>OY482666.1:47873002-50647002 GCA_960531205.1 Andrena bicolor
GATAATCGCTCACGCGCGCGAGCATGCACTTCAACGATTATTACAATAACGTCTCGAATTAACGGTAGTAAATTCACGTCTTTGTTTATGAAGCATTTTCGGGCGGTTTACTGTTTCAGAATAGCAAGATATTACTTTGCTCTCCGAAATATTGACTGTGGGGTCGATGTATTAGGTATGAACTGTCGCCCTAACTGTTTAAGGAACCGGAGAATGTTTGAGAGGTTAGGTAACTCTAGAATTTTGGAAAAATCGATTTTTTGGGGGTGCTTAAACAATAGTTTATTGTCTTAAAACATTATGTAGGATTTCCCAGAATTAACAGTAAGCTAAAAAATTCACAATAACATATAGAAATTACAATTTCAAATTTTAAACACGTTTTTCTCATAACCCTGTTTTTCAAAACGGTCTGCAGGATTGCTCGAGTTTTATTTGATCAATCGCTTTGAAAATTTACAGTTATCCTTGCTTTTACATTTATCAAGCATTATTATCAAGAATTTTCTTATTGCTTTGCGAAACATAAGCAATAAATTGACTCATTTTTCGTCGAAATTGGAATCCTAAATTTGAAATACCCGCCATTTTATTATTTTTACAAACATTGAAATTTTGGTCTTTTTATGAATTTATCATAATTAAGGAAATCTTTTCTGTTTTTGTTGCAAGTAATAGCCGTTCTGACGAAATCCTGCACACCATTAAAAAAAATGGTGAACAAAAAAATTAACATTTTTTAAATATTACAGCGTTATTTTTTAATACTTATTATAAAGTACAAAGTTTCGTATTAATCAGTTGTTTACTTCTTTTTACTGCCACTTACAAATTGCCTAAGTAGTTTTCCGCATCGCTAGAGTTACCTAACCCCTTAATCTCGGTAGTAAACCGACAGTTTGAACAATGATTCGAATCAGTTTCGTCCGAAATCATAGCCGATCGATCGGATCAACGTTCTTACCGTGAGAATTACTGTAGAGGTTTGCTGGTTGGACAGAAAATTTAGAGGACAGTGCTCGGTCGCGTAAAATAACAGCGGGAACCGGTTTCTGCACGTGGCAGCGGTCGAACGATCGTACCGGCGAAACCAACACCCGCCTATTTACAGTACCACACCGATTCACGTAACCTTCTTACGCTTTCGAGACATTCCCCTCTCGCCTATTGCTGCGTCTTATCACGAGAACGATGCAACATATTAAAGGGAGATATTATTAGAAATAACCGAGGTTACAACGCAGCCAACTTGAAACAATATAGCTATATAGATACTATGTAAATCTGACGGATAGTTGGGAAGTTGCCCCAAAATTCGAGGATCGAAACCGATGGGAAAGGTACACGTGTGCCTACTGCGTGTCTAACTATACCTATATACATACTCGCTACAAGAAGAAGAAAAGAGAAAAAGGTAATTGCGGTGTAGCGTTTTCGTGGTAATCCGTAGAACGTGGCTGGTGGTGGCGATACACCTGCGGCGACAAGAGGGACGCGTAGTTTAGGATCTCGGTTATCGACGAAAGGGCGCCGGGGAAGGTGGTTGGAACTGTTCGATGGTAAAGAAGTGGAGGGAACCTAGGAGTTTTGCTGCGCAAAATATCGTAACACGTGGGGCGTCTGTTTGGACTTGAGGGGGGGCGTGGTTGTTTCGAGACATTCGTTATCTGTTCCTATACGACTACATACTCACATACATATTCCCACACCTATTCTTCGCCGTTCGCCGTTCGACCGGGACAAACCGAGAATCATTTGAGCCCCACGCGGGTAGGTATCGTTCGAAGAATTTAAACGTTACAACCGCTCGAGCGGCGATGCGATCTACCGCTTTCCAATCGACACGTCTTTGGTTAATCGTCCTCTATCCGGTTTCGTTTTCGCGCAGAATAACATCTACGTGGTAGAGGAAAATAGAAGAGCGTTAGTGGTATTATTCAAAAGAGGACGGGCTCGGGGAAGCGGGACGTAAAAGTACGTCTGGCTAATTGGGATAACTTGTACGCGAGCCAGACAAAAGCGTCGAATTCATTAATTTTAACGAGCTTTGTCGTTCTCCGGTTACCAGTGACTCATTCGATCGCTATTATCGCCTTACTCGATCGCTAGCTGTTCCGTAAACTTACACTGTACGGCTCTACACTACATAGGTCATAGTACACACGTACGAGAACGCGCGTTGCGTAAATTTCTGTCGTCAGCTCGCTTATCACGAAAACAGGGACCACTTTGGGCGAGCATCCGTGGCGATGGTGCGCGTGATAAATGGATAGAATTAATAACTCGCAACTCCTGAGTCCGGATTTCCGTGAAAGGAAGGACTTCCGTGCGGTCGAAAAGTGGGATGAAATTAAACGAGAACGATCGCGCCACGCCGCGCTGCGCTGCGTTCTTACGTAATTCCTCGATTCGAGTGCCTCTTACCGCTTAGCAAGCATCTCTTCTTCGGTTCTCCTTTTATTTTCCAATCTTCTTTTAACACAAACCCGCTATTTTTACTTATGTAGATACAGTTTATTTATCGAGAGCTAAGTCAGCGAACCACCTAAGTACCAACCACGAGTTTGGGGTAAATGCACTCTAACGGTGTCTTTCGGTGTCATGATTCCTTAAATGTATTCGTTATGTAGATACATACTGTTCGTTGATGCATCAGAGGAAAAAGTAAGAATGCTGGCTGACATTGGTTAAACTTAAAGTATTAAATAGGTAGGGGGAATTCCCTTAACGCCGGACGACATTAGCTATTGGGAAACCAAGAATTTCGATACGCCAACTAGTGGCAGAAAATTAAACTACTGTGAGGATATCAGTGTTTATATCGACATGTTGTGAAAAACGAGTGTTTTTAAATTTTTTTGAACACTAAATTTTTACTTCTTCGATTAATAAATACTTATTCGGAATGTTTGGTGGGATCCGGGCCTACTTGCAGTAGTTCGCCAACTTACCACCGCAGCGCTGAAATCTAAGCCACGCCTCCACTTGGTTTCCCAATACCTGTGATTTTTGAAACGCTTCCGACCTGTTCTTCCGCATAAACTGTAGAGGGGATGGAAAAAATAACAATTAGGTTTCGCCACGCTAGAATCGCGTGTTATTTTCTTCTTACTTGAGAAGAAATTTAAGCGTCCGGCACTAGGGGAACTCCCCCTAAGTTGTACTATCTACTTAATACTTTAGATTAAGATATTTTATATTTCTCGAGTTTTCCCTATTCAGCGGCGAAGAAATTTTCGAGGTCGTACTCAAAGTTAGGTAGGGGAGACCGGGGCTAAAATTTCCGGGGGTAAGTTGTTCCGACAATTCTATCTTAACCCTTCGTGGTCACACGGGGTGTATTGTACCCCAAGAGCAATTTTTTATTTGAAATGCCGCACCTTTACATCTTCCAAAGGGGATTTGTCGCAAAAAAAAAATAAAAAAAAATTTTAAAAATCTGTATTTTACCACAACGATGGAAAATCGCTCATTTTCAACTACAAATTTTAGCATACCAAAATTTACATTTCTAGAAAAAGTCAATTAGACCATGATTGTGTAAGTATTACGAATGTAGAATTATCCGTGAAAAGTTAAAAGGTTCAAAAATACGAAAATGGTAACCCAAAAAATGACGCTGGGGTACAGTGAACCCCGTGTGACCAACTTGTGATTATTAGAAGGTGTGACCACGAAGGGTTAAAAATGAAAAAGAGCGTTGTACTTTAAATTTTTTTTTCCGTGTAAGTTGATCACGCCACTCTATGGAAAAAATAATTTAAAGTACAACGCTTTCTTTCATTTTGAAGATAGAACGGTCGGAACAACTTACCCCCGGAACTTTTGGCTCCGGTCTCCCCTACTAGGGTATGATGATAAATACTTGTTTACTATTTAACCGGAAACGATAGGTTCTGTGCGGAAATAGAAATCAAGTCTGCAGGTTATTTTCGTTTCTTTACAGTCGAGCGGATTTTCTGGTTCGCGGCATTCTTGCGGCGGCACGAGCTTCTTCTCATTGGGAGATAAAACCGCGATATTTTCGGACTGAAATCGAAGAAATAAATTTTTTCACGAGTCCGTTTTCACGGCTACCGAAGATAAAAGAAACGAGAGTTTCGCCCGATCGTCGAATACGCGCACGTGGATCCACGCTTCAAGGTCAAAGAATAGGATGCGCAAAAGTTTCTCCTTGCTCCAAGGTCTTTCGCATCGTGCTTAGCTTCGACCAGCTCTTCTCTTTTAGCGTGAGATTCGTCTAACACCACCGACGCCGATGTCGTCCATGCGTCTTTACGTCCAAAAAATGGCAAAAAAAAACGGCCAAAAAGGGCATAAACGGGACTTTAGGGTATAAAAGGTTATTGACCTCGATGCAGCGCGTATAAAGGAATTTTATTCTGAAGATTTGTTTCATTATTTATGTTACTAACTTAATCTGGAGGAAAGCATATTGAATATCCTTACAAAGAATTAAGTCAAATTTTAACAGCATTATATTTTCCACCCCAATTCGAATAAATATTGAGATACACTAATCGACTAAAATATAAAATCTAGTTAATGAGTCTGATTAGACATATATTTTGAAAACATAGAACAGAATTAATATTTTCTAAACCTAGTTGGAAAAATAACTTCAACCCAAAAATAAAAACCAAATAAATTAAAACGTAAGAAAGAAACTTTTTTCAACATATATATATATATTAATTCATCATACCGAATACGTGGTATAACTCCACGAATTTAAATAATAACAAAAATATGATACACTCAAACAATTAAAAATTTAATTCTACGATTCTTCGAAACTTCGTTCCAATTTCAATTTAAAATAAAACGGACCACTTGTTACAAACTTTACACAGATTTTTTTAATTATCTGGAACTATTCTGGAGGGTGCCCCGAAGAAAATTCGAAAGTCAAAAATAAGAGCCACCCTAGTGTACATACCTACATGTTACACGATATTTTATTATTATTATTATTATTCAAATTCACGGGCGTAACGCCCTTTAGTTTACAAAGAGAAGAACTTAATAGATAAACATGCAGATTAGAGACTAATACTAATTTTCTGCCCTGAGATTGACCTCTGAAAGTTGGCGCTATTATAATACGAAGGCAACTATACATATGTAAATTCTAAACATGCCGTGTCTTTCCGACCATATTTAACCGTATTTGCCCTGCCGGTTGTGCAGTACTTTTAATTACTAATTACCACAGTTTGCATACATAGTAAGGCCGCGTTAAAAACAGCCCGAAGTGGTACGTAATTCGCAGTCTACAAAGCCAGCAGGCGGGGCAGGAGGGGTGGAAGGAATGTATCATCCGACATCGTAACAACATACATACACACATATAACAGTATTCAAATACACGTGTGTACCACATCGGTAGAGAGACCAAGATAACGCACACTTCCAGAGAACCGCAGACATAGGAATTTTGTAAAAAGGAGAAAGCCTTCGATAAGTTTGCGTCACATGGTGTCGTACGACAAACGCGGAGATTGCCAGCGCTTGAAAACACGTTCTTATCGCAGATTCTAACGTTTACTATCGCTCGGACAGCTCGATCCCTTTTATTTGTCGCTAAGACGGGCAGATAAACTTTGTTTTTGTCTCGCGCGGTAAACTACGCTCGTCAGGGGAATTAATTAGAAATTCAAGCGGCGACGACGGGCGTGAATCCGTGGAGGTCGTCGACCGACGTACACCGACCTCTCCAGAATTTGTCCACCACACTTATTTCTGGATGTCGTTAAAGCTACTTCCCGATGCGCTTGCTCCGCGCACAGAGAAACACGGAGAGAGCGAGAGAGAAAGGGGATACAATTTCGTGTTACATCAAGGGCAACTGAACCTTAGCGAAACGACGGCGAATCCAGAAACTAAACGATCTATCGAGGACTGCGCTCGACGAACCCATTCCCGGTATTATAGATTCATGTAGGTAATCACGTTCCTGTGAATCTGCTTTCTTTCCAAAACGCTAGCATTTGTGGTGCGTGGCGTGCCCGTTGAAATGGGCCACCATAGATCTACGGGTTCCGAGAATATACGAAGAATGACTGAAAAAATCGACGCCGTCCGGAGAAAAGGGATTGCTGTATTGCGCAACGTGGCGCTTACTACATACATATACCTAACAAGTTTTTATGACTCACCGCGGCGCGTGTGTTTCTACCTCGCGGGCAATAAATTACGCCAACTAGAAAAATAAAAAGTGTGTTGTCTTCGCGTAACGTTCGCATCGCTAATATTCCTGATTGCTCGGTATGTCTAGGGCAGGGATGACTCATCCTTGTAGAATATAGACGGTTCGCGGAAAGAGTATTGGGCATCTTTCGCGCAGCTTGACGATTTGTCGCTCGGCTCGTGGCAAGTTCTGCCTAAAGCTAATGAGCTTTTGCTTTTGCTTTCGGTCAGATTACGCGCACGGATGCAATCTACATATATTTCGAGTCGCGGCAAAGTCGGAATGTAGCGATGCCAAGCGCACGAAGCGATTTCGAAGGAAGGGAATGTTTTGTAGAGTTGATCGCTATCGCACAACAGAGGTCACGCGGACGTCGCGTGACGCATAAGTGAAACTGTCGCGGATGGACAGAGACACCCGTGAACCTGTGATGCCAGATCGGGGACGGTTTCCCTCGAGAATTTCCCCCACCTCGCACACACTACGCCGGAGCTGCGTGTCCGTGCGTTGGACTCCGACTCACGGACACGCAGCTCCGGCGTAGTGTGCGCGAGGTGGGGGAAATTCTCGAAGGAAACCGTCCCCGATCTGGCATCACAGCCGTGAACTTGCTCTAGAGTCTGAAGATTCGTAGTTTTAATTGCTGGGGTTGGACTGGAACGGTGACGTAGATTGTAACGGAGCGCGCTCGCGAGCAGACCGGGCCGTCCTGCGGAAAAGAGCCAACGAACTTGCTTGACCCGTCACCCGAGAGCAAGGGTGGTACATCGACCACTTTGAATTGCTTCCCACTTTCCGCCCAATTCTTCAGATCATCCAACTTCGCCTCACTTCACCGTTCCTCGCTGCATTTTGCCCAACTGCTTGAAATAAGTGTACCGAATTGGCACCGAGAGCCGCGCCATTAATCTTCTTTTTAACCGACTTCAAAAAGGAGGAGGTTATAGATTCGACCCGTTTGTATTTTTTTTTATGTTTGTCCTCGCATAACTCCTCAGCATGTGGACCGATTTTGATGCTCTTTTTTTTATTCGAAAGAGGGCGATGCCTCGGTGGTCCCAACAGTGGCAAAATATTTTGCCAGTTCTGGTTAATAATAAAGACGAGTGTCATCGAATTATTATTATTTTATGTACGTACGCGCATATCTCCTTAGCATATTGTGTCAATATATAAAAAACTAAAAAGTTAAAAATAAGAAAATTAAAACCGACTTAAAAAAATTAAATTCCACTAAAAAGTGAAAAATAATTCTTTCCCTTATTTAATCCACGACTCTCATATTTTTTAAGTCGGTGCTTCATCATTTGCACTGTGTAAATCTGGCGCCGACTTAAAAAATATGAGTCGTAGATTAAATAAGGGAGAAAATAATTTTTTACTTTTTAGCGCAATTTTATTTTTTCGAAGTCGGTTTTAATTTGTTTTTTAGAGAGTTAGATTCTCGTAGAAGACGTGAGCTACTGAACACTAATAGTGGATGGAAGAGATACGGATTATAGGAAAGTGGTAAAATCAGTGAGCCATAACCGTATATGTATATATACCTAATCATGTGCCGAGCGGCTTGAAAGAAATAGACAGTATGTGTGGAAAGATAAGGTATCAGGCCTCGCTTAGGATCGTACGATGTATGTATACATAGGTACATATACATATAATCGCTTACTTCACCCTCGTCTCTCCCATACTTCACCCAGATCCTTAAGGAACAGAGTCCCTATTCTTTAGCAATACGGCACGGCTTCGGGCCGCTTGCCATCTCGAAACTCTCTCTTCATTGAAATTCAAAGAAGCAATCCTTCGGTGTACAGGGTGATTGGCTCGCTACGCCTGATCCGCCTGGCAAGCGTGACGAGGTCAACCCCCCGTGGTGTCTCTCCGAAGTTAAGGCTTTCGACCCTCGAAGGGGTTGGAGTTAGAGCTGTTCGGGTATTCGAATATTCGGGCGGCTTGAAGTTCGGACCGAGCCGGGACTCGGTTTTCGAGCCGAGCCGGATACCCGTCAAATTCGGGCGGCCCGAAAAATCCGAGTAGCTCGAATTTGTTTCGGGCGGCTTGAAAAATCCGGGTAGTCGGAATTGTTTCGGGCCGCGCGGAAGAATCGGATAGCCCGAATTGCTTCGGGCCGCTCGAAAGAAGGGGCTAGCTGAAATTGTTTCGGGTGACTCGGACGCAACGCAGTCGCACTGTTTGAACCACATTCAGGGCGTACGGATTTCCCCTTCTTTCGAGCGGCCCGAAACAATTCGGGCTATCCGATTCTTCCGGGCAGCCCGAAACGATTCGGACTACCCGGATTTTTCAAGCCGCCCGAAACAAATTCGAGCTACTCGGATTTTTCGGACCGCCCGAATTTAACGGGTATCCGGCTCGGCCCGGTCAATCGAACCGATCCAGGCTCGGCTTGTTTTATTCGAGTACCCGAACAGCTCTAGCTGGAGTACCTATTAAGAAATGAGAAATCTTCGAATTCCTCATTTCTCATCAGATCTGTGCGGAAGCGACGCCAATGGATTCCTGGCGTTCCGTCGATTAAAATCATACCAAATATCATGCAAATCGGACTACTTTGACACAACCTGTTTGTATTCCCTATGTAAAAGTTGTCCAATTTACACGACATTTGGCATGATTATCATCGGAAAACCCCAAGGAATCCATCGGCGGCACTTTCCTTTCGACACGATGAAGAAAATAATTTTTTAATACACTGTAATGGATATTACACCCTCGACTGCCGGGGCTCGACCCTAATTCGCTACGTTCGACCCGGGATTCGTACCTTTTTCCGGAAAAAGTCATAAAAATCTCACGTGTTAATGATATTCCAAACCCTTCGAGGACCGAAAGCCATAAAATTCGATGGGCACTGCGGGGTGTTGTCCGTGCCACGGGGTGACAGGCGTAGCTAGAGAATTACCCTGTATCTTTTTATAAAATAAAATAATTCTTTATTGTTCATCGTATCGAAAGGGAACTGACGCCAATGGATTCCTTGGGGTTTTCTGATGAAAATCATGCCAAATGTCGTGTAAATCGGACAACTTTTACATAGGGAATACAAACAGGTTGTGTCAAAGTAGTCCGATTTGCATGATATTTGGTATGATTTTAATCGACGGAGCGCCAGGAATCCATTGGCGTCGCTTCCGCACAGATCTAATGAGAAATGAGGAATTCGAAGATTTCTCATTTCTTAATAGGTACTCCAGCCCCTTCGAGGGTCGAAAGCCTTAACTTCGGAGAGACACCACGGGGGGTTGAACTCGTCACGCTTGCCAGGCGGATCAGGCGTACCGAGCCAATCACCCTGTATACCTGATAGCTGGCTGACCCAACACGGTCATCAGCCATCGCCCGCCGCTGGGACTGTTTAGTCTCACTCCCCCTCCCCAAGACCTTGCGGCCCTTGCGGGGCCCAAGTCCCCGCCGTAAAACCCTCGCTGGCAAAACAGATTGTACTAAAAGTGTCAAAATGCATAAAATTTTTGTTCCTTTCCTTCTTTAATACATGTTAAAAATTGGCACATCATGAAGATAGCATTAATAGGTTAAGTTTTACTAATCTGACGTAAAACAACGTAACTAGGGCGTATGCCAATGTGACCCCGCGCTGTCAATGTTCCCCCAGTTTACGGTACGTGTATGTGTCTTGACTTTGATTTAGTTGCGGGTGCAAAATCTCGTTTCAGGCTACGGTGCACCCTAAAAATGGAATGTTGTAGATATGGCTACGGCTGTGGGTCTTTCTGTCCCGATCAGTGCTGTCAATTATATAACTGCCAAATTTACGACCGCTTTATCTCTACCACGGATATCTAACCGTTATCAGATTTACTCTGTAAGATGATCTTGACAACACATTGGTACACATTGGTTTCTACGAGTTGTTGCGCAGTTTGGCTAGAAACCACGTGGCTCAGAGTATGCTAATGGTAATGAAGAACGGAAAAGAGACAATTACGCATCGAGGATGCTCGCAACGTGTACGTGTGACACGGGTTCTACATATGTTCTACTTGGGATCCGCTGTCGCGAACCAACTCGGCTCATATGGTATAAAAATAGTAAACATTTTTCATCCTGCACATCGTGAGATAAGTTGAAATCGATGGTACAGCGCGCTTGGGACTCTTCACCATCGTTATATAACTCCAAAGCGACGTTACTGGTACGAATAGGACAGAAGGGGCTGCCAGGCATGGGCGTCCGCAGGGGGTGCTAAAGGGGCAGTTTACCCCTAGTTTTTGAGAAAAGATCGCTTATTTTTAAAAATTGATCTTTATTAAGTTTATACAAAAAAGTGAATATTTCTAAATTTTGGATTTAAATTTTAATTAAATTGGCAGTAAAAAATGAGTTCAAAATGGCAAGCGGGCTACTCGTTTTTTACTTACAAGCTTTTATTTAGCTTCACTTGTGAGTTTGTCCGCTAGTTAGTTAGTTTGTGAAAATGAAATCTTGTAAGCTAATTTTGACCGACTTCCACATGTCCGATCGACTTAAAATTTGGCACACATATGTAGTAGTCCAGATGAAAATACAATATTTTCATGTCTCTGACCCGATTATGAGATCAGGGAAGCAAATAAAGGGTTATACAGGGCGATATCAAAGAGATGCCGATGTCCGATCGACTTGAAAGGCACACATACTAAAAAGCATAAAATAAATAAAAATAAATTTTTTTTAAAAAAAAAAACTTTCTTGCTTGCCACCTGAAAACTTTTGGACGATATAACTCTGGGATAACGAAATGTGCCTCAGCTCGTTATGCTTGACTAATCCAGATGAAAATTTAAAAAAAAATTTGATTCATAAAATCGGAATCGAAATTTCGGGCAAAACCGAGTATTAAAGCTAGTTATGTATAAGGTAGGTACATATTCTTACACAAGCTGTTATAGTGAAATTTAGAGTTGTACGATAAATGAACCTATACCAGAAACCGAAAAGTGAAAGTTCTGTCTTATAGCTGCGAGGGTGGTCTGGCGGTCAGAAATAACGGCAAGGGTGACGCAGTGATGACGACGACAACGCAAATCTTGAGTGGTGAGGTCGTTCTCTCCAAACGACACTCCAATGGGAATAATTTGTATCGGACGTACTATATTAGACAAAAGTATACGAAATTTGAAATACTTGAACATCTACGTCTTACGCACAGTAAATCTAGATGTAAAGATCTCGAACGACAATTCGAGTCTTATTTTTACTCCTTAAAATGTAATAATCCTCGATTTAAACCACTGAAAAGGGCATTAAATAAAGTACCAAATGAACAGTTTTCAATTTTTTTATTGCAATTAAATTAAAAAAATTGAAAAATAAAAAATGAAAAAAAATATTAAATTATACATCATTAGAAAGGAATAATTTTATCCTATTTTTTACACTCAATCTCATTCCGATATCTTAAAAAGAAGACCCAAACGGCGCCCAATAAGTGAATCCGGCCCACCGTGCAACGTGACGCTAACGAAGCCGTGGATTTGATGCTGTCGAAGAAGTGGTCAGGGAAACCGTTCGAATCCATTAGCCGTGTTTCACCGCAAGAAACGTTACACTCGCCATTATAGTCTATATTCGTTTTATATCGCTTTCGTTTCCGCAACAACTGCACATGTATTGGTTCTTAATGTTCTGCTCGTAATGTGCGGGGAGTTCGCGACGGTTCACGATTCGTTTCATCACGGAATCGTAACGCAAATCGCGTTATTAAACATACTATCCGGACGATCGTTATCGAAAGTTGATTCTCACGGCTATTAAATTGCTCGCGAAGAAATAAGCATGTAATTTCTCGGTTGTCCCTGGCGTAGGTCGTTGCGATACGTGCCGACTGCGACTGCACGCTGCGCGCGCCGCCTATCGGACCATGACGAATTACACATGCGGTTTAAAGTCCTGCCGAGTAAAGCGCCTAACGAGGGAACACGGGAATACGGCTAAGGTCGTGGCTGGTTGGGTCGCTTCGTAGTTCGTACACCGAACAGAACGGAAAGTGGAAACGTTTTGAAACTCTGAAAGGATAGCCTCAAGCCTGCCATCGATCGATTGAAATAAATATTTAAAATAGTTGTTTATGGTAATTGCGCGTGTTCCAACGAAGTCAAGTAGGAGCAGAAGCAATCCTATCTGTATTCTATACAACGACATTTCACGTGATCGCGCGCGACAACTAACAAGACAAGATACCGAACCCGGAAATTGATAAAATTCTGAAACTTTGTGAATATGTAGGGAATTTCCTCCTGATTACAACGCAATTTTTGTTTGCTGCCTAAAATTACTCTAAGGGGGTGTAATTGACCCCTGAAAATCCGGTTAGTTTCCGATTTTGTGTTATAACCCGTGAATCGTAAAATAATTTTTTTAACATATGATAGATGTAATTTTTGTCTTGAAACTTTTTTTTCTATCTCTTATAGTTTCCGAGTTATAACACAAAATTTGAAAATAGGTGATTTTTCAGTGTTAATTTCACCTTCTTCGAGTGAATTTGGACAGCAAACAAAAATTGAGGTGTAATCTGGGGGAAATCCAATGCATACTCACAAAGTTTTAGAATTTTTTGAATTTTCGGGTTCGGGATTTCCTCTTGTAAATAGACGGAAGATGGAATACGTATTTATATGTCATATGAAGACTAGCACTCTGCTCATTCTGACCAGGAAAAACAGAATGTTTCGATTTTGTTCTCGGAAAGTAGAATGTTTTCATTCATCGCCACGGAGAATAGCATGTTATGCTCTTTCGCGACGAAAGGTAGCACGTTTCGGAACTTTGCTGCGGAAAATAGCACGGTTCGCATTTAGCCACGAAAAATATCACGTTTCATAGATTGCCTAGGATTCTACTGCAAAAATAAAAAGATAAAGGTTTTTCAAGGGAAAGAAACGTTTTTTTAAAAAAGTTGGACGAGGCATGTTACAACTGTTCCACCACTTAGAATCTGTAATTGGAACTAGGCAGTGGAAAAATCGATTTTTTATTGCATTTTCCGAAAGTACTATTTTTTTGTGAATAAAATGACGAACAAAAACAGTGTTCACCTTGATGGAGACCCGGTGCCACAGTTCGATTACCAGAAGACTTAGCCTTCCCTACTCCGTGGCAAGATCCCTCAGGAACAGAGTCCCTATTCTTTGGCAATACGGCGCCAGGCCGTTAGCCATAACTTTATTTGACCATATGAAACTCTCTATACATTCAAATAAGCAATCCCTCGACACCCGATAGTTGGATGACCCAAAGTGGTCACCAGCTATCGCCTGACGGCAGGACTGTTGAGTCTCATGCACCCCCATTCAGGAACACACGCAGCTTAAGTCCCAGTCATAAACCATCGAAGGCAGGCCAGCGTGAAGCCATCCACCCTCGACCCTACCCTTAAAATTGGCGATGCTAACAGGCCTTTTGCACAGTCCTTAAGGGGGTATATGAACCTGTTTTAACCCTCGGAAAATGTGTATATTTTGTGGATTTTTTTCAAAGTCAACGGTTTGATCCAGATTTCCCATTTTTTTTTACTATCTTTACCAAGTATTATGACCTACTTACAAAAAGTTTCAGTCAAAAAACTATCGTTTTTCGGAAGTTATGGATACATAGGGCCCCAGTAGTCGACCACTTTCGGAAAAACATGAAAAATAAGGTTTTTAGAAGTGACGATCTTTTGAACACCTTATTTTTCATGTTTTTCTGAAAGTGGTCGACCCTTTTCTTTATCCTCTCCGAAAGTCTCTCGATTTTAGGCAACCAAAGGGTGGGCCCAAAACCTCGCGCTAGGTTCAACCAATATACTTTCAATAATCTTATAAATTTTACAAAGTTCCATATTACATGCCGTTTCATATTACTTGCCTTTACCCTCCCTACTCCCTACGTCAATGCAGTATGTATGTACTTGCCGAATAATCTTGATATTCGAAACGTCATTTCACCACGGTTCGTTCGCACCAACTAACGAGGAATCGATCGCCCCCGTTGTTTGCGTTTCGCGTTTTGCGTTATTCCTCGCAGCATTCTCGAGCTTCGTAGACGTTCGTTGGCACGCTTATACCCACGCACACGTACGTGCATAACTACATGGTTCTCTGAATCGTATCGAAGAAAACGACGAGATTGTTCGTTCGGTGCAACATCTCATAGGTATTATATCGCACCGAAAATTCGTGACGAGAGCGAAGAGCTAAGCTAACGTGCAAGATATTTATAACGATACGTTAAATGCTGGATTCGCGCCAGACGCAAACGAGCGATTTGGATCCATTTCGTGAGCGAAAATGACAATTTGCCGCACCCTCTTATAAAAGTCTTTCTATTTTCTGACCGTAGAAACACTATTTTCTATTCTTGCCTGTCGTTTTCGTCTCAGTTCTCACAGTCTCGATTAATCTTTACTGACACGAGGTGCATCGATCTCGATACTTAACGAACGATGGCGCTTTCTGACTTCAGTTTACATACGTACTCACCATTTTTGGTCTACCATTATCCTACTGTACCCAGTGCTGGATTTATAGTGCCTCTCCGAGATGCAGGACTGTATTTAGAGAAGACCAGGAAAAAATCGGGGCCTTAAGACCCTAAGGCCCCAGTTTTGTTCTGGTCTTCTCTAAAACGTGCCCCCCTACTACCTCTTGCAGGACTGTATTTAGAGAAGACCAGGACAAAATCGGGGCCTTAAGACCCTCAGGCCCCAGTTTTGTTCTGGTCTTCTCTAAAACGTGCCCCCCTACTACCTCTTGCAGGACTGTATTTAGAGAAGACCAGGACAAAATCCGGGCCCTAAGTCCCTAAGGCCCCAGTTTTCTTCTGGTCTTCTCTAAATACAGTCCTGCAAGAGGTAGTAGGGGGGCACGTTTAGGGGCCAGTATCCAACAAGGTGTCGGGTAAGACCCCTCTGTGGGACTTCACACCTAAGTCACTATATCTCGGAGAGGCACTATACCCCTTAGGCTAACAAGGCCGAAGCATAAGGCCCCGTTTAGCTGGGGGCCCCTCATTCTAAATTTTTTTTTCGAAAAATTCATCAAAAAAATTTTGCCGAGGGTTAATGTTATATTCAGTTTTGATATTCAATGTTAATTTTGAAATTAAATCCTTATTTAGATTATACGAGTATTATGATAAAAAAATCAAATCAGCGTTATTTTATTTTTTATATTTAACCGAGGGCCCCCCGAATATTCAGCCTAGGGCCCCTAAAAAGGTAAATCCGGCTCTAACTATACCTACGTTAATTTAGAGACTCGAGGAAAACTAGACCACAAAAAAAACGTTAATTTTTCAAAAAAAAAAGGGTTGCGTGGTAAGGTCGGAGGCAAGGAGCAGTTTGAACGAACGATAAGCCGATCACGCCACGCTACTTCAAATCCGTCGTAGTACGCCCGGGGCGATAAACACATTTGGATAGTTATTTCGAGACTCGAATTCGACGCTTTTCTGCCTCTATTCGTGGGGAAAGAAACATAGTCGCGCTGACGATAAAAGACCATGGAGGGGGGAGTGGAAGCGCGGAACACCGATGGCGATGCCAATGGAATAATGCGACTCGGAGAGAGTAAACGGTACCGCGACTCTCAACTCTCAAGGGTCCAACTCGGTCGCGAGTCCAAGCCAGAATCGAGGCTCACGACGCGACATTCTCGACAACGAGACGACACGTTGGAGAATGTTTGCCGGTGTACCTGTGCCTGTAGATAGGCGCTTGGCGCAGTTAATGGCTTGTACGATCTTGCCGTAGATGCCTGCGTACAAATAGTACGTGTACCTGCGTTCGTGGCTGTAGAAACGCTTCGTTATCCGCGCGCATAATATCGTATACGCGGCAGGATGTATAATTTATGCATCGTGGATACCTCTGTGTTTACAAAGGCGAACGTGCCAGCCGGCTAGGCGGCTACCGATTTGACCCTCCGTCCTTCCGTCCGTCTATAAGTATTTACGTATATATGTACATATGTATGTGGAAAGGCAGGCATATACTGTGGTATATAACGCACGCATATAACCGCTCGAAATTACGTCTCGGGGAGCTCGCCATCCGCGCCTTTACTTCGCTCTCGACCTAATTAACGAAATGTACGCGAGCGAAGTACACACGGCGGAACGTTGCCCCTTTTTCCTCCGTCGATTCACGTATGAGAAACGATGTAAGGGGAAAGAATTCCACTGCTATCGAGGAGTTTGGAAATTGACGGATTTACCAAGCTTAGGGATAGGGACCGACGTGATCCCACGGAAACGTTTCAATATTTTTGATTTAGCAAGGTTGAACGGTCAACTTCGAACTGAAAACTTCGAGTTAAAAAGTGTAACGAATGGTTGGAAGTTGGAATTCTCCTCGCAAGTTGGAGGATTTCCTTGGAAGGTTATTGGCTCGGTGAATGACGTGATCGGGTCCGCGTATCGATCGAGTGAACGACAGACTGGACGATCAATCAACCGATCGCCTTGCTAATATTTTAGTGAGGCATTCGTCGTTGGTATATATATAGTATATGTATAAATTAGGGTGGCTATTATTTACTCTTGGTAAATATTTTTTTCTAGATTTTCTTCGGGGCATCCTTAAGAATAGTTTTAAATAATTGAAAAAATCTGTGTAAAGTTTGAGCTCGATCGGATAACGGAAAAAACTGCCCCTGGGCCCTTAAATTTTTAAATCATTATTTAACAGTTCACAAAGTCGATTTATATACCTAATATTCTCCAAGTTATTGTTTATATAAAAAAATATTCGGAACGATTCTGGAGGGTGTCCCGAAGGAAATTCAAAAGTCGAAAATAAGAGCCACCCTAACATACATATGCATACGCAGTTTTTTTCAAAAGGGAAGAAATGAGCAAAAACGGCCAGAGACGAGATGTATGCATATCTTTCCAGATCAGATACTGGACATCTACGTATAATTCTCTTTCCGGCATACGCAGCATTAGGTTATCAGCGGAGGCACTGATTGTAACTCGGCCATGATCAGCTTGTAGAGTATACTCTACGGTCTTCTTCGAGAAGAAGAACCGTCTGGCGTGGAGGCCAACGCGGCGAACAGCTAAACTGCTAAACTGCTAAACTGCTAAACGCACGATGCAAGGATTGGCTCGATTACAGATTCCGTGCAACGTGCAACGCATTGCGTTGCCCCCAAGCTACTGCTTCCCCCTCTCGCGATCAGTATGAGCGAACGAGCGAACGTTCGTTCGATTGTTCCACGCTGCTCACGTCCTCGAGAGTCACGCGAGTCATCGCGTCGAGGCATTCTTTCCTTTGCGTTGCATTCGGGATTTCATTCAACCAGGTTTCTACGAAAAACAAGCGATACATACCTACCGATCGCGAAGAAACGCGTGTTCCTTTTCATCCGAAACAAATCTGTATATCGAGTATTCGATCGATCTTTTAATTGCTTCTAAAAAATATTTATGTAGTCGACAAGATTTCTTTGCTCCGTGGTCGGACTCGATAACTTGTTTTCGTTGCGAGCTCCGCGTTGACTGTTGACTGTTGACTATTGGTAGGTCGTTTCGGCATTCGGCGTACACAGTACTTACAGAAGCTCGCGCAAACATTTGATAAATAATCATTAGATCCACACACGAAGCTCGCCGAATGCCTGCCGAATGTGCATTCGCCTTTATGTACTATACTGTATGTAGGAAAGTCACACCATGGTTTTTCAACTTGTTAAACGTACAGGCTACAGGGGACACGTGTCCACCAGACCCGGCTAGGTTTACAAGGCGACCTTTTTCGACTCATTCCGAGTCATTTCGAGTCGGGGAACCGTCCCCTCGCGGATAACGTTCTCTATGAACACGTTTCTGCCACTCGTCGCGCTTTTCAAATTCTCAAGGGCTTTTCTTTTGTTGCTTTCCCTTGTGAATTGTTCCGAGGTACAGCTGACCCCGGTGTGTTCGGCAAATGTGTCGTTCCTATTTGTAACTTTCGATGACGGTCGTAAGTCTTTCAAACGACTAACAGTATCGTATAGGTACTATGCATGTCGTGTAAATTATTTAATAACTTCGAAGCCTTGGAAACCGCGAGGTGTGAGAAAAACAAAGTACACACATCTTCGCTGCGTCTTGTCGTTTCGTTGTTTATTCGCTTTTACTGTTTTTAGTGTAGTGTGCAAGCGAAACGGTTCTATCACGGGGATCGAGTTTCGCGCAATTCGTCGCTTCTATACGACGAACGCTGACGCACGCTAATCCCCGCTCGCGGTTACATATCTTCAAGTCCGTTAAGTCGGTTTACGAGTTCCTAACGATCTGTCGTTTTCTTCGAAATACCCGAGATGGATAAATACCCTACCCGTTGTCGAACGTGATTTGTTTGCTGTTTATCTTAACGTCACCCGTAGAATTAAAAGGCAAAACTTTAGATTTACGTCAAGGATTTTTCAAGCTCTGCAGCCACGACTGTAGAGCTACGCGCAACTACAAAAAAGTATTTGGACACTTTTTAAAATCGCATAACTTTTTTAGAATTCGTCCAAACGACATGAGTTTTTTTTTTTAGAAGCTAGGAGGATTAGTTTGCTAAGTAACGTGTTTCGTAATTTTGAAAAAAAATGTAATTGGTGGGAATAGCAAAAAAAAATTGTAAGATGAAATTTTAGGCATGTATACAACTTACTTAAATCTACAAACGGGTTTTTTTCGATTTTTCATTACAGGCTTAGAACGAAAAGTTTAAAAAACTACCTTTACTATTTTTTTTTTGGTATTCTGATAAATTGAATATTTTTCAAAACGACGAAACACGTCACTTAGCAAACTAATCTTTCTAGCTTCTCAAAATAAAAATTCATGTCGTTTGGACCAATTCAAAAAAATTATGCGATTTTAAAGAGTGTCATAAATACTTTTTTTTACTAACTCTAGATACTCTTGAGAAATGCCGATGCCTGGAAGCATTTGAATTCGAAGCCTTTTCATTTCGATGCTACCGTTTTCCCGAATTCGAAACTCAAGATCGAATAAAATCGTTAAAATTGTCAATTATTTACAAAACGACACTATTTTTTGCAAGAGAACAGTTATATGTACAATTGAAGTGTATTGACTGAAACTTTTATTCCATAAATCTTTGCATAAATAGGAAAATCTTATTTTCCTGGAGCTGGCAAAAAGTTGCAGGTTGAACATGGACATTTATTCTGCTAGAAAAAAGTGAAAGTCGTTGCAAGCAGATTTTCCGTTATGGCGTACATACAGTAGGTATGTAGGTTTGAACTTTGAAGTTGGAACCTTGAACCGTTCGGCCAAGTTCTATTTGCAGTTTGTACGCGAACAAATATTTGTAAGGATAATGCTCTTCTTAGAGTTAACAAATAATTTTTATCTTTTACTTTAAAATATCTGTTAAAGTTAAAACTGAACTTTTACAACAGAGTTAAAGTGTTAATATAGAAAATTACCTTAAAACAAAAAAGAACTGATTTGAAAGTTAAAAATCGAGTAAATAAGCTTTATTTATAAAAGTTAACAGTTTCGTTGGATCTCTGTCGGAAAAAATTGACATTGAAGAATTCAGTAAAGTCACGGTTCATCGGTACGTAAGTACACGGATTTAATTGACGTGAGCGGTTTGTCGGTAGTTGGCAACTAACGACACTGTTCTGACCATCCGCAATATTTTCTCGGTTGACGTGCGATTCTCCACGCTCTCCACCTCCAACTCCTCCACCCTCCACGCCCCGCACCCCTATTACCGTCCTAGACCGCTCCTCCTCATATTGTACTCTGCTTGGAATAACAACAGCACGTACCGTGCAGCTTATCTATATATGGGTACAACTACTTACCTACCAACTAGACACTCTGCACGTGTGTGTGCCTGCGCGATGCATCCAACAGTCAACACATGCAGATGCGTGTGCTTTGGCATGTGGAAACGACCGCGCGGAGCCGCGTCGCGTCGCGCTGCGCGATGTCTCGATCCGCTTTCGCATACTCGCTTTCTGTCATCTCAATTCCCTTCTCCATTTATTCACGAGCTCGCGGGTGTAACCAGTCGCGAAGCTGGGCATAGTTAAAAATTTATACCGTACATTACAGTCCTCCAAGTAGTTACTACTTCCACGCAATCGAGGCTGAATTACAATTCGGAAACAGACCGGACACCGGAGCGTGTAATACCGTGGGGCGGTTGGACTACCGTTTACCTACCGCATTGAGCGTAGAACATCGATCGATGGTAACATAGTAAAAGAACAAAGAACCAGTCGGTGTAATTTCAGCGACAATGAATTGTGTAAATATGCAGTGCGTCGCTGCTCGCTTCTACGAGGCGAATAGCAGCGAAATGACTGCCACGTTTTATTAAGAATTCGATTGGAAAGTCTCCGCAGCGTACAAAGGGGAATCACAGATATGTACGCGCGATTCGTATCGGTTGCGTGTATGTCTCTTTCAAGTTTCAAGGAAACGCGTTCTATAAATATGCTCGCGCGTTGGAAAAGGAAGATCGTGTACGGGAAATATGAAAATATGTTTCAACGACCTCATGCCCTACGCGGCGGGGAACTCTTTGGTCGCGAAGCCGTGATCGGGAATTCGCGATAGTGGAGTGAATGCGAATGATTCGTTCGGAGCGGAACGTGACCTTATGTTATCCTATTTTTTTTCTTCTCCTATTCAATCAACAGCGGGGAAGCGCATGTAGGCATAAAATAAATCGCACGCAGCTGACATCAGTTAAGCTCGTTGGGATTACATACACGTATGTATAGTGTATGTACATATATGCCTCTAATCACGTAGATGTGTACACGTACACTTTCTTGATAACTACTTCTATGCTTTATCTACGTGTATGCACCTTGAATTATTTTTCCGTGAAACCGACCGTTCGTGATCCCAGTTCCATCGTTTTTTGGTCCGGTCCTTGTGCGTTATTTAAACGATAAATTGCCGTGAACGAGGAAACTCTTTCTTTAGACATAACCGAGCTAATCTAAATTTAAATAGGCTGCGTAAACTATGCGCGTTCTGAATATTCCAATGAATTTTACGTAAGTAGGAATGGAGGAATAAAAAGTTCGTGCTAGTTTCGATAAGTGAATTTATTATTAGCAGTCGGCTGAAACAGCTTATAGGGCAAGCTGATGTCAGCCGCGCGCATATGTATATTTTTATATACACGTATATCTGCTTGAAATTTTCTGACTTATTTCAGTGTTCTCTCGCATGGCGAGACAAACATGCACCCAGTCACGTAGCACAAGTTAATTGTTCGAGGAACCTTCGAAACAAGACTGTCGGGGATAAAAACAACAGCATCGGGGAGGCGGCATCTGGCCAGTGTGTTGCGTCATGTTGCATGGCGTGGCATGGTGTGGCATGGTATGGCGTGGTGTGGCGTGGCGTGGCATGTTCCGTCGCGGCACGGCACGGCGGCGCGCGACGCGGCGCGGCGTACGTGCCGCCGTTCAGGTACATACTATCTATGTACTTGCACACATACATATTCAGCCCTGACCGACTTTCGTGTCTTCGACCGATACGGATTCTACTATGTTCCTGCCCCATCCTTCCTCCTGTGCTCCCTTATTTTCTCACTACTTCGTTCAATCACGCGTTTTTTTTTTTTTTTTTTTCATTTACACCAACGAGATGCAATTCTCATTGGAAACGCGGTGAATGGTAAATAAATAAGCCTGCAAGAATACGAGACTTCGGCCGTCCCTCGAAGTGTTTCTCAAAGGTTGCTTATTTAGCTGTTGTCAGCGCGAGGCTTGGGAAGAGAAAGCGATCGACACTTGGGGATGTGATAAATTAGGCCTTTCCGGGGACTGCGTCGGAGCCAGAATGAGGGAGGCTTTTGGCCGTTTGGCGACTGCGACTGCGACGCAGGGAGGCATTCGAAAATACGTACGTGCATATGTATGTAGGTGTAGATATATGCGCAGAGAAGAGGGAATGCAAGAACCAGGGGCGTGGAGACATTTTTCCAGGGGGGGGGGAGGGACTTTGGAATGATGGTGAAGAAGAATATACCCCTCTTGCTTTTTTAATAGTGCCAATTTAATTAAAATTTTAAAACCGAAATTTAAAAATATTCCCTTATTTAGTATAAAGTTAATAAAGATCAGTTTTGAAAATTAAGTGATTTTTTCTCGAAAGTCAGGGCCCCCCTGCGGACGACCATGGGAAGAACATATATTTTCTTTCACTTAGGGCATTTCCAGTGGCGGATTCAAAGGGGGAGGGCGCCCCTCCCTCGAGGGAAAAATACTTATTTTAATTTGCAAAATACTTACTATATTAACTTAGCAATTTTTTTAACTTAGAAACATTTTTCATCTAGCAGGAAAATATTATCGGGAAAGGTCCCTGATTTATTTCTCACAAGGGAACATCCCGAACCCGAAAATTCAAAAAATTCTGAAACTTTGTGGATATGTAGGGGATTTCCTTCTGATTACAACGCAATTTTTTTACTGCCCAAAATCACTCTAAGAGGGTGAAATTAACCCCCCAAGATTCGGCTATTTTTCGATTTTCTGTTATAACTCGCAAACCATAAGAGATAGAAAAAAAGTTTCGAGACAAAAGTTACTTCCTTTAATTAGATCTATCCTTTGGTAAAAAAATTATTTTACATTTCACGAAATCGGAAAATAACAAAATTTTCAGGGGTTAATTCCACCCCCTTAGAGTGATTTTGAGCAGCAAAGAAAAATTGCGTTGTAATCAGAAGGAAATCCCCTACATATCCAAAAAGTGTCAGAATTTTTTGAATTTTCGGGTTCGGGATGTTCCCTTGTCAAACCTACGCCCCCCTCCCGAAGAAAATCTTGAATTCGCCCCTGCGCCCCCCACTCCCGAAAATCCCAAATCCGCCTCTCGACATTTCTCCCCTACGCTCCTTTTTTACTTTACAAACTAAAACTAGATAACGCCAGACTATCGAATACGAAAACTAAATGCAATTTAGAAGATATTCGAGCCTTTATCTGCAACTAAATACCGTGGCGCATCGATTCCTTCAGCCACTTTTACTTAACTGTATGGAACGAAGCTAAACATGTGACGACTTATCGATATAGCGACCGAGCAGAACGACGAACGTGTTGATCGACCAAGCGAGTCAAAAGAAGTGTCATTGAATTTTTTCAACTGGAAATGATATAATGTATCATAATGATAAATGGCGTTAGTGCGTCATTTGCACTTAACCGCGAGGCAAACACATTTCTTTCGAATAATAGTCTCCAACTAATTTTAGAACGTGTGTCAATAGTCAACACGGTTCTGTATCGATAGTTTCGATGCGTTCGATTCGTAATCCTCGCCAACGTCACGTGTATACTTTTTAATAAAAGTGTATAGGTTAGGTAACAATGATGTATAGGTTAACTGTACGTTGAAACGACGATATTTTTAAGTCCCGACTGTTTATTTCACGCGTGACTCACACTTACGTGAATTTTCCGCGACAGAATTTATGCAATTTTTTCCAGATCGAAGCCCTGTCGTTGAAATAACACGCTAATAATTTCGTCGGAATTATGAGCTGCAGATAAAAGTGCGCTCGTAAAGATATTGTCAAGCGTCTGTGCACTGTTACCCTTGCGATTATATGATTCGCTATGCAAACATCAAGATTCAGATTTCGCTTGTTGCAACTCAGCGTTCAGAGTATTAATCGCAGCTTGGAATCGTACTGTTCCAAGCAAAATGTTTTACGCAGAAGCATGCACTTCAAGACCGATCCGAGAGTCGCGGCGCTGCGAGACAAATTGTTGTACTGCGACTATTTGGACTTCGAACAGCTAAAGCTGATAGGAACGAAGCGGCGATACAAGCAAATGCAACAGCTTCGGTATAAAGAACTGATGATGAAGCGGAAGCAAGTGGGCGACGCCGCGCTCAGCGTCCTCTTAGACGATACTCTTCGGAAGAGAGAAGCATCGTTTCAGGGAAACAAGGAAGAATCCGAGAAGGCGAGGGCAGAAAATGGGAAGCCCATACACATGCCATACGCGAGGGTAGATTCGTACGAAACTACCCACGACGAGAAAGATATAACTTCGCCTTTGTTAAACGAAGAGTATAAAAACTTGTATGAAAAATACTTGGAGGCGAAGAAAAGCGTATCGGGAAGCAAGGAGCAACTCTCCTTCGAAGACTTCTTGGAAGTTAACTCGAGCGATTTAGTAGCGAAAGCAGAGTGGTGGAAAATTCCGCCGAATTGGATGTCCGATTTCGAGCAATACGACGATACTTTGATGGAAAAGGAGAACTACGATTGTTACGGAACACCGGACCCTCTGTCGAGGATCAGTTCCACTCCGTGCGGCGGATGCGGAGCTTTGTTGCATTGCAAGGACCCGAGGGTTGGTGGTTACGTGCCCTCGGAACTGTTTCTGCGAGGGGACAGCGAGGAATTGAAATTTCTCACCTGCCAGCGGTGCCACTTTTTAAAAGTTTACAATGCCTCGCTGGAGGTGAAAGTATCGGTGGAAGATTATCCGGAGCTGTTGAGCGTAATAAAGAAAAGGAAATGCGCGATTCTCTTGCTGGTCGATCTGACCGACTTTCCTTGTAGCATTTGGCCGAATTTAAAGAGCATTATGCATCCTTTTACGCCTGTTTTCCTGGTTGGGAATAAAGTCGACTTGTTACCCAGGGATTCTCCACATTTCTTCGAGAATATCAAGAAGCAATTGGTAGATACTGTAGTCGACGTTACGGGGATAAAAAGAGAGAACGTTACGCATGTTGCGCTTACGTCTGCGAAAACTGGATATGGAATAGAAGAATTGATAAATAAATTGCAATTCAAATGGGGATATAATGGTATACAAATTATGCTTCTGTTAAATAACTTTAATTTAGATGTTTCTCTGTTCTTTAGCAATTGAAAATTGTTGTTTTAATTAAATTAAATTTTTGAATGATTGATATTTCAGTTGCATTATTTAGAATTTATCAGTTCTGCTTGGAATCGTTGTGTGAAAGGTGTTTAAACTATAAATAATTAGCATGTTATTGAAATTTCAGGGGACGTTTATTTAATCGGATGTACAAATGTTGGAAAGTCATCCATGTTTAATGCGTTATTACAATCTGATTATTGTAAAGTGCAAGCCATCGATCTGGTGCCTCGCGCAACGATTTCTTCCTGGCCAGGAACAACGTTGAATTTACTGAAATTCCCTATTTTAAATCCAAACACTAAGAAACGGATGTTGAGAATGAAAAGGTTACAGGAAGAACAACTTGGTAAAATTTCGGAATCACAGTACAGAGATTATCAGCTTAAAGTGACGAAGAATATGAAATACGCGATCCTACAAGGTGGGAGAGAGTCAACTAAGTAAATGTACATTAGGATGGCTCTTGTTTACTCTTGGTAAATAATTTTTTCGAGATTTTCTTCGCGCCACCTTCCAGGATAAATACAAATAATTACAAAAAACTGTAAAGTTTGAGTTCGATCGGATAATTTCATATCTTTTTCGCATATTTCGCTGTATGCCCTCCGCTTAAATATTTAAAAAATAGTCCTCGAAAATAAAAATTCCATTTTTTTACGCTTTCATAAATAAAAAGTGTTCGAGAAGAATTTAAACTTTCAAAATTTGAGGGAAAACAAAGTTTCTTCTTTTCAGTTTCTCGAACTTTTTTCGAAAACGGTTTGTCACTCGAAAAAAAGTAATAAAACACAAAATATCCTCCTTGCTCGGATCTACAACTTTTGTTTAACATATTTTTTTATATAATCAATAACTCGGAGAATATTATATAAAATCGTCATTTTTTGCTATCAAATAATTATTTAAACCCTCAAGGGTCCAGGGTCACCTTTTTCCGTTATCCGCTCGAGCTCAAACTTCACACAGATTTTTTTTAATTATTTGTAACTATTCTGGAGGATGCCCCGAAGAAAATTCCAAAGCCGAAACTAAGAGTCACCCTAATGTACACTAAGGGCCAAAATCGGCTTCCCTTCGGAAATTTGGCAACGTTGCATGTCACTAGGCATAACTCAGTACATAATTCTAGTGACATGCAACGTTGCCAAATTTCCGAAGGGAAGCCGATTTTGGCCCTTAGTGTACATCCGTATATATTTTTCAAACGCAAAGTTTCTTACGCGCATATTTTTCTAGGCTCCGTCGGCAGAACGTTTACCGGTAGATCGGACGAGGATGTTCACTCCGATCCTTTCTCGGAAATGTCGCACTCGGCCATGCTGAGGAGAGTTGGCCTCGACGAATCTCAACCAGAATATAGACAGAGTCGTTGGTGTTACGATACTCCGGGCACCCTCCAGCGGGACCAAATCCTAGATTTGTTAACGACCGACGAGCTAATGGTAACTTTACCGGAAGGAATAATATCACCGAGAACCTTCATTCTTAGACCGTCGGAAACCGTGTTCGTGGCTGGCATGGGCAGATTGGACTTTGTGGAAGGAGGAGATCTTTACATCCGGTATTTCATTCGTCTTACCGCATCTGAACCGGCCCCAAACGTTTCGAAACGACAATACTATGTTTATGTTTATAGTTTTTCCCTGTCTTTATACAGAGATGGCGTTTCAAGCATATTTTCTTCTATTGCCCAACGAATACTATAGTCTCTATTTCCCTCATCTCTCTCCCTTCGGGTCCCAGCAGCGAACGGAGTACCGGGAGAAAGGTGGTGGTCACCCATCTTTCCCCAGTACCCGCCCCGTGATGCTTAACTTCGGTGATCTAACGAGAACCGGTGTTTCCATCACGGCCACCGCCGCTGGTACGACAATACTATCCAAAACTCGCTTGAAAAGTCTTCGCTTGAACTTCGAAGAGTTCCGAGTTCGCATTCAATTTCCGTACGAAAGTATCTTTAGCAGCGTAACCCCGAATCTCCTTAGCGTTAAACAATCCATTTACAACAGTTGCCTGTTATTTTAAAATAGGTGCACGCTGTTTACAAGCAAAGAGCTACCAATCACGATGTGTTACACCGCTGACGCGGACAATATTTACGATCAGTTGATAAACACCGAGGCGTTCGTTGTGCCGGCCAATGATCCAGAGCGATTAAAAGTGTGGCCGAAATTGGAATCGAAGGAAGTGACGGTGACCGGCGTCGACAGGAACGAATCCGCCGCTGACGTCGTGCTGTCTAGCATAGGTAAATTTCGCAGTAATCTTTCTAGAAACGCGGAGCCAAATTGCGCGTCGATACACGTGTATACAATTGTCTAGGTTGGATCGCGATCACTCCTCACGAGCAGCAAACGGTTACTCTGAGGGCTTGGACGCCCCAGGGACGCGGAATATATCTCCGGACTCCGGCGTTGCTGAAGAAGTCGGTGGCTCTTCGTGGCTTCAAACTGCAAGGAACTCCGTTGTACACGTTGGGATACCAAGTCTACGTTAAATAAAGCACACTTCAAACTTTTCTACGTATGTAACAAGTACACTTGTTTCTGCAAAAGAAATCGGCAAGCTTGATTTATCTGTAATGAATGTTGCCCGGTGAAAACGTCGAGGTGTATTTATTTCGAGGATCTTTGGACAATTTACGTTACGACAATCACTCACGGAACATTTCTACGATCACGGTATCAATCATATGCTTCCTTTGCACGAAGTTTCGCCTGTTTGTACATTCGTTTGTAGAAACCCTGCAGATTCTTGTAAAAGCCTTGCTTCCCTTCGTTTTCACCTCGCGCGCGAAGAGTATCGCACCCTGAAACACTAAAGTTTCGGTTTAAACGTTTCAACTGCTCCACTTCGCTTTACCAACTGTTCACGGACTCTATTACAGGACATACGCCTTTGCTTTCCAGTCTTTGTCCGTGCAATAGAATTTTTCCCGAAGGTATCGGGCCTCTGTTTGCATTCTGCGAAAGTGTAAAGGCGAGTTAATGGATAATGTTTGAGAGATGACGAAGATTCTGGGTTGGACTTACGTGGCACAGGTGCAACAGCGACAATTGTCCAGCAAGTGGTCGGCGCGATCCAAGGATTCCACGTCTTCCAAGTACTCGTCGCGCCGATCAAGGTCGCGATGGATTGGTCGCTCGTTGTTTAATAGACTGCACTCGCAGGAAAAGTAGCATTTATACTTGGAGCAAACGGGGCAGCTGTCGAAGATATGCGTGTCCTGGCAAGTGGATGGTATTGGGTAGTGATCTTGCTTCGCGTTAATTTCGCGTAGACACTTTGGCCCAGGTTTCGACGGATGATAGCAGACGTCGAGTCGAGAGTGTTGGTCTGGGGATGAGTTTTCTACGTTGCACCGATATCTCGCGCTGAAAATGCAGACAATTGGTGGGGGTCCCGACACTCCCGCGCGCCATCAGAGATGGGCAAAAAATTACTTTAAATAAAAAAATTGATCTCGAGTAGAAGAGAAAAATTTTATTCGAGACTCATCAAATAAAAATAATCACGGGGATATAAGAAACATGGACAGCACTCGCCATTGAGAACGGAAGAATGTGAAAATCATTCGAGGCTAAAGTTGAAAATGAAAAATAAAAAATTATTTAAATAACGTATCAAATAAAAGAGACTTCATTTTTATTAGTCGTCAAATAAAAATAACTGGGTTAGCGTCTCAAATCATTTTTTTATTCGACGGGATTTCATTCGACGGCCACGTATAATTTTTTTATTCGACAGAAATTCATTTTAAACTTCGAATGATTTTCTCGACGTTATTTAAATAATTTTTTTATTTAATTATGCTCATCTCTGCACGCCACGATCTTTACTTACGGTCGACAGATTTGACCTTGAGGCTTCGCCCGACTATGGCAAACTCTTCTTTGCCTGATGATACCCTGAGCGGGTCGCCTCCTAGGAGCGCATGGCGTTCGCTAGAAAGAAAGCATTGCTCATCCTCCAATAGTTATTCCCTACTCTAATCACTTACTCTCTTACCTGAGAGTTAATCGTCTTCGGATTCACCACGTACGCTCCGCCGACTTTATCCGCGCAAACGCCCACTACCTCCTCTATCACCGTTTTAGTTGAGATTTCGATTTTAGGTGCTATAATACCCTGAAACAATTGGCCAGTCGATTAGCAAGGAAACAGAACAGCGCAACAACGTAGATACTAACAGGAAAATATTTGCTAGGGTCCATAAGCAGGTCTACGTCCACTCCGGCCAATAAACCTTTGTAATTGGGCACCGGGTACAGCACATCCGCCAAGTTGGTTTCGAAGGAAGCCAACACGACAGCCCGGTTGCAAGGGCTCAGCCACTGTATCAATTCCGCGTAGAGAAACTCATGCTCCAAACTGCGTTGCAACTCTGTCAAACCACCAGCCAGCCGTGTGAACGTTTTCTTAAAGGTAAACTGGTTGTGAAATAATAGTGGAAAAATCGGTGATACTCTGTGAGATTCTAGGGTGCAGCCAAGGCTGGTCATTCGCAGCGCTACTTTCCCGTTAGGACACAGCCATACTCCGGGACACGTTATCTGAAACATGGTTTAATCTAGAAAGACAGATCCTCGATCCACCGACGATCATCGTCCACAGTTCTACGTACGGCGTGCAGGTCCAGTTGCACCTTCACGCAGAAACCTCGTCCTGCCATGACTGTCGCCGCCAGTTGTCACAGCACGGCACGCTATCTTCTCGGCGGTATCATTCTCTTCGCTTCGCCCATTTAGTAAAGCCTCGCTGGCACGAGCAAGCGAACAGCAGCTCGAGTAACCGACTCTTCAATTTCTCCGGTAGAAGAAGCTCACCTCGGCTGAACGTGGACGCGCGGTTTGCGAGTCTATGCCATGTTGAAGTGGGACCACAGCACCGTTGCGCTCGTTGCCTGGCAACGGGAGGGGCACAACATCGATATTGAATTTCACCGACGCGAGTGCGACGATCGCTTCAGTGTGCTTCGGCGGATGGAGGTGGATCGCGCGCGCAGCTGTTGCTCGCTTTACCACTCTCTTCCTTCGCGGAACCTTGGCGAGCTTGGGATGGTTCGAAGGTCGAAGGTGAAGCGCCACAGGATGTTAGAGCTTGAACGGCAGGCCGGTGAACTTCTCCGTTGGTAAACCTCGGTTAATGTGACGGATTCGCAGCTCAGCCGCGATGAAGTCCGCCTGTGACCTGGGGAAACGGAGCCTCGGATCTTTCGTCGGAGGTATCAGGGGCTCCGAGAACCAGCCGTATCTAGCGACGAGGAGCGTGAACCTTCGTTAGAAATTGAAGGACGTTGCGTGCTCGAGTAAAGAACCCAATTACTGAGACCTAACCAATTACTGTCACCTTAAGCTATTTTACTTAAAATAAATAAATAAACGTTGTAAAGTCATACACCAATAGAATTATGTAATTCAACCTATAATCTATGCTATAAATTATATTCTATAATTTATTTCTATAATTATATTCTATAATTTATTTATTCGTTATTTTAAGTAAAATAGCTTAAGGTGACAGTAATTGGTCAGGTTGTCAGTAATTGGGTCCTTTACCCTAGTTACCAACTATGCTCGCGAGTGGTCGTACTCCATGTTAATCGTGGGTGGTTTGAACGTGTAAATATCCGTGGGCCGCAGGATGGTGCGCCTCGCGATCAAATCGACGTAGTCCTGGCGAACCTCGGATAGGGGGATCACCTCGTGCTTCGCGTAAAACTTACCGGTCAGAGGTACCGTTCGCCCGATCGGCACGAACTTCTCTTGCAGCTTTATGTACATTTTCTCCTTCTCGAACACCTCGGTGTAAAAGCGCAGCTTTATAGGATTCATGGTGCCGGCAAGGTTTTCGCGAACGAGTCGACAGAGTCGGTCGGGGATGAACTTTAATTTCGAACGTGTCGCTGAAATTTTTGCTAGCCGCGGAAAGAAGCGAGGATTGCTTGCCGAAATACGTGAGAATTTCGCCTGTACGAAAAATACGAATGTCGATTAGTGATCGTAAAAGTTTGAGACGTGATGAGCGCCAGTGCCACGGATTGGTAATTGGTACTCAGCAGGGACCGAAAAAGTTCTCGAACTCTCGTTTTTAAAAAAATTCTGTTCCTGTGGAATTTTTATTCAAAAAATGTTACCTTTAGGAAAGTGTTTTCATGGAACAGATATTTTAGAAGCTATTTAATAAAAGTTCTATGGAAACAAGTTCATTAGAACATTTTTTAAAAAAGTTTTCATAAGATAAAGAAAAGTACTAAACTATTAGGTACTAGTTTTATTTAACAATATAATGGGCGAATTTCACTTAAGCCCAAATCGTCCGCGATTTTCATTAAGATAAGTTTTCCTGTACGTGCAAGAATTATTTAATATTGTTGTAGTACTATTCACTGAATAGTATTCAGTATTTGTTAAAACGATTGAGAACTTTTTTAATTTTGTTGAACAAAATATCTGTTCCTGCTATAGAAATTTTTTTATTTTTACATTTTATAAGTTTCATTCCAACTAGAAATTTTATTTTATCGGTTCTCTTGGGAATTTATAATGTGAGAACATTTTTAAAAAAGTTCCGGGGTCCATGTTTTAAATGGAACCTACTGAAAAGTTCCAGAACTTTTTCGATATTTACCAAATTGCTAGTACATAGAAAACTTCCAACTCGAATCGATCATCTCCCAGCAAACTTGCCGCGAGGGTTAAAGGTTGAAAGAAGGTAACAGCACCGTTTGAGTATCGATGTTTATTTTAAAATACGTATATGAATAGAAAACGCATACATAACATGATAACAAGCGGAAGACCGTGGCTGATCAGTCAGTGGGTTCCCATAGCGGCAACATCTCCAGCGATTCGAAATTAAGACGAAAGGTCGGATGTTCGTTTGCGAGTAGGTACCTACTGGACGCATCATCGACGTGGCGGGGAATCGAAATAGCCTTCACTTTTCCCATTCAGTTTCTAGTGCGCGCTGGAAACGCGGTGCTCGATGATTTCGGAGGTGGCGATCCTCGGTCAGCATCCTCGTCCCTGCAGCGCGATGGCCGGTTACACGGTGTAATAGACAGGAGTTCCGATTCGACACCTTTACCCCAGCGATTTTGTGTGCCCATTTCTCTGTGGTTCCTCTGGCCGCCGCGAGAGGCGTCGCGATAAGAAATCCATGTCACGCATGCATTTGTGATTGTAGTAGTAGCTTAGAGCATGTACAACTGGAGATCTCATTGCCTTATGTCTCCTGCTGAGAGCATATAGACATGTAGGTCTCATTAAGAGCTCGAAACTGTCGCCAACATCGCGAGATGTTGTATTATGCGCCAAAAGTCGGCCTTTTCTCCTTGAGCGCCAATCTAGCGGCCGCCAGAGGAACTAGGACGAAAAATTCGCACATTCTCAACAGGAATCGGAACACTTGTCTCTTACACCGTGGCCGGTAGCGCCTACGACTTGGCCTGCTCGCTACACTCGCCACTAAATATCGCGCTTGGTGAAAATCCAGTGGCCAGCGTAATCTGCTGCGATACTTTTACTTATATCTCTATAAATACTGGAGCCAAGATCACTCTACGAACATTTGCGCGTTTCACGGTCGGAAGAGAGACGGAGAGAGAGAAAAACGGACACACGGTAGGCTCGCGACTGCACGCATACACAAATATGCGCGCACGGAGGATCGGTTCGGTTCGGAAGTACATACATCCATCGAATGTGGCTCGCACTAGCCACAAGTAGACACCTTCTCGAAACAGCGGTTTCTCAAAACGAACAATTTAAGTGGCTACTTTTACAAGACACACTTCTACGTAACACGGGAATAATAATATTAATAATAGTAGTAGCAGTAATGGTAACAGTAATAATAATGATAATAGTAGTAGCAGCAGCGCTAATAATAATAATAATAGTAATGATAACGATAATGATAGTAGCAGTAATGATAAAAAACAACCATTGCAATCGCGTAGTTGTTGGATTTATGAAAAAAAAAACTCTGCAACGGTAAACGATAGTTTAACGACAACAACAATCGTTCCTGCGAATCTACTTATTTAGTAGATTGTAACGGGAGCAAGTGGTAATCGATAGACGCATGTCTCGCGAATGTCGAGGAAAGGCGATGAAGTCGTTTAAGGCTGTTTACACGATGCGTCCACCGTTAGGAATTCATTTACAGTCGCTTTCCGAAAAAACATCGCTGGTAACAGACGGTACAACACTGGCGAACTAGGCGCGGTATAAAATCTTTGGTAAAGTTACAGTCGCGACGTTATCGACGACGTCGACGCGACCACAGCTGGTATCGACTAAATTAACAGACTAGAATAAAGTCGGCGTAATCGTTTAAAGACCAACATCTTCGACAGTAGATTTATATTCGTAAGTTTCTTTATTCTAAGGCGGCACGGAGTCGAATTCGGTAGTCTCGTTGCGTATCAGTCGACGCGGAAAATAAATAATCGACTCGTCCCGTGTATCGTTGCAGTTCTCATCAATGGTAGATCGACGTTTTACTTTCTGGCCCGATAGGTTCGACTCTAATTGCACGCGACTCTAAGTGGCCCGGATCAACGGACGAACGCTCGCGCACCGGCGGATCTTCACGCGGTAAGGTAGGTATCTGTCCGCGATTAAGTTCACTGTCGACTTAACTGTAATCGGTGGCGCTGGTGCATGTCGCTTCCGCGGAAGTCGATGGCAAGTGTCTAGTCTCGCTGTTGCCCCTGAAAGTGGAAGAGAAATTACGTTGGAGGAGAAAACGGCGGACTGGTGTTTCCGTAAGTTCGAAGGGCGATTCGACAAAGCCAACTTTACCTTCTCTGTTCGCTGGATCCAGATCCGTGTTGATCTGACTGCTCAGTGAGCTCGGAACTTGCACTGCTCTCCGCGTAAGCTTTGCGTTTGCCTCCATTGTAATGGAGATCCCCCACGTTCCCGTTGTAGTATCCGTTCTCGCTCCTGTTCAGGTACTCGCTGGAAATGGGCGATCTCCTAATCGGTAAGTAGTCCGAGCAGGTCGGAGCCAGCAGCTCCTCGTAGTATTCGACGGTCTTGGGTTCCGAGACGGTGGTGCTCCCGTATTTTCTCGGTAACGTGGACGAGGGAAATGCGGCGGTGTGGCTCTCGACCGCGGTGTCGTTGAGCAAGCTCGAGAGGGGAGTCCTGTAGCTTCCGTAGCTTCCTAGATCGCTGTCCACGGTAAAGTCGGCGCTGTGGTATTTCGCCCTGGACGCGGAGAGGTCGAACGTGGGGGACCTGAGGTACCTCCTCAGCGGATCATACGAGGAGGAGAGTGGAGGTAGATGCTCGGTCGGCGACTTTAGGTCGCTGACGTACGGCACGGAACTTGTAGCGTCGGAGTAGAGCTTACAGTTAGGTCTCTCGAGGGACCTATTACGGCTGATTCTTACGTTCTCGTCGCCGTACAAGTTGTAACCTCTGTCTCCGTGGCTAGACTTAGAGGCCGCTGCCAAGCCGTAGCCGGCCCCGTACTTGCTGCGATCGCGGTTCTCTCGGTGTCCACTGAAGCTATATTTCCGCGGCAATGTGGTGCTGGTGGTTAGCCCGAGGCCCGGCGGAGGGGCCGTCAACGACGGTCGTCTCCTGTCGTTGAACCTCGAGTAGAAGCTCCGTCGGCGGATCCGGTCGATCACGGAGTCCGAGTTGTCGGACCTGGCGAAAAGGGCATGGGACGGGGACGTGGGCGAGTGCAAGTCGGGCCGCGCGTGATTCAACTCCGCCGAGCTCACCGACCACGAGTCGAAGCTGTTGGGCTCGTCGACCGGCGAGAACGGCTCGTTCGCGTAGTCGACTGGAGATCCTTTTAAGCTTCTGGCGGTGGTCTCGGTGGAGCTGGCTCTGTCGACCGGCGGCGGCGGCAGCGGTGGACGTTCCTCCGCCTTCTCTTCCGATACCTCCCGCACATGTACATCGGCCAGCCGTTGGGCCGTCCGGGTGGCCGCGTCGTTGTTCGAGGACTCCGCGTGGCTCTCGATCATTCGAGCGCACTCGGTTACCTCTCTCTTGAGTTCGGCCACGTCTTTGGCGCGCAACGGCTTGTCGATGATTATCTTGTTCCCAGTGATGCTGGCGCGGTGCGTTACTTTCGACAGGCACTCCATCAGCTTGTCGGGAACATCCTCCTTCGCGGCCGTCTTTGGAGATTCGACGGCCGACTTGGATCCGTCAGATTCGGATTTTGGCGAGTCCTTCTTGGCAGTGTTGTTCCTGAACGAGTGATGGGGTATCTTGGAGAGGTCTAGCTTCAAGTTGCTTCGATTGGCGCGCTGCGACTCCGGATGGTTCTTCGTATCCGCCGCGGCTGGTTCCTCCACGGATCTCCCTGGACTCGGCTTCTTCGACAAGCAGTTGCCGAGAGTTTTCGCGGTGGGCCTCGCGTTCTGCTCCACTTCCGCGAGCTTCGACGACGACGTGCGTCCAGCGAGCGGTTGCGAGCTGACGCCGTTCTTGGCGACGAGGCTGGAACCAGCCGGCTCGGGACTCCTCTTGGTCGCCGGGGCTTTCCCCGATTTCCCTTTCTCCTCTGTTTTGCTCTCGGAGCTGTCGGAAGACTTCTTCACCACCTTCTTCACTACTCGCACTATCTTCTTTTTCTTCTTCTTCGCTCCATCAGCGTCGCTACCCTCCGCAGTCTCGGTTGGCTTTATCGTTTTCTTCAGTACAGTCGGTTTCTCCGGCTCGTCGCGTCTAGTCGCATCCGTGCTCGAGCTGCTCTCTGCCAGCGACCGATTCCTTTTCGTTTTTAACTGTTTCTTATCCATGGCAGCGTCTCCTGACAAACCCTCCATTTGCTTGCCCGCAGATTCTTCCAACGTATCTCTTCCCTCGTTCGATAGCTCCCGCGAGTCTGTCGACACTCTCTTCGTCTCTTTGGAGTCCTTCTCGTTCGACGGTCTCCTCTCTTTCGCGCTAATCGCGGATTTCTCAGGCTTCGGCTTCTCCTTGGACGGAGATCGTTTCGGAGATTCTCGTCCGAGCTTCTCCGCGGTAGCCGGCTGCTTTCTCGCCTCTCCGAGCTTCTTCGCCGACTTGGAATCGGTCTTGGCGAACTTGGTGGGTATCTTGCTGCTGGTGGAGGGTGCCTCATCGACGGAGGAGGCGTCCGCTCGAGTATTCTTCGGCGGGCTCTTCTTCAACCTGCTTAGAAACGCGTTTTGCGTCCGTGTCCCCGCGGGTTGTTTCGCGTCCGCGCTCCTGAACAACCCTAACACCGAGGACACTCGGCTCTTCGCCGAACTCTGACGCTCGGTTGCCCGTGGCTTCTTTGAGGACAGATCCTCCACGCTGCTGGCTTTCTTAATAGTGCCGCTGGACTCGCCGGTGGACGGAACCGCGGCAGGAGGAGCCGAGTGCTCGCGCACGGCCTCGTTCATCACCGCACCGTTCGCCACCGGTTTCGCGACCGCATCCTCACCCGATCCAAGCTTCTCCAGCTTCTTCTCCAGCGAATGGAGAAAGCTTTTTCGGGCCTCCTGCCGCTCGACTCTCGCGTCCCGAGATTCCTCCGGCGAGTCTCCCCTCGACTTCTCCTCCGAACGATCTTCCGAGCCACGATCCTTTCTCAGAGAGTTGATCTCGTTCTTCAGCTCCTTGTCCCGCTTCTCCAGCTCGGCCACGTTCTCCTGAGACTTCTTCTCGTTCTTCCTCTTTATAAATCGCGACTTGCGCCGCTCGTTTTCCGCCGCCTTTTGCTCCTCCTTCTCCTTCACGTAGCGGCTCTCCTCCCTGGGAGTGTCGAAGAAGTCTGGTCGCAGAAATCGCGATATCCGGTGTTGCTTAGACTTCTGCGGCTTCTCCTTCTCCTTATCCCTCGAGTCGCTTTCTCGATTGCCGCTGGCCTTGAACAACTTGCTCAGGAGGGATTTCTCAGGACTGGCGGCGCGCGAGCCTAGGCTGCGGTCCTGAGAGTCCGCGAATGACTTTCGTCGATCGCTGAGCAGGCTGGGTTCTCTCGTGAGCGAGCCGGAGCGCAGTCGCAGGCTGGGTATGCAGGTCCGCCGCTTCGAGATGCCTGAGGAGCCAGTAGCCTCGGCGATCGAGATCAACGACTGCTTCTCGCACTTGTCGGTGTCCCGGTAGCTGGAGGTCAGGTTCGGGTTGAACTTGCTCGGCCCCAGGTTCTTCAGCTTCGACTCCTTGATCAGATTCTCCGCGGCTAGCAGCCTGTTCTCGAAGTTCCTGGAGAGATGGTCGGACCTGGCATAGATGGACTTGTAGTCGATCGGGTTGGAGGAAGACTCGGTGGGCGAGGTTTCGTACGACTTGGCTGACAAGCTGGACGTGGCGTCCTGCAGGTTCGTGTTCGAGGTGCAGACGGAGACGGAGGTGCACTCCGAGATGGACCCGTTGTCCGTCACGTTGTTCTCGAGGTTGTCCGCGTCGGTCGTCTCTTCCTGTATCTTCTCCGTTCTGTACGGGTGGAAGTTCTCCCGCCGAAGCTTCCCGGTGGCCGACTTGCCCGACGCATCCTTGTACTTTCTACCGAGGGTCATCACCTGGCCGGGGAACGGCGGCAACGACCTGTCGTAGCTGTTACTCTCGTCGACGTCCGCGTCGTCGTCGTTCTCGTCGTTGTGCCGATGGCCCTCGTCGGCGTCGTAGTCGTCGTCGAACAGGCTGACGCTTCGCCTGGGTGACCTTCGCGACCTTTCTCTGTCCCTGTCTCTGCTGGCCGTCTCGAGGAGACTGTTGGTCCTTCGGATAGACCTGTTGGCCGGTCGTTGCTTGTACTCGGTCTGATCGGAGACGGTAGACACGGACCGATCTCCGGCCTCGGACGTGTCCAGCAAGCTGACAGTCTCGCGGCTGGGCGACCGGTACCGTGTCTCGTACGGCAAGGACTGTCTGGTTTGCTCGATGAACGTTCTGCTCAGCCGTCTGGCCAAGCTCGGCGTAAAGCTTTGCTCTAACGACTCCTGCGCCTCTTTCGTCACTTGCGTCGGCTCCGCCTCTATGTCTTCGCGTTCTACTTTATCTGAAAACAACAGCGAGATAATGTCTAGGGGAATTTTTGTAAAAGCAACCGCGACGCTCGGACGTTACGGGATGCAAGCGGACAAAATACTCTCGTCTCCTCGGTATTTACACTCCTTTATTTCTACATACATGAAACGTGTTGCTTCTGGTATATAAAATTTCAGGGGAATTAATAAATAAATCTAATCGAAAGACTCGGCGAAAGAAACATTGCTCGCGCGGTACGCCGCGCGATGAATATTTTTTCCTGTTTAATCGCCTCAGCGATTTCGCCGATCAATGCTTCCTCCGAACTAGCGGTTAATCTATTCCGTCGACCCTTTGGCATAAAGTATCGTTCCGCAAGGAAAAGAAATCGTCTACGCGATTGCTTGAATGCCGCTCGGAAGGTAACCCGGAGCTTGGCTCTTCGCACTTTTCTGGGTGTAATAGGTGATCGTAGATCCGAGAAAGAAACAAACGGAGACTGGGATGGGGATTAACAAATAGAAACTATCGCTAACTGTACTGTTGTTAGGAAAGTACTGGCGCAGTTGAATCGAACGGCCGAAAGAAGCGCGACGAGTGCGAAGAGCCAATGCGCGGCAAACGTGTCGGCGACATTCTCAGCCCTAATTGTAAGTACGACATTCAACATTCAACTAGTCGACGCTATCTTTTGCAATCTTTCGTCTTCTTTTTTTTACCCAGGATCTGCTTTACGCTTCGGATAATTTTCATTCGAACGCTACGGAACAGGCAAAGGTGTCGGTAGTATGGCTGGGACTATTTGAATAATTTAATATTCCAATATTTTACAAGTATTCGAATGCTAGGATTAAACTTCGAATATTGAAGTATTCGAATATTTGAGTATTCGAATATTTGAGTATTCGAATATTTGAGTATTCGAATATTGAATTATTCGAATATTTGAGTATTCGAATATTGAATTATTCGAATATTTGAGTATTCGAATATTTGAGTATTCGAATATTGAAGTATTCGAATATTTGAGTATTCGAATATTTGAGTATTCGAATATTGAATTATTCGAATATTTGAGTATTCGAATATTTGAGTATTCGAATATTGAAGTATTCGAATATTTGAGTATTCGAATATTTGAGTATTCGAATATTTGAGTCTTCGAATATTTGAGTTTTCGAATATTGAAGTATTCGAATATTTGAGTATTCGAATATTGAAGTATTCGAATATTTGAGTATTCGAATAGTATGGTGTGAATTATAAATCAAGTTATTACCTTACAAAATTTCACCCTGAAAAACTAACCACCTCATAATTGAAACTGAATAAAAGCTTGTAAAGAAATGAACCTAAAGATCTTGATTTATAGTTCACACCATACTATTTGAATAATATTCGAATATTTTTTTTTATTCGAAGTTTCGAATAGTATTTGAATTTTCGAATAATATTTGAATTTCCGAATAATATTCGAATAGCATTCGAATACTTGGATATTCGGAATAAAATTCGCCAAATAATTGAGCAACTGAAGTATTCGACTATTCGAATACCGAAAAATTCGACAAATAGTCCCAGCCCTAATCGGTAGCCCCACCGATTCTGGCACTTTGAGGGACAAAAGCAATCGCCGCGTAAACACGTACTGTTGCTTGAAAAATATACAGACATCGACGGAAAATCAACGACACATGACACATTCATCGTACACATATATACACACGTACACATGTATCTGCAGGTATTAATGCAAGAAATGATTAATTGTAAATCGATATACTCGTCGAACGGTTACATGCAGATAAGAGAGGCTTTGCTATATGCGTATGCGTACGACAAGTTGTTATAGATTCATTGCGGATCTGAACGAAGAAGAATACGGTATTTGCGAGACGCAAAGGCTCACTTTCCAATCCCGTGCACGTGCTGCTCGTACCGCACACGTCCAATCCCGTGTTGCTCGCGATCGTAGAAGGAGCTCGCGTGCGGAGCGGAACGAATTCTCGAGTCGAGCGGGTCTGAAAAGTTCGCCCTCGTGGCTGCGTAACATCGAAATAAATACCTTAATCGTCTTAGAATTAGGCGTCTAAATCACAACACGCCAACTGTGTAAACGTAAGTCGAGATAGATGCAGTGTACAACATTAAATACAGTATAGTAGCATTATCAAAGCATGCCGAGACAATGGTAAAGTAATGAAACGCTGTTATTTAAACTCTTAAAAACACAACAAATATCAGCCATCTCAAACAAGGGTTAGTTCGTTCGCCTTGTAGTATACGACTTCTCGAGGTACCTTATCCCAACAGTGTAAAAATCTCTTCTCTTGTGCAACGGATTTAAATCTTTGTTAAAGGAAACGCGACAACAAGTGGCGTGTTCGCCGATGTGTTCTGCTTTCGTTTCGTTTCGTTTCGTTGATACATTTCGGGGACCGAGCGCGCGATTCGTTTCGATGAGTATTATGTGCCTACATATGTATATCGTATCACATTTCGCAGCGACAGATCGCTGTGTTTATGTTCGTCGCTTTTTCTACTTCGTTCTCGTGACCTTGGTCCGCTCGCGCGCCTCTTCCGACGAAACAAAACTAACAGGAAGAAGCACGCTCGCGGACTGGTGTTCGGCAGAACGCGGACAGATGGATAAATCGTATTGGGGGTAACCTGATCCGTCCAACGATCTCGACAGCTCGCATATACTATGCAGGGGGCTTTCTAATTTCTCGCGCGTCATGCGATCGTCTTGTTCTACGTTTATCTTGAAATCCCTGCTCTTCTTTGCCGTGTTCTTGTTGGAGTGTTTCCCGGACGATCGTCGAAAGAACGCGTTCGAAGCCACGCGCACGATAATAATAAATGCCTCGGGAAGGTTGGATAGCGCGTTCGAACGCGCCATGTAAAACTACTGTGGGGGACGAAAGTACGTGGACACCATTTAAAATCGTATAACTTGTTTAAAATTGGTCCAAACGGCTTTGAGGTTTTTTGAGAAGCTAGAAGGATTAGTTTGCTAAGTGACGTGTTTCGTTGTTTTAAAAAAATTTAAATTGGTCGGAATAGAAAAAAAATTAGAAAAGGTTGTTTTTCAACTTTTTTGTGGATTTTCGTTTGTAGATTGAAGTAAGTTGCATACACGCCTAAAATTTCATTAAAATCGGTTAACGTTGCTCTGAGCTATAAACGCTTAAAGATCGCAAAATAATCGAAAATCGCGGATTTTGGGAATTTCGCGATTTTCGACCTTATTCTGATTTTGATGAAAATCTACAAAAGGCATTTTTAAATTTTCATTACAGGCTCACAAAAAAAGTTGAAAAAAAACAACCTTTCCTATTTTTTTGCTATTCCGACCAATAGTCGGAATTTTTTTTAAAACGACGAAACACGTCACTTAGGAATCTATCCTTCTAGTTTTTAAAAAAAAAAAATTGTTTGGACCAATTTTGAACAAGTTATACCATTTTAAAGGGTGTCCACCTACTTTTGTTCCCCACTGTATATGTCGGGTGTGTTCCAATCGATGCGATGCGATGGTTCGTGATCGCTTTAACCCCTTCGAATCTAACTCCAGATCCTTATCCATATCCCAGAAAGAATCGTAGCGCACGCGCATGCATACAGTACGTAGTAAGTAAAAAAATAAAATAAGAGAAATGAAAAGAAAAGAATAGAAAGTGCAAACCATTGCGCTAACGTGTTTCTTTATTCGCTTTTATTTCATACTACAAACAAAACCTGATGTATTTATAAATAAATAATAATAATGTAGTTGGTAAACTTTGGATATAGAAAAAAAAGATTATCCACGAGCGGAAAAAGAAAAGAAAATAAATTGATCGCGTGAACGGGGAAGGAAGGTAGAAGTGGTTAAAGGTGAGATATGCCGATATGCCTCCGACGATCGGTAACCGAGAGTGGTCGAGTGTATGTTGTCATGATGTCATGTTGTCGTCGTTCACGCGCGTTGTAGGTCGTGTCAGCTGGACGACGGGATTGGCGAGCTCCGCTCCGTGCGCCGCGAAACATTTCGCAGGTGCTGCGATCGCTGCGAATCAGCCGAATTTCCAGCAAGCGTGAGTTGCGGGCGATTAAAGCGCGATAAACGGAGGCAGATGGGTTCGAGGCTTCGTCCACGAGCTGACTGTTCGCTAGATAGAAAGTGTAGCATAGTACCTAACTTGATTTGCGTTTTGCCTACTGGGGATTACCGTCTGCCCGCCTACGTAGAGTCACTCGTACGGTCGCTGCAACAACCGTCAGAAAAGACCGTCAATTACACGTGCCACAAAACCAATCCACTGCGATTCTCTCAGATCTCAGACTATATTTTCGATCGTCGTGCTTTACGCACCGATCTGCTCTGCTGTCGAGCGCGACAAGAACGATGCCATGCCATTTCCCTTGCAATACCGGCCACGGTAATGTAGAACAGAACCGATAAGAAACTTACTCGCGCTCGGCATTCGGTGAAAACCACTTTGATATTTCTAGAGAATCTAGACAGTGCGCGGAGGCGATCGATAATTATGTATATTCGGTATTTAGAAATATTAATTAGTAATGAAACTTTGATAACTTGAATTTTCTATGAAGAAGCTTTTAATAACGGTGAGTAGCTTCTGGCATCTTTCTTTCGATCGAAACGTGTCTTTTCTTTCTTTTCAACTTGGACATAACGACGTGTCAAACTATTTAGCAAACCCTCTTCGTATTCTGGTTGCAATAAATTACTGACCCGATCGTATATACCGTTACTTCTGTCAGAAACGTTTGTTCAAGCATACGTATTACTTTCCCTTACTTTCCCTTCCGTAGAATCGAAGAAAGTTACGTCGGTACACAGATACGTATATCTACCGGCATCACGACATTACCGACTGTGTCCGCGGCGAAAGAGCGAAACAAGCGAGAGCCTCGAACGGATGAGGCTTGGATACCGGAAGTACATAACCTCTCGAATATTATCGGTCAGCAGTGGCAAAGAATCAATTACTCGTTTGATCGCTGATTGAAGAGTCGACGATAGACGTGAAGTAGATGCATGAATTTTGATTAAAGATGGATTCTGTCGTGGATAGCGTACAACTGAATTACCTCGTGTGTGTGTGTTCGTGTGTATGGATACGTGTGCGGTCATGCTGTAAACTTTAGTTATACACTTAATAAATTAAAGAAGAAAAAATGAATTACGGCTACTCGTGTTAATAGGATAGTATACAAGTCAACAACAACATTGCAACTTGCTGGCTACTGCGTATTACGAGGTTCTATGTCAGGCAAAGTATGAGTCATGTCTGTGAGTAATGCTCAAACACCTGTTCGCCCTTCTCGTCCCGAAACAAATAGTACGATTAATCATCCAGAGATATTAAACTGCGAATGCTACCGGTCGTGTTTTCCGAATCGCGAACAACAGGCAGGTAGTTTTCGCGAGGAGCATCGTGCAGAGACATGCGCTTAGAAAAAGTATATATCGTCGGAGAGTCTAACGATAGACACGGAAAAAGAAATCGGAAACGAAAAAGCAACGCGTTTCCTCGTTGTTGGTGCGTCGTTGGCACGACGCGCCACCCGCGGCATTTCTCCAAACTTCGTTCTCCTATTACGTTCGTTTCGTTGAGAATCTTTGGAACGTTTACCCACCTGTGCCGAACATGAACCGTATAATTTCTTCTAAGTGTTAGTACGCAAAAGTTGCAAAAAACCATCGTCAGGCAATAAAAAATAAAATCGGAAGAAATAACTTGTAGGAGAGAGGGAGAAGAGAAAGAGAAAGAGAGAGAAATATAGAAACTAAGAGACGGTAGGTAAAAGTAAAGAAAAAAGATGTGCTCTGTCTATCAACGACTCGACAACAGCTAGTAGGTACTAGGAGATGCATACTGAATACCATCCAGCATTTTCTCGCATGGCTTGCGATTTCAACCAGTGACAAAATATCGACGTGCGTTACGAAAAGTAGCATAGTTCATTTGTCTTAGGAAAACTAGCACTCTGCTCATTCTCACCACGAAGAACAGAATGTTTCGATTTACTTCCCGAAAACTTTGCTACTAAAAATAGCACGGTTCGCCTTTAGCCGCGAAAAATATCACGTTTCATAGATTGCCTAGGATTCTACTGCAAAAATAAAAAGATAAAGGTTTTTTTGGGAAAGAAACGTTTTTTTAAAAGAGTTGGACGAGGCATATTACAACTGCTCCACCACTTAGAATCTGTAATTGTTTCATTCATTTAGCTAAATTCGTTTAAGGGGGCTAGGCAGTCGAAAAATCGATTTTTTTATTGCATTTTCCGGCAGTTTTTTCTTTTTCTTTTTTTTTTAAATAAAATTCCGGTTAGTTTATAGTAAAATTCGCAAAGTTGTAGACTGGCAGCTAAAAACGTCGAGCGGCAATCTATAGTTTCGCCTTGACCAGAAACTTTAAACGCGTTTTCCTCGAATCTTTTTTTCTCTTGATCTTTTTCCTGATTGCGAACTAATGGAGGTTCTGATCGACTTGAAAAAAATTACAGGATTTATAAAACATGTGCCATTCCACGTGGAACCTCTGATATAGTCCATAAATATCCGACATTTCAATAAAAAAATTAATAAGTCACCGGTCTTTAGTAGCGGACAAACAAGAACGAATTTTTCTCAGAAAATCGCCGTTTTTCCTCATTGTTAGAAATATTGAAACGTGCTTCTTCTCGTGATAGATGGAAATGTGCCACCCTTCGTAAGACAAATGAATTGTGCTACTCTTCGTGACGCACGTCGATATGTAGTAATGATCGTGACCATCGCGTCTTGGCAGAAGCTCGCTTGGATCGGTAAGAGGCCGTCGATCGTCGTCCTCTTTCAAACTGACCTAACAGCCTCTAGCGAGTCGATCGCCTTTGCGTCTCGCAAGATTTCCCAACAGTAACACTCCCAATGGATCTCTGAGAGATCTCTGAGAGATCTGAACTTCTGCGAAGACGCGCATTAATCGTGTACAACATGAAACATGAGAGATGAAAGATTAAACACGTCTTCGATTGTACTGTCCGCGGTGGATGGCCGCCTCTGCCTGCTGTAAGCAGTCGGCAGCTCGTTTCAGCGAGACATGGAAGAAAATTTTGCCACTGGATCGAATTCCGAGCGTCAACCCTTTGCGCTCTGTTTCACTCTCTTCTAGGTAGTCTCGCGCTATCAATATTAATTGCGCGAGAGACTGTATTTGCTTGAACCGTTGACAGACGCGAGTGGAAGAGAGCGCAGAGCGCAAAGGGGTAACTTCCACTGAATATCGGTGGTTCGTTTTCTAGTTTGACACGGTTTTACGATGAATTCGTAGAAGAATTGTTGAGCACTCCCTTACCTCTTGGTAATGTGTTGCTGCCGATATCGAACACGGTTTCCCTCGACGGCGTGCTGGCGCTATGCGATCCTGGGCTGTTGGGAGTGCCGGGATTCGACGAGTTCACCGAATCTTTTCTCGCGAATATGTCTCCTTCTCGGCTGAGAGAATGCCTGAACGGAGACTCCGTCAATCGCCTAAGTTCGCACACAAACAAAACCATCGTCATTCTCGTGATCCGCGCGGTAAACGTTACATCCACGCACTCCACGTTATCTGTCTTGTAAGTGCGATGGGCTTTCAGAGTGTCGGAGCAACCTGACGATTAGAGATGTACCGACTAGTGGCCGACTATCCGGCCACTTTTGTAGTCGGCGAATAGTCGGCAACTAGTCCCCTTTTTGGGGGCCGATTAATCGGCTAGTCGGCTCTAGTCGGCTACTCGGCCAAAACCCTAGTCCAGGCCCGCACAGGGAGCCTTTTTCAGCGCCTAGCGGCAAGCAACCAGCCGTACGCTGTTACTAAGGCTAGAATCGGTGAGGGTAATCGCAGTAGTGTAGGTTGGGGCTCGTAGGTGCGTAGCGTAAGATATATGGCTGGGTTCCTTGTGGGGCCCTAGTGACCCCACCGAGTTATATTGCGGGACCTGCTCTGCATTAGGGCCCTACAAGGAACCCAGCCATATATACTTACGCTACGCGCCTATGGGCGTTGCGGTTGCTTTGGGCCCAACTGGAACGCACCCTAAGGGTGGAATCGGTGAGGATAATTGCAGTAGTGTAGGTTGGGGCTCGTAGGTGTGTAGCGTAAGTATATATAGCTGGGTTTCTTGTGGGGCCCTAGTGACCCCACCGAGTTATATTGCGGGACCTGCTCTGCATTAGGGTCCTACAAGGAACCCAGCCATATATACTTACGCTACGCGCCTATGGGCGTTGCGGTTGCTTTGGGCCCAACTGGAACGCACCCTAAGGGTAGAATCGGTGAGGATAATTGCAGTAGTGTAGGTTGGGGCTCGTAGGTGCGTAGCGTAAGTATATATGGCTGGGTTCCTTGTGGGGCCCTAGTGGTCCCACCGAGTTATATTGCGGGACCTGCTCTGCATTAGGGCCCTACAAGGAACCCAGCCATATATACTTACGCTACGCGCCTATGGGCGTTGCGGTTGTTTTGGGCCCAACTGGAACGCACCCTAAGGGTAGAATCGGTGAGGATAATTGCAGTAGTGTAGGTTGGGGCTCGTAGGTACGTAGCGTAAGATATATGGCTGGGTTCCTTGTGGGGCCCTAGTGGTCCCACCGAGTTATATTGCGGGACCTGCTCTGCATTAGGGCCCTACAAGGAACCCAGCCATATATACTTACGCTACGCGCCTATGGGCGTTGCGGTTGTTTTGGGCCCAACTGGAACGCACCCTAAGGGTAGAATCGGCGAGGATAATTTCAGTAGTGTAGGTTGGAGCTCGTAAGCGCGTAGCGTAAGTATATATGGCTGCGTTCCTTGTGGGGCCCTAGCGACCCCACCGAGTTATATTGCGGGACCTGCTCTGCACTAGGGCCCAACAAGGAACCCAGCCATATATACTTACGCTACGCGCCTACGAGCCCCAACCTACACTACTGCAATTATCCTCACCGATTCTACCCTTAGGGTGCGTTCCAGTTGGGCCCAAAGCGACCGCAACGCCCGTTTTTCTACGAGAAACACGGGCCTTGCGGTTGCTTTGGGCCCAACTGGAACGCACCCTTTGTAACGGCGTACGGCTGGTTGCTCGCCGCTAAGCGCTGAAGAAGGCTCCCTGTGCAGGCCTGCCCTAGCCGGTACATCTCTACTGACGATGCTCGCGATCGTTCCATCTCAAAGAGCCGACCGTGCGCAAACGGGTGAGTCCGAATCGATACTAGGTCGGAAGATAGGTACCACAACTAGGTATCTACTTTCAGCCAGGTTATTTTTGTTAAACTGATCTCGTTACTCGCTCAGGTGTCGGTCGTTTGAGACAGTAAAGAATGCTTTTTTTTTCAGAGACATCGGATGCGTGAAGTGTGCGCGATCGGTTTTAAAGAAAGTGAATAAGTTGGAAAGATTACTTGTGACATTTCTGCACTACCTTCTAAAATAATCGGCATACACTACATTGTTCTAAAGTTGTTGTAACAATTGGACTCACGTAGTCACGGTCCTCGTTTCGACATATGTCTGGTAGCTTGCACAAACAAGCGTCGAACCGTTCTCATTAGATCCCAAAGCTTGTTCGAAGGAGGTAAGCGGAGGATAAGGGAGGGGTGATAAGTAGTCGCGAGTTCTAACTCGAAGAGAGGAACGGACGCGGTAGACGAAAAGCTTGGGAGTACGCGTAAAGAACGGGGCTTTAACGAATTACCTCGTTAATGGTTTATTGAGGCCCCAAAAGGCTTGGGACGAATTGGATCCTAATCTTCCGAAGAGCCGTGAGCTCGGGAAGCCGGCGCCCCGGTTGTCGTCAACGTTCAGCCTTTGCGTCAAGCTTCGGACCCTGGACAACAGGGTGGAGAAGAGATTCTCGGCGGTGAGCAACTCGAAGCCGTCGTCGTCGTCGTCCTCGCCGGAGGACAAGCTGTCCGCGTGTTCCGGCGGCTGCCTCGACGGCCGAGAGCTTCTCAGTCGATGCATGTGTCTCTGCAATAGGTCCTCGCTGTCCCTGAAACATGTCGGCAAAAAACGGGATGCCGATTCTCAGTTAGTCGAGGTGTCGTTGGGAGTCTGTGAACGAAGCGGGATGAGAGGCAACACGAGTAAGGTTACCTGTGCAACGAGGAGAACGGAGATTCGTCCTCGCTGGCGTCCGACAGAAGAGAGCTCATCCTTCGAGGCCTGCCGAACCTCGTCCTTGGGGCGTTCGTGCTGGTCGGAGTGCTGGTTTTGGTCTCGGGCTCCACGCTACCTGACCTGGGAGTAACGTAACCGCCGCCTTCCACGGCGATCGGGATTATGTATTCCCTGGGGCTTTTTCGGATCGGTTCCGGCCCGACCGTCGAGCCCAGAGCACTGTCGGTGTCGGAGTCCGCGGTCGACTGCCGAGACAGCGATCCCGATCGTTGGGATACCGATCTCTGAGGCATCGGTGGCTTCGGTGGCGGCGTCGTTGAGAACATCGACTGCTGGCTCTCCCCTTCTACCTGCAATCGTAACCGTGGTCAATTGAGTTAATTTTTTTTTTAATTTAATTAGAATAAACGAGTTGGGCAACCCTTTGGTACAATTAATTACAAAAATGAGGTGGAGAAACGGACGAGGCATATTTTTTTCTAAAACCAGAATCTAAATTTTGGACGAAGCTGAGTAGTAAAGCTAGTTTTTACATAAAAAAGATTACGATGCCTTAGGCTCTTAGCGGTTTCATTGAAATGGGGAAGATGCCGCAAAGCTCGGCGCAGATGGCGCCACTAGCGCATGTACTGTGGATGTGCCTGATTGCGTATGTGTGAATTGCTGGCGCGCGAATTTTTCATTTGTGGAATGTATAAATGTGAATGTGCGCTGGTGGCGTCACGGGTGGGAAAAAGTTGCAGTCATCTTCCTCATTGAGTATGGGTTTTCGCGAAAGCAGCCGATCGACTTGAATATTCCTGATTTACCTGAATCGGTATTATCCTCTCCTTCGGAGTGACGCCCTTCGGTCTGCAATCCGGCTCCAAGCTCGAGCTTCGATTCGCGTGCGGCACAACAGCTGCGACGGGGAATGCTACTTCGGACCTTTGGGTTCGCAGCTTCTGCGGTTGGAACGCGTCGATCTTGGCCGCTACTTCGGACCTAAATGCCACGGTTTCTGGGGACTTGATCTCCGCCAACGATATCTCCGCTTTGCTCGTCTTTCGCGGTCTAGGTAAGGTCGCACTCTTCAGAGTGATCTCCATTTTGCTGGACATCTTCGGCTCTTCCGGTGGCAAGTCGTCGTCGTCGTGGTCGTTCGCCACCTCGGACGTGGAGATCTGAAAGCACAAGCCATAAGTGACGGAACTCGTCGGTATTCAGTGCTGGATTTACCAGTTAGCCTAACAAGGCTGAAGCCTAGGGCCCCGTTTAGCTTGGGGCCCCTCATTCTAAATTTTTTTTTCGAAATATTTATCAAAACTAAAAATTTAATTTTGATATTCAATGTTAATTTTGAAATTAAATTCTTATTTAGATTATACGAGTATTATAATAAAAAAAAATCAAATCAGCGTTATTTTATTTTCTATATTTAACCGAGGGCCCCCCGAATATTCATTCTAGGGCCCCTGAAAACGTAAATCCGGCTCTGTCGGTATTCGAAAGATCCGTTCCTCACCGTTGCCTGACGTTTGCCGTCGGAGTCTGCAGCTTTGCCGTCGAACGAGAAGTTCGTGTCGACGGGCGTGGAAACGGATACCGTGGCGGTCCGCAAGTCGTTCGCCCCGACCGGTATCTTGAACGGAAGCCTCTTGGGTTCTTGACCCGGCGGCGACATCGGCGGGGATCCATTCGCCCTCCTCTGCACAGGCGGCTTTCCAATCGCCCCGGTTATAATATCAACGGCTCGCTTCTTCGCCTCGTCCCGCTTATTCTCCTCACCACCCTCGTTCCCCTCCTTATCCTCCTCCACCTGCTGAGTCGGTTTCGACTTGTCGATCGATTTCTCGGCCTTTTTGTCCGCGGGCACGTCGATGATCACCTTGGACGCGCTAGGCTTCGCGGGCGGAGGCGTCACAATAGAGGACAGACTAGCTTTCCTCTCGAACACGCGCTTCGCTCCGTCCACGTTCACCCCGGGAATAAAGATCTTCTTGGGTTTCTCGTTCTCCACGTTCGACGCCATTTGATTGAACTTCTCCGCGGTCTCGAATATCTTCGAGCGCCTCCTCTCGAACGTCTTCGCGGGGACATCCCTGGCATCATTACACAGATCGGAGTCCAGGGACAGCGCCTTCTCCTTGAGCTTCTTGAACTCGCGCTGGGTCGCCTCGAGATTAATCGCATCCTGACTCGCGGACATCTCGTCTCTGACTCTACCATCAGAAGTTTCGGACTTTGCAGCAGAGGCTTGCGTCCGATCCCCGGTGGGTCCGTCGTTCGCCAGGTTGTTGGCGGTCTTCGGGGTCTCGGAGGATCTCAACGAATCCTCATGAAGGCTTCTATTGTCGAACGACTTCGCGCGCTCCTCCCGCAAACGTTTCTCCTTACTCTCGTCCCGATCCTCAACGACGTAGTCCCTTTTAACGCTCTCCATGGCCGCGTCAGCGGGTGGCGCTTCCTGTCCCATAATTATCGGCGTTTTACTCCGCTCCTTGCTGGGCGATCTCTCGCTGCACTCTTGAATCAGCTCTAAGCAGGCTGCCGTGGACTCGACCGCATTCAAATCAACAGTCTTACTGGTAGGAACTGTCACGACAGGGTCTAGTTCCATAGCTTCCTCCGTGATCGAGTTTGGAATCGGTGCCGAGTGATGCCTGGGTGAATTAAGAGGTTAGGAATTGTTAAGCGTCAGGTTTGCGGAACGTTCAACGGTTTAGAGCGATGAAACGGGAATGGAGAAGAGTATGGGTGAGTTGCTTACCTGGACGTGGACCTGTAAGGTCTGGGCTCCCTCTCGTCCTGGCCCCTCTCCTTCTTCCTCGACCGCTCTTTTCTTTTGACACCAGCGGCGGCCGTCTCGTCCATCGACGGCGTCGTCTCCAATTTCCTCTTGGCGTCACCGCTGGCCGCAGCCCTCGGCTCCTCCTCCAGCAGTTCCCTTATCCTCCTGTCGGAGTTATTCTGATCCAATTCCATCAAGCTACCGACCGAGTGGCACCTGGTGGGCACCAGAGTCTCGGAGGACATGTTATTCGGTACATCGCCGACCGGCTGCTGATCACCCACGACTAACTTCTCCGCGCTGGCGGACTGGGGCACCAGAGATAGCAACAAATCCAGCCGCACGGGGGTCTGGGCGGCTAGGTCCTCAGCGATGTCCAGGCAATTCTGATCGTAACCTTCGTTCACCCACCAATGGGTGCAAATTTTCTCGATGTCCGCCCGCTTTCCCGGGCACACGGTCAGCATATCTTTTATCAGAGGCGAAGCGGCTGCAACGAAAGGGGTGCGTAAGTAGGGGGGACTGGGGCTAGTTGACTAACGAGGTTAGTTGACTAATTTCCTTTTAATTGTTGTGTTATGGGATAAATTATGCTGCGATTCGTGACATTGAAGTATAGGAATGACCAGCTTGCTATTTAATGTGTCGCCGTGATAAAAACTTGAGAGGAAAACCAGAGCCGGATTTGCCTTTTCAGGGGCCCTAGGCTGAATATTCGAGGGGCCCTCGGTTAAATATAAAAAATAGAATAACGCTGATTTCATTTTTTTTATCATAACACTCGTATAATCTAAATAAGAATTTAATTTCAAAATTAACATTGAATATCAAAACTAAATATAACATTAACCCTTGGCAAGATTTTTTGATAAATTTTTCGAAGAACAAATTTAGAATGAGGGGCCCCTAGCTAAACGGGGCCCTAGGCCGTTGAATAACTTTTTTGATTTTCAAACGATTTGAATGAAATTTGGTATGTTATGGTTTTTGGGGTCGTTGAATCTGAATTTGGCATTGGAATTGTAAAATTCAACATGGCAGACTCAAAATGGCCACTAAATATTAAAACATTATCGGGATTTAGAAAAATTGTATATAGGGGTTTTTGGGGTCGCTGAATCTGAATTTAGCATTGGAATTTTAAATTTCTATATGGCAGACTCAATATGGCCGAACCAAAATGACTAGCAATTTCTTTGGATTTGTATAAATTATTCGTACTGTATTCAATTTCATAAGTAAGCTCTTACTCCCGTAGTTAGCTGGTGAAAATTTCACGACCCCAGAGTGTAAAAAAAAAGGTTTAGTAAAGAATTTAAAAAACTCACCCCTAAATCTTATTTTTAGGGGTTGGGGGTGTCAAATGAAAAAAATAACCCCCTAAATCGATCCCGCGACTCAAAAAACCGTAATTCACTTAATTTTTCGATGTTACCACTTCGGGCACGAATAATAAAAAAAAACCGTGCCACTTAACCGGTTAAAAGAATTTTCAAAATTAAGCCTGTATACCCAATGAAATTTGTAAATTTTTTATATACGGCAAGTCAACAAAACACCAATGGTCCATTGATAAAAATTAGAAAACATAAAAATTTGAAAATTTGAGAATTTGAAAATTTGAAATTTGTAAATTTTTTTATATGCAGCAAGTCAACAAAATGCCAATGGTCAATTTACAAAAATTTGAAAATTGTAAATTTTTTTATATGCAGCAAGTCAACAAAACACCAATGGTCAATTTACAAAAATTAGAAAAGATACAAATTTTTAAATTTGTAATTTTTTTTATATGCAGCAAGTCAACAAAATACCAATGGTCAATTTACAAAAATTAGAAAAGATAAAAATTTGAAATTTTGAAATTTGTAAATTTTTTTATATGCAGCAAGTCAACAAAATTCCAATGGTCAATTTACAAAAATTAGAAAAGATAAAAATTTGAAAATTTGAAAATTTTGAAATTTGTAAATTTTTTTATATGCAGCAAGTCAACAAAGCACCAATGGTCAATTTAAAAAAATTAGAAAAGATAAAAATTAGTCAACTAGCCCCGGTCTCCCCTACCTAGATCAATATCTATAAGTATTGTATAATAAAAAGAAACTCACGCGATGACTTTTTCGGCTCGAAGTAGTCTGACTGCAGGATCTGTTTGACTAGTCGCTTAAAGTTAGACCCGTCGAAGGGCATGGCACCGTAGACCAATGTGTATAGAAGCACGCCCAAGCTCCAGCAGTCGACCTCGGGTCCGTGGTAAGGGGTACCCAGCACGATCTCCGGACTGGCGTACAAAGGACTGCCGCAGAACGTGTTCAACAGCCTCTGCTCGTCGAACACGTTCGACAACCCAAAGTCCGCTATCTTGGCGTTGCCGACTTGATCCAGCAGAATGTTCTCGAGCTTCAAGTCTCTGTGGCAAATTTTGTGCTTGTGACAGTAGAACACCGCGGTGGCTATCTGCCGGAATATTCTGCGAGCCTCCTGCTCCGTCAGAACTTTACGCTCGCTCAAGTAGTCGTAGAGTTCACCTCCAGCCGCGTACTCCATCACCAGCACCATCTTCTCTCTGTTTTCGAACACTGCAAGAAAAAAAAGACAAGTGCCTCGAATCGTCCCCGTTTCCTCTATCCGCTATCGCCAACTCTACCTTCGTAGATGTGGATAATGTTCGGATGCTGAACGCTCGACATTATTTGAATTTCCCTTCGTATCCTAATCAGATCGGCCTCGGTCTCTATTTTACACTTCTTTATTGTTTTGATCGCCACTTCTTGACCGGTCTCCTTGTTTATCCCTAGCTGAACTTTCCCGTAAGTACCTTGACCGAGCTTCTTGATGATGTCGAACCTGAATGAAAGAAAGTGCTCGGGCCACGATAATCTCCCGCGCTTGTCTTCCCATTTATCTATAATTATTTAAAACAGACCATCTTCCCCCAGACGTACCTCTGCTTCAATTTCCGCTTGTGATTGTGAAGACGCACCCCGCCGGTGCTCTCCATGCCTCCCATTATATTGTGTATGCTCGCCTCGCCGACCACCATTTTTCTTAATTTTAGCTGAAACGTAAACGTTCTAGTGTAGCGCGCGAATATGTGGACGGCGAACACGAATCGCAAACGGAAACGTAGAAAACGGCCAGATGGTTCAACGTTCCATCTTCGCGGCCGTTTTAATCCAGCCCCCGAGGATTATGCCTCTCGAAGGGCAATTGTAATTTACTACGCGCGAGGGGAAACATTATCTTTGAGACGCGACGAAATTTCAGTGACGAGCTTGAACAGTTGTCGCGTTTAATCGCGATGGAAGATGGGTCGGTAGCGTGGGTAGGAATTCCAAGTATTCGTAGGAAGAAGAACGTGTGCGCGTAGAGAGGCGAAGGAAGGATCGCAAAAGAGGTTGAAAGTGTGGGAAGGAAATGCCAAGGCGCGGGAGGTGGCGGTATGATTGTTTTTCCGAGAGTGGCCGGTCGACCCCCAAGGTAGAAATTCGATGCGTTGGATCGTCGATTCGCGTTGGAGGTGGTGCTCGTGATCGAGGATAACAGTGACGACGGGACGCGAGGGTTATTGGGCTTATGGTCGGGCGAAGAAGGAAGGACAGAGAGGCGAGATGCGGTAAGTTTATTTTGGGTGTCGAGACGCCGCGCCGGTGTGCGTCGCTCCCGCCGATGGACGTCTCGTCCCCGTGTCGCTCGCCTCCTCGACGAAATGCTCCGCGGAACTGAACCGATTCAACCTGCACCATTACTACACAATATGCCTCGGACATGCGTGTAGATCGGACAGTTCGAAGCTGAAATGGCTCCTCGGCGCAGTAGAATTTCCTATTGCTCGCAGAAGCAACCTACGAACAGCGGGTCTGTGTTACAAAACGCGAGGAGAATTACGCGACCGATAAGCCTGGCGCTGCGATGTTAAAGCGAACATTGTCTTGGGCCAAGAAATTTATCTATCGCCGCTGGCGGAAAGCACGACGACCTCGAATGCGGAACGCATCGACGGTTCAGCGGAAACCGGTTGTTGCGAGCAATGCTATCGGTGCTAGACGAATTTACCGGAACTGTTACATCACTTCCTTCCTTGAAGCAGCGCGGCCGTTGTGTTTACAAATATATCTTACAAGTGACCGTGTCCTTCAACTATTCCCTTCAACTTTCAACAGTGTAGGTCTTTGTTTCCTTATCGCCGAAACACACTTTTTCCGTAGCGCTAAATGATCGGAGAATCTCCGTTTTATTTTCGAGCGATAATTCAGTGTTCCTTTTCCATGGTGGAAGGCTATTAAGGGACAGTTTCAACCGAGAGCTTCGGTCGAATCGAGATATGAGGGATAGAGATTTTGGTGTGCGTGAAGTTAAGTTGTACTCTGGATGAATGTGCGAATTGAGAGACTCGGGAGATTGGAAAGAAAGCAGATCCGAAGGCGTAAAGGTAGAAATAGATAAAGAAATGGTTGGCTCGCGGCATCGAGTTGGTCCAAGGTCCAGCGAAAGAAATATGTATGTATGTATATAATTGTAACGTAGCGGACACGATGTATGACTATGGCGGTGTTGATGGTGTAGTACGGGAGGCGATAGCTCCTCGGAGGCGGCTATTAATGCCTCGCAATATGGATAACGGCTGGTTGGCTGTTCCTTTTGAGCTTTCGGGGGCGACTTTCTGCCTCGACTCGATGTAGCCGTCCGTCTCTGCTTTGCTCTACGCGACGACCGCACGGAGCAGCTTTCGCTCGCCATCAGACACCACGGCTAGTGTTCCTTTTCGAGAAATTTTATAACTTTTTCTCGAGAAATTACAGGGTTTTTTTCGATAATCTTCAGTGTAGGAAAATTATTATAAATCCCATTTGTTTTCAGAAATGAATTTTCAGTTGGTTCAAATTGTGTGTTAATCGTGAACATAAAAACACATCTACGATATGTAATAAATGTTAGCAATATATACAAAGAATTGCGCGAATGTTTATAAACTTTTCTCTTCGTATCGTCGATGCTCTATACATCCCCTCAAAATGAAAGAAATTTTTCTCAACAGCAGATTTTGTCACAAATAAAAAAGAAGTAGTATATTGGCTGACGGGACATTAGACGCGTTGTGCTTTTAAAAAAACTATTTTAAAACAAGAAAGTAATGTTTCGCTTTGCACAAATTTTATTTATCAATTATATTTAGGTAATATCTGCTTTTTTTTCATTTATACAAGTTACGTGCAAATTACACAGGAATAAAAAATTAGTTAAAGTTTTCTTGTATTTGTGGTAAATATTGTAAGCATTATTCCTAAGATATCAATTTTGTAATATTTTCTTCAATTTCTCAAGAAGTATGCTCTGATCTCTAATTTCTCGAGAAAAAATATGGAGAAATCAGGAACACTAATCGTAACTAAGGCAAGAACTGCACTCTCGGCAGAGATGCGCGAAAAATTATTTGAAATAATAATTTGTGTACGAAATTAAATTTTTGCCCATCTCTGGCTCTCAGAGATTTTAGCCAATCAGAACCAGATTTAGCTCTTCCCCCTCTATGGGCAAAAATAATTTTTGCCACCCTTTATTTTCAACTATAAAGTTTCATACTAAATTCAAAGACCTACTGTTTCACCGCCTTTTTCGAAAAGCTTCACTCTTTTTATTCCTCTTCAATGACTTTAATTTTCTCTTTCTGCCAATTCCGACGCCCACAAAATTTGCCGCTTCAGGCAGTTGCCCTGCTCGCGCCCCCCAGATCGGATCCTGTTGCCAACGATTCGGCTCACAGTTTCTCGAACGCAAATGGCTTATTTCACGCCGACGATTTTATAATACTTTCCAAAGTGAATTCCATCGAGCATGCCAGAATGTTATACGGTCCGATTTAAAGTTACACTCGGAACTTGCAACGTGGCGCGAATGCAACAGGCTTATACTCTAAATATTGCCAAATGTCAGGCGTCACGAGATTTTCGCGTTCGCGTAGCACACTTAATTTCACTTGCTCGCTTAACCGCAACATTCATTCACCTATTAATAGTAGGTACCTTGGCATGAGGTTTAACTGCTTTTTATACTGTGCTGGATGTGTCGATAATACGTATCGTCGGTACTAGGTAGATTTTCACGACTGTGTGTTACCAACAGTCACGCATTTACCGAGATTCGCATTAAGAATCCGCTGCCGTATAAGACGACGACGACGACGACACGATTCTCGGTTTGGTATCGCGTTGCACGGGGAAGGGTAATCCAGTCGCGTTACGAGTGTCTTTATTCCTTTCCCGCCACCTCGTTCACCTAAATCGAATCCGATCGGTCCCGTTGTAATATACCGACCCTTACTTATCGTTTTCCTCTGACTTTCTCTGTGAACATGACTCACACTAACTACCCAAATTCTGCGTAAATGATAATACTGCGTCATTCCTGTTATCTATCTTTATGTTAGCTAACGCGCCACCTGTCCAAAATCCTGAATTTCTGCCCCTCTCTTACATTCCGAAACCTTTAAAACCCCATCGCATTCCCTTATCCGAGAGCCTAACTATTCCAAAATAGTGGTGGAGAACTATCGATAGTAGTTACGATAGTTACCGATGGTTCTCACTATCGAAATTTGTAATAATATTACAAATTAAATTTGGGATTCTGAATTTCAGCTATTATTAATTTTGAATTGACTAACCTACGATTTTCAATACCGATAATTATCGATTTTTTAATTGACTAACCTACGATTTTCAATAGGGTAGATGCACCGTTTGTGGCCACATTAAGATATTGTACCAGTTTTGGCCACTTCTTAAAAAATATAACATTTTTCCGTGTAAACAATAATTATAACCTTATATTTCGGACGGTATACTAACAAAATATTTATGATGTGAAATTCTCCACATAATAATGATCTGCAAGCAATTTAAAAATAAGATAATTATGCACATGGCCAAAAACAGTGCAATGGCCACAAACGGTACTTCTACCCTACCGATAATTATCGATTTTTTAATTGACTAATCTACGATTTTCAATACCGATAATTATCGATTTTTTAATTGACTAACCTACGATTTTCAATACCGATAATTATCGATTTTTTAATTGACTAACCTACGATTTTCAATACCGATAATTATCGATTTTTTAATTGACTAACCTACGATTTTCAATACCGATAATTATCGATTTTTGAATTGACTAACCTACGATTTTCAATACCGATAATTATCGATTTTTTAATTGACTAACCTACGATTTTCAATACCGATAATTATCGATTTTTGAATTGACTAACCTACGATTTTCAATACCGATAATTATCGATTTTTTAATTGACTAACCTACGATTTTCAATAGGGTAGATGCACCGTTTGTGGCCACATTAAGATATTGTACCAGTTTTGGCCACTTCTTAAAAAATATAACATTTTTCCGTGTAAACAATAATTATAACCTTATATTTCGGACGGTATACTAACAAAATATTTATGATGTGAAATTCTCCACATAATAATGATCTGCAAGCAATTTAAAAATAAGATAATTATGCACATGGCCAAAAACAGTGCAATGGCCACAAACGGTACTTCTACCCTACCGATAATTATCGATTTTTTAATTGACTAACCTACGATTTTCAATACCGATAATTATCGATTTTTTAATTGACTAACCTACGATTTTCAATACCGATAATTATCGATTTTTTAATTGACTAACCTACGATTTTCAATACCGATAATTATCGATTTTTTAATTGACTAACCTACGATTTTCAATACCGATAATTATCGATTTTTGAATTGACTAACCTACGATTTTCAATACCGATAATTATCGATTTTTTAATTGACTAACCTACGATTTTCAATACCGATAATTATCGATTTTTTAATTGACTAACCTACGATTTTCAATACCGATAATTATCGATAGTTTTCGATAGTGAGAACCATCGATAACTATCGTAAGTACCATCGATAGTTCTCCACCACTATTCCAAAAGCCACCAATTTCAGTCACGGAGTCCAGTTGAAAACAGTAGAATTTCTAATATTCTTAATTTACAATTAGTTGAATAAATATCTATATAAATATTATCCATAAAAACGTTAGTTCAATTATCCTTGTGTCCATTACGCCGTTGACGAATCTCACGAATTTCACGAGTTTCCTGGAAGCCCGGTGGCTTCGATCGCGACACCGACCACCTCGATCGCGAACGAGGTGAAACATGAACCGTGAAACGTCGCATCGCCGGCGCCGACCGAGTCTCGGGATAGGTATACGTATTCTATGTCTGTTTAACCGCAACATCTCCCCGACTCAATCAAGGACGTGAGTTCGTTCGTTTGTTGGAGGAACGCGCTGGCAACAGCGAACGTTTGGCTGTCCGTTAGCATCGGAGAGCCGACTAATCGCGAGGGGAAAGTCGAGCAGCCTCGGCGGCGAAAGCAGCGAGGACTTCGCGATCGTTTTTGTCATCGTCTGCGTCGCGGCGATTGCCAGGACGCGACTATCAAGCGGAACACGTGCGCACCGTGCGTACTGTATCGTTCCCGTTCTCGCTTTCGATACTCGATCGGTGCGTTCCGATATTTTTAGCGGGCGCGTAGACCCGTTCTACTACGCGCCGCGTGGGCAACCCGGCTTCAGGGCTGACGCCCTAATGACTTCCATTTCCTCGCGCATTTCTAGCTCCTTCAATCCGACGTGGCTTATCTCGTCCTTGAAGTGATCGTGCGGTTCGTGCGGTCGAGACGGAAACAAAAACTTACGTAGAACCGACATCGCTCGAGAGCGATCGCAACCGGAAAGTAAAAGCTTCGATTACCGTCAAGGACCCAATTCCTGATCACTTAAGATGCAAAGGGAGCAGTTTCTGATCAACCTAAAATAATTTACTATGAACTATAAAATGTTTGCGTATAAATTTAAAAATACTTCATAATTATTTAATAATTTTTTGGAATAAATTTGTATCGTGATAAACTTATTATTTGGTATTTATATACTAAACTGATCAGGAATTGGGTTCTGATCAGGAACTGGGTCCTTGACGGTACTTGCTGCCGGTCGGATAGTTCTCGCGTAGGAATCAGCCCCGACTGCGAGAATCTTTAAGTGATCCAGTTCGACGCAACGTAGGTAGGGGAGACCGGGGCTACAAGTTCCGAGGGGTAAGTTATTCCGACAGTCCTATCTTCAAAATGAAAAAGAGCGTTGTACTTTAAATTATTTTTTCCACGGAGTGGCGTGATCAACTTACACGGAAAAAATAATTTGAAGTACAACGCTCTTTTTCATTTTGAATATATATAGAACGGTCGGAACAACTTACCTACCCCCGGAACTTTTAGCCCCGGTCTCCCCTGCGCCTCTCGAACGTAACTTGCTCGCTAAACAATTTCGATGCAAATGCCTCTAGGTACGAACTACGAAGTAGCCAGGTCACGGTAATTTTTACTCGGTATTTTTAGACCGAGTCGAAAATACTACTGTCAACGCGAACAAGTGTGAAAGAAGGCGGGATAAATTCGACCGGCCAATTAGAAATAAAGGCACGATCATGCGGGCCGGTTACGTAGTTCAATTGCACCGCACTAATTATAAAATCGCGAGCGCGTGCTGATTGCTTTCCGCCGGATTCTCGTATCGCTGACGTTTCAGGAGATCTGCAGGTTCGGAACAGAGAAGGAGGAAGTGCGCGCGAAGCTATTGGCCATTGGGTCAATGGATGGAGGCGCCGCCGCGCCGCCTTTGGCAACGATGTGATTCCAAAAATCTGCCAGGACAGATTTACTTTTCCGCCCTTGAATTATTAACGATCGACGGCTACCGCGTCCTTCTAGCTCTCTTGTAGAGCTTCCGCGCCGGACTTGGTCGAACGGAACGGAAGTCAATCGCGTTGAAAACCGACGATGTTTCGTTGCACGCTACATGTTTACCTAAGCAGGCGATCGAGCGTGATTCAGATTTCTACTTCGCTCGCGGTCGATACATCGCTTCGGTCAATGAGGAGACTCGAAAAAGAAATGCGTTCCGAAAGCGTTGAGCACCCCTACTTTAGTGGCGGAGAACTATCGATGGTACTCACGATAGTTATCGATGTCTTATTTTCACTATCGATAATTATCGGTACTGAAAATCGTAGGTTAGTCAATTAAAAAATAATAATTCAGAATTCCAAATTTAATTTGTAATATTATTACAAATGTATTATATGTATCCCGATCAAAAAATTAGTTCCCATGTATTTTAGACGATGAAAAACTAGTTCCTAGTCACCTTATTATTCCGTACCTTATAAATAATTAAATTATAATTCTTTTCAAAGTTTTAAAATTTTTCCTTAAAGCTTAAACATTAATTCATCTTTTAGTATAAAAAAAGTCTATGGTTTAAAGTTTTATTAGGATAAAAATAAATATTAAAGCGGGAAAAGAAATAGTGGGGGAGAACTATCGAAAACTATCGATAATTATCGGTATTGAAAATCGTAGGTTAGTCAATTGAAAAATAATAACAGCTGAAATTCAGAATCCCAAATTTAATTTGTAATATTATTACAAATTTCGATAGTGAGAACCATCGATAACTATCGTAAGTACCATCGATAGTTCTCCACCATTACCGGGAATCCCCCGGGAAGCTAAGCTAAGCTATGCTATTAGTGGCGGAGAACTATCGATAGTACTTACGATAGTTATCGATGGTTCTCACTATCGAAAATCGTAGGTTAGTCAATTAAAAAATAATAACAGCTGAAATTCAGAATCCCAAATTTAATTTGTAATATTATTACAAATTTCGATAGTGAGAACCATCGATAACTATCGTAAGTACCATCGATAGTTCTCCACCATTACCGGGAATCCCCCGGGAAGCTAAGCTAAGCTATGCTATTAGTGGCGGAGAACTATCGATAGTACTTACGATAGTTATCGATGGTTCTCACTATCGAAAATCGTAGGTTAGTCAATTAAAAAATAATAACAGCTGAAATTCAGAATCCCAAATTTAATTTGTAATATTATTACAAATTTCGATAGTGAGAACCATCGATAACTATCGTAACTACCATCGATAGTTCTCCACCACTACCCTACTTCCCTTCCGTTTCAATTAAAAAAAGAGTTTCGGCCGCGAGAAAGCAGCGCGAAAGTGTTTTCTCGCGGCCGAGCTTGTCCAGCGCGTTGAACGTTTATCGGTCTGGTTAGGTTGATGTCCATGTTGGACGGGAACGTGACGTCACCGACAGCTTTTACGGTATCCAGTGATTCACGTATTATTATTAAAAGCCATCTTATCCCTCTGTACGACTCGGCTTGCATATATGAATGAATTGAACGCTATACCTTGATTGCGGGTGATTGTACGCGTGGATCGCAATTTCTCGCGACAAAAGTTTGAGTCACGAGGAATTAATAGACCGCCACGCTCGGCGAGGTTTCCTTCTCTCGCATCCGGCCATCTAAGCTACTCCGTCGATCCCATAAACGTGTCACGGGTCGCAGCCTGTCACAGGATTCGTCCAACAGTCGCCTCGTCACGGGTTCAGAAAATTTCTCGGGGGAAAATACTCGTCGAGTACGCGAAACATGGAAAGTGTTCGGGGATTCTGTGCTGCGAGCCACACAGAGTCGATAACGATATCGATGGCGTGTAATAATAATCGATCGTGGTAATATAAATGAAAAGAAAATTTCGCAGGTTATGGTTATTCATCGTCGCTATTACGAGAACGCAGGGCTCGACTGGAGGACGGCGGGAACGTAAGGTGGGTCGGGATGAACCGCCCGAAGTAATCGGCGTATCGATGTTCGAGGTTTGATTGTTCGCGAGTGAACCGAGCAGGACGAAACTCGACGTAAATATTGGCGGTAAAATCGAGGGGCCTCGGGGGCAGATCGGGACGGAGGAAATGCTTGATTGCGAAATCGATGGATTCGCTTGCTGATTACGCGTGGAATCTTTTGTCCTGCTAGAAACCTTTTGATCCTCCTGTCAATTGGGTTAAGTAAAATGTGTGTCAGAATGTGCGTGCACGTATCGGTTGCACCGTATGCAACTGAAACGCGTACCGCGGTATGTAGGTTCCTGACGATAAAAATAGCATTCTGATATTTCGAAGGGATCTTTCGGAACATCCGCTAATTGTCTCTCGAACGGTCCGGCTCGAGATACTTACTCGATTAAAAGGAAACAAAGCTTCGCGTCGGCGTTGCTTCGTAATAACGCGATAATTTCGGAACCGACCACGACGTGGACGTCGACGACGATGACGACGGCACCGACGACAGCGGGAGCCCGTTTCTCGCGCATTATTGGGTAATCGAAAACGCCCACGAAAGAAAATCGACGACGCTCCGCGACGATCTTTTATTAAAGGGTAGACCGTCGGTTCTCGGCTGCTCGTACCTCGCAGCCGCCGATGGAACGAAACGGACGCTCTGAATGAGAATCGACACTCGGGTAGAGGCTAAAAATAGCGAGAATTTGTACCTTACAGTGAACTCTGGAGCCAAATTATCCTCTTTTTGCGGCTGCTATCCGCTCCTCGGTATATATACGGGGGGAGAAAAAGCACTATTTACACTGTGATTAGCGTCTATACCGTCGGGTCGGTCACTAAGTCTCTGCAGCTTTCGAATTTTTCTGAAAGATCGCGAACCTTCTCCGTTTCCACTTCATTTTACCAGACATTTTTCGCGTGACGATACGGCACACGGCTCACGCGCTGCCACCATCTTTATTTACTAATTTTGGACTTGAACGCTGAGAACGGGGAACGGACAGATTATACCGACTCTAGCGACACCTCTCGACGTCACTTTATACGCCGACGATGAGTGGATCGCGGATCGCACATCTCCCCGTCCTTTCAATCCCATTTTCACCTTCTGTGTGCTCGAAGATTTTCCTCTGATCTCGCTTGAATTTCTTAGGGCGAATTCCACTTACGCCCACATCGCCCGCGATTTTCATTAAGGTAGGTTTTCCAATACGCGACTGGGCGAGTTTTAAACTCGATTTTCTCGAAAATTAAGCGCGATATGAAAAAAAGTTACTCTTTCTTTTCTGTTTATAACGAGTAAACGAGTCAAGAAAAAGGAATACAATTTTTCGATATTGTGCTTCATTTTCGAGAAAATGGACTTTGAAGTTCTTGCGTTGCGTTTAGTTGCGTATAGGAAAACCTAGCTTAATGAAAATCGCGGGCGATTTGGGCGTAAGTGGAATTCACCCTTAATTATCTGTCACCCACTCTTCCGTTATTGCTAACGTCTCGTTATTACGTGAATTTCATTTTAGTGCACACATACCGACGAAGTTTCTTAACTTTATTTAAAAGGGAAGCAACTGTATTCGGTTCACGGACCAATAAAATTATATCTAAGACACCAGTGGCGGATTTAACAGGGCGGCCGATGAACAACTGCCACCTGGGCCCCTATCCAGAAGGCCCCCATTTTTAAAAAAATTATGATTTTATCCAAACTATTTTTTTTCTGTATTATCACACTGAGCCCGGTTTTAGTAAACTACCTCTTTATTTTCCCGAAAAATGGGCCCCTGTTCAGAGGGCCCCCTAAGGCCCTATCTTCAAATATACATTATGATTTGATCCAAGAATTATATTTGTCTTTCTATACTTTTCTGTACACTTTCCCGCTTTTACTAAAGTAGCTCTTCATTTTCCCGAAAAAAATGGGCCCCTCAGCAGGTTTGCCATCTGGGCCTTTTTTCCTAAATCCACCACTGTAAGAAACAATACTAGGACCATGAAAAGTATGAGAAAGACGTTTAACATTAATCACTTGCGAAAGTATAAGCTGCAATAGAATTCATCCATAATTTGATCAAGTCTAATGTTTACGCTTTCGCGTCGCTGTGGAAGCCGTGTTCGTGTTTTTGCGCTGGTGTCATATCGCCAGTGCTGGATTTAGCTAAAGCCTAGGGCCCCATTTAGCTGGGGGCCCCTCATTCAAAATTTTTCCTCCGAAAAATTTATCAAAAAATCTTGCCGAGGGTTAATATTATATTTAGTTTTGATATTCCATTTTTTTTTTTTAAATAAAATTCTCATTTTGATTATATTACGAGTATTATGATAAAAAAAATCAAATCAGCATTATTTTATTTTTTATATTTAACAGAGGCCCACCCGAATATTCAGCCTAGGGCCCCTGAAAAGGTAAATCCGGCCCTGCATATCGCTCACACCAATACATATGCAGCAGAACATATGAGCACGTAGTAGAAGATAGTACGCAAGTAGTAGTAAATACGCAGCGTGGAGGATATAGGTTACGTTCGCCGAGGAACCTACTGGAATGTAAATAATTCTCATCGGTTGTTTTGCACAATCGTGTGATTATTAACGAAAGCAACACTAGGATCGAGGATTCTAGATTAGCGACATGGATTCCGCGGAAGATTGGACTGGCAATAGCCAGCCGCCGTTGGACGCCGAAATCCCTGAAAACCAAGTCCAGGAAGTTAACCAAATCATACCAGGGTTTGATAATTTCGATGATTACGTTCAGGTACAATTAAATTAACATAAGTAACGATAAGTGTCTAAAAGTTGGTCTCAGGGGCGTCCGGAGACTTTTTTCCGGGCGGAGGCAACTTTACGACGATCGCAAAAAAAAAATATACTCTTGCTTTTTTAACCCATTTTATAGCGCCAATTTAATTAAAAATTTAAATAAAAACCGAAATTTAAAAATATTCCCTTTTTTAGTATAAACTTGATATATTCACGATTGCTGATGTGAATTCACGTCATTTTTAAAATTCTATTTCTAATTGCCGCTGACATGAATTCACATAATTTAAAATTCTATTTCTAATTGCCGCTGACATGAATTCACATAATTTAAATTTCTATTTCCAATCGCCGCTGACATGAATTCACACAATTTAAAATTCTATTTCTAATTGCCGCTGCTGTGAATTCACGTCATTTCAAATTCAATTCCTGGTTCTCGCTGACATGAATTCACGTCCTGAATTTATAACCGAATGCTTAAAAACAAATATACAAATTACAAAAATCTTTTTATTTTAAACAACACATATTTACAACATTGAAATTTCAAAACATATTTTATAATTTTTACCTTCGCCCTAACGATACAAGTTTGCGGCAACCAGCTTTAGAATTTCATTACTTTCACCAGTACTCGGTACTAAAAATATAAAAACTCTGCCACTCGTAAATTTGTTAATAAAAATCAGATTTGAAAATAAGCGATTTTTTCCAAAAGCCAGGAGAGACAACTTAAATAATTCTTCATTTTAGAGAGTCTACGACGCTATAAGAGCTGGAATTAAGGCTTCCAACAATCTGCCCATCGGATCCAATCACAGCTACTATTCCTGTTTCCCCAGTTTCCTCGCCGCCAAGGACGCAAATATAGACATGTTACTAAACATTATGCAGAACGCATTGAGAACAGCAGGAATTAAAAATAAGATTAAGAACCGCGATATCGAAGAGAAATTCGACCTTTTATTGGAAACAAACGACATACTTTTGGACCGTGCTGTAAGTTCCCTTAAAAATTCTCCACACAAATATTCCGTACATGAATTTCGATTAAATTAAATGCAAGATATTCTTCCTCACAGAACGCTCTAATGGACGAGGAATCTGGTATTAGTAAAGGTTCGGAGGTAGAATTGATCGTAACGCACGCGAAGAAGCAAGCGATCAACGGTAGTTGGAACAAGCAAAGTCCTCAGGTGGCCGAAGCTTCTCGCGCCACTCAGTCCGTGCGTTTGCTCGCCGGCCGGAATGTTCACAGGCCTCAACTCTCGTTTAAAGACAAAATTGAGAATGGCTCGAAGCCTTGGTGCCCGCGAATTAAGGACAAACCGAATTCCTTGAAACCGCTGGCAATTTACTTAGAAGAAGGCGAGAACGGAGAAATGTTCAATCATCCTTACGAATACGAATTGGATATGTTCGTGCTGCCCGAGGAGCAATTAACGAAATCTCAACCCACGAAGTACAAATCCTTAGAAGAAACGCCGTTAATAATGATCGAAAGCCCATCGGATTTGAAATCGCTGTTAGACGATTTGAAGAACTACAAGGAAATCGCGATAGATTTGGAGCATCATTCCTACAGAAGCTTCCAAGGCATAACTTGCTTAATGCAGATCTCCACGGGCGACACGGATTATTTGATAGACACTTTGTCCCTGCGATCCGAATTGCACGAACTGAACGAGATTTTTACGAAGCGCACGATTTTGAAAGTGTTCCACGGGGCGGACTTGGATATTCAATGGCTCCAAAGAGATTTATCTCTCTACATTGTAAACATGTTCGACACGCACCAGGCTGCGAAGCAACTGAACCTTCCGTATCTGAGTCTCGCCTATTTGTTGAAACAGTATTGTAACATTGACCCGAACAAACACTTCCAGTTGGCCGATTGGCGAATAAGGCCTCTGCCGGAAGAACTTCAGAAATACGCCAGGGAAGACACGCACTATTTATTGCACATAAAGGACGTTCTGAGGAATGCTTTAATAGACGTCGCTAACGGACAGACGAATATCTTGAAGGCCGTTTACGACAGAAGCACGGAGATATGTAGGAAAACCTACGTAAAGCCAGTGTGGACGGAGGAGAGTTGCATGAGTATTTATCGAAAGAGTCAAAAGATGTTTAATAATAAGCAGCTCTATGCTCTGAGAGAGTTGCATAAATGGAGGGACGCGACTGCCAGGCAGGAGGACGATAGTACGTCTTACGTTCTGCCGAATCACATGCTCTTGAATGTAGCTGAAACGTTGCCGCGCGAAATGCAGGGAATTCTGGCGTGTTGTAACCCGATTCCGCCGTTGGTCAGGCAAAATTTATTGAAGCTGCATAAAATAGTACTGAAGGCTAGGGAACAACCGCTTATCAAACCGGTTCTCGAAGATATCAGGCAGAGGATAACTCAGCGTAATAATATTACGAATTCGGAGGCGTGGATGTATTCTCCTCATGATATCCCGAGTGGTACAGAAGCGAGAGCTGATTTACCGTGCTTGTTGGACAAGGCTCGTGCGTTAGAAACGCCGATCGAGTCGAATATCACTGTGGATCATACAGTGACGGTGTTCGACAGTCCGGCTACGTCCGAGGTGAATCGTCGGGTTTATTATGTTACGTTATGCTGAGCATAGTATTTTTCAGATTTGTGGATAGAATCGGGGCCGCGTTTAACATTGGGTTAAATGACCTGGGAACTTTCTGAACTAATCAGTTTTCGTCCTAAGTACTCTAATACTTTTTTTAAGAGAATATAAAAATGCATCGATTGGTGTTTAAAAAAAATATACAGTTACATTGAAAAAATTAAGGCGATCTTGATTTTTCAGCGAATAAAAAGTTTTTTTATTAATATCTACTTTTGCAATTTGTTGTGAAGTGTATATTGACTAACTTTTGTTCGAAACAATTTTTTTTTAATTATTTTTATCGCGTGTATCGCGTTTAACTGATATTTTAAAATTGAAGACAGTAACCAGAATGGAAACTTCATGGTATATAGATATCGTATAAACAATTGGAAAAAGCACTATCACTCAAAAATTTGTTAAGACTGCCCTGGATAGAATTGTAATAATTAAACCTGTAATTTGTGTTTTATCGCAGGACGACGAAGTGGCCGGGAACGAGCAGAAAAATGTTAGAAAGAAGAAGTTCGTCTTTGTCAGTCCGTTTGAACGGTACAAGCGCGTTATACCCATGGTAGCAGAGGAAGAGGCGCAAGAGAGGGAGAGGCAAAGGCAGGAAGAGGATCGTCTAAATAAAATCAAGAAAGATGAAGAGAAAGGAGAAGAAGGAGAGGATGAAATAGCTAAAAGTAAAGATCGAGTTTTCGAACATTTCAAGCAAGTCGCTGAAGTAGCAGGTGGAGGAATCGTGGTGATTCCAAAGAAGAGGAAAAAGGGTAAGAGGCGTGATTCTCAGTAATCGTGCCGCAAACTCTTAGCGCACTCGGCTGAAGTTCGAAATGAATTTTCTTGAAAACGAAGCGCGATATCAAGAAATTTTATTTTACTAGCTTAAAGTCTCCGGCGTTTCCTGGGTAAAATTTTAATTGCCACAGAGTGTCAAGGGGGTGAAATAATACGAAGGGGGAGGGATGTCCAAATTTCCTGGTAGCCTATTTATTCCACAGGGTTTAGAGAGTAATTACGCAATATTTGGTCCAAATCGATTAAAAAAATCGGGATAAAAAGTATTCTATAAGTTATTCCCGATCCCAGACTACGCGTATAAAAAATTTCAGAAATATCCGCTGCGTAGTTGCGACGTAAACGAGTAAAAAACATCCAAACACACTTTCGAATTTATCATATTAGTAGAATTTTGTCGATTTATTCTTTCAAGTAGAATTACGTGTACTGTATCATCATCGATTCTTTAATTCTCTGTCTTTACTGTAAAATTCTTCTATTCAAGCCTCTTCGGAGAGTCCACAAAAGAAACCATCGCAAGTGCCCTTGGGTCAAATGCAGGGACGAAAAAGGAAACGAGATTCGAATATCGGCAAACAAAATGACGCACGGGAAAGAAATAACGAGAGTTTCCTAACACCAGCCCCGCTGCTAGGCGTTAAAACGTCCCAAGGTGTAAATAAAGATTCGGACGAACTGGAATGTATGATATACGAACAGAAGACACAAGACGCAAGAATACAGGAGCCAGCTTCAGACAACGATCTCAAATCAATGCGGTGAGAGTACTAACAATAAAATACGAAGCAAATTCGATGAAAGGATTCATAATTCATAATCATAATTCACATAAATTCAAAATGTTTAAAAATTCGTCTCCAGGACCAGGAAAAAAGGAGAGAGAAAACGTGCAATCAACGAGCTATCAAAGAAGGGTTTGATGCCATCGGACGCGTTTGATTATAAATCAGTAGACTTTACTAGCTTTCAAGGCGGCAGTAACAAAACGTCGAACCAAGTAAACTTCGAACAGGCAATGGTAAGAAACTATTCGTGTTTCGTTTCGGCATAGATACCAGCGTATGACTCTGTTTTATTTGTAGGAAAAGCGAAAGGAGAAGAAACGGAAAAAGAAGAAGCCCAAATTGAATATATAAATCGCAAGAAAATTGAATTGCAGGCCTACAACATCTGTGTAAAAGCAACTTAGAGTTTTATACTATACAGACGGAAGTAACAAATACTTTTTATGTATTTTCTTTTGCATTTGTATCATATACAAATGACGTAACGAAATTAAACATTTGGATAATTCATTGTTAAGTACACAATATTTTAGAGATAAATTAATTAGTTATTTGAGTGTGAATTGCAAATATCACGTTAGCGTATGTATAGAAATATAGTATATTTCGTTGCTATATATTCACATAATATATATTTATACATTCAAATAAAGTTACACGATTCTTTGATATTTAATACATTTCTTGCGTTCGTATTCGACGAGTATGAAATTAATAAATAGCCTATGAATAGCTTTTAAAATAGGTAGATTAAAGTATATACAGTTTGAAATTGGTGATGTAATCTGTATTATCGCTATCTCATAGCTTCAACTTTTTTTGTTATTGAATATTGACACATCTGAATTATTCGAAGGTCACGCGTAATGTTGTTTCCGACACTAACCAGAAATTTAATCAGAGAACAGAAACATGACATCTTATCCATTGATATTAATTAACTTCGTTTTACTTTCGACCGCGCACGATCGTGCTTGTAAAGATGGTGCAAATATAAATAGAAGTTTGGTTGATGCTGGTGAAAATTTGACGGACTTTATCTTTACACTTTCGAATTCTTCGAGCTTCGTGGACTCTTGTGCCAAGTCAAGATCAACGCAAGTCGACTGTTTCGGCTTAGGAAAGACATTCGCCACAATTTTGGAGTGGTTTTTCATGAGCAAACCGAATGGAACAGACGCTTTGGACGTTGAATTTTTGCTGTCCTCGAGAAAACAGCCGCAACGTGTGCACGTCGTGCTTGGTAAACAGTTTGGCTTGGAGTGGACGGACTTCCAAATTGATCGCAAAACGATCATAATAGTCCATGGATTTTTATCGCACGGCCACGAACCTTGGATTAGCGACATGGAAAAATCGTTTCTTCAATGGGTTGGTGGAAGTTTATTTTCCTGTGAATTGATTTTTTTTTGTTAAATAAACCGTCCTCTTTTACCTTTCAGAACGATGTTAATATCGTAATTGTGGACTGGGGAAGTGGCGGCAATACTTGGAATTATTACAAAGCAGCAGTGAACACGAAAGTGGTGGGATACCAAATTGCAAGGTCTACTTTCTATCGCCTCACGAGTGTCGCGTGGCCATGCAAATGTTTCACGGAATTTATTCTTTTGTGAAGACTTTTAGAGCATATAGAGAATGCGACAAGTGCTCTAAACACAGCTGATCCCGATAGTTGGGGATCTTTGCATTTAGTGGGTCACAGCCTTGGAGCGCATATTTGTGGGTTCGCTGCGAAGGAGTTGAGAAGAAGGCAGAGTAAATGGAGGATTGAACGAATAACAGGACTGGATCCTGCGCAACCATGCTTCAAGAATGCGGATTCCGCTGTGAAGCTTCACAAGACTGATGCAGCGTTTGTCGATATCATTCATACTAATGGCAGGTTGCTTTCGCAGATTGGATTAGGTTTACCAGAGCCTATAGGTGCGATAAGTTTCATCTGCAGTTCATGTTTCTTTTTTGTGACTTTAAGGGGGAGCTTTATTTAGGACGCTAGGAATAAGGTGATTCTTGGGAATTTTTTTTCTATGGAACTTTTAAGCGGATCTTTTTCAAACTTTCAGCGTATTTTAGTTCACATTCGAACAATGAAAATTAATTTTTTCGTTACGAAGTGTTCGGTAGAAATGGAGATATATGACTAAGGACTCACGCGCCGGAGTTGCAAATTAGCGATTATAATGGTGGCCCCATTTCTTCCCTGAAATAAAAAAAAACAAGGATTTTCTTATTTCTAGTATAATTAAATTGTCGATGAACCTCACAAACCCCCAAAAAGTTAAAAGTTGGGAAATTGGTAGGACTTGAAAGAAAAAGTTTCGATTCTGACCCAAGTTATTTCGTACTATTTATGGAAAATATTGTTCAATTCAATTTATTTATCAATGTCTTAGGTTTATTGACAATGTAATTATACTAGAAATAAGAAAATCCTTGTTTTTTTTTATTTCAGGGAAGAAATGGGGCCACCATTATAATTGCCAATTTGCAATTCCGGCGCGTGAGTCCTTAGTCATATATCTTCATTTCTACTGAACACTTTGTAACGTAAAAATTAATTTTTATTCTTTGAATGTAAACTAAAATACCCTGAAAGTTTGAAAAAGACCCGCTTAACAGTTTCTTAGAAAAAAATTCCCAAGAATCACCGTATTCCTGGCACTCTAAATAAATAAATTCTGTCAGGTCACGTTGATTTCTATCCCAACGGCGGCAGAATCCAGCCAGGTTGCATAGGAATAAATTCTTCATATTTCGAATATTTACCAATTCCCCTTCAAGGTTGGTATGTGCCAAGTGTCACTCATAAATTTGTCATAATTTCCTGTTTCGATGACACGACGATTCGCTTTCAGCAATTAATAAGTCTATATGCAGTCACGGGCGTTCGTATATTTATTTGACGGAGTCTTTGATATCTGATGTTAAACGTAATTGCACCTTTTGGGCACACCACTGGGATTTATCGTATCGAAACTTACTACAAGTAACAGCGGGGCCTTGCAATAGACGTATTTGTACCGAAATGGGCATAAATGCGATAAATTATCCTCAACGTGGAACATTTTTCGTTGCTACCTCCAACAGTGTACCATTTTGTAGTAAGTTATTAAGATTTAGATAAAGATCCCACATTTCGATCTACAGTGGGGGACAAAAGTATCTAGACACTTTCAAAATCGAAAACTTGTTCAAAATTGGTTGAAACAACTTCAGTTTTTTTGAGAAGCTAGAAGGATTAGTTTGCTAAGTGACGTGTTTCGTTGTTTTGAAAAAAGTTGCAATTGGTCGGAATACAAAAAAAATAGGAAAAATCATTTTTTTTTTTCAACTTTTTTGTCTGTGATTGTAATGAAAATTTAAAAAATGCCTGATCAAAATCGGTTAACGTTGCTCTGAGCTATAAACTCTTAAAGATCGCAGAATAAGGTCGAAAATCGCGAAATTCCTGAAATCAGCGATTTTCGTCGCAATTTTTTTTAGCAAACTAATCCCTCTAATTTCTCAAAAAAAAACTCAAGTTCTTTGGACCAATTTTGAACAAGATACACGATTTTAAAAGTGTCCACATACTTTTGTCCTCCACTCTATGTTTAACTATCGCTGAACTTATTATCGAACTTGTAAAGCACGCGGATGCTTTGGAATTTATTCTTACAGTATCGCTGATCTTTTCTCTTTCAGTCAACAACACTCGCATTGTCGACGAAGTAATCGCTCAGTTGGAAACAGATCACGCGAGCGCACTTAACGATTGAGAAGTATCGATGAATTAATAAGACATGTATTATTGGTTTATAAATAAATGCTCTTTACTTTAGATTGCAATTACACGCGATACTTAAATTATTCGCTATTCCTAAAATGCTATGTACAATTGGAGTTTCGACGGTTAAACGAGTTATGTACATTTTGTAATAATTAATTTTATACAATTTCGTACTCTTTTTGTTTCCACTTAACCGTTCCGTATTCTTCAGTAATATCGTAGTGACTTCGATGCAATTGTTCCTAAGAATAAAGAAGCTAGTGAAAATATGATATCGCAGTATTCTAACTTGTACCTCTATTATAAATTAGATATAAATTAGAAGACGTAGATCTCTAGAAGAAACAGGAAACAACAGTTCGTTGTATTAATATATTTCGGATTATTAATTATTATTCACCGCTGTATCGAGTACATGAACTTTCGCTTATACCTGTGTTAATATGCTGTGGCTGTGCGTTCTGCATAATTTTTACGTATGCTATTATTGGCACTTTAACGAGATAAACAAATATCCGTTTACTGGCTGCCTTGTCAAGAAAACAATTAAACTTGTGCAAATGCCTAAGAAAGTTAATATTTAAAAACATCTCGCACTCGAGATTCTAGTCGCAAACGAAAAAGAACGTCATTTTCGGGAATTTTTTTGAAAAGTGTGATGTATGTTTCTTACAACTATTTCCTTATTTTAGAAGTACGTGTATTCAGCAACCCTCGGGAATTTTGTTATAGGAAAATATTAAATAACGAATGGTTTTTTAATGGCGCTGCGCAGTGAGCACAATTTCTCCGAGGAAGATCATTTGAAATCAGAAATTGGAGAAGATTTTGTTAATATATGAGTTTATCTGGTTCGTGAACGAACGATTTTTCAAAAAAACGATTTCAGACAAAATGACAGCCGTTTAAACGCAAAATAATGATTTTTCGATTATCTGAATTGTTAGTTTTTCGTGAATTAAAAATATAGTTTGCATCAATCGCTAAAAAAAATAGCTTCCGGGAGAGTGGCTGTTATTCGTTCACTTTTTAATATTTTCCTATAACAAAATTACTGAGAGTTGCTAAATACACGTACTTTTACAATAAGCAAATAATTTTAAAAAATATACATTAGATTTTCCACAAAAAATTCCTAAAAATCACGTTTCCTTTCGCCCGCCAACTAGCCATGACCTTAATCATAATCCTCGATGGTCATTAAATTTTTACGTCCCGATTGCAATTCTATGGCTTCGATTTCAGTTGCAACTCTCATCATTTCTGTCTTTCATTTGAATAAAAAAAGTACTTAGGTATATTTACTGAAGATAAAAGCAACAAGCACATTTAAGGAATCAAAGAATGACTTGTACGTAAGTGGCTGGAAATATTCCAGTTCGCCCCCTACACTCGCCTATCCACCAACCATCCGGCTGCTTCTGGTGCACCGTTATTAAGTCTCCAGGGCTTAGACTAAGTTCGTCGTTTAGATTCGCCGAATACTGATAGATCGCCCTGCACTGTTCCGTCCCATCAGGCTTGCTGGCTGTATCGGCAGCATCGACGTCCTGATTGTTATTATCCTCGGAATGACTGCTGAACTCGTCGAAATCGCTGAAGTCATCTTCGTCGGGTGGATTCTCCGAGTTTCCATCGCCGGCTGTTCGATCAGCCCAGTGACGACTCTCTGTCTCGTGATCCTTGGTAAGATGCACTTCAATTTCGTCCTCGTCGTCTTGAAACTCAAACGATTCGTTCTTTGCCCAAGAAGGAATCTGGAAAAAAGGTGATGAATAATATCTGTTTACCTGGCAAATACAGTATTTCCTCGCTATGGGCTCGCTGGTCGGGACCGGCGTTGAGCCCATATCATGAACAGAGCCCTAATTCCGAGTGTTCGTTTCTCACTTCTTTCTGGCCGAAGGAGGGAGCGAGATGGAACGCTTTGCGTGCGCGACGGGCGCGAACGCTCAGAATGAATCGGGCTGCGTCAAGATTTTGCGAAGCGGTTCCCGTGCTCACCGTATGGACTCGCGACCATTGCGCACGCCCGTCGCGCTCGCAAAGGACGGAGCGAGACAAAACATCAACGCGTCGTCTGTCTCGTACCGCCGTTGCTCGGTTCTAGTGTCTCTCGCTCTCGCCTTCGCCGGACAAGAGTGAAACAAAAGTGGTGGGGATAGCGAAAAACGCACATCGTGTACACCAAACCGAGCCCATAAGGAGACAATACTGTAAATACATTACGAAATTACATTATACATATATTTTCAGGCTCATACTTTAAGAACACTTTGCTGCAAGCCCTGCTTGTCCCTCGAAACTAAGATATGTTCGGCTAAAGGATGCTTGCCACGTTTGCTGCCTTCTACTTCCGCCAACGTCCCCCCGACTTTGTACCTCGCTGCCTCCAGGTACAACAGCATGGAGCGCATCTGGAGGAAATGAAAAGGGCGTGAGATACACGATCGCGTTGCATTAGCGGCACCACTCGCCGCGGCGAACGGAGAAAGTGATCGAGCGTACATGGTGCAATTTTTCCGTCACGTTCTGCGTACTCTCGTCGGCCGCGAACGCTGGCGTTGCGACGAATGCCCGGTGCAGAGTCTCCAGACCCTCTCTGCCGCGTCTTTCGCGTTCCAGGTCTTGCCTGATCAGGTGAAGTACTCTGACCAACGATTGTTTCCGGCGCTCCCTGTTCATCGCCAGGGTAACGTGCTCGGCGTAGAAGTCTGGCAGTAGTTGCTCCGCGTTGCAGCCGTCGTTGCTCTCTACTCTGCGTATTAGGTTCTTCAAGATCTCAATGTCTTGGGAGACGTTGCAGTTGCGCACCGGCGCTGCCAAGCGGTCCGCGCTCTGGAAAACGAAAGGATTTAGCGTTAGCAGGCTTGAGCCGACGGAAAGCTAAGCTGTGTGAAGCTAGTCGATGCATTCTTATGGAATAGTTTCCACTTTCCACCGAAAGCTAAGTTAAAACGTAGCATTTGTGGTGGAGAACTATCGATGGTACTTACGATAGTTATCGATGGTTCTTACTATCGAAATTTGTAATGATATTAGAAATTAAATTTGGGATTCTGAATTTCAGCTGGTATTATTTTTTAATTGACTAACCTACGGTTTTCAATACCGATAATTATCGATAGTTTTCGATAGTGAGAACCATCGATAACTATCGTAAGTACCATCGATAGTTCTCCGCCATTAATAGCATAGCTTAGTTTAGTTTCCCGGGGGATTCCCGGTAGCGGTGGAAAACTATCGATGGTACTTACGACAGTTATCGATGGTTCTCACTATCGAAATTTGTAATAATATTACAAATTAAATTTGGGATTCTGAATTTCAGCTGTTATTATTTTTTAATTGACTAACCTACGATTTTCAGTACCGATAATTATCGATAGTTTTCGATAGTGAGAACCATCGATAATTATCGATAGTTTTCGATAGTGAGAACCATCGATAATTATCGATAGTGAGAACCATCGATAATTATCGATAGTTTTCGATAGTGAGAACCATCGATAATTATCGATAGTTTTCGATAGTGAGAACCATCGATAATTATCGATAGTTTTCGATAGTGAGAACCATCGATAATTATCGATAGTTTTCGATAGTGAGAACCATCGATAACTATCGTAAGTACCATCGATAGTTCTCCACCATAATTCCCGGCTTTATTGTTAAGGTCTAGACACACTTGCCCGTCCCGAGTCAGGGTGCGTTCCGGCGTGCCAGTGGTAAGAAGAAGAGACTGTACGCCCCTCTTCTTCTTACCACTGGCACGCCAGAACGGAACTAACTCGGGACGGACAAGTGTGTCTAGACCTTTAGTCATTGGAGAAGCGCCTTACCTGCTGGAGTCGAGGAGCAAGCGCTTGCAAGTGCGCCAAGTAAACGTTGGCGAGATCCTTCAGGGCGCTCAATCGTTCCTCTTCGAGAAGCTCCATCTGTTTGGCCCCTTTCCTCACGGTGCTCTCGTACTCGAGCCTGGCTCTCTCGGCTCTCACGCTCACCGTGTAAAACTCCGTGTCCGCCCTACGGGACGAGTCCTCGGCCTTTCTCCTCCTCGCCTCGAGCTTGCTAGCCTCCTTCTCCGTCATATGATGGCTCGACGATTTGTTATTGCTCTGCTGGCTCTGGCTGATCGATTGTAACCTCGCCAGGTCTTGCAGCCTCTCGTTCTCCCGCGCGCTAGAGAAACTTTGCTTTTTACTTTTCATCGCGATGTTACGCCACTCGTGAAGAGACTTTCCAGCTTTGTCCACGGAATTCTCGATGGATTTTCTCGAACGTCCTTGAGCCTCTGCTACTCCTATCTGCGGACAGGCGAACGCCTCTTTCATTAACCGCTTTAACGCCTCTCATTCTCAGTTACCGCTTCGAATACCGAGTATAATGAAATGGACGAAAGGTATTTAACGCATCGAGGCATTTTCTTTTTAACCGACTTCAAAAGGAAAGGGGTTCTCATTTCGAAGTGTTTGTATGTATTATGTTTGTCCGCGAATTTCTCCGTAACTACTGGACCGATTTCCGTGAAACTTATTGCATTTGATTTAGCTTCAATCCACTTAGATCATGGAGATAGAATTATCAAAATCGGTACAGTAGTTTCGAAGGTACACCAAAAATAAAAAATCTGATTCACTAACCGACTTCATTATTATTATTACGAGCAGTTCTTTTTGTAGGCCTACCCATATTTATTTTAAATAAATAACTAAAAAGTAAAAAATTTCAAAAAAAAAATTAAAACCGACACAAAAAAGTAAAAAACATTTTTTTTCTTATTTAATCTACGACTCTCAATATTTTTAATTCAGCGCCAGATTTACACAGTGCAAATCACGAGGTGCCGACATAAAAATATTGAGAGTCTCAGATTAAATAAGGAAAAAAATGTTTTTTATTTTTTTGTAGTTTTTTTAATTTTTACTTTTTTGTATTCGGTTTTAATTTTTCTTTTATGCGCATCCTGCGCGTTACACCTATATGTACACACATGTATATGATAATGCTAACCGGCGGTAGTAGGCAATTAACGATAGACAGCAGGCAACAGCGTCTAGACCTGTATAAACTCGTGCTAGATTATTAAAAAAAGAATTGGAACGAATGTAACTTACTCTAAGCGGTTTTGCGAGTTGTTCGCCAAGCGTTATACCCCATACTCTGTGGGCTTCCGCGGCAGCCTCCATTTCCTCGCCGACGCATCTCCATGCCTCGTTTACACCTCCGTTACTATTGCCACCTGCGTTGCGAAACATGTGCTTTGCTTATTAAATCGGACATCAGAAATTTCCTCGGCTAACAACGTTTTAATAGCGGAGAGAAATAGGCGCGGTGAACACGTAGATTTATTAATCTGCCGAGATACCTTGGTCTTTCGCGCACGCCTTCGTCAATTTATTGCTCAGTTTACTGAGCCCTTTGGCATAAGTTGCTTCCAGCTCCGCTCTGAAATAAAGGAGAGCACGATATTTATGTTTAAAGCAGTTCATATCAGGCATCGAAAGAGTTCTGGAACTTTTCAATAGGTTCTATTTGAAACATGGACCGTGGAATTTTTTTAAAAATGTAAAGTATGTAAGTTCTCGTGAGAACTGATAAAGTAAATGTTCTTGAAAATTAAAGTTCTAGTTGGAATGGAACTTATAAAATACTAGCTTTATTACTCGGCTTTGCCCGAAATTTAGATTGATTTACAAAAAAAACTAGAAACAACCAGTGGCGAAACGAAAGAAAGTTTGCAAGTTTTAAAATCGCATGATTTTTATAAAATTAATCCAAACGAGTTGATTTTTTTGAGGAGCTCCAAAGATTAATTTGCTAAGTGACGTGTTTCGTCGTTTTGAAAAAAATTCAATTGGTCGGAATAGCAAAAAAAAAAAAATAGTAAAGGTGTTTTTTTATTAAACTTTTTTGTAAGCCTGCAATGAAAATTTGAAAAACTCGTTTGTAGATTAAAGTAAGTTGTATACATGCCTAAAATTTCACAAAAAACCGGTTAACTTTGCTGTGAGCTATAAACACTTAAAAATCGCAGAATAAGGTCGAAAATCGCGAAATTCCCGGAAATCAGCGATTGCATCAGTGCTTAAAAAAAAAACTAATTCTTTTAGCTTCTAAAAAAAACTCAACTCGTTTGGATTAATTTTCCAAAAGTTATGCGATCTTAAAAATTGTAAACTTTCTTTCGTCCACAACCAGTGGCGCACTCAGGGGGGGGGGGCCAGGGGGCCTCGCCCCCCCCCCCCCAAAGAAAATGAGAAAAACGGAAAAAGTTTCCTTAGGAGAAACCTAACTACTTTAAGAGAAATTAAAAAACTGAAGTGATTCAAGAGCTTTGTAAAACGAAAAGAAAACTAGATTTTATACTTTAAATAAATGTTTATAACCACCTAATGAATTTTATTGAATTTGTATTAAGAATATGTTTAGCCGTTCAACTCGGCCCCCCCCAAAATTAAATCCTGACTGCGCCACTGTCCACAACTATATAAGTTCTACCAGAATTTTTTAAAAAATAAGAGTCCCATAACTTTTTCGATCCCCGGTCCATATTGCGAGTACGAACTACAGTATTTTACATTCACACGAGGGGAATACCTTTCGTGGAGGATCGACGCTAACTCCTTACAGAAATCCCCGCCCTGCTTCACGTATCTCCGGACATCTTCGAATCCGCCTTGCCCTCCCTGCAAGCGGAAAGTACCATGTATTAATTCTTCTTTCGCTAGTTTGGACAGGAAAATGACGGAGGTATCTCGTTCTACGGTTGAATAATCCCGGTACTTAAGGGGAACGCAGAAACTAGCGGTAACCACGCATCGTAGCTCACGAGATGCAACATTTCTAATGTCCCGCCAGTGAATTATGACGATTTCTTTAACCAGCTCGTTCCCGCTGGCTTCAGCTTCCGGACTAGCGGGGAAAAAAGAAATTCACGGTGGATACACGCTTCCGTTTCACTTCTGCACTTTTCGATATCCCCTCGCTTTGTTTCACCGACTATGGCGCAGATTTATGAGCGCCGAATCGATTTATAGCGTTGCCCGATCCTCGCGCTGGGAAAAGAGAAGTCAATCTTTCGAATGTACGCGCACGCTGGCAAAAGGAAAGGCATCAATGACATCCTATTAATCTCCTCGATTCTAATGGCTCGAACGGAAATGCTTCAGCTTCCGAACATTTAGCATTCAACAACGCGATATAAACAGTTGTAATAAATATCACAAATCACTCACTGAGTAAACTGTGGTGTAAGATTTAATGCATCGATCGATTCTTCATCGTACCGAAACCACTAAACGAGCTAACGGAATCAATTTCCAACGATAATGTGAATCTTCCTATGCGTGCAACCGATTCTTTAACGAACGACACACTTTCTCGAGCGCGATTTATTTCCTTCCGTAGCCTCGAAAGTTGCAAGAAAGCATAGCTCAGTTGCCCATTCGTCAACATTCGTGAGCTTGTCTATCGGTGACTAACAACAAAGTAATGTCGATAAATAATGAATTTTAGAGATTTAGTTATTTAGGGAGGAGTCTTATTTAGGACGCTGGGAATAAGGTGATTTTTGGGAATTTTTTTTTTTAAGAAATTGTGTAGCGTTTTTTTCCAAACTTTCAGGGTATTTTAATTCACATTCAAAGAATATAAATTAATTTTTTCGTTACAAAGTGTTCGGTAGAAATGAAGATATATGTATATATATCAATAGATATATGATAGATTTATTTCTTCCAAGAAATAAAAAACCAAGGATTTTCTTATTTCTTCCAAGAAATAAAAAACCAAGGATTTTCTTATTTCTTCCAAGAAATAAAAAACCAAGGATTTTCTTATTTCTTCCAAGAAATAAAAAACCAAGGATTTTCTTATTTCTTCCAAGAAATAAAAAACCAAGGATTTTCTTATTTCTTCCAAGAAATAAAAAACCAAGGATTTTCTTATTTCTTCCAAGAAATAAAAAACCAAGGATTTTCTTATTTCTTCCAAGAAATAAAAAACCAAGGATTTTCTTATTTCTAGTATAATTACATTGTCGATGAAGCTAAGACATTGATAAATAAATTGAATTGAACAACTCTTTTTCCATAAATAGTACGAAATATTTTGGAGCAGAATTGTAACTTTTTGTTTTCTTTTTAAAGTCAAATCAATTTGCCAGTTTTTAACTTTTTTTTTGTTTCTTAGGTTCATCGACAATGTAATTATACTAGAAATAAGAAAATCCTTGGTTTTTTTATTTCGGGTAAGAAATAAATCTATCATATATCTATATTGATCTTCATTTCTACCGAACACTTTGTAACGAAAAAATTAATTTCTATTGTTTGAATGTGAACTAAAATACCCTGAAAGTTTCGAAAAGATCCGTTCAGCAGTTTCTTAGAAAAAAATTCCTAAGTATCACCTTATTCCTAGCGTCCTAAATAGAGCTCCCCTTAACATCTCTTCGTATAGAAAACACTACTCTAAATTTTCAAACGTTCCCTATGCTTTAAAATTTCCACCTCCAACCCGCATTAAATATTTCTTGAATCGCGTATTAGGAAAGTGGTATTTGTTTGCCCACACAAGAGATTTTCTCACTTCGATACTAAACCTACTACGTGAGAATATTGTCAGTGTGCTTCTGTTACACTAACGAGTACCTAATGTGGCTTGAAATCACAGTGAAAGATACAGGCAGTTCTTTTCTAAAATCCAGAGAGCTGCTAATGATTTTCACTCGGTTCGACTGGAACGCAAAATACTTAGCTACGTATGTAGATAAATCTGCAATAGGCACGTAGCTGCAATAAAGTCGTGATAATGGTAATTGTTCTCTGTGATGCTACTGGCGAGAGATCGCATAGTCGATGCAGTGAAGTACCGGAGGTCATTAATATTAGAAAGTATCCTTAAAAATCTTTCACCGGCTACCGTACAATTATTATGTAGGTGTATGGAGATGCTTTTATTTAAGCGGAATTTTTAAGTTCGTAATCGTGAGATTTCTAGTAGAATATATAGATATATAGAAATTACTTAGGGATCGAAAAAGTTCTAGAATTTTTTAATAGGTTCTATTTGAAGCATGTACCGTGGAACTTTTTTTAAAATGTTCTCACATTATAAATTCTCAGGAGAACTGATAAAGTAAAAGTTCTTGAAAATAAAAGTTCTAGTTGGAATGGAACTTATACAATATAAAAATAAAAACAGGAACAGATATTTTGTTCATCAGTATTAAAAAAGTTCTCAATTTTTATAACAAATACTGAATATTATTCAATGAATAAGAGTATAATAGGAATAAATAATTATTGCAATTAAATTGATATTCTGAATTTGTTATTTATTTGTAATATTTACCTACGTAAATCATTTCTACGTAGATATTGTAGAATTTTTGTGTATTTTGGTCCATGTAAGTTATAAAAAAAATGTTAGTTAGGTATGTATTATTCTTGACAAGTTTTCTTTTATGTTCAATACTTCTTATGAAACTATTAATTTCGTAATTTTTATTCAATAAACATGACGAATATATTATATTGTTAAATAAAACTAGTACCTATGATAGTTTAATACTTTTCTTTATCTTATGGAACTGTTTTTATTAAATGTTCTAATATAACTGTTCCCACGGAACTTTTATTATATAAGTTCTAAAATATCTGTTCCATGAGAACACTTTCTAAAGAAGTTCCTAAGAGTATCACTTCTTTCAATAAAATTTCCCCAGGAACAGATATTTTCTCAAACGAAACGTTCGAACAGAATTTTTTTAAAAATAAGAGTTCCAGAACTTTTTCGATCCCTGACAGAAACTCGAATATTATAGTACCTCTTTGCTTCAAGGAAATCGAATGAAGAAATATCTCTGTGACATTCTAAACAGGCATCCGTTGATCGAAATGTTAATCGCAAATACGTAAGACGAAAATCGAAACCGGTATTCTTGGTAAATAAACCGGCCACCCGGTAGGCGTGAAATTTTTCAATTTTATATCTTGCCGGGTATACTGGATCTGGATTTTCCTGTGCGTTACGTGCCGTCTTGTACCTGAAATCTTTTTTCCCCCGATAATAACCGGATCGAAGGAAAAGAATTATCGAAAATTCTGGTGTTACGCCTGAATCAACCTTCCGAGTAGCTTTCGTAAATTTCTGGCTCGACGGCTTTCTATGCGACGTGTAAAATTATTTTTCCAACGTTCTCATTTGCTGCCAGCGGTCGAGCTAAATTTCAATCTGCGTCTTTCACGCGTTAGACGTCGCGTTCATTTAAATTTTAAGTCGGCATCCTTGAGATTTTCATTCAGGACGAAACACAATAACGCTCGTTTACTCCATTGGGCCGAGTAGAAGGATTCAAATAAATAATTTTAATATTGTAGGGCGTAGGTTAACGGGAGGCGAGGAGAAATACAGCCAAAGTAATTAAGAGATCATTCTACTTTTAATCGCCGAAAAATTAAGCCATTTTTAAAGATATTTTTCTGAGTAAATGCAACATATAATGAAACAAATCTTTTTGGTATTTATTAAGCTACTTTTATATTATACAAAAAAAATTTAAATAGAAATTTTGCAATTTGTTTTAATTGTTTCTTTACAGTGTCAATATGGCACATAAAATAAGAGTTATGTTCACGGCGTAGGTGATTTATCAGGCTCAGGCTTATCCTAAGCAAAAAATTTCAAAAGATTCTTAATCTGTACGAGTGCCGCTTTATCCCGTAGCTCAATTAAGAATTTTTGTTGAAAAGTAACAAAATAGCGCTGGCTTGAAAAAAAGTTTGACAAAACACCTAAGTAAAAGGATGTATTCTCGAGTGTTCCATGAGAAAAATCTCGGTTATTTGTCGACAAAAGTTATTAATGATGCTGGAGGCTATAACGACACTCAAAACGATTAAGAATCTTTTGGAAATTTTTGTTTCGGATAAGCCTGAGCCGGGAAATCACCCTCGCCATGAAAATACCTCTTTTTTCGTTGCCACATTGGCGCTGTAAATTAAAACATTAAAACAAATTAAAAAAATCATTTTCGATTTAAATTCTGTAATATAAAAGTAGCTTAATAAATACCACAAAGATTTATTTCATTATATGTTGTATTTATTCAGAAACAAATCTTTGCAAATAGCTTAATTTTTAAGTCTTACGTGGAGCTCCATCGTTACTTCTTCCCAACAAATATCATCGTTTATGTGATTCAAAGAAAAAATTTGGTTGCTAAAGCGGTGATGTAAATGTGCTTTTTATCTTCTCACTGAATATTCGATCGTAAAAGTAGCTTGAATATTTCTCTGCCTTTTCTACGATGTACCTACTTACTAAATACATAGCGTGTCTGCTATCGCGAGAGAAAGATCGACTTTCTTACGACCCATCTACATTCGTTTAGATCCAGGCGTCGAGTAAGCGCTCTCCGATAAAAGTGCAATCGTCTCGCATGAAACTTGCACCGAAAGAAATTTATTCGCGGTCGGCGATACCGAACGCTTGGACTAAAACGTATTAACGGTGCGTGGATGTCGAAACCCTTGGAAGTAAAAGGTTAATTGATACGTCAGCTTGGATATTATAATACCACGGTCGCGGAACAAATGGGCTAGCAGCTAGTGTGCAACAGGTGGTGAACGGTCGTATTATAGAGCTTCCTAGTTATTGTCGCGTCGTTGCGTCGGCAGTCGATACCTTTTAAAACGCACAGGAACACGTGCAACGTGCATCCAGAGCGCAGGTTTCTTTTAACAGAGATAAATTGAAAACACTGTTTTCTCGTTACGGCGAAATAGTGTAAAATTATAAAGAATATTAAGGAGGTATTCCACTTTGAACGGTCGAAAAATTAGGCTATTTTTTATAGATTTTTTTCTTAGTAAATACAACATATGATGAAGTAAATATTTTGGGGATTTATTAAGCTACTCTTATATTAATACCAAAAAAATTCAAAAGAATATTTTTAATTTGTTTTACTTGTTTTTTACAGCGTCAATATGGCACCTAAAGAAAAACGGTGTGTTTGTGGTGCGGGTGATTCCCCGGCTTAGGCTTATCTGAAATAAAAAATCCGAAAAGAATCTTAATCTGTATGAGTGTCGTTATCGCACTTGGCTCAAATAACAATTTTTGTTGAGAAATAATAAAATGGCTCTGGTTTGAAAGAAAAAGTTACCAAAAGGAGTATTTTTTCGAATTTTCCCTGAGAAAAATTTAAGGTTGTTCCTTAACAAAAATTGTTAATTGAGCTACAGGCGATAGCGACACTCATACAGATTAAGAATCTTTTTGAATTTTTTGTTTCAGATAAGCTGAAGCTGGGAAATCACCTGCAGCACGAATCTGAACCACATTTTTATTTAGGTGCCACATTTACGCTGTAAAAAACAAGTAACACAAATTAAAATATTCTTTTTAATTTTTTTGCAATAATATAAGAGTAGTTTAATAAATACCAAAAAGATTTATTTCATTATATGTTCTATTTACTGAGAAAAAATCTTTAAAAATAGCTTCATTCTTCGACCGTTCAAAGTGGAAAACCCCCTTAAAGTACTTCGGAAGTAAGAATTATTGAAAAGTTTGGGAACCACTGCTACGAGCGAGCGATCTAAACTTGAACTTTCTGTTTTAAGGACAGGACTGCAGGCGTGTGTAGTTTTGAAAATGTTCAAGTCATGCTCCAACTTTTTAAGGTCATCGCTGGGACAAGCCAGTTTGAAATGCCCGGATTTTCAAGTACTGTCTACGAAAAAGTAAACCGATAACCGGGGACTAATCAGGTATTCGGTCGTTTTCAAACCTAAAGCTGTATTACCTTGAGGGTGCAGAGTAGGTAATACACGCGAGCTTCGCATGAAAACTGTGCGGTCACCGGAGACTAGTAGAACGCGTTAAATAATTAACTGCCCTCCTTAGTTAAACTGTCAATTTTTAAATAGCACTGCAATTGGTAGGAATGATATCAAGGACTGTTCTGAGACGCGCCGTGGTCGAAGACCGCGTCAGTGCTGGAAGGAAAGAAGAAGAAGAAGAAAGTAAATTCTGTCGCTCATCCGAGGTTGCTTGCAATGAAAATTTCAAACGATTAGAGATCGCCGGTGGTGTATGCGGTTCCTTTCCCTTTTACCTTCGAGACTTCCTTGACTCAGGTTCACGTGGCACGGTGAAATCGCGGAGGTCGCAGATACTATCGTCCCCGCCGCGGAGACTACGTTGTGTGCCTAGACTCTCGACGCTCGCACGCACGTAAATTCTCTGCGAGAAGAGGAATCCTTGCGTCTGCTTTCCTTCGCTTTCCTTTGCTTTCCTCGGCCCCCTCGATTTTCCACGCGCTCCCGCAATTTCTACGACTGGGTATCTGGCATGTTTCGCGCGTACACGAGTCCTGATACGAGTCGCGTCGGAGAAAACAAATGGCAATGACACAGCACGATTTCGTTGCTTCCACGCAGATTAGCGATGAGAACGATGTTCTCGCGCACGGCGCTGTATGTAATTATGTATATATCAAAGCGTCAGAAAATGTATCCAGCTCTCTCGCGTCGATAGAAAGCATCGCGTATTTTGCTTTCCCACCGTGTCGTTTCGTTCGAAATGGTCAGTTTAACGAGGATATAGGCAGGGCTGGGACTATTCGAATAGTTTAATATTCGAATACATCAGTATTCGAATAGTTCAATATTCGAATACATCAGTATTCGAATACTTCAATATTCGAATACATCAGTGTTCGAATACTTTAAAATTCGAATACATCAGTATTCGGATAGTTCAATATTCGAATACATCAGTATTCGAATAGTTCAATATTCGAATACTTCAATATTCGAATACATCAGTATTCGAATACTTTAAAATTCGAATACATCAGTATTCGAATAGTTCAATATTCGAATACATCAGTATTCGAATACTTTAATATTCGAATACTTTAATATTCGAATACTTTAATATTCCAATACTTTAATATTCCAATACTTTAATATTCCAATACTTTAATATTCCAATACATCAGTATTCGAATACATCAGTATTCGAATAGTTCAATATTCGAATACTTCAATATTCGAATACATCAGTATTCGAATACTTTAAAATTCGAATACATCAGTATTCGAATAGTTCAATATTCGAATACATCAGTATTCGAATAGTTCAATATTCGAATACATCAGTATTCGAATAGTTCAATATTCGAATACATCAGTGTTCGAATACTTTAAAATTCGAATACATCAGTATTCGAATAGTTCAATATTCGAATACATCAGTATTCGAATACTTCAATATTCGAATACATCAGTATTCGAATACTTTAATATTCGAATACATCAGTATTCGAATACTTTAATATTCGAATGGTAATCGAATACTTTAATATTCGAATGGTATTCGAATGGTATTCGAATACTTTAATATTCGAATGGTATTCGAATACTTTAATATTCGAATATTATTCGAATACTTGGATATTCGAATTATATTCGCCAAATAATTGAGCAACTGAAGTATTCGAATATTCGAATACCGAAAAATTCGACAAATAGTCCCAGCCCTAATTTACCCTAGGTGGCATTTTGTTTGGGTAGCATTCGTTTGTGGAAGTGGGACGAAATTGACGATCGCGTAGAAGACGTCTGTCTGGATAGGAAACCCGTCGTATTATGCTACTGGTGACAAACCGGTAGGAAGTCGTTTCGTTCTAACATAACGAAAGCATATCGTTACATCATCGTAACGTCCCTTCCTCTCGTAAGAATCTTCTCCAAAGTGAGTCAGCAGATACGACGGTTTTTCAATGAGAACCCACTGAGCTCGCATAACGTGTACGTGTTCGACACGAAGGTGGAATTAATCCCATCGCTGGCATGGATTCATGAACAGTTCAGAAGCAGATTAACTCGAGTGGAGAGATAAACGATACCGTGCGGCGAAATTATTTTCAAAACGGGTCTAAGGTGGTAGGAATCTCGACGATATTCCGTTTTCCGCGCTCGGAACGTGTTCATCGAGGTGTCTTCTTTTTAACGGAGGATCGTCCCACCGTGGAATATTTACTTGGAGGCGAAACACACCTTTACGTGCCGATAGAATCTGCCCGCGAGAAATTCATCGGCATTTCCCGCGGCACGTAGATATCGTGGGCTTATGCGTGTCTCCTCTATTGCCAAACGTTGACGTACGTTTAATGCAAGTGCGCAGAAAGGAACAAATACGCTTGGACGAGTGTGTAACTGTGTACGCGAAACAAAGTCGGTTATTTTCTCCGCCCAGCTTTCCCACACTTTCCACGCTTTGATCGCTGCTCCGAACAGTATTTATATTTACCGTCCGTGTCTGCGGTATCTATGGTACTTTGCTCGAATAGTTATCTAGATATTCATATAGGTATCTATCATGAATGCATAAGAAGAGCGCCAAAGGCTGTTCGCGACCTTAACGGTCGATTGGAATCGGAATCGATTGTATCGCGTCGCGTCGTTCTATACACTTGTGCGTGCGTACTTTGCTGGCGTAACAGCTGTGAGACGCATTAAGGAATGGATCTGTGAAAGGAAATTGATCAAGTGTCGCGGCACTCTTGGTCAAAATCGAGTGAACGTGTGAGCTTGGACACGAGTCATTACTTTGCTGTACCTATTGATATGGATGATGGATTATATCGACGTGCGTTACGAAAAGTAGCGTATTTCATTTGTCTTACGAAGACTAGCACTCTGCTAAGGTAAAGGCCCGGTAGTTGACCATGAATCGGTAGTTGACCTTTGTTCAGAAAAACATGGAAAATAAGGTTTTTAGAAGTGACGATCTTTTGAACAGAGTGCAGTTAGAGAACTCCCACCGTGTCGTTTCGTTCGAAATAGTCAGTTTAACGAGGATATAGGTAGGGCTGGGACTATTCGAATAGTTTAATATTCGAATACATCAGTATTCGAATAGTTCAATATTCGAATACATCAGTATTCGAATACTTCAATGTTCGAATAAATCAGTATTCGAATACTTTAATATTCGAATACTTTAATATTCGAATACATCAGTATTCGAATACTTTAATATTCGAATACTTTAATATTCCAATACTTTAATATTCCAATACTTTAATATTCCAATACTTTAATATTCCAATACTTTAATATTCCAATACATCAGTATTCGAATAGTTCAATATTCGAATACTTTAATATTCCAATACTTTAATATTCCAATACATCAGTATTCGAATAGTTCAATATTCGAATACATCAGTATTCGAATAGTTCAATATTCGAATACATCAGTATTCGAATACTTCAATGTTCGAATAAATCAGTATTCGAATACTTTAATATTCGAAAACTTTAATATTCGAATACATCAGTATTACTTTATTTTTCATCTTTTTCTGAAAGTGGTCGACTACTGGTGTCTTTACTCTACTCGTGGTATATTCGAAACATCCTTGTTATCGACAGAAATATTGAAACGTGCTCTTCTCCTGATGGATTGAAATGAACTATTTTCCGTAACGCACGTCGATACGTAACATTATAAACTTTCTTAGCGAACGGATCTATCCAGATTAGACGAATTTCTATTCGACGACGCCAAGAACAGCGTCGACCACCGAATCGTTGTCGCTTCCGACGCTCAGTGTAATTACGCGCGTCTTGTGTAACGAAAGAAGCGGCCGCGACGAATGAAATAGAACGATATACCTCTTCAGTCTCGTGAACGTTCAGTAGATGAGTGGAGGCCATTAACCCTCTGATTGACCCTAGCATTCTCCTCTTAATCAGCCCAGCTTTTCGAGCATGATCCTTGGTCTCGATCTCGCCAGCCGCATTGTCCGCCTCCTCGTTTTCCGTGTCAGAGCACAGCTTGTCCATGCTGAAAGACACCGGAGCCACTCTTCTCTTCTCGCTCCGCTTGTCGAAAATGTTGTCCGAGCTGCCGACTATCATTCTGAAATCGGTCTGGTCGCCGTTCAAATCTTCCGCGGCGTTTCTCACGAAAATCCCGATAGTTTCGGGAGAGGCGGTGACGTTCTCCTCGGAGACAGACGCCAACCCGAACTCCTCCACCCTGGTGATAGATCCCAGCTCCTGCGTCCTCGCTTTGGTGAGATCGTACGAGGCGCTCTGACTCTTGGAGATTTTCGCGAGCTGGGCCTCGCCGGAAATGGCGCCGACGGCCTGCAACCTGGCGTGTTTGTTTACAACCTCGTTGATCCGCGAGGTCTCGTCGCGCAGCCAGCATCGCATTTTCTCCCATGCTTTCCCCAGCCGATGTTTCTGCAACTTTTCAGACAGCCGTAGACACGCGATCTCCCGGGGGATCGTTTCGCGAAGAAACTGCCAGGCCGATCGGTACTAACAAGGAGAGGTTCCCAGGTGTTCGCTTCCGATTGCTTTGAATTTTGGATATGTTTTAGAGGACCCAAAAATAAGATATACGTGTTTTTTTATAGCGGCCCGTTTTCATATTTAGGGGGTGAACCCACCCCCCAAGGTTATAAGATTTTCAGGTGATCATCTCCGATTGCTTTGGTTTTTGGATATGTTTTAGAGGATTGAAAAATAAGATATACGTGTCTTTTTATTTTGGCCTGCTTGGATGTTTAGGGGTGAAACCACCCCTCCAAAGTTCATACGGAGTACATTTGCGGCATAATTTGCTGTATGGACGATGTTGTTGTCGTCAGTCACCGTTATGAGGGGGTAACTATGAGGGGTGGTTTCACCCCCTAAACATTCAAACAGGCCAAAATAAAAAGACACGTATATCTTATTTTTCGGTTCTCTATAACATATCCAAAATTCAAATCAATCGGAGGCGGACACCTGGGAACCTCTCCTTGTCAGACGTGGCGATAAACCTTCGCTTCCTCTCTTCTATTCCGTAATTTTCAAGGAAACCGAAATCCTCAAGTTAGTTGGGCAATCAGAAGCGTTTTATCGTTATCACCAGGTCTGATTCCACCGCGTCCGCGTTTCACATCCCGAGGATCGGCGCACACGTTTCTATACCTTTGGAAATCCGCTGCGACGAGAGACGCCGAAGCCGGCGTCGTTCGAGCACTCCGGGTCCGAATAGGAGCCGGACATCCCACCGGGTCCGTCGCGCTCCGACGTGTCGTAACTTTTCCTTCCAGATTTCAGCGACCTCGAGGATCGTTTCGCTCGATCGTACCGCGCCTTCCTTTCAGCCGGCAGTGCGTCGATTTTCATTGCCGCCGATTCGTCCGCTTTCTCTCGCGCAATTTCTTCGTCGTCCGTGTCGCATGGTTTTTTCGGCGGATCACCTACGGCTTCGTCCACTCGGTCCGCTTCGTTCGGAACAGCTGCGGCTACCACGTCGAATTCCGTCGGGATCGTGCCGTGAATTTCGTTACCGTCGGCCTCCGCTTCGCCCCGACTTTCTACGACTTTCTCGGTTTCAGTTTCGATTTCGGTTTCGCCAGGGACGCACGAATTTCTGGGAAAGTCGTACAGCTGATTCTGCGAGGCCGCCTGTTGATGATCGTTCGTTGCCACCGGCGCCACGTCCTCCTCCGCGAGTTTCTCGTCCGCTCGCAAGAAGCTGAAGCTGATAGTCGGCAGCCCGTCCTCGTCGGTTTTCACAGACGTGACCGCGGTCAGTTCCACGGTACTCCTATGCCGCTTTTCCCGTCCGCTCTCTTCGCTCTTCTCCGAGCTCCCGTTATCACCAAAGTCGACGCTTGGCAAGGCCCCACGATCGTTCGACAGACACTTCATCATCTCCTCGTTGTTCTGATACAATTGCTCCTCAGCGACGGAGGCAGAGGCGTCTGCCGTCGCGTCGGTGGCTCGTTCGGCTGTTACCTTGAGCATGTCAGCCTCGATTACGTCGGTGAACGCGCGACAGTGTATTATCACCGGCACGGGAACGTCGTACCAGATAGTCGTGGGACTGTCGTTGTTACCGTTGCCGTTCGACGACGATAATTTTCTGACCGACTTTAACGAAGCCCACGCGTGTCTCACTTCTTCCATATTTCACGATATCCTCACAACGCACCTCTGCCGGCCATCCCGCTCCTTCGATCAGAGCCAACGGCTTGTTTGGAAACACTCGAGCCGGGCATGTTTCCCTTTACACTGGAAATCCATCTCACTACAAACGCTCCATGACATTCCGGGCTTCTCGCAAATATGTAAATATGCGCACACGCGATTCCCAGGGATTTGCTGATGGCACGCGCCTACCGGACCAGGGATCCTCCTTCAATATCGATCAGACCCTCTCCGCGTGCGTCGCGGGACATTTTCAACGACTCCGTGATTTATCCTCAGTCGATGCGGAATCGACTCGGACCCGTCAAGCTTCCCTGGCAAATTCCCAGAGAACACGCTACAGTTGGAAGGTACGTGCTTCGCGGCCGGCTAACAGCTAAATTCACAGAGCGACGCGAGGTGCAGGCTCGCTCGTCTCGAATTCCAAGGTGTCGGGTGACGCCGATGTGTACGTTTGACGAATCGACTCGAAAATTCGATTGGACGCCGTTAGACGCTAGGTCTACTCGTGGTGCGAAATACACTGGTGTGACTGACTCTGGCAGACGGGACCGTTTCGGGAGCGGTCGCACTCTTACGTAAACAATTCACCGGTTGCCGTGGTTGAACTTGTGTGTCCCAATATCGGCAATTACCGCCTTTCCACACCGTTTATCCTCCTCCCCTTCGCTTCTTCGCCCCGGTAGCTCAACTCCCGCGGCAAGTGGTACACACAAACCGCGTTATGGAATTGCACCAGGGCGATTCTTACACCTTACGTACCTATTTTATTTATTTATTTTTATTTATTTATTTCAACATTATTTTATGGAACATCGGATTTTCCTCGAGCGCAGTCACTTCACTTGTTTCACTCACAGCGGTTGGCGTCCTCTTCTTTCACAGTTCGAAATTCACGAGTCCGGTTAATACTAGAAAATCCGAGCGAATCGTGCCCGAAATCTCGGAATCACACCTGTTCGAGAAGTTCGTTTGATACAGCGATTAAATTCGCAAGATAGGTAAGGCAACGAGCACGTGACGAACCCGCTAATAGACTAATGTAGACACATACCGGCTCCGTCGCCGGCGAATATTCGCGAACTATTAGTCCGGTGGTTGCGATCGGTAAACACGTCGCGTCGGCAGAAAGGCGCGTGTAAACTCGCCGTGACGCGAGTGGTCGGTGCAGGCCAATTGTAAACGGATACGCGTTCTTATTCCAAGGTTAATTATCTAACTATGTAGGCTCGCGATGCACCATTCGGTAGTCGGCCAAGTGGTTGGACTCGGGAACCGAAAGTACGATTCGCCGAGTGATCGTGATGTTCGCGCGACGGCGTTCCGGTCGTGACTGGATTCACGCTGGAAGCCGTATTATACAACAGCGTCAAACAATTATATCCGTATTATGTTGCGTACACACATTATTGCACAACCGGGCAAACGGTGCACCGCACCGTGGTCCGCCGTGTCTCCGCGAAAATAACACACCGGCTAGCCGCGTGAAAACTTCAACGCGTCAATGGTACCGTTCGTTCTAACAGTGGCTCGTAAATCTAATAGAATCTTCATTGCGAAACCGTCGGTTAACTGCAATTATCTACTGTTCTCTTTTCGCGAAGTAAGAAAGAAGTATCGAAGTAATGCTGTCTGAAGCTTGAAACTTGCGAACCGGCGAGAATTACTCGGTGAAAGCGATACCTGCTTCTGAGATAAATTAATATAAAACTCCATATGAAATTTCAAAAAAGTAAAAAAATTACGCCAGGTATATGAAATAAAAAAAAAAATAGAAGAAAATGATACCTACTTCTGAGATAAATTAATATAAAAATCCATATAAAACTTGAAAAAAGTAAAAAAATTACGCCGGGTATATGAAATCAAAAAAAAAAATAGAAGAAAATATACAATATAAAAAAAATAGAAGAAAATATACAATATAAAAAAATAGAAGAAAATATACAATATAAAAAAAATAGAAGAAAATATACAATATAAAAAAATAGAAGAAAATATACAATATAAAAAAATAGAAGAAAATATACAATATAAAAAAATAGAAAAAAATATAGTATATAAAAAAATATGTAAATTCGGTGAAAGCGATACCCGCTTCTGAGATAAATTAATCAACGCAAGAAAAGGAAAGTGGCAAAAGTTCGATGGTGGAATTAATTATTTCCACCGGCCCTGAGGTCTAATTTTCTTTCGCCGTTACTCCGCGATAAGTCGATCGACGTCTTCGATGGAACTACGATCGATCGTTCTGTACTTCGGACGGTCGTGAAAGATAGAAGTATGATTCACAAGAAATGTTGACAGGTTGAGTCACGTGGTGGCTTGCATAAACGAGCAAATCATTATTTTTTTACCCGACGCGACCGTTGCCGTACCTACGATTCTCTGAAACGCTCGAATGCCACGCAAAAGTATTTGATTCACGGTTCAGCCGATTCGCCGGATTCGCGTCTACTCGCCGATCACAATAATTACGCCGGATTATCGAATTTCGTCGCACGTTTCGAATAGAATCGACGGATAAAAGGAGATTCACTGGGAAAACTCGACGCGACACAGAATTGAAAATTGAACCTCGCGTGGTCCTCGGGAGAGGATGCTACGATTAACGCGACTGTTCGTAACAACGTGCACCACTGCGCGGAGAAACTCGGGCAGGGAGAAGAAGAGTGCGTCGGGAGGGACACGCACTACGGCTACCAGTTGCGCGGCGAGTTGCACTGCTCGCGGACAGATACGTAATGCACGTTGGAGCGTAACGTGCCACGCTCCGAAACTGAACGAATGCGACCGCGGCTAGATAGTTTGAGCGAGTAACGTGCTTCTAGGCGGGAGGTTATTCGTTTTCTTTCTGGATTATATTTAGCTTCCTTCCGCGCGCGACACTCGCGTTACTGAAACATGCTGTACACGTGCGGCTCGCGTAATGCAACGGCGATTCTTCTTACTCGACCGTATGCGATCCTGCCGGCCGGCGCGCAGTGGTAGAAAATAACGTTTTTTGTTCGAATCAACCTACAGACAAATGAACTAAAGAACTTGATTTATAATTCACACAATACTATTCGAATACATCAGTATTCGAATACTTTAATATTCGAATATTATTCAAATAGTATTCGAATACTTTAATATTCGAATACTTTAATATTCGAATATTATTCAAATAGTATTCGAATATTATTCAAATAGTATTCGAATATTGTTCAAATAGTATTCGAATATTATTCAAATATGTAGTATTCGAATACTTTAATATTCGAATATTATTCAAATAGTATTCGAATACTTTAATATTCGAATAATATTCAAATAGTATTCGAATACTTTAATATTCGAATATTATTCAAATAGTACTCGAATACTTTAATATTCGAATATTATTCAAATAGTATTCGAATATTATTCAAATAGTATTCGAATATTATTCCAATAGTATTCGAATATTATTCCAATAGTATTCGAATATTATTCAAATAGTATTCGAATATTATTCAAATAGTATTCGAATATTATTCCAATAGTATTCGAATATTATTCAAATAGTATTCGAATATTATTCAAATAGTATTCGAATATTATTCCAATAGTATTCGAATATTATTCAAATAGTATTCGAATATTATTCAAATAGTATTCGAATACTTTAATATTCGGAAAGTTTCGGAAAACTTCGCGACTTTTTTTGTATTTCTTCGCGATTCAAATCTCTGTCGATCTGTCCGGTCGGAATTTTAATTTTCGTTGCTGATTTTTTTATATTTAGAGAAGTATAAACTTCGCCTTTGCTTTTGTCCTTGTTTACTTTTTCTCGTCTGGTTTTCTGAAAAATTACGACCTGCAGGGTGATTTGAATAAAAAATGTCTACCAAACTGTTTCTACCAACCATCCTCAATTATAAATTATTACAATTTTTCGAATCCACATTTTCTCGCCTCTTTTCTCTACACTCTAGACTTACTTAGACTACAGAGTTGTCGAACGATCGACCGTTTAGCGAGGAGCATAAACGAACAGACAGACGTTCGGCAATAAAATTCTATGCCAACTTGAATCGTGTGCACCGTGCATCTACTTTCTCGAATAATTCAATTTTTTCACCCGACCATCTAGTTCTTAGAACGAAATTTCCCTGACTTTCTCGAGCACGTTGATATTATCGAAACAGTAAACTGAGTAAACGTTCACAGCCGCGTCGAGTGTCAAGCAATTTCATCCTATCGACCGCGCGCGTCAATCTCAGGTTACAAAGAACAAACAGTGACTCCTTTTTTTTTACGCAACGACGACTTTACGGATTCCTCGTTTTTCGACAAACACGCAATTCCAGGATCGTAAATTTCCGAATTGTTGGCTTTTGCCATGTTTGCGACGTGAAATATAATCGTCTAGCGATAACGACGCTCGAGTTTCATGTAGCAGCCTCCTTATCGTTTAGCGAAAGAAGCGTAATTTCGAGTTGGCCCTTCTTATTACACTGGGTAATATTAATAGGGCTATGGGGTATGCTAATCTGCAATTCGATTAGGTGAACCCTTTTGTAGGTTCGCTCAGAAATGTTCAGGCGAGGTTATTCAGTTATTTAAACAATGACGCGTTTAGTTAATTAATAGTCACTTAGTTTAGATGGTTTGGGTTCTATCTTATGTATTTTATGTATTTTCTGTGCTTTTTCTAATTACTTCTATGTATACTAAGGGTTTTCCCGTTAATTATAATAATAATAATAATTTTTCTTTTGTGTAAACATTTATGTAAGAGGGCTTCGGTCCGTTTATAAATAAATAAATAATAATAATAATAATATGAGACGTAATGGGCGTGAATGACGGTGAGGCGAAACTATCGAATTACTCGGAAGAAAATATTACGTATTCGTCTAGTTCCGTGTGTGTCGAGATACGCGTGCAGCACTGCACGGTGACACAACGGGTACGAGCAATCGAGTGGAAATGGAAAGCACCATTTCTCAATACCCGCAACCGTTTGCAAATTCAGCGGCTGCGGGATACGCCGATATCGCTGGCAGCTAACGTTCTGTAATTAAACTAAAACCCAGCAATCTGCTAAAAGCAAAAACCCTGACGCGAAACTTGTCTCGCTTGGAAAACCAACGGTCAAAGAAATGAATGGGAAAGGAAGCGGTGCATTAGGCGTGCAAACCGCAGGGATTACGCATAGGTATAGATTCGATTGAGAAGAAGTATGATTCTATTCGGTCGTAGGAGTACCTATTCGATTAGTTTAATATTCGAATAATTTACAAGTATTCGAATTAGTGGTGAAGAACTATCGATGGTTCTCACTATCGAAAACTATAGATGGCTTATTTTCACTATCGATAATTATCGATATTGAAAAACGTAGGTTAGTCAATTGAAAAATAATAACAGCTGAAATTCAGAATCCCAAATTTAATTTGTAAAATATTACAAATTTCGATAGTGAGAACCATAGATGGCTTATTTTCACTATCGATAATTATCGGTATCGAAAATCGTAGGTTAGTCAATTAAAAAATAATAACAGCTGAAATTCAGAATCCAAAATTTAATTTCTAATATTATTACAAATTTCGATAACTATCGAAAACTATATAGATGGCTTATTTTCACTATTGATAATTATCGGTATCGAAAATCGTAGGTTAGTCAATTGAAAAATTCAGAATCCAAAATTTAATTTCTTATATTATTACAAATTTCGCTAACTATCGAAAACTATAGATGGCTTATTTTGACTATCGATAATTATCGGTATTGAAAATCGTAGGTTAGCCAATTGAAAAATAATAACAGCTGAAATTCAGAATCCCAAATTTAATTTGTAATATCATTACAAATTTCGATAGTGAGAACCATCGATAACTATCGTAAGTACCATCGATAATTCTCCACTACTAAGGTCGGGGCCAGATATTTATTTATTTATTTATTTATTAATTTGACGGGACTAAGCCCTATATATATATAGTAGGAAGAACATATATTGGCGGGTGAGTTTCGTGAGGAGGATTCTTCTATTCTCAACGTTTTCTGACTCGCTCTCGCCTTGCCAGAAAAAGAGTGCGCCAGAAGTGGTGGGGATAGCGCCAAGCTCTTGACGTGTAGGCCAAACCGAGCTCTTAGCGTAGAGATACATACATCAGAATAGGTGTGCGTTAGCTGCGAAAACGAATTCAACGGCCAATATATCTGGCCCCGACCTTAATTTTCACTATCGATAATTATCGGTATTGAAAATCGTAGGTTAGTCAATTGAAAAATAATAACAGCTGAAATTCAGAATCCCAAATTTAATTTGTAATATAATTACAAATTTCGATACTGAGAACCATCGATAACTATAGTAAGTACAATCGATAGTTCTCCACCACTACTTGAAACGTTCCACGTTAATCTGACAATGGCTATTTCGATCGCACACCAGATTATGTTTACATAATATGGGTGAAGACTCACAAATTAATCGATAAAAGAATTGATAAAAGTCGCCTATATGTGAATGCAAAACCGGTAACGCTACTACATACCTACTGCGTATTACCTAATATCTCGATGACTCGATTATTTGAGGAATCGTTTGATAACAAGTCGGCAAACATTCCAAGAAGAAAGGTTAATTACTCGATTATTTGGTGAATTGTTTGATAACAAGTCGGCAAACATCCAAAGAAGAAAAGTTAACTACTTAGCAAAAGATAATTTCTCCTGTTCTAGTAGTACTTTATTCTAAATTTCAAAGATTTCATTAGGAAGCTCTACTCTGACTTCAACAGAATCTGCTGAAAATCCCACAATTTATTCTTTTTCGTATTTTATTATTATAAAACGCGTCAAGTGCGTGAAATTTTAACGCGAATTGCCTGAGAATTAGTCAGACATGAGAAGGCTGATTATGAAGCGACTATCGATGACGCAGAGAATCCGAGCACGTGTTTCATATCCGGCAGGTCCTGGTCGGCGCGAGAAGCAACACTTGTTGCCGAGGAGAAGGCGCTCGGCGATATCCGTTTACGTACAGTAGCGGACAAGAAAGTTACCACTTTTTCGAACCACCCTACTTCTATTACTTTTCAAAACTGGAATATGTGCTTAATATACATATTCTGAAAGAGAATTAAAAGCTGCATAAAACCCAGTTACAGTAGAATTCATTTAACTAAGGAACAAAAACCTCACATAACATTAAACAAGACAACACACTTTTAAAACCAACAAAAAGCTACCACTTTTGAATATTAATAAAAAAATCTTATATTTTGTGGGGACACATTTTGCTTTTAGGACAATCTAAAAAGTTACTAAACGTGGTAACTTCTTTGTTGGCCCCAAAAATGTGTCAGGAATTATAATGATTAATGGTAGAATGAAATGAAAAGAATAAAAACGATTTAAAGTAGCATTATCAATAGAAAATCCTCCTCAAATTAATTCCTTTTTCTAGATTAAATGAGAGTACAATTATTAAAATAATGATTTTATTATTAATATCAATTTAAAGTCAACTTCATATAAATAAGACCCAGTTGATTTTTATACAACTTTGAATTCTCCACCAAATGTATGCTAAAAAATTAAAAAAATAGAAGAAATCGAAAAAATGGTAACTTTTGTGTCCCCTAGTGTACTTTATTCTACTTACAGCAACATCTCGAACGCCCGCGCCCGCGCCCTTGGGACGCCCGCGAGCGCGAACGCGACCAGAAAACCAGTGACTGCAGCGACATTTGGCACGCATCCTACTGATCACCTTTTTCTCCTTTTCTTCCACCGCGCTTACACTTTTGTAGAACTTAAACGCTTAAATGGCGCGTCACGCATCGTCGTTTTAAAAAAAACTCGCGCCCACCGTAAACATCTGTCCGTGCCGTTTATCTCGGGGTTAGTGTATCGAGGCGCAAAAAATGTCTGAACGCGCTTAACGAATCTCGCAAGAGTACTGAAACGCGTCCGCGGGAAAGAGTCGGAGTGAAATATCTACAACTGATAAAATACAGCAGACATTCATCGCAAAAGCATGTCCCCGCTTATCGGATCATCCATTCTGGCATATCCGATGTGACGTTTTCCCAAAGCGAGATTGCAAAATATTGTAAGTCGATTAGGTGTCTGGGGACACAATATCTTGGCTACATCTCAGTGACACATTCGCGTGACGGTATTAATGGGTGTGAAAGACCGGATACACGTTGCTAATTGTAAGTAGAGTATGTTGTTTGACGATGCAAGTTTGTATTATACCGACCGTCGTTCCAAAGTACATACTCGTGTGTTCCCGATATCTTTTTTTATCTTTACTTTTAGTTTGTCCACGCGCGGAACCTTTAGCACCGCCGACGGTGCCGGCAAAGTGACTGAAATTTGTCCAGCACGTTTCGTAAAGCTGGGTTTACATTAGTCCAGTCGCTGGATCCAGTGAGTGGTTCGACTGGAAATTGGTCGAAGTCTACATTATTCCAGTCGCTGGATCCAGCGAGTGGTTCGACTGGAAATTGGTCGATGTCTACATTATTCCAGTCGCTGGATCCAGTTCGACTGGAAATCAGTCGATGTCTTGATTATTCCAGTCGTTTCTGAACCGTTGAAAGTAGGGCTGGGACTATTCGAATAATTTAATATTCGAATATTTTACAAGTATTCGAATAATACGAATAAACTTCGAATATTTCAGTATTCGAATGTTATTATTCGAATACTATTCGAATACTGCTATATTCGAATACTATTCGAATACTGCTATATTCGAATACTATTCGAATACTGTTGTATTCGAATACTGCTATATTCGAATACTATTCGAATACTGTTGTATTCGAATACTGCTATATTCGAATACTATTCGAATACTGTTGTATTCGAATACTGCTATATTCGAATACGATTCGAATAGTATGGTGTGAAGTGGGTAAAAATTAGCGTATAAGATTTCACCCTGACAAATGAACCTAAAGAACTTGATTTATAATTCACACCATACTATTCGAATACATCAATATTCGAATACTTTAATATTCGAATAGTATTCGAATACTTTAATATTCGAATAGTATTCGAATACTTGGATATTCGAATAGTATTCGAATACTTGGATATTCGAATATTATTCGAATACTTGGATATTCGAATTATATTCACCAAATAATTGAGCAACTGAAGTATTCGAATATTCGAATACCGAAAAATTCGACAAATAGTCCCAGCCCTAGTTGAAAGTGGTAGACTGTAATAATAATGGATTCACGCAAAAGAAGAATAAAAAAAACATATGAAACTTGCTTTAATGTTAATTTGTGAAGAAGTTATTGATACAGTTGATGAAGAAATGAAGAAAAAAAGCGAAATTGGATGCGAAACTCGATAAGCAAACACGTATACGCTGTACTACGCTTCAGGCAGCACTGGACTGCGCAGTCTAGACCAGTCCAGCAACGCTGGAATGTTGTGTTCTCGATGGAGGGGTTAAACACTGGATCGAAAAGTAGACTTTCGATCCAGTCGAAATCTGCTGGAATGACAACACTGTACTGGAATCAACACACTGTTTACATTATTCCAGTTCTAATCCAGTGCTACCGGCGACGGTGGCCGTGATGGAAACACCGGTTCTCGTTAGATCACCGAAGTTTAAGCATCACCGGGCGGGTACTGGGGAAAGATGGGTGACCGCCACCTTTCTCCCGGTACTCCGCTCGCTGCTGGGACCTAAAGGGAGAGAGAGGAGGGAAAATAGAGACTATAGTTCGTTGGGCAGTAGAAGCAAATATGCTTGAAACACCATCTCTGTATAAAGACAGGGAAAAAAACTCAAACATAATCCAGTGCTGTACTGGATCGCTGGAATGGACTAGTGTAAACCCAGCTTAAGAAGACTCGCGCGCGCTTGGAGAATTTCCTTGTGCTCTCGATTGAATGGAAATTGAAAGCGAACTACAAGTGCTGTTAAAACGATGCTCGCACCGTTGTTTCGCTAACAAAGTTAATTACCAATTACCTATTACTTTCTCTTCTAGTTGCTGCAAAGAAATGCGCAAAGCTGGCTGCGGATAGCAGGCGAATCGTTAAAGAGAGGCGATGGAAACGACGAATTTCTTTAAATGGTACGTAATGGTGGATAATACGACGCTACGAGTTTGGCTTTCCTTAAACGGAATACTATCAGTAGGTAGAAAGGTTAAGATCTTTTTCTTTCGCTTCTTTTGTTTTTCCCGCCGGTGTTGTTACTCCGATTTCAAAAGATTGTACGGAACCAGAGAAGAGTGGCCATTTCATCTAATGATACGTTGCAAACTTTGCGTGTATACGTAAATATACGTTACAGGTTACGCGTAATATTTTTCTATGGGTGTGTCGCAGAATGCCGCCTCTGAATACTTTCGAGAACAAGTCTTCGTTTACTTCTTGCATCATACGTGACTCCTTCTGCTTGAATATTTCGCTTCTGACATTAATATTAGTTTCTCGAATTACAACCGCCTGTGCAGGTGCAAAAATATCGTTGTTATGAAAAGGATGACTTGCTTCTAAATGTACTTATATTGTAATTTAGACTGCGGACTGTGGTGCAAGTCCATCGATATCAGTAATAATTTACGAACTGATCGGTCGTGGAAATTTGCACAGTTTTTTTAAAACAGTTTTGACGACGAGAACAAGCGGTGGAACACGAAGAAGAAAAGGAGAAAATCGTGTGGGATAAGCAAGATTATAATTGATAAAGTAAACATTAGAAATGCTCAAGTCAAAAATTTAAAAAAAAAAATTAAAACCGACTTCAAAAAAATAAAAATACACTAAAAAGTAAAATATAATTTTTTCCCTCATTTAATCTACGACTCTCATATTTTTTAAGTCGGCGCCTCATCATTTGCACTGTAGAAATCTGGCGCCGACTTAAAAAAATTAAAACCGTCTTCAAAAAAATAAAAATACACTAAAAAGTAAAAAATAATTTTTTCCCTTATTTAATCTACGACTCTCAATTTTTTAAGTCGGCGCCTCATCATTTGCACTGCGTACATCTCGCGCCGACTTAAAAAACTGAGAGTCGTAGATTAAATAAGAAACAAAATTATTTACTTTTTAGCGCATTTTTTTTTTTTTTAAATTTTTTATGAAGTCGGTTAAAGAGAAGAGTTACGTCGCGCAACGAGCGACGAGCACATCCCGTAACATCGGGAACCGTATATGGTACCTACGGTTGGAATATAATCAGAGTCATCAGTGATACGCGATTCGTGTAGGAATCGATACGGGTTCAACATAAGTATATGTAGCGTTGAACGGACTCGTAATGATACAGCCGCGGCACGGCGACGAGAGTCAACCGGAAACGACTCGTCAACCGGAACGAGGTTCGTCCACGCGACACACTCAAGCGACGAGCATCGGAAATCCCAACACAACGCGGCCCTAACCAATTTCCCCACGCACAAGGACTAGTGCGAGCACAGTCATGCGAAATAATTGCTTTTCTATCCGACTTTAAGAGATACCTTGGAATTTTTAAGTGTACGAAACAACAGAATAGCGGAATGAATTTCAACGAACGTTACCTTCGAGGGAACAATGCGGCATATGCACAACTTTCCAAAGCGGTATTACGGTTCGAAAAGTATATTATTATCGTTCCATAGAAGCAAAACGAAAATGGCGTTGCCTAATGGAAACGAGGAGAGTAGGTACCTATATAGATATATTCCGGTTAGGTGCGCGTTAGTCACGAGACCCGAAGATTCCATTTCGAATCCATGTATATATCTCGTAATGCAACCTGCATTGTCGAGCAATATCGTTTTTTTGATGCTGAGCGGCGTGCAAGCGTGACCCCAGCGGTTGTAGAAACGAAAGGGAAAACCGTTAGCGAATCGCGTAACGCTAACGACGAGCGAACTCGTCGCGTCGATCGCGGAAGCATTGTTCGAAGCACTCGGTAACAGGTTAAAGTTTCTGACAAGTGTCAGAGACGAGCGAAACGGAACGGAACGGGACCGAACGGAACGGAACGCGAAATAACAGGAGTACGTATAACCCGAGAGCAAAGTGCACTCGTTCTTACGCTTCCCGTGGGTGTAGAACCCGTTTCGTCGTTGCGTGAGTCGTACGGTTGTCCAGCATAATAAGATGCATGTCTCTGACGTAAGACTTTCACCCCCGAGGGTCCCTCTGCCGCTCGGCCAAACCATTCTCCGCGTCCCTCTTCAAACCTAAACGCATTATTATATTATTCCCGTACACACGACACGGCCACCGACTAACCCGCCGCTACTCTCAACTTATCTCTCTTCCACCAACACTGTTCCTCCTCCTCCAGCTTCCTTCCCCCACTCCACCATCCCACTATCTTCCTCACTCTTTCTTCCTTATTCTTTTGCATCCTCCATTTCGCTCTCAGACTCCGTCGATAATTACGTAACGGAATACAAAAGTTTGCACCAAGATCCGTGGGCGATGCAGCGCCGAAGTCGAGTACCGTTCGGGTTACCTCGTTAATCTTCCGATATCCCTTCCTTCCACGCCGAAAATCATACCAACTTCCCCTTACTACCCAAGCCTAACCTATTAGTCTTTATAAAGATTCTTCGCCGTTATCTATATTCCCAACTCACTATTATCGTTCACTTTTTAACGATCACCTTGTACTAGATAAAGCGGCTGTAAATGACTTTTTCACTGACGACGTACCTATCAGCCTGTACGATAAGACTTACGTGCCGTATAAAATCAAGGCTAAGGATAACTCGAACAATGCGTTTTAACGTTCACTCGGTAAACAGACGCCAATGTCGTTCGGCGATCGTCTTCGCCGCGTTTCGTTAGCTCTTCGTGCGCCAGCTTGTAAGTCCTTGTAACCTCCAAGCGATCTTTCAAGCCGGAACACTGCAACGCCGAGTTAAATTTTCCCGCGAAATGCTAATCTGCCCAGGTAGAAGAGATAAACGCAGAACGTCCAATGGAATTAATGGAGATTCTAGGAGAGGAGTGGGGGAAAAAAAGAGAAACTTGTAATCCGATTCGACGTGGTTTATTTGTTTTTTAAACTGCCAGATAGCCATCGACCATACACTTGGATGATTTTAGAGTGAGAAAGACGTTTGCGAAGAATCGCGCGTTACCGTTAAACGAAGATCGGTCTCGGTTGTGCGCGTTCACGGGTAAACTCGAACGGGGTGGGGGTAGAAATTTCATAAAGAGTCCTCGAGAGAAGGAGAAAAACTCATCGATGAGACGCGAAAACAACCTTGTAACGAATTTCCTTTTATACTTTGCTCTCGACTTTTGCGCCTCCCGAACATCGCAATTGTCGAGTCGCGTTAGGTTGGAACAAACGTCCCACAGTCATTGTTCATCAATAACCATACCGTCATTCCAGGTCAATTAAGTATTCCGTGACGAGAGAAAAACGCATCATCGACGGAAATCTCGCGTGCGCTGCGTTTTTATGCCTCACGAATCGTGCGACAAGCTTTAATTACGGATAAAATACGTGAAACTTTAAATGCTTTTTCTCTGAATCTCGTCACGACGAAGCAGATGCAAGGCGCGTGGAGGCGTGTCTACTCGAAATAGCGACACTACTAATCCCAATTCAAGGGGTTATACCTAGTCAAGCCGCCGAAGAGGCGAATTTTTTTTTTTTTAAAAGTGGGAGCATATATTTTTACAGAACTTTTTGCACTTAAAAGAGCAACATTTAAAGAACATTTCATAGTTTTTTTTAATTATAATTTTTATATTAATTTAAAACAAAATGGCGGTTATTTGAAGTTGAAGTCCCGATTTTTTTCGAGTGATTTTCGAAGATAACATTAAGATTTCAAATTTAAATAGCCCTCATTTTGTTTTTAATTAATATTTCCGAAATTGCCTCCGTTAATCGGAGGATAATATACATTAATATACTAACGAAATCTTTTTTTGTTTTTTTATTTGAGATAATTTGGTTCCAAATGGCAGTGTTCACCGCAAAACCAAAAAATTTCAAAAAGGCTTGTTCAATGACGGTTGTTACTTTATTACAAACGTAAATAATTTTCTACGACAAAATTACCAAATGCTCCTTTAAATGGAAAAAGTTCTGCAAAAATATATGCTTCCGCTTTTTAAAAAAAAATCACAAACTTTCGCCTCTTTTCGGCGGCCTCACTAGGTACAACCCCTTAAGAAGGGTACGCAAGGAAATTCTACACGAAATCCAACCGATTCAACCGATCGAATCGAAGATGCGTATGAAACCAGTAAACATCAATGTGTAGGTACGCGTACGTGGTGTTTTTTACGAAACTGGGTCGAGCTTCCGATATCTCGTGAAGAATAAAAAGCTAACATCCGTGATAAACAGATAGGTACGTGTGCTGCGTCGTATGCACGCGATTAAAATAATGTCTCTACAAGTCTCCATTAAGAGTCTCCGTTATATACTTCCTGTATCATCGCGCTATATTAAAAAACATCACTAACTCCCATTATTAATTTAATTAACGGTAAAAGAGATTCGTTTCATGACTCGTGTGATCCGAGTACGAGACCCCACTCTCGGCAAAATATTATACCGCAATTTATTACGTATCTGATTCGGAATGGAAAAAAGAAGGACTAAAAAATAAAGGTGTTAAAACAAAAAAAAACACAAAGTAAGCGGAGAGCGATTGACAGAAGAAGGCGCGAGAGGCAGCCCGTGCTTTCCGAAATGCACGAATGCAGAAAGGTCGAAGGAAGGTTGGTATGCAGTTGCTACTCACCGCGTACTTGTCCTTGTAAAAAAGCGAACTGGTCGACATGTCGTTAATCCGAAAGCAACAAGTTGCAGAAACCGCGTTCGACTCACGGCTTCATCGCTGTTCCTCGTTATTCCGATTGCAACTTTCCGCGATATCCATTGACTGTCGGACACACACGTGGACGGAGAAGCGAGCGCGACGCGCACGTACTCACACGCACACGCGAGCGCACTTGGATATCTGTTGCCGCGGTAAACGCAAAAAACCACACTGGCCCGGAGGAAGAGTCGGTAATTCCCGGCGATCCGAGTGTTGACAGCGTATTGAAGATTTTAGATCTACGCGGAGAGAACCAAGTGCATGACTGGCGAGCGGATCAGAGCGGATCGGAACGATCGTGACGGATTCGGATGAAACGATGCAATACGATACGATACGAAACAGGAAGGGACAAAACAGGAGGGGACGGGACGGGGTGGAACGGAACGGAACGGATCGACGCACGCTGCGAAAGAAAGAGACTGATACACCGTGTGTATGTCCTGTTAGTTTATGGCCACGGTTACGGCAAGAAAGGTAGAGTCCTCCCCTCTACCGGCACACCACGCTGACCTACAATCTAACGCAAAGGCTCTCTCTTTTCGCTCTCTTTCCCCCCTCCAACTGTCTCTCTTCCCCTCTCTTTCTTTCTCTCTTTTCATTTATATGCTATAATTTTGCTTCATGTATTTTACAACTCGCAAGTACCATCCACCACACTTTTTCTTTCTCGAGCGAATGTCGTTTCAATGATTCCAACCATCTGATTCTTAGATAAAATAATCCGAAAGATTGTAAGTTTTTAATAGATCGAAGAGTTAAAAAGCGCGTGGTTCGGAAAGAGATATTTCATGGCACGGGTCGCTATTTTTAAGGTGGAAACGTCGATGTCACCTCAAGGTCAGTTTTGTTTTCCTTTAAATGCCATGTCGCGAGTGTCGCTGTAATGCAGAAGGGAGAATATGCTTGAAAGATGGAGAGCGTCTGGACTGTAGGTTAGTGCCCTCTGTCTTTTAAACGTCATTTACTTTTCAACCTTATCAATAATATTATAGTGTGGTCCAGTTCGTCTCGTTTTATACCATTTTTCTATCTACGTAAATGCCTATGTTAAATATTGAATGAAGTGTAAACTCCGTTGCGATGATATTACACGATTTTGAAGCTCCTTGAATCGAATATTTTTCAACGGGTATTGGGAAACCAAGTGGAGGCGTGGCTTAGATTTCAGCGCTGCGGTGGTAAGTTGGCAAACTATTGCAAGTAGGCCCGGGTTCCTCCAAACATTCCGAATAAGTATTTATTAATCGAAGAACTAAAAATTTATTGTTCAAAAAAATTTAAAAACACTCGTTTTCCACAAAATGTCTATATAAACACTGATAATCGTATGGACTTGGACGGATTTTGGCCTACTCACAGTAGTTTGATTTTCTGTCACTAGTTGGCGTATCGAAATTCTTGGTTTCCCAATAAACAAGTTTCCAAACTAGAAATGACTCTGCTGTTCAGTTTATAGGAATTACCTCGTATTAATTACGCAAACGCTCCCTTCTATTTTTCATGTCTCGAAACTTGGTCATTGAATGAAGTTTTAATGTATTATGTCGTTAAAAAATATTTAAATATGGAACGAAGTATAAAAAATATGTGAAACACTTTTCGAAGTCGAATCATCTACGGAGATTAATTTTACGATTTATATTTATACTAGTTGCGTATTTTGACTTTAGCGAATATACACGCGTGGTTTCTACTGTTTGAAATGTCCAAAGTGATGGCATCGATTTTGGTTTAAACGTTCGAAATCGTAACTAGCGAAACGTGCGAATTATAATTTTCAAAAGTTCGATTCCGGAAACAAGAGAAGTCGACATCGATGACGGCAACCAATCGCCATCTTGTTTGGTCGATAGTTGAATCTCGAAACACTCTCGAATCAGAGGTCCACGGCGCGATACGTAAGTGCCCTGTGTTTGTTTGCTTCTTGCGGAACGGAGCTCTCGAAATATGACTCAAGAAGGCCAGTAAGTATATTTGAATTCACATAAAATTCCCTTCGAATATATTCCTCGATTCTCAAAGTGCATCCGTCCGGTATTACTACGAGAAGAGCAGCAGACGACTGTGAAAAGAACTCGAATGCCGCCCCGTGGCTTTCGAAACACCGCCATGTTGTAAGACGGCTTTATTGATTCTCGAATTTTCTAGAAAAGAATCACGAGAAATTCTCTCGTGCTCGTCTCTTTCTCCAAATCGCGATACCTCGCCCATCCGTTTCCGATAGCCGGCTACTTGGTCGATGAGAAATTCACGAATTTCCCAATCCTATTTCTTGAATCAGCAAATATCGGATAACCGAGCATCGATGCACTTCCTTTTAATAGCTCGTATCTCCAACCGTGTATCGATATATTTTAGAAGAATAATATGCCTTAGTTCTCTAAACGTTTTATCGAGACGCGGAAAATAATATAAGATTACACGCCTCTGCTTTCCTCGATCGTTTGCTAACAACGATGCATCAGTTTTGCTGTAGTGACTAGCGATTTTTGTCGGAAACCATACAGTTTCCTTCCTAACCTTTACCTACGTTTCATAATTACGGTGTTCTTCTATCTCTACAACTACCTATTACTCGGATTATAATAGTCAACGATGCGTCACATTACGTTCACCTAATTCAAATAAAATCATAATTCCACATTTTTTAATATTAATTACGGAAAAAACGAAATTCTCATATGTAATCTATATACATACTCGCGTGTCGCCACGGAACCTGTAGCCGTGTGGTACGCATATATGCATGTGTTTACGCACATCCGTGCAACGCATAATGAACACACGTGCACGAGCCGCATATATTTCGCAGTATTTCGAGTAAACATTGTTTACGCGACTAAAAACGACCAAATTACACGAATATTAACTATCACGATGTCCTGTAGACTATAGCCTCACTTTGCGGATTCATCGCGTTCATAAATCTTGAAATTTAATTTTTTAAAATAACCACGATGGACGAGTAATTTTACTACTTTTATAATAAAATTAAATTCTCGATCTTTTTTTCGACATAGCTATTTTTTAACTGAAAACTCTTGACTATTATAATTCTATTCTAAATAAAACGGCTGTTTTTTTGTGCCGTTGAAAAACATTAATTCATTGAAATTGTTTAGATTGCCTCCCCCGCCTGTTATGTGGGCCCAAAGGAGAGATGTTTTATTCGTAACCATCTGTCTAGAAGATTGCAAAGATCCAGTTATTAAGACCGAACCAGAAATGATATATTTTAAAGGAGTAGGTGGAACCGAACAAAAGATGCACGAAATTACGATTAACTTGTATAACAAAATTGTTCCAAACAAAACAGTTCAAAGCTTAAGGGGAAGGACTATCGAGTTAGTTCTCCCCAAAGAAACTGAAGCCCCGTATTGGCCGAGATTAACAAAAGAGAAAACGAAAGCTCATTGGTTGAAAACCGATTTCAATAAGTGGAAGGATGAAGTTTATAGCGACGACGATAGTAACATGAAGGAGGGTAAAGAATTGGAAGAGGTAACGACAAAATTTTTTTCTTCGATAGGGAGAAAATATCTATCGGCGGTCGATTAGTTTAAGCTGAAATCATCGTTCGAGTACGCAGGGCGAATACGAATTCTGATTTACTCGATTTGTACTTGAATGTTTTCTACTAACGCTTGCAGATGATGAGACAGATGGGTGGCTTGGGAGGTTCAGTAGACAGTAAGCCAGACTTCCCCGATTTAAATATGGATGATGAAGACGAAGGCGAAGGGATGGATAGCGATGACGATGAGTTACCTGACCTGTATTGATCGAAATAATATTGATGCTACTTTAAAATAATCTTCATTAAGAAAATAAAAAATAAAAAACAAATGGCGACCTAAGTATAGTACACCACCAGGCGATTTTTCAGTAGGCCATGCTATTTGTATTTTCAGTTGCAAATAACATTTGCAAAAAAAATATACTAAAGGCCCAGGTTGCAGTAGCAAACAGGCGAGTAACGGTGCGCGAGAAGCTGTGTCGATATATAAAACAAGAGTACAGTGGTCGACGTAACGAACAGAAACACTTTCTAAAGGTTCTCCAATCCTTCTTTAGTCGGTAGCTCATATACTAAGTTATAATGGACAAGCTCTTTTTTTTTTTTAATAATGATTGTGTAAAATACAAAGGTGATAAAATAATGAAAATGAATTAAACTATCTGTGGAATTTATTTCAGGAAATCCCGATAAACAAATTTTAAGGGTGAAACATGTATAAGCGAATGTACGTCGGTAATAATAATGCGAACTTCACCTTGTCTCGTTACGAACTTAGTATATTTTTCGTTTATGGGGTAAAAACACCAGTAGTCGACTACTTTCGGAAAAACACGAAGAATGAGGTTTTTACTAGTGCCGATCTTTTGAACGGAGTGCAGTTGGAGAACTGCACTTTTTTTCAAAAGATCGTTACTTCTAGAAACCTTGTTTTTCTCTTTCGGAAAAACGAAAAAATAAGGTTTTTATTTTTCCTGTTTTTTTTTTAAAGTGGTCGACTACTGGTGTCTTTATCCTATTTACACGATACATCGTACATAATTTGTAGACTCCAAGCGGTACATACTGGTTTATTTGAGAGGAGCGAATAAGTGGAACGTGGGCAAAAAAGATTCGTGTTGTTTATTGGTCCGAACATAAGAAATTGATAAGGAGTAAAATTATCGGCTCATTTATCCAACGATACTGGAGGCGCCGCGTAACGCTAGATATCCAGCAGTTATATCCATTGGTAGACTTCGGACTGTTGCAAATTCTTCGGCAGTTGCATAATATAATTTAGTCTGTGGATCTGTATATCGTGCCTGTAAAATAAATGTAATTTATATATCTATTTACATATTAATGATGTAACCGCTTGTACAATGATGCCGGAGATTATCACTTACGGGCAGCCCAGAGATATCCGAGTATTTCTTTGCTGGTCTAAAGCTTGGCGGTGCATTAATCGAACTGTCTGGAATTTTTGTAAATTGGCAATAATCATGGATTAATATTCACCACATACAATTCCGAAATATTATGCGTCGCGTACTCGGTAATTTGATATTTTTAATAGAACAGTTAACAGTGTTTGTTCCCTTAATTGTCGGTGTTTCTTAAGATAATCAGTTTTTATTACACTTCCAATCATTCGAATGATTTTAGATCTATTAGAGGGTAAAGCCGGGAAGCTATGCTACGTTTTAAGGAAATTAGCTTCGACACATTCTTATGGAAACGTTTCCACCGAAAGCTAAGCTAAAAAATATAGCATCGCGTAGCATAGCTTAGCTTAGCTTCCCGGTGGATTCCCGGCTTAAGAAAGATCATTCTTACAATGCACTACTTCCCCGGGCCATGGTAGAGTACGTTCCTGAGCCAAGACTTGCTTCAGGGATCGCCACGTTCGTTTCTTTCCGGTCGTGCTAGTAGGTCGAAATTTCTGTTGGAAAATTGAATTCTTAAAAACTGGTTGCGGCTTCTTGTTAAATTCGATCACTTCCTCGCTCACCATCTTTCCATTCTACCTATAACTAGAAGTTGTAAGTGTTTTATATAAAGCTAGTAATCGATGTCAGCGCGATATATGAGAGCAGTTTAATTAATACAATTAATCATTAACATTTATTAAGATCAACTCTACATCAGTTACTCGTATTGTATAATAAACTATCGTTTAAAAAAAAAAAGATTTACGCCCAATTTGTTACGATACGGATACACCGAAAAATATCTCTTTATTACAAAGTTACATTAAGTTACGATTAAACGATTTATCATAGATTCTCTTCCGGATTATATAAAACTAATATCTTTTGTACGTCGCATCCCAATATACCAGAGATCGTGCGCATCATGGTCGTATCGATATGTTTGACAAAAACTTTGGCCCATGGACTCAAAACGAGCAAAGCGGTATAGCAGTCCTGCGAATCTCTAAAAAGAAATGTTCGATCTACTGAGACTTGCGTCACTTATACATATATGTATATATGTATTATTTCTCTCTTTTAATAAAATACCTCTGGAACTCAAAATGATATTTATATCCCTGCGACACGTATCTTTGAATAACGATCGATAAACTATCCTCGAACAAGACGAAAGCCCTTTCGCTCGGCTCGATCAGACATAAGATTGCATGACGACAGAGAATTTCGTTGTAGCTTAGCCGATCTTTCGTACCATCGTTATAACATTCTTTCTGCATAATAAGTATTAAGTAAACATGAAACATGTATTCGAACACCTCGACAGAATAAAGATAATGCTGTTGTATGACCTTTGCTATATGAAGAGTAATTTCAACGTTCCTCTTTATACTTTTTATACGCTCTGTACACAAACGTAAAATCTTTTTAGACATTTCTACCTCCTTAGCCACAATGCTCGTTATATTGCTCGCCAAACTCGGCTCGCCCGAAGCTTTGCAATCGTTCGTGTTCGAGGCATCGACGTCTTCGCAACTATTAATCGTACGCACATCGTGGCAAGATAATTTACAAGCTTCCAGCGTAGAAGCTTTTTTACATTTATTTTTACTATAATTATGTAAAGCAGCGTGCTTTTCTCTGCAAATCGTGGACGACAAACTTCTCTTCGACTCGTTCAACTTATTCCCTAAATTTGTTCTTAGATTCCTTTTGCGAGTTAAGTTTTTACTCGATATTTTGGGCTCCGTCTTTTTTATACTTTCGATACTTCTCCTCTTCGCTCTAACTTTCTGAAGAATCTTTGTGTTAATGTTTTTTAAATGAGATGTCAATATCCTTGTATTGCTCAGAGAATTAAATTTATCGAAGAAACTAGCGTGTCTCTCTATAAAGTATCGTATGTTCTCTTTGTCGGAGAAATCCAAGTTCTGCTGCATATTAATGTCTCTGACTTTCTCTAACGTGTGAAGTAATTGCTGCTCGATCCTGTGGGCTTTGTCTATGTACGGTATGAAATTGATCTTGCTAAAATTTTTACAAGCGGGAGATTTTATCCTTAAACCTAGACTCTGAATGAATGCGTGCACAAATTTATCCACGTCGAACATTGGTCCGTCAAACATATTTCAAATCACTGCATCACAATGTTGTATAACTTACGACACAGAATGGATATTATGCGTGGGAACGTTTTAAAGTACCGCGCATAGAAAAACATTAAAAAATAGTAATTTACTTGGTATGAAAAAGTTGACAGCGCATCGTATAAACAAGCCTTTGCAATTGTTTCATCGTCCAACTTCATAACAGTAATAGGATTCAATATACTTTCGAATCTTTCTCCAAAAGAATACATCAAGTTAATTTAACGTATTTGTTTCTCCAAAAGAATACGTCAAGTTAATTTAACATATTTGTTTTTCCAAAAGAATACGTCAAGTTAATTTAACGTATTTGTTTCTCCAAAAGAATACGTCAAGTTAATTTAACGTATTTGTTTCTCCAAAAGAATACGTCAAGTTAATTAAAATAATATATATTCCATTGATTATATATATATTAGATAAACTATGTATATACAAATTATTTATATAATTAAAAAATAAAGATTGAACAATATATATATATATTTACACTTTGCCGTCAAGATGTACTTTAAAGAGTGACGTGCCAATTATTCATTTTTGTTGCAATAAACTTTTTAATTTAGTTTAGAAGAACGCTGTGCATAATGTGTTTGTCAATTGTAAGTATGTTATATATACTAATGTATAATTATTAGACGTTGATAGAACATCATTTCCTAACCTCTGACACTAAGAGTTTCTAAAATATATCTTGATTTTCTTCTTACGAACTGTTTGTAAACTATTTATGTGAGTAGTCATATGTATTTAGTATTCGGTCTTACTCAGTCTTACCTGTGCATACGCATAATATTATGATTATTATGGATTATTAATTTTTGTGAACATAGAATCTTCGATACTACTCAGTATCGATAGATCGAACCTGATAGAAACGTTGGTTAGATTTGATTCCTAATTTGAAACAGGAATGTTACTCATACTGTAGAGTTGTTCGAGTACTCGAAAAAAGCGTGCCGAGCCTGACTCGGCTCGAAGAACCGAGTACTCGTAAAAACCGAGCGGCTCCAAAGAATCGAGTACTCAAATTTTTTTGAGCGGCTCGAAGAGAACCGACTAGTGAGATTTTTCTTTTTTTTTCTTTTCAAGTACTCGGCTCGGCTCGGCTCGGCTCGGCTCGACTCGGGTCGGCTCGGCTCGGTCCGAATTTCAAGCTACTCGAATATTACTCATACTTAGTACTCATTACTAACAATAAGTACTTACGTGCAGGGGCGTCCGCAGACTTTTTTTTCCAAGGGGGAGGCAACTTTGGGATGATGGTAAAGAAAAATATACCTCTCTTGCTTTTTTTAACCCATTTTATAGTGCCAAATTAATTAAAAATTTAAAAATATTCCCTTTTTTAGTATAAACTTAATAAAGATCAATTTTGAAAAATAAGCGATTTTTTCTGAAAAGCCACGGGTGTGCTTCTCAATTGATAATATTACAAAATTTTAAATAATATGAGATGATCTTGAAATTGAATATTACTACGTAAAGTTATTAAAGGCATCCGCCGGTCAAAAAAATCGGAAAATTTTTGTTTGCATATTTTCATTCAACAGCATTTCAAAAATATTCGGTTAAAATGTTGGATCGAAATTCCTAAGGGTACAGATTTTCACGAGTTATAACACAAAATTGGAAAATAACCAAATTTTCAGGGGTCAATTACAGCCCCTTCGAGTAAATTTGGGCAGCAAACAAAAATTGCGTTGTAATCAGGAGGAAATCCCCTACATATTCACAAAGTTTCAGAATTTTTGGAATTTCCGCGTTCGAGATGTTCCCTCGTAAGTTTTTTTTAAATTTGAAATATATTTAAATGAATTCTGTATATGCATATATGAAAATGAAATAACTACCGAAATCACTGATATAGACTTATAGAGCAATAGAGAAAAGGCTTCGAAATGTTACGCGAATAAAATAATTCCTTTTGAATTATCCGCTTGAATCGCGAGAGCCAGGTGGGAAGCAAGCAATAACTCGCGAGAATAGTGGGGGTAACGTGAAATGAGGTTGAGAAGAACGTGACAAATTCACCTTCCGCTCTGTTGAAGGTCAGAAGCAAAGTATTTTCGAAATTTCTTCCAGCCTCGCAAAAAAGTGAAATTTCATTTCTATCTACACTCCAAGCGAAGTAAATACACTCTAAAACCATGGGTCGGAAATTTTTTGTCGGTGGTAATTGGAAGATGAACGGTAACAAAAGCGAAATAGACAAGATCGTTGCTTTTTTAAAAGCCGGTCCACTCGATCCAAATGTGGGTACGTTTCTCTTATATATTATATCTTAGAATTTGTGCTTTCCGATTTTTAAGCGACACCAATAAATATGTTACGTAACAATTTAACTCTCGATACAATAAAACAAGAATTTAATCAATTTATATTTTTCTAATACTTTTAATACCATAACTACATCAGAGGTCGTCGTTGGGGTGCCATCGATATATTTGACATACGCCAAGAGCATATTACCCGCCAATGTTGACATCAGTGCGCAAAACACGTACAAAGTTCCAAGCGGAGCCTTCACTGGAGAAATTAGCCCTGCTATGCTCGTGGACAACGGAATTCCATGGGTGATTCTTGGTCATTCCGAGCGTAGAAATGTGTTTGGTGAAAGCGATGAATTAGTTGCGGACAAGGTAGCTCATGCTTTGGACGCCGGAGTAAAGGTAGCCGCAACTTTCATTTACAAAGGAAGATCCTGAACCCGGAAATTCAAAAAATTCTGAAACTTTGTGGATATATAGGGAATTCCCTCCTGATTAAAACACAATTTTTTTTGCTGCCCAAAATCCCTCTAAGGGGGTGAAATTAACCCCTGAAAATTCGGTTATTTCCCGATTTTGTGTTATAAATCGTGAAATGTAAAATAATTTTTTTACCAAATAATAGATCTAATTAAAAGAAGTAACTTTTGTCTTGAAACTTTTTTTCTATCTCGTACAGTTCGCGAGTTATAACACAAATCGGAAAATAGCCGAATTTTCATGGGGGTTAATTTCACCCCCTTAGAGTGATTTTGGGCAGCAAAAAAAATTGCGTTGTAATCAGTAGGGAATTCCCTACATATCCACAAAGTTTCAGAATCACAGATATGTTTTGTCGCAAACTGACGATTAACTCCATTTGAAACAAAGGTGATCGCGTGTATCGGGGAGAAATTGGAAGAGCGCGAAGCTGGAAAAACCGAGGAAGTGGTGTTCAGGCAGACCAAAGCTATCGCGAGTAAAATAAAATCTTGGGACAACGTGGTCCTTGCTTACGAGCCGGTATGGGCGATCGGAACTGGCAAGACGGCCACGCCTCAGCAGGCTCAAGAAGTCCACGACAAGCTGAGAGAATGGTTCTCTAAGAACGCCACTCCAGCCGTCGCTGAAACTCTTAGAATAATTTATGGAGGGTCCGTGACGGCAGGAAACGCGAAAGAGTTGGCGAAAGAAAAAGACATCGATGGATTCTTAGTTGGCGGAGCGTCTTTAAAGCCTGACTTTGTACAAATTGTTAATGCCAAACAGTGAAATGAAATAATTCCCGAATGGCACAAAATTTGTTTGCTTATTCATATATTTTATGAATACGCTTAACTTATATATTTCTTCGTGTTTGTTGTATAGAAAAATATCGAGATCATGTTACTGCAATTAAAAGTTATCCTACGGTAATTAGGAATGGATCGTTAATAACACAATAAATATCGCACTAAAACGTAAATGTTAATTTTTATTTGGCAGTAATCCTTTCACTTTATTTGTCAACTAAATCGTGAACCATGACACTTTCAGGCATGGGAGTGTTGACGACTTCTTTGATGCCTCCCAATTTTGCTTTCGCACAGGCGATGTCGGACAAACATTTAAACGTTCGTGGTTCCCAAACAGCCAAATTAGCTAGGGACTTACGGTTAAGAAGGATATTACATCTACTTAATCCTTCGAACAATGTCTTCAGAGTGATACCGTGTTCGGTTGAGGCAGCGTTTATCCTGGTTTCCCAAAGCTGCGATACAATGTAATTTATTAAATAATTCTGCAGTTACGAAATTAAAGGGGAAGTTATTTCTTACCTCTCTCATATCCACTTTTTTAAGTTGTCTCCCTTTTGTAGCCTTTAACAATGCTCTGTGCACATTTCTGATAGCTATACTGTAACAATTCCTTCTCCTTCCATAATAATGCTGAAAGAAGTTTTATTGAAAATACAAAATACTCTAATTTATGATTTCGGAAACTGTGCAGAATGTAATTTACTAACCGCAGCTAATTTAAATATTTGTCGCTTTCGCCAAAATTCGTCGGGACCTCGGGATCTCATGAATAATTGCAAACTTAAAAATACCATGTTCTCTGAATAACTGTAGAAAAGTCGATTGAGAAAGTTCTTTCCTTTTACTTCGGTAAAGTTTAGCAGACGAAGTATAATAATTGATTTGAGGTTATTTGAAGTTACAAATATACCGGAAAAGAGGTTGAATGTAAATATAGCCAACCGGGTCGATTCCGTTCGATAATCGAACTTCGATATCGTCTTCTCTGCTACAAATGCGCGATGAGGAATGCTGCAACTTCAGGTGGTTTGTATGCAGTCGCGTTTTGCGTCTGTTTGGTCTATTTCTCGAGAAAATACTATGTAGATTAGGATTTTCGCAATAATACGGATTAATACTGGGCTTTAATCTTCAAACTACATTGGCTACATTCACTAATAGATTATATTTGCTGCAGTCGGTACTGCATGAATGTGTGTACATACACGCATACACTCAGCTCAAACGATTGTGGCCGTTCGAGATTCGATTGCATTCGAGGTTACCAGGGCGTTTTTTTTTACATCGCTAACATTCTACAGTATTTCATGAACATGGTGAGGGCACTGCCAAGCCACAGGGTCCCGTCTAGAACAGTTCTAATTCATGTTGAAACACCACTGTTGATATTGTAGTTATTTGCGAAACCACCAGATGTCATGGTGACGAATGTCACTTCCCAATAGTCGTGTGATCACGTGCCAAACATTCTCCAGTGGATAAACGTATTTTATTACAATTTCCAAATAGCTTTCAAATAAACTTCCAATATGAAGAACAGGAAAAGGTAAAAAGCATTTCTTAATAGTATCGGGCTATAAAAAGTAATGAAATTCAAATTTATTTAGAAAACCTAAAAGCAACAAGTGCCAAAAGATTTTAAGGAATATCCCTCTAATTAATAGAATTATTAATTTTCTAATTTTCATCCCAAATAAAATATATTAAATATTTCGTTATTATATCTGTACATTTCTTATTTTTATAAACCTGTTTCTGATAGAACGAAAAGACCCGAAGTGATGAAAGAAGCCCTGGATTTGGAGGATGTGGATATGAACGAGGTCACAGATTCGGAAGAAGAATATTCGGAAAATGAGCGTAAATTACTTCAAAAAGTACGAACCAGGCAGACTTCTGAAAGTTACGATAGCGATTACGAAGTTTACGGGTTACGCGACAAGAATGACGAGGATCGCGATGACACGGAGGATGACGAGCAGGCAGATTCCATGGAGTCCGACATCGAAGGGCTGAAAGAAGAATTTGACTTACCTAACGAGAAAGCTTGGGGCAAAAAGAAGAAGATTTATTATTCTACGGATTACGTAGATCCTGATTACGCCAGTGCTAGTCAGAAAGACATAGCCGAGGCCGAAATAGAAGAGGAAGAGGCTAGGAATATCCAAAAACGGCTAGCGGAACAACTGGACGATGCTGATTTTGGATTAGAATTTATACAACAAACGAAAAGCGACGCTCGGGAAGTTTCCAAGACTACCGAGCAGTTTGTAAAAACAGATCTGAGCAAACTCAGCAAAAGGCAGAAACAAGTAATGGTTCTTAAAGAAAGTCCTGAATTCATGGCCCTTGTAAATGATTTTAAAGGTACTTGGTATTATTTCGCGATATTAATACTTCAAGATTATCGAATCTTGCTTCCTGAATAAATTTACAATTACAAGTGTTGAATTTACTTTGCGATTTACATATTTTTTATGATTTAGATCGCATGACGGAGGCGAGAGATGTACTGGCACCGTTCTTGAAATTATTTAAAAACAGCACGTCCGCCAACAGTCCTGGTGTTTCCTTCGTAAAGACAAAATACCATCTGTCGTTGAACTATTGCATCAATATTTGTTTCTATTTGATGCTGAAAGCCAAAAGATTGCCCGTCAATTCACATCCAGTCGTCAAGCGTTTGGCGCAATACCGTCAATTACTGAATCAACTGGAATCGGGGCAGGGCGATTTGATACAAGAAATTCAAGAAGTACTGATAGCTAAAGAACTGGGCAAGCCGTTGTATAACGTAGATGACGGTACTGAAGTAACCACGGATAAAAGGAAGATGACGAGTCGATTGACGGAGAAACTGAAACATTTAAGAAAATCTACCAAGGAAAAAGTTGCGGACACGCAGGCGTTGCCTGAATCCGAGTCTGAATCAGAAAAGATAGAATTGACGGACGAAGAGAAGGACTTGGAGAATGATACGTCAATGGAGAAAGAAGAGGAAATGGAAGACGCTAGTATAGCGGAGCCTGTAGTTGAAAACAAAGGGAAGAGGGCGATTACGTATCAAATGGCAAAGAACAAGGGTTTGACGCCGCATCGTAAAAAGGAGCAACGCAATCCTAGAGTGAAACACAGGAATAAATATCGCAAAGCCAAAATTCGAAGGAAGGGTGCTGTACGTATTTGTTATTTAGATATTTGAAATACCTTCGAAGTCTCTTTACCTTGAAACTAATAATTTCTTATTTTTTAGGTAAGAGAAGTGAGAAAAGAAGTCACTCGTTACGCTGGAGAAATATCTGGAATTAAATCGACCGTGAAGAAAAGTATAAAGATAAAATAGAGAACGATAGCTAAAACAAAGTCGTACGAGAATTGAATTACCACATTCAAAATTGTAAAATTAGTTTATTTTCTATCAAGATACATGGCTGATTTTTTATGCGAGATAAGAATGTAGCGTATTAAACAATTTTATCACACATTTCGGAAACATTAACACGCTTTATTCTGCTCTTCGTCAGTGCGATACAGATAATTCAGGGTAGAAAAGAAACGCAGCGAGAAATGATTCGGAACGCGATAATTGTACAAACGTAATGAATAAATGTTTTATTTCGTTTTATATATATGAAATCATGACACTTATATTAACATCAGACTCGCAAAGGAATTCAGTAATTTTACGATTCAACAAGAAACGCTGAACTATACATAAAGTTAACATATACAATCATTGTTTCATTGCTCCTTGATCTTTTGGAAAACAGTTCGCAGCGTTCGGAAAATGGCAAACCTAAGGCTCAATGAAATCTTAAACATCCAACTTCGCTAATATGTCAGCCTCGCGGAATAAATGCAACTCCTTATTGTCTTCGAGCTCTACTTTAGTTCCGCCGTATTCTGGCAACAAAACGACATCGCCAACTTTGACACTCAATGGAATGTGTTGTCCTTTCTGGAAGAAAAAATACAGGATAATTATTACTGTTCTCGTGTTATCGATGGGTTACCTTCACTTCACCGACAATCATTTCACCGATGCGATTTCATTGACACCGTATTTCGCCGTCAATATTTTCTCATTGACACCGTACTTCGCCGTCAATATTTTTGCACCGACACCCTATTTTGCCGTCAATATTTTCTCACCAACGCGATTTCATCGACACTGTATTGCGCCGTCAATATTTTCTCATCGACACCGTATTGCGCCGTCAATATTTTCTCACCGACACCGTATTGCGCCGTCAATATTTTCTCACAGACACCGTATTTCGCCGTCAATATTTTCTCACCGACACGATTAGATCACCGACCAATTATTTCCTCTATTCACGGGAAACCAAAAATTTGTATTAATGGCTTTGTATAAAATACAGAAACAGGAATAATCTATTCTACTGGGTCTGTGAAGAAAAAGTCGGTGATCTAATCGTGTCGGTGAGAAAATATTGTCTGCGCAATACAGTGTCGATGAAATCGTGTCGGTGAAACGATTGTCGATGAAATGATTGTCGGTGAAGTGAAGGTAACCCGTTATCGATACGCTTGCTGTTTTCATAGACGTCGAATAGTTTCTATGTACATCGTTTCTCTGTCCCGGTCCTATTGCCACAACCGTTCCTTGCAGAACTTTGGCTTGAGCTTTCTCTGGTAGAACAATGCCTCCTTTCGTTTTCGTCACAGCCTCTGCCCTTTGTATGAGGACTCTGTCGAAAAGGGGCACGAGTCTTTTGATGGCACTAGCTGCAGCCTGAAAATATTAAAATCGAGAATATATAGAAAAATTTCCATAGATTATCGGTACTGTATCGGAATATATAAATATATGGAAATCGACTACTTTGAGGTCTTGCATGGTGCAATTCTGGGCAGCAATTCCCAACGCTTAAAATTCTGTAAACACTTGAATTTTTTCGAAAGTTACGAGTACGTGTATAATTAGCCAATAATTCGAGCGCAATTTTATGAAGTCGTAGCGATTATTCATAAATAGTTTCGTAACGAAGTTTGCAACGTTAACTCGCCTAGGTAAATAACAAAATTCTTTTGTTTCGTCGATAGTTCGATAGTCATTTGTTTTTTCCTCCACGTTCAAAAGGAAACATTTGATACCGGCCACGCAACGAAGGTAAGGAACAGAACCATCGAATTACTATGCAAAACAAAAAAGCAACGTACCATAAATATTTTAAATTATACGTTCACTTAAATGCGGCAAATATACTTCCGAAGCAAGAGAAGCTTTTTTACGAGAAATGTATTTGTTCAATTATTGATTTGAAGGTTATCTCGAAAAATACGGAAGATTTTACGAGGCAAGTTGTTATTCTGTATATTGAATTATGTACAACTCAATGAAAACGTTGCAGAATTGTAATTCTTACCATTGTTAATGTAATGTATATTGAAAGTTTTAAGTTTTAAGTTCGAACACTTCAGCCGGCAACCACGCTTGTGCACGTTGTGTAACTTATGCGGTTCAGCCGAACAAATCCTGCCGATTTTCTCGAAGTTTCCAGTCTCCCCTCCACAATTCTTGCCCCTCCACTACGCGTTCATTGATTCGCGGTCCACGGGCGAACCCGAGATATACATCTATCTGTTACGTAACTGTCTACGGACCTATGTTACCTATGCACGGTAGAAAATCTACCGCGAGATAGCGTGCGACTACTATTCACCACGTGGACCAACGTGGGCAATGCCGTACTTAAATAGATATTCCGTACGAATATCGTTCTGTAAAACTGTTCGACAGATATGAGAAATCGCACTGGAGATCCATGCGACAAAAATTATCTATATAAGATCATTCTCATGCCCTTGTACATTTAATTAAACACTATACTCTATTCGCTGAAATAAGTAGAATATATATTTACTATTCAAAATGGTTATACAAGTCGTTTTTTTCTACCAAGAAACAAAGGAAAGTGGAATGTTAAAGCAAAATGCGGCTATTATATTAATTGCAAGAAAATTATATGTACTCCTTTGTGTTCCAATAGTCGATAACATATCGGCGTCAGTTAGACTACTTAAACTATGGCAAACCATTAATTTAAAATAGCGTTTATAAATAACTGTACTTAGCGAAGAAGTATTATCAATTCGCCGGTTCAAATTTACATGTTTCTTTGCGTAAATGAATATTTCGTATTTCGTATTTCGATATTTTTAGAATACTTCGAGTAAGCGGCACGCGGTATGCGTAGAATTAGATCTCTCGGAGAAATATACGGTATTAAAGTTACGCATTTTAAGTGATAAATTGTAAAGAAATCTTTACTGCTCGGTCAGTAACGATTTGAAGATTGTAAAACCCACGAAGAATGAATTGCCGGTCTATCGACGAAAGTGATTGGCGAATTGTGGCGAAGGTTGGCGAACGTCGAGCGATTGCATCACACGGGTTCTCGTACGTTCTAGAAACTCGTGTTCGCTTAGAAAAAAAGCGACGATAAAGACCGATTGTCTGAACGAAACCGATGCGTCGAATGGCACTGAAAAAAGCCACGATTAATTGCACGATTTCGATTTCGTTTAAATTCTTTTTCACACACGTTTAATAAGAATTCTGGCGGATTTTTAATCGGATATAGCGGGGTTAGGTTAGAATATCGAGCAGAGGGGCAAGGGGAAGGGGGGAGGGGCGCAGTCGCAATCCCATGCAGTGATGCCAGAATGAGGACGGGTCCTCTCGAGAATTTCCCCCACCACGCATGCACACAATGCCGGAGCTCCGATCCGTGAGCTCGGACACGCCACTCCGGCGTAGTGTGCATGTGTGGTGGGGGAAATTCTCGAGAGGACCCGTCCTCATTCTGGCATCACTGATCCCATGTGGATAGGGCCGAGCTCTTTACACGCATCTCATTCTACTGGAGAGACAACGTGCGGTCACGCTGCGACGATTTTCAATTACTTTTCCAACCGCGATCTATTAACCAACGACTTTTCTTCTTACGTTAGATCAAGGTAACACGAAACAAGCCTTTTTCCACAAACCTTTCATTGTTCTACACTTCTAGAGCGTGGTGCACGTTAATGCCCGACGATATTAACCGGCCTAAAGTAATTTATTTCTCCGATATCAGCTTCATACTTTATTTCTCTTATCACTGCGCCTTGGAATCGCTTTCAGCACCGTAGTTGCATTTCCTTCAAGTTTCTCGATTCATTGAACGAAAACGTTGTTAAATACAGTCGAAGACGTTAAGGTTTTTAGAGAGATAACCAAAACTCTACGGTACAAAGAAATTTCCTAAACACGCGTGTTTTGTATATATAATAGAAATTCCCTTCGATCACCGTGGTTTCTCTAAATTATTTCCTGCTCCTTTTTCGAGCAGTAATTTCCAGTTCTTTGCTCTTTAAATCTGTTTTTCTCGGTAAAGCCGGCCGGGATTTTGTGCGCTTAGCATGGCGTATCGTAGATCGGGATAACGGAAAGAAGAATTGCACGAAGAAAACAAAAACGGAATACCAGATTTGTTAATTGCAAACCATTCGGCGTAACGATTTTTCATAGATTCTCAGAAAAATAATTTGCATCGGAGAATATCGTGCTCCGCATCCACGCGGCAGTTTACATAACCACATTTCTGCTTTTAAAAAGTTATTACGATTCCCAATGTGCTAGCTCGTTTATATTACGCGGAGAGAATATTTTATGGATGCAAAACCGTCGAATTTATTCGTAGATTGTTTCAGCCAAAATTAAAAAAAATGTAAAAATATAAATTTTATATAATTCGCGCCGCGGAAAAATAAGAATATATAAAATTGAATAGCAAGTGAGTCTATTCTTGTTTTTTTCTTCTCCAGATGCACAGATTACCGAGTGTCTTGCGCGGCGCCGCTCTGCGCCAATTACAGACTCGTGCATACGCTAAGGATGTGCGGTTCGGCGCAGAAGTGAGGGCGCTTATGTTGCAAGGAGTGGACATTCTAGCCGACGCTGTGGCGGTAACGATGGGCCCAAAAGGTCGCAACGTTATCTTGGAGCAAAGCTGGGGAAGCCCGAAAATCACAAAGGACGGCGTGACGGTGGCGAAAGGAGTGGAACTGAAGGATAAGTTCCAGAATATCGGAGCGAAGTTGGTGCAGGATGTGGCGAATAATACAAACGAAGAAGCAGGCGACGGAACAACTACGGCCACGGTTTTAGCCAGAGCCATCGCTAAGGAGGGCTTCGAAAAGATTAGCAAAGGCGCCAATCCCGTAGAAATCAGGAGGGGTAAGTAAAAAGAGAGGATTAGAAAAGTCATTGTATTCTCTGATTAAAAAGAGCGGTGATAAATTAATATGTAAATCGTAGGTGTTATGATAGCGGTTGATAAGGTCAAAGACGAGTTGAAGGCTTTAAGCAAACCGGTGACGACCCCAGAAGAAATTGCTCAAGTAGCGACTATTTCGGCTAACGGTGACAAAGCCGTTGGTAATCTTATTTCCGATGCGATGAAGAAAGTTGGGAAAGAAGGTGTGATCACGGTGAAGGACGGCAAAACGCTGAACGACGAGCTTGAAGTTATAGAAGGAATGAAGTTCGACAGGGGTTACATATCTCCTTACTTTATAAACTCGAGTAAAGGAGCGAAAGTCGAGTTCCAAGACGCGCTTTTGCTGTTCAGCGAGAAGAAGATATCGTCGGTGCAGTCTATAATCCCGGCACTGGAGCTGGCGAATTCACAACGAAAGCCGCTTGTTATTATAGCCGAAGACGTGGACGGCGAGGCTCTGTCGACCCTCGTGGTGAACAGATTGAAGATTGGCTTGCAAGTCGCCGCGGTTAAGGCGCCTGGTTTCGGGGACAATAGGAAAGCAACTCTACAGGATATGGCTATCCTGACTGGAGGGATTGTATTCGGGGACGACGCGAATCTTGTTAAGCTAGAGAACGTGCAGTCGTGCGATTTGGGCGAAGTAGGCGAAGTTATAATTACGAAGGACGACACGCTTATCCTGAAGGGGAAAGGAAAGAAGAGCGACATCGACCACAGGGCAGATGTAATTAGAGATCAGATCGCCAATACAACTTCCGATTATGAGAAGGAGAAGCTGCAAGAGCGTTTGGCAAGGCTAGCGTCCGGTGTTGCGGTTTTGAGAGTCGGTGGAAGCAGCGAAGTTGAAGTGAATGAAAAGAAGGACCGCGTTCATGATGCTCTTAACGCTACCCGGGCTGCTGTCGAGGAAGGCATTGTTCCCGGAGGTAAATATAATCCCTCCCCTTTTCGAATTGTACTAACAAGGAGAGGTTCCCAGGTGTCCACTTGCGATTGATTTGAATTTTGGATATGTTTTAGAGGAACGAAAAATAAGATATACGTGTTTTTTATAGCGGCCCGTTTTCATATTTAGGGGGTGAAACCAACCCGCAAAGTTATAAGAATTTCAGGTGATCATCTCCGATTGCTTTGGTTTTTGGATATGTTTTAGAGGACCGAAAAATAAGATATACGTGTCTTTTTATTTTGGCCTGTTTGAAAGTTTAGGGGGTGAAACCACCCCCCAAAGTTATAAGATTTTCAGGTGATCATCTCCGATTGCTTTGAATTTTGGATATGTTGTAGAGGACCGAAAAATAAGATATACGTGTCTTTTTATAGCGGCCCGTTTTCATATTTAGGGGGTGAAACCACCCCCCAAGGTTATAAGATTTTCAGGTGATCATCTCCGATTGCTTTGAATTTTGGATATGTTTTAGAGGACCGAAAAATAAGATATACGTGTCTTTTTATTTTGGTCTGCTTGAATGTTCAAGGGGTGAGACCACCCCTCATAGTTACCCCCTAATAACGGTGACTGACGACAAGAACATCGTCCGTACAGTAAATTATGACGCAAATGAAATTTATACGAAGTTTTACTCAACACAATTTTGTAAACCGTATGAACTTTGGAGGGGTGGTTTCACCCCCTAAACATTGAAGCAGGCCAAAATAAAAAGACACGTATTTCTTATTTTTCGGTCCTCTAAAACATATCCAAAAACCAAAGCAATCGGAGGTGAACACCTGAAAATCTTATAACTTTGAGGGGTGGTTTCACCCCCTAAACATTCAAGCAGGCCGAAACAAAAAGACACGTATTTCTTATTTTTCGGGCCTCTAAAACATATCCAAAATTCAAAGCAATCTGAGGCGGACACCTAAGAACCTCTCCTTGTAAGTTTATTCAAGAGTAAATTTCTTTACTTATTTCATTCTCGTTTCATAGGTGGCACCGCGCTTCTCAGATGTATCCCGGCCCTACGAAATCTAAAAGCAATGAACACCGATCAAGAAACGGGGATCAAAATAGTGGCAAACGCGCTGCGCATGCCGTGCTTGCAAATCGCCCAGAACGCAGGTGTAGATGCTAGTTTGGTGGTGGCAAAAGTTAGTGAAAGTACCCTCGGTTACGACGCCTTGAACGACGAGTACGTTGACATGATCGAGAAGGGTATCATCGATCCAACGAAAGTAGTGCGCACGGCGCTTACCGATGCTGCTGGTGTGGCATCGCTGCTTACAACGGCGGAGGCTGTAGTCACAGAGTTACCGAAAGAGGAACCTCCGATGCCAATGGGCGGTGGCATGGGAGGAATGGGCGGCATGGGTGGTATGGGAGGCATGGGCATGTAATTAAGTGAATTCCCGTACAAAGACTGAAGTTCGTATTCTACTTAAGGTTTGGCAACGATTGCAGTTCAGTCGCGATACCGACGTTTCCCTTATAAATTGCGATTAGAGTGGAAGGTACATGAATATAATTGTCTGATCGAGTAGCCAAATGGCCGAACGTTTTGGGACAATTGTAGTCTAACACGGAGGATATAAAGGCACATAGAAAGCAGGTGTTTCGTTGCCTACATGTTGTAATATTCGTTCTCGTTTTGCATTTGCAAAAAATTATCGTTCTACTGGAACCACGCGACTCATTTCTCACTCGAACTAACAAGTATTCGTCTTGGCAATGTATTAGAAGTAACGAAATTCGTTCGGCTGTAAGTAAATGCTGAGATTATTATCGAAATAACGTTTGAAAATTCAATGAACGTGTACTTACAGCTTTTCTTCGGGAGAGAGACAATTTATTTGTATCACGGCAGAATGAATGTTCACGAAATCGTTCGCGTGGAACATCGTGTTTGTTCGATCGGTGAGAAATCGTCGTCGCGAAATACGAATTCTAAGAAACTTCGAAATAAGAATATCCTCTGATGCATTTTATATAATTTTTCATCCATGTGGATAAATGAGAATGCATGTGTACAAACGTGTGTATTGCAATAGGATAAAAAAACGCCGCAAGTTGTCTCGTACTTTTTTTAAATGTTACAATTTATTTTCCATTTTTTAGTCTCAATAAATGTATGTTTAAATTAAGTTATTGTTGTCTTTGAAACAGATATTCCCGTACACTGCGAAAATGTTATCGTGCATTTTTTATGAAATGTAACGAGTAGAAAAGTTTCACTTGGAAAGAAATTTGAAACTATAAAACACGAATCATGGCTAAGAAAAACTTGAATTATTATAAAGTGCTTGATTTGTATTCGTGCAAAATTTTATCAAGGTAAATCGTTTTGTAATTAATGCCACAAACCTATACTTAGTAAAAATCTTTCTCTGAAATTTTATTCCATGCATATAGCACTTGCTTGTGAATAAATTGAAAAGGAATAATTGTGTTCTAACGATGGTACGAAATATTTCACGCAATTGCTGTATGATATTTGTTCTATATTTAACACATTTGTATACTTTATCATGATCCGCGTACAACGAAGATTTTATAATATGTGAATGAACGTAGAGATTTTAACAGAATAGTTGCCTCGCTAGTCAGGAGCTTAACTCGAAAAATTAGCCAGCATTGCTCGTATCGTACAAAATATAAATCGTGATAGCATTACTACTACATACGCATCGATTTCAATTTTTCCTTCGTACAAATATAAATGTGGGATAGATCATGCTGGCGTCAAAATTTAAGAAATACGAAAGTTAACGGTCTATCATGAAGCGGGCGTTCGTTTCTCTTTTATGAAAACCCAAAGAACTAACAACAAGACAGTAAATATCTTTGCATAAATGATCACTTTATCGTACAACATATAAAAATATACCTTTATTATGTTTTTAAATATCCTCTGAATTCTGTAATATTCCTGATCCAATTGCCATATTTTAATATGGTATGAAAAAATCGAGAGTATAAAATTATGGTGAAAAAAAAAATAAAGATATGAAATTTATCGGTGCGTAATAACTAATATGTGCCATTGGAAAAGAAATACAAAGAATTGATATTAAGAATACAAACGGTCTATTTTTGTTTTCTGGAAGTATTACAATATATCTACGTACATTTGATAAAAAGCATAATTGTATTTTCCCTTACGTATTAACCTAGGCTCCAATTTTCTCTATCTCGTCCGCGTCGTCCGCGTCGAGGTAATGTATCTTCTTTCCGAAATGTTTCTCTATGTTTTTACACAGCTGCATCGCGTGCGACGAGTCTATTAAATTAATGGCAATTCCAGATTTACCAAATCGTCCTGTTCGCCCAATTCTGTGTAAGTATGTCTCGCAGTCTGCCTCTCGATTTTGATCCATTGGTAGGTCGAAGTTTACCACTATCGTTACTTGTTCAACGTCGATGCCTATAAGCGATACATTTTCAAGTAGCTAAACCGTTTGAGCGTAAGGACGTAACAATTATAGCGTTACGTTACGAAACACGTTCCTAACATTTGAAATTCTATCAGTAATTACCTCTGGCTAAAACGTTCGTCGTGATTAGAACTTTTTCGAGGCCAGCTCTAAATCGATCCAGAACAGATATTCTCTGTTCTACGGTCAGTTCACCGGATAACACAGCCACAGCATGACCATCCTTCGTCATTTTCTCTGCCAACCAGTTAGCTGTTCTCCGAGTCTATAAATAAATATAATTTAGCGTTTATATTTCTACAGGAAATATTATTGCGTGCAATAGTATTGTGTAGGGCTGGGGCTATTCGAATAATTTAATATTCGAATATTTTACAAGTATTCGAATGCTACGAATAAACTTCGAATATTTAAGTTTTTATTCGAATAAACTTCGAATATTTAAGTTTTTATTCGAATAAACTTCGAATATTTAAGTTTTTATTCGAATAAACTTCGAATATTTAAGTTTTTATTCGAATACTACTCGAATATTTAAGCTTTTATTCGAATACTACTCGAATATTTCAGTATTCGAATAATATTCATCAAATAATTGAGCAACTGAAGTATTCGAATACCGAAAAATTCGACAAATAGTCCCAGCCCTAGTATTGTATGTAAACATTTGGGATATCCTACATGACAGAAGATAATCGCTTGTCCTATTGTTATTACACCGTAGATATTGGTAATAGCCGCATACTTTTCATCCAAGTCTTTGCACTTAACGTAATATTGTTTAATGTTGTCCAGGGTTTCTTCCTTCTTCAATAATCGAATTATTAACGGATTATTCACTATAATTTCTGCGAACTCCATTACTTCCGGCTCATACGTTGCAGAAAAGAACATCATCTGGCAGGTGCGCGAGAGTTGTCTGTGCGTGTGTACAAGTATAAAAAATATAGACACAGAAACTACTACGATATGTTCGTTCGAGTTGTCCGGGTACTCGAATATTCGAGCAGCTTGAAATTCGGACCGAGCCGGGAACCCGTAAAATCCGGGCGGCCCGAAAAATCCGGGTAGTTTGAATTTGTTTCGGGCGGCTTGAAAAATCCGGGTAGTGCAAATTGTTTCGGGTGGCTCGGATTTTTCAAGCCGCCCGAAACAAATTCGGACCACCCGGATTTTTCAAGCCGCCCGAAACAAATTCGAGCTACCCAGATTTTCCGACTACTCATCCAGGCTCGCTTTCTTCGAGCCCCCGAACAGCTCTACTTCTTCTGCACTAAAATAATTACTTGTGAATGCGAATACACTGATCTTGATGACCCTGCGTCGCAATCATCACGTCCGCTTCATCCAAGACGAAGACCGATATTTGGTTCAAATTAAAGAACTTAAACTTAATGGCCCAGTCTAAAACCTTTCCGGGTGTTCCTATAATGATGTGATCGGTGATCTTCGACCCACGACTTACTGGAATAAGTAAAAATATTCAAGCAAATTATCCACGATGCGTATAACTATACAGAGCGAAAGAGATGATTTATAATATGTATTACTTTCTTCTCCTCTAACAGCATATTTGATTTTTATTTCATTACAGAACGCCGACATCTTTGCTGCAACCTCGCCCGTTTGTATAGCTAATTCGTAAGTTGGGGACAAGCAAAGTACCTGGGGGTAATTCTTAGTAATATCTACGCGGCTGAGCATTGCCAATACAAACGCAGCCGTTTTACCAGTTCCAGATTGCGACTGAGCAATCATATTCTGAGGTCTGCGAATAACAACAAATTTTATATTCGTTACAGACGTGTTTGACGAAATACCTTCTCGGAGAAAATAGACTTACGGGTCGGCGAGTAACGTCGGTAATGCAGTTCCCTGTATCTTTGAAGGAGCATTAAATCCCATCGCATATACTCCTTTTAACAAAGCTGGTTTACTATAACGCATACGATGAAATAGAATCTTTTTAAAATTGTACAGCTGGATTAAGAATTAAAAATACCAACAGAGGAAGAGCCTCGAAAGACTTGACGCTGTGCAAAGGTGAGGACGGATCTTTCCTCTGAATTTCCAAGTCTGTTGTGGTTTCCACCAAACCTTTGCGTATGATCTTTTGCAGTAAAGACTTGTCCGCAGGTGAGATATGTTCGTCGGATCCATCGTCGCTCTTAGAATCTGATGCAACGGTCGTCGTCGTTGTGTTTTCTTTCACTTGTTTGTCAATATTTAAACCTGACACCTGTTAATAATTGTTATTCAGAATATGAACAAAAGAAATTAGCGAGTATAATGGGACGCGATCTTCTCGATAAACGAAGGAGGCACGACGATTTTCGGGGAATTTTATTAAAAAAGGGGTTAAGTTTTTGAATATTGTGTACTACTTAATTGTTCTACGCAATATTCTAGTAGTTATTTTCGTAGTTAATTTGGATTATTACGTAGATATAGATGGCGAAGAAATGGAAAATATAAAATACGCGCGAAAGATGGTTTTCAATGACAAATGTGTATCAACAGATGCAGGAGGGGGACAAGCCGGTGTGACACACTGTATACAATAAGAATATTACCTTTCGGGATAGTTTCTCCTGCTCGTCCACATATGTACCCCAATCGAGTTTAGCCGAAGCCATGTTATCATCGGTTCAATTAGGACAATTCGAAAGACAATTCGGCTTCAGTCAAAACGCAAAATCAACGCACTTGCTCATCGAAGACTCTTCTTTGACGAAGCGTAAACTTGTGTGGCGCAAGCGTAAGTAGTGTATTTTCGGAACCCTCGATCCACAACTCGTGGCGTCACTACACGGCGCGAACGATAACTAACGAGTGGATTCTTTGCGCGGGAATATTTAAAGTAAACGTGGGCGATATACAAAAGGTGCCGAGTAAAATGGGGTTTTGTTACTGATTTATGTGTGAAAGAATATATCGACAATTTTAAGTAAAATTAAGTAGAAAGAATCCTACTATTTTCAGGTATTTTTTTTTTTGAAGAAAAGGAATGGGGAAAAGTATTCTATTGAACGCAATTAAGGGGAGGTTTCGGTTCAAAAGTAGATTTTTTTTTATTTCATTTTTCGAATGTTCAAACTTTTAGGAATACGTGTTTAAAAGGGTTTTTTGAAATTTGTAAAATTACCGAAGTTTACGTGAAACTTTAAACGAGTTTTTCTCGAAACAGTATTCTTAAAATCGGTGGAACTTTTATCTCGAAAAGTTATTATCGGAGTCGTCTGAAACATTTTTATTTTTAAGAATATTCTTCTGGTTAGGAGGGAAGCCAGAAAAAAATAAAAAAATGGAAATTTTATAATTTTTAAAAGCGTTGAATGGACGAAAAATATAGAGAAAAAGTGATTTCAAACTTCAAGTGTCGTTATTTTCTAAAAAAATGTCATTTTTGTATTTTTTCTGGTTTCCTCCCTAGCCAAAAGTATATTCTCCAAAATAAAAAAGTATCAGTCGAATCGGATAATAACTTCTAGAAATACAGGTCCGACCGATTTGGATAAATTCATTTTTGACGCCTCGACTTTAACGACTCCTCAGTGCCGTCTGCAATGATTAATTATAAAACAAAAAATATATTTCTATAATTTAAGACATCCTCAATACAATGCAAAAAGTCCCATTAAATTACATGCAATAATTTTCCTTCAATTAATTCCTAAAGATCACCTGTTTTTTGGGCTCTAGACCGAAACCTCCCCTTAAGAGAGATCGATTAAATAAATTAGCCAAAAGTTTAACAAGTTTTCGCGAATATAAAATAGGTTCAGTGATAATCAAGTGAAATTATTATACACCACCAAGTTGTAAGTGTGATTTGTGTTTTATTTAATGACACGTTTATGTTCTTGCGCTTAAAACTATAAATTCATCGACTTAGCGTGTACGCTACGTGATAAATTGTAGCTTTTAAATGCACAGCATGTTATTAGATCTACTACGTATTTTTTTTTTTGTTCCTTTTATGAAATATACATTGCATTTGATATTATATATGTACAAATTAAATCGTTAAGACATTCTACCTTCATTCGTAAAAGGTATAATTATTAAATTCACTTGCAGCCAAAAATATGTTTCTTCCCTAGCCTTTGCGTTATGATAGATTATTCCAACTAGTCGCAACGGAGTATGTAAAATATGAAATGCACGTCGATTAGTGCACAGGCTGCTTCAATGAAAAAATGGATTATCGGTTACTTCGAACACACAAATAATGACTACGCTATGTGTCGTTTGTTGTCGTGGCTGAAATATGCTAGATCAGATGCACTTGGCATCCCCGTTAAGAAAGTTTCGCAACCGTAGCCGTGGTCTTGGCTCCGGTTGATTGCGGTACAAGCCGAACGGTTATCAGCGATAGGTCTAGCATTTTACGCTGGTATTTCTTGTGAAACACCGTGGCAGCGGACTGCGTCTTAAACGCAATCGTTGCGCTACGCTCCCCCATTTGTATGCTCTATAACACGAATAATATCAACAAATAATTATTAAATCACCAGATAAAGTGTTTATTTAAAAAAGCCAGTATAATAAATATATTACAAGGACCGAGTAAATTCGTAACAATACAGCGAATGATACAAGTATAGCTCTCTTGTAACAATTAAAATAAACATTATGATATTCAAAGTGCAAATAAAAAACATTCATCTTCTATGCTATTGGGTAGCGTAAATAATACGCTGCAAACACACACACGCACACATATATATACACACACGCATACATGTATATCATTTTTTATTAAAAATACAAAGTATCCTGCTGATTGTCAAAATAGGATTGCTGTGTACGTGATGTAGAAAAATATATTTAAACATAAAGTTAACATCAACAGTTTATTGACACCGGTGTACATTGAAATGTACATAAAGAAAGTGAAATAATATAATAATGTGTAAATATCGAATATAAAGCGAACATTCCGTGAAACAGAAACTCCAATGTGCGTAGAACTATCGTGCATAGTCTAATTACAGCGATCAATTTGAAGTCTCCCACGGAATCGAAATCGTTCAAAGAATATTTTTTACACGAGTAAATTTAGGTGATTTAATGTTAATCGTGTCGATCAAGTTGAATTGTTAGATACATATACTTTGGTAAGAGAGTTGCAGGTACTTTTCTTTGAATTCCTCGAATTCTTTAACAATAAACGAGTAACTTTAGCCAAGAAATTATTCATACTTCGGGCACTATCGATTAAACATATTCCTCTTGAAATTTTCGTCAGAAAGTTTTAGTGGAACTTAATATATCAAAAGCATAATTAGAAAACAAATTAATATTTCGTTCTATAAAAGAAAACTTGTGAAGTTAGAAACCAGCGATTTTGAAGGGAAATAAAAAATACTTGGAAAATAGAAGCAAAGCTTGTGATCGAAGCAATATAAACGTAACTATTCTGATATGTTTTCATGCAAAGATATTCACCTCGATTGCTCCGATCCCTTGGCACATACGTCTAATTTGTGCCTCGGACGTGCTTGCTGCCAAGTTCTCTACTTTCACGGTATTCGTCTTTATCTCCGGTAGCTTTTTCGGTTGCACTGGCGATTTCTGAAGCAGAACTCTTTGGTTGCTCTGCGTGTTGAGAACAACCTTCTGCGGATTGGCGTTCGCCACCTCTTGCACATTGATCACAGTTTTCTGCAGATTCCCGGGCGACCTCTGCTTAACGATTCTCTGCGAATTGCCAGCAACCTTTTGCCCGCCAGTAGCAAACTTCTGCATTGCGTCCAGCTGATTTTGCCCAGCTCTCGGAGCCGTACACGACGCCGCTACTTTATTCTGCACTATCAGCTGGCCTTTCTGTAAATTCGACACAGTTTTCTGTATAGTGGTGGCAATCTTCTGCGTGTTCGACAACGACTTTTGTATCACGATTCTTCGTGTCCCAGTTTGAGCATTCAACACTTTTGCATGCTCATTGCTTTGGCCCGAGTCTTTCACGGGATCTACGGAATCGTTGGATTGCACCGTCGTCTGTATTGTCCGGACAATTCGCACGAGCGGTGGTTTCTCTGCAGCCTACAACAAAGATAATAATAAAGACACTTCAGTTTACGGAGCTCTCCTACTATACGACACTAGACCTATCGACCAAGACAATTAGGATGCACGTTAGTATTGCTAGACGAAGCATTTTCTTTCCAACTATCGCCAATTAAACATTTCAACGGAATACAGTTTCGTCGGAATAACTAAAAATTTGGAGGAAATGAAAGGTAACAAAAAGTATTTAAAAAATATATTTTATTCAAACACAAATAAAAAATGTACAGTATAAATCTAACCGACGCGCATATTTTTTTTTCTGATTAATTTATATTCCATTTGAAATATATACATATTGCCAGTCCGGTAATGATGAACATTTAAAAACGTTAACGATGTATTTTGCACTCGTTAACGCGCAGAGAATGTAACGGCACATCGTAATAAGCGGTCACGAGGATTTTGAACTTTTGGGTATATCAATGATTATATGTATACAGTTATACACGATTAGTATAATACGTATAATTATAGGCGTGCAAATATTTATGTACAATATACTCGAACGACGAATGTAATTTTAACGCGGCGCGAACGAGTGGAATTATTAACAGGCACGAGTATACTTTATGCATACTATTTGTGTTAGGTGTTAAGCGCGAGTTGCTTGTTCTTTTCTAAAAAATACTCGCAAAGAAACAAAGATCGTTCGTCTTACTCAACTTTTTACTATGTAGGTTACATATTGAAAGAAGAAAGCGTTGTGCTTTTCTCGCGCTTCTCGTATCTCTAGTAATTAGAAAAATACGATATTTTTATTGTTGTACCTCTGTCACTTGTGTATTGATAGGACGACCACGCCCTCTGCCAATACTGGTATGACCCTTGTTCACGGAAACATCTTTCACAACTCCCATGAGCGCCGATACGGGCTTTGTATCCTGTGTAGTTTCACTGGCTGGAAAAGCATTACACGTAACGCATTATGCATTTGTTAAGGAGATATGTAACTTGTTCAAAATTGGTCCAAACAAGTTGAGTTTTTTTGAGGAGCTAGAAGGATTAGTTTGCTAGGTCACGTGTTTCGTCGTTTTGAAAAAAATTTCAACTGGTCGGAATAGCAAAAAAAATAGGGAAGGTGGTTTTTCAATCTTTTTTGTCTGTTCTCGTAATGAAAATTTAAAAAATGCCTTTTGGAGATTGAAGTAAGTTGTATACACGCCTAAAAATTCATCAAAATTGGTTAACGTTGCTTTGAGCTATAAACGCTTAAAGATCGCAGAATAAGGTCGAAAATCGCTGATTTCGGGAATTTTACGATTTTCGACCTTATTCTGATTTTTATGAAATTTTAGGCGTATATACAACTTACTTCAATCTACAAAAGTTATTTTTAAAATTTCGTTACGAGCATAGGAAAAAAAAGTGATCTTTCCTATTTTTTTTGCTATTCCGACCAATTGCAATTTTTTTCAAAACGACGAAACACGTCACTTAGCAAACTGATTCTTCTAGCTTCTAAAAAAAACTCAAGTTATTTGGACCAATTTTGATCAAATTATACGATTTTAAAAGTATCAGATTGTAAATGGGTCAGACTCTAATTAAGTTTTATCATTTCTGTACTTAATGTCAGTTATGCAAAATAGTATTGTCGATTATTATTTGCCACTAGATTCTAATAAAATATAATTACTTTCCGACAGTAAAAAGCACCAATAATTATACATACATGTACTACTTTCGTTTTTCACTTCTTCATTCTGTTTCTCCATTGCAGCCATTTTTCGCCTGTTCTCCTTCTCGCGTAGAATCTTTTCCCTAAGCCGCTTCTGTTCTTCCATCTTTTTTCTGTATTCCTGCATTTCCGGATCATTATCTTCGTCCTAAAAGAGTTTCTTTAAAGAACCGAAAGAATCGGAGGTAAAAAGAGAAAGATCGAACTGAAACACACCTTCTTTTCATTATTCGCGTTATTTAACATATCCACCGTTTGTACTTGCTGAAGATTTCTATTGCTAGGTTTCATTCTCTTCGGACTCAAGTCACGTAAAGGTCTCTCTATTGGGTCGGAAATCCTTTTCTGCGGCAATCTGCCTCTTATAGAAGCGTTCGCAGGTCTGTTACCAAGAGACTTTTGCGTATGATTCTGATCGTGGCTATCGCGATACGCGTTCGAGGAGGGTGCCCTACTCTTCGGAGCATGATCGCTTCGACTTTTCGATGGTAAATCCCTGTCCCGATAATTCTGATGAATCCCTCTGTGATCCTAATATGCAATTATTTCGTAATGAATAAACAATTCTACATAACGTTCTAAGCTACTCGCCGATTAGTCAGATTCTATTCACCTCTTGGTAATTGTCTTTCTGATCCCATTGATCCGATTTATACTTGGAGCTGCACTCGTAATTACTCTCTCGCGAGTAATTAGCCCCTCCGGAAGGATACTGCTGTTTATTTGGGCTTGCGGCCTGACTTTTCTGCGGTTTATTCTCTTGCCACACGTCAGAAAAGTAGGCGTACGGATCCTACGAATCATTTAAAATTAAATCATATACCTACAAAGAAGCTTCTACATATCTAATAAAATATTTTACGATACATACATCGCTCTTGTTCTGTTGATAGTTTTGCTGGTACTGCGGCGGCCCTTGTTGCCCTTGATTGTACGAACTCTGATTCTGATACGCTTGGGAGAACTGACCGCCAGGAATTTGGGACGACAGAGGTGTCTGTTGCTGAGCGGAATCCCATAGGAGTCGTGCTGCTTGATGAAAAAAAATTTGTCGATATATAGTAGCCATTGCGTGATATGTGATAGCAATTGGCTAATTAATTTCGAGCACTTACCATCGGCGGTCGATTGAACGGCACCTCGAAAGTGAGGATTGATTAAAATCTTGTGCCCTGGAGGTAAAGGTACATTGGGTACATTGGAAGCGGACTGTTGCGGTGCCGGTAGCGTATTAGTATTAAATTGGCTGGTAGATACTTGATCGGGGTAGCCGGACCTCGAATCGTAAACGGGTCGGTTTTCAAACTGAGGTTCTTGGAAATGCGGTCTATTCTCGAAGGGCGACTGATTGGATATTTGTAGGTTAGGATGATTGATCGGTGGGCCTTGCGAGGAGCCTTGTCGCGGGAATCCTTGCATCGGCAATGCCTGATTCCCCTGTAACAGCGCCGAGGGTCCGCCGGGTGCTAATTGATTCAAATTCCCAAGCAGCGACCCCCCGGGATTCCCTTGCAACAGGGGCCCTTGGTTATTCTGCATCAGTCGCGCTTGGTTCTCTTGTATCAGCACGCCTGAACTTTGAAAGGCGCCCTGCTGTATTTGGACGTACGACGGTTGGTTCGACGGATGATTGTAAGACGGCCCTTGGAGCGAGCCCAGCGAGCCCGCCGGGCCACCTCGGGGCCCGTAATCTAACCGGGGCCCGATCACGCGCGGACCCATTTGACCTTGAAATTGGTTAGGATTGAACTGCGGCCTATTATCTACAAAATGTGTAGGACCCTGCAGTGAACCGTTCGGGGAATAATGCTGGAAAGGTTGTACTTGAGAATTTGGTTGCTGATAAATAATCTGCTGGTTTTGTACATTGTTTGGTACCCCAAGTAAAAACGGCGGCCTGGTTTCAAGCAGCGGCGGCCTGCACGGTGGCGGTTGATTATCAAAGTTCGAGTTCCGTGCATTGCTGAACCTGGCACATGACGACAGATTTTATGAATATCAGGAGATCCGTAGCACGGAGGAGCGAATTATTACGAGAGATAACTAGAAGAACTCTACGAAGGATTAAGTTTTGCAAGTACCTTGGGTTAAAGTTTCCAGAATTCTGTGTGTTAAATCTTCCTCCGCGGGTTCCTCCTCTTGAGCTTCGACCTCTTCCGCGGCCTCTGTTGAACGCCAACTTGGATGGCTCAGACGTGACCACGTTCTCCAATGTGTCCGGTATATTATTGTTCATCTTTGGCGAGACTATGGTTCTCTCGTTTTGGAACCTGTTCCTCCTCTCCTTGGCCTCTTCGCACTCATCGTCTTCTATCCCTTGTCCGTTCCCAATGTAGAGCTTTGCATTCTTCTGCAACTTCTCCCGCAAATCACCCTTTCCGATATTACTAGAAGTGTTAACGCTATCGCCCGCGGAGTGTTCATCGTGCTGACGCGTCTGTTCGTGTTTGTACTGGTTAATCTCGTCTTGCTCGTAATATTTCGATTGAACATCTAGGTGATCCCCGTCTTCATAAAAATCATTCTCATTACTCCTATTGGTCTTGCTTCTACTACACTCTATATTCTCATCTTCGCCATCTAAGTCGTCGAGCGCGTCGGTAACTCCTAAGTCCAGTACATCGTCTGTCTCCTCTTCTCCCTTATAGCTATTCTGCTGCTCAGGGAATTAAATTGCCAAATATTTGTAATGAAAGTATGATATTTAGCCGAGGTTCGTTACAATCTATCCTTAATTAACATAACTATGTATATGAGTGTGCGTGAGAAATTACTCCTCAGCGAGTCACTAAAGCGAACGGAATTAATACGACTTTTGGGGACTTTTCAGCCCCAATTCTAAGTATCGTGTCAGAACCTCTGACGCCTGGAGTCTTCGTTGCCAATTCTCTTGGACATTATTTGGCTAAGTCTATTAATGAAAAATCTCATCGCAAATCTCTCGATAATGGCTCACCGTTAAACGTCATTATTAGGCATGCAGATCAATGTCAAATACACCGATTTATGCACATAAATATATAAAAACTAATCATTTATGAGGCGATATGCAATATCATGGTGGCTACTTAATTAGGGCGTACTTAATGAAGTACTGCGACAGTGGAGCTTATAATTAACGATAATTGCAATCATTATAAACGTATTGTACAATGTATTACAGCTTCGGATCGTAGCAGCATGGCATATAACTTAACAGTCAAATATTCTCCGTTCGGTTTATACAATTTTGAACGTTCCAACTTTTCTTCCACGCATACAATTTTCTTAGTAAAAAAAGCTCCGTTTCTCGATCTTTGGAATATTCCATACTGCTGTCTCTTCTCTTTTTCAATGCAAATAAAAGTAGATACATCACCTTAAACGCTAAGAAAATTGGTACAATTCTCTTGGTAAACACGAACAATATTATTTCTTCTTACGGTACCAGTTTATCGTTACGAATCAATCGTACGGTTGATTCGTATTTTTTTACGATACACGAACGTTTTAATGAAAGTATTCGTAATACACAGAGTTCTATTATCCTGAAATATTTACTATATCTATAAATACTGTAGTTTTATTCTTAATTTTCTATCGAATTTATACGAATTTGAATTGCATTCAACGTCATAAAAAGCTAACGAAAACGGAAAAACAGAGAAAATCCACGGTCCGAGTGAATTTTAATTGAATTTGATTTCGTGGTTTTATAAGGAATTTGAAAGTTGATGTATAAAAACATATAAATTACAAGCTTTACATACAAGAACATTCATTAAAACATTCTTTATCGTAAGAATGTTTATACCCGAACAGATTATTTGGAACAATTATGCTATTCAGTTATATACATTGTGAATAACAGAATCCAGTAACATGTCCAACTATAATTTGTTGAAATGGTGCGAATGGCATATTAACAAAGTGGTTTTAACTGCTATCAATATTGTTTCTGTTTAAAGTCTTTGATAATTAAAACGTCTTCTGCAAAAGACAGGGGAAAAGAAATACGCATCGAAGCATTTAATCAACTGATTTCAAATATACAGCCAACATAATCGAATGAAAAAACCTCGCGGAACTAAGATTTTTAATAGCGCGTCATTTATAAATTTTCTCCATAGAAATAACTAAGAAATTCAGAATATTCAACGAAAACAGATGAAATTTGTAACGAATCGAGTTTTATGTTTATATTCATTATGCGAGTAAAACACGATGTATACAGAACAACAAAATAAAGTACAATAAACAAGAACAATAATTCACAATTGATTATCTTTCCTTTTCCCTGCGCAAGCTATTTCCAAGTACGATATATTCTTTATGTTACATAATCATTATATCAGTTTTGCGATATGTTTCAATGCTTCTTTTTCACAATAAAATGAATAAACCTGACGATAAATTCTACAGGATAGAAATTAGCATTCGATACTTTTGCGGAACACCGAATTCTCACCTAAACGAGGACGTTTACTAATTCTCACGCATGTAATTCGAACTTTCTATGTTATCCGTTACAAGAAGCATACAACGTGTAAGACTACGAGTATAATAAATTATGTGTATCGTCTGGAGAAATTTTAGAATTTTCTGTTTCTTCCTAGCACTGCTAATATCGTCAATAAAATGTTTTCGCTTTAATAGGTAAACGTCACGCGCAAAGTGACTATTTATTCTACGAGGGAAGATTACTCGAATTTGATAACATTGCTATAGGACAGAAATGAAATGTGAAATTATAATTTCTGGATCAGCTATCACAGCTACAACACAGAACGCAACAAAGACGGAAACAAGTAAACGAAATGGATAGTTTCGAATTATCGCCCTGCGTGCTGAAATACATGATTTATATAGTAAACGAAGATAAATTATACCGAATTCAACCCATTTATGTTAAATAATTAATTCCTCGGCGAGAAACAATTTCGTAATTTCGTAGCCATAAATGGATTAAACGACCTTTGAACTTTCGATCGGAACTGAAGGCAGTAAAACATTTATGAACTAAATTATAACACAAGCTAATATTGTATAATATTATACGCCATATGGTATACAATGATGTGCTAATTCTCATTTAATAACAAAATAATGGTCCATCAATATGCTCACCCTCTCCACTTCATAGTCGTCCGCCAACAAAGCTTCTTCCTCGTCGTTGCCCAAATCGTACTCTTCGTCCCCGAGATCTTCGTCCAATAAAGTATCATCGCTGGACAAACAAATAATTGTTGGAGACTTTAAAACGAAAATTATAATTTTTCGAGTTGTAAACAATATCGTTAACTTTACTCTTAGCAGCTGAAAATTTATCTTCTATACCTTTGGATTATGTAAAATCAGTCTATTATTTACGAAGGAATCACGTTTTTCGTGTTATTTTTTTTATTTTTTAACTTCTTTGCGTAAATACAATTAAATTGCAAATACATTACACGGAGAAATTTCGTACTCCGAGCGTTATTATCTTAATTTCTAAAGAAAATTTATAAGATACACTAAAACGTACGATTTATATCGGGGAAATGTTTACAAGACACGTTAGTTAAAGAAATAGAATGTACGATAATATTTCCGTGTTTATTGAATTTCGTTAACAGCTTGCGGGAAATAGATTTTCTAGAGAGAAATGATTGTTATATTTAAGGCGCAATGAGTAACTGAGCTAAAGGAAAAGGGAATGCAACGAATGACGCTTGATAAAACGCAATATACGTCATTAACAGAAGCGGTGGTAACTCTAACCTAAAATTTTATTAGAATAATCGAAATTTGTTTTCGTAAGAAGCATAAACAACGTGCGATTATGTGAAACAGCTGTATATGACTATGGTAAATGTAAAAAGGATACAAAAATATCTATTTTCCATATTGAAAGAAGAAAATTCCTTACTGTTCCGACATGGTACGTGCACTTCCCGATTTATGTGTGTGTCTTATGCTTGCTTATGTGAAAGCCTGCAATCTGTGATGGCTACGAACTACGAGCCAGCAAGTTGCGGTGGGTCATATCGATTGCCGTTTTCGATATATCCGACATCCGACTTTGGGCCTACATCGAATTCTCGAATTCACTTCGAATCCAATATCGAACGCAATGCATGCTTATTAGAGCCTTATATAGAAGTTAGAGCATATAAACATGGAGGTAGCATGCAATAGGAAAAAATGTAGACGGCGATAGAAAGAGAAAGATATACAGGAAACCTTCTCTTTCTAGCGCTGGCGTTTTTTTCTCTGTTAGAAAGAGAGGGGGTGTTTTTAGATTCTACTCTACTGAGTAGTGAACGGAGGAAATGCTATGATCTCTGAGGAATTAGCGGTGGGGGAAGAACGTCAGCCAATCAATGCCAAGATTGGAAAGGAAACGGCGCCACCGTCGAGCCAAGATTGGAAAGGAAACGGCGCCACCGTCGAGCCAAGATTGGAAAGGAAACGGCGCCACCGTCGAGCCAAGCCGAGCCAGGCCAATCAGAGTCGTCGCGGACTCGGTTGTCGACACTGCAAGTAAGGCCGCAGCCAACCAACATCGACAACCGAGTCTGCGACGACTCTGATTGGCCTGGCTTGGCTTGGCTCGACGGTGGCGCCGTTTCCTTTCCCATCTTGGCGTTGATAAGCTCGACGTTTCCCCACTGCTAATTCCTCAGAGATCATAGCATTTCCTCCATTCACTGCTCAGTAGAGTAGAATCTAAAAACACTTTAATTGTGTATATTAATGTAACCATGACGTAATCCCGATATTAAATTATACATGTACACAAATAAATGCATACTCAATATTGCATTAAATTTTTAAAAAGCTCCTTTAAAACAATACAATTAAAAGAAGACAATTAAATCTAATTTCGTCAAGCAATGGTTTGGAACATGTGTTTATTTCACAAATGCCTATCAAGACGCAGTTTAAATGGCACACTACGATACCGGCGGCAGCGTGATTTAAAATTATCCCAAAAATGTTTCCACGATAAACCAGCTATAATATTAGGAATAGAATCCAGCTGCGACGAAACAGGTTGTGGAATTGTTGACAACACAGGAACCATATTAGGTGAAGCTATTAGCTCCCAACATCTTACTCATTTGAAGTAATTTAAGTTGTCAGTTACGATAAATCAGTTTTAGGAAAGAAAATGCTTCTACCTAATTTCTAACAATTCTTTCATATCCTCAGTTTCGGAGGAATAATTCCTTCCTTCGCACGGACGATGCATGCCGATAATATTACAAGAACTTGCGAGGAAGCGTTGATATCGGCGAATTTGAAGTTGAAGGATATCGACGCCGTGGCCACAACTGTGAAACCTGGACTTCCTATGTCCCTTGATATCGGAACAAGATTTGGAAAGTCTTTAGCAAAACTTGGGAACAAACCTTTCATACCTATACATCATATGGAAGCTCATGCTCTGACGGCGAGAATGATAGAAAACGTTCGTTAAACAATACAGTCGTCCGATGCGATATTCTCGGCAGAAGACTAACGGTGAATTTTTGTTCATAGGTCGAGTTTCCCTACCTCGTCTTACTGGCTTCCGGAGGTCACTGTCTACTTGCAATCGTTGAAAATGTGGACAAATTTTATTTACTTGGTAGTAGTATAAATAACGCACCAGGGGAAATATTTGACAAGGTATATTTATTAATAATTATTCCATTGTATCTAAACACATTTTTACTTTACAGAATTTATACTAATCATTTCTCTGAATTTCTGTAGCTCGCGCGAAGACTTAAATTGAGGAACATTCCAGAATTCAGCTCTTTAAACGGAGGACTCGCGGTGGAAACTGCGGCACTTAAAGCTACAGATATCGATCAATTTCCCTTTCAGCCTGTACTGACGAAATATTACGATTGTAACTTTAGCTTCGCGGGACTGCTAAGTACCGCTACAAACTTTCTCGAAAGGGAAGAAAAAGAACATAATATAGTAGGTGATAAGACAATTCCTTCTGCATATAATTTATGCGCAGCAGTTCAATTGGCTGCTGCAACGCATATATGTCAGAGAACTCAGAGAGCAATAGAATTTATCGATAAGTTGTCGTTGTTTCCTCGAGATAAGAGAACGCTGGTACGTTTAAACATACTAACAGGAGAGGTTCCCAGGTGTCCGCCTCCGATTGCTTTGAATTTTGGATATGTTTTAGAGGATCGAAAAATAAGATATACGTGTTTTTTTATAGCGGCCCGTTTTCATATTTAGAGGGTGAAACCACCCCCCAAAGTTATAAAATTTTCAGGTGATCATCTCCGATTGCTTTAGTTTTTGGATATGTTTTAGAGGCCCGAAAAATAAGATATACGTGTTTTTTTATAGCGGCCCATTTTCATGTTTAGGGGGTGAAACCACCCCTCAAAGTTACAAGATTTTCAGGTGATCATCTCCGATTGCTTTGGTTTTTCGATATGTTTTAGAGGACCGAAAAATAAGATATACGTGTCTTTTTATTTTGGCCTGCTTGAATGTTTAGGGGGTGAAACCACCCCTCATAGTTACCCCCTAATAACGGTGACTGACGACAAGAACATCGTCCATGCAGTAAATTATGACGCAAATGAAATTTATACGAAGTTTTACTCAACACAATTTTGTACCCCGTATGAACTTTGGAGGGGTGGTTTCACCCCTTAAACATTCAAGCAGCCCAAAATAAAAAGACACGTATATCTTATTTTTCGGTCCTCTAAAACATATCCAAAAACCAAAGCAATCGGAAATGATCACCTGAAAATCTTATAACTTTGGGGTGTGGTTTCACCCCCTAAATATGAAAACGGGCCGCTATAAAAAAATACGTATATTTTATTTTTCGGTCCTCTAAAACATATCCAAAATTCAAAGCAATCGGAGGCGGACACCTGCGAACCTCTCCTCGTAAGTGTATTCTGAATTTTTATTCGGATCTTCAACTCGATACTGTTTTATTAACTAGGTTGTATCCGGCGGAGTTGCGTGCAATAATTTTCTGGCCAAAGCGTTGGGCATCGTTTGTACAGAATTGGGGTACAAATTTGTGAGAACGCCGCCGAAATTGTGCACCGACAACGGAATAATGATCGCATGGAATGGTATGGAAAGGTGGATTACAGACACAGGTGTTTTCAGAAATCAAGACGAAATCGAACAAATTCGTGTAGAAAGTAAAGCTCCGTTAGGAGAAGATTGGAGGCAGAAAGTAGAAAATGAAAATTTGAAATGCGAATGGTTAAAAATAAAGAAGAAACTATTTTAAATTATTTAATAGAAACGCATCAGTTGTTCTTATTTAAAAACATTTACTACCGTTACACTTTTATGGAAGTTTACAAAGTAGTGATCGTATAATACATCTTTTCGAAAGAAACTTTCGTTCTTATAATGAAATATATATCAAAGAATTATACCAGCGTAGGTGCATATCGTTCTGACTGCCGTTTCAACTTCTCAAGTAAATTATTTTCTAGCGAATCAGTATTTTCAAGGAACAGCGTTTTCTCCTCATATTTATCGATAATATTTCGCATCTTTACTTTGATTTCTTGTATTTTTTCTTTATTTTTTGAGATCAAAGATGTCGTTAAAATCTCATCGAATTGCAACACTCTTTCTGACTGCATCGTTTCGTCGAATTCGGAAGCGACATCCGACAAATTAGTCAACATCGGCTTCAGATCCTTATATATTTCATCTGCGTTTTTCTTATCCATTTTGTTTATTATCAGCATCGCGGGTCTTTCTAGTAAATCGGGTTTGTAAAGTTCAATCTCTTTGTTTAATAGAAGTATCGTTTCTATGCAGGACCTGTGTTTATATTTCGGAGAAATTTGAAATCCTCCGATGTCTACAATAAATAATAATAATTTCGTTCTTTCTATATGCTTTAAAAATCTGTGACCCATTCCTCTATTAGCGTGTGCACCTTCGATTAATCCTGGTAAATCTGCAACCGTGATTTGCCTATAGTCTTCATAATTTACTGTACCTAATTGCGGCCTTATCGTCGTGACTGAAAACAAACACACGTAAAATCAATAAAGAGAACGATGTGTACTTATTTATTTAAACTTTTATACTTTCCAAATATGTTTCTCCGACGAAACTTACATGGATAACTGGCAATCTTTGGTTTCGAATTCGATATTACACTTAATAGCGTGCTCTTCCCTGCATTAGGAAAGCCAACTAGACCAACGTCGGCGATCAATTTAAGATCGAGTATTATAGCTCGACTCTCGCCCTTAAGTCCACAATATCCTGTACTTTCGCACCCTCCGATTCCACCCTTCGCGACCAGTAGTTTCGCCCCTTCCGAATCCACTTCTCCTACATTTTCATAAATACGTCCGTATAGAACTATAATAGATTTCTTTAATGTAGGAAATTCAGCTTAAATCTGGATCGTATTTATTACCAAGTTTAACTTGATTTTCATCGTAAACGGTGATACCGACTGGGACGCTTATATTTAAGTCTGCTCCAGGTGCGCCGATAATTCCCCTCGAAGTACTTTCACCTCCAGGTCCAGCTTTTAGCTTCGCGGTTTGTAGTTTAGATTTAACTTTGCTTAACGTTACTCCTTTTTCCGAATGAATGTATATGTTTCCTCCTGCTCCGCCTACGCCACCGTAACGCGGAAGCCCAGTTCCTCCGGCACCTGCTTTCACATAAATCCGTAGGCTGTCTATCAATCCTTGACGCCTGAATTTCCTCGGTACCTGCGCAGGTAGTTAAAATATACTTTCAAAATTCGGGATGAAGGTAAAGAATAATATACCCCTCTTGAAATTGAAAAATATTCCCTTTTTAGTATTAACTTAATAGAGACGGATTTTAAAAAATAAGCGAGTTTTTCAAAAAAGCCTGGAAGGGGACAATTGCCAGTTTTGCCCCCCCTGCGGACGCCCCTGCTTCGTATTGTATAATTACATTGTTATTATTGTTACGATTATAGAATGAAAAATATAAGAGAGTAGGAAAAATTTAATTAACATTGTTACCTTCTTTGCACAAAGCAGAACTTGTGTCAATAGAACCATTCTTTTCTAATTAACAACTCAATTCTTTGAGAACCTCTGTGAGATTCGAGGAAAGATTTTTATGTTTAGTTAACTTTTGCAATACACTTTTTTGTATTTGTACCATAATATTATTTATATAGCATTAACACCACTAAAATTGGTGTGTATACATGAATGGTACCGAATTAAGAAATCAGATGGCGCCACTGGCTTTATCCGATGTAAACAAGTCAATTGGAAGAGAACAGAATTTTTCCAATTTTTTCTATTCAATCTCCAGCGTTAATAAAACATTACAAAAGTAAAGTAACAGTTCTCATTATTACGAAATCATTGTAAACGTTTTTTCTGTGTTCGGTATAATCTAAGTTACTGTATTACGCGAATCCTGTTGAAGTATGATAATGAATTTGTATAAGGAACTCAACACTGTGTGAAAATTAATAATTCAATTTCACTTGATTCCTTCGATACAGAAGAAGAAAGTTATCAAGCCGTATAAACCTTATCGATGAATCATGGCATGCGAGGGAGTAGAAATGAATCAAAATGTAGCGCAAAGACTTCTAGTCGAAGGTGCTACGTTGATCGTACTGAATGTACCGATTGGTACTGAACTTGGAATCGATTTGAAATCATGGAACACGGCTGATAACTTTAAAGGCATCAAAATGATCCCACCGGGATCTCATTATGTGCATTACAGGTAAATATATAACAGTTATTACTCTTTCTATTGTCTCGGCAATAGTTACGTGTGTGTATTTTTGTTGAAGCGCTGTAGATGAATTTGGAGAAACTGCACCTAAAATTGGTTTCCTTCATACATTTAAAAAATCTGAATTTTTAGTCAGGCAGTGGGACGCCAAAGAGGAGAATATCAGTTCGGAAGGTATGTTAACCCTTCGTGGTCACACGGGGTGTATTGTACCCCAAGAGCAATTTTTTATTTGAAATGCCGCACCTTTACATCTTCCAAAGGGGATTTATCGCAAAAAAAAAGGAAAAAATTTTTTATAAAATCTGTATTTTACCACAACGATGGAAAATGGATCATTTTCAACTACAAATTTTAGTATATCAAAACCAGCGGCTGTGGCCGTGATGGAAACAGCGGTTCTCGTTAGATCACCGATGTTAAACATCACGGGGCGGGTACTGGGGAAAGATGGGTGACCGCCACCTTTCTCCCGATACTCCGTTCGCTGCTGGGACCCGAAGGGAGAGAGAGGAGGGAAAATAGAGACTAATTTATAGTTCGTTGGGCCCTTTATATGCTCTAAGGTTGGGCCATAGAAGCAAATATGCTTGAAACGCCATCTCTGTATAAAAAGACAGGGAAAAAAACTCAAACAGAACAGCATATCAAAATTTACATTTCTAGAAAAAGACTATTAGACCATGACTGTACCAGTATTACGAATGTAGAATTATCACTGAAAAGTTAAAAGGTTCAAAAATACGAAAATGGTAACTCAAAAAATGACGCTGGGGTACAGTGAACCCCGTGTGACCGACTTGTGATTATAAGAAGGTGTGACCACGAAGGGATAAGTATAACGCGTTATATATAGGTATCGAGGAGCAATGAAGTGTTTTATTAGTAACGATGAATCTTCTTTGCAAAGTTGTATCGGAAGAGATGGTTCAAAGGTTGAAGGATAATTTGAAAAACCTGGACAGGTGTTTAGGATGTTATCCTTACGATATATGGAAACCATGGCAGGAATTAACGAATCATATTAGCCCGTCTCTTATTGAGCGTTGTTCGCCTGAGTGTGGGTGCGTAAAAAAATATAAATTATTGATCTCTATCGTATGTACGTCTATTCTCTTATATTATGAATACGCGTGTCTTTGATTTCAGGTTTGTAAGATCAGCCTTGGAGTTGGAACATTGTAGCGACGCTGCGAGACCAAGAGGAGGAGTGTCAAATCCGAAAAGAAAGAGGAGAAGTGGGCTGACCGTAGAGGAGAAGGAGGAAGAGTTACTTCCGGACATGAAAGCGAAGCCTGGTACAGAACTGCGATTATCGAAATTGCCCGATAAAAGTTATCCGGATGGAGCATCCCCTGCTGAAATCACTAAGCATTCTCTCGACACCACTTATGCGCTGGACACTCTGCTGGATAAATTAGCACTGTAATTTTAATAGTCGAGCTAACTTTTGTAAATCTCCGAAAAGCTATTGTCGCTATATAACTATTATCTTTTTTCAGCCCCATGGAGATTATCGGCGAAACGCAATTGGCATTTGCTTGTTTCCTAGTTGGACAAAGTCTGGATGCTTTTGAGCACTGGAAGAAACTCGTGTACCTAATCTGCGGAGCCGATTCTGCAATTTTGAAACGTCGGACTATTTATCTCGAATTTATGAAAGTATTGGAGGTTCAGTTAAAGCATGTGCCGGAAGATTTACTTTGCGATATTGTAGTTAATACTAACTTCGTTTATTATAATCTGCGTAAGCTTTTCGCAAATATCGAAACCAATTCGGAATTGGACGGCCGCTTGAAGTCTTATGCATCACGATTCCGCGACCGATTATACGTTAAGTTTTCATGGGACTTTTCTAATTTACAAGACGAGAGTGACGATGAAGCGCCAGTGGTTGTTTCTTTGGAGTAAAACTTAGTGTATGTATATAATTTAAATAAAGATAATACTACGAGTAATACAATCTACAAAAACGTTATCCTTTGTAAATATTAGTTGATTTAGTAGACATCAATAAGGATGGGTAAATAATAAATTTATATAGATATTTATATGGTATAATTATAAGTAGTAACTTTTATTAGAAGGCTACATTGAACACAGTATCGTATCGAGTAACTTTTACATTTGTATAACTTATATTAGTAGTTCTAATATGAAGTTTGAAATATGGATGGATCATCTGCTATTTAGGAGTAGTTTGATTTAGATGTAGAGCCTCTGCGTAGCGTTTCATTCTCTTTTCAGTTTCGCTGAAAAAATAAGTAAATTGAGTATTTTACATGACGCCCCTTACAGAAGGCAAAAAACCAAGTTTAGTAGTAATAGATATTTACTGGATGAGGTGGTCGTGGTGCAGGAACATAAACTGGTCGGGTACCGGGTTCAGGTTCAGGGTCTGCTTCACGTCGGAGGCGCTGTAACAAAAAATTTACAATATTTAAAAAATTGAACTTAATATCATGTGCTAAGTAGAAATTTTTTATATATTTACGGGGTGAGGCGGACGTGGTGGGGGAACATAAACTGGTCTTGGCGCAGGATTGAAAGGTTTTGAACCGGGTTCAGCTTCTGGCTCTGCTTCACGTCGGAGGCGCTGTAACAAAGAATTTACAATATTTAAAAAATTGAACTTAATATCACATGCTAAGTAGAAATTTGTAATAGATATTTACTGGATGAGGTGGTCGTGGTGCAGGAACATAAACTGGTCGTGTACCGGGTTCAGGTTCAGGGTCTGCTTCACGACGGAGGCGCTGTAACAAAGAATTTACAATATTTAAAAAATTGAACTTAATATCATGTGCTAAGTAGAAATTTTTTATATATTTACGGGGTGAGGCGGACGTGGTGGGGGAACATAAACTGGTCTTGGCGCAGGATTGAAAGGTTTTGAACCGGGTTCAGCTTCTGGCTCTGCTTCACGTCGGAGGCGCTGTAACAAAGAATTTACAATATTTAAAAAATTGAACTTAATATCACGTGCTAAGTAGAAATTTGTAATATATTTACGGGGTGAGGTGGACGTGGTGGAGGAACATAAACTGGTCGTGGCGCAGGATTAAAAGGTCTTGAACCGGGTTCAGCTTCTGGCTCTGCTTCACGTCGGAGGCGCTGTAACAAAGAATTTACAATATTTAAAAAATTGAACTTAATATCAGGTGTTAAGTAGAAATTTGTAATATATTTACGGGGTGAGGCGGACGTGGTGGGGGAACATAAACTGGTCGTGGCGCAGGATTGAAAGGTCTTGAACCGGGTTCAGCTTCTGGCTCTGCTTCACGTCGGAGGCGCTGTAACAAAGAATTTACAATATTTAAAAAATTGAACTTAATATCACGTGCTAAGTAGAAATTTGTAATATATTTACGGGGTGAGGTGGACGTGGTGGAGGCACATAAACTGGTCGTGGCGCAGGATTAAAAGGTCTTGAACCGGGTTCAGCTTCTGGCTCTGCTTCACGTCGGAGGCGCTGTAACAAAGAATTTACAATATTTAAAAAATTGAACTTAATATCAGGTGTTAAGTAGAAATTTGTAATATATTTACGGGGTGAGGTGGACGTGGTGGGGGAACATAAACTGGTCGTGGCGCAGGATTAAAAGGTCTTGAACCGGGTTCAGCTTCTGGCTCTGCTTCGCGTCTTAGGCGCTGTAACAAACAATTCACAAAATTTAATTCAATGCACTTAATATCAGGTGTTAAGTAGAAATTTGTAATATGTTTACTGGATGAGGTGGACGTGGGGGAGGAACATAAATTGGTCGTGGCGCAGGATACCATATAGGTTTGGGATCGGGATCAGCTGGTTCGCGACGAACACGCTAGATTAAAAAGAATAATTCATTCTTTAATTATCAAGAATCGGTCCAATATTTGGTGTATGTTCATAACTGAATTTTATTATTCATATGTAAATATGTAGAATATTTTAAATTTTATGTTACCGGAAGAGTAAGTGGTTTAGGTGGTCCTGGTGGTCTTGCTGGTCCTGGTTGTCCTGGTAGTCCTACATCTGCGAATACTCCAAGTATCGTCGTACAGATGACTGCCAAAATTGTCAAGATCGTAAATTTCTTCATGATCGATGTGTGTATCTCACACGGATAACAGAATTATATTCACACCTATATTAAAATAATACGTTATTTGTCACAGAAAAACAATTACATCGAATTTAAAATTTCTTTCCCGGAAAAAAATAAAAAAATGTATATAAAAATATATCAATTTAAAAATATAAAATATAAAAATATAAAATATATCAATTTTAAAAATATAAAATATAAAAATATATCAATTTTAAAAATTTAACTTATTAAACAGAAATAGAAGAAACACTTCTCGAATGAGAAGCTCACAAATGTACTTGTGATTAATATTTTACGTGCAACTGCTTACCACGTACACAGCTCTGTAAGTCAGGATGAACTGATCTTCCAGACACTCGATAGCAGTATTTATACAAAATGTTGGTCGGGGGTTTGCACAGTTCGTACTGTGTGAAAGTTCAAGGCTGCGCTGCATCTGGCAGGGAACCACCGCTCGCGCGATACGAATGTTTGTTCATCAATTTTCCTGTATCCATTTCTTTTTAATGTTAATGCCTCTTTGTGATTAGAGTGGATACTGTATGTTGTAATTCCAGTATATTCGTGTTTTTGACGTCATATTCGAATATTTTATTAAAAGTTAAGGTAAAGATGTTGAGTTCTCGCAGTAAAAAGTTTTCATAAAAAAAAAAAAAACACTTGTAATAGAAACTAATAATAATATCGATACCATTTTGCTACAGTTGTCCCACTTTCAATATTAAAAAATTATTTAAAATTGCATTGAATAAATATATGAAAAGCCCAGTTTATATTTTCGCTACAACCATAAATTGTTCAGACCATCAACTTCAGAATTTTTAAAAATTGTATGCAATAAAATTTGTATATTTTCATGTCAAATGATTTGTGTTGTACCGGAAATATTTGGTACAGTAATCCAGTTATTCCTTCTTTTATAGTTTAAGAAATGATGATAACTTGCCAAAATTAAATACGTATTATCACCCCAGTGCGTGGTGTTTTTCTTGTGTGTGCGATAAATGCTTGGCGTCATTAAAAAAAAAAAAAAAAAAATCGGAAGAAATTTGCGAATAAAACGAAAAATCGTGTTCCACTCTCGATCGATCGAGGGCGCGGTCCTGGATCCGTACTATATCGGGAGAAAATTGTATAAATCATATTTGTAGCATCATAGCATGTCATTCATTTTAATTAAAAAATTTATCTCGTATTTTGTTAGGTTTTTTATGGCCGCTGTGCATTTTGGCGAAGCGTGGTGATACGAAGAGAAAAGTTTATAAACAATTGATTCTCATGCAGCAGCGGCAATTAACTAATTATTATTAATTTCTTCTATTTGCCTTTAGGCGGTTTTCCTCTGGCGGCGCCTGTGTGCGTCGCGCACTTTGCAGTTTGCACACGTAACCGGCCGGGCTGCGTATTATGCGTGCGGGGGATCACCGGGAATGTCAACAATGAAAAGTAAACGTATAATTTTCCGCCTTCGATAGCTTGCTACGATTAATTTAAGAACTTCGGTGATATCAGTTTTATAACATTCACTATGTTTTATCTGGGCAGCTAAATATTCTTGTATCTTGGGGTTCCCCGATTAGCTTTTATATTTCTGCAGTGATGATAAGAATGACGATGTTTTTATTTTAAATATCAAATTAACTTCTTTTATTGAGAAGAAAAAAAAATGTTTCCGCCCGGGATCGAACTGGGGACCTTCCGCGTGTTAGGCGGATGTGATAACCACTACACCACGGAAACCGATGACAAAACTTTCTTAAAGTACTTTAATATATCTTATTCACACGTTCCTATATTAATTATTTGGTCCATTAGTTATTATATTTTCTTCAAATGAAAGCATCACGGATGGGTACAGAAATGAAAGCTTATATACTATTTCTAAACGTTCTTTATTTTATACAAATTGAATTAATTATAAAACAATTGAGTTTCAGGAACAACAATACAACTTATTTAGGAGTTGCTGGCGTGCTATTTTCAAGAGCCTCTTTCTCTCTCGTCAGCAACGCGACTTTCTCTTCGTACTTCTCTCGCAAATCTCGGAAGAGGCAAAGCTGCGTCTCGTATTCTTTCTTCAAATCCGCATTCAATTTCACAGCTCCATCCATTTTATTTATCATAGTGTTGTACCGCTCTCGTTCCTCGGTGATACGAATTTCCATGCTATCCACTTCTGTCTATATCGTTAAATACACAAATAGCAGAATTTCAGATTTCATACGGTACAAGAAAGGGAATTATAAATGGTTCCGGGAGCTCGGTTTCATACTTCTTGCACGCACTTACGTGCCTACGCCTAGCTATTCGTTCGATCGTTAAGTAAACAATGCCACAGTGGTCTGGATACCTAATTTTATCGGCCAAAATTCTAATTTTTCTCAAATTCGGTGATCTAGGGTTTTTCAGGTCGCTGATAACGAATCTGACACCAAAAATGCAAAATTCAAAATCGCGGAGTCAAAATTAAAAACTCCTTTATATCGATTTTTTCCAATGCAAATTCATTTCCTATTATATACTTCGAATATTTATCGTAAATTATTAATAAAAAAACACTATTATTATTAACAAAAAATTTCGTGACTAAAATAAAATATCAATTTTTTTTATGCTTTATAATGAATAATTAAATAAATAATTAATCAAATTTCATGATTTAGTCTTCGTAATATTATATCTAATCAAAAAATGATCTGAAAAAGGAAAGCTACGCGGACTTAGAATTTCTGGAGGGTTGTCAATTCATAAAAAAAAAATACATCGTAAAGTTGAAGTTGAGAAATCGAATTTTGGCCACCCTCCAGACCACTGTGGGTTGGCTGCCTCCGATTTAGATATCCTACCTGCAGATGCTTAACTTCCATATTACGGATTTGCAAAAGGCTCCTAGTGAGAGACTCCACTTCTTTCAGCGAATTAACTTGGATGTTCAAAGCATTAATCTGCTTCTCCTGGTTCGCGGCAGTACGGATTTTAGCTTCCAACTGCAACGAGGTCTCGATCAATTTTCCCTTCAATTGGTCCACCATACGTCGAAGCATCACTTCGTCGCCGTCGCCCTTCATTAAAGTGTCGTAAGACATTTGCAACATAGCCAGCTTCTTCTCGGTGCTTTCCAGTTTCTTCCGATAGGAATCCCGCTCCTCGCTCCTTTTCTGCGAAACAAAAGAAAATTCATAAAACTGCGTAAACTAAACTTCTCCGTGATTCCCTACCTCAACTTCCTGCTTTAGTTTCGAGATCATAAGTTCATTCGACTTCTCAAGGTCCTCGGCCGAGGGTGATTCCCCCTTCGGCGCCGATGTTTCAACGGCAATTTCTTTATCTGCTTTCGGAGAATTGGCGATGACGTCATGCTCCCCGACGGAGCAAGTGTCTCCAGCGCCTATGGACGTTCGTAGAATTTCGCAAGCTTTCGACTCCTAGAACGACACAATGTTTTGATCGCTGAGTTATATTAAACTTGGCGTGTTTACAATATTTAAATTGATAAATCTTCAGATTACCGATTCTTTGTTTTGTTGACTCTCACTCTCGGAAATCTTGGGAGTCCCGGCTTCCCCCACCGTTTCCCTCGTAGCTTCGATAACGGTCACCGCTTCCGACGGAATTGGATTCGTCGGTAGACTTTCATTAACAATCTCGGACGCGTTTGTGTCTTTCGCGACTACGTCCGCCGTTTCATCTTTCGCACATTCGGCAGCTGTAGATTCCGCGTGTTGCGCAATCGAATTTTGCACCTGAGGATCGTCAGCGGCAGAGGCAACTCCATTTTCGGTGCCAGCAGGGCTCGCAACGTTCGCATTGTTCGCTTGAGTCGGTTCCGTTATTTCGGACGGAATCGGGTTTTCGCCCGCGTCTGATTTAAGTGCCTTCGTGTCTGACATTTTTATCTGCAAGAAGTGTCATTTTTATATGTTACATGCGCAACGGAACAGAGGAAGAGCGAGTTTCACTGTATTCGCGGCTGTGAACCAATCGGGATGAATACTTGCGAGCTTGAATTATTGAATACTTCGATAGAAAGTCGGTTCACGCTTGGCGAATGTAGGGACGCCTCGAATCTCGAGAACCGAATAGCTGCGTGTGGGTTCGAAATAGTGCTCTAGGTTTCACGCGCTATTCCAAGTACCACTCGAATAATTAATTGTACGATTACCAATAAGCAAGAAAGCTGAGAAAAGCTTCTCGAACGACGACGTTTCCCTCGAATACGAATTTCACTTTCACACAAAACGACTGGATATCCAGGACTAACTAAAAGTCCGATGTATTTTTGGACATTCTCGGCTCATTCTATTTTAAACTATCGTAGACGTGCGCCAGTCGAACGGCCAAGAAACCGAACATTGTATCGCATTTGAAAATAAGTAGTTCACATGAAAATTCTGCTTCACTATTCCCTTGAAAATTGAAAATAATACCGGCCGCATGATCCACGCGATAGAATACATTTCCACTTGCATCGTACGCATACCTATGAATATTTCGAAATATCATGTAACGCCGGTTGAAGCACCCATGCCGATTAGTATGAATGAATCAACCAAATAATCAAGACAACTGTTAAAAGAGAATTTATTTGCCACAGAGTAGAAACGTCGGAATTAAATTTAGAAGATTATTTATCACATTAGGTCCACTCGTATCGCTTCATTCTCTTTCGATCGTGTAGAATTCCAGCTTAGAAAGAAGATTCATTAACGTAGTTACGCTCATCACAGTGTCGTGCTCGAGGGATCTCGTACCTCGGTATTGGAGGTATTCGGAACAAATTTTATGGTAAATACATAAATGAATTCGTGTTATTTTACTCAAAGCAACATCTTTAGAATCCACTTTTCGTTCTTTCAATTTGCTACGCACATGTTGATCGACCGCATTCGAGTTTTAAATACATAACCTCAATTACGTGTATCTTGTTTCAAGTATCTTTTTATCACGATTTCTATAGACGCATAACAATAAGTTTCCACGCGATGTATTCATAAGGCAAAGTCGTACGTAGTTGGGAAAACCGATAGGATAATTTTCGCTTTCGCATTTAGCGCATTTTTCATTCAAAATTTAATATATTCGATGCTAAAGGTTAGCTTTAAATAGTCTTCGATACCCGCAACACCTACCGCAAGTTTCTCCGATCGTTATTTAAGGATTTCGTAAGATTTCGTAAAATTGAGTTTCCGTTGCAGAGAACCAACTAAGGGATGGAGGAGTACGCGAGAGAACCTTGCCCCTGGCGAATAATAGACGATTGCGGTGGTGCGTTTACCATGGGTGCCATCGGTGGTGCTGTGTTTCAGAGTATTAAGGGTTTTCGGAACGCACCCAGCGGAATAAACAAACGATTTCTGGGAAGCCTGATGGCCATTAAACAACGGTCCCCGATTATCGCTGGGAACTTTGCGCTGTGGGGCGGTATGTTCTCCACGATAGACTGCACCTTGGTACACCTTAGGAAAAAGGAGGATCCATGGAATTCTATTATCAGCGGAGCTGCGACCGGCGGAATTTTAGCTGCGAGAAATGGTTTACCAGCCATGGCTGGTAGCGCGATTATCGGTGGAGTGTTGTTGGCTTTAATCGAAGGTGTAGGAATATTTTTCACGCGCATGTCCGCGGAACAATTCAAACCTCCGTCTTTCACCAACGATCCGTCTCACCTCGGACCACCGTCGCAGGGCTATCCGTCGTAAAGGGTGTACAAATATTCTAGACTTATTTCAATTACACTTAACTAATTAAGTACAAACGTTTCATATCGTTTGAAACGATAGTAGTTAAAGAAAAACTGTCTCATCGCCAGTATCTCAGATTTGTATAGACAATTGGACTTCTTGCTTTAAGAAATAATAATAGTTCATTTTTTATTTAATGCTGTTCCTTTCTGTATTCTTATTAGACTGTTAATAGATAAACAAAACGGTTAATATAAACACATTAACGATATATATACATGGATATGATATATATTGATAAAATAAATTAATAACGATTCGTTTAATTTCTCTAAATATCATCTTCGTCTTCAATTTCTTCTTGGAAATATGTAAATGCCGAAGCTATGGACAAGTCCAGGGATCTGTTCGCGGAATCTGGTTCTCGATTATCGGTCACGGATTCGTACGATGATTTGTCGTCTGTACTTTTCAACGACTTGTTCATTAATCCTAGCAAATGAAGCTGCTCCACCTTGAAAATTTCGTAATAAAAAGTATTTCCGGAGGCAGAACGGATTTCGAGAGATTTGTATTTACCTGCAGGCTGTGCACTTGGTTATCGATTTTTGTTAATATCTTTAGAAGAAGTTCCCTTTCCTGCTTTAAGTCTCTTTGAAAAGCAAGCAGTTCGTTGGCACTCACTTTTGTACGCGGTTTTTCCAAGTCATCCTCCATCTTTCAAACTTTTTCGCACGGTTCATCAAGTTATCATTACGATCATTCGATGCTGCGCGAAGGAACGCTGTGTTTTTCGCGAATTTCTGGTTTTCGGTTCAAAGAGTTGTTATATTCATAAATACTTACTAGTGACTAAGAAATGTGTAACGTATTAGGATAAATTTTATCTAATGTCACGATGTGTCCAATGAGAAACCTTGAAAAAAGTCATCGCTTGTTTTTAAAACTTATAACGCATTCTGTAAAGGTTATGACTGTTGTTGTCGAAAGGCAGTGCCACCAACGTAATACGCTGCAAACTTCAGTACGGTCGCTGGGCGTATTTTTTATAATGTTGGTCAGCTTGGATTTCAAATTTATTATCGAATTTCTTGGATGAAGGATAAAGAATACAGGGCGAATTCCACTTACGCTCAAATCGCCCGCAACGCCCGTGGTTAACATTCGAAAATTTATGAAAATCTCATGAAATATGGAAGAATAATAAAATTTAAAAAAAATTAAAATCGACTTCAAAACAATAAAATTACACTAAAAAGTACAAAATAATTTTTTCTCTTATTTAATCTACGATTCTCATATTTTTTAAGTCGGCGCCAATGCGAATCAGTGCAAATGCGACTCTATGGAAAAAAGGCTGTTTTATTTTGGATAGTTTGAGTGAGTTCTATACGGTCTTTTCACAGAGTAATGTAATAATAGTTTATTTTTCTACAGAATTCTACGTAACACTACAGCGCAATCGCATTTCTTTAGGTACAGAATCTGTATTGGATCACAATATAATCTATATAGCTATACGATTATATTAATTTGTAAACTTTCGAGTGGTTGAATTAACTTAAATAGAATCAATACGAATCTTTCCATTCAAAATTCATTTCAGTATACAGAGTAGTCTCTTATCTGTTGACTACGTAGATCGAAGATTAGGAATTTTTTCCTCCTAATTTTACTGTTCCGCTCTGCAATGTATTATTACTGTATAATGAGGTACATACATACATACATTGTCACTGACACAAGATTTTCATTAGATTTTATGTACATATACATACAGAATACATTCAAATTGGGAGCACAACTAGTGTTACCATGCTATCGTAATAAGAAAGGTTATAATCTAGTGTTGGAATATCGCAATTATGGGAAGATAATTGTTATTATTCCTTACAAGGGAAGATCCGGAACCCGGAAATTCAAAAAATTCTGAAACTTTGTGAATATGTAGGGAATTTCCTCCTGATTACAATGCAATTCTTGTTTGTTGCCAAAATTTACTCTAAGGGGGCGAAATTAACCCCTGAAAATTCGGCAATTTTGTGATTTTATAGAAAAAATATTTCTATTTGCGAGATAAAAAAAAGTTTCAAGAAAAAAGTTACTTCTTTTAATTAGGACTATCTTTTGGTAACTAGCAATTCTTACAGTTCGCGAATTATAACACAAAATCGGAAAATAACAGAAATTTAAGGGGTCAATTTCACCCCCTTAGAGTGAATTTGGGCAGCAAACAAAAATTGCGTTGTAATCAGGAGGAAATCCCCTACATATGCACAAAGTCTCAGATTTTTTTGAATTTTCGGGTTCGGAATCTTGTTAGTCGCACATACAGTAGAATTACAGCAGCGTACGCCTCGGATGTTTTTTGTCAGAACTTACGAAGAATTCTTATAGCGACGTAATTTTTATGAAGGGATCATCGCTAAAAAAAAATAGCTTCCGGGAGAGTGGCTGTTATTCGTTCACATTTTTAATATTTTCCTATAACAAAATTACTGAGAGTTGCTGAATATACGTACTTTTAAAATAAGTAAATAGTTGTAAAAACTATACATTAGATTTTCCACAAAAAAATCTTGAAAATCACGTTTTTTTTCGTTTGCCAACTAAGCATGACCCTTTAATAAGTTTTAATTTTACAAGATACGAGACGCGCGTTGATCTTCCTATTACTTTGGAGAGATTAAAGATTTTCAAATCTGTTATCGTTTCGAAATTACTAGGTCATTTAAAAAGTTATGTACACAGGGAAAAGGAGGACGTAAAAAGACATTAAAAAGGACAGACAAGATAGGGATGATAACATCGAACAATAATTGTCCTCGCCAAAAAGAAGACTAATCTCTAGATGCAACTAACAAGCATCTAAAGCAATATTTTCACAGATTTTTTTTACAGGATATATTGTATTCAATCATTGGTATTTATAATTACATATATAAATATTGTTATACCATTTACAGAAACTGAGGTATATGGTAACCTTGCGGAATAATTTTAAGAATCAGTCACGTGGATCGATCCTATTAACATTATTATTCACGGTATATACGAGCTACAAAGAAAACAAATAAATAATTAATACAAAATTGGTACATGCGTCGTTGAACTTCTATTAATTCTATACATTCGACTAATTTTGACGATCGATTCGCAAGACCACGAGAAAATTGTGTCACGTGTTATTAGAAGAACAGTTCGGCCATAAAGGTTTTCGTTTTCTTACAATTGGTTTTTTTTTTTGCACTATTACGATAACGATATGATCGTAAACTGCTGCAGCAAGGAGTGAATTGAGAATTACCATTCGTAAGTTCCCCTTCTCTTTCGACTTTCACCAATCGTCGTTAAGTCGTAGACCATAAATTTGTTCGTTGCTGCAGCAAAGAGCGCGTCAATCTTTCGAGGAGGAGGGTGGGGATTCCCGACTATTGTCGCTTGTAAAATTTGATAAACCGAGACCACCGGCTTCGTGGCTCGAGGAGCTGGTCGGGGAATTACTGCTACTTCTAGTGCCGCCGAGTGGCGCCACCGTTCCACTCTCCGCCGGTATCAGGCCCTCCTTCATCCTTTTCTTCTGCTTCATCCTCCTGTTCTGGAACCATATTTTTACCTGCGTTTCGTTCAGCTGTAACGCTGACGCAATTTCGATGCGCCTTGCCCTGGTCAGGTACTTGTTGAAGTGGAACTCTTTCTCGAGTTCCGTGAGCTGCTTGTTCGTGAAGTTGGTCCGGCCGGTATTGTTGAAGCCGCCTGCGATACTGGCCAAGGGGCCGCCGGTAAGGCAGTTAACGGGACCACTTGTCGCATGAGTGTACGCCGATCCACTCGTACTCGCGATCGTGCTGCCACCAAATTCTCCCACGCTCTGGTTTGTCTTCGCGACTGCAACAGATTTTAGGTTTTCTTTATATTCGAACACAAGTTGTGCAACAGTTACTGCTCTACGTGATTCTCGGGATTTCAATGCGACAGATTTCTGCTTGCGACTCTGTATGCCGTGTCGCGAGTTGTCAAAAGGTGCTGGTCATCCAAAAGTAACTACTTATTTGGTAAATATAATTTCTGTCGTGTCGTGTGGGACGCGATAGTACTTCTGTTTCCCAACTACCCACCACGTGTGCTGGACGATTCTAAGAACGTGGTTGATGCGTTCTCGCTACGAAATATTCGAAATCTGCAATATTCCTCGAGCTGTTCTGGTCGCAGAATCAAACTGTCCGATTAAAACTTTGAGAGATCAATTACATAGCAGATAGTTAGGAATTAGTGCTCGCTAAAAGTGACACATCTTTGGTTTATATTCCCTTCTGTTTCGGACGTGGACGTTAATACCCAACGTGCCCATAGTAGAGGTTAGGGGCAATATATGCCGATTAAGCTTACGTTTAGGCTTTCGACCGATGGCCAGTTATTGTCCAACACAGCTGGTCAGTGTTCTAAGGACAGAATCCGTTCAACCATGGATTCAGGATAGGGTTAAGCCCTAAAATTGGATCGAATTGCATCAGCTGTTACCGAACATCGAGAATAAATCATTACGTCATATTACTTCGCCCGTATTTATCGATCGACTAACTTGGTCACTCTAATTTCTGTTTCTGAAGTTATTATAACAGTTTCAGGGACATGTCTCGTATCGATGTTTCACGCTAAGTAATTTGTGTAGGTACGTGGCGATTGTAAGTTCCGAAGTTAATTCGGAAATACGATTCCTAAGTGTTTTGAAAAATTATCTCCGCCTGTTTGGTTTATCGCGAGTGTTCGTACTTTGTACAAAGATAATTGCAGTTAAGCAGTCTAAAAGGAGCCACGCGTCCCGACGAAAAAAAGGTGGCGTCTACGCATTATGGAAATTAGATTGTTATTTAGTCTGCCGGTATGTGGAAGTCAATTTACTTAATGGCAGAGGGTGGACGAAACTGTCAAGGCACCGCCTTAGAGCCACATTTTCTTTTTTACCCATGATTGCCTGTATCGTTTCCCGGCGCGGCGTACGCCTTCGTCGCATTAGTTTTTATATAATATTATATATTTTGAGTCGCGCTGATAATGCGACACGAGTGTCGGGATAGAATAAAATATGGCACGGTCGATTTCTCTCGAGGATAAGGCGAATGTTATTTAGCGGATTTCCCGAATGATCCGTAAGCATCAGTCACTTAAACACCGTGTTCCGAAGTTGGCCCGTGGCCATTAAGCTCACGCATCTTCAAGCCGAATAATCAAGTTGGACAAGTTCTATTAGTAGTCACGGCCGGCGTGATAGCATGAAATGTTTTCCGTTTTCGCGACTCATTCATCAATTTAGCACCTTAACGGGAGGACAGAGCGCGGGGTTGCTGATTTTCTATACGATACCGCTGTATCTCACGAATCAGCCGAGTCTCCGTGAGTCGAGGATCGTTACCGGTGCCGATGGAACTTTCCTCGGGCCTCGGCCACCGCGATTTTATTGTTAGACAATGCTTCGGCAGACGAGAATGTAGCTGTTTCCCTCGACAGTTATTTCTCTTCGGGACAAGCGGAGTTCTGTAGAATCCTTGAAACTGATCCTATTCAAACGTTTTCAAATGCTCGAGCCGACGGAAAAGATTTTTCCTTCGCGCTCTGTTTCAGCCTAAAAATAGGTGGCAGCGTGGAGCTTTGTAATTGGAGAAATAAAAGTGGAAGTCGGTCAATCCGCATTACTGTCTTGCCACTGAATAATCGATGAAACTTAGCGATACGTCGTGTACTTGTTCCATTCGTGATATAATCAGTTACGTCTGATTTCATTCTAAAAAGGCAGATCTCGAATGCCGAGCGACCAAGGAAACGTTTGCTCGCGCGGAATGAACAAATCACCTTCGATTAAACGCCGCCGCTACTCCGGTAATTAGAATTTCTTCTACCTCGGACGCTAATAACACTAATTAAAACCGCAGGTATCGTTTAGCGATGCAAATGTTACACGATCGTGTCGGATCGAATGATAGACTTGTTGGTTGAACCAGTAACTATAATTTTCTTCACCTCGTGAAACAACTTTAATACATAGAAACTGTGCACATAGACAGATATTTCTATTTATATTTGTATTTGATAAAAAAACTCGGAATGTCGCACGGTTGTGCCATAAAGTATTGAACACGGTTTTTTCGTTTTTTCAATAATTTCCCTAGTGGAAGAAAACAAACTTAGTTTTGACAAACTTGGTCCCAAAACAAAAAGAGGGAAGAAATTTGAATAATCGTTCGAAAGACTGTGTTATTTTAATTCTAAGATAAAAATTTGAATTGTAAACCCGAATTTGGGTGGAAACGACGCGGACGTTTTGGGCCCGGAAATTATTTGTCCCGGGAAGAAATGAGAACAGGCGAAGCGTCGCGGAAGGGGTAAGAGGTGTGACGGGGAATAAAGGAATAGACAGATCGAGGCAGGTTAAAGACCGCGATAGCGCGCAGTTAAGTGGCTTGTTGACGGCATTATTTAGTTTCCGAAGGGGTGAGCTTTTGAAGAGTTTTTTTGCAAACTTTTAAAATACTGATCAGTTCAGTTAAGGGGTAACACCACTCTAGAGGCAGAAAAAGAAGACCTAAATTTGAAAATTTATTTTGTGAGTATGACAAACGGAATAGAATTTCTTTTCAGAGGGTTTATTTAACACATATTGAAGTACGAAAACAATTTTTTTATTTTTGGTTCCAGGAATCCTACATGCCGAGAAATCCGTCCTCCCGTGGCGGCGTTTTCAAAAAAGCTGTTTTCGACGACACATTAAGTCAACGGCACATTAATTTGTAGACTTGTGGCTATAACCGGTACCAGAATGAAGTCAAAATTTTGGAAATTTAATGTTTGGCACAGTTTTGAAAATAAAGTTACATTGACAAAATCCTAACTTCATTTTCAAAACTGTGCCAAACATTAAATTTCCAATATTTTTACTTCATTCTGGTACCGGCTATAGCCACAAGTCTACAAATTAATGTGCCGTTTGAATTTTTAATTTCAGATGAGCTGGACAGCCGGAATTATGTCACCCGTCGACCAACATTTTTTTCGCACCATGTCTCTTTCGAGAGCTGTAGAGTCAATTCCACTCCATATTTTAACTTCAAAATATTCTGAATAACTGTTCAAATGTTAATAAATATGTATTACAAATTCCAAGATATTGTGTTTTCATGGTTCGTCAAAAAAATTCCCCAAAAAGTGAAAGAAAAACAGGCCGTCACGCCAGACGACCCCCTCAAGTCGATAGGGAGTTCGTTATTGGTTCGTTGTGCTACAATTATTTCGAATCACAATAATAGAAACACTAACTTGCTCTGGGAACAGGCAATAATTTTTCACTTTGATCTTATTCACATTAAGTATGCTTGGAGGGGAGGGGCCTTTGCGATTGGCTAATGTCATCGAGTTCCAAGCTGTTAGAAAAACGAATAATTGTGTTTCACGTTGACGCAACGTCGATCGACCAAATGCGCTTAAACTCGCTGCCAAACATGAATGTAATTCTCGCGCACGTACGCGCGCGCGCCGATGCAAACAAGAGTGTGTGCGGTGGGCGCGAGTGGACTACCACAGGTAACACGTAGCATGCCAGTCCGGCTTCGTTCAAAGGCCCCCCGATTAAATCTCACCTGGCTTAATATTATTATTTTACGCGGCGGCCTGCATGTGGAAGCGGCGCGGAGAGGGGAGCATGTAATTGGAAAGAGAGGGAAAAAGCTGGTGGATAGCGCTACGTAGCTCCGTGAACAATCTTTATTTTTTCAAAAAGAAACCAAATGCTTCGATTTTCAGCGCACACGATGAATTGCTAATGCGTTCGACAGCTTGCGATTTCTTCGTGGTGCGAGACACTGAAGATATCTATTTTCCATTCCAGTCTTTCAAGTTTCTTATTTCGTAGAAAAGAAAATAGGAGGACCCAGCGAATTCGCTATTTTGCACTTCTTATCGCGAACAGCCAAGTTGATTTCTGCTACACGGACGTGTAGTGATTAATTTTCTGTAATCTCGGTGAGAGAAAATGCGAAGAGGAGGCGAAGCGGAGGACGGTTGCAAACAGATGAGGAGGGATCGAGGTGTATGTAGTATGAAAGCATTAAGAAGACTACCCTAGCTGAGAACTAAGTAGAGTTCCTGCTCTCGATCCGGTTCTCGCGGATCCGCTTAAGAAGAAGTCTGATTTATTCGGTCATTGAGAAAATTTCTCATTTCACCGTGATGTTTGACGACCTGCTTTTGATCGATAACATTCTGCTGCCTTCAAATTTTCCGGGGCGTCTCCAATTAGGTTTCGCACGCATTCTGAGAGGATTCTTATATCCTTGTTCTTATATCCTTGTACACTATGTGTAATTTCCCTTGTCTTTGTGGTTCTCTCTTGCCTTTCTGATGCATTTAACTTTAATTCTAATTCTTACATGTAATGTTTTGGGGTTAGGTTGCAAAACAGCAGGTATGCTGAACCTCGCCCACTCATCACTTGATTCGTGGTGAACTTCACGTAACTTGTGGTGAATAAAGACGATTTATTATTATTATTATTATTACTTTATACACTTTGTGTGTATAAAGGGGAAGGGATTTTATCGATTGCATTGATTCGCAGAGTTTTATAAAGAGATATTCTGTGGCATGTTATAGTCCAAGTATATAAAATTATAATTATTTAAATAATAATTTTTTGTGTAGGTAAAGATTTAATTTAAAAATTAATGAAACTTTGATTTAGTTATTAAATATAGTTTGTCTCGTTAGTTACTCTTTTCACTTGGCAGTAGTTTCACTGGCTCCTTGTTTTTCACGCGTTCTAAAATACAGAAGCTAATGCCCCGCTTTGATCCACGGTAATAGTATTGTATTGGGAAAGCAAGAATTTCGATACGCCAACTAGTGGCAGAAAATTAAACTACTGTGAGTAGGCCGAAATCCGTCGAAGTCCATACGATTATCAGTGTTTATATACACATTTTGTGAAAAACGAGTGTTTTACTTCTTCGATTAATAAATACTTATTCGGAATGTTTGGTGGGATCCGGGCCTACTTGCAATAGTTCGCCAACTTACCACCACAGCGCTGGAATCTAAGCCACGCCTCCACTTGGTTTCCCAATAGTAATTTAGTAAATGAATCGCAGAGTGTCAGCTTCTTTAATCCGTCCCGATAAAATCGCGGGTTCGCAAGAAACTAATCCGTTGATCACACAGGATCATCTGCCCTTATGCGGTAACGATCCCCTTTTAGAGGAGCATTACGCAATTCAAATATTATTCAAAGGCTAAAAGCCAGGGGGCATGGTGCAGATGACGTAAGGAAACGCAGGGGTTGAATGTGTGCGCGAGCGGCCACGAGGACCTCCGGTATTACGTTACCGGAAAGATGGTCCTCGATGGGGGCACCGCATTCCTTCCTCTTCTGATTTCCCTAATTTCAGAAAATTTCAACGCGTTCCGTCCATCCATATTCCATTCGACTGCTAGAGGAAACCTTTCGACCCCGAAGCGTTTTGAAACTTGCTGTGGGTGAATTTAAGAATTCTGTCACTACGGTGTAAGCACTTTTGCAAACATTAAGGAGTTAGCGCAGTGAGTAAAGTCAGAAAAATAAGGATCCTTTGGGAATTTATTTGTTTTTTTAATGCATAGTTTTTATTTTATAGATGAAAAATGAGTGTTTTTCTCTACGAAAATCGATCATCCCACTTTAACATCCGCCATTTTGTCCAAGATTAATATTTTATAAAACTGAACGATTAAAGACCAGATAAACTATTCTACTACTTAAATCTTCTTCGTTTTTCGATTTTAGATAACCAAGTTCCAAACAATGATGGTCACCGTGAAACATATTTCTAAAATGAGTTCCCGGGAAATCAGTTGTAATTTTGCAATAAATTAATACTTTGTCTCTCATTTGAATAAAAAAACCATTGCATAAAAATATGCATGTACTTACTTCCTGAAATAAATTCTCAAAGAATCGCTCTTTTCCTGACCTAACTGACTACGACAACCCCTTAAATACAATAATTATTTCTCCCCTTACGATAAGAATTAAAAATGATACATTACTGCGAACGTCTAACAACACACCACATCTGCGAAATTAATGTTATCTCTAGTATCCCAAACTTCCTAGAGCTACCCGAACAGGATACCTCTCAGCAAGAAAAAACTACCGTCTAGCCACTCTCCAGCTGTATTTGAAGCTATCTGATTTCCACATCCGATTACACGCTACAACGCCCGGGGATATAGCTTCTTTTATTGGATAAATATTTGAGTCGTAAATGCAGATTACAGGATCCTCCGTGCCAGGGATGAATGAATGTGGGATTAAGCTGGGTTTACATTAGTCCAGTCGCTGGATCCAGTGAGTGGTTCGACTGGAAATCGGTCGACGTCTACATTATTCCAGTCGCTGGATCCAGCGAGTGATTCGACTGGATATCAGTGGATGTCTTGATTATTCCAGTCATTTCTAAACCGTTGAAAGTGGTAGACTGTAATAACAATGGATTCACGCAAAAGAAGGATAAAAAAACATATGAAACTTGCTTCAATGTTAATTTGTGAAGAAGTTATTGATACAGTTGATGAAGAAATGAAGAAAAAAAAGCGAATTTGGATGCGAAACTGGATAAGCAAACACGTGTACGCTGTACTACGCTTCAGGCGGCACTGGACTGAGCCGTGTAGACCAGTCCAGCAACGCTGGAATGTTGTGTTCTCGACGGAGGGGGTAAACACTGGATCGAAAAGTAGACTTTCGATCCAGTCGAAATCTACTGGAATGACAACACTGCACTGGAATGAACACTGTTTACATTATTCCAGTTCTAATCCAGTGCTGTACTGGATCACTGGACTGGATTAATGTAAACCCAGCTTTAGGGACTTGGGGACCATCTCGGTCACGCTGGATTAATAGAAAAACGCACGCGTTTGCTACTGTTTAGCATCGCACAATAACTCGTTCAGTTTATTACACTTATTGTTGGTCGTCAGGTGCTTGCGTACCGCGGTGTCGCGCGCCTACTGTGACCGACAACGATACTGCGAAACACAGTCGTTAACTTTTTATTCGGTAGGGAGCGATTTACGATTTTCGGGATCTGCGATAGCCGCGCTCCGTCCCCGCTGTTTCGGCGAGCGCGGAATATTAAATTGTGCATATGGACGCGCGAAACACGAGCGCAGACGAGGAACTTTCGCGAACCGCGAGTCGTTCGTTTGTCGACTAACAGGCCCCGCTGAACGGTAATAAGGAATATCGCGACGTTTAACGAGCCTCGTAAAACCGTTATTGTTACTCGAACGGCATCAATAGCGCTATCGTGTTTTACTGTTACGCGCGTTCCTCGTAATAAAGTTGCCCGACCGTTGACGTTTCTCGCGAAGCGCGCTCCCAGTAAATTCTGTCACGGTAACACCTAACGAGCGCGGATCGAACCTGTTCCGTCGCGAATAGACACAAGCACGCCTATATTTAGGTACGCCGGCATTTTATTACCGTGTACGATTCCACGATAAGGAAACTCGTGTTTCTTTAATGGGTTCGTTTCTCTTGGGTAGATAACGGATTGCTGAATCTTTCATCGTTTCTATGATACTTCCTTTGGCGAAGGAAGCTTCGTTTGGAATGTAATTGCGTGGCTAAAGTGCTTGTATGTGGAGGGTGAGATTCTTCCTACTGTTTTGATGGCGAACGGGCATTTAGTGACGGTACAACTGATCGGAATTAACGTCAGACTTCTGTGGGAGACTTTTATGAAGATACTTGAAAGAGGAGTACATAGATGGTTTGTCTTTTCCCGAATTTCGGAGGATATTGATTGGCCCGCGCAGTCGTAGTTATGAAGTGACAAAACAATTTTGCTGACCTAATTCCCGGCTAGTTGCCCCCTGTCGTCGACGCGCCTCGTCGACTATCGGGATAGATAATGTCCTGAGTCACAGTCAACTGTAAAGAGCAGGTCTCCTCGAACAAGATTGCAATCCAGTCAGTTGAGACAGTAATACATATTTAATTAGCTATCGCGGGAGATTATCGATGAAAATAATGAAGTATGCACTTCTTTTACTATTCTTTCCGTTTAACTCGCGATCACTTTGATTTATTTGTGTAAAGACAGCTCCAAATGGAACAAGTTATGATGAAGGACCTGCGCTGCGTGGAGGAAGGTGGGGGTTCCCATTGGCTGGGCGGGTATAGCGCGTTGTAGCGACACCTAGCATTTCCTGCTAAAATTAGGCGTTCCGCGTTTTGCACTGGATTTCTTGATAATTTCTGCAATCTTTCTGCTCGCCAAGTTGCTGGGCAACTTTTTCTACAAATTCGTTTGACTTATTCGTTACTCGGACAGTCGAAATCTAGTACTGGTAGACGTGTGTACAAAGGAAGGGTAAACCCGGACAAAACCGGGTACCTGCGTAAAACCGGGACGTGCTATTATTTTTTAAACTGCCTCAAATTTTCTCGCGTCGTTGCAGCGACATATTGTGGGGATGTCCATTATTTTATCAATAAAAGATAATCGTGTTACAAGCGTGTTTTCGTAGGTTGTATCGTCTTGTGTGTTTTTGAAGGCTCTGATCTAATTTTCGATTATTAAGAAACTTCAATAACTTTTGACAGTGTTCGGGTGTGAATTATGTTAATTGTTGCATATTAAAGTGTAAATAGTTAAAAGGTTTGTTTTTATTTCGCGATGGTATTGTTGATAGTTCGTAATATTTAGAAAATTTTATGCTGGGGCAAAACCGTAAAAACGAATCATATTTTAAATCGTTATTTTTTTGTATTTGTTCTTCTATTAAACGAATTGGATATTTAGTCTCCACCCTAAATTTTAACCTTAAATAAATAATTTAACAATTATAGATTAATTTTAAGAATTCAATTTTTTTAATTTTATTAATAGTTTTTGTATTTTTTAATAAATTAGAGTATAATATATACTATAAATATAAATTCTATAAATAGGTATGTTATTATTTGACCCTCGTACAACGAATGCAGGTTCATTTTGATCCAACTCTGACAAAGTCTATCACGATATTTGTGTTGGCAATGGCATGGCTAAATTGCAGTAACATTATTTGTAAAAATCATACAGGATATACACCTATTTTATGTACCAAATGTCCATAAATATTTTTTTATGTATTTTTTTATCAATAAATTTTAGTGAATTTGAGAAATTTTGATTATTTAATTCATTTTATATTCAATTTTTTGTGAAATGTTGCTATGGGTCAAACTCACCCTGCATTCCTTTCACGCGACCATATCCACCATTCGTCATCCGAGTGTTAATAAAGAGTTTATGCTAATGAATCCTGATTGCAATTTCTTTTTTACATTAATAATATCAAAGTCATGAGCTTTTATCCTTAACATTTCGAACGGTAAACTCGGGGATCACGAAAGGTGTCCCAGCTCATTATGCCTGGCTAATCCAGATGACTGACTATTTTCACAAAAATAAAATAATTTTTTTTTTAAAAAATCAGAATCTAAATTTCAGGCGGAGCTGAGTAGTAAAGCTAGTGTTCATATAAATTTCTGAAATTGATTTTCATTCCTTTCCTGCTGACAATGAAATGTTTCCTCATCGATAAGGCCGAAACTTGAATTCCTGCCTATGATCTACCTACACACATACCCGCCCATACACGTATCGAACGATTGCGTGCGGTGAACTTTATTTACGGCTTTGAGGTCAGTTGATTTGGCACGTTAATAATCACAGGTTTATCGGCCTTGTATGGTATTTGTTCGTCAACGTCCACCTTCGTCGTCCGCTTATCACAGGCGAACGAATCTGTGACGACGTCGGTTTTCAGTTTTCGCACAATAGGATATAAATACTCGCCCGGAGGGTATGTACCCTTCGGCTTGAAGTTGGAAGCAGCGTGCCGAGGTTCTAGAGGTTGAGCCATCGGGATAGGGCCGCGGTTGGGTGACGGCGCGTATCGGTGGCTGGTCGAGGCGAGCTTTTTTCTGAACGGGTGCGAGCCCCGAGCGGGCGCTAGCCACGGTTCGAAAGGCATGGGCGCGATATATCGTCGGTGAAGTGCCGCGGAAATGAAAATCACCGTGAGCGAGACACGTGGACAGGGTTGGTGATTGTCAGAGCGTTAGGTGGTAGGGGCTTGCGAGTGGTCGGTGGTAGTCGGCCGAGTCCGCTGTGCCGGGACTCGAGGGTCGGGAGCGAGGGAGCAAGGCAGCATGGGAGCAAGGGAGAGTCAGTTACTTAGGCAAGCGGCAGGGTTGTTGCGGGAGTTGCGGGATCCGGGGTTGCCAGGTTCGGCGGGTGGCAGCCCGGGTGGAAACACGCGAACGATCCTCTGATCCCCTCGCGAGATATCGGCCACTCACTCACGCGTCCGCCGACGGCCCTAGCCGCGCCGCAACACGCTGCCCTGCCTGACTGCCTGCCTGCTTGCTTGCTTGCTTGCTTGCTTGCCTGCTTGCTTACTTGCTTGCTTTGCCTGGCCGACTGGCTGGCTCGCTGGGCTGGCTAGCTGGTCAGTTGCTCCGCTCTACCTACGCTCGCAAACCGACCGATCTACCTCTTTCTCTTTATTTTTCCTCCTCGATTCGTCTTTTTCGCCCGAGCTTATTTTCACTCCGTTCCTCGTCGCTCCCTCTTCTGCTTCTTTCAGCCGTCTTCGCGCGTATTTCTCTTTAGTCTAGGCTTTCGTTTCTCCTCGCCTTCCTCATCCTTCTCTTCCGTCCTTCCCCTTTCGCTTCGTATTTTCATTTTCATCCTTGAAGCGTTAGGGGAGACCGGGGCTGGTAGGCCAATTTTTCAGTTTTTGATTTTTAATAAATTATATGGGCGAAATATCATTAAATCGGCTACTATATTTGATAGGGCATACATTTGGCTATTTGAATAAATTATTAACGTTGACTCAATGTGACAACATTTCAGGCATTTTAATGTTTTTCTAACACCTTACATGCTGGTCAACCAGCCCCGTGGTCGGGGTTGGTAGACTAACAGTATGGGGTAGGTTGACTATAGGTGCAATCAGTTAAGAAAATTTTGTTAGCAACTTATCTGAGTGGTAATAACATAGCACAATGTCACGAGAGTTGTTTTATTATAAAATATTTATTACTTTTTAATAATAAATAACAATTTAAACCTTTATAGTAGCAATAAATCTTATATCTAGTATTATAAAAACATTCGCCATCTTCTATCAACTAATTACTATCTTCACAATCTGATGTGCAATTTTTGCACTCATAGAAAAGTATATTTCCTTTTACGCATCTCGAGTGCACCCACATCTTGCAAGAAATACATTGAACCCATTCTTCTCCAGGAATACTTTTTGAATAAAATTCAGTGCATTCAACGCACGTTGTATCGTCTGCATCATCAGAGGAGTAATTAGTGTCTTGTGTCTTCATTTTCTTTGTTGTCTGTCCCTAGTGTCTCTACAGTTTTCTTTGGGGTATCACTGGGGTTGGTTGACCAGCTTAGTCATGTAACCCCGGACGTTATTAGTCAACCAGCCCCGAACGATCATTTTGACTTCAATACTCTATACAACCTGTAATTATTTATGTAAAATCAAAAACGCAGTCTCAATAGGTTGTTTAATAAACAAACTTTAAAATAGTCCCTTCACCTTTATTCTACTGTGACTATATAGAGCGTGGAAACATAAAATCTTTAAGAAAACATATTTACTTAAGTAGCCAATTTTTCGATAAACGCTGGTAACTGCCAAACAACGTGTAATGGTGGTGTCGGACACAAATGAATGACATAGTAGAAGTGACTTGCTCCTACAGAAAATCGTTCCGCGGTAGAGCACACGTCGGTGGAAAGTTATTAACAATTAGTCAACCTACCCCTGGGGCCAACCAGCCCCGGTCTCCCCTACAGCATTTCAGACAATTATGAATATACCTAATTCTGACAGTTTCATCCTCAGCTTTGTCAGTGGCTTCTCAGTCACATCGAAGGTCATAAGAGTCTCTTCCACTTCCCCACTCTATTCTTCACTCTCTGCGGAGCTTTTCCTTTATATACTCTAGTTTTAGATCGCCTTGTTCATTCCGCTCCACTGTTATTTCTCTTCTTTCGCCTCGCTCGTGGCGCTCGTCTTTTCCGTTCATCGCGCTCCATCCGTCCGTTCTAATTGTAAGTTCATACAGAGCCGTCTAGGTTGCTGGCAGGTGTCCGATATTCGCTTTTCGCGCACGAGGAACTTCTCAATCGCAGTCGTATCGGCGCCGAGGTATTTCCTTCTGCCGTCTTCCACTCTTCTCGCCTGTCTTCCTTTTTCTGCGTACATTCTGTTCAGTTATACGGTTTTGTTCCTTCCAACTGTCCGCGATGCATCGCGATCTCTCGCATTCCCTTTGCAACGCTATCGATTCTATACTCACCGGAGGATCGCAATTATTTTAATCACTTTCGTTGCCGTTTGGACTTTTCGGAGCATGGCTAGGTTTTCTTTTGCACACCGCCGCGAGGCGCCAACTTCTTTCGGTCTCTCCGTTTCTTCTAGATGTTACAGTAATGGCTGACTTATTACCGCATGCGAAAGGGAAGTGTGGCAGGAGGAAATTGGCAAAGGTGAGCTTCGCGTTTCAGGCTTGCACGATGTATGCCCATGCCGCCCTCCTACTTCTGCCCTCGACTCATATTTGAACGCAGCCTCGATAACGATATGCATCTTCTGAAAGGGTGTGAAGAGCGAGAGACGCGAGAAAGGCGAGTCAAAATTCTGCACGAGAAAGTCTTACGTTGTATTTTCGTCTTGTAATCTTCAGAGGCGGATATGTATTTATGTACCTGAGCTAAGTGGGTTGCGGCTTTATATTTCGGGGGAAAGAAATTGGAAAAGGTTCGACACGGAGGCTTGAGACAATTTTAAAAACAATTCATTTTTCTTTCATGTAGCAAATTAGGAATAATTCATATGTGAGTTGTCATAGTGGATTAATTTTAAAATTGTCTGAACTCTTTTCGATTACAATATTTAATGATATTTCACGAAAATCGCCAAATCCGCCGGTGGTAATCTTACTCAAATATTTTAGTAAATTAATAGAATCTGCCCTGAAAAATGTTGATTTCGAAGTCAATTCCATATGTACATCCCTAGTAGCACAAAATATTGAATGCACATAGATCCAATATTAAAAAGAGGTTCAATCTCTTTTTTTGATATTTAAATATACATACAATATTTATTCTAGATCAAGAAGCAAATATTTTTTCCAAATATACTGGAAATATACATTTTATATTGTAAAAAAAAATATTATTTCAAATATAAAGTGTATTTTACATTTCCTGAATATTTATCTTGGAATTCTGAATATTAATTTCACGTTTCCAGAATATTTGCTTTACATTTTCTAAACATTTCTTTTATATATTCCACGAATATTTAGTTCATATTTCCTAAACATTTATTTCACATTTTCAGTATGTGTATATAATATTTGGAATTAACATATTTTTCATATTAAAAAGTGTGGCTAAAAAAATATTTTTTTAATATTCAGAAAAAATATTTAACCAATATTTTGTGCTACTAGGGAATTTACTTAGTCAGGGTTCGATTATACCTGAAAATATCGCTAACGTTTCTCAAAGTATTTATTGAGAACTCAAATCTACATCGTCGAGGTTCGAGTCTACTTAAAAGTATTTTTTTTTTTTCGAAGTACTCATGAAGTGTTCGAAAGTATCCACTCAGATTCGAGCCTACTTCCAATACACTTTATCCCATCACTAGATTCCAGGACGTAAGAAAGCTGATATGTAGTTATATTATACACGATTGAACGCAAACGACCGATGCTCGTAGCCGAACGAAAGCGTGCAATCACGAAGGTTGCTTATCCTCAGGTTTCTATTCATACGTTACGCGAAATATGTCGTAAAACTGCTGAAATGGTATAGGCACGGCCGCGAGGCTCGAGAAGCATAATTCGTCGTAACTGGTTCGTTGCTTCTGCGTTAACCTTAATGTACGTTCCTACATCAAGTAGACTGAATTGCTGAGAGTTTAAATCACATTTAAGACTAGTATCTATACCTATAGAGACGTTGTTAATGAAACTGACAAGACTGAAATGTTGCTGCGTGACTGGGCCGCGAACTGTAGGGTAAGTCGGGGAGAGATGGCCCAGTTTTTAAAAAAATCAGCACACCGTAAATTTAGTGGTTTTATAAAGGACAAAAATATATTCGCAAAAGGAGCGTGATCGAGCCATCTCACCCGCAGTGCCATCTCACCCGGAATTACCCTAGGTATTTTGATTCAGAAATTGATATGAGTCCAGTTTAGGTACATTTTTAGGGATCGTTTAATTGAGACTTAACCCTGGCTGAATAACTTGGAAGCTACTTCAATCTTCCATTCCAAATTCAAAAGTTTACGATAAGCGTTTAGAGTTTGAAATAGAATTTCTTCTTTGAAAGTTCAAAAGGAAGGGTTTTCAAAGAGGACATATTTGTCGATTCAGGTTTCTTCTCATAAAAAATAGTGATCTAAGCAAAATTCCCTGGATCTCTGCTTTTTATTCCTCCTGTATGATTAAAACGGAAAATTTTTGGTAACAAGCCATTGGCGTATCAGTGAAAAAAATTTGTAAATACATATTGCGCGGCGTGGAAAGAATATTTTTCTTTAGAAGCATCATGAATGAGTGGAATTATGATTGCTTTGTGCGGGAGGCTGGTTATTTGTTCCGCTCTTTTTTGTTCTGGCGGGGTCGCCAATCCCGCTATTGATTACAGAAGGAAGAAATCGAGCCCGGTATGATAAATCGGGAGAGCTGACAACGCCTCGACGCTTGTCTCTCCTCTCCCCTTCCCCCTTTCCCTTTTCTCTTTTCTGCCGCTTTCCCTGAGCCCGTGAAGGGTGGTCCGCACCGGGCGTCCCCATAGAGACCCTCTATTCTGGACCCTCTGGAGCACATTATGGAGGCACCGAGGGAAAAAGCAGAGCTAACTATTGTGAGATTCTACCCAACCAAAAAACTTAACCAACCAAAATCAACCGAGCACTCCCCACTCCTCTGCTCCGCCCATCTTGTTATTTCGATTGAATCGGCCTGCGCGGTGCTGCGCGGTTCCTCCTTTTCATTCAACTAAGGTCGGGGCCAGATATATTGGCCGGTGAATTCGTTTTCGCAGCTAACGCACACCTCTACGCTAAGAGCTCGGTTTAGCCTACACGTCAAGAGCTTGGCGCTATCCCCACCACTTCTGGCGCACTCTTTCTCTGGCAAGGCGAGAGCGAGTCAGAAAACGTTGAGAATAGAAGAATGATGTAGGTATGTATTTCTCCGCTAAGAACTCGGTTTGGCCTACACGTTAAGAGCTCAGCGCTATCCCCACCACTTCAGGCGCACTCTTTTTCTGGAAAGGCGAGAGTGAGTCAGAAAACGTTGAGAATAGGAGGATACTCCTCACGAAACTCACCGGCCAATATATCCGGCCCCGACCTTAGCTAAATTATTATATTCCGAAATTAAAAAAAATGTAACCTTCGTCACGGGCCCCTCCCTTTTTCGGCTTCTAATTTTAATAGTCATAAAGTAGATAAGTACATCCTCGTTTGAGCGTTAATTTTCAAGCATCGATTCTCTCAAATATGTTCTTAATTTCTTTTACATTTTAAACACTGAAGAGTAGAATCGCATGAGTAGAATTTCACGCACGCGCAATAATTGTGTAAGGAAAGAATTCGCGATATTCTGTTCACGCGCGCGATTAAGAGGCGTAAAGGGAAAGTTGCGGGAAGACGGAAAAGGGTTGAGCGAGGGCGATGGAGTTTCGTTCGCATGTTCCGACGTAATAAGCGTCACCCGCTGGAACTTCCCGGCTGGTATTATTAATTTGATTATAATGAGCTATTAAGTGAAACGCTGGTAATCCTGACAAGCTCCATTCAACGACTAGGCTTACAGTCACTCTCGGAACCCGGTGATTGCCTCGAGCCCCGTGGCTGTTAAGCAAATTAGCGGCGAGTTAGGGGAGGCTTGTCTGCTTGTCTTCTCGCTCACTCGCTTGCCTCGCCCGTTTCTTTCCCATCGATTTGCGATACGCTACTTTTATCCCGAATCTCACGCTGTGACAAAGACAATCCGACGACATTCTACTCGCGTGTGTCGCGATACCATCGTCCGCGCCCGTTCAATTCGATGATTAATAAGGGATTTATCGCTCGATGCACACGATGCCTCGGGAGTAATGGGGCGATTATTTAACGAGTTAGCGATTTAGAAACAGTTCACTTTGCTTATTCTTACAAGGAGAGTATTTTAGGTGTCCGCCTCCGATCATTTTGATTTTTGGATATGTTATAGAGGACCAAAAAATAAGAAACACGTGTTTTTTATTTTTCCCGTTTTCATATTTGGGGGGGGGGGGGGGGTGAAAACTGTGTTCCAAGTTAGGGTTGAAAAATCATTTTTGTGGATTTTTTGAAAATCTGAGGATTCAGTCATATTTCGCATTCAAAGACACAAAATTCGTCCATTGACACTATTCCCATATCTTTAATAGTTCTCGAGATATTCCACAAAAATGATTTTTCAACCCTAACTTTGAACACAGTTTTCACCCCCCCAAATATGAAAACGGCGAAAAATAAAAAAACACGTATTTCTTATTTTTCGGTCCTCTATAACATATCCAAAAACCAAAGCAATCGGAGATGATCACCTGAAAATCTTATCATTTTGGGGGGTGGTTTCACCCCCTAAATATGAAAACAGGCCGCTATAAAAAAACACGTATATCTTAGTTTTCGATCCTCTATAACATATCCAAAAATCAAAATCATCGGATGCAGACACCTAAAATACTCTCCTTGTTAGACGTAGGTATTAGTATTAGGATTGCTGGTGGTTCCTGTAACTTTTCGACGAACACATATTTATTTAATACGCTATATGTGGTTTATAGTACGTGTACTTAGGTAATTTTCCTATTCGTCGGAGGAGTCAGATAGAGCTGTCGTGACGTAGACAGAGTTAAATAGCTCGGAAATAATTTGAAAATAACGTAGTAAGAACTTCTTTATTAATATGCATGTCGCCTTGCTTGTAACAGTTTCTTCGTTACCCAATTCACTTAAAATTCACTTAAGGATGTATCGGATTTAGCAATATTAGACATAAAGGATAAAAAATATCTACGTCTTACGCATAGTAAATCTGGATGTAAGGAACTCGAACGGCAGTTGGGGTCTTATTTTTACTCCTGGAAGTTTTTTTTTCACTCTACAAATGCTTTTTCCAGCATTATTTGCCAAACTTTTGGCAGTGAAAATACCCTAATTTCAGAATTTTCTCAAATTATAATTTATTTCTTTAAAACGGTGTAGTGGAAACAATTGAAACTCGACAGATATTTTCATCTGTTCATATACTACATGAAAAAAATAATTGAAAACGTTGGTACCATTTCGTCGACATTTCTTCAGCTGTTTTATCTGTCAAGATCGTCTCTTTCCATAAGAGTACGTGTAAAATCAGTGAAAATTAAAATCGTTATAACTCAGGCAAGCACATCACGAAGATTAAGGAAAACAATCTCACAAATTTTCATCAACTTGGTACCACTTTGAAAATTGGTCCGATACATTCTTAAATATCTAGTCTTTTGCAGATGTGACTTCATTTACTATTGTGTATTTTGTAAATAGGTATGTTTACTTAATAAGTATGACATATATGCCCGGCCTTTTCCATCGGGTGAAATATTTTTTCCAATTTTCCATTCATAAGTATGTAATCTTAGTTACATAAGTCGTTGGGGTTTCATGGCTACGAGCGTGCATTTCAATTGCGATAGATTCCAGATAGGTAAATCTAGGATCGATACGTACGTAACATTGCGTGATTCGCGCAAGAACATGATAGGTACTCTTTCTTACTAATATCCAACAGTACCTACTTTCCCTGTTCACGGTGTCTGTAATTTCAAATTCACGAACAATCGAACCGATGTTCTTTAATACGTTTCACCTGAAGCGCAAGTACTTATCGGTGTAGGTATTCCCGGATTCGTCGGAGTATTTTTCCCGATTTCGGAAGGCTCGTAAAAGTCTCGAACGTGTTTCACCTTTTAATTAAAGCTCAAAGATGCGTTATCGGTTATCGGAGTCGCATCTCCCGACATACCTAATCTGATAACTGGACTGCAAGAATTTCGTTCTGAAACGCGAATCTTATCGGGGCTTTCCAATATCTTCGCTCAACTACCAATTCGATCCGATTGTACGTGATAAATCGTGTTTGCGTTTGCGTTTGCGTCTACTGATATTTTTTCGCGAGTCAATCTTATTATTTGTAAACAGTCAGCAAACCAGCGTAACGTCATCAGTTGCCAGAAAAGAAGTGTTAAAGAATTGAACTTTCTATACAACGGCATGTGAATGGAATTAAATACTTTGTACCGTTAAGAAGCGAGGGGAAAATAAAAGATATTATTTCAGTATTTGGTTATTACTACCTTCCTTTCCAAAAATTACAGATCGTCAAATATTGAATAACGCGAATGAATTTGATATTAGCGAATAAACCAGTAGTCCTTTAAATATCCCGCTTGTGCATTGCCCGTGAATCACCTGCGAAGTGCGAATGTGGTTAGCTCAACTCAACTCAGATTCTGTCTCGAGTCTCTCTCGAGGGTTTCTCGAGGCTCGCTTTCATAGGTCACCGATCCCGATTGGCGGATGCCGAAAATTCTGGAACAGACATCGCCAAACAGCGATCGGTATACCGGTTTGGTAGTGATCCGGAGCCTCCGAGAAGCCTGAGTCATTAGAATATTAGATGAACATTAGTGGGTAGATAGGTATTGGGATTTTCTTATTGGCGCTACGCGACCTGGTGGCGAAAATTAAAGCAGTTTAATCGGGTTAGCTGTCACATGTAGTAGGTACTGGGAATTTCGACTGTTTGATGATCGATTTTGTAAAATTTAACAGACTATTTAATGACAAAAATATCATTGCACTATGTCGATACTTGTGTGACACCAGTTTTGTATCGCGATTCACCCGATTGTGTAATTAGACTCCAGTTTACTGAAGTAGGTGGTAGAAGTATTTCACAGTAGAACGCACTCGAATCGTGTAAAAGTAACCATCAGTGGTGTCGAGTGCGTGCCCCAATGTACCTATTTATCGCAATGTAGTATCGTTTTCCGTTTCTTAACACGTACAATGCACCGAACCTAGCTTTTAACTTCCTTGTAGCTTTAATTTCTGACTATACCTATCGATTTCGGTTCTACAGACCCGATGCTAGAGTGATCAGTAGTGAGTTTACTATAGGTATAACCGATATATAACCGTTATGGAACCGATATAATATCGGTTCTGTAGAACTAAATGGTTTTTTCTTAACCCTGAATAAATGATAATAATAATAATAAGAAGAAGAACTGGAACTTTTTCACTCGTAACTGTTTCAAGATTATTTCGGTTCTTATAACTGTTTCGATAACCGAAACCGATATCATAACGGTTTTCAACCCCTGCAGTCTTAAGATACTAAATACTTTATCGATCGAATGATTCTTTAATTGTTTTGAATATTTTGACCAGTGTATTCTTTCAGGATAGATCCTCTCGCACCGAGGCTCCAACAGAGTGTTCTGATCTAACGGTTTGAATTGAAATATGCCTGAAATGCCTATCGTCTTGAAATAATCGAGTAGTTTGTAGGCAAAGGATAGACGAGCAACAGTTCGCAGGCGGTTGATTTATGGTAGCCGGGATGCGGTACTCTCGTAAAAGCTCGAATGTTGTCTGTTATACTGGTTTCGTGTGCATAATCTTATCACCCGCGTTTACGACTGTCGCATAGGTGTAAATAGGTGCTGAATAACTCACGGGGGACAGTATAAATACCGATAAATTTTCGTTCTATCCCAGCAGAGTGCTGTTATCGCCGAATGTATCGAATCTTGATTCGTACTCGTGTCTCTCTTCTACTCGAATATTCTTCGAACGCCTAAAAATGTCTTGTTACGCCAAACGTTCTCAGTAATTCTCAGTTTTGTAGCTCGCCACCGAGCTCCTTGCGTTTTTATATTTTCGTACGCAGAACGATACGTCGCAGGTGCTTCCGCGATGTTGCAAATCATCGTGCCGTGTTTTGATTTCCGACTCTGATAAGTGCCGCTTATCGATACTTCCCGATAACGAGCATTCATGAAATTCCGATTACTATATTATCCCGAGTCGAAGGTAGAATTTGGGCGAAATGATTTATAGAGCAGATGAACGAGTATGGTGGATCGGCAAGCTTAGGGCGATGACAAAGATAATCGGGATCGGTAGAACAGCACACGAAAGATTAATGATTCTGACGAGCCGGAATTACGTGTCACATTTTATTAATCTTGTTAGGTATAGTTTGCGTTTCAAAGGCACTAGGTCGTCGGCCAACAAGTACGTCACATTTTAGTTGTCCGTCAATCTTAATTGAATTCACCACCCAAGTGAAAACCGCTGAACTTCGATCGAGGCCCTGTCACTCTGTGCCACATTCAACGTACGAACTCGCGTAAAGTGTCGCCAACGAGCCACAATTGGGTCGTGTTGCGACTTAAACGTTACAAATTGATACTTCCAAGAACTCTCCTTGACTAATGGCAATCGACACCAGAAAATTCTAAACAATAGGTGTACGCTGGCTGCCGAGTGTGTTCCTAGACCAGTGGAGATTGGGATTTTCCTTTTCACGTTTTGGGTATTTGGAGGCGACTATAGTGAGGAAGTACTTAGGTGCATATGCACATCGAGGGAGTTTTGGTAAATGGAAGAGCGAAAGAAACTGGTTGGATTCTATGACCGCCCTGGCGAGCGATGAAAAGGCAACAGTAGAGACGAGACAGAAAATGGATTCGTCGATGTGAACGCTTCAATCAGTTGACGCAGAGGGATCGAGGACGTCTCGATCAACCATTAATTTGCTGGAAGATTGCGATCGAAAGAGTGGACAGGCATGATTCTCCGTCGCCTATAGGGTCTAAAATAGTCGAAGGATAAAGAGGAGTTAACGAGCGGCTACCGGATCGACCTGACGGAATACTAATTACACGGTAGGTAGTTGGACCGTGCGCGCACGTCAACAGTCCCGGAACAACGAATAAATCATCGGAGATGTACATACCGACGGGCTTGGGCACGTTCCTCTTGACCTGCATCCACTTGTACGTGGGTACGTGCGGCTGTTGCTGTTGTTGCTGCTGCTGCTGAGGAGGAGGATGATGCCCGTGGGGATGCTGCTGGTGATGGTGGCCATGTTGGTGCGGATGCTGCGGATGTCCGGACTGCTGGAGCACGTGATAGCCGGCTGAATCTGGATTTTCCTCCTTGTAGTGAACTGTGGAGTGGGTAGAGTGCGCGGTGTAGTCGTTCTGCCGGATCTGCGAGTGATAGTGAAGAGAATCTTCGGTGGGTGGTAGCTGATGGAGATAGTTTGTGGTTCCAGCGACGGGGATCTGATAGTCGGGCTCGTGGTGATGGTGGTGATGGTGGTGGTGATGACTAGAAGACTGATGATGCAACTGCTGCTCGTGTTCCGTTCTCGAGTGCCCGGCCGGGACCATCGAACTCTGATGAAGACTGCTCCCCGAAGGCTGATGATGATGGTGGTGGTGATGATCGTCCCTGTACGTGGTTTGTTGGACATGGTAACTTTGATGAGGATCCACCGAGCCGTGAGATCCATTCGCGTGCGGCTGCTGGCTGGAGTAGGAGGACGTGGGGGAGGACGCGTAGTCCAGGTTCGTGTAGCTCAGGCCATTCTCCGAGGAGATGATCGCGGTCGTGGTACCGTCCTCGTGGAGAACGCCTCCCGTCGGGGAATAAAATCCTTGGGGGGGTGTGCCGGAGGAGGTAGCCGACTCGCCTGCCAGGAAGCTTTCCGAAGAGGAGGACGAGTAAGGCGACACGGCGCTCTGCGGAAAATAATGAGCCGGGGCCAGTTCCGGCGAGGGTGCTACTGGCACGTGTCCGCCGACGGATACGGGCTGATGATGATGATGATGGTGATGATTCCCTTGACCCGTGCACACGTAGTTCGAGTAGGAGTCAGGCTTGCCGTAAGTTCCGTACATGCCCATGTCCATCATCATCATCCTCGTGGCGGTGAGACGAACACATCAATTCACCAGCCGCTGTTGGCCGCCACTGCGCACTGTCCTACCGCCAACGGAGGAGCAAAGAGGAGTAGTCCGCCGAGTGGGTCGCCCCGGAAGGAGACTTACATCGTGATAACTTGCCACCAGGTGTCTAGGCACCTCTCCACGATACGGAAAACGCGACTGTGACCGCGAAACTTGTGAAAGTAATGCGGATACGTAACACAGATATCACAGATCGATGCACTTCCAGGGATAGGTAGAATTTTACCGACGAAACTACAGATGTTAATCCTGCCAAGTGATGCCAGTATTTCACGTCCAACCAGATACCACTAGATATCCAAAGTTCTTGCCTCTGCAGCGGGGATTCGATATCGATTTATGGATCCTATTAGATTCTTAGGAACTACTGTGGTGTCGGGTTGTAGACTCAGGTGCCAGCGATTCCGAGGCACCTACGCGACACTCCAGGACAGTGGACGCGGGAACGTACGGTTACTCGCGAAAATAATAGAAACAGCGGGCGCGTAGCCGTCGCGTCGCGTTGCGTCGATCCGGTCGACAAGGGTCGTTGAAGTGGACTGGCTAGGTGGACTTGGCTGGCAGGAGGCAGAAGGCGGCACGGCACGGTCGAAGCCTGCACGCAGGTGAGACCGAGCCGCAGGGGTCTGGTGTGTCCAGCTCTTCCTTCTCCGTCGCACTCAGCCGCGTTCTTCCTCTCCCCTTCGGTACCGTGACAGAAGCATTGCTCTACGTACGCCTAGCCGGAGAAGGTGCTGCCTTCCCCAAACGGGGCGTGCCCTGGGTATTGGTCACGTGAAGGTTTCTGGGCGGAGCCAGCCAATCCCGGCCGAGCCTGCGCGTCCGGCGTCCGGCGTCCGTAGCCTCATGATGGATCACCGAGCTAAATTTTATTTTTCGTTCCTTCTTTTTATCTGGCACGCTGCAGTTGACACTTATCGTAGCGGGTAGGTAGTCGAGTATTATATCTCGGTATCCACCTTCCAGGATACACCCAGGCCTCACCTCCTCGCCTCCTTGCCTCCTCGCCGCCTCACCTCCGCTCCACGGCTACGTCCTTCTCAGCTCGCCAGCACTCTTTCCTCCGAGTCCTTTTTTCCTTGCAACCGGTCGCTCTTTGTGTACACGCGTGTCTCACCTGTCTCTGGACAACGACGCTCTGCACTTTCATTAAGGCTTGACGGCTGATGGGTTAATTACGGGACGCGAGATGTACGCTGTGAAAGTTAGTCGCGTGGTCTGCGTCGCTCCATTCGTAATCCTGCTAAACCTGCCCGATTCTAACAGGATTAGACGCGTGACTTGTAATAGTGTCTCGCTGATAAAGCTGGCCACCTAATTTGTAGGATTTCGGGTCTATGGTATCTGGAGTTTCCAAGTCTTGCCAAAATTTAGGGGGGAATTAGCAATTAAATAGATATTATCGGGATTCGAAAACTCGTTAGTCAGAAAAACTGGACAAGTATCTGAATTATCCGGGACATTCACTCCGAATCGTTTTCCGCGACAGTCTTCTGATCGCACGTTAGCCTTAATAGCCACCTTCGCACTCTTCAAAACTGAGAAATTTAAAGTCTAGAATTCTAGATCGATTCTAGATCTCGGTCGACCTTGTAAAGTATCAGTTTCAACGCTTGATCTATCGTTTCTGCGAATGCCACGCCAATATTGTTGGACTGTACAGATCTCCGAGCAGTTGGAGACGGTTGTTAGGAAGGTGTCGTAAGTTTATGATATTACGTAATGGCGGGGCAGGGAGTTACGATCGTGGTGGAAGGCTGGATCTCGTGGAGCCGGCGCGACGGCGACGGCGAAGAGTTCGGTGGAAGGACGCGTGACGGGCCCGTGGGACGTCTGGTACCCCATGTGGGTTCAGTGACAGGATGACACATTCCGCCGTGAAAGTTTTAGGAGAGCGGTCCCGTATCAGCAGTTCAGTCAGAAGAGCTTATATCGAGGGCGCCACCTGCGGCCACCCGCGACATCCGTTCTGTCTCGAGCATCAGATCAGGAAATCTTCATCTTGATCGAACTTCCCTCACGTCTCATAATTCCGATTCTCACTGTCGGCTGATCTTTTCACCTGAACGCGCTGCGCTCGTATACGCTTCGTGGCAATCGTGGCCCGGCCTACATTCGTCCCGTTGCTCCTTTAATTCGTCAATATTCGTTAAGAAAGTATCAACCATGCGTCTCGGATCTCCTGATAAACTTTACTCTTAATTAACATCGCAACGGTCCATGCTAAGACACTTCATCGATTATAGCACTTACACAGTTACACACAGCTGCGAGTAACATTGGCCAATTTGCAAACGCGCCCACCAACTTCCATGTAATTTTTCCAACTCGTATCTGCGCATAAACGAGAGGAAATTTTTGATTTAGGTAATTGCGAGTGCCTTCGGTTTGCCGTTTTGCATAGGCTTGGAAAGTTGGCTCTGCTTAAGTAGGTACACAGAGCGATCGTCTATCGGCGGAAATTAAACAAATAGCGGGCGAGACGACAGTTTGCAGAATCCATCTTCGGTTCGTAGGGGACAGATTGGACGTGGCGTAAGATCGATTTGGATTTCCTTCAGATCTTGTCTTGGCTCGGTAAAGTGGCCTAGCTCTCGGCCGAGATTACGGTTTAAAGGCGCTCGCGGGATTGTTGCTCGATGAGCCGTGTGATTCCTCGCCCAAACACTCTCACCGAGTTCTAATGGAATTTTCCGGGATCAGCGGGGTAAATTGGAGTTTAGCCGATTCTAATGTCGGGATAAATATCAGCGGCTGGCTTTCTTCCCCCTGGACACGCGTAAACTTTGCTCTGGCTAATCCTCTTAAACAATTACAAACCAGTCGATCGGTCTGGTACCTATCTTGTCGTGGCGCCACGCTGGGTTTTGACGTGGGATGAGGCACCTGCATTGTCATGCTAAGCCGTGGTCGCCTTGCTGCAGTTCCCTTTTATCTGCGACCAACAACGTCCCATCTTCTTCGTCTCAAAGTGTCCCATCCTTCTCGAGAACTTCTCCCGCGTAGACCAAACTCCTCACTTCCACCTCTCAATTTCCTCCCTCTCCTATAACCGGCGAAATTTGATTCTTCAAACCATCATTTTTGATCCACAGAGCGTCTTTCTAACTTCATTCATCGACAAAAGTTATCGACAAAGCTGGTGCGTTCGGCGGTTGTAGCTGAGCAGCAAACTTTCGGCGAGAATCAGCTCGAGTCTGACGTAGCCGTCGGTTAAAGAGACGTTTCATTTAAAGAACTGGCAAGAATAATTGCGAAGGGTCAGCCAAGTGTCACGGTCTAAGCTTGTCATTCAAACATCCAGTCACAACAATCCGGCGGGTGGTTGCCGATGGACAGACAGCTGTCTATTGAGAAGAGAACGCTGGCATTATGAGAGAGGACCGTCTTCATAAAGCCCAGATAGCTCGCAACTATTGAAAGATGGTCTCTATTCTGCGAGGAAAACGTGGAAGTGAGGAAGCCGCGTGAAATAATAGGAGGAAAGCCTAGCTCGATGGGCGGAATTTTGACGAGAAGGTGGGAGTCCCTCGAGGAACATAGACCTCAGGCTTCTTCTCTCGTCAAAACCTGCTCCGCCCGAATTTCCAAGCCTCGCTCTTCCGAAAAGACCCGTTCCTTACTTCATATTTTCCGCCTCAAACGCGTTTAACGTTCTTCCCTGATTGCTATTAAAATCCAACCGCTGAACGCAGAGCTCTGATTTCTGCAGCCGACGTCGCGTCTGTCTCGCCGCTATCCAGATGTCCCTTTACAAAAGGACCTTTGAACCTGTCATCGTGCTTTTCCACGGTACAGAGACCTAAATTCAACAACTATCGGATCGCAGGCGGCGAAATCTCGGGACGAATAGCATCGGCCGATCGATCTTCCACCCTGAATTTTTCCATAATTCCGGCCATTTTCGAAATGGCGCCCCGGCTTTTTGTATGCCGCTCGCACGAAATCGTACCAGGGACATGGGAAACCCCGCACAATGGAGTCATCGATCATTCCGTATGAGAGTTGCTCGATTGCTGCTCTAACTGTGCGGGCTCCCGTCCACCGTGAACCGTACAAGCACCAATGCGAACGCAATCGAGTATATTTACGAATACATCGGGGACTTGCTTGCGAATGCACGCGTATCCGTTTTCCCCTCCTCCCCTTTCGGCGGGGCTAAATGGAAAATCTAATTAGAAAATGCAGCTGCCCCGCTACCGAGCACCGATCGATACATCCAATTTCCACTTTTCTCGCATAGCTAAGCTAGTAAACCTTACGTGTTATTATGTAACTCACTGGTTTCCTCGCCGTTGAAGGAGAGGTGAGAAAAAGAGGCGCGGAATCAGCGGCGAGCAACGAAACTGTTCGATCGGCACGGAATGACTCTGCACTGCTCGATATGCCGTTTCATTCAACCTGACTCACGCCTAGCTCGTTCTACGTGTTGATCGTATCATCGTAAATATTGAATAAATGTAATTAGCCATCGGCGGCGGAAGGGTGCGTGCAAACGGTAGCCAATGTTCGACTCGCATGATTTCAATCGGATTATAATTTCTTTGTTCGTGCGCCGATGTGAACCGCGAACGCTTTGGGATCGTAAATTGCCCTTTTTCCAGATCCGACGATAGTACCTAAGTAGCTTTTTCAGCCGAAGCAGGCCTTCGCTCTGGGAATTGCTTTCGCTGCTTGAAATTAAAAAAAAAAAAAAAAAAAAAAATAACACTCGTGTGCTCCTGCGTTGTTTCCTTCTTCGTAAGGTTGAACCCGGGGCTTTTTAAATTCTTTTAAAAGTGATGGAGTAACTGTTCCAGCACAACATTTCCTGAGGTTACTGAGTAGGGAAAAGTGGGGTAAAACGGAACGGGTGGGTAGAACGGAACACCATCATGTTTCTGTTAGGTAAGAGCTGCGAAGGAGTTGGTACCGCAGGGATCTATGGTCTATCATAAAATGCTATGAGGACCCTTTGGTTCCATGTCACGCGGTACCAACTGATTCGCAGCTCTTACCTAACAGAAACATTGGTGTTCCGTTTTACCCACCCGTTCCGTTTTACCCCACTTCCCCTATTTCTGTTTATATTCCAAATTTTACGGTCAGTGAGATCTGCTTAATGTTGCGTCGATGCGATGAAGGGAATAGGATAATTGCGACGGTGACACGTTAATAGGAGAAAGACTCGGTAGTAAGATTGTTGAATTCACCAACGTCGGAGGGTTTAGGTTTCCCATCGAATAAGGGGGTGCGCGGTCGATTTGCCCCATGACGCACGAGTATCATAGCCCGAGCAAGGAGAGCGTGTATCCGCAGTAATAAAGTTAGCGCGGTAATTATGACAGGCTCGTTACCAGCACGTCGCTACGGTATATGAAGTGTTAATGAATGGACGCGTCGAACCAAGGGGTGGCTGGTACCGCCCGCGCCGTGTAATTTTCATTCGCCCGTAAACAAGCTTCGAATATACGGTGTTAGTCGATCCCGCGATTCTTACTCGATCTATCAACAATATATCTACTCATGTATCCACCGCTTTCATAACCTTTTTCATCCTCAGCAAGCACTCGTTCCTTCAATTATCCTGATACAGTTTTATTCAAATCTTCTCGTTAACACATCTTTTTTCCCTTGAGTTCGGATTTATTATTATTATTAAATGTCTTTATTGCACCATTACAATTAAATTAAATTAAATTACAATGGCGAGTAGGCGAGGTTCAGCATTAACTGCTGCTCTACAACCTAACCTAAAAAGCCGTTGGGAGGTAAGAAAAAGGAAAGAAAACAAAACAAAATACAATAAAATACAATTTAGATACGAGAAACGAAATAGTCCCTCTTCTGTTCATTCGAAATTCTATACCTACCTATGTATCTCCTTTCATATTTTCTTGCTTGGCAACACGTTTAGGCATGTAGTGCATCGTGCCCGTCGGGAATCGCACGTTTCATGAATCGAAATATTTGCTAGAAACTTAGGAGATTGAAGTTGTAGGGTAGGTCTGTGTAAGAAACGGTTTTTGCTTACCTATGCCTAAGCAGGTATCGTTTAAAATACCGGTGACCGTTGCGGTGATCGCGGATTCTTGTAAATGTAAAGAATACAATACAGATTATCAGCCCAGAGGTTAGATAACGAGAAATGCGCAGTGTCCACGATAAAGGCCGATTTTAATTTAATCTACGCCAGCTAAGCTTTCTTAATTCCCCGGGTCGATAGTAGATGCTGAGATCCAGGAGTGTTTGCAGATAAGAGATAATGTTATCTCTGTCCTCTCGTAATCTTGGCCGATCTGCTGATTTCGTGTTCCTCTCAGTGGTCGCATGGATTGGAGGGTCATGGTTGCGACCTGCACCGTGCCTCCTTTACTTCATACGCGTGATGATTAATCTCAATAAATAATGATTAATAGGATTGTCCATATTTCGTGATTTTGTTATTTAGGAGCATCTTTTGTTGGTCGCAACTGGGACTATAGAATTTTCGGATCACAAGGGTTATAAAGTTCAAGTGCTCCCGTAAGATAACGTTAAATATTTGGTACAGGGTAGACCGGGGCGAATCGTCATTACCTTTTCTTTGGTGGTAAAAGAACAAAATTGACTATTAAGTCAAAGATTAAAAAACTAATTTTTTATTATATATTCCTGAGCAGTACACCTTTGGCTTCAACATTCATAATAAAAACTACACATAATAACAACATTCATAAAAAAATCTCTTAAAATGGCTTAAATATTAAGTTTTCTCTTCCTCCTGTAAAATCGGTAAAATGGAGATCCCCGGTATTTACAAACTGTTCACCCGCGGTTTTGCCCTATTCTCGATGATGTGTAGAGTAGATTGATTGCGGGCTGCTCGATCTTCAAATAGGCAAGTGAAAAGAATCCTGCGCGTAAGGATTGTGCTGAATCCAGGATGATTTCTGCAGAAGCAGACTTTTCAGGACCGAAAAAATTTGGAGTCCCGGTTCACACGGGAATCGAGACAGAGAAGGTTCCTCTCTAGCTTGTCAAAACGACGAGCCGGGAGGAGGAGGATCGGGTCGACCCGTTTGTGCACGTTGATCGTCGGGGTGGATCGCGAGGAGGGTGTGGGGTATGGGGGTGGGTAAAGTTAGATTTCCGCGTCATTACACAGGCGTGGCGCTGGTCCCCGAGTTAATTGAATGCAGCGTGTGTTGACAGGTAGGTATATTGGCAGGCAGACACGAGAGCCAGAGGAAAGAGAGAGAGCTCGGAGACGAGACAAGACGAGCAGAGACGAGAGGAGAAGGGGCTGGCTGACCAAGGTTTGTGTCAGATGCGGTTGCGATATCGGCCCCACGTCCACGGCTCTTCGAAGCCGTGTACCTGTCATTTTCGGTGACCGTGTCATTCAGCCCCTTCTTCTCTTTCACGGATCCCTTTCTTCTAACTAGCCGATATGGGACGCATCCGGCCGACCCGTTTCCCTCGCTAGACCCGCATCCAAGATAACGCCGGGATACCTGAACTCGATCTATATGCGCCTACGTGCCCGTCAATGATCCCAATTCTCGCGGTCCGGCACGAAAATTAAAACAGTGACTCGCGCCCGCGACCACGCTTCCAGCCAAATCCCCCTCGGACCTCCCGATACCTACCTCTTCCTCTTCTTTTACATGCCAATGTCCGCTGAGATCCAGAATGGACATTAAGCAGAAGGGTTTAATAGCGCGAGAACCGTTTGAACCTGCGCTGGGTCTCTCTAATAACTAACAAGGAGAGGTTCCCAGGTGTCCGCGTCCGATTGCTTTGAATTTTGGATATGTTATAGAGGACCGAAAAATAAGATATGCGTGTTTTTTTATAGCGGCCCGTTTTCATATTTAGGGGGTGCAACCACACCCCAAGGTTATAAAATTTTCAAGTGATCATCTCCGATTGCTTTGAATTTTGGATATGTTTTAGAGGACCGAAAAATAAGATATACGTGTTTTTTTATAGCAGCCCGTTTTCATATTTAGGGGGTGAAACCACCCCCCAAGGTTATAAGATTTTCAGGTGATCATCTCCGATTGCTTTGGTTTTTGGATATGTTTTAGAGGAGCGAAAAATAAGATATACGTCTCTCTTTGTAAGTATCTATCTAGAATCTGAGTAGATATAGGAACTTGAGCTGCAATAGAGCTACTCGTCCTGTTTAGAGTAAAAGTTAAGTAACCAGATCAGGTTCTTTATAGGCTTAACTTGGATGCCCGGTACGTGAGCATCAGTGACTTCTGTCACTCAAAACTCAAGCCATTAAGGAATTAAAGCGGCCAGGACACTGCGACTGTGTTCATGTCGAGATCTTCCAATCAAGTTTAATCTTTTCGCTGACGTTGCTGAAATTTCTGCGGCATAAAAATAAAGTCCGAAGCTCAAGCGCGATTATCGATGACTCTTTGTACGCGAGGCAGAAAAGATAAGTATCGTAGAATTTCGATAAATTTAAATACCGTCTGCTATTAAAGCTACAATATTCTTTTTGATATTAAAGAAATTTCGATTCAGCCGCTTGATATCGTTCTACAATCTACGATATCGAATGCGATTTGTTGTTTTCTCGTTGCGAAAAGCTATATTTACACGTTCGTCACGTTTGGGGAAAAAGTTGCAGTGATAAAGAGAAGAGGGAGGGAGGGATTGAGAGAGCAGAGAGGTTTAGAGAACGAAAAGACGGTTTGATCAACGAACTGACCTCGGTCTCGTTCCCAGATGCTTATCCAGCTTGTTAATTAATCCCACTTGAAGATGCATGAGAAAGTGGGCATGCCACCGAGGAGATAATGATCCGGTTTTGAACATCTAAGTTCGTGATGTTCGAGAGTCATCGTCGCAATCGCGCGGCGGCCGCTTTGTGGCGTGCCTGGCGTTCTTCGGACCCTATCGATGTTCAAGTCCAATGAGTTACTTTGCCTTAATAGTGATCAGAAAATTACAGATTACTTAGACTCGTGCATCCCTTAATCTGCGAAGCGTTTCTTGTTTAGCTATGTAGTTTGTAAAAATCATGCTAATTAGCTAGGAAGCCACCTTTCATGCCTGCCCGAAGTCGTTTAAAAATGTCATTCAAAGCGTTTCATTTTCCTTTGCTTTAGCGTTGGAAGATAAAAAGTTGCCTTTCCCTCGGCCGAGGAGGCTCGCTCTCTCGTGTTTGAAATATGGATTCTTAATGCTGTAGTCTTGTCGAAAATTCTTGAGTTCCGTGGGCATGTCGAGCCAGGTACACGGGAACTCTCGAGGGAGATCGAAACGGAGGTACCTACATGATCCCACACTTTGTGCGACCTCTTGCCACGTCCCCAAGGATTCGTATTCCTAGTCACGCGTTTAATCCCTTGAAACATGCAACCGCCTCGCAGTCCTTTCAAGCCGACCACCAAAGGTCACTGGGGACGTGTGCTAACAAAATCTTCTCATGAAAAACTACGGTACGTTGACTGAAAACGGTGTAATATTCTTTTGCCACTAATAATTACTGATTATAAAGGTACGGTTGACCGGGGCGAATCGGATTAAAATAACAATTTAGTCCATATTTCTTACATCGCGATAGAAATGTTAATAAAAGTTACGGTTAGGCTTCTAACAGTATCGTACTGTAGCCTCACATTTTACTTCGCTATTCTTTGTATCACTGTTCTTTGATGTTCCAAGTAATAAAGACAATTCAAATGTGGTTATTATTATTATTAATTTGCACGGTGTCCAAGTTTAGTGTTTGTTGTATTTTAGACTATTTTATCATAATATGTTTATGTAATCTACAACCTTTGAAATACGTGTGCTGATCACGAATATATGATGAAAAATTATTTTTTTAATCTTTGACTATTATTTTTTTACCATCCAACGCCCCGATCTACCCTAATTGAAGATTCGAACGCGTCCTGATCGTGGACAGCGCAATTGTCCTTTGCACGAAATGAGTGCCACCAACGAAGATATTCCGTGGAAACCGATCACAGACATCAGCGGCCAGTATGTTGCAGAGTTTCTCGTTTATGCAGGATGAAAGTGCGAGGCCATAGTCTGCAGCTGGTGCTAGGAAGTCCTCTGGGTAGAGTATCGGTGTCGCGGCGCGGCGGTTGCATCGAATACTTTGTGCCTCGGAGCACGTCGAGCGAGCGGAGGTGAACAGGTTGTCAATGGGAATTTTTGGACGATCCTACGTGGACGTCTGGTCCTGTAGGCCTCGGAATCAGGAGTGTATCCTTGGGGACAGATACGTCACCGCGAACAACGCGAGCGTACGGGCGAACGAGCGGATGCCTGTGTCGCCGTCGTCGTCGCCGTCGCGTCTGCCGTCGTTCCCGCACCCGTGCCCTTCTCTTCTTCTCCTCTCCTCCTCGCCTCCTCTCCACCAGCCACGTCGTTTCTTTTCCTTTGCCCAATTAGTATCTATCCGTTTCCTCGCGTATCTACCTATCGCGGTCCCCAACACTCCTCTCGCCCTTGCTTCTCTTTTTCTTCCTCCTCTTCAGAATCACCGTGCTCTCCTCCCTTCATTATTTCCATACGTCATCGGCGATCCAGGTCCCCAAGTTCTCCTAGGCCTAGCCACCTCTATTGGAAGCTATAACTATAAAACTTTTGCGGCTTCAAGGTCCTGAGAATGAAGAATCCACGCGCGTCCCTACGTCTCATGGTTGCTCCCCGCCTGGTCAGCTCAGTTATCGATCAGATTTTTGGGTACTCGGCCGAATCACCGGCCAAACGTAATAACGTTTCCTCCCCGTCTTCCTGTTTGTCCGTGCATTTCCTCTGCGGATCGCGCCGGGTATCGCCACACTCGCATATTTCGCAGCCGCGGCGTGGGGCGCGGCGGGGCGGGACAGGAGGAAGAGTGGTGCCCGATCCATCAAAACTGTGTGTCAGTAGCCATTAGCACGCTCCCAGCGGCGCAGCATCGAGTACCGCCGCCCATACTCACCCTGGATCCACTGAATGCTCCCGGGCTTACCGGCATCCGTCGCGCACTTTCCACCTACTTGCGAGCAGGAAAATTTGTTTCTCCGCCGGAGAGAGACCAATTCCTCTCGCTGCTCTGCTCTGCTCCACCACTGTTTCCCGCCGTCGCGTCGCGTTGGCTTGGCAAATGTTGCAGGCAACCCCGGGACCTTAGCTTCGCTTTTCGACGAACCGTAGAAAGCTTGATGCATTTCTCAAGAAGAAGAAGAATTTCCTCTATAGCTACTGTGAGATACTGGGGCCCACGGTTGTTTCCAATGAAGCTATCGGAATTTGATTAGATAGTAATAGAGATCCATTGGGTGGAGCGAAATATAACGGTGATATGGAATAATATCGGCGAATCAACTGTCCGTGGTGGTTTGTTCCGTATTTTTAGCAACAAGAGCAATAACAGCGATAGCCATTTCGACGGCGGTGGCGGCGGCGGCAGCAGCAGCAGCAACGGCAGCTTTAGCGGACGGTCGGCGATCATCCATCACGAAGGTGTCAGCCTCCCTCCTCGGCCAGAAACAACTAGCTATGACATTCTTCGCGCTGCCACCGCTTCCTTTTGCCTTTACCATCCTGTATGTCCGTCTATCCGCTGGTTTTTTTCATTCGATACCCACCCTCCGAGCCCTTCCTTACTCTGGAAAAACTGCAAGAGGGCCAACTGAAGGGCACTCCGCAGTTCTTTTAAGCATGGGGCTTTCCGAGATTAATTAAAAGAAATGTCAACGAATCCACTGCACTTAGGTATTCTACTGTGACTGAGGATTCGTCAATCCACTGCACTTAGGTATTCTACTGTGACTGAGGATTCGTCAATCCATTGCACTTAGGTATTCTACTGTGACTGAGGATTCGTCAATCCACTGCACTTAGGTATTCTACTGTGACTGAGGATTCGTCAATCCATTGCACTTAGGTATTCTACTGTGACTGAGGATTCGTCAATCCACTGCACTTAGGTATTCTACTGTGACTGAGGATTCGTCAATCCATTGCACTTAGGTATTCTACTGTGACTGAGGATTCGTCAATCCACTGCACTTCGGTTGGTGTTTTAAGCCGAGTTCCAGAAAGACTTTAAAGAAACTACCCTCGAGCTAGAAAGTGCTTATATTATTTTCTACAATTTTTTGTTGTTGAAAAAACTTCACGTTCCTGTCTGCTTCTGGTTCCGTGTCGTTATCAAGCCACGAATGGTGATGCTCGCATGAAAAAATGCGGAAGGTCGCGAGCTGCTGGCACCCTTGCCGCGTTTCCTGTCTGGAGGGTAAGAACGGTAATGTTTTAATTAAGACAAACGCGGTCGTTAGTAAATATGGTAACGAGTGCTGTCCGACAATGAGAATCAATCATGCCACTTATGCGTGTCGGCTGATTGTCAAGCGATAAAACGTATGACTAGAAACAACACGTTGCGCTTGCAAACGAATATGTATGTACTCCGATTCGTTACGTGCCGCCAGAATTTTGTACCGCCATGCGCCATTGCTGTTCCACTATTATCACGGTGTAGATTTCTGTTTGCGTTAAGACTCGTATGCACGATTTTCCTCTATCTAATCGTACATAGCAACACGTTTGTTGCGCTTCAATGGAGAATAAACCAGGAAACTTGATCTTTCGTTTTCAATTAACTTCTTCGGATTTACGAATTTCAATAATTGTGGAACTTGGAGGTTTGGGATTTCTTCTTCGTTCGAGACGTGTAATCTAGTTTGACCCGCAGAATAGAGTTGAAATTTTTGGAACGTATTCTTTGAGTTGGTGGGGCAAGTTAGGGGTGGCATAGAAGACGAAGGATTTAGGTGTAAGTTGGAAAAGGGGCTGTTGACAACGAACGGCAGTTGTGAAGTTTTTCGGGGAACGTAGGCACGCACGGCTAGGGTAACGTACAATTCTATTTGTTGGATGATTGTACCGCTGCGAAATCAAGTCTGACGAAGATCGATCGGACAGCATTTCGGGCGTCAACATACAGAATCGTCGGTTCCCCTGTTCAACCCCACTAAGCTCCGGTCTGGCGTCACTCTCTTGCAGATGCTGCCAATCCCGACTAAAGTTTCTATTAAGAAATTCCATTTAATGAAAACGCTTCGGAGATCCTGTTAGTGTCGTGCCTGCGATGAAAACCAGACTATGGTACCTTCATTTTCGAGTTTCAGACTGAAAAGGTACTGGAGCGTACGAGGTGGCACAATGGGGGTAATTAGTCTAGGGTTCGATAGCTGGAATCGTTTTTCAGTAGGAACTCTTAATACGAGTGGGTTGGAGGGAAAAGACTTTTATAGAATGCACCTTAGGTGGGCAAAGATTTAGTTGTACGAGGGATGTAGCGGTCAAATATTAAATTAATAGCGCTGCAAGTCTTATTGGATATTCTTTCAGCATTTGAAAATAATATATAGAACTTCAAGTAATTATTCGGAAAGCTACAACTAAACTATAATCATGAGGATGTAAATATTTAGGTGCTCATTAATTATGTTTACGGATGCAAAGTTTAATATTGCATGTTTTAAACAGACCTTGGTAACTAAAATATTTACAACTGAGAAGTAGAAATCTACGAAGGTGTTTAAAAAATATAAACTTCTTGGGCTAAAACAGAATGTATGCACCACAGTGATGTGATATTGCCCGCCATCTATCAGAAGAGGAGCAAAAGTGGCGCCCTCTTTTAAAAAATTTCCTACTAATTGTAAGAATTATTACTAAAGTCTTGCCTTGCCATATCTAGCAACTTTGCTTGGCTACAGCTCTGTTCTAAGCAAAGTTAGAAAAAAGTTATGAACACAAATTTTGCAGTGTGTAACGAACTCTAGCAGTGTATGCTACGATCCCTTTTTAATTGTGTCAATTCTTCGAGTTCTTCTGCGGACAGAAGGTATAAGATAAGGTCGCTGAAAATACAATACTTTACCTTCACGAGATATTTCATTTTATATGAGAAAGTTAGTGGGAGAGTTTTCCAAGGGGATGTCACTTTTGGTCATTTTCGGTAGATGGCGGGCAGTATCACATCTCTGTAGAATGTGCTTTCGTTTTACCCGTAAAATTTATTTTTAAATGAAAGCATACACGAGTTATTGGGAAACCAAGTGGAGGCGTGGCTTAGATTTCAGCTCTGTGGTGGTAAGTTGACAAACTATTGAAAGTAGGCCCGGATCCCACCAAACATTCCAAATAAGTATTTATTAATCGAAGAAGTAAAAATTTTAGAGTTCAAAAAAATTTAAAAACACTTGTTTTTCACAACATGTCTATATAAACACTAATAATCGTATGGACTTCGACGGATTTCGGCCTACTCACAGTAGTTTAATTTTCTATCACTAGTTGGCGTATCGACATTCTTGGTTTCCCAATAGAATAGACCTTCCATCCTATGTAGGTGTTTCTTTCGCAGATCGGAGGCTCTTGAGTTACCTTTCCATTTTCGTGTCGCATGCAACGTGTTCGATTCAAAGTGGAATTCCATCGCACTCCAACTGGCGGTTAGAATTGAAACTAATTATTGCTGAAAACTGCTACAGACGAGGTATATAACCGACTTGACGGGAGTTCGTATCTTCATCGATGAAGCATAGGATACCTAGACCCATCTTATGGGACTTCGTGGTTCCACCAAAACTGTGTTACCGACTGATAATTAGAAACCTGAATTCAGCGGCCTCTGTTCATGAACAGCGTCCAACTCAGCAACTACTCTGAAATGTGTTGAAATGCTGAAGAGTGTTCGTGCTTGTATACGCGTGGCTTGTTTAGAGTGAGTAATCAAACTATAGACACACCTCTAGATACGCGTCTCTAGATACTTCGTCGATGTTACCGCATCTATAGCACAGCCCAGGTATGTCTATAGTTTGATACATCTGTGAATAACCTTTTTATCAGCTGTCGGTAAAAGAGTATCCTTCTTGCAGTGATCGATTCATATACTTCCCGTCGATAAAATAGAGAACTCCTATCGTTTATCATCAACTACGATTTCTGCAAGTTTTATCCTGCTATCGGTAACGCATAAAGACTAGTTGTGAAATCGAACCGCCTGGCTCTGTCGAAGCTAAACCGTAGTTGACAACGGCTATCGTAGATGGGGTTGAAGAAGGCCATTCTTGCATTCCAGGTCTAAATGGAACAGCTGTTGTCTGGAGCTTGGGGGTGGCATCTACTGTCAGATGCTCCGCCTATAAATCAAGCGAGCTCATGGGGGAGACAGGCCGACGCCATGTTAACATACATAAACAAACCTTGGGCGCCCTAACTGATAAACGAGGAAAGCTACGTGCAACAAGCTATTGCGCTTCCTTACTAAAAAATTGCGCAGCTAATGTTACGTGATCGAACGAACAAACATCACGTTTGAGGAGAAACGAATGGAATAGAAATAAATCCTTAAGCGAAGAGAAGCATTTGGAATTATTCTCCTGGAGCAGGAGACGTTTAAACTAGAGCACGTATAGGAGAAAGAGGGAAAAAGTACGAGATACAAATTGCATGCACGCTTCGAGACCCGCGAAGAAAAATTGAAGGGGCAAGCAGGGATAATTAATAAATGTCAATCAGCCGCGTGGAATCGAAGGTGTCGGTGGAGAGGTACGAGCTAAAATGATTTTATGCTTGTCTTATGAACAATATAATGTTACCCGACCGATGGACAAAGATCATAGGACGGCTAATGGTCGAAGACCCGTTCGTCTCGAAGAGCCCGAGACTAATCAGCGCGAGCATTAATCTTCCCCGTGGATCCTCGACCCAATTTTCGTAAGGTCAAGTCGCAATGGAGACGTTGATTGGATTCCACGTCAGGCCAGAAGTAAACACCTTCCTTGTCGCTTCGTAGGGTGCCCTACTCTTTCTTCTTTTGCCGGATTAATCATATATTTTGGTTGCAATTACAGCGTCCGCATACACGCCAACTTCGATATTGCCGTGCAGCTGCGAGCTCAAGTTCCTTCAATTTCTCACTTGAATCATTGAGTTTGCCAAGCGAATTAAAAACACTCGCGTTTAATTAAAACCCGTCTTTCAATTCGAGACATTGGCAGGAAGAAGCTTTCAAGGGAGGGCAAATACGATGGTGTAAAATACAAAACGACGAATCACAATGCTGGCGAGGTGTTTTGCCGGGTTCAGACTTGCCACCTTTCGAAATAAACACAAGGTACATCCGGCACAGACTCAAGCCAGCCTAGCCGATACCCAGCTCGGTGTAATTCGAACTTGATGCGAATCTAATCGAAATCTAGCCCAGGCGTAACTTAATTTAAATCTAACCGGGCCAACCTCGGGCTTAATCAAAGCCCAATCCCTTGCTTATGATGCTTGCCTTGCTTAAGTTCATCGAAACCTACTCGCCTGGAGTTGTATCGATATTTCGTGCGAATGCTATGCACTTTACCTGCTTCTAGGTACAGGATGCAAACAGATGATGTGTTCTAGCTTTCACAGGTGATTCTCGACACTTAGATTGGTGAAGATTTATGAAAAAAATTGACCTCGTCTTTAAGTGGAAGAAGTACCTACCTATGTTGCAAACAGTGGAGGAAGAGAGTGGTTCTTTTCACAGTTGTTATGCTCTCAGTGAGTAGAGCACATTACAGTAAAAGAATTGGATGTCGAATTTCGAAATCAAGGCCAACTCCGTGACAATTTTTTAAACAGAACTTCAGAATCACCCGCGATAAATAATATTTTTCTAGCCTGTACATGCCATAGTCACTGGCAGGGTAAAACGTCCCCGATACATGGACGCCATTGTGGCCGGTGAAGTTTTTTCGCGACGCTAAAATCACCGGACCAGCGGCATTCTTAATGCGGTTCGGTCGGAAAATATTGCAGGGTAATTGTAAACCACAGCCTCCCGTCGCCGTGGCCGTGGCCGTGGACCGTTTATCATCGTCCGTGTATTGGTGGTGAGCGAGGTTCGGGGGTTCACCGTGCTAAGAGTTAAAACCTCAGCATGACTGGTGGCCTCGGTAGCCGATAGACGTGTCATTTACGCGTCTACGAATCAATAGCCGCTTCACTTTACACCCACCTTACATCATTAGTCATTTTATAGGGCCATTATACACTGCGCCCTCTTTAAATGCACCAGCAACGCTCCGCGCAGGCTCTTAACATTTTATCCCAAGTAGGTTACTAGAAGTCCCAGAGCTGCTAGATGGGGCGTTAAACTTACAGCGTACGATCTGGCGAAGTCCTCGGCGAATGAATCGCGATCTGCCAGGTTTTTACCGAGAACCGATGATTGGTGAAAACCAGATGCGGAACAATTAATAAAGTGTATCGGGGAGTGTCCGGCGTTGGAGATGCGGCCCGACTAATATTCGAATTCTGCCGTGACACCGGCCAACTAATCATTCTAACGATCCCGCGTGTGCACGTACACGCGGCTTGGGCGGTGTGCGTCCCGTGGATATGAGTATCTAAATACATACGTGCACGATAGCGGATGGCCAGCTCTCCAGTCGACGAAGGAACCTCCAATGGTTTTGCACGCTTACCACTCGATTTTCGGATCTTCCACCCTCCGGCGATCCCCGTCCGACCGCTCTCGTCCTCTACCCCATAAAGATTTATGGAACGTGTCAAATCGAACGGGTAACCCTTGAGTTCTTCGTTAAGTCCCCGGGAGTCCTTATTCAAATATCTGTCGCGCGGGGCTTTTGCAATCTTTTCCAGGCTTTTTAATGGAGCGTATCACCCGCGTCTAGGAATCCGCCGACTACGAGTCCCGCCAACGGCCGGTGAAACGTCAGTGGATGAGGAATGACGATACTTGGTCGATCGCAATTCGGTTGGCGTGTGCCATCGCGCTGCAAGTTGGAAGTTGGGACACGAATACGGTAGCGCGTGTCGCGTAAGATTCTATTTGCAGTAACCGAAGAAACCGGGGGGGAACGGAAGGCAAGCCGGTCGCAAGGTGTCCCCCCAGCGAAAACTTACCGGCATGTACTTACACGTACGTGTCATATAGGTCTGGGTAGGTACTCGACACTCGTATATAGAATGTAGAGGCGTGTAGAGCGTGGAGGCTGCTGCCGCGGCCGCTTCCTTCATCTATCATGCGAACCATGACAAACCGGGGCTCAAAAGCAGCCGCCGACTTCTTACCTTCTACGCTTAGTCTCTCAGGTGAGCCTCTACCTGTTCGCTACGTGGGATCCTCTCTTCTCGCCTGCTCCCTCCACATTTATTAACGTTTAAGCGTTAACGACATTTCTCTAGCGTTCACGGGACATCCAACAAACCGGAACCGTCCTTCCTACTTTTCTCCCTCTCGATATTTCTCTGTCTCTCTCGCGTGGCCCTCGAATTCAACATTTTACTTATAAGTACACTTCTATCGCAGGACAAGTGTAGGTAGCGGCGGCCGGGGATGGTTGGCTCATTTTCTTGTTCTGATTTTTTTACGGGTTATAGCTGCAGGGAAGTTCATTCAAAATTAGATTAAGATAAACTAAGTACGTCCGACTTTATAAAAAAAATTGGTCCTGTGGATTTTGTCTACCTGGTTAGGAGATAATTCACATTATTTGCAGGAACTGTTTTGTGACAACATACCCTGAACTCGGATTGGATGGCACAGTATCTGGGGTTGAGTGTCACACATTTATGAATAAAAAGAAGATTCAACTTTTTTTATTGTAGGTTTGACAATATCCCGCTAGGGTGCGGTAATTTATATTGTAATCCTTATGCAATCCCTCTTATTGTGTAATTGCACTTTTTAACCTCTCTTTTGGCATCTCACCTCTGGACGTCTCCTTCTTATAAGTTCGCGGCATTATTATTGAGAACTGCTGCCGAATAAACAAGAAAGTAATATCACTTGATAGATACACATGCGGGAAATACCTAACCTCAAATGTCCTGTGACAACTTGCCCCAAACCGTTAAACAATTTCACCTCTCTATTCATGTATTAAAAAGTTTAAAAAATATAAAAAAATCATTACAGTAGGTTAGAAAAAACTCTAAACTACGAGATTAACACAAAAATGTTATAATCAATACTAAGAAACAACCTATACTGACTTGATAGAAAATACAGCGTAATTTACTTCGATCGCACGAAAGCAAACAATGCCACATTGTGGCTCCATGCGACTCCACAACGACTTGTGTGATACGGGGGGAGGCGGGGATATTATTATTATTATTAAGCGTCTTTATTGCAAACACAGAAGATAACAACGAACGAAAGTAAACAAAGACACAGGCAAAGGTCAGTCAAAGACTGCTTTTCAACATAACCTAAAAACTGTTTATGTATCGCCATGGATTATTAGTGCATTTCTATTGTTTATAATTTCTTTGTTATAGCGATTGTGACAACCTACTCATGTGAAACCTATCCCCGATTTCCTCTACTCGAATTTCTTGCTTTCCTTTGTTTCCACTGGAGAGCAGTTTACGGTTTACAGTTTACGCACTTTGTAGTTTTCGAGGATCAAAGACTCCAGAATCGCTGCGAGTTAACGATTTCTCTTACCCGACTTAGCGCCGAAGCGATGAATTCTCCAGCTACAGAATTCGCCACGAACTTTTTTGCAGCAACCGCGTTATGTCTTTTGCAGTGTAACTTTCTACATTACATGAAATCCCGGGCGTTTCATCACCGTGCCGCTGCACCGCGAGATTTCACCTCTAAAATGAGTTTCTCGTTATTTGCGTTTTTGCGCGGGCCGCGATTACGCGACGCTAAACGTCGAACCACCGCGTTTTCTCTCTCATTCACCTGCGCCTGGCTTTCCCTCCATCATCCCGCGTCATACACGTATTCCAAAATCCCTCGAAACTGGATCAAAGAGAACGCGGAAATGTCCTCGATGAAGCACGGTCCACGCTGCATGCTCTCTAATTCTTATTCGCGTGAAAGGACGACTCGAAGCTTTGCAGGTAAATCACCAGTTTGCTCTATGTGTATCAGTTGGACGAGCCGTTTCGCTACACTAAATTGTCTCGTAAGAAGTTTCACCCGCAAAGTGAACAGCGTCCACGAAGAAATCTTTCAGCCAGTCTTTCGCTTGGAAGCGGAGGGAGGGGGGGAAAAAAAAAGACTGATCGAAGACACTCGGGATCTTCGCTGCCACTCCGATCAAGCTGAAAGTCACGGGAATTCAGGAGTTTCCTGCTGGTCGGATATCGGTCGGAAAGCAAAGTGGCGTGAATGAGTCGTCCCTTGACGATCGTAAGATTTATGGTCGCGACGGTCGGGCGGGGAGGCCAAACATTGCACGACTCGGGGCTAGTAACCCTTGACTCCTCGTGGTCCACCCCGTTGCCGTTGGCGAGCCCGTGCGGTCCTGATAGTGCTGGCACGACTCGCGATAAAATTATCACTGTCTCATACCTAAAATATCGGCAGTATTTTTCCACCTTCAGGAACAGGAATTCCAACTTTTTCTAACGCGCTACTACCGTCAAGGACCCAGTTCCTGATCACTTGAGATGCAAAGGGATCAGTTTCTGATGAACCTAAAACATTTTACTATGAGCTATCAAATGTTTGGGTATAAATTTAAAAATACTTCATAATTATTTAATAATTTTTTTGAATAAATTTGTATCGTGATAAACTCATTATTTGGGTTAGGAATTGGGTTCTGATCAGGAACTGGGTCCTTGACGGTACCTACCTATCGCCGAGAGCCTTGTAAAGCAGCACTTCAAACTGTCTGTAACTGAATTCATAGGGATAAGGAGATCAAAAGCATGGAGGTACGAAAAGCAACGATCTGAGAAAGAAGCGTGGAAAGCGCGATTGGCCGGTTTTCTAGTTTTTTCGGTGGCCAGCCTGGCCGGAAGGTCGGCGTTTCCATGGTGGAAAAAGTTAATAGCGTGGAGAAATTAGCCGATGCCGTAGGGGTGTAGGGGCTTGGGGATGGTCGATCGGGGGTTGCGTTTCGGCGGGGTGTTCTGCACAGATGCAGCGATAGCAACAGTTCGGTGTCGGCTCGTTCAGACGGGAGGCCACATATGAGCTCGGAGCCACGGCATCGGCATCGGCATCGGCATCGTATGGGCTTGACTCACACGCATCACGCGCAGTCATCCATCATTGTCAGTCTCTTCACCGACACAGCCGTTCGTCCGGTCTACGGACCCGCGCATACGGGACTCTCCCGATTCTTCCCCCAACCTCCATAACGCTATCTCTCTCTCTCCCTCTCTCTCTGTGCTTCCCTCAGTTTTGATTTCCCGCGAAACCGAAGGCACAGCTAGAAGTTTACGCAGCTATCGATATCATCCCTTGGACACAGTCGAGGTTAATAAAGTTGAGTTTAATCGGCGACATTAAGCTCCATCGTGGGATTGCATACCCGGCGAAGCTTTAAAAGTTACGATGCCAGCGGCTGCAGGACGATTCCTCGAGGAGACGCGAGCTAAAATTTTGATGTAGGTGTTTCTTCAGTGCGGCACTCTGTTGCCAGAAGAGGCGAAGGTGTTCGACGATGCGAGGGATCCACGGCCACTGAACTCCATTCGATAGCTGTCGATGTAGAATGTAGGCCATTGCTACCTTCGCTTGATAGACGAGAAAAATGAGACGGTTTGGAAAAAAAGTACTTAAACAGATTCATGAATCGCTATATCCTTTTTATTTTACTAATTAATAAGTTGTTTGCAATTTGCGAGGGCGAATCAATTTTAATAGGGTGATAAATGCGGCGCATCGCGTCGGTAAAATATGGATGCAGCGCGGTGCGGCGGGGCGCGGCGCGAGAGGGCCGCGCTAAAAATAATATTTCAGTTCGATTGCTCTGATATTTCGAGTCATCCATCATCGTCGCCTCCTTTGCTGACACGGGGCTCGCAGGAAACGCCGGTCCAAATACATACATTTCAGTCTCCTCTTTCCGAGTACGGCTACGATTTTCCATACAAAATTCAGACATTTTCTCCAACGTTCTACAAGAACGTTTCGATTGCCGCCGTCAGCTGCGCGCTATCGACCAAAACCACCGCATTGGATCACGATGGAAACGTAAAAAAAAAACGGCAAAACCGTAATTTTCGTTTTCCACCGGCGCATCGGTGAAATGAATTTTGGTGCAACGATGTGGCGCAATGTTCGTCGAAAGCTTCGGCGAGATAGAAATTTATGAATGTATTGAACGACGCGAAGGTTCTGGCGGTCGAAGCGTGAAAGAAATTCAGCGGAAGCAAAACAAAGAAGGAGAGAGGAGAAGAAGGGAAACAGGGATCGTTAATAACTTTATAATGATATTTTTTATTATCTTCCATTTCCATTTCCATTTATTATCGGTTTCGTTGATTAATCGGAGGAACGAAAATGCGAGCGGCCAAAGAAAGGAGAAACAACCCACTTGTAAATTTGGTACGACCTGTATTTTGTGTCGGTGAACGAATGTACATGTGCGATGATCGCTTTTCTTCTTCTTCCTTTTCTTTTCCTCGATCCAGCGCTCGAGGATCGCGTCCCCGTCGCGCGGCAATTATACATACATTTGGAATCGAATAAACGACGCGTGTATGCACGTGTTGTGTTTGTTTGTGTGTGTGTGAGTGTACGTTTACCGTAAGCGCGCTATGTACAAAGAAATTTTCGCGTCAACAATCACGGCTCTTAATGCTTTATACAAACCAGACGACGGCGTATTAAATATCCCCGCTGTTCAGCTGAAAATCAAAGTTATACGTCGCTAGCTACGCTTATCTCGTATGTAATTGAACTATCGCCGGTGACGATGATCTTTATTTGGTTCGCTTAAAGTAGGAGCCTAGTAGAAATTACGATCAGCGCGCGCGGTCTGTGAGAGAAAAAAAAAACATCCAATTCCGTTTACAACGCCAAACGAACCTGTCCACGCATCCGCCTCGTTAACCCTAATTGTAAGAGAAACGGAAATGTGTCCCGTGTACGGTAAAAACTAACGATTCCCGAATATGTCAACTGAAACTGCGAATCGATGCTCCTTCGGCGTTTAAGTGACTGTTTAGACGCCCCGCCTCGCCCCGCCGCGCTCGGTTCGACGTCCGAGCAGGTCTAAACGACGCCGACGCGACGCGGAATTAATCGCGGAAGGCCGGGAAGCGAACCAAACTCCAGCAAAAGTTTCGTGATTTTTTTCACGAAACGTCCTCTGCTGCGAAGGTTACGCCTTTACGAGTGCACTTTTCCTCGCCCCTGGTCGAGTCAGGGACAAGCGACGATCGGTTTCTTACAGTAGGCAGTATACACGATTATTCTCTGTGTTCGATTAAAACTAACGCATTGCACCTATGTTCGCCCCTCCAAAACTGTTGTGTACGCGGTGTTTTCTAACAGCGACCACGTCGTTTCTCGTGGAAACCCGCCTTTCGTTAAATTAATTTTCTCCCCCTACTAGCTATATGTACACGAGTAGTCTCACTATCAATTATTGCTCGTGGATCTACAGCCACCCTCGTCGTTCACAAACTCTTCCGGATATGGACCTGTCCAGCTCCTCTGCGACGCGAGGCGAGCATCAAACACGATGCTTGTGTTATCTGCAGTCGGTACGCGTCGGAGATTGTTTACTTTAGAAAGATTGCACTTGCACCTCGTGTTTTCAGTAGCACGAGAATCGAATCGCGTTTCAACGACTCACCGCCATTCCTTCGTTTTCCCGTCTAGATTATTTATATACACGCAGTCCACTTGCGGTGTCGCGAATCACACCACGAGTCACACTGTCCTGTTGGATCGGTCGAAACCCTAACCTCACTTTCCGGCTAGCTTCGCGCGTTTGCATGGTAGAAGATCATCGTCGGTCACTGACGGCGTCGAGGTAATCATTGTTTACGGACGGAGGTGATTACGTCGCGACGAAGATCGTCGTGTAGCGTCGGCGAAAGTGTTTCGCTTAGTTCAACTGTTATTTAACACACTGACGCGAAAGTAACGGAATTTTTTTTATCATGTGGCGAGTTTCTTGCAGGATTCTATGATCGGGGACGTTTAACGATTTGCACGTTTGAAGTTTCGAGGCGACGTTGCGAGTGGATGTGGGGTTCCGTATTCAGACTGCGTGGCCGAAGATGCAAGGCTTTCGGCCTGCAGACTCTGTCGCGCACAGGAGAGCACTTTGCATGCTGAACAGTTGGCGTTCCGAACGCGAACCGGTGTCTTGGAACTTGGAACGCATCTCACGTCAGGCTACTGTACATCGGTTGGCCCGAGCATCGAACAGACGCAGCACCGTTTTCGGATTCGAATCACTTTTGACCATCAGGGAAGCGGCCTATTAGCGACACCGTTTCACTCGCGTTCAGTCACAGGGATCAACCGTTGTCGTTGATGAACAGATTCGTTCGGAGGGATAGTTTTGGGAAAGTACCCGTCAACTCCCGTGTTGCTCGTCGATCGAGTAGGGAGCAATTTCCGCGCTGGCTTCGCGCAGTTCCATCACCGCGAACGCAGACGAAGCTGGACGGAAATTGACAGCGACTGATTGGTAGCCAGTTGCTTCGATTCCGATCGTCGTCCGAACAGAAGCTTCGTCGGAACTCGCCGAGCACACGTGCACAATCCACTGGGATCACGATCAACTATGCAGTTACACATCACAATATACGCGCGGTGGGTGGGCCGCGGCAGCGATCAGTAGAGCGCGTTCAGCAGATACTGCTCTTCGCTCCAGTCCAGCTGAGAAGGATTCTCGGTCTCGTGAACTCAGCTGAGTTGATAGTACTCCGGCGCGAAGTCGTTGGCCAAGTTGGTGAGGAAGTTGAAGTCCGATGAGCTGTTGCTGTTGTCGGCGGAAGGCGGCGGGGCCGATCCGTGGACAGGGTCGCCGTAGAAGTTGCCGTAGTTGCCGTAGGATTCCCCGTTGCCCTCGGCCTGAGCCGCGCTACCAGGCGGCGTGATAACTGCCGCGGTGGCGGCCGCGATCGCTGTCGCCGTGGTGGTCATGCCTGGCGCGGGGAACGGGTCAGGCGAGGCGACGTAGCTGTTTGGAATGTTGGACGCCTCTCCGCCCTGGTGGACGTGCAGCTGGCTGGGCTGCTCGTAGTAGGCGTTCGGGTGACACTTGTTCCCCGTTCTGTAGTCAGCCGAGCTCGGGTGCATCGGCGGCTGGTGAGCCACGTAACCTTCCGCGGTGTGCTGCTGCTGGTGTTGCTGTTGCTGCTGGATATCGTTGTAGTAGTGCTGTCCAGTTTGCACGGGGACGGCCGCGGCGGCGTGCCCGTGGGAGGCCATGCTCTCGCTAGTTGCGTGGTAGCCCCCGCTTGCAGGGTAGCTGTAGTTTCCGGGTGCCATGTAACTATCCGCGGCCTGGTCGTGTTGACCGGAGTAGCCTTGGCCAGCGCCGTAGGCGTTGCCGCCTTGCATGCCTCGGTGGTACGAAGCGTGATAAGGTGGCCCCGTTTGAGGATAGCCGTTGTACTCGCCGCTGGTCTGGCCGTACTGATTCTGCTGCTGATGGAACTGCATGCTCGTGTTGTACAAGCTTCTGGACGTGTTGCTCGTCGTTCCTCGAACGTGATGACCGACTCTAGAGCCCAGCACTTGACTCTGATTCTGTCTGGCGTACAGCGGGTGCACTTCGCCTGGATACGAAATTCTTGGCTGCTGATAGGTGTCGCGGGAACAGTAGTTGTTCTGCGATTGCGTCTGTTGGGTGGCTGCGGGAACGGTTTGCCTGTTGGGCAGGCCGTTCCTGTAGTCGACGGTGGAGGTCGACTGGTAGACGTCTTGCTGCTGAAAGTGAGGTTGCTGGTTAGCGGTGATGTTCCTTCCTCCATGGGGCGACATGGTGCCCGCGTTCGTCGACCCGTGCATCATCGGGGCAGCGACGGAGCTGGTCGAGGACGGGGAGCTTCTCGGTCTCTGCATGTAGACCGCGTGCGTCGCCTGAATTCCCAGAGGACTGCCTTGCTGCAGCTGCACCGACACCGGGGTGCCGGGCGTGGAAGAAGGTGTCAAGCTTCGCGTCGAATTCTGCCCGGGTAGAACCGGCGTGCTGACCGTCGAGTCCGGCATCGCCAGCAGAACACCGTTGCTGTTCACCGAGCAGAGCTCCTTCGTGTTGGCCGACGGCGACTTCTTGCTCACGGAGATCTGCTGTTTGCCGGGATTGGGACTCTTGTGGCCGCTTTCCACCTTCACTCGGACGTCGTTGGACAGCTTCTTGGTGGCCACGCTGGGGGATGTAACCTCGCTACCGTCTTGGGATCTCGAGTCGTCGTCCGCTATCATCTTCTCGAACGAGCTGGACACGCTGTTGGTGCTCCCGACGCTACTTGCCCCGTTACTGTTCGCGTTGAAGCCTGGATTACTGTTGCTGTTGTTGTTCGTAGCGCTGGGCGTGTTATTGTTGTTGCTGCTCCGACGACCAGATGATCCGAGCTCCGTCACGTCTCCAGAGAGCGTGCTGCCTACGTCGCTCACCCCGGAGATATCACAGTTGTGGCAGCTCTTCTTCTCGTCCCCGTCGATGGCGAGCATCTTCTCGCCCTTCGACTTCTCCATCCCGTCTGACGTCGAGCCGTCCTTCTCGTCGCCATCTTCCTTGCTCAGCGTCTGCCGCTTGTGCTTCATCCGTCGGTTTTGGAACCACACTTTCACCTGGAACGATCGGACGGTTTTCGTTCGTGGTGGATTTCGAATAGGATAAGTTCATCGAGGGGAGTATCGTGCTCTTTTCTCATTGTTCTCACCTGCCTTTCCGTGAGGTCCAGGGACGCGGCGATCTCTATTCTTCGCGGTCGGCAGAGGTACTTGTTGAAGTGGAACTCCTTCTCCAGTTCGAGGAGCTGCGTGTTCGTGTAGGCCGTCCGCAACCTCCGAGGCAGGCCATTTTCTGAAACATAACGGAATTACACTTCGCCTCTGTTGAACGTAAACGGGTGTTCTCGAGCCCAGTATCTTCGATTCTGATTAAAATTTATCGACGCTAGGTATAAAGCACTGATAACTGAAAACGCGACGTTATCGAGCCTCAGCGTTCACGCGCGCAGCAAAGACATCGTCGACTTCGGTTTTTGCACGATTACGTCGCTCAAATAGTCGTTTAATTAATGATCGTGTGGGCGATTCGGGAAGAGGGTCCGGACTCCGGAGGAAGGCTGTATCTCGGATACAATACACGAGCGAAAGACCCCCCGCGTGGATGGGCCCTGTTTCGGCGTTGTTCCGCCGAGTTACTAGCCTCCTTAGAAACTTTTGGCCAAGTTCCCAGCCAGCGGTATTCCGTGTCGATGCGAAACATCTCGTAATTATTATCTAGTAAGAAACTTGTCGCGAGATAACGAGGGTGGCGTGCCGTCGTGGACGGGAATGAGAGGAAGGGACTCGTTCGAGGTAGACGGAGGTTTAAAGTAAGAACCCGGCGAGATATCTCGCCGAGTCGCGGCGCTAATCTCCGCTCGGACGATGTAAACAATCATTAATAGTCCTCTATAGTAATTACAAGGATTTTACGCGTTGCTCCACGCAGCAATATTTCAATCAAAGTCGACGGTTGCACGCGCGCGTATGATAGTCAGCCCGAGCGGAGATCCCCGGGAATATTTAGATACCAGGCGGCTCGGGTTAATGCAGAATTCATCCGAGAAAACATTGCCGATAAAGCAACGGCAATTAACACGGCAGGTTCGTTGGGATCGATTTTTCTTCTCTGACTGGATCTCAGTTATCCGCCGCGGTTTTCCGTTTTCTCCGTGACGATGACAAAACGCATCTAATAACAGCCGTAACGTTCTAGCGGTTTCTATGAAAATTGAATCACGACTGCGGTCCGCGTCTCGCTCGCCTTGGACGTAAGGTCGGCACGATTGCGATTGTTCACTGTCGCGAATAATTTAATCATTTGTTAGACGGACGCTGCATATCCGTTTCTCTAATTTCTTCAGTGATTGTTAGAACAAGGACGAAGCTAATGCATGGTTAGCTGGTCTGACCAGAGGACTCGCGATTAGTTCCACGGCGTATTAAAATCCGGGGGGTGATTCGTACGAAGTGACGTCGGTTGCCTCGAGTACCATAACCGATGATCCACCTAGTGGACATCGTTACGCGATGTTCTCGGAGCAGCGGAGCGTTTTTTCTCAATACGTCGCCGTATCAGGAGGGAAAAAAGTGGCGCACGGCGTGGCGCGGTTCCGTGAGGGGGTGAAGTGAGAGGGGCTGCTTCGTTTTGGAGGGCTGAGATGCTAAACTACCCCATGGCGTGCGAGTAGATCCAAGGGTGGCCGTGGAGGAGAGGTGGTTCAATGCTTGGGATGAGTCGTCAGGGGTTAAGGGAGAGGGACGGAGACGAGAACACGGCTGAACTGGGTTCTACGAAAGACGGAAAAAGAGACGTAGACGACGAGCCGGATAAAAAAGAAGGACGGGCGAAAGGTGGAGGGTGAAGGACAGGGAGACGGGAAGGTATAGGCATAGGCCATAGGGGATGATGGAGAAGAGAGAAAGACGACGGATAGAGGGTGCAGCGGGGCCAAGTCTGCACGTGGAGTTTTCATAGAGTAACACTGGACGGAGAGAGGAGCAGCGCAGGGGTGGAAGTACCGCTTGAGTGACATGGCCCTTATCGATATTTCCATCGCGGGATTTGCCGCAGGAATCCGTCGATACTTCCCGTTCTACCCGGATTGTTTTACAAACCTTGTCCACTCTTTGTATTTCATCTACGTAAAACATTGTCTGCGAACTTTAAACAGGCGTTTCAACTCGGGGAATAGAAGTTTCTTTGAGTTCCGAGCAATTTCAAGCTATTCTTGTCAGCTTTGACATTTTTGGCGTTCTATGACTATGACAGGTTTTTTATATTCCGCATACAGTGGGTTGCCAGATTTGTGCTTCAAAAGATTTTACTCATGTTACAATGTACCCCGCGTTACAACCTACCCCGGTCTCCGCTATGAATTTTCTATTAGGACTTTTCGTCCTCAAGATTTTCATTCGATGCCTCCACCTTTCCCTTTACGTTCGAATACGTGGCATTCTTCGCGCGCGGTGTTCCGCCAATTACAATATTTAAAAGTCCAGCTCTCTGCAGCTATTAACTTGTCGTAATTTCATATTTACGTTTTGTGTTCCAGACGGATCCTCGTTCATCGGTCGCTGCAATAACGGCACGCTGCAGCCGGCCATAAATCATCGGCTCCTATGAAATTAGCCGCACCGTTTTCGTTCAAATCCGCCAGTTTAGATGAAGCCTGACTTAACATAGCATTACGTTCACCAATCCTTTTTTCTTTCAGCTCGATCATATCTCTTACCATTGAACGTCTTTTATTTCAGGAATTCTAATAAATAGGTACCTATTCCTCTTACAAAGTAATCAAAATGATGCTTCCGGTGCAATAGAAATAGCTTTAAAAAGAAATCGCTTGAGACTTTTAGACTCTTAGACATACAAAACGATAGCGCAACATCAGATTTAAGGATCCACTAGAGTTAGACAGTAAATCCGTGGATATTTTAATCAGAGTTGCGTTTACTGAAAGTTGAAATTGAAATTTGCTAAGGATGTGTAGAAGGATGCGATAGTTCCTTGGCGAAGTGGAACGGCACGGGGCATAATTATTGAAACGAAATGGCTGTTGGAGAAGGGGGTGGAAGGTGGGGGGGAGGGGGCAGGGAGACGGGGAGAAGCAGAGCGTGCAGAAAAGAGAGGGTGGCGTGCTCGAAACTCGGCAAATCCGGCGCGTGGGCTTTTCAGAGGATAAGGGTGGCTAGAGGGTGGGTATGGGGCGAGATGGAAGTATCGCGTGATCGACGCGGGCCTCATCAGCATTTCGGTCTCGCGATTGGCTGGACGGACCTGTCAATCAACCGATATTCCACGCCTATTGGTTGTGTCTCGTACCGGTGTAGCCTGTCGTCCCCTTTCAAAACGGCCGATACCCTCTGGACTTGTCCGCAAACCTGCGGAGTGTGTACCCACGGGCTACGTGGCACCCGATTCACTTTCGAATCTCTCCGCTCCGTGCGTTGGTAGAAGTTAATAAAAAATCGGGGAACCGTGCACGTCGAGAGAAGAGAAAGAACGATAGCCATGAAGTGATGAACAAGAACGTCCCGATAGAAACTCCCGAGGCAAAAGCAATTAACCTTTTGCACTCGCCAGTCCGCGCTCTATGCTAAGCGCTCAGCTTCGAAACTCTAATAACGGCGAACGCCGTGGTAGCTCGGAGCGAGGACGTCGCAGGTTTTCAACGGGAAGAATAGAGTCACGGCAGTGTTTAGTAACTGTTCGCTGGAACACGAAAATAGCGGGAGGAATCGCTTGGCTTTGTAGCTGCTGCCGGCCGGTTCTTTCGCTAGGAGCAAAAATATCATCGGCGATTGCCGCGGGCTCCTCGTTCTTGCCTCGAGTGGCCACGGGATGACGAACTGTCAGGCTTGACTCAGAATTAAGAGCGCAGAGTGACAGATCCTAGCGCGTGCTCAGCTACAAGCCGCACCGAAATAGAATTCGTATTTCCGAATACATCCTCTGACACGTCCCCGTAACGCTGTTGTCCTCCCCAGTTAGCCCGAGGATAACACCTTGCGAGAAATACTTCCCTCCTCCAGGCGTTTCCCTCGCTCAGACAATCCGACCACCATTCAGATTCTCCTCGTCCTCGCGAATGCCGCTGGCTTTGGCCAATATTAAAATTTCTGCGCCGATCTAGCGCGGCGTCGGCGACTCGGAAGAGTCTCACAGTCTCCTCCACGCCCACGTCTGAATTTATGAAAAGAATCGGGAAATTACGTAATGGCTTGTGAGGAAGCTTCGAACCGGGATGGAAATAACGATGTCGAGAAAAAAATGTCAGAGGCTGGGCAACATTATTAAAATAACAGTGGTGTTGTTATACATATACATAGTTGAACGCGCCGGTTCGTCAGTCATCGAGGCAGTAGAAGTTGGTGGTCGCGGCGAAGCCGTCGCGTCGGCCGTCGCCGTCGCTTCGCGCGTACTCTTCAGAATAACAGGACGCGTTCCTCTTCGGGAATGAGAGACGAGAACCCTGGAGAGGATAGGGTTCCTCGAATTGTTTTTGCATTCTCGTCAACTAGTAGGACCTGGGGAGCCACTGTTTCTTTCTCTCGGTCCGTAAACAGTGGCTCCCCAGGTCCTAGTAGTTGACGAGAATCTCTCGGTCCGTTCTTCTTTGAACAAAAAGTCTAGGTTGGAATCCAGCCTTTGCTTTGTAATTGCATTTACCACTAGAACGCAACATTGTCGGTGCATTGAAATTCCTGAGCAAGGAGCATTCTCGTGCGATTCTTGGCTGCTACCTCGAGGTGCTTGCCGCCTCCGCTGGTTCGCCGGGCCAGTTCCCCGTAGACAGGTGGGAAGGGTCACATGATGGCCGTCTTCGCAATTTGTCTTTTGTTTCCCCCGCGCCTTAGCCCGCAGGAAGAAAACTTGCGGGTAGAACAAAGGACGGAAGGAGCCGTTCTATCGACTGACGCGAACGAGAACCGCTTCCTTCTCCCTCTGCTGCATTTTCTCTCTCCTCTCCTCTCGACATCGTGTGGCCGGTGTTGCTGGCGTAAACGTATGAAAAATGAGTGACGAGAGTCCGGAGCAAACGACGAGACAGTCGGCTCCGTGGCCGTGTTTCGACCTAAACAGGTAGAGAACCGAAACTCCGCGGCCCGTCCAGAGGTAATCGATAAACCTTTCGATCATCCTGAGCTACCTTCGAGATTCCAGAGCGGTTCGAGGTAGCGTAGACTCGCTAAAACCACGCGGTGAAGAACTTTTGTGCTGAAGGAACAAGTTGTACTCCGATTGTTCCGATAGATTCGCAATGTTGCGAAGATGATAGTGTAACAGTCAGCGCTGACCAGCGTAGGGGCCCCTCACGCGGATGCTTCCCCTTCAAACCTTTCTTCCGAGCCGCGTGACTTGTTGTCAAGGAAACCTCGCGACGCTAAAAAGGAGTTCGTAGACAAGGAAACTCAGACGCCACGAGCAAAACAAAACACAACAATTGTATTCACGCGGGAAGCGATCGGATTAGTTACTTTGACTCGGCGGGGTCTTCGCGTCATCGTTATGTCTCTCAGGAGCCAAGTTGGACGGGGCTGGACTCACTGTAACTAATCGGACAGGCAGTCTTCGGTGATTGAAGCTCTCGATAGAAATTGAGCGCGGTCCATCGACAGACACGCGGATGAGGGTGGAGGGAGAGGAAGAATCGTCCGTAAACTGTAGCTGATTAGAGATTTATACGAGGGCGTTGTATGGAAACGGGATGGGAAAGGAACAAAACTGAACGCGGTAGGAGCGAACGGAGGGTGCTGGGCCGGAATAGCCGACTAGAAGGGCTTCGCGTTGCTTTGGTTTTCGGGGGTTGTGGCCCGTACGAGCTATAATCAATTAACGGCCAGCGAAACAAGAACCGCGGCCGACCACCACGCCCGCAAAATATTCCCTACCTTCCTGTTCTAGTTTCGGAGAAACCCAATTGTTTCGCTCGATTGGCCTCTGTGTTTTACGATAGCGCTGCATTCGATGAGAAACGACCACCGTTTGACGCTGTTATCTAGCAGAAATATTGGGATTCTCTCAAATGGGATGGAGAGAGATTCGATCCGAGGTGAGCTATTGTGCTACAATATTAGGGTTCTTTGTATGCAGGATTGTGTTTAGAGGCCAGACTCTAAATTCTTTGTTAAATTTATGACGATCAATAGACTCTATTTGCGGTGTGTTTTAGGATCTTTCAGGTCGCGTGTTTGGAAGTAAAGGTAGGGGAAACCTGTTAATCCGGTTTTCGAATTTTCACAAAAAAATAATTAAAAGAATAAATAAATATTTGTACTTGTTTTAAAAATGTTCAGTTTCCTTGATATTTAGGGAATTAAAAAAATATATTCTAATAAATTGATACATTTTGCCATCGTCCAAGTAACATTTTTTCATTCATTTTGTATGTATTTTCTCAAATTTTCGCTTACTATATATTAAAGAGGAAGGCCCAAAGTATATTTTAGCATATTTGTTATTAAATATTGAATTCAAACAAAAATTAAAAAAATTGAAAACTGAGTAACCTATCAACTAGTCCCGATTTCCCCTACTTCATCGAAATTGCAACTGAATTGAAAGTACCTCAACTTTGTCAGTCGCAGCATTTTATTATTATCCGCAACGCTGGAAGCCCGCGGAAAGTTTTGAAATGTGTGAAGCAATTGAGAATGATGAAGAAGGAGAAGTTGCGATCAGTATGTATCGAGGGGGAGGATCAACGTCCCTACCTCGAACTTTCAAGCTAATCACCATCGTGCAGCGGTTTCATTAGAGATCCCCTGACGTTTCGTTAGAGCGGAGTTCAGCGCACCGCGAGCGTGATGTCTCCGAGGCCAAAATCCGCTATGAATTGTATGCAAAAACCCGTGTAACGACAGGGTGCACCTTGTTATTACCAAGTTCCTGCACCTCGCGCCTCCGCGCCGGCTCCATCCCCTTACGTGTTCCCCGGGCATTTTTCGCGAGCGGTTTCTTCCAAGAATTCGAGCTCGTCGCATTAGCATAACTTCCCGCGGCTTCGCTCCTCCGTTCTATCCAAACTGCGCGGCGAGCAAAAAGAGAGCGGGGGGGGGGGGGGGGGGGAGCCGCAAGAGGAATCGGGGGTAAAAAGAAGAAAAACAGTGGTTCGAGTCGGGCCGAAAGCGAGAGGGGATCGAAAGGAAGGGAAAGCGCGACGAAAAATGAATGAAAGGGCAGAGGAAAGGAAGGAAAAGGCGGCGGGCGAAGCGAAGCGCTGGCAAAGGTGCGGCAACTGCGGCGCTGCAGCTGCTTCGGCGGCCATGTTGGCCACATGCAACATGATTATGGTGGCCGCGCGAACGGGCAGAGGCCCTTCGTGCAAGAAAATTGGATGCACCGAAGGAAGAGAGAAGCCGGGCACGAGGAGAGGTCGTGCACGCGGCCGCGTGCGAGTGCGCGCCAATGCATTCGCGCATTCGCGTATTCGCGCGCACTCCACACGGGCCGGCCAAGGCTGAAGGCGTGCCAATGCAACCTGTAATCATCGGGGTGGAGCGACCACCTTCGACCCGTGCCTTCTTCCTCCGAGTAATTCCAGTCCCTCTTTACATTCCACCTAACTTTTAGCCTCTCGATCGCGTCCCTCTTTTCCAATTTCTTTTCCAATGCCCTCTCTTCGCAGACAAATTCCTTCCAAGACTATTATATACGTAGAAGAGTCATTGGCAGTGATGGGTTTACTACGTTACGTCGAATTTACTACGTGACACGCGTGAAAAATGTAAATAATTGTATAAAATGGATAAAATGTGAAAGATTCAAATACAAACTATTAAACAACGTGATTTTAGACATAAAATACATGACGTAGTAAAGTCAAACTATTTACCACGTCTTATTCTACGCGTAGAAAATTCACTTTTCTACGTTAGGTAAAATACGCAATAGGGCTGGGACTATTTGTCGAATTTTTCGGTATTCGAATATTCGAATACTATTCGAATATAAAAGTATTCGAATACTGATGAATTCGAATATTAAAGTATTCGAATACTGATGAATTCGAATATTAAAGTATTCGAATACTGATGAATTCGAATATTAAAGTATTCGAATACTGATGAATTCGAATATTAAAGTATTCGAATACTGATGAATTCGAATATTAAAGTATTCGAATACTGATGAATTCGAATATTAAAGTATTCGAATACTGATGAATTCGAATATTAAAGTATTCGAATACTGATGAATTCGAATATTAAAGTATTCGAATACTGATGAATTCGAATATTAAAGTATTCGAATACTGATGAATTCGAATATTAAAGTATTCGAATAGTATGGTGTGAAGTATAAAATCAAGTTCTTTAGGTTCATTTGTCAGGGTGAAATCTTGTAAGCTAATTTTGACCCACTTCACACCATACTATTCGAATACACCAGTATTCGAATATAGCAATAGTCGAATAGTATTCGAATATAGCAATAGTCGAATAATATTCGAATAAGAACATTCGAATACTGAAATATTCGAAGTTTATTCGTAGCATTCGAATACTTGTAAAATATTCGAATATTAAATTACCGAATAGTCCCAGCCCTAATACGCACCCACCACTGGTCATTGGCACTTCGATACACTTTCAGTACCCACTTCTACGCCCAACCGAGTCATTACACTGTACCTAATGTCTGCGAACGGCGCTCGATCGAGTTGCCGTAAAAATGCATCAATGCAGGGGGTAATTTGAAGCTTGTACCTAGCATTTGCTTTAATTACGCTTAAAGAATTTATCGGCGGTGATCGCCGGTTCGAGGCGGGCCGGGGGAAAAAATGTACGCGTCAAAAGGGATCTGTGCGCCGTCGTTTTGATTCATTGCCGAGCGGGACGCGAAATTACTGGTTACACCACGAGTTCATTTTTCGATTCTATCTTCGTCGTCACGATAGCGAATCTGTGCGCGGCGCGGCGCGCTCGCTCGCGATATTCACGAAGATTCAGCAATCACGCAACAATATACAAAACCGCATAACACGGCTAGGACAGCTGCCGCTGCCGTTGTTGCTGGTCGCTGCCTACGTGTCGCGGTTTGCAATTGCTTCTAGCCGCCTCTGGACTCGCTATATGTGTCGCGGGTCTAGATAAACGCCGCGATACGACCGCTGCTTGTTAATAATTCACCAGCGCTTTTCGATTCCTGATAGCCGCGCGCTGGTTGCGCTGCGGCGAGAAACTGTGCGAGCACGCGTTTACGAGAATCGTTTAATCGAGACCATTGGATACACCCTTGGTGGGGTGTGATGCGAAGTCGAAGATAACGTCCGAACGTTGCAAATTTTGTTGTAACAGCAGCGGAGAGATAATGTAAATGGATTGCGCCGTCGAGTCGTAAGAGTCTCGAGAAACAATCTGTTGTTCTCTCGCATTTCGAGGCTCGAAGCTTTTCTCACGCGAGCAACCTGACGAACGCACAGTGGTTTCAGTATACTACTCACATGCTAGTTGGACAAAATTATTTTTTCGCGAGTTTGGGTTTATATGGGGTTGAAATTGTTGAAGAACAAACCTATTGGGTTGGTGCATAATTATTATTATTATTATTATTATTATTGAATAAACGGGAGAACCCTTTAGAATACAAAAATTTGAACAAAGTAATACAGTTGGTATAGCTTATAGTAAAAAGATATAAAGATAAATAAAATAAAAACAGAGAATGTACAGAAAACCAGAAAAAAAACGGGTGTAGTTTCTCAGTCGTTTTAAAAACCGTGAGTTCTTTGCCCGTGGAATCGAAAGTCTTCCAAGCAAATGGCAAGCAGTTATTGAAGCAGACGGTGACTACGCTCCGGAATAATCATTTAAAAATGTTACTGTTTAATTTTTGTTTCTTTTTTTCATAATAAATATTGTTTACAAACGCCTGATAATTATGCACCAACTCAATAAGAAATACAAATGTCTGTGTAGTAGGTGCGTTTTTAATATATCGTCCACAATGTTGAATTAATTTTTTTTCGTGAATTTTGAAATTCTAAACTCAAATTCGTTGTTAGCAGTCAGCGAAACCAGTGAAAAGAATTCTTTAAATTATCGGACTGACATAAAAGTCCATACATCGAAGCGTATGGGCTGACGCGTTAATGAATTTTCACTTCTTTCACCTCCCAAATCTCAGAAACTAATTGTCACCTCAACTTGAAAATTTGTCGGCATTGATGTCTCATCATAATCATTTGGCACAAAATTCAGTTTCAAAATCGTGGCCCAAAAAGGGGCTGAAAAAGGCCTCATTTTGGGGTCACTCTTTGTCCAGCTAGCATGTAGTATACTCGAACCACTGTGACTCGATAGCATAAAATAGTCAACAAACACAAAGAGGGTTTCCCGCTTTAATATTTATTTTTAACCTAATAAAACATTAAACCATAGACTTTTTTTATACTAAAAGTTGAATTAATGTTTAAACTTCAAGGAAAAATTTTAAAAAGTTGAAAATAAGTATATAATTTAATTATTTATAAGGTATGAAATAATAAGGTGACTAGGAACTAGTTTTTGATCATCTAAAATTAACAATACTAACTGCTTTCACAGACAACACCTATATTTTTTAATTATCAGTTTTTATGTTAGTAATTATTTCAAGCAATTATTTATTGACATAAACTCAAAAGAACGGTTTATTTCATGAACTGATCAAAAATTAGTGCCTGATCAAGAACTAGTTCCTTAACGGTAGTGCCGCGTTCCATTGTCTTTTTGTTCGACAGATGCGCCAACAGATCCAATTAGAATATCCTGTGCGTGCAATTAGACACCAGCTCGAGGACGACTCGTACAAACCGCTGGAATTACTCGCGAGCCGAACTTTCTAGCTACGTATCCGCCAGTGCTAGATATTACGAGCGCCTTTATCTCGCTCCCGAGTGATAATAAAAACTTTGACGAATAGGTGCGATCAGTCAGTCGTTCGCGCGGTTTCTTCGAAGCCGCAACGCGCGCCGCCGAGTGATCGAATCAGAGCCTCAGTCATTTAGTAACTCCGCAACTGTCACAATCATCTTACGGCTATCTAAAATTCTCGTTCCTTTCTCGTCGCGTCGCGAATCAATCTGCACCCGAGCGAGTTGCTTCGGAAAATGAATTAGGAGCATGCGAAATTCTGGGGAATTTTAATCGGTCTTTCTTTCGGACAAAGGTGCGGGGAGCTGAAGTTCGCCTTGAATTCGGGTTCATTCGGTGGCGGCGGTGGGAAGAATCGTTGGCTGGTTTAATCGGCCTTTCTTTCGGACAAAGGTGCGGGGAGCTGAAGTTCGCCTTGAATTCGGGTTCATTCGGCGGCGGCGGTGGGAAGAATCGTTGGCTGGTTTAATTGGCGACGTTTAGCATGCTCCGTTTAAAGGTATCGTTGTATCGGAAAGAAGGGAGCGGAGGGTGGAAACGATACCGGAGACGAAGGGTGGCCGGTACGCAAAACGGGAGTGGTCTCCCGGGGGATGAAAAGCGCCATCTTCCCATTAGACGCGAGATTGATTTTGCGAGAGCTCCTTCTCGTAACAGGCCGACGCGACGCAACGCGGCGGTGTACCTCGATGCTCCAGCGCTAATGTGATTAAAATAATCCGACGATAATCAAAATACAAAGGGCCGAACGATTTCGGTCCAACGACTTCTCCCCGTAATACCATTAAGACAGGCCTCTGTATAAAGAGAAGAGTAAGGCTTTCTTTTACGAGCGGATAATCGCGCGTCGCGAAACGATTATTAATCAGCCTCGCTACCCTGTTGTTTGATTTCTTCTCGCTGGGCACAAGGCTTTCTTTCGACAACCTACGTTCGCATAAATAGACTCGCTCCACAAAAGAAGAGTAGTGGACGATCTGACGTTCCTCTTTAAAATTTTAAGGTAGTTTCTGACCAACTATGTTAATTAAATTAGAGTTGGGTAATAAACGATGATACTATGGAAATAATAATAATAATAATTTTTAACATCGTGTATATATATTTTAAAAAGTTCAATGTTAATATAAATAATTGTAATACAAAAATAGAATATTAAATTGGTCAGCGTAGTGATTCGGAGCGTTTTTTATAACCAAAATGTCAGAAAAAACGTTCAACTGATTCTGAATCTTCGTTCGATATTTAAATGTCTAAACATATCGATTGTGCGACGTTGCCACGTTCACTGCTCTACGTAGTTTCTAAAAAATTTTTTTAATATATTTTATTCTTTTTGGGGGGGCATTTACGAAGAACCCATGTGGTCAGTTTTGCAGAAATTAATAAATCCATTTCCTGACACTTCGATGTACTTTTGTGCCAATTTTGGAATATTTCTATAATAGGGTGGATGTGCCAGTAAATGAACACGTACCAGTGAATGAACATTTTTTATTAAAATGAGTAAAATAAGTTATTAAAGTAAGCAACTAATTAATTAGAGACTTCTTTTCATTTCTTGCTTCATATCCAAACAATTTTTGCAGCACGTGGAATCATTCGCGCTGCAAACATAATTTTATAATAGTGTTCATTCATTAGCCTTAACTGTTCATTTACTGGTGAGTTTACCCTATGCTTCTCCTGTTACAGAAGAAAAACTGAAACTATAACCCTCTTTTTTTTGTTTTCGCCATATCATTCTTCGAAAGTACCTACTAAAGTATCAACGTCTTTCGAGTCTTATAGAATTTCTTCAGGTTTAATTCTCAACCTTGACTGACACATACACTCGCGTTGTATTCCGATTTCGTTCTCACGATCATTCCACCAAGTTCCCCGGTCGTCTCTTTCGGTGACGTTGCTCCTTCTCCCCTCGCGGTCGCTCTTGTTTCACCTCGGGGATCGGGAACTCGTGGGCGGATAAAAAGTTTATTTTAATCTATACAAATTTCAAATCCTCCGCGGCTGGTCCCCTCCCGCCAGCGGTGTAAACTGTCGCGACAGAAAATAAGATCCACCGCCCCTCGGCCGTTTCCTCCTTTTAACTCCGTTTACCTTCGTCGAACTTTTATTCCACGCTGCGGGAATGATAATTCCTCGAGTTCGTTTACAAGCTCGCGATGGTTCGACGAAGAGCTCGTTCTACGAGTAGAAAGTCGAACTTGCCAAGCTTTGACGGAACATCTTTAGCAACTTGTCAGTCAAACGCTTTGGGCTGACTAACCAGAAGATTTGAGATTCGCGCAAAAACACGAGCTGGCTGTTAATTTGACAACGACTCAAAACAAGAGGTTCAACCGGCAACGCGGTAATTGGCAGTAATTGGCAGAATGTTCCCCCGTCGCGTCGATGCGCATAGTCGTCGAAGGTGCGCAATCATCGCGGAGCCGCAGTTCCAGTTCGTTTTATTCTCCCCCACGATGACTACGAAACGCACGAGGAAATTACACGGCCGCGCGAGTTATTACCTGGGAGATTCTCACGTGTCGTCGGCGAGAGAGCGAAGTCTCGTACGCACAGGGCGACACCATCGATCGATATCGGCGTAATTAGGCATTTGTCAGCTGGCCAGGCTCACGATGCGAGGAGGGAGCAATCCGGATGCTCTTGAACACTTTTACTCTAGAGCTGTTCGAGTACTCGGAACAAGCGAGCCGGGATATACTCGGTTCGAATAACCGATCCGAGCCGAGCGCTCGAAAGAACTGAGCGGCTCGGTTAAAAAGCGAGCGGCTCGATTCAAAAGCGAGTACACTGCATAGTGAAGGTAGCGATAGACGAACGAAACATGTGGATTGTTCGAGCCACACGATTGTTTCCAACTGCCCGCTTCATTCGAGTACTCGGCTCGGCTCGGAAACCGAGTCCCGGCTCGACTCGAATTTCGAGCTCCTCGAATATTCGAGTACTCGGCTCGGCTCGGAAACCGAGTCCCGGCTCGACTCGAATTTCGAGCTACTCGAGTATTCGAGTACTCGGCTCGGCTCGGAAACCGAGTCCCGGCTCGACTCGAATTTCGAGCTACTCGAATATTCGAGTACTCGAACAGCTCTATTTTACTCGCGAGCAGGGTAAATCCGGGAGACGCAGTCGAGCTGAAGAGTTGGTCAAGTCGCTATATTCAGACTCTACATCTGTGAATATGTAAAATAGTGTTAATGTTCGGAACAATTAATTCTCTAAGAATCAACTGTTTCGACCAACTCTCCGGCCCGGCCATGTCTCCCGGACTTACCCTATACGTAGAAAAGGCAATCTCGTTTGCGCGTATTCAGGAATTGGGGTCCTCGGTGGCCCTCCAGGCGATCGTCTAAATTTCAGTCGCGACAGATTCATGTATTATTTAAGAACAATCCTCGGAATGCCTCGCGCTTCCACTGGTAAGCGAGCGAGCGAAGCGGCGCACGCGGAACCACAAAACAAGGCGAGGTCTGCGGCATGGTTCATTAATCGCGTTACGTTGAGTTATCGCATTCGGCGTAATAAATCGACAGGAATCCTTCCGATTATTCTAGCAAGCCGCCGAGCACCGAAGAGAACCGAGCTCATGAACCACGTGTTCTTCCCTCTAAATATGAATCAGCCGAATGAGAAGTGACGTTTATGCGGCCGGACGATAAATTAACTAATATCACGAGTTACCTTTAATTAGGCCCCGATCCAGATGAGCCGCGAGTACGTTGCCCCTTTTCCGCTGGTCCCACTGTTATTGATTGCCTGCAATTTCTTCGGGCACGTGTTTCGAGCGGCCATGAAATTCAGGAAATCTATGAAATCCAGCGGGATTTCTTTGGGTTTTATTTCGGGAAATTGTGGTTGGAACTAGGGCTGGGACTATTCGAATACTTTAATATTCGAATAGTATTCGAATACTTTAATATTCGAATACTTTAATATTCGAATACTTTAATATTCGAATACTTTAAGATTCGAATACTTTAATATTCGAATACTTTAATATTCGAATACTTTAAGATTCGAATACTTTAATATTCGAATACTTTAATATTCGAATACTTTAATATTCGAATACTTTAATATTCGAATACTTTAAGATTCGAATACTTTAATATTCGAATACTTTAATATTCGAATACTTTAAGATTCGAATACTTTAATATTCGAATACTTTAATATTCGAATACTTTAAGATTCGAATACTTTAATATTCGAATACTTTAAGATTCGAATAGTATTCGAATACTTTAAGATTCGAATAGTATTCGAATACTTTAATATTCGAATTATATTCGCCAAATAATTGAGCAACTGAAGTATTCGAATATTCGAATACCGAAAAATTCGACAAATAATCCCAGCCCTAGTTGGAACGATCTTTTATTCTTCACCCGCTTTATTTTCAACTCCCGCCGTTGTACGAATTTTTGAGTTACCCGCGGAAAGAATTGACAGAGAAAGTTATTGCGTAGCTACTCCTTATATGAAATTCGAAGAAAGTACGCGTGCAGCTTCTTTAATGCCACCGTCCATCTTTCAGCGATATACATTATTGGACAGTGTCTAGGTTGAAAGTTCTGCGGGGGATTAAGGGGAGTAATTTAATCGTAATTAAGTACCTACACGTTCGCGTCTAAGTATATAAAGTTTACACGAACGCACGGCACTCGGAGCAGCGGTCGAGCTGGACTAAAGGGGTGGCCAGTGGTCGGTTTAAACAATTATCACAAGGGTTGCAGCTTGCACGAGTTGACAAGGGTGATAAGTTATAGCGCGTGGGGTTGCTTAGGAAATGCTGCGTGGTCAAGAGCACTTTCACCACGATGAATTACATCTATTAGCGTAATGCAACTTTTCTTCCAGCCGAGTTTTTCATTTAATTTAACGAAACGCCTTTGGAGGTAATTTCACTTCAGCAGAAGCATCCAATTAGTTGCAATTATTGTATTACCCATAGATGAGCCTACGAGTATTTCATCTATCATCGAACTCCACCTATTTCTCGCTTTCCAGTGAATTTACTACTCTCGTTTCATTATTCACAGATAATTTCGTAAAAGATTCCAAGCTTCCTCTTCGAACGGATCGGGTTTTACGCTGGGATTACATTAGTCCAGTCGCTGGATCCAGCGAGTGGTTCGACTGGAAATCAGTCGATGTCTTGATCATTCCAGTCGTATCTGAACCGTTGAAAGTGGTAGACTGTAATAACAATGGATTCGCGCAAAAGAAGGATAAAAAAAACATATGAAACTTGCTTTAATGTTAATTTGTGAAGAAGTTATTGATACAGTTGATGAAGAACTGAAGAAAAAAAAGCGAATTTGGATGCGAAACTGGATAAGCAAACACGTGTACGCTGTACTACGCTTCAGGCGGCACTGGACTGAGCCGTCTAGACCAGTCCAGTAACGCTGGAATGTTGTGTTCTCGATGGAGAGAGTAAACACTGGATCGAAAAGTAGCCTTTCGATCCAGTCGAAATCTGCTGGAATGACAGCACTGTACTGGAATCAACCCACTGTTTACATTATTCCAGTTCTAATCCAGTGCTGTACTGGATCACTGGACCGGACTAATGTAAACCCAGCTTTACGGAGCGAGAATTTCCGCGAAAAGATCCTCGCGACACGGGCGAGAGGGTTTAAATAATATTTTCATTCATACTCGATCCAAGCGGCGGACTGTTTACCCCCTCGATGTCGCGGAGGAGTATTACATAAGAATCGCGCGGAAAGGAGCAGTCGTAAATCTGTTGACGGCGCTGGGGGCGCAGGGTGGCGAGGGGAGCGAGACACAGGCCGAGTGTCCTTTATAGCATTGTTAACAACTAATGTATGCGGGCTGGGCCCCCGAAACCCTCGCACATTTAACATTCTTTAACATTATTATACACATGGCGCCCGTCTGAGTAGCTTTTGCGTTCGCACGCGTTCGCCGTAGCAGCCAAGTCTTCAGGCCGAGCCACGCCACCCAGACCAAAAACGACCCTTCGCGCCCTCCGGGGAAGAATTTTTGTCAGTTTTATTTAACTGCAACCTCGGAACCCTTTCCCGTCCTCCCTCCACGGGGTCTGGTTTTTTTCGCCCGTCTCTCCGTCTCGCTCTGAGCTCCCGCCTCTGGCCGGGCGAGCTTCTCTCTCAGCCCTCGCCAGTCCGGTCACGTTTTAAGACTTACGATCGGGGCCGTAATTTCGGCGAACAAGTGGCGCTTACTACTTTCTGATACGACTTAAGAGAGGACGCTCCTGGGGAAACGACGCGGGTTCTCTGGGTTGAAACTGATGCGTGGAACGTTCTCGATGCTCGCTCTGGCTAGCCTAACACCGGGGACTCGCGAGCGCACGCGACAAGCAGGCTTGGAATATTCAATGAAACCTATTTAATAACGGTTCTTATGAAAAAAACACGCTTTCCTTGAAGCTTGAACTTTGTGGCGTGACGAACGCGTGTTCATGAACGCTTGGAGCTCGGACATCCTTCAGACTTGAGATAAGGGAATAAGCGGAATATGGAAGAGAGGGGCGAAGCGTGTAGGTTGCTTCTGAGAACGGACGTGTAACGAGATGAATAGACTTTGGATGGCCTCCAAAAAATATAGCGCGGCGAGCACGGAGCGAGAGGAAGAGGACAGCTCGCGTGAAGAGCGGCGGAGGAGGCGGGAAGAGGAAGTCTGGAGGAGCGAGGATGCGATAGCGAGGAAATAATAGGGAAATGATTTGCTCCTTGTTAGATAAAGGACAGCGCGAGGGGACTCGCGAAAAGAAATATTGCCCGGGATGAAAGGAAGTGGGCGAAGGGGGAGGATCGAGAGCGGCGCTGCCGGCTCCGGGGGAAGGAATCGGATCCCTTTTGCTTGTAACTGCTCTCTCGGCTAGGTCGTGCCAGGTCATCCGTACGCGTATCCTGCTCGATTACCAGTTAAATACCGCTCTCTTTCTATCGTCCTCGATCCACCCCCACCTTTCATTCACTTTCTTTCGCGTTACAGACCTTTAAAACGTTCAAGACATTTTGGGCAACTAACGATCGTCGCGTACTAAAGAGGAAATCGTTACTCTGCGCTTTACGCGCCGAGGTGTTGGCCAGGCAAACACGGAGGAAGCTTGATTTTCGGCCAGTCACGTTTCATCACTTTCGTACCGCGGCCCGTCTTTTGCCGCTTATTCCAATTCATTATTTTAACACCGATCCGATGGTATCGCGTCATTCTCTGTGATAATCGATAGCGTGCCGTTTATTTCGCATCCCCCGAGGAATGACTGACGTGTTTTCTTATCAATAATCAATATTCAATGTATCTTTGATTTTGATATGTTGACAGATGGTTTTAATAAAAGTGATTGTAAAGTAAAAAATATGCCATTTCCTTTTATATTCAGCAAGTGTTCAACAACTGTACCTGACCTGCTCAACAACTATGCCACGACCGGTCAATGACTAAAATTTTGAGTTATGTTTCTTCATAATAGCATACCTAACACCTAAACTACCGATTTCTGAAAGTTTCTTTGGTGTTCCAATCATCTCCGAAACTCCTCTTTCCACCTGATATAAAAATTTTCATTTATAAAATTCAAGTAACTTATTCCCCAGCGTTTACCTAAACTAAAGCTCTTAGGTGGTCAACCACTGTATCGTTTACCCCACCTAATTGCGGAGAAAACTCTGCTCACATTGCTCTAAGCTACGCTCCATGGTATATGTATCACAGATTAAAAGATCCCCGGTGATGGTAGCTTCCCTTTCCCCCGCGCGTAACCTCGGTCGTCGACCGATCGAAAACTTCTGCCAGCGTGAGCTCTCAGAAGAGCAGTAATGTAGCAGTGATTTCCTCTACGGGGATTATTCCTAAAAAGCAGCAATCTGCGAGGGATAGGAATTGTTTCCCGGTAACTGTTGATCGCGACAGGTGCTCCCCGACCGCGACTCGGTTCCCAGAACCCGGCGTCGATTACAGACACGAGATCGCGCATTTAGCGAGTGGCTGGCCGGAGAGGAGCTCGCCGGGGATTCGTGCAAAGAGATTCGGGGTGGAGGCGCGATCTCGAGAACGAAGCTCGCAGCTCGTCCGCCGGAGCGGGAGGGTTTGCGGCGCGGCGGTCGACCGGTGGTCGTGGGATGGAGGACGTAGGTGGAGGTCGAGGATAGGGTATGCATGGCGGCAGAGAGTCCGGTAGCGATCATCAATCAGAAAGGCAGTCAGCCGTCCGTCGGTTGGTCGGCTGGTCAGCCACATCCAACGCGTACGGAGTTTCGCGCGCTCGGAAGGCATCTACCTACGAATCCACGAGTCATGCTTCGACTACCGGACCCTGACAATCGATCCGGCCTCGCCGCCAACCTGCACTTTTCGAATTGTTCTTTCCTGCTGAAGGGCGCGCGGAACCAGTCAGAATCAGAAGCCTGTCAGAACTTCAACGCGAGTCTTTTCCCTGGCGTCAAGAACCGTGCCAATCACAAAACACCGCCACGTATCATCGTCAGCCTGTAATTTGTAGCTCCTTCGGCTACTTGTCTTGCGCAGAAGCCGTGCGCTTGCAGTTGCCAAAATTATTTCCTCCCGATTTTGTTCCTCTATGCTTCAAAATACTGCGCTCAGGGAGTTGGGAAAGTATTTGGTCAGCCATGTTCAAGTACCACTCAGATTCTAAAACAGGGTTTACATTAGCCCAGTCGCTAGATCCAGTGAGTGGTTTGACTGGAAATCACTTCGACGTCTACATTATTCCAGTCGCTGGATCCAGCGAGTGGTTCGACTGGAAATCAGGCGATATCTTGATTATTCCAGTGGTTTCTGAACCGTTGAAAGTGGTAGAGTGTAATAATAATAGATTCACGCAAAAGAAGGATAAAAAATCATAAAAGTAGTATCGAAAAGTAGACTTTCGATCCAGTCGAAATCTGCTGGAATGACAGCACTGTACTGGAATCAACACACTGTTTACATTATTCCAGTTCTAATCCAGTGCCGTACTGGATCACTGGACTGGACTAATGTAAACCCAGCTTAATGAGATGTTACAGTCACAGTTGCGACTGAGGAGCTCGGATCGTTCCTCAGCAAAGGCAGACGGTCGCGAGGCATGCGTCCTTCGGGAAGAGAGTGACCTTTTCTCGGGAGCACGGCGGAAGGTCGAGGGTCTTCTTATCCGAAGTTCGCCAGACCCTCGAAGAGCCCGGGGAAGAGAAGGTGGCGCCGCGGAGGGCTGAAGGTAATTGCACGGGCTGATAATGAAATTATGAAACTTTCTCTCCCCCTTTTTATCCCGTCACTCTGGCCGATGCTTCATGTCGCATGACTTTTTATTGGCGGCCTGACATTTTCTAAACAGAATGCCTCGGCTCTGGATTTCCCCGTCGCGACGGACTTCAGCCATGGGAGTTGGAAATCTTTCAACGCGGCACCGTCGCGACCGTCGGCTAATTACCCCAGACGGTCCCCTTCTTCCTCTCCTTCGTCTCCCGCCCCCCCACCCCCTCTTTCTCTCTTTCTTCCCCGACAGAACCACCAGCTTCCATCGCGGCGCGCGGTTTCCGCGAAAGAAAAGACGCTGAAGAAGGGACCGGTCGTGGTCGTAGCTCGCGCGGCTAATGTCCCTTAAAAGTAAAGCGCTTAGTCCGCGGCACCGCTTGTAAGCACTCCGCCGATTGTTGCTAAGTTGATTTTAAACCCAGGAATTCCTGTCCGAGTACGCTCGATTGTTTTTCTGCGGGAGACTTGTTTCCGCAGCAACCCCGAGCAACTCGCTCTCCTCCTCGAATCGATTCTACACGCGACTGCACGCTCCGTATTCGTTTTCTGCCCGGCGAAATTGTCAGTTCAACTGCGAGCTTCCGCGGCTTTTTGTTTGGCTCGTCGTTTCCCAGGGAGAACGATAGACCCTCACCTCTTCTCTCTTTTTAATCGCGACTGCACGCTCACCGACGGATCCTCAGCGCCGAAACTTCAGGCCTCTCGAGTCCCCTTTTCGCGGGCAGGGTGATCGCGTGTGTGATGGTGGCGCGATTACCTGGCCGGCCACCCTGCGCAGCCCTTTATCTTCGGTTACGGCGAATAAAAGGAAACAGTGCCATCGCCCACGGAGCTGTCGCCCCGCGCGGACCCCCTGTTCCCTCGCGTCAACGTCCCTCCGGCTCTCCTGGCTCTTGTGCTCCCTTGCCTCCAGTGGCGAATCAAAGAGCCATCAGAATGGGCCTTTTGAAAGCGTGGCTCACGCGCGGACGCGGACCCGGCCAGAAAGGAGGCTCAACACTTTGATCACCGAATGACTCGCGACTTTGCATTATGAAGGCTAAACTGTTGACGCTGAAGAAGCCTGGTCCGCTGCTCCCGTGGAGTCGGGAACTTTTTATCGCGCTGTGAGGCCCGTCACGGGCAACAGGTTTTCGTTGATCTCCGCGCGCCACCGGGACACACCACTTTCTCAATTATCCCGCTCGTACACCCTAAACCCTAAACGAACGTATTATGTTCACCCCGGGTCGGTTGCTCCCTTTTGGTCCGGGTCCAAGGCAGCTCGGTCTTCCTGAACAGCAACGCCTCGGCTTGGCCGATCCGCGAGATCCAGACACCGACAGATTTCCTTGCTCCGCGGCTTTCCCGTGTTTACCGAACGCTTCCACTATTTACCAACATTATTTCTCACATTCCCTCATCGCTAGGCTTTTATTGCGGCACGCTCGGTGAAGCTAGTAACACTGGCAGGGGTCCAGTCTGGTGACTAGGCCTGCCAAACTCCTCGTCGCAGTCGCTCTACTTAGGTAGCTACTGCTTACTTCTCGCGAGTCTGTTTGTCACGCGCGATCGAATCTGTCAAAAAGAATCTGTCCCTTCTTCTCGATGAGGAGCACTGTCCTAATCTACAAAGTCTGTACTGTGTACTATGGCACGTGGACGTAAGTAAATAGGAATGAAAAGGGACAACGACACAGCTCGCAGCTAGCACCGACGAGTTACGAAATGTATTTTCAATCCTCCTTTCGTGTACCGTTCTCTTTCGCGCGGAATGCGTTTTTAAAGTTCGCCAGGTGCAGGGTAATAAATATCACGGGCAACGAGTGGGTATGGAAAGCGGGGTAATTCCGGCCACATAAGCAGGGAATGTTATAAAATTTCAACAAGTTACATATTTGTTAGTGTTTTTATATTACTATTATATTAATTGCTAGTTTGAAGTGTCTAGTTTTTATTAATATTCCCGAGAAAATGAGCTGTTTGAAGAAAAAAAATCGAATTTTCATCGAAATTTTCAGTTTAAACCTTTCGAACATGGCACCCAATCGCAAAAATCCTACGTCACATTTTAGCTATTACCCTTTTAAATAAGAAAAAATTTTTTTGGTATGTTTTGGACGATGCCCAACAGAGAAATCATGTAGGTATACCATCAGTAAGGATTTTCAAAAAAAAGGTCCTACTCATCGGCTTATATCTCCGCCATTTTTTTTTTTTTTAATCTTCAATATCGTAAATTGTTCATAAAACTACTATATATATATATGTGTAAAATGCGGATCATTTTATATACTTAATGGCAGCGTCAAAAAAAAAAGTTCATTTTTATACCTATTTTTCCGAGCGCCAAGGTGGTGTAACCCCTTAATTCAATAACGTTGTAGTTGGCTAAGGGTGTTTAGAAATTACAACTATCAATTTTTCCAGCCATTCTTTTCTGTTAATAATGCTGCGCGATGATTAAGCGGCGCGCCGCGCCGATTCCAGAATCGTCCCCGGATTAGCGTCGATATAGGCGAGCGTGTAGGAGTCGGCGACGCGAGTTTCTCCCCGCGCTGAATCCGTTTTCCTCGTCCCTTGAGCTATCCCGGGATCCCGGGATCCCCGTCTGTCGTTGGCTGGTTCACCCTCGCAATTCGACGTAGCCGGTGCCGGGGAAAATAATGCATTAGAAATTCAGATGACCGAAAGAGAAGGTCGTCCTGCGATTTATCAAATAAAAGGCGGTAGTACAGTCAAATACCCGTCGGTGTCGTCAGTGGAGGCGACAGTTCATTTTTAATATAAAACGAGAGCCGCGGGAGGAGCGCTCGCGAGGAGCGGCACGGGGGTGGTGGAAAGAAGAGTCTTGGCGTAACGACAAAAAGAACGGGGCTGATATCGCTGCTGATGTTTGCGACGCTGCTCCGTCTCCGGAGCCACGGAAACGCGCGCTGAAAAAAGCTTGATCCTCGGCAGAGATTGCAACGCTGGACGGTTCCCGCTCGGCCTTCGGGGCCATTTGCACGATACCGGCTCGCTGATGCCGATGCACACGAGTGTCTTTCTTGCTGATTCCCAGCGAAAAATCCTGGATATTTCTCACCTATTCGCTATTCTCGCCGCGAGGATAGAAACAATACGTACGTGACGAAATCTCATACTAGTGGTGGAGAACTATCGATGGTAGTTACGATAGTTATCGATGGTTCTCACTATCGAAAACTATAGATGGCTTATTTCCACTATCGAAAACTATAAATGGCTTATTTTCACTATCGAAAACTATAGATGGCTTATTTTCACTATCGAAAACTATAAATGGCTTATTTTCACTATCGAAAACTATAGATGGCTTATTTTCACTATCGAAAACTATAGATGGCTTATTTTCACTATCGATAATTATAGGTATTGAAAATAGTAGGTTAGTCAATTAAAAAATAATAACAGCTGAAATTCAGAATCCCAAATTTAATGTGTAATATTATTAAAAATTTCGATAGTGAGAACCATCGATAACTATCGTAAGTACCATCGATAGTTCTCGATTGATTATCGCAACAAAGCGGGTTTGGGGTAATTAAAATACTGAAATGATAATCGTGCCGAGTAAACAATTAATAGTTTACTTCTATTGTCACAGGAAAACAAGAATCTCGAGGCGTCCATGGTCATCCATCATAGTTCTCGTTCCCTTTGCTTTTCCCGCCACGCAGCCCATCGTTTCTCCCGGTTTTCCGCTCACATTTTCTGTACTACTTTGCGAAACCTGCCAACGGTTAAACGGTTTATAAACAGTCCCAGTCCGACAATTTATTAGCCAGCACGGGGAGGGTTGCTCGAGCCCCCGAAACTGCGCTCGTCGCCCAACTCCGCTGCTCCCAGACTCCTCGTGTCTTTCTTTTCTACTTTGTTTTACTGCAGGTGAGGATTTAACAACGTAGTAGGAATGCCTAACCGTGAAACTGTGATTCACAGTGATTGTGAGCCTAGAAATCGGAGGTACCGGTGAAATTTAGTGAAAGCGTGAATACCATTGCACTGACACAGAAACGGAAAATGGAACGAGAGTATTCGTACAATACGAATCAAGTAGGAATTAGTGTGGCGGAGAACTATCGATGGTACTTACGATAGTTATCGATGGTTCTCACTATCGAAAACTGTAGATGGCTTATTTCCACTATCGATAATTATCGGTATTGAAAATCGTAGGTTAGTCAATTAAAAAATCGATAATTATCGGTATTGAAAATCGTAGGTTAGTCAATTAAAAAATCAATAATTATCGGTATTGAAAATCGTAGGTTAGTCAATTCAAAAATTGATAATTATCGGTATTGAAAATCGTAGGTTAGTCAATTCAAAAATAATAAAACCTGAAATTCAGAATCCCAAATTTAATTTCTAATATTATTACAAATTTCAATAGTGAGAACCATCGATAACTATCGTCAGTACCATTGATAGTTCTCCACCACTAGCCGAATTCCAGCAGTCTGACTTTTCTCGGAAGAATCTGTGTAACTACCTATTCTCTGTAAAAACCCCAAATTATTCGCCACCGTTTGCTTTTCGTAGCTAAAATATGTGGACGATGCCTGCGCCAGTGCTTTGGACCATTTCCATGAAATTATTATTAAAGCTGGCAATCGCTGTTTGTCTCACTTTACGGCCGATTTGCATGCGTTCCGCGGAAAGAGTCTACGAACCGTGGGTCTGAAGAACTCCAGCACCCCATTGAAGATCGCGAGGTCGCTAAAAATCTCCGACGAAACCTTTTGTGCTGGGAAGCGAGTATTCCCGAAAGTGTTTCCACAAACATTATTCCTGCAATTCATCGAATCGCATTTTCATCCGGGATTCATGGATTCCGCGGGCGGAACGTTTTCATCATCCCCGATCGAACGCGAGCGTAAGCTTATTCGTAAGTTGGAGGGCTGAAGGGGAAACTCGGGGCAACGTGGAAATACGAACGTATCTGGTAGACACTTTTATCCGCGCGACAACCTTGAAAGCTGTGGTTCGATGGGCGAGCATCGAGCAGGAGGGAAGAGAGGGTGGACGGAATCAGAAAGGAAGAGGGGTGGCGGCAACCCCACACTTTTATAGCGGCCCATTTGGCGCAACAACGAGCGTGGAAAGTTCTTTTAGTGTCGGGCCACAGATTCCCGCTCGAAATATGCGTACGATTATGGGGTTCCGGATTATCAATTTGTTATACCGTGTTTATTATTTGAACGCCACCCGCTCTATCCGCCGGCAGGAAGCTCGTGCAGCTGGAAACAGCGTGTTCCTCTGCGTTTCGGAATGCGTAATGCCGAGTTCTTTCTTACAGATGCTTGCCAACCAGCGAGCAAACGGAAAATCTATGAGAAGTGCAATATCTTTTTATGCTTTGAACTTGCGCGCATCGAACGACAATTTCCATTCGTATTTCTCACTCCGTTTTTAAACGATTTTATTCAGCATCGATCGTCGGTTTGTTTGTTTAAAACTCAAATTTAATCCACTTCCAACTGCCCAATTGTCTTGAAACTTTGCAGGCGTGCGTAGATTAGATAATTTTTTTAAAAATACACAAAAAAGTAAAAAATAATTCTTTTCTTGTACTACAATTTCCATGGTGTTTTTTCACTTTAAATAAATCATGGGGCATGGTATTTCATAACAGGATCGAATCACTTTAATACAGAAGCAAACTCGAAATCAATTTGTTGCGAGAAAATTTTCATTCGCATTAATGAAACAAAATCTTATAATTACAGCATACAGATTGTAATGTGACGTAAAATTGATAAACTGTAGATGATGTTCTTGACACTTGACACTTGACACTTGACATTTCACCTTCTGGTTGCACATGGTGTCCCACGATTTTATTTAAAGTGAAAAAATGCCAACGAAATTGTAGTATAAGAAGAGAATTCCTTTTTTTAGTTTTTAGTGCATTTGTAATAAAATCGTTTAACATAATTTCTTTTATACGTTTTTTATACGAGATAGTATCGCTTTGTTCAAGGAAAATTTTCAATGCGAAGCTAAGTAATAATTGTAACGCTCCCCTCCCGGAAGACCAAAACAATTTTTTCCATTCAACTTGGTACAGCGTTACAGAGAAACTGATAAGAGGGGCTCCACAGGGTTTACGTCAGAGAATTGAACTTTCCTTCGATTTTATGTCCCCAGGAGTTGCCAAGCCTTCGGTTTTCGGCGATTCAGCAACCCACGAAGTCTTGACATTTAGAAAACACAAGTTTCTTAAGGGGGAAACAGTTCCACTCTTCAACGTATCAGCAGGAGACGAATATATTGCACGGTATGGATGAATGAAACCGAACCAAGGTTGACGCACTCGCATTTTTATCGCGTACGCTGAGAAATTCGAACACTTCTTTCTACGAACGTGTACCTACTTTATCCTCGGTTAAATACGTTTCCCGGTGATATCATAGTCTTAAGAGGGCTCCCCCGGCCGTCGTGCCCTTTCTTTTCTTCTTCCTCCCGACGAGCAAACGCAGCCGCTTCTAAAGAACCTCGCCAGCTGGGATTTCCTAGGAGAGTTATCTCTAATTCGCCACGGATTTACTTGCCAATGAATCTTTAAATTCGATGCTCCTTTCTCCGCGAGCTCGTTCCCTTCCCAACGGCGGGGACCTAATCGTTCAATCACCTTTATCACGAAATCGACGGGAATACCCGATTTCGTCCGGCCCTTTTCGAGGACCGACGATTCCTTTGTTATTAACGATCAAGTTAAACGAAGCGGTTGTCACTGGGAGAAGTAGACGTGTCGATCGTTCAATGGCTTGCGTTAGCAACTATGAAGAACATTTCCCAGTTAGCAAAGAGGGCAAGTTGGTCTTGAAGGATTAGCTACGAAGTCTTCATCACTAAATTCCTAAAAGCTCGGGCACTATTCTCAGACAGGTGGATACTCCTCGCCGAGTTTCACTGCCAAGACTGAACTTGGCTAACGAATCTTCCCCGAAGACGCGGGCGTGATCTTTGATCGCGTCCACAAGACAACCCTCCGATCGTGCGTCACCGTGCTCGCATTAAATTCCACTCTGTAACATCGACGCGTCCTCTCCACGCGGTGACAGACAGCCATAGGGAGAAAGGGGAACGACGTCTGATTAGTTATTTGGGAGGAACGGAGGCTGGACCACCAGGAGGCACTGATCGTGAGCGGGGAAAGGGTGGAAAGAGGGCAAGAGCGTGGCAACCGATGGTTTGCTTGGTAATTCTTGCCGGATAGCGCAAAAAAAGCCAACGAATCCATGAGTGTTTTTCACGATGGCTTGTTCGAGGCGTCTCATCAGTCACGTCGCCGCGCCGCGCCGTGCCGGCTAGCAAAGCGGAGGCGCCAACCCAGAAGACTCCTCCAAAACGCCGATGTGTCAATTAATCCCTCCATCCCTTGGGATAGGACTAGGCTAGAGGCTGGATTATCATTATCCTCCTTGCTATCTCGTTCCTCGGGCTTCCACCCTCCCGCAAGGATGCTATCTACCTCCTGGTGACGGGCACGTTTCCTTCTTACAGGCCTCGTCCCCTTCACAATTAATACCGAGGCGATAGCACTCGCGTTTGTGTAATTGCACACGAGTCGCCGTTGACCGCTGTTAACGAATATTCGCGATTCGGTTGCTCGGTCAACCTTGGAGCAACGAGTTGTCTCGTCCCCTCAGAGTCACATCGAGATTCTACAATCGATAGATTCACTTGTTATGAAACGTGGAACCACTGTGTGCTTTAGAGTAGTGGCGGATTTAACAGGGTGGCTGATGAGCAGTTGCCGCCTAGGCCCCAGCGCACAAGGCCCCGGTAGGGCCCCATAACCAAATACAGTTATGATTAGGTATAGGAGTCCAAACACTACATTTTTTCGTACTACTACACTTGAGCCGTTTTCATTAAACTACCTCTTCATTTTCCCGAAAAATGGGCCCCTGCCCGGAAGGCCCCCAACGGCCCAACATAAAAAAATTGCGATTTTAACCAAACACTATATTTCTTTTCTGTGCTACTATACTTATCCCGTTTTTAGTAAATTGTCTCTTCATTTTTCTCAAAAAATGGGCCCCTCGGAACGTTTGCCGCCTGGGCCTTTTTCCATAACCAAATACAGTTATGATTAGGTATAGGAGTCCAAACACTACATTTTTTCGTACTACTACACTTGAGCCGTTTTCATTAAACTACCTCTTCATTTTCCCGAAAAATGGGCCCCTGCCCAGAAGGCCCCCAACAGCTCCAACATAAACAAATTGCGATTTTAACCAAACACTATATTTATTTTCTGTGCTACTATACTTATCCCGTTTTTAGTAAATTGTCTCTTCATTTTTCTCCAAAAATGGGCCCCTCGGAACGTTTGCCACCTGGGCCCTTTTCCTTAAATCCGCCACTGCTTTAGAGATAACTTAGCAGGCGTGGTGTGATGTCGAGTGTGACGCGTTTCGAGACTGCACGTGGAGGTTCTGCACGTGGTGTTAGCTCGCGGTGCGGATTGAGTCGTCGAGCCGCGCGTAAGCCTGATCTACCTATCGCAAACCTTTGCCCCCGCATGTGGTTGTATAATCCTGTTCAGCCTAGTCCCTCGCTCGTCCCTCGACTTAAAATATTCGGTGGCAGATAGAATCGTGGGCGATCGCGAAGGGGTTGAAGACCGGGGGACGATAAGGGGTCGGGGTTGAAGGCAAAACGCGGACACGGTGGTGGACGCGGACGAGCAGAGAGGGGGTTGTTGGGAGAGCTGAGAGGGTTGGAGAGGGCCGTGAGGTCGGGAGCATCGGTGCCAGCAGGCCCTGTGAGTTATGGCCGTCCCGACGCTCTCTCCCATTGGCCCTGGGCTCAATTTACAGATGATTCCGCGTGTTACCGCCTGGCCAACGGCTGGTTAACCTTCGTGCCAAACACTTAATCTTCCGACGTGTCCCGCGACCGGACCGCCGCGCCGCATCGCGCATCGAGTCGTCGCCGCGACTTTTGAGATAACACCGAGTGGCCGACCTCTGAATGGTTAGATAAATGGAAAGAGCCGTTTGGAGGGGGGCCGGGGGTAGAGGTTGAGGGTTGAAGGGGGCTACCGTTGTAGAACGCGCTCGGCCCTAGTGGCCCATAAACTTGGCCACCCTTCGGATCGTATTGCCACCCACGAGAGCGTGTACATGCGACCTTCTGTCGCTGGAGCGTGCCACGGACCTCTCTCGCAGATTTATTGGTCCTCGATGGGCCGACAATAGCCAACAAGTTGCTGAAAAGCTATCGCGTCCGTCCTCTGCCTCCCACGACCTTGTCGTTTCCGCGTTTTCTCGCTACCCACAGTCTCCACGCGATTCTAGGCTCACCGGGTAACGAGTCGAAACAGTTGAATGCTCTTTTATGATGGATTAAGTGTGACTTGCCTGCTGGATCGTTAACGGCTTGGAACTTTACCGCGAGCATTAAAGTAAACTGGAGCACATCGTCCGTACGATTAATAGAGCAGTGCAGGTGGCACGGAAGGGAAGGAAAGAAGAGACGTTCGAGCCGGTAACGTAAGATACGATGGAGAAAGACAGTGAAACGATACAGAAAACCATCTTTCACTTTTCGTTGAAATAATGGTGTGCGTTACTACATTAAGCATACAAAATGTCTGTCATCCTTAATGTTTGATTAATTACACGGAACAGTTTGCAGAAGCGATCCGCCAATTGTTTGGAACAGTACGATCATTGAATCGTTGATGACCTCTGATTAACACTGGTTTTTGCATTTAATTTGATGTACGGCTTGATCCCCCCTGGTATATAAATCAAAATAAACTGTATGTCATAGATTGAGTCGTTAACGTTGTTTGATTAGTCCCTGATGCTGTGGTTAGTTTCGATGCACAATTTGGTACTCCGCCACGGATGTCAGAATCGGCTAATTAGGTATAAGTGTCACGTATTAAGCCACCGGATCTTCGTTGATCATCATTCCACGTTATTTGTTCCTCGCGCGAAAGCTGATACTCGATTTAAATGTCAAAGTGAGTCGGATGTGTCCAATTACCATCTGTTACTTAATTAGTACTCAATGCAATAGTCGCTTCGCGACGGAAAATGTTATAAGATGACAGCTGTCCCGTACTTTCGACGAATGTATCACGCAATTTGATTAATTGCTCAAGTCGTATTATTACACCGAGTCGATTATAGTCTACGTTACCAATGCCCGGACGTAATGGGACACCGAGGTTACTTATTCTGCTTCCGGTTATGCAATTTGTTTACAGGAAATTGCGCTGATCAGCAAAAGACTCGGGAAGCATGGCAGGTTCTCGATAGGCAAGGGATGATCGAATTAATTGCGGTGAGATCGCTGCTCCAAAGGACACAGACGTATTTCGATGAGGCTAAGCGACGTCGAGTGAAACCCCAGGGCAGAACGAATCGGTGAAAGGTTTTCTGGTCACGCAAAGACACCGGGGCTGGAAATCCTCCGTGACCGAGAAAGGGAACGCGGGGCATGGGCGATTCATCCCCGGAAGACAATAATTCATCCTCATTGAAAGGGTTTCGGAGAGCCCGCATGTGTTGGCCATCGGTCTATCGATTGTCCGCGGCTCGCACCGGCCCAAGTGCTCATTCGACGGGGACGCGACGGGGCGATACATCATAATTTGCCGACGAATGTTTACGAATGCTTGGGAAACGCGCGGTTTTCGCACGTGATGAACTCCAGATGCCGAGGTTCCGGGGCTACCGAGGAAAAGGAGTGGCTGCGGACTGTCATTAGCCGTCGGACATTGGGCACCCCGTGGCGAGCCACAATGTGTCTCTGGTCAGACGATACGGTCCCAGCTCCTGCATAGGCTAACCGACGCTACAAACAGACACGCAGAATCCAACAGTCAACCTTAATTGACTCGGACATTTGTCGTTCTACCTCCGCGATCATCACCCCTGCAGCGAACGAGCCCCTAATTTACCACGTGGAACGCTAATTGTTAATGCGACGATCCTTCAATTCAATTGATTCGTACCTCAGATCTATACCATTTGAATGGCGAGATCTTTTGATAGTTTAGCGTACTCAATGACGAAACACTTCGCACAGAAAATCCTGCTTAACCGAAGTAAACACTAAACACGAAGTGGCCATGGTAGTGGACGAATCCTCATGGCATCCTCTTACCTTGCTGGTTGCTTTTCCGCGTGGTCTTCTTCTCTTTCATCCAGGGGTACTCGGGCACGTTGACGGACGGATCGGCGACACCGTGTGGGTCCATCATCGCGTGGTAACCAGGATGATGGGATCCTGGGCTGATGGATCCTCCGGTTCCCGGGGAATGCTGAAGGCTACCGTCGCCGGCCAGCTGAGGGAGCGCCGTCATAAATTCGGCCATGGACGGCTGGCTGTTGATGAAGCCGGTCTCCGCGGATCCGCATGTCGGGTCCATGGCTGGATGATGGGTCCCGTGCGGGGGCAGCCCGGCCGGGGCACCTGCCCCCGCGGCCACAGTGGCCAGCCAGAAGCCACCCCCTCCGTCGTTCGCCAGGACGGGTGTCGTCGGCCTCGTCTTCACGCCCGCTTCGAGCCTCTTGCCTGCGTGGACCAACGCCTCGAGCTGGCCTCCGGGTTGCTGCACGTTCCCCGAGCTACCCAGCTGCGCCGATTCCTCGGAATCCTCTTCTTGATACGCCAAACTTTGTTGCTTGCCGCGCATGGAACGAGATGAACCGTAATGTGATGGCGGTATCTCTGATGGCTGAGCTACAGAGGACCACAGAGCTGGCTGGAGCACATAAGATTCTTGTTACTAGATGGAGGTTGTTCCCTTTCCGCCTGGGGTGATTAACTTGTTCATTGACTCATTCGTTTTTGGAAGAACATCCGAGAGAATCTCTGAACAGTTGTGACGGAAGCGTGGCCACGGTAGAAGGAAGCTCCAATCTTAATGGAGCTTTGACATGGGAATCACGTAAACACCTCTCTCCGCCGCATAACCCCTTTCCACCACTGTAAGTTACAGCTACACCGTAAGTCGTACCCGCGATTCACTTGGCATGATCCTCAGTGGACCGTCGTGCATCGCGATTAATCGGCCGTCAGCGACGGAGCCCGATTCACCACATCCACCGCGTGCGTCATGTCTAGCCAAGTGTTCACTGCGGCGAACCACGAGTCACGAGAATCTACGCAGGCACAGAACGAACACTCGTATCCCCGCGAACGCACCCCGAGGTGGTGACCGAGCACAACGCGATAGCACTGTCACACGATCCGTGGATCGATGAAACGCGCGAGATCGGCGGTCCGAGTGGTAGACCAGGGCTACCAGGAGCGTTCCAATCGGCCGGAACCTAGGCTGGCTAGGCAGGCTGGCGAGCCAGCGATCGCGATGAACGCTTGCCGAGTGACGCGAAGAAGAAGGAGGAGGAGGTGGAGGAGGAGGAGGAGGTGGAGAAGGAGGAGGAGGATGAGGAGGAGGAGAAGTTGGAGGCGGAGGTGGTGGTGGCTCGAGAAGGGCAACGGCGGAGAAAGCGTGGCAAGTGAGCGGATTCGAGGGGCAGGTGGGGGAAGAGACAACGAAGATCTGGACTGGTGGCGGAGCCCGGGGACAGGGTTGCACCAGAAGCGAAGTGGAAGAGAAGAAAGAGGCGGAGGAGGCGTGCAGTGGCCTCGGAAGGAGAAGGAGTCGGAGACGGAGACGGAGATGGAGACGCACTCGGTGACTTCCAGTCGGTGGCACCCTGACGAGGCTCCGCCGGCGCTCTTTTTCGCTTCTCCAGTGTTCTCCGTGGCGTGTCTCTGTTGTTACTGCTATCTCTTTTCTCGGCGAAGGTAGGGGGCCCCGGCGCGGCGCGGCACGGCGCGGCCGAGGGTCCGTGCAGAGCGGTGCAGAACGGTGCAGAGCGGTGCAGAAACTCTCTGTTTGGCGTGTAACGGGGTGCGGGAGAGTCACGTGACGCGAGCTAGTAGAACGAGTCGACCAATGGCGCGACGGTATCGCGGCGGCGGAGGTACAGCCCTCCGGCGTCGTAGGCGGGCTGGGCTGGCTGTTCCACGGAGGGCTCGGAGGGCTCGGAGGGCACGGAACCAGCAGGGTACACCGACGGAGCTGCTGCTCGCCGCGGCAGTGCAGCCAGCCGACTCTCCTGTTTGATAGCCGAGCACGAGGCCGACTTGGGCGGTCATGGATTCCGGCGCAACTGTGGGCGGGACGCGCGAGCGCGTCGCTTCCGAGGCCAAGCCACGTGGAGGGGAATTTCTCACGTGCTCGGGCTCGGCCACGCGGTCCCACTTTCTTCGGGCTTCGGGGGAACGGCCGACCAAGAGGTAAAAATCTATCTCTCGATCTTCCGACAGAATCGACCCTCTATATGTATACATGCCTACATATAGAGTAGCTATGCACCTACCTACTTACTTATGGCCGCGACTAGATCCCCCGTTCTATACAGTAATGTTGTTCTCTACATACTCTCAAACAATTCAACCCAAACACGCAGGAGAATTTCAAGGAAAACATTCGATCGAACCTTGCCAAGGACGATTTCATTACGATTAGACTTTCTTGTCCTTCAAACTTAATTATGCTGCAAACCAGCGTGTTGCTCTGCTTACTTTCAAAACACACATTGATGTTTATACTATGTAGCCCTCATTGGCTGTAATTCCTACCACTGGTGCGTTACAAATTATTGCGGAATTGCATCTACCTATACGAGTTTGCAAAACCGGTAGGGAATAATGAAAGGTGACGAAAATGGTTGGGAATTTTTGGCTAAGTTTCGATGGCAGTTTAGAGCGGTGGATGTGCATCGAGTGCACCGGTGCGAGGTCGCCGCAACGATTTCGGGTGCTGGAGGGCGCCGGCTGGTGTCACGGCGACTTGCCATGGGGCAGTTTTGATGACAGATTACCCTGATTCGCTTTGTGGAGGAGCTCTCATTTAGACAGCCGGTTTGATCGAAAAGTTCGGCTACCGCTTTGCGAGACAAAAAAACCCGTGCCACTACCCCCGTTTTAAGGTGTACCCTGGGATGTAGACGAATCGCTTGCAAGGGAAACCGTGTTACCTTTTCTCTTCGTTCGCCTTTCACGCATCCGAACCTTACAAATTCGCGTTCGGCAAAAAACTTTTTTGTGACATCCAATCGTGTTAACCGTTGAATTATAATTTGCCAATCGTGGAGCATGTTTCGGGTTCGTAGCCGAGTTTATTGGATCCGAATCTGTTGGAGGAACGAGGATAAGAAGAATCGCGATCGCGCGCTCGTGATCGCAGCTCGGCTTTGACTTATTCAATCGCGCCACTGGGTTAGAGTGGAAATTTTCGAGAGAAAGAGACAGGGGGAGAGAGAGAGAGAGAGAGAGCCGGGAAGGGCGGTAACCGAGCCGAACGGAACGCGAACGAGGGCGCGGATGGCTCGGAGCGGAGTGCAGAGAAAGACAGCGCGAGATCGAGAGGGGTAGGAGAGCAGCCGCCACATCTGCCGCCAGATTTAACTATACATTACAGACACACGATATGTCAAAGTCCTATACTTCATATCGACTCCGCCATTTATTAAAAGTTTCATCGCGCGCGCACCGCGTCCTGCTCCGCTCCGACCCCTTCTTGCTGCCGTACCATGAAAGGATATAGGAAGGATGCTCGAAATATACGGACGAAAAGTTCCAAGGAAGAATATATCGGGGGCTGTAAGGGGTGTCGTGTACCGATCCACGCGTTCCCGCTGTCTCCTCAGACATCCAGCTTTCCTTTCTCTACCCTGATTTCGCCTACGCTGCGAATTTCATCCAAACCTCCCTTCCGTTTCTCTCTATCACTAAGGGGTTGACTGTTCGCGATAACATTTTTGGTTTTTCAGTTTCTTGTTGCTATCTACGTTCCAAAAAAAATTTGAATCAGACTTTGGATTGAATTGAAGTGGTCCTAGAAGTCGGATTCGAACCACTTTGAATTTATCAAATTTGATAAAGGGTGCTGACCCTCTATTCTATTAATCTATTATAAAACTAGAGCATTCTGTTTAAAATTTAAAGTCATCTATTTACCCTATTAATTGAAAAATTTGCATTTCCACCAACGTGTCAAAAATTTTCCTCGAAAACCTCCTCATTTCCCATTAGAAAAAAAATGTTTTCTTCCCGCAAGTCCGGATGTTCGAATCAGCGAGCCTCGATGCCGCTTATCTTATCTCGGTTAAGCTTAATACTAGAAAAATGGGGATTCCAGCCGAGGTCCCTTTTTCCGCGACGATACTGGAATTCTGTCTGTCAGTTCTCTCCTTTTCCTCTCCGGCTGCCACCGATTGCGAAATGAAGTTTTATATTAAGCTTCGACTTTCTTCTCTCCTCCTCCGCGCCCGTTCGTCCGCCTCTGTCTCCCTTTCTCGCCCCCTCCGCCCCCTTTTTTGTCGGCTCCCTTCCCCCGCCCCCTTCGCCCACCATCCCCCCCTTATATATTTACGTACCGATAGATCGTTATGTCGGCGTTTGCATATATATTGACATCGCCACCCCTCCCGCGAAGATGCCTAAATATATAGGCTACCGAATCACATAAAGAGACTCGTGCTCTCTTACCAACTACCTACATTCAACGTTTCAATTTTTTTTTTTATTATCGTGGTGTCTATTTTCTCCACTCGCGAGAATCCTTTTAATTTTCTTACGGTGAATCGCGTTATTTTTATTCCGGACCAGTGTCACCGTCGCCACCCTCGTCCGCGAGCACCACTGCTCCGCCAGCGAGAAAAGATATGCTGGACCAGGTCTGGGTGCACATCCGCCATTAAAAATAAACCATCTTTCGTCGCCATTTTAGCATGGCACGGACTGCGAGTAGGGCTCGATCTGTCAATCATCGGATCACCGAAACGAGTCTTCGGGGTCCTCGCCTTCCACAAGGGAGACTTTCGCCCTTCGTTCGACGAAACACGACGCCCCGCCGACCCTTCTCCGAACTTTTTCTTCTTCGACGTCTGAGGTAAAAGCGAACTCGTTAAAGACTCCAAATAAAATCGCCCCTTTTCCTCCGCCGTGGTCTCGGGGAGACGCTTCTGGACGGCTTTTTCGTCCGATCTTCGAAATCTTGCCCGTTCGTCGCAGTACCACGTCGATGTTAGTAGATTTTGGGTGGGATAGACGAAAAGGGAGGCTAGTCGAGCTGTGACAATATTTTCAATATGTTCGCTGCCAAATGAAGGAAGAAAAACGGCGGAAAGCGAGGGCCAGCGTGTGACGGTGGGACTGAAGATGCAAGAGGGAAGGACGGGGAAGGGCTTGTTGAACGGGAGTGGCAGTTCTTGCGATTAGCGAGCGACTAGGGGAAGCTCGCTGGCGGAGTCTGAGGTTTTAATTAAGCATTCACTGCGGATGATATCGCATGCCTCTTTATACTTCATAGCAGCCAGATGTTGCTACGAGGACCTTCCTCGCCTTAGGTCCTCCGAGCCGCGCCAGCGCGACGGAAGGAACGTCGCTATTTCGTTTTAATTATGCATGTTTAATTTGCTTATATCCTGGTCTAGGCTGATACGCGCCAGTAGACGTTTCCGGGCGAGTCACTCGGTTCCTCGCAACTCCAGGGACGCGTTCCCTTCGATATCCGTGAACAAGCAGTTACTCCCAAAAACGAATAGCAGGGTTCAATGAGCCCTAGGGCTCTGAAATAATATCAATTTCGAGGAATGCGTCACAGACAGAGGGAATGTTTTCGCGGCCGTTACCTAATCGATGCCCGATCCACCCGCAAATCGATACGGCAGTTTTTCCAGCGCTCATCTTATCGTTGCTTGCCCCGAGCACTCCTCTTCGGGATCCTTTTCGGGGGTGACTGTTACAAAAGAGAGGGATCTCCCTGCGAGAACGCTGCTCTGGAACAAATCTACCCCCAGCAGGACCGGAGGTATACAGGCAGGTTTAGGGCCGACACTTGGCGCAAATTGCCCCAGTAAGTGTAGTGCATTAATCTTTGGTTTGGTTTGCTCTCGGCCACCGCGTGTGTTGCGGTGGCCGCGTTTCTCGTAAACCCTCGACACGCCGCACATCCTGGAACCTTTTTGGTATTCTGCCTCCCCGCCTAGCCCTCGACTCGCCGCATTCACTCTTAGCTACACGTTACAGCTCGTAATGTGGAATATGATGCGAGGCATCATTGGCGACTATGGCATTCTACTTAGTCTAATTAATCCGCCCTCAGTGTTTCAGTTTCTTCCTTATTATTTGCTTCGGAGGTTTTCATGAGAAGACATCCAAGTTCTGACGCAGTTCCTTATTCCTTGTCTGGTCTAATTTATAGCTAGACTACCTAGACACGTGGATGCGATTTCGGTTCGAGACACTTGGGAACAAGTACCTACTTTCACGGAATCCGCGGTGGTGCAAACTGTCACCCTTTCTCGATCTCCCTACCGCGTGTGTTCGCCAACAAGCACCGAATCCCTCGAACCCTTTTGTCCTTAGCTGGTCACCTCAACCGTACAATCCGCACGCCGGCTGTTGGCTGGATTAAAGCCTGTAGGTGGCGTTGCGTAATGCGAATACCATGTCGCATTCCGGGGACCCGGGATCCCGTGGAAAACCTTCTTTATTCGGTTAAATGAATTAGTAGCGATTACATCGACGAGGCTCTGGCTGGTGGAGCTCTGTAGTCGGTGATGAGCGCGGGTAATTAATGATGTCGAACCGTGCCACTTTTGTATTTATTCTCAAGGTTCGCCGCGCTTCTTCCTTGTTTCCTTTTACTTTAACGTAATTACCGCACGGTTTTCCGTCTAATGAAGCATAATTATAGTGTCGTTCGAGGATAATTCACTGTCTCTGGAAAGATCACAAGCTCGACGCTTAAAACTGTGAACGTAGGTGGATTGAAGGGGATGGTATCATTGAACTGTATTAGAGCTCTTTGAGACTCAAGGTGCCGATGATCGGAACTTACAGAACGGACTCGCTAGCGTGCGTTTAAAGAATTCATGATATCTTAGCGCGCGATGCGGTCACGATCCCCATCAACTGCACACCGTCGCCACTGTGTTCGAAACTCGGCTGCAATGGAGTATCGCAAAGTGTGGTCAGGGCTTGATATTAGGCGAAATCACTCCCCAGTCTATCCACGTTGGTGTTCGCAGATTGCAATATAATGACGTCGTAAGTCGACGAATAATTGCGGAAATTTGTATATCCAGCCTGCGGGACTTGCCGTGGCCTCGATAACACGTTCCTCCAATCCAATGAATCCTTTATGCTGCGACTAACTCTGCTGCACTCGACGCGGGTATTATTATTCGATAGAAATTCATTCTGTGGAAAGTATGGGAATCTCTTCGTTTACCAATTCATTGTAACAAATCTTTCAGTCGAGGCAGAAGTGCTGCTGCTTTGTCAATTAGCAGAATATAGGGTAAAGTAGCCGAACATGAGACCCATTTCTTAAAAAAATCGTAACTCATGACTACGACCACTTTTATTCAAATTTAATACACGATTTAAAAGTAGGATATGTACTCGTTAGGCACCCGTTGGAAAGAACTATAATAAAAATTCGGTTTCTTCATAATAAAATATAAACGAAAGTCGACGACACTCGAATCAAAAATTTTTGTCTTTTCTTCGAAATCAATTTTTTTATTTAAAATAATTTTTTCCCATCTCTGGCTGGGGTCTCGTATTAGAAGAGGTCCTCATATCCGGCGTCTTTCCCGCACATAAATATTCCCAGTGCCATTATTACCGGTGTACCTATAAGGATAAGGTCCACGCATCGCTCGAAGGTATAAATAAGACGCGTCAGAAGTGCGACTTAAAAGACCTGGATTTCTTTCCCTTGGAACGTCAGAGTTGGAGGGACCCCGAGGCAATGAAGTAATGCCTTCCAGATCGATCGGCAGATACACGCAATCATGGCTCGTGTTCGCGCGCTTAGGTGTATCAAGTTATCCGCGCACAGGCCCCCCTCCAGCAGTGTTCCAACTTTAGTCATCTCATCATCCCTTCATGGAGGTTGGTGACTTGCAGGTTCGTGACTCGGCATCTAGGGCAGCGTCGATACCTATATGTATCTCGCCCCCTGGTCGACGCGTACGCGCATCGCCGCTGTGCTTCATCCCCGGCTGCGTTGTCAGCTCGGATCGCAGGTCCATTTATCCGTGGTTCACAAAATAAAATCATCAATCGAACGCTCACTTATTATATTCCTACGCGGTAATTCGATCAATCACGCTGCTGAAGCAATGGCGCGGAACTGACAGGGAAACTCCGATTTCCTCTGCTGCTGCATTTCTGGAGTAGGTATTCTTTCGGAAACGCTCTGTCTCGTAACTGAGTGTATTCTATGTATAGCTGAATTAGTGTGGTTCTTATATGTAGGTATGGTAAAAAATCAAATTTTTTAAAAAATTTTCTGACCCTCTCGGAAGCTTCGAAATGGTTTAAAATAATTTCTTCTAAAATCTTGTTAAAATATATTAAGGATTATAGGTCGCTCAATGGCAATGAAATATTAGGCACTACTTTGTCATAAATTGATAGAAATTTTTGTAAAAAGGGACAAAATAATTTTATTAACTTTTAAGGGAGAGGATAACATTAAAATTCGGGCACACAACGCATAGATGAAACGGGTTTATAACGAACTAGCGGATAAAGTCCTTGAGCGACCTTCATATATCAAAATATACAAATAAAAATACGAAGATATTTTTGTTTTGTCGAATAGAAGATTTTAAGAGGCTCAGATAATACAAATTTTAACTTTTAGAGGGCCGGAATTTTTTTATTGAAATTGTAAATTTTATTTACTTAATATATCACCAAAATGGCCGGCAAAGTATCCAAATTTTTAGGTGGCAACTATAGTGGCCAGCCCGGGCCTCTCAAGGTTAAAGTTGAGATATAAGTACCACCCTAAGCCGAATATTTGAATCAAACAGCAATATAAATTCTATCGATCACCAAACTGTATCGGTTCAATCTGCAGCTGCATATTTTCACAACGAAGGCAAGAGAATCGTGTGCTGAAACAAGGTTAAATAGGAGCGTACAGAAGTTTGAAAGAATCGGCGGATCGTCGGTGGCACAAATTACCTCTTTAACGAAAGGTTGCCTATGCCTCTCGGAGGATCGAGCTCAGGAGGAAAGATGGAGTGGCCCCAAGGGTGAAGGAATCCTCGCCGAGAGTAAGGTATAGAGCCGGGGGTTGCGTCCGCGCCGGGCTGGCCGAGCGTCACAACGCAACGCCCATACACGTCTTCCCCGAGACGTCCACGAAGCGGTTCAAGTGACAAATAGATGTACGCGGCTCGGCTCGACTCGGCTTGGCCACCGCACGATTTACTCCTTGCCAAGGGATAAAAGCTTCCTGACGAAATCCTGCTGTGACAGCGGATCCTGGCATCCCGACCGTGTTGCTCTTCCTACGACTAATCGTCCCGCGGAAAAAAAAAACTGCGACTCCAACTTTCGGGAGGTGAAAAAGAGTCGGCCCACTCGACGGCTAAACGGTGGACTGCTGGGACTTTGAAATGAAAGATGCTTCCTCCCCGAAACATGTTCATCGATCATGGAGTCGATGCCGGGGATCCTCGCCGAGCGATTCTTTAATATTTAACGGGGGCGTTTAGTAGGGAACTGGGCGATTAACGGGAACATTTTCCATTTTCTAAATAAGTCTCCCGTGGGCGGTTTCCTTCGCGGCGATAAGTTTGAAGCGGTTCTCTCTCTCTCGAGCCAACACCACTCTGGCATGAAGGACCGGGCGGGCGGCTCCTTCCGGCACTCCTACCGCTTATATCTCGTCGGTTCACCCTCACCCAAACCCACTCTCATTATTCGGAGGAAATTAAATATGTCATTTGATTCTTAAAGTTAATTGAACTCTGCCTGTGTCTCGAATGCTCCCTGGATATCTAATTCATTAAGATAATGTATTTTGGATCGGGGGAGGTTAGGTAGCTTTGAAAATGGACACCGAAGGGAGGCTTCCATAATAAAAATAATAATAATCAGTGGAACAATTAAGTTGGTGAGAATAAAATTAACATTGAAGAGTTTGTATTGAGTTTGCAGAACTTGCTTCATTAAAGAAGGCTCCATCTGGTATCCTTTGCCTCTTGAGAGACCCGTGAGAGTCTTGACGGTTCGCGAGATCAGATTCGTCGCTCGGTTCGTTCGTTAATCTCGAGCCGAGGAACACGCACGCTTCTGATCCTGATTCACGTCTGGATCATTGGAAGCGATTTACCGAACGCTGATTTATCGCGGCCAACCGGGGACCGAGGTTGCAATAAACTCAAGCTGGGTCTAAATCCCTATTTTACTTACCGACCGGTTGCGAGGGTGCGACGAGGAGGAGGAGGACGGCGGAGGAGGAGAATCAGCCGTGTACTAAATTTAAAAGTAAAACCTCCAGCCTTTGTTGCCGAATCCCCGCGCTGAAAGAGAAGGTTGCTCTGCTCCTCCGAGCCATTCAACAGATTTAAATGGGCCCCGAGCTCCGCGACCGCTTCTTTTACTTGTTTTAAAATACAGAGACTGCGAGTTCAACGATACTACGCTGCCGCTGGTCGGATTTATTTCGATCGACGCTCCTTCTCTCTTCAGCCTCATCTCTTCTTCCCAACTCTTGTCCCCGCATTCGTGGCAAACAATTCTTTCGTCCGGTTATCAGACTTCAGAATCGCTTTCTATGGGAACGTTCTGTCTTGGAAGCAACAGGGAAGTGAAATTTATCGCACTAAGAAAGAGGTGGGTGTCGATCAACCGAGGTGCGAGAACGAGAGCTTATGTTGGATGGCGACTGTGTCGAGATGTTTATGAGGAAACTGACAAACGTACGATTGAAATTAGCCATCTAAGGTCTGTTCTCTACAATCGAGGCGGGGTGGATCGTGAGGTTTTTAGCGATCCAGCGTAACATCGATCCCATTGTCGTCGAAAGACGGGCCGACGAGGCAAGAAAAAGGCTCCATTGTTCTGCTGCTAATAGTCCGTTAATTCCCGGCGTACATTGTGCGATATTCCGCGGGGTCGAGGCTCCTCTGGCTCCGCCGGGGAACGGTTAAATCGAATCATAAAAGAATCATAATTAACCGCTCTTTTGTGCCGCGAGATGGAAGCGAGAAATCGCGGCAGAGTTTCCTCACTTCACCAGCCAAATTGGCATTTCCGACTTTCGCTGGCCCGCTAATTTTGAATAATACCGCGCCGGGTGACCCTGCCTGGATTCCAAGCCGGATGTACATTTATAATCATAAGCGACTGATTAATTTAAAAGAAACCCGAGCACCGAAGCTTTTCGTTCACTTCGCCAACAGCTTTCTTTCGATGTTCCAAAGAAGGCGTCGAAGAAATAAGTGTCTAACTACAGAAATTCGAAGATTCGTGATCGACAGTGGCGGATTTAACAGGGCGGCTGATGAGCAGTTGTCGCCTAGGCCCCTGCGCACAAGGCCCCGGTAGGGCCCCATAACCAAATACAGTTATGATTAGGTATAGGAGTCTAAACACTACATTTTTTCGTACTACTACACTTGTGCCGTTTTCATTGAACTACCTCTTCATTTTCCCGAAAAATGGGCCCCTGCCCAGAAGGCCCCCAACGGCCCAACATAAAAAATTGCGATTTGAACCAAACACTATATTTCTTTTCTGTGCTACTATACTTATCCCGTTTTTAGTAAATTGTCTCTTCATTTTTCTCCAAAAATGGGCCCCTCGGAACGTTTGCCGCCTGGGCCTTTTTCCATAACCAAATACAGTTATGATTAGGTATAGGAGTCTAAAAATTACATTTTTTCGTACTACTACACTTGAGCCGTTTTCATTAAACTACCTCTTCATTTTCCCCCAAAATGGGCCCCTGCCCATAAGGCCCCCAACGGCCCCAACATAAAAAAAATTGCGATTTTAACCAAACACTATATTTTTTTTCTGTGCTACTATACTTACCCCGTTTTTAGTAAATTGTCTCTTCATTTTTCTCCAAAAATGGGCCCCTCGGAACGTTTGCCACCTGGGCCTTTTCCTTAAATCCGCCACTGGTGATCGATGGCTCCAATATGTCGCGTTTAAACGTAGCCAAGGCTTTAAATAGCGAGTTTAATCTCGAACAGCACTTATTCTCGCGTCACCGAAAGCCGCAGCTCCTTTCCGTCCCGATTTCTCGTTTTACGTTCTAATTTTTGTTCCGCCCTCCACTAGGCCAGTTGCGCGGCTCCTCGGTTTTATTGCGGGTCGCTGCCGCGCGGTCAACCTGCAATTAATTTCAATTATAAAAATATCATTGGCCTTTATGGCGCTGGCAGGTGGTTCGCGGTCAGGGGTCAGCTTTTTGCCCGCCGCGCTCACGGTCTTTCCGTAACTCGCGCTAGAGCATTCCGAGCCCGTTCTCGTCGCCGGGATTAATCCTGCGCGGATTGTTCCTGGAGAAGGAGAGGTCCTTCGCGGTGGCGCTTAACGCGCCGGCTACTCGGAATTCCGCATCAGACGCGAACGACAGCGATCGCTCGTTGCGTTGGCGATAAAATTTCTACGTTTACCCCGTAGCGGGGTTGCATCGTTGGGGAGATGACGTGAAAGAGAGGCACGCGGTTTGGAGGCCGTCCGCGCAACCGATCATCAAAGTCGCATTTTCAGTGTAATGGGTGTGTTTAGCCAGTGGAAGTCGGCTGTGTGCTCGCTGGAAAGGGACCGAGTAATGGTGGAACGATCGGCTGCGCCTCGAGATCCGGAGTCTCGATCGTGATCGACCCCCTCCGCCGCGCCGATAATCATGGTAAGGCCGCAATTATGGGCCTCGGGCGACCAATCGGGGCCCTCTCCTCTTCTACGACAACGTGTTCGCGTCTCTTTCCCTCGTTCTCCTGTCTTCAGCCACTCTATTATTAGGCTGTGTTACCGTAATGCGGCGTCCAGCATGTCCGCTTGCCGGGGCCAGCGAAAATGGCTTCCATAATAGGGATAGACGCCAGATATCCGGCGTTTACCTCCGAGCGCCCTCTTGCTTTTCGTGCGATCATCGTGGGATCACCACGGGCTTGTAAATCCTGTTGGCACGATTTTTTCGACAATGGCTGTTCAGGGGTCGTAGATGTGAGTAGGGGAGACCGGGCTGGTAGGCCAGTTTTTCGGTTTTTGATTTTTAATAAATTTTGTTCGCGAAATATCAATGGTTATGCCTACCTGTGAGGTCTGAAAAAACATGTTTATTCGGTAATTTTGGGGGAAAAACTTGAAGGCTTTTTTAAAGAAACCTCTATGTATTCGAAAGTGGACATCTTATACTACTTGTACCTAGTAATTATTCCATTGAAAAATATAAATCGACAGTCGACAAACGTTGATATCTGTTAAAAAACGTGCGATCCTGGGGTCGAACATAAATGCCTGGCACAGTGGAAGTGACTTCTTTCTACAGTGAATCTTTCCACGGTAGAGCATATGTCGGTGCAAAGTTATTAACAATTAGTCAACCCGCCCCTTGAGACAACCAACCCAGTCTCCCCTAGATTCTATAATCCACGTGTTACTCAGAACCCTGAGAATTTATTGAAATAAACTTGGATGGTTGATCATAAGAAAGGACTACGTAACATGCATAGCACAAGATTCTTCCTGGAGCATTTATGGTTTTCAATATGGATCGGGCGATAAACGCTCCCCAAGCAGAGTCGAACGTCGTATCTTCTCCGGGAGATAGGGGGAAGTTTATAACTTCGGCACCAGAAACAGCGGGACAAATCTTGCGACTGGATCTTGCGAGACATCCGGTCCTCTTCCTCGTCTCCCTCGGGTGTTTTCGCTCTAATTCGTCACACGAGAAAGCAGTTGTAGCAGGGTGTGCAGCAAAACTTTCCTTCTGCTCTTTTCACGCGGCTCCGATAACGCTCTCGCAAGTAGAATTTCATTAGTGAAATGAAGAAGAAACGAATGCTCTTCTCCGTCTTCAGATCTCCGTTTATTACGAGATCCAAGAATGTTGAAAGATCTGGGACGCCAAGCGTATTACACGTTTCTCCCAGTACCTAGAAGACCTCTTCCTATTTAGCAACACCTATCTTTGGTAAAAACTCGCAACCACCCGATCGATTCGTTGGTAACGACACCCGATTTCACCGCGGCAAAGATAAGGGAAGATATTCCGCCGCGGCGCCTCGGTCGAGCACATTTGACAAATACTTACTTTCGTGCCAGCCACGATGAACTGTTCGAGCGTGAAAAGGAATAAAGCTGGGTTTACATTAGTCCAGTCGCTGGATCCAGTGAGTGGTTTGACTGGAAATCACGTCGACGTCTACATTATTCCAGTCGCTGGATCCAGCGAGTGGTTCGACTGGAAATCAGGTGATATCTTGATTATTCCAGTCGATTCTGAACCGTTGAAAGTGGTAGAGTGTAATAATAATGGATTCACGCAAAAGAAAGATAAAAAACATAAAAGTAGACTTTCGATCCAGTAGAAATCTGCTGGAATGACAGCACTGTACTGGAATCAACACACTGTTTCCATTATTCCAGTTCTAATCCAGTGCTGTACTGGATCACTGGCCTGGGCTAATGTAAACCCAGCTTAAAGGAAAATTGTACGCGGTTAAACAAGTAGAAAGGAGGACAGTGGAAAGCCTAGTAAAAATTTCATATTCCTGCACGATTCCGTGTGCTCTGTAATTATTCTACACGCTCTTGGGAAGTTTCTCTGACGCATTTTTCGTAAAACCGCGGTAGCTTTCAATATTTAATAGGTCAAGCTAATGGTACCTACAAAAGCTGTTATATAAATAAATAACCGAAGAGGTAGCCTGAGAATCGAGGGGGGTTGCTCGATTGTTGGTCTACGTCTGTCACGCGGACAAGAGGGAGGTGAATAGTTGGGCCGAGGAACGTGGCCCCTTTCTCAACGTGGGTGGATGGGTGGCGGAGCGGCGGGGTGGGTTGTGGGGGTGAGTATCGAGGGCGCTAATGTTCCTTGGGCAGGAAACGCCGTCTCCATCCTGCACCCTCTATCTCTCCGCTCGCTCGCCTATTTTTATTCGTCTTTATCTGAGACTTGAGTCGGTTCCTCTCCATTTCCTCTTGAGGAGTTCTTCCTCCACCGGTTCGTCCTCCTCATCCTCCTGCGCCCTTCCCATCTTCTTCCTCCTCCTCCTCTTCTTCTTTTTCTTCCTCTTCTTCTGCTTCTCCTGCGTGCTGCTCCTCGTGTCCCCTCCGGGTACCGATGCGGCGACAACAACATGCAAACATTCTGGTATTTGCAATTCGAATGCCGCGAAACGAGGACGGGGAACCACCGCGAAGAACTTCCACAGCCGGTCCTCGCCGACTTCTCCCCGAAGGCACAACCTCTCGCCTCCACCAGCTCGCTATTCTATTAGCCTGTGGAGAGATAAGTTCCGCTTCGGTTGTACCGAAAACCGCTTGCTAGCGCTCATCCTCACTGATACCGCCTTTCAGAGCTCCCAGCGATGACCGCTGCCCATTCAGTCTATTACTACTGGCCGAGGAAGCTGCGGCTGTAGGATAGTATCACTTATGCACTGACAAACGTCCCGCATTTATTTGTCAGCGCGGAACGAACGAGGATGAAAATCCAGCTAGAGACTTTTGCCGGATACGTAGGTCTGCACGTATAACAGCGTTCCTAACGACGCGAAGACTTAAACAGCGATCATACATACGCGTTCCAGCTTGATCTGCAATTACGTGATTATGCGATAATCATCAAGGCAGATGCGTGCGTTAAAAATTCACAAAATTCATGCCTATACCGTCGATATAAGGATAGCCTTCGGCCAGAAAAATGAAGACATCTGCCCTGACGAGGATCGTTCGGCGCGGAGCGCGATTAAAGGAGCTACCCAAAAAGTTAGCTCTCTGAGTGTCGATGTTGCAAAAAATGCAGATGCAGTTACCGCGATCAAGACGTCAAGCGATCAACGAAGTAAAATTCTTGGGGATTTAAGTCCTTCGATCACGAGAAATTCAAACTCAAGAGGAAAAGATAAGATCCGCGAATACGCGCACACGAGGTCTCTTGCTTTTAACAAAAAGGAACAGAAATGGCAATCAAGTGGACTGGACAGTTAAAGTCAGGCTGTCAACGTGCCTGCTCATTAGAGTAACGAGCCTGTATCTCTGCACAGCGTTATCTTTAATCGCGAACGAGTCGCGTTTCTAATATCTGTTCTTTGGCATCGTGCGCGTAATACAGACGTGCAGGCAAGGTGGGAACCGGGAGCTGGCTATATAATTACGCGGGTATCGTCGTGGGGTTGTTTCGTGGGTAGAAGGCTATTGGGACATCGTCGTCCGCCGCAGCGCGCCGCGGAAATGAGTGGCGTTGCTTATTATTCCTGTAATTTCAGCCCACCAAGGACTCACCAACCTACGTGTATAGGTACACTCGATCACGAGATAGCGATACCACCTAATAACTAGGTTTGCCGGACATACTGCAGTCGATGGTGGCCGAGTGGGCGAATGGCTACTATTTTCAAGACACTCGCCAGCTCGTAGTAGCCACCCCTAAAAATATGTACCTATGTAAACGAACGCCCTACGCGGATGGCCTCTTATCGATTGCCGTCCCCTCTCGTTTTTGTTCAACACTGTTCTCCTGCACAAATCCCAATTTTTCAAAATTATTATTATTATTATTATTCTTTATTACTTGGAAACATACGGGGAACAGTGATACAAAGAATGGCGAAATAAAAGGCGAGGCTTCGGTACAATATTGGTAGAAGTCTAACCGTAAGTAAATAATTAAAAGTAAAACTAAAACTAGAAAAGAAAAGTAAAAAACAGAGGAATTAAGAGAAAAATTATTAAGAGAAAAAAAAATATTATGGCTCATTAGGATCGAAGAGCATAAACGTAGATGGACGGACAGGGACGAGGCAAGGAAAGAAGGAATAGTGTAGAAATATATTGGGAAACCAAGAATTTCGATACGCCAACTAGTGGCAGAAAATTAAACTACTGCGATTAGGCCGAAATCCGTCCAAGTCCATATGATTATCAGTGTTTATATAGACACTTCGTGAAAAACGAGTGTTTTTAAATTCGATTAATAAATACTTATTCGGAATGTTTGGTGGGATCCGGGCCTAGTTTCAATAGTTCGCCAACTTACCACCGCAGCGCTGAATTCTAAGCCACGCCTCCACTTGATTTCCCAATATCGTCGAGCTTTACATTTAAAATCAGGAAACGAATTTAGCCCTCGAATATCAGGTGGAAGGGAATTATTATATAATAATAATAATAATTCGTCTTTATTCACCACAAGTTACATGTATCATGTGATAAATCGGCGAGGTTCAGAATACCTGCTGTTTTGCAACCTAACCCCAAAACCATTAAATATAAGAATGAAAGTTAGCAATACATCAGAAAAGCGAGAGAGAAGCACAAAAGTGTAGGCTCTCTACCTACATATCAAGCTATCTCTCCGCTAATTTCTCGGTTTCCATCGACCGAATTCGAAATCGTGTCGAAGCAATCGGCATACGAAAGAATTCGCGAATCCATCGATCACGAGACTGTGCCTCTGAAGTAGGATTTTACCGGGCAGCTGGAGAAACGGTGCAAGAAATCCTCAGCCCTTTGAGGCTGAAGAAAGACGCCTCGCGTGACCAGAAGGCGTGCACGTGAAGCGCTACGTGTATTGGGAGCTCGTCCAATCGGCTTCGAGGGGCTACTTTGATCCACGCATACACACACAGGCGCTGTGCATAGAGGACCTTTGATGTTTCCAGTCACGTGACTCGGCCACGGACTCGATATCAATTCGCGACGCTAACTACGCGTTCGCGTGCACGTCGTTCTTTCGCGGTGAAGTTTTAAGGACACGGTCTCCGACTCGTCGGAACCTTCGACCCCTTCGGATCTACGATCGCCGAAAATGTCGCTCGTGACGCCGGCTACGTTAACGACCTTTCGTTATCGCCTCGACAAATTTTGGTAAATTCCGCGTTGATAGCAGGGTAGGTGCCACCCCGTTAGCTTCTTGCCGCTTTAGTTTTTCCTTCTAACAAATTTCACGGGGGAATAAAAGTTTGGGCGTGTTGCTTCAATTTGATGTCGTAACGCGGAATGTTGGCTTAAGAATAGGGATTAGAAGTGGGATGGATATAGTTGGCCTGGAAATACGGTAGAATTACGACGGTTTTTTTTAGATTACTACTCCAGTTAATTGTGTTACTAATCTACTCAGACTACATCGGGAGGGAAGAAGTTTGGATGTTAGAATGCGAAGCTAATTGTGATTATTTTAACCCTACGAGTTCGGGTGGATTATATCTTTACGCAATTAGGTTTGATTAATTAAGAGATAAATGGTGCATCATTTTCCGTGAGAGTTTATTGAAGAAATGTAGGGTAATTCCGGGTGAGATGGCCCTGCGGGTGAGATGGCTCGATCACGCTCCTTTTGCAAATATACTTTTGTCCTTTATAAAACCACTAAATTTACGGTGTGCTGATTTTTTTAAAAAGTCGGCCATCTCTCCCCGACTTACGCTATTGCGAAAGATATGTATCGCGATTTTACATCGTTCCCACCCACGGTCCGGCTTGAAAAAAATACCATTCGATTCGTTGAGCCCTCAGCTAATAAATGGGATTTTGAAAAAAATGGAGAAATTTTGGGAACGACGTAAAATCGCGATTTTTAAACTTTGACATCGATTGCCTATTAACAATAAACAAAATATTCTAAATATGGGTTGAGAAAGCATTCCTTCAGCTTTAAAATGAGCCCATGACGGAGACATTATCTTCAAAAAGAACCGAGATATTAGAGTTTAAGTGATGATAAAATGATTTGTTTATTAAAGTATCTATAATTCCTTATGTTGCCTTTCTAGATAATTAATCAAAGTTCAATTGTCTATAAAGTGAATCTGATTAGAATCAATACTTTTGTTTCAGTTCAACTTTTTCCTTAAGCATTCGTAATTCCCCTACTCTCCCCTATTTCCGATAATTCGTATAACGTTCGTAAAGTTTAGATCGGTTAGAATACATATTCTCGAATTGGTGGTGGGCGATTCCCCCGGACAATTGCGATTAGTTGCGAGATAAATCGTACATGATCATCCATAAGTGGTTACGCTTCCGATAGTGTCAACAGGAACAAGTTGTTAGCTCGGAAGGGCAGCCTCGCGTCAGGCCCACCCCAGGATTCCGGAGCGTTCGTGATGGATGATCGCAGATATGCTGAAAAATGGTGATGGATGAAATCTCGCTGGCTATAAACATTGACGGAATCTGTTACGCGAATTGTAATAAGTTATCCCGCTGCGCGTCTTAATAAAACAGACATTTCGCAACGTATCGGCTCGTACAATCCTGCCTCGTGCACGGAACCTTCGGATTCGTTTAAAAGTAATTTATAAACGTTCCTTTTCAATATGGGTCGTGCAAATTGCACCCATCACCGCTTAATAATATAGTATAATAAACCTGCGGCGCGATAAACAAACGAAAATCTGAGGAGTAAGCTGATGGTTATGATGGTTGGACCAGATAAAGTTCTGGAACTATTATTTTTAAAAAAATTCTGTTTAAAGTTGTGTATTTCATTTAAGAAGGTATCTGTTCTTGTGGAATTTTTATTGGAAGAAATGTTGCTCTTAGAATCTTTTTTAGAAAGTGTTGTATTGGAACAGATGTTTTAGAATCTATGGAATAAAATTTCCATGGAAACAGTTATATTAGAATATTTATTAAAAAAAGGTTCCATAAGATAAAGAAAAGTACTAAACTATTAGGTACTATTTTGTTTTATTTAACAATATAATATCATATTCTTCGTATTTATTTATAAAAATCATAACATAAGTAATTAATAGTTTCATAACAATTGTATTGAACAGAAAAGAGAACTTGTCAAGTATAATAGTTAAATAACATTTTTTTTTATAATTTACACGAACCGAAATACATACAAATTCTATAATATCTCTAGGTAAATATTACAAATAAATAACACATTCAAAATTTCAATTTAACTGTAATAATTATTTATAATTGCTGTAGTACTATTCATTGAATAGTATTCAGTATTTGTTACAAAGATTGAGAATTTTTTTAATATTGATGAGCAACAAAATATCTGTTCCTGTTACAGAGAAATTTTTATTTTTATATTTTATAAGTTCCATTCCAACTAGAACTTTTATTTTCTAGAAATTTTTTAAAAAAGTTCCACGGTCCATGTTTCAAATAGAATCTATTGAAAGAAAAAAAACAGAACTCTTTCGAACCCTATTAAAAAACTTCGGACGTCTGAATTATCAGCTTGAAACAAGATAATTCTATTCAGTAGCAGTATTAAATTCGAAGACCTACGGTACCCAGATGAGAGAACCTCAATCTCTTCTCGATCCGAAGGTGTGCCCCCGACAATTGAAAATTCTAAACCCCATTCACGACTCGATATTTGAAAAATCGGTTTAACGTGGATGCACTCCTGCTTATTCCCCAATCCCCCATGCGATTAATCACCACTGCCTGCCACGCTTCTGTCGAATGACACTTAGAGTTCCATCAAGCTCTGTATAACCATGGGTGTCGGTGTTTATCAGACAGAGTCTGCTCTGCGACAGCAGCGAAGCGCCTGTGGACTGTCTGTCGCGCGTTAACAGCGATAATAGAAGGCGAGCTTAACGATAGGAACGCGCGTGGAGGGAAGAGGCGCGAACCTCGCCTCGGAATCCGCGGCTCCGGAGCGTGAGCCACCGTGAGCGATGCGCGGACGGTTGCAAAAAATCAGCGAAGGGCGGACGAGATTTGATTCCCGGTGACGTATTAAATGCGTAGTAGCAGCCAGTGGTGTCAGGGGGATTGCTTTAATCAGTAGATTAATTCGTCATGGCCTCCGCCGCGTAGCAACGTCCTTTGTCGGCCGCTCGTAAAATATGAGCCAACGTACATAATCAACTATTTGTGGTAATGAATATTATGCGGCCGGAGCGCGTGTCATTAATAACGTCCAGCCCGTACCGCGTAATCTGTTTTTTTCCTACGCTCTGAACGTACATTATGTACGCGGGTATCGTCTATTATCGGAACCGCGCAAAGAGAACCGTGGTTTGCATGCGAGCCGCGTCTCGTTTCTTTAACGCGCAAGGTGAAATCGAACGACAACCGGTCTCCTCGATTAATATTCCCACGATACAACGTCCAGCCGCAATTGCCTAAGGTTGGGGCCAGATATATTGGCCGGTGAGTTTCGTGAGGAGTATTATTCCATTCTCAACGTTTTCTGACTCGCTCTCGCGTTGCCAGAAAAAGAGTGCGCCAGAAGTGGTGGGGATGGCGCCAAGCTCTTGACGTGTAGGCCAAACCGAGCTCTTAGCGTAGAGATACATACATCAGAATAGGTGTGCGTTGTGAGGAGTATTCTTCTATTCTCAACGTTTTCTGACTCGCTCTCGCCTTGCCAGAAAAAGAGTGCGCCAGAAGTGGCGGGGATGGCGCCAAGCTCTTGACGTGTAGGCCAAACCGAGCTCTTAGCGTAGAGATACATACATCAGAATATGTGTGCGTTGTGAGGAGTATTCTTCTATTCTCAACGTTTTCTGACTCGCTCTCCCCTTGCCAGAAAAAGAGTGCGCCAGAAGTGGTGGGGATAGCGCCAAACTCTTGACGTGTAGGCCAAACCGAGCTCTTAGCGTAGAGATACATACATCAGAATAGGTGTGCGTTGTGAGGAATATTCTTCTATTCTCAACGTTTTCTGACTCGCTCTCGCCTTGCCAGAAAAGGAGTGCGCCAGAAGTGGAGGGGATAGCGCCAAGCTCTTGACGTGTAGGCCAAACCGAGCTCTTAGCGTAGAGACACATACATCAGAATAGGTGTGGTTAGCTGCGAAAACGAATTCACCGGCCAATATATCTGGCCCCGACCTTAGGCCAACCTGGCCGACTGCTTTCCGCTCCGAAGTGCCCGGTGGAAATGCCCTCGGCTGGGCCACGGGCGAAGTGAATAGCGACGCGCGGTCACCGAGGCGAGCGTTCCTGAGCGATAGCCGGAGATGTGAGTTAGAGAAGCTTTTGGTAGCTCTCCACGGAGACCGGAGTCTCTTTCCTCGGAGGCCGGTGCCGCCAGCAAACTCACCTCTCGGTTTAACCCCTCCCGGACAACTCCCCGCGGCGAAAAGACAAATGAGCTTGAGGTGAGAACTTGCCCGATAAATACCAAAGGCGACACAGTGTTTGACCAGCCAGCATACACCGTGGCTCCGGCAAGAAATACTGCGTCCAGAGGTCCCTTCGCCCTTTTCGACCTCCCCGCTTGTCCACGACCCGTCGCACTCGCGGCGTTCCTTTCCGCCCTTCACCCTTGTCCACGCCGCTCAAACCACCCCTCGCCGCCTCCGCTGCCCGCCGGTTTCTCTCGTTGAATCGTTTAGTCGCGGGATTTGTTCGTGTTTTCAATTTGCTTTTTTTTTCGCTGTTAGCCTCGGAACTAGGTCGAGTCCGTACTTTGTTCCTGGTTTTGTAGCCGAGTTTTCCAGGAAGTTACTCGTTATTTTTTCTGTCTCTGTTTATGCAGGATAAAAAAAAAGCTACAAATTATCATAAGCAAATATAGTTTCTATATAATCTAGACACGAGCGCTCTCTCGAGACTGTTGCCTACTCCATATTTGTTATTTGTGACAAGGTGCCTTATTCGGCTGTGTTTTTACCCGTTGTTATCATGAACGTTATGTACTTATACTTTTGGCTCAATAAATACATTTTTTAAAAAAAAAAAAAAAAAAGACCGCACCTTGTTTCAAGAGTGATGAGTCTTCCACGCCATTGGTGGATTTTAAATTGAATTTATTCTCTGCTATACACTTTTCGAAGATTTTCCGGGATTGGTAGCTTTAGTTTTTGGGGTTGTATTTTACAGAAGCTACGTGTACCAGAGACTAATATCATTTGCATAGTTAATCGGTAGGTTTCGAAGGAATGTTTTACGGGAATTATGCGCTCACCGAAATGCCTGTCCGGCTGGTGAAAGCAACGAGAAGATTCATTTACCCTCCAGCCGTAAAAGCTCGCACCGAGTGCGTGCCACGGGAATCTCTTTTCTTCCGAGGCACACCGTGTCGGGGCGCCGCATTAATTTCGTCTATTTAGCGGGAACGAGTTGAATGTCTGCCCGGAAGGGTTCCTTCTTCCCGACTGCCGTTTGCGGCGTCGCGGGCGAAGCTGGAATCTAATACAGAAACCTTCCTCCGCTGTCTCCTTTGTTTCCCAATCAAACTCGCCGAGTCCATTTAATATCCACGCGAAATAACGAATTTGCCCGGAGCGTGCTTCAAGTTTGTCTTCGATTTTCCTTGGAAGTAGGATCGATTGGTTTCTTGCCTTCAGCGAGAGATGGTTAAGTGACGAAAGTTTGTCAGGGTTCGAAAATATCCGAAGAAAAATGGTCAGAGTGATCTCAGCGGCAGATTCAGGGTCGTCGATGCCGGCAAAAAGCCCTGTTTTTCAGAGAGTGAAAAACTATTTTGTGCTTTTAGCCGAGCCACCGACGGCGCATCATTTTTCAACGGCGCCCTGTCAGAGGATCGGAAAAGGAGAGGAGCACTGTCAGTGGCCAGCGGCGACGTGAAAAGTCCGCGTAGTCTCGGCGTATTTTTTAAATTCTCCATGTGCTTTATTCGATTCTCGAGTAACTCGAGCGATGCCTGAATTTTCTTTGAATATTTGTCGACTGCGGTGACCCATTAAAATATTCTGAAGCTGTTAGGCCTTCGGGGATTTATCAAAAGGGCGAGGAATTACGTAGCTTCGGAGAAAAGTCAAATTTTATTGCACAGTGGAAGCTGCGAATTTAGTGGTGGAGAACTATCGATGGTACTTACGATAGTTATCGATGGTTTTCACTATCGAAATTTGTAATAATATTACAAATTAATAATAATACAAATTAATAATTGTAATAATAATACAAAGTAATAATATTTCAAATTAATAATGATACAAATTAATAATTGTAATAATAATACAAAGTAATAATATTTCAAATTAATAATAATACAAAGTAATAATATTTCAAATTAATAATAATACAAAGTAATAATATTTCAAATTAATAATAATACAAAGTAATAATATTTCAAATTAATAATAATACAAAGTAATAATATTTCAAATTAATAATAATACAAAGTAATAATATTTCAAATTAATAATAATACAAAGTAATAATATTTCAAATTAATAATAATACAAAGTAATAATATTACAAATTAATAATTCTAATCATAATGCAAAGTAATAATATCACAAATTAATAATTGTAGTAATATTACAAATTAAATTTGGGATTCTGAATTTCAGCTGTTATTATTTTTCAATTGACTAACCTACGATTTTCAATACCGATAATTATCGATAGTGAAAAAAAGCCATCGATAGTTTTCGATAGTGAGAACCATCGATAGTTCTCCACCACTAGCTGCGACGTTGAATTGGTGTGAGAGAAACTTGGAAGAAGCCTCGCTGAATGGGCCATCGGTGGTCGCAAACTGGCTTCGGCCTCCGAGAGGTCGGCGTAGGTGATGGATGGGCTTCTGCTCCAACAGTTTCGTCTATACGTGCCACGTACCGTTTCCCCAATTAAACAATTGCATTCACATCCATCCAGCCGGCCGTCCGTGTCCGGTCTGTGAGATCGTGGCAACGGGACCCTCTCCCTTCTTTGGCTCCTTTTTTCTCGCTCCCCTTTGTTCCTCCGTGTCCCGCTTCCGCTCTCCTTGCCCTGTCTTTTTTTCACGAGACTGTCCACCCCGTCCACGGAGGATCCCGCCTCGAAACGGTTTACAATTAAATTGCGCGCCAGCTACAATACGGCGGCTACGTGACATTCGATCGGTACTGATCGCGTAATTTCTACTTGAACGCCGCAATTTCATGCAAATTCCCACTTCCCAAGGATTTCCCTCAACGGATCGCATCGAATTGTACGCCGGGATTTTACGAGCTCGCGAGATCTCGGTCAACCGTGGCCGAGAATTTTTAACATTTTGGGTAACCCGAAGGGAGGACTTGCTTTCAGGATCGCATTTTTTAAACGATCGTTGATATCTTCTTTCACAATTGGGCATTTAGTCTTTGGGGTGCCTGATTTCGGATTGAACGTGACGAGTTGACGCAAGGGTGCCTACTTACTTATAATTAAGTAGCTAAGAATTCTTTCAAAGAATATCCCAACATCGATGTGGCAGCGGCACGTTGTTGTTAGTCGAAAAATCCAGGAGAAAACAGAGGAAAGAAGGGTAAATGGATGTGAAATGCAACGACGTGTAATCCGTAATCATAATTCAAGCCGGCTGCGCGCTACCGGTTTCGTTGTAACCGATGACTGTTGGCTGGTCCGTCACGTCTCCCCGTCCATCTCCTGAAATCACGGCTCTCGCCAGAATTTTATGTAAAATCCAATGCGGCTGTTAGTTTATGCGGGTAGCATACATTGGCGGCGGTCCCACGGACGTGCCCTACGTACCAAAGCCCGCTCTTTTCCTCCCTTTTTCTCTCGTTCCTATCCCTTTCTCGCCCCCCGACTCCCTTCAACTTGCGCGCTCCACCTTCGCCAGCCCCAATGCGGATTCGAAGCGTCCTCGATATTTCGGCGCGACGACACCGAGATTTACTCTGGGAAAGTTGAGCAGTGGTTGAGGAATTAATGCTGGAATTAGTGACGTCACGTGGTACGTGAAAATCCGCCGTGGATCAGCCAAGAAATTTGTCTAGAGCGCGATGGGAGTGGGTTGTTCTAGCGGTGGAGAACTATCGATGGTACTTACGATAGTTATCGATGGTTCTCACTATCGAAATTTGTAATAATATTAGAAATTAAATTTGGGATTCTGAATTTCAGCTGTTATTATTTTTTAATTGACTAACCTACGATTTTCAATATCGATAATTATCGATTTTTGAATTGACTAACCTACGATTTTCAATACCGATAATTACCGATTTTTGAATTGACTAACCTACGATTTTCAATACCGATAATTACCGATTTTTGAATTGACTAACCTACGATTTTCAATACCGATAATTACCGATTTTTTAATTCACTAACCTACGATTTTCAATACCGATAATTATCGATTTTTGAATTGACTAACCTACGATTTTCCATACCGATAATTATCGATTTTTGAATTGACTAACCTACGATTTTCACTACCGATAATTATCGATAGTGAAAATAAGCCATCTACAGGTTTCGATAGTGAGAACCATCGATAACTATCGTAAGTACCATCGATAGTTCTCCACCACTAGGTTGTTCAGCAAGATCGACGAGATTTTCGGTTGTTCGACGAGGGCCAGAGAGGGAGGAGAGAGGTGTGCTCGTGCGACGGGATCTACAGAGGGGTATAGAGTATAGAGGTTGTAGCGTGGTACCGGTTACATGCAGCCGGCTGTAATAGGGTGAGAGTGAGAGCCGGAGGGTGAGCAGCTCAGACTTGACTAATGAGGCGGCGCGTCCTCGACGTTATTAGATCGCCGAAAGAGTTTTTGAGGATGCCCCGGCTCCGGCCAGGGACGAATCCACCGCGAAGGATGGGTAATGATACGGCTGGACCCCGTTTCTTATTTGTCAAACGTCAGCCGCAAAGACGTTGCCCAGTTGTTTTCGGGCCAGAAGGAAGTCTCGGCTCTTCTCGGAATGATAATCTACTTGCAAATGCGACCGACTCTCTTTTCCTCCGTCTCCTACGCCACCCCTCCCCGCCTCCGTCCGCCGAAGTGTTTGTTCTTTTGGCTTTTGTGGTAGCCGGACCGCCGAAGGAAACTCTGCCTTCCACGCGCTCTCTTACGTAATTATCAATAATCACCAGGCAGACGGGGGATAAAAAATGAAGCGGCAACGGCCGATCTTCCGCGCTCTTTACGCGAAACCATTCCCTCTCTCCCTCTCTCTTTCTCTCTCTCTCTCGCGCAAGATTTTCTACAGCGGCAACGCAACCGCTGAAATCTCTCGACTCGGCGCCACTTCTTCACGCTTTCATCGACGCGGTAATTGGGAAAAATCCAATTGCGGGGTTGTGCGAGTACTTTGATAATTGAAAAATCTTTAGTGGAAACTTTCGACTGGTGAAACACGTGGAACGAGGTTGAACGCACGTGAGTTTAGGTGCTCTTAACGATTATTTCGTGCTTCGGCCTAGTCGGAAGAAAGGTGCTGCAGAATCGCGTTAAATCATTTGCGATAATTATAGGGGTATTTGTCGATGATCCCATAGAGATTAAGGCTGTTCGAGTACTCGGAAAAGCGAGCCGAGCCGAGCCGAGTACCCGTAAAAATCGAGTAGCTCGATAAATCCGAGTAGCTCGAATTTTTTTCGAGTAGCTCGATAAATCCGAGTAGCTCGAATTTTTTTCGAGTAGCTCGATAAATCCGAGTAGCTCGAATTTTTTTCGAGTAGTTCGATAAATCCGAGTAGCTCGAATTTTTTTCGAGTAGCTCGATAAATCCGAGTAGCTCGAATTTTTTCGAGCGGCCATTTTTTACATTCCAGTAGATAAATAAACGTAACCTAAAATATTCGAAACATTCGCATTGCCCGAAACGTTCAAGCTTCAAGCTTGAAGTTGCTCGAAGTATATTCGAGCCGCTCGAAAAAATTCTATCCGAGCTACTCGAAAAAATTCGAGCTAAGGTAAACCAACCAATAATTGACCGCATACCAGTGAATGACCATTAGGAAAAGAAATGTCAATTATAAATGTAAAAATGACTATTTGTTTATAAATAGAGTGTAGTTGCACTTTTAATATCCCATATTTTTAGTTTTGCGTATTAAGCAAACATTAATAAGTACAATTCTTAATAAAAGTATGCGGTCATTTACTGGGCTTCTCATTCAACAATTCGGTCATTTACTGGTTTCTTTACCCTACTCGGATTTATCGAGCTACTCGGTTTTTACGGGTACTCAGCTCGGCTCGGTCCGAACTTCAAGCTACTCGAATATTCGAGTACTCGAATAGCCTTAATAGAGATCACTCTAAGTAACTCTCACGGAAATAAATACCTAAATAGGTACCTTCAGGGGTTGCAAGTTTTGTAACGATGAAGATGAGTCTGGTACGATTGCATGGTGGATCGAAAGAAACGTTCCTGATCCAACTGGTCGGCGAAGGGAAGTGTTTCTTATGCAGCATTCCCCGCGAATTTCTATCAGATAGGGTGGCCGATTCACTCGTTCGGAAAGCGAAGAGGAGGATGTGCAGCAGAAAATAGGTGACCAGAACGCTCGGCCGGTGCGAGACGCACCGCGTCGTGTCGGTGCGTACCGCACGGTAATTAGTACTCTAATTGTATCCTTCATGTATGAACAGCAGTCGTTCCAGTCCGGGGTGCACGTTAACAAAGCTAATTTCCGTCTAAATCCACTTAATGGAACGAAACCGTGTCCTTATCTGCCAACGGCGCTGCTCAACATGCGTACGCCGACGTTCCCGGTTTATTATTTTCCTACGAGAGTCGCCAGCCCCGTGCAGGAGACTGATTTCTCTTTCGCGAGAACGCGTCACGCTCCGAACAAGTGGCAAATTAGTTCAACAGCCGCGTCTTTCGTTGCAGCAAAGCGTTCCGAACCCCGTCCCATTGTTCCCTCAGCAAACAGTTCCTGAGCGCCAGGTGGTTCTGAATTTTCAGAGCAACTATAGGCGAGCTTTCGAGGGACAGAGGATTTATATGACCGCACCTAGCGATGATCAGGAATGATCTCGCGGTGCGCGAAGATGGCGGCCGCGATGCAGGAAACCGGGGATATTAAACGCGAAAGTCAAAGGTATCGGGGAGAGGAAAGAAGGGAAAGAGATAGAGTATATAGAGGGTAGAGGAGGTGGAGGGGGAAGAAGAAAAAGAGCGAAGCGAGGCCGAAAGGGCAGCCGTGGCAGAGTCGCTTTCGCCTCGGCGAATGAAATTGCCCCAGCAATCGGTGGTTGCTTATTAGCGTTTGACGTTCGATTAGTCAAGTGCACCGGCTAAGATCTGCCGTTTGAAGGCTCCGTGGCTCCGTGGCTCCTCCCATTACCGGTTCCCGTAGTTCCCGTGGTTCCCGTGGTTCCAGGCTCTTCTTTGCTGGCCAACAACCACGCGTCCACGATCTCGCCGAGGCAAGCAACAGGCACGTAGCATCATCATTCTTCTGCCTCCAAGAGAGTCTTCTGCGTTCTCCGTGCCCGCGCCCGCATACCTTGTAATTACGTTAACCGTACTACTGCCAGCCGGTAATAGCACGAATTAGTTGCACTTCAATGTTTCCTCCGATGCCCTCGGATCCTCCTTTCCTCCGCTCACCGTGGTGTACACCTAGCCGCATTCCTGGCGTTAACAACCTGTCGATTTTTGTCGCCAATGCCTATCGGATTATTAGCTTCAACTCGATTCGTCTCTCCAGGAGAGACCTGGCCAGGGAAAGGTAGGTATGCATCCGATTCGTAGCGAGGATCGTTCTAAGAAATACCAGTTCGTTTCTCAACTACTTAGACCCGTTCAGACAAAACGTCAACTTGCAAACAGGATACACACGCGAAAAGTCTTCCTCGGTATTCCATGTTAATTATCCGCATTGCATTGGCCGGGCTTAATAGGACTCGATCTCGCCCGGGAAAATAGAGAAGCTTCCGTTTAAAAGTGCACGAGCGTTGAACATAATTTATAGCGGAACAGCGCCGACGAAAAAACCTAGCTTCCCGGGGCACAACGCGTTATTAATACGTTTTAAAGAAATGTCCAAGATTAATTTGCGAAACGACTCGCTATTGAAGTTCTTGCCCGCGGCCTCATTAATCTTATCCGAGGGGGAAAAAATTATTTTGTAGAATGTTCGGTGTAATAACAGGGAATCCTGTCGCCGGCACGCCTAGCGGGGAACGCTGTCCCACTATTAATTCATGTCTCAAGTTTTCAAGTAAGAAATTAATGTCTCCATACGTGATTCGGCCCCGCGGAGCCGCCCCGGCCGGCTCTTCCCCCGGGGCGGTTTGTTCGCGAAAACTTTGCCCGAACGAAATTAATAAACCGGGATTGCGTTAACAGAGATTTCTTGCCGCGTGGAAAGTTTTCTTGCGCGTTTGATCTTTGGATAGCGCCGTTTTGGTCGCGTTCAGTCGCCGCTAGCAGTGCGCGGGGCACTCTGCTCAGCAGTGTAGAGCTGTTCGGGTACTCGAATTATTCGAGTAGCTTGAAATGCGAACCGAGCGCGACTCGATTTTTCGAACCGCGCCGGGACTCGAACGGATCCGAGTAACCCGAATGTTTCGAGTAGCTCGAATCTTTCGGGTAGCTCGATTTTTTCCAACAGTTCGAGCGTATTCCGGGCAACCCGACGGTGCCGGGCAGCCTGCTTGCTTAAAGTACATGGGACGTTTTAGAAGGAGGAGAATATATCTTTCTTTGGTTGAGTTTTCTTTCGAAATTTCGTCAAAAACGACGTAGGACCAGCCGTTTAGGAGATACACAGCCTCAAAGTGTCAAAAAGTGAACTCTGAACTCCATCTTCTGAACGGTACTGGATCCGTTACTCGGATCCGAACAGCTCTACTGCAGTGGGTGTCCTCGTAACACCTGAATCCGGAGATTTAAGCTGGCGAGTTGATTTTGTTTTCCCTCGAGCGGCGGAGAAACAGGAAACGGTCCCGTCATTAATCACGGTGCCTTGGCTGTTCGAAGACAGGCTGCTTTTGTCAACTAAGAGACGTATTTATTCTATGGAACGAGCACTCCGCGGCGGGCAGATCTTCTTGATCGCGTAGGTGGATGAAGACCGAGCGCAACGGACGGGGTTGCAGGGTTGAGTTTTAATTCCGCGGCGGGGCGACGCGACGCGGTCGTCACGGTTTTATGTACGGTCCGCTTCGCTGGCTTTCTTTTTGGAAAAGTGAATGTGAGATAATGGAACGTAATGTAGCGTGAGCAGCAGCGCCGCTACCTCTGCTCGACTTCCAGCCGCGGAAGCTTACACTGGGTGTTCTTGGTGTCGCACTGGTTCGAGAATCATTTCCCGCGAAGCTGCTGATTAGTGGTGGAGAACTATCGATGGTTCTCACTATCGAAATTTGTAATAATATTACAAATTAAATTTGGAATTCTGAATTTCAGCTGTTATTATTTTTTAATCGACTAACCTACGATTTTCAATACCGATAATTATCGATAGTGAAAATTAGTAGTGGAGAACTATCGATGGAACTTACGATAGTTATCGGTGGTTCTCGCTATCGAAATTTGTAATAATATTACAAATTAAATTTGGGATTCTGAATTAAATGTATAATAATATTACAAATTAAATTTGGGATTCTGAATTAAATTTATAATAATATTACAAATTAAATTTGGGATTCGGAATTTCAGCCGTTATTATTTTTTAATTGACTAACCTACGATTTTCAATACCGATAATTCTCGATTTTTGAATTGACTAACCTACGATTTTCAATACCGACAATTATCGATTTTTTAATTGACTAACCTACGATTTTCAATACCGATAATTATCGATTTTTTAATTGACTAGCCTACGATTTTCAATACCGATAATTATCGATAGTGAAAATAAGCCGTCTATAGTTTTCGATAGTGAGAACCATCGATAACTATCGTAAGTACCATCGATAGTTCTCCACCACTACTGCTGATTAATAAAATGTTTTCCCTTTTGAAGGGAAACCCATCGGAAGCTTGCATAGAGTTTCTCAGAACGCAGCCTGTATGAATAATCGCGACAAGGCGCCGCGTCGTTCGATGTGCAAGCCTCTTCCCAAGAGACTTCGTAGTCAAATCGTTTCTTGTCGGGTTTAATTCCATCGACTACCACGGAATTGGTTGTTTCGCGGGGTAATTACAAAAAATTGAGTTTCCTCGCCGTCCACCCGGTAGGAGAGCTTCTCCTGCGGGGTACCTTAATGATGCACCCGCTCGGATCTCACGAAAACTCCACTCTCATCGTGCATGGTGACCAGACATTGACCGACGTTTCTTACCGAGTGGAAAAAACTTTGTGCAGAGAACTGTGGTCGATACTCGTCTTTCGCGACTACCTGCTTCGATATTCCGACGTCGTTGAGCAACGAAGCTTTCCCTTTTCTACGTACATCGAAACCTCGACGATCGCATTTCATCGTAGAATTCGCAACGATCCCTCTCAGGCGTTCCGCTCGCAGAAACAATTTAATAGAATCCAGAAGCTCGCCAGCACGGGAACGGTTCCAGTTCGTCGGCCATTACTCGGCCGAGGACCCACGGGCACCGAATCGAAATCATAATTTTAATGAAAGCGCTACGAGCTCCGAAAATAATGGTCAACATTTCCTGCTCGTATTATTTTCCGCGGCGGGGCACGGGGATTTACGAGAAGCGAATGGAAGCAGAAAATTAACGATTCGAGGGAGAGGGTGGTAGAGATGGGGAGGGGGTTGGCAGGAGGGCGGGGAGATGAGGAGCAAGGGGGAGAGGCGGGGGTGGATGGAAGTTTTTCTTAGTATTTTAATATAAATGCGGCTGCGGCGGTCGACTTGGCCTCGCGCGGGGAGAGCCGGTTGTTTGCGGCAGTTTGTGCCAAGCTAAATGAAGAATGAAGCTGAAATTATTTGGTGGAAAACAGTGAAACAGGATGTGGAAACGACACCGCGTAGATTTACAGAGGCTGGGTGCACGCGTCGTGCCAGGGGAGCTGGACGAACATTTTTAAACGCGGCTCCTCCGCTCGCGGCAATTATAATTCTTCACCAGCCCCGCAGTCTGATAGATCCACGCTGCCGTATCATCTTCGAATCCGCGACCGTAGCTTGGACTAAAGCTGGGTTTACATTAGTCCAGTCGCTGGATCCAGTGAGTGGATTGACTGGAAATCACGTCGACGTCTACATCATTCCAGTCGCTGGATCCAGCGAGTGGTTCGACTGGAAATCAGGCGATGTCTTGATTATTCCAGTCGTTTCTAAAAAAAAAAGTAGCATCGAAAAGTAGACTTTCGATCCAGTCGAAATCTGCTGGAATGACAGCACTGTACTGGAATCAACACACTGTTTACATTATTCCAGTTCTAATCCAGTGCTGTACTGGATCACTGGACTGGACCAATGTAAACCCAGCTTAAACCTTTCTCTCCCAAACAAGCAGATACATATATACCTACCCCTGAAAAATTGATAATGAAAAATCCTCATAAAAAGTTTCCAGCTCGGTACATCCAGAGTCTAGAGTTTACATAGAGTGTCCTCGCGAAGGTATGCTTCATTTGACACCAACCCTCGGCCAAGTAGTCGAGGTATCCGTTATCAGCGGTGATGAGAAGAATTGACGAGAACGCTGGAAACCCTCCCCGTTCTCCGTTCTCTGTTCTCCGTTCTCCATTCTCTGCTCCGGGTTCATATTCGCGGCGGAAGCTTCTCCCCCAGCCTTCTCCGAGCCGGAGGATGGGGTCCCTTGCTCTACGGTGGATCCTCAGCCGCAGCTTTTTACGGAGAACCAATAATGAACTTTTTTTTTCCTCGGTATAAAACTTGATTTGTAACGGCCTCTCTCTCTTTCTCTGTCTCCCCCCTCCAGCCCCATCTTGCTCCCTCTCTCGATCTCGAAAGTTTCTTCCAAGCCCCTTAAAGGCGTCGAGAAGTGTCTCATTCTCGTTCGCTGATATCACTCGCGGCATTGCTCATTACTCACGCCGTCTTATCGCCCTTACCCCCCATCGAGGCACCGTTCCGACGGTTTTCGCTACACCCTTGCCTCACCTACCACCCCTCCCTTCCTTTCCACCGCTTTTTTCCATCCCGCAGAGTCTTATTTCGACTTCTCTCGGTTTTGCTTTATGCTCCATGGAAGTGCGGAGAGTCCGCTGACGGTTTGGAAACTCGTATATTTACGGTTTCGCAACGAAAATACTACAATAATAGAAATATAATTTTATCGTCACGAGAGGGACGATAGGGACGCGATCGTTGCTTTTACTACATCCGAGTTTTCCCGCCCCGATTCAGGGTCGCGACACCTTCCCGTTCCTTCAAACCGTATACTACCTACTATCTCAGCCATTACCAGATTTCGTTAAGGTTGAATCCAGCCTTCTCCCCGCGCTCATCCAGCAGCCTTTGGTCGATAGATCAATTGCGAATGTTAGTCGAGCATTACCCAAGCATTGGTTCGCCACCCCAGGCTCGGTTGCCGCTCCTCGCCTTTCACCGCTCTCAGCCCTATCGCGGCGCATCGCATTAAATTTACTGCGGCCTTGATAGGAAAGCGGAGCGCACGCTCCCCGATTATCTGCTCTGTCGAATGTTTGTCCTCGGCCGACAAATTCTTTACACCTCGTTCGGGACAGATATCTCTTTTTCCACGCCGTTCTCTCGCAAGCGAAGTACAATTCCCTCGTTACTACGGGCCTCCTACCTATTCCCTCTTACCGCTGACGAACGGCGATTAAGATTTAATTAGCGCGCATAATTATATAAGAGCCACGAAAGAAGTGGTACTTCGTCCGCCGCGAGAGCTATCCAAGATCCGAACCTAAGACAATACAAGCCCCAGATATTTTTCCCCGGCCAGATTACCGTCGTTTGGTTTACAGCCGGCAAGTGGAGGTGGTAATTCCCCGTTTCTCTCGCTATCGGACTCCGCCGGCCGAGATACGAACCAATAAGTATCGAGCCACGGAGAGGAGCCGAACGAGCTGCTCGCTGAATATTTCTTATCAGTAAATTAGCAGTCTAGGTTGGCTGGCGGGCGGGAAGGTCGGTCGGCCTCCTCGCTCAGTCGATGCTGATGAGGCAGGGTGCCCAGGAAGTGACAGGTATCAATCACCGAGCATCTACAGCGATGCCGTGGATGAGTTTCTGATAGAAACCGTGATCTTCCTCAGCCCTGATAACCGCAATGAAGTATTATAATTCCAACGAGCTCGATATCGATTTCGTTCACCAGGCATCGCATTTTTTCATCGTTTTTCTTATGCTAGATTATCCTTAAATACTTACCGATTCGCTTGTCAAAAATATTTTTGCGTCCTATTTTGATCCTTCGTACTCTTCATTGTTCTCTTTTGTCGAGGCGTGCGAGTTTTCAGGGCAAGGAAAAGGGAAGAAAAATCAGGTCATATCGCGGCCGTCCGTGAATTCTCTTTCCCGATGCACCGTCACACGTCTCCGCCGTCAGGCTCCATAGAATTCGGGCGGCAGATAATCTGAAAGAAGGCGACGAAAAGGGATGGCTTTTGGCGCATCAGAGCGGGAGCGATTCGGCGCGGCGAGGGTAGGTAAGCGAGCCGACGCGACGCGTCGCACACTCCCGTGAACAGTTCATTTATTATGCGGTTAGTTATCGCGTCTTTTCGTCTGATTTCCCTGCCAACAATGCGCCGTCACCGTCCCAGACAGGTCCCGAGGTTCTTAGAGGCCCGTTCTCTTTCCCGCTTCCACCGCGTTTTCTCATCCGCCACTCTAAGTGACGCTCTCTGACGACGCGCCATACGTCACGGCCGGTTCTAGTCTCTACCCTCTGCTGCTCCCCCTCCCAACCCCTTTCCAGACCTAGCCGCGATCCGTGCACGCCCGCATTTACTTACCCCTTTCGCCTCTCTCGCTTTTTTCCCTTCACCTTTCCTTCATCCTCAGCCCCAGCGCTCCCTCTCCCGCCGCTGGCTTCCAGCAAGCTCGCCCACGTTCAAGTTCGACGGGGTTGCCGAAGAGAGTGTCGTTCCGTGTTTGAGTTACGAGCGATTCGCTGGGGTGGAGTCTGCCTGGTTCATATATTTCCAGGCGTTTCGGGGAACGCCGCCAATCGCGGCAGACCTGCAGCTGGATGCTAGCTTCCTGGGTCTTCGAGATTCACGGCCCTCGAAGCTCGTTCTCGATTGGATGGCCTGTTATTCCTGTCGTTTTTAGAACCCGCACGATTCAATCTCTCGACAGCATCGTTGCTTCATTCGTTCCCGCGTAAACGCCTCTTTCGCCGTGATCCGGCTGTCTACGTAGCGGATGAGAATTACCGCGAGTACGATTACGAGAGCGTGGAATTGCCTTGTGTAGCACCCGGTAACGGTACACGTCTTCAACGAATTCCCCGGGATGGTAAAACTATTATACAATAATAAGATAGCCCCCGGGTCGGAGTTTCCCGTTACGTAGCCGGGCAGCGCGACCGGTTAGGAGAGTCGGTGTTAAAAAATTTTTTACGGCCCGCCAATCGTGGAGGGGTCGTAGGGAACCCTAGAGTCTAGAGTTCTAGACGAACGGGGGACGGAGTGATGGATGATCGCGGGTCCGTTTCTCGGGACGAGCCTCGGCAGACTGACATGTTTATACGAAGGCTGTCTGTAAAGGTGGCCGTAGCTTTGCTTTCCTGCTCCTCTTTTGTAGCCGCGTCTGAGGCTGAGGCAAAGGCGCGTCGCTCACGGTTCAGGCCCGGTGAAAACGTCTCGCACGGCAAACTTGGAGCGCGCACGACCACCGAAAAGGGGAGCTTAAACGGGAAATAATACAGTCGCGTGATTAATTAAAGGTGACGTTCAGCGTTTGCCCACCTACGTGGATCTCTCGGCTGATCCTCCGCTCGCCATTGTCCGTTACTTACCGCGCCGCGGTTCCTTCGTAACCTACATACCCCGGCTGGATAGAGGGCCTTGCTGGTATTGTACGGTCGACTTGAGTAATAACCGGGCTTTGATTTCTCGGATTTAGCGTGCCTCGCGCTCGCGGGGACAACTCCGCGCGATTAATAACTTTCTCTCTATGGGAAGTCGCGTGATGGCACTTTGGCAGATACTTGTATGGGGTACGCGAGTTGCCTGGGTTCTGTGCTTTCGAGGAGTTTAGACGGCGCGCGGCGTGCCTTGAGCTGAGTGGCTCTCCGCGGCGCTACGTGTACCGGGAATTGAATGCGGAGCAAGTTTGACGGGGATTAGGCTTAGGGCGAGCTAGGGCTGGTGACAGTTACAGTCGCGCTGATCTAGGCCTAGTACGTACAAAACACGACGTTGCGATCAACGTGGGATAAAGTTTAGTGTAAATTATAGGCCGATATAACCCGGGTGTGGTACAAAATGCGCCTACAGTCTGTTTAAGAAAAAAGGAATCGGCAAGTTTTCGAGAAAAATACAAGATATTTCTGTTTCTCTTCCTCAGCGCTATTGCGTCATCGATGGGCTGCGACGCCAATACTTATTCACTTTAGTATCGCTCGAAACGTTGTATTAGGTCGACGTGCATCATAACCCATACAGCACACTCCATTGCAGGAAGGTTCCAGGAAAGTTGCAGGAAGGTTCCAGGAAAGTTGCAAGAAGGTTCCAGGAAAGTTGCAGGAACGTTGCAGGAACGTTGCAAGAAGGTTCCAGGAAAGTTGCAGGAAGGTTGCAGGAACGTTGCAGGAAGGTTGCCGGAACGTTGCAGGAAGGTTCCAGGAAAGTTGCAGGAAGATCCCAGGAAAGTTGCAGGAAGGTTGCAGGAAAGTTGCAGGAGTCTTTCTATGTCCGCCGCTGTGGAACATTGCACGACAACACACATGGAATCTTCCTGCAACCTTCATGCAACGGAGTGTGCTGTATGGGAATGAGTACTGTGTACGCTAAGCCGATTTGAGGCGGTCTTCCTGAGCACCAAAGTTGGGCAAAATGTAATCTAATTATAACTTACTGCCTCAGCACTTTTAATGCGCTTTCATGTAAAACAAATGAGAAATAAATATCTCTTGCACTTTTAAAAAAATCGCGGTTCCTTTTCTGTCGAACAGGCTATAGTACGTTTTCACTTGAACGTTGGATGCAGAAATGGTTTTATCGTGGAACCCGCGCATTAGAGTTTACTCTCTGTAGTCCAGCTTACTGTAATTGTAATGCAGCAAGCTTAATCGAACATAATGCACGTACAGCGTATGTAATCCGTTGCCTAGAATCTACCTGCTGCATATACGTTGATGTAGTAAAGGGAGTACTTAACACAGCTTGGGATTAATGCAGCCAGACCTAGCATAGCGCAAGTCTACCGCCACCCATCCATATTTCAACCTGGTAATATCGTAGTTCTAGGATCGGAAATCAGATAAACTATTTTCAGTGGCTGTTTCCACCGCGGTGGACGCAGTTACGAGAACATAATACCAAGTTAAATGCGTTAATATCGCCGGGCGCTGTCAGTTTTTATTGGAAAGTTAACAAACAGGATAGCAGGGTGAAGTGATCCGCTTATGCGCTCGACTCCCCAAAGCAAACACACTGCTATTTGAGCATTAGCGTGTATTTACATATTCGTCGTTTACAGAGTCCACGGATTACGAGTGTTTGACGATCGCCGCGCGCTTCAGGCTGTCGGTAGGTAGCGCTCGGCTCTTTTTTTCAAATCAGCTCCACTTTAACACGCATCCCGAATCCGCGGAGAAGCGTCTGCGCGTAAGATTACTTTTCACGAGGAAGGAAGCAATTAACCGGAATCGATCAAGCGATACTCCCCGCGGAACTGCGGCTCGCGCGAATAACCTTTTTCGTAAAGTACGAAATAACGTACCGTAACTTTAGTCGTGGGCGTGCCAGCCTCTGGCATGAATAGAAAGTGCCTTTAATTAAAAAGGAAAGCTTACGACCTCGAAGAGGATTACGAACGTATACGCTAGCAGAGGTCTCGTCTCGGAGTCTCCTCTTCGCGCTCGCCATTTACGAGCCCCGGTTAGCTGAGATCCTTTTTTACTCGACTCTACGAACCATGCTCGTAGAAATCCTCGTAGAAATATATATACTTCGATCGCGTGGAAGGTACAGCGACACCGGCGAAGTGTAAAATCGCAGCTGCCTCTCGGTGAATCCTCCCCCCACGTCTTCCGTGGCGACAGAAGTGGCGGTTAGATTTTTCAAGCTAAATCGCGGCTAAACTCTGGCAACCGCGGAATGAAGTGGAGGTGACCGAGTTCCCGGGGAGGAGCAGCGAAATTTACCTCGGAATATGAATAAATTTATCGAAAGCTCGAAGACAGTGGAGTGTGCGACGGGGTGGTCTCGATGGAGGGCCAAATGGTGGAGGGCAGAGGGGGGCCAAAAAGAGTTTGAAACTGCTCGGGCACCCCTATATTATAAATATCAGCCATGAAAGATGGCGCAGACAGCAGCAGGGAGGCAATGGGTCTGGGGGACGGCTGGGTAAAGGAGTGGAACAGAACCGGAATTAGCATAATCAGAATAATTTCCACCAGCTGACAGCGCCCTCATTCTTTTTCCTGCGACGCGATTCTTCCGCTGCTTTATTTTCCGTTGTTTTCCGCCTTCCGCAGTTTCTCCTCTGCCATCCCGCCCCCTCCCTTCATATCCCCAATTCTCGCGCCGTTCCCGCGGCCACTCTTCGATGCATCCCACTTCGACCGGAACAACTAACGGCCACATTTTCTTCCGTTTCCCTCCGCTAAGAAGAACTTTCCGACGACTACTCCCGTTCATTCTTCTGCCTCGGTACTCGTGCTATTATCCCAGCCTGGGGATCATTCGAGTACATAGTTCTGTGTCTATCGATCATTCTGGAATTACAATCGATATCTATTCGTTGACGAGTTTTACTGTCTTTCTTTAAAATATTCAAGGGTGCTACGAATCGATATATACTAGTGGTCGAGAACTATCGATGGTACTTTCGATAGTTATCGATGGTTCTCACTATCGAAATTTGTAATGATATTACAAATTAAATTTGGGATTCTGAATTTCAACTGTTATTATTTTTTAATTCACTAACCTAGGATTCTGAATTTCAACTGTTATTATTTTTTAATCGACTAACCTACGATTCTGAATTTCAACTGTTATTATTTTTTAATTGACTAACCTACGATTCTGAATTTCAACTGTTATTATTTTTTAATTGACTAACCTACGATTCTGAATTTCAATTGATATTATTTTTTAATTCACTAACCTACGATTCTGAATTTCAACTGTTATTATTTTTTTAATTGACTAACCTACGATTCTGAATTTCAACTGTTATTATTTTTTAATTCACTAACCTACGATTCTGAATTTCAACTGTTATTATTTTTTAATTCACTAACCTACGATTCTGAATTTCAACTGTTATTATTTTTTAATCGACTAACCTACGATTCTGAATTTCAACTGTTATTATTTTTTAATTGACTAACCTACGATTTTCAATACCGATAGTTATCGATAGTGAAAATAAGCCATCTACAGTTTTCGATAGTGAGAACCATCGATAACTATCGCAAGTACCATCGATAGTTCTCGACCACTGAAAATAAGCCATCTATAGTGTTCGATAGTGAGAACCATCGATAACTATCGTAAGTACCATCGATAGTTCTCCACCACTCATTTTCTTCCGTTTCCCTCCGCTAAGAAGAACTTTCCGCCGACTACTCCCGTTCATTCTTCTCTCTCAGTACTCGTGCTTCTATCCCAGCGTGGGGATCATCCGAGTCCATAGTTAAGTCTTTTAAGGTTAAGTTTTCGTTTTAGGTTAAGTTGAAAAACAGTCTTTGACTGAACTTCGCCTTTTGCTTGTGTCTTCTTTACCTTCTTTCGTTGTTATCTTCTATGTTACCAATAAAGACGCTTAATAATAATAATAATAATAGTTCTGTGTCTATCGATCATTCTTGAACTACAATCGATATCTATCCGCTGACGAGTTTTACTGTCTTCCTTTAAAATATTCAAAAGTGCTACGAATCGATATACAGCGCCATCAGACTAATTCATCGATAGCCAAGTTCTCGAGGCCCGCGATGATAAAAATATCCCGGTGCAAGGCAGAATTCCAGGTCACGTATAGTTCGGATACTTGCCGCGGAATGGCGTCGGCCAGCTTTCTTTTCCTTCGCTACGAGATTCTAGATTCTAGCCCCGCAGCCGGCCTCCATCCCCTGAAATATATCAAAGTTCATGCGTTTCTACCTAATATCACTCGCGTGCACGGCCTCGCCCCTCTCGGCCACTTCCAGAGCAACCGAGTCGACGGTTCACGTGCCAGCATGTCCCCCACCGTCACCGTTTCTCTGATCTTTATTCATTCTTTCGCCTCGCCCATTTCAATTTTTCTACAGTTTAGCTGGAAGAAAAGTCGAAAGTCGCCCTGGCGGTACCGAGCCCGGTACGCGTGGCCCGATAAATTCTGCGGCTCCTGATGTTTAGCTTTTATGGCGCGTCAGTCGCTGGTTTAAAAAGCTCTTCTTCTCCCCGCGAACTCTTTCCTACCTTGCTACTCTGTTTATCTCTATGTGCAGGGTTTAGGAGCTTTAACAAGACGGTATTAAATTTTACGTTTAAAACTCTTCGATTTTCCCGTCAGAAGAGTTATCGAGAAAGGGAATCCCCGCCAGCGGGAAATCTTGTATTATATACCGTTTATACAAGTAACAGCCGGCCTTCTCTTAATATTATCCATCCATTATTCATCCCGGATCACGGGCCAGATCTCTCGGAATCGTATTCGCGGTAGACGCGGACGGCGAAAAGTGTCTGATTCAGATTCAAATGCTCATAGATCCTGCTGTAGATCCGCGGCCATCCCGCAGCCCATTGTATTTATTGGCGGAGACAGGCCGCCACGTATGAAAGCCGGTCTTGTGTAAGTTCACCCCAACATCGCGAGAGCACGCATCCCTTGTACCACCGACTATTCCGCTCGAATCGAGATAGACAGAAGATCTTCCAGGAGAGCTTCTGGCCAGAGTATTCGGACAACTTCCCTTATTTCCTCTTCGAAACTTCTCGTTCGCCTCTAAAGTATAATTCTCTTACTTTGGAAATTCGTTCCCTGTCCTCTATCCCCGCTTTTAAATGTGCTGCCCGTTCTTTTATTCTTGTCCACAATCCTTAACTCCCCTTGTCATGTGGTCCTCTTTCTCGCTCTTCTGTTGTCTCGCTAGCTTTAGATCTGTTTGATATTGTTTTGAGGTTAGGTTGCAAAACAGCAGGTATACTGAACAACCTCGCCTATTTATCACTCGATTCATGTAACTTGTGGTGAACAAAGACGATTTATTATTATTATTATAATTATTATAAGTAACTCCGCGGACGGAGGTCTGCCCAATGAATACGTGAGGACAGAATTCTTCGTTTTGCAAGCTGAATACCTTTCTCTGAATTAGAATTTCTCGAGTTATCGGATTCTAATTCCTTCGCTCTTTCCTCAAGCGATGATATCCAAGGAGCGAAGGACCTCTGCAGAATTCTACTTTACGCACTTGAAACAAGGGTGTCTATTAATAACCGCCGTTTTAAGCTCGACTACTTTTCGTGAAACCGCCGAGGGGATTGTTGGCGAAAACCCAGGACTATTAAATCGAAAGGGGAAAAAAAAAACGATCGGCGAGGACGAAGCGCTGTCTCCTTCGCCGGGGTATTTGTATTTTAAAGCACAAAAGACGCGAAAGGGGATGATACGAGATCGAAGCGCGGAATAACGCGGGGGCGGCGGGTCTCTCGGTATAAGGGTGGTCGCAAACAGAATGGTGGGGTGCTTCCCCCCTTCTCAGCTAGCTCGGTCTCTTTCCCACCGCCGTTCACGGGGTGGAAGGACGCAGGGGTGTGGGGTTGGGTTTCAACCATGATTTCCATTCGCCAGCCATCCATCTTGTTTGAGACTGGAAACTGACAGATAGACGCGGATCCGAGTGCCGGTGACGTGGCAAGTCTTGCACGACTATGCAGCCGCGCGTGTTCTATGCTTGCACGCGCGCCAACTAGCACACGGGGCAAGTGTACACGCAGTACGAATAGGGCGGCTAGCTCCAACTTCCCTGGCCGCGTGAAAAATTCATTCTCGACGACATTAGCGGAAAGAAATTGCTTTTCCTTTCTGACCGGCACGAACCAGCGAGTCGCTCGACCGACCCACCCCCGTCCTCTCCCACCCTCAACCTCCCTTCAACCCCTCGCCCTCAGTCGTGAACGATATTCTCGCGCCCGGCAATTCCGTAGACTTTCGGTTTAATTTTTTAGCAACAACTCAATGGCACAGAAGATCGTTCGAAAACAGATATTCCGTTCACAGAGTTGAATATAGAGATACGTAGAAGTTATTGCACCGAAAAACTGAGAGATAGAATTGGTGGGTAGAGGACCCAATTATACTGGCACTTTAAGCGTTGACGCTGATATTATCTTATAGTTTTGTACTTATAGACGAAAAGTATATATGTTATTCTTGTCATTTATTGATGAACAAAATTGGGTGGATCTTGAAACTTCGATTTTTATGTAGAAATTCAGCAATTTCAAAAATATATTTCGGGATCTATTACTGACTCCCTTCAAATGTATTTGACTGAATTACTGCCAGCTAACTTAATACTCTTTATCTCATTTTAAGGTTATATCGTCACATGTACAATTTAGGGCTGTTCGAGTACTCGAATATTCGAGTAGCTTGAAATTCGGATTGAGCCGGGACTCGGTTTCCAAACCGAGCCGAGTACTCCAAGAGAAAAAAAAAAGAGAAAACTCGACTAATTCGGGTCTCTTCGAACCGCTCGAAAAAATTTGAGTAGGTAAGGAAGTCATCGTTTTCACTCTCCTAATATCCGCTTAAAAATTGTATCGTTTTACCCAAATTATTGAAGAAAAATGAAGTGCTGTTTTCTGTATCAAATAAATACCAGTTTCAATTGTAGACTAAATTTTTATTATGCATCATTTCACAAAATGTTTTCGTCATTTTACGCAAAAAAAAAACTGAGGGTGATAATAATCGAGTAAGTGGCAGTAAATGGGTCCTTTACTCTACAGAATGGAATACTAAACTAAGTTGAAATAGGGAGATTTATTATAAGAACAAGTTACGTATTTCTGCAAAAATATATTTGTACATTTTTATTCATTTCGAGTAATATTTCCATATTATATTTACAATTGTGGAAAATAATCGTTTATTTTCAAATTACATAACCGCTAATGCCTCTGTTTCCGGTTGCAATTAGCCGAAAACGTGGCACGGTCGCACGCCTTCCAAGGTATTTCTAAATGCGCAACGATTAATGAGTTACCTTCGTTAGCTCAAGGGCCGCGTCGATGCGCGTGAAGGATAAAATCGGAAATGCACATTGGTTAACTGTATATCGGGGTCACTTAGCTGAGCGATCTTCGGTGCCGTTATTCGTAGCATTCGTGACGTAGAGCTCATTGTCCGTTCAGGTGCAATTATTGCTGCCCATTCGCTCGTTACTTAACGAGTGTGACTAAACTCGTGAGCGAACGACGGGGAATGTTCCCTCGTTTAGGCTTGCAACTTCCCCCACTCCAATTCCCAGGAAATTGGAAACCCAACTCCTTCCATCGACTACTCCGCTTTCTTTTTTTTCTTCCTCCATATACTCGCCCCTGCCATTGTATCTTGAGAATTTTCTACTCCGATTTCTATTCCTGATCTACACCTGATCTATCCTCCTACGATTCGAGTACAATAAAAACAGCTAAAAAAAATTCTGAATTGAAATAATTCAACTGCCCCAGTCTCTCCAGAAATCGAACGTAAAAAAAAAAAAAAAAAAATCAAAATCCTGGGATCGAATCCCTACAAGCTCATCAAGTCCGTAGCCATTTCCGGGTAGTCTAACGAGATGCTGTTGCAAATTTCGTCGAAAGTCTTCACAAGCGTGGACTGAAACTGGCAAGCGCTATCGTTCGTCCAGCAGTTCAGATCCGGGAGGAGCAAATTGTTCGAACCTTCTTGGAAGCTGCACTCCAGGTTCGACTTGAAAGTGTCCTGGCCGGAGCCCGCTATCGCGCAAGAGTTCAACTGCTGGCCGCATGTGTTGTACGCGTAGCTGTCCACCTGATACTGGAATTGAGTTTGGTTGTTCCATTGCTGGAAGTAGTTACAAGGCTGCTGCGGGTATTGGCTGGCAGGTTGCTCCAGTTGTCCCTGGTAGCTTTGCGATCGCAGCTGATCGATGAAGAACTTCTCCTGAGGAGCGTAGAGGTGCTGCATTCTGTTCCCCGTCATTGTCGGATCAACGTAACTTTGCGGGCCGTATTGCGCGGCGCTGATCGCGTCTCGAGCCTCAGCTGCCGATTGTCCGGTGCCTTGGAGGTTGTTCGAGTACATGTACGAATGGTGAGGGACGCTCTGACTCGGGACAGGATTCTGTTGACAGGCGGTCATGCTGGCAGACCAGGTTGGCGGTGGATCGGTTGGAGAAGCGTTTTCCAGCTTGATCTCGTTGCTCGGAACTGGAGAAGACCCTCCCTTCGAGGCTCCGGTCTTCGAGCAAACACCGCCCTTCGAATTCTGCTCCTTCTTGTACTTCATTCGTCGATTCTGGAACCAGATTTTGATCTGCCGCTCCGTCAGGCACAACGACGCCGCCATCTCGATTCGACGTGGACGGCAGAGATAACGGCCGCAGTGGAATTCCTTCTCCAATTCCACCAGCTGAGCGCTCGAGTAAGCCGTACGTGAACGCTTGCTGCTCGACTTCTTCTGCGCACCTGCGAAATGATAAAATTGCGTTTAGTCCGGAATTTAGAGGCGTTTCAAGTCTGAGCCGCAAATGTGGCAAATGTAGATCGAAGTAATTTCCACGTCGCGGAAATCTTAATTTCCATAAGGCGTTCCGCGTGAAAAACAGGAACCTCCTTCGGGGAACGGCGAAGAAAAGGTGGCGAGGGTCGCACAGTAGGAAACTTGTCGGCTCACGAGCAGGCCAATAGTCCCGCTGTGCGGCTCACAGTTTGAACACTGGAGCCATATAATTGGATTAAATGGCAGCGCGGGCCACTAAAGAGTCAAAGGGGAGGCGTTGCTTCGTGCGGCGGAATCTGCTACTTGATAAATTTACGACGATATTATTGACAGTGAGGACCCTCGATCTGGGAAACCCGTGAAACACACAATGCATAACCGCCGGCAAATATTCCTTTCAGGGATATATTACCTGGCAAATTGTTGTACTAGCAAGCTAACAGAAATTTAATGTATCATGATGACTTTCAATTACGGCTCAATGGAAATTACGCTCAACCCACGGCTGATTCTAGATTGTCCGGGAACAATAACGCGCCAGTTTCGATGGGGTAAATTGGACATTGGCCTACGTGATTGGACGCGTGTCCACCTTAATTGTTCGTTCTCTATTCCGGAGGTGAGGACACTGTATTGTGACACGCGGATAGAATTCTGTGAATCCCCCGGTATTTCGTGACGTACAATAGCCCCGGGGGTAAGAAACGTTCCGGCGTATCTTATCATCGCAAGTAGGCGTCGCGTCGTTGGCCTCGATTTTCACATTCTGATCAGCCTCGGAAGAAGCATGTGATAAAAATTATGAAAATTTTATCTTTCCGTGCTCGACACAGCGCAGCTGATTTCACCGAAATTCTTCACTTTGCAGGAAAGTAGGGTGTTTATTTAATTTTTTATTAATTAATCCTCTGCAAGACTTTTAATGAAAGTTATGACGATCAAACAATGTTAGAATGGTGTTCCGGGATGTCTGTTTTTATTAATAAAATAGAGCCAGAGATGGGCAATTTTTTTATTTAAATAAAATTCCGAATAACTAATAAAAGTTAAAAAAATTATCCATCACGTGTCGAATAAAGTTAACTCCTCGTAACAAACGAATGATGATTTTTTTTAACTTTTATTCGTTATTTGAATCTTATTTAAATAAAAATTTTCCCATCTCTGAATAGAGCGCTTGTAGCAGTAATATTCAGGGGATTAATTAACGATTTTTGAATACTAATTTTAGCAAACTATAGACTTAGAATTTCATCCTGTTCCAACCAACTTTTAAATAACCTCAGTGTCCGACCTGAAATCTAGATTCTATTTGAAAGTGGGTATTGAATCTGCAGTTGCTCTTAGAGAGTAGAGAAGCGTTTTTCAATGGTGTCGCAAAAAATGGAACGGTGACACCGGAGGCGAGAGTTTCGAAGCGGTTAGAGAATATTTTGCGACCAATAAACATGTCAGCACTGACCCGAGGATAGTAGTCCATCATCTGGTGACTCTGTTTTATGTAAACCTATGTAGAGCATCGACGAGCAAGCGGGCCGCGTGCCGTTTTATAATCCCTCGAGACTAAAGTCTCCTAAATGGGCAGCTCGTTAATCAAACTTGATTCAGTGATGTCTACGGGAACGTCTATTTGCCTAGAATCCGTGACGACGGCGGGGCCTTCTTGTTTAACATTGTCGCGTAATTTTAGCTACGGAATAAAAACGTTCACCCGAACCTAGCGCTTATAATATGGATTTTACAATTATGCACGCTATCCTTCTTCGTTTACGTACACCTTTGCTGGTCCCAGCCAGAAGAAAAGAGGTTTCGCTGATACTTTTGACTTACTACTTCCTTCTAAACCCGTGTAAGAGTATCGGAAAACGAAACCGTTAACGCTATCTTCTCACAAGGGAAGATCCCGAACCCGGAAATTCAAAAAATTCTGAAACTTTGTGGATATGTAGGGAATTTCCTCCTGATTACAACGCAATTTTTTTTGCTGCCCAATAATCACTCTAAGGGGGTGAAAATGAACCCCTGAAAATCTGGTTATTTTCCGATTTTGTGTTATAACTCGTGAAATGTAAAATAATATTTTCACCACATGATAGATCTAATTAAAAGAAGTAACTTTTGTCTTGAAACTTTTTTTCTATCTCGTACAGTTCGCGAGTTATAACACAAAATCGGAAAATAGCCGAATTTTCATGGGGGTTAATTTCACCCCCTTAGAGTGATTTTGGGCAGGAAAAAAAATTGCGTGGTAATCAGGAGGAAATTCCCTACATATCCACAAAGTTTCAGAATTTTTTGAATTTCCGGGTTCGGGATCTTCGTAAAGATCCCCGTAAAAGGAAGACGTTGCAGGATTGTTCTGAATTGGATACATACCTTGGATGGATGACTGGTTAGTCGTTGCAGGATCGGTCGGTTGTTTCCCCGCGTTTCCTGCAATCTGTTGCTGTCTGCCGCTGCCTTCCTCCCTGAGCAGGACTCGCTGCTCGACGTTGATCCACCCGGGCTGCCTAGCGTCATTCCACGAGTAATTTTCTTGCGTATTCCGCCGCGGAGCCGGGTTCTGCTGACAGGTACCGCCGTTCCAGCTGGAGCTAGACGCCGAGGAATCCACGCTGATGGGAGACAAGGGGAAGCTGGTGTTCACCGTGGGCCGAGGCATGCCACGCGTTTCCGTGCGCTGCGTAAACTCCACGAGCGTCATCTTGGATCCCCGTTGAACGGTCTCGCGAGCACACTCCTCACTGACTTTGAAAACGTTCACTGGTGCAGCCGACGGGTTCGAGGTTTCTCGGACAACTGACATGTCGCGCGTCGATTCCTTGCCAATTTGTAGGGGTTTCCCGGACCGTGGCTCCGGCCAATCGGCGCCCGATCGGCGTCCAGGGCTATAAACCCTTTTGTCCTCCGGGGATTAGGTCACCGCAACGTTGGCCTGCCGACGAGGATCGACTCACCTGCGATCTATAACCGATACCACTCGGCGACTGTGGGCCGCACGAGGGTTTCCCGGACGAGGCCCCACGCGAAATATACAAATCGCTCCCCACGACCTTATCGCTTATCCTTGGCCTCGTGCCTGCCACGAAAGTCCACGGCACCACACTTTTCCTACCACCCCGAATGAAGGAGCTTGGGAAATTACCGTTCCGTGGAACGCGTTCCGCTTACCGCGACTGATTTAAATTCCACCACGTTTACTTATTTATTTATTTATTTATTTATTTATTTAGTACTGATATATGTATACGCCCAAAGCTCTATTAGGAAATACAATATGTAGAGAAAGGTAAAGATAGTAGTGAGAAAATATATAAACTATGTTATCTAAATTTTTATGGGTATAAGTTACAAACAATGAATTGTATTTGTTTAATTTATGAAACGTTTCTAATATTTCGATTACTTGAGATGGAAGAACTTTGGGACAAATTTGACACGTGATTGGAAATCTATTATAGAAAAAAGGAATAAGATGATCGATATCCATCTGTTAGAGTTGTCGAGTGTTCGAAATAAGAAAGTTAACGCAGGTGATTCCCCTATTGAGGGATTTACGTCCTCGCAGTCGAGACGGGATCATCGTCCCTGGCTGGGCGTCCCGTCCACGTCGCATCGATATAATACGCTAAACCTGGGTATCGATAATTTCCGTCCTCGTCCTACGGACTTTCAGAACAATATTGCTCTAAAACCTGCCTACGGACTTCTGTTTCAGTTGCATCCGTTTTTCAATGACTTTCGATTCCCTTGCGATAGCCTGTAGTGCACAGGCAAAACTTTGTAACGTCATAGTTCTAAAAAAAGTTAAGAAATCTTCTTGGAAGATTCTACGATAGCTAATGAAGTTTCGTAACAATAAGTGTCCCCAGTTGTAGATGAACGCGATAGCGATCATAAACGTTAGTCACTTTCTTCGATAAAGCATAAATTAGTGGTGGTAGGTATTCTTTTTTTTAGCAAAATTTATATTTATCGCCTGGGTTTGGGTTCCAGTTCCGTTATTTTTAGTTCCCTCGGTGTAGCCTTCGCAAATTCGAATACATCAGTATTCGAATACTTTAATATTCGAATACTTTAATATTCGAATACTTTAATATTCGAATACTTCAATATTCGAATACTTTAATATTCGAATACTTTAATATTCGAATACTTGGATATTCGAATACTTTAATATTCGAATACTTTAATATTCGAATACTTTAATATTCGAATACTTTAATATTCGAATACTTTAATATTCGAATACTTTAATATTCGAATACTTTAATATTCGAATACTTTAATATTCGAATACTTTAATATTCGAATACTTGGATATTCGAATATTATTCGAATACTTGGATATTCGAATTATATTCGCCAAATAATTGAGCAACTGAAGTATTCGAATATTCGAATACCGAAAAATTCGAAAAATAGTCCCAGCCCTAGCGTATAGCTGCCAATGTTCCCCCAGTTTACGGTACTTTATAAATTCGAATAATTTTCTAGAAACCATCCGTTTATTTTTATTTTGATACATTTTATACACGGAATAAATCCCGATAGGGGCAGCGCTAAATCAGTTCGGTTTCTAAAGGTCCAGCTTTCAAGATGCGAAAGCGAGAAATTGATCAGCGTCATTCTGTCCGACCATTTCTGTTCTCTCTCTCTCTCTCTCCCTCTCTCCCACTCTCTCTCTCGCTGCCGCTCTCTGTCTCTTTCCTTCCCAGCCCGGTAAGATCCTATATTCCGTTTTTCTCGACTCCACCCTCTCACCGTTGCTCTATTTTCTCCTTTCTTCCTGGTTTTCCCTTCTCACGGAATCAGCCATTCTCCGTCCGCGGCGAGAGCTGTCTGCAGGCCCGCGCCACCGCTTTTCCAGGCATCCTGCGGCCCACCCCCTCAACCCCAGACCACATCCACCGCCACCCCCTTCCACCCCCCAACCCCCTCCACCCTCCCCCTCGGCCTTCGCCACCTCCTCTACCCGGCGAAGCGTTCTCTTTTTCTGCGTTCAACCATTCCGTGGACAAAGATCGTTTGAAGGAAAAAGAATATCGTGTGCCGGCCGAGGAGGGGCGGGCGGGGGGGGGGGGGGGAGCGAGTGGTAACGGAGGGGGGGATAGAAAAAAGGCATCTTCCCGTTGCTTCTTTCGCTAATTCTCTTTTTTACCGTCGAGCTTTTTCTCGCGCGAGATCGCGCATCCGCGCTTTCCGCCCTGTTTCCCTGCTTCTGGGGGAGAAATCGGTGCCGCTTCGAGGTTTCGCCGCGTTCGAACAAGTCGAAAGGCGCTCCCGAGCGTGACGGGCAACTTTTTTCCCACGCAAATGTACTCATAAAACCGTCGCTGAACTAGCAGGAGCTAATTTTAAATCCGATCTAACGATCGATAACGATCGACGGGATGTTCGTCGGGAAGCTAGGAAACGTTAGTTGGTATTTCGTCGTAAATCGACGGCAGGCGTAATCGCGAAGTCGATCGACACGAGGGATTTTCAATACTAATCTGTACGGAGGGAAGTTAAAACGCCATAAATTACCCGAAGGTCTGCGACGACTGCTCGCAGACAAGCGCGATCCTACGAAGGATTAGACTGGCGGTTGATAAGGCGTTTGCGTCCTCGTGGGTCTTACGTGGAACGAGGTTTACGTCCTCGTGAAAGCCTCTTGACTTTTCACGACGTTGATCCCACGAGTAGATGCAGCCGAATGGAAAACTCCTCGTTCCGGATTAACCGGCATTGCGTAAAATCCGATTCCGCCTTCCTTCTAACCCCTTGCTTAATTCGTCCTTCGTTCCCTCTCTCCCGTTCCCCCCCCCCCCCGCGGTAATCATTTTCCACTCAACGCTGTCTATTTTATATCCGTGCCTACGCGATGAGCGGCGTAATCCGTGAAACGTACGAAACGAATGAGAATGTAGAGTGAAATACCGAGCACGGAAATCGAAAGTTGATCGCTCCCGACCTGCCCAAGGATTATTTCGCTGGACGATTCTTTATGTCGCAAATATGAATAAAAGCTCGGGGAGAACGTGGTGATCAATAAATTTCAATTAGGAGGAATTTCGAGCAGCCATTGCCGTCATCGTGAGAAGGGTTCTCTATATCCACGCGTATCCCCATGTTTCCCAATGGCGGCGAATATTCCCGGTGCCCGGATTTCGAGATCGACGAGCCGTACCTCCGCTTTTGTATAATGTAATCTAGAAGTTTGACGGGGTCTGACGGTGGATTGCCGTCAGCAACGTCGAGGCGAGAGAGAGACCGGTGAAGCGAGCTAGCTAGGCCAGTCGGAGAGACGAGAGCGGGGAAAACGGGATACGAAGAATGCTGAAGCGACGGGGATGACGTAAAAGGGGAGAGCCCGGAGATGAAGGGATTATTTCGAGTATAGAAAAGTAATTACGGCGAAATTATCTTCCCGCTTACCTAGCCCCGTGCGAATTCTTTCCCACTCAGCGAGTCAGCTTGCAGAATACACGTTGACAGTTTATTAAGCTGTTGACGGCGGAGATTCAAGCTCGCCAAGGTTTTAGCGCTACTTAAGGGGACATTCTACTCTCTCGGCATCAAAAAATTCAATTTTTTTTTTTTGCTTAATTCGGAAGAATGCATCTTCTAGAATATCCTCCTAAATTTTTGGAGCGAAATTCGATGCATTTTCAATGTTATAGGTATTTGCAGGGTCAGCGGCCGGTTGAATACTCAAAACTTTAAACGCGTTTTTCATGAAACATCATTTTGTTGGTTGGCGGATGTGATAAAAAAAAATTCCATGACTAATTAATCCAAAATTTTAATATGTTATTCTACACGTTAGTGGCTTTCCCGCTTAGCATGAATGTGTTAAGATTTTTTAATATTCTCTCACATTTTGTATCTATTAAACAGAAAAGAAATGCTCTTTTCGGTAATTTCAACTTCGATCGACCGTAATTTTAATAATTTTGGTCCAAAATTGCGAACTAAAAATATGTTTGGTTTTTTTGATCCAGTCGTCCGAAATTTCAACCGCCAGCAATTCTGATGCCGCCAACTTCACTGCGAAATATTTGTGTAAACAAATAAAATAAACAAACAACAATGTTTTTTTCTTGTATTTCAAGAATGGTAAAATATACCCCCAGAAATTCGAAAACATTAATTCATTATAAAAACCGTCACCGAAAACTGGCCGATTTTTTGGCCGAGAGAGTAGAATGTCCCCTTAATTTCCCAACAGCCTTCGCTCGAGAGTAACTTTCAGCCGGGTTCCCAAGAAATGTTAATCATTTATCCAATCGTCCTCGGCGAGGATTTTGTTAAATAAAAATAGAACGAAGGGTATTTATGCGGGAAAATAGGAGTGCGGCGTAAGAAGGAGCAGTGAAATTCCCTCGGAATTATCTCTGAAAAGAGAAGAGGAGAAGTAGAAACATATTTTTATCTAAACGCGTTGGTGTGCCATAAAGCAGCGGCCATAAAACGTTGAGCATGAGACGCGGTAATAGAAAACCGCGAATCAACTCCCCTCCGCGGCTTGTCAAAAGAATTTCCTCCGAGGGAGGACGGAACGTGGCCTCTTGAGGGCGAGCCACCCCGGTCGACCAACCCCCTCGCAGCCCTCCGCGGCACTAGTCGTCGTGTAACATATGCTTTTATCTAAATTAAACAGTGTCGGCGCGATTTTCATTTCCTGGCCTGAAGCCGCTGATGTTATCCGCAGGATAGCGCGTCGCGAGAGCGTTGCTAAGGGTCGGGAAAGGTTTACCCTCCCTTCGCCGACCGACCAACCCTCCGCCCCGTCTCTGTCCCTCTTTCTTTCTTCTCCTCCTTCGCCCTACCGCAGCCACGTCGCCTTACACGCCCGTCGCGTCGCGTCTCCTCTATACCTATGCGCTTCGCCCGCTATCTCGCCCATATTCTAACCGATCCCTTCATCCCCCTTGCCGGTCTCTTCCTGTTCCCGTCGCTCCTACTTTCCTCGCCGCTCCTCCCCTCTAAAATATGTATGCCCAGGTACTTCGTGGGCCGCGCCGAGGCGCGAACGATCCTCAGGACTGCGATCGTAATTCGCTGAAGCCAGGAATCGACGTCGAATCGGGAAAGCAGATCGAGTTCCTGGCTACTTTTTACTATTAAGATCTGGAAACGTTTCTACGTTTCTGCGTTTCTGATTGATAGTTTATCAATCGGGGAAAGTTTCGCTGACCTATTTTCCTGATTCCTTCGCGTGTCGTTATCCGGAGATGTTGCCGCTAGTCCTCGTGCTCCCCCGGCAACGATCGATCGTTCCCCGAATCAATTCCGAGCGAGGATCGATTCTCGTTAAGAATTGTTCGCGGGAGCATCGATAACGGCGGCAACGAATTACCGCGAAGGATCGTCGGTCTGCTGGAAGTCGAAGGGAACCGGCTCTATCCGTTGGGAACGGCTCCCGATCGTTTCCCAGGGAGGATTTCGGTTCTCGGCAAGAAGCAGCCGCGGATATGACGTGTTTTTATCGGCCAACTCAGGGCAAGATCGCCTCGGAGCCGTCAACTTCACGCCGGATGCGGAGATCCTCGCGAGCAGATAGAAAAGGCATCCCACTTTTATACTCTGGAGGTTAAAGTTTAGGAAGTTATTTTGACTTTCAGGGGGTTGAATGCCTCCGCCTCCACCCTCCGCTCCTTTTGCGCGGGAAAAGCAACCCCGTCAGCTCGGTTGACGTTTCGTGTCATAGTCACCCTCGCCCCGCCAAACTCACCCCTGCCTCATCCACCCTACATCGGCTATCTTCTCGTTTCCTCTCTCTTTCTCAAACTCTTAGTGTCCTCAGCTCCATCGTTTCACTTCTCTTCCCTCCACTTTTATTTTCTTCTCTCCCTGCATGCGCAATTTGCGTACCGACGAGTTACAGGCCGTTGACCCCGAGGCCCTTCGTACGCGTAAAAAATTCTACAGTTACAATTCAAAGATTTTAGTTCAGCAGACCAACAACCAGAGTATTTTAGGTGTCCCCCTTCGATCATTTTGATTTTTGGATATGTTATAGAGGACCCAAAAATAAGATATACGTGTTTTTTTATAGCGGCCCGTTTTCATATTTAGGGGGTGAAACCACCCCCCAAAGTTATAAAGTTTTGAGGTGATCATCTCCGATTGCTTTGGTTTTTGGATATGTTTTAGAGGACCGAAAAATAAGAAATACGTGTCTTTTTATTTTGGCCTGCTTGACTGTTTAGGGGGTGAAACTCACCCCCGAAGTTCATAAGAATAGGTAGTGCCCACCTCCGATTGCTTTGGTTTTTGGATATGTTTTAGAGGACCAAAAAATAAGAAATACGTGTCTTTTTATTTCGGCCTGCTTGAATGTGTAAGGGGTGAAACCACCCCTCATAGTTACCCCCTAATAACGGTGACTGACGACAAGAAGATCGTCCATACAGTAACTTATGACGCAAATGAAATTTATATAAAGTTTTACTCAACACAATTTTGTACCCCGTATGAACTTTGGAGGGGTGGTTTCACCCCCTAAACATTCAAACAGGCAAAAATAAAAAGACACGTATATCTTATTTTTCGGTCCTCTAAAACATATCCGAAAACCAAAGCAATCGGAGATGATCACCTGAAAATCTTATAACTTTGGGGGGTGGTTTCACCCCCTAAATATGAAAACGGGCCGCTATAAAAAAACACGTATATCTTATTTTTCGGTCCTCTATAACATATCCAAAAATCAAAATGATCGGAGCCGGACACCTAAAATACTCTCCTTGTAAGTCGATGTTCATCGGGCACAGTTCTCCCTAACGCTCAGCTTTCGTTTCCCAGAAACATGCTTTCCGTGCGTGTTTTATTCCCATTTTGCATGTTCTTTATCGCTTTCGTTCCTCGAGGAGCGCGTCTATAGATCTAGTATTTCACATTCGCGTCGTTTCCCTTTTTCTGTTCGCGAAATTTCACGTTGTCCGCGCCACCATTTCTCTTTCCCGCCTCCTTCTTGCCCCGTGTCTCAGCGTCGAGCAAAAAGTTCGCAATTTTATAACGGAAGTTGGCTGAATACAAAATCAGTGGGCTGTCGCTCTTCACGGCCAACTTGTATCGTATTTTAATGGAACTGACTCGCTGCCGGCGTGTCCGCGCCGTCACCTAGACACCGGCAACGATTCTCCCTCGCAAATTCTTCGGCAGATCTTTCCGAACGAGTGCTAAAACATTTTAAATCCACAGCCGCGAATAACAGGGGAATTCTCAAATATTCTGTTTCGATAACGGACGCGTCCTTTTCTAAAATGCTGGCTACTGCTCGTGAGATTTCTGTATGCGTGTAAAGGAAACTCTCCTTCCCGTGCTCGGCGCACTCGGTCAGATCCCGTCAAGTGCAAGGGAACATGCAATATTCGCATTAGAGTCGAAATTTACCTCCGATAGAACGAGATAGTGTGAAACAGTCGGACGTCGTGTCTCGATAGGGAGAAGTTAAAAGTCGTGGCCAATTAGGATGCAGAAGTTCTGAAATTCCTAAGAGAAAAGCACAATCAGTCGGTTTACAGCGTGGCGTTTTATTAAGAGCCGGAGGACCGTGGAGAAGAAAGAAATTTTCATAATTTACTGCTGATACCCCCGGCGAAAATGGCAGACAGGCGGTTCCAGGGTCATTCACGGAATTTACCACTCCGTCGACCAGACGACGCCTGCTTAAACCGCCGAAATCTAAGCAAGCTAACACCGTGGCGCGCTGTCGTCTAGACTGCGAGCTGCCAACAGTGCCAAACCGGGCCCAGGCACCGTTTATTGCACCCTTTTCGGATCCATCTTTCCTATCATCTTACGGCCGGCCGAGATTATGCGGCACCTTCGACGCCTCGAAATTATGCGGGACAATCGAAACGGCAACTTTAACTTTAACTTTCGTGGAAAGCCAAGCGGCTCGCAAGAAAGAAAAAAATACTTGTTGCGAGGGCTGTAAACCATTGTACTGAATCGGGTAGTTAGTGGAGGGATTAGAGAAAGGGGTATTGGGCGGAAGGAGTTTGGGGTCACGAAGATTTTAACTTTAAACGCTTCGCAAAATTTTTATTTTACTGGGGGTAAGTAACAGCGTGCTTAAATAAGAAACTACTTAGTGAAATACAGATAGGGGTGACCGGGGTAGCTTGTAACACGGGGTGAATTTTAACGTAAGTAAAATCTTTTGAACGACAAATTTGGTAACTCATAGTATCAGGGAGGTGATTGACGATATTATTTAGCATCGTCGGTTTTAGGGACAGAAATTAGTGTTATGTATTCATTTTGGGGTTATAGGGAACTCAGAATTTTAGTATGTAGAGCACGTAAGTCAATTTTGTGTTAGCACTTTTATTTTAATTAAGTATCATTAGAAACCGTTTGATTTTTTGCTTCATTGTTGCAAACGAATCAGTACATATTGGTTTATTATACTGTGTAAGTATTTTAGTAATTTGTTGTTTAGTTTCTCGTTTGTTGAGATGAAACGCAAAAATTCAAGCTCGGCGTAAATTCTAACATGTTACATATACAAGCAAGCATGCTATTTGTTGACACATCGGAAAAAAACAATTGAGAATCCAAAAAGTAGGAAAAAAGTAGGTATAAAGGCAAAAGTAAAGAAAGTGAAGAAGAAGATTTTGATAGAACCAGGTGAATAAGTAATGATTGCTTAACTCATGTATATCAAATATTTAATAATGATCTGTGTTTTCATTTATATTTTTTAGAAATGTTTATTTGTGGTCACATTTGTATTTAAATAAGTAAAACAGATGTGTTACAATTTACCCCGGACTGGGGTACAAATTGTAACAAAGGTTCAGATTTGTTTAAGATGAAGCTAAATGTCTAAGTGTCCAACATTTTGTTACGTACTTGAGTACTCAATGAGTTCACCACATATGTAAGTAGTAAATCAGGCAAATTATTTTCTGAATCAGGAAAACACCTTCGAGAAAAATCTGTGAAGACTTTTTTGTTACAATCAGCCCCGATCTCCCCTTTTAAGATTGTTATTACATTAGCATCCTAATAAAAAGCTAGTTGAAATTTCGAAAACTCCATTGATCCCCATAAATTGCTTAAAATCTCGCGCCAGTATTAATTTCACCGTCCCGCGAAGGACGAAGGCGCATTATTATTACGTCGTTCATTCAACCATCATCCGCCCAGCAGCGTCGTATTTCATCTCCGCAGCCTCGTATCACAGTCACCTGGTTGCACTCGCTGGCCGAAAGCCCAGCCAGCGAAATCCCTTATCAGGCTTTATTATTAGGTTATACAAACATCGCTGTCCGTGGCCAGGCACGCGGAGTTATCCAGGTTGAAGGTAGCATCGGGCAGCGCGAGTGTTCACCGTGTCGCGGAGCCAGAAGAGCAACGGGGTGTCGGGGGATCGAAGGGGGTTGCTTGCGCAACGGATGATATATTATCGGGTGCTGTTTGCACTTTGACAACATCGCGGGGCATAAAAACGCTGACTCATTTAAAGCGGCCCCCCAGGATTGCGCGGTGCTTCGGGAGGATCCGCGTGCCGACACCCCTCGAGCCCTCCTCGACTGGCCCCCCAGCCACCCAGCCACCGGCCAACCACCCCTTCTACGTTCCAGAGAGAGCCACCGTTCCAGCTTCCCTCTGTTTCTCTCCCCCGGGCATCCTCCTCTCCTTCTGCTTCCTACTTCCTCTCGGCACTCTTCTGGCCCCGCTTTGTCCACCTCTTCCTCGTCCCAGCCACCACCCACGATTCCTCCGTTTCATCCGCCACCGACCGCCGAACCACCCCCGTCCAGAGGCCCGAAGCCGCCTCGGCATCTCGTGACTCTTTTTTCTTCCGCGCCAACGGCCACTGGACTCAACCCCCTCCTCCTCCTCTCTCGCTCCCTCTCACCACCGTGCAACGTTCACCCTGCTACCACCCCCAACCCCCAAGGCAGTTTGCTTCTCCGTCGTAGCGTCTCTGCGTTCTCTGGGTTACCCACAAACTGCCTGCCAACGCTTCCCATCACTTCCATCCCACCCGCCCCAACCTGCGTCTTTCTTTCCTCTTCGCGCCCCCTGCATCCCCGCGCCGCGGCTAACGGTCTCTTATAATTGCGATTCTTCGTATAATTTTTATTAAGGCTAATTAATTGCAATGGCTTGTATAATTCAGTTTAGTAAGTGTTTCCTCGCGGCACGGCTTCTTCCCCCCAGGCTGGTTCCATTGCGTTCCTGGGGTCGAAGGTGTTTCGAGGGCTGAGTTTGCTGAGGCGTCCTCAAGCGTTAGCCGTGTGTTGATTGTTACATAGGTAGTTGCAATTAGATTCGCGATTCTTTTTTGCTCTCGCATCTTCTGAATTCCTACAAATTACAGAGCAACGGAGGAATGAACGAGAGGGAATTGATCGAAAGCCATTATCTGGCAACTGAATGTGGAACAGTGCCAGTACAAGTTGCACCGATCGCTCGACTAGCAATTTCTCCAAGGATTAGGAATCTTGGGCAAAAGTTTGTACACGAGTGACGGGGGTAAGGTGCGGAAGCGTGGAGAAATGTGGGTCGCAAAGCTCCCTCGAGTGGATTCAGCAGGGTATTCAATGGGGTAAATGGGGTATTGCATATTAAATACGCTGATAGGGGGATGAAACGAAAGAAGAGGTGGAGGAGAAAGAGGGGAGGGTGGGAGAGAATGGCTCTGGGATTCGGGCGGCAACGTGTGGAGCAATGTGTGTAAGCTTGATGCGGTTATTGATTACAGGCTACTGTCATTGACGGCCCGTCATATGGAAACGGTGACCGTTTTTCGTTACGCACACACAAATATGTGGGCCCTGTTACGTGGCCAACGTATCCAGTCACGAATACCCATCAAACTTTACTTGCCGCTGTACTTTTGAGTTTTCAATATTTCTTTCCAACGTCTCCGACTATGTAATTGTAATATGTAAACGTAGCGAATTAGCGGCGAGGTACTTTAGGTACCTTATAAGGTGTATAAGGGTTATAACTTATAGGTACTTTATAAGGTGTGCTCGCATTCACAGAAAGTCAGTCGTTTAAGGATGTATCGGACGTACAATATTAGACAAAAATATACGAAATTTGAATAAATTTGAAATACTTGGATATCCACGTCTTACGCACGTAAATCTAGATTTTAAGAACTCGAATGACAGTTGGAGTCTTATTTTTACTCCTAGAAAGGTATTCTGCATTTTACAAGCATTGTTTGATGAACTTTTGTCAGTGAAAATACCCTGAATTCACAATCTTCTCAAGTTACAATTTATTTCTTTAAAACGGTGTAGCAAAAAAAATTGAAACTCGACAAATATTGTCATCCACTCATATACTACATCTAAAAAAAAATTGGAAAAATTGCTACCATTTCTTCAACATTTTTCAGCTATTTTATCTACCAAGATCGTCTCTTTCCATAAGAGTAGGTGTGAAATCAGTCTAAATTAAAATCGAAATAATTCAGCAACCGTTTAGTGTACTCGTTTAAGATTTTCGGAGCACACCAAGAAGATTAGAAACAACAATCTTGGTACTATTTTGAAGATAGATTCAATACATTCTTAAACTGCCCGCTTTGTCAACCGTCGAACCTGTCTTGCAGGAAGTTTAGCAATTGTCGTATATTATACCGGAGAAAATATATTCAGAATTAACGATCTGCCATAAATTCTGGACCTTCTTCTCAAGGTATTTAATATTTTGGTATAATTGGGGTCGCATTGTTTGCTAGAGTGAAACCGAGCAAACTATATTCTATAGCGAAACTGTCACGCTACACCTACCTCCAGCCGCAAACTAGGGAGATTAACTGTGACACGCACTTGTTCCAGGAATACAGGGAGTCAAAGTAGAGCAAGTGTAGAGAAAGGTAGAGTATCGGTGGGGATAAGTAGACGCACCCCTCGGCAGGCTGAATAGCGATACCTGGGTTAGGCCGACCGACGCAGGTATAGTAGCTCGGGATAAACAAAGGGTCGATTGCGTACAGCGATCGTATAATCGTAACCTTTATACTTACGAGGGATAATAATAATCTATGCGCAGGCACACAATAGACGCCAGATAATCGAAGGCCTATAAAATGGAGCAGAAGGACGCCTGCTTATTTGGTTTCCGGGATACCGGAGCGGCCGATTGTGAAGGGAGGAGGGGGCAGAATAGTTCTACCGTTTCAGAATCTACGGGGCGAGGAAAGGGTAGTTGATTTCATTTACAATATAGTTATCAACATTTCACAGAAGTCTTGACACTTTTGATTTCTGTCTTGTGCGCGAGTAGCGGCAATTTTTCCACTGACTAGTGTAGGGGAGACCGGGGTACAAGTTCCGAGGGGTAAGTTGTTCCGACAGTTCTATCTTCAAAATGAAAGGAGCGTTGTACTTTAAATTATTTTTTCCGTGTAAGTTGATCACGCCACTCTATGGAAAAAATAATTTAAAGTACAACGCTCTTTTTGATTTTGAAGATAGAACGATCGGAACAACTTACCCGCGGAACTTTTAGCCCCGGTCTCCCCTACGACATCTCAAAATTATTTTATTTTATTTTATTTTATTATAAGTTATCTTAATTTATTTTGTAACGCTTACATTTATATTTCGCTTTAAGCTTTGTATCTTTTGCTTACTAAAGGGTTTTTCCGTTAATAATAATAATAATAATAGTAATAATAAAAAGCACGCGAAATGTTCTTTTTTAAACATTATTTATTGTTCTATCGAGACTTAAACGGGTATTAATTTTGCGATAGGCGTGACTTATTAATTTTGCGCGCCTCATGATATATTGTTCTTTTTGGTCATCTGGGGAAACTAACTTAAAGTCAGATATTATTTTCTGTACACTTATTTTGATTCTAAGCTACATTTCTAGTTTGAAGTAGGTACGTGCATCAAGTTAGCTGAGTAATATTTCATCTAAATAGACAAAGGTCTTTCTTTTTTACGTCTTTGTTGCACTCACATTGTGTACATATTACAAAGAATTTAATTTAAAAGTACAAATTAGAAAAAAGAAAGAAACAGAAAATCATAATAGGGGAGACCGGGGCAAATTGTAACACATCTGTTTTAATTATTTAAATACAAATGTGAACACAAATAAACATTTCTAAAAAATATAAATGTAAACACAGATCATTATTAAACATTTGATATACACGAGTTAAACAATCATTGCTTATTCACCTGAATCTATCAAAATCTTCTTCTTCGCTTTCTTTACTTTTGCCTTTGTACTTTTTTCTACTTTTTGGATTCTCGATTGTTCTGTTGTTCGTCTAGACTCTAGAGCATCTTTTTTCGGTGTATCAGCAAATAGCTTCCTTTATCACCATTTAGAGCGGAGTAAGTATAGTAACATGTTATAATTTACCCCGAGTTTGAATTTTTGCGTTAAATCTCAGCAATTTAGAAACTAAACAACAAATTACTAAAATACGTACACATTATAATAAACCAACGTGTACTGATTCGTTAGCGACAAAGAAGCAAAAATTCAAACGGTGTCTAACGACGATTAATTGAAATAAAAGTGCTAAAACAAAATTTACTTACGTGCTCTAAATACTAAAATTCTGGACTATAACCGCAAAATGAATACATCACTAAAACCGACGTTGTTAACATCGCCAAGCAGCTCCCGCATGCTGTGGGTGACCAGATTTGTCGTTCAAAAGATGTTACAATTTACCCCATGTTACAACCTACCCCGGCCTCCCCTAATGCCAGTGTAAGGAGGCGAGGCTCAGTTTCGATAGCTGTTTCTAAGCCAGCCCTAGAATTTCCCCAAAGAAGTTTGACTGCACCTTGAAGGGACCTCTTTGAAACACACGCACGGACTATCATTCCATTGGCGACAGCAATTGAATGAGGGGAAGACAGAGAAGCCGGGGCGAGGGGGTGGAGTGTTTGCCAAAACGCGTAAACGTAACAGTTAGCGTGAACGCGGACAGACAGAAGGCGAGAGAGAAGCGGACAGAAGGAGAGTCCCGAGGACGTGTGTCCCCAAAAGCCGTGGAGCTCAGCGTTGAGTGATGGCCGCTCAGTCGACCTCGTAACCGGCGCCATACATCATTCAAGATGGCTGGCTTCTCACGCTGCTCGGGGAGAGACAAGGGTGACAACCCTCCCGTCTCTGCTTGCTACTTTTGACTGGCTACGTCTACGCCTTCGCTGATAATCGTGTTACGGAGATATCAATCTTGGGGCGACGCCTCTCTCGCTCCGCTGTAAACTGCATTAACGCTAAGGATGTGCACTGGTACGGACAAAATTCCACCGGGATATATAGTTTGATTTCTTCTGCCTCGCTTCGATCCCTCCAAGCGACGAAACTCCGCCGATAGCTCGCCGCCCTTTTTTTCCTTTTCTAACCATTGACTTTTATTGCCCTCGATTGCTTTAGCAGCTAATCGATTCGATGCTTGAACTTGAGGACTTCCTGAAGGGTTTATCGACTCATACGTTTGCGCGATTATTGCCGCGATATGTTTGTTGCAAGTTGCTTAGGAGAAATATATTATCGCCGTTTGGTAAAATGTCGCCAACTAATTTGGAAGGGAGGCGAATATAATCGAACGATTATATATGCGCTATTAGTAGGACATCGAGGATTAATTAATTTGTAATCGTGCATTAATCGCAAGCACCGCGAATTATTAAACTATTTCAGTATATCAATATATACAAATTGATATCGTTCGCAGGATTAATGACATTCAGTTAAAAAAAATCCTCCTCTATGTATAAATATCCTAAGGTAATTAACCGTTTGATGAAAAATGTGAAGTGCAACGAACGAAAATCGAATCATTTTTTAAATGAAATTAAAGGGGAAGAACCGCTTTCGAGGTGCCATCTACTGGTTTTAAGTTTCCATTAAACTAATGCGTCTCTCAGTTGGAAAGGATTTCGTTCGAGGGACCTACATTACCAACATCGGATGCGTAGAGAAGTCCAAGATCCCTTCTATTTAGTTTCCCGCGCTGTGCCTAGATGAGCTCGGAAAATACTAATGTATTGACGAAAATTTAACGCGGAGCATCGTTTTCGCTCTTACTTTCGAAAGTATTAACACCGTTCAGACATTTATATTAAGCTTCCGTCTCGAAGCTTTTCGCACAGCGCGAGGAGGAATGACAGCGTAGACGACAAACGGTATAAAACGCACGAAGATTTAATTAAACTGCCGCGAGGGTGTCGTCGCGTCTGTTCGAGGGAGAAAAGCGCGGTATTATTAATACAATTCCGGTTTCTGCGTTCATATTTTCGCCCTGTCTCATGGACACTTCGTACCTTTCATTCCGGTTTCCCCTTTTCGTCGAATTTTCCCGAGAATTCGTAGGCATTTGTCGCCGAAATGAGAATTTCTTGTTGCATTCAGAGTCCCCGTGTTCCCAGCGTGTCGCGGGGAGATTTTAATACGACATAACAGGCTTGAATATTTCATATTAACACGGAAAAAAAAATAGAGAAAGGGAAATATTGAACTTCTCCAAGAGTCCCGTTAATCCGGAGTTTACAAATATATTTGGATATATTATAAAAGAGGCGAAGCATAATTCCACCCTTCCGGCAGTAGCGCGGATTTCTAAAATAAATGGTTATATTTTCCTAAAGACAATAACGCTCGTCTATCTATCACGCGTCCGAGCAATATTGGCGTGCCCATCGGATGTAATATTGAAATTGTATTCGTTCGTAATATGAGAGTTATTTATGAAACGTAGCAGGCAATATAGCGGAACGCGCGGGGATGACGGCGAAATCTGATGGTAGCATCACGATATGATACGATATGATGTGAAGAGGATCGAGCCTCCTTGAAATGCAGACCGTGCGTGCTGCTTTCCTCTGCATACTTCCAATATATTCCCCGAGAAGACTAACCTATGAAAAACTGTCGGTGCTCATCCTTGTTTTAATAAATATCCCTTTATGCACATAAAATGTTCTTGCGGAGTGAAATTCCACCGAAGGAAGCCATTCTTTGCACTGCACAGTGCTCTATTAATCCGAAATCCGAACTGCATGGTGCGCGAGCAGCGATCGCGATTAATTCATTTCGGGGCAGACGCTGAAGAAAAGCGCGTGCAGCGTGCACGGGAGGAATGTTTTTGCATTCGAGGCGAGTTTTCAGAAAACACGGTAGCAACGTGTAACGTGTACGGTTGGAGCTGAACGAAGCGACAGCTGTTCGCCGGTTGGCTGCGCTATTCGATTGTCTCGCTCTTGATGATTGATGATCGTTTCGGGGTAGCTACTGCCGCTGCCGCCGCCTTGACACCGCGTCTGTCTTTTCCCTCATTTCCCGCCGGCTTTTTTTCGTTTCCTCGGCGATTCCAGTGCAACGCAGCCGGTCGATACGTACGAGCCCGGAATACCGAGCTTCCCTCGGAATTCGCTGGCCACGATTTCACTACGTGGACCGGAAGTACGACCGAGAAGCTGCAGGAAATCCTTCTCGACCGAGTGAATCGCGCCTTAATCGGACCGTGGCGGTGCTTAATTCGGAGTGCTTTAATTGCGAGCTGCTAATCAGCAGTTACTCGTTACGGGAGCGCAAATAGAAGTCAGTTAATTACAAGTTGGAAATAAGGAATATGGTTGAACACTGGAGATTAGATATTTAAACAGACGGAAGGTCTGAAGCTACGCTGGTTTTTAAAAATTTCAAGTTAGAATTTCGGCTTGAATTAAGGCTAACCCACAAGGAAGGCGAGTGCAGCAAAAACTGTGATTTCTCCGGGACTCGGAAGCCGAGAACACGCATCCCTCGTCGAATCCGAGTCGAGAGGCTAGGGAACTGGCGCACGAAGGCAAAAGGACGACGAGGAGACGCGGTTCTACCTGCCAAGAGGGAATTAGCCTTGAGGAATCAGCTGCAGCCGCGCTCGGGATGCATAATGCAGGGGTAGGTGCGTGAATTTATGTAACTTAATTTGTAACGCGCGACGTCCGGCTATCTGGACCGTCGAAGGAACAGGTCGACGAGGAAAGGGAGGGACCAGAAACCATCATAAGGGTTATGCATACGCGAACCGCCGCGCGGCAGAGTATAATAATGGTCAACCCGATGAGCAACTTCTTCGCTTTGCATGTAATAACCGTGGCCCCCCGAGAGCCAAATGCCTTCTGCGCGGAGGCAGCGGTTTAATAAAATCTCGTTGCTCTAATAACGTGTACGTTGCTGCCGCGAAAGAGAAACCGGGACGGCCAGAGACGGAACGAGAGGGGAAAAAAGGAGGAACAAGAGGATTAAAAGGAAAGGAAGGAAGAAGGAGTGCTGGAGGTGGTCGTCAAGCTTGCTGGCGAAAAAAGAAACCAAGAAGACAGGGATGAGATATATTGTTCGGAGCGTGTACGTGCACCTTTTGAACGTGATCGTTGTTTGCTCGCCGTGAGGCGTTTACGTTTTGAATATACAAACATTCAAATGTGGAACGTACCATGGTGCCAGGAGGAACCGCCGCAAAGAGTAGCGTCCAGACGTCCATCCTCAAGTGACCCCGCGCCAACGAGCTTCTGTTGGGAAGCTTTCACAACACACGAACCAGCACCGGGATGATAGAATTGGCGCGAGTTGGCCGCAAAATCGCCAACACCCCGTCATGTTCGAAATGCCGGGGAACTGCGTGAGGGAAGCGGATCTTACGCGTATCGCGCAAATGGTCCAACTGAAAACGCATTGACACGAGAGAAGTCACTGGGTGCAGAAGGGAGAGCCGGAGAGAGAGGCAGCGGAAGAAGAGAGCCAGCCTGGTGCTGAATGCCGCCCTACCTGGTCCCCGAACTCATAAATCATTTCCCCGTGATACTACCCCTCGCCGTTTTCCTGCAGCATAACCCCGGCGATCGGCGGCCAGCCAACATCACCTGGATCTCATAGCCTGGCGGAGTCTCCCGATTCTCTGGATTCTCGGCAACGAACCGGCCGCACGGATCCTCCGCAGAGTGATTTCGATTTCCGCGACAACCGAGGTGCACGCGTGCGCGACTCGATCCGCGTGTCCTCCCTTTGCGGGCAAGTTTCCGACGGGTTCAGTGGTGCTTTATTCTTTGAGGATTTTGTGAGCCAACGCATTCAGGTTGCAAGTATTCCAGGAGGCAATGGAGGCTCTGTTGTTTCAGTATTCCTGATGGTAAATGTTAGCAACATGGAGAAGAGTCCAGATGGCCGAAACTAGTTGGGCAGCCACGAGTTCCTGAGTTCTAGAGATGGTAAGAGGAAGCTGTAAACGTACCAAGGACACGTTCCCAAGATTGATCATTTTCATCGAGACGAACGCGAACCCTAAATCTTTGGCTGCTCGGGCGCGATGGAAAGTTTGTTGGAACGCGAACGATTCTCCAGGGCAAACGTAAAATTAATAGCCCTCCTTTACTGCGCGACCCCGTAGTCGCGGCATTGCTGGTGGGGGACTATAAATTTCAGCACACAGATTCAAAATGATCCCCTTTATTGCACGGAACCCTGGTTAGTTGTGCTTCGACCTGGCCCTCGCGCAGTCCAACCATCCACTTACACTTCGTTCCTTCAGTGCTAGAATTGCTTTATTTTCTGTACTTAGTACACCTTTGTCCGGTGGTGAAGTTAATTAGAAGAGCGTCCTGCTTTGTCTCTTCGTGTACATTGCCACTGAAGGTTCCTCGGTGCCCGAGAGATTTGAATCCGCGAGTGTGAATGGTGAATTGAGTTTTTTCTTTCTTTGTCAATTAATGTGCTTGACGTGAAACCAAAGCTATCGATCAAGTGTTTCTAAAATTTCCCAATTGATATTTTGTTGGGGGTTTAAATCGCGATTTTTGGGGGTGATTTGCATTGATTTTGCTGATTAATTATTTTTGAAATTTGCACCAATGCCTGATCGACATCTCAAAAGTCAAAGGAATTCTAAATTTTCATGTTGTTTCAAGTTTTCTGCTACTCTTCAGAGCTGCAAAGTTTGTAGTGTAAGTTGAATTTCGTTTATTCCAAATTGTTATCAACTTTTATTTAACCAAAAATGCAAAGTGGAGAAAATAGATGTCGCGGCTGACACCACCTACCGGTGACCTTTTGAACAGTGTTAGTTCGCGGTGGAGCTCCAAGGTGGCGCCACGGTGACACCTCGCGCGTGGATTTCTTTTTTCTTACGTCTTTTCGTAACAGATGCGTTAAGGAGGGAATCACATTTTTTGTCTTCATCATTTTGCATTACGCTCAAACCGCTGCTCCTTTTGACAGTTAAATATTCTTCCCTCATTTATATACCGCTTTCGTTTATTTACCATCTAGAATTGCCACATCAAAAAAAGGGATTGTTACTTCTACTCTCAATTTTATCGAAGAATTGAATCTTCATAGAATTTTTATTCAAATTTATTCGCCATATTCCCGAGAATTTCGTTTAAATTTTTCCCTCGGATAGATTATACAGAGTTACAAGGACTCTCCAATACCATGTCAAAAGAAATTCCTCAACGTACTTTAATCCAATAATAATCCAGTTGCTCTGGGCATAAATTTTATCTTCAAAAAACACAAAAAAAAATCTCGATCAACGAAGACCATTTTGTGGTGCACGCAGATTCCTACATTCCAAAATGAAGCTCAGACAATGGTGGTATTCGGCAGATTCTCATTCGAACGCTCTAACGATGTATTTAGAAATAAAATTGTAGGCGCTTAAAGAAACAAATCTGTCGACACGTCAGTCTCCTTGTTCTCCGTGAAAAAAGCTCGGAAGATCCGTGGGAGCCGTCTGGCATCGGTTTTCGTTTCCAGAACGGAGGAAAGCGCGTTTTATTCACGACGCTCCAGATACTGCAGCCATTTTATATAGATTGCAATGTATTGATCGTCTCCGCCAACAGCCGACATTCTACGTAGTATCAGAATGACAGGCTGGCAGATGGAATCGCAACTTCCCCTTCCCCTTTTTCCACCAACTGCCACCACGTTCCAACCCCCTTCAATGCTTCGGACTGCCTGCCAACCCCTCGTCTCCGCCTATACCTATGTACACTTTCTGCTTAGCTGCTTATACAGACCTACCTATACGCTGATACCTCTGTGTGCGGTCACGTGCCAGTGTGCGCGACCGCGTACACATCCGCGGCGCGTATGTGTGTGTGCACGCGCGGGTTGCGCTACGTGGATCGCATATACGTGTATCCGGATATGTAAAGAATATGTAAATAACAGGGGAGTGGTTAGGTATGTACGAGATATATCGCAGTTTTTACTTATCTTTTTTTTTGCCGCGAGGATAAATGAATTTGTTGGTGACAGAGAGCAGCGGCGCGAGTTGCGGCAGTGACGGTGCTTGGAAATCGAACGCGAGCTGGGGATCGCCGAAATTTTACTGCTTTTTAACGCCCCGCAAATTAATCCCGTTTTCGGCACCTCGGTCCGAGCGGTCGCTCGGTTGTTTGCTCCTCCCAGCGCTCGGTGACGAAGTTCTTTAATGTTTGACAGATTTAGGTATTACATTTTTTTATCCACGAGGTAAAAAATTTTATTTATATACACGGAGGCGCCGAAAGAAATATTTCGAGGTTTTCAGAAACGCGGGAATCCCGCGGTAAAACTGGCATTTCCACTTTCGATTACTCTCCCCCCTCGCCCCGACAGAGCATCCACTTTTTTAATTAAAATTGTACGCCACCCGTGCCGCTTCAAACTTTCCGCGTGAATAGGCTTTATTAAATTAGTTTTGAACTCGCGATAAACAAGCTTTAACGTTACATTGGCCGTAAATCGTAACGCGTCATAAACAACCGCACTAGCGGGCGAGATTCTTTTTTTCGGCAGGCTTCCGAAACGAATGTGCGCTTTATTTTAGCTTCGGTATTGGACGGATGAGAAGTTGTGGGGCTTGCAACCACCGACGTGACGAATTACGAGGAGACGTACCGAGAGACACGCCCACTCAAAAATTCATCGAGCTCGGGAAATCTTTCTACCGCGAGTACATGAATTCTTATTGTCAGCCGGGCGTTCCTTCTCCCCCAGAAATCTCTTTCTGTTAAAGGACACGCGATAGATTACCTCGAGAAAGCCGCGATAACGTGTTCGCGTTCGCGTCCACTTCACCCTGACAAATGATCGTCTTCTTCCGTCACACTCCCGCCTTTCCCGCTCGGTATTAGGTACATCGGGGCTCAATATTGTTGCCCTCCGTCTGTGTCTGTTACACAAAACTTTTCGCCGACAGAAACGGAAGAAACACTTTCTGAGAAATTCAAGTGGGTTAGGTTGAATCGGGGCTTCTTTCGAAGCGACGGAACGTAAATTTAAAAATTTCTTTAGATTCAAAATGCGAAGAATTTGAATTGACGAAATCTGAATCAATAATTCTGTTCTCCAACATTTCCTTCGACATATTTATTCTTGAACATTCACGAATACAGACAGAATATTTGAAATCTGATTTATAATATTCACCGCGTCGAACGTAAATTTAAAAATTTCCTTAGATTCAAAATGCGAAGGATTTGAGTCGTCAGAATCTGAATCAATAATTTTGTTCTCCAATATTTCCTTCGAGATATTTATTCGTGAACATTCACGAATACAGACAGAATATTTGAAATCTGATTTATAATATTCCCCGCGTGGAACGTAAATTTCAAAATTTCTTTAGACTCAAAATGCAAAGGATTTGAGTCGGCAGAATCTGAATAAATAATTCCGTTCTCCAACATTTCCTTCGAATACAGGCAGAATATTTGAAACGACTGTAGATTCTGTTACATGGTTGCAAATCGTTCTCTTCGGAAATCCCTTCGCCTCGACGGGAAAGGGAAGCAGCGAGATTTCCAGCAGAGCGTCACGGCTGCTATCTGGAGGACCTCGAATGTCTGTCGCGCGATATTAGTTTCTCGATTCGGGAGACCGGCCGCGAAATAAGGGGGCGAAAAAAGGGAGGGTGATAATAGAGGGGCGAGAGAGAAGGGGGGAGAGGGTAGATAGTAGGGCCGGAGAGAGAGAGAGAGAGGAGGGAAATGAAAGAGGGTGGCCAGAAAGGAGGAAGGAAAGCGGAATCTCCTGTTACATCGAGTTTAAGATAGGGCGGACCTTTCATCCGCAAAAATGCCCCGCGGGACCCGCGTCAACGTCCTGCGAGAGAACTACCATCCAGTTCGTTCTTCAACCCTCCATCCCAACCATCCCGAAGCCTGCTCACGAATGCTCGCTCGCTCGGACAGGGCCACGACGACAAGGAGCTCTCTGACTAGACGTCACTCAGATTCCAACTTCCCTCCATTCTTCTGCTCGGCCATGATTTATGGTCGCTTTAATGCAACCTACCGCAAGAATTCGCGTCCGATGTAACGCGGCTGCTCGGATTAACCGTTCAACTTTCTCGCGTAGAAAATAGTCAGTAGGTATCGATGTTGATGCGGGAAAGTTAAAAAGGGATGCTCACTTTCTTTAACTTCTTTTCTTCAGTGTACATATCGTTAAATCCGAATCCAGGCTTCTTCGTCGAGACTAAGTACAGAATTATTACCGAATTCCTTTGGCCACAATGACGAAACATGAGCATGAATTAAGGGTCGCTCATTTGAGTGACCGTAAAACTTTTCGCATACCCGACTCCAGCCCCGAGTGCTTTGCTTTTAACGAATAAAGGTCGCTGAAAGCTCCGCCGCGAATAAATTACCATGCGGCCACTCGGAAGTAACGCAAAAGCGTCCCGCGAACCAGACGAATTCTTTTTCCACGGCAGCGCAGCTTGTAGATAAATTGCGACGTGCGTCGTCCCGCGTGTTTTTGATACGCGAATATCGCCGATTCAGGGATTTCGACGAGCCTGAGAAGCCGTTCCATGTGCGTGGAAAATATTCAACTTTTCTTCTCTGTATTAGGGTTGGGACTATTTGTCGAATTTTTCGGTATTCGAATATTCGAATACTTCAGTTGCTCAATTATTTGGCGAATATAATTCGAATATTAAAGTATTCGAATATTAAAGTATTCGAATATTAAAGTATTCGAATACTATTCGAATATTAAAGTATTCGAATACTATTCGAATTTTAAAGTATTCGAATACTATTCGAATTTTAAAGTATTCGAACACTATTCGAATTTTAAAGTATTCGAATATTAAAGTATTCGAATCTTAAAGTATTCGAAATTAAAGTATTCGAATCTTAAAGTATTCGAATCTTAAAGTATTCGAATCTTAAAGTATTCGAATCTTAAAGTATTCGAAATTAAAGTATTCGAATCTTAAAGTATTCGAATCTTAAAGTATTCGAAATTAAAGTATTCGAATCTTAAAGTATTCGAATCTTAAAGTATTCGAATCTTAAAGTATTCGAAATTAAAGTATTCGAATCTTAAAGTATTTGAATATTAAAGTATTCGAATATTAAAGTATTCGAATACTGATGTATTCGAATAGTATGGTGTGAAGTATAAATCAAGTTCTTTAGGTTCATTTGTCAGGGTGAAATCTTGTAAGCTAATTTTGATCCACTTCACACCATACTATTCGAATACACCAGTATTCGAATACTGAAATATTCGAAGTTTATTCGTAGCATTCGAATACTGAAATATTCGAAGTTTATTCGTAGCATTCGAATACTGAAATATTCGAAGTTTATTCGTAGCATTCGAATACTGAAATATTCGAAGTTTATTCGTAGCATTCGAATACTGAAATATTCGAAGTTTATTCGTAGCATTCGAATACTGAAATATTCGAAGTTTATTCGTAGCATTCGAATACTGAAATATTCGAAGTTTATTCGTAGTATTCGAATACTATTTGAATACTGAAATATTCGAAGTTTATTCGTAGTATTCGAATACTATTTGAATACTGAAATATTCGAAGTTTATTCGTAGTATTCGAATACTATTTGAATACTGAAATATTCGAAGTTTAATCGTAGCATTCGAATACTGAAATATTCGAAGTTTATTCGTAGTTTTCGAATACTGAAATATTCGAAGTTTATTCGTAGCATTCGAATGCTTGTAAAATATTCGAATATTAAATTATTTGAATAGTCCCAGTCCTACACTGCATATAACTTAGAAAACATGGGCCAAAAGGCTTTTCAAATCTCTAGATTATCTTTGTTGAGTCAAGAGAAATCTAGTTAATGAAATGTTCGCTGTGACGTGAAAGCTAACAGGTTGACGAGCGTTCAGGTTAGTTACTTAAACCAAACAATGTGTCTTAAGTGGTAGAACGCTGCTCCTCCCACGGCAAAGATTTGTTTATAAATAAATTAATAGAGAGTCTATAAGAACACCTTCCATCGTTTCACTTTTGGTGAAAATCTTCCCGAGGATCTAGCTTGGAAAATAAACATATCAGTGAGCAGTTAGTATAATCCGAGGCATCGCGCGACTGAAATACAATCGGAATTGCGAGAGGGTATTTTTCAAAGGGAAGGAACGAAAGGAAGGTAAATTTGGCCGAAGTGGGCGGCATTGCAATCCCTTGTCGAGGATCCCAGCCCGCCCACCCGGCTCTCGGCTTCATCTCAATAACATTAGCTTAGTCGTTTAAGCTTTTATTCCACCGACTTATATTTATTCTGAGCTGGCCGAGCGCAATTTGTTCGGCTCTGATCTCTACGCTAAACTATCGTCCGCTTCAACGATTCTTTCTCCCGGGAAATTCCTCCACTCCTTTTTCTTTCGCTTCCCGGTTCAAGCATATTGCCTCAAAGCAGTCTATTTAATTCGCCACCTGTTCCTACCGATTCTTATTACTTCTAACACTTTCATTTTTGCGAAAGAAAGGTCCGCGCTATTTTAAACTCCACGTAACAGGAGATTCCGCTTCCCTTCTTCCTTTCTGGCCACCCTCTAACACAGCTCTCCAAGCATTTACAGCGCATGGAGCTGCTGGAAAACACCGTCCACGAGCGGTGCGGATAATTGCGTCTAAATTCTCCGAATGACATAATCGACCGAAGTATTCGACGATCGGGAATAATGGTCGAAGACGGGAAGTCGGTGATTCTTTTATGGCGTGCTTGAGCCGAGATTCGAAAGCCCGGCGAGGTTACGAATGCGAATCGGTGCCATCGGAGTATGGAAAAGGAAATCGACGGGCGATCAGGATTATTATTCAAGACACGATGCCCGGACGTTCCTTCCTTCTGAAGCATTCCACGGCGCGATAGGTGATGCCAGTCGAAGACATCGCCTCTTGCCAGTCGTGCGTGTGACGAGTGACGAGATCGCCGGAAGTCCTCGCCGAGGTATTCACGGTCCCCGCTTCTGTTTAGTCGCCGATCAAAGGCGAAAGTCCTTCGACGTTTCGCAAATAAAATTCCACGCCAACAAGTGTTCCCAACGCCAGGCCACAGTAGTCTTCGGGAACATCTCGATGGGTTCGACGACCAATCTGCAACAGAAGTTCTCCAATTTCGGAGGAAAAATTTTCCCATTCCAGGACAGGTAAATTGTACGATAACATATAATTCTGCGAAAAGTAGGTATGAAGGTATTAGTGGTGGAGAACTATCGATGGTACTTACGATAGTTATCGATGGTTCTCACTATCGAAAACTGTAGATGGCTTATTTTCACTATCGATAATTATCGGTATTGAAAATCGTAGGTTAGTCAATTAAAAAATAATAACAGCTGAAATTCAGAATCCCAAATTTAATTTGTAATATTATTACAATTTTCGATAGTGAGTACCATCGATAACTATCGATAATTCACCACCACTAATTTTCACTATTGATAATTATCGGTATTGAAAATCGTAGGTTAGTCAATTGAAAAATAATAACAGCTGAAATTCAGAATCCCAAATTTAATTTGTAATATTATTACAATTTTCGATAGTGAGTACCATCGATAACTATCGATAATTCACCACCACTTATTTTCACTATTGATAATTATCGGTATTGAAAATCGTAGGTTAGTCAATTGAAAAATAATAACAGTTGAAATTCAGAATCCCAAATTTAATTTGCAATATTATTACAATTTTCGATAGTGAGTACCATCGATAACTATCGTAAGTACCATCGATAGTTCACCACCACTAATTTTCACTATCGATAATTATCGGTATTGAAAATCGTAGGTTAGTCAATTGAAAAATAATAACAGCTGAAATTCAGAATCCCAAATTTAATTTGCAATATTATTACAATTTTCGATAGTGAGTACCAGCGATAACTATCTTAAGTACCATCGATAGTTCTCCACCACTAGTAGGTATTCGTTCTGTATTGAATATCAGCTAGAAAATTCCATGCCAACGATTCGTGTATGTAGAAGGTGAGTTCGAATTCCCATGCAACTCCATTTCGCCTGGAGTTAATCCTGTAGGTACACTCGATATGCTTGTACCCTGGATTTTCATTTAGCGAAACATGGCCACTTATTTGTCAGCCGCGAGGAAATTGCACTCTATGGTGATGACCTCCCGCGAATTAATCAATAAACACGTAGCCAGTGCTACGTTAAGTACGGATACGGGCTGCCCGTAAACGATGTCTGCCAACGCAGACGCGGTCGCGTGTACTTTCCCCCGTTGCCTGTGTGTTCGTTTTACACGTTTCTCTTGACTATAAACTGATCATAATTTTAGCCAAGCCACGCTAATGTATAATGCATCCACCTCCGCGTCGTTAACGTTCTTTTTCCCTGGGAAAAGCGAGGGTGGAAAAGCGACGGCGGTGGCTCCTTCGGGTAAATTTCGTGTATCAAAAATGCAAACAGGGGGGTTTGTATTTTTGATGAAACGAAATCTAGGGTTCCCGTCGCATCGTTCGCAATTTCTACGAATTTTCTTCAACGATTCTAAAAACAGTTTCTCCGCGCGAAACTCTATCTGACTTTGCAATTAACCGTTCTCTGTTCCCAGCAAGAAGCCAAAGGAGGATCGAAAGAACCGTGGCGCTGTAGTTTATTGGTCATTTTGTACCTAGATCGTTTTACTATAGGGACGCTCGTAAGGAAAAACGACACGTTGAAGTAACGCGAGGCTAAAAGATGTGTCTTCAAAGTTTCCGAACGACCCGAAGGATGCGAGAGGAGCTTGGCGGTTGTCGTCAGGGAGACTCGCGAACGGCAAAACGTGGATGAAACTCGAGGAGAACGTAGATATTGCACGTGAGTAGACGGGGACAGTCGGAATGTTGGTTGAGTCCGAAGTGGTGTTACACATCAGTTTGAACGACACGCTGACGACTTATCGAGTTAACTTGTCCCGGTCTTAACAACCATCCTCTTCTCGGCGTTTTGCTTTTCACGTTTTCTGCCGGCTATCATGCGATAGAAGATGTTTGTAGCAATTCGTGAGCTATTCTTATTTGCTATTTAAGAGAAGGGTTGTGTTAACCAAAATCGAGATTAATTCCAAATCTCTCCACCTACTTAGGAAATTTTTCCCCGTTTTCGTTTATTTTCCTTCCGCCACCCGTTGCTCGAAAAGAGAATTTCAGTCTGTCGAAAGCAGCGTATCATCGAAAATCGAGGAAGGTATCCGGAGTTTCGAGGGATCTTTTCGTTCTTTTCTGTTCCCCTACTCCGTCGCTGTCCGATTGCTCGAAACGAAGCGCCGGCAAGTCTTTCCTCCGCTCGGTTCTCTATTTTTCTCGCCAACAGTTTGAACAGAGACACCCCTGTAGACCGAGTTTCGCCAGCTCGTTCTCCATCACTCTCTCTCTCCGCGGACACGTTTCCTCTCCATTCTTCGTTTCCCTCCGCGGTGTCAGGCTCCTCTGCGGCTTCAGGAGCTGAGAGGCGATCAATACGTCGCTCCAGAACGGAGAAGGAACGGAAGCTACGTCATTGGGGGAGCTGGGTGGCCGGGTGCGGGGGTGTCGAGGCCACCGGGGCAAGGGGCAAGGGACACGGGACCGCGGAGGGGTGGCTGAGGGAAAACGGAGCTTTTCCAGGCGATTCCTCGAGGAGAGGAGAGCAGAGGCCTGGCTCCGAGCAGATATGCGCGACTATGAGCGCGAAAAGATGATGAGACGAAGGGTGACCCCTGGCTTCTACCCTCTCTCTTTCGCCCGAGATCCAGTTGACAGGGATGGAATCCTGGGGGCCGAGACTCCACGATTCTGGCCGAATAGGAACGATGCCAGGGCTGTATCCACCGGCAGAAATGTCTCAGCTGAGCATCCCCCAATTTCCATCTGGGGAAGGTCTCTCTTTTCGCTCTGGGTTCTTCTATTTTCATTCCATGTCGTTCACATTTTCTTCTCCTTTGATTTGGTGTCGAAGGCTCCAAGCTTCTTCTGAAGAATCCTGCGCGACATACCCGAGGTTGCAATTTATACTTGCTTACTGCGGAATTTTACATATTCTTCGGCACCTAGATTGTCGAAGAACTTGCTTCAACGTATGTTCACGTGCACCGAGATCGCTCATCTTCGCATGACACAGACACGTGCATAAAGTGTTTATTTGGGCGGGAGTGTCTTGTAAAAAAATCGCAGTAAACAACGTGGATCATCGCTTAACCCTTGTTTCAGTTTCTGAAACATGACGGAAGAGAAAGAGCAAGTCTCGGTGTTCGTTGCAGGTCGATAAAGAAAGAATTTCCTCTCAAGGATTCTTCATAACGTTCAAACATTCTTCGATATAAGATTCCTTGACTGTGACACTGTTTTCTATAAATTCCGATAGAGCGGGGAAAAGCGAAAACTGGAATCGCGGCCAGGTAGACCGTGAAGGGAAGAAAGTCGCGGGGGTGTAAGGACGCGTGCGTCGCGCGTCGCCACGCCACGCTGGGAATAATGTGTTATCAATACAAATTTGGAAGGGAGGCAGGACGGCGGTGGGCCGGGTACGGGTGTGGGTCAGGGTACTACACGGGTACACGGGTTCAGGGGGATACGGCCCTGAGCGGTAGCATCCCCCTTGGCCGGCAGCGTGCGGCGGGGTGGGGAGGGAGTGCGCGCGGTCCAATCATCGCAGAATCCGGGGGATGCCCGTGGGTTCGTCCGGGCATCCGTGGGAGAGACGCCCCGCGTCGCGCCACGACTCGAAGATTCGCGGGATGCTTTCTCCGCTCGGGGCCAAAAAGGACAGTCGGCCGGTGGGTTTCGTTGGAAGGGCGTTGGCCCGCGGTTTTCACGCTTCCGCGTGCTATCCTCGGCTACATCGGCATCATCGGCTTCCGTTCCGCGGCAGCAGGACCGCGAGACGCGCGCGCGAATCGCGGCACCAGTGACAGCCAACAGTGGACATCAGTGAGAGCGGAGGAAGACGTCCCAAGCGAGGTGAAACGACTGCTAGCCACGCAACAAGCGCATGTACGCGTACATGTAAACTCACAGGTGAGAAACATGTGCACGCGCCTCTACAGAAACCAACTCCGTAGTGGCTCAGAGTTCACGCATGACTCTTCCTTCCCTGAACACAGTCGCCTCTAGTCTTCCCTGTTCATCGCGCGTTCACGAGCTCACCCGCGGATCCCAACTGCCGTGTATCCTGGTCTTCGCATGCTCTGTCGCGTTGGTACCTATTTAGAGGTGTTCGGGATCCCCTCTGGTGCACGTGCATGGCGGCTGCAAACGGATCCGCGTCCCTTTCAGTCGCGTTCAGTTTCACCCGTCTAATTGTATTCTCCTCGTGTCGATACTTCGACCTCGATTCCGCGAACGTAGAAGACGCCCGCGCGTCCGCGCGCGCGCGCACACGCGCCACTGTCGCCTGTGGAATTTCGTGAAATCAGTCCCTTCCAGGTCGAAGCTCGTGCAGCTTTCCCGTTTGGATCGTCTAGCCGCGATGTACGCGGGCAATTTGCTCCGCCTGTTGCTTGATTGGATCACGCTACGCTGTGTTTGTGCACGTCTCGTCGCCATTGGTTCATCCTGCCATCGGGATCGTCGCTCCTAGCAAGTAGAACGGAGGTCTTCGGTTGGTACAGAGTTACAAAGGAATTTGTCGCAGAGATTGCTCCGCTCGCGGCACTTGCGCCTCGGAGTCTCTGCACCTGCTACACTTCGTCTTCTCACCGTTCACCATTTTCCTTCCATATTTCTCGTTGCGCGCGGTTTTAGTTTCGTCGGTTTGATATTCTTGGAACTGATGAAAGAGGACAGAAAACCCTTGGACCTCTGGTAGACCGTGCCCCGTTTATCGATATCACCGCGGTCGCGGGAAACAATAGTCGTTAACCATCAAACGGACGAAAGCATAGTCGGATAGAGTTTGTGAAATCGACCGTTAAAATCCCAGAAGCGCAATCGCACGGTGCGCAGGACATCGCATTAATTCACGACTTCCTTCAACCGTATTCCGGATGTACATGCGGGGTCACGTCCGGTTTTAGTGGAGGTTTTCCGGCGTCACGTACGGCTCACCGTCCACCGGAACGAAATTTCTAATCCACGCTGGCTTTATACGGTCATGCTCGTTATTCATACGCGCTCCATCGCTTTGCAATAATTAATTAACAATTCCTGCTGCTTTATCGTTACCACAGCGGATCGTCCCATCGCTCGTTCGAAATTAAATCTTCTCCTAGATCCGTGGAAGGATTTAGTTCACACGACTTTGGACGAACTTCCAAACCCCATTGGCAATCGTTGCTGGTCACCGTTTCTACCCGATCCGTCTTGCTCGATTGTTAGACCTGGGTAACTACTCCCATTTTGTAGCGTGGACGTGGAGCTGAACTAAAACCTGGGCTTATGTGTTGCAGATATCGCTACCGAAGAAACGGGCTGAGAGGGCAGTTGCATAAGATAGGCACATTCGTGATCTACCCTGTAGATCCGGGCTTTTGTAGAATTGTAAATATCAGAAGCTCGTCTCTACAGGTATCTTACGGATGACATGCCACGCGACTCTAGATTGCAATGCATGGCGGCGCATTCGTTTAAGTCACCCTGTCCTGTCCGCGGGGCTTTTCAAACGATACCGTGGGGAGTCGTTTAGTTTAGAGCCGAGCCGTCGGCCGCATACAAACCTATATGTATAACCTGCAAGCAATAAATAGCGAGCGCGAACGAGCAATCGACCGATTGTGGCTTAATCGACGTTACGGTTATCGTAGAATAGATGCAACGTGTCACGATTTGATAAAAAAAATTTGTAACCATAAAATGTAATATATGTTTGTTATGTAATATATTTGTTATTTTTATAAGTTTTTTATTGTTATGTAGAAATGAAAGTTTTGCTTTGTTAACTAAGTTAAGTTTCACGATGGAATTTACTCAAATAAATATGTTTATCTACTGTGTTACATGTTGTTAATTGTATAATACACGCAACGCTTTGAACAATGGTTTTTATGTAATGTTGGACTCACTCAAACGTTGGACATGTATGGTGTAAATGTAACGCAAAAAGCAATATAAAGATGTTTGAAATAAAAATACTGAAATATAGTTCACTTATTTCATCCCAGAAAACCCATCGCAAATTGAAAGAATAAGTTTCACAAGGATATCGTTTTCTATACAAAAGGAATTATTATTTTGGAAACGCACTTCCATTAGATATATTGTATAATTTTTATTAAAGATAGCATCCCTTATGCAAATTTACTGAAACGCTTGTTCTGAAAAGTAATCATCCGTTAGTGAGTATCAGTTAGTTTTTCACTGTTGAAAAAGGAATTTTTTAAAATTTATTTGTGGCCCTACCGGCGATGATTTGAACTACATCGCCTATTCATCCACAGTCGATATAGTAGAAACTTGTATATCGGCATACAAATTCAGGTTTCTATATTATCAACGGAGCAAAGTTAGCAAATCTACGGCTTTTTAACTGCAGCGTCGCTTTGTATTAACCATTTCTTTAAAATACTATCCTTTTTTACACGTATATAGATTTCTATTTCTTGGAACTAGAAAACCAGATGCTACAAAAGTTGTTTTGAAATGATTTATTAACCGCTCAGGTCCAGTGCCATGCGAGAATACTAGATGGCAGCACCATTTAAAAATCAACCCTCTTGCAGCTGAGATACAAATTTCAGAAAAAAAATACATATGTGTAAAACTCCCTAAAATTAACTGAAGCTTTCTATCTCGCCTGATGATCACTTTGATACTCAGTAAAAATATCTAACCTCCTAAAAAATTAATCAGATTACCAAAACATTGGCAAACGTCTCGTTTTCGTCAAGCACCTGTCTCCATCACACCAATTTACACAAAATAAAGCGAGTCTTACCTCTGAATCGTATTTCTGAACGCTCGCAGTCGTTTGCATTTAACAAACGAGCTGACCTACTTTTACGTAATTATTCCCGTCCAGGTTGCCGCGATTCGAAGCAGTAGCCGCTTTCCTAAGAACGTCCTCGGCACTGGTTTGCGGTTGCTGGACATCGGTGAGCGGCGGTGTGTTCACGGTCGTCCTGGAAAAAAAGCACGAAATACGTTGACGAATAGGCAAAGGATAAGCGGATTCGAGTGCATGAAAGCCAGGGCGTTTGATGGTGCGATAGCATGGTGGTACCCGGGGCGACGAGGTATTATGTTATTGATCGTCCCTCGAGCTCTGTCCCCATCAGCTGTCGTGATCCCTGGCGTTCTCCTGGTACTACCGGGTTGCACGTTAACCTTTGTACTGGCGGCGGAAAAAAACGTTTACAGGCTGGATGCATATCTACCACGGTATAGCTGGCTTTGCGCGATCGCTATTTTTCTTTGTCCAGCCGATTGACACATTGCAACAATGTTCCGCCTTCTGGCCTTTTTTTAAGAGATCGAAACAGTACGGAAGCTATTTAATTTGATGGATGAAAGGTGAGAGATCGGTTGAATGCTCTTTTCAGACCGTGTCTTGGCAAGATTGTGAAGACACTCTATTTTTTCTTTAACGATATTGAATACTTTTATCAGAAAAGTCTGTTGGTACAGAAGTTTTATGTGAAAGTCTCTATTTATAATTTATTTGGACGAGTCCTATTTCTTTTAAATGTTTCTTCCTCAATACTGTAGGCACTAACCTGTGCAACGTCGAGTCTCGATGGAGGCTTCCATCCCAAATTCATCGTTCGTGCGACTCCACTTGGACGCGTTTGCGATTGAATTTCTGAAAAAGAGGATCGCCGGGAAAGTTGCTGGGGAGTAGGAAAAGCTCGGTAACGTCGCCCGGTATTAATCGCGCGATAATGACCGACAGATGAAGAAATATCGTTCTCCAATGACGCGCCAGTGGGTTAAGGCGAATCCCCGCCATTATGACGTGTCAGCATCCGGGGTAATCCGCGATAACCATTTATTTCAGATCCACGGGCCGCGCCGGAGCGAAAGGGGTGGAGGAGCAGGGAAAGAGAAGAGCCGCACAAATCTTCCTTTCGTGGACAACTTGAAGAGTCTCTCTCGAGTAGGTGCCTCCAACCCCTCGTTCCGTTCCTTTGCTCGTCTTCTTCCGCTCGGTCTGCTAGCCTGCGAACGTAATATCCTGCTCCTCGCTCAGCCTCCGGATGGCTCGAACCTTCCAACACGAATCTCTTCGTGTCTCCTTCCCTCGAGTTCCGTTCGTGCCCCGATCCCACTCCCTCTACGCCCAACCCGCTCCCGTCGCCCCGTCGAGGCTCTTCAGGGTGTCACTAATACCGCGAGGATTAATGTTACGTGGCGGAGCTTACGGTCCACTATTAATTTCATCGGGAGAACAATATCTTACGTGCCTGTGCCTGTGCCGGTGGCGGAGTATCGGCTGCACGGCTCTCTGTACCTGGCGCACCACATGACGATCTAATGCGCGGGTTAGCCGGAAAACAGATCCTTATCTTCGTCTAGGGAACACTGAAACGCGCTCGGAGCGGTGCATCGCGGTGAAACGGTCTGCCTCTTCCGCCTCTTTGTTTCAAAATATATACGTACCTCTGATTCCCTGCGAGGCACACTGCAATTCGCGATTGCACGGGATTACCTCTTGGGGTGAAGCAAGATGGTGTGACCGGAGTCTCTTCACGCCCAGGATCGCTATCGCGATTCCGTTATCTTTACACTTATTCTGCCTACCGTTTAAATTGGATGGTGGAATAACTCTAACTCCAGTGACAATCTATCAAAGGTTCAAGGATTACCTATATTCTTAGTTTCGGTCAGTAGTTTCAGCATCAGATAGTTATAGTTCCACCAATAATTCGAAGAATTATATAATAGACAGTGCATGTAAAACGCGCGAAAATCACGGAGCACTTAGACAGTTCTACTAATTGGACGCGTCTGAACCGTGTCGAGGTAGCGAACAGACAGACCGGATCATATTTCTTTCCCTGTGATGTTTCGAGAGCATCATAGTTCGCGGTAAGTGTAATACAAAGGTTATTACGGCTCACGATAACATCCGAGCATAGCTGACGGGTTTGACTGACGAGCTCTCAGACGTCGCTGCAGGAGCACGCCATTTGCGAGGCCCGGCTGATACTTATCTCCAAGTAATTAGGAGTTGAGCTGGAATCACGCATACCGTTTTCGCCGTTGTTTCAGGATTACTTTCGCCCTGCAACGCTGCCAATAACAATTACATACTTCCCTCGCATGTTGTCGGTGCAGGGTGCGTTCCTCTTCCTTGGAGACGGACCGTCACCCCTGTTTTCCTGGATCTCGGCTGTCCGCACTCGCTTTCAGACTGTGCTGTTCATGAGGAATTATGTAAAACAAGTTTGCAGTGGGTACTATTAGTTGCTATCCATCGATAGCTGAAGCTCCAAGTAACTGTGGACGAACAATTAAATAATAGGATGATGTGAGTTGCGTAGATGGTTTCCACTGTTCCTCTAGTAGCTAAGCGCAGCTGGGCCAGTCGAGGTGGAAAGTTGGAAATCGCCGTGGAAAATGCTACTGGGCACCTTTCTTGTTAATAGAGTACGACACAACTTCTTCCATTAACTTTCTAGTCCCGTCACGGCAATTTGCAAAGTACCTGCACGTGTGAATAAATCCTCTCGCGGCAGCAGCACGACGTCCGACCGGTGACTTATTTATGATCAACCTTTCCTCTGGGGCCGGGGTAAAGGGTTAAAAGCGAAACAATGCCCTGGCCGACGTTGTTTTGATGCGGTCAGGACTGAGGAGGATCAGTGGAGGGTCCCGAACCCTTTCGACGTGTGCCAGTTTCCCAGGGGGCACCGCTAACGGGAAATCTGCGCTTTCTCCTTGCCAAGTTATTGGAAACCGAACGCACCATCTTCCCCGTTAAACGTGCGTCGTTTGGTCCGTTGGTAGGTGCCTATTACGTTATTGTTCTATTTATTTTCTGCGCGGGAACAACCCGGACCTAACGCGAAGCCGAGGAATTCTCCATCATGGTTCACCGAAGCTCGGCCGCGAGACAAAGGCGGCCCAATAAAGAAGCGGATACATACGTGTTCGATTAGCAGAGTAGCGTGGACGATAGCGGTGTCGGCGGAGGTGCTTGGCCAGGGCGATAACGGTAATCGTTGGGTTGGATGGTAGCGTGGTGGCACGGAGGCACGGAGGCAGGCTGCCCTCGGTCGTCTTCATGATCAGAAGAGCGGCAGCATCCTGGTCCTCCCTTTAGTAGTCTCATACCACTAGCGTATACCCTTACTATGGTACCCCTGGCTGCGCGGTGCTAGCCGTGACACGAGAATGTGATTAATGATCGCAACGGAGAGCCATGCACACCGTACACCACTCTCCTCTTTTCTGCCCTTTCCCTTCCCTCCCGGCACCACCCTACCCCCTGCACCTCGCTCGCCCTCTCCTTCCCACTCTGGCTGCAGTCGATTCCACTCTTCCCTGGACGGCCACCACGTTTTCTCTTCCCTCGTATCGTTCTCTCTTTCAGCAACCCCTGCTGCTGCCGCTGACGTTGCTGCTGCCGCTGCCGCCGCCACCACCACCGCCGCCGTTGCTGCTGCCGCTGCAACTGGCCCCGGGGTGCTCTCTCTCTTTCTCTCTCTGCAATCTGACTGTCTGCCAGCTTTCTTATTTCGTTCATCCTCTTTCTCCCTTTGTGTCGCGGTTCCACTGATTATCTCACTCCTATTTTCCATCGCCCAGCAGCTACCCCCGTGCTTTTCATATGCTTTCCTGGGACTCTTTGGCCAATGGGCCAACAGGATTGGTAATCTTTTGGTTAACATAAGGGATAAAGGGGTTCAGAGATGTTTACGAGAAGAAAAGTGCTCTGTTTTATATTCTCTTGTGTTTAATATTGGGGCTAAACCCATAAATAAGTAAATAAATAAATAATCCTTGGTAAAGGTGTAAGAAATTAAGGGGATGTGGGTTAAATTTAATGTAGTTGAAAAATGAATTTTTGACGCACAGAAAATCGAGAATGTCTTTGGAAAAGTTTGTGTCCCGTTTGTTTACATGTTTTCTGTGTTCAAAGTTACCTACATCGAGGATTGCATTCTCGTTTAATTGTGTCTTGTTTGTTTTTATGGTAGAATCGAGGATGATAGAATTTTCTGGGCTTTGTTAAACGCACCTGTCCAGGCCAGGACTCGGTGGAAATTAAGAAGTCGTGAGAGCCGAGGAAGAAATCAGTCAGTGCCCGTTCCAAGTGCGATGACTTTGACTCTATCGCCTCGCTCCTCGCTTATCTAAATCATCAATATCCTCGTGATCCCACTTTCCTTCAATATCCGAACGCCGTCGATCTTAATAATCGTAGTCGCTGGCTTCGACTTGAAATGAGTCGAAGATTCATAGATTCTCTACCTGTCCAAGGAATGCTATGTTGTTATTAAGTTGTGTTACTTACTGAAGTATATAATTCTTCTGGAAGAAAATCAATTCGGGCTACTTGGTTGGCCCGGCAGCAAAACCCCATGTTTAGGGTTGCATGGCGTCTAAATATGGCGTCCGAGGGCAACTTCATCGCCACCCAACTTCATTTCTGATTATCGCCAAAACCAATACACAAAAGAAAGAAAAGAAGAAGAAGAAAAACGATGAAAATGAAAGCTGGTTTTGTAAATTGTGCCAAGAAAATAGACAGGAAAATATGATACAATGCACGCAGTGCAAAATGTGGGTAAACGAGCTTTGTGCGGGAATAGATAGAGTTACTTTTGAATATGTATGCGATGATTGTAGTAATTAAATTTGAAAGTACGAATTAGGAACATTAATCCTAAATCGCACTTTTTCCATATTAAAAAAATCGTTTTTATGAATAGAAGTTGATTATTTTCTGCTGCTTGAGTTTATAAGACACTTTATTCTGTTATATAATAAAGAGTTGATTTCCACCAATTTTGTTTCATTTTCCCTGTTATTTTTCATGTAATAAACATTTCCTCTTAAGGGGTACGATTTAGGCAAGCTAACCCTACCAGACAATACTTTGCCTCTACACCTATTGAATTCCCATTGAATATCGTTTTCCAAATGCCACGCGATCCCCCCAGAACCCCCGAAGCAAACAATAATTCCTCCTCAGATCAGTGATCCGTTTCGCTGCGCAGCGAAGCCTTTCCAAAATAATTCATAAAATGCATCGAGCGATATGCCCCTCGACACGATGACCATCGTCCAAGCGATAGTCGACGAAGACACGGGGAAAGAGCAGTGAGAAGGAAAGGGGGGAAGAGAGAGAAAGGAAGGGAAAGAGAGAGAGAACGACAATGAAGAGAGAGAAGGCGAGAGAAGAGCGAGAGAGAAAGAGAGGGTGTGTGTACTCCCCACGGAAATCAAAGGAGGGGGTGCGAGCGTTTCGCTGAAATTTCCGGCGTATTGTCGGCGTTCGGCGGCCGTGGATGATCCGGAGCCACTATCAACCCGTTTGCGAAGGTGGAGAGTGGGAATGGCGGTGGCAGGAGGAGCCAGGAGGAAGCGAGGACGTCGCGTCGGGAACGTCGGGAACGAGGGCGAGCACTGATGGGATGTGGGGATGGCGTCGCGTCCCTGGCGACGCCGCGACGCTGACAGCGTCCCGCGTTACCGGCCCCGATCCCCCCCCTCTGCCCCTTCCGCCGCCCGACTCTATTTCCGCGTTTTCTTTGACACACCCGGGATTAAAAGCTTCGGCTGTTTCTGCGGGCTTGCAATCCGGCTTACTGCACAGTCCCCGGACGTCGCGTGATCGCGGCTCGAGTGTGCTGATCACGGGGATGATGGCTGTCGGCGTTGAAACGGAGAGGCGCGCTCGCTGGCAACGTGTAATTAAATGGCCGGAGGCTTGAAGTCGCAGGAAATTTAGAAATTGATAGCAACGCGCGCGGAGCGAGGGTTATGGAAAGCTGATAATCATATCTCTGGGAAAGCACGGAGTTGATTAAATAGTGAGAGGCAGTGGCGGATTTAAGGAAAAAGGCCCGGGTGGCAAACGTTCCGAGGGGCCCATTTTTGGAGAAAAATGAAGAGACAATTTACTAAAAACGGGATAAGTATAGTAGCACAGAAAAGAAATATAGTGTTTGGTTAAAATCGCAATTTTTTTATGTTGGGGCCGTTGGGGGCCTTCCGGGCAGGGGCCCATTTTTCGGGAAAATGAAGAGGTAGTTTAATGAAAACGGCTCAAGTGTAGTAGTACGAAAAAATGTAGTGTTTGGACTTCTATACCTAATCATAACTGTATTTGGTTATGGAAAAAGGCCCAGGCGGCAAACGTTCCGAGGGGCCCATTTTTGGAGAAAAATGAAGAGACAATTTACTAAAAACGGGATAAGTATAGTAGCACAGAAAAGAAATATAGTGTTTGGTTAAGATCGCAATTTTTTTATGTTGGGGCCGTTGGGGGTCTTCTGGGCAGGGGCCCATTTTTCGGGTAAATGAAGAGGTAGTTTAATGAAAACGGCTCAAGTGTAGTAGTACGAAAAAATGTAGTGTTTGGACTCCTATACCTAATTATAACTGTATTTGGTTATGGGGCCCTACCGGGGCCTTGTGCGCAGGGGCCTGGAGGGGGTGGAGGAGGGGTTGGAAGCGAAGGCGGCTGGATAATTGAGAGTACGATTGTTGCGGGATGTTTGAAAATTACAGGCTAGTTAATTGGCTGATGATGAGTGGTTAACGAAGTAGAAAACTGCGGCGAGTAGGTAACAAAGCACGAAGAATCAAGGCAGGGAGGATCTCAGAAGCTTGGGAGTATGGAATATTGAATATGGCGTGTGTATGTTTTTGTTAACATACCTGGATGTTAACCCAAGTTTCCCGATTGTTCGTGCGAACTTGTGTTATGGTGATCCGTGCCGTCCATGTTGGCGATATTAGCATCGCCGCGCGGCCAGCGATGGCTGGCCGGCTGCTTTTAGTCCGGGGGATGAAATACTTGATGATATTAAACATGAATAATGTAACGGCTTGGGGACGAGGAGCAGCAAGTACGATAAGGCTTTCTAGGATACAACATACGCAAAATCACAATGTAACAGCTGTCGAGCATGTTTGAACCCAGCGATTTCAATTCAGAAAATAAAACTCTTGGTCACTTGCACGGATATGTGTAATTTAGTTACCCTATGAAATTCTTTCCCTGTTTGATAAAGGATCTTCGAAACTTTCCGTAAGAGTTTATGCTGCGTAAACATTCTAACACTTTTGGCATGAACAACTTTGTTGATAGACTGTGTAGAACTTCTAAGTCTGTCGAGCTGTACTTCCAGCTTCAGTCTTAGTCTTAGTCCTTGTCTATTGTAGTCTTATTAGGCTCAGAGTTTTTAAAGACTAGAAGTCTAGTTTTTACTTTTTTAATTTTACTTTTAGTTCTAGTTCGTAGATATAGATTTTGTTTTTAGTTTGTATTTAAATTATATGCTTGGTCTGTGACGCTATTACGAGGTTAGGCCTAACAACAGCTTTAGCTGAGCCTCGCCTTTTCACTATCCTGTGTATAATTGGTTGGAATAAAGACGAAAAATAAATAAATAAATACTCTTTCGAGCACTCTGCGAGAAAAGCGGTTAATAATTCTCGTTAACTCCTATTATTTCTATTGTATTTTATCCTATTTCTTTTGCTAATAGGTACTCTATCTTGGCAATATTTCATTTTGGCTTTAGGTGTTCTGTTTTTGTGTTTCAAATTTTATGTACTACTCCCCTTCTGATATTTTCTATTCTGAATGTACCAAAGAGTTTTCCCGTATACAAATAAATAAATAAATAAAGAGAAGGTATCAATTAAGTAGAGATTATATTATTCAGGTATTTAGGCGGGAATGTCGAAACAGTTTTTCCCCGTATCATCGAAACGAGGCTTATTGGCAGGAACAGCGATACCTACCAGAGTAAATTAGTCGAAACAGGAGGGCACAGGCAGTGGGGAAAAAATCAGTGCTGAATGACTCGTCAGTTTCCGAACAAACCGGAATGACTAAGTGTGAATTCAATTAAGGGTTTGTTTTAAGCATCTATCAAACCTTGTTTACGGGCCGGCTCATTATTTACGAAACAAGATGAAATCGACAATTCCGCCTCGGTTAATTCGTCGCCTCGAGGAGGGCTAAGTCGATCGATTCTATTTAATTTTCACATTACTCCGTCATATCACTGAAATTTTCAATCGTTATTTTACCCCAAATTTAATTTAATCCAATTTAAATTTCTACATTCAATTTTGTGCTGTCTTTCTCCAGCATTTCTTTTTTCTACAAGTCATTGCGATTTTAATTTCAACTGTTCTGAAATACAGTTTATGCACGTAAGAAAAAGGAAATTTATTTTTAAAAAATGACGGTACTCTTTTACGCCTTTTGTGTAGCAGCCATGAAAATCGGAGCGGCGAAGGGAAGTTCGGAAAAACAGCAGGGTGTTATCCTGGAATTTCGACCAATGTCAAAGGACCTCTCCCCGTCCAATCCCAGTCGGTGAGAGTGCGGCAGGATGTTGTTGTAGGCCGGACCAAATAGTTCAGGGCGGACCCTTCTTTTAATTGTATCGAAGGGTCGATCCTCGAGCCGGTCAGAGGCTCGTGAGAAACGGGATGCGTGCACGAAATCCGATTCATCCGCCGAGGCTTTTCCGTGAAAACGGTATCATTAATTTCGGCTATGTCTCCCACGAGAAACAGACAAATTGTTGAAACAGCGAGTGGTCCTTTAAGACACTCGAAGCTTCCTCAGGCTTGCGTCGAAACGGCGCGGCGGAAGAAGAGTGTAAGGTACACAGGTACTCGGTATAACGACGTAGGTATTCATGAAGGTTCAAGCAGAAACTTTGACAATTTGAATACATCTCCCGGAGAAGCGACGAAACGTTTGCACGGCACACATTTCTCGATTGAGACATTCCTCGAACTCACATTGGAACTGTGGAGAATCGTAGCTCGTGTCCACGAGGTTCGCGCTTTGTACTCGAAAGGGGCTGTCACAATGGAACGAGAGCAACGCGATGGGAAAAAAGGAGAGCAGCTGAAGAGAAGCCTGAAATGGCGATTCTATGCGCGTCACAAGTTGCGAGGCTATGATCCTTCTTGCTTTGCTGTCTCACCGCTCGATGCTCGTGCTATTGCCGAGCGGAGTACGTTTTTGTTCGATGGTACTCTATGAGGATTCAATTTTGCCGTTTAAACGATGTCATGGTTCGTTAGTCGATAAAAAACTCGCGTTAACTGTCGCAGCGTTTAACAACAGTGAGGAGTGAGAGACTTAATGTGCATGCAGGGTGAGAAAAACGTGGGAGACATACGAAAATCGCCGTGGTGGATGGTGGGATTAATATCGATCCTTCGTCATTGGGAGAGCGGGTCAACAGAATTAGAGGATTAATTACATGAAGGGTGTTGATACCCAATTCGGTCAGTGCTGAAGGGGATGCTCGTCGAGGACTAAGGGTGTTACGACACTGGCCGCTGCTCGGCGTTCGCGTTAGCTGTTGATAAAGCCCGTCGCCAAACATTGTACAAAACTGTTTGCTCGCTGGTCCCGTTTTACGTGATATCGCAAAAGCTTTAAGAAATAAACTCAAGTAACGGCAATTCCATTTTATGTGATAGTTTATACAGTTCAAAGTAGAGCTGTTACTACCCGACCCGCCGGGTACCCGGGTACCCGTGAGATACCCGGGTAGACAAAAATTTTCCGACTACCCGGATACCCGTGAGTAGTGGTGGAGAACTATCGATGGTACTTACGATAGTTATCGATGGTTCTCACTATCGAAATTTGTAATAATATTAAATTAAATTTGGGATTCTGAATTTCAGCTGTTATCATTTTTTAATTGACTAACCTACGATTTTCAATACCGATAATTATCGATAGTGAAAATAAGCCATCTATAGTTTTCGATAGTGAGAACCATCGATAACTATCGTAAGTACCATGGATAGTTCTCCACCACTACCCGTGAGACCCCGAGTAAATGAGATAATTGATAATTCCGATTTGACAGCCGATCGTCTTTCGACTTTCGATCATTTTCGGCTAACATCACTAATGAACGGAATAAACTTCAAGCGGTATCTCACGGGTACCCGGGTAATTTTGTCTACCCGGGTGTCTCACGAGTACCCGGGTAATTTTGTCTACCCGGGTGTCTCACGAGTACCCGGGTAATTTTGTCTACCCGGGTGTCTCACGACTACCCGGGTAATTTTGTCTACCCGGGTGTCTCACGAGTACCCGGGTGGTTTTTGTCTACCCGGGTGTCTCACGAGTACCCGGGTAATTTTGTCTACCCGGGTGTCTCACGAGTACCCGTGTACCCGGGTAATTTTGTCTACCCGGGTGTCTCACGAGTACCCGGGTACCCGGGTACCCGGGCGAAAAGAATAGCTCTAGTTCAAAGTGGCTCGTACGAACGGCTACGTTAATAAGATTATTATTTTTGCGTTGAAAATCGAAATAATGTTCAAAAGATAAAAACTGTGTATTCCCTTTACGGAGGATTTAAGAGTCGCTTCAAAAACGAGCTTGCACGCAGGAATCCCGATGGCGGCTCGCAGCCGGCCCGGCCGTCGTGAAGACTGGTGAAGACTCATTGCTATTCCGCGAGTAACTCATGCGGGGCATTATGGTAGTCGCAGTCGGGGCTCTACTAAATTGAAAACAAGATCCGTCACGTTTCCAGGCAAGCAAAAAGAATTTTAATGAATTATAAGGAGCAGGTATGACGGAGGATTGACAGGCGATCCTGGTGAAATTAAAGGAGCTGCCCACTGACGACTCGACTTCCCATTGTATTCTCGGGCCAGCGGTTTTTGTTCTGCGACGAGCACAGCTGCGGCAGGGGTAGCTGTTAATTTTTCACGATCAATTGCTTTTCATTTCTTACTCTTGCCACCTCAAATAATCTAACACGAGTGTCCCTCAAGATGACACGTGGGCAGGTGTCGAAAGTCGAACTCGAGGATTCGTTACTCGCTAAAACAGAAGTTAATGTATTCCTCGGGGGAAGCAAACTTCCGTTGCTGCAGTCCACAGTTGAGGAAGCGCACTTTCCATCGCACCGGAGAACAAACGCACGAGTCCACCGCGATTTTCCACAAACAATCTTCGTTTCCAGGAGCACGGAATCCTAACAGTCGAGTGTCACCCGGGGAACGCACTCCTCCGATGATAGAGAACACTCGCAGTCAGTTGGTCCGCGTCGAAAGGCCTGGCCAGTGGGAGAAAAAGGAATTTAATGAATTATAAAGACTCTAGCCGTGTCTGCCGGGGAGGGCGGAGGGCGAAGAAGGTGGAAGAAGGGGATTGGCAGCCGATCCAGCCGGAATTAAAACGGCTGGCCGTCGTCGGCGCTGCGGTGCCGATCCGTCTTGGGGGTTTTCTTGCGCCCCGGGTTCGGCCGAAGCTTCGGCGTATATAGAGGAGGGTCCAGGAAAGAGTTCGGAAAGGCAGAAGAAAAAGGAGCTGCGAGACAGGACGGTGGAGGCGAACCAGCGGAGGAGGTTGAGGCGATGGTACTAGGGGACTTGATGAGAACGGCTGGTGGGGGAGGGTTTCCGAAACAGCTCGCCGCTATCTCGACTGATCCGATCAAGATTAATGAACGTGCGGCTTGCGAGTCGAAGCCTTTGCGCCGCCCAGGCTGCTCTCCTCCTCTCCTTCTCTCTTTCGCCCCTTTCTCTCTCTCTGTCGCGCACGCGAGCTCTCTTTTTCACTCTAATTCTTTTTCTTGGTCCGTCGGTCCGCCGATCTACGCAGGGGCAGCGACTAGCGACAGGTACCGTCGACGAGTCCTCGTAATAGGGCTGCTCGCGGTGGCTGATGTTGCCGCTGGGTCTGTCCGTCAGCTCCATCTTCGCCAAACCGGGATTAGTTCTCCTTTCGTTCTTTCGATTTTACCAAAAATTTTCCTCAGCACAGTAATTGCAGAGTGAAGTGTTTCCAGTCCGAGGAAAACAGCTTAATGCTATCGTATGAAAGCTTACGGTCTGAATGAAATTAGCACCGAAGGCTAGGCATGAAGATGCAACGGAGGTTCTCGCTAAATTTCATCTGTTCGATGTTGCGAGGACACGAGGAGTCGATACGAGGAAACTTATACGTGGACGTATTGGGATTGGCAGGTGAGATAAAGCAACGGTAGCAGCAGCAGTAGCGGAACTCCTCTTTTTGTTGCGTCCGGCTACTTGGAGATAGATGTGTCACCGAGGCCGGGGGAGATAAAAATACACGTCCCCCTCAGTTCGATGGTTTTAATTAATTCTGAGGATCGACGCGACCGCCCGTGTTAACTTTCCGTGTCCCTCGCTGCATCAACCGCGCGTGTCCCCGATCGCTACTGTGCAACAACACCGAACTCGTTTAACCGCCGGCTAAAAACGCGCTCAGGCATTCATGGAACTTTTGTTGCCCACGCGACAGCTCCGCGATGCAGATACTCATAGACCGCAAAAAATTCTCCTTCCCTCCGTTGCCTAAAAACTCTGCACTGACAAGATTTCGGAAGCGAAAGAATTAGCGTAAATTCGATACTCGATAATGCTTCCTACTGTACAGCTAGGTCGTAGACTTTCTGTTCTCCTACCGTCAAGCAATCCAGTTCGGGGCCAGATATATTGGCCGGTGAATTCGTTTTCGCAGCGAACGCACACCTATTCTGATGTATGTGTCTCTACGCTAAGAGCTCGGTTTGGCCTACACGTCAAGAGCTTGGCGCTATCCCCACCACTTCTGGCGCACTCCTTTTCTGGCAAGGCGAGAGCGAGTCAGAAAACGTTGAGAATAGAAGAATACTCCTCACGAAACTCACCGGCCAATATATCTGGCCCCGACCTACGATGGTTACGATTAACACGATCAGGATCGAACAGGGTGACGAGGTGTCCGCGGTGTCTGCGGGCTGGAATCTAATTTCACCGGGCTCCCCCTCGACGACACGGAGCTCCTGTTATCTTTAGTTACAGCCTAATGTGTATTTGAGATGCGAAACTGCCTCTGGGGGGTGTCAGTCAGTCGGTGGAGCGAGCGTAAAGTGACGCGATGAACGCGGAAGGGCGAGAGAAGGGATGCTACAAGAAAGAGAGAGAGAGAGTGTCAGATGCTTTGTAATTACGGGGCCTGATAAATGGAGTCGTGACTCGTTAATCCCCTCCAATTACACATAATGGGGATCCCTCGAATCTACGTTCCTGTCATTTTCCCTATTCTTAAAATCCAGCCACCACGCTGAAATTCTCAGGATTGGACAGGTGTCTCTTGCTGTCCCCAAACAGCTGCTGTTCGCCAAAACAAGCAAACCTGGAATTTCGCAAGCAGCTCTAGAACCGAACTGACTCTCCACGTTCATCTGGAATTGTTCAGGGTACATAGGTACCCGCGGAGAGTAATGAATGGACGCGGGGGAGGTCTCATAACCCGCCTCACCTATTCCAATTGATCCCCAGCGGTCCAGATACGTCTTCGCGCGAACTTAGGAACCGCAATCACCTTAAGTAGTGCATCGCTGACAGTTTGCCGGGAATCATTTATCAGGGAGGTCGGGAACGCATTGCGCAACCGAAGTGTGTGGTCAGAAAGCCGTTAAATCTCCACTACACCAGGGACAGAGAGGCAGAGGCGGGGAGGAAGGCGCGAATTTCACGTTGTTTGTCCCAGGAGTTTGCCAAACGAGCGATTCACTGGCCACCCACTGTACATTCTGCGCCGTACAGCTTGTAGATCGTGCGATTGCCAGGCGGATGCGGACGAAATGACCGGCGCGTATGGATCATTTGTCTTGGTGCAACGAATGTGGAACGCGCGACGTGTAGGTGGAACGCAGCCGTCTGAAAATAGGGTCACGAATCTGTGAGGTGGATCTGATAATGCATCCCGGAAGGTATTTCGCGTTCGCTGAAGATTTCGCCAACGGGGTGCTGCTCGCCTCTTGGACAAAGCGGATTCCAGTGAATTCGGTGCTCTGGATGCTTCTTCGATCTGATGGGAAACGTTGTTGCCATTTGTTATGCACTTCCCGTCCGCAGGTTAGCTTTCGAAGAGGCAGAGACAATACGTCAATGCTGTGAGTCTTTTTTTTTTCCAGTTGGACACAGGCTGACGAGTTTATCGACGCTGCGACTAGCGCCCGGCTCTCGTTATCGGTGAATATAAAGAGTTTTAGGAGGCCACTGTATTAGACTGTGTCTTGAGGAAAACATTTGTTAACATCGTTTTAAATGGGTACATATGTTTGCCTCGTTGTCAAATAATGTTTCATTTTGTTGTCTCTATAGGACCTTTCAACAGTGGTCGATAATTAGCGAGTAAATTTATGTAATTTAGTAGATTTATGTAATTTACTCGTTAATTGTTGAGCACTGTTGAAAGGTACTGTAGAGGCAAGAAAGTGAAAAGGAGGAAAACGTATGTACCCATTTAAAACGATGTTAACAAATGTTTTGTATGTATGACATACGTGGAGGAATAAGTAACTGTTAAGATTGTTTTGCTGTAGAATCTAGAACAATCAATTGTCCAGCCTGTTTGCCTTAATTTATACCTAACACAGTCTATATCCGAGAGTGGCTTGTAAGGGTATTCAGCACCGGAAGACAACCTAGGTCGGTTATGCGGATAACAGAGTAGTGTATAGATCTTGCAATTAGCTGCTCTTGTGTGGTCCCTTCCTCCTTGCCCGCCGAGAACCTTGCTGTTAACAGTGTCGCTAGCTGATTTGCCCTGCTTTCTTATGCTCCCCCGTTTGAATCGATTCGACATGTGCAATGAAATCTGTAATGGGTATATTGAGTAGGAATTAAGCCTTCTGAACTTGAATCGTTTTCTTGGCAAATGTTCTTAATTATTTCAATGAGCTATTCATTGACTCAGAAAATTCCTACTCTTGTGTTTTATGATTTGGAGAAGAGTTAGTAAGGGTAACTAAAACGAGGAATATCCATTTTTCGTGATTTTACGATTTCTAGAATATTTTGTTGGTGGCGATGGGGACTACGGAACTGTCGAATCACAAAGAATTATAAAGTTCAAATATTCCCGTAAGATAGCGTTAAATATTTAGTATAGGTATTGGTTAAAAAATATTTTTTTAAAAAAGTAAAAAAAAAACGACTTCAAAGGCGCACTAAAAAGTAAAAAGTAATTTTCTCCCTTGTTTAATCTACGACTGTCATATGTGTTAAGTCGGCGCCAGATTTACAGAGTGCAAATGATGAGGCACCGACATAAAAAATATGACAGTCGTAGATTAAATAAGGGAGAAAATTATTTTTTACATTTTTAATTTTCTTAAAATTTTTTTTATTTTTCAATTTTTAGTTACCTTCGTTTAAAGATGGTTAAAACACATTTAATGGCATCATCCAAATCGGTCCACGTTTGACAAAGTTAGACGCGAACATGCATTAAATACTCTTCACACTCTTTTAAAAAAAAAAATCACGAAATCCGTGCACCTATGCGGAAGTTATGCGTGAACATACAAACATAATTGACGAATTGAGTAACCCCCTCCATTTTGAGTCGGTTAAAAATAGGAAATATCCACTCTGCACTGAAGCAAACTACTTGCCTAAAGCATAAGTTTCTGTCGCGAAGGTAAAACCAGAAATTATTTAAAAAGAAAATTAAATACACCGAACCTTGCTTCTCTACTGGCGAACTAAAATGTTAAAACTGAATTTTCTCGATAAACCTGTTTCGTAGCATTCCCCGTTTTTCCCGTTATCCTTCAGTGCCTTTTCCACTTCTAATTTAAATCCAAAATTCTCCACCCTCCCACGCAATTAAAAATTCAGCCTCCACCAAAGGAGTTACGCCAAACATTTATACCAAAATCCCGAAGGAAAACCAAAATTTTCAACTCCAGAATCTTTCGAAAAATTACGAATAATGTGATTTGGATGAAGAGACGGTGGACGATTCAAGAAACGGTGAACTGGACCAGTGTTCCAGCGGTGATCGCGGATCCGAACGAAGCATGTCTGACTTTCGATCCTGGGTGGTAGCAGGTTATCTCGGCTGTTGGCCGGGCTGCTGGTTGCATGGGCGGAGGCAGGGTCGTGCAGACGGCCCCTCATTCGCTTTCCGGGTGCCACCCTTCTTTTTCAGGCTGCTGCGGCATATCCCCAGGCCAGGGCTGTGGCAATCACGCACGTGCTCGCGCATGCGCGGACGCGGCAACGTTGCACGCATGGGCGCGAGTTACACGGGGGATATACGTGGCTCGTGGCAGCGTATAGGCGGCAAACAACCCACCATGTGACGGAGAACCCCTTTCGCCCGGCGAAGATCCAATTGAATGTCTTCGGGCCGCTTGTAAACCATCCTGCTTACTGTAATCGTGTGTGTTGCGCAGGCAGTCTCGATAATAAAATCGATACTCCAATTTCCACGGCTGGCTACTTGACACCCGCTCGAATTCAACGGTGAAGCATTCGATTTCGGGGGAAAATTAACGTCCCTTGTCAGCCAGAATTACACAAAAACTCTCATCGAAACATGTGTTCGCGCGGGTTTCTATTTTGGTCCGTCTAATGAACGCGCCGGGGGAATAGAATTTACGCCCGCGTAATGAAAAGAATTTGTCGCGTCTGCTGGTAAATTGGACTGCACAGTGGGAGACGACGGTTAGTTCGTAAATAATGCGACGAATAAACCACGCGTCTTACAGCTTGAAACGTTGCAAAGTGGTCGATAGGAAATCGAAGTTCTGCCATCGAGTCGTTCAGAGTTTTATGCTGGGACTAACGTTACCCGTTGGTTGCTTTTATCTCCATGATTCATACGCAGCATTATCTCGATACTTTCCAGCAATACGTGGGTATTCGTTTTTGAAGGGAAATGATTTATTACGCGGACTGTATAACCGGTAAATTTATGCGCGCAATTTTACATACGTAATAAGGATGAGATACTGTCAACGCCATCAAGTAACATGTTTGCCTCGACTGGCTATCGTTTGTTTCCTGCCTGAATTATATATCGCGCGAAGAAACTGATAAAGATGCACGGGATAGCGAAGCAATAATATCTACAACGTCCAGGTGTTATCCTCGAAAGTCGCAGAAAAAAGACTGTTCCGTTGAAAAACGGTGAAATTATTTAGGCGACAAGTGGTAAAAGTCATGAAGGGGATGCCGAAGGAGGGTTGCTTTCGTCGAGGAAACACGGCATTATTGTAAATTACGAAACATTTATTTATTGATTTATTTACTTCACGATTGTATTTGATCGGTCTCTACGATCAATATAAACATAAGCATCGGAGTGCGCCCGAATACGTTCTTATCGTACAGGCTATATACATTATCGATAGGATACCAAGGAATATAAGGTCTCACACTTAATAGAATGTCCTCGTAACTCGTGCACTTTGTTTACTTAAAACTCGCTAGTTACGCTAGATCGCCTGGCGGCCCGTTAGAATTAAGGTGTCTTAGCGTAATGCTTCTTAGTACCTCTACGTTCCTATATTAATCTGATAAACATCGTTTTGGTATATCGTCACAGCGACTCTCAGCGTTTCATCGTTTGATTACTACCTCGCCACCGCAGTACAGCTTCCGGTTACCGTTCCACGTCGCGCCCTAGTCTTTACGCTAACTTGGTCGTTCTTTATACTTTCTCGATAAAAATAGACGTTATCTCGGATCGTTATTTACAACGTACACGTGACGCGAACGAACGCGACTCGCGAATTTTCTTGCCTCCGGCGAGGTGGTGAAAATTTCGAAGGGGAATAGGTTGACCCGACGCGCGGTGTCTGACCAGCACCGACGTTTCTACTTCGTCGGAGACGACGAGCTCCGACCTAAGCGTCGAAGATCGTCCACGAAGCGATTATTTCTGTAGTTGGATCGACGGGGAATCGTTGACATTGAATTTCGCGAATCAAATTGCGAAGGAAGTAAGCCCCTACGATTTCTATTTTTATCGAAACGCGGCTAAACCCGCGTCGGAACTAGTGCCAAACGTTCAACGTCTATATAGTGTAATCTATTATTCGCCCGAAAGTGTTTTGTTCAACCATCTGGCGCCTTCTTATTCCTTGCGTGGAGGTTCTGGCGTCGGAACGCAAGCGTCACTGTACATTTCTTTCGCAACGAGTCTTCTTGCGCGAAGAGACAGCATCGAACGATTCGCTCCTATTTCTTAAATAAAGCGCAGTCAAGCGTGCCACCATGGAACATCTCGCGATAATCCTTTATCGAGCTCTTAACGCTTTTAAGACCGCACGCATACGCAATAACATACGAGACATGATGCATTTTAATCACAATAGCAATAAGACTTTCTTTACACGACTATATACATACGCAAGTGTATATTCCAGGTATACATATGTACAGCATCGTGGAACGTTCATTCCCCTTCTCTTAGTAAGATTTCCTCCACGGACTGGGAAACGTTTAGATCGCGGCGGGAGTGGGCAGGGATTATCTATCCGATCGTAGGTTTCGACAAAGCAAAAGTTGTGGTTAAAGGTTCTTCGAATTCCGGAAGATTAAGGAACTCTATTCTAGTGGTGGAGAACTATCGATGGTACGATAGTTATCGATGGTTCTCAGTATCGAAAATTATAGATGGCTTATTTTCACTATCGATAATTATCGGTATTGAAAATCGTAGGTTAGTCAATTAAATAATAATAACAGCTGAAATTCAGAATCCCAAATTTAATTTGTAATATTATTAAAAATTTCGATAGTGAGAACCATCGATAACTATCGGAAGTACCATCGATAGTTCTCCACTACTAATTTTCACTATCGATAATTATCGGTATTGAAAATCGTAGGTTAGTCAATTCAAAAATAATAAGAGCTGAAATTTAGAATCCCAAATTTAATTTGTGATATTATTACAAATTTAATTCAGAATCCCAAATTTAATTTGTAATATTAATACAAATTTAATTCAGAATCCCAAATTTAATTCAGAATCCCAAATTTAATTCAGAGTCCCAAATTTAATTCAGAATCCCAAATTTAATTTGTAATATTATTACAAATTTCGATAGTGAGAACCATCGATAACTATCGTAAGTACCATCGATAGTTCTCCACCACTACTCTATTCGCCCCCGACAGCTTCGAAAAGTAATCTATCTTGAAATTTCGAATGACAACCTCGATTTTGGCAGTCGGCGTGATGTTGGAACAGTTTTGAAAATCTGAAGGATGTCAAAGGTAACTGGATTCTCCAATGCACGCGAAAGGATGAGAATTCTCCGGGATCGAAGAATTCTGTTAGATTCTACCGTGTATAAGTTCACCGATTGGCAGTCGATAGAAGAAACTTTTAGATAGAACGTACCAGGTGTCGCAATCAGCAATCTCTCATCGAACAACTTTTACATGCAAATTCACAAATATTATTCAGACTTAAGCGTCACCACTATTGGAGCTACTCACAAAGTCTCGAGCAATTTTTCACTCTCTTTCACACATGATAGTCTCTGAGCTGGCTTTTCCCCACTGAACAACACTCGGAGACCCGTTTACCTTGCCACTTTGTCACTCAGTCTTCAAGTACTCGAGTAGGTGCTTCGTTCGAAGCACTCGGACAGAGTCTACGGGACTTTGCAGCGGAGTGTCAACAGCGTCAGCCTCGAGGCACGAAGCGATGGTTAGCGCTCCTCCCGCTGAAGACAACTACCAAATGAGCCTGATGCTTCGAACGTTGGGACGAAGAGACACCCATGCAGCAATGAACGAAAGGAACAACCGATACCGTCAGGATTCATTTGTTTCAATAGCCCAGGCGGGCCGATCGTCTCGCGTATCATCTGGATGATGATGACTCAGCTGTGTTGGAGAGGAGAACCGAAGGGTCGTACGAAACTTCGGCTTCGACCCATCCTCGGCGCATTCAGGTCACCGTTTCGATTCGATCTCGCGCTACACACGACCAGCCCGTGCGAATCGCTTCCAGTTCCAGATCAGGGTACATGCTTCTTGTCGCGGCACCCAACGTGAGATCGTACTTAGCAGGCGGCTGCTGTCGAGCGCAATCGTCCAGTAGCTGACGACGTGGAACAAGACGTAGTCCCTTTTCCTGCCGATGGATCATCCATGAAATAACGATTCAGTCGCGAGGAAGGATGATAGGGTGACGTAGCACACCGTAGCGTCCTTCCTCTTTAAGTCTTTGCTCTTATGCGCTCCGACATGGCCGGGCTTTGGGCGCCAATCGTCACTCGTTCTTCAGCCGCAAACCTTTAGAACCCGGAATAATCCTCCGTTCCCACGCGGGGGTGGGTGTTGTCGAAACGAAGGTGCCTAAGACCCCACAGCGACGAACCTGCCGTTACCGTGAAAACGCGATAGTCGGATTGTACAGTGTTGCTCGGACGGATGTTACAGCGCCGTCAGGCCGTAATCAGACTTAATCGGTGGTGGCGGAATGGGCGCGGAGACTTGGGAGAGACCAGAGGGGCTGGTCGCCGGGGCCAGGGGACTGATACTTCCGGAGCCTATGTGTCCCAACGGCCCTCCCGTCGGGCCCTCCATCAGCCCGCTCACATGATGATGACTCAGCTGCGCCTGAAGATGAGCCAGGGGATGCGGGTGACCTTGGAAACCCGGGTGGACCACGTTCGTATGCGGAAGGGCCGAGTTCACCGCGTTCACCGCGTGCACGTCAGCCATGTCCAGGCCGACGTTCGAGTCCAGGCTACTCTCGATACCGCTCGACGGCGAGTTGTTGTTGTTCTTCCTCTGGTTGTTGTTGTTCCCCGTGGACGGCTTCGTCCGCGAGGACGCGTTCTTGCTAGGCTTGGCGGACGGCGCGGCCTGGCCGTTCGCGTTCTTCCTTCGCACGTTCTTCGTGTTAGGCAGCTTGTTGTCCTTCTTCCACTTCATCCGACGGTTCTGGAACCAGATCTTTATTTGCCGCTCGGACAGCACCAGGGTGTGGGCGATCTCGATCCGTCGCCGTCGCGTCAGGTACCTATTGTAATGGAATTCCTTCTCCAGCTCGAGGATCTGGTGCCTCGTGTACGCGGTCCTCTGCCGCTTCGGCTCCATCCCCGGCTGGTAAGAGCCGTTTGCTGCAAGAACCAAACAAACATCGGGATACGTTAGTCGAGTGGCTACGTCTAGACGGGGCGCGGGTGTCCAAAGCTTGCGTTTAGCGACGCCCGAGCTGGCTAAATTGCACGATAATTCAATGCCTCGGTAATTCGAGCCCGTCGATATTGGATGCTTTGATTGCGAACAATTTCTGTAGACACCCACGTACGTGTCGACGCTCAGGCTTTCTCGCTAGATGCGCAAAGTTTTAGCGGATTCTTTGATACTTCTTGCTTCATCCAGGTTTCACGACACGTTTGTCCTTGCATGCAATTACGTGCCGGTAATAATGTATTTTTTATTGCTCGTTTATTGCTCAGTATATCCGTTCCACTCACGTTCCCATTATTTTTATCTTAGCGTTACGTTCGTTTCACTCGAAAGTGTGTAAAAATAGAAGTGTCTTATGTACAACCCCGTGAGTAATTTCTTCGATACAACCGACTCTGTCCTGTCGCTGTTGGCGACATTCCTCTTCGGAGGGACTTTTTCAGGAATCACATACGACAGTTCTATCTCGGAGCGCAAACAAATGGAAAAGAGGAGCCTCTTATTCTATACTGGCACTGTGTTAGAATTTCTCACAACACTGTGCACCTACGCCACGCAGAATTCTGTGTACCTAAATCTTTATTTTCTGGCAACTTTCGTTATTTTTAAATTACGCTGTGGTCAGTTTTTGAACACCTAAACGTGCTGGTACAGTGCAAGAGCATACTATCGGTGATTGATAGAGGTAAAAAAGTATAACGCGTGCGCCATATGTATAACAGCGAGACATCGTTCTCTTGAGAAGCGTAATAATAACCGGCTCTATATTTCACAATCGACAGACCAATGATCCAAGGCCAATACGTTCGACTGCCAACTAGCCGACGGTGGTCGAACTTGAGCGAGGATTACGGACGAACGTGTTTCGCCAGTAAGAAAGTTTGAGTAAACGACAATAAAGCCGTGTCGAGTAGATGTAAATTCGACTGGATCAGAGAAACTTGTTCGTTAGGAATAAAGCAACAAATGTCTCCCTGAGCATCCCGTCCCTCGATGTTCTTGCTCTACTATCTGTCTATATCTCGCAGACAGTAACTATTTCCACTGTATCATTTTCGCGTTACCCTTGGCTGCCTACGATTTTGCCAGTGGAAGAGGCTAACAGGTTGCTATCAGAAGTTGTCATCGTATCGAGCCCGTCACTACCACCACTTCCTTCGTAAGCAAAGTGACAGACAAGAAAAGAATCGTTGCGTCGATGCCAGCCTGTATCGAGCTACGTCCAGGAGAGTTTCTTGGTGGTCCGAAGGACTCGATAGAGGAAACATAGGAGCGAGTTCAGTTTAGAATCTGTGCAGACACATTCCATTCCAAAGCTGACCGACGGTCTCGGGAAGCCCCTCCTAACGGCAGCGTCCGAGTGACCGAGCCCGACATCCACGGGGGAGAGATTGCAGTCTCCGACAGCCCGACGGACACGCATACCAGACATCAGAGGCCCTGGACATCGAACCGAGAACCGTACACCAAACTCGACGAACTATTTCTTTTTGCCGAACCCATGATATTCTACGTACAGGTTAGATACTAAATATGTATACCCATAGGTGCATCGTGTCTCTTAGAATTGATGGAGGGGAAGTGCCCCCTTGTGAGAATAAAACACGTGTTGTGGGAGAAGAATAGAGGGAGGTTCTGCTTACGAGGCTGCTCGATAAATAAGTGACGATATTAACATCGCACTGGAGAAAGTATATCTGTACTGTTATGCTCTCCTTAGTTAGAATGTCCTATCCAGCATTTTGAAACAACCGAGAAGACTGAAGGTTCACCATTCCCTTCTGCCGTTCTTCATTCAAATTAAAACATGTCATTATTTCGTAAGAGCCTAATAGAAGTTTTTGTAATAGGTGTACCAGTAGGTAATATATCATTAACGGAGCAATTAATTAATTATTTTGGGTAGGATATTTTAACCAACTGGAAAGCAATTAATTTAAATGCATTAGACTGTTTCTAGTTTTAGATCTCTACGGAGCACGTAGGGTTTTTCAAATTTACTTAAAAGGTAAAAGACTTTTGGAACTTTAAATATTTCAATATATCTTGAAAAAAGAAAAAATGCTACTCAGGACATTTTAACTAAAGAGGGCAACTATTAAATAGAATTGAATTTGTATTATTTTATTATAAACAGACCATCATATACGACTAATACTTCTTTCCACTATGTGTAACTTTGAAACAATTTTATATATTACCTATTTAAAACTATTTCCACGTAATCTATTTAAGTTTGCAAAAGGTAAAAGAAACTCTGCATGGGTGGGATGATGTTTTAAAGTCTTGTTTCGTGTACCGTGCGCCATGTTTCTTTCATCCCAGACATTTTTTGTTACCTGGAAATATGAATTATGATATTCGGCTTTACGGCGATCGTATCCCCAGTAGAACGGGCTCAAAAGGAATAGTTGCAAGCTGGAGTGAACAGCAGTTTTCTCGGTCAAAACGGAATAGAAATTTGAGGCTGCAAAGGCAGCCCAATTCTGAAGGATATTACGTTGCAAAAATTTCCTTTGAAGATACATAATCCTTCTACGAAACGCCTGCTGTTGCTTAGAACTCACGGGGCGCGTTCCATCCACGCTATTGTTATCGATATATTTTCCACGAACATTACTTCACGCTCATACGCTACGTGCTTATTTAATTATCGCTCATTGATCGGGGGAAACTGAATACATTTCTGAACTCTATTTCAGTTCCAAGGACACGGCTGTGTGGAAAAATTGATCTCCTCTGCCCAGTTGTTGCTGTTAGAAAAATCGACTGCCGACTATTTGTTTCTTTCCCGCATCCTAAAGTTACTGTTTGCCTGGTCGATTAGGTGATGAAGAATGGCGGAACGTTAGGCGTAACCGAATAGCCCGCAAAGTAGGCACTAAGCCTCTGAAATCTCGCACAGGTGATCGGAAGGTGCAACGATAAATTGCTGCTCATCAGTCTTCCGACTCCTCGGTAACGCGTCACCTTGCGGCCACAATGTATCAGTTTCACAGGTAAACTTTACAACGATCCCCTCCCTCCCGTCCTTTGTCGTGCACCTTACGGCATGCAGGGAACACGTTTGGGTCATCTTTTTCTGTCAAGTATTCGAAATTGGAGTAGTGGTTACAGATTGGAAGAGGACGTGACCATCGGAAAGCGCCTGCACCTTAATACCTGCCGTGGGAGTATCATTTGTAACGACGCAAAAAAGTTTCCAACAATGTGCCTTAAGGGTCAGATGAAGCAAAACAAATTTTCTAGCGAGACTGCTAAGCGATAGAAGATAATTTTTCGGGGGGAAGGAATCCGACGGATGGTGACTCCCGATACTCCACTTGTTCTCCAATCAACTACCGAAGTAAATTCGAATACAATCCCAGAATTCTCTAGTTAGTCCACTCCCCAGGCCGAAAGCAACGACTAACTGTGCTTTAGCGAAGAAGTAAGCGTTCGAATAGAACCACGGATCCGATAATCAATTACCGATCTCCTTTGTTCCTACCGTCACTAGGCTACTTGAAGGGTTTCAACTCACCGACACCGGCAACGTGAATCTTCTTCATCCACGGATAAATCACACGGTCCCCGCTCTCCTCCTCGTCATCCTCCTCCTCCATCATGCCAGGCGATCCGTCCATCATCTGATCATCCTCCATGTCGTCTTGATCGGACCCGTCTTCCACGTGATGCTGCGACTGCTGTTGACTCTGTTGCTGCTGCGTGTTCTGTATATGCTGAGACTGTTGAGCAGAGTTCGGTTGCTGCTGAAGATCCGGGGAATTGTCGCGGTGCAACTGGCTGGAGCTGGCGGGACTGCAGGCGTTGCCTTCGTGCGGCGGCTGCTGCTGGCTGGGCTGCTGATGATGCTGAAGACTGTCCGGCGGCTGCACGTGATTCTGCATAATACCAGGTGACAGCGGAGTGGACCCGAGGACAGTCGAGGCGGACACAGGTGGTTGCTGCTGCTGCGGCTGTTGTTGGTTCTGCATCGAGGATGGGCACGTGAGAGGCGGCTGTTGGGCTTCGGGCGGCATCGCCAGCGCGCCAACCGCGTGATGATGAGGATGCAAGCTCGCGTGGTGAACGGCGTGCACCTGGTGATGAGGATGATGCGGTCCATAGTAGCCTCCGTAGCTGGCGTAGCCGCCGTTCAGCTGTACCGCGGACGACGCCCCGTACGGCGTGGACGCCGCCTGATGATGATGCTGATGGTAGCCGTACTGCAACTGATGGGATTGCGGGTGATTCAGGTGATGCCCGCCGCCGCTAGTTGGAAAGAAGTCGGCCCCAGTCGACGGAATATAATTGCTCTGACTGTACTCCTCGCTGGGTGGAAACTTGGGGTCCACCATCACCGAGGTCGCCGCCAAGTGGTGGTTGCCCGCTGCCTGCTGGTGCTGATGATGATGATATCCACCGCCGGCGGATGGATTCATCAGGAACGAACTCATGTTTGCGACGATTCCTCTTCTCTAACCACCGATGCTGATCAATCGTTGTTTCGCACACGTCACCCGGGTTAACGGCAGGTAATCACTGTTGTTCCTCAGTTGCTCCGGCTCTCCATGTAGCCGCACACTGTGGCAGGGTTAGTTCATAGAGTCGCACGGTTCCATGTTAATATTTATTGTCGGAAGCGTACACACCGCACTGCACTCTGGCCCGTGGCCGACATCCCTCTCCCTTAGGCCCGCTGACCGAACAGGATGACTTTTTCCTCCGGAGAGGAAATAGCGAGCCGTGTGGAGCCGAGCCGAGACGCACAAGACGGGAAGAAGGAAAAGGAAAAGGGGGAAAAGACGGGGGCAGAAGAGAAAACGAGCGAAAAGAGCGAGACCACGGAGAGCAGCAGACTCCCGGTGGATAGCTGCTTATCCTCTCCTCTCCTTCCGCCACTTTTGCGATCTTCCACGAAGCTCCGCGGTCTCGTTCGCTCCTTCCCGCCCACCGAAGCCCAATTACCATACCACGTGACCGCGCCGCCGACCAATCAGAGCCGCCTCGGGTCCGCGACCATGATGGATAGCGCGGCACGCATGCAACACGTGAGTGGCGCCACGAGAACCACTGCGGCAGGTGCACCAACTTCTTTCTTCGTGCCTGCTCGCACAGCGACGGTCACCAATTCCTACGTTCTATCCGCACCCGTTTTATCAGCTCCGGTTTTTTTTTACTTTCCTTCCCATTGGACACTGTGCACTGTGCACTGTGCACTTCTCGGTCGATGACAAGTCCCGTGATTATCGGACAATGTCCCCGGCACACCTCCTGCCCCAATAAACCTCCATAAAACTCCAATCGAAGCCCCCGCAGCTCTGTCTATCCCAGAAACGTTTCGATCACCAACACGCGTGTCTATTGTTCTATTCGATACTGATTACGGCACACGGAATCGTCCAGACCGAGTAGTCCTGACGAACAGAATCGCGTTGACCGTTCCAAGCTGTCAGAGAGCCATGAAAGTGAGCTCGTCCTGCCTCGGCAGAAACTCGTCTGGCAACTCCGGCCTGTTCCCAACTCCCTCCAGGTTCGACGAGGCCGGCTGGCTTCGGAGTCGTTGCGAGCAGTCGGGACAACCCCTCTCCTCGTCGCTCCTCATGCTCACCCATCGGACCGCCCCACTCTCTGCCACCACGAGACCAACCCCTGCCACGGAAACTGTGGATCCTGTGCCCTTATGGGGCCATACTCCAGGGTACCTATAGTCACTCCTACAGATCTCCTTAACCCGCCTCCATCCTTCTGAAATCCATTCGAGTAGCGTGGTCAATGCTCACGGAGGCGACGCCGATCCACGCGAACCTTATTACGCGTAGACTGTAGACCATCAAACCGCCCCGGGTTAAATGATATCGCCTATGCTAATCGAGAGTCTGTCGCGCGGCGACTTCGTCCCTGCAAAACCACTCGTGACGGAAATGGTAAATATTTTAGAAAGCTCTTATGAAAATTGCAACGTCCCATCAGGCACCGCCAAGTGTTCCAGCTCGACATACTTCTGTCAAAGACAGGGACCAAGGTTTCTTCAACTGGTCCATTTTCTCTATCCGCGAGGAGCATGATACTGTAACGGCTGATAGCGATTTTTCCTTTCACGCATCATCGTCTAAGTACCTATCGCCATTTATCGCGAGCAAGAACGTTGAAAAGAATCAACCTAATCCATAATTGAGGCGCTCCCAATCGATCGGCGAGACGACTTTCTATTACTTGGCACTATGGGTATTATAACATCACCTCTTCTATGCACGCGTTACGTAAGCCGCTTCGATGCCGTCCAAATTGAAAGTAATGGCTTCGCCGTTCTTTGACTGTGTGTTTGTGGGTATTAGTGTTCTACAAGTGTCTCGCTGCACTCGGTCAAGTACGTCTACTTGCGATCAGCTGCGCGAGGCAAAGCATATAAAGCGCCGAGTCATTATACAAAGAGCATACTCACTCTGTTTTGCCGCGGCACAACAATGCGCCACGGTGAGCCTCAGTCGACAAACGGCTCGGCAAGCCGATACGTATTTTACCATTGCTCTTGGCGGTGCTCCGCTGATGCTTTATGCGCAACGTTTCTTATCAGTGTCGCGGGGAGTACCGAAGTGGCGTCATCGTCTGTAGAAGTGGCAACATCAGCGGAGCAGTGGTGCTTAAATTTGCATGCCTGTCGCGAGTGTTCGAAAGTGAAAATCATCAGTGTCGTGGAAAACTACGACGTGGAATAATAGTTTCGTTGTTAGTGGAGGACCACTCTGAACAACGCCAGTGAATTGGAGATATCAGCCAGCATCGAGGAGGCGACAACTCCGCCCCGAAAGAAGGCTGGGTGCTCGAGAAACGGAGCAATATTGTCAGCTCGGTGTAAGGGTGACAATAACGGGCAGCGTGGCGATATTTCTCTGCGGCAACTGGGTCCAGAAGAACGCGGAACGGCGGAAGGACGGAAGGGCAGGAAAGAGCGGCAATCGAGGGAACGCTGAGAGCGCGTCACCTGCTTTTTCCGCGAGCGTTCTCGACTGGGTTTTTCGTTAGGCAAGATATGCCAGCCGCGGCTTATTTCTATTTTTCTTGCGGCCACTTCATGCCGCCCCCCGGGAGAAGGGGCGGTGGAGCGTCGAGTGGAATCTGCGAGGGGGTTGAAGGGGCTTGCGGATGACGTAGGCGACGCGGAGGAGATCGGGGTGGGTAGGAGGGGACGCCTGTCTCCTCGTTTTGCGGCTCGACCTCTCCGTCTCTATCAGCGTGTACGCTTCCGCGGACTTCCATCTCCCTCCCTTTCCCTCGCGCAACGCTACGCGGCCGCCAGCGTCTTCTGCTACCCGCTACCGCTTTCTTCTCCCTCTTTCTCCCGCTCTTTTCTCCCCTATTTCTGCTCGAGTCTTCGGTGCTCCTCTTCTCTTCCGGCGAAACACAATCAATCACTTTTCCTGGCAAGCCGGCATGACACCCTCCTTTTACACCCACTGCCTCCCCTGCAGCCGAGAGACCGTACCTCGTCAACGACGATTCCTCCCCCTCGCCCCTTCGCCCTCTTTTCTGCTACCGACTCGATGCGATCTTCCGGGCGACGATTATCGCGAGATCGCCCACGAGAGCTTACCGGCACTCGCCACGTGTTCCCTGTTACAGTTGTCCCTTCAGGGGAACTGGAGTGCGGACTGCGGAGTGCCCTAGGAACGCTGGAATTAAGGGTGGAACTTTCGCGATTGAGTGTGATAGTGTTCTGTGATCAGTTACCCAAATGCTCCCGGGTCGAGTAAATTCCCCTCGGAGTTTCACAGTCGGCGAAAAATGTAGGTAGGCTTCTGAACGGCGATGGCGCCGTTCGCGCGCGCGCTCGCCTAGCCGCGTTGCGAAAGAATCATCCTTGCGCGGCAGAACGCTTTCCCGTGGAAACCCGTTTGGCTGGAATTCCCCGGCTAGCTGGGAAGCTCAAAAGAGTCGCGCGCGGAACACCGAGTTCCGTCGTGATAATGATAAATGGGAACGCAGTAGTTTACGATTTAATATCAATCTTGGCCGAGCGGCTGCTTATTATCGACCATTAGTAAAGTTTTAATAACGCAATACGGCGCTTGGCCCGGGGGTGGAACCGTCGCGATTTATCACTTTCATCGCTTTATTACCGGCGTTCCGTGCTACGCTTTACTTGTTGATCGCTCGTCGCGCAACCGTCCGTTTTGAATAATCCAAATTTCGCGAGCCCGAGTCTCCCCTGTTACCTTTAATAACACCGCCTTTCTAGGTTCCAACGCGTTCAGCGATATCCTCTGTGATCGAGACTCGGATGGAAGTCAAAACGTTCTCCGAAGCGTCCGCGATGCCTGAACTCCTCGGGGACCGATATGTCTGCAGTTTACAGAATATTCCAAATATTTACAAACTCGTGGAACGTCGCCGGCCTGGTGAATTCGATACGGTTCACGCTGGAATTCGCGCACCAAGAGTTTTCGAATTTATGAGAGATTCCGGGGACCCTCGCGTGCATTCTGCGCTGAGGTGTTGGCAGCCGATCCGTTCTAGGCGAAAAGCACGAGTCTCCGGAGATTCTATTTCGCTGCTGAGTCACGATTTCGCGTTTGTCGACGTCGAAAGGGGACCGCATCCTCCTGGGGACATCCCTGTATAGGTATATACACACCTCCGAGCCCTTAGGTATCGAGGTCGACCTTCGAAAGGTTTGCTGTAGCTCTTTCATCCCTCGCCTGCTCTCGTGTCGCATGTATTTCCGGCTTGGCAAACAGAAACACGCGAATACGTAGAAGATCTTGTGAAAAGGAGCACTTTTTTGTTAAATTTCCTTAAAAGTTGGCTAGAAACGCAAGCCCTCGTTCCCTTCGGGCCAAGTACCACTTGCCTAAACAGGTGACAGGCTACGTGCACCGTTGATCGACAGCTGTCAAGTTTGAACAGGCGGCGAGCACGAGACCGAAGCCTGGAATCGAGGCAGCCCGCTGAAAGGCGCAATCAGGAGGGACACGATTTCGACAAGAGGGACACGTGTTTTTACCAGAGCCAAGAAGAAGCCCGGCGACCGACGCGACGACAGCAGATGAAGAAGCACGGTGACGTCCGCAAACACGAAGATCCTTCGTCGAGTGAAAGTCTCTCAGCTGCTTGATCAACAGTAGTTCCACTTACGCGGCGCGAAGAAAAACGAGAGAAAAGCGGGGCCAGAAGCGCGGTAATTATCGGCCTACGTGGACGGTAAGGACGTTAACGCGACCCCTGACCCGCGACCTTCGAGCAATTACCACCTGACGTCGCCGCTTGAAAGCAATTTGCGTGCACCGACCAGTCTCTTCCGGCGATGCGTTCAAAGGATCCAGAGCCTGCCAGGAAAAAGGCGCATTTATAGCAGCTTACGTCGGCAGTCGAGCTCCTCGGACGAGGAAGAATGGCCGAGTGAGTCGTAAAAGTGATTCATCACCTTTCGCGGTCGACTCGCGAAGTCGTTAGCGACGATCCTCCTCTCTAGACGATCGTGACATCCTTCCTCGAGCAAGCCCAGAAGCTCGCTAGCTGAGTTTCCCTGTCGCAAGCCACTTGCGCGAGTAGATCTTCGTGAGGAGTTGAAACAGGTCGAGGACGCCGCGCTGGCGAGCAGGATGCTGGGTGCACGCAAGATAGAATAAAAGAATCGAGTAGGCAAGAAGGTAATAGGCATCGACAGAAGAACCAAGAAGCGATGAAGTTTAGGAACTGGGTGACACATTTTTAAAGATTCAACGCCGCCGACCCTCCGAACGGAGGGCAAGAAGATCGACTGTAAGGGGAGAAGCGTGTAAACGTCCCTTGGACGCTGATTACCGCCCGGAGCAGAAGAAAGAAGGAGGTAACTGGGTTAAGGTCGGCCAGCATCCGTGACTCCGACAATTACCATTCGACGCCCTGCGCCCTCGTCTTCTGGAAGACAGTTTGCATACACCGAAAACGCTGCCGCATTGTACGAAAAGGGCCCCCGAGCCCAGATGCCGAACCAGAAACGTTTTCAGGGCTAATTGCTTCCAAACGACCTACTGAAATTTCCTTCCTCGCCTCTGGCTGCGCGAGGGCCTTGAGGATCTTTCATCTTTCAGATGGAATACAGTAAAAGAGCAACTAGCCGGACCCAGTGAACTAACTGAATAGAGGACTCTGATCAGAGGAAATCTATATTGAGCGCTACAAGGGAGAGGGAACGGATGTTACCTCGCGGAGTCAGCCTATGATAGATAAAGGGGATAGCGGCGAGTAGCATGGAGTGGTTGTCTCAAGTGTTTGAAATGCGCGTGGTGATGATGTCTTTATACAAAGACTCGATAGTGATTCTGCCTGGAAAGCATGTATTTCTATATTCAACGTTTCCATAATTGCTCAGCTTCCAGTAAGCTACGACGCGTCAGCTACGTTGGTACAGGGACCAGCAAAAAATGAACGCTATCGCGAGCAACGAGATGGAAAGTAAATGGTTGCCCGGGGCAGGGCCTACTGGAAAAGCGTTGTTGTTGTTGTTCCAGGTGGTAAGTGCAAAGGGATGTCCCGGAGGCACGCGGGTCCAGGCAGCAAGATAGAGAGAAAAGAAGAAAGAGCTGACGGCAGCGCGAGCCGTCAAGATTAATGGATTCACATTGTCGGCATTTTTTCAAGCGTTTTAGGACCACTTTTGAGAGCAGGAGAGCGTCTCATTTTTCAAAAAGTCCGTGCGGGTCGATAGAAAATCGCAATCGATTCGCCCCGCGCTAATGGTTCCGAATTAAAGCGTGCTCCTTGCGCGCAGGTAAGTTACACGTATCGTTTGACAGACTCGTAGGCTGGGTTATGCGAGGAATACCTACTATGTGCCGCGTGGATTTGTTGTTAGTGGTGAAATAAACTTTGTCTATTTCAACGGTATGATATTTTAAGGATGTGTTGGACCCATTTTCAAAATGGTACTTTGAGGGATCACACTAAATGGATCTTTCTCATGTACTCCAAAAATTTTAAACGAATTCACTAAACTCTTATGGAAAGAGACTATCTTGACAGATAACACAACTGAACAAATCTTGAAGAAATGGTACCAATGTTTTAAATTTATTTTTTTGCATGTAGTATATGGGTAGATGAAAATATCTGCCGAGTTTCAATTGTTTTCACTACATCGTTTTAAACAAAATGAAGTATTACTTGAGAAAATTATGAATTCAGGGCATTTTCACTGCCAAAAATTTAGCAAATAATTCTTGAGAAAGCAGTTGCAAAGTGAAAAATACCTTCCTAAGAGTAAAGATAAAATAAGAAAAACGTAGATATTCAAGTATTTCAAATTTCATATACTTTTGTCTAATAATGTATAAACCTTTAACACGTTCTGAGTTTTTGTAAAATAGAAGGGCGATATCGAGTCTAAAACTTAAGAGTTTTCGACTATCTTTTGCTATTAGTCAAATAGCTCAGTATTGACAAAGCATTGTCTCCTTTCTACCTAAAATTAACATTTTTTCTGAAAGAAATGTTCTCAGTCAGAATCATCCAAAGGTATCTGCGACTTTCGCCGAGTCCCAGAAGACGTAGCGAGCAAAGGCGTCCGAGAAATCGCGGAACGACTCGTAGAAAAATTCCTTTTCGGCAAATTTTACGAGCCACCAGGGACCGGGAGCCTTGTTTGCCTGCCGAGGAGCACGAGCCAGGTAATTTGCGGTATTTATTGGTAATTTGAAGATTTACAGCAATCAGAGGACGCGGCAGAATAGAATAGCCGGGACGAAGAGCGTGGAGGAAGGTGGGAAACATGACGAAGGCGGAACAGGGCGAAGTTGGCGCCTTGGGACCTCCGATCCTCCTCCAGGCGAAGATAGAAGTTACAGCAGCTGATGAGCCGTAACCGATGGACACACAATAACCCTCCGTAAGCAGTACCGCTATCTTTCATTCCGTCTTCCGTACTCACGGTAGGCGCAGCGATAGTTGCTGATACGCAAATCAGTCTTTTTTTCCTCACTTGATGGTTTAGGTGTGTTTTCTGGGGCAAGGTGTGATTGCATTGCATTTGTTCCACTATCTTTTTACCTTTGAATTGTATAAAACTTGCGACCAGTGTAGGGTTGCCAACATTTGGCTGTCACTCATTTAGAGGATTAGCAAAAATAAATAGAAAAAATCCAAGAAAACACAAATCAGTTTATTTAATAAAATATAAAGAGAAAAAAGATTTTTGTCTGTTTTTGCTGTGTCGAATAATTTTCTGTTGAGATTTGACGCGTCAAATTTCTAACGCGTTGCCAACTTAACAATTTAATATCTACATTCAGTGGTGCACGGTGGGTTTAAAAGATAAAAGCTTTACATAATTTCATGCTGTATCATAATTAACTGCTTTTTAAGATTAAAGCCACTATTTATCAAATTCCTGAAGTAGTTTCTAAATGCTAAGTACTTATAACTTTTCACCACAATCATGAAACATTTTTATACAGATAACGGTAACGTCTATACTTTATAAGAAATTAATGATTCGATTCGCGGTGTGGGAAGGTCCTTCTTCCGCGTATTTTTCAAACAGACTGACAAATGAATTGAGAAGTTCCAAGGCAAGCAACCGAGGACAGAACTCGGGTGGACGTGGAAATTTCTTTGACCTATTTTACCCTTTCGTTGCCTGCCGTCTGCGAAACTTACCACCCGCCGCAGTCCCCCATTGCGGATACTTCCTTCTGTAAGAAAAAATTCGATTCGCACGGCAATAAATCACGAGGCTACAACCCTTTGGCCAGCACGGGCTGGCTGCAGGCTACCGGGGGCCCGGCCATATACTGCGATCCGACCACCGACATTCTCCTGCGAGTACTGCAGGCTACCGATCACGCCACAATGAGGTCTCGTTCCGGTTCATTACAATCGTCGTTATTTACAACCTATAAATTATTCAAATTCCCAAACTGCGCAGGAAGAAAGTCCATTTGCCTATCTCCTGTTCAACCCTTTCCTCCCAGTTCTGTGCTTCTTGTTCGCCTGGTCTTCAGATCAGTTCTACAGAAGTGTTTCGAATCAGAATAACGGTAATGGCCACACGATTTTTTTATTCAAGCAGCTGATTCTGAAATGTTAGTAGATTTATATAATAGGTATAGCTTATATTTTATAAAAAGAAAGAACATATTTTATTGCTAAGTATCTAAGAAGGTACCCACGAGTTGTGAATGACGAAAGGAACAGAGGCAAATTTGCCCAGTTTTCCGAGGATCCCTCGACGACGATCGAGAACAGTCACGATGATCCATCCACTTCTGAGGAGAGCCGGACGGGACTCTTTAAAGTTTCCTCGAGAAAGTTTGATGAGTCTATCGAACGCTATTATTCCATACCCCCTTCCTGTCGCCCTTCTTCCGCGTTCTTTAATCATTCAAAGCGAATCAATCACCCGTCCAGAGGCCCGAGATCGCTCCGTTCACCCTCCGCCCGCGAAACTTGGTCGTCCCACGCCCCTCGCCTCGGCTCCTCGCGCGCGGCTCTTCCGCTTCTGAACGACGTTATCAAAGGAGACCATTTCCGACGGTTTTCCTCCGTTCTCCTCGTGACAGTTATGGAAATGTAGAGGACGCGGACGGTAGGGAAAAAAAAACGACGAATCCAAGAGCAAACGATGAATCTCAATGTGTCACTGATTTTCTCTCTGCGTCCAAGGATAGCGCGTACGTGTTCGATTAATTCTCGCAAATGAGAATTCTATTCCACCGAACAATTAGCTCGGTGGCTAAAGAAAGATGATCGTATGCCGTGGATATCAATTTAAAGCGAGGCCGGCGCTCCAGCAAAGTCCGAGCGGTATTTAATCAGCGGTCGGGTGTTTCGGTTAAGCCGCTAAGCCTCGTTGCAAATTCTATCCGAGCCAATATCGGCGCGCAAGAGGCTCGTATAAATGCGCATTTTATTAAGGGCCCGTGTTGCGTGAACAAGGGTCGCCCTCCTCGCCAGTGGGACGTATTCCCTTTCGACCCCTTCGACAGCTCAGCTTTCATAGACCCCATGTTCGCCAGCTTTGTCTCTCCCTCTCGTTCTCCTCGCTGCCTATCCACTCTTCCTCTCTCTCTCTCTCTCTCTCCCCTAGTCGATTCCGTTCGAAGAGAACCAATCAGCGATCCCTCCAAGTCCTCTTGCACCCTGCATCCCGCAGCCACGCCTGCCAATATAGGGTAGGTACCCTCGTCAGATCGACCCCTATCCTTTTTACCCGCCTTCCTTCTTCTCTCTCGTCCCGGTGTCGTTGGACCAGGCTCATTTCGCAAAATGGATTCTCTCCCGGTTGTTTCTACCGGCTCCTAGAGCCTCATCCTGACGTCGGATTCGCGTTCCTGTCCGCTGAATTCGCAGATGCTTCCCTAGTGGATGTACAAAGGTCACTGAACGAAGTACCTAACTGTCAGGGTGAGATAGTTGAAGGAGGAAGGATTCGCGTGGCTCGATAGAGGTGGCGATCGTTCGGGTGACGAACTTCTCGTGGTCCCACCCGGGTAAGATCCGGAGAATCGGTTGATTTTATCCGAACGCGCGGACAAACGGACGTGACGATAGCCGGGGAGCGCGTCGGTGTCTGCCGATCGGTCGATGGAGGTACCAGATGAAACGTACGAGTTATAATAATCCGTGATAGCAACGGTGGCGATGTCGTGGAGCGGAGGAGCGGCCGTGCTGTCACAAAGGCATGCGCCACCCACCTCGACCTGGACGCTCACATCGTTAATCAACTGCACCGGGACCCCTAACTTTCCAGGCACCGATCCACAGGTATGGCTTCGCCTCGGCTCAACCCGACACCGTTGCGTGAACGTGCCTTTAAATAGACCAATGAGATTCCCCGCTAACGCGACTCTTGTCTTCGGATCTCCTCTCTTCCAACCCTGTCAGCGATCATTATCCTGGCGAAATTCGCCGATCGAACCCTATCGCTTTCGCATCCGCAACTGTTTTCGCTGTATTACTCCTTTGTGGAACTGTCTTTCATTTAGAGGCTCGGTTAGCTTCTCGGTTCTGAATGACCTGGGCAGTTGAAAATTGCCTCTATTCGATTCTTTGCTCCGCCAACTAGGACTCGAGTAGTTTGTAATGTGGCAATGCTGAAGGAACTGGTAACGGATCAAGCACGGTGTCAGTGATGGACGGCCAGCCAGCGGTTGGAACAACAACACCGCGTCTACCGAAGTTCTTGATGTACCCGATCCAATAGGAAATCAACAGAGTAAACAGAACAGTTGTTTGGTACGTATTGTTGAGATTTTCGCCATGCGTGTTGCCACTATTCTATTAAAAGAATGTACGTGGCCTACGTAGCTTTAAAGGTTACGATCGTGTGCAAGATTTGAGAGAGTGCATTATTCACTCGCCGCGATATCAAAAGTGTTCCATCTGATAGCGTTTCTTGCTGCATTAGTGGCATATAAAATAGTAGGTACCTATCGTTTATCGTATTGCAGATCTCCTTCTATAGCTGCAATAGAATTGAATTACTCCTGCTAAGTAGGCATGGCCCAAACCTTCGACGGCAACCATGTTTTAAGGGGGGAGTCTTGCGTAGCGGGGCGAAGAAACTGATTTTTTCTTTTTGCATACATCAATCGTTGAGCATCACGATAATAGGTATGTTCCCAAAGCAGCAAAAGGAAATTCGAAAAATTGAATTGGTTTTGCTACGGAGCACCAGGTTACCAAAAAACCAACAATGTGTTTTTCTCGAAACGCAAGAGCAATTTTTTATTTGAAATGCCGCACCTTTACATCTTCCAAAGGGGATTTATCGAAACAAAAAAAATAATTTTTTTTTTAAAAAATCTGTATTTTACCACAACGATGGAAAATCGCTCATTTTCAACTACAAAAAGACCGATTAAATACTTTCCTTAAAAAAAATTAACGAAAAATGTTTCTTTTTCAGCTAAGTAGTTACACGAGGCTCCCCCTTAATTGCTATTAACTTCCTCAAGCTGGCATAAAACGTAGATCCTATCTCTTTCATAACGCCTAGCTATCTTGATATCTACTTTTTTCTTGCAATTTCTATACCTACAAACGAATAACTTGGAACGCTTATTTAGAACAGTATTCCCAAAAGAAAGAAATAGATTCGAACCAACGTCATTGCATTCGACCCCCCATCCCCCCGACAAAAAGGTACAAGGGGGCAACTCGACTTTGAGTGTGAGGAGAAAGTAGCCGAATATATTATTACCATCTAGAGAAGCTTTACACAGTGGCATGGTACGCGGAGAAAGAAATCGGCAGCCCCAGTTGGCGGCGCGGACCGCGGAGGGCGAAGCGAAGGGGAAGAGAGGCCGAGGAGGTGGAGGCCAAGGGTTTCCTTTTCTACGCTGGCACCCCTCTATGATATTTCCGAATAGCTGACGTCTTCGTACGTGGGGGGACACGGTGGGACCCGCGCAAAGCGGCAGGAGATTGGGGGATCAGCGAGAGGGGTAGAAACGAAGCAACCCCACCCCTGCCCGACTACCCTCTTTCTTTCCCCTGGAAAGCTGCGAGGTTGGCGTTGCTGAAGGAACCCAGCGTAACAGGAACGAGCCACGATAGGAGAAAGAGAGAAACAGCTAGATGGGGTTGGGAGGAGAGAGGAAGAGAGAGAGAGAGAGAGAGCCATGCCGGCGGTGCTGCTAGTCAAACCAAAACTCGGCATGATTAATGATAGCGAGAGGCAGAGCGCTGCTTCAAACAACAAACTTTTCCCAAGGAACGCCGAAGAATATAAGAAAAAATATATAAGAAAGAGGGAACTCTCTTTCTTCGCATCCACCCTTCAGACCAACTAATACCCTCCTAGAGCTCTTTCTCTCCCTCTATTTCTCCTCGCTTCTTTCCTTTCTTCTCCGCTCTGACAGCCTTTCATTTCTTTCCACCGTTCCTTATTCCTTTCTCCCGCACTCCCTCATGGCCCTCCATTCCTCTCCTCCTTTCGCTCCTCTCTTCCTCGTTCTCCGCCGCGACTCGCGATCCACGCTGCCGTATATTCCCTGCCACGACCCGCGAGTCTACATACACAATATACACAGTATACGTGTCTCTGCCAGCGAACAGTGTCCTTCAAACTTCGCGTTCCTTGTTTCTTCGTCCTTGGCAGTAGACGCGGAACGCGGGCCAGGGGACGGTAATTGCGGTGAAACAACGTGGGCGATGAGCGACGAATGCAAGAACTGCGGTAAGCTATTCATTTGGCGCAATTCATCTTTCCTACATGTATAAACTAGGGCTGGGAGTATTTGTCGACTTTTTCGGTATTCGAATATTCGAATACTTCAGTTGCTCAATTATTTGGCGAATATAATTCGAATATCCAAGTATTCGAATATAATTCGAATATCCAAGTATTCGAATATAATTCGAATATCCAAGTATTCGAATATAATTCGAATATCCAAGTATTCGAATATAATTCGAATATCCAAGTATTCAAATACTATTCGAATATTAAAGTGTTCGAATATTAAAGTATTCTAATAGTCCCAGCCCTAGTATAAACGTCCATAGCCTTCGGCGTGCACCTATTTGTTAACAAACCAGAAGCAATGCCACATGCAATCCTTTGTTCGCTTTGTCTCTTATATAACTTTTTAGATACGTGAAGCTGAACTGATCCCCACGTCATTCTCCGATACCATTCCCCGCGTGGAAATTGGAAACCGCTCCCCCTCCCCGTCGTCGAACTTGGAAACTTGGTGGACTATGGCCATCCGCGTCGGTTGCGGATCACACAATCGCCAGTGAGCAAAGGCTTGTGCCGGGACGCGTGTTGCCCCGCAGCTGGCGGTAAAATTGGATCTGTGGCGCGAGGCGGCCGCGTGTAAAGCCAAGCAACGAGGCAACGGAGCGTTGCCCCGGCTGTTCGTTCCCTGTGCATGATCAGGAGTCCGCTCGGAGTCTAGACTCGAGCGACGAATCCGCTCGGTCATCCACGGTCGGCTCGGCCGCTCAACGTCTAACAGTAACTTTCTCTCTCTCTTTTGTGCCCTCCCATCGGGCCCCCGTTCTTCCGTATTTACGTACAGACGACCACGTGTACGAACACCGCTCGAATAATAAACACTTATTAGCTGGCTACCATTTGCGGCCGATTCACCTGATGAGCAGCATTCTCAAGCGATATCCGGCATTGTGCCGCGAATCAATTGACGGCTCGGGCCCCGAGCAGCCCTTTCGACTTTGCCTCGCCGCCTTCGGGGTCTTTGCGTTCAACTAGTCGACGGACTCGGTATGGAGTTATAGCGGATGAACAGGCCCGACGAAAGAAGGCGGGACGAATACCTAAATGTAAATTATATACGCTCGCTTTTGAAGCCTAGGAATGCCTGGTCCATCGATATCGGATACACTACTTCCTTCTGTTAGCGAATCTTAATACTTAAGGAATGCGTTACAATATTCCTCCACTGATTTTTCAAGCTTATGGACTTTGCGCGCAGGCACTCTCCCTTTGCCTTCGGCCCAACAAAATGGCAGAGTATTAATGGCGTTGCGTCGGTACCATTTCCAGTCGATTCACCTGATGAGGTTCATTCTTGGCCTATAATCGCCGCGAACGGCCGCGATCCGTGTAAATCCTCCTGGACCCGTCCTCCTCTTCTTCTTCTTCTTCGGGAACGGTGGTTCGGACGCCGGAGAACGCGAAGAAGCCGGCTAGGAGGCGCGCGCGCCTCACGATGACTAATGACAGACATCGTAAGTCACTCACAAATTGAATTAAACGCGACTGTAAAACCGTGACGCGGCGCAAACAATCAACGGGCTATTCATTGTTAGCGGGCGGGAGAGCCGAATCATTGTCTTCCACGCAAATCAGGTGCCGCGCCGGGTAGCTCTTCAGCGTGAGTCGCTGTTTGGTCCTCGGCGGAGCCGTTCGGTCGCGTTTCAACTGCCGTTATGCATCGACTTTATTTACACAGTTGACGTTCGACTGTTTTGGACGAAATAACAGATCACTCTACTCGTTGAGGATTCAGGTACGTTGCCCTGTGGGTCCCAGTAGTACAACTCGATAATATGGACGCCAACGGTGATGAAATGTCCGTGGACCTCAGGGTCTCTGTTACAACGTCGTCTCTTTGAATGCCACTTGGAAATCGGCTGGAATATTTATTTTCCCGGACGGACAGGACTTGTTCCCGCGCACAAGGGTCCCCGGTAACGCTGCGCGCGTACGATGTTCCGCTCGTTCTTCTTGATCGATCATATATTAGAAGTTACGGAGTGTTTCAGTACACCTACAATGCCTCAGAGACGGGACGATCCATCGTCAATGAACGTCGGAATTACACGGCTAAATGAGATTCTAGCGGCGGTATCAAAGTGGCAGCAGGTGGTCAGGGCCACGGCCATTTTTCCCCGCAGGATACGGTTTGTTGGCTGGCTCGCATTTTACCAGCGCACTGTCTTTCTTCTTGCCTTGCTAAATCCTGCTCCGACCAACGGGCATCCACGGATACCTCGGTCTTCTTCTTTCACGCGCACCTTGCGTCTCTCCGGAAATTTCATTTTCATTTAAGAAACATGGAAGAACAAGGGAACCAAAAGTCGACGAGAGAACGAGGGCTTGGTGTATGATGAATCTGATCTTTCGTAACATCTGTGGAAAACTTTCGACCGTCCGACATGCTTGCGAGTGTGACGCCATTTTACCGAAAATTCAGGTTCCTCTTGGAGAACGCTAATTATCTTCCCACGTGACTTACGAGCGGTATACTTCTAAGCCAGTGGGCCGGGCATCCCCCGGTTCAGCTGCCTAGAAATGGTCACGTAAGACGCCGGAACCATCTTGGCTATTTCATTTTTTTTTCCCTCCTCTTTCCTCCGCTAGAACCCGTAATTAATTATATATCTGAGCATTTTTCTGGGCTTGACTTGATGGATTTTACAAAGGGAGAAAACCAGACGCTCGAGATGGACTTTCCCTTCGTCCACTTGCACGCGGTCAGATATCTTGCGTCCGCTCCGCTGTTTGCAACTTCGTTTCTTCGATACGCCGGGTAAATAAATTTGGAAAATAATGCCGCTGCTGCTTTCATTTATAGCGTTCTATAAATAAGTCCAACATAATATCGTATAACGAGTAGAGGAGGATAGTAATTACCATGGTGCTCAACGACCTAAGGTAAATGATTGTTCATGAATCAGAGGGATTTCGTTGGGATGCGTGCTACCATGTTCCGAGCGCATTAAATATTTATGCACTTGTTAGAAATATAGTGGACTTCCTGAGTGGCTCTCCATTTCTCATTAATCGTAGCGCGCGATCATGGAACAGTCAACGACACTATTCCTCTGGAGTTTCAGCAAATGTACTGCCGCGGAAAAACGAGTTGAACGAGCGCTGACTAATGTGCAAAGCAAGTATGCAGAGAGATTTATTGGGAAACTTACTACACACGATCGAACAACATTCCGCTGTCCTGTTCGCTTTATTGCAAACTCGCGGGGGAAACTTATTTCTCATTATCTCGAGTAGGATTTTCAGAATCAGTACGTTCTTCCGAGTTTAGAATAATTTCGTAACCGGTGGTGTTCACCTAGCTGAAAGTTTTATAGACTCGTTGGCGCCAGAAAGGCAGAAGCCTCGGTAAGTTTGCGACCTTCGAGACTGTAATTCTCACCTGCTGACAATTCCATCGCTGGAAAGGTTCGTACTTTCGCTACCTACGGCTTCAGCTGATCAGTTTGAAATGCCGATCTGACTGGCACTTGACATGCTGCGTCGGAGAACACAGGCACTGGTAACTGTAGGGCATCCACGCCACCGATACCCATCGCTATTAACGGAGGTATCAATATTAATATTAACCAGCTTATTAATATTAACGAGTGCAGGCAGGCAAATCGGGCTAGCTGCAGGAAGACGGGGAATTATCGAGAAATTGCATCCCGAAGGAACAAGACAGTCCGGGACAGAGCGAAATAGATAGGCTGCTCTAAGGGGGCAAAGCCAGTCATCATTAATATTATAGCGCAGCGGCGCTCATCGCGTCAGATCTATGCCGACCTCTTTCTGTCCACGTCCGATACAAGATCCATGCAGAGTCCGAAGGCCAGACACACGCATCAAAAGCCACCTTCCTCCTCGTTTCTCTACCAATCTGCTGAACGCACGCCACCGCGGCTCAGGACGTCCCACCAACCTCTACACTCATTATATCTTCTTGATCCGAGCCTTAAATTGATGACTATCTGTCCACCTGAAAATACGAGATATCCCTGCATCCGGTCCGAACCGATCGGCCAGTCCACGCGGATGCTCTCCTCTCCCTCCTCCTCGCCCTTCTCCCCTCCGTAGCTACGTATCAGTTCGTGCATAATAATTATGAATTACGGGATATAATTAAGAAGGATCCGAAGAGGGACGAGTTGACTGACGGACGCGTACGAGCCAGTCGGACCTCCTCCGGAGCGCGTGTTCGACAGCTGCTGCTTTATTTCTTAAAGGAGTGTCGTGAAAAAAGAAATTGAAAGCCTCGATGTTTGATGCCTTTGCTGCTTCAATTTTCTTCAAATGCTTTCGTCGCAGACAGAGATCTGGCTCGTTGATTTTACAAAAAGCCGACAAGAGTAATAAACGCAGCCTGCATCCTCGATTTTATTGAGGCTACAGGTTTTGGAGAAAAATCGATTTTTTTTATTTCATTTTTGAATATTCTACCTTTTAGGAATAAGTGTTTAATAGGATTTGTTGAAATTTGCAAAATTCCCGAAGTTATAGGCATTTAAGTAGCGGCAAATACGCACTCACGTAAAACTTTGAACTTTTTTTTCTCGAAACAGTGTTCTCAAAATCGATGGGATGTTTTTTATTTTGAAGAATATACTTCTGACTAGGGGAAATCAGAAAAATATACAAAAAATTGAAAATTTATTATTTTTAAACGCGTTAAAAGGACAAAAAATATTGGGAAAAAGTGATTTCAGACTTCAAGTGTCGTTATTTTCTAAAAAAATGTCATTTTTGTATTTTTTTCTGGTTTCTCCTTAGCCAGAAGTATATTCTTCTTTTATGTTCACCATTTTAGAAAACGCAGGCTCCTACATTTTTTACTGTAATTCCTTCAATTTTTGGAATTTCATGGCCCGGGTACGCTTAAAATGCGTAGAAAAGATGTAGCTAGTAAAATATGCAAACATCCTAAAAAATAATTTTCGAAAATTTTGAGGGTAACCTCACCTTTTAAGGGACCTTTTCTGTCCACCAAGTGTTCTAGTTCTCGTCGAATATGTCAGCGCAGCTAGGCGAAAAGAACGACCACTTGGACTTGAAAGGTAGGAGACACAGCTAAGACCGAGATGAATCTCTATCAGCGGAAGAGGCCTACGAAAGGGAGGACCTGATCGGAGTGACAGCTGATCTGGAATTAGCATGATCTGTATCGTACGTGCGTTTGCATAGCTCTACGACTCCACGGTCCCCTCTCGCAGCAAGTGTCGGCGTGTGGCGACGTTTCGAGGAGCGTCGGGGGATCTTTCGTGATCGAGGTGGTGCCATCAGTCACCAGCGACGAATCCGACGGGGGTTGTGCTGTTTGCGCGAACCGCTCCGTTTCAGTTAACCCCGTTCGCCTGCTCTGTTAACCACTCGACGCACGTGACGACGCCTAAGTGTCGCGGTAACTGCTGCATCTCCAAACCGATTCTTGGACGCCTGCCTCGCCCTACATCCGCTCCATCCATTCGGACGGTTTTAATACTAGAGTACCATGAGTCTGCGTGTTTTTTCGCCAACCGAATGGTATTCAACGCGATTCTCTAGGATCCAGCGTCGGTTAGGTTAGGTTTTAATATCCCTATTTCGATTTTCAGGGTTGGGAGGATTTTGATAAATTTTGGGAGAATATGGGAGAATGAAATACAGAGTTAGGTAATACCTACTTGAATAGGTGTAGCTTTATTGCTGTTTATCGTCGATGGAATGACTGTTGTTGGCTGATGTTTTGCACGGAGCGAGAGTAAACAATGAGACATCGTCTGGAGGATTACTTAATTGCGATGGAACGCATGAATGGGCTAAACGTGAACGATTTGCTACTAATGAAACGGCAGAACCGTAGTATTTTTAATACGCCGCGGTACAATCTCGCCAGCTAATGAGTGGCTGGTGTCGGGCCGGAATGTTAATCGGCAGGAATTCATCAATCATTCCTACCAAGAAAATGTGGAACGACGTAATTTACGAAAACTAATCAGATAGCTATGCATTATAACAAGAAAACGAATAGATATAAACCGTAATTACCTCGCCGCAAAAAGTCCAGGCTCAATAGCGTTTCTGTAACTCTTTTTCTCTGCTCTTTCCGGCTTCTTCCCCGTCGCGGTGGAAAAAGTCGCCTAGCCAAGATGGGATTCGATTCGAGAAATTCATCTGACGCTAGCGCCTTTAAATTATCGCATTGTCTTCGGTGCATCTTTAGAATTTCAAATCGAAGCGGAAATCTTAATCTCTCTGGCTTACCTAGAGCTAAATAGGCGAGCTTGAGAAAGGCGAACGACAAACTTGGTAACGCGTAGGATGACGAGAGTTTACAAAAACCGTCGCCCACGAGCAAGTTGAACAAGAGCGTGCAGCATGCAAGGTGTCGCGGGATCCTCGTGCACGTCGGCGAAATGATTGACAAGTATGCAACTCCAGCGGGGCGGAGGACGGAGGGCGCCGCGAGGCGGCGCGGCGGACGCGGCGAAAAGTAGCAAAGCTATTCCTGCGGTTGGTGTTTCCTCGCCATTCCCGACGCCGACGCCAGCCTCGCCAATCAGCCAGCTAGCCAGCACCCTCTCCCTCGTGTCAGCCGTGTCATTAATCTTGCTATGTTTTCTCGCGCCACTCGGATGTGGATTTAGACCCGAGACACCGCCAAGATCTCTGAAAACGAAGGTAACCGCGTCCGCCGTCGCGGCGCGGCGTATCCACTACCCCGCTGCCGTTCATCTTCATTCGACGAGTCCGATCGAACCTGGCCGCTGCTGCCCTCTCTGCCAACGGGAACATCCGCCGGACGTCGCGGCCAAATACGCCGGGCGACGGGAATAGCGCTTCCAGGCTTCTGGTCTTCTCGCGAACCTTGGAACTCGCAACTCATTCAAAGAGATGGTTGCATATCATTTCGAAACCGTTAAACATTACCTTTTATTAAACACATCAGTTCTACTGAACTGAATTCAAACTCCAAGTTACATACACTCGCGTTCGATGAAACATCCTGTAGGCCCGCGTTAAGCTTTAAGCTGAGTTTACATTAGTCCAGTCGCTGGATCCAGTGAGTGGTTTGACTGGAAATTGGTCAATGTCTACATTATTCCAGTTGCTGGATCCAGCGAGTGGTTCTACTGGAAATCAGTCGATGTCTTGATTATTCCAGTCGTTTCTGGATCATTGAAAGTGGTAGACTGTAATAACAATGGATTCACGCAAAACAGGGATAAAAAAACATATGCAACTTGCTTTAATGTTAATTTGTGAAGTAGTCATTGATACAGTTGATGAAGAAATGAAGAAAAAAAAAAGCGGATTTGGATGCGAAACTGAATAAGCAAACACGTGTACGCTGTACTACGCTTCAGGCGGCACTGGACTGAGCCGTCTAGACCAGTCCAGAAACGCTGGAATGTTGTGTTTCTCGATGGAGGGGATAAACACTGGATCGAAAAGTAGACCTTCGATCCAGTCGAAATCTGCTGGAATGACAGCACTGCACTGGAATGAACACACTGTTTAAATTATTCCAGTTCGAATCCAGTGCTCTACTGGATCACTGGACCGGACTAATGTAAACCCAGCTTTACTAGCGATCCAGTTAGGAGGCTTGCGGATGTGGGTTAGGTCAGAGTCCGCGCGGACATAATTGAATATGTTCGCTGTGGGGCGCAGGTGCTACGACCAATTTAAATCGCATCGAATGCCATTCGACCGAAACCGGAATCCGATCGAAGCGTTGCCGCGAATCAGGCCTAATGGAGAAACGGGTAGGCCACGAGTTGATGCACGCGTCCGGTCGGCTGTTACGCGTTTTTGCAGTTTACCCGGCAACGCATGCTCGCCACAATTTTTTCGCAATTCTGTATAACTGATGACGTTTTGATGGGGGGACGGTGTTTACAGGCGAGATAATGACCCCCGCGCCTCGCGCCGGTAGATTCTAATGAAGAAATTCACGTCCCTCGCGGAGACGCGCGCGCGCGCGCGCTTTGCAAAAAGGGTTCGACTCGGACTCCCGTTGCTAAGGACACATTGATGATGTTTGCGTATTAACTAACGACCCTCTCCACCTGTGAGCTTCTTTAATGGAGGAAATTGTGCCTGAAATTGATGCGCCGTCTGTCGTGTGCCGTTCTTAACGACGCGTGCCTCTCCTCGCGTAATCTTCCCTTATCATCGCGCAGTTTTTGCCAGCCACCTCTCTCACCTCGCAGATGTCCAGGATGTTGATGTCCTTTTGGGCGCTTACACTGAATAATGGGGTGCTACGTGGGTAATTGCGATAATACGCGCGACTTTTACATTTCTCGAAAATACCACAAGAATCAGTGAAAATGGTAAACATCGTTTTTGCTCGTTCTCACAATGATTTACAGGTGCCGCGATAAGTGTACATACGCGTATATTATGTGCTCCAGAAAAGTATAGTGGAGAACCGTGAGAAATCGTTAAAGCAACGTTACAAAGTAGTATGCCCCTCGATAATCTTAATTGCGCGTCGACGTGTACTTCATCGACCTTATGGCAAGTTTTTCGATTAGTCGTGCCGGACGTTTTTCATCAGTAGATGCTCGCCGAGCAATTTGTTCTGAATTGCAGATTTTCCATGTTGTTAATAGCTGCGTGTTCTGTTTTTTCACATGTACACCGTGAGTGTGTAATGTGTCATGATTACAAGCCGCGATTAGATACTTACTTGTCACCAATGAGTTAATGAGCTTTATTGATTGACGCTCGCGATACCACTGTTCCGTGATAAGCGAGCAAATTAAGCCCGATTCAATTAAGCGATAATTATAATTCAGTAGCGTATCAGCGCGGCGCCCTCTAACATCGATAAATTACAAACTCCTTCCGCAGCGCGTGCCACGAACCATCCTCAGAGTCATTTTTTCACGAATTAATGGTAATAATAATAATTTCTATTGACGCTGATTACTTTGACGGTTCCTATTACAGGTCCGACGAGGTTTCACGGTGGGTACTTATAATTTACGAAACGCCAAAGTTTTGTAAAGGAAATCACACAGACACTTGGTAAAAAAAAAAATTCCGAGCGATCATTACGCTTATTTTTTCCAAAGGAATCATTACGAAATCCCTGCTTTTTTCCTTTTCCTCCTCTCGATTAGCGAGAGCGTGAAAAGTGGGCAGGCCACTCGATTGGTAATTACGGACGTGTATGCACTTCATTAGCACTTACCGGCGTTTGCGTAACAGCCGCCGTGTCATTTTAATGTGAGCACGATCAAAGATTAATGGACGCGTCGTGGCTGTTACAGAAGGATTCAAGAAAACCCGCGTGCCCGCGTCACACACGCCAGCCCCGACGATCGGCCGTGAATAAAAGGATAGGATCAAATTAAAAAACATGAAACGCCCGACTGCGAGTATCCCTCCGAGCGCCGACGTATCGCGCGGGTCATCCTCGAAAATATAATCAACGAAAATTATCACTTTATCACTCCAGAGCTTCTCAGGAACTCTTGAAAATTTTACAAGAATATGAACAATTTGTAAAGTTTCTTCTCGCCGTCTTCGTCACATTCAAAGAATCTCAACAATTTGCAACTCGAGGATTTCTTCATCAGAGCAGAATCGTAAATTGTCCAGCTCGATTGAAACGAGTCTATAAAATTGCTCGATTTCCATTGATAACGATCGAACGACTCCGACCTTCTAATACCTACGCAGAGACTGGAAGACGTTGAAAACAGCAGTGTTCACATTTGGGAGACCTGCAGAGTGTTGATACTCTCCGAGGATTCTGCTCTGACGAGGGAAGATCCCGAACCTGGAAATTCAAAAAATTCTGAAACTTTGTAGATATGTAGGGAATTTCCTCCTGATTACAACGCAATTTTTTTTCCTGCCCGAAATCACTCTAAGGGGGTGAAAATTAACCCCTCGAAATCCGGTTATATCCCGGTTTTGTGTTATAACTCGCGAACTTTACGAGATAGAAAAAAAGTTTCAAGGCGAAAGTTACTTCTTTTAATTAGATCTATCATTTGGTAAAAAATTATTTTACATTTCACGAGTTATAACACAAAATCGGAAAATAACTGGCGCCCTTTGGTCTATTACCAGAATGTCCGTGGACTCAGGACAAAGCTGTGCGCTCTACAACTGGCTCTCTCCACCTCGTGCGTCACCTACGATGTCATTATCCTCGTCGAAACGTGGCTCAACGACTACATTAATATTGATTATATTTTTAAGGGATATCGCATTTATCGTGTCGATCGCAATCTCCGTACTAGCCCTTTTTCCAGAGGTGGTGGTGTTCTCATTGCTGTCCGCGATATATTTGTAAGTAGCTTAGTTAACATCCACGCTGATCACATTGAGCAATTATTCGTAAAAGTCCACTTCAACCGCACGGCATGTATATTCGGGTCTGTTTATTTACCTCCGGCGTCTGACGTTGCGGTGTATGCCGATCATTGCAAATCTATCGAGGATGTGATGGTATTACATCATGATACGAAAATATATATAATTGGGGACTATAACATACCGCACACCATCTGGTTTGACAATATGCACGGCGCTTTAAACTTTTCGACAATCTCCTCGCCAACTTATCAGCAGGCGTACCTATTGTGCGAGCACCTTAACTTCCTCAATATGACCCAAAGAAATTCTATTCGTAATGCTAATGGCTCTATTCTAGACCTGCTCGTAACGAACGATGACACGGCTTATACGAGGATAGCGACTGACAACCTTCTTGCTACTGACATACATCACCCGGCATTAACTTTTGGTGTCTACGCTCCTGCAGCGGGTCCGAAGCATCGTCCTTACAATTTTGTTCGGCCCAGACACAATTTTAATAACGCAGACTATATATCGATCAATAGCTACCTAGGCTCTATCAACTGGGACCTTACTTTTCAAAATACCGAGGTCGATACTGCGGTCGATATCCTGTATGCGCACCTTACATACGTCACTGAATCTTTTGTGCCCGTATCAGCACGCCGTGTCTCCTCTTATCCGGTATGGTTTTCCAATAATCTTATTAAAATGGTTAAAGAGAAGAAGTTGGCTCACCGCAGGTTTAAGCGTAGCAACCTATACTGCGATTATTTAGTTTTCACGAAGCTACGCACGGACTGTAAGGTGGCTGCCAAAAACTGTTGGTCGTCATACATTTACAGAATTGAGGACACGATACCTCATAACATGAAGGCCTTCTGGAAATTCATTAACTCCATTAAATCTGCTAACACCTCACCAGCCGTTATGCATTACCATGACCAGGATGTTGTTAATCCTTGTGATATAGCTAACTGCTTTGCAACGCACTTCGAATCTGTCTATACTACTGATGGCACACAATCGTTGCCCCTAACGACCACTCATAACCTCGACGTTGGCTGCTTGGCAGTTGGTATTAGCGAAATATTTGATAAGCTCAACGCATTAAATGTCACCAAAGGCCCTGGCGATGATGGCTTGCCTCCAGTGTTCTTCAAATCATGCTCTTTCATCCTCTCAAGAATTCTCTGGATCATCTTCAACCTATCTCTCAAAACCGGCAAGTTTCCCACTAGGTGGAAATCGAGTATCATTACACCAATTTTTAAGTCTGGGGACAGATCGCATATCTCTAACTATAGGCCTATATCTATCCTGAATGTTATGCCTAAAATTTTTGATAATATCATTGCTGGCAAGCTGTCATCGTTAACAAAGAACCTTCTCATTATCGAACAACACGGTTTTGTCGCGAATCGCTCCACACTAACTAATCTCTCGCTCTTTCACCATTATGTGTCACAGGAGGTCGGAAACGGCTACCAGATGGATGTCATATATACTGACTTCAGCAAGGCCTTTGACACGGTTAACCACTCGCTTATCCTTAATAAGTTACACTCTTTTGGAATCTCAGGCGATATGCTATCTTGGTTTGCTAGCTATCTCGTCGGCAGAACCCAAATTGTCGGCTATAAAAACGCACATTCCAGACGTATCATTGTCTCATCTGGGGTACCTCAAGGCTCACATCTCGGCCCTCTCTTATTCAACATATTTATTAATGATATTGCATCAGTCTTTAATCATTGCAAATTTTTATTATATGCCGACGATCTTAAAATCTTTCGCAGAATAGAATCACCTTTGGATGCCTCTCTGTTACAACAGGATCTATCGAATCTCGCCGGTTGGTGCGCCTGTAACTTTATGACACTCAACACCTCTAAATGCAATGTAATGCGCTTCTGTCGCAAAAGAACCGTCTTGGAATGCCCGTATGAGATCAATGGTACTACACTGGGCACACTTAATCACGTGCGGGATTTGGGTGTAACCTTTACTCCCTCCTTATCCTTCGTGGAACACTACAAAAACATAGCACTCGCGGCGTCCAGAGCGCTCGGTTTCATTACCAAATCCACCTCCGAATTTAGCAATCCTTCAACTCTCAGGATATTATACTCTGCGCTAGTACTCCCCCATCTTGAATATTGTTCTCCAATATGGAACCCGTACCACCAGGTCCATACCAACGCACTAGAAAGAGTACAACATAGGTTTTTGCGTTTTATCGCATATAAAATGGGCCAGCCAATTCCCTATTTCTGCCACACATACGACCACTTTCTAACATCTCTTGGCATGCTTTCTCTCCAACAGCGTAGAACCGTATCAGATTTAATGTTTGTTTTTAAGATTTTAAACAATTATATCGACTGCTCCCCAATTTTAGAATTATTTAAACTTAATGCTCCACCTAGGGACCTCAGGAGATTTCCGCTTTTTCACCAGTCACACCACACCTCCGTTTTCAACGAGAATAACACTATCGACCGTCTGTGTAAATTAGCCAATAAGTTCTGTCAAGTTGTTGACTTTTTCTCGAACACCAATATGTTTTTTAAGAATAAGCTCATAATGATATTGCGTAGCAACTCTGTCTAATTAATTTTGTAATCGCGTATACTACACCATGTCACATGTACACTTCCGTCTTCCGTCTTTGCTCATGTACATATTTCCGTCTTTCTGCTCATGTACATTTTATCTTTTCCAAAGGGTGCCCACCCGTATATAACAATAAATAAATAAATAAATAAATAAATAACCACCTTTCAGGGGTTAATTTTCACCCCCTTAGAGTGATTATTGGGCAGCAAAAAAAATTGCGTTTTACTCAGGAGGAAATTCCCTATATATCCACAAAGTTTCAGAATTTTTTGAATTTCCGGGTTCGGTATCTTCCCCTGTGAGTTATTAAAGCTTTCCAGAGCAAACACCTCCAAAGTCGTTTGAGCTTGACAAATCGCGCCCTCCCGTCCGCACAGATGTTTACGATCGTTAGTCCAGCGTGGACAGTGACTAAACACGCGGGATCCCGCAAAAACAATCAATTCACAATGCGCAATTAAAGTTTGAGGCCGCCTGTACAGGCTGCGGCAGGAATGTGCAAGCTAACGCAAGGTGTGCAGCACGGTTGCGGGTCGCTGTCACACGTAACACAGTTCATCGTCGGGCGCACGCACACGCATTCGCAAACGAGCCCGCGGTATTAATAGCGATCATTAATTCTTTATCACCTTTGGCATATTTTTTACACCAGCTTGTTCGCATACCTGGCGGAGACGCCTCGTCAGAAAGTGTATCCTGAGGAACGATCGCGGGGAAGCGAGCACGGCGAGAGCTCTTTAAACGCGAGGACGCGCGTCATCCTCGAAGAGTAATTGCGCACCACATACGAGTAATGGCGACATTCTTGCGGAGGGACGTTGCGAATTTCTCGGTCGCCGTGTCGCGTGCAATCTCGCGTTCCGTGGCGCGGTTTGCAGGTTGAAGTTAAAGTTAGACACGTTCCCGGGGCAGGCTAAGCGAGATCGACGGAAGTGATTCGGATGTTCGAGGGATCTGCAAGTAAGCCCTGTTAGGATCGCCGTGGTAAATCCTTATCGGTAAATTGTACGCGAGGGAATGATCGATCGGGTGTGTTTCGCGACGGAATCGCGTTTCCGCTCGAATGTCGTGCATGCAAAGTGATACCGTTGCTTCGAGACCACTGTAGCTCTGTATGCACCACACAAACCTCTCTAGAACCGAATTTGTCGCCTCTTATCAAACAAATTCGGATCTACAGGGTAGATGTAGAGCATTAACTGGGCCCGCTCGTATCGGCACATAGATCTCACGACATTCACGTTTTTGTTTCTCTTAGTTTCTTCGTTACGACTTTGTGCAACGTACGTGTCAGTTTAAACCTCTTCCTCGGCCCAGTATGCGACAGTGTCCCACCTTTTCCTGTCTTCCGGGACTCGTCTACCTGAAAATGTTATCCAATTAGCGTTTCAGGTGGCGCTGAGGATGAAAAGAAAATAAATGAAAGGATCTCCTTTTGGGCGAGCTTGGAATTTTTTTGCAAAAGATCTGTCTCGATTGGCAGAAGTGTGTTCGCATTCCAAACAGCCAAGTGTTCTCAAAGGATCCGATAAACAGTTAAAATTGGCGCTCTCACTAGCCCAGATCAAGAGTCCTCGAAGTGCAGAGTCATTCGAAAATAGACCGGTTGTGCCGAGTCACTCTTCCAACGAACAGGGAAGCATCTATTTCTGCTGAGCGTGTCGTGCAACGAACCTCTCGGCGTTCGCGAAAAAAGGTAACTTCGTAGAAAATCAGCGCGCGTAGAACTTATCAGATTCGTAATATCGATCATTCGGTCTGATGAAAAAGAGAGCACGCGAAAGTTAGCGAAGTTGTACCTCTATTCAAGGAATTGCGAAGTCAGGAGTACGGTGAGAATGAAACTTTGTAGAAGAAACTTAACATTTATCACTAACCAGCCTCTCGCTTTTCTATTGGGAAGTTGTTCCAACTTGAGGGCATTTCGACCAATCTGACAACGTTTTTACATATCAAGATATCCTTCATGGCCCGCGTCCCAAGTTCTGAGAAACATACCGGGGTCGCGGCAGCTCTGTGATCGTGGAATAACGAAGGAACTGGTAGCCAGAGGTAACGCTAGGATTCGATGGTTCGGTTGACTGGCTCCGATACGCCGTTAAAGATAAATCCTGTTATGTCACTTGGCACACTTCCCGGGAGTATATCATAGCGGGTTATCTTAGCGACAATAATCATATTACACCTGCACTACCGATAGTGATTGATGCTCGTCCCTGGGATCGAAAGCACCTGACCGTTAACGGCTCACGGATGACACAGCTGAATGTAGCAAGGTCGTGTTCTCTTTCGTCCTCCTTCTCCTCTTATTCCGTAGCGGTACAGCTCCTTTTATTTGAGCACGCGTGTCGATGTACCTTGCATTTCCAGGTTACTTGGTCAGCTGGCGTGCCTGTGTTTACCTGAAATCATCGTCAGACCCTGGTTAGAGGCATAGATATCCTGATACCGTGTTCCCCGACCGTGCGAATCAACTAGACCCGCGGGACAATACCTACTTAGGTACGTGAACTACTTAGGAGGAAAGATCCCCAAGTGGGAATTTGGAAAAATTATGAAACTTTGGGGATGTGCAGAGGATCTATAGGTATGTATTGCGTAATTTTTGTTTGATGCTCTGAGTCACTTTAAGGGGGTGGAATTGACCCCTGAAATTTAGGTTATTTCCCGGGTTTGTGATTAGGTATAACTCACGAATTGTAAGAACTGTGAGTTACCAAATGGTAATTCTAATTCTTCTCTCAGAAGACGTAACTTTTGTCTGAAAACTGTTTTCCTGTCTCTCTGAGTTTTTCTCTCAGAATTCTCGGAATTTTCAAGACTCAATTTCACCCCCTTAAAGTGACTTTAAAATTGCGTAATACATACCTATATATTCTCCACATACCCCAGAGTTTAAAAATTTTTTGAATTTCCGGTTTAGCAATCTTCTCTCGTTATTTCACTCGAAGGATTCTGTCGATAGGGATTGGTTCCTTCAGAGTAGAGGAATTGGGAGGCGCTGAAAATGGCAACTTGCTTTCCTGAGTCGAAAGATTTGTTTTTTTTTCAGCCTACTCTCCGGATAGCTTGTTCGTTGGATTAGGGCGTGTTCGTTTATATTGTGAGCCTGGAAGAAGACAGCCTTTGTAGGGTGTCAAAATATTTTGTAGGATCACTTTGTTCAGAGAATCGAAAGCGATAGGACACCGATAAGCTTCCATGATCCTTCGACATCTACAGGGTGTCCCAAAAATGCTGTGGGACCTTAAAGGGGGTGATTCGGGGGGTGATTGTAAACAACTTTTTCCTTTGCGAAAAAGTTCTCCGATGTTTCGTTAACGAGATATTAACAAAAAGAACCGACCAATCAGAGCGCGAGTCTGACGGCCGAGTTCCCGCGCTAGCGTGGCTTCGCGCCGCGCTGCGAGTGTGAACAAGCAACTCGGCATGCAACGAAGAAAATTGTGTAGAATGGCTAATGAAAAAAAAGGAACAAATAAAATCGAACGCGTTGTCATGGTTTGTTTGTTATTTAATGTGAATATTTAATAAAGGATAAATGGATGAAAATCACGTGTAACGTAAAAAGACGAATACAAAGTTTTTTTTTTAGAAGATTCGAAAATAATAATTATTTGAAGTGGGAGGATAAGGAATACGTAAATTTACGAAAAGGTAATGTAACGGGAAATTAACGAAAAGTGATCGTAGTTCGTTATTGTGTTAAAAATCCGTAATTCAATAACGGCCAGCACTGTTGGTGATAACGAATAAGTCTGTTTAAAAAGCCCGAATAAATATTATCGCCGGAAATAAGTCATCGCTTGCGTTAAATTTAAAAATGAATGATTACCAATGAAATAACTAAAACTCACCCTTGTTGGAAATTCACCTGCAGCTTGAAAATCTGTGTCACAGGGTCACTGAACCGATCCTGGTCATCGATGGACGAGCCCAGTGCACAGCCGATCCCAGGTATACGACACTACCCAAAGTTAAGGGTCGCAATGTCAGGTGCGTCCAGGTCAACGTGCCGAATATTCACTTCACTGCACGGCTACTAACACTGATCACTTTATTTACTTTTTATGGAACCTGTTGTTCCTACGTTTTAAAAATTGGTGGCCCCGAATGGGGCCGATTGTTGGCAATTGAAGAATCGGAATATTCTAGCGCAAATGCTCGCGCAGCAGCACTTGCGTTCCCGTCGTTCCGGGCGTACACCCAGAACATCCGGTAGTATTCCTGGGCTGTGAACATTTCTGCAACGCGATTTCTAGCTGACTGACAGGATTTTTTCCAAGCAACTTCCGCTACCCCCAAGTAGCTTCTCTGGTTCCATTATGAGTTAACTCCCACCAGGCCAAGAGGCTTTAGGTAAAAAGAAGCCAGCACCCTTTCGGAACACACGTGTTTTGCAGAAGTGCAACGAAAACTTTCACAAAAGCCCGCGCTTCGTCCTTCTACTGCCAATGTACCCATTGCTTCGAGATAGAAAACAGACACCACGTGTATCGGTTCGAAAGGGTCCGAAGGGACGAGGCGGAGAAAGTCTTCGAGTTGCTATAAAGAAGAAAATGCATACCATTCCTGTAGTCCCGCCTGCTTCGTTCTACCCTCAAATTAAAGACGGATCCCTTATCTCTCGTGTCTAAACACGCGCTCGAGTTTCAAAACAAAAGCACGCGTCGACGTATTCCGTGCGAGAGACGGTGGGCTTGAAGTCTGATTGGCCCTAGTCGAACCAATCTGCCCTGCATCCCTCCCAAACGGCCACTGTCCTCAAGAGGCCCTCTTGACAGCAATATCTCCTCCCCAAGGCCCACCTTCTCTCGCACCGAATACGTCGACGCGTGCTTTTGTTTTGAAATTCGAGTGCGTGTTTAGGCACGAGAGATAAGCAGGCCCGATTGGTTAGTTTGTGGCCAATCGGACCTCAAGCCCACAGCCCTCGGGCCTGCTTATCTCTCGTGCCTAAACACGCGCTCGAATTTCAAAACAAAAGCACGCGTCGACGTATTCGGTGCGAGAGAAGGTGGGCCTTGGGGAGGAGATATTGCTGTCAAGAGGGCCTCTTGAGGACAGTTGCCATTTGCGAGGGATGCAGGGCCAATCGGACCTCAAGCCCACAGTCTCTCGCACCGAATACGTCGACGCGTGCTTTTGTTTTGAAACCCGAGTGCGTGTTTAGACACGAGAGATAAGCAGGCCCGATTGGTTAGTTCGGGACCAATCGAACTTTAAGCCTACCTTCTCTCGCACCGAATACGTCGACGCGTGCTTTAGTTTTGAAATTCGAGCGCGTGTTTAGACACGAGAGATAAGGGATCCGTCTTTAATTTGAGGGTAGGACGAAGCAGGCGGGACTACGCGCAGTCAGCGGAGTACCCCTTCTTTTCCTATGTCTCTCCGCGAGACGTATTGATGCTGGATAATACTCTGTAATTTCTAGTTCTCCAAAATTAATCCGGCTGATCAGCCAGAGCATTTCGTCAGGGTCGCGGTTTATGACCGTATTGTCCCGCCAGTCGGCGGTAGAGAACGGTTTCCTATAGTTTCGGATAATTTATGACTTAATTGGTTCCGCCTCGTAGTAGACGTGAACTCAGGGTGTCGGAAAGGGGAAACAGGAATGGTATGCATTTTCTTCTTTATAGCAACTCGAAGACTTTCTGCGCCTCTTCCCTTCGGACCCTTTCGAACCGATACACGTGGTGTCTGTTTTCTATCTCGAAGCAATGGGTACATTGGCAGTAGAAGGACGAAGCGCGGGCTTTTGTGAAAGTTTTCGTTGCACTTCTGCAAAACACGTGTGTTCCGAAAGGGTGCTGGCTTCTTTTTACCTAAAGCCTCTTGGCCTGGTGGGAGTTAACTCATAATGGAACCAGAGAAGCTACTTGGGGGTAGCGGAAGTTGCTTGGAAAAAATCCTGTCAGTCAGCTAGAAATCGCGTTGCAGAAATGTTCACAGCCCAGGAATACTACCGGATGTTCTGGGTGTACGCCCGGAACGACGGGAACGCAAGTGCTGCTGCGCGAGCATTTGCGCTAGAATATTCCGATTCTTCAATTGCCAACAATCGGCCCCATTCGGGGCCACCAATTTTTAAAACGTAGGAACAACAGGTTCCATAAAAAGTAAATAAAGTGATCAGTGTTAGTAGCCGTGCAGTGAAGTGAATATTCGGCACGTTGACCTGGACGCACCTGACATTGCGACCCTTAACTTTGGGTAGTGTCGTATACCTGGGATCGGCTGTGCACTGGGCTCGTCCATCGATGACCAGGATCGGTTCAGTGACCCTGTGACACAGATTTTCAAGCTGCAGGTGAATTTCCAACAAGGGTGAGTTTTAGTTATTTCATTGGTAATCATTCATTTTTAAATTTAACGCAAGCGATGACTTATTTCCGGCGATAATATTTATTCGGGCTTTTTAAACAGACTTATTCGTTATCACCAACAGTGCTGGCCGTTATTGAATTACGGATTTTTAACACAATAACGAACTACGATCACTTTTCGTTAATTTCCCGTTACATTACCTTTTCGTAAATTTACGTATTCCTTATCCTCCCACTTCAAATAATTATTATTTTCGAATCTTCTAAAAAAAAAACTTTGTATTCGTCTTTTTACGTTACACGTGATTTTCATCCATTTATCCTTTATTAAATATTCACATTAAATAACAAACAAACCATGACAACGCGTTCGATTTTATTTGTTCCTTTTTTTTCATTAGCCATTCTACACAATTTTCTTCGTTGCATGCCGAGTTGCTTGTTCACACTCGCAGCGCGGCGCGAAGCCACGCTAGCGCGGGAACTCGGCCGTCAGACTCGCGCTCTGATTGGTCGGTTCTTTTTGTTAATATCTCGTTAACGAAACATCGGAGAACTTTTTCGCAAAGGAAAAAGTTGTTTACAATCACCCCCCGAATCACCCCCTTTAAGGTCCCACAGCATTTTTGGGACACCCTGTATACCGCAGTCGATAATCCTCTTCGAATCCTCTCCACCCGCCTGCTAATCGGGATTAACTCGAATTAAGGCGGGTCGAGTTTAGGCTGCGCCGTCAAAACACTTTAAGCTTAATGCTACAAACTTAAACTCTTATTTGCGCACCTAAGGTCTCTGACTTCTTAACACTCCGTTCGTAAGTACAGAAATCTTCAGTTGCGGACAGAAACAAGAGAGCTTAGTCTAACGAGCAGTGGAAAATTGGTTCGAAACCTTAATCCCGTGAAATGTGACTTTAACGATGATATACGAAACGAATCCTATGTGTGCACTTACTTATAGCCAGGTAGACATTGATTTGTTCCCTGGGGAAGGGAATAATATCCCCTCTGGGACTAGAAAAACGACGCGGATGAAAGTTAAGAAAGTTTTTAAGATTCAAAGTATTAAAAGGAACTCGAATCGGAGAGTTGAATTTTTCCAAAATTCGCAGTTTCCCATTTCGAAGCATCCCAGTGCATTTGTTCCCTGGAGGAGGGAATAATATCCCCACTGGGACTAGAAAAACGACGTGGATGAAAACTAAAAAAGATTTTAAGATTCAAAGTATTAAAAGGAACTCGAATTGGAGAGTTGAATTTTTCAAAAATTCGTAGTTTCCCATTTCGAAGCACCCCACTACATTTGTTCCCCGGAGAAGGGAATAATATCCTAACTGGGACTAGCAAAACGACGCGGATGAAAGCTAAGAAAGTTTTTAAGATTCAAAGTAATAAATGGAACTCGGATCAAAAAGTCGAATTTTTCAAAAATTCGCAGTTTCCCACCTCGAAAGCACCCCAGCGCAGAGGGCGTATTCTCTCCAGCAGCCCCCGGAATCCGATAGGTGGAGCGTAATCGGTGGTCGTGGACGTTTCGCCAGCGTTTCCCTCTATCGATCGGATAGTCACCCCTTGGTTCGCCATTACTGGCTCGCCCGCGAACCCCAGCAACGGCGACGCTATTATCGTCATCCCCCTGTTCACATAATTTTCGGTATTAGAACTGTTGCTTCGGGGCCATTGAAACTTCTCTGGCCCTCTAGCTTCGAACTCCTGCCGGAAGTTACCCTCGCGTAATGTAACTACCGCGAATTCTGATATACGCGGCATTTCGCGAGCTTTAATGCTTTGGAAAATACTGCTTTCCTATTAGCGACTAATAGTCGGTGAGAGAATGCGTTTATTTGGAGTTGCCGGAGTCGGGGAAAGTTCTTTAACTCGTTCAAGTTTGAAATGTTTAGCAGTTTCGACTCAGCGCTTGGTAGAAGCATCGTAAAGGGGTTAGAGGAAATGGAATTTGGGAATTCTGAAATTGCAAGGACTTTATGATTAAATGAAGAAATGTCCTTGTAGAAATCACTGTAAGTGCCAAAAATCAAATTCTCTTGTACCGCAAATTGGGGGAACATTGGCGCTACTTAATATACATATGTTAAAAAGAAAAACGAAAGGATTTTATGCATTTTCAAATTTGTAATACAATCATATACTTAAAGCAAATTTAAAAATCTTAAAAAAAATGAGAAAATATAAAAGAGAGCGCATTGAACACAAAAAGAAACAAATTTAAGTGTTAATGTAAGTTCAGATGTGGTAAAACTTTAGTTTTTATATCTGATGTGCCAATGTTACCCCAAATAAATAAATAAAATTGAACTAATTAACATGCATTAAGGAAGAAAAAGGATAAAAATTTAATGCATTTTGACACTTGTAGTACACTCATAAAAGATGCAATGTTATGATAGGATACTTAAAGCAAATGTAAAAAATGTTAATTTTTATATTTTATAGCAAAATTTTCCCCCAGTTCTTTTTTAATTTTGACGCTTACAGTGTTTTCTACGAGGACACTTTAATCATTTATAAAAAACTAAGGTCGCATACCTGAAACAGGTGCCCTCGAAAGGAACTGTTGGTTTAATTGTAATTTGGAGTGAATCACTGTTCTTTGCGTTTTGAGTTTAAAATTCCGTTGCGGCCAAAAGGTGTACCTGTAATAAAATTATGTTAGGCAAGTTTTACTTCCATTTCCATTCGATACGCACCTTTCGATTAAACAGTCGGAGGTTGAACGTCGATGAGAATCATTTCGACTAGTTGGAATATCTGAAACGAAGAAAGTATTCTAATAATAAGAAAGCCCTATCGCGCACGGCAGAATTAACCTCGTTTTAAATTCTATAGAGAACATAAGTGAAATGTAGAGTACCGTGTAAGTAGCGATAAAAGCAGCCGAGTCAGCATCAATCAACCCTTTTACCGCCAGAGCCCCTCTTGGAACAATCGACATCCGCACCCTACCCGGCCTGAAAAATAAACCAATCGTGAAACAACTTTTACTTACGCGGCACACTGCTCGGCAAAAGTTTTTACTTTCACCCTGCAAAAAGCACGAGCTTCCTCTCGCGATTCAAACTGCGACGAATCGTGACGCATCGTTAAGAAATTCGTTAGTAAACGGAAACAGGAGGGTGCATCACATAGCGCCAAAAAAAAAAAAAAAATAAAGAACAATCAGACAGACCACGAAATTTTGGAACTTATTTAAAAAAATTCATAAACATAACATTTCTATGGAGAACTTGACAATTCCTCATGAAACTAAAGAACAGGTAGAGAGGATTGAGGCATTGAGAGCAAAAACAAACTACCTAACTCACATTTTTTATAAAATTGAGTTAGTAGCAATAATGTATTCCAATAGGCTTAACTAATGATATAAAGTAGGATAAATTAATTTTTTTTGTCAATGTGGGTTAGTCTGTTTTTGCTCTCAGGGCCTCGATTCTCTTACGCCTACGAAATCAAATCACAAATTCACTAATACACAATGGAAGAAACAAGTAAACGGCGCTTCAAAATCCGACTCTATGCTCCCCACGCGAATTTCACAAGATGTACAACCGGAGCTGCATAGTAAAACCACAGAGCCATCACAAATTTCGTACAAGAGCTTCCAAGTAGTTAAAGGCGCGTGCGACCGAATATTTCGAAAGAAGCGATAAACGACGCCGAGCGCGCATCGAGCACCATAAAATCAACATACATTTGAATAAAGTGTCCGGGCGCGAGTGTCGGATCGGTAGCAGTGGCGTCCGGAGCCGAGCCGGTGATCCTCTGTTATATCACGTCGCGGCGTCGGAGAGTAGATAAGGGCTTGGTGTTGGTCGATCCGGCGTAACAACACAAAGAGGAACACCGGCTGGTCTGATGGCTGGAAGTGCTGGAACGGGACGTGATGGCTGAACCGACGAGTAAACCAATAAACGGCGCAACAACCATCTGCTTGCCAGCCGGCCGGGCCGCGGCGTATCTCTTTCTCCCCCGTGCCCACGGCCCGGGACTCCTCTGTCCTCTTCCATTCTTCTTCTCCCCTCGGCTCCGGCTCCTTTCTGTCCCTCTATCCCGCCGTTCACCTTCCCCTCGCCCCACCCCGAAACCACCGCCGTCACCATTTTATGCGTTCCTGAAATGAAATCCATGCGAGGGCTCAGCATCCGTGGGGAACTCCCGCGGCTTTTATTCCACGACGATGACCGGGCCCGCCTGGCGGTCTCCCGGCGAAACGCGATTTTCGGCTAACGAGGGAATTTCCAGAGATAACGCGACGCTTCGGACCGCCAGAGACACCCCCGTGGTCAGCCGTTTTCTTCCCAGGGCAGGGATAGCGACGTGCGGGGTAGTAAAAGTGAAATCGACGCGGTGTACAGGCTGATGCATGAGTGACGGTCGCTGGTGCCTCAGTGGCAGTTGGCAGCTCGGGTGGGAATGGGGATAAGTTGTAAAAGGGGTTTTAATGGACACAAAGATAATTGAACTACCGTTTTTATGATAATATTTATATAGATATTTATTCAACTAAATTGAGGACGTTAAAGATTCAACTGCTTTGAACTGGAGAACGTGACTGAAGATCTCGAACCCGGAATTTCATAAAGTCCTGAAACTTTGTGGATATGTAGGGAATTTCCTCCTGATTACAACGCAATTTTTTTTGCTGCCCAATAATCACTCTAAGGGGGTGAACATTAACCCCTGAAAATTCGGCTATTTTCCGATTTTGTGTTATAACTCGCGAACTGCACGAGATAGAAAAAAAATTTCAAGACAAAAGTTACTTCTTTTAATTAGATCTATCATTTGGTAAAAAATTATTTTACATTTCACGAGTTATAACACAAAATCGGAAAATAACCAAATTTTCAGGGGTTAATGTTCACCCCCTTAGAGTGATTATTGGGCAGCAAAAAAAATTGCGTTGTAATCAGGAGGAAATTCCCTATATATCCACAAAGTTTCAGAATTTTTTGAATTTCCGGGTTCGGTATCTTCCCTTGTGAGTTATTAAAGCTTTCCAGAGCAAACACCTCCAAAGTCGTTTGAGCTTGACAAATCTATATACCCTATATACTCTCCCCTATATACCTAAAGTAATGTTAAATAGACTTATACGTGGGTAAAGGACGAAGATGTTAGCAATGTACGTAGAAGGAATTGAATAAAAGAGAAATTGATAAACAGTTGGGAAGTGGAAGGCAATGGAGGTGGCCTTCTAGAATTTGGAAATACGTGGCAGACTGGCCGCTGAATCGAAGGTCGATCGGCCGCCATTATTTCGTCCCTATTAGCTGCAAAGGTCTGCGATACCTGCTCCGAGGCCGGACAACGAAAAAGTTGAACAATAGTACAGCGAGCATCCCTGCTATATTGCCGCAATAAAACTAAGTTGACGGTGCCTCCGTAAAACCGGGCAGGGAATTCCAAGAAGATTCTCAGCGGCCCGTTAACTTTGCATTTTAACGGTGACTTCGCTTCTATTCTTCTAAACATCCAAGCCCGGTTTTCTTTTTCGTTCCTACTTAAGTAGCCATTTACGAGAGAACGATTTAATTAAAATCTCCAGCTCCATCTAAACGAGTATTTTAATTCATCGATGTTTAAACAATCGAAATTTCTTGCCTCCAACTGTGCATGGAACAGAAACGACGCCAGCTACGAGATAAACTCTTTTAACGGTGAAAATCTCGCCTTTCGGATGCAAAACATAAATGAGGTTGAATTTACGTGCGTTCTGCGGCATCGCGTATCAGTCTCAGTGGTGTGGGAATCGACTTCTGCCCATATGGCAGACTGTAAAAGACTAATGAGACCTCGTTCCGTCTCCCATGGTCGAATTGCGGGGCGTGACGTCACTTCTCGCGGAAACGCGGTAATTTATGGCTGCGACGCTTTAATTTCTCCATGTCAGGCGCCGTGAAATTGTTGGAAACGGCGGCAATGTGTCGCAGAAAAACTGGCGATGAATTCGTTTATTTCAACAAATTTTCTATTTGCAAAAAATTAAGTTTACTCCAAACAGTGGATTATTTAAATCGCAAGTATCTTTGTATTCCGGTTCAAGGAAAGGAAACTCGTTACAATTTCTGTTGTTTCCTCCGCAGGATTTCGATTAGAATGATAAATCAGCAGATGGTCACGCGAGGTTTTGCGCAAACGAATCGTTAAAGCTTTCAACCCGGGAGCGGTGGCAGATATTCGATGAATCGACCGAGTACCCACGGTTAACTTTCGTTGAATCTGCATGGCCCGCCCACGCTCATTTCCATTTCATCGGAGTAAAAACGGGACTCCGATAAGAAGTTATACAAAGAAGCTTACATTACAGCCTCGTGAGCTGTTACATTTAGATACTGGAACAGGTTCGCGCACTGTCAGGATTTTTTAACGATAACGACGATGTTGAATTAAAATTGCGGTGAACGTTCAGCGAACATTCGCGATAATAAATGTGGACCTGGAATCGATTTAGGTGGAATGAAATATCGGACAGATATCTATCTAGAGATCTCGTTTGGAATAACGAGAATTAAGCTTTCCGCATGGGAGTAATAGGAAAAGTGTGATTATGAATGGAATTACTGCGTGTCAGGCGGAGGCGCGCAACAAATAAACGTGTTGAAAGATTGTGAGTGATGCGTTTCGTGTCCAAAAATCACGGCTCGTGTATTCTCTGACGTCGCGGAGGACAACAACATCGATCACCTGAGGCTTTGTCGCGTCATGCCGCTTCGTGTTCATTCAGGTGTCGATTCACCAGGCCTGTCGATATGTTTTACCTAATAACACGCCCGAGGAACGGCGTGTACTGTGTGTATAAGTTTCCGGTGTCAATGAACCTATGCCCAGACAAAATTCAGACCAAGTTACTCGTCGATTTCGAAAACTGTCAGAGTTAACAGCAATCTTTTGGGTTTTTCTTACACTGGTTCCTCAAATTCAATCATTTCTGCTCCATCACACGCAGCAAGATGGGTGCAGCTCCATAAAGATTTACCAACTTGGAGTGAATTAGAGAAAACTGTTTATAAAATTACTGCTTTGACTTAATATTGAAAAATATATATTTTCACAGAATAAGTAAGTAGTGGTTACTGAGTTGATAAGTCTTTAATTCTATTTTTGGCGAATTTTTCAAATTTGGGTAATGGTTACAAATTCAAAATTTGTAATAAATTGCTCATTCGTTATGGGATTAGCATCAAACATGCGCCCAACGATGTAGAATTTTGTTTTACATATATTAAAAATCGTAACTCAAAAAGTGTAAAAAATGAATCTGCACTCCCCTCGCTGCAACGTTCTGAATTTGATTACACGCTAATTTTTTCGCGCGCAATTAAGTTACTTCCATTGTAAGATACAAAGCATTCAAAACTCCAATTTCCAATACTGGAATTTTCACCAAAATATTTTCCTTATGAAACCTACGAAGCAACTCCGTCGAATAAATCCGACACGAGCGACGGTATTGAGCGTATTTTCAGAAAGCTCCGTCTACGAATCAAGGTTGATTTATCGGACCAAGTCGAAAATGAAGGATCGAGCCGGACGTGGCGGCGAGTTTAGGGATCGGAAGGCTAAAAGTGGAATGTGGACCGAGTGAGTCCTTGATTGGAGTTATAGCCGGTTTGCCCGCGTGCACACACGTCCGCTTGATATTGTCGCCTTCCTGGACGGACTCGAAGATGACTCGCTGAATGGAGCCACGTAGGATGCCCGCTTTCCGTAGAAAACACCCAAGTCTTTCAGAAAACCGACCGTCCCTTTCCCAATTTTAAAAACTCTTTCGATAAACCGATCGAAGGAGCTCCTAGGTTCCTTGAGTTCGCCTTGGAAAGAGACGCTCGTGGGGCAATAATATCACGGGCACGTTCAGCGTTTACGGCACGTCCGAATTATGTACATAGCAAAGTGTGTCGCGCGGGTGAGGAGGACTGTGGAAATCGATCGGCGTCCCGCCAGATTCCGAGATGCTAGCCGATATTCGCCAGTGTCGGCGCCACTGTGCCACTTCTTTCCCCGTTCGAAACAGAAATGTGTAACGGCCCTCCCGATCCTCTGTCTTCCCTCTTAATGCGAGGCTCGAGAGTTAGGAGACTATTCGTCGCATGGAGCAACTCGAAAACATTCCATCAATTATTCACGAACGAGGATGCTGGCTCGACTTTAACTGAGATACACAGGGGACTCCCAATTTCGATCTTCATAGCACATTTTTCAATGTTTACTTATTATAATACTTAGAACATACTTCTGGAAGAGAATTTACTACTCATCTGCGGTTTAAAGAGTGCAATGGTGATGTTTATATTACTGTTTTGCAAGTGTGATTAAAGACCCTTAATTTGGGAGGCGGGAAAAGAGAATTGAGGGTTTTACTGGTGTATACATGGTCTAATAACTGTTTAGAATGATCGAAAGTAATGCTACATTCTGAATAACTTGGGTAGAGTAGCAGGATTTAATGTGAAATTGTAAACAAAGGCTTCTTAAAGTAGATAAAGTCTGAGGAAGTAGGTATCTAAATTAGGTTACGCCATTGTAAATGTATACTCACTGGAGAAAAAGGTATTGCTTGCTGTCAAGCATTTAGATGAGCGGCGATGAAACGTTGGTGGGCATCACAAAGTTTCCATCATCCCTCGGCTCCTTCGACACGAGATGCCAGCAATGGATTCCTGACGAGTCTGCGCTCTGCGGGGTTGAAAACGCATGCATTAACGTCGACGTAGTTAACTCTAAATGGAATCTTCTTAACAAATTCAACGTACTTGTCAACTCCAAGGGAGCCTCAGCGACCACTCGATTTCTGTGACATCCTGAGTTCGTTAGGATCAAAATCCCTCAGCTTCCCCACCATCACTTTCCACTTTGCGTTAATCGAAAGTAAGGTGCAGCTTATCAATCGAAATCGGGGGCTTCGTCCGCTCTGACATCCATTTTGCGTCTAGCTAACACAGAGAGGCTTCTTCGAGCACCCCAACAGTCACGATTTGCCATTCGTCGCTGCGGCCCAAGCATCGGCAATCGACCACTCTCGGGAGGCTCTCAATTTTCATAGAGTAACAAGTCACGAACCACCGATTTTCAAGCCTCCAAGTTGCGCTAGCGATATTCGATGGAGAGGTGAGCACGATGGAGGCGCGAACACAAGGTTTTTCGGGGATCACAGGATCACGCTCAGGCGCCGTGGGATCTCGGAGTTTGCGCGGCAGAAGAGAGCACGGTCGGATCGACGCTGGGCGTCGCCATCGCGGGGTTGAAACGGCCAGAACGGAGCAGGGTGGCTATAGACCGAGGGCCAGAGAGGGGGAAAGTCGGCGCGGAAAGAGGAGCACACAGTGGCGTGTCCGATCAGCTCCACGGAGACCTGCAGACTGTTCCGTGGCCCGTCTGGTCTCGTCCCTCCTCGGCCCAGGAACAGTCATTAACATAAATTGTCTTCGGTGACAGTTATTTCTACCACTCTTCCACCGGCTCTGCTGAAATAATATTAGGCCGTCGCCTCGCGGAACTTTTCTCACTCTGTATATCTGCTATACTTATAGGTAACTGCAAGTAAGAGAAATTAATTCGATTTTTCAAAATAGGTACACACTTTGTATTCTTCGTACATGTTCTAGGAAAAATAATAAACCTGTAGGGGAGACCGGGGCAGGTTGTAACAAAAAAGTTTTCATAGTTTTTTTCGAAAGTGTTTTCCTCAATCACGATATAATTTGCGTGACTTACTACTTACGAAAGTAGTAACATTTTGCAATTTACCCCGAGCTTGAATTTTTGCGTTGTACCTCAGCAAACGAGAAACTAAACATCGAATTACTAAAATGCGTACACATTATATGTAATAAACCAATGTGTACTGATTCGTTTACGACAAGGAAGCAACAATTCAAACGGTTTCTAATGACAGTTAATTTTAATAAATGTGCTAAGACAAAATTTACTTACGTGCTCTAAATACTAAAATTCTGGGCTATAATCGCAAAATGAATACATTACGCTCGTCTATGCGATTAAAACCGACGGTGCTAATATCGTGAAGCAGCTCTCGCATGCTGTGGGTTGCCAGATTTGTGCTTCAAAAGATTTTACTTATGTTACAATTTACTCCGCGTTACAATCTACCCAAGACCCCCCTACTTTTCCTCCATGCTTTCCGTAGATTTGGGATTTTCGTGATCGATCCAAGATTTCTAGTTCACATCCGTCACCCGACAAGGCGTCGATAGACAAAATATACCTACGCGGCGATCGAGCGCGATGACCGGTTGCGCGAGCTTTCAAGTGACCGGTTCCCATCGGGATCGTCTCTTGTCGATGATTCTACAGAAGCATCCATGACGTTGCATAATTACATGCAATTCTGTCTGGCTGGTTTCCTTTGACCCGTTTGAAAATTCTTGAAAAATTGACATAGAAAGTCCTGGTGCGATATCGTATTTTATCGTGACCTGGAACTCAGGTATAACAGTGAATGTGAGGTTTGCAAGGTCGTACTAAGTCCTAGTCACGTCCAAACTGAAAATCGAACCTGGTGCAGATTTTAGTTGAAGGCCATCAGCACACTGAATCAATTGCAACGCACGTATTCCGGCATCCCACTCTTATATGTGTGTACGTGTATATTCCGCATTCCTCGTAGCTGTAACTTGTTCGTGATATTGACCATGACCTTGAGCTTGTCAACGTATTCGGATAGACAGCCTCCGAAGACTGCATAGTCACGAATCGCAGTCATTGATCATGGTTGCGAGATATGCCGGTGCGATAACTGGCGTGTCCGCATAGATGTGCCCTGAATAAACGGGAATACAGCATTTACAAGGCACTAATGTTTGATCAGTAAAGTCGCTGTTGAATGGTATTTTTAGTATAAAATATACGGTTTTGTCAAAGTTACCTTCGGTATTTATGTTTACATTTATTATTCAAATGACTTGGGCGTTTTTTTAATTATTTTTTATCTGTACAAGTGTTAAAATGAGTGATAGGGACGGATTTGTATATCAGGACTGTAATCTTTATAAATTAGCAATTCAAACGCACATCTAACGATTTAAGCTACAGTTATAAAGTCAAATTTGAATTGTATCGACAGTCGATAATACAGTAATCGAATTATCTTCCATCGGTATAAGAGAAACCATGACCGTCGGTTGGTCAAGCAGAATATTCGAATGATTGACAATATATGTGATGCTTAACAGAATTTTAAAATCCTTATATAAATTGCAATAGTTGGTATAATTTTCATGAGATAGCTTTATTATATAACCTACATAAAAGTACATGAAAAGTAACGAGATACTTACCGACGTCAGTATTTCAAAGAGCTTTCAGTACCTGCCAACAGATGGCCGATTTTAAAAAGCGAACATGGAACCTTTTTATTCAATATCTAACCGCCTCAATTATTTCTGATAAGTGCTTTATTATTTACTGACTATATGCATGCGATATATTCCACAGAAATTTATTTTTATTTTCTAAATCCATTTGTTTATATCCCGAAGTATTTAAAAATCCAGCAGCGCTATATTTACGATCTACTCCAAGTTTTTTATAAAGCCATGACCTACTGTAGTCTAGTTATGTTTCAGGACTGTACTATCAAGAACTGTGTTTTATTGAATACAAATGTGTGGCGAAAAAAATTTCAGTAACTGGTCGCTACGCCAATGTGGCAGGTCCAGGTGGTCGTAGGTCACGCGTTGCCGACTCCACCCTTCGAGTGGTAGGCTTAACCAGAAAGGCCCACCTCTCGTCACCACCAACCCCCACTTCCTCTTGACATAATTTGATTCATGATGGCTGTACAACGCTCGAGACGCCATCTTATAGTGCACCACAGAAATCGTTGAAAATCCCTATCGCTTGATATTGTAGAGCGCACAGAAAATTAGATCTATTATCGGCTTAGCCAGCAACGCCTGGCTGAACTTGTTTCCGTTGGTTTGCGTAGATGGCGGAATTTCTCGTTCTCTCGGGGTCAGAATTGCGCATTTATACTACTACTAATCTTTAATGAAGGATGATCGTTTTATTAGGATCTCATTTCTGTTTCGTTTCAAATTGATAAGTTTTTAATAATCCTTCAAATTTAATATAAACTTTTACATATGTTACAAAACGACTACAGTTTGCTCCAGATTCGAATCATACTTATTGGAGAAAGTTTAGACCAGACAGATAATTCGAATACCTACTATCATACTACCAATCCCATTCGACAGCTTACTACAATATTATAACTTCTCGCTGTGTGCTTCTTTTTTTTATGAAGGAGCTTTTAAAAGTTTCATACGGTGTATTTCGTGCTGTACGTCGGAGGGTTACGCAATCACATAACAACGCTCGTCGACCTAAACACGGGCACGTGTCACATCACGTTTTCAGTCATCCTGACACCCACGGGTTGTGCCGGCTGAAGTCTTACCTTCGCGCTCCCATGGGGCCAGTATTCTAGAACATGTAACTGACACTGGTCAGAGGAGAAGCACGGTTTCTTCCTCATTGAAACTGACGCTGACTGAACCCGCACAACACGCGAAACGCTTCTGTTCCTCGTGCCTTCCTTTGAATTCCGCTGGCATAAATTTAGGAGGCGGTTTGTCTAAAAAATTACATCCGCCTGACAGTGCTTTCTTCTATAGCCTATCATTATGGAGCATCGTTCGGCTCATTATTAAACTGATCAGAGCGGCAGAAATTAAAACACTTCCAATGGTTTCACGAGACTAAAGCTAAATCTTTGTTGCTACGATGACAACGACGCTGCGCCAGATTAAAAGCGACTAGGGGAATCTAAAAAATGGAAATGGCCCAGTGGAGAGACAAGTTCTCCCACAGTTTCTCAACGATACGAGCAATTTAGACTCGTTGCCAAGATTCCGGTGTCCCTGGATCGCAGGCGGCAAGAAGCGCCGCGGACAACGTGACAGGTTTCGCCGAGACGCGACAGCCCAGCAATCCAGACCGCGACAATAGGAACCGGCGTTGACACTTCGATAACTCGTGAATCAATATAGCGAGGGTTTCTTAGAAAAATGATGATAGAATGGACGCAGTTGTTTGCGGCCCCGACGCCCCCGCGCCCCACCTACTCTTCATCCTCTTCGCGTTCCGAAGCTGCTGCCAAATCTCAGCCCGTCACCGTCTCGCGTGATTGATATCTACTTCGGCCCCCTCCTTCCCTTTATCCGAACGATTCCCACCGCAGGCGCAGCCGAGAGAAAACTATTCCGTTAGCGCTTTTGTTTTCCAACGAAAGCCTCGCCTTGGACTGGCTGACGGTTCTACGCTGTCGCCGGACTTTGCTACCGCGCACCACCCCTTGTCGAACAAATATAATCGTTTCAGAAAGATGCCAGAAGTTTAATTCCCTGAGACAGTGGAGATCGTGACTAAAGGATCGTGAGTGGCGGTTCGTTAGGACGATAGAATCAAGATTCAAGATTTGCAGGGCACGATGACAGTCGCGGAAATTTGCGAAATGTTGCGGAGGGAAAAGCGTGGACCGCAGGGTGGAGGAGGGGCTCGCCACCGACAGCCTAACCCTCGACTATATAGCAGCGGGAAAACGACGTCGACGTGTTAGGCGAGCGGGCGATGGAGTACGAAGCGAGTTCTGCGGCCGTCACGTCGGAGTGACGAGTGCCCCCCCCCTTGCATCCCCCATTGCGACGGCTCCTGCCTCCTGCCTCCTCGCAGTCCATCCGAGGCGATGCGACGCGACGGGCCAACAACCCAACGTCACCCAGCGCCACCTACAACCACCCAGCAGAGGGCCCTCCAGGTTCTCCGGAACCGCGGCGCGCCCCCATTTCACTCTTTGCCTCTCTTCTCCTCTCTTCTCTTCTCTTCCACTTCTCTTCTCTTCTCCACGTCGCCTCTTCGTTCCTTCAGCCACGGCCGACTAGTAGTCGAGGAATTCGAGTTGCTATAAATCTCCCTTGACGGGCGCGATGCCAGGACGCTGGAGGGTGGATGAAGGGAGGAGAGAGAGAGAGAGGTGGGTGGAGGTGGGAGGGGGGGGGTGGACGTGGGTTGCGGAGAGCTAGGAGCAGGGAGGAACGGGGTGGCAGCCCCGGCTGATGGGATGGGGAGGTGAAAAGGAAGGGAACGCGCTTCAGCCACACCAGGAATTGTAATAGTTTTGCTCGCAGGGTTAACGTAGTCTGCGGGGCTCGTCACCCCACGAGAATAGAAAGAACTCGGAGGCTGGACGAGCGGACGGCCGATCTCGCTTTTCCAACCCCACCTTTCAGCCGCGAGCTGTCCGCTTTTGTCGTAGATTGTCGGCCTACGAGCACGGGCGCAACCCTCCCACGTGGACCAGCGGCTACGTTCTTTCCGCCAACACCTTTCAACGAACCTTCGGAAATGGTCGATAGATCTAGATCCTCCTCCCCCGTCCCTTTAAAGCCTTTCAGTTCATACACCGTTGCGTCTACCGTCCGTAATTATATACCTAGGTACTTGTACAACATTTTTCAAAGTACCCACATACTCTGTGCGCGCAAACTTATCAAAGCCTTATTAATCTGGGAAGGTAAACCGCGCTTCATAATTTTATGCCCCGAAGGGCGAGCTGCACAGCCGATGAGACTGAAAGTAGACATCCTTGGAGGGGAGGACAAAAGTTTTCAGGTGTCGAGCGAGTCGTGGTTGCACGTAAACCACCGAACTGGTCGCCAGTTCATCAAGCAAGTTGAATTGAAGAAGAACTTGTTTTCTTTGCCCGCGATCCGGGATCCCGATAAGACGCCAGTGATTCCACCACCGTTCCGCGTCTATCTCCTAATCACCTCGCCGTGAATCGCGGCCACCTTTAATTTACCGATGTTACGTCGATAAAGTTTGCCATTCGCCGAACGAGATTTAAATTCCGAGTTGAATCTATTCCTCTATCCCATTGAGAAAAGGGGCAACGAAAGTACGTCGGAAGGTTACGTTTCTTCGAAACTATGCCGCCTCCAGGCACCATGACTCCATTGCACTGGTTCTGAAGAATTCCACTTTTCCTTAAAACTTCAGCAAAAGTTCGACGAATCAGCGCGCAGTTGCCGGCATTTTACGATGACGGATTATTTATAAGCGAGCAATAAAATGGGTAAGGAAAGGGTTTAAGTGAACTTTAGGCGTCCGTTGTTTCGACATTAACCGACGAAATATGCGAAAGGGTTTCCTAGAAGCTTCTCAATCGGTGCCGCTGATTTATGCGCCGAACCCTTTTGCTCGAAATTTGCGGCAAGGTCGTGCAAACGCGTCCGAAGCAATAACCGTACAAAAGAGGAGAATGCCCTCTGCATTTGGCTCGCGTGCCCCGGTTCGTTCAAAGGGACTCAAGGTTCGTCGTCGATGGAAATTCGACGGAGGCTCGACTCAGCCGAGGAGCTTTCACGAAATTCTGCAGCTCGCATGTCCCGGGGAAAGCTTCCGGTACGTTTAGCCGCTGTAAAAGATACGACTGCTATAAAGAATGCTATTACGGGATCGATAGATCAAAAAAAGTGAGCAGCAGGTATGAGGTAAAACGCGGCTGTAAATCGGATTGGTGGCGGGACCGTTATCCGAGCCGATGCTACGGAACGGTACTTTCCTCCAAAACAGAGTGCCGGGCCTGTATAACCGTGCTCGGGAGCATAAATCAATTAAATTATAAATTACTATACAGAAGTTGAGCAAAACGACCACCTGTTGAGGACAGGGCGAGGAAGGTAGGACGAAAGGGGCCCGGGTGGGGGTAGCTATCTCGTAAATTCTCTTGCTCCTACCTCGCTGGATCCATGTGTAGAAGTGTTTACTCCTTACTTCCTTTCTTCTTTCATCGTGATCTCCTTCCGCAAAGTTATTTACGAGCCTCTATTCTTACCCTCTGTATTACGAGCGGGACGTTAATTGGGCTGTTGCGTTTAGGATTTAATTTGGTGCCAATATCTCGGGATTCCTCTTGCTCTCTTTTCTATCACCGACTCGGGACAAAAATTAATTATCACCTGGTGGGTTTTAGTAATCCTTTAAAGAACATATTATCACCCTTCTGGATTGTTTCGACCTTGGAATTAAATCTTGCCCTCGAGAATTACCTTGTGTTTTTTGCTAAAGTAGGAAATGTTAATGCCGAATCTTGTTTTCCTTTCCGCTGGCAGGGTGGAATTTGGAGTTTTCGAGGGGGGCTCGTTTATGTTTAAGCTTTGACGCGGATTTGGTAGATAAGCGTATAATTGGGAATGCGAAGAAAGTAGTAGGTAGGGACATTGAGAGCTGCCAGGGATGATTAATTCTCGCCGGAAAGCGGCAGACCCTTTGGAACTCGGTTGTAGCGCCCCGTTCCACCGTCTACCCACCCCTCGCTCCCTTCGCTCCCTCGCGCACCCGCCCTATTCCTCTCAACCCTCTGAGCCGCTCTTACCACCGGCAGACTTTCTCGTTTCGTTTGTTCTCCGCCCGTGTCATTCGTTATTACATCGTAGAAACTCGCGGATATTTGGAATTCCGAGTGACGTCTAAAGGCCGCCGTTGCTTTAACCGGTAACTCGGCTTCTTACCGCCTCTTTGTCTGCTCCCACTTTTTCCCCTCTTCTACCATTATTGTCAGCTGTTCTGACGTGCTTCGCGGCTATTTTGTAATGACTTTCCACGGGGGGGACTTTAACTTTGCCCATACACGGATACACTGTTATTCCCCGGTATTCTTTCTCGCACCACCTAACTGTTAACATATACATTTTCTCGAATTGGACAGCAGACTTTAACGAACCTAGAATGGTACCTAGTGGGTGGTTCTATGCAAGTATTCCTCACGGTTAGCCCTGAAACCTTCGCTCTAGAAGATTCTGACACTCACCACTGGAATGGCGAAAGCTTGTAGCACAGAAATAGTTGAACCGCCGCGAGGAGCAGAAAAAGTTGAGAGCGGAGGTGCAGTTTGCGCGAAAGCGTTGTCGATGCGAAGGCTAAAAGTCCCTCGCCGCGGACAGGAACTGCAGGAAGCCGGGGCCCGTGGAGCAGAGCCTGGCCATAAGTCTCCTGACAGGACGAATCGCGACGGTGAGGGATTCTGGTTTTCCCGGTGGTGAATTTTTCCCGCTGGTCCCCGGCGAGGACGCACGAATCCGGGAACGAGGACGGGCCGGGCAGGGCAGGTTTCTCTGGGCTCGCGATCGACGAAGCGGGTCCGCGCGTCTCGCGGGGAGTGCTCGCGATATCGCAGCTATTTGCATACGGCTATCGTCTTTCCTTTGTTGCGGGCTCGCCTCCCACGTACGTGGCGAGGCTGTCACTCAGCTCTCAAGCCTCTCTCCTCGGCCTTCACTCGCATCAGCCGCGGATCAGGGCCTTCTCTCTATCCTCTCTATCTACCTACCTCTCCCGCTGCCTTCTCTTCTCTTTCTCTATGTCTTTCCCGTTCCTCCCTGTTCCCGCCGCACCCCCCCTGCTCGCCTCTCTGTTCCGCTTGACGGGCGTCCCGGTTCGTTCGATTTCAAACCTCCCTACAGAAGAGGCCCGTACACCCTGTCTTCGCTACCTTGCCAGCATTCCTGCATACAATTACACGGGGCTGCGCTTATGCATTTCGTGCGTAACGCTCGCTCCTCGCTTTCGATCCCCGCGAAACCGGGGACTTGTGCGTGCGTCTCTCCGTCTCGCCAACCTCGATCTTTTCAAGCTTCTTAGGAACTCGCGAACCTCGGAAATATACGCGAGAATCGGAAGTCTCTCGATTCCTAAGAGACTCGCTGTTGGACCTTTCGCTCTTCGGTCCCGGGCCCCGTTTCGGGGAATGATATTAAAATTTTCGAATTAAATGCAACCGGCGGTCACGACGCCGACGCAACGTCGCTGCGTGTGTCGATGACTATCGCAGCTTCCTGCCAAATTGGGTAACTCGGTCAAACGTTTCAGCTCCGCGAGGATATTTACATACAAATTGAAGTCGCGAGAAGAGCATCGATCGTGGTCGCGAATATGGTAATCTCGCGTTATGCCGCTGGCCATCGATGAGTTCGGGAAACGTGCCCAGCAAATTCAATTGCCCTTGTCGCGGCACGCTGTGGGGCAACGTGACGAGGTTTGTGTCGAAATCAAAGAACTTTTGATAGGAATGAGATTTTTTTTAGGTTAAAGCTGAAATATTGGAGAATAAGGGAAAATTAGGGGGATTATGGTACGAACGTTTTTTAAATTTGAAAATCTGTGTTAAACTTGAAATCGATTTTTTCCAAAATCCTGAGGCAGTAGACAAATTTTGCGAACGGATTTGAAATTAGCGTGACAAAATCTACAGGAAATGACGTACAACATGTCAAGAAAAAAATCTATAGATAAATCATGATTTTTTTGTAATATTTCGAGTTTAACACAGATTTTCAAAGTTAAAAAACGTTCGTACCATAATCTCTCTCATTTTCCCTTATTCTCCAATATTTCAAAAAAAAAAAAAAAATCATCGCTCTATCTCATTTCTACCAAAAGTTCTTTGATTCTGACACAAACTTCATCACTTTCAGCTTTTTGGGAACACTACAACCACCTTTAAGCCGGGAATCCACCGTGATTTAGCTTAGCTTTTGTTGGAAACGGTTCCATACGAATGTATCGAAGCTAATTTCTATAAACCGTAGCACGCCGTAGCAAAGAATCCCATAGCTTATCTCAGCTTCCCGGTGGATTCCCGGCTTTAATATCCGAAGCACTGGAAAATCGATGCCAAGATCCCACGAGCTCGCGGCTGAATAGAGTCCAAATATGATCGCTGAGGTTGTTGGTAATCCACGAGCGAAGTGGGTAGAAGAAAGAGGGGCGGTGATTGGCTGGCGCCTTGGAAGGAGAATGTAAAGGGCATTTTCGCGTTTGTATTTTTTCCCAGCACGCGTACGATCGGAGCGCTCGATAGCGGGCGTCAAGACAAGAATCTCGACGTTATGGCTGGACAGCCGATCAAAACGTTTGGTCGGGCGGCGATCGAAGGCAAAAGGCGCAAAAGGAGGCGAGTTAGGGAGCGGGTGTGTTCCCCGGTGCGCGCGATACTCTCCGTGGCCACGAATGTCGGGTGTCTGTCCGATGGCGATGCTCGGTGGCTGGTCGCCTAACCGGGGATGGAATGGAATGGACTCGGCGGAATGGGACGAGGACGGAGGCCGCATTAATAAAACATTAAGGTTTTGTAGACGATGTATCGATGTAGTGTTTATATTATCTTCTTTGATGTCGACATGTGAATTGGACAGATTTGTTATTCAGACTCCGTACATAAAAGTGGTGAAGTCTTGCTCCGCTCCGTTTGTGGACAGGGCGACTGTTCTCGACGAAACACAAGCGGCGACCGAGACCACGACCACGACCGCCACCGCGGACGGGCGAACGGAACGAACAAACGCGACGCGGACGAACGGGCGGACGGACGGGAGGACGGAAGGACGGATGGACGGGCAGCTTCCAAGTCTCTTCTGGTTCCTGCGTGGCGTCGCCTCGCCTGTCACTCACTGGATCCGCCGCTGAAAGAACGAGAAAGAGCCAGCGGGACAGAGGGGACCCCCGGCCCCCTAGCCGGCTTCCTCCTCGACTTTCTGCATCCTCGCGGAAAAACTGACACCACCGGCCCGTGTTATAACCTTTCCAAACGCGGCCGGTTCGCGACTCGCGGCGTCCTATCAAGATCCTGTTAATGGACGTCCAGAGGCACCGATCCGCTTCAAGGAAACACAGTGGTTTTTCTTCGACAGACGGGAAACGCATAGATACGATCCAACTGTGAACCGTTGCTTCAGCGTTTCCCTAATTTGACGTCTTTTTTCACCTGACAGGATGTCTGAGCCTCGGCACGGCGATATCTGGCCTCTCAGCTATCAGCATTCGCTTGAATCTCTGAATACTATTGGCAGTCGATGGCAGTGCTACCATTTGTTACTACCATGGGCAATAAATAAAATGAGTTCAAACTGTGGAAATCAAGTTCCTCGTAGATACTATATTTTAATCGAAAAGCAGCTTGGTAAAAACAAAAGCGAGCATTGAGGGGGTAGTGGACTATTGGATACGTAAAATTGTTAGTTTCTTTGACGCTAAATTATTTTTATACCAAACAATCGTTATAGTCGTGCTTTTGACAATCTATTGTGTAACCACAAATATCTTAAGATTTTTAATATTTTTCCACATAGAAAAGAAGTGCCATTTTCGGTACTTTCAACTTTCATCGACCGGCATTTCAATAATTTTGCTCCAAAATTGTTCTTCCGTGGAAAGCGAGATAACCATACTCCTGCGAATTAGCAATATGTTTAGTTTTTATATTTCCGGTGATCCAGTTGTCCGAAATTTCAACCGCCAACAAAGGGTCAAATTCTGAAGCCAAAAATTTCACTGCAAAATATTTATGTAAACAAATGAAATAAACAAACAACAAAGATTTTTTCTTGCATTTCAAAATTGTAAGAGTGTACCCTCAGAAATTCGAAAACGTTAAGTGTCTATTTCATTACAAAAACCATCAGCGAAAAGTGACCGATTTTTCAAACGTAATATAAATAGTAACAGTTCCGAAACAGTATCTCCATCACCACCGCGTCTTCCCCTCCATCAATGAACAGTGCAATAGCAAGAAACTGGAATCGCGGTAAATTGAAAAGTTCCATCGCCTGGCATTTGAGAAGCCCAGGAACGATCTTCGGTTCCGTTGCTTTCGAATAAACACCAGCCATTCCCTCCAGCTCTGTCTCTCCGCGCGCGACGACCACATCTCCCGCTTGATTCCCGAGGAACGCGCGGTATCGATACTCGTCTCTCGATGTCGAGAGCTCTCCCGTCGTGTCCCCTCCTCTGAACTCGGCACCGTGATCCCGAACCTTGACTCTTCATTAATCACCCCGCGGTATCAATGACTGACTGAGTGACTGACGCCAGCCGAGAGGTATTATATCGTGTGTATACCTACGGCGTTCGCGCGAAACGGTTCACGCTTTCCGCAGCGAGTTTCCCTGCCGCAGCCGATGGTGAGGGACGAGAAAAGTCCCTCGCAGGTTTCTAGGCGACCTCAATGAAAATTCCTCCTTCTCTCGGCTCGACGTCACGTCGCCTCATTTTCCAGGCGATGACGGCTAAGAAGAAGTCGGAGGAAAAAAATCTCCGAACGGAGGGAATCGACTCTCGGCGAAGTCGCCACTGCTCCCAGAGGACTAATCGTGGGGGCAGCGAAAGAGGAAGATTGGATAATTCGACGGCGCCAGAGTCGGTTGATCGTTGGTTCCGCGGCGGTCTATCGTTACGATCTGGACAATGAAAGTCACGGCCGCCGAGGAAGAACGCGAGAGCTAGAGAGAGTGGATCCAAGCGGGGACGGTAGACCGATCGAATCTGCGCCGTCATCGTCGGTAGCATGGCAGAGAACTGAGAGAAGCCGATAGGCCACTGGCAGAGAGTTTCGCTGGCGCGGATCGTGACTTGCGTTCGAGCCTTGTCTTCTCTTGTCTCCTTGTTACACGACTCCTGTCCGTTTCGGTAGTTTTCGAGAGTGTGAGGCTGCTTTATCACGCGCGACCCCCCGCTGTTGTCACGCGATCTTATCGCCGCACCACGCCGGACCCAGCGGATCCCTCGATTCGGTCGCTCACGAGCTCCACGAGATTCACGATCACCGATCCCGATCCCTTTCCACTCGCAATCAGCCGCCAGGCTTTCATTTTAATTGAGTTTAACAGTCGGAGGACTCGTTGCCCGGCCACTTTCGAAATCCGATACACGAAACGGGGCAATTTCTGGCGGAGGGGGACGTTCGGGTTTCGCGGGTTACATATCTGGAAATGAAGTTGCTCCCGACAGGGATCAGGTTCGATCGGATACGCGATAACGATAATGTTCGAGTTCGTTTTTTAAGAGAGGTAATCACTGGTACGCTCCGTTCGTTATCTTTCAATGTTCCAGGAGGAAACTATTACTTTCCGATACGATGAAACGTAATCGGCCGGCCTCATCTCGATAATTGCGGATAATTCCCGGGGTCCGATTGAAATTAAGACTCGAAGACGGGGAACGCGGCGAATTAAAGAACGATCGAGCCGAACGTACCGCGAGCCGAGGCGAACCCGCGCGCGACAGATAACCTCTGGCTTGGGCATCGCTCGATCTCCCGACTCCGAACGCTATCGCTCGCTGGAATTTCAACAACGCGAGCCGTCGCCCGCGGTATCGGCGAATTGTAAACATAATAATTACCGATTTACGAGATGGCTGTAATTAACACAATTTTTATGCCTTCCATTGTGTTATTCCGCCGATTAACCCAGCGATTCATGAAGCTTAATCGCTGGACGAGGCGACGACGGTCAACCGGTCGCGGTATCGTCGGCCGTATCTCGTAACGCACCACATTTAGGTATTGCAATCGCAGGCGAAAGCTTTTCTCTTCCATCGGGAAGATTTTGCGACTTACGAGCTTAAGCTGGGTTTACATTAGGCCAGTCCAGTGATCCAGTACAGCACTGGATTAGAACTGGAATAATGTAAACGGTGTGTTGATTCCAGTACAGTGCTGTCATTCCAGTAGATTTCGACTGGATCGAAAGTCTACTTTTCGATCCAGTGGGTTTACATTAGTCCAGTCCAGTGATCCAGTGCAGCACTGGATTAGAACTGGAATAATGTAAACAGTGTGTTGATTCCAGTACAGTGCTGTCATTCCAGCAGATTTCGACTGGATTGAAAGTCTACTTTTCGATGCTACTTTTATGTTTTTTTTATCTTTTTTTGCGTGAATCTATTATTATTACACTCTACCACTTTCAACGGTTCAGAAACGACTGGAATAATCAAGACATCGACTGATTTCCAGTCGAACCACTCGCTGGATCCAGCGACTGGAATAATGTGGACGTCGACGTGATTTCCAGTCAAACTCGATCCAGCGACTGGACTAATGTAAACCCAGCTTTACAACTCTCGGCGCTACGAGTTAAGAGAGAATTCCTATGAACGAGGAAATTCGATCGCGCAGGTGTCGAAGGGAAATGATGTGGCAGCCGTGTGTTTCTGTACGTCATACCATTTAATAATTACAATTTAAATTATATTATTATACGACCTTACACGTACGGTGCTCTAGGTTACGTAGATGTAATAAGTAGGTATTTTAGTTAGACTATTACGTATATTACATGGAATGAAGTAACATTTGAGTAGACGCTACACGAACGTAATACTTGAGCTTAAGTTAAAAGTGGAGAACGCATCCTTCGCACCTGACGAGTAGTAAATAGGCTTCGTTTACGTTCAACTCCGTTTCTTTCCTCCTCGATAGTTGGACTCGGCGACGCGTGTACGGGCGAACGATGCGATCGACTCGAAAAGAAAAACAGAGAGAGAAAAGGCGTTCCGCGAAATTCTCGAAGGCCGTTAGAGTGATGACGTCACGCGACCGATTATTTTTTTTTTCCCTTTTCCTCTTGGAGAGCGCGAATAAAAAAACCGAGCTCTGCATTCATAGGTACGGAACGTGTTGTACGACACGCGGCGTGAACAACAAAAAAATAATAATAATAATAATAATAATAATAATAACGAAACAAATAAAATAAAATATTAACACTGGACCAAGTCGTTAGCAACAGGCTCACTCTCAATAGAATAATAGCCGCGATATCAATAATTTCAATAATCATCGTAATAATTATTAATATAATCCTCACTATTCTTTTATTTAAATATCCCTATAGAGTACTAGGCGATAACGAAAGAATTCGTAACGTAGAATGGTGCCTCGGCTCGTCGAGCGACTGCTAACCCCTCCGATTACAACCACGTATCACATAAACAAATAATTAAGTTCCGCGAAGCTCGTATACTTTTCTCCTTGTCGGTTCATAGAAGCGAAATAAAATTTCAGGAGTCGTTTCGTTCGTTAGCGCCTCGTACGATAATAACATCGTTCGATATCGTGTAGTCATATATTCAATAGCTATGTACAATTCAACATTAGCCTACTCTTACATCTTTCTCCCCACCTTATTCGCTTTCACTCTACATTTCTCACCCCTTTCTTTCTCACCCTCTCTATCTCTCTCTCTCTCTCACATTAAATCTTGATAATATTTATTTAGATCCCTGTATTCTTCCGAATTTGCTTCGCGCATCGCGAGTTCCACGATATTTTACTAAACACAGAGCGACTGCTAGCCTTTTTGCTTCTTCTTTAATCGTTTAATTTGTTCGTATCACAAGATAACCAATTGGCGCGTGCGTGCACGCGCCTCGTCCGCGGACACACTACCTAAATTCATTTACACACCTGCCGTTTCGTTCGATTAGTTCGCCGAGGGATCCTCTTATTCCTCCATCTCCATCTCCTTCCTCTTCCTCTTCCTCCTCGCGACAGCTGCTCGTTTTTTGCCGATTATTTATTCGCTCGTATTGCACGCGCGGCATCGCGCGTCACGGCTGCGCAGACGCGGCCGCGCAGCGAACCGACAGGCGCATGCGCCACCGCAAGCGCGTTCCCTTCGCGGCCCGACAACGGCTCACGTATCTCTACGGTGTCTAGATAGGAAACTATACATTCTTTTAGTACAACTCGGGTCACGATTGCAGCATTCGATGCGGACAAATATATGCAAGGATCATTGGACGACAACGCGATCACGGCACACAATTTGCGCGTGCAACGAGAATCTCACTCCGCGCTATTCTACGTCGAAATGCGTGGCGAAATGCCAGGAGGAGTCGTCGCTGGTTTCGTTCGGTCGAGTCGGAATAACAACGAGGAGGAACGACGGTTCGGTAACTTGTAAACAGTTTCCGTTTCGCTTGATATTTGACGGCGGAACGAAACAAACGATCGATCCAGCGCAAAGTCAACCCACACGCACGAGCTGTCCAGGAACAACGCAGATCGGCTGCCTCGGGGAAAACACGAATTACATTATTATATTTACAGCGGAGCTGGCTGACACCTCAGCTGCCCATCCTTCGTTCTTAGCGTCACGTTACGAATCCAGTCCATTATTCACAACTCGAACTCGATTCTGTCACGCGAAGAGTTAGGTAGCGAATGAAAAACACTACGCGTCAGCGCAGAGAGGAAGAAGAGGAGGAAGAAAGAGCAGCGCGTATATAAATTCGGAATACGTTTGTTCGTTCAAGTGCGACTTTATAGTAACGCCGTTACGCGCACGCCGAGAAGCCTTTTCGGGGCAGACTGACGCGTATACAGTCCTGATTAATTTGGCTTGACAGGTCCACGAGGCGCGGGAATCGCCTCGAGAGCTTAGCTCGCTGCCACCATTCACGGTTCCTTAGTCTCTAGAGAATCTCTACGCGCTCTGTCAGCCGGGTTTTCCGCGCAACTATGAATGCTTCGACATACCTAAGTGTATCGCGGTGTGTAGATCGTACGGACGTTCAAGGATTCAGCAGCCTCTATCGAAAAACGGCAGAGAATAGGTCGAGTATTAATAGGCACCTTACATACTACGAAGTAGAGACTTTAACGTGCACATAGAGACTACGCCTCGTCGGGGGAGACTTTGTCGTGACGTTCGCGGCTATCTTCTCCCCCGACGAGGGCGTCCTGACGATGAGAGATAGATCGAACGAGCGAAACAACAGAAAGAGAAAGAGGAAGTGGAAGAAGAAACAAGGAATAAGTACATGAGCGCATCGTCTGTCGATTTTCCTCTCGTTTTCTCGGGGTTCTGGGGGATCAGGGAGATGGGATCGGGGAAGGTAGAGTGGATACAGAGATGCGAAAGAGTGTGCGGCCAGATAAGATAATTAACTAATTTAGTCGCCCGAATTAATTAATTACTTAGACCGCTAATTTCTACGCCTTATACTACTGATTCGGATTTATCTCACCCGCTGAGGTGGCCTCTCGCTCGCGTTTAACGCAGGTATTTTGTAATCTGCCGCGACGAGAGCCCCTCGGAGCGCGTCCAGTCCATTTAATCGGGCGCACAGCGTGCTTGCAGACAATTTTTGGCTTCCCTTCAACTTCGAATAGTCCCGTTGTGACGGGGTGTTCGCCTCGCGCGCACAGGCCGACGTTACCGGCTCACGGATCGTCGTTACATTTTGAAGAGGTGGATGATCTCGAGATCGGGGATATCGATTGAATATTGATAAAAAAAAGGGGGGCCATTTGACAAGGAAGGGGTCCGAAGCAGCGAGAGCCTCGAACTCAACGAAAGCTTCAAAGCTGAGACGCGTCGTCGTTTCAGGGATCTCCGCGGCAAAAAGTCTGAAGCCCCTTCATCCACAGCAACGCGCCTCTCCGACAGCGTGCCCGAGGATGCCTGGGCCGAGCAGGAGGGTTTTAAAAAAAAAAGGGATGAAAGAAGAAAGAGAAGTACAAATTCCGGTTGACGAGTGACAATCCATGGAGGCAACGGTGGCCTGTGTGAGACCTCGTCGGGTCTGGTCTCACCACGTGTCCTACTGGAAGTGAAGTGTCCCGGCCCGATCCAACGTGACGCGACGAGTCACGGGGATAGACGTGGTCGGGTCTATGGTCGGGCCGAAATCGGAAAAAAGCCTTTTAGAAGTTCTGCTCGCCGTACATCCCGGGGAACCGGACAGCGTGTGCTCCGAGCTCGGCGGGCGAGAACTCGTCCTATGTGGCCAAGTGAGCGAACTGGCCTGGGTGGGGCGCGAACTGGTAAGGGTGGCCGTACGGCGACATGTGGTACGGTACAATGTTCATGCTCGCCATCTTGTGCTCCTTTTTCCACTTCATTCGCCGATTCTGGAACCAGATCTTTATTTGACGTTCCGTCAGGCAGAGGGCATGCGCGATCTCGATGCGACGCCGCCTCGTCAGGTAGCGGTTGAAGTGGAACTCCTTCTCGAGCTCCAGCGTCTGGTACCTGGTGTACGACGTCCTCTGCCGTTTCGTCTCGCCGTTCGCGTTCACCGTGCCTGCAAACCAAATGTCTCTATTAGAACCTAGATCGACAGTGTTTCTGTGGGTCAAGAGTTTAATAAAGTGCCTTCGATCATGCGACTCGATAGACTGTAACTGAAGAGTAGGTAGCGATCTGAGGGTTCGTTCAACCCTCCTCGTCGCTCCCTTCGGGCAACAACGTTTTATCAGTGCCGCCAAAACGATTGCTTGGGAATATACCTGCGTTTCCCGTGTCGACATCGTTTCAACAGGTTTTCTAGAATTATCGGTAGGAACTGATAAACAAACATAGCCGGTTGACCGACGCGTCTAATGGACTGTTTCCCAGGAATTAAAAACCCGAGTGCATTCGACCGGACGTATGGTGAGTTCTAGTCGGCTCGGATAGTTGAATCCTGGGGTTTCGAGTCGGTGTTATTAACTAGATTGCTCGCGTGCTGCAAGGCGAATGAAGAGCAGCGCAAGGAATGAACGGAGGCCCGGAACCGGTGAACGTGGTTAAAGATATCGGAATGCACTCGAGGGCAATCATCGAGCGAACGGGAACAAAGGGGGACGATGGCGCGCGGTGCATGAAAGTGGGAACACGGAACCCGTAACGCTTCACGAGTTCGTTAATTATTTCAACGAGTGGTGGTTAATACGTCGGACGTAGCTACTGAATCGCGAGCTGGTCACTTGGCAGCTGTTTTACCTATTTACTCTGCACGCCCGGGCCATAAATAATTTTGCAACGCTGTTATTACGATACCCCGCCTGCTACACCTATCTCCTTCGCGTTGCAAAAGCGGTGACTATCTGTTAAATGAATAGCTCGTGTAACGAGCATCGGAGAAACCTCGAGGCCGGCTTTAAATATCAATAACCTGTTACTTCTGCTTTTCTAGCTCTCCGCGGCGACTACCTGTCGCTAAATATTCTGATTCAGTCGTCGCTTAGAACTCTAGGCTTGAAATTCATTTCGAGACCGAGTGAGTGTTCAACGATCGCTTCGGAACAAAGAAGCGATCCAAGCGTGAATTCGATCATCCATTATTATTTCGTTCTTTCTCTTCTTTTTCCTGTATCTTCTGGTAATTATCAATAATAGGCACGTGTGTCTGTTCTCTCGCTCCCTCTCCGATATAAAAAGCGAGACAGGAATCGTTTCGTCTTGGATGGTCGAGTTGAGCAGGTGCGAGGTGAGACAGGGTCGCGTCTCTTTCGCCCCGGGGTGATCGTAGATCCATGTCAATGCGGATATTAAAGAGTCGGCTCATTTACAGCAATAATGAACACGCTATTAATAGCGTTGCAAGGGGGAGAGCCGAGCGCAGGCTGCTCAGGGACGTCGGTGGAACTGCAAGAACTGCAACAGTCGCGTGTGCGGAAAGCAAGCTTCTCAGATAGGCGAGAGGGCGCCGCGTGTAAACGCTCGAGAAAGTTTTTGCTAGGCCGTTGGAGCACGCTGGTGTCCTAAAAATTAGCAAGTGAAGCTCAGCCGGGACTGGCAAGCGCGGAACGTTGGAGCGTGCAAAATTCGGTCTGCCGGGAGGGAAGGTCCTGGGTTCGTTTTCAAGCTCCTGTGAATCCCGCGACGGAGCCGAGGTGTCCAGCGAAGCTTAATGACCGCTGCGTTATCGCTTTCCTCCCGATGTAGCACGTCGTTGGCCTGACTTTTTAATAAATAGTGGCCGAGTGCGCGCGCACACCTAGCCGTTTTGTAACAGACAAACGGAATTCCTTTTTCTGGCTGGCTCATTATTATACGACAGCCGAACGCGCGAACTAAGCCGGCACGCGAACCGTCCTCCGTGCACGGGGCCCAGGGGATCTCCAGCCTGGCCCGATCCTCTCTATGGATCCTTTCTGGTGATTAATTGCTATCCGTGTCCCGCTGACGTCGATACAACCTATGGCGCGGCGCGCACACCGCGGGGACAATCGGGCCTCCTCCGTGCCAGCGATGGTCACTCTCCTCCTCTCCCTCGCAATTTTTCAACCAATTTACCGGCGTCCCTGTCCCACCCGTTACGTGCTTCGCGCCGTTCCGAGGCTCGCCACCAGTCGCGTGCGATTAAAGTATCCTTTGAACAAGCTGGATGAGCCTCGAACCGAAAGGGGTAGTGGGTACTACTAGATTCCGAGGGATGAGGGTAGGTATTATCGATGGCGCCGAGGCCTTGGAGGTTTGGAAATTAAACCCCAGGGAAGAGTAGCCTATTGGGGTACCTAATTGAATGGTGGTGCGCAGATAGCTGAGATTAACAATCGAGCCTCTTATTGCGTTCAGTTAGCCAGGTTCGTTGGAACCTCTAAGAGATGGGAATCGTACAACCTCGACTTATCTTCTAACCAGGGCTCGGTGTTGCTCGTCACGGGTTACGTCACGCCGCACGGAAGAGGATAAATCGCAAAAACTCGTGGCCTCGTAGCCTCCTGGCATGTCGATCGAAGTGGGAATGATACTTCATCGGGAACACGGATGATACTATAATATTAAGTGGTATAAACTATAAACCGAGAGCGTCCAGGCTATGTCATCGGGAAGGACAACCCGCCGATGCTTTTTCTAAATCGTCTCGGATGATTAATGGCGGCGGCCGCGGGTTTCGTGGACGTCGCATCGAGAGCCACGGCAGAAAGAACGGCAACGAGCAAAGATTCGCAACAACAAAGCCCCCGTGTGTGTTGGGCCGGGCAACCGAGCGCCGCCGCGCCGCCTTTTCAACAATTTCAATGCGTCCGCGGATTCGTATTCGGCTGGAGGCGCGAACAAAGCCTCGTGTTCCGGATAATGATCCATTATCAACCGGTGATAAAGATAGCGGGGAACTGGCGTGATTCCGTGACTCGAATGCAAGGCCGGGCCTCAAACTTCTTTCTCTCGTAGCAGCCCTCCTGATGATTAATCGCTGTCAGTGTCTCTCGTCGGCGTCGATGCACCGCGGCTGCACGGAAGAATGCGGACCCAGTGAAAGTCGGGATACGTGTCGTTGTTTCGACGTAGGTACCCGAGATCCACGCACCACTTGCCTCTCTTTTTCCGTCGATCCAGGAAAATTGATACGAATCTGCCACTATCTCGGTGAGACGGCCAGTCGAGTTAGACGTTTCTCCGTATGAACGAAAACAGAAACGGAGACAAGTGTCGTTCATCGTACGCAGGGAATATCGAGATAAGCACGCGAGATTTTCGAGCTTTCCTGTCGCTGTCGGGCCACCATCGCCGAGGAAAGAGGCACGGATCGAAAGGCAAGGAGAATGGCGCCACAGTGGAATGACGAAAGGAAAATAACTGGATATGGCAATTACTTCCAAACGATTTGGGGTTTGATTGTAAAAATTTGCACACTTTCAATTCATGTTAAGTAGAATAACTGCGTTTGGAAAAAAAATTGGAATGCTTCTGGGGTTTCTATAAATAATGAGGGAACATTAAAAAAATTCTGAAACTTTGTGAATACGTAGGGAATTTCCTCCTGATTATAATGCAATTTTTGTTTGCTACCCAAATTCACTCTAAGCGCGTGTAATTCACCCCTCGAAATGCGGTTATTTTCCAATTTTGTGTTATAACTTGTGAACTGTAAAATAGATTTATTTTATTAATCGCAGCTGATAGCAGGTGATTTTTATACTTTTAATATTTTATATTTTTAAACGATTAAATTCAGGTATTTTAACCATTTGGGCGACTTTGACCAAAACTTTAAATCATTAAGTAGTTGAATTATTATAATATTGAGTGCATCGCATTTTTATTTTATACAGTTGTTTAGTGATGAAATCCAAGATAATTCAGAATGTTTTTTGTACAAAATCATTAATAATAAGATATTCAAATATTGAGAATTTATGAAGTAATAGAATTGAGGCAATAATTTTTTAACGTAGTGCAACCGAAAGACAAAAAACTGAAAGTTTCATACAAGTCAGATTCATATCCAATTGGACCAAACCAAATATGAATATAAAGTTTATTTCTTTGTCTTTTCTAATGCTACAAATCCTTAATAAAAATTTAATAAAGCCGTAGAACAGAATTTCGACACTTCAAATTTTGGCCGATGTCTAAGACATTCTCGTCCCACAGTGTGGCGTCATCGAGACTGTAGGAGCCCGAAAAAAAAAGTCACCGTACCTAATAATACCTTTCTCCGCGACAAATCGAAGCTGTATTTTCCGGTCAGGCGTTGCCGAAGATCGCGGGCGAGCAAAAATGTTTGACATCCGGGGGAAGGAGAAGGACAGGGTCATCGAGTCGCGTAGCTGTCGGTGCTGTTAAGACGGGGACGCGGCCGGTGTGGAAGGAAAGACTGCGCTAAGCGCAGGACCGTGTCGTGTCAGGCATCCCGGTGTCACCTCGTGTCGTCTAGCGTTTTCGTGGTTCGCTCTTAATAGAATGGGCCGCTGCCGCTGTGAAGCGCTCACGCACGCGTCTCGGTATGTATTCGCACCGAGTATTCTGTACCGAACGTGTCACTGACTGTGACTGCCAGTCCCGAGACTGTTTCTGACCGGGCTGACTGACAGACCGGCTGGCTAAGGCTGACTAACGCGTGACCGGGATAACCTCGGGCGACCTTTCACGAAGTTTCCTTGGCGCGGCAAGGCCTGGGATCCGAAACCTCGATACGTGATTCTGAATTCGGTGGCTAAGCATCTTCCACGGGCTGATAAATCTCTTATCTCTCGTTCCCTTACTCTTCACCCGAATGTGAGAATTTCTGGCCGCGTGATCCGGCAATGAGGAAGATGCCTGCAACCTTTTTCCACCCGTGACGTCACCAGCACGCATTCCCATATTTATACAATACATAAATGAAAAATTCGCGCGCAAACAATTCACACATAACCACAGGAGATGCGCTAGTGGCGCCATCTGCGCCGAGCTTTGCGTCATCTTCCCCGTTGAAGTCCGAGGATCAACGCTTAATCGATGCGCGACGGGGCGAGTTGGAAAAAAGTCCCTATCAAGTGGAGTAGATTTAACGGTCTCCTAATACTGCCGGGATGAGAGCAATGAGATCCGATCAAACGAATCGCCGACGAACGCGATTCAGATGTATCCCCGGAAAGCGGGACGGAATTATCTGGCTGGACGCGCAATTAATCGTCTTTGTCGTGAAAGCATCAGCGAGGAGGCGAGCAACTGGTGAGCCGCGCGGTACGCGCGAGTAGAATTGCTCGATTAAGCGGGCTGGACAGAATCAGAATCTGACGGTCGGGAAACGACCGCGTGTCGCATTCCACGAGCCACGGCAAACGTTGCGCGCATGATAGTGCACGTGTGTAGCCCCAGTGTGCAGCTCAGCAGCGGATTCTACGAAAGTATATATAGAATCTTACCACCGCTAACCCCTGCCACGTGTATCTAAGTGGTTATCTGATACCAGCGCGAGTACCGCGGCTCTATCGACCGTTTCCATCTGACCGATCGATCGGGGAATGCCAAAGAAACAAATGGAACACCATGCGATTCGCGACCTAATGACTAACGAGAAATTAACCGCCCCCCGGGGGGTGCTGCGAATTTCGACGTTCAAGAATTACCCAGAGACTTTTCAGATTTCAGGGAAGCGCAAACGGCGCGGCAGGTGTTGCGATTTCTTCTTGACACGCAGGAATAACGAATCTTCTCGGGTTTGATTTGAAGTTTACAGCCGGCAGACCAACGTACCCGGTACCTGGTTGTCGACAAAAATCAGGCTTCGACAGGACGGGCCTGGAACAACAAGTATTTATAGCTCCCAACAGGAATCTGACTCCGAAGAAATTATAAATCATCAATCCTCGCCGGAGAGATTAACCGGCGGGGAAGGGGTGCCGCGTGGCACGACGACAAAGACGATGTAAATCTAAAATCTACTCGGGCCCGACAACGCGGACCGATCCACTGAAACACATCCAGCGCCGTTCAAATACCCACCTCCCCATTGACACGGCCGACAAAAGAAGAGAGGAGGTTCATAAATAACCCGGCCAGTTTATCGTGCCTATTATGCAATTACGATTGCATCTTTCAAGCCTAGGTGGTCCACAGGCTCAAGATCCTACGGCCGAGCCAACGAGATAATGACTCTTAAAAAGTTGTCGTTGTTTCGGCTCGGATACTTGGCCAACAGTTTCGCGTAGCCTCTGTTCCTCTGTTTCTTCTACCACTTCTTCGTCTATCCTCCTTCAACTTTCGAAGCCACAGCCCCGTGCCTGGTCTTCCCTTCTCGACCCAGCTCCCTGTCTTTCCAGCTTTGCGCGACACAACGGCTAAAGCCTCCGGATGAGCAGACTACATTATTTTTAGTCCAGGACTGATTTTCTAGTTTCTAATCCTGGTATTTACTTTCGCTTTTACAGTTCCCCCGTCTGCTTACTTGGAAGGAAGAACGCAGCCATGAAGCATTCGTGAGTACTGACGTGTGGTTTGTTCCGAAAGGATGTGTAATTCTAGGAACGTGGCAAATGTAAGGTGTTAACTGAATTTGTAGTTGAGTTTACGCATGATGAGGCTTTTGAATAGATTCAATAGCACTCTCACCAGCTTTATGAGCGGAATCTATTACCAAGCTGTCTGGTCTCAGGGAGATAAATAGAAACGCCAAAGTACCAGTGTCTCCTTTGATCCTGATGAAGCTACAAGTACCATAACGCTAGTGTATAATACAAACACGCTTGGACACGAGTTAGATGCCTGGAACCAAGCGAAAACACATCACTCTCCGAATCAAAGACACCCTCTGACGTGAACGAGTGCGATTCCCAAGTCGCGCCAACTTCACAACCCGAAAACTGATCGTCTAGCCTGCTAGAGGACTTGGGGTACTGCCTCCTCTGCGGTCTACTTTTGCGTCCTCATCGGGTGACGAACGAACCGTTGCTAGACGGATTTTTCGCGACCTGCGCGACACGTCTATGCCTCTGAGGACCAAAGAGCAACGGCGACGATAGGGATCAGATCGTGAGACGTGGACGACTGGCGCGCGGCCAGTGGCGCCCACGGAGTTTCACCAGAACCGCGACAAGAATCGGGCGGTGGCGGTTAGGCCCCCGGTCCGTGTGCAATTTAAATTTATCTAGGCGTGTTTTGCGTCATTCAGCCTCTATCCCGGCTGATTTGTGACCTTTCGGTGCTTTCGCAGCTGGCGGCCAATCGCCGGCCAAAGATCGCCAGTCGGCCAGCAAAATCAACGACCTGTCGACATTCCACGACCAAGACGACGAAGACGACGACCGAGACCACGACCACGACGACGAGGAGCCCGTCCCGGTCGACGATCAGCCGATCCGCGCTGTCGCTACGCGATCCACCTGTTACCGCACGTCCGACCCGTTCGCCTCTCTCTCTGTCGGCCGTTAAGCTTGCGCAGGAAAGACGACCGGATCTATTTCGTCTGATAAACAGCTGACACGTTCGACCCGCCGGGCGGCTAACTCCTTGGTTATAAATTCCGCCGGAGTGATCATTTTCAAAAGGCACCCGCTATTTATGAGCCGTGACAACCGGCCGAGGCGGATGCGCCGCCACTTGGTACGCGCGCCGCTGCATGCTTGGGAAATGGTTTCAGGGAAATTCTAGGCGGAAAGAGAGAGAATTTGGGTGCCGCGGGCGGACCACTTTCGCGAACAGGCGGTATTTCTGTTCATGATACTCGACCAACGAAAAGTTCGGCGATTGGAAGGAGCACCGCTGGGGGCATCGAGAGTTCGATAAATGAATTTAGGTCTGGGGGAAAAATTCCCTGGCAACGCGCGCGATTAAAAGTATTTTGAAACGTTGGACTTATTTCTGACAAATGTACTTCAATAAAAAACAATTTATAGATTTAATACTTTGTGGTCACACTTTTTTATAATGAGAAATTGATCAGACGGAGTTTACTGCATCCCAGTGTCATTTTTGAGTTACTATTTTTGTGTTTTTGAATGTTTTGACTTTTCAGTGATAATTGTACATTCGTAATAATTATACATAGATACAATCGTGCCGTAATAAACATTTTCTAGAAATGTAAATTTTGATATGGTGAGCTATTTTTTGTAGTTGAAAATTAGTTGTGGAAGAAAGCAATTATTTTTATTAAAATTCACCAAATTCTACAATTTTAATATTAAGGTCTAGAATTTCGTAAAGGTGCGACATTTGAACTTGAAAATTTCCTGGATGCGATACGAAAAGTTAAGCCAGCAATATACTGTCTTTTGTAAACAATCCAGATATTATGCGTAAGTTATGGTAAAAAATAAACTTATCGGAGAAACCAGTGCATGTGACATGCATGTGCATGCATGTTCATTATTATTCAATCTAAATCACTAAGTAAGTTATGGAGTTGGATAAAAGGCGCACAACTGACACAAGTAATCTAAAAATATGAGCACACATAACGTCGCTGAAGATATCAAGTAGTTACATTGTATTACCGAATATAGCTAAGGTAAAGAATTGTTTTTTAAAATCCATGTAAAGCCGCGAATCCACGGGAAAGCTACGCTATGTCATGCTACGTTTTAAAAAAATTAGCTTTGATATATTCTTATGGAACCGTTTCCACCAAAAGCTACGTTAAAACCTAGCATCGCATAGCATAGCTTAGCTTAACTTCCCGGTGGATTCCGGGCTTAAAGTTTTACAACTTTCCATTGAAAGTTTCCTTGAGCCCAAATAAAAAAAAACTTACACAAGTGCCACGTAGGTAATCTTTGTTAGTCGCACCCCGATTATTGTTTCACACCTCATTACTACCTACACAAAGATGTCTCCCGTCGTCCACCATTCTATACCATTGAATCTTCCTGGAGGAAGCGCCTCTATACTCGAATTAGATGATTTCAGTTGCACGTTGGCCGCGTGAAACGGACAGTTATAAATAGATTCAAAAACTATTGCTTTTCAATTCGCCTGGTGTGGCGAGAGGTTCTCGAGAGAAGCTTGTCGCGGGCAGGGACGAGGGTAGGGGAGGCGAACGAAAGAACGCAAGGGGTTGAAGAAAGAAACGAAGCGATCCCGAGCGAACGGGGGGGAGAGAGAGAGCGACGGGTTCTCTCGGTTGAAGCTTTTATGCCGAAGTTTGCGAGCCGGCCGCCTCCTGGATCATTTGTTATCTTCCACGAGAAAGCTCCCCGACGCAAATAGGTTTGTTTCTGGCCGCTTTAAACGCTTCACAATAATCCACACGAACCCAAATTCAATTAACGCCTCGTCGCCACCCTCCCCTACACTTCTGCACTTTGTACCCGTTGACAGGCAACGAAAGTCGTGCAGTCCTTCTTTCGTCTCTTTCATGCGCGGACCTGGACCAGCGGTACACCACCAGATATGTAGACACATACGCGCATCGAACCCCTGGCCACTTGGAACGTTTACATTTTCCCGATCAAAGCACCGATTCGATTGTTCCCAGGCAGTCAATTGCAAGAAAATTCCGCGCAGAAGGTACCCACACGATAAGATCCACGTTTACGCGGAATGTCTATAACGTCAGGGCGTTATCCGGCCCGTGAGATCTGGCCAACGATCGCTGGAAGCGTAAAAAGGGTCAATAAAAAGCGGACCAATGTAAATATAGGGTATCTCGGGGACTCTAGTCGGAACCATCGTGATATCGGCACGCGCGATCTTCCCGGAGAATCGTCCATCTAAAATTAAACGTTATCGAGCGAGTGGAGGGCTGAAGCGAGCTGGCGGAATATTCTGTCGAAGCCCGCGTGTCCGCAGGACGTTTTTGTTCCCCGTAATCTCTCAATCCTTGCGAAACGGCACGGTAAATCATGGTACATCCGAAATTAGACTCTGTCCTTTCAGTGGGTCATCCTAGGAGTCCCCGGATGGTATCCGGAATAACATATTATCCGTTCCGTTCCCCCTTTCTCGTGCCGGATTGAATTCACGCTCGGCCCTCCGGCTAGGTTGCGCGTAAGCAACTGCCTCCGGCCGAGGGGTTACTTTTGTGCGAGCGGATAAAAGAGAGGGACAAGACCGAGAGGCAAGAAGATGGTCCGGAGGAGAGGCATGTGTGTACGTAGGGAGAGAGAGAGGCACGGGACGATGGGACGAGATTGAGGAAGAATGGGGAATAGAGGCAACGCATCTCCATCCATCAGACAACGGTCCGATCGCTCGACACACGCGACTCGAACCTACGGACAACCTCCGAATGCATTATCTTCTTCCCATTGGCAGTGAGCGCCGCGGCTATCCACCGAGTCGATGCCTTTTCGATAATCAGAGCGTTTAGGAGTCTTTATGCGTTCGTTGAATAACGTATGGCTCGGCCGGAGACCGATACTGATGTCACTGTCCTTAGCTTTCGATGTACCAGTCCCTGCGCCTTCCTTATATGTACCGTGGATATTTTAAACGTCGCGGATGTCCCGGATGCGCTATGAGCTTCCGAAATCTCTTCAATACAGCCCGCACCCTTGACTACTTTCGATCTCATCTGGGATCTACTAGATGCCCTACAGAGAGGTCTACTTCCTAGGCTACCCACGGGGCTACTAGTCTATGCAATAGGATCCGCTGAACGGTATAAGAAATTGAACACCCATCCGGAGCTATTAATTGGCAGCGATCATTTGAATAACCATGACTGTATGCTCCCCGAAGAAGGCACTAACATTCTATAAATGTATGCTGGTTCGCGCGCCCGCTTGTACGCTTATACCCACGCAGAGGGAGCGCGGTGTGCCCGCACACGCGGGCCCGAGCAACGTTCCCGAGCCGGGGAAATTAATGACTTACCTTCACCGGGAACAATACAGTCAGCTGCGACTCTTTACGTGTCTTCGTGAGTACCGTGCGCCGCGGTGATGCGAGCTGCCTAAGGTCGAACAAAAACACACAAACGAGTAGGCCGCGTGCTGGCCGATCGATTTATATCCGGCGCGTCGGGCGCGAGTGCAAGAATCCGAGCATATAATTTTCGTACGGCCGCTTTTTCATTCACCGTTAACGCTTTAATCCGTACGAGCGGTGCGCGCGCGCGCGCGACGATGTCGCGAGCGATTCGCCACGGTTTCGCTGGATTAGGCGTGCTTTATGCGGCCGCTCCTTGACGTTACATTGTCGGCGTGGCTGCCGCGAGCTTCCTAACCTCCGGTCCAGCTTAACGCGCAACTATATTTACTGAAGTTAAATGCGTTGCATCGCGGTCAACACGGACCAGGAGCAGTGCACTCTGGGATTCCTAGTTAGGGATTAGGGGGTCTGCGATCGATGCTCCGCCATGTTTGTAGCGTGGTTTGGGGTTCGGGGTAGCTGATGTCGACGCGATGAAGTCGATCGGGTACCAATAACGGTGAAGAGCTTCTGTGAAGGATCCAGCAAGGAGTAATCCCCGGAGTAATGTTTCCAGAATCCGTTAGGAGGCGCGATCGCGGACGGCATCTGCTTCTTATTCTCCGTGCCAAGCGTACGCGGGCCAGATAAATATCATCGGGAACGCATCTCTCTTTCTAGGCTCCAGCAGACATGCCGCGCGGTCCCGTCCTCTATGAATCATGTAGTACCTACGTTTTAGGTCAGCTTGTTCCTCTTAGGAGGCTGTCGGTTTTGATCGGCTGTGGCGTTCCTCCTGGTTACCCTAGCCGGGGTGTTGCTGGAGCCTCCGAGAAGAGTCCATGGCGGTACGTAAGCCTCGCGCCGGCACTTATTTATGGTCCGGGATCGCCGGGGTGTACGTGGAACCGCCTCTACACCACCGCAATCTTCATGCGCACAGAGCGTCACCCATCGAATCAAGCTGTTCACTTTTAATTGCAATGCCAGTCTCTGCATAAACATTCGACGATCTGACCAACCCAGTTCCTTTGGGGGTGGCCAGGTCTTCGGGTTCAAAAATCTTGACAACGCGTTTTTATTCGGGATTTGTTAAGGATTTTTTGTTTAACATAGGAACGAGATGAAAATGAATCGTTGGAGCTGGTCTTTAATGTAATCGTTTACATCTTGCCGGGGATGATATTGAGAAATCTTATCCGGGTGGGAAGGATTCACAGTAGTATGTAAACCTCGGGCAAGCATTTATTTATGGTCCCGGGTCACCGGGTGTGCGCGGGTGCCGCCTCTACAACACACTTTACAGAACATATTTTACGCCGAACATCACCCACGAAATAAAGCTGTTTCCCAGTTAATTCCGCCTTCCTCTCTGATCCCCACACAGGCGACCATCTGTACCGGTTAATTGACGCTATATCACTCGATAATTGGCGCAGCTACCAGCCATCTGACATCATTCGGCGTGTTTCGCTCCGCGCTACCAACCGTAAACGATTGTCAACCGTTTCCAGATATTACATATTTCGTTTACAACGAAGGAGATGTTCTACGAGGGTGTCGTAAAAGTCAGAGGGTTCGAATTTCTTGCGATTGTAATTCAGTATTCAAAGATTCTCATCCCCGCTATTGCGTCCATAGCGAATTAGGACATTTAGGTGCTTCCTCATTTGTTTATCTGGAAGGGAGTGACAAGCAGGCTCGCGTTCACTTCCCTTATGAACGGCCGCGGCGATTGGACTCGGCCAACAGGCGGGACGAAAATAGTTGGTAAGGGTGTAAAAGGGGACGGTGCAAGCTGAGCGTGATTCCGCGCGCGGCCAGCCGGCGAACCGGCGCGGCACGGCGAAACGCGCGCTCTAACCCTCGCGGATTGAAATATCCGAAGGATAATTAAGCAACCGAGCCGTGCAGCTGGACGTTGAATAAATAATTTTGAGGCGCGCACGCGAGCCGGTCGCGGCCCTAAGCGTCGAATTATGCAAACCTTTTTCGCGGCAGAAGATTTTCTCGCTAATCTGCCGCCTCCGCGATCCTCTGATGGGAAATTCATGTGGTCGGCGGGTCCGTTAAATCGTTACACGGAACGTAATGCGCCGTATCATCGTGGAACGTAGGTGCTAACGAATTCCATCGAACGAGCTCATTTGCTCCTAACCACCGACTCTGCTAATGGAAACGATTTACAAGCTGCCGCGATCTCGGATCTTGCAAACATTTTCGAGACGATTGCCTCGAACGGTACTAGAAACAGGGCAACCGGAAAAGATTCACGAGGTCTCTATCAGATGAATCCTTCGTTGCCGCTGGCCTGGTACCGGAAATGGAGCCTGGGAAGCACCTAATGCTCCGGTTATGAGAAAAATCGGCGCTATCTATCGGTATCTATGTCCCCGTTAGCTCCGGCGGATCGATGGTCGTTGATGATGCAGAGCGACATCGATCGCTCGAGTGACGCATGGCAGCAATATTTCTTATCGCGGTTAATTGAGACGCTACGGTGACTTATAGTGGAAGTTAGCTACACCCGACGCGGAATACACGCGAAAGCCGCAAAAAGTGCGTTCCACTGTGGCGTCCCATTGTGCCGTCTAACGGATGGACGTATCGAATACCCGTTGTAACACGTTGTACGGCATGGTATCTACGAGGAACCGACGCTCCGACCACGGGGCATAGAAAATATGACGCCCAAGTGACGCGTAACCGTACGTGTTCGCATTTGTCGATTGTCGTGCGACGTACCATTTATGTAAATAGTTTTCATCGGACCCGGCTGGACGTGGCTACGGGTATCCTGATTAATGGATGCCCTCCACGATTGATTCGAGGTCCGTGAACTCGTTGATGAGCCAACGAAGGCGGGCAAGTGGTGAGTTTTTTATTCGGGGAATTTTTGCGACTTAAGCTGGGTTTACGTTAGTCCGGTCCAGTGAACCAGTACAGCACTGGATTAGAACTGGAATAATGTAAACAGTGTGTTCATTCCAGTACAGTGCTGTCATTCCAGCAGATTTCGACTGGGTTGAAAGTCTACTTTTCGATCCAGTGTTTACCCCCTCCATCGAGAACACAACATTCCAGCGTTGCTGGACTGGTCTAGTCGGCTCAGTCCAGTGTCGCCTGAAGCGTAGTTTGCTTATCCAGTTTCGTATCCAAATTTGCTTTTTTTCTTCATTTCTTCATAGCTGAGTTTACATTAGTCCAGTCGCTGGATCCAAGTGGTAGAGTGTAATAATAATAGATTCACGCAAAAAAAGATAAAAAAAACATAAAAGTAGCATCGAAAAGTAGACTTTCGATCCAGTCGAAATCTGCTGGAATGGCAGCACTGTACTGGAATCAACACACTGTTTACATTATTCCAGTTCTAATCCAGTGCTGTACTGGATCACTGGACTGGACTAATGTAAACCCAGCTTTAGGATTTAGGATGAAGAAAATTCACGCGTCCCGACGAGGAAACCTCCCGCCGATTGCTCCGGAGCTGATTGCATCGGTGAACGCGCTCGATCATAAGTGCGTTTTAAATGGCTGATGTAAATGCGCGGAACCGTTGATCCCGCGTGATTTATTTGCAACCAGCACCACTGGCCTCTGTATCCAACCATTACATCCAGATGGTCTACGTGACTCGGTTATCCACAAATCGGACGCCGCGGCGCCTGTCCACGATTTCCGGATCATTCCTAAGCTACTCTAATCACGTAATTACTCGATCTTTTTGAAGAGGAAAATGTCTCTGAACTATTAGCTTTTGGAATTTAGTCTTTATATTCTACCTCGACGAAGGAAATCTTCAATTTGCCTGTTTAATGCTAGAATCAATGCCCCGAATAACCTGATAGAGAAGGGAAATCTGAGGCTGGTGTAACACCAGGGGCAGAAGCCCTCCGAAAATCGCATAAATAACCGAAGACGGTGGCGTCTGCCAGGTAGAATTGTGCGGCGATGTTACGCCTCGAGGACACGTTAAATTGTTCCCTACATTCCACTCGATATCCACCGCATGGCATCGCAATAATCATTGTGTTCGGTTGTTCCGGTGCTCGTGTCGTATCAAAGCCCAAGACGCACCAACAGACGCCATTCAAGAGAGGGCCATAAATTTCCTGGGGAGCGAAAGACTGCTTTTTTACAGTCGCTCGTGCAGGCTGAGCCAGTGAACGCTCTGTTTCATACGAGCCTCGAATTCCTCTATCCTTTTTTACAGCCTCCGTTTGAGCAGCTTCCGATACGTAAATTAGTTATTGAGAAAAAGCGCGGCAAGAAGATTATACATGGGCGTGATCGTTGCAATCCGAAGGGAGCTTTGATTTCTCCAACAAGCGAACTTTCACTTCCAACGAGTCTCGAAACTGTCGCCAGCTTTGAAAACGCGCCGTTTTCACTGTTACCCCGCGCGTGGCGAACTTTCCCCGTGAAAAGAAACTGCGGGGAAAGGAGTGAAACCAGCGGACCGTATGAAGACATCTCGCGATAAACCGGAGAAAGACATCGGGGGGAGGGGGGGAGGGGGACGATCGTGGTTCGATTTTCCGGGACTTTTGTCGCGGGAAAACCACGAAACGTGTGTAGGTTGGCGGCACGGGCGGCTCGAGCCGCCCGAGCCATTCAGCGGCAGCTCGTAAATTTTCAGGAGCGGGAATCCTCCTTCGGGAGGGGTTTGTCGGGCCGAAAGACCGACTGCAGGAGCATAAGGATCAAGGATCCCCGTGGCGAGCGGGCCACGACGCAGCAACAGGCGGCCCACTTCGCTCCCGGCACACATCCATTACCCCATCGGCTCATCCCGTTTGCACTAGCTGCTCGCAATGAAAATTTATGTCCTAATAAGTGATTTGTACCGCGTCCTTGGCGCTAGCAGGCGGCCCGCAGCCGGCTGAATTGCACGGCCTTTTGGCCCGCAACTTTCCAATCCGGAGCGCGTTCACTGCGAGCGGGCAATTACGATCCTCGTCGCGATCTTTCGCGACCCGTTTGCGTTGGTGTGCCCCTTCCAGGCATTGTTAAATGGGAGATCATAAGCGTTGAGCAATGCGCTCGCTATCGGGACACGGTACCCTCAGCTGGCAACAATGGTAATGTCAAGTTTGCTCAACTACGAGAGGCAGAATGGGAGGATGTATGTCGAACCGTTGCAAATAATCCCTGTAATCGTTCGCTCGCTGGAAATATCATTTTTTTCGCGCAACAGTCATTTATCGCCGGCACGTTCGACTACCTCGCACTCTGCTCAGGTTTTGCGTAATTCCTTAAAGGGCGTTCTCGAGCGGAGGATCGAAGGATTCATCTATCGCTGGAATAGGATTATGCGCGCGGCAATGGAGGCATAGAGAGGAATTACTTAGAATGTTTTCATCCGACACGTAGGAATCGATTGCGAAGTCGTTGGGATTGTTAAAATCTCCATCGCGAATCGCCGAGCTGGCTTGGCCTCCGCCGTAAAAATTCCATGAAGTAGCAATCTCGTGGTTAAATTAAGTATTGTTAAGCGTGCTGTGAGCAAACTTAGCTGGGAGGAAAAATGATCGCGCCGCGCGGAGGACGTATCCCTGAAGATGAGGCCGCGTATAGCTTTAATACGGAACTTGCGGTGTATATTGGACAGGGAATTGCTCATGCATGCTGATTGATTAATGCATACTAATGAAAAGAATTTTTGTTGTTACTAAAATGAAATATGCGATGCGACCAGGAAAACCAGTTCCAGGCTAACGTTCCCGCGTTAGTTTCGCCTGTTAGCCATGGTAATGGTGGTTGCATATAGGTACTATGTCTGCATACTCTCTCATCATCAGCCGAGTGGTACAGCCGCGCCGCCTCGCGCCGGCCTCCAACAACCTTCCGATGCTCAACGATTTCTAAGCTTGTTAATTTCGTATTAGCGATCGAAGAAGAAGTCGATGCTTCTGGCGTTCAACGGTGCCAATGAGTTCCTCTAATTTCACTCTAAACGGGCTTTGCAACCTAGAGCTGGTGTCTTGAATAAATGGGCCCGGGTGCAAGATATATTTTGGGGTCTCAAATAATTTCTCAACGATAAAAAAACGTAACATGTTTTCAGAGAACGAAATCGCGAAAAAGAAGAAGAATAATAATAACAATAATAAAGAAAATAAGATAAAATAAATAACCATTAACATATTTAATATGCCATATTATTAATAATATTATATTTTATTAATTTTAATCAAATAAAAAACAAATCTCATTTCTTCATTTTCATTTTCGCTTTTCTTCATGTTTCCTTTTTCTAGGACCCCGTTGCAAACTATAAATAAATGGGCCCGGGTGCAAGATATATTTTGGGGCCTCAAATAATTTCTCAACGGTAAAAAAGCGTAACATGTTTTCAGAGAACGAAATCACGAAAAAGAAGAATAATAATAAAGAAAATAAGATAAAATAAATAACCATTAACATATTTAAATATATGATTTTTTTATTGTCATATTATTAATAATATATTTTCTTAATTTTAATCAAATAAATGAACAAATCTCATTTCTTCATTTTCATTTTCTCTTCTCTTCATGTTTCCTTTTTCTAGGACCCCGTTGCAAACTAACAAAGATCGAAGCAGGCACTTAAAGAGTCAGATTTCTATAATTACCTATTCAAGAATTTTCCTATCGAATACAAGTCTTCTACGATACAAGCACATCTGTGAAACATTCCCTCCCATTATTAAGGCGTTTCTCATAGGTACTTTCGCCGGATATTCCTCAACGAAATTGCTTTTGCGAGCTGTTGTAACAAATACCAACTACCTAATATGCAACCGTTAATCCGCAGAACCAACACGTTAAATGTAATCAGTGTGTTCGAACTGTTTTAACTCGTGGTTGAGCCGCCGAGGTTCTGTGTGTATGGCGAAGTGCGCCGACTACTACCCTTGCCACAAATAGGCCTAGGGAATTGTACCGCCACTCGTGGCCCCTTTGCACGGTCTTATTTATGGCGGAATGATTGAGCCTTGATTACAGGCTGCGGGAATGAAACGACCTTCCGCTTACTGAATAGTCGGCAGCCTTCTCTTTCTCCCAATCAAATCCCGATGAAAGTACTTTTTCTAACTACTTAGTTGAGTCACCGCGCAATTAATTCTTGCGGCTACTTGACCGTGGATCTTTAAGTGACTGAACATGAAATTTAATTCAAATGCGTAGGTAAACTTGGAAAATTGAACAGACTAATTGAAATGACAAAGGAAATAAAAATGGAGCGAAGTGTGTTTCGCCGATGAGTCGTGGAAAAGAAGATAGAGAAAGTTGGCGAAGAAATTTAAAAGCTGACGACGAGCTCGCGAACGCTTTGAATGAAAGTGGTTGGACTCAGATGCGCCTTTTTCCACGCTATTTTCTATCGATACCTACTGTTCCTTACAAATCGGACTCAGCGGCGTCTTCCCCCAGCGCCGCGATCCGATCAGCTTTCTACAAGCAACTCGCACAAAGTCAATACAACCCGAAACAGCAATTTATCGAGTATCGCGACGTCGCAGATGATCTTGACGAACAATCTACAGTTTCTGAGAGACCCTTTCAGGTTGAATTAGAACGTGGCGTACGATTATCTCCAAACATGATCGTCCAACCGTCCGGTTATTAAAACCTCTGCGTCAGAGTTTCACGTCAGCCTACAATATTAACCAAACGTCATCGCGGAATCTTCACCTTCTGCTAGTGACAACTTGCGCAAATTATCATTTTACAATCTCCACTGTATGGACCATTTATATTAAATCATCGGTACTCGTCCGAGGCAACTTCTCGAACGTCAGGTTAGCCGTTCGATGAAACAGGGCGCGCAGAATGGTACGAATAGTCGAATCGCTCATCTTTCTACGCTCCACAATGGAATCTATAGCATCTGCTCGTAATTCACGCGTCAACTGGACTATTCTAAGCACGGTCGAACCCCCGAAAGCTTGGGCGCCGATCTAGCGGCTTTAAACACCGTGAAGAGAGTCAAACAATCCCGCGGAAACGTCCAAATAAACGAACCGGTTGCCACCGATCGGCGTGAGGCGGACCAGGGCGCACGAGCAACGTCCAGGGGCATCGTTCGTTTGCGCTAGCGCGGGCCTTAGGAGAGAATTATCGGCCTGTAATTACGCGTTCCACGAGCGAAGCCACCTTCCAGATAACCGACCACCGTCTTCCCCAATCGTTAACCGGCAATCCGCCCGGGCAAAATAATTACGCGATCGCTTGATGGACGATAACTGGCCGCTCGCTCGCGCACACCTGATTATCATGCCGTTCACTGGCCAACCGACCGTTTCTAAGTAGATCAAGAAGTTCGCGGTGGCAACGGACGATTGTCGATCAAACACCGATCGCTGCGCATCCTCCGTGGCCGATTCGGTTCGTCCGTGTAGGAATCGTTGGACCCTCGATGGCACGCCTTTGGCGATAATTACCGAGCGCCTGCCGATTCCTCAACATTAGCGCACGCTACTAGTGGTGGAGAACTATCGATGGTAGTTACGATAGTTATCGATGGTTCTCACTATCGAAAACTATAGATGGCTTATTTTCACTATCGATAATTATCGGTATTGAAAATCGTTGGTTAGTCAATTGAAAAATAATAACAGCTGCAATTTGAAATCCCAAATTTTCACTATTGATAATCGGTATTGAAAATCGTAGGTTAGTCAATTGAAAAATAATAACAGCTGAAATTTAAAATCCCAAATTTTCACTATCGATAATTATCGGTATTGAAAATCGTAGGTTAGTCAATTAAAAAATAATAACAGCTGAAATTCAGAATCCCAAATTTTCACTATCGATAATTATCGGTATTGAAAATCGTAGGTTAGTCAATTGAAAAATAATAACAGCTGCAATTTGAAATCCCAAATTTTCACTATTGATAATCGGTATTGAAAATCGTAGGTTAGTCAATTGAAAAATAATAACAGCTGAAATTCAGAATCCCAAATTTAATTTTTAATATTATTACAAATTTCGATAGTGAGAACTATCGATAACTATCGTAACTACCATCGATAGTTTCCACCACTACACGCTACTTCGAGCGTCGATTCGTTCCTTTCGCCGATTTTCTGACGGTAGCTACTTGTTTTCGAGGAGATTGCGGGTTTCCTCTCCAATTTGCACCTCTTTCTTGCGTCGACTCTCATGGCAGAGTGGCGATGTTCGATCTCGAACATGGACAGGCTGGATCCTCTTGCGAGCGTCCTCCGTTTATTTCTCCAAATCAGACGCCGAGGCGTTTATGTATCAGCTTGGAAGCGTCGCGACGGTCGGACGAGCCAGTAAACCGTACGTCCCGTTTCGTTGAACGCGAGAGCCCTGACGAATCAATTATATTTCCCCTCGATGCGGACACGCGAGTTGTCTATTTTCTTACGCCTCGCCCTCGACGCCGCCTTCTTCCCCAGTTTTTTGGGGACAGAGCTGAGTGCGAGGCCGATCCAGCCGCCACCGACGTTGGCCATCACGGTTGAATAACAGAAATCGAACGTGCTCCTCGCGTTTCACGTACGACGACCCGTCAGCTGCCTCGTGCCCGTCGAACTTGATCCCCGCTCCGGTAATTACTCCTTGTTATCGGCAATTATATCCGCAATTACCGAGCGACCTCGCAATTATTTTCTTGCGAAATTTCAGGGAATCGCGAGGGGATGATTTCGTGATAATTTGGGAGGATGTGAAGCCGCCTGGGAAGCGGCGGGTATAAATATTAATAAGAGAACTGGTCTTGCCGATCGTTCTTCGATAATGTAATAACTTTAATTTCTGTACTGAGATTCACGAGCGAGGCAATTTCGTGTGACTTTGTAACGATCCGAGTGGCGAACGCAAACCGGAGTGAAACTCTAACGCGGACAAGCGAGAATTTCTGAAAATATCGTTGGACCACGAAGAAACATAATTCACGATTCTATTTTGTCAGAGAGTTACTACTTTTGTATATCAAAATGGCTATTGCGTCTGAGATCCTCTTAAATCTGCTATAAATCCTGCCACGTGGAGTGTATTTCGAGGGTATCGTTATTATTAAGTATCGCCGAACCTACCTGAAAACGTAATCCGCGGCCTTGAAGCAGAACTCTAGGCGAAGTCTAAAGATGAGCGGGGCCAAGCTCGTGCCTCGCGTTGCAAGGAACGAGAGAAGCCACGGGAGGGGGTCGTTTGCTTTCGGGATCGTTTAGAGAAGACACGGTCAGGTCAGAATTTACCTAGCATAATTATCCCGAGCAGAGTTACCCCTTTGATGGGGCGACTTTCGTGCAACTCTTCGTGATTTACGGTGAGTCTTGTGCGGCTTGTACCATTCACGCAGAATTCTGCGAAGCAGGCAATTATCACGGCACTGTGTCCTCCAAGGGAGCGTACAATTAACGCCGTGGGTTGCACGAGACGTCTGGTCGCGGTGCCGTGTCGAAAAATTCGGATCTGGAAGGTTCCGTGCGTTTCGCTTCGGTTGAAACGCGAACGAGGCGCTGCAAAGGCCCGTTGTCCCCGACGGTGATGACGCGCGGGATGCCCAACATCGTTCGGGGTAAGAAGCTTCTCGTGCGGCCCACGTTCTAAATCTGTTAATGGGTTCGCGGGGAAACTGATTCAATTTACATCGCCGCGACGGCTTGCGGAACCATTAACCCTTCTGCTATCAAGAGACCTGATCACAATGGAGCCCATCCACACATGCCTGAGGAAAAGCCTGTGAGGAACGGGCCCCGCGGTCCCAAAAGAGAGCTAAGGAGCTAAGGGCCAGCCTCGGTCCAGTTCCCTCCGAGTCCAATTCCGATTTCGGTGGAAAATTCTTCTCGCTACCGTTCGGGAAACCCGTGGCTGTAATCCTAGGCCACTGGTCCCCCGTGGAGGCCGCGGGGAGGGCAGAAACACACGGGACATGGGACACGGGACACGGAACGTAGGAAAAAATGAAAGTGTGCAGGGGCGAGGGCGTGAGCGGGGGAGAGGAAGTCGAAAGGCGCAGGAAAGGAGCTTCGCTTTTCGTATCCCGTTTGGGAGGCCCGTCGAATGGGCTCTCCAGGCTTCGTTCGGGAAAGGGCAACAGAGAGCGAGAGAGGGAGAGAGGGAGAGCGAAGGAAAGGGCCCCCCGCGCCTTACAATGCAGCCTGATTTATGGCCCGGGCGCACATACATAGAGTTACACACGATATCATAATACCATTAATTCTTCGTCAAATTCCCCGCTGACTGAATCATACTGGCCGCGCAGTAAATCACGCGGGGCGACTAATGTGAACGCGACCAGCGCTCGCTCGCTGTCTTATCTCCTTTGAACCACGGGGGCAGGTGGATCCAGTCCCTTGGACCCCGCTGAATTACTCTCTTGGTCCTGGACTCGCTGGCGTTGCCCTCCTCCTCGTCCACCGCATCCACCTCCTTCGCCACCCTACTCTCTCTCTCTCTCTCTCTCTCGACCCCCCGCGCCACCTTCCCGAGGCCCATAGTCGTAACGGGCCCCCTCCCCCCACCCTCGTGTCACCCGGCGAACCCGTCGCACTCTATTTGTCTCCTCCCGTTTCCGTATTTTTATAGCCGTCGTCGTTATCCGAGAATCATCGAGCCGATTTCACGAGGGACTACCGCCGCGCCAGCCACTTGTCGGGACCAACGTTTACGTAATCGCGGTTCACCGGAGGACCGTTCCGCTCGGCGGCCTTAGCTCCTCCGAGAGGAGAGCGTGGGCGTTCGTGGCAATCGCCATTCGATGTGGACATTTTTATTCTCCTCTACTTTCTCGTTTTATTTCTGCCTCTCTTCCTCGTCGCCGCGACTGTCTAATACTAATGTATCGTCGACGGGATTTTTCAGCGGGCCGCCGCGTTGTTTGGAGTTCTTGCGGCAGCGTAGGCTTTCCTGGTGTTTTTGAAAGCTTCTCAGTGAAAAATTTTCGATGCTTCCGCGCGTTAAGTAGCCATCCGATTTTATGCCAAGGATTAATGGTCGACCAGCGGGCTTTTGATGTTATACGTTTCTGGTGGGATTTCGAGGTTAGGTAATGGATTTTGGGCCCACTGTTCTTCTTCGGTCAACAGTCAATAGGTATCTCAATCGTATATTCCCAATTTTCTTGAAGTGGGTATCTTGATGGCTTTTGATGTTATACGTTTCTGGTGGGATTTCGAGGTTAGGTAATGGATATTGGGCCCACTGTTCTTCTTCGGTCAACAGTCAATAGGTAACTCAATCGTACGTTCCCAATTTTCTTGAAGTGGGTATCTTGATGGCTTTTGATGTTATACGTTTCTGGTGGGATTTCGAGGTTAGGTAATGGATATTGGGCCCACTGTTCTTCTTCGGTCAACAGTCAATATCTCAATCGTACGTTCCCAATTTTCTTGAAGCGGGTGTCTGATTCGTTAGAATTCGGATTGTTGCATGGATTTCTCAGGTTTCGGGTGTTTTAACGCGATACCCTCGTAATTTCCGGTTACTTTCGGACAAGCCGAACTGTCTTATCGATTATTTTTCTGCTATTCTTGCGCGGCGCTTGTCCCTGCACGTCAGCCATCCCGCAACAACGTGAAACATTCACGGAGTAGATTAACCCAACGGCGGATCGTTCCAAATCGCTCGGCGATCAATTCGTTTAGCGTGCAGTTCGCCATCGAAGATTAAGAACCGATGAAAGGGATTGAGTCGCTATTACGCAACATGCGACCGTTAACCATCAAATGGATCTGATTTATGTCTCGGTTGCCGGAGTTTCCTCTCAATTGATCGGTCACGTTCAGCGAGAAATATCCGAACGACGAAAATATTCGAGGGACTCGAGGGAGAGAGCCTGCTAATTTGGTAGTGGCTTCCCGTTTAAGAGCGCGAGCGTGTAAGATACGAGCGAGGATCGCTATCGCGGCGAGTATCGAAATTTATAATCTCGCCGCTAATATTTTAGCCGTGATTTAACCGTGTCTTGAGGAGCCGAGCGCCGCCGCCGCCGCTGCCGTCGCCGTCGCGAAATACATAATCGCGAGTATTAAAAGTCGTGATTCCACATTCCTGTTATGACACACTGGCACAAATTTCCGTGGCGCTAATCTACAAATCACCGCTAACTTTCGCGAGCCGGCAATAATTCTTTTGTGGACACACATTATATGACTTATCACCGATCGGGCCTGGCCGACGCGCGATTTACGGCCTAGCAGAATACACGCTCTACACGAAGAATGGCTTTGAGCCTTTTTCCCCGTGTAATTCGTTTACAGAATGCTACTTCGGGAGGCTTGATTCGTTTCTTTCTTTCCGCTGCTGGCGAGACTCGAGAAATCGCTGGCTTTCGGAAGTTCAAACTTCTTTTCGGCAATTACAGGACAAGGGGGATCGCGAAACACGTGCAGGCATCGTGGGAGGCAAAGGTTGAAGGGAGGATATGACAAAAGTGCTGGCTGTTGGGAATATTTTCAACTTTATCGGCGCAAATTGTAAGGAAGGGTTGAAGGCACAGTTCAGATATTACTTAAATGTTCTTGGAAAAATAGCATAACTATTTTTCTGTTGCAATACTTTTTTCTCATTCGTGATTAACGTCGGTAACTTAGGTTAAGTTGAGAAACAGTCCCTGGTTGAACTTCGCTTTTGCTTGTGGCATTGTTTAGGTACTTTCTTTTCGCTATTTTCTGCTTGTGTTGTGCAATAAAGACGTTTAATAATAATAATGTGTTTAGCTGAGCAAACAGAATTTTGGTATTTCTTCATGTTTATATGTTATTTGTATCTGATAGTTACGATTGCATAGTCTATTGTGTGTGACTGCGTGTAGATGGAAATGTATGCAAATGGCTATTTAGCGAAGGCAATAATAATCATTTTGTGAGATTTAGAATTTCAAATATTTAATCTCGTACGTGGTAATATTAGTTGCTTAAGTAAAAGTGTCTGAATTCGAAACGCTTTAAAATACGATGTGAGAACTTGCAATTAGGTTTCACGCAGAATACACTATTTGCCATCCATGCTACTTGTCAGTATGCCCGGTTACATTGCACTAATGGGCAACTACAATAAACGTGAAACTAGCGGCCACTCTGTCAGAGAATAAGAAACCAAGTGAAATACGCAAAAATGCTCGGCAAGTATCTCGAAGAGCGATATAAGGGCCGAAAGTGGAAGAAACTCCGTTTCCCCATCGAGTCAGCTGGAGCGTTTCTGCTTGTCGAAGCGACGTCAACAGCTCGAGCCAACCGACCCATGGGTAACCCATAATTAAGTAGGTACAATCGCGTAGCATCGGCAGCAGAAGAGCGAGAGTTGTAATAAGAAGAAATAGAAGACTATAGAGAGATAGTGGACTTACTCTGGCCGATGTGCACCCTCTTCATCCACGGGTAAATCTGCGGTGGATTGCTACCGGTGGCGTTGGACTTGTTGGACGAGTTGTTGCCGGTGCTGGAGGTGCTGGAGGTGGAGGACGCCGGCGAGGACGCGGACGACGCTGTGGTGAGCGTGGAGCTTCCCTCTGCCACGGGTCTGGAGCTTCCGCTGGGCGGCGATGCGGCGGAGGCTGCCACGGATGACCTCGAGGAGGTTCCAGGTGGCGAGGTGAGGCTGGACGCGGCTTTGCTGGTGCCAGGTGCGACCAGAGGTGTCGGACTGTTCCTGGAGGTGGACGTGGTGAGATCCTGGGGCGACGCGACGCTGGTGGAGGACGTGGAGTCGGCGTACTTGCAGCTGGACGTGGAGGGTGCCGATGGCGCGGAGGCCGCCTGGAGGAGCGGCGTGCTCGGATCCGGGTGTAGCTGAGGCTGAGGATGATGCTGCTGGGGATGATGGGACTGTTGCGCGTGCAGGCTGTGCTGCTGCGAGGTAGTGGTAGCGCTGAGCCGGGACTGTGGCTGCAACTGCGTGTAGTCTATCATACCGGTGGGCGCCGTGTGCTGCATCCCGGCTGCCGGGGCGGCGTACGGATGCTGAGGGTAGTGTTGCTGAGGAGAGTAACAGGGCGCCGGGTAACTGGTAGCCGCGGCATTCGGATTGTAATAGTCCCCACCTGCTGGAGAAGCCGCCTGCATCGGTTCTCCGGGCGAGTTGGCGGTGGCTCGGGGCTGCTGCTGAGGCTGCTGGCCCGCGTAACACGACGCGAGAGAGTTGACGAACTGATAGGAACTCATTGTTTTCACGAGACTGCACCCGTCGCCGACGTCACTGTACCGATCGCCCCGCACGTGTACGGTTCGACATTCACGGGAACACCCACCACCGATCCCTCTGATCTCCAGCTGGTCGGGAGGAGGAGATACGCGCACTCTCGTTAAGTACAAGGTCGTGTCATCGTGTCGCTGGGTCTCATGACAACGGCACCGGCAGCGGCAACGGCGGCGGCATGTCACACATTCGGTCCGGCCAGCAGAGATGGGGTACGGGCGATCAACACTGACGCACGGCGAGAAAAAAACGAGCCCTCGCCGTTCCTCTTGCTGGCGGATGGGAGCTCGCTGGCGTTCACACCTATCGCGCGGCGTTACACGCGGATAAACACGTCCCTAAACGACTCGATAATGAACGAGGGGGATCACGGCGAATAGAAGGAGAGGCGGCCGCGGCGGTGTGCCGGCAGGCGGGCAGAGTCTGAGGCCGACCTGGGCCGAGTCGGGAGTTTACGAGGGCCACGTGGGCCTGGGCTATAAAACTGTCTTCTGCTTCTTTACGACCTCACGAGTCGCAATTACCTACAGAGAACTCGCGGAAGCGGCGTGCAGTAGCGCGTAACAGCCGGCTTATCGGGTCGCCCCATTGAAGACTAGACCCCCGTGCACTTCTCCCTCTTCCTCGTTGATGTATTTCCACGAATCCAAGTTGCCTGGTTAAGGGAAACGATACAAGATCCGTGCCGCCAGGGACCAGCCGATGGAAGAGCCGCGATATTCACGGGAACGTAACACGCGGCAAAGTGTATCGTCGTGAGGATGGAACTGACGTGGTTGCTCTGGCCTGCCGCGGTGTAGCCGATATCACCGCATTAGGGGGTGAAGCGTTTCTGTCGCGGTTCGCGGTTCCCCGTTCACCGTTCCTGTTGCGTGCGCGGAGGGTGGTTGGTATCGTACTGAAGACCTCGCCACGATCCAACGGAGGCCCGGTGTGTGCGGTAGCTTGTCACGTGCCCGCGCTCTCTGCGTGTCAGAGGAGCGCCTCGACCAATCCCCGTCGTTCGTCAAACCTTGATTGGTCTCTCCGCCGGCGTAGGATTCTTCAACCCCGTTCCTTGCGTCTCCGTCGCTGCTGTGCTGCTGCTGCTGCTGCTGCTGGTGCTAGTGCTGGCGCTGCTGCCGCTTGCGTGGTGGTGTGGTGGTGTGTGGTGGTGTGTTGCCTGCTTGGCTGCTGCCCGACGTGACAAGAGCCGACGAGAGGGGTGTGCGAGCAAGACAGGCGATCCGAGGGGTCACAGAGAGGGGATAGCACCGTCAGGGGGGCTAATGGAGAGATATTCGGGAGCCCCGAGGACCGATGGTGGGGCGAGGATCTCGCTGCTCCTCTCTCTCTCTCGTTCTCTCGTCTCTGCAACCTTCTAGCCGCAACGTCACCAAGAAGTAGTAGTCTTCCGCTTGCCGTCTCTGCGAGGGGGCAACGCGCGCACGCGCCCCCTTCCGCGTACACCCTCGTGCTTTCGCGAGGAAGGAAGGAAGAAGAGGTGGTTCTCCGCGAGATCGCGTTCCGCTCGATCTACGATCGTTCGATCGCCTCCGAAATCCGAATTCTTCGCCTACTCTTAAACTACGCTCCAACTTTGCCGACTGGCCTTACTTTGGAGCTGGTACTCCTTCGCGATCACCGAGACACCGGAGATGGCAGGGACGATGGTGCTCAGCGAGTGCTGACCGCTTGCTCCGGAACGGAGTCGAGGCAGGAGCGTCGGGTCGGATCGCCCGTCAGATCCACCATCAGGAGGAGAGCAGTCAGTCGACTTCCGGACGCATGATTGGCCCCGCGAATTGGACAGAGTCTGAATCGTGGAGAGAACGAGTCGGGTGCCGCGCTCGAAGCTGGGGCGCGCATAAGTCAGCCGGACGGCCGCGGCTGACAGTTTTATGAGAGTTTGATAGTCTCCGGCGCGCTGTTCTCCGTCGACAGCGCGCGAGGAGCCGGAACGTGTCTGTGGGAGAGACGGAGCAGTTCGCTGGCGGAAAAGAAAGGCCCGGGACGCGATGGAGCGAGAGGGAAACACGCGCGCACTACGCACCGCACTCTTTATTGTCCCATAAATTCAAACCTGTTGCCCATAGTCGAATGAGAGGGAAGGGCTGCGGGAAGGAGCGACGGAGACAGAGGGACATGGGGTATACAGAGTAATAGAGAGTCAGAGAGAGTGAGAGAGAGAGAGATAGATAGAGTGAGTGGAAAGCGTGCACGAGACTAGGAATCCTCTCCCAATCGCGCGATCCGATTGACGCCCCCGTTGTTATCGCACGTACGGCGAACCCGGACGCAACTCGTAACTCACTGAACCGACTGAGCCGGCCGAGAGGAGAGAGCCTTCGGAGTTGGCGGCTCCAAGGCGAGCAAAAGCATGTGTGACGTAGTAGCCAGTTGGTCAAACGGGGGGCACCGCGGGGTGGCGTGGTGTCGGTGGGGTTCCGGAGCGAAGGGGACGGCCGAGGAGGCGGAGCTCTCCTCGCTTCTCGCGGATTACGCTCTCGGCCGGCTCTGCCGTCTTTTCCATGCATATTTCCCGCGTTCCTCCGGATCACACCTCTTTCTCAACGTCTCCCCGCTTTTCCCAACTCGTGTCTACATCCTCGACCCAGTCGTAGGTACCTTATCAACCGTCCATCTTTTCACCCGATCGTCGTCCCTCACAATCGTAGCCGGCACAACAATGAACAAGTCGCCGGAAATAAGCGTGTAACGGAGATGGGGAGCCGATTAGCTGCTGGACCGAAGAAGAGAAAAGCGTTTGGAAAAGGAGCAGCGTGTCCCCTCGCTCGCCAGATGTGGCAAGTGCGGCCCGGCCTGGCCGTTCCTGTTGAATTGTCGCGCGCGCCCGCCCCCGGCCGCCCCTCCCCTTCTTCAACCTACCCCCACCAACGCCACGCCGCGCCCCACCACCGTCCCCCGAACCGGCTATCTCTTCCACTTTAAGTCTCTCGCGGTTCTACTCTAGTGCTCCGTGTACGCGGCCATCCCCACCACCTCCTCGGTATTCGCCACTTCGGAGCCCGGTATTTGTCCTACACCTACCATCCTTCCTATATAGGCCTCTCTTTCCTCGCGAGCGGCGCGGACGGTGTGCTCGGAGCGCGCGCGCAAGCAGCTTCACACGGTGGGAGCGATAGAGGTGGGAAAGGTTGACAAGTGATCACGGATCAGATACGGTTCATCCTTGCCGCAAAACACCGACGAGTCGCTGGAAACGCGATCGTCCTCCGGACATTCGCGGATTCGTCATCGCGACGGCGACGTGGCCACCGTGCCGGCGCTTTTGTTCAAACACCCCAATTTCCAAAGAACCCCCGCCCGGAGCGAGGGGTGGATGAGTTTGAAGGGTGATCGAAGTTCCGGGAATACGGCTTCGTTTGGGTCTTGATTATATGTGTTCAATAAGTATCTGTTGCCTAAGTTTGCGCGGATGATGCCCCATTGTTAGGGATTTCGAGACAGGAGATGGAGATCCACATGACGCGTTCTCACGATCACTATTCATAAAGGAATAAAAAGTAATGCTCAAGGCGAGGCTAGCTAGCTCCATGAACTATCTACATAGTTGTAGTCAAACAATTTTAAGCGATAGGTATGTTTAAACATTTGACAGGTAGCGGGCAATGATGGTCAGCATTGTTATTATAAAACGGCATGTCCGAAATGTGCAATTTCTTTTTTACGTTCCAAGACATCATTCTCTATATTGTCCAACGACTTTGCCTTAATCATTGCGAAGCAACCAAAGAAAACAAGACTTTTTGAGTTTTAAATGTCGTTGATATAAAGTATTTTCGCATACTTTATTATTATTCAAAATTATAGAGTACAATTAGATATAATAACGTAAGATAGTTATTATTTTAAACTACGGATGGCAACCCTATGTGTGACACCAGTCCTGTAACGCGATTCACCCGATTACAGAGCTCACCGAAGTAGATGGCGCTCCCACAGTATTTCCCAATTCGGAAGTAGCAATACCTAACCTGTACCCACAACAGCAAAGTATTTTTATCAAGCATATAAAGCGCGTTTAATATTCGAAAGGGGCCGCGGAGGGTCCCGTGGTCCCGTGGACGGGTTCCGCTGAGGCCCCGTCCGAGATAACGAAGTCATCACTTCAGGACGTCGATGTATTTCAGACTGACGTAATGAAAGCCAAAGGCATCGAAGGGAACCGGAGGAAGAACTCGGCCACGGTCGGAGTATTTCGGTCCGTCCCGAGGAGCGTTGCCTCGCGGCCGCGTGTCACTCTTTTCTGCTCCCTCTTTCTCCTCCTCTCTCCCCCGATACTTTTTCCCTCTTGGTCAAATTAGAATTTCTAATAAAGCCGTGGCAGGTGTAAAAAACGTATCGGGACCCCCATGAATCACGTGTCGCAGAGCAGAACTGCCAGGACACGTGTATCTGTTATGCTATTCTCTCTGCAACAACGAGCAGAACCCTCTGCGCGTCCTCTTCATCTCTCCACTCCCCTGCACCCCCGTAATCTAGCGGCCAGCCGAAGCGAGTCCCGGCGAGTGATTATTGTCGTTGATGCTGGGTGTTAACCGACTGCGAATTAGGTAGTGCAAAATCTATTTGCATCTTTAGCAGGGGTGAATAGAATTGGGAGTCCCAACAAGTAAGCCTGAGAGGACACCAGGCATTTATAAAATAGACTGCTGGGTAATTTCAGAGTATTCATATCTAGTATCGACCAGAGTAGATCTTCATTAACAGACACTTTATAATTAACAAAACCCACCTAGCATAATAAATATTAAACATCCAATTAATCCCATCGAATACCAAAAGCTGCTGAAACCGAGGAAACTTAAATGCCCGTTGAAAAAAATATAAACCCCTCCGGTGAGGTGGCAGCGCGCAGGAGGGAGCTGATAAATTCCGCGCGGGTTACCCGGACAGGCCAGAGAGAAAAAAATATATTCAATTCGAGGTTCACAGCTAAGACGCGTTGCAGAAAAACCAATACGTATCCGCGTGCCGGCCATGATGGATTGCCGGAGCTATGGGAAACTATCTGTCAAGCACAATATCGACCCTTGCCCTCTTCGTCCAACCCCCTAGCAGCCGAAGGTTCGCTCGCTGGCGGCGTTCGTCCCAGGGTTGCGCTCTGCAATGTAGGTTTACCTATACACTGCCATACAAACCTTTTCTCGGGGCCCCCTCCCCCCTCCCCCCTCTCCCCCCCTTTTCCTTTTCCCCACTTCTGCCCGAGAGTCCGTGACCATTTCGCAAATGGCACATCTCCGCCACCATAGATCCTGCGGTTTGCATAAGAAAGACCGCCGGAATCTATATTTAGGAGTGGCGAGTTCTTCTTAAGTACGACGAATCATCGTGATAAGGGCCAGCCGTGCTTACCATTAAAATGTTTTATCGATCCCCATTGATACCTAGCGATCGTCTCGTAACGCTTACACGATTCGCCGTTCAACTGTTTTTGTTAACGCGACCAAGCTGGTGGTCTAAATGATGTAATAATTATTTGTAGTGTCTAACAAGGGAAGATCCCGAACCCGGAAATTCAAAAAATTCTGAAACTTTGTGGATGTGTAGGGAATTTCCGCTTGATTACAACGCAATTTTTTTTGCTGCCCAAAATCACTCTAAGGGGGTGAAAATTAACCCCTCGAAATCCGGTTATATCCCGATTTTGTGTTATAACTCGCGAACTTTACGAGATAGAAAAAGAGTTTCAAGACAGAAGTTACTTCTTTTAATTAGATCTATCATTTGGTAAAAAAATTATTTTACATTTCACGAGTTATAACACAAAATCGGAAAATAACCAGATTTCCAGGGGTTAATTTTCACCCCCTTAGAGTGATTTTGGACAGCAAAAAAAAATTGCGTTGTAATCAGGAGGAAATTCCCTACATATCCCCAAAGTTTCGGAATTTTTTGAATTTCCGGGTTCGGGATCTTCCTTTGTAAGTGGTGGAATTTTTTAAATTTAAAATATCGTAGACTCCGATTAAATCTTAAGCTGTAACACTTTTGAAATACTTTATTCTTACTTCTAAAATGCCCTGCCGAAATATTATTGTATAGAACTTACTCTAAATCGACTAGTATCTGATATAAAATAAAGTTAAAAAAATATTCGCCAGTTTGTCTCGCAGGGATGTTATAAATTGTCACTACGGTTCTAGAGTCTTAATAATTAAGTGCACATTAATGATAATGAGTTCTATAAATCTACAATCGTTATAAATAAGAATGAGCATTCCTTCGTTTATTACTTTTTTTTTATCACTTTTACGACGTTAATTCATAAGTCGTAGTATTTACAGTGCGTTACTAACTAATAGGAACATGTTTCATTACTCGCGCGCGTCGTTCACAAAATCGTTTTCCCTCAGTGCTATTGCAACGAAACAGTGAACACGCACGCTGTAATAGAAAAAAAGTAGCATCGTTTACATAAAATAATTACCATCGCGATTCCGATGAAAATGAACCACGGAACACAAATATGCACAAAAACAATGTTTCACGTACGCTGGCGATTAAATTTCAAGCGATCGATAGCATTCGATTGTTTCATCCAACACACCTCGCGTTTCTTTAGCAACCTCAACGATTCACAAGTCTGTAATCCGCGACGACACAAATACCGTGGCCTAAATGAAATGTGAACGAGAAACGTTAATAACAAATTAAACTACCGGGATTATTTTTTAAAGAAGCAACTGCGAGAAGAACGCTCGTGCACGCACAGCGAATGTTTTCCGCCATCTTGTTTCGTGTGAACGGCGCAGCTGCTAAGCTACCCCCCACCTTTCTTCATCCCTTAACTTTTCGGCTCCCCACGTTGTCTCGCTGTTCCCCGACTCGTGGCGAAGTATCGGTAAGTTTCGAGCTCTCGTCAATTCTCGATTATTCGCAAACACTTCTCGATGGTAATCCTTCGCTTTGATATTAATTGCAATCTTGCAAGACCACCTTACTCGTTACTTTATGGTCAAGCATCTCTTCAGTTGCCTCCCTTCTTCGATTACAAATTTTCTGTACAATTAAGAAACCATTTTATCAATGTTAGACCTTCGTTCCGATTCAGTTGCACTTACAATTAAAATCCAGCTTTGGATCTTCAAAGACACCGTGCTGCGCGAAGTGTCCGCCGTTGGAACTAAAGTTCTCACCCGTAAATTACAATCACGTTAAACCTAAATTTGTCTAAGGACTGTCTGAGCATTGAGGCTCGATCGCGTTTGCAAAATTTCCGTAAATGTTTGTGTTCCGTGTACTTACAATGCTCCGCTTTCGTCTTGCCGGGAACGAGCCGAAAGGCGTAACGAAAGTGGACCGGCTCGGAGCGCGCGCGCGACGCTGAGTCAGCGTCATTAATCAGAGGAGTATGAATTTTCGCGTCTCGGTCAAAATATTTTGGAAATGACGTTGCCAGTACTCGAGGCGGAGGAGTGTCTTTCGTAGCGGTATAACGCGAGGCGATCGGCTGGGACCGTGGCCGGCGAAATGCGGCGTGAACGGCCGCGCTTTCTGGATACCTGAACTACAGGATGCTCGGCTGTTTAGCTCATTCGGCCATAAATCATAGTGGTTGCAGGGTCAGCTGGCCCGATCTTGCCCAGAACGGCATTCTCTCCTCACGATCCACCGTAAAGGTCGAACTTTGTCGTGCGCTCCTCGTAATTTCCTTTCTTCGGATTACTTATCGATCGACTACGACGCCCCGGCTCTGCTCCCTTTGTCCGCGGCCCGACGCCAGTTTGCGGACACCTAACACTTTTAATATAAACTATTTTCGCGAGGTAGCACCGACTACCAGTCCAATGTCCCCTCAAGTATGCTGAGGAGTGAGATGATTGTTAATAATTAAACTAACCAGTCTTCCATACTTTATCAGTCAATTCGAGGAACCCTATTTACAGTAACTGAGACCTATGAGCAAACGGGATCGAAGCATAATTTTCCTAAAAGCGTTCACGTCTCAGCGTGAGGCTCGAGCTTCGTCATCTGACCTCCGTAATTCTGCTTCTGAAAGTAATTCTGGCTGTCGTACATGCTGTGAGGCTGGTGCTGTTGCTGGCGATAATGGAGGTAGGCCTCGTGAAGGCGATGATACTCCTGCATACTGGGAACTTGCTGACCCGGAGTCGCTGCCTGGCCGGCGTTCATCAGCGTCGTCGGCGTCGTCACCGGCGCGGTGGTCGTTCCCGTCGCCAGGAGACTGTCGATCGGCGATCCATTTTGACTCGTCGAGACTACGTCCTCGGTGTTCACTTCCAAGCCGCTGTAACCGAGCTTGCCATCCTTCTTCGCCTTCATCCGCCGATTCTGGAACCAGATTTTAATCTGACGCTCGGTCAAGCACAGTGCCTGCGCTATCTCGATACGCCGTCTTCTGGTCAGGTATCGATTAAAATGGAACTCCTTCTCGAGCTCCAAAGTTTGGAAACGGGTGTACGTCTGTCGGGTTCGTTTCTGCCCGCTGCCATTCGTGTCGCCTGAAACAATGGTGTAAGTTTCCTGGATTATGATCAAGTAGGAAAGGCGTCTGTTACGTTTCTAGGGTAACTAGCAAATTAGATCCAAAAGCTTCGAATGTCAGAGGGAAGAAGTGTCTTAGTGTTTCGATGGTATAAAATATTGGAAGAGATTAGCATTAACTATAAAATTCTTTATTCTACGTACCATTAGAGAAAGAAGACTTCATCCACGCGTAATCCACTTGCCGCTGCGCCGGATCGTCCGCATACTCGTTAACCTCGTTGGGGCTCTGCTTGCCGTTGTTATTATTGTTCACGTAGCCACCGTATCCCTGTTGCACACCGTAATCCGTAGGCGAACTCGGCGTCATCATTGCGGGCGCTACGCAGTTGCTAGAATGCGGCTGTGCGGGATAGCTCTGATAGCCCTGCAGGTATCCGCTCCGCGGTTCCGCTTGCTGAACGCGTTCCTGTGCGTCCGACAAGAATCCACCGATAGGCGACGTCCTGTCCGTGGAGGAGGTCGGCGTGTACGGCGGCGTTTGACAAGGGATGTGCGGAATAGTTGGCGCACTCGGTGGCGTCACTGGTTTCCCAGCAGAATTCGTGTAAGTATCGCCTATGGCCTCTTTCCCGTGGCGAAGAAGAGTCTCGAGGAGGCTCGAGGGTGGGGAGACATCCTGAGCGGGTCTCTGGCTGTAATTCGTGCTGGAGTGGAGCTGCTGATGCGCGGCATGATAGGCGCTATCGGGGTACGCAACCTGTTCGGCGGATCGGTCACAGATCCCCGGCTGATAGGGCCAGTAGTCCGCCTCGCTGTTGGCGAAATATGCGGAGCTCGTCATGGTCGCGGAAGCACTGGACTCCGGATGACGAAAAGACGGCTCGACGGATTTCAAGGGACGCTGACACGAAGCACTTCGCGGGCAGCGGGTCTCACGTGTAACTCGACGCGTCAGGGTGTCACTTGGGCTACGTTCACTTCGTGGAATTTTGATCTATCGCTGTCACTTTGAACGAGTTCACTGGTTAGTCACCTAGGCGAACTGATTGCACTCGAAGACGTCGGTGGAACAGGCACGATATCGGTGGCGAAGTGTCACTGAGGAGTAGGTATTCCGTTTGCCGGTGTCCGAGGTACGCTTGGAGTTTCCCAGGGAAGGACAGCGAGGAGAAGCCCTCGCCAGGCACCGAAGCCGACTTACAATGAAATGAAACGATTCCTGTGCCCGTGACGATTTCGACCGTCCACGGTACACACAGGGGGTTCCACGCGTGCCAAAAAGGGGCACCCCGGCAAACTTTCACCGGTTTATTACCGTACCGCGCGGACAGAGGTTGCCCGGGGAGGTTTGCGGAGGTGGAGGGGGCAGAGACTACCCTCGGGTACCGGGGGTCTGCGTAGCGCCTCCCGTGGCTACCGCAGGGGAGCTGGCTCTGGCTTCTATCAGCTGCCCTTTGATTCAGAGTTAAGGCCACCCCCGTGTGCCCGATACACGCACCCGCTTTTCGATCTCTGCCGCAATCCCCTCCCACTATTAACGCTATTGACACAAAACCCATATTGGCTCCCCTTGCGCCCGACCTCGTACAATGCCTGCCATGTGTGCAGCCCCCTTCGAACCCGGCTAGATCACGCGCTATCGGCCTATCGGCGACGAGCAACCCCCTTGGATGGAAGCTGCTTCGCGAGATCCACTGATAGAATCCCGTAAATTGATAAGTGAGATTTAATGACGCCCTGGCAAAGGGAGCGAGGAGCTTTTCTAGCTGGAGAAAGGTCGCCGCGCGGACGATACCTTAATCCAGTGGATTTTGTTATAATTTTCAAAGTTGGGTAATTTCGTGCAGAATAATATTTAATGAAGGTTTCTCGTCATTGAATGCTGCTGTAGCTCCGCTTCGAGGAGCTTCAGGTTTTGCAACGTTTTTATTAAAGGAAGGAAAAGATTGAAATAGATATTTCGAGCAAGTAAACAAAGAACGCTCGGTAAAGCTAGACGCAGGCAGTCTTGCGAGTGACGTCTCTTTCTAGAAGCCTGACCGGCGACGATTAATCAACCCTCCTGAACCCTCTCTCTCCTCTTTCCTGTTATATACACGTGCATTTAGCACGTCTCTTCAGCCCCCGTTCACCTTCTGTATTTTCATTAATCCCACTTTCGTCTCGGCGCGCTAGCGAGAAGGGGAACGCTCGAGGAAAGCTGAAGAATTATGAAAGTAGGCTCTGCTCCTCTCAGAGGGATACATTTAGCGAATCGGAGATAATCGAAATCTTCTTTCTGCCACCCTTCAAAGTACTTACAGACCTAATTCGTGTACTCTCGTTGAACGAAGCACAGTCTTTTTTCTCACGTAGGTGCCTATCTCACCTTCCTCAACACTTTCACCTAACAAGTAGCCGTTCTGTTCTTCCTCATGCTTCGTATCTCACTAACCCAACTATAAGGATCTAAAACTTCCGACAACTCACAGTTCCGTTCATTACTAAAAAGATTGATATTCATTGTCGCTTATGCCTATTAATTTCTGTTTAGAAAGGCGAGAAGATTATCGATCCTGTCAACCGTGTAATAAGGGCGGAAAAAATATGTTGGCTGCAGGATCTCTGGCCGGTTAACGGAGGATTAAGTGAGACGCAATCGTGGAGCAGAGCGCGGGAGGCGCTAATGATCGGGCTTACGGTTAAAGGGCCGGCTTGGAAACAATTATCGTTCGCCGAAGATAATAGACGGCCTTGCGGACAAACTATAAATAGTAAAGTAACCCCGAAAAAACGTGATTGATGATGCGTTCGACGCGGTGACCAAACCTACGGGGACTCCGGGCGGCTGATCAGGATGGACACGCGTCCGCACGCGCACACCAATGGATCACCGTGCACGTAGCCTTACCTCTCACGCACACCGGCACGCAAATGATGCTGGGAGAACAACGCCGGAGCCGGGCCCGCGTGTGTACCAGAGGAGCGGCCACGATGATAATAAATAATAATCCGCAAAGGGCGATACTTGTGGGAAGGAACGAGGGGTTGGTTGCGGAGAGACGATTCGCGCACCGTAAATGATTTTACCTATTGACTTAATTTTCGTTGCCCGCGGGGAACTCGGGTGGGCTGTGCCACGATTAAGCAGGGGAATCGGAGGTGAAATGCCGCTGAGGGGTAGAACGATGTGGTAAACGGGAAAAATAATACTTACTATCTATGAGGACGCTAGGAACGGTGAGGTGTCCGGAAAAGACTGTTTTTCAACTTAACCTAAAACGAAAACTTAACCTAGACTTAAATTAGATTAGTACAAGCTATTATTATTAAATAATAATTATTAAAGAAGAGGAGAAGACAGGACATACTGGCCAAACCACAAAGTAATATAAGTATTATTATAACGGATGAAGTAACATATTTGTTCTTCTATTAAAAAAAAATGGATATATACTACTGTTTAATAAAGAGTTTATGCTAATGAATCCAAATTGCAATTTCTTTTTTACATTAATAATGTCAAAATCGTGAGCTTTTATCCAACGTCCCGATTTTCCCCCGGTCTCCCTACTCATCGGAACATGGGATCATGAATATCCTAGGGGAATTAGAAAATTTAGAGTTACAAAATACATTACAGATTTATTTTGCTTAGCTTTCGGCACCCTAACGGTCCACCTCTGTTACCTTGCTACCGAAAAGCCCGAAGCTACCAAACAGAGGGTACAGAAAAAGATGAAGATGTCCAAGCGCCGAAATCAAGTGGAACCGTGTAACATCCAAACAAAAAGGCCCCGCTACCGAGGCTTCAACACCGCGGCTCGGCCAGTGCGTGACAGATTTCCGGAAAAAATCCAGTAAGGGTGGTCGCGGGTGAAAGTTTTACTGTTCATTGTCGACGGACCCCGGCCGGGGATTTTTCGTAACCACTCGAGGCTCTCGTGAACCACGTCGGCCTCTACCTGGCGGCGGGCACAAAAACAGGGGAACAGCTGGCAATAATTCTGTTTATGGTGTTGCCGGGCCCCGGACGACGACCAGGGGAGGGGAAAGATGAAGACAACGAGCGCGGCTAGCGCAGCGCCTCTTCGTCGCCGGGGTAGGGATAACGCGTGGGGAGGCGCGTGTCCCGGAGTTGCCCGGTTGTTAAGGGACGCTGCTATTTATGAAGCGGACTCATAAAATATAAAGACGGCGCACTTTGGCTGCAGTACGTCATCCCAGGTGTCGTTCAGGTAGTTTGCTTAATGCTATGCCTGGTCCCGCTGTAAATAAGAACCTGCCCTTTTTTTTTTCACCCTCGCGTCGCTTCTCCTCGCCGGGCTGACCGTGAGCTGACGCGAACAAGACGACGGAACCTGTGCGAGCGCGATGCATCCTCGTGGATTTCAGCGTGTAATTAAGATTTCCGATCATGCCCGTCCGGCGGCTGTCGTCGGTGGCCTTGTAATGATAATTGCGACGAATTACCGGACGAGCCAAGTGAAATACTAATTGCACGGGGAGGCTTGCGTGTGCCGGGCAACCTTCGAACAGGGACACGAGGAGTCGACAGCTAATAATTGACGATTCTTAAGATGGGTTTACATTAGTCCAGTCCAGTGATCCAGTACAGCACTGGATTAGAACTGGAATAATGTAAACAGTGTGTTGATTCCAGTACAGTGCTGTCATTCCAGCAGATTTCGACTGGATCGAAAGTCTACTTTTCGATGCTACTTTTATGTTTTTTTTTATCCTTGTTTTGGGTGAATCTATTATTATTACACTCTACCACTTTCAACGGTTCAGAAACGACTGGAATAATCGAGACATCGCCTGATTTCCAGTCGAACCACTCGCTGGATCCAGCGACTGGAATAATGTAGACGTCGACGTGATTTCCAGTCGAACCACTCACTGGATCCAGCGACTGGACTAATGTAAACCCACCTTTAGGCCGATGGAAGGGAAGGAGCGTGAGTCATTTACCATTTTAACACGAGGTAGGTATCTATGGGTCTCGAAGGAACGAATCACCGCGCTGCAGTAGAGCCGCTAAACTTGCCGAACGATCCGACCTGTCAATTAAAGCGCAATCTTTGCGTAAGTGCAAAATTAACGGAGCGGAAGTGTCTCCGATCGCGCTCGCCCATCTGCGACCCCAGAGCCAACGGAACAGGGGCGAACCAGTTACTTTGAATACTGGATTCTTGCTGGCAGGACAAATTAAATTGGGGTTCCGCGTTGCGTGAAATAGCGTGGCATCTCGGGGGGGTAACATATGTGCCCCAATCCGCCCCGTGTACCTTTCTCCAGGGGGGCAGAAATTTTGGACGCCGGGGAGGGCGGCGTTTGCGACCATTTGGGAAATTCGGGAATATCGGGATCAAGCCAGACGGCCTCTATTATTCGTCGATTGATTTATATTTTGTTTGCCTCGCGCCGCGGCTCACTTTACGGGTCTATCTGTCGCCTAACGAACGAATCCCTCGAATTTTCAATGTTTGCCTCGTCTGCGAGCAGTCTTTTCGAACCAGCAATTGTTTGGAGAAGATTAGAGGGACGAAGGAGGGAGGAACAATGAAATTGAGGGTTTGAAATTTTGCTCAATATTGTGATGGCTTGGCGAGTGCGCGGGCAGCTTGCGCGGGATGGTTAGGTAATGAGAGTTTGGAGGGACGGGAAAGGAGTGCTGCAGTAGCGATAGAAAATTCAAAATGGGCGCTCACGACTAGGAAACTGCGGCTTTAATGGCAGCGTTAGCGATGACGAGACAAGCAGGCGTTTCGGGGCGGAGCGGAAAAACCGCTGAGCAATCGTTCAAAGGGCGGCCGATCTTTCGGCCACAGGCAGACAAAACTGGAGCAAAAAGCCCAATATCGTTTCTCACGTTAGCGGCGCGCGATTTCGACCGTTGTCCTCGTGGCGCAATAAATTTATTAACTCCGATTGACTCCACTTTTGGAAATATTTTAAATTTAAGTGTCAAAGCAGTTGGTTCATTCATAACTTTTTTTATTTATAATAAATTTACTACTTAATACTGATTAACATCGTTATACAACAACAATTTTTTGCTCGCCGGATAATAAATACCTAATTTATTTCAAAAGCCATTCTGATTAACTTCATTATCGAGTCACATGCGAAAAAATTAAAAAAAAAATTTCACAAGATGATTGGTACAATATTATCAAAACCAACAAAAAGAAAGGAGGACCATTTAATTAATTCAAATGAATCGTAAGGATTTTGTATCAACAAAGCCTTTAGAGGATTCTATAATTAACAGAAAAAAAACAATTAATGAGTTACCAGTAAATTGGCTTAAAATGCACGTGGATAAAATTAGGAACGTCAAAACCCCACGTCATACAATTGAAATGTGACTTTAATCAAGATTCAGAATTTAGTGGCATAAATATAAAAAATTCTGGAGCAGGTAGACCACTAGGTCTGAAAAATATAGACCAGATTAAAATTCATCCCTCCTATTAAACATAATTACTACAAAAACTTAAGAACAAATGTAAGAGAACAGTTATTTTTCAGAATTGCGAAAATCTTTTAGAAAATATAAAATAATGAAGTTTTTCCGTAATAAAAAATATAATTTGAAGATTGATTTTAATGTTATTACTTTTTTTTCACTTGTCAAATCGATTAACTCCCTTAGTCACCCCAAAGTTGTGATCTTAATAACGATTACACCAAGACTATTTTATTTTATTCATTCTATATTTCTTCATATGAAAGCTACATCTGCATTTATGCATTATACAATGTTTATTTCAATTTTTATTAAAGGGAATTTTGAAAAACAAATTATAGGTATTATATCATCACATTTCTCCACTTTCTGTTTTATAATGTTAATCGATTTATCCTGCGAACGGCTCAAATATTACTCTAAAAATCTCAGACTTTTCTTCAACAATGTCCAGTTCGCCTCAATTGCGTTTTCTCCCTTCGAAAACCTAGTCAGAAGCTGTGACGTGGACGTAATCCACTCGGAGTCGACCCGTAGACACCTTGCTCTCGAAATCTGCTGCGTTCAACTAGCTTTCTGTAAATCTAAGTAGTAATCCCAGTCGTGTGGCGCAGGTAACAGCATCGCCCGTAACGCTCTCCGCCTTTCTTTGGAGTCGAAATCCCAAGCGGGTACTTGAGAGATTAGGGTCGAAGGGGTAAATATTGACAGCTCTTAGTCGTCGACTAATTTCTCGTGTGTCAGTCACGCCCGTTGTTTAGGCACCCGAGGGATTTGCATTGTGCGAAAACCGTCGTTGCCAGGTTTCTTCGAGTGCCCGGCGAAAGGCAAGCGATCAGAATGAGCCGACAACCCTTCCCCGGGGGATTTGGAAATTTAAATGCGTCACCTCTGGCCTGTGATGTTTCACGGGACCACTTAATCCCTCTAACATTGAACCCAGACTTGTGTTGAAGCATAATCTGCAAGTATCGATGTCAACGTGTTTAACTGTTTACGTTGTACTCAGTGATCTGTTTGGAGAATTAAATTTTTAAAGAGAACTTACCACCCACGACGTCCCCTCTGACGTCTACATCCTCATTGTTACATCTTGTAGCTTTGCAGCTAGTCTTTGTTAAAATTCCATCGTACGACCGAAGGATCGCGTTACTAAATTACCCGCGCAGTTGCCTGCGTCCGTCAGACGAGGTCCGAAAGTGGAATAGAAAACGACCCGGCTCTGCCCGGCTATTTCGAATTTCATCGTCATATTTATTCGCGGAAGGAGGAAACTTTCCGTCTAAAGGTGGCGTAATAAACACCAGCCATTTATATTCCCCGTAGGTGCAGTATCGTTCCCGTCGGAAAACACATCGCGCGGTGACACGTAACCGAATAATTAAGCAGAGGGTCAAGCCTGTTGATGCGAACCCTTCCAGCGTCAACTACTCCGCAGCCTTCGATCGCATTCATCGAACAGCTCACCCTTGTCCACTCAGCGGACCAACTTCCCCGCTTCCTGAGCTAAATCATTTAATCCAAGTAAATCCGAGCATCACTTTCGTCCGGTTATTGATCACGAAGTAGGTATCAACGACCCTACAGACCTCTAGCCCCCTGTAAAGCAGCCGAAAGAGAGCAGAGTCCCTCGGAAAAAGGCCGGGGAGGAAAGGAGAGGCATCGGACGGGCGAAAGAGTGAGAGATTCTTGAGAGGATCCCGAGCAGAGCTATCGATCCCGCATTCGTTTGTATAACGTGTTTACTTCTCACCGCAGATATCTTCTCTCTCTGGGCTCATAGCCTCTCTCCGGTGTCTGTTGAGACTGCGAGCGGTCCGAGAGCCAGGCACCCCTCTTCCCGATTCGAGCCCAGCAGGGGTGGGATCCTTGGTGAACGCGGAACTCCGAGGGCGAACGCGAGGAGAAGGGGGATGCGCGCCGGGGATACGGCCGCGAGGAATATCATTTATCATGCCCGGGACTGTCAATCCGAAGCGCATTGATACGATGATGGTCCAGCGACGCCACGACGATCCGCTCCGCTCGTCCGCCCGCTCATCCGGCCTACTGACGCTCGTGTTTCCCCGTCGCCCTCATGCAGATCCGATCGTTCGATAGGTAGACGAAATTAAAATCCAGATCCGGGAGGACGAAGGAACGCGATGTGCTCGGTGAAACGGAAGGGATATTCTTTGTGCGATGGAAGCTTCGTTTTATTATAATTACGATGACAGTTTTCGGATTCTACTAAAGAAGATTTTTAAATTTATGAACGCTTTACAAGTTAAGAATGTAGGTACTATGGTGGCCCTTATATTATGTAAATATAGTAAAAAATCAAAGTTTCAAAAATTTCTTTTGATTCTCCCAGAAGCTTCCAAATAGTTTAAGAATTTCGTCTAAAAGTTTGTTAAAATATGTATATTAAGGATTATAGGTCGCTCAATGGCAATAAAAGATTACTATTTTGGTAAAAATAACAAAATAATTTTATTAACTTTTAAGTGAGAGTAGAACATTAAAATTCGAGCACACATCGCATAGACGAAACGAGTTTATAACGAATGTGTACTGTATTATGTTATTTTCACGCTTTATATGTACATTTAAATTTCTCTCTATAGTAAATTCTATTCAGGTTGTTACAGGCATAGATAAAAGCATGGTTTCGGATTCTGATAGATAAATATGGGCCCCGTTTCATTAAAATTGACAAGTGACAATTATGGAAAGTCGCAGTTGCCAGACTTGTGGTGCACGCGAAATCTAAAGTCCTTGAGCGACCTTTATAAATCAAAATATACAAATAAAAAACACGAAGATATTTTTTTTGTCGAATAGAAGATTTTAAGAGACTCAGACAATACAAATTTTAAATTTCAAAAATAAGGACCATCCTAGTAAGTAGGAATCATTAAAATTTGTTGCCATATATTTGAAAATTTATGTAACCCTGTGGAATGTCTACATACGAAATATCCTTTATTTAACGCAGTGATTCCCAACCTGTGGGTCTCGAAGTGTTTTCTGAGGGGATGGGTGCCACGGTTTTCTCATTTTTTTTTTTTAAAAATATTATTACAGTGGAATTATATTCTTAAATACCTATGTATTCTTAATTTTTTTTCTCTACCTTATTAAATTTACCTTACCTTATAAGGGGCTGGGGAAGGTCGTAGGTGATTCGAATATTATTTTTTTTTATTTTTTTTTATTGAGAATTCAAATATTATAAAAGGGGACCGCGACTCAAAAAAGGTTGGGAAACACTGATTTAACCCACCGAATAAACTCGCGCAGAGGATTGTTGTTAGCGCATACTGAATCACAAAGGCCTGCTTTTCAATTCATTTCTTGCTGGCGCACTCTTTTAACGCGTACCCACATCTTTAATTAATGTACATTAATCTCGTTCGCGTGGTATTACCGCCGTGGTATAATCGGGCAGGCGCGAATAAAATTAATGCGCATAATATGTATGAATGTAATTGATGTCGGTAAAATTGCTGTTCGTAATAAAGAGTGCGTAATAATTTCAATATTCTATATCGACGTAGCGCTATATCGAACAGACTCGTTTGAACGTGCAAATTGATGGCAAAATTTCGCAAATTTTTGAGGCACTTATTAGGCGCCCGCCGCTAAACGGAAACAAGGAGAAAGATATTTCACGTGCGAACTCAATTCGGCTTTCTACTTGCAAACAGATTCTACAGGGTTTGTCAAGCTTTCAGTATTCCAGTCAGGGATTTCGTGGAAAAGAAATCCCTCGACATCGGAATAGACTCGATAGGCGAGCTGGGAGTCACAGATGCTTCGGATTCGCCCATTATTTCTCTTTCAAAGGCATTAATGTTATCGTCTCGGGTGGCTCGGTGAAATTCCGCTCCGCCAGCTAGAACGACTTTTAAATTCTCGAGCGCAGCCGGCGTCTCCGTGTCGAAGGAACGAGGAACGACTTTAAAGTGCAATGCAATATCGCGCGGTCGAAGCTAATGAGAGTTTCGCGTGTTCCGGAAACGAGTGGACTCCTCTGCTACCGGGAGAGACAGCCACGCTTCCAGCAGCTCGTCGCGCGCAAATGTCCCGGCCACTCCCGAATTTTGCACGCACCTTAAATACTTGCCGCAATTAGCGAACTGTGCCACGGGCCTCGCTGAAAAACCCCCGGCTTCCTCTGACGGCGACAGATGACAACACAATTTCCACTCGAATACGGCTCCAGCTTTTTAGGCTCGAAGCTTTTTAACGCCGCTTCGTGCTATGTTCTTCCTTTTTCTTTCGCGACGAATCGTGTCTTTATATTTCATATTTTTGGTGAGAAATTAGCGGTGCTTAATTCTTAATCGATGGACAAGGAATTGCGGGATGTCGTTGATCAGGAAGATGAATACCGTTGGCCAGGATTCTCGAATCTCTTCTGCCTCGTCGAGTCAACGGCGAAACTATGGAAAAATATCCAAATTCCAGCTGGTAAACGTGCATGGAACACGGGGCTGCCACGAGGTCCGGCCGACAAACCGGCAATGCATCGTTAGCCGGAATGGTTGGCAGATAAATGACGCGGTCGCCTCGCATCTGACGTGAATGAAGCCGGGATGGCTTACCTACGTGTCCGTCGGCCCGTGCCTGCAACTACGGTGCCCGTGGTCATCGCAATGACTACCTAATGATACATTGAACGGCGAGATGTTCACGCACCGCAGGAACCTTCCGCGACTTTCCTTCGAATTAGCCTTCTTTAGGCTGTAAAAGGTACGTTTAGAGGGGCAATGTTTAGTCCTCGGTAGGTCCAGTTAAACTGAAACATATAATAATAATAATTCGTTATTGCGCAACACACTTTACAAAAGAAAATATATGTGAAAACGAGAAAGAAGATAAAGAAAAGATGGGATTGAAAAGCACCTAGGGTAAACGCACCAGTAAATGGACAGTTAAGGCTAATGAATGAACACTTTTATAAAATTATGTTTGCAACGCGATTGATTCCACGTGCTGCAAAAAATTGTTTGGATATGAAGCAAGAAATGAAAAGAAGTCTCTAATTAATTAGTTGCTTACTTTAATAACTTATTTTACTCATTTTAATAAAAAATGTTCATTCACTGGTACGTGTTCATTTACTGGTACATCCACCCTATAGCATTGAAGAGTCCAAAAGGCGAGGTACAGCTGTCAGCTGTTATTAACCTTACCATTTAAAGCTACTTAAAACTAACACTAATATCTAAACGTTCGGCCCTTTGACTGATAGAAGCAAAGTAAATTGCTGGTGTCGGTATTCACATTCCACTCGTAATGCATGGCTGTTTTCTGTGTTTGAGATAGCCGGAGGTTAGTTTGAAAGGGATTAGGGTAATGATGTCCATTGTGGAAGGCTGTGTTACAACTTGTGGTGGTGTCTCGTTTAGATTCGTTGTTTGGTAGAATCCAGTGCAACAAGGAAATTAATTACATTGCTATTTAAGTCTCCCTCCCATATTTAGGGAAGTGTAACGTAGCTGAGCTTTCTGGAATTAACGAGGGAAGCCTCCCAACCTGGAAGCTCAAAAAATTATGAACCTTTGGGGATGTGCAGGGATTGAAAAAGTTCTGGAACTCTTATTTTTAAAAAAAATCTATTAGAACTGATATGTTATGTTTCGTAATCCCTGAAGTGGATTAGATTCTGTATTTGTTAGTACCTATACCAGTGTATCGAGGTTTCCTACAGAATTTGAATCAGTAGTCTATTATAGGTTACTACAGAACATTCGTATCGTCATTGTCTTCCTATACTTGGCAGCACAATCATTGAAACTATTTTAACGTTTCTCACCAACGATCCCCCAGTTATCGTGCGTTGAAACTTTTACAATCATCGCTTCAAGGAATAAACAAAGACCGTCGAACGTGTCTATCGTGGACTGATAATTCCAATCGGTTATTGACGCTTGTTCCACGCGATACGTTCTTGACAGTGACATGACGCCGTGGAAAGAAACAACGCACCGTGAAAAATGACCAAGTGACGTAAAACTGGGTGACCATGCTACGCGTTATCGTTAACATTGTTCTGCTCCTCTAACTTTAACTTATGGTGACGAAGCGAATGCTTTTACACCCACGAATAAATTTCAGTTCATTTTGGCTGGAAGATATCACTCGAATCAAAAGCACGGAAAACTTAGATTTCACTCTACTAATTTCCATTACACGCGAGTATAAATCGAGCACGGGAGAATATTAACGTTTAATACGAACGCGTGCGTATAAGGAGATTCGATTCGAGGTATCGCGAAGGAATCACGCGGCTAAAAGAGGAACCGCGTTCGGGGCAAGACTCGCCGCGACTGTAATTACAAGGAATGTCGTTTTTATGCCGGGACTAAAATTAATTGGCGCGGTATTAATTAATAGCCAGTTAAATTCAAGCGACGTTGTAAAACCGGTAGCCGGTTTCTTCTAGAAAAAGGAAAAAATTACGCGATATCAGCGGCCCCATCGCGCGCTCATGCAATGTCCGCGAGGGTAATTAGGCAGCTACTTGCAAACCCATTTATTATCACTTGGCTATCTGGCGCGGCCAAGTAATACGCGCGCACCCTTTCATTTACATCGGGCTGGCAAAGAAAGTTCAGATGGTCACCGTCAAAATTGTCGAGGGCGTTATTAATGTTGCGGCGACCACCTCCGCGAGCCTCGATTATCCTTCTTCGCGAAGTGAAACAGCGGTTACTGTCGCGCGGGTATTTCGACGCACCTCAAAGAGGATAAAGAATCTAGTGGTGGAGAACTATCGATGGTAGTTACGATAGTTATCGATGGTTCTCACTATCGAAAACTATAGATGACTTATTTTCACTATCGATAATTAATTATCGGTATTAAAAATCGTAGGTTTATTTATTTATTTATTTATTTATTTACGGGCGAAGGCCCCTTTAGCAAGTTACAAGAACTCAGCTTAACCGGTTAACTGGCACGGTCCTTTTCATTATTCGGGCCCAAACAGGTACCATCGAAAAATTAAGTGAATCACACAAAATTTGGTATACAGGGGTTTTTTGAGTCGCTGAACCGATTCCGGGGGGTAATTTTTTTCATCTGACACCCCCAACCCCTAAAAAATAGAATTTAGGGGTGAGTTTGTCAATTGGCGGCCATTTTGGTTCGCCATTTTGAGTCTGCTATATTGAAATTTAAAATTCCAATGCCAAATTCAGATTCAGCGACCCCAAAAACCCCTATATACAATTTTTCTATATCCCGATAGTATTTTAATGTTTGTCAGCCAATTTGGTTCGGCCATTTTGAGTCTGCCATATTGAATTTTACAATTCCGATGCGAAATTCAGATTCAGCGACCTCAAAAACTATTACATACCAAGTTTCATTCAAATCGTTTGAAAAACAAAAAAGTTATTCCATTTGATCATATATGATACATTGACAGTTAACCGGTTAATATGCCTTGATACAGCAGATTTGAAAATACTTACGGACCCATGGAAAAAGTCGACAAAGTCCTTGAAATCATTCGCAGTTGAACAGAGTCTATTTATACAGTCGTTCTTTCCTAAGTTCGTTCGATAAGAGGCAATATGAAAAGTTCCCTAGATCTTAAAGGTTTGCCGGGGACGTAAAATTTTAGAAGTTCCAAGATTTCTGGACAATCGACGACATGATTAAGGGTCTTATAAACTAAGACCAGGTCAGCCATGGTTCTACGCTCTACCAGAGTGCTCATATTTAAGTTATTGAGAATGCCATCATAATTGTGGCAGGTTATAGGCATTGGTTTATTAGTTTTAGGTTAGTCAATGGGGAAGATGGCGCAAAGCTCGACGCAGATGGCGCCACTAGCGCATGTACTGCTTAGAGCATTGTACTGTGGATGTGCCTAATTGCGTATTAGTGAATTGCTTGCGCGCAAATTTTTCATTTCTGGAATGTATAAATGCGAATGTGTGCTGGTGGCGCCACGGGTGGGAAAAAAGTTGCAGTCATCTTCCTCAATGAAAAATAATAACAGCTGAAATTCAGAATCCCAAATTTAATTTGTAATATCATTACAAATTTCGATATTGAGAACCATCGATAACTATCGCAAGTACCATCGATAGTTCTCCACCAATGCTAAAGACTCCTACCTGCAAGCTTACTTTTTGCGCGCACGAGTGTTTCCGTATCGGGGAAAGTCGAAGGTCTCCATTAGCCTCGGTTAATTAAGAAAAGCAGCCGCAGTGGGGACAGCGTCCATTATCGAATAACGAATAACCGATGAATCAGAGCGAGCCGGGATCGGCGGTAGATCACCGGCCACAATTATCGTGACATCAGACGACTGCTGGAAGAAGAATTAGAGCCGGGCCGGTTGCGGAAAGGGGACGGCGTGGTCGAAGGAGGTCGGAGAAAACGGGTCCTCGGTTACGTCCAAATAGAAATTCAATTGATCTTGTCCGGTAGTGTCAGGCAATCCATCTTGCTCCTTCCGCAGCGTCCGAAGCCGCGTCTCTAACTCGGCCTCGGAGCAGATTTCCGCGCTTCTCGTTCTCCAGCTCTCTGGTGCCGCGACGGCCACGATTCCGTCCGTCGCCGTCAGAAAAAGACTCGGGGCAGCTGTCCAGCCGACCGCCAAACTGCTCATTAATTACGTTCCCGGGGACCACTCACACGCGACCGGTTGTTTGTCTTTCCACCCCGTTTGTCACTCGGCCGTTTCTGAATAAAAATCTCCCCGTCGACTTGCTCTTCCTCCGCCGGAGATCTTTCAGCTTCCTGAGTTCGATTGGCATGGGAAGCGCATAATACACCTAAACACGGTTCAGAATTCAGGCCTCTGACTGTTGCCGATCTGTGGAAAAACGATCGAACAGACGCAGTTGCTGTTCCCAGTTGGATGAAAATGGAAGAATGGCCGCTAAGAGAAATTGCGCGTGAGTTCTCGATGGCGAGGCGCGATTCCCAGCCCCGGTCTCGAGATAATAACGATTATTCTCGGATTACCGATTTTATCCCGGACGACCGAAACGAGATATCGCCGCGATAGCGTGGTCGCGATACGCAAGGCCGGCTACCGGCTCCTGGCTCCGCGTCGTTGATGCGCGTGCTTCCATGGCGTCGGCTAATTGGTGGTACAACTTTATTACTCACCGTTAAGTAATGACGGGCCATGCTAAGTGCGCCGGTTTAAAGACCATGAAAGGGAGCGTGAGTACGCCGATACAGGCCGCCGATAAAGACGCCGGTCGGGCGTCTGAGGAACGCGCCTGGGCCGCTAGAAAGCCTCTTAGGAGGGTGCCAGCCCTCCTCTCTCTCTCCGTCCTTCTCTAATAAGGCGATAAGGGTCGCGATTCGAGCGATTTCCGATTGCCCACGGCGATCTTTACCTCGTGGAGACGGTTGGCCATCGGGGACGCCCACATCCGGCCGCTTTGCATACGAGTTTCCCTGGAGTCGCGCAGCCGAGCTTTATTCCTTGGGTTCTTCTTTTGGGGGACGTTACGGACGAAGTAGCGCGGCGCCAAGGCGGCGAGAATAACGTCTAGGATCTGTTTAATAATAATTATTTAGCGGCTGCTTGGTGGTTAATTTTATTAATTTCTTTGGCAAGTCGGTGGATCGAGTGTCCAAGGATCTACGCTCCAGTAATAACTCGGCGTCCAACTGAATTCCAGCGATCGCTGTTGTCCCGGTGAACTCGAAAGGATCCCCAGGTTGAGTCACGGGGGTCAAAGACACCGGGGGGTTCCTGCAGGCTGGAAAGTGAAGCTGGACTAGCAAAAAGAAGTCGAGGCGTTAGCAGCTACTTGCGGATAATTAATAATGCCGGGATCAAAAGTGTGCCCATTGAATGTTCGCTCATTCACAAATGATCCCTCTCCGCCCAGATGAATGCCGGGCCAGATCGTTACAAGGGTATTCTACGGGCGTGCCTCCTCGTACGGGTGTCTTCAGGTCAATACCGGCGGTTCGTTGAATACAATTATTAATGCCGTCATTAAGAGCATTTACCATTTTTAATGCGAGCGATCGGAAAGAAATATAAATCATATCCGGACCTGGCGGCCGACGCGACGTGCGTGCAACCATTTCGTATCTTTCTTCGCGCGATCCTGTTCCACAGCTTGCGCTCTTTGCCCCCGTCTGCTTTCTTTCTCTCTTTGTAATTCGCCGTGGCAGAAAAATTGGGCCAGGTAAGACGCCTCGGTCCGACCGTCTACTCCGCTCGTTTCTTAATGTTCACCGGCGGTGAACGAAGGGGCGCGCGACCCTCGTCGTCGACATTAATCGGATTCTGTGAAACCGGGCTCAATTTTCCGTTTCAAGATTGAGATTTAAAGCAGTGCCAGAGGTTTTTGAGCAATACTTAGCGCAACGTTTGTAGGTATGTAGGAACTTTATTTGAAAATGTTGTCGAGTTTAAAGAAGACGCAGGCTGAGAAAGATTGAACGATTGCTAGCATCTTGTAAGGGAGAGTGGGGTAATCACGAATAAGTTTCGTTTATAAATACGAACGCGGGGTAAGCGCGAATGCGATGGTTACGGCGTTTTAATAAATAAAAATGATGTTCCCTCCCCACTAAGTAGCTAATAGTTTAGGTTGTATCCAACGCATAAATAGAGAACGCTCATGCTATTTAAGATAAACACAATTTATTATTTTCATCGTGTTTCGAGTAATATTTTGTCCATTTTCAATTGCATGTAATTACTGTTGAATTAATGATAAAATTGTTTTTTTTTTAAGTTGAAATAAAGAAATTTTTTACCAACATTCTAACCTCTGAAATAAATTATTTTTTATTTTTTAATGTCGTGGAGTATTGGATGGGTTTTACCAATTTTTATGAAATTTTCAGCATGTATAAAACTTACTTAAATCTACAAAAGGGATTTTTGAATTTTCAATACATGCTCAGAAAAAAGTTTGAAAAGCAACCTTTACTATTTTTTTCTAACGCACAAGAAGAGGAATTTGAAAAATACATTAGGTATATATTGTAGCAACATTTTTTAAGGGTTGACCATTGAAGTCGCGCTTTCTGCACGGACACCAAGGGTTTTGCTGTTTCACTATAAACTTAATTTTGATTAAAATTTTTCAAAAAATCTTCACAGTGTTTAATACACGAATAGTTTAAAAATCTTTATAAATAATAAACAAATTCATTTCTCACATAGGTAGTTTTCGTTTCATTTACTTTTTTGCTTAGGCGTTCGCAGTTACCCCACTCTCCCTTACCCGCGTTAACAAAGCCCTCCGCGAGGGAACATTGTACCAACTCATAAATTACGACGAAAGAGTTAACCGCTAAAGTAAGAAGGGAACACGAGCCACGGAAATTTGGCCGTTCTATCCTCGAAAATGTATTTTAATCGCGGTTGAAAGAGATGCCGACCACGGGCACGGGGGCGAAACGCGTCTCTCTGTAAGAGACACGTGTCAACGCGATAAATCGTGCCGATGTCCGACATACGGTTTGCTTTGGACGGCAAATTCAGTACTACGTATATATAACGTGTTCGCGTGTACAGTGTGAACCGTTCATAGGCGTCGCAACACACAACTCCCCAATTTTATTTTTCCCTTAGGTAGGGTAGATGCACCATTTGTGGCCACTTTAAGTTATTTATCCAGTTTTGGCCACTTCTTAAAAAATATAATATTTTTCCGTGTAAGCAATAAATGTAAACTTATATTTCGGGCGGTATTCTAAACAAAATATTTATGATGGGAAATCCTCCACAGAATAATGATATGCAAGCGATTTAAAAATTAGATAATCGGGAAGATGACGCAAAGCTCGAGGCAGATGGCGCCACCAGCGCATGTACTGCGGTTGTGCCCCAGTGCGTATGTGTGAATTGTTTGCGCGCGAATTTTTCATTTATGTATTGTACAAATTAAAATGTGCGCTGGTGGCGCCATGGGTGGGAAAAAGTTGCAGTCATCTTCCTCATTATGCACATGGCCAAAAACAGTGCAATGGCCACAAACGGTACTTCTACCCTACTTCGAGGCGACTGAATTAAACGAGGATGTGAAGAGGATGTGATCTGTATTTTTGTATAAAAACTCTCTACGTTATCATTTCACCAGGTGAAGTTCCTCGCGGAAACATCCCAATGGCTATCAAATTTAACCAGCGGAAAGTGTGGAAGCTAATCCAGCCTGCGAGGACTGTAGCTCCGCGGCAATGAGAGACCTCGCGGGGTAGCGACTGAAGCACAATGACGCGGACTCGCGGCTCTCAAGCGATGACTCTTCGACGCGGTTCAGGGATGATCTCCAAGGCGGAGAGACGAAGGCTGGAGAAGCATCGCGGAGATTATATGGGGCGCGACCATTTCAACGTGCTCCTCTATTTTCCCCTGGTTCTCTCTCCGTTCCTCTATACTCTACGCGCTTCGTGGCTGCTTCGATCTACTTCAGCCGGCTTCTCCCTTCCTTCCCGCTCCCATGTGCGACCGGGAACCGCGTTACGCGCGGTTTACGTCCGCACCTCGGGCGATTATTTGTTGCTTCCGTTCCCGGCCAACTATTTCCAACCGGCGCGGCTGCGCGCGACGGATTCGAATCCTAAATTGAGCGATTAACCGCGATCGAGGAGTCAGACACTGGGAGTAGCCTCCACCTGTTCGTGTGCCTAGGCGATTCGCCTGCGATCTCCTACATCACGACGCGGCTAAGTTATGTCCCCGAAGCGAACGAGCCTCTCAGCCGAAACGGAAAGTCGCCGAGCCGTGAGCGATCCGCATGGAAATAAATCGATACAGATGCCAGGATTCGAGCTCGTTAAAGAGTCGGCTGGGTTGCTCAGGCGGTCTCAATCAGGACGCGTAATTAATTATCGACGCGGTTCGGGAGTAACCAAGAATCGTTCGGGTTCGCGGAATCGATAAGAGTGTATTTTCGTGTCCGCCTAAATGTCCCTATGCTTCACGGGCAGCCGCGCCTCGGCACATGCGTGCCGAGTAAAAGGTCCGCTGGTGAAAAATCGAGACCGAGGCTCCAGGTAGGCGGTCGCAGGTTCTCCAGGAACTGCGGGATCCGCGGTGTTCCACGAGTCGCCAGGCTAGGGAGTTATGGCGGCGGCTGGTGGCACTCCTGCGAAACTTCCTCCAGAGAGGGCGTTATCGGGCGACTTAATCGAACGATTAATGGCACGGTGCCGCGTAAAAGTAAGCGGTGCCGGTGGAAGGGCGAGGCGACGCGAAAGGGAAACGGGCCGGGAATTAGCGGGCATGAATGAACCGAGTGGGCTGCTCGTTAAGAGTTAGCCCTCGAACTCGGCTTGCGTTTCAATAAAACAACGCTCGCCGCTGACTGATTGACTAATTATCCGCTGGACGGTGGACCCGACCGGCCCGTGTTCAGATCAATACGGCTGCTAACCGCGAGCATAGGTTGTCTCCTTTTTCAGATCCTCCAGATTATCACGACGCGGGGAATTCGGATTTTTATCGCGGCACCGCGAGCCCGAGCAACCTCCAACCGTAATTGTGACTTTTCGGTTAATTAACGCGCGAGAGATCGGCAAGTTTATGAAATGGTCGGAACAGGGGGTTGAGGCTTAACCGAACCGCCTTGCTTGACCAACTTCAAATCGACTCTGATTCAAATATGTAGTCACCTAGTGTTGTTAATCACTGCAGAGTAAGGAATTTCTCCGGAGAAATAGAACAAACCGATTTTGACAAATGTAAGATCGAGCTGTCGAAACTTCGCAGGCATGGAAGCTTGAGGTGAGATAGTATTTTTTGCTGAAGGATAAAAATTAGATGCACGGAAATATAGAAATGAAATTGGATCGAGGGTATTGGGAAACCAAGTGGAGGCGTGGCTTAGATTTCAGCGCTGCGGCGGTAAGTTGGCAAACTATTGAAAGTAGGCCCGGATCCCAGCAAACATTCGGAATAAGTATTTATTAATCGAAGTAAAAATTTAGTGTTCAAAAAAATTTAAAACACTCGTTTTTCACAACATGTCTATATAGGTTAAGTTGAAAAACAGTTTTTGACTGAACTTCGCCTTTGCTTGTGTCTTTGTTTACTTTCGTTCGTTGTTATCTTCTGTGTTTGCAATAAAGACATTTAATAATAATAATAATAATAATATAAACACTGGTAATCGTATGGACTTCAACGGATTTCGGCCTACTCACAGTAGTTTAATTTTCTGTCACTAGATGGCGTATCGAAGTTCTTGGTTTCCCAATATAAAACAGTGACTAGGTACTTATAGTCGAATTTACGAAAGAAGGCACCTGGGCGGCCCGTAGGCCGGCGCGCGTGGCCCGTGAGAGGCCCAATGTCTGCTCCGTACTTCGTGCGACGTTGCCACGTTGTACACACCAGAAATCGGACGCCTCTTTCTATCTTCAAGCGCAACCGTGTTTCTCTCACTCACTGGGTTCGCCCTCTGGAAGAGGATAGTAATATACACCCGACAAGGACAATCTCTACTCTAGGCCCACAGCTGAGTAGTCGAAAGTCATTGGCCAAGGCGTAGAGAGCCGCGTAGAGGAAGCACCAATCGCGAGCCTGGAGTAGCGGCAACGTCGCAAATCCTGGCCCCGGTCCCAAGTTACCTTCTTTCGTGAATTCGACTATAGGCAAGTGTAATCGATTGGAGATTGCATGTAGAGCCGCGATTCCGCGTGGCCAGTGTTAAAACGCGTCCCCTAATGCTGCAGCCAGGCGTAGAGGTAGGTATCGAAAGGTGATGGAGCGGCTCGAGACGCGTTAAATATTGAGCCGGTCACGAAGCACACGCGGCCCGGCCCGTAATGAGGCTGTCCTTCGTATCTAGAAGATGATACCCGAGCGATCGGGAGTGCTCATTAGCGGATGGATTAATATGAGACGGTGGAAGGAACGAAGGAACGACCGAACAAATGCACGGTAGCCGTGTCCATGGCGACGCGATCCATTCGTTTCGAATATTTTGCTGCTCTTGGATCCCGATCCACGTCTGCCGAGAGCTCCATCTATCTCGTCCGACGATCGCCGCAACTTTGTCGTAAGGTCTTTATCGAGCATCGGGATATTAAGCTGACACTTGGCTTGCTTAATCAGTGTCCACGGACATTCGACCCTGCTCGATTGGCTGCATCCCTGGATCACGGATTAATGAGGGTTGCCGTTGATTTTCGGCTCGAGCGTCTTTGACTCCTGGACAGGGTTCTTCTGGAGACGTCGGGATTGCTGGGAAACGTGGTTAGATTGGTTTCGGGAACTTTTTTAATTGGTAGGATTAATTACAAGTGAATAGAGGAAAAGATTGTATTATGGCCCCTGCTGGTAATTCGGCCTCCTCGTGATTTTCATATTATAAAATAAAATATCTAGCGGCTAATAGAGTTATATACACGGAAAAAACACGTGACAGTATGTGGAGCATAGTCGTCGCTAATAATAAGCATAAATAACAGAATCCGCAAAAAGAAAATCTTTCGTCGTCCCCAAGAAGAAAAAAATAGTCTATAATCTAATCGAGGGCGTGTGTAATGTATATTCAAAATTTCTTTGAAATCCGTTCAGCCGTTTAAGCGTGAAAGAAAGACAAACAAACAGAGAACGTTTCACTTTTATATATTAGTAGGAATAGGGTTCAATTAAATTGTTTTTCCTTTGCTTCCATCTTTTATCACACATAAATTTATTAGTTTACCTACATTTTAAGCAAAAGTTTAAAGCAATTTAAATTATGAATCAGATTTTAGGAAGATATATACAACTGGAGGGGGGGATTTTACCACCCCTTCCTCTACATTTCGCATGAAACGCTGAACCATCGTTTACACTTATTTCATAGTGTGAAATTAAGCTTTCGTTGGTCAAGAATAACGCCACATAATGATGATAGTTGCTCGATAACAAGTAAAACAGGTACTCTTTATTGATTTACACTGATCAGAATATTTCTTCAAAATGTTCTTCGGTAATAGGCACCCACTCCTAAGAAAAAATACTGGTCGATTCTGAGACTTTGAAGGGTGAGTTTTCCACTTGAATAACGGGGTGGTTGCCCGCGTCGAAAATGAAAATTCGGTTCGATTTTTGCCCAGGCGGGTTCCCGTTGAATAAGCCCGTGGTTCGAATGCGAACGTCTTGCGTAGAGGTAGATACGATTGACCAAGGTTCCTGTCAGCCCAAAGTCAGGTTTGACGCCAGCCGGAGCGATTTATCAGAATAATGCACACGCCATTACCCTCGTGTCCCCCGCCTTAAAACCAAGATCTTGATTTCGCGCGAAGTCCCGTGTAAGGCTTCGACTTTCTTCAGCTACCCCCTCGCAACTTCGAATCCCCGATTCTAACATTATTGCGGCCACATCCGTCGGGGCGAGTCGGAAAAAATGCGGCCTCGCAACGACGGCGTCTCTCTCCGTCAATTTTCCAGCGACCTGTAACAAAGAAACAATAACATTTACTTTAATTTATTTATTTTCGTTAACAGAAAAAAATGACTGTGTTCGCAAATGTTTCGGGGCGCTAAAATGCTTCTTTTAACGGAATAAATTGTCTTGTAATAGCGTGAAAAGGTGGAGGGTAAAAAAGCAACGACTGAATTTCGTACGTAACGCGCTCCAACGAAGCTTCCCGTCGTTATAAGGCTGTAATCCGAGATCAATGCGCGAATAAAACGAGGTGGCGGCGTTTTAATTCCAATTAAAGCAGTCAAAGCACTGGGCAAATTTACGACGGGGTGATTAATGGCCCGGCGAGGTATTTATCACGTTGTTTACGAACACCCGAAAGAATAAGTTGACTGCTATAACCGACCGTGAAAACTCTGCCAGATTTATCGCGTTATTATCGATCCGTCCGTCCACGGGAAATGGCAGAAAACTGTAATTGAAAGACAGCGGCTGATAGCCGGAACTATTCCAGAGGATGGAAAGCAATATCCGCGAGCGGCAACGCGAAACTAATTGCGATCTATCAACCGGTAATGCCCGCTTCGATCGCGTAATTGTTAGTCGTTCGAAGTCGAACGGTTCGTTATTGTTAAGCGACCGGAATCATTAATAACTATCTTGCTGTCTCATCGAGGGTGATGCTGTCTCCGAAGAAAATCAAATCCGAGATTAGACAGTAAGAAGAACCCTCAATGAGGACAATGATGTGTCTACAAAAATTGGTGCCAGCAATTGGCGAGTTATCGTAAACGAAGAAAGGCATTGCAGGGAATAAAGTATTCCCAAGGTTTCTGCATATTTAAACTCCTTTAGCGGCTGCTAGCCGTAGATGTATCGATAAGCGGAAGAAGCTGGTCTACCTCCGCGTGTGTCGCGACCTGAAAAGCTTCTCCTCCCGTGACTGCCGAGATTTATCGTTTAAACGCGCACTTACGACCTCGGCCGAGGGTATTGCATCACACACAAGCGGCGATAAATCATCAAAATACGAGTCGATGACGGGACGCAAAGAAATAACATTTAGTACCTGCCGCGCGGAATTTCGTGTCGTCGCGTCGGGAGCTATCGAGTTCGAACAAATTATTCGGGAAAGATGGTCGAAGAAATTGGAACAAAGCGAGGGAAAGATTATTCCACGAGGTAAAGCTGGGTTTACATTAGTCCAGTCCAGTGATCCAGTACAGCACTGGATTGGAACTGGAATAATGTAAAGAGTGTGTTGATTCCAGTACAGTGCTGTCGTTCCAGCAGATTTCGACTTGATCGAAAGTCTACTTTTATATTTTTTTATCCTTCTTTTGCGTGAATCTATTATTATTACACTCTACCACTTTCAACGGTTCAGAAACGACTGGAATAATCAAGATATCGCCTGATTTCCAGTCGAACTACTCGCTGGATCCAGCGACTGGACTAATATAAACCCAGCTTAAGTCCATCGTAGGTAAATAGAAACGTTCACGGCTGAAGCGATAAAATCGAAGAAGTCAAAAGCTTGGGAATAAATATATCTGGGAAGATCAAGTTTATCGGCGCAGATGGTTTCACATGCGACGAGATCTCGTCAGCGACTAAAATCATAGCACGTGCCGTGAAACGTTGAACCCTCTTTTTCAGTTTATCTTGCCGGCGTGGTAAAAAGGAATATCGTTCGCGCGATACCAAGCCCGTCATTCATACGCACCAAGAATTAATGGCTCGCGCAGCCTGGAATTCCCGTTATTTACATCTCAGCGCTGTCTATTAATTCGTTCGGTTCCCAAGGAGAGTCGATAAACATTTGCTACAAGCACCGTCGACGCCGTTTTCTTTGACTACTACTGCTGCGAGTAGCCGGCCATAGATCGGGATCAGCGCGAGAACGATCGATCGAAGAAAGAGATCGAAAGATTGCGAGTCGTTAGACGTAGCGATCGCTACATGGGAATGTACAACTGTTTAGAATGATAGCTATCCGAGCCTCTAGTTGGCTATGTAACGCACCAACTCCGCATAAAAGTTACGCACGGTATCTCTGTCAGACTGATACACACGTCCAACTTGACTCACAATCAGCAGCCTTGAACTCGTTGAACAAAGCAGAGTCGATATAGTTATCGTAATGCGCTATTGTTTACTCGAATTTCGAGATACGAAAGTCCTTCAAAAGTCTGAAGTCAAGTTACTTTTTGAAGTTATTTTTCGTTCGGGTATTTTTATTTAGACTCTTTTCAAAATTCTGTTAACGCAGGTTTGTAGCGCCTATTGCATCATTCAATTTTCATTTGAATCATTTTTTTCTGTCTGTTGTACTTTGAGAGTTATTCGCGAAAAAGTGGAAGTGTCTATTTGACTTTGAGGTTAGGTTTCACCACCTTAAACAGCGATAGGGCCCGTTGTTCTTGCTTTGAGTCACTCTAAAAACCCACAAAGTTGCGTTCCAATCGGTGAGTCTGACTTCGCGGTATTCCCTTGTTAGTGAAAACTACTTACAGTCCATGTTGTCCCCTTTCAGGCCTTGCGCACTTTTCAGTGCGACGATTGGAAACATGTTCAGATTTTCGATAGGTAAACACTCCAAGGTGACCCTAATTGTAAGTGAAGACTTACTTCGACTTTTTATTTCGACGTGTTTCTTCCAACACCCTTGTCCTCTGGATCGAAACTTGTTTACCCTCATGGCTGTACAGTTTGACCCAGTTCCCCATTTCTTTTCTACTCGGTCAGCAAAATAGCGAAGTCAGAAGATCAGCCAGGCGTTAATGCGAACACGTTCCGAGCATCGGGACAAGAAACCGGGAATATGCATGCAAGAGTCTCACTTAGGGTCGTGAGGAGTACATATCCCTACTTTCATTCATATCCCATTGATCCCGTTGAAGGCTGCACGGAAGCTTAAAGTCAGGCGCTGTATACGGCTCTGTCAACGAGCCGCTGTGTCGCAGCGCAGTGTCCTGCGCAGTTCCTGGTTTAAAGCCGTTTTTCCCAACAAAATCAAGTACAATCGCTCTAAGTACCATTATAAGGATAGCGAAAGCAATATAAGTACAAAATTAGATCCTAGATAACTAAAGTTCCTGTTATTTTTTTAAGCACGAGCTCTCGTGTGAGACTGACAATGAGGCTTATTATATATTGTTATTATTGTTTATACCTTATATTCATTTTTATATTTTTTATGTAATTCTTATGGCTCAATAAACACATTTAAAATAAAAAAAAAAATAAAAAAGTATCCTGCGCAGTATTCGATTATGAAAGTTGATGGGTAGACAAGAGGAGTTTCGTGTCATATTCTATGTAAGATAGAATCTAAGAGTATCTATGAATAGGATGGAGATACGAAGCTTAGCCTGTTCCCGGAATCATTACAAGCCCTTTCGAGTAGGTTGCGCGTACACACGCCGCCCAGCGATTACGGAGGTTTCACTTTCGTTGGCGCGAGATATACGGTTTCATGAAGTGGACGCAATAAAGCGCGAAACGCGGGCCCAATTACAGCTGAGTTTAAATCGCCTGGCAAACGATTTCCTATTGCCCGCTACCGTCTCCGTAATCGCGGTGATTCATGAATCGCGATTATCAAAGCACGAAACTCCCCGGATCGCGGCTAATAAGTGTAGGACGAAACGGCGAGGCGGTGGGAGTCGCGCGCGATACAATCGTAACGTGTAATTCAGCCATTAAGGCTGACCGTGGAAACCTAGTTCACGGCAGTCATCATCATTTCTATCATCCGCGCGTCTGATCCCAGCCGTAGCGAGCGAACGAGCGGCCCGCGACGACGCCGATGCATTAGCTATTTAATGCGAGCCTCTTTAGCCGAGGCTAATTAATGGCCAGGTATTAGCGTAATTGTAATGAGGCGAAATTACGGCAATCATGCTTGCTCCCGTCTTGTTGGTGGGGCGAACGAGTCCCCGGCTTTCGGCAGATCTTCAAAGAATCTGCCGACGTTTTCTTTCCTCTCCTCCTCAGCTTCAGCTTCCTCTATCGTTGATCTAGCTCATGGTATTCCCGATATGCAACCGAGACATTCTTTACAGATAACCGCACGGACTTCTGGCGATTCTTGGCTTTCCCGTTCCGCGAAACCTTGAGTCCTCATCAGCTTGTTACGTTTTTCAGCCGGAGATGTGATTCAGGATCTATCAAGAGATAGGAATTTTGCCTTCGTGGAAGAAGCCGAGTGATTAAAATTAGAAGGGAAGATCGGAGGGGGTAAAGTTGTGGAAGGTGGGAAAGTATGATCTTACAGAGTTTTAGGTTAGGAATATTAATAGTGTTCCAAGAAGAAAGTAATTCATTACCTACGTTTAATATTGGTACACGGAGCCACCGAGTCTTCATCAACTCGGGTAGCTCGTCTTTTCGAGTATCTTACGAGTACCCGTGTCTTCATTTCCCCCGATCTGTTACGAGCACCCACTTGCCCGAGTATCTGGAGTATCAATATCCCTACTGAGTAGCCGCGAGGGAGCACAAAATCGCCGGCGACTTATTTAGACGAGCATCCATAAGGCTGATCTTCCCCTTCTGACGTCGGGTCGGTAATTCATCCACCGTATACCGAACGCACCCGCAGGATAGACCAACAACGGGCTTACGGTTTACGGTGCAGGCTTAGGGGGTTGAAACGACGCTTAAACGACGGCCATCTGTCGGCCAGACCGCGAAACTCCTGTCAACCAGAGTTCACCGTTGTTCCGTGGCCGGTAAAGGACACGTTGTCGCCGACGGTTTATGTATCGGTGGGTGGTTAATCATAACCTGACGACGAATACGTGGATTATGATAACTATCAGCGACACGTGCACACGCGTGGAACACGACACGCTTATCCAACAACTGATTCCCGCTTCGAATACGGAAGGAAACGTTGCCCTTTTCTCGAGGTGACTTTTTTTTTTAACCGTGCTGTCGGCCATGATGGATCCATCGACCCTTTTGAAAAAAATTTTGAAACACTCACGCTTATCTGATGAACGAGTTTAGAATAATTACCTAACGAAACTCTCGACTGACGAAATGATTTTGGTATTTCGATATTGAAACACGAAGAACCGAATCTCAAGATCTTCCCTCCACCCACGATCTTTAAGCTTAATAGCGGCTAACTGGAGGTTTCGCGGAAGAAAACGGTTTACGGAACGTGGACTTTAAGCCCGTAGCGATTGATATAATCGACAGTCGCCGGACGAACGCTCGTTAGAGAGCCGCGAAATGGCGGATTTATTATAACGTCAGGGGAGCGCGGCACTACCGAGCCGGCACCGATTTTTCATCCCATAAACACGGCCTGATTATTTATGAACGTGCAAACGCACGCGGCACAATCGATTTCACGGAGGCAAATTAGCCCGGGCTGCCGGCAGACACCGGCATTAAAATAATAACGCTCATCGCATTAATGGGTTATAATAATTAGGGAAATTCTTGCTCGCCGTAGGATCGGTCCTCGTTGCGCGAACACCGTTTCTCCTCTCCTCCTCTCTTCCCTGGCCTCGTCTCGTCTCATCCACGCTGTGATATCTCGCTTTCTTGCCACGGGAAAATGGCTTCCTATCGCCTGCAAGCCGAGCTCCTTCGTCATGAAACTTCTCTAGATTTATGATCGACCCGCGATACTTTTTCGGTCCTACTGGCCGCGCGGCTAATAAAAGCCACCTCGCCGGGAATTAATTAGAAAGAAACACGCGATACCGATGACCAGCAGTCAGCTACCTACGCGTGTCCATGGTGCGCGTGCCCGCCGCTCTAATAATAAATAGCTGCGTAGCTGGGGTTGGTCTCTCGTCCTATCGCTGCCTACTTTACCCCTGGTGGTCATTCTTTCCTCCGTCTCTGTGGAAGGGGAACAAGAAAAGCACAATGTCCAAGCGATAATGATCTGGCTGAACTTTAATTCATTGAGGGATGTCATATTGATTGTCAGCAGCCAAGGCAACATTCATTATCCAGGTCACCGCGTATTTAGTTTAGGAAAACAGGGGGTGGTCCAATCATGGATTAACGTATCGTTCAGTTTCGGGGAATTAGCCGACGAAAGTTTTAGTAAAATTATACAGAAGGTACCCATCTTTTAGTAGAATAGACAATAAGGTGGAACAGGAAGCTTACTCTGAGGATGGGTATAGTCTTTCTTTTATCTTCGATGCTTGGCATTCTTCTGCCTCGAACGTTCCTGTGATCCCACTCATCCGTGAATTGAAAAATTCAGAAAACCCTGGAAGCCGCGGATAAATCCCCTCGAAGGTCCGCCGCGAGATGGAGCGTCTAATTATCGAAGCCCGCGAAAGAAGCCCGAGAATCTCAGCAACGTTCGGCTCGCGTTCGCCGATACTACGAGTTAAGAGCTGTACTTGGGCCGGGTCTTGGAGGTTTAGAAAGTTAGGACATTACCGGGAAGATTAGGGGGTGAGAAAATTTGCCGGGCGAGCTCGCGATTCGGGAAGGCGGCGGAAGGGTGTTTTAATGGGCCGCGATTAGCGAAGCTAGGCGCCAGGGAGCCGTAGATAGCGGAGAACCATGAGCGGCCACTTTTCGTGCATCGCTCGCCTTCCTGTTTCTTCGCTCGAACCTCGTCGATACTCCCGAGAGCGGAACAGCCACTTTCCCGAGTAGTTACGGAGTTCTAATCTTTCCCCGCTGGCCCCCCGAGCGTTTTCGCCAACTGCTCGACGATCGGGGAGAAGTTTCGCGGAGAAAAGCGCCGCGTAGGTCTCGCATCATCACGCATTACCGGTGCACAGAGCGGAGCGATTGTACCCGCAAAGATTGTTCACGCTCGCTCGGGTACAACCCTGTGATTGCACGTTCTCCGGCGAATTTCACATCGCCACGGGTATGGAACGCATAGAGGACCGCTCGGAACGCGACAAGGAACATGGCAGAGCTGGCAATTATAGCGGGGCGTAGAAGGAAGTGGCGCGCAATCCGATCAGACCCAAGCGGGCTGTACTCGCGGCTCACCTGGGCCCGCTTAAAATCGCGAGCGGCTCGGTGGCTTGGGCGAATCCCAGGATCGGTGATCGCCGCCGGGGAAGCCCCGACGTGTCCGAGTGTGGTGTGCGTGTCGGGCTGGCGCAATTTGCGTCCTCGCGGATCCTCGCACGTATTATTTCGCGGGACCCAGGGAAATGTGTAATTCAAATGAGTTACGAGCGGTATCGCACTCCTGGGAAGTAGGTGCTAAGCGGTCGGATATGCTGATAGAGCGGCAGTGATACGTACGACTGGAGGTGGGATCGCTGGAATGGGGTTGAAAAGCGTGGCGAGTCGGGGCGGGGAAGGGCGAGGAAGGGCGCGAGAGGGCTCGCGCAGACAGAGAGCCAGAAACGGATGAGGGAGAGAGAGAGGGAGGTAGCGATACAGGGTTACAGGGGATATTGCGGAGGGCGCGACAGAGAGGGAGCGAGGGATCTCTGTTTGTAATAGTCTGCGATGGTACGAGGCGATGAGATGTGATCGCTTGGCGATGAGCTGTGGGCGACCTGATGGTCCCGCAGCGCTCCCGTGCTCGCCGAGAATTCGCGCTCCACCGCGTTCATACCCGGATCCAGTTATACTGCCTACGCTTGTCCCGGGTAATCTCTTTTTTCCCAAATCTCCGCTCCGCGCCAGGAATTCGGTACGATTTCATCGAGGCGCGAGGGACAAGTTCGAAATTGTAGGTAGTAGGTGGAGACGGCACTGCGGAGATCGAATACGCTTCTGGGAGGCGTGCACTGCGCTTGTGATGGATGCTTGGCGGTTTTTAATCTTGCGGGGCTCCGGGATTGCTTTATCTCTTTCCGCTTTTTATAATTACTTTGGAATATCAGTTTAAATCGAAGTCGTGTCAAAACCTGGTAGCCTACGTGGTGTTTGAAATTGTAGGCTGATAGAGAAAGCGGAGCGAATTAGATTCGATTTCAAAGCAAAACTCCGGGAGAGTCGGCACAGATCATCAGTAACAAGTAAGAACTCCTGAATTTTTTTGTAAAATGAAAAGAAAACAAGTGGCGGATCGATAGAGACGAGGAGTCGCGGTTCGCCTGACCCCACGCTCGAATTATTAGAGCATCTTGGCGAGCGTTCCAGCGGCCGCTCCACTGCCGGCAGATCTTCACGGTCGTGATAAACGGTAGTTTCCAGCCAGCGCGGCAAAGGAACGGGCGATGCAAAGTGATAACATAATCAGGTGATAATGTGGCAGTCATATCTCATCGCGAGAACCCGAGCGAGAAGTAGAGGCGAGAGAGTGGGACGAAGGAGAGCGAAGGGGGCGGCGGTGGGACGTTGGAGAGACGGTGAAAGGAGACTTCGAGCCGCGAGGGTAAGAATGAGAGAGCTGGCCTCTCTCATTGGTTAGCTCACTCGGTGTCTAGAGCGCCTAGACCCCTCGCGATGCCTCGGGAGGGTAGGAGCTACGCGACGAATGACAACACCATTCGAGGAGAGTAAGTTTTAGCGAACAGCCGTCGTTATCATCTAAATAAGGGGGGCGCCGGTCCGATCCGGGCGATGATAACGCTTGTCGAGATGCACTCTCATTATTCTACTAGATACTCATCGCCGGCCAATTAATTGAATCTCAAGACGAACGCCCACCGTGCTCGGGGCACGGCTACCTACCTTCCAGGCGGGTTCAATCCGTCCCGATCCGCCAGCTCGTGTTCCCGCTTGGACTTCTTGGTTCGTCACGCGTGACTTTTAGGGGGCATGTAGTTTACCTGGTCAGAGGTCCCAATGTATGTGGTTCCGAAGGTACCTAAGTGAAGCTGAGGAGAAGCTAACTGAAGCTGAGGATCATCGCCGGCTTAATTGCGCCTCAACGTTCTCAGTCCCTCCAGAGATCAGATATTCCGACAGATCTGACACTGGAGGAAACTCGACGAAGCTGACCCCGTTCTCGAGCTAGCAGAAGTATAATCGCGTTACAAGGCTCGAAGGGAGCAACGGTGGTAGAAGCAATACTCCGCAAGATGGGAATGTATCAAATCCGAGTTAGGGCCTCGGCTAGCAGGCTGTGCCTCGCAATCCAGCCTCTCTTTCACCCTCTGCCTCTCGCTACCCGCTCGCCCTAACTCCGTCTCTCTCTCGACTTATTATTTGTAGCCACAGCGTGGTGGTTTGCCGGCGCGCACCAGCATCCATTTAATCTCTCTCAGTGAGGAGCGTTTCTTTGATCAGCGCGCGACCGCATCTGCCTGGTAATATCTCAAGCTGGTCCTGCAACCGGCGTCCCGGGCGCGAGCTCCCCGTCTTGCCCGCACCGAGGCATTTGTTGCTGTCAACCGGCACCTCGGATAGTCTCTGTACCCGTTGACTGCGCGCACTCTTCCCTTCCCTCCTGCTCCCTCTTCTTCTTTCCCTGCCTCGGCCTCATCTTCTTCGCGGTCGTCTTCTTCCAGTTCTTCTTCTTCTTCTTCTTCTTCCTCTTCTTCTTCTACTTCTCGTTCCCCGAGCGCTCCTTCCAGACCCGTCGCCTTCGCGTGAGCCGCGAACCGAGTCGCGTGCATGCCACGGATGGTCCTCCGCGTGGTAGAGGGACAAATATTCTTTACCTCTCTCTGAGTCTTGCTGCGCCTCCGCAGGTATGGTTTCTGTACCACCGGGGTTTCAGAGTTAATAGAGGAGCAGCGAACGAGGGGCTTGTGGGGAACGTTCTGTTGATATTTTAGTTCAGACGTAATCGTAGTGGGCTATGGGCCAGTGACGCACTCAGAGAAGGGGCCTTGGGGCCCTGGCACCCCCGAAGAACGGGTGTTGGAGGAAGAAAAGAAAACTGAATTTTATTCTTTAAATAAATTATTGAATTAGTATTTGTTGAATTTGAATTAAAAGTATTTTTCTTCCTTCAACTAGGTTCCCCTTAAACCTTAACTTTGGCACCCCCAAAGAAGGGGCGTTGGAGGAAGAAAAGAAAACTGAATTTTATTCTTTAAATAAATTATTGAATTATTATTTATTGAATTTGAATTAAAAGCATTTTTCTTCCTTCAACTCGGTTCCCCTTAAACCTTAACTTTGACACCCCCAAAGAAGTTGCGTTGTAGGAAGAAAAGGAAACTGAACTTTATTCTTGAAATAAAATATTGAATTATTATTTATTGATTTGAATTAAAAGTATTTTTCTTCCTTCAACTCGGTTCCCCTTAAACCTTAACTTTGGCACCCCCAAAGAAGTTGCGTTGTAGGAAGAAAAGAAAACCGAACTTTATTCTTTAAATAAATGATTGAATTATTATTTGTTGAATTTGAATTAAAAGTATTCTTCTTCCTTCAACTCGACTCCCTTTAAGATTAAATCCTAAGTGCACCACTGCCCAAGAGGGTTGCGGTGTCCAAGAAATTGCTAAAAGCGTTATCATTCAAGATAAATGTTTCCGAATGGAGTAAAGCGGAAAAGAGGAAGGACATACACACTCGTGTGTGCAAAAGCCTGCTTTCTGCAAGAGAAGACTACGTTTCTCGCGCTTTCTTGGGTTCCTGTATCTCGAAACAGTTTCTTTAATTAATATTCCCAACAAGATCGATCGCGCCTGTCCTACGCAATTTTTACTTCATTTTTCATGTCGGGAAACCATAACGGTGCGTCCTTAATCCCTTCGAAGTTCGACGTGCATGAATTCTCCGTACACCGTCTGCATTTTTGCCGCTCAAGTTTCACTTTTCCCCGTTTCATTTTTCATCGACTTAACCTTTCTCTTTGCTTGTAGTTTCCTGAAACCAGGATGATATTTAACTTCTCGGCGGAATGAAATTTCCTATTTTTTTTACCATTTGTCCCAATTAGGTAAAAAAGATAACACAACCCGAGGATCTGAAAATCAAATACTTTTCCACTACCTACTATAGATTCAGGACCATCCCTTTAAAAGTTTCAACCAAGAATATACCTACTGTATTAAGAAAAATTAACGAAAGCGACAGGAGGGAAACTCAGCGTGCGGCAGCACAATCGCTCCGGATAATAATTCGCCGCGGGTTGATGGCGAATTATTATCCTCGTTTTTGTGCAGCAGGTCCGGCTCGCAATTTGTTGGCGAGTCGCGAGTCCTCCGCGATCGTAATCCGGGCGCGCGTCGCGCTCCGTACGGTCGGCGTTTAAATAATACACGGCCCGGGAGTATTTGTCATTTAATTAACAGGTACTGTATTTTATGATCCGCGATCGTTAAGGCGGAGGGGCCCGGCCTCCCCGACGTATAGCCGCGAAGAAAACAGGAAACGGAATGGAATGTTCTGTTGGGACAACTCGCTGGAGAAATATATTACGTGCGCGGGCACACACGTACGCCGGGCCGCGGCAAAAATACACGCGCACATATGTATATATATGGCAGTAATATGTAACGCACTTTGGAGTAATGCTACGTCAAAGCCAGCGCCACCGAAAATATGAGCCGGCTGCCGAGCGGCCCGCTAATGCTCGGCCATTTGTTATGCTTACATTATTTCGAGATTATTAGTCTTCTCCTCCTCTTCTAAAAACCTTACGTAATGTTTTGACTCGCGACCCGCCGCCGCTAATGTTTCTGCAAATAAGCGCCGCTTCGCCTCGGCCCGCCGAAATTCCCCCGCTTTCCGCGATCCGTCACGTCTCCCTCGGCCTGCCGCCGCCGATTCCATTCCTCCTCTTTTGTTCTGCTTTTGTTTCCGGGTGACCCGGTGCCGCGACGGAAAAATCGCGGCATAATATTTCACCTTTTACGCTGCGCCGTGGCCGCGACGTAAATCACAATATTTCCAGCGGCCACGCAGCGCTCGATAATCAAATCTAAATCTAAACGCGTCGACCCTCGCAATCTTAAAATCCGGCGAATTTAGTTGCGGCGCCGGAAATGGTGCGGGATTCTAAGTAAGTGAAATCGAGAGGCCCAGGATTTCCTGTGAAAAAAAAAAATTGTTTAAGGTTGGATCAGCCGCTCTATTATTCTATTTTACCGAGCCTCCGAGCCGCGGATGACGAACCCGAGCGTTCGCCTATCGAAGAACGCGCGAGGAAACCGCCACGTACACAGGTGAACGGGTGAACGGGCGCGCAACGTGAATTAGACAGCTGTCAAAGTGCCGCGGAGGAGAAGATCGAGTGGCCATATACATATGTGGTGCGCGAGAGGGCATCAAGAGAGCTTAGAGGAGAGAGGGTTGCCGGGGGGTGGGGTGGGGAGGGGGTGAAGGAGGGGGTTTGGCAGGCAGGCGAATGGATTTGGATGTGGAATGGAAGCAAGGCGATAGTGGAAGCGCTAGAGAAAGACAGAGGGTGGCCCGGGGGGTGCGGAGGGGTGGCAAGGGAGAGGCTGGAAAGGGGACAAAGGAGGGAGGGAGGGAGGGTGAGCACTGATAAATACCACGCCATTTCTCTTTGTGCTCCCCGGCGAGAGCACAAACACAGGGCGGCTCCCTTCGTTTCAACCTGAGCGAGAGTAGCTACCTAAACCTTACTCTCTTCTTATTCCACCTCTCCGTTCCTTATCCTTCCTCATCTCTTTTGTGCTCAACTTCGACCTTACCCTCTCCCCCTCCCCTCCCCCCTATGGCCGGCTTTCTCGCTCTGGTCCCGCGTCTCTATCGTTTATCTTTCGATATTTCCCCGCTTTCGGCCTTATCGCTACTCGCGGGGGCTGACTAGCCTAGCTGGCGGGGGTTAACGATGCTCGATGGATCTCTCAACGGAGCACCCTCGATGCAACCCGGTATCGTAGCGATCGTCGCGTCATGCCAAGTGTCAATTGATTCCAAAGTCGAGCCACCGTTGGGGTTTCCCGTTGCATCGTGACCCTCGTTTTACCTACGAGAGCAATTCAACGATTCATCCGGATGAGGAAATGGCAAGGTTTCCTAAGGTACGGTTCATATCTCCCCGCGACAAGGATGATCGATGATCGACAGGATCGCTCGAAGGACAGAACGAAGACCGCTCGATCCCAGAGGTAAACCGGCTCGCGTGTTTCCGATCTGTCCGAGGGGGCCGAGGGTGGGGGGAGGACGCAAGGGGTCCCGAGCAATTAAGGCAGCTTTTTTTCGAAGGATTTTCTCCTCGGCATGGAGCGAGCGAGTCGCACGAATGGCGGCCAATGCCCGATTTCTCCTCCGGGATTGGTTTTAAAATTAATGCTGTGTTTCTTCGTTTCGGCTCTTAATGGATTCTGGGAGGAGCTCAGCGAGAACCAATCGCCTTCTGCAGTCAACCTGAACCGAAGTGAAAGCATGACACCCACGAAACGATCCCTGCTCCGTCAGATTAGCTCGTATTCACTCCTTTTTCCTTTTCCCTACCTTCGCCCCACTCCTCATCGGCTCGGCTACCTGGTCATCGACTAGGGTCCAGCATTTACCACGATGTCGTTAATGGGAACGCAGCTAAGCTGCCCCTTCGGAATCGTTTACACCAGGTCTGGGACACTGTAGATGGGCTAGATGAATCTACTGCGAACGGAACAAGTGTCCATTGTTCCGAACGCAACGGGTTAGGTACCAAAGGACATGTTCGAGGCCAACGAACCGAAGGAAGCCTCACCATGCGTTTTTACCCGCGGCGTCTTCAGCGTAACTGTTCCCCGTTTCCCGTGCAATGAATAACCAGCCGGGGCGGCGGAGCGTGTTGCGTTTCCATTTTCCATTCCTCGCGACTATCGATAGCGGCGCGGCAGTATAATCGTGGAGGACGCGGTGGGTCCCGTTAGGCTGGCCCGCGAAAAGAAGACACCAGAAGAATCTCATGACAATGATCTTAAGGGCCGTGCACAAAGGCCGCGATCGCTGACGTAGCGGGGTCGTTTAGGAGGTACATAGAGGCGTGGGCGTAGAAAGGAGGGTGCGTAGGCCAGCGAGGATTAAGACGTCAGGCGCCCGCGGCGCTTGATTAATGCAGCGCATTCACAGCTACGAAAAGATCCTCCGCTGCATCGCGGGATCTCGCGCAAGCCGGGTCCGCTCTCTTCTATAGCCACTCGCGTCTATGCTCGCCGTTTTTCTAGCGGACACGCAGCGAATAGACCAGCGACTCCGGGGCCTCATTGTACACCTGGAACGTCGGCGTTGCTAGCGATGGACCGACGATTCTCTCTGCTGCTGTTTAGACTAGGGCTGCATAGCTACCGTGGGTCGTAACATCTTGAGAATACTTTGAATTTCTCGATGGGTAGGTACTTACTTAGAAGTTCCAGGTGACGCTGAAGATCGAGAGATCGGGAAATTCTTTGGCAGGCAATTTGATGAGGAATAGGTCCTCTATCGTTAACATTATGAAACGGTCCACACAATGTTCAAATTTTTTCAAGATTTCAAGCATCCCCACCTCCCCTGTTGTTTCGCAAACGTTTTTTAGTAGGGTAGGGTGAGGCTAGAAGTCCCCTTTTTAGTATAAAACTTTGATGTCAAATTTAGTACTAACAATCTAGAAATGTCTGGTGTTATTTTGTATAAACTATAACTACTTATTATGCTTTACGTTCACGAAGTTCGTTTGTTGATACTGTTATTTTCTCTTGAGTTATATCTCAAAATGTTTGCCAATGCAAAATGGACTTCTTGTCCATCAGTGCAAAATGTGGGTGCACGAGCTTTGTGAGGGAATAGATAGAAATACTTTTGAATATGTATGTGATGATTGTAGTACCTAATTAAATTTCAAAGTACTAATTAGGATAAGCATAGTACGATTTAGGACCATTCATCCTAAATCGTACTACTTCCATATATTAAAAATAAATCGTTTTTATGAATAGGAGTTGATTATTTTTTGCTACATGAGTTTATAAAACTGTTGATTCTAGTAATAAAGAGTTGATTACCACTAATTTTGTTTCATTTTCCCTGTTATTTTTCATGTAATTAGCATTTGTTCTTAAGGGGAACGATTTAGGCAAGTTTATCCTAAGTCAGAGACTCACTTTGAACTAAAAACTATAAAACATTCGCTCAACTAAAACAAAAATACTGTTTAAAGCCTGCGATATAATTTCTTCATAGATTAGCCATCTTAGTATGAAAACAAATATATAAAATAAAATATATATTTAAAGTCCGAGAGACTTTTTCTCCCAATGGGATGTCTATAGTTTTTGCGTTAGAAAATATTATTATTCAGCAATAAACAATATCATGCACATATTATTATTAAAGGAGCATACAATCTTAACATACTTGGCTGATACGCTTTTAAACTGTGGTTTACTTCGTACAAAACATTAAAAATGACGTATTTCTTTTAGTTCTAGAGCGACTTGCGACTCTATAGTTACCTCCGTTTGTTCTCGCCTTTCACACAGTATACTGCGAAACTTAATACCTTCCTCAGGAATAGAGATTTCGAATTCGGGACATTTTACCGCCAGACTTTTAGCCTACTTACTTACCTAACTGTCACCTCACAAATAAGATTAACGTGTCGATTAATACCACATCCATCCTTTTTCCTATTTCGAATTATTACAGCAATTTGGTCGGTTTATTAAGCAATTTCTTCCGATGGAATATCGACTATGGCGGCCGTTGTTGACAGAACGCCGCGGAGAATCGGTCGTTCGTACATACTTGGGCTAACGAGCTCATTAACGGAGGATCACCTTCCTCCATCGAGAGCAGATCACCTGTCAGTATGGCGTCGATAACCGTCTGCAGCTGCGAGGGCCTGATCGGAGCTAATATAGAGGTAGTCTTTGGCCTCGATTAATGGCGCACGGCAAAATGACTTCCTTCGCGATACCAGTTAGGGGTCGACTAACGACTGTGAAATATTGCCATTTGTTTGTTGCGAGGTTCAAAAGAACGTCAGTTCCTTACGCAGGTCAGAAAAGTCTCCAACACATTGCGTAGAAGTATCAGTAGCGAGACTAAACAATCTTCGCGAAATTAATCGAAGATCCTCTCATTAACGTCAACGTTTCGCAGAGGCAAGAAAGGTTTCCGTCCGGGAATCCTCAGATCCCCAAGAATTCTGTACCCTCATTAATAAAGCGACTCGTCGATAAACGGCTCAGGTAGTCCCAGGCGTTTGTTTCCCGTCCCTGGGATCTCATGATCTCGGGGATACAAAATTTCCAAGAGGGCGGTCAATCAATTCCCGTCTACGATCTCCAGGCAGGTTGAAAATCGCCTCACAATTGAAACGTCACGAGAACGAATGGCTCCGCGTCAATTCGGACAGGGAAGCTATTAAGGTTCCTCGAAACGAGACACAAAGTTCGCTGGGGTGTTTGTGCCTTTATTGTCACCATAACTATGTGATCCCAACATTTATGCAACCTGGTTCAAGATACCTAGATAGCTACCAATAGCAACTAACCGCAATTAATCAAGGAATAACGGTAAAATTATAGAGTGACGTCACCTCAACGCAGGCCTGAAAATCCTAGTCCCTCAGAAGCACCCTATTATTTCCTCATCCTCGTAACACAACCATCCGGTCCGTCCAATTTCCAAGCAAACAACGGACCCTCTCCGAGCGGACCAGCGAAAGGGAGAAAAAAAAGGTGGCGGATAAAGTTTCATTCATCGCGAAAACATGGCAGCGGGCCCTGGCGCGATCGTACAAGACTTGGTATTCCAGGACACGGCGGAGGAGCGCCGCAGGACGCGCGCGAAAGGACACCCAATTGAAACGTCCCGGAACGAAGGATGGATAGCTGTCACTAGCACGAGGGAGGTCTGATCGTGCGGCCACGGTTGCCATTTTGAATTCCCCTCGATCCCTGGGCCGAGTTTGAGGGATCGTAGGCGGAGATGAAGCTTTTACACCGCGGGACGAAGACGAGAGATGGAAGGCTCGTCGGTGTCCAGGATGGATGCCGTCGTACGGATACAGCCCCGCAGAGGCCAGGTACGCTGGCTGGCCAGGCCTGTACACCTCGTACGAGGATACACCTTATTCCGAGCGGAGGATAAACGCGGGGAGAGAGAGAAAGAGAGAGAGAGAGAAAGAGAGAGAGAGAGAAAGATAGAGGCGCGGCCCACGGCGTCATTTATCATTGCTGGAGCTCATTAAGGCCGAATCTGCCGCACGCTGATCGTCTGGGATTACACTTTCCTCCTGTCGGATCCCTCCGGCGCTTAACCCTCCATCGCGCCAACCCTCTTCTTCCTCCTTCCTTCCCTCCTTTCGCCTTCCTTTTTCTCATCGCCGTGGGAGACGCTGCTCTCTGTTCCGGGGTGCTCTCGTTACGGCCGCTGTTTTCGGCCGAGGGAATCGCACAGGCGACCGTCGCTGTGACGCTTCAAAGTCAATTTGTACGCTTCCACGTGGAGACCCAACTGTCCAGAAATAGGATTCGCGGGTTCTTTCGGTTACCTTCGCTGAGGAAATCTTCAGAGCTGTACGCCCCCGCGGCGGTAGAATAATTTCCCAAGGAACTATTCAATCTCGAAGCATGCGATCGCGGCATCAGACGCGATAGACCCCGTTACGCGCAACCTCCTCCAGCCTTTTCTCCGCCTGGAGTCTGCTCGTTTCTTTGGTGAACCACGTGGAATCTCTCCCGGCAGCGAGGGCCCTCGCGAGAGAGAATCAGAAACCATGGCAACTTTCGCAGACGCCATTTACGCGGCCGTCGCGTCGCCCCGCGTCGTTCCTCGTGCTCCCGGGCTCGTGTGCTGACCTCGCTCGGTTTTTCCAAAGGCCTCCGGCGAAATCCGACGAACGGTGCATTAGCTCTGCTCGGAGCAGCCTAATGACGCCACCGCGTCCCCATAGGGATCCTCCGCTCGTGATTTCTTTCTCGCCACTTTCTGTTACCAGTTCGGTCGTGGCCCATCTATCACCGCGGAGAAAAAACCGCTTCTTATATCGCCTTCTATCCTCTTCCACCTTTCCGCCGCTTCTATTGTCTATTATCCTGCCTCCGCTTTCCCGCTTCTTCGTGGCCAAGAGTCCGGCCTGGCAAATGGTGAACGCCATTATCCACGAAACCTTGGCGATGTTACTTTCGAAAGAAAGTATAATGTACACGGCGGGTGGGATTAGTTGGGATCCCGGCGTTGTAGACTATGACGGGCATTAAGATCTCGAAAGGGGGTTAGGTGGCTGGTGACGTTGCGAAACGGGGAAACGTCGACGGACGATTGCGAATCGTTAAGTGGCCAACGTATCGACCGAATGGGAGCTGACCGGGCCACGAAGGAACGGGGTAAAAAGCGAAGGGGACCGCGGGCGAGGAAGACGCTGGCTGTCAGGAGGGACAAAGACGACGGGGCGGGACATTTGTCGCGGGCAAAGCAAACACTCGGGACTCCATCAACGTCCCTGAAGTTTCTTTCGGGTGTTGCCACTGCCGAGGTGGTATTCAGCGTCGCGGAGCGTCGGTGTACTATCGCTTTTCGGTTTTTGCCGGAGTCGGTCTCTTTACCGGGCGCCGTGCTAGCGCAACCGCTCGTGGCTGCCCCCTCCGGGTGAGAAATGCGGCTACTTTTATTTTGCCAGTTCCCTACGTTAGCGATTTTTCCATCACCGCGGCGAGATATTTCACCGGCAATCTAAGAGTCGCAAATGGAGTCCACAATGAGGCAGAAATGGCTTGGCGCACTGATGGCCCCGGTATTTGTCTTCCGTCTGTTCCTTCCTCGTCCTCCCTCTTTCGGTCTCCGAACACGCGCCTTTTACCCCCTCGCGGCGACCTCCTACGGACGTAATCGAGCACTCGTACACTCCCTGGGACCACCTTCCCTTATCCTCCACTTATTTCTTTCTAATCGGTCCGTGCCTTTTCTCGTAACGCTTCTATTTGAGGTGAAAAAGGCTCGAGTGAAACTTACAATGTTCAATATCGGAAATTTTTAAGTTGGTCGTATCGTGGTTCGATGTTTTTAAATTCTATATTTTGAAATACATCAGAATCCAGAGCGTAGGTATAGATAGCGGAGACCTGGGTAAAGTGAGCCTAAAAAAGTTTCAAGTCGAATAAAATTTTTCCCTTTGAATAAAAATGTGTAGAAATAAATTTAAAATTTAATTTAAACATCACTATTGACAAATTACGAGTAGCAATATTTAAAACGAACTTAGAGTACCTATATTAAAATTCAACTTGAAAGAAAAGATGCAAGAAGGATTATTTGACTCCATTTGTGGGGTAAAATGAGCTGCTATCCGGGGTAAAGTGAGCTGAAATAAAATAAGAACTTTAATTAAGGATATAAGTAATTATTAACCCCTTGTGTTCGGATGACGTGTGTAATACGTCGGCTCGTAGTTTCTTTGCACTGTGGCTGTCAAAAACTGAGGCAGATTTTTCACTTTTTTTCAGGTTCGTTTCGGTTCCACCACGCCGCGTGGTTTCTGAGCTGACAGGCAGGATATTGTGCACATCACTTGCGCATCTGTTCTTTGCAGCTCAATTTACTCCGAATATGCACTCAGTGGAAAATTTATTATTCAATAATGTTAGGATTAATTTTTTCTCAAACGCGTGTACATGTGTGTTTATAAGCTTGTTTCCAACACGCAGAAATTTTTTCAGTTAAAATTAAAAAAAATTAAAACCGACTACAAAAAAGTAAAAAGCAATTTTTTTTTTAATCTAAGACTCTCAATATTTTTATGTCAGCGCCTCATCATTTACACTGTGTAAATAATAATAATGATAATAATAATCTAGCATCGACTTAAAAATATTGAGAGTCGTAGATTAAATAAGGGAAAAAATTATTTTTTACTTTTTGGAGCATTTTTACTTCTTTGTAGCCGGTTTTAATTTTTTTTTTAAACATTTTACTTTTTAGTTGCAACTTCAACTAGTTTATTTTGGTGTAACTTCAAAACTACTTTACTGATTTTGATAATTCGATCTCCATAATCTAAGTTGATTGAAGCAAAACCAAATTCAATAAGTTTCATAAAAATCGGTCCAGTAGTACCTCTTTCTTTTCAAAGTCGGTTAATAACACATTTATGACTTACTTATCCAAAAAACTAAATTGAAAAGAAAACCAAACGGAAGTCTTAAAAACTAATTTTTATGTTTTTAAATGAATTTTTAATTACACTTTTCGATATCTGAACGTACATAATTATCATTGTTATATTACCAACATTTATTAAACCACAAAAATTTGTAAATATATTCTATTTTTAAATAAAAAATTAAGAAAGCTCATTTTACCCCGGTCTCCCTACCGAACCACCGCATCTCTTTCCACTCAGCTCAGCTAAGCAAATATCACCGCCTGTATGCACGCTTGTTAATTCGCGGTATGATCTGAGTTGGCTGAATAAGTGGCATCCAGGGCAATCTTTATGCAAAGTGCGCGTAAACGCACACGTAGATCAAAGCGAGGAGCAAGTATGTAGGCAAGGTCGAAGAACGCATGAGTGCAAGTCACCGAGGAACGCCATCTCGAGCTCGCTGCGCTCCCCCCGCGCCACTCTCCTCTCCCATCGAGCAATACTCCCGCAATTATAAGCCCATCAACGGCGGGAGAAGCTTCGCGTTTTTCTGACGGCTGGAAGCGAGCAGGCCGGGGGTCGAAACCGTGGAAGACAACGTTTCCAGCGGTGTGCGTGAAGCACACGCACGGCCGACATACCGGGTACTGGAGAGGCAGACCGGTAACGCGGACATTTCGTGCAACAAAGTCGCTCTGATGCGATTTTAATCGTGACTACCCTTCCTGCTTTTTCTCCGCCCGCCGCCAAAGGCCTGGGCTCACGGCAGCCACAGCCGGACCAACCCCTAGCTAGCTCGGCTCGGTGTAAAACCGATTAATTTCATTGTTCTACCCCTCTGCCACCCGCCATCCACCCCGCGGCCGATATCGAAGGAATCTAACGAGTGGCCGGCGACAACCAGCCCCCCTCGTTCGTAATTCATGCCTTCCTGCCCGCCATTGTCGTCCGTTTGAATCTCGTTCCCGTCCGTCGCCGTCGCGAGCAGACCGCTGGGTAATTAACTCTCGCTGACGGCCAGCCTTCGAGGTGCGCGCTCCCGATGAAAGGGCCTTTTAGCCCAAGATTTTTGGATAACCCCGGTGCCCCGGGGTCGCGCCAGATCAAAACCAGCAGATTAAAACTTCCACCCATTATCATTATGGAGGATATAGTTGTCAAGCATTTAAGGCAATCTCCGCTCCCGTTGGTAACTCCTTGCGGTCGCCCCCATTCGACGTCAAAACGTCATCACGCTATTGGGAAACAAAGAATTTTGATGCGCTACCTGGTGACAGAAAATTAAACTACTGCGAGTAGGTCGAAATCCGTCGAAGTCTATACGATTATCAGTGTTTATATAGACATGTTGTGAAAAACGAGTGTTTTTAAATTTTTTTGAACACTAAATTTTTACTTCTTCCATTAATAAATACTGTTTGGTGGGATGCGGGTAGTGGTGGAGAACTATCGATGGTAGTTACGATAGTTATCGATGGTTCTCACTATCGAAAACTATAGATGGCTTATTTTCACTATCGATAATTATCGGTATTGAAAATCGTAGGTTTTCCCAAATTTAATTTGTAATATTATTACAAATTTCGATAGTGAGAACCATCGATAACTATCGTAAGTACCATCGATAGTTCTCCACCACTAAATCGTAGGTTAGTCAATTAAAAAATAATAACAGCCGAAATTCAAAATCCCAAATTTAATTTCTAATATTATTACAAATTTCGATAGTGAGAACCATCGATAACTATCGTAAGTACCATCGATAGTTCTCCACCACTAGATGCGGGCCTACTTTCAATAGTTTGCCAACTTACCACCGCAGCGCTGAAGTCTAAGCCACGCCCCCACTCGATTTCCCAATACTTCCCCGAAAGCGAATCTCTTCGACCCTCGATCGAAACGAGCTTCAGAATTGGACTTCGCTCGAACGTATCGAACCGCGCGTATACCGGTGGCACTGCTTATCAACGAGCCCGTGGGGAAACGTCAGGTGAGAGGGCAGAGGGGAAACACAGCCGGTGTAAGTTTCTACTTAGAAAGGACAGTCGGAGGTGTCAGCGTCAGGCTGAGACTATGGGCAGCCGACATAAATATGCATGTCTCCGCGGGCCCATGGTTCATGTGCCGGTGATCGTTATATCTCCATCTGACCGGCGACTGGAAGAGGCAGGGGGGGTTCGGCGGTGGTCCGGTAATACATTCAAAGTTGGATGTAGAGAGTGCAGAGACAGAAAGGGGGATGGAGAGTCGGCCAGGCGGTGGAGTCGCGACGCGTCGCGACGCGCGTCCGCGGGAGCGGGACGGAGCGAGGGTGGCGAAGTAGGTGGACGCAGAAGAGGTGAAGCAGGAGGGAGCCACTGGTTGCAGGGGCGGGAGGAGGGGGGGGGGAGGTATGGCGAGGGGTAGGGGGGAGGTTTCTCGTGTTTCATTTCCTGAGCTCCTATATAACTTTGTGCTCAACTCGACACCAGATTAATAACGGCCCCACCTATCCTATTCTATCCCAAGCCGAACAAGTTCGTGCTGTGTGTAGACTCTGGTGTGCCGTGCTCGCGATGCCTGCCTCGTATCGCTTCTCTCCTCCCTCCCTACGCTGTCTCTCTCGCTCCGGCTCCTTCCATACGTCCCTGTTCTTCTCGCTTGGCCTTTCCGCGCGACGGATGCGCGACACGCTTGAAAATTCTGACCGTGTTACCGATCCATCCGTGCACGCTGGACGAGCGCCGTGCACGCCCTGACAAACCGACGCGCTGAAAACTCCGCCACGGCTGACCGATGCAACTCGTACGCCGAACCGGAGTAATCGTATTTCATATCGCGCGATGGCCACCCCGTTATTTGTTGCCCCAGCTCCTCGGCGGCCGGCCGCGGCGGAACGCGGGCGGTGGTACACCTCGCGATTCACTTCCTTTCTTCTTACAGCGATCTTGATAATCTGCGAGAGCTTCTGACGTCCCTTACGATTTTTGTGAAACGTGGGGGAAAGGGGGCCTGACGGGGTAGCGAGGTGAGATGGGGTAGAGTAAAAAAAGATAATCCAAAAATGATAGACATTTGATGAAAGTACTAAAAGGAAGCCATTGTATTGTAACAGTTTTTTTTTAATTCACTCCAGAATTAAGAAGATGCGACAGAAAAAAGTAATAATTTGAACCACTGGTATGTATCCATATCTTTAAATGCAAGAGTTTTTAATTATTAATAAAACAAAAAAAAAATCATATTTTACTTATTTTGAAAAAAAAGAAAGAAAAGAACTTATAAATACAAAAAAAATGCAGTGGGTAAATACTTCCTATGTGTAGTCTGTGGCAGCTTGCGTTCGGTTATTCGACTTTGAAAGTAATTACTAACCTTAAATCCGTTATTTATGTTACCTTCAATTCCATGAAATGAAATACAAAATTTCAAAACTCAAATTTTTGTTTTTTGAACACATACCGCGACACTGTGGATCGCGGTGAAATCCTGAACTCTGACCAACCGAATAAGGAACACCAACAACAGGGAGATAGGATCTACAGATAAGCGAGTCATTACGAAAATTTCAGTCATCCACCGTTTCGAAATTTTCCTCCAACCTCTGAGAAGAATTAGAAGCAAGGCCCGAAAAATCCCGCGTTACGCAAGAAATTCCTCACGAAGGAGATATCGCGAACGTTCTCGTCAGTCTCCTGTGTAGCTAGCCTATCCCCGCGATCGTTGAAGCAATTTCCCGCGACCGGCCGAACTAATCACGCAACATCCGAAATCTTTTCCCGCGTCGTAATTACGGAATAATTTTTCACGCGATCACGTGCCCGCTTCCATCTACCCTCCGCGACCTCTCAGCCACCCCCATCCCTCTCATATTTCATTCGCGCCTTAGACCTCCTCGATCGCCCCTCATTATCACCGTTGCTTCTTTGCAATTAACCAGCGGCGATCTACTCGAAAACGATTTGCGACCTCGCGACGGCGGTGCCTCCGCAAATGCAACCCAGTATTCCAGTTGCGTCGCACCCCCTAAATCTTCCGCGTGCGTTTGCGCGGCAACAAATACGAGGCACGTATTCTTTCTCCCCGGCAGATCTCCGCGGTTGATTCGGGTTCATGAGCATGATGGTCGCCTCGCGTGCCAAGATAAATGTACCGCAGACACGTTATTACCTATCGGTACGTGGCGCCGGCCGCGGCCCACCGAAACACGTCATATCGTAGGCAGATGTATGGAAGCGGTGCTCAAGGAATACTCATCTACCTACCTGGTTACGTACGGCTCAGCAACGTCGTCGAGGCAGGCTTGAAACACGACGTGGTCGCGCGGACACGCGACACCAAGACCCTGTTCTAGTAATGGGTATTTGATTACGGCCACCGGAGACTACGTTCCTCCGGTTTACGCCACGGGGTGCGTAGTCGCGACCAGGTCGATAGGATCATCGCGACGTGGACAATACTTTGTTTAACCTCTGAGACACCTGTGACATTCCTAGCCAAGTGCTTTCTAGGACCTTGCCGCCTGAGCAGCCTGAGCTAATCATGAGGAGCAGGAGTTGCCCATCTTCGCTGCTCGGCCAAGGTCCTCCAAGCATCCTTGATACAGCCAGCGCGAATACATCATAGAGAGGATAGACGGGAGCAACGGCGATAATGATGATGTTGATGGTCATTACCATGGAAACGAACCGCCCATTCAGCTTGTTTTGCCACCGCGTTTGGAAAAAGAGGAGCCGAGGAGCGAGGGGTACCTATCTGGGAAGAAGAAGGCCGGAGGGGTTGCGTATTGGAGATTGATCGGTGCGGAATCAAATACTTTATTCGGGGCCCGCGGCCCCCGAGATCCAATGACAAACGGGTTACAAAATATTTTTAGATTACCGGCTGGGATTTATGGGCGCATTAACCGGCGGTATTCCTCCGCGTCGTCGGGCTGCCGATATTAACACGTACGAAAGTGAATTACCGCGCATCAACATGCATTCCCAAACATATTCCCTTGGACGTGTAAAGGATGGCGGTCCATTAGCAGGTAAATCGTACCTCGAATCCCGGGCTCCGGGAGTCCCTCCTTCCTCGGTGTTGTGTCGTCGTCGTGAGCCCGTCGAGCGTGTAATCGGTCCGTTCGCCGTGAAACAAGAACGAACAGTCCCCGAGCGAATCGAAGAAGGAAACCAGTCGGAGGGGAGGGACGTTATTTCGCGAAATCGGTTATACACGCGAGAGGGGCCCTCGCCGATCCAACACGGTAGCACTGGAAGACGGATCACCGCCATTATTCCGGATATACTAACGGATGCCTCCGCTTATTAATTTAATTGCCTGCCATTACAAGCAATGCATAGGTAATTAAACTCGAGTGAAAACGAATACACCGACTTCGGGGAGTAGCTGCTTTCAGGATGCTGGCTCTTTTTGCTGAGATTTTCCAACGATCCTGGCAAAAGTTTATTCGAAACGAGGTAGGTACAAATTAGGGGTGTTTGAGTACTCGAGTTTACGAGTAGCTTGAAATTCGAAACGAGCCGGGACTCGGTTTCCGAGTCGAGTCGAGTACTCGAAGAGAAAAAAAAAGAAAATCGACTAGTCGGTTCTCTTTGAGCCGCTCGGAAAAATTCGAGTACTCGATTCTTTGGAGCTACTCGGTTTTTTCGAGTACTCGAACAGCTCTAGTGTAAATACAGATTTCATTTGTTTCTGATAGGTTAGGTTATTTATGCTGGCTCTTTTTGCTGAGATTTTCCAACGATCCTGGCAAAAGTGTATTCCAAACGAGGTAGGTACAAATTAGGGGTGTTTGAGTACTCGAGTTTACGAGTAGCTTGAAATTCGGACCAAGTCGGGACTCGGTTTCCGAGTCGAGTTGAGTACTCGAAGAGAAAAAAAAAGAAAAATCGACTAGTCGGTTCTCTTTGAGCCGCTCGGAAAAATTCGAGTACTCGATTCTTTGGAGCTACTCGGTTTTTCCGAGTACTCGAACAGCTCTAGTATAAATACAGATTTCATTTGTTTCTGCTAAGTAGGTTCTTTTCGTTCTCATCGAAATTTATATTTGTCATATGGGGGTTATGTCTCCCCGCATTATATCTCTTTGTACCAAAGGGTTTTTTCCCGTGAATAGTAATAAATAAATAAATAAATACCTATCCTAACCTGCTCCGAAACTTTTACTACTAAATGCGGCGCGCGATGCTTATTTAGTCTTGTAATTCTACCGCTGCTCCCCTTCGCTCGCTCATAAAGATATTAATTCCTCGATTATCGACAACCGCGTTCCCCCCAAAAACCGACGAATCGTTCAAAAAGCCCAACAACTCGTGCCGCCGCAGAACAGCTCATCAAATATCCATAACGCCTTCTACAGGAAAACGGAGCAACCCCTCGCGCTACCCCCGAAGATCTGGTCCCTCCGGCTAGGGGTGTACACGGTCGACACGGCGTTTCAGTTCTCGTAGTCGAACTCGGGCAAACCTCCGACAAGGGCTCGGGTAATGAATTTGGAAAGTGCAATCAGTAGCGCAGCCCTAGGGGGAGGGGTGACTTCAGGGTCGTGGAGCTGGTGAAACTCTCGGTTCGACCGCCGGGAGAAGGAAGGAAGGGTGGAGAAGGGTGGAGGGGTGAGGGGCGAAGGGGGTGTGCGGGCAGGATGGAAGAGGCGCGGGACAAGGAGAGCCAGAGCCACGGCACCGTATCAGAACAGAGGGAGGAAAGAGGGATGAAAGAGGGCGGATGTGACGCGGAATGATGGAGCGCGGACCGTGGAGAAAAATGAGAGTGGCGGAAAGGCGAGGGTGGAGGGACGCTGATGGATCGGCGCTCCTCCCTCCGCTGCACCCTCTCGCGGCACTCTCACGCCCGACCCTCTCCGGGCTTCCACCCCCGTCAGCCACCCTCCACGTTCAGGTTCGCGCTCCCAGGGGTAGAAAAGCCCCGCAATATTACTCATAGTCCGCGGGCCTCGTTCTCCTCTCTCTCTCTCTGTCCCCCTTTCTATTTTCCTCCTCTCCCGTTTCTGCGCTTTCATCTCTGTCCCCTTTTCTTTTCCTCCTTCTATTCCATTTACTCGCCTCTCCGCAACGCTTCCCTCGCTATCGTCTATGGCTGTTCGATTTTCCGTTCTGTGAACTTTACACCAATTTCGTCACTCGCGAAGCTCCAGTCGCCATAATTATAGGAAGCAACTCGAGAAGGTTGAAAAGTTTTCCAAACGCCCCTGGTGAACGTTCAAGGCTCGATAGTCTCGAAGCATTGAAATCTCTTGAACGCTTCCAACCCTGGATCGCTCACGAAAATGATATTCGATACGATTCGAAAGATTTCTTGTACTTTGAGAGTCTCAAACCCATCGCTACTCGTTGCGTTTGCGTTTTAACCATCCTCGACAGCAGCCTGCACCGGCACCTCCGAGAGAATTATTTATTCATACTGGATCTCTTGAAAGTAACCACCCTTTTCGCGACCCCCTTCTAGCGCGATGGGCAATGGGTGAGGTGGAACAGTTTCACCTATCGATTTTGTTTCCGATGTCCTTATTATTCCCATCCAATAACTTTTTCTACGATACTAGGGTAGATGTCCCTATTACTGCCACTTTATTTATTTTTCTTAATAAAAATGTAACGTATAAAGAATAGTGTACAACAATAATATTAATAATAATAAGAACAGTCCCAATTTAATGATAATAGTATAAAGAATAGTGTACAACAATAATATTAATAATAATAAGGCCAGTCCCAATTTAATGATAGTAGTATAAAGAATATTGTACAACAATAATATTAATAATAATAAGAACAGTCCCAATTTAATGATAATAGTGTAAAGAATAGTGTACAACAATAATATTAATAATAATAAGAACAGTCCCAATTTAATGATAATAATATAAAGAATAGTGTACAACAATAATATTAATAATAATAAGGCCAGTCACAATTTAATGATAACAGTATTGTTGTATACTATTCTTTATACGTCACATTTTTATTAAGAAAAATAAATAAAGTGGCAGTAATAAGGACACTGACAGTAACAGTGACATCTACCCTATGTAATTTAAGTCTCGTGTCTTCATTTTCTTCAATTTTATTTATCCACTACTCGGGACAAAAACACTCGGGTAATAAAATGTGTCAGTGTGCACACGAAAGTAAATAGTGTTTACACGTGACAAATTTGGCACCCAGAGATCGGTCGGTCATGCATCGTTTCATGATGTAAAGTTAAACAATTTGTTAACAAAAACCGGTGCATTTAGTTTAACGGTATATTGACCGTGGGACGATATTTCCGGTAAATATTGTGCTTCCGGCAGAGCCAAACAATGCGCGACGCAATTTCGTCGCTGTTTCACGGTTAAATCTGTTAGGCAAGGACTCACCAACAAATCCGTATATTTATTTGTTATGTCTGATGCAAAACCCATACGTTTTGCATCCACCTTTTTTGATCCAATAAATTATAAGCTTGCGTTGCAGCGGATTCCCGTCAGGCCCCTGACACGTTTGCCGAACCCGGTGATTGGTCAACGAATATTGGTGGGAAATTACGCGCTACTCTCGAGGCCTCACCTCTTTCTCATTTATCCACTGGGTTCGAATAGATAATTTCTTTTCACTCCTTCTGTTTACGCAACGTGGGAAAGAAAATACGGTGGAAAAATCTTGAAATCTCGAAAAATCATCATGGAAACACGAGACCAGGTTGGGTGAAAGCGTCACGATTAAAAAAATCGAGAGAAACAAGGGAGCACCGAATGAAATCGTCAACCAGAGCCGGATTTACCTCTTCAGGGGCCCTAGGCTGAATATTCGGGGGGCCCTCAGTTAAATATAAAAAATAAAATAACGCTGATTTCATTTTTTTTTATCATAATACTCGTATAATCTAAATAAGAATTCAATTTCAAAATTAACATTGAATATCAAAACTAAATATAACATTAACCCTCGGCAAGATTTTTTGATAAATTTTTCGAAAAATAAATTTAGAATCAGGGGCCCCCAGCTAAACGGGGCCCTAGGTTTCAGCCTTGTTAGCTTAAAGGCTGGTTCAGACACGTGCAGTAGTTTAATCGAGTAGCAATTAATTTAGTAATTTTTCGTGTGTGGACACTAAAATTTAGTCGAGTAGCTTAAGGTTGGGGCCAGATATTTGGCCGGTGAGTTTCGTGAGGAGTATTCTTCTATTCTCAACGTTTTCTGCCTCGCTCTCACCTTGCCAGAAAAAGAGTGCGCCAGAAGTGGTGGGGATAGCGCCAAGCTCTTGACGTGTAGGCCAAACCGAGCTCATAGCGTAGAGATACATACATCAGAATAGGTGTGCGTTAGCTGCGAAAACGAATTCACCGGCAAATATATCTGGCCCCGACCTTAGTAAAACAATGGTAAATTACTAAATTACTCGCTGCTTGACTAAATTACTGGACGTGTCTGGGTAAACCCAGCACTGTCGTCAACTCTATAAAACCCGTCGAGACGTTCCCCAGTTTGCCGCTGGCCTCGATAAGCGGGCAGCGGCGGCGCGGCGCGGCGCGGAATTGAAAAGGGCAAGCTTGCCAGGCAAACAAACGCGGAGGTTCATTCAGCGATTCTAATACGCGAGACATCAGAAGCGATCCATCGCAGGCCGCGCTTCAATACGAAAACTGTCGGCGTCAGAAGCGGTTGCCGCAGGGGGCGGAGGGTGGTTGCGGGGGGTGGTAAAGGGGAGTGGAGTCGCCTGGCAGGTACTATCGGGCGGTAGCCGAGACTGAGCTTTTGCACGGTTAGCGCGATTCGGATGGCGGCGCCACGAACCGCCATTACTCAACTATTCACTCGGTAACGCAATCATACGTCACAAAGGCCTTTCATTTGCAAGCGCATTGTGGAAACCCGGCGATATTAATTGCCGCGGCTCGTTACCCTCCCCGGCCCTTCTCCCCCCCCCTCCCCTCCCCCGGTGGGCCGCTGCCGCCGCCACCGCCGCCCAACCCCCTCGGCGTTTCCCGGCGAACCACCCTCCGAAAGCCCTCCGCCGCCACGTGAACCACGGCTATTCCCCGTATTACGTATTCCAGTGCCATGCGGCGGCTCTGTCCCGCGTTCCCACCGACAACCCTCGCTTCCGACCTCTGCGTACACCCCCTCTCGCCCCCCCCTCCCGCCCCCTCTCGCTGCTACGCGGAGCAACGAGGACCAGTCTTTCTAAAGCATTCTTGCGCCTGACAAATACGTCGTCCGAGGACGACGCGAGGATGGAACGTGACTGCTTCGTTTCCGCTGCCGCGCCATCCCGAGCCCCGTCGCGTTCGCGAATATTAATTTTTTGCGGCGACGCGTGATAGGGGAGGCCAGTCACCACCGCGGATGAAAAACACCGAGGGGGATGAGTTGGTAATGACGGGGATCGAGGGTCGATGACTACTTAGGTATTTTCTGTGATTCTTGAAGGCAGTTGTGCACCCAGTGGGTGGTGGGGGGAAAAGGAACCCTGGCACCCCCGAAGAAGGGGTGTTGTAAGAAGAAAAGAAAACTGAATTTATTCTTGAAATAGATTTTTATAATCGCCTAATGAATTTCATTGAATTTGCATTAAAAATATTTTTACCCCTTCAAATCGACTCCCCCCGAGATTAAATCGCGAGGGCGCCACTAATTGAAGGAAATCATGGAGACGATCAGCTCTCAATGAAGTATTTTAGGAGTCACAGAATTATTAAACACTTTAATCACGAAATCATGCTTGACCATTTCTTTATTTTTAATTTAATCAATAATAACGACGTAAAATCGCGATTTGAAATTTTGTCATCCATTGCCGTCAAGTTTATTGACAATAAACAAAATATTCTAAATATGGGTTGAGAAAGCATTCCTTCAGCTTTAAAATGAGCCCCATGATGGAGACATTATCTTTAAAAATAACCGAGATATTAAAATTTAAGTGATGACGCGGCAGCCGACTTTGATCCAATTTTTAAGACTTTAACATTAAATACTTCGAAAACTATTTGACATAGGCCTTTAAAATTCAGTATACTTTGTTTTTGCAAGGTTATCGACAAATGCTGTAATTTTGAAGAGAATCGGTGAAACTAAATTTTCTCTCTATCCGTTTTGACGTGGAATAGCTCTGGCATGCAATGTAGTGGTGGACAACTATCGATGGTTCTCACTATCGAAATTTGTAATAATATTACAAATTAAATTTGGGATTCTGAATTTCAGAATCTGAGACTGTTATTATTTTTTAATTGACTAACCTACGATTTTCAATACCAATAATTACCGATAGTGAAAATAAGCCATCTATAGTTTTCGATACTGAGAACCATCGATAACTATCGTAATTACCATCGATAGTTCTCCACCACTAATGCAATGTGGTTCTTGCTTGGGTAAAACGATTTTAAAAACAGCGGAGGGACGTTCGAATTACAACTGAGCCGGACCAGAAAAAGAATTCGATCTCCAAGAGGATCGCCCATTTCAGAAAACCTCGCGAGGGAGCACCGCGTCGCATTTATTGGAGGGCCTCCGAGGTCGTCATGGGTATCCTTCATATTATATATTCTATTTTCGGGCTGCCTGGTGTCCCGCGCTGACACCGCCAGCGTCCTGTTTATGCAAACTTTTCGCGGGCGTCGAGAGTTCCTGAAGCACCCTCGCGTGTGCCAGATACAAGCTGCAAGATAGGACAATAGGATGCATCGCATGCAGGCCGCGCGAGATACGCGTTTCGCTGGCAAGAAGGATGCTTCGAAGCGGTTAAGTGCGCCGGACAGCTTTTTCGTTCCGTTAAAAACATTGTAGCTCGTCGGTTTCGCGAATCGTTGCATATTTAACGCAGTTTTAATTGTTCCGACCAACGCGAAACATGAATACGATTCGTCCTCCTTTCGGTTTCCATATTCCTGCTTGCAATTATTTTCCCTCCACATTGTTATCCACATTGTGTGTGGGTTTCACCTCGCATGCGTCATGGAAGTCTGGATTTCTGGCAGCTTGGCAAATTGAGCTCGTAAACCTCTTTGTGATTATGGTTGACAGTCAGGGATTAAAAAGAGGGAAAAGAATCAGATGTTGCTTTCATCTCTTCTTCCCAAGATTTATAAGAAGCCTCCTACTTAATCTCATCCTATGAAAAATATCCTATTACGTCGGTAAGACCTCCAATTTTTACTACATAAACCGCGTTAATTAATATTTAATTTTGTAACGTTAAAAGAGATGTGCACTTCCTAAGGTGTAAGTCAGAGGAGCTGAGAGATTGAGTTATCACTGTGTTCCACCTTCTTATATTAAATTCCACGCTTTAAGCAATAACCTCGCGGAATGAGGCGAGAATGACTCGCAGCAGTTTCAATCTCAGAGGCTTTTACAGAGACTTTTGAGGAAAAGCAAATTACTGAAGTAATATTACAGCTGTTTTCGTTTGTTTCCCTACGCGACAGTAGGGCTGGGACTATTCGAATAATTTAATATTCGAATAGTATTCGAATACTTGGATATTCAAATAGTATTCGAATAGTATTCGAATACTTGGATATTCGAATAGTATTCGAATACTTGTATATTCAAATAGTATTTGAATACTATTCGAATATTTCAGTATTCGAATACTTTAATATTCGAATATTTCAGTATTCGAATACTTTAATATTCGAATTCATCAGTATTCGAATACTTTAATATTCGAATACATCAGTATTCGAATACTTTAATATTCGAATACTTGGATATTCGAATTATATTCGCCAAATAATTGAGCAACTGAAGTATTCGAATATTCGAATACCGAAAAATTCGACAAATAGTCCCAGCCCTACGCGACAGTCGCCGTGCAGAAGTAATTTATTTTCAAATCACATTGATTGCTACTTGATGTCATCCTAATCGTATTTAAAGAGTATATCGCGACGAGATCGAGCCAGCCTTTTGTCTTCTTTTCCATTTAAGCGATCCGTCTGTAGAGAACGGTCTCAAAGGATTCTTGCCAGTGACAAATACAAAGCCGAAGACATTCCTCCGGTGCCAGTCGTTGATTAATTTCGCCGTGTGGATTGTAAGACGGAGAAGCAGGCAGTCACTCACAGGCATATATACAATATGCTCGCGATTTTTCATGTCCACGCTCGGATACACTGCTTTATCAGGCGTGTCACGAAAAAAGCAAACATCGAAATTGGATTACACGCTGCTCGACGATCGAGTACATTATTATACATTAGAAACGTCCAGTGGAAACGAAGCGACGTTGCTCTCTATTGCTTCCTATTAATAATAGACTTTTGCAACCGTCAACTCGCTCCTCGATACGTTCTAGCGGTAATTGATGTGTTCGATCTTGATCGAACGCACGCTTCTAATCGTTACTCAATCTGCTGGAAGTGTGAAGAAAAGATTAGGCAATTTGTAATATCGAGTCGTTGCTGGCAACTTTCAATGAGTGCAGCGACTGGGAATGGTTTCTTTTTAAACGACCCCCTTTATCGCGCAGTCGAATCGAACACGCGGGATTGTTCGCTACTCGAACTCCTACCTTCTTTACGACATGGTCTGCAACTATCAACGAATATGTAGATAATTGAAAAATCCTTGTAGAAAACACTGCAAGTGGCAAAAATAAAATTTTGCAGGAGAGAAAAAAACTTGTCTGACTTTAAATTATTTAGGAAATTTAATTTGTTTTGATTGCTAAATATGCGTGGGGTAAAGCATCCAGTAGTTGAACGCATACCAGTGAATTACCATTAGGCAAAGAAATGTCAATTATAAATTTAAAAATTACTATTTGCTTATAAATAGAGTGTAGTTGCACTTTTAATATCCCATATTTTTAGTTTTGCGTATTAAACAAACATTAATAAGCACAATTCTTAATAAAAGTATGCGATCATTTACTGGGCATCTCATTCAACAATTCGGTCATTTACTGGGCTTCTCATTCAACAATTCGGTCATTTACTGGGCTTCTCATTCAACAATTCGGTCATTTACTGAGCTTCTCATTGAACCATTCGGTCATTTACTGGACTTCTCATTCAACAATTCGGCCACTTACTGGGCTTCTCATTCAACAATTCGGTCATTTACTGGTTTCTTATTCAACAATTCGGTCATTTACTGGGCTTCTCATTCAACAACTCGGTCATTTACTGGTTTCTTTACCCTACACTGTTTTTCCCAAGGACTCTTCAATTACGTTTCGGTACCTTCAGCGATTCCATAGGTATATCCACACTCGATTTCTTTGTAGTCACCCCTGATGATACCTACTTCATTGATACCTTAAGCACATTAGCACGTGGTGCTTCGAGGCGTCTCTACAGCTTGTATGCCAATCAGTATGAATTAATACACCAGCTTCTCCGTAGTAAGCAACGACGCTTGGCTCTTCTCGGCATGTACACCCGTCCCTGTGTTGTGTACCCGCCGCACCGCCGAGGGGTTAACGCGACATAGAACACGATTCATCAGGCATCCCCGCTACACCTTTAATTAATACCTAAAAATCCAAGCGCGCAGGCGGACATGTTTCCCGCGCGCTTGGTTATCTCGAGTACAGGGCCGAGACGTGTTCCGCTCATATCCCCGGCCCGTGTTTACCGTGTCTGGACCGTGTCGAAAAGCCATCCTCGTTCACAATCGTCGAGCCTATAAGCGGCGCGAAGCTATACAGAGCGGCGGGTCGTGTTTGAAAAATCGCCCGGCCGGAAAAACCACCTTGGGGTTGAAGGACGCGACGTGTTTGTCTTCGCTCCTCGTCAAACTCGGTCGAATTCGAAATAGAGCCCCCCGAAACTGCCAGCGGGTAGGCGAAAGACGAGAGACGAACACGAATGGCCCCAGCGACAGCTGGGTCTCCCTTCCAGGCGCATGTACCTACATCCAGAGCGTCGATCTCGTGCAGAAGCGTCGCCGTCCCCGAGACCCTCCAAGTCACACTTTCCACGGAAAAAAACCGATCGCTGACGTTTGATGGATCGCGACTAGGATACTCTGGACAGAGAGTCACTCTGTTTTTCCACGGCTCTTCCCTGGGCTCTCTCTTCCTCGGCCATCAACCGGCAACCGACTCTTTCTTACACAGCGGAGCGGGCTGAAGAACAAAGACATCAACGCTGATGGATGCGCCAGAGCACCGGCCACGCTCCTGGCGAGACCCAGCGCAAGTTCTGTATTGTCTCTCGCCTCTCCAGTGTTCTTTGATCGCCTGGCAAGATCAAAGAGCGCCTCCCGGGTCTTTGATTCCCCGTGGAATGAAGCTCGGGCTGGTTTTAAGGTGGACGGGGCTTTTTATTTAGGCGCAGGGAGGTTTTCATCCTCAGCTCCGGCGTTTATATATGAACGGGTATTAAGCTGAAACGAGGCGACTGTCGGTTGGCTTCTTAATTTAAACGGAAACAAGTTCGCGGGAATGAGCAGCGATCAGTCGCCGATGTCCCCGCCTAACCACCCTCTCGCTGTCACGTATTTGTCATTCCTCGTTAAACGGGGGAAAAATGGCGCGGCTAGGAAAACACGACACTTGACGGACGATTTTACGCTGAGAAAGTTTCTAATAGTAGGTCCGCTCAAAAATAATCGAAGACTGTTGCACCGAATTCTGGCACCGAGGTATCGTTAATGACACTTTTGACCAAGGAACCAGTGCCAGGAATCGAATTTCCTACGAAATGCGCTCTTCTAACCGAGCCAAACACATCCCGTTTCCTCATTTCGGCAGTAAACACCTCGCGTCCTCGAGATTCAGCCCCGCGAAGCGCCAAAGAGTGGCGCGTCTTTCGCGGAACAGGAACAACTATTAATTACCGTCCGCGGTGGCCGCGCGCGCGGCTAAGGAAAGTAATTATGTGTCGTAGGCCGCCACTTGGGGCTGAAGACGTACGAGCCGCAACAAACGTCATTTTTTAACGCCGCATCCGACTCGCCGTTGATCTTCGTCCGCTGAAGGCAGGACTCCGCGACACCTGGCGCACCGTTCTGCGATCGAAAGCTGCCGCGAGAATATAAATCGCAAGCCTCTACTTAGGTTTAAGTAGCGGTGTCGTGACACCGCTTTGCTGGCAGCGGAAGAAAAATGCTCGGCTCGTCTGGCGTCCCTTCTTCAACATTAGGAACGCAGCAGCGACAGAGGCAGGCTGTATTATCGGCGGAAGCCTGTCCCAGAATTCGGGTGCCGCGGGATAGAGCTGTTCGAGTACTCGAAACATTCGAGTAGCTTGAAATGCGAACCGAGCGGAACTCGATTTTTCGAGACGAGCCGGGACCCGAACGGATCCGAGTAACCCGAATGTTTCGAGCAGCTCGATTCTTTCGGGTAGCTCGATTCTTTCGGATAGCTCGATTTTTTCCAACAGTTCGAACGTATTCCGGGCAACCCGACAGTGCCGGGTAGTCTGCTTGCTTAAAGTACATGGTACGTTTTAAAAGGAGGAGATTATATATTTCTTTGGTTGAGTTTTCTTTCGAAATTTCGTCAAAAACGACGTAGGACCAGCCGTTTAGGAGATACGCCGCCTCAAAGTATCAAAAAGTGAACTCTGAATTCCATCTACTAAACGGTACCGTCGTTGTCGCCGTCGTCTTATAGAATGTTCAGATCGCTTCGTTTTTTAGCTACCCGAAAGAATCGAGCTACCCGAAAGAATCGAGTTACTCGAAACATTCGGGTTACTCGGATCCGTTCGGGTCCCGGCTCGGCTCGAAAAGCTCTACCGCGGGTCTGCTGCGAGTGAAAGCATCCTCCGGAGCGTAGAGCGCCAACTGGAGACCGAAGACAAAGTTTAAAGCGCGGGTAATGGAGCACTGAAAGCATGACAAACGGAATCACGAAATAACTCAATCCCGCGGCACCGCCCCAACGCCTGGAATAATTTTGCACGGTTCCGCGGGCCTCTTAAGCGGAGAGCTAGCCGCACGCTCTCCCGCTAGTGACTTCATCGGAGCGGCCTCGAGCACGCTCTCCTTTTACCACTGATAACACGAATTTGCCGGCCGGTTGTTTTACTCGCGCCTCTCGGGGCCGAGAAGAAAATGGCCTCTTTTCACATTACGCATATTACGTAGCGAACGCAGCCCTTACCTGGCTATCCATGCGGCAGCAAGCCGGTCATCATCATTACGTTGCCGGGAATCGCGATATTATGCTTTATCTCTCTGCCAGCCAAGTCCTCTGTATGATGGTTACATGCGCGGCCACGATCAGGTATGCAAAAGTCGAATTTGAATAATGAGATCTTAATGATAACGTTCCGGAGCCGCCGAAAGTTTCTCCCGTGGCTGGCTAAATTCGCCGCGCGAAGTGACACCCTTCGCTGGCCCGGCCACCACCATCGCCTCGGAAATTAATCGATCACCAGGTGGAATCAGGTTGGCGGTCGCGCGACATGTCGGCCACTTCTCGGGCAGATTGGAGGCCGTGCCACAAAATGCCGCTATCCGGGAGTTTCGGTTGCAAATTTCATGGGGAGCTGCAATTTCTTGCAGGAATGTGACGCCGAGAAAATTGATCCTCGCTCGCATGCTTTGCAACCCGGGGACAGCTGCTGCGAATAAATAATCGGGTCGAGCTTCGAATTTTCGGTACAGTTACGAGGGAATATAATTTCTCCGGGCTGCCATTAAATTTCACGTTTCGGTGTCAGAGAGACGGACGCTTCCCACTGGTAGACGAGAAGGGTTCGGTGGATTCGTATTTGCTTGTTCGCCGATCGAAACGGCGCGGGGTGGAACCGAAGGTCCAACAAGCCAAGGAAGCAATTGGCCCCGCTGACCAAATTCCCGGGGATCTATTCTAATTGCGCAATTTGTAAAGGGGGGCTGTTGTTGAACGGAGGAACGGTAGGATCGGGTGGAAATTAAAAAGCATTAATAACGAGTGGATTGGTCGGCGGAGGTATCCGTGGAGAGGTGAGTCTCAAGATGCGGAGGAGGAAGAAAAGAGAGGAGAAGGCGATTCAGGATCCACGGGTGGGTGGATGTCGTGGAGGGGGTCCGGATGAGCCGCGAGGAGAGAGGATGAAAGAGGCGGGGAGAGTTCTTGGTGGCCTCCGGAGGGTGAAGCGGGCTAGACGTAGCCGTTGGACGTTGCCGTGTAATTTATTTCCCTTCGCTTCCGCGTCGCGGCCGAACGAAACGTCGGATCGACGGGGGGTGGTCCGTGGAACACGGCCCGATCAACCTATCCTCCATCGACCACCGTCACCCCTCCTCCTCCCTCCTCCCCCTCGCAACATCGCCCTTAGGAGTCCAGTGAAATTTTCGAGAATATCGCCGGTCCCGTATAAATCACGTTTATCGGCCGCGGAGAAGCTCGCAAGGCCGGCCTGAATGCTTCAACAGATCGACTCAAAATGATTTTCACGCTTTGGTAATTCCCAGTCGTCGACGGTGGTTTCCGCTTCGGCTAGCGATACCTCGGGCTTGCGGCTGAGGATGCTCGAATTTCTTAGGACTCGCGGGGGTAGAACCTTCCGTTGATCGCAAATCAATACGTTCGGATTGAGAGAAAAAGATACATTATTGAGATGATGAAGTGTGTCGGGATTCGTGAAACTCTGATAGAGTTACTAAGTACTTAGCAGAAATTAAGAGTACTTATTATGATTAGTGGCGGACTGACCAGGATGTCAGCTTGTCTCATGGCAAGTGAACTCCCTTGAGGGGGAACCCTATTTTATGAGCTAAACCCATAGCAAAATTTAGGATTTTTTTTTTAAGAAACTAGCTTTTCGATTCATCTGAAATTTGGACCATATTTTTATGCATCCTTGAAGTAGGTGCAGTTTTTTTATTATTCATTTTTAATAATAAATATAGGAGTTATGCATCACGTTGCGTAAAACTCATTGTCCGCTGGTGTGCATGTTATTTACCTTCCAGGTGATCTGAAACAGAAAAATGAAACGGCGTTTTACTTTGCACATATGTAGCTTCAATTTGACCAACCAGAATACCCTTAAATTCTATACTTCTTTTGTTGCATAAGAAAATTGGCGCAAAATTGGACCACAAAAATTAAAGTTTCAAACCTTTCAGTATGAAAACTCTCCGCACTGCTCAATAATTTTTTTGTTTTTTGTTGGTTCATCAATTTCGAGCTACATATGTATAAAATAAAACGCCGTTTCATTTTTCTGTTTCAGATTACCTGCTAGGTAGATAAATATCTTGCACAATAACGAACGACGAATTTTGCGCGGCGTGATGGTCGATCATGCATAACTACTATATTCATGGTTAGAAATTGATAAAAAAAAACCTGCAGCTTCTTCAAAGTTGCGTCAAAACATCGTCCAAATTTCAGATGAATCGGAGCGCTGGTTTCTTAAAAAAAAAATCCAAACTTTTGCTATGTTTTCAACCCAAAGAATAGGATTCCTCCCTTAAACAACAGACAATATTTATAAAAAATATTACTACATTCATTTCACAAAAATTTTAATTGCACTCTTTTGCTACTTAAAGTATTTTTTGAAAATTTTATTTATTTCTTACAAAAATTAAATGATAGCCTTATAGTTGTCGGTGAGCCCCCTTCGTTTCCCAGCAACCACTATTTTTAGACCCAGTCCTCACTGATTATTATCACACCTTGAGTAAGAATTTATGTAAAGAGAAAGAATATAAAATCACGCTTTGCGGATGACTCGAGAATCATTATTGATTACCGCGCATTCTGACGGACGTCCTGAATAGACAGGGACAAGGGGTCAACATTTTTCGCCATCGCCGGAATACGGCGAAAATTCGTACCGAGTCAGAGGCCCAAGAAGTGCCTTTGATAAATCGCACTCGATATTTTTTTACTTTCCCCTCGTTCGTCTTGCAGAATGCGCTCTCACCCGGTTTCCCGGCCGCCCCCTCACCCCTTTTCATCCCTCGTTCGCCCTGCCACGCTCGACGTGAGTTTCATGATTTCTTCGGCCATGCTTCCTGTTGTCCTTCCCACGCTCCTCTGCCTCCAGCACCAGAAAACTTGGGCGCAGTCCGCCTGGTTCTACGAAATTCCAACTACCCCAATTCAGCCGAAGTGTATTTAAAAGCTGATTCATTATTAGGTTCGATACGTGAAAAATTGTGCGAAACCTGCGAATGAAAACGCCGGGCGAATAATTCGCGACGAGTGCTGCTGCGACGCAATGGCGGCTTTAGTCGGCGACCCGACAGGATAAAGGGAAAAGGAAACAGGAAGAGTTCTCGTTGGCCAGGTTACTTTAAACAAGATATGCGCAACGTTTCCACGAGAGTCGGAGGAAGAGGAAGAGGAAACTGAAAGGATCTCGGAGTCAGTGACCTTGGGCGGGATTTATGGCCGCCCTTTTAGCTATTCGTGACGCAGGGAACGAAGGTCGTCCTCGTGTGGAAGATTCCCTCGGTCGCAGCGTGAAGTTGAAATCCTTTCCGAACTTAAAACTGTCCTTGATCCCCGATACAGTCCCATACAATCGTTAGCGGACGCCTTTGTCGCAGCGACCGAGGAGTCGGGTTAAAAGCCTGGCTCACCAAAATCTTGTATACCCATTGTGCCACGCAGTATTCGGCTCCGTGTACCTTTCTCAAAGCAAAGTGACAGAGATCATTGATGTTTACCCCTAGGATACGGATCTTGAGGCTAAAGGACCTTGAGGTTCACTATTTCTTGCAATAGTAGTAAATTACGTTTACTCAGAATTGGTCGATTAACCCTTAACCTTTAACCGGTGGCGTCCCACTTTGTGACACAAACGGTGATGTGGAGTTTCATAGACTCCTCTTTAATAATTTGATATTGTCGAGCCCCAATTTATTTTTAGCATATACTGGAGTTAGGATAATTTGTATCTCTGCCTAAATCGTACCCCCGCTCTTTCACAATCGCCCTTAGCGATAGAAAGTGTAAACAAGAGTTAGCCTTACGTCACAAACTCATAAAGTCACAATGCCGTCACTCCACAAAAAAATATAAAGCAGGTAAGTGTTTCGGGTATTTTTCACTAAAATTTAGCTATGATTCTTAAGGATTTTGTAAAATTACTATTTGTGAGAATTTGTGAAAGTAATTTCTATGTGAAACTACGTCTATATTCAAGTTTATTTCTTATTTTGACATCAACGAACAGTGTCCTATATTTTAGCGCCATAGATTTGAATTCAAATTGATCTATGTGCCTATTTCGTACCATCGTGTGCGAGCTTAAATCGTAGTGGTACAAACATACAAAAGCAATCTAGAAAAAGAATTGGATGAAGCTAAAAAGAAAATAATAACCAGATCATTAATTACAGAACAGAACATTAAAACAGAAATAAATCATTTTCATAAGTAGAAGTGGATGGTTTTTTGTTGTTTGAATTTATAAAACTGTTTATTCTATTAATAAAGAGTTGATTACCCCTAATTTTATTTCATTTTCCCTGTTATTTTTCATGTAATAAGCATTTATTCTTAAGTGATACAATTTAGCCAAATTTACCCTATTAATGACTTTATCACATATTTGAAAAGATGCTTTTACATGTTTTGCTCAAAACCACTGAAAGGTTACCTTAATAACAAGATACCGATATTCTAAAACAATTTCGAATGAAAAAAAAAGGAAAATACAGGAAAAATAATTCTGCAAGAATCTTCCAGACTCCACGTCACCGGTTAAGGTTTAAGTACACTTTATTATTCGTTAATTCGACAGAATTAACACAAGAATCCCGTTTGCATCAGTAGTTTAGTAGGTGCCTATCCATAAATCACCGCACAGCCCTGCCACCTTCTCCTTTTTCCAGTCCCTTCACTGTAGACGGACGTATTAAACGCTACCCACCCCCAGTTACCGTTAAACAGTCCTCCATTCCACGCGGGAAAATATAGTCACTCCTCTTCATCATCCCGTATCGATCAAGCGTGGCGTGTGACACGGTGCAAAAAGCGCGGTTTTAAACACCGAGCTTCGAAAGCAGACGAACGAGAACGCCTCGTCATCGACACGATTCGCCGTTCATCACCTTGCCGCGCGTCAAGTATTCGCGTCCCCGTTCAAGTATTCGGGCGCAATTAAAAAAAAAAGGCCAAAAAAAACACAACAGAGGAACGACGGAGGAAGGAGGCAGAACGGCCGCAGTGCGGCGCGGGAAAAAAATTTTCGCGAAAGCCCTTTCATCACACTTGCCCGCCAAACTGTCTCGCTGGAGTTTTTATTGTGTCCGAATTGCGAAAGCTACGGGGGAGAGTTATTGTGAAAGCACCGAACATGTGGACGTTAACACCGTGAGAGCTCGTTTGGTGCGGACCAAGGGTGGAACGGGGGCCGGCGGGGGCGGAGGGGGGAGGGCCCAGGCTTGTTGGTATTACGTAAGCGTTGCGCGACGCGAGGCCATTTCAAAAATGGAAAAAAAATACGGGAAAAAGAGGTTACGTCCCGGGTGCTGGCTGGCTGATGCCAACACGGCTTTTTAATTAGAGCCGGCAGCGCACCAGCACCTGACATCCTGCAACGCCGCGACCCCTTCATCAAAGTATCATTCTCGTTTCGTCGAATTTCAGCAAGAATTGCGGCGCATCGAGTCGCCGGTTGAAATAAAAAACCTGGGGGAAAAAACGATGGAAAGGGTAGAAATATAATATTCCATGTGCTTCACCGTTAACAGTTTCGAAAGAGGCGTTAATCGGCTTATTTTTTAAACATTGGAACCGTTTAATCTTCCTCCGCGATCGCTCCACTTTCCCCCGGTGAAAGGTTCGACGAGCCATTATCTGAACGTAATGCGCGTTGATGAGGATCGGCTGCTCAGGACTCGAGGTCTCGAGCCGCGCTTTGATCTCGCGCCAGCGCCAAAAAGTTCCACGGGCACGTGTATCGATCTTGTTAACGACGAAAGGATTTCCCCTGTTGGGCAATGTTTGAAGACTCCGTTTGCTGACGCCGCCTCGTGAAGTGGAAGATGATCTCGGTATGAACACACACGCCGGGAGTGCTAATTGAGTTAGCAGGTACAAAGGAAACTGCCATTCCGATAGGCGATCAGTAATTACGGGCAGAGATACAAAGCGGGGTATTAAAAAATTCAACGTCCTTCAAGATGGACGACGAGCCTGCACGCCATGCCCCTCGCGGGCGAATGACACATCCCCTGAAAGGCATGCTCTTCCAATCCGTTGTAGGGAGCCCTTAAACCGAACTGAATTGAACGGAACGCCACCCCTACCGAGGCGAGCGGCTACAACAGCCTGAGCGCGGAGACCTACTCGTATTATCCACAGTGACAGGATGGCGGAGTTATTAATGGCCGCGACAGTGACAAATGACGAACTGTCGGCGCAAGCAAGACTGATATGGCGGGCTTCGTTCCTCTCTTCTCTCCTTCGTAGCCTGCTCCCTGTCACCTTTCTCGCTCCCTCTCCCGTCGTCCTTCTACTTCTGTCCCTCCGTTATTCCCTCGTGGTCTCCGGCCCCGTTCATCCCCTCGTTCCCGACTCGACCTTCTCCCGCGTTTCTGCCAGCTCTACTCCCGGCCAACTTCGTCCGAGCCTCGTGTCCAAACACGGGCCAAACACCGCCACCGATACACCAGCCGACGTTTCTTCCAGTGATATCAATGATCGAGGAATCTTCCGTGGGGACTCTACCTTTCGGCCCTCCCTCCTCGATCATTGATATTAGGAGTTAGTGGAGCGTGGGGCTTCCACGGGATTATGGGAATCCCAGGACCCCGTCTCCTCCCTGTCCAGGATCCTCCATTGTTTGTTCCGTTGAGGATGAGATTTCTCTCATTCCGAAGGTTCTATTCAGATTCGGTTCTGGCGCCAATGAAGCTTCGATTAGTGGAATTTGAAAACTAATCTAGGTCGGGATAGACGAGTTCTTGCATTCTCTGTTAAAATTTTTTCATTCCTTGAGGAACGCGCGTATCCCGCGCGAGATCAACCGACGGAGGCGCGTGGCGGACAGTCATTTTTCGGGTTTACCTCTGGAAACACGTGCGGCGCTCGTTTATAATCCCAAACTAGACGCGATCGGGGCCCGGGCGATTCGAAAAAGTGGAGGGAAGAAGGAAGGGGCCGCGTGTTGGGCCACGAAATACAGCCGTGTCGTGTCGTGTTGTGTACAAAATCAAAATAAATATATTTACAGATTATCCGTGGCAATAACTCATGCGCGGTTTGAATAGGCGGCAGGGGGTCTCTTCTTTTTCGAAGCTGTTCCCTCCCTCCTTCCGCGTCTTGCCTCCTCCCCATCTCCACCTCCTCATCCTTCTATCATTCGGTCGCTGCTTTGTATTCCGCGTTGCTTGCGCGCTGCTCCCCTTTCCCCACCTCCAAGTCGTCTTAAACTCCACGATTCTCTCAGACCCTTCCGTCGATCTCGTCCTCCCCCGGCAGCCACCCTCTGGATTCTTCTCGCCAAAAACCCTCCCCGCGCGCACGCCGCCTCCGCCTCTCCTCTCTCTCCTCGTTCCTCTTCGCCGCGGCGCTCGGCTTCCTCGCGGAGCGAAGAGCCAGAGGCTTCATCCTAAGGCAGCTTGATCCACCCCTTTCCACCCCTTGCATCCCGGCCGCATCACGCCAACTTCTTTGATCCCCGTCGACCGCTCAACTTCGAAGGATCACCGGCAAGATTTTCGAAAGAATTCATAACTTTGCCGGCAGTCTTAGCCGGGAGAGAAGCTTTCCTGGTTGAAGGTGGCTGGTGCCGCGGGGACACTCGGGGGTTATGTCGCTCTGGGGGGCTTCGACGACCCGCGCGGGACCTGGAATAACGTTCCGCGATTTCCGGAATGCGAAATTCGTCCGGGAAGAGAGCGGCTCGTCCGCAGGAATGTATAAAAAAAATGGGCAGGTCTTGCCAGGGGCGAGAAGAGATCGCCATTTGCCGTGAGTTACGTGGTCGTCACGAGAACTCGGAGGGATTGCCCTCTGGGAACAACGGGATCGACTTAATTGATCTTATTTGACGGTAACATCGTCGAGGGAATTCAAGCTAACATGTTTGCGAATATGGCTAGAATAAACAGCACGCTGGCATTTACCGAATCATCGCGATAACAAAGTAGCGAGTCGATATTTACGAGCGGTGAAACAAGCACAACGACAGCGGCAGTGACATTTCGTCGGGCGATGGGGTAGAACGAAGAGCTGGAAAAAAGAATTTTGTCCGGGCGATATGGTTGATTGACAGATCGGGGGAAGGGAGGAGGGAGCAGAAATTGGAGAAACGAGACGGAACGGGAACGGAGCCGGAATAAGGGAGACAGAGGAGCAGCAACACGCAAGCCTGATCTGCTCATGAGCGTGGAAATCCCTCGTGGCAGCCTTGGGGTTCCGAAACATCAGCGTGATTGCGTTCCTCCAGCGAAGGTATTCCATTACCGGGGCGAGCGGGTACCCTCATTCCTGCTCCACCCTCTCCAAACATTTAGCATCGAGCCTCGCCATCCTCGATCCCGGTTCAGCTCCGAGCAGACCGAGCATCGACGTGCAAACCGATATCTCCTACCCCCTTCTGTCCGCCGGACAGGCCGACGGACATTGTTGCAAATGCGACTACAGCCGTTGATGAGCTTTCGGCTCCGGTGTAAATTGGAAATGGGCATTTTAATTCGATCTCTGGACTGTTACACGTGACTATACCTATAGTCAGGTGAATTGTATCACGAGTGAGTGAAGGGGATGCTTTCAACGCGACCCACAACTGGCATCCTGTCTAACAATTTTCATGAGACTCTGCAAACTTGCAGAATAGTGAAAAATATTTGACAGGTAAGTATTTTTTGTTGTTGGAAATCATCCATGTTGAGCGGGTGAAAAGAGCCCCTAAAGTTGGGGGTAGAAAAAGGATTTTCTGAAATTTTCTAAAAACTGGGGGCCGGATTCGTCTTCAAAAAAATCCACAGTTCAAAAAAAGTCTATTAAATACAGAGCCGGATTTACTTTTTCAGGGGCCCTAGGCTGAATATTCAAGGGGCCCTCGGTTAAATATAAAAAATAAAATAACGCTGATTTGATTTTTTTTATCATAATACTCGTTTAATCTAAATAAGAATTTAATTTCAAAATTAACATTGAATATCAAAACTAAATATAACATTAACCCTCGGCAAGATTTTTTGATAAATTTTCCGAAGAAAAAATTTAGAATGAGGGACCCTAGGCTTCAACCTTGTTAGCCTAAAGGGTAAATCCAGCACTGATTAAATAAATGAACGAATGTGTAAGTTTCTATTTGCGTCTACAGCAGAAATGATCGAAATGCGTGGCAAACGAGGTGGCAAGGGGGTGAAATCGAGGGGTGGCATCGAAGAGAATGGACCGGCGTCCGCGTTCACCGGACCAGCCGTAGCAACTTTAATCAGAAATTGATACAGGGATGCCTGTCCCGTTTTCATTAACATTCCACAAATCCTGCAACAAATTAAATTACTTCGCCATTGCCGGGGCTAATGAATGTCGGTGGGGTGGCACCGGAAGAGGTGGAGGATCCTGAAGGACAGAGAATAGTAGGGAGTGAGACTGATAATCGATAGCTCTCGAAAGTTGAGTTCATTCGTCCGTGCGAGTCGGTTCGCTACCAGCCATCTTCGCCCCGCTGGAATTACACCGCCGGAAATGGAGATCTTGCGTGCGAAATACCTGTCCTCGGCTTGGCAGACTACTTCAGACCGTCGATTGCAAGAGAAGAGTTAAATTCAATGAGAATCGATCAGGTAGCTGCACCCCGCTTAATCGATCTGTCAATTGTGTGAATCCTCAAAGACAGTGACCCACTCAGGATTTAATCTTAGGAGGAGCCAAATTGAAGGGATGAAAATATTTTTAATAGGTACAAATTCAATAAAATTCATTAGGTGATATAAAATTTTTTCTTTTCAGTTTTCTTTTCTTTTTACAAAGCCTATTCTTTGGAGGATGCCAGAGTCCCTTAGCCCCACTTTGGGTGCATCACTGCTTGAGGACATTCTTCTAAATATAGTCTGCAAATCAGAGCGTCAATCGCGATAAGAATTCCAGTACCTAAAACCTCTTCATGAACTCTAAAAACAGTAGGCACTAACAGTACCAGTTAAATAGTACCTCAGTACCCTAACACTTTCAAAACGACTAATAAATCTTGACTGTGAAAGAAAAGGCAGGAAGAAACGAGGGTTCGTCGATGAAGTGGAAGCGCATTAACAGTCCTGTCGCGTTGAATTGTCCTATCAGCGATCGGTGTTCCAAAGTCGGGCACGATACAATAGTGGCAGCGTTCCCGCAGCCCTTTCGAGCGTTTCGGTTGGCGGGAGTGAGCGTGCCGGCTGGATTCGTGTGTTGGTGGTTACGTGCGGGGTATAGAGGGTAGGTAAGCTACGCCGGAGTCCAGATTCCACGGCAGCGAGCGGAATGGAAGCGCAGGGGCATGGCAGCGGCGGTGCGCGGCGACGCGGGGGCAGCGAGGGCAGCAGGGTGGAGGGGTGGGGGAGGGTAATGGGGTTTGCTGGGAGTGACGCGGGGCTAACCGAGCGGAATCACGAGCTCCGAGGAATCGAATCCATGCGTCACCCAGGCCTGCCAACACCATTTGCAGCTAGCAAGTTCCACGGACCTTAAGTTCCGGGGGCAGACGTCGAGCGGAAACGCTCTCCGGCTTGGATTAAAGATCGCTGAATTCTCTGCAGGAGGACACTGGCAAGATTAACGGGTTGTTTTGGGTGAATAAGGAGACGAGTGAGTCGTCGCTCGCCTTATCTTTCGAATTCCAACTTCCCTCTCCCGTTTACTTTAAAATCACCATCAATTATAGCCTCTTTTAAACAACGATCCACCCTGACGATAAGCTCATCAGCACGAGACACGGGGAAGAGGATCGATCGAGAAGGAAGCGGGTTCTCATTAAGGATGTTCGATTACTCGAATATTCGAGTAGCTTGAAGTTCGGACCGAGCCGATACTCGATTTCCGAACCGAGCCGAGTACCCGTAAAAGCTGAGTAGCTCTATAAATCCGAGTAGTTCGAATTTTTTCGAGTACCTAGTTCGAATTTTTTCGAGTAGTTCGAATTTTTTCGAGTACCTAGTTCGAATTTTTTCGAGTAGTTCGAATTTTTTCGAGTACCTAGTTCGAATTTTTTCGAGTAATTCGAATTTTTTCGAACGGCTCGAATATACTTCGAGCAACTTGAAGCTTGAAGCTTGAACGTTTCTAGCAATACGAATATTTCGAATATTTTAGGTTGCGTTTATCTACTGGAATGTAAATAATGGCCGCTCGAAAAAATTGGAGCTACTTGAAAAAATTCGAACTACTCGGATTTAACGAGCTACTCGATTTTTACGGGTACTCGGCTCGGCTCGGCTCGACCAGCCTTACTTCTCAACGACTAGCTGATGAGTGGCAAGCGGCTCGTTTCGAAAAGGCGATCAGGCGAATTCTAAATGGTGGGGAGCCGGCTCCCAGGGTGGATGATGGCGAACAATTGCATGCAACTCCCCGAGCAACCTAAGCAACGTCTCGTGCTCGTCGGCTAGGCGCTGCCGCGTAAATGATGGCGCCCAACATTATCTATTGTGCGCCCATTCCATTTAATATTGTATTCCATAACGCAAACAAAGGTAAAATGCGAATTAATGTACTCGATTTATCACGCTTTTGTTGCGCGCCGGGACGCGGAGAGAGCGAGCGAACCGGGGGCAGTCTGCTCCGTCTTCTTCTTCTTCCCCCGCCCCTGCGCAAAATCCCTTTTCACCGGCGAGCCGCGCCGCCACGTTGGATGCGCCACTTTCCGAGCATCGACACGGGGGAGAAGAAGTCTCTCCGGGAATATTCTTTCCTCTCGCATGCTCCCAACGTATTTTTCTTTCGCAACTTTTTTCTCACTCTCCTCGTTTCGCTCGAGGAGCTCCATCGACATTGTTGAGGGAACGATACCTGATGTTTCGTTGCGGAAACGTTAAGGTAACGACCGCTTCGTCGTTCAGCGACTATTAACGAACTTTTACCGCGCGAATCGCAACATCCCCGTTACTTTTCGCTTACGGAATCCCGGGGGAAATTAAATATTTCGAAGACACTCGATGCCGGGTCCAATTCTTCTCTTCGTTTTCTATTCTTCATCGAGAGATAAAGTCTCGCCGCGGTCTACCGCGCGAGGCTTAATGAAGATCGTATGACCGGGGTAATCCAAGAAGGGAACATAATAATTCAAGCGGAATACCTCGACCACTTACAAATGGCCGAAGGAGCGGTCCAGGGATCGCAGGCGAAAGAAAGATATCGAGGGTCGCGATTTCGAAGACGGTCGGAATTAATCGTTGCAGGAACTGACGCAGATCGCGAGGAATTTCTCGGGGAACGATGCGCGCTCGTCCTTCCATTTTTCGGAGTCCCGCGATATTTATAAGGCCAGCGCGCGCCGGCCACGGCGAATGGTGCTTCGGTACCGCTCGAAAATCCGGGGGAATCATTTTTCTCTCCCGCGTGCGAACGCCGTATGACCAAAAGGGAATCGCGAGCCAACATATGACTCGCCCTCTCTCGTCCCTTCGCCTCTTCCACGCTTCAGCCCCTTTTCACACGACTTAGAAGCAGTTTTTTCGGTAACGATAGAGAATCCCGAGGTGTCCGGAGGACTTCATTACGCTCCACGGCTTTGGCCACGGTTGCAAAAACGTTATTCAAACCGTGGGAGTTCCGGTTAGTTTTGCGCGGTAATTACACACGCGAAAAAGAAAAATCGCCACGAGGATGTAGTTCGCGAGGAAACTTTTCCCTTCCAACTTTCCAGCAAATCCCAGAGTTCCTCGCATTTATCATTGTTCTTGCCGCCCGACTTTCTTTCCCGCCATGTTCTGGCGTCCCTTCGATTTCTTCTGATACGCTACGTGTCGTCGCGCGACGTCGTAAATTCGAAAATGCACGAAACGTTTCGCTTAACCGCGAAACAAAAACGAAGGAAGCTTCAACTTCCACGGCAAACAAGCTTCTTCTCTTTCGGGCGAAAACAGGGGGGTCCTTCTCGTGGACCCAAACAGGCATCTGTCTTTTTCGCCGTCAAGCATTAACTGCTTCTTGACCCGCGATCGAACGCCAGCGAAATTCGTTTTACGGAGAGGCGAAGGGCGACAAATTCACTGGGAGCTGAGTGTTTGTCCGCCGATGACGTTGGAAAACAGGAGGAGCCGGAAACGCGAGACTCGCGGCTAGTGACGAACGGCGCCGCGTATCGGCGACGGTGAATAAAAGAAATGAGAATGGAAGAAAACTGACAGAGCCTGGCGAAGGGTAGGAATAACGCGGAATTCGAGGGTGAAAGTGGGCGAGGCCCTGGGCTAAGGGGTAGTTCGGCTAATGCGCGATGATTAAACTAACGGCTGCCACCGATCACTCCGCCACGAAAACCCTCCGATCTTCTCCAGCATGCCGTTCGGAACCGACGTTCCGCCATCCGTCGAACGACCGCTTCTTTTCCCGTTTCCGCCGCGTTTCTTGTCGTCATTGACACACATTTCGTCGATCAGCTCGCTCTCGTGACGTCAAGTCGATCCTTGAGACAAAGGAAACGGGGCGGAAAATCTCTGATCGCGTCCTCTGCGCTTGTCGGTTCGAGGGTAGGGCTGGGACTATTTGTCGAATTTTTCGGTGTTCGAGTATTTGAATACTTCAGTTGTTCAATTATTTGGCGAATATAATTCGAATATCCAAGTATTCGAATACTGATGTATTCGATTATTAAAGTATTCGAATATTAACGTATTCGAATATTAAAGTATTCGAATATTAAAGTATTCGAATATTAAAGTACTAGAATATTAAAGTATTGGAATATTAAAGTATTCGAATATTAAAGTATTCGAATATTAAAGTATTGGAAAATTAAAGTATTGGAATATTAATGTATTCGAATATTAAAGTATTGGAATATTAAAGTATTGGAATATTAAAGTATTCGAATATTAAAGTATTGGAAAATTAAAGTATTCGAATATTAAAGTATTCGAATATTAAAGTATTGGAATATTAAAGTATTGGAATATTAAAGTATTCGAATACTGATGTATTCGAATAGTATGGTGTGAAGTATAAATCAAGTTCTTTAGATTCATTTGTCAGGGTAAAATCTTATAAGCTAATTTTGACCGACTTCACACCATACTATTCGAATACTGCTATATTCGAATAGTATTCGAATAGTATTCAAATATAGCAGTATTCGAATAGTATTCGAATAGTATTCAAATATAGCAGTATTCGAATAGTATTCAAATATAGCAGTATTCGAATAGTATTCGAATAATAACATTCGAATACTGAAATATTAGAAGCTTATTCGTAGCATTCGAATACTTGTAAAATATTCGAATATTAAATTATACAAATAGTCCCAGCCCTATTCGAGGGGTGGCCTTTCAGTCGATGGTGGATCCCCATTTGTTGCAGGACAATAGATCTCGAGTGGCCGCGATATTCGCTGCAACATAAACCTGACGCGTCGTTTCGATTACATTACGATTCACAGGGAAAAAAAGGGGGTTGTAGGTACGCAACGCAAGCAACGGTCGCGTATAACTCGCGGAGCAACGATGCAATTGTTTACCGAATAAAAACAATATATTCCGGTAGTTAAATCCGACAGGTTCTCGCGGAGTATTTAAACAAACGAAATTAATCTGCCGCGTAAATATCAATGACGGCGGGGGGATGAAAATATTGTGCAGCGACGTCCGATGCTGCGTTTAAATACTCCGGAGCAGCTCGCGTTCTAGTCAGTAAACCGTGTTAATATCGAACCTCAACGTAGATCCGTTAATTTATATCGGCGCGTGTTTGCAGTAACGGCAAAAATTAACGACGTCACGTCCACCGTTAGTCATCGAAATTGACGCTAATTACCGACTGATTCGTCGGGCGGGAAAATTTATTCCCCCGGACGAATTAATTAAGGGACGTCGCTTTTAACGCGGCTCGGATCATTTCTCTGCGAACACGATTACACGAGAAAGGCTGCTTCGGCCGGGCCGCGACAGGTGAAGCGTATCAAGATGGCGGGCGGTATCTTATCGGCCGCGGCGTGAAAATAACGGCCCTCCGATCTAACGACGACGCGTCCAGCATCGAGCTTTAATGTCCCGGGGATTAATAATTTGATAAGAATCGACTACCTGTCGCATTCCGTGTCGACGATCGCGTGAGCGCGGTGATAATTCCACTGCTTCGATTCGGGATGAATGGTCGACGCTCTGGGTGACATTTTCGCCGAGATAAGTGAGGCCTACGTTCTTTCAGATTGCAGGTGACCGCTGCGCTCGGAATTGTTCAGCCCCCTTTTCACCGATACGGGATAATTTTGTGCTTGCACGGTGAACCGGCAACACTGCAATTCATTTCGCAGTGTAAATGTTTGAGCGGTTATAGTCCAACTGAGTTTGTTAACTCGGTTTCTTAAACGACGGACGTTTCGTTGATGCCAGAGGGAATATATTTTTTTTTTTCTTTGTATAGTATCTTTATCGTTGTATTAATTAGATTTATACTCTGTACACTAAAGGGTTCTCCCATTAAAATGATAATAATAATAATAATCCTTTCCCTTTTTAATAGATGTTAAGTAGGTGCCAATGTTCCCCCAGTTTACGGTATTTATTATTATTTAATAATAATATTCGCGGTACCGTAAACTGGGGGGAACATTGGCACCTACTTAACATCTATTAAAAAGGGAAAGGAAATTTTTTTAATGCATTTTTACACTTGTAGTACAATCACAAACGATGCAATGTTATAATAGGATACCTAAACCAAATTTAAAAATGTTAATTAAAAAAATATAAAATAGAGAGCATTGAACTTAAAAAGAAACAAATTTAAGTGTTAATTATTATTATTATTAAATGTCTTTATTGCACCTTTACAATTAAATTAAATAAAATTACAATAGCGAGTAGGCGAGGTTCAGCATTAACTGCTGCTCTACAACCTAACCTAAAAAGCCGTTGGGAGGTAAGAAAAAGGAAAGAAAGAAAAGAACAAAAAAGGAAAGAAAACAAAATAAAATAAAATGAAGATGGCGGGTTCAGATGTGGTAAAACTTTAACTTTTTAGTACTATTTATATATGACATATATAATCCCCCGGTTACGGGGTATCATTGGCACATATTTAACATGTATTAAAAAAGGTTGAGGGCAAAAATTTTATGCATTTTTACAGTTGTAGTGCATTCACAAAAGATGCAAATACTCAAAGCAAATATAAAAATGTCAATTTTTATATTATATAGCTAAATGTTCCAAAAACATGCCAATCCTCCCCCAGTTTACGGTACGTTTGGGTCGCCTCGAAACGCCGTGATGGATGCAACTGGCTCCTTCATCGTTTTTCCATAAATTACCGACGAATTTCGTTGCGGACGTTCCGCGCGGAGAATCAAACCCGTCAAACATCGTAATGGACGTGGCCGTATTACAATAACGTTGCTGTTCGAAAACAAGGGAGGCGTACCGCGGTTGTTGCGGTTTCCATCAGGTACCGAAACACAAAGACTATGGGTACCATCAATCAAATCGAATCAATGAGCCCTTTGTGGGGGCCGATTTGGCTACTTATTCATTTATCATTATTAGAGGCGCGGTGTTGCGTCTGCTGCGAAACCTCCCACCTTCTGTCTCGAACGATTTACCTTCATTCATCACCCGGCTAACTCATACAAATCGTTTTATTCGCCCTTTCCTTATCAACGATTGCGATACGTGTCTATCAATGCCCGAGGAAGCATCTCAACGGCGACGGCGTCGGTATCGCGAGGCTGCAACTGGATCGTTAGCCCTGGGAAGATTGAATTTCCGCGTCAAATTAAATACAGAAAAAAATCGAAGGAAACGACGCTTCGACTCGGCGCTCAAAGAACCGGCGAGAGTAAAGGATGGAGGCGAATTAAATGCTCCTCGGCATCGCGTCGCGTAATCCACTCGATAAAGGATCTCGAATATTAAGGCTCGCATAAATCACGATGGCGTCGTTAATTTTTCTCTTCATCCCCCCTCCCCCCGGTTTTCTTTTCCGTTCCCCCGACTACTCGCGTCGCGACGCGCCGGCCGAGGTTCCGAGAGGAATCGTTCTTGCGGTATCCTTTATAAAAATGTACATATTCAGTGACCTGGCCGGCTCTGCTCGTTCCGCGGGAATTATTCACCGTCCGGCGCGCATTCGCGTGTCTTCGCGAATTAAGCCGTAGGCGTCGCTCGAAACGGCGCGAAAATAATCTGTCTACCGACGCAACACGCAATTTTTCCGCCAGCCGCGTGGCCTGCACGCAATTTTTCCGCCACCTCGATAAGAACTAAGCTCTTCTGCTTTCCGGACGCGCGAGAACGTTTCCACCGGGCGTCGATTCGACGCTTCCTCCCGATCGCTCGTGCGAGTCTCTCGCGAGCCTTCTTCTCAACTCTTCACTCGAGTATATTTGAGATTTCTTTATTCGACGGGTCTCCGCCGCGTCCGCGACGGACGCCTTACTCGTTTCTTTAAATAACTTGCTGCTCGATTATGCAGTAGGAAGTAAGATATTGCAGCAGAGGTAACTCCGGCGAAGGAGTGACCAGAGTGTCGTAACGTTTGAAAGGCGAAGGCGGAAAACTTTACTGAATTTTTTTACGGCCGATGGAGTGGAAACATTTCGCTAGCCGAGCTTTAAGGTGTCATGCTCAGTCAGGAGGCCTAAAAAAGGGTGGTCTTTGGAAATTTTCTTACTCAAAAACTATAACACATTTCTCAAAGAATCTGTTTTCCTGTTTAGGATTGCGTCTAGTACCGTGCATCGTAATTTTTTTATTTAAAAATATTTATCAATAACTAAGTTATTGTCCATCACTCGAAGGTTCTCTAAAATAAATTTAGATTTACTTCAAATTTTACAAGCTTACTATAGAAACAATAAACTACTTAGTCTTTGAACGAAGGATTTTTCGAAATATTGATTTCGGAAAGAATGGCTGATGTTTAAAGTAAAAGTTTCAATTTTTATCGTAAATCGTGCCTGATCTTCGTCAATTAAAAGAAAACTAAGCATCGGAAAAAAAAATCCTTCGTTCAAAGACTAGTTTATTGTTCCTATAGTAAGCTTGTAAAATTTGAAGTAAATCGGTTGAATGGTTTTTTAAATACTTTGGTCACCGCAGAAGCCTTTTATTTGAGAGAACCTTCGAGTGATGGACAATAACTTAGTTATTGATAAATATTTTTAAATAAAAAAATTACGATGCACGGTACTAGATGCAATCCTAAACAGAAAAAAGATTTTTTGAGAAATGTGTTATAGTTTCTGAGTAAGAAAATTTGCAAAGACCACCCTTTTTCGGCCTCCTGACTGAGCATGACCCCTTAAACGAACAATTCCTTTTTCCCGCCGAGGTACAAAGATAAGGGGAATTGAGTCGTAAAAGGAAGCAGCCGAGGAAGGAATTTATTAATCGCAGGATGTATCGAGTTAGAAACACGTTGAGAACTCGTTTCCAGACGTGTGAGATCACGAAAGTATCTCGAAAAATAACGAGGAAGTTATTAATTATGCGCCGAGGCGCTATAATTTCTGCTTATTATAATACTACAATCGCGGACGCATCGTCTTGTTACGTTCATCAAGTATCCGTTTTACTTTCGTAAGAGCACGCTTCGAAACCGAGTGCTGCGCGCTAATGATCTGAGTTAGAAGCTCCGGGCTCTTATGAGAACTCACGGAAAATACCGGTGGAAATCGTTCGTCGAAAAGAAGGCTGCTCGACAGCTGGCCGAGGAATCCCCGCGAGAAGCGAGCGGCTCCTCGCGAGGAGCCTGGCGCGCGTTTCACGTGGAATTCCAGCGGCCGCCACATCCGCAAACCTTCTTCCAGACCCTCTGACCGGCGAATCCGCAAAGACTTCCGAGGGTGTCCGGGCATTCATCGTAACTGAAGCAGAGCGAATCGCGCGATCGGGTTTTACGACGGCCGCGGGGTGCCAACGGGGCTGAAAAAGCAGAGCGCTGTTTACACCGTCCTTTATTCTCGACCCGATGCCGTCCGGAATACCAGAACACAAGGCTGGACGACGCGTCGGGCCTGAGAAGGGTTCTTGCTTACAAGGGGTTAGCGGAGTTATGCAAACGAAAGCGGAAAAGCTACCTGGCCCTACTTTAAATCCCCCCGGGAAGCGCAACGAGGTCAAGTCACCCGTTTCCGCCTCGATGTCCGTCAAAGTGGACCGATCCGCTTTGATTTACTGCGGGACGACCGTGTTAAAGGCTTGCCAGTCCGTCGACGTGCCTTTCAATATGCATACTGCGAGGCACAAGGTCGCGTTCGGTCTGGAAATTCGTCTTGGAGGTCGGCGGGCGGCTGGGGATCTTGGTGAAGCGATACCCTCGGTCAGCGGATAGAGTCGGGGTCCAGGAGGATCGCGGGGTAGGAGTTTGGAACGTGTGATGAGCCTATGCTGGCAGATCTCGGGAGACGATGTGCGTTTTGACTTAGGGGGTCATTCTGGGTTATACGATTTGAAAAAAATCGATTTTTTATCATTTTTTTGGGAAATATATATCCTCAAGAATGTACTGTTAAATTTTCGTTGAAAAATTCCAATGGGGAAGATGATGCAAAGCTCGGCGCAGATGGCGCCACTAGCGCATCTCCTGTGGTTATGTGTGAATTGTTTGCGCGCGAATTTTTCATTTATGTATTGTATAAATGGGAATGCGTGCTGGTGGCGTCACGGGTGGAAAAAGGTTGCAGTCATCTTCCTCATTATTTTAGCTTCTACATGGGTATTTTGAACGGAGAGTAGAGCCTCGACCACCATAGATAAAAACTTTGAAAGCGTTTTTCTAGGAACGTCATTTTTTAATAATAATAATAATAATACTAATGGGCGAGGTTCAGCACACCTGCTGTTTTGCAACCTAACCCCAAAATATTAAATATCAGAAATAAAGTTAGCGATACATCAGGAAAGCGAGAGAGAACCACAAAAGACAAGGGTAGTTACGCATAGTGGACAAGAATAAAAGAACGGGTGCAGGTGAAATCTCAAAATCTATCGAACCGATTGCTTTACAAATTCAACTGCTTATTCTGCACACCTATTCCTCTGGCCGGTACTTCAACCAAGTATTTCTGTTCAGTGAAACCTACTTTTAAAATCGAAAATAGCACAGTAAACACAGCCAAAATACATTGATTCTTGTATTTTGCCCGCCTTCCAAATTTGTATATCGAACTTGATTTATTATAATATTCCTAAAACCTCAATCCATGAAAACACGTCAAAAGAAAAAATCCAATTTTTGACACTTTCAAACAATTACACCCCCTTAATTCAGGTAAAAGAATTTGCCACTACAACTTACCTACGACCTGTTAAACTCAATTTACAAGCTCGAGAGTCTCGGAGACTTCTCCTTAAATTACAGCTGAATACTACAATACTCTTAGAGGCCCTCAAGAAGCGATTAAAAATTTCGCCCCACGATAGGCTGGTTCAAAAGGGCTCGGCTTACCCAACGCGCTCCTCGAGGCCCGGTTTTCGAGCATCGTAGAAAGCCGAGGGCAGTCGATTTATCTGAACTTCGGTCCAGCAAGCTAAAAGGCGGTCAGCAGAAGGCGGTAGTTAAATCTGAAGAGGGGCCCGTGTCCCGCGAGCTTATCGGTGCGTTACGAAACGGCTGGATTAGAAACTCCACCGATCACCGCGCTATCTAGAACCCGCTGTTGCTCCTCCGATAGAGCGTTCGGTTTCCCGCAACGAGGATCGAGGGAAAAGAAAATATAATCTAGCCACCGCGATATGCTGTCGGCGCCGTGGAAGCCATCGCCATCTTGCAAGGATAGCTTCGATTAAAAGTAGAGCTGTTCGAGTACTCGAATATTCGAGTAGCTCGAAATTCGAGTCGAGCCGGGACTCGGTTTCCGAGCCGAGCCGAGTACTCGAATATTCGAGTAGCTCGAAATTCGAGTCGAGCCGGGACTCGGTTTCCGAGCCGAGCCGAGTACTCGAATATTCGAGTAGCTCGAAATTCGAGTCGAGCCGGGACTCGGTTTCCGAGCCGAGCCGAGTACTCGAATATTCGAGTAGCTCGAAATTCGAGTCGAGCCGGGACTCGGTTTCCGAGCCGAGCCGAGTACTCGAATATTCGAGTAGCTCGAAATTCGAGTCGAGCCGGGACTCGGTTTCCGAGCCGAGCCGAGTACTCGAATATTCGAGTAGCTGGAAACAATCGTGTGGCTCGAACAATCCACATGTTTCGTTCGTCTATCGCTACCTTCACTATGCAGTGTACTCGCTTTTTAATCGAGCCGCTCGCTTTTTAACCGAGCCGCTCGGTTCTTTCGAGCGCTCGGCTCGGATCGGTTATTCGAACCGAGTATATCCCGGCTCGCTTGTTCCGAGTACTCGAACAGCTCTAATTAAAAATGCTCCTCGGATCTCCAACAGCGAGATTCCTCCGCGGACTGTCTAAGCGCAATATCGTGTACCAACAAACGATCCAAGCCTTCACTCCTACGTTCCGAGGATCGTTTAAATTAGATTCCCGCTACACCTGTCCAAGCATCGGTTCTCATCCTTTCCCGCAGCGGAGGAGGCCACGGCTGGGCAGAGCCCAGCGGATCCGTTCACGGTTTGATTTACTGCCCGGACGACCCAAAGGCTTGCCCACCGCACCCCGCAATATTCGTTTTGAATAAGCAAATTGCGAGATCCAAGGTCGCCGTCGGAACTCAAGGGGTTTCACTCCGCAGCGGCGAGAGAAAATTGCTTACCTGCTTCAGTTCCGCGTAAAATTCGTCGGCGACTGGACGTCCGGCTCCAACGAAACGCCTTCCTCTGATCCAGTTTTCGCGAGTCCAGAGAAAAGTTGACGTGCTGACGTCGCGCGACGAATCGAAAATCGCGCGACAGTGCGTTGGAGTGCGCGCGATGATTGATGGAGATGTGTCAACGGCGCTGCGCTCCTTTCCATTCGCGACTCTCGAGTACTGGCTGCGTGGAAACACCGAGGTAAATGAATCAGATAGGCACCGCGATAACTGCCGTCGTATTTGAGCGCTGTTGTAAGTTGGGGTAATTTTAAGCTGCTCGTCGTTTCTGGACCTTCCGTGCTCGGTTCGCTTAAGAGTGTCCACTGGTTTTAATCGCGGGAGTCTGCGATTGGAGGTTTATCGGGAATATTGGGAATTGTCGTAATTAATTGAATCGTATCGATTGATCAAGTTCAATTTCTGAACTTGAAGCAACCAGTAATTGGCCGCGTACCAGTGAATGAACATTAGGCAAAGAAATGTCAATTAAGTAAGTATAAATTTAAAAATTACTATTTGTTTATAAATAGAGTATAGTTGCACTTTTATTATCCCATATTTTTAGTTTTGTGTATTAAACTAACATTAATAAGTACAATTCTTAATAAAAGTATGCGGTCATTTACTGGGCTTCTCATTCAACAATTCGGTCATTTACTGGTTTGTTTACCCTAAATGGAGTCAGCTTTAGAACACTATTTTTTAAAATCCAGTTTAACAAAATTTAATTTTCCAATTTTTCTTAGCGTTTGCATTCTTATTGCATCAGAGCTTTCAATTCTTATTAGAAGTAGGTACGCAGTCATTTATTGGGATTCTAAACGTTTTGCATTTTATACCTAATCGTTTTTTCAAAAATTACGATAAGAATAAGTAATTATTATTGCTATAGAAATTTCAAGAAAAATAAATTTAAATGCAATTTCAACAGGTCTTCTGTCGTTATACATAAAAATATTCAAGTATTAATCTCAAAGGTCCCTAAATTCAACAATTCGGTAATTCCCTGGTTGGTTTTCCCTACCCAACACTATAATCTTTACAGAACTTTGCACACCAATCTTGGCTTAACTCTGCGTAAAAATAATTAAAATATTCACTACCAAAGTAGGGGAGAGCGGGGCTAAAAATTCCGGGGGTAAGTTGTTCCAATCGTTCTATCTTCAAAATGAAAAAGAGCGTTGTACTTTAAATTATTTTTTCCACAAAGTGGCGTGATCAACTTACACGGAAAAAATAATTTTTTAAATAATAAAGAACCCGCTCTCCCCTACTTAAATAAATTATATAATTTCCCACATCCAAACTTACTGATCACTGTGGATATAAATTCCGAGCCACACGACTCGAAGACACAAGGTTCTTGAGCGCCCAGGGCCCGTCCCTTGGACTTGATTGCTGGGCGCCAAAATGGCCGACGTCCCCGCTTCGAAGCAACGACGATTAGAATCCCAGCGTTAGGTATCGACGCGGCACCGATAATGGGCCGCGATATCTGTGGCCCAGCCACGTACACGCATGATGTACGGGAAGTAATATTTTCGGCCGCGCGATATATCTGCCGGTAGCGGACAGCGGCCTCGCGATTCGCCCGCACGATATCGGTTATCGAAAATATTTTTAAATTCGCAAATGATAACGCGCTGCTAGGTTCCGCACGGTTTCGTCGCCGACGTCACTTTCGCGTCCTCCTCGTTACTGAAATTTATTAAATCGAGCCGCTGAAGCCGGACACGGGTGTAGCTAACCTAAATTTAATTCGCAGGGAGACGGTCTTCTTTCGCTCTTCTTAATATTAATTAGAAGAATAACGATTAATTAACTGGTAATTTTAATTAATTGAACGATGATTGTGTATCACACATTTGAGTACTCGGAAAAAACGAGCCGAGCCGAGCCGAGTACCCATAAAAACAGAGTAGCTCGAGAAATCCAAGTAGCTCAAATTTTTTCGAGTAGCTCGAATTTTTTCGAGCGGCCATTATTTACATTCCAGTAGATAAACGTAACCTAAAATATTCGAAACATTCGTATTGCCCGAAACGTTCAAGCTTCAAGCTTCAAGCTGCTCGAAAATTTCGATCTGCTCGAAGTATATTCGAGCCCTGTGGCGGATTTAAGAAAAAAGGCCCAGGTGGCAAACATTGAGGGGCCCATTTTTTCGGGAAAATGAAGAGGTAGTTTACTAAAAGCGGGTAAATGTACAGAAAAGTATAGAAAAAATGCTTGGATAAAATCATTATTTATTTTTGAAGACGGGGCCCTAGGGGGCCTCCTGAGCGGGCCCATTTTTCGAGAAACTAAAGCGGTAGTTTACTGAAAACGGGATCAGTGTAAGAAAAAAATATAGTTTGGATAAAAATCATATTTTTTTTTAAGGATGAGGCCCCGGCGGGGCCTTTCGAGCTGGGGCCCAGGTGGCAACTGCTCATCGGCCGCCCTGTTAAATCGCCACTGTTCGAGCCGCTCGAAAAAAATCGAGCTTCTCGGTTCTTTCGGGCCGCTCGAAAAAATTCGAGCTACTCGGTTCTTTCGGACCGCTCGAAAAAATTCGAGCTACTCGAATATTCAAGTACTCGACCAGCCTTAGCTTTGCTGAAGAGTAGAGTGACTGCAGCAGAAGACTGCAGAGCAGACTATCTAAATTTCGTTTGTAGAAAAGGCGGAGCGCAAAGGGTTGCCAGAAAAGGATTGCAAAAAAGCCAATTAAAAGCAACCGTTTGGGTTTGTTCTCGGTAAACGGGGACCCAATTCTTTGCAACGTGGAATTCATCTGTCGGCCCTTTTTGCGCGGCTTTCTTTCTTTCTTTCTTTCTTTCTTTCCCCTCCCGGCCTACTCGTGGGTCCACAAAGAGAAGACGGTTTTATCGCGAAGAAGTTCACTTGCTACTCTGCCTTCGGGCATTATACGCGCGACGATGCGATAGCGGCGATAGTCATACTTATAATTAGAGGAGTCAGCCAAATGATTTACGACGCACACGTGGTACCTACGCGCCGCTTTCGTAAATACGTCCTCCCTTTCTTTCGAACGCGGACGCGTTTCGAGCGCTGGCCCGCTCTCGATTAATAATTTTTGCAACCCTATATTCCTTCACGGCCACCTTGCCCACGCCGCGACGAATAATAAAATTACTCCGGCCTCGTTCCCGCGATTCAACCGATCTCCAATGCGATTAGCTTCGCCCGAGGCACGCAATATCGATAAATTTCGATCACTGCCTTTCGTTTTGTCATTAGAAGCCAGCCAACTATGGTCACGACATACCGCAATCTTCTCCTCGGGGTTTCGCGGTTCAGCATTCAAGAACACTCGGGTTTTCATAGTTTTCGGGAAGCGGAATTAGTCATTTTAATCAGAACGCCCTGTTCAATGGATATTTGTAATTCTTCACTTGGGTCCGGTAAAATTTACGCTACATAGACTTGTTTCTTATAGCAGCTAATGAATAGAGAGCTGATACTAACTCAGGATTCTTACTACAGAAACGGTTTCGCAGAGATTGAAGTGGATATGCTTAGTAGAGCTGTTACTACCCGACCCGTACTCGGGTACCCGTCAAATACTCGGGTAGACAAAAATTACCCGACTACCCGGACACCCGTGAGACACCCCGAGTAAATGAAGATAGTTGATAATTCCGATTTGACAGCTGATCGTCGATCGTCTTTCGACTTTCGATCATTTTCGGCTAACATCACGGGGGTATCTCACGGGTACCCGGGTAATTTTGTCTACTCGGGTGCCTCACGGGTACCCGGGCGAAAACAACAGCTCTAATGCTTAGGGACAATGGTGCTTCGATTACTTTGTTAAACTTCTGCTGTGATAAATATATCTTTGAACTATGCTTTTGAATAGATTGGAAGTGTGCTGAAGAATTTCGATATGGCGTGTTGAAACCGTCGGCCGTCGGAACATGGCGCAACAGGAAAAGCCAACAGTTTTTCTTTATCGTTTGGGAGCAATTGTGTAGAATTCTTTTATCTTTCTAAAGCAACAATATATTATATCTTGATCAATAATTATTTTGTTCTATTTAAGAAGACATAAATTTCGCGACACTCATATTATATGAAAAACAAATATAGTTTCCTTTATTAATACCCCAACGCAACTTCATTTTAGATATTAAAAGATGTTTCTAAAACTCCTCATTCTTCGATGACTACTTCTATAAATATGCTACTATATAACTTCGATGACGGCGCGCGAGGAGGAAACGAAAGAATAATTATTACACATCTGCATTATGATTCTGAATACTTACGTAATGAAAAATCGCAGGAAACTGTAATCGCGAGGATGCGGTCAATTTTCGGGTAAAATCGTTCCACTGGAAAAGCTAACTGAGATTGGTGTAATGAATGAATAAATTTACTCCGAAAAAATTCAGTCCGCGAGCATAAATTCATTCGGAGTGCATGAAGATAGGAGATAACTTGCGACTGCAAATTGAATTCGTTGAAAATTTGTAGCATGCTATAATAAATAGTTTTTTGCTTCCTGCAATACGTTTTCTGCACAGAACATTAGATAAAATCTACATCGAGAGTAATTATAGAGCAGTGGTTTCAAATGAATTTATATGATTTAGTAATAATCTGAGATTGCTATTTCTCTTGTAGATTGCCACTCGACGACATAATCTAGCCATCGGATAAATCAGCAAACTGCGCAAGCTTTTATACAAACTTAAGTAAATAATTAACGCGATCGTGGTATTCGTTGAATGGAGAGATTAAAAACAAGTTTACGTGCACTTCCATGAAATCTACAGGATTCTAATTCAGAACCTTGCAGAAAGAGGGGTGCAGCTCTATTTTGGATAGCATTTTAGTTGTGATATGTAATATAGCTACGTAAAAAAAATTCTACGTCGTTTCGGGTACGTTTCATGCAAATCCGATAACAAATGAGTGATTTATTGCAAATTTTGGAAAATATCTTAATCTATCTTCAAAATGGTACCAAGTTGATGACAATTTGGGAGATTGTTCTTTTTAATCTTCCTGATGTGATCCAAAAATTTTAAATGAATTTACTAAACGGTTGCTGAGTTGTAATGATTTTAATTTTTGTTGATTTTATTACTTTTATTGAAGGAGACGATCTTGACAGATGAAAAGCTGAAAAATGTTAAAGAAATGGTACCAATGTTTTCAATTTTTTGGATAGATGAAAATATCTGCTGTGTTTCAATTGTTTTTACTACACCGTTTTAAAAAAATTAATTAGGACTTGAGAATAGGTATTGTGAATTCGGGGCATTTTCACTGCCAAAAGTTTCGCAAAATAATGCTTTAAAAAGCATTTGTAAAGTAAAAAATACCTTTCTGGGATCAGTAAAACTGAGACTCCAACTGTCGTTCGATTTCTTTACACCTAGATTTACTAGGTATGCGTAAGACATAGATTTTCAAATATTTCAAATTTCATATACTTTTGTCTAAAATTGTGCGTCCGATACACCCTTAATATTCTTCTTTTAGGCAGCTCCAACTTGGAAAAATTCGCCAAAAACAGACACAAAACCTTATCAATTCAATAACTATATTCCGTCAACTTCAATTCCGTGAAAAAATATATTTTTCAATTACTGTCAAGTCAGAGCAATAATTTTATACAGAGTTTCTTCTAATCAACTCCAAATTGGCAAAAACGAAGCTGCACCCCTTCTGCTGCAAGACTCTCAACTGCAAAATTATTATTATTATTATTATTATTATTAATATCAACGGGAAAACCCTTTAGAATACATAAGTTTAGACAGAATAGTACAGAAATTAGAAATTAAATACAATATAATAAAAATAAAAAAAAATAAAATAGAATAGAATATAACTGAACAAAACAAAAAAAAAAAGTCTGTAGACAACAACGAAAATAACAAAAAAAAGCAGCCAATAGCGGAGATAGAGTATAAACTAATTTAATTTTTAATTTTTAATTTATAAACTAAACTAAGATACGACTAGACAATTGAAAACATCCATAATTGCCAAAAAAGAGCTCTTCCGAGTGTTCCACCCCTCAAAAAACTCCCCACATCTACATTCCCTGAGATATAAAAAAAACCAACCACAAAAATTGCTCCAAAAAAATTGAATCTCAACACAAACCCTCAAGACAACCAAAACTCCCCTTGAATATTTTGAAAGCTTCTCTAGTAATGAGAAATTGAAGGCAAAAGATCGAGCGAAGGCACAGAATCGGGGGCGTTAGGGCAACATGGCGGTGCGACGGCCGTCGGAACATGGCGACTGTCCGCCGGCGGCGGCTCTCGCTCCCTCGCTCGCTCTTTCGCTCTCGGCCCGACTGCCGCGGTCCGATCCAGCCTCGTTACAGGATTCCACTGGATCTCTCCTATTCGGCGGCCGAGCTTTTGAAAAATCGTCGCGTTTCAACGGTCACGGCTCGTTAGAATATCGCTTGACAGTCGGCAACAACGCCGCGCGCCACGTCCAAGCACGCTTCTATTAATATGTCTGCCCCGCGAGCGCCCGCGCGCCCGCGCGACCACCGCCCGCGCGTGTGGGTGAATTACACCGAGGCTCCGGTCGCGCGTGCATGTATTTTCGACGCACTTTCGGTCGTCCCGCGGGATCGCGATTTAACTGGCCGAAAATTAATTGTCGCGGCGATGCCGTGTCGCACGGCCGAGCGCGTTCTCGCTGTTATTTTTCAGCGAGCGCGCGAAAATCGTGCCAGAATCTTCGGCGGAACAGCTGATCTCGATCGGCAGTTTCTGGAGGTTCGGGGAACGAAGCTGCGACCCGATGCGTGGTCCACTTTTCTGTCTTCGAGCTGAAGAGTGTCGCGTTAATCTTCCCTCGAGTCGCGAGGTCGTGGAGAATTAAGAAGACCGTCGGACGAGTTTTCGGCGAATCGACCGAGGCGAGACGAGCTGGATCGAATGGTATTGATTAGAGGCACGCTGGGGAATATAAATTGGTTCGCGATGCTCGATGAACGCGCTGTTAAAAGCTCCTGATCTCTCGGCACCTCGGTTCGGAGTAGTTCCACTCTGGGATGATTGTTTCGCTCGCTGCAGCTTCCTTTCTATTATTTTTTACTTTAAACGTAATCGTACCTACCAACACGGTGCCGTCGATTCTACGAAATTCTTCAACCACATTCTACTCATTCCTGGGGAATAATGTATCTCTGCGAGTTGAGTGTCTGTGAACTCAAAAAATCTTCCAATTTCCGTGTTACGCAACTTGCTTACCGACCAGGTTGATACCCGCTGTCGTTGGGAAAACTTGTAGGTCCATTTTTCCATCGATTTGCAACGTTCTACTGTTACTGAAATGCTCGGAAAATGCGCGCCAACTGAGAAACCCTGGATCAGCGAGCACCGACTCCGTCGATATCGGTGGAATTGAATTAGTACCGCGCGATAGAATGCACCGAGATACAAGGCGACCTTCCACGCTCGTAGAACGCGTTTCGCCATTTTTCCATTTGTTTAATGGAAAGTTAAACGGTTCAGATAAGGTCGGATAAGCTGAGAATGTTGCGAGATCGTTGTTATTAATAGGCGCCGATCCGAGCGCGGAAAATGAACGGCCATTCTTTCTAGCTGGAAATAGATGCTTGATGTGGTGGCGCGAGGGCTTATAAATATTTATCGAGATTAGTTTACTGACCCTAATTAGTTTGCTGCAATTACAGTATCGGTATCGGTGCAAAGAATTCGAGAATTTATTCTGTAACTTTGTAATTAAGAAGCAGATTTTTACTGAGCAGAATCCAGGCGTCAAGTTTTTTATTTCACTTGTAAGATTTTGAGACAGCAGTTCTGGAATATTTGCGAAGGACTTGGAAGACGTCGGGGGATCTCTCTTCTCTGAATTCAATTAATAAGGCGCTCTCGTTGGACGAGAATATGGGCGTGATTCAATTGATGGCGGGATGGTGGCGGCCATTTTTCATCGAACCGCTTCCCAAAGGTTCAAGTTTGCCGGAAGTTCGATCAAAAGCACGTCCGTCGGCCGAGACGCGGAGAAGCCCCTGTCTCGCTACAGTTAGAAATGCGTCCACATTTGTTCAAGTCGCTTGAAATTCGTCCGCGTCGCGGCGACGAACTTCTCGTGTCAGTTTGTCGTCATTAGGCCACCACAATAAAATGAAAATTCTGTCTGCTCTATCTCAGGCTCGACGCGCTCGATATAGACGAAGGTATAAAGAAACGATGGGGTTAGGTGAAAAAAGTGGAGAAGGAAAGTGGAGTATATGGAAAATAGTGGAGAAGAAAGATTGGAATATACAGTGGGAGACAAAAGTATGTGGACACTTTTAAAATCGTATAACTTGTTCAAAATTGGTTTAAACAACTTGAGTTTTTTTGTGAAGCTGGAAGGATTAGTTTGCTAAGTGACGTGTTTCGTCGTTTTGAAAAAAATTGCAATTGGTCGAAATAATAAAAAAATAGGAAAGGTGTTTTTTTCTATCTTTTTTTTCTGCGCTCGAAATGAAAATTTAAAAAATGCCTTTTGTAGATTGAAGTATGTTCTATGCACGCCTAAAATTTCATCAAAATCGGTTCACGTCGCTCTGAGCTATAAACGTTAAAAGATCTTTCGACCTTATTCTTCGATATTTTGCGGTAGGCAAAAAAAAATATGAAATCATTTTGTCAACTTTTTTCTGCGCTCGAAATGAAAATTTAAAAAATGCCTTTTGTAGATTGAAGTATGTTCTATACACGCCTAAAATTTCATCAAAATCGGTTCACGTCGCTCTGAGCTATAAACGTTAAAAGATCTTTCGACCTTATTCTTCGATATTTTGCGGTAGGCAAAAAAAATAGGAAATCATTTTTTCAACTTTTTTTTGCGCTCGAAATGAAAATTTAAAAAATGCCTTTTGTAGATTGAAGTATGTTCTATACACGCCTAAAATTTCGTCAAAATCGGTTCACGTCGCTCTGAGCTATAAACGCTAAAAGATCTTTCGACCTTATTCTTCGATATTTTAACATTTATAGCTCAGAGCGACGTGAACCGATTTTGATAAAATTTTAGGCGTGTATACAACTTACGCCAATCTACAAAAGGCATTTTTTAAATTTTCATTTCGAGCGCAGAAAAAAAAATTGAAAAAATCACATTCCCTATTTTTTTTGTTATTTCGACCAATTGCAACTTTTTTCAAAACGACGAATCACGTCACTTAGCAAACTAATCCTTCTACCTTCTCAAAAAAACTCTCCTTGTTTGGACCAATTTTGAAGAAGTTATACGATTTTAAAAGTGTCCACACACTTTTGTCTCCCACTGTAAACATACAAAAAAAATAATTTTACATCCGAATGGCAGCCGCCGGCGACACGTAAGGAGTAAACTACGCGTCGATGAAATAACTCTTTTTCCGTGACAAGTGACAACTTCCGCTCGTCTGACAGCAGGCGGGTCCCGGCAACAGGGGAAACGGCGAATTTCAAGTGGTTACTGAATCAGTATTAAATAACGCGTCGCCCACCGCCGTTCAATTGTTCAACACAATAAGCTCAAGTGACATTGTTTTTTTTTTTCTCGCGTCGTGTGTTCGACCACAATTTGTATACACTTCGGATACAATGCTCAATCACCGGACGAAAGTGCAATTGCACAAGACGCGACGCGACGACACATTGTCGGATTTTAAAGCGACAGCGAGAACAGAACTCGCCCAGGCCATCAATCACGCAGCTGCTAAATCGCGCGATTTGAAAAATTCCGCCAGAGAATTTCTCCGCTGTTTTCTGCTCTATACTCACAACGAGTCAGATAAATGTTGAAAACATTCGCTCAAATGTCTCTAAACGTGGCGCTCCTGCAAGACAAATGACGCACTACAGAGAAACGAACATTACGATGACAGAAGATTAAAATTCCAGAGTCTTCAAAGAAGCTAATCTCTTTGCAGAGTTATCAGACCCAGGTGAAATGCAAGCGATAAGCAAAATAGGACCCAGTTCCTGATCAGAACTCAATTCCTAATCAATTTAGTATATAAATACGAAATAATAAATTTATCACGATAGAAATTTATTCGAAAAAATTATTAAATAATTATGAAGTATTTTTAAATTTCTACGCAAACATTTGACAGCTCATAGTAAAATATTTTAGGTTCATCAGAAACTGTTCCCTTCGCATCTTAAGTGTTCAGGAACTGGGTCCTTGACGGTACAGTAAGAATTTGACGAGTGACTTCAATTTACGAAGTCGAAGAATTTCTGTTGCAACTTTAACGAAATACGCTTCAATTTTAATCGTTTCCAAGTTCGCCATAAACGAACATCACGCGTCTCGCCGTCCGTTTGGAGTAACAGCTCTGCTCGCCGAAGCTTGCGAGAGGCAGCCTCGAGTTTTTAACCGGCAGCGTTCCGCGTTATTGACATTTTTCGACGAACTTGCCCGACGTTTATTTCCATCGGTCACCGGCGTCTGTAACGAGGGAAAGAAAGAGCGAAGGGGAAGAGAACGGTGGAGCGAAAAAGCGACGCGGGGGAGAGAAAGAGCGGGAGCATTCTCGCATCTTGCTGCCTTTATAAATGCTTCTACATTTATTAAGGCTACTCCCCGGAGCCTGGACGTACCAGTGTACGTATTCCGAAATGAATGCCTCGTGACGTGGCACCGCGACGCTGTCGTCGGGGCGCGCGAACGCTACGAAAAGTGAAATATTCCCGTCGTATTTTCACATGCACGGCTAGGACGAATGGCGTCCCTGCGTCTGACGGCTCTGTGCTTTGGCAGCAACGGGGGGAGGAAAAAAGGGAAATAATAATAAATACATATATACGGGGCTTTGCGCGCCTACCTAACCCGCGTAACACGCTATTTAAACAGGGTGTTCCTGAAATGTCCAGACAAACCTCGCACAGCCTATTCCACTAATCGCGGACAGGAAAGAACGCCGTGTAAACATTGCCGCGCAAATGCATCGCTTCTGAGTTATGGACCTCGAAGATTTTGTTTCGCATTCGGTGGAAAGAATAACGTAATGAAATATGAAGCTACTTTGTTAGTTTTTCGTGAAGGATTATGTGGGGCATCTCTCCCAAAGACGCGAGCCATCTCTCCTGGAATCTTGGGAGAGATGGGCAGATGTCAGGACTTCAGTTTTCAAACCGATTTTCAGCAAAAGGTGTCTTTAATTTAAGTTTTTCTGAGTAAGCATAAAATTCTTAACATTTAAGGTAATTGTGATAAAACAAATAATAGCAGGGTTAGTTTTAACTTTTAATAGCGATTTTATATTAGATGGGACGACTGTCTTCGACTCACCCTGAAATATTTAATTCCATTTAGTGTTAAGAGTGCAGCAGAAAGTTTTACTACCAAACAGACATTTAAGGGATTGTTTCGCGAGGGATTCGTTCTGAATAAAGTCCCCGGAAAAAGGTATCGCTATATGTACAGGTGATTGAGAATATGGCGGTCGACGCTGTCGTCGTTTGCATGAAAATGAAGAAAAGAATTTATTTCGTTCGTACAAGAAACGCTGACTTTTCAGCGTGATTTATGCGAGACCGGGTCGCGGCAAAGTGCAACGCGAAATTTCGCGTTTTTAACGGGCACGCTGCGACCGCCATGTTTGACGGGCGAGAAATCAGGTCGCGTGCGTTCCAAATTCTCAAACGAGACGTTAGTCATCGCGGTGTAATTGCGTTGTGAAATCCAAATTTTTTTAATTAAAAGTCTCATGCAAATTCTCGTTAAACAGAAAATTTAATAGTCACGGCGGGGACGTCAAGCTACTACATATATTTTTTTCAAAAGTGAAAAGTGTAACATAAATATGATAAGATACTACACGATTCAGAAATTGCAACGCGTCTAGTAAAAGATAAAAACAAATGTGAGTTGAATAGTTGAAAAGGTGCGAATCCACGATGAGATTTTACACGAGACTTTTCTATTATTAGCCAAAAATTTTAGCAACAATTAAATGTAAATATGTGTTTTGTTTTGTGAGAGCCAAATTTCATTAAACTAACGCACACCTATTCTGATGTATGTGTTTCTACGCTAAGAACTCGGTTTGGCCTACACGTTAAGAGCTCGGCGCTGTCCCCACCACTTCTGGCGCACTCTTTTTCTGGCAAGGCGAGAGCGAGTCAGAAAACGTTGAGAATAGAAGAATACTCCTCACAAACTCACCGGCCAATATATCTGGCTCCGACCTTAATGACAAAATAATTAAAAAATGATAAAGCAATGAAATAATTGTCTCATGAGATTAAAATAAAATTTTCATGCGAGACACGAATATTTTCGTCTCATCGTGGATTTTCACCTTAAGTGCGACGAAAAGTTTGTGCCGTTGTCAATTGTTTCTCGTCAACGCCGCCCGAATTACATGGAATTATTTAACGGACATACTTATTTCACGGATCACTTTTCACGGGACTTCTGCACGCTGCCCCGCCATACAATGCGCCAGTAATTTTATATAACCACTTAAATGAGTCTTGGCAAGGAAGTGATTTGTCGCACGATATTTTATTTCAGATAATCATCCTCCGTGTCAGACGTGGGCCGTCCACCGCGACAATGTACGTATACGTTGATTAATGGTCGCCTCTTCGCCGCGGAATAAAAAAAGCAGCTTAGAGCGTCTCTTAAATCGGACGGTCCGTTCCGCGCAACCGCGACGCCTAATGAATCGTCGCATTTTCGAAATCTTGTTAGCGTATCGTTGCTTCGAACGTGCCTCGCCTCGTCGTTTGTCGATTTGGCGGCCGAGCGCCCCGAGAATCGTTCATTAAGTGGAACACGAAATAAAAAAGAATCGAACATCGATATTAACTAGTGGTGGAGAACTATCGATGACTTATTTTCACTATCGATAAATATCGGTATTGGAAATCGTAGGTTACTCAATTAAAAAATAATAACAGCTGAAATTCAGAATCTCAAATTTAATTCGTAATATTATTACCAATTTAATTCAGAATCCCAAATTTAATTTCTAATATTATTACAATTTAATTTGTAATATTCTTACAAATTTAATTCAGAATCCCAAATTTAATTTCTAATATTATTACAAATTTAATTCAGAATCCCAAGTTTAATTTCTAATATTATTACAAATTTAATTCAGAATCCCAAGTTTAATTTGTAATATTATTACAAGTTTAATTCAGAATCCCAAATTTAATTTCTAATATTATTACAAATTTAATTCAGAATCCCAAATTTAATTTGTAATATTATTACAAGTTTAATTCAGAATCCCAAATTTAATTTCTAATATTATTACAAATTTCGATAGTGAGAACTATAGATGGCTTATTTTCACTATCGATAATTATCGGTATTGAAAATCGTAGGTTACTCAATTAAAAATTAATAACAGCTGAAATTCAGATTCCCATGTTTAATTTCTAATATTATTACAAATTTAATTCAGAATCCCAAATTTAATTTCTAATATTATTACAAATTTAATTCAGAATCCCAAGTTTAATTTCTATTATTAAAAATTTAATTCAGAACCCCAAATTTAATTTGTAATATTATTACAAATTTAATTCAAAATCCCAAATTTAATTTATAATATTATTAAAAATTTCGATACTGAGAACCATCGATAACTATCGTAAGTACCATCGATAGTTCTCCCCACTTATATCAACCCGTTACTTCTCTGACAATTACATATTCACTCGCCCAGAAACTTTCTCCACGAATATATCAAATTCTTCTAGCGATATAACTCACAAAGCGATCCCGGAACACCCAGTGTACAATATAAATCCAACGGCTGCGCAACTTGAGTCGCAGGAAGAACAAGTCTTCACCTACCAAAGCCGCTGGCCCGAATAAAGATGTTTACGGATAACTTTCCGCAGACGTATCGACCATTCTTTAACGCCCAGGAGCGCGAGTGCCGTCGAGATGATCCTCACGGAACGAGCGCGCGATATTTCTGAAGGCGAAAGGGCGTTCGATAAACCCTTCGCTGGAGCAAAAGCCGCGGCCGAAGTTGAATGGCTGGTTGCTTAATACGTTGAGTTACCGTTGATTCCCATTGGCGATCCGATTCGCCAGGCTCAATTAACTTGCTCGCAATTCGCAAACAGAGGTTTTATTCGGCAAACTCTCGCTCCCACTTAACATTTAAACGTCCGTGGCCCGCGAAATTAATCATCGACATCTGAGAAGAGTTCACTGGCGATCGGGATCGCGTGCAGGTAGCGCGCAAAGGCAATCATCGCGACGTGGAAAAACAACGAAGACGAGGGACGACGCGCGGGCTCCGAACCGGCAATTTCCGGCAGGTAGTTGAAAAAAGCTTAAAAGGGGAGGAAATTGCGAAGACACTGTAGAAGATATGATAGCCGGTGCTGTTGGCCTTCGCGCGAGACGCCGGGCCCCGGCTACAATGTACGCGACACCGTGCAATTTGCATCTGAAATACCTGAAGAGAGCCGATTCCAGCGGCTGGGATCCTTCCACGATGTCGGCTGGCAACTCAATCTCTCGTTTACGTCGCGATTTGTGTGCGCAGGGGAGCAGCCGCGGATAATTCACGGTAATTCACGGCTGTTTGTGCCTTGTAGTTTGAACGTGACGTTTTGATTCGGCGGAAACCCGCGCCGCGTATCGCTCACGAGACACTGGATCCCTTCGAAACGAGGATCGTTTGAACGTCTCTGTCCCGGTGAAACGCTCGCAAATTGCGCTGGCGGGCGACCAAATGACATACGGCATGGAAACACAGGGCTCCGAGACGTTCCTGGACATCTTGGAACGGTCGGCGTGTGTGGATTTACGGGAGGAGTATCGCCAACAGACACGTTAACGCGCGTGCAAAAAGCGAAAAGCGAATCGGGAGGTATCGAGTGGGATCGAGGGTGATGCAAAGCGACAGGGGGAAATGGCTGTGTTTATCCGCAATCGAAAACCATAACTGCAAATGATGGATTAGTATTAACCGTAGGGGCCACCGGAACGATCCATCAATCGCAAATGGCAATAATTTTCCTACGACCGCAAGTAGCGCAATATCTTCATGAAATGAAGCGTTTCGAGCAACTGGTTTCCAACCGGCGAGCTACTTCCATCAAAGAAGCATTAATGAGTGCGGCGGGGCTTCGGAGACGGGGCAACCGAGTCGTGTGCGAACAAAGGGTTTCTTAAAATGGGTAGAATGAAAGTTGAAAGATTTCGAGGGGAGATTGTGTATAGAATTGACAATTGGAGTATTCTATGGCGATTTCAGAACTTTAATTTGCGAATTTAAACTTCACAGAGGGGATTTTTTTGTAATGGATGGGAAACGGAGAGAAGAGAGAAACAGACTCAGTTTGTCTCTCGTAAAAAATGAGGTTATTATACATGATAATTTATACTTTCAGTGTAATCAAACGATGGACATATTTTTTAAACATAATTAATTAATTAACAATGCAAAATGCATGAAAAGTATACATTTAATCAAAGAAATTTAAAAATTAAGTTTACAAACCGCCTCATCATTTGCACTGTGTAAGTCTGGCGCCGACTTGAAAAAATTGAGAGGCGTAGATTAAAGAAGGAACAACATTATTTTTCACTTTTTAGCGCAATTTTATTTTTTTTCAAGACGGTTTTAACTTTTTAATTTTTTTTATTTTGTACTTTTTAGTTATTTAAATTTTATAATGACATTTATTTATTTAAGTTATATTACTACGTTTATTTAAATAATGAACTTGATTCATAAAATAAAACAGATTTCTTATTTTGGGTGTAACTTTAATCCTACTTAAACAAGGGAAGATCCCGAACTCGAAAATTAAAAAAATTCTGAAACTTTGTAAATTTGAAAATTTACTCAAAGGGGTGAAATTAACCGCTGAAAACTGTGCTATTTTCCGATTTTGTGTAATAATTCGTGAAATCCAAGAGGTAGAAAAAAAATTTCAAGACAAAAGTTACTTCTTTTAATTAGATCTATCATTTGATAAAGAAAGTATTTTACAGTTCGCGAGTTACAACACAAAATCGGAAATAATCAAATTTTCGGGGGTTAATTACACCCCTTAGAATGAATTTAGACAGCAATAAAAAATTGTCTTGTAATCAGGAAGAAATTCCCTCCATACTCACAAAGTTTCACAATTTTTTCAATTTCCAGGTTCAAAAACTTCCCTCGTGTATCGATTTCGATAATTCTTTTTCCATACCCTAAGTTGATTCAAGATAATCTAAATGCAACAAGTTTCGCGAAAATCGGTTCAGCAGCTTCGAAAAAATCCGCGAACGAACATCGAACGTAGAACCTCTTTCTTTTTGAAGTCGATTAAAAAACAAGATGTCATTTTAATTCAAGTTTGAAAACTACCTACCTACCATAATTCCAACCCTAATTCTACACCAAACGTGACTCTCTCACAACCGTGAAGCAACTACAAAGAAATCTCGAAGAAGTTACCATTTCCGAGAAAAATGTTTGAAGAAAGGAAAAAACTTGGTATCTTATAGACGCCCGATTTATTTGAACGCACATACCTAACTACATACTCTTTGGAAAGAAGGGACAGCGAGCGAAGTTTCGGTCGAAAAGACGCAATTAGCGAGGGCCGGGTAGAAAGTGCGGATGCAGCGGCCGGGCCGCTCGAAATTGCCCCGACGGCCAGCGAAACGAAATTACATTTTGCAACGCGTAATACGTTGCACGTTGCACTTTTGAAACGGGGCCGGGCCGAAGGAGGGCCATGGAAGCTTCGGGCGGTCAGTGAAACGAAAAACAGAGCAACACAAGCAGAGGCTGGAATACCGGGTCCGGCGCGGTGCGGCGCGGCGCGACCAGTTTGCACACGCGCGTCCAACTCGCTCCGCGCTGGGTCCATCCACTCGCGCAGCGCGCAACCCATCGTCCGGCGTCCTTTAATCCCGTCCCAGCCATGGATATATCCCGCCTTACTTCCATATTATTTAAATGTATTATTAGCCGAGATTATTATAAGCACCTCCGGGCATTAAGTCCTGGCCCGATCGCGAGCCATTACCCGCGGCTCCCCCGGTATCTAGAATACTTTACAGCGAGCGTAATTTCCGGTCCCCCGTACACCTTCGCGTAGGTACACCTTCCAGCTTTTCCCTGGATGCGTGCGCGTTATCGCGCGACTGTTTGCCGTCCGCTTGTAGCGTTCTGATTAACTTTTGATAGAGGCCCAAGTATCTGGCAAGGAAACGGTTAATTATCGTCGGTGCTTTTGGAAGTACGAACAGGGTAATAAGAGATGAAGGCTCCGGGAGATACGAAAGATCCCTGAAGCTGATTCGTGAGCTTTTAGGTATCAAGGTTGTCCAAGTGTTTCTCACGTTTGGGGAGCGTTTTCAGACATATGGGTGGTTGGAATATGCTTTTAAAGACGTCGAAAGAGTTCGGTAATTACTATCAGCAGGTTTGACGGTGACTTGAGGACGAATGGGAGATGAAAGAGAAGAAGGTTAGCCAAGACGTAATAATACAAGTCGATGGTTGCCACGTTCGCCTCGTGTCCGATCTGGTCAAGCCTCTGGCCGTACGAGGGTGTGCCGAGGGAGGAGATGGATAATCCATCGTGGCGGCAATGAATCATGAGAGTGTGCTAGGGCAGCTCGCCGAGGAACCGACCGGAGATGAGAAAGGGCAAGAAAAAGTGGAAGATCGGGAGAGAAAGGGATAAACGTCAGCTAGAAAGATCGAGTGTAACTAGGGGGGTGCCATCAGAAATTCCTACATGAAAGAGCGGGAGAGAGAGAGAGAGAGGGGGACACGTGCAGTGTAGAAATGAAATGTAGAAGGAGGAAGGACGAAGGGGTCGATAGAGACAGGCGAGAGAAGCAGAGGGAAAAAGTCTGGGGAAAGAAAACAGGATAAACAGGGAGGAGTGAAGCGGAATGGAGGAGAGAATGGGAGCATAATGGAGGGAGACAGGGAAACGCTGGCTGTCGGGGAGGCCTCCGGAAGTCCGCCTGCCGCGGCGTCGCCCGTTCCTCCATTTTTCAAAAAATAAAAGCGACCGCAACGCCAGCTCATTGTTTGGCTTGTCGTTCGAGCGTTTGCATGGCTGCGTACCGAGGGGTTGAATGAATCCGTGGAGGGTGGATCGCTTCTGTCTGCGTACATTACGTGTATTTGTGTCCGAGACTACGCGCCGGCAACGAACGAACGCTGGGGCGTTAATTAAATATCAAATTCTTTATCGTAGGTAGCTATCACTTTGGTCCTCGTTCAGATTTAACCCTTCGTGGTCACACGGGGTGTATTGTACCCCAAGAGGAATTTTTGATTTGGAATACTGCACGTTTACGTCTTCCTAAAGGGATTTATCGCAAAAAAAAAAATAAAAAAGGTTTTAAAAAATCTGGATTCGAACACGACCATGGAAGATCGCTCATTTTCAACTACAAATTTTAGCATATCAAAATTAACATTTCTAGGAAAAGAGTATTAGACCATGACTGTATAAGTATTGCGAATGTAGAATTATCACTGAAAAATTAAAAGGTTCAAAAATACGAAAATGGTAACTCAAAAAATTACGCTGGGGTACAGTGGTGGAGAACTATCGATGATATTTACGATAGTTATCGATGGTTCTCACTATCGAAAACTATAGATGGCTTTTTTTCACTATCGATAATTATCGGTATTGAAAATCGTAGGTTAGTCAATTCAAAAATAATAACAGCTGAAATTTAAAATCCCAAATTCAATTTGCAATATTATCACAAATTTCGATAGTGAGAACCATCGATAACTATCGTAAGTACCATCGATGGTTCTCCACCACTACAGTGAACCCCGTGAGACCAACTCGTGATTATAAGAAATTGTGACCACGAAGGTTTAAATATTACCAGCACTCAGTGCAACGACCTGCCCAAGTTTAAGATTCAATTCCCAAGGAAAGTTGACCATTCGTTGAAACTTCAACACCCTTAAGTATCACAAGATGCGACGTTTCGACGGATTTATTCACCCCCGCAGTCTACTTTCTCGCAATCGATCTCGCGCCTCCCTCGCAGCGCCGCGCGCGCGCTCCCATATCTCTCAAGATCGATCAGACGCACGCGTTACCATTGTGATGCAAAGAACACGGCGGAGCTCTTAATATATTCAGTTGCAGGGCGCAAGTAGCGGCATTTACAAAATGACGTCGTTGCGACGAGAATGAAGCGTGACCCAGAGCGGTGAAACGCGACCGGGCGGAAAATGACACTGTCTTTCGGGGGACGCGGCGAACTCTCCACGTTCCACCGGTTAACGACGTGAGGAATTTTCGCGAGGGCGAACGTCTTCGTCGGACGTGACGGGGACGGAGACGTCACGTGTAGGGTGGCTAACAACCGGGGGATAATTAGCGTCGGGGATAGTTAATCATTTAAGAAAGCAACCCCTCGCGCGCTCACGGTGAACGCGACCTGTCGTCTCCTTATTAAGCCCGAACAGAAATGTTTCGTGTTGTGACGTCATTATTAATTCAACAACTTCCGGCGCTAATGACACCGGCAATTTACGCGGTGAAGAAGGAATCTGTATCTAAGGCGGTGGACGAACGAGACCGGCGGGTTCGAAAGTGATTAGCGATAGAGGGTAAATCCGGGAGACGCGGTCGAGTCGCTATATTTCAGATTCTGTACGTAAAAATGCGTTAAAGTGCTGACCAATTACTTCTGTAGAAGCTAAACAGTTGAATGAATAGAGTCATTTCGCTTCCTTCTGTGTTTTTCTGGATTTATAGGCTTGAAAAAGTAAATTGGGGTTACATTTAACCTCTTTTGTCAAACAACGCTGTACAGAATCGTATTTAAAATATACAACTTAATTTTTGGGATAATAAGTTAGTAGAGATATTGAGGGACAATGCAGACAAAGTATTTGGCCATATTAACTCTTCCTGTCAATTGCGAATGAGAAGAGCATCTCCCCCTGCAGGAAGAAGAAATGGCCGAGTTATGATTTTTTTATGATTTTTTATTTTTTATTATTTTATTATGATTTGTATTTATTCAGTTTGTTGCTTCACCTTTGTATTGATTTGCCTTGCTAATCGTCAGTAGGTAGTTCACTTTTTCTATCATGTGTTCTTTATACTTGTTTAGCGTAAACAAATTAAATATCAATGAATCTCTAAAGTCTAAGTAGTCGTATTCACTCATAAATAATTTTGATTTACTCTTTGTTAATTTTCCACGAATAATTATGTGAGTAACCATTGCACCCCGGGAGAGATGGTCAGATGCCACGACTTCAGTTCTCAACCCGATTTACAGAAAATATTATCTTAAAACAAATATCGACCAGTTCGTTCTGATAAAATAAGTGAATTCTATAACAGTGTTAATAGCCATTTCATATTCAGTCGACCGCGTCTCCCGGATTTACCCCAGGTTAGTTGAGTAACGAACACGACTCTCGCCGCAACTATGCGACGGGGGTGAGCCGCAACCTCGAAGTTATTGGTTTGTAAAAAGACCCGCGCAAGGAATCGCAGGACAGCTCCGGTTCACCGGCCCCTAATGGCGTATCCATCATCCCCGAAATTGGCCGGCATTAAACGAATCTCGCCGACCACGGGTGTGTTCGCATGGCGAAGCCGACCCGACATTCCTCCGTAACCGAGGGAAACCGCACGGGCGGGGCGCCGCGGCGCAAGAAAGATCCGAATATCAATTCGCGATACAAAATCCCACCGCGCGGCGGGGAAGCAGCGAAGTCTCAGAAATATGGCCGGCAGCCAAGCCCCGAGTCCTTGATCCTAGGTACTTATCACCCCTTCTCGCGCCCTCCGCCGCCTGTACGGCGAGTGTGTACACAATTTTGAACAACTTTCTTCCTTTTGTCGGGGATAGCTGCCGGCGATAAATTTCCCGCGGAGCTTTTAAAAGAAAAGAAAACCGCCGGAAGACGAAGACCGGGGGAGAAAGAGAAATGGTAACTGACGGGGGTTGCGGGGAGCCCGGCGTTTGTAAGTAACTTGGGGCAGGTTAGGGGCGCGTTAGGTAGGCGCAAGATCAGCTCGAGTTCCGCAACCGAGTTGTCAGTTGCGTCACGTCATGTCACGTCGCGTGACGGTGCGTCACGGTGCGTCAGGGCGCGCGGCACCTACAGATACAATGCGGTTCCCGGGGGCCATAAATCGTTCAAACGCCGCTCCCGCAATGGGCGCCGGTTACGTGGACGAAATGCAAAACCAATTGCACCCGAATCCTGCCTCGGCCACCTTTCGGCCACCCTCTGCGCCATGGGTACCTGAATGATTTCTCCTGACGGCCTACTCGGCTCGTCCTTGGGTGCCTGGAACGCGGGCCTGCTCTACTTTAGTTCTCAACACGCGTCGGAGTATTTAGGCTCGAGCTATTTCAAGTTCAGGGAACCTCGAATTGAACTCCTCATCCTCAGCTACAGGTAACTTTACCATTTTGTCTGTAGGCACTATGGGCAGCGATGCTCCTTGTCGATACGTCGCTCGTAATTCTTCTTCTAGAATCTAGAATTCGTCGCCTAAGAATTTAGAGGAAATTCAACTAGAAACGGACGATTGGCTCGAGAGTGGGGCCGGACGAAAATAACATTAAAATACGTGTTCGGGCGGGTGAGATCGGTGGCGACCGCGACGGTGGCAAAACGCTAACGTGCGAGCGCCAGCAATGAAAGCAAGAGAGCAGCAAGTGGCTCGTACGTCAGCCGGTGGCTCGTAAACGTCAGCGGTGGTGCTCGTAAACGTAAACGCGATGCTATAAGGGGGATGTAGAACGGCGCAGCCGGAGAGTCGCCATAACATAACAGTTAAAGAGATACACATAGAGAGAAAGACGATCCATTTGGCGGTTTAAACGCGGTGGTTACGCCGTCGTATACAACGAAACAATCTGCCGCGTTCCGTTTAATCCGTCCGCGAAATATCAGAGCTGGTCGGAACGCGTGCTTCTCCCGAGTTTCCGGAAATCCTTTCAATCCTTTGAGGAACAAACGATACCCGTTTCTCTTGATGTATCGGTTCCCTGACAGACCACTCAACTATATTGCCAAGAAATTGGACTTGCTCCGGTTCCACTACACAAATTACCCGCCACCCTCTCGGAGGAATTAATAAAGAAAACGAGGGAATCACCGGCAGTAGCTTTCCGCGACATTAACGCGACAAGCGAAATTTCCCGCAGCAATGATTCCAATTAAGGCAAAGAGTTTATCAATGGACGGGGATGAATAGCAATTAGAGGGTGCGTCTCGGGGCCTGTCGGGAGCGAATCAAAACGTAACGAGATAAACTCCTGGCGGGGTGAGGCTTAGCGAGACAAGGATGCCAGATAAAGGCTGCATCGCAGCACCGAGGGGTCGCCCCGGCGTTATTGAATGCCACGAAAGGAGAGGCCGGCGAGTTTTCGAGGGGGTAGTGATTAAACTGAGGGACGGATCCTAGGGAACCGACCGAGTGGGCCGTGGGATCCTCTCGAGGTATCTCCGCGGACTCTGGGAGGGGTTGAAACAACGGCATTCTGTGTTTAATCATGTCTGACCAAGTGAGGGACAGTCGGATGGGGTGGAATTTGCATAGACGGGACTTCCAGCGCTGGCTACACAGTTCCCTCTGTGTTCAGCGGAAGAATAAATTCTCGATTATTCTTTCTTCGCTTTTGCAGCCGCGATAAGATCGCTGGCGAGGCGACACGCGTAACTGTCTCACCGCGGCCAGTGTTCCCGTTGCACGCGACTCGATCCGTTCGCTTATTAAAAGTGTCATCAATTTTATTCCGAATTAACTTCACGTGCGCCGCGAGGAAATAAATCGCGTTAAAAGGAAGAAATTGTAATGATAATTGATTCGGGCGCCGCATGAATAATCGAGAACGCACGCCTACGAACCGTCCTATAAATAACGATGGTAAATTACAAGAACAAAACGGAATCGGCTGCATTAACGCGGCGAACGGTAGACGGGGCACCGAGAGCCTCGCGCTCAAGGAACACACGATCGATCTGCGGCGGGGTTGTCGTTCAATTTTCGCGAGCTCGGGGCAAACGAGCGGCAAAAATGTCCGCGCAAAAAGTCCTAATTGCGCGTAGAAGCCTCGGAGTCTCGCCGAAAACGAAGGACGATAATTAGTTTCGCGGGTATCTCTGTTCCCGGGGCGGCGGCATTTTTGCGCCATTTTTGGGGGCAGCCCCGACGGGAGAAAGCGCAATATAAAAAAAAGAAGAGGGAAACCAGAGGGGTACAACGATATCTCAATCGCCAGGGCGCGTATAAGAACGGGCAATAACTTGCGACGCCACCCAGAAAGATGATTGCACATCGTGCGCGGCGCAAAAACAAGAACCCCGAGAAATGCCAAAATTATGATAATGATTCGGAGCCGTTTTCAGTTAAGACATTAGGGGACGTGTATAATTTAGACAAAAACCAGGCCCCGGTAAGTAAAGACCGCAAAGTATCGATTCGTGGCCGCTCACGATAATAAACTTTAATACATATTATGCAGATTGCGGTTGGCGCGCGAAACAACGGCTCGCCTCGGCTCGCGTCTACGCCTATGGGTTCCTCGCGGTGAAACGCCGCGCCGCCGCCGCGCCGTTTATCAATACACCACGGACGTAAGTAGAGGAAAAATTTCAGACCGTTCCCGCCGTTATATAATTATTCCGCCGTTCCCCTCCGCGATAATGCATAATGCAGCTGGCAACGGTAACGCCGCTTGCATTAAATACCGGTCGATCGATAAATTGGCCCCGTTGGGACGTGAAAAATTCGCGTGTCCGAGAAGGATTCGTCTTGACCCAAAGTACCTAAGCAGGCTAGCAAGCAACGTCGTGTTCGTAGATTCCGCGGAAATAAAAGAGAAACGTGGGTAAACGAATCGCGAGGATTCGAAATCCCCCCACCGATCTCCGCGTTAATCGCTTTTTAATGATCCGGTTGTTTCGCATCGGAGGCGACGCGCCCCACGTTGCGCGCCTTGATTTTTATTCGAGCGACTTCCATTTTGAGGGGACGTTAGGCGCGCGCGAAAGGGCTCCTCGATCGGATCGTTTACCCCCGGAGAGAAAAATGAAATGCGCGCGACGTGCGTAAAGATTGGCAGAACCCGAAAGGGCAAGGAACGAGAAGAGGGGAGGGAGCGTAAGAGGGGGCCAGCGGAGGAGACGGGAAGGGCGGTAAAGGGGGGAGGGATGATGGTACCAGAAGGATAATAATCCGTAGTTTCGATCGAGATTATAGGCGCGGATAAATGAATAGTTTACGAGCAGCGAAAATGAGACGGGTAAAATATTAAACGCTCCCTATGGACGCGGACTCGGGGCCTTTTATATACTGGTCGACTGTAATAAACCTCAATGTTAAATGTCTTTATTGCGTTTCTTGGCCCTACGCTGCTTTATACGGTAATTGATACGAGCAAAGCTAAGGGCGAGACGCGCGCGGACTCGACTTGTCCGCAAATTACACGCGGCGTAGGTACCTACGCCGCTCACGCTAAAAGGACAGACAGGTATTTAATAACTAGCCTGGTAACGGCTTCATTCGCGGCCCGACAGTTCTAGCCTGATGTTCGCGAGGTATAATGCATTAATTTCGAGTTCGAGAACGAGTGTCAGTGGGCGAGTTTTTTAATCACAGCATACCCTTTATAGTCGCGGTCGAGCTGGTTTATCGAAATCTTTCCAGTTTCCAAGCAAATTTTCAAGCTGTCGTTCGACATAAAGGTATCCAACGATAAAAGAATAGGTTATAGAACAAGAATAGAAAACTATCGGCACGAAAGAAGCTTCCTTTCCGCCGGACCGTCTCTATGCCAGAAAAGAAGTTTAAATAGCGTTGCTCGTCCCCGCGCATCGCGTGCAGATTTTTCTATCCCGGCGGAGAAGAGGGGCCCAGCCCGGTTTGACATTTCGCTTACAAAGCAGCTCATCAGTCGCCCGACGTGTCCGTCTCGGGCGGCCGAACTGGACGAAGATTGAAATCGAGAAATGAAGCAAAATAAGCGTCGCATACCGTAGGTAGGCAGGTTAGGCGTCAACCCAGCGGGGATATCTGGCGCGTAAGTACACGCTGCGGGCATGTTCGTGACGCGGGCTGCACCAAGAAGGAAGAGAGGCAGAGAGAGAGAGTGAGAGAGAGAGATACCTACGTGTCACACAGACGCGCGTGTTCGTGTATCCGAAATGAATTGACCCGTGCGTGGTTGATGGACGTAGCGGGTGGCTCGTTATGCTTACAGCCGGCCCAGCAATCAAGAAGAATTCATACGAACCGCCTGACGTGTCGCTCATGATGGAGGCCCGAGCCACGTAGTCATCCATCTTTCGCGGTCTTCCGAGTGCATGCTTTACTCGAGGCTGACGTAACGACTCGCGCGCCTCTTTTCCTTTTCCCTCGGCAGTGCAACGCGGATCGACGAGGATTCGGACACCGAGCACCGCGCGAAAAGTGGCGGGGTGAAAAATGTTCGAAAGGAGAAAGGGGAACGATAAGCACCCGACAACACCCCTCGATAAAACTACCCGGCGCGATGTATTCGTCCGTCGTCATCGGGCGAACGGGCCTCTGGCTTATCAATTATAAATTCCAGAAAGAAACTCCTCAGCATCGGCGGCGATAACATTCATGTACGTGTACGCCCGTATATACACCTTTCTCTCAGCCAGCCGATTCTCCCGAACTAATTAATGGGCCACCGCCACGGGATGAGGTATAGCGCAGATTCTTTCCCTTCGAAGTTTCTTTCTTCGTGGTGGAGGGGTGGCTGGTCGTGCTGGAAAAGGTGGATGAAAGCGTCGGCTACGTCGGCTGATGGTGGTACGAGCCGAGAGACGAAGGAAGAAGGAGAGAGGGCGACGAGGGAGAGACGAGGAAAGGATGGTCGACGTGGCTTGGGGGAGTTTTTCTCGTTCCCGGCTTCCGTCTCCTGGGACGCGAAGCGCGAGGATCTTTTTGCTCGCCTCGACGGAGGATCAGACGTCCCACTTTATCTCCGCCGACCCGTTCAAGTCCCCTCCCACCCCCGCCCTCCTCCTCCTCCTCCTCCTTCTCCGCTACCGCCGCCACCCCCCCTACCTCTGCCACCCCCCCAGCCTCCACCACGCTGGCCCCGTATCCCATGTCGGTTCCTACCCCTCTTCAAGCTACGTTCTATCCTGCCGCAACCCCCGTTGCGCCTCGGTTTTCTACCCCAACGCTCCTCCGCCCCTCCTACTCCCCCTACGTCAGCCGGAGCTATGGTTGATCACGTATAGGAGGAGCCCCTAGCAGCGCCTAGAGTGACGCGTCGTGGAGGAGCCATTTGTCATCCATCAGCACACGCTTCTAGCCCGGCGAGATAGGACGCCAGAGCCTCTGACCCAGCCTAGACCGATTCTATGCTTCCCTTATCTCTCTCGCTCGCCCCCCCCTCTCTCTCTCTCTCCCTCTCTCCGTTTAGCTGCTCCCTCTCCGTTGCCCGTGACGTGAGACACATAGGGGAAAACACTGTTCGAGAGGCTTCCACAAAGCAGATCACGGATTGGGATTATGGGTCGAGAATGTTGCGTTGACGGACTGCTCTCTGGGTCGACTTAGATACATAAGGAGGAGTTCACGAGGTTTGGCGTCGTGGGAAGGATTTTTGCAAAGGGTAGACCGATTCGCGAGAGATCTCTGCGATACCGAAAAGGTGCAAATACCTACAGTTTTGGCTTTAGCTGTTTCTGATATTCTTCGGTGCTCCACTCGTTTAATTTTCATCGAATCGAATAAATTCACCATCACCCTCGTTTCATCGATTCTCAAGTTGTCCCCGTCTTCGATACGCGCGGCGTGTCCTCGTCATTTTAAAATAAATTAGAATCTTGCCGGGGGTTGCGCGAGTTGGAGGCGAAGAACGTGATCGGCGTAATTTATGAAAGCCAGAGCGGTTCGGGGGATGACGCCGCCTAAAACTAGCCGTGCTCGCGATCGATGTAACGAGCAATATGTATACAGCAATGCTCGCTCGAAATTGTCACGTCGTTTGTAATGACGATTCGATCGGATGGTTTCGCCCTCTCTACACCCTGCCGCGCGCACCCCCGCCTTTATCCCGGCTCGAATGTGCACTGCATTCCTGGCTACGTCGTCCCTGGACTTTTGTTCTCGACGGCTTATCCATGGATTTGTGACCACCGATCCGAGTATCGTGAACTGCCTACTTATCAGATTTATCTCCCGTCTGCTCTGCTCACCCCCAACCCCTATCCCCAAAGGTTCCACCGTTCTTTAATCATAGTAGGTGGTACGAATTCTCCGAAGAAAGCATTGGTAATGGAAGATGAAGAGTTTGCGCGAGGTCCAAGTTTGCGCCAGGGAAACAAGTACCTACCTACGCTGAGGATTCGCAATCTCCAGAAAACGATCGACTGCGTATTAAATTTACGTTTGCCCGTAAAAACGCCAACTCCACCCGAATTTTCTTCCCGCCCCTCAGCGACGTTCTCCCGCGATGCCCTCTCCGGAGTGGACGCGACGCAACGGTTGCAAACGGATCGGAGCCAGGCCATAATTTCTAATTAGCGATCGATACGAGGGGGCGCGTCGTCGGGAAGGAGCAGCGGTACCCGGGCAGCGCCGGAGCCATCCGTTAAATACACGGTTTTTTGCGGGAAACGGGAGGGCCGCGGGTTGGGGAGCGCGAAGCACAATGGATGATATAGGTATCGCCAATTTTTCAGCCGTCCGCCAGATTTTTCAATGTAACTTGAGAGCCGCTCCCTCGCGAGGTCCCAGGACAGAGGAATGGATGAACAGGCGGCGAAGAAGGGTGGCAACCGGGGGTCACCGGGCGACAAGAACACCGGAGACAGCGGAGCGAGAGGGCCACGGAAGAAAAAGAGGCCAGGAGAGAATGGAGGGCCACGGCCCCGGCCCGGCCGCGGAGAAGAGATAGACACCGGGAACAGAGGAGGCCAGACCAGTTCCTGTTCTTCTTCCCGGGGAATACAATAATGCCGGGAAAAAAGGTCCCTGCGAGATGGAAAGGAACGAATCCCGAGGTTACCGCGGGCTGCATCCGCCGCGCTAGGAAATCTGCCGGAGGGTTTCTCGAGGGTGAGCCGGGCCCGCAGGCCTGGAGGGGATGTGCTTCAGGCATCGATGTCATTAATAAAAGTGTCAATGGTGTCAGTGGACTAATGTCGGTAGTCACTCCCTGGCTGGGTGGACGGGGTGGTGCGGCATCAGCCGACGTCCTATCCAAGTATTTCACCCTCCCCCGTGGCTCCAATCGTTTTCCGTTGCTCCTTGCCCGATAGCTTCTTCTTCTTTCGACTAAATTACCGGGTCTTATCGCGTGTCTTACGCAGAGATGGGAAAAAGAATGTCCCGTGCTCTGAATCGGTGGCAGAGGGAGATGGAAAATTATTTTGCTCTACGTTTGTTTTAAATTAGATATCTCTCTCTCTCTCCCCTCTCTCCCTCAGCGAAAACATTCTCACAGAATCGAAAGCAAGGCTTTACTCAACGCCAGGATAGGAATGATTTCCCTTCGGGAGTAATTACTTTCGTTACTGAAACGCATTAAAGCCACACTAATGCTCTAAATATAACTTTCTCTTCGAACCCTCGTTCCGGCTCTTTTCCATTCCCTCGGTCACGGAAGTTTTACATTAATTTCGCCGGAACTGCGGGGCTCGCTGCGATCTCCAGCGCCGCGACCAGCTGTACAGGATATTCAAAATTCCATTTCACCGACCATCGCGGTTTTCGAAAGGGATTACCTCGCCACTCCTCAGGCCCCCGGTCGCAGAACTTTAAACACAGCCTTTCCCGCTTGACTTTCTCCAGGAAATTGTTCTATTTCAATTTTACCCGATACGCGCATACTCCGGCAGATAATTGCAGACTTGGTAGCACGAGTGAAACAAGGTGTAGAAATCTTCTAGGAACTGTTCGATCCGAGCGAAATCTTGTTCGATTCAATTATAGAGCTACGCCCGTGGTGAAGGAAAGCTTCGCCGATAAGGGTGTAACGTATATCGGCGCAAAATGAAGGAACATGTTTGCAGATCGGAGGGGTGGCGCATAGGAACATCTAATAAGAACCTGGAGCTCATCCATCGTACGGTGGGGCACTCCGGGGGCTGTCACCGTGGGCGTCAGCGTACCATGGAGAAGGGGTGATTTACATAGTAATAATATCGGGACGCTGGGCTGCGCCACGGCTCCAGGGCTTCGAGTTTGAACCACCCTGTCTTAAACTTGTTTCCTAATACGCGTGCGACTACCCCCTGCAGCACACCCTTCCCACGACATCCCGGTTGAAAAATTCGGGTCGTTATTCTCAGAGGAACAGACTGTTATTTAATTCTTAAAAATTTCGCCAGAATTGTAGAAAACATCGAACACTTCTGCTATCTACTTCAGCTTGAAAAAAATTCTATTTTGGAGTATTCTTGACTAAGTAATTGTACTTTGGCTCTGTGATAGTCTTTGGCGAGAGAAAGCTCACGCGTGGCGGTCGAAGCTCCGACTATTCAATGGACCGAAACGCGGAAACAATATGGCGCAGAGAAACGGGGTCGGTTCTAAAAATACGCAGGAGAGGCAGCCACTTCGGCGCGAAGAGGGTCACCGATCATCCTTGCCAATCGTCGGGGTAAGGAATTTCCTTTCAACCCTCGGCAGCGGAGCGTCGTTTCTCCGCGACGTCCCGCCGACGGCCTGGCCACGTCGCGCTTCTTTCATCCTCGAGGAATCCAAGAGTTATCGTCGTCGCCGTCGCCCGGAATTCCACGGAGGCCCCCCGAGCGAACGAGCGGGGGACGGCCGCGGCGGGAGGGACGACGCGAGAACACGGCCGAGCGTCGGCTGATTAGAATATCAAGAGGCGAGTAACAAGCCTTGCCCGGCATAATAAGCGGACCGGGGTAAACAATAAAAGGGGGCGAGAAAGAACGGAGGAGGGTTGCTGCCCCCGGTGCCCACGGAACAAAAGGGGTTCAGGGTCCGGAGTCGACAGACGCTTTGACGTCTTCCTCCACGCCCGCTCGAGCACAATGTTAATTAACGAGAGGAGAGCCGCTCCGGAGATCCCGGCTCTGCGTCCGCGATTCTCAATCAACGATGGTATTCATGAGCCTCCCTCTGGCCCGCGCCAACCCGCTCTCTCAGTTATGCAAACTAAGTATAGAACGTTTAATGAACGAAAACATCGGGATGCCTGCGCACCCCGGTTTTCGCTCCTCTCGCACTTCTCGCAGAATAGGTATATCTGTTAAACTGAACTATTAGGACCCAGTAACACTTTTAAATTCGATATCTGGAGACCGTGGCAACCCCGGTGCTCGGACAGGTTGGTAGACTTTCTGAGCTGCATCTTGCCATTATTTCGCCGCTGTCGAGTTCTCCGTGCAGGCGCGACACTATTGCGGTAATTAACTCCGACGACGGAACGACTCGCTGTAGAGCGCGTTCCATGAAATGATCTACTGTGATGCGAGTTGCCGTCACAGAAACTAACCGGTGAAACCTGATTAGCTGATCCGTGACGTGTTGCGTCTGCGAATGCGCTTAGATTTCCACTCCGCTCGTTTAGACCTCTGCCAGGCTCGGCTGTCCGTTCCCCGGTGGATCGCAACTATGTACGCGCTTGGGGATTTTCGTTCGATCGCCGATAGGAAATCTACCGAGAGCGGTTTCGTTTGGTAATTGCACGGTACTCGGCAAGAGTCATGACGCCAGCTCGATCAGGATCAGGCCCAGGACACGGTGAATTTCATTATAAGCGAAAGGCTGCCGGCGAATCTATAATTAACGCGACTAATTGGCAAACCTGGATCAACCCGTGTGTAACATCCTGTGTACATAATCATCTCCGTACGAAGGACGCGCACGATAATTTGGCCGGTGCGCAATCTTATCCGCGATATCGACGCGCGTCTCCGTACAGAGGCCAGTTCACTCTGATTACAGATTCAGCCGGGCTGAAAATTACGCAGTCGATTCGGTGGGGAGGCCGGGGAGCTGGTCGGGAGAGAGTGCAAGTGGAAGAGATTGATAATACGACACGCCGTAATTTTCCCTATAAGATCAAATTACAGTGGGCGCCGAATTAAAGGCTCGCAATCTCGTGCCGCTCTCGCGTGTTTGTTCCCCTGGCTGGAATGTATAAACGATTCTACTTTGCGGCGGATTTAGAAGCCGATTCTCGCGACCCTCGCGACCCTCGTCGCGCCTCCATCCCCGACGGTCGGTGTCCGAAGAAATGTTTGCCGCGTACGCGACCGATTTACGTCGATTCATCTCGTGTCTTCAAAGCAGCGGCCCCAACGAGCGCCGTTTACCGCCAAATTGCGGTCTGAAGGGCGAGACCTTGCGCGATTAACGTAACTCCGACTGCGCTGCACTTAGTCCCACGTGTGAGTCCGTGTTATTAAAGGAATCTCTATGTACTACACGGCCCGGGATGGATGATTACTTTACTAGTGGATTTCTACGGCTAATTCTCAAGGAAGAATACGATAGAGTTGCTCGAGGAGTCCTGCTGAAGTAAACGCCCAACTACGGTAGGATACCTATGTCTACTGTCGCCTCCATACACCCCGACATATTTCTTTTCGCTGCTACAGAAAGGCTGCGTTACTTATGGGATGACTTAATAACCGTTTAACCAGCGAGAGACGTTGACCGGTTGAGGAGCAAGCTTAAGCGGCGAGGCGGACATCAAAAAGCCATCACCCCGGCCGAGGAAGGGCCTCCAAATCCAAAGATACTAATGCCCTCCACCTTCCTCGCAGCATCCTTTCACGAATAGAGGTTTTTTGCATAACTCCGCCGTAGAAGCGTTCCCCTCTCGTCGCCGCCATCAGCACCCCCTCCTGGAATCGGTGACTTGCCATGTCTTGCGCTTCACCACCACCACCACCCCTACCCGTAGGACCTAGAGCGTCCCCTCTATCCGCTGTCCGCCAGCCGTGCACCACCTCCTTCTTCCCTAGCTCTTTCTCTCTCCTCAGCGACACCTCATCTCGCGTTTTCCGCCTCTCTGTTTCTCTCTCTCTCTCCCTCTGCCAGGGCGGTGTACACGAGGCTGCGGCTAAGAGCAGAGCGACGTCGCCGACGCCACGCACCCCGACGTCGCCCTGACGCGCTCCACTGACGCTGCGGAGCGGAGATTAATGGCTTCGGACTCTGAAATCCTGGAAAATAAATAGCGGGGGCGCCGGTGGCGAGAGCGAGAGTCCTGCGGAGCAAGATGCGATCCTCTGCTTCCCTCCCCGTCTCCCTTCCGATCGCTCCTCTCGCTTGCCTGGCTTGCCTCGCTCTTGGTCCAGGGAAAGGGACGCAAGGTGGTAGGGAGACGGGAGAGAAAGAGAGAGCGAGGCTTCCCGAGGGACCTGCCTACTGCTCGCTCCTCCGCTGCTCACCGCCATCGCTGGCCCTTCTTTGTGAGGAAGGACCTGAAGGTTGTCGAAGGGCTGACGCGAAAAGCGGCCGCTGTAGAAATTTATCCGAGCGGAATGCTTTTGTTGGCCTGCTTCGTGACGAGGAAACCGAAGGCTCTCCCGGTTTTTCCCTTTTTCCCGGCGACTGGGATTTATCGAACGCTCTGGGATCAACGCCGCTGATACGCTTTTGTTCCCAACAATCGTTCCCTCCGCCGGAATCGCGCGTGATCCTCTTACCTTTGCCAACAATTTTCGGGAAACACACGAAAGGAGCTTCTCTATGGAGACGCAACTGTTCGTTGAAGATTCGCTACGCCATCGGCATTAATCGAGATCCACCTGGGTACCTGTTAGATACTCGAAAGTCGCGGAGGAACGTGTGAAGATAGCCATTGCGCGGCCGACTCGGGGTAAATTATATTAAATACTAAATAACCGGTGGAAGACCACGGTCTAATTGTTGCGTCGTTTGCATAATGCCTGGTCTGTAACTACTCTCTTCCTTTCGCCCCCTGACTCGTTCCTCCCTATCCTCTCTCTCTGTCCTCCCGGTACCCTCTTTAGTAGCCACTCCGCGTATCTCTTCCTTGCATCCACCTCATCCTATCGACTCTCCATCCCTCCTCTCGCCGGCCATAACCCCGCTTCCCTCCGTTGCTTCGTCGCAACGCCAAAAGATTAACTGCTAATTCTTCCTACTGCAACCAGTTGCTACTAAATGTGGACGGAGGTTGTAGAAATGTCAAGGAACCGCAAGTATCGTAGGGGCGTTAACGAGGATTTCTCTCGTGGCTCACCGATGATTAATGCTGCACAATAATCGCGATCGAGGTTCCCAGGACGATTATCATGGGCGAAATCTTCCTCGAGGAATGTGGGGCACCCTGACGTTTTCACTTCAGCTACGAAGCTTCCTTTAATACACACCTACCCCGGAAAAATTAACACCGAGGACAGCTACAATCGAATTTGTAAGCAACTGACTAAAGTAGGATCATGATCCTCAGCTTCAGTGATGAAACGACTAACAATAAGACAAGTACCCAACGCTGGGAAATATTTAGCTTGAGTTGCCAGGGATAGCAAACCTGAAAACTTCTAGGAGACCGTAAAAGGAAGCCTCTATGGCGTCTGTGTTCCTCGCGCAGATCTTTCGTCCGCTGTCTCATTTGAGCCAGCATTCGCCCGGCAACATTCTCCCCCGGTCATCGTCTAGTCACGTTTGCGCGGTAGCTATTTGCGAGATTAGGTACAACGAGGCGCTCTCGCTAGGGCGCTCATTAACGAGCGAACGAAAGAAGAGATTATCAACCGACTGAGCGTAACTAACAACAACGCGCCGTCCAATTTGAGAAATGGCTAATTATACGCCACGGATACGCGTCCACCGCGCGCTTCTGTTCTCTCCTCTCCGGTGGGTGCGCTACTTTTTCGCGAGCGCGACTAATTACTCTGAACGACTTCGATCGCCACCGTTGTCGCAGCGTCGCCAGCGCGAGATTAATCGCGATACGTGCCACGTCGAAATTAATTACACCGCGTACGCGCGCGTCCCCCCTACGACGCGTAACCCTCCTCCAAAATCCACCAGCAGCGAAAGCGAGAGGAGCAAGAAGAATCCGCCGTCTTGAAGCAATAAAACCGCACCGCGTCCCTTCACCCCGGCTAATTTATTATTCAATCCGTGCGAGACTGTCCCTGTCCACCCTCTAATCTCGGCGCAATATCGAAATACGGTGAAAACATTCGGCGGAGATTACTGGCAGCGAGGATTCTCCAAGGACGGCGACGGAGTCGGTCGCGGCATTACATTCCTGAACGATGATTTTCGTTCCTGCACATGGCGAACCGACAGCGGAGCGACGTGTTGGGATGAGGCTGGGGGCAGGGGGCTAGATTTGATTCGTAGGGGGATAGAACGGATCGGGTATGGTGTCTGCCTCGACAGACACGGGGGAGATGGCGGTGTGCAGCACCGTACCAAAGCAATATCCATAGGAACACCCCGTGTCAGAGGGAGAGATGCAGAGACGTGCAATCAATCACGAGGGACCCTGCTGCCACGTTCCTGGCCCTCGTATCAAACGTAACGCACGGTAAACATTTTTAACTTTGCCACGTTATTAATATTCGTTGCGCCCCGGGAACCCTCTCCTCCTAACCCCCAGCCCTCTCCGCCCCGTTTCTTCCCTCGGTATTGCGCGCCGCGTTTTTGTTAATCAATTTGCCGCCGTTCGCGAAACGGCTACCCTCGGAAATCGTCGCCTCAGACCGTCTTTCTGCCGTTAATCCTATCGATTCGAAAGGATTTCAGTGTTCCGTATTAAGTAAGTAGGCTCTTCGATGCTTAATTTAAAGTGGGAAAATATTCCGGCGTTCGTGTCCGAGCATCAAGTAAGTATTTACCTAGGTGCCAACAAAGTAGTGGTGGAGAACTATTATTTAGTATTGTACCCCAAGAGCAATTTTTTATTTGAAATTCCGCACGTTTACATCTTCCAAAGGCGATTTATCACAAAAGAAAAAATAAAAAAGTTTTTAAAAAATCTGTATTTGAACACAACGATTGAAAATCGCTCATTTTCAACTACAAATTTTAGCATATCAAAATTTACATTTCTAGAAAAAGACTTTTAGACCATGACTGTATAAGTATTACGAATGTAGAATTATCACAGAAAAGTTAAAAGGTTCAAAAATACGAAAATGGTAACTATAGATGGCTTATTTTCACTATCGATAATTATCGGTATTGAAAATCGTAGGTTAGTCAATTGAAAAGTAATAACAGCTGAAATTCAGAATCCCAAATTTAATTTGTAATATTATTACAAATTTCGATAGTGAGAACCATCGATAACTATCGCAAGTACCATCAATAGTTCTCCACCACTACAACAAAGTGACGAGGAACGGGAATTTTCGAATTTTCCAGTTCTTCCCATTAACCATCAAGCTTTCAACCAAAACATCAAAATGACGGAAACGGTGGATATTGTAATTGATATTAATGCCCGCAACGCGATATCGTATAGGTGCGCTTTCAATTACGCGTCCGACATGCTCTCGCTAGGATATCACATTAGACGTAATGCGCAGGAAATGTTTTTAACTCTACCGCGTTATTAATACTCGTTAGAGGTCTCGACTCCGGCCGGGCCGCTCTCCTCCATATTAACCTTTTTGTTGTATTAATGCGCATTCCACCGGGCTAATCGCAATAATGGAAATTAATAATCGGCCAGTCGTTAACGTCACGCGCGAATAACGGTTATTTACGCCGAAAAATTCGCGTGCGTGGTTCCCGAATTTGGGGGATGAAAATTGCGTTTTCGCGTCCAGCTGGAAAAATCCGATTAAAATCTGTTATCGCTGTTGTAGCTACCTACATTTCCCGGATCCACTTAGACACCTCTTCTGATTGCAATTCTAACAAATTCTTTACATTCGTTCCAGAGTGAGAAAAGGATGGATATTACCGAAGCGAGGACGCCCCGAATTTCGATAAACTGCTTTGTCTCGGCAAGTCCAGCGGGATGGCAATACATCAGAGAACGACGGAAGCGCTCGGCAATATTTCTGAGCGCCTCTCCTCCCTCTGTATTGTAATTATTAGACGCACTCGATACTACAAGGGCCGACAAAATGTCAGATACAAATATCGCCCCAGCACGAGCCACCGTGTTATCGTTCCATATTGATGCAGACAACGTACCGATCAGTCTCCCCTCTCTCTGCCGCTCCCCTAGCTCTCCTATCTCCTCCCCCTGTTTCTTGCACAGAGGAAACCTCGTGCCATTAAGTACAGCTACACCCACTCGGAGCGTAGCTACGCAGAATCGTTTTTCCTATCCACGAGCGCTATGCTGACAAGTTGCTCAATGATCCGGCGGGAAGAAAATGACGAGGAACGCGGTGCAAACTTCGAGGTCGTTCGAAAGTCGATTCGAGCTTAATTAGGGGACTGCGGTAAATTGGTAAATTACGGTGGAGGTCGCCAGGCGATGCTACCGGGACGCGGTGCTCTCTTTGTGCAGGCCGCAGGAATGCACGCGGCGGATTTGGCACTGATATATTGGCCGGTGAGTTTCGTGAGGAGTATTCTTCTATTCTCAACGTTTTCTGACTCGCTCTCCCCTTGCCAGAAAAAGAGTGCGCCAGAAGTGGTGGGGATAGCGCCAAGCTCTTGACGTGTAGGCCAAAGCGAGTTCTTAGCGTAGAGATACATACATCAGAATAGGTGTGCGTTGTGAGGAGTATTCTTCTATTCTCAACGTTTTCTGACTCGCTCTCGTGTTGCCAGAAAAAGAGTGCGCCAGAATTGGTGGGGATAGCGCCAAGCTCTTGACGTGTAAGCCAAACCGAGCTCTTAGCGTAGAGATACATACATCAGAATAGGTGTGCGTTGTGAGGAGTATTCTTCTATTCTCAACGTTTTCTGACTCGCTCTCCCCTTGCCAGAAAAAGAGTGCGCCAGAAGTGGTGGGGATAGCGCCAAGCTCTTAACGTGTAAGCCAAACCGAGCTCTTAGTGTAGAGATACATACGTCAGAATAGGTGTGCGTTAGCTGCGAAAACAAATTCACCGGCCAATATATCTGGCCCCGGCCTTAAGAGGTCCTAGAAGTCCCTGAAACTTCCTTCAATTACCGGAGCGTGTAGCTGTCGCGGGCGTGTAACAACGAGCACGCGTGTAAGACAATTCTCGATGGTTGTTACGGGCCCGTTGCACCGAACGACAAACAACAGGATCCAGCTGCCGCTGTTTCTGCCCACGCAACGGCCAACAAACGTCAGAACTGTAATCCGGATGAAATTAAAGCGCGGAATTAGCAGCGTCAGGTAAATACGCCGAGCCGGTCGCGACGGTCCCGGCGCGACAGTTTCAGCGGCGATAGCGCGATAAAACTTCATCGTTAACCCTTTCGGTGTGACAGACGACTCGCAAACAGTGGTAATTCGAGCCTTCGTAATTTTTCAGACACCTCCACCGCGGGCTGAAGATGAAGGAGGAGAAATGTGTCCAACGGATCAGCGATTAAAACTCAACTGCGATGCCGATTATGTAATTAAAAGGGTATCCGTGGTAATTGGTAGGACAGGCTAACGAGCTTTCTAAAAATTCCCGAAGATAATTGCGCGTGCAGCTCGCAATTATCGGTGGTTCGCTAATTACCGGCTAACGCGCATCGTTTCTCTTTTCCAGCTATTACCGTCGACCAGAGTCGTCGCGGAAACGCCGCCGAGCACCGAAGGATTCTCCAAACTTCCTTATCGCCCTGCCATTGGATTCGCACGAAATTGGAACTCGCGGCGAGAACTTTGACGCAACCGTGGCCTACGACTTCGCACCCGAACTTCCAGTAGATCGGTGCAATCGACTCTCCCGCAGTATCTGATCCACCGCGACTCCTCTAGCAGACGATTCTGGGAGTCCAATTTCTTTCGGCTGGGGAGTGATCACCATTGATAAGATTTATAGCGTCGGGTGCTGGGTCTTGTGTATTATTACAGACACCGAGCTGTCTGCTGATTTTAGTTACTTCGTCGAGAGCAACGAGGAACGTGCGGAAAGGCGCTGTCAAGCTATGAGGCCAGGCAGCACCCATGAAAATAAATAAAAAGGCTGCATAAACGTGGATAAGAAAAGTCCAAGTGTTACTTTTCTGTGCGGCATGTGTTCGACGCCGTCAAAAGAAATGTACCCACTCCTTGAACGATCTTACTCGTTTCCTTTATTTATTACTACGTGTGTCTACCACCGGTCTCAAAGAACTCGGAAGCGTCTCAATCCCTCGGACGTCCAGAAGGTTTACTTTATTAATAGTTGCGTAATTACGGTTCACACGACGAATGTTTTCGAAGGCAGGATTGAGTTATACCCTGATGGCGCGCAGAACCATTTACGCAGTCATTAAGGTGTCATTAATCTTGCCCTCGGTTTTATGCGCGACAACGGGGTCATTGTTAGAACAGGTGCTGCCTCGAAAGAGAGCAGGATCATTATCCGAACGTATAGTAATCGCTGGCCCGTGGCTCAAGGAATCGATGGTGCCGGAATATTCGTTACAACGGACCACGGTGCCTACGCAGATGTGCGATTTAACTGGCGCGCATTTTACTCGACGATGAAGCGTTTGAGGGCAACAGAGTAGCTCGTTTGCCATTAATCCTGTTGCATGATTATTTTTTCAGCCAGCATTCGCGAACACTTCCCTCCTATTTTGATTGCATTTGTTCTCATGATCTCGAGGTATTCGTGACGGCTCTCCTTACAGTCGACCAGAAATTTAAGGAGCTTTAATTAACACATAGTGATCTCGTTAACGCACCCCAGAATTACTTAATAAACTTCTTTCAAGCGTTATTGCCCTTATTCTTTATCCGGCGCCGCGATTAAGCGAGGAAGCACTGACCTAACGCAAGAGTCTTTTATAGAGAGACACGGGTTCTCTTCTATTTTCGACTGATTCCGGTGCCCCTCTCGAGGCGATCATTCGGTCCTCCAAGCGGAATGGGACCGAAAAGTCTGCTCTAGCAGCCGCGACCCCGTTGTTCCTGGGCTCGGTTCAACTGAAACGAACGAAACCAGAGGAGAAACGCCGAAAATATTCGGTGAGAAGCGTAAACGGGCTGCCATTTGTCAGCGAGACGACTCAATGTCCCGCGGACGTCTTTTTAACTTGTGCCATCGCGGTTGGCCACGTGGAATCCGCAGATGTAAGATAAACGACGGAATCGAAAGACAAATAAACGGTTTATGGCGCGGCGGAACTGTCGGTGAATGGGTCGTGTGATAGACATCGCAATGAGAAATCGTTCCGAGTGTCCTTGGGGGACACAAATTCGTTTGTAACGCGATGCTTCTACGCGGGATCTGGCTGCCAAGATTCAGTTCTCCACCGCAGTCGAGCGAATTACTGTGCTTCGCGCCGAGGCTTACACTTTTCGAAAGAGAAAGGCTATTTGCAGAATTTGAAACTGCATTCATAATTTTGGAATAGATGGGAGAGTTGCGTTCAGATTAGGGCTGTGCTTGTGGCTGGGAGAGAAAGTTAAGAATATTGAATGTGTTGAGTTCTGCTCGTTCCACTGAGTCGAGATAAGTTGATAAGTCCTAACAACACACGTAATTAATACTAATGGTAATTGTAGCCTAGGAGCGGTAAGTGATAGCAAATACTATATAATTTAGCAAGATGAATGTTCCTTATTATCACTTAGGTTCTTGAAGTCAATGGATAATCATATGCTGGCTTAATAAACGCATTGTACATTATGAACTAAGGGGGAAAAATAGGTAATTCTTTGTGAATTTTTTCTACCAAAACGGTTCGACAAATTAATTTGAGGTTTGGCAGGCTGATTCACTGTATCTTGAACTATTGTTCTGAATTTTTGTGTGACAGTGAACAAAAACATGGCTGATAAAAAAGAGCGTTGAAAAATAATCGGGTAGTGTTGGTCGTCGACGAAAAGTACTGTAAGGTTTATCCGAAACACAAAAAGGAAAAGAGATTCTTAATCTATATGAATGTGGCTATCGGTGGTAGTAGATTTATTGCCGTTCCTTTTTTATTTACAGAAGTTTTCCCGTTTTGGGGCGAAACCTGTTCCACACTCAAATCAGGACGCTTCGGCTTCTTCAAAAGGCTGCCAGTTTGACATTTTTTTATTTTTCTTAATGCATCTACTACCGCCGATAGTCACATTCATATAGATTAAGAATCTCTTTTCCTTTTTGTGTTTCGGATAACACTTACAGTACTTTTCGTCAACGCCAGCATCACCCGATTATTTTTCAAAGCTCTCTTTGTATCTGCCATGTTTTTTTCTCACTGTCATAACAAAATTCAGAACAATAGTTCAAGATTCAGTGAAAGAGCCTGTCAAAGCTCAAATTAATTTGTCGAATCATTTTTGTACAAAAAATTCACAAAGAAGCAATTTTTACCTATTTTTCAGCCCAAAATTAAGGTATTCAGCGCGATTGTAGCACAGTTTGATTAAATGAATTTATCTTTTGCAATAGTACTTTGAAGTACTTCCAACTTGTAAATTAATTTATTAAAGAATGAAAGTTAAGGTTAGAAAAATATGCAAGCAGATATGTATGTATTAAAATCACCAAAGCGACAACAGCTCGGGCTAAAAAAGGAAAATGTCGTAGGTATCCATAGGCGATAAGTAGTATCCGCTTGAAAAAAGGAATTAAACCGCTGTGCACCTGCGGCAGAATTTATGCGTCGCGCCCAAGTCACGCGTATAGTTTCTTGTAAGAAATTACATGCATACTTGATGGAACAAGATATTCATTCAAGATGGCCGACACCATAACGAAGCCACAGGCTCATTTTCACACAATACACTGTTTACTTCATTTCATCGAATAATTAACACCACGCTAATAATTAATGCCGCACTTTAAGCTTAACAACCTGGTGAATTAATTTAAACGAACGCTTAAAGCCTCTCGCGCCCTATCATCTATCGTCGCTTCAATTTTCCTCTGGATATTCAATTTGCACGAAATCGAGCCGGCCGATCTTGATTCTCGTCGCCATCAACCTGCCCTCTCGCCTGGTCTGCTGCTCGCCTTCATTGATCACAATTAATACTCTTTAAAATTCCTCAACGTAACTTATGTCCTGGTACCTATTCAGACACAAAGAATTGTCCAGAAAGCTAACAGTCTAAACAATCTACTCAATTACCTAAGCAAGCCTTATCCCCAACTTAGAGTGAAACAGTACTGAAACTGTTGGAAAATACTTCTAAGTCTTTCGTCATCCCCTCAGCCAGGAGCTAGCCATGAAGAATCACAGAGGAATGACCAAGCACTCGAAATTTCACTCACTTTGAATACTTGGCGTGGAATGTAGCTCAGCTGGAGTTTTCCAAGTAACCCCGCTATGACCCAATCTTAAAGTACCTACATAATACCTAACCCTCGACCACAAGGCTCCAGTAGGTAGCCACTCAAGAATTCGACCGAAGCAATTGCCTTAACGTTTGCACGTGTTCCCTTTGTCCGCCAGTTATGCAAGACGTTTCGTGACAAGCCCCAGAGGAGTTGCACGACGCAACCTTCTTCCCAGGCCTGTTTCCGGGCTCAAGGGCAAAGAAAAGTGGCATTGTTCCAGTACCTACGAGTACACACGTGTCACGGCAAGGTTTTCCTTCGAAACTGGAGCAATTTATGGGGTCCCGAGGATCACCGCAATATTCGGGCCACGGCGTAGCCAACATCTGGCTTTTTTCTTGCCTTGGCCTGGCCAGCGCGATGAAGCGTCCTTGCGAACCACGGCTCATACACTCCAGAGGGAAATGGGGATTTATGTCGGGCAATTCGAGACTTTTACCGTCACCGTGTCCCGAAGAAACCAACTTCTGGAACTGGTCTTGCGTCTAGCGATCGCTAACGTGTCCTCCGAGCGGTAATTGCGCCGCTGTGTTACCTTATACGACGCGGCGTTTATGGTCGCGTTGCATTTATGGCGATATTACGGTCGCGATTCAATAGACGAAACGCAATTAGTGGAATTAGAAAATCGTTGCGCAGGTAATAAACCAGGGAGAGTGGAAATTTCCATGCTCTCAAGGTTTCTGGTACCTGCGACTTTCTGCTGGCATTATTTTCGCGAGGTAACATTATTCCTGGCGCTCTAATAATCGCTCTTTAATCCCGGCACACGGGGACCAGTCGCAACGATATTGTCCGCTGAAAATACGAATTACCGCGGCGTTTAAAGCTGTTCGTTCGACGTTCAGCTCGCGTTCAACGGGAGTTTATCGGTAGAGTGGCCAGTGGCTGAATTTTGAGAACCTCGCGCAGCCAGTTTCCCCGTCGCTACCGAACAAGAGTCGCTACGATCAGACTCGCAAAAGCTTGTGCTAGGTATACGGGAGAGAAGAATAGCGGAATATTGCATGCAATTGCAGAAGGCACTCACCAGTTTCTGCGACAGTGGCTCGAACAGGGCAGAAAGTCCAACCGCGTCACGGCACGGTGCTTCCTCGTCCGACGTGAGACGTAAACTGACTCGTCGGCCGCGTTCGGGCCGTGTTTCTAAGCTGCTCTATAAGAAGTTTATTGCTCGAACGCGATAAAAAGGATTTTCCCGGCCGCCGAAATGTCCACAACGATCGTGTCATTGTGATATAGCGACGACGTGTCGAAACAGTACTGTGATGCCAGGAAAGGGCTGCATTCACTGAAGCGATTTCAATAACGTTTTTTTTTATGTTTCGTCGATTATTACAAAATGGGAAAAAGATTTGTACTTGGTCCGATTTACAACAAGGACTCAAAATGATCAAGTAGGTGTTCAATCTTGTAGGTAGGTGTGATAAAACTAAGAAAGGAGGAATAAGTAAACACGAGAATGAGTTTAGAAGCTTAAAAGTTTTAGTCTAGAAGTTTTAAAAGATTTAGGAGCTTCTGTTATCACTTCGAATGTATAGAATCCGTAAAGAGTTTTGATGCGGATTGATCTTATTAAGACAGTGAACCGAAATAGCTTATAGAATGGCATGCAAGAAATAGCAATCGTTATTTACCAACTAACCAAATTTTACAAAGGAATATCGAGGCATAAAACTGGCAATAAAATGTTCTATCGTTTTTCTTATTAGATAGTACTGAGTCCAAAAAATTTGTAGAGACCTCGCGAGTAAGTGAAGACACTCACAATCTGTTATCCTAGAATTTAACCCTTAACTGGTATCCTGGGGTCGATGATGATCAAGTTCGCTGCAAAATTTTTGGTTGTCTAAGTTTGTAAACTGAATTTCTAATTAATTTTATAGTAATAATTTAAATTTCTACGTTTCTATTATTTTATACATTACCTAAGAACAAAATATTCATAGAGTTTGATCTACTGTCGACTTTACAAATTTCTGTGTCCTGTTTTATTTGGGGTCTGCCACGACTTCAGCATACCAGTTACGTTTGAAAAATAAAAAATCAGTATAGCAGTTAAGGGTTAATCAAAGCATTATACCGCGATAAAAGACAAAGACACCGCGAATATCATCGAGCGGAACTTAAATCTAAGTTACCTCTGCGGTTCCAAGCGTTGCTGAGCTCTATTGGGACCCAGGACCCACGAGACTCCTTCCTCCGCGATAACTCAAGGTGGCCAATTGGGGCAGCGAAAAATCGGCCACTCCCGAGCCACCGGGTCGCCAAGTAGGCCCGCACGGTGGGTCCAGGAATATCCCGCGGAACTAGATAATCGAACGAAGGTACGGAAAACGGCGGAGGTAAGGTGCTGCAAATAAAAAAAAAAGGAGGAAAAAAGGAAGACATCGATCGGCGGCGTTCGCGGTTCGGCCGCGAAGGTGGCAGCACCTCGCCACGCGATTTCGCGTCGGCGGGGGCAACCAACCATCGATGGCCGCATTTTTCCCCCCTTTTTTTTGTTTTTTTTTCGCCCCCCTGTTCCTCTTGTAGTTGGCAGATTAGGCTAATGCGATGGACCAGATGAGATATGGGCCAGCGAATCGGAGTTCAGTGTTGGCAGGGCAGGGGCGTGACTGTACCCTGGAAACGGCCGTGCCCCGGGCCACAGTCACGACGTGAACTAAGTGCTGGGTGGAGCCCCGTCTAGGCACTACCTACTCGATGGAACCATCATCCTCTCCCTCGAATGTCACGGGGCAACCTAATGGCTGCCAGCCACCTCGAAAACGGCGCCAATTTCGAAACCGTCTCGCGCCCACTATGCTTCTTGCTCTCCAATTCTCCGTGGCCCTAGTCGGCCCACGTGGTCCCTTGTCTTGGGGATCGCGTTAAGAATGCAGCTGATGATGCTCCGATGGTCATAGGATACCTCTGAATCCTTCTGGAACATCTTCATCGCTAATAATTGTGCTTCTAAATGGAAATGTAAATTGTGCGGCAAAGGGAACGCTAGTTTCATCATCATGAAGTGCGTTAGGATCTTCCAACCCATGTATATTGAAGTACAATGACAGCAATGTAATTGATATCGCAATTCGTGGGTATAATGAGCGATTATCTGGGTTGTGTGAATGTTTAAAGCAGTTAGAGACATCTCCCAATGAAGTAATTCTGTATTTAGAGATTTTAATCCTTTCGTTTACATTTGGTGGACTGTCAGTCTACTTGAATCTCGACAGATCTTTCTTCCTTAGAAGGGGAATCAGTTCCCATGAATTGTTTATAAGTGTTCTCATCGCTGCATTCATTAAAAGTCTGGTAACTTTGAACCAAAATCCGTTCCAGTTAACAAATTCATCCTCGAAGGTCGATACTCCCATGTAATTGCCAATTAAACTTCATCAGCTTTGGGTAGGATACTTTAATACCCAATTGGTTCAGGTCTGCAAGTGCATGCTGGAACTTAATCCCAAGCATTATCGTGAGTGCAGGTAAGTCGTATCAAGATCTCGGCTGACCAGTGTTTAGAAACATGCGAGGTGTAGATACTCCGCCACCTGAAACAAGTAAAATAGGTATTTATTATTTAATATTAATAACAGTTTCTGTAGCGTTGCAAGAATTAATACACAGTCGTTCAGCTAATTCAGACTCGCTTGCTTAGTGTATTTTTTCTCAATGCAAACTACAGTGGCCTACATAACGCGTGCTACGACAGGACATCAACGCTATCGTCGCGCAGATCGCGAAAAGATTTATCGCCAGATCAAGAGATTACACCCCGAAACTCGCTAAGTTAAACAAATTCGTTCTCCAGAAATGACATCCCTGTCCAGCTATCAATCAAGCTGCGTCAAAGCGCGAGAACACCTGTCACCTGATCCCACCTCCGACTGAAAAATCAACAGCGCATCTACGATTCTCTGCACCACGGTCCAAGTAATAGCTCGTTACGATAACTTCGTCTCCGTAAGCAGAAGAGTGAAGCGAAAACAAATCCAGGAAGAGGACCATCGGCAGCTCGTGCAAACACTTTTCAGTCGATCGAGCTTCCCCGGATATTTTTTTCACGTCCATTCGCCCGTTTCAATCCCCCGCCGGAGCCCGCTCCTCATCCATCTGCCTACCGATATTCGTCCGGGAGCACATCTCTCGGCCACTTTTCAATTTCGCCCGACGAATTTCCAACCCCCTCCTACCCCCGCCGCCGTTCCCAATCTACACGTCCAATTCGCCGGGACATAAATCGGAGGAAGTTTTTATTATTTAACGGTTTTTCCTTGTTTTACAGGTAGCAAGGTCGCCCGCGGTGTCGGGCAGGGATCCGCGCGTCAACCGTCCGATGGGTCAAGGAGAAAGGGGTTGAAAGCTGGACGAGACGAAATTACCAGCGACGGCGGAGGCTCGTCTCAACCCCGCAACCCACCCCGCGGCTCGCCCCCTCCTGGGGATACTGCACCAGTGTCATCGGAATATACGGTTAATTGCGAGGATGTTTTGTTGGCCTGTCGGAACTCGAGACCATCTCCCCTTACAAGGTTTTGCATTTAGCCTTTCCGTATCGACGACACGTACAGCACGAAACTCCGCGGGACCGGGGGAAGTTCAACCTCCCCCTCGACGGCTCCTGCCCGGCTAACTTCGCTTTAACGCGTTAATAGACGGCCCCGTGTACCGGTGAAAGTTGCATTTACAGCTTGAGTTTCGGCTGACAAGACGAAGGGACGTCGCGCTCCTTCGACGATCGCTATCGCGCCCGGGAAAGAAGTTGCTTTGGCGGTATACAGGGTGATACTACTTAGATAGAAGCTTCTCACCTTCTAAGCTCGTCAAGGGGGAAAGGAAGCAACTAGCGAAGAGCAGTAGAGACTTTTACAAACTTTGATGAATCGTAATTTTGATGAATCGAACGGGGCCTTATCGGCGGCCAATGATCGAATAATTCTCGCATAGATCGATTGATTCGTTAATTAAGTCGTGGACACACTTTTGCACGCACGCGACAGGACGTATTAATCGCCGAACGCCGGAGGTCATATATTGTTTGTGACGCTTTAGACGCAAACATTGATTGCGAGAGAGACGCCGGCGTCGCTCGGCGGTTTGCGGGGGAGAGACGGTGCTCGGGGAGAGTACGGCGGTGCTCCCGGGGGAGGAAAGGAAGGAGAGGGGGCGGCGATATTATTGATTTATGTCCCGTTCTACGTTATGTATTCCAGCTCCTCCACACCGATACCGAATGATCCAACCCCGAGATGCAACCTTCTCCTAGCTTTCAGCTTTTACTTCCAAGCATTTCGGCGCTCGCCACCCCTTAGCTCTGGCTCCCGTGAAATACGAGCTTTTGTCGCGAACACGCGATGACGAGACACCTGCTAAGTTCCGGATATTAAGACGGCGACGTTCGTGCAGCAATATGGTGTGCGTTGAAATACATTTCGGTACCGATTTCAGCAGCTACCCTCTATTATCTAATTGCGCCACAGTCGTCGGGTCTATTAAACAGGAAATTAAATTGTCCGTGGTCCAGAGACATCACTAAAACTCGAATGGGTATCATAATTTCGTTAATGCTATCGTCTCAGGAAAACTGAATTTGGACCAACGTTACAGTTGACTGTAACCACTTTAGACTTACTTAGGTAATTAGTGATGAGATGAAATATATTGGAATTAGACTCGAATGTAACTGGATACTTTCGAACATCCATGATTAATTGAAAAAAAAAAAATACTTTTAAGTAGACTCGAACCCCGACGACGTAGGTTTGAACTCTCTATAAGTACTGTGAGAAACGTTAATGGTACTTTGAAGTATAATCGAACCCTGACCGAGTAGATTCGAACCTTTTATGAATACTTGAACCAGGAGTTTTCTATTCTGTGCAATTATGTGATTTGTGTTTTGTCTTTCTCCTATTTATCCTCCTTTTACTATAATTCTCTGCCTTTGGAAATTCGTTCCCTGTCCTCTATCCCCGCTTTTAAATGTGCTGCCCGTTCTTTTATTCTTGTCCACAATCCTTAACTCCCCTTGTCATGTGGTCCTCTTTCTCGCTCTTCTGTTGTCTCGCTAGCTTTATTTCTGTTTGATATTGTTTTGAGGTTAGGTTGCAAAACAGCAGGTATGCTGAACCTCGCCCATTTATCACATAAGTTTTTTTTTTTTTAATTTGTGGTGAATAAAGACGAATTATTGTTATTATTATTTGTGTATTGTCTTTCAGTGTTCGAATACTACTTTTACGAGATTCGATTCTTTCAACTGTCCAAGTACCTACTTACAACAACATTCTCGAAGTCTTCAAGTACTCTTTCTGAGGTTCGAAAGCAGCTTGTATAACCCAAGTACTTTGGTAGTACCTACATAAAATGAAACATCACCTGTTATGAGCAGTAGGTATTCGAATCCCATAAAGTGAAACTTTTGTTTTGGAATTGACTCGGACTCATGAGTACCTACCCATTGAACTTGATCCCATCCCTACTTAGGTTCCTCAGCTACCTATCAGTGGAAAACGGTTACGTTCGTCATTAAACAGTCGCGAGTCCTTGACAATTGTCTGGATTACGACGCGGAGCCGTTAGTGCGTGGCAAATCGAAAGCGATGATCGCCGGGCAGACGTGACGGAAGTGCATCGCGATCATCGAGCCTCCCCTCGTCGCGAGAGGGACGCGATATCAATTATCTTCGATACGAATTACGGTTACACGAAGCGCTGCGCGCCGATGGCGGGGGTTGCTGGAGGTTGTGCGTGCCGGAAGTTACGCCGGGGATGAGCAGGTGAGGGGGAGCGCGAAGATAGGGGCAGGGAGGGACGGAGAGAGAGAGAGAGAGAGAGAGAGAGAGAGAGAGAGATCGACGAGAGGGAAGCGCCGAAAATTGATGTATTCCCTATGCAAAATAGCAGAAGCACGGCGCTAGTAGTAGCTGGACAGCACGCAACCGGGAATCCTCTATGGCCATCGTCTCCCTCTCTCCCTCTCTGTCACTTTCTCGCTCACTCTCTCTCTCTCCCCGTCTCTTTCTCCCTTTCTGCTCGCCTGTCTCGCCTTCTACCACCATCAGCGGCTCCGTCACCTGAACAGAATCGAGAGCGGTATAGGAGCAATTAACACTCTATTAACACTAACGACGCTCATACATAACAACGGTGCCGCAGGGATTGAATTTATGGTCTGTTAATGGGGGTTACTTTATGCGTTATGCAGTCGTACGCGTCACGACGCCGCGCCGGCCGGTGTCGCGTAAATTTTGCGAGACCCGCGATAGGGTTCTTCGCCCGTGAGAGGAAGACCGCGTGGGATTTCACGCTGGAATTCAGGGTTCGCGGAGCTATTTCCAGTCCACGGGTCTGAATTCCCCTCGGTAACTCCTGATTATAAAACTCTAGATGTTGGGTAATCTTTGCTCGATAGCTAACAAACTTTCCCTCAACGATCTCCCATCTGTATCTGTCCAACTACAGCATAGAGACATCTCCAAAAGGCTAACTTCTCTTCCGCTCGTTCCTGACAGATACGAAATCCTTCGGAATAAATTGAGGCGACCGAATTATTCGTTTCTATCTGGCAAGATGTTGACGACTTCGTCCAATCCCCGAGTTCCCAGTCGTCGTAACCTAATTCCCATTTCCAAGGGACGTGCCGTTCGGCGTCGAAAGCCCGGAAGACGGAGAAAGAGGAAACAGGTGTACGTGTAATCTCTCTCTGGCAAAACGCGAGTAAACAAGAAAGTTAGGGGGCTCACCGTTCGTCGAGTGCAACGGAGTCGAGTGCCAAAGTTCATCGTGAGATCCTGCCCTCCTCACTGAGACGCGGCAAGGCCGGTAAAGTGATAAAGCGGCCATAAATTCTGACCGCCATCCTCCCTCCCACCGTGCCCCTCTATCTTGCCAGCTCTCCACTCCGCCGGCTTCCATCCCTTCGCCTGTCTCCCTCCTCCCTTTCCCAGCCGCCGCGTTCCTTGTCGGTCGACTTTGCAACCTGGATGCACCTGCAACAACGGAATTGGCAAAGGTCAGCGTACGTTTCCTTCCCTCGTATCCTTAACGGTTTTCATACTCACTTGATGGGCTGTTGCTTTGGCAGAGGATCGCTCGCTTCGGGTACAGATGACTATTGGAAGAGCAAGGTCGAAGAAGAGAACTGTTGGCGCAGGATCTTCTTTATATCAGCTGTACTTACCTGTGCGAGATTTTCTAGATTCCATTGGCTAGATCTCAGCCAGAAAGTGGTGATCAGATGAAAGCTGGATTAGACCAAGAACATTCTCCCTCTGCCCTGCGGTTTCGTAGTGCTGACTGTCCCCTGACCTCTCCGCGAGTTAATAACCAATTGTGCCAACAGATTGCCCTTGGCCATGAATTACACCAAAAGGGAGACGGACTTTGCCCAATTAGCGACTTCACTTGTACAGGCGAGCACCGAAAGCTCGTGTCTAAAGACTATCTTCCGCTTTCATCCTCATCTCTCATAGAAGCTAGGTCCGCAAAAGCTTCTATTCATTCTGGGTAGGCGCAAAGCATTTCAGACATGCACTAGACTTGTTGATCCGAAGAATCTATAGGTACAAGGAAGTCGATCTTTGGAATCCGGGTCTCTCAATCTGTTATCCAAACAAGAATTCCCCTGTAAGTAGTCAAACCCCCCCGCGAATTCAGATCAGACAGGGAGCATAGCCAAACACCCATCGAATCCTGCTTCTGCTCCAGTTGATCGAATAAAGAAAATCACAGCCGGTGCTGTATAGATGGAATGTGAAATGGGAAGTGGGTCAGCCGGGGAAGCACGGAATTCCACATGGACTGGGAATTCCACGGGAGAAATGGAGACGTCCCTGTCGGGAAGAAAAGCGTTGCAGCTGCAGTTTGGCGAAACGTCGAAATCCAATATCACAGTGTTCCAGGCATACCAGCCGCCTAGAAGCTAGGCACACGGTATGTTCGTTGCAGCGCAGGGGCGAACAGACAGAAATCCCAATAAATCATCCCGTCACGAGCCGTGAGCCAAGGCGGAGCCTCTTGCCTCGTATTAGCCAATAATAATCCTCTCCGAGGTGGAGGCCATCTTGGATTATACAATGGTTCCTTCCGCCACAATTCGTATAAATGCAACCTTCGGGGTTACCGGGCAACCTTTTCGAAGGGTCCCAGTGGCGTACGGTCCGCGATATTTTCGCTCGGGCGTGAACGACATCGCTGACCGCCGGGATCGATGTCATTCTTCGCTAGACGAACGCTATGTGCCTGCAGGAAATTATATAGGGCACCGTTGCGTTGGCTAAGCTTGAAACCATTCTTGAAATTTATACCCATTAATTGGCAAAATTTAAATTTTTCAGTATCTTATTTATTTTAGAAATGTCTATCCTGTTCCCAAATTTGAGTAAAACTTATTATTTCCGGAATAATATTAATTGGACATACGATATGAAATGGTCCCAAACATATGGCTAACGGTGCAGCTACGTGTATCGTTGCCGCTGAAACGAATAACCCACCGTATTACCAATTAATTAATTGATCGAAAGAGGAGAAGCAACACGGCAGAGGGTCGATCAATCTCGCGAATCGAGGTCGAACGAACCCGACCGGTTTCAACCGCGTACACCCCCCTCGGTTGTTCGCGTATCGATCGATAAACTTTGGTCGAACGCGGAGAGACGAAAGTTGGAGGAGAGCGTGCACATCCGGTACACATCCGCTTCCGCAGCACGTGTGTGACACTCGGCTCGATTTCATATTCAACCACAATTTATTTCTCGTTTTCAAACACAGCTATTATAATTAATATAATTATTATTATTATTAATATGGACAGACTCTTATATAATATAATACAATACGGTTTAGACTTGTCGACATGATAGCGTATAATACTATTATCGTTTTCCCATCGTCATCGTCGTCGTCGTCGTTACTCATAATACATAGCTCATTCGCGTGCATATCGTTCCGTCATTGCAATCGTATCGTAATTATCGTAATCCTCGTCGATATCATCATCGTCGTCGTCGTCGTCAACGCCATCAACATCGTTTCGCTGGCGCACGTTTTTGTTTTTCCATGTGTACATTTAGTTTACATAATGCGGGACACTACAAAATAATTATATACGTTTATCGTAATTCGTAATACTATTATATTTATATTTATATTTATATTCATATTTATATTTAAATATATATATAATTTATATTTATATATATATATAGATTCATTTATTTATATCATCTTTTTTCCACTTATACTTCGGTAAACGTGGTGCAGCCTACATATTTTTCGGCCTGTAGGCGCACACCCCTATCTAACTTTTTTTTTCTTTCTTCCACATCGCGTAACCGTTTCGAACGAATGCGTTGTACCCGGTATCTTTGTGTGCCTGGGCGTGTATTTCTGCGCGTGTGGAGTGTCTGCGCGAGTGTGTGTATGCGCGCGCGGACGCGTACGTGTGTGAAAACATTTTTTTTGTATAATATATAATAACATGTACATAGATGGTTCCACCAGCTCGACCGGAGCAATGTGTCCATGTAACGCTGACGACTCGAGTGTGTAGCCGATATTGGAAAAAAAATTAATCCGCTGAATTCCGATTGGACTGCGCCCTGACGTGCGAATTACAGCGACTGTTTTCATGAAAATGTGTATCTGGAAGCTCTTCGGGCTATTCGTATTTGTGCAAATATTTATGCCAACAGCGTAGAGCAGATTCAAATTTGCCGCGAGAAGCGGAGGGCGCTGCGGTAGTTAGAAGCAATCCTCGGGGATACACACTGGAGTAGTGGAGCGTAAACATCGGGGGACGAAAGCGTGGCGGCTCTTAACAATATTGTCATCTTTTTACTCTATTTCCTTCGCCGCGGTTACAGACCATCGGGCCACCGTCCGGTAGTCGAATCGTCCGTAATCCACGACGGTGCTCGTATATCGTTACAGTACCGTATCAATAAATAGTAATTAATTAGTCCTCTGCTACCGTTACTTTGTAACTCCTTTAGTCTATTAAACAGGTACCTACTTTACCTACGCGGTATCGTATACAGTGGTCGCGGCTCGCGATTCGATGCCGCGACGTCAGACGTCGCCCTTCACATTGCCCCGCCGATAAACGAAAGAATCTCGTTCGATGCGCCCGGCTTCTTTTCCCTCGCGAATGGAATTATTTACAAGTGTGCTTGTTTGCGTGTGTGTGTCTGTCTCCTGTCACAGCGCGGCCCAGTGGCAATAGGACTCTTTCTTGCCGCGTGTCAAAAGAAATCGAAGCACTCTCGTTGAGTGGTGCGTCGATTCTCCGCGATGAAAAAGTTTCCGTCCAGGAATCGATTTATCCAAGTGATCCTGTCGAGGCACGGAATTGTCGTGCGGCAAACGGATTCTCGTGCGGTGGTATTCGTTGAATTTTTCTTTAAAACTGTTAAATCGTATGTGTACGCTGCACTCGCCACGCATTACCGGGTTTATCAGTCTTCACAGAGCGGAACCCTAACGTCGAGACCGCGCGTTCTAACCTCTTTAGGAAACATGTGTCGAATCGGAAAGGTTCTCACCGCGCGACAGTGACGACGTCCCTCGAGAGAACTACACTCGAGAGAAGCAATATGGCGCTACCGAATCGGTTACTCGTATTTACTTTTATTTACAAAATGCATTCGATGTACAGTGCCCGAAACATCGAATCGGTGAAAATGAAGGAGCATTCTGGGATAACTCTTCTCTCTCTTTTCTGTGTAGACTGTAGACGATACGATCGCTGTGCGACAGCTACTTCACTCGAAAATAAAGCCAACAGAAAACGCTGAACGAGATTACGTTGGGAGATGGACGTCGAGGAATATCAGATTACGGCACGTGTGATCTTATCGACTGTAGCAAATCCTTCCTCCATTTTACCGATATGAAAGCACCGCGAATTGTTTTGTCGTTTTCTGTCCGTTTTCATTTTACATCGTAAAAAAGACGGTTAATCGAGTTGTTCTGGATGATGAATGTTTGTACGTTACAACACAATCCGAGTGATGGATGCTTCGCGTTGGCTGAAGTGGAGAGGCGATGGACTACCAAATTCCCCTTTCTTTACCTATTCATATGTGCCTAGGTAGATATACAGATTACCTAGAAAGGTATACGAAACTAGCGACACCTGTCCGGGGAGTGACAGGAAGTCAGGAACTCTTCGGCGCATGCGCGTGCGAGGACGTGGCTTTATCGTTTACCAATTTCATTTAATTCAACAGACCACTTTCCGGCGTAGATCCGCGTCGATCCTTTTCAACGGCCCGCTCGACCGCAGGCAGTGGGGAACCCGTAAAGAGGCCCATTACGCGATACATAACCACAAAAGTATTTAAATGCAACGTGGCCGGAATAAAAGTCGGTAAAGCAACGAGACAAACATTCACCGGCGCACAGGCTCCTTTGCCATTCAGATTAATGCCAACTCGCTGCGGCTCGAGTAGTCACGTTGGAAGGTTGATTCTGGTGTGCACACAAATATACGTCCGACCACACGGGTTCACGTTGTAAAAAATATTTATTGGACAATTAATGAAAACAGAAGGAAAAGATCCACACCGTGCTGCACGCAACACGGTGTCAATAAATATTACGCGAGGCTACATTAATACGAGGGATCCGAAAGCTGCTTATACCATTCTCGAGCATCTCATGTCCCCCTTTCGTTCTTCGTTCCGAAATCTCATAGACGGTGTCTGCGAGCTCCCCGATAGAAACACGCATCGATTATGTACACGATCGCAAACCCCACGAATTCGTCTATTCGGTTTAATTGCGCATTGCCCGTGGGTACATAGAAAATGGCGATCGACGTCGCGTATTTTCGATCCGACGTTTATTTCCTTTTTTTTTTCCCCCCAGTTTTTTCCATGACCACCGCCCCCGCTCGCTGCAACCGACATGCCCGTTTCCTTAAATTCTAGTTAATTATCTTCTTAAGACTTTAGACGTTAACCTTATCGATTAAGCGCTAGCTTAGTGACTCACTTCGTACGTACACACTGCTCTTCATCATCATCCCTCGTTTTTTTTCTCTCCTTTCGCTCTCTCTCTCTCTCTCTCTTTTAATCCTCTCTTACCTTCTCGCTTTAACTCTACATACAATCACGGCACTCGCTTCTCTTTTTTCTCCCCCTTCTTTAAATTACGCATATCTGTGATTTTACGCGACTATATAAGAGTAAAGATAAAATATATAATTTGCATTTTACACGTTTCCAGTTAACGCTAGGAATTCTTTTCATTTCCCCTCTCTTCCTTTCGCCGCATTTGTATACATATATATATATTTACTCTATATATAAGTAGTAAATTCGCTATCCAATGGATACAAATTTTTTTTTTTTCTTCGTATTTTTTAAGCTAAAACCGGTGTTCGTGACGATCGCTCGCGGTGATAATCCCATCGCGTTCCTCGTTCGTCGAATTCCGAGATTCCGTTCTGCCGAGTGGACGTTAGCTAAATGGAATATATTGAGTAACGCGCGGCTGTCGCGGGCAGCCCCGTTATGATTATTGCACAATTGAGTTTTTCCACGTGTCACGGACGACTTGCTGGCAAGAGAAATACCGATGATAAATTTACCAATAAGGACCTAACGATACTTTCCGCTCTCGGAGATAAAGAACCCACCAAAGACCGCCTGGAATCGATCGATTTCGCTATCCGCCAAGGAACGTACGCAATCCTATGAATTGAGACACAACGAGGCGAGCGCACTTTTGCCAATCAGCTGAACGCTCGACGAGAGAATTAATGTTGCGAAGCTAGCCCGGCCGCGAAAAGTTCGAGAAAACGGTTTGTCAGCCAGGCATTTGTGCGTGAAATTTTGCCCGCACCGTTGACCGGCGTGTCGTAACAGTTGACACCGTGACGCAAGGGCAATAAATACTTCCTTTGTCTCGAAAGCCGCACCCTACGCTTCCAATGCCGGCCATTACCTGGCCTACATAGATGGTATCGCTGATTAATGTACCCAGAATTAACGCATGTCTCACTTACCTACCGCGAATATGCGCAAAAATCGCAGCCGAGTCGTGTGAGGTTAATCGATTTATCCGAAGGGTTATAAATCGTAATCGGTAAGTCGAGAGTGGGGACACCTAGGTTCCCTTCGATCTATGAATCCAACGAAAAAGCAACCTAACCTCCAAATAACCATTAACCGGCAGTAATGCGATAAGATTTATCGACCTATTGGTCGTTCATGAAAATGAAGCTTACAATACGTAAGATCTAAAAGTTTCTTCTGCTAATGCACTTGATACAAAGGTTACGTAAATTTCAGCAAAGGTGGCTTTGGATGCCAATTGTGAGACAAAACCGCGTGCTTTTACAACTCAAAAATGGCACTGTTACCATTGATTTGAGATTGAAAGAACTATTTAAATCTGATGGAATCCGAAATGTGGGCACCTCCATCGTTTATCGCCGGTGTTTCTCTGTCCTCGAAAGTTTCACGAAAAGCCATACCGCACCGACAGCGATGCCGATGCCCCTCGACGGGCCATCGAGCTTAATTGGCGCCAATTTGCCCGAGCAATTTAGGATCGCGACCCCTGACCGTAAACGCACGTTTCGGCAGTTGCGAAAAAAGAAACCGTTCGCGAGAGACAGCGAGCGATCGTCCAAGATCTTCTCTTTTTCACAGTTCGTTGCTCCTCAAGGACAAAAAGTTATACATAAATAAATCTCTGGAGAAAGAAAGGCCGGCCGGTGCTCAATCGATGCGCGTGCGCGAGCTGGACCATGTATTACGTATATCAGTTCCATATATCTCCCCCCTCTCCCCCCCCCCCCCCCGTTTAGATCCTTTTCCTCATTGTTTTCCCTCGTTAACGCGGCAACGGGGCGGAAGAAAGTTCGCGGGACAGCGGCCCGTCCCTCGGCAACGCTCCCCCCCACCCCCTCGTTCGCGAGATCGCCAGCTCCCCCTTTATATTTATATTTTTCTGCTCTGTTTTCGTGTTTTTTTTTCTTCTTCTTCTTCTTTAAATACCATCTTTTATCGCCGTCGTCTATACATACTACGTACTCGTATTAATTATCGTTTATTACGTATATCGTAGATTGCGTGTATACAAGGTATAAACTAAATAATGTCGATCTAAGTTTTACAACACAGCACAAGAAATTCGCCGCGGCGGAGTTCTCCGACGTGTCAGCCAGTGGACGGCCGGCGACGCGAGCGCCAGCGTGGATCGTCCGCGACGTAGTCGATCCGTCATCGATCGCGAGTTTCGGCGACCGGGCCGACAGATGGTGTTCGCTTACCGCTTGGCACGCTTAACCGCGCTCGACAGAATGTTTTGACTGGGCGGCAAACGGGGCGAATGCGAGAACAAAACGAATGTGATCACAGATGACATGCCGCTCGAACATGTGACTAGTGATTACGCGTTACGTTAATTACAAGGGCGACCCTGTTGGTCTGTTTCAGTTTATTTCACCGGAAACGATTTTCATTTCACCTCGAACTCTTCTTTCATTGAATATTCAATTCCGATCTCACATACATGCTGTAAAACTCCAATTATCCGAAAGCGATCTTATTCCACGGCTTGTTTACCGAACTTACTACTTGGTCCAGTTATACGGACCTCTTGTACTTGGAAGAAACTCAACTATAGTCGCTCAAGGCCACTTGCTGTACCGTGTGTCATGTCAGACACGTCTGCTACTTTCGTTTCACGCCATCTCTCAAACGCAATGGGCGGAGCGGCGAGACGAAATATGGGGAGGTGAGGAAAACCCCTCAGCAACCTTGCGCGATCAGTGATTTTCTTCAGACTATAGCTACGGAGAACTATCAGAGCATCAGCTTGGAAGAAACGAATGGACTCCCTCCAGTTATCCGAACGAAAGATCATAGGCGGAAAAGAAATTAGTCGACGCGTTCGGATTAATGCAGTTCTACTCTAAATGAAGATCAGTCTGGATCAGATAGAATGGCAATAATGAAACAGAGCAGCAGGGTTTTAGGGATTTTAGATACAACTAAATATATTTCTGCTGATTCCAATGCAGCTGAGATTCGACTGAATACTTTACGATAATTGACAGTGAGTTTTTTGGCTGAAGTTCAAACGCGAATTTCTCAAAGAGAGCGAAGAGGTACTACAAGGAAATAGAGTTTTCTGTTGGAGGGTTTTGCTGTATAGAGTCGCTATTAAGGTGCCAAGCGGTTTCATGCCGAAAGCATCTTATTCCAAAAATACGCTACGAATTACATCACTTGGTAATTTGGCCTCGTGTCGCGCGGAGCAGCAGTAAATTTTCGGCGACCGTTCGTTCGCGAAGATTTCTCGAGCTTTGGTCGTATCGAGGATCTCTCTCACCGGGGTCACTCTTTTTAATCGTCGTTTGCTATGAATATTTACAGGAGAACGAAAACGCTGCGAAAGTGTAGCTGCACGGTTCGTTTCGAAACACACACTCCGCGTCTCTACGTCGAAAAATGGCGTTTCCAACGGCCTATAAATATGTGCGAAGGACATCGTCCACATAGTAGCGCTATTTTGCAACTTTCTTAGCCAATTATGAAACTCGAAAACGGAGAACGATCCCGCGAACATTTGAATATCGAAGAAAAGGATCGCGATACACTAACGATCGTTGGCAAATACCTTTTTTCGAGTAGCCGCGATACTTTCGAATGTCACGCTTGGCGAGAATAAATTAATGATTACGACTGTCTCCTCTGACATGTTCTTCAGGCAGTATACGATCGTGGATGAATTACCGAACGAACGATAGCAAAGGTAACTCTGCGAGGTGTGTAAAGGGAAGAGGGATAATACAAGTACACACGTCGAGGGTGCAAATAAATTATGAAATTTTTATGAAACTGACCTTGCGATGACACTGATGAAGAAATGTCAAGTCGTTTCGATTCTGCTCCGCCGGAGGCCTTCGCCCTCTCGAGCGCTGCTCTCATTCTTTCGGCACCGCGGACAATAAATCCCATTTCGCTTCGCGATACTCAGCCAAGAGATACGTGGCGTTCGGCGGGTCTGATCGATCACCAAACATCACTGGAATTTAACCAATTGCTTGCGCACACACTGATATTTTTCACTGGTAGCCACGAATTTTCCCTCGTCTTTTCCTTTCCCGCCAGCGCATTCATTCCCGGGCTGGTCGGCGGCGCAGGTGTTCGCGGCCGCCGATCTCTTCCTTTCCTCGGTTCTGTTTTACTTTCCGCTTCGTCGGATCCTCCCGGCACCGGAGAAACACACACATTCGAAGATCACACTTGGCACGTTCGCGATTCCTAAATTACCCTCGCTGAGCCACCGCGGTATTGTAGAGAAAAAACTATCTAAACGATCCTCTAAGAACACTAAACCGCTCATCTACTCGCTAAATAGAGACACGATCGGACGCGCCCGTCCGTCCGCTATTTCACTAACCGCTCTACGACTGCTACGCGTGTACGACGTAAGAGAATAAATAATAAAACGCTTTTACTAAGGTATATTCACGCGGTATCTCCTCAGAATTCTTACTCGCTCGTCCCGTGCGTCTCGCATTCACCCTTAGCCTTTCTCACTTTATATATATAATATGTATATATATTTTTATATATATATATAATATATATTTATATGTTATATATCACTTTACACGCTTTTACGGGCACATTCACACTCTACTTACAACTAGACTCGACCATTCCGGCATAGTATCCACGACTTTCGTGACTTTAAAGTACGTATATTCCTTTCCCTCGCTCGCTCTCTTTCTCTCACTCTCTAGCTCTCCTTCTTTCTTACTCTCTCGCTCTATCTCTTTCTTTCCCTATCGCTCGCTCTCTCTCTCTCTCTCTCTCCCCGTTATCTCTAATAATTAATATATAGGCTTTAGTACAATTACATTCGATTAAATGTAACAGAGGTTAACGCGGTTCTGATTAGCATGTGATCCAGTTTTCTTCCGATTATCGATCCAATCCGATCCCTCTTTTTATTCGGTTCTTCCTCGGCGTTCCGCTACGTTATTACGATTATAAGAGATCGCGCGTCCCTATAAATCTTCATCCGACTCGTCCGTGTGTCCCGTTCCGTTATTCCGTTTCCTCTGCTCCTTCCACTCGTCTTATCTCGCAGTCTTCCCTTCCCTCTGCTCCTCTCCTACTCGCTCCATCGTCCCTTTGTCATCGTGTCCAGTTCACGTCTTCACTTCCATCCACACTGACTGTCGGCTACATCCATTTCTCTCTCTCTTTCTCTCTCTCTGCCTCATCTTCCTCTTTTCGTTTATTTGGTACGAGCAACTTGATTAACACGACAAAATAAGCGTCATTGCTGTTTGTTGGGGTGGGCTGGGCGGGGTGTGTGGGGGAGGGTGTCGCATTTTGGAGGTCATCGGGGGTTGCAGGGCTGGCGGAGGGCAGCGGGTGTCGCGGGGGCTTCGGGGCTGGGTGGGGGTGTTTTTTTGGGGGGCGGCGGTGTGGGGGAGGAGGTAGTGCTGGAAACAAGGTATTAACGACCCTGAGAGAGATGAGACCTCTTTGGAAGTTCCACTCCTCGGGGCTCTCTCAACCCTGCGGCGAGGTCTGCGGCGAGATCTCGGTGTCGCCGTCGCCCGAGCCTGGCTCGCCCTTCGTCTTGTTCTCCTTCTTCCACTTCATCCGTCTGTTTTGGAACCAGATTTTGATTTGCCGTTCCGTCAGGCAGAGCGCGTGAGCGATCTCGATGCGCCGCCGCCTGGTCAGGTATCTGTTGAAGTGGAACTCCTTCTCCAGCTCCAGGGTTTGGTATCGGGTGTACGTTTGTCGTCCTCGTTTCCTCTCTGCAACACGGCCAAGCAAAACGGCACTCGTTAGCATCGCGTTTCTAGTCGCCAGTTCGCCTGGTTATCGGAGACTCAGCCGCGAATCGGGGCCACGGGTACAGCTTCCTCGTGCAACCTCGCTGTGCGACTGATCGCCGAGAATATTCAACGAATAAGCGGAATCTCGTTAAGGATGAATGTATCACCGTGACCTTCATCGCGGCCAATGTCTGCTTTGATAAACGCGCGAAAATACTGGGTACGAATCCCGCGACCCCTTTTATCGGAACATGGGTAATATTTCATGGAGGGGTCTACAGTGATATAGAAAAAAGTAGGAGCAAGCAAAGTATATTTCGCGGTCTTTCGTTCCCCGGCATCCCAAACCGTTCGCAGAGCCAAGGCATGAGGAGGACCAGTTGGATAGCCTCGCGCGGTCTCCGGAGGAACACACAGCAGCCCGCTATCCGGGATATTTAATGAACGCTGCGCGCGCCTTGCAACCTGCTTCGGCACGCGGGAAATTTTTGTGCCGTCCGGCTCGCAGCTTCGAGACAAAAATACCTGTTCGCTGAAGAAAAGCTCGAGAGCGCGGTGGTTACGTAGGCGCGGTTCCGCGTATGATAGATACCTTACAGATATCCGTGACATGATCTGCGCTCGGTGTGGCGGTACACGAATCCCGAACCGAGAATATTAATTGTGCTTGCCAAGGGAGGAAGGGAAAGGTAGAGGCACGAACGGACAGAGAGGACCAGCTGGCCTCTACACGCGTGTACGCCGCGTGTATGCGATACGCCTCGCGATCTCTCGGCCGGGCATAAGCTGAAAGGGTTAGGTTGGAGCTGTTGCCACACGAGCGCCAAGAGGGCAAAACGAGGATATTTCAGAGTGGTACGAGGGAGGGAAAAAAGAAGGTGGAGCGGGGTGGGGGCGAAGGGATGAGGGGAGGGAGGAGGAGGAGGGTGGAGAAGGAGTCGGAGGAGGAGGAGAAAAAGAAGAAGAAGAAAACTCCTTGGTGAGCATTCGAGGCAAACGCCGCCCGTCGCGCTGTCGGCCGATGAAGACGGATGGCGACTCTCCTCGGCCGAGAGAGACGGAGAATTCTTGGAGGGCTCCGCGTCGCTCGGACGAACCGAGACAGAGGCCCGAGGGACAGAGAGCAACTCTGGGAACATGCCCTCTTCTTCCACCCAGCCTTCCCACCCGCCCTTCGGCTACGCTCTCAAATTAACAACATACCAATCTCTAGCCTCCTTACTTATAACTTTTAACCATTTGCCTAGCATCCCCGTGCTTGGCCTCCTCGGCCGCAATTATTCCCCACCAGGATATCTCTCCACTCTCTTTGTCCTCTTTGCTATCTGTGTATTAGGTTCGCGCATACGACGAGACAAGGCGCCTAATCGCCTTTACACTCAACGGTTAACGGAGGAAGAGTAATGGAATTTGTCGCGCCAACTTTTTCATCATTATTCTGAAACCAGCACCCTTTGACGCCAATTCCGCTAGATCCTCTCCTTCAACTCCCCCGGATGCGTGTACCAGAGCTTCTAATAATATTGACCCTTTGACGAGTGCCCGCTTCACCTGGACCGTTTCCAGTGATAAAGCGCGCGGGATCAAAAGCGAAACACACGTGGACAAAGTTGGAGTCCTAGCTAGCCTATCAAAGGATACCCGGGATAAACATAGATTCAGAGTTCCATCAAAGAAGCTGGCGAGGCCCGTGCGCGAGCGCTTCCACTTGGACGCGCGGCTTATTAATGTTCATTCGCCGGGCGGTTAATGAAGGTGGCTCTCGAGAACGATCTACATTTCGACCCAGAAGATCATCAAAGCGTTCACGGAATAATGAAACGCCTCGGAGTCACGCTCGAGCTCCTATGCACCGATTAGTTTATGCCTCTTTATCGATAACAGCCTTATTACCTAATTGCAAAGGATACACGAGCGAGGGATTTACGTGTACAATCGCGTACCCGCTGAACACGAGAATCGCGAGCTGCCGCTTTGAACCGGCGCGGGCTAACGCCCGACCCGGCCCAGTCAAAGGGCTTCCTAATAACGATGGGGCATCAAAAGCGGTCGTTGACTGATTCCAAGTACTGGCGCATGAAACTGCTTCCCTATTAAACTCCGTTTGTCACGCAGAGAAAGATCGCATCTGCGGGGTACATCAGTTTCCGCGTCAGATAGTTGCCATTAAGCCGTTCAGCGAATGGACCCAGTATAAAAGTAGACGCCGACTTGGGAGCCGCGCGGTAAAATCTGTTAACAAGATTATTCGAAATTTGCCTTAATTGCCGATTGGAATACTTTACGATGGCATACGCGTGAGGCGTCAGCAACGGATCGTTCGTGTTAACTTCGCCTCGAGTACCCATTACCCTAATAGCAAGGTAGCGCAGGGTTATTGGCAATATCCTCTCGGTTTAAATATGCAACGGTCTCATTCAAAGTCGATCGATTCCATCGCATCGGCGAGGACTCGAATCTTGATTAGCCTCGCCTGCCCGCTGAATTAGGCATCGGACAGTCTGTTTTTGCTCGTTGGTCAAGCATGCGGGCTTAATTAAAGAGGCGTTCTCTGTGCCCGGCAAGGCGCGTGTAGCCGTAATGCGTACGGAAAACGGCACCGTGTATGATTATGCAGGCTCGGGGGACCGTGAACCAGAAATAGGAAGAGGCTGGAGTCGCTTGAAAAATAGAGAATGCCTAAGAAAGATTTTCTCAGAGAGCAAATGAAGCTGGCTGTGCTGAGGAGTACCTAACGCAAACTAAGTAATAGGGAACTAAACTAATTGCAAGATTCGAGCAGGGTTCGTTCAACTTGCCACCACGTTGTAGAAAATTGCTTTTCGCAAAGAAGGGCATCGTGACGCAAGAATCAAGGGAACTATATCGGTTCGAATCCTAGGCGCTTATAGGAGTCCTTGAGACGGTGCGGGAGCGTTATCCGCGCGCGTGATCTCCGGTGAATTAATCACTGCCGCGGAGTCTCGCTGGCTGGAAAGAATTTAATGGCGTTTTCATCGTGCGAACGCGTCGTGGGAAACACGGCCACGAGGAGGCGAGGCGGAGCGAGGCAGGACAAGGCAAGGCGAGGCGAGGCGAGGTAGGGCGAGGCGAGGGTGCGAGACTTTCTTTCCCGTTGACCACCAACGAAACGCTCCGCGATAGTAAGGAGCAGCTGAAAGAACGCTGCTTGAAGGGCCGGCAGCGCGAAACCGAAAGGCGAGAATTTTTTCCTCCGTGCTGTTCGAAGGATGTATCAGCGAGGAAGAGGCGCGGGGCGTGTTAAAGAGGTCGATAACAAGAAAACCTGGCCCGGTATCCTCTCGGTTTATGCTGAACCGGCGTTGCCGGTGCTCTCGCGGACGGAGGTGACTTTAAACGCGGGGCAATAAATTAACGGCGTTGGGTTACGCAAGGATCAAATGTCCCCTGGAGTATGCCCGAGAGATTTATGGGTCTGCCTTCACTGGCGCAGCATGAAGGAACGGAACGGAACAGAACAGAACGTACACAACCGTACGGGCTTATTATAGGCTAGTTGCTCCGCTTCTCCGCTCCTCTGCTCCTCCGCTTCTCCGCCGGCCGGCTGACTGGTCTGAAAGACCCGCCGCAGGATACACGCAGGACTTTTCAGACGAACAGCTAGCCGGATGTTGTAACCCGCTAATAAGGCGCGGCCACCACTCGCTGCCCAATTAAGCTAAGCTTTACGTGGCCACCTTAAGGCCAGGCCTTGAAACGCTCTTCGATTAGATACCCTAGATATCCCATTAATTTTATCGCTCGCCCTCTCCGCCTCCGTCTCTTTCTTGGCTACGCGAGCCCGCTGCTTTATATGACCGGTCGACGCCGCTGACAGAGGTTCAGATTAATCGCGAGGAATCCGGAGAATCGCCTTGGAAACCGTTCCGCCGCGGATATTTCGGGGATTCAGGTGCCTTCGACGCTGGTACATTCTGCCGCGGGTATTATTCCCGCGGATATCGATAAACAAGACGATAATTTCACCGCCCGTACACCTCCACTGTGCAATGCTCCGATTCGCACCGCCGTTCAACAAGTATTGCGGCATTCCCATCCATTCGCGAAACTCGGGCCAAACGTACGGAATAACCCGGGGATCGAATAAGTCGAAACGTCTCCGCTGGCATCCCTTTAATCCCGAACACGTGATCGAACTTCCTCCAGCTCCCTGTCCGCATCCGTCTCAGCCTCCATATATTTTCAGCGCGGCTATCCGTCTTGCTTTTTGTATTTCCGTCCTAGGCTGCTTTATGTCACGTTGTTTTCGTTGAACTTTCTTCGCCGGGGGAGCCTCGGTTTTTGCCTGCCACGCCAGGCCGAGTCACCGTAAGGCTTCCTCCGCGTAGGGGTCGCGCCACGCCGACAAGATAACCTTCGTTCAGGAATTTCGACGGTTGTTTATGCGCCACCCGTGAGGAGGGTCGCATTCCTTCCTCGGCGAACTTCCTGAATCTTTGATCGAAAAAAATTATAAACATTCCGCGGTGCCGGAGGACCGCGCGGAAACGGGCAAGCGGGGCGCGACATCGAAAAGCCGCAGCAAGTGGAACAACCATCCAGAGTCTTTCGGCCCGCGATCCAGCAGCTGGCCACGATTATTCTCGTCGAGGGTACTAGGTAGCACGCCAAAGTGGATGGTGTCCTAAGCGTGGAACAGCCACCTGGGGCCGAAGTGTAGAGGACGAAAGGAAAAGGAATTCAACAGAAGTCGCCGCCGAGCAACGCGGAGTAAGAACCGTCAAGTCCAACCGACACTCATAGAGGGGACTTAGAAGCCTCCAACGAGAGCAGAGTATCTGATAGAAGAGAGGCCTACCCTCTTCTCCTTCGCCTTCCTTTTTTTGTCTTTCGGCCAGACGAACAGACAGCCGGACAAGGAGACGGAGTCTGAGAGCCCGGAGCAGGGCTAGAAGGTCGAGATAATGAGCGGCGAGAATGGCCCAGCACGACATATGCATTTGTACGGAGGATATCACTTCGGCTTATCCGATGTCCTACTTTGTCCACCAGTGTCCCTTTTCATTTACACCTGCTTGTACCGGGTTGCAGGGCGATCCTCGTGAGAAATGGCCGCGTACGATAGTTAATGCGACGCGGAACTTATGAGTGACTCGGATCTGGCGAGGTTTGCCAACTCTGTACGATCGATTCGCTACTGTTAACTGTATCAGATTACTCTTACTTTCAAAGATGGAGCACGAAAGCAGGATGAACATTCCTTTGCAAAAGGAATGAAAGATGCGGAGCTACCTAACTCTACAGAGAAGAATGGAAAGGATTCGTGTGCTACAGAGCTGTTAATAATGAACACGTTTAACCCTACTATACCCCTCGATTGCTTCACCACTAGCTCCAGCCTCCCAGCAATCTGTTTGAAGAATTTTTTGTGGGTGCCTTCCGAAACGCCTAATCTGTGAGCGCAGCGGAGTCTCTCGTCGTCCCACTTTCACCCCCAGTTTCCCCCAATTTCGAGGCTTAATTTATACGTGCGGAGGTCCAGCAGAAACCCATATCCCAGCGCCCGTATCGTCCATGGTTGTCTCGGGAGTTCATGGCGGCGGCCCAAAAAGCAAACGGACATAGGATTTCTGTGGACTCATCCATCATCGTCATCCCGTCCCTACGCCCTCCTCCCACCGACTTCCTCTCTGCCTTTCTCCCTTTCTCTCGCCTCTCCTCCCCGGCTGGCTCTCTCCGCTCCTCTCGTTCGCTCTAACGTCATTTCCTCGACGCTCCTCCTTTCCTGGCCCACCGGGCTCCGTCCCTTTTTGAATATCTCACGAAGCCGCCATCGTTACGGACACCAATCTCGCGTCTGGCAACGCGGACTAGAACGGAACGCATTTAGAGATGAGGAGCCTGAACCCCGCGACCCCGACCGCATACCTCGCCCACGATCTGAAACTGCACGCCCGCCACGTGACACCTTGCCATTTTTTCCAGGGTAAAGGGTATTGCTTGCGGGTGTCTAGGGTTTCGTTCACAGAGATGATTCTCGGTTGGCATGAAGGTAGGTCCACAGATAGGTCTGATAGCTAACAGAAATGGAGCTGAGGAGCAACGAAGCGCAAAGTATACCTAAACAAATTTGACGAATCCTTGAATTGAATCGATCTCTGAATCTATGTAGTCCTAGGGCGCTAGTGGGATGAGCCTTAGTTCTCATACTTTCCACGAATTTAAAGCTCAAAGTAGAACAAAAGGCTATGTAGTAGGTACCTACCACACGCTACAAGCCGCGTGGGCTTCGAGCGGACGAGCACCACCCTCGTCCATAAATCCTCTTCATCAATTAATCGAGCAAGAAAAAAATGAGGCGGACCAGGGTGTATAGGTAGACCACTTTAATTCCTCATTACTTGCCACGGGTTATTGGCCAGTTACGTAGATATTCGCGCGATTAATTCGACGGTAATGCGGCGGTCTTTCGCCGCGGAGCTCGACGGCGTAAGTTCGCTAAGCATTCGTGTCGGTGCTCGGATTACATAAGAATTGTGGCGGTGGTGCACGTACACGAGTACGCGATAACGGAAGCCTCACACCTATGTAGCTGCACCGCTGCATGCTTATTTACCGTAGGCACAAGGAACGGGTGAGGAAGGGCAGAGGGGCGCAAGAACTCGATATCATAAATCTTTTCGCGCACGAGGATCGCAATTATCTTGCGCATTAAAAGCATCGCCGGTGTGGATGGGTTCCTCTTCCTACTGGTCCTGACCGTCGATCGACCTGTTCGACGGCGAACGATGCCCCGGTGTACACCGACAATTACGCCCGGTGCCACGGTCCAGATAGGTGGAATTCAATTTTGGTGTCCGTGGCGGGTACATCAAACGGTTCTACTTGGGACTTTTATCTAGGATCAGGCAGAGTTTTTTAGCCGGCGTCACGGTGCTGGAACTTGTGAATTATAACCCTATCGCGGGTTCTTTTTTGTAGCATTGCGATGGCGTTTCACGCGCCACGACTATGAGAAATATCATGTTTTTTTCCGTATGATAATGCGTCTACAGAGATAAATCGGCGCTCCCCAGGCAGCGTATGCTTATTCCTACGGTTGTTACCTACTTTGTAATTACCAATGGTCGAAGCCACCGTCCGAGAGCCGTCCGCTCGCACCGAGGATAGTTTCGAAGTTCCTCCCCGTATCAAGCTAATTGGCTCGGCGCTGATGCGTTTCCCCGAGATTCGTTCTAATTTAATCAGCCTGGCTGATCGTTAAAATATTCGCTAATCAGTCGCTATCCGCATGGATCTCCAGCAGCGGATAGAAATGACAACGAACAATTAAATTGAAAACGCACTCGGGTTCGTTGCGAATGCGTCCGCGGACTCGGATGACGACGCAATCTCGGCAGAGGTACTTCTAACGAAGGCTTTATTCATACACGGAAACATTCGTTATTAGGAAGTAATAAAGCTGTTTCTGTTTAAATAATTCGAGCGCGCAATTAAACACCGAGCGGAACGAGAGCCAACATTCTTCCGAGAGTTTAGCAGTTTTTAAACATTATTGATGGCACGATTAATAAAGTCTTAATGGGACATAATCTGTCACGTGACTCGACACGTGAGGGATTCAACGAAAGCCTCGTTGCGTCGCTAATGGCGGGGCCGAGGAAGCGCTAAAAGAGGCTCTCGCGTTGGGAATCGCGCACGCTCGCTAGCACTTCGTGATGTTCGGCAGTAAACGACATGCGATGTGCACTCGGCAGCCAACTATGCCAGCGGAATTCCCTAACCTATGTAACGCAAATGTCCCGCAAAAGGTGCCAGGAAATCTCGCCGGTTTCACCGGGGCAAATGCCCCATGGAGAGCACCTGCATCTATAAAATTGAGCCATGCATTATTCATGGGGATCCTGGCCGCTATAGCGCGGCTCAGCTCGGCTAGTGTTTTGCAACGTGGAAAGAAACGGGCGGCCACCGCCTGAAATGGATAGGCAGATAAATTGATATGAAGTTTATATCGTGATTGGTAGCCCCGTAAGGGTAATGGGATCGACTGGCAACTAATAGACACCGGTGGAACTGTGGAGGAGGCTCGCGCGGGAACGTAGAATAGGACACCGACGAACGGCCAAAGAAAATCGAAGATCACGGGGATATCGAAAGAACCTGGCGAGAATCGAGCGACTCCGACATGGAAGTCGATTGAAATTGCCGCAAAGGGGTGGTGGTAGAGGTGAAACGAGGAGAAACTTTTGCCGTAACTCTGTTGCTCTTGGAGGTTAAAGATTCTCTGCTGAATCTAAATCCTATGATGATTAGATGCACCAAAGATGGTGCGCGTCATGTGTCCTTATTTTTCCATGGAAGACTAGGAGGAGCCAGTGGAGGATCGATACGTTTCCTACGTCAGGGGAAATATATACGGTTTTATGATGCGAGAAAAGACTTAAGCGTGCCGACATCTGTGAGCAGATCCGGGCACTCGATCCTCTGTCTTCCTTTGACTGGGAGCGAAGTATGAACTGGCATCGTCATCGTGAACCGGACCTTTTATCGGCCAATCGGGCAGCTTTGGTACCAGCTTCCAAACTTAACCGAGAGATGGTCTCCAGACAAATTGGGTTGTTGTTTACACGAACCCCGGGAAAAGTGAACTTGACGCAAAAGAAACTACCCTAATAATTAATCTCTTACTTAATTCCTTTTGTCGCGTGGAGAATTAAATTTTAAAAGTTAATGAAAACTATGGCGCGTTAATGTGGATACGAATCCAAGAAATGTTACAGATTAAATGACAAACTTACGTTAAAAGCGGACAACGTTGAGGATGCAGCGAGTCTCGCAAATGCACTATTTCGTAAAGTTAACGAAAAAAAAGTAAGATCCTCGTTATTCAAGCCGGATTGCAAGGAGACTAATGCCGGCTGTCTCCGCAAACTTCACCGAGCAACTGAGCAACTGAGCAACCGAGGAAGGGTAGTAAGAAGGGAAAAGCGGATGGAGGAAACGTTTGCGGCATCGAGGAAGCCTGACCTTGCAAGGTTGCGGCATTTCTTTGGATTTGGAGAATGAAGACCCACGACGACGGAAGGGAGTAAGGAAATAAGAGCAAACGCAGCGGGGTGCTGAAACCTGTGCTCTTACCCAACCGGGGACAGATAGCTCGGAGTTAAGGGGAACGGCTATTATCACTTCGTTATTGCCGTCATAAATTTCCAACTCGTTACACCGGAATTACCCCTGCGATCCTTTACAGTCACGGACGGCTCGAGAAAATTTCGGTAAACCTCTCCCGCGCTACAACCCTGTCGTATTTCAGAAAGCAGGTGGCTCCCGACTCCATCTCGTCCAAGTGAATAACGATCATAGGGAGAAGACCTAGGAGAGTCTATCTAGCAACTCCTCCCCACCCTTCGAAATAGATTCTCCGGCCTACCAGAAGCGTTGACTCGTTTTTCTCTGGGTCAGCCCGACCCCCCGAGTACCTAAGTAGCAGGATACGCGAAGGTGAAAACAGTTGTACCAGTTTCGCGCAACATCGAGCGGTAACAAGAGGCCGCGAGTTATCATGGGAATAAAAGTGGATGAGTCTCGACTCTGGCAGGCCGCGGAGCCAACGCGAACGCAGCCAGCAAGATAACTTTTATGGGGGGGTACAGCACGGTGTACGTGCGGTGAAACTACCGGGCTAAAAGGTCAGGGCAATAAATAACTCGGGCCGTCGGTATACCTAGAAACTGGAGACATTATGCCAATCTTGGCTCGCGAAACCGTACAAATGTGGTCTAGTTTTACCTACTGTTGCATAAATCTGAAAGCGGCCGACCGGCTACCTGGCCTCCTCTCTAGAAACCTTGCTTTCTACGAAACCTTTTGGTCACGCGGCAACGAACCTTGAGCCTATTTTCGAGAACCTGGTCACGTGTCCCGATTACGCCGCTCCGTGTTCGCGAATATACGATTCCGCTATTTCCTCGAGATACAAGGATTTTTTGCGCGAAGGGAATTGATGTCTTCCAAGTGGCTACAGAGGTTAGCCAGGGAGGTAGAGAGAGGACGCGAATGGAATAATTTGAATGTAAATAAAAGATTTAACATGAACGCTGCTGGGTTTATATCTCTGTGTTCTCCTCTCTCCTCTAAATTTATGTAAATACCTCTTTCTGACCACGTCGTAAAGTAGATACTGTCGATAACGATTTCGTGTTGCGCAGCTCTTCATTGAATTTAGTCATCCCGCGTGGGAATCGGGAACCGGTTGCGTTTTACGATACTCTTACGCAAATACTTGTAAAAGATTTCTCTCGCTAATCGTGCAGAAGCAGAATGATGCACTTGAGGCACACCTCTGCCTCTTTCCGGCCCGTAGAACCGGCCAAGAGTGGTGTAATACACGCGACGAGAAAAAGTTGAGATTGAACGCGCAGCTGCATCTTACCGAATTGACTTCTCATCCACGGGTAGAGCGGACTGGGTAGGTTGGCACTGGCCGCACCTTGAGGAGTGCTCTGTTGCTGCTGACTAAGCGGCGACGTGACCACCCCTTGGTGTTGCTGAGGTTGCTGCTGCTGCTGGGGATGCATGCCGGGCTGGGACTGTTGCGTGGCCGTCTGCGACTGTTGTTGCTGTTGGTACATCATGTGCTGCTGCTGCGGCTGGATGTGCTGATGCTGCTGCTGTTGCTGCGGATGCTGGGTCTGCTGGGGTTGCATGTGGGGATGCTGCGAGTGCATCTGATGGTGCATCTGTGGCTCGACGAGAGGCGGGCTGTCCGGTCCATCGAGCACGCTACCCTGATGATCGACCGCGGCCGCCTGAAGCTTGCAACTCGCGTAGACAATAGGAGTGGACGGATGTCCGTTCGGGGTGGGCGTGTGGCCCATGTGGGCCATACCGGGGCTGGGGGATGTGGACCTGTAGCCACCCATGCCGTCGATGCTGCCGTGCTCCTGCTGATGCTGATAATAGGTCGCGTTCCGCATATCAATCCGATTGTAGGGCGGAAACCTCGGATAAGGCATATCTTGCTGGCTGCCAGCGGCCCCATAGTGGTGGCCAGGCACTCCCTGGCGTAGGAGACTAGGGTCGCAAGGGTCCCCGGCTTGCTGAGACTGCTGCTGAACCGACTGCGTCTGCTGGGGCACCTGGACGGCGGCACCGTAGTGCTGCTGATGCTGATGCGGGTGTTCCACCCCGCCATTGCGCAGGTCCGGGATGTACGAATTCGCGAAGTACGAACTCATGCTACTGTCCCACCTGTCCCACCTGCTGATACCACCTTGATCTTGTTGCGTGCTCTCACTCTCCGTCCTTTTGTGTCCTTGATCAGTATCCACCTTCCTATTTCACGTCTCCTTCCTTCGTCCCGGGGCAAACTCTACGGGCGTCCTTTCCTCCCTCTGTTCTCCACCTATATCCGTGCGTTTGTGCTTTTTGTACTCTCTCTTCCTGCGAACGGACACACTGGCACGCGTGCTTACGTATGGATATCTATTACTATTTATACATATATGTAATATCACCTCCGTCGCGATTCTCCTCTACTCGCGCACTCTCTCGGACGAACACGCGCGCGCGCTACACTCTTTGTCACACCACCATCACCGTCAATCACTTCTGTATCATTGAATTCCCGTTAGCTTTCCGCTTTTCCTCCTCTTATCACACTGGGCTCACCGAACGCGAAAGAAAAACCATAAAACTGGAGCACTACAGAACCATAAGTTATCAAGCTGCTGGCTCGTAAACGGGGCGGAGGGAGGGGGATGGGGGGAGGGGGGTATATAACTTGTACACGAGGCGGGGAAGATGGTAATCAGAGTTCTTCGTCTTCTTCGGTATGGTACCTTCCTTCAAAGCGCCAAGCCGCTCCAGACACGTTCCGTTCCTCTGTCCACCCTGCTAATGAAGTTGTGCCGCACCTGCAACACCAAACAGACACTCGGTTTTAATTTCACGTACGCCTCGGGTGTAGAATGATATGAGTACGTATGAAGGCTAATAGGTAACCAGGTACGGTTTCTTTCGGGTGTTTTCAGTACCGAGTATTCGAGGGAGCTTAGCTCCGAGACGAGCAAAAGCTCCGTTCGCTGATCTTTGTCCGACGAACCGAATGAACCGAGTGGAGTTTGACTGTGAGTGACAGAAGGCGAGGTACACACGTGCTCGTCACGGTGACGGCCATCGCCCAGACGCCGAACTTGCCCCGGGCCTTCTGTGTGGGCGGGCTAAACGATCGTTAAATTTGGAAAAATTCCCGTCCATTAGGCAGCATGGCTACTGAACGCTTCGCCGAGATTCCCCCCGACCTACTAATTTTTTTTTTTTTCTTGCAACCGCCGCCGGAGGTTCCGTATGTCTCATTACTACGCGTAACTAGAAGCACACGGGTCTTTCTTTTTTCTTTGGTATTCCAGATCAAACGCAAGTTCCGGGAATATGTACGAGACGTGGAAGAAGTAAGAAGTACATTACTATGACTATTGATTGATTTCAGTGTGCGTTCCTGGTGAACGTTGTTGCGTAAAAAAATTGTCTTTGAAAAGGCATCCGAAATCCGCGGGTTGATTAGCGATTTTTAAGCGGATTCACACATATTCGTGTCAATGGTCTCTTTGTTAAATTGTCGGTAATTGACACGAACAAGGGTGAACTGTCACATTTAAAAAACCGGGAAACCTTATTTTTCACCCTCGACACTGACGGCACTGAACCGTCACGGAAGTGACACGCGTGACTTCGCCTTTAAGAAGCTTCGAATCGCGAGCGACGCGTCGGTCCCTTATCCACAGCATCTCCTCGAACCTTCCAAACCGATCTTCCTTCCGATCGCGGCCGGAAACCTTCTATACCGACTGCACGTCATACTTCGGTTTAAAGTTAGCCGTCTGACTCACGTTGTACGGCCGGTCGGGAGGCACGAGTCTGTGTAGCGATTGTTTCAAACCACTTGGCGGAACGGGAGAAAGAGGAGATGCTACACGAGACCAGTAAATTGTCCATGAAACCTTTCCCTTCTCACTGGCTATTGGTAGCGATGGCTTCGAACGATGCAAAGTGAGACTCCCAAACCACTAAAATCCCTTAACGGGTGCAACAGTTCTAACACCGCAAGCGGATGGAAAATTGATTTCACGTTAACTGCGGTGAAACTTGAACTTGAAATCTCCCTCTTACCGAAACATCTACATGTCCCATTACCCAAATCCTGCCATTAAAATACTTATCAGCTTTATTGCGATATTTTCTGGAGAAGTTTCAGGGTAGAAAAGTGAATATCCGTCGCCATCGACAGCGATAAGAGAGAAAAAAAAGCAAGCCTCTGAACAAAAGAATCGAATGTACGGTGCGACGGTATTGTGGGCAGCACGGTGGTCGTGTTGATAATGGTAGGGAGTGTGGGTTGGGACGCGGGGGCGGATGTACAAGGGATCGTTGGAAGGTAGGCAGAGCGGGTAGGGTGGGTAGGGTGGATAGGGTGGCAGGTTGAAGGGCTCGGGTGGAGGTGGGGCCCTTGGGGAGTTTGCTGTACACGGGAATGGGTCGGACGCGGGACGATCGCGATTAACATTCCGGCCGCTGGCTCGCTGTTCGCGCGGCGCTTTCATTAATTCCAGCGTATTGATTCCCCGGATTGATGAATGGCTGCCGATAGCGATTCCATGCGCTCCGTACTCCCCTCTTTCTCCTCGCACGCCGCCCCGGATCGCGTATAAATTCTACCTCTCGTAGCATTTTAACTCAATTCCCGCTTTACTTTGGGACTCCGCTCCGCGCAAGTCTTTTCCCCCGGAAACAGCCTTGTCCCCCGGACCGTATGTCTCCCCCCTTATTTATTCACCTCCCGCTCTCTCCTGCCGCGATAGTGATAGCGGCTTATGCCTCGTTTCCATCGAAACAACATCCTATTACCGTCCTCTCTCCACCCTCCGTTCAATTTTTTGCCACGCGCTCGAACGAAGGCTAGAGCCTACCGGTCTGGGCGCGATTAGAGGCGATCGGTGTTACGCCAGCCGTGTAATAAACCACTTTGGAATGGAAAACGTCACGGCTCGGTGTTATCGGGAACGCTCGTGTTTCATTGTTTTCCGCTGAAAGAGTTTCTTGCTTTTCTTCCTAAACGGAGCAGAATTTTAATTACACGCCGGCTGTTCGTAACGGAAAGCTATTTCCTGCCGATGGAAACCTCGGGGAAATGGCGCGATCGAGTACCAGAGACCGAACCCCCACTGTCGGTCTAGATCCCCCGTTCGGGCGGGCAAGATTCTCCCAAACACCCCGAGTTATAGGGATTTTTGGACTTTGCTCGGTGGTGACACCGGCCGGAAAAGGCATAAACTAACTCGGCTGTTTGAAGGTCTAAGGAGTTCTTATTATTGCCGACAGATGGCGATGGTGATAGTCAGAAAGAAGTGGAAAAAACGGGGTGGAGCGTGTCTGACAGCTGGGTGGGTTCGGGGCCAAGGTGATTGAAAACAGGGTGGAGCGTCACGTGACGCCATAGTTGGATATGGAAGTGACGTCAGGCAGCTATGATGGCCTCTAGTTAACAAAATGGCTCCTGCCCGGGATGTTTCTTTGTCTCTCTGAGTGGCTGTTTGACGATCCCCGTTATCAAAGCCTGAGGGAACGTTTGTGTTCCGCTTCCGCAAACAATGTTGGTGGCAAACACCTCAAATTCTACTTAATAAATTAATTTTCTCTTCGATCAATTGTTGTATGCATGTGTTAGGCACTGTTCGACACGAGCAATCGCATTTCTTGTTAATAAAATCAATAAAAAATTAATTTAAAATTAGTAATTGAAATATGAAAACAATTTTAATTTAAAATTAGACATCTTTCGAATACATATTTATGTAGATTGAGACAAACTCGAAAATTTGGCGCGCAAACCGACCCAATGGGGACAAAAAAATTATTCGCAATAAAGAAAGTGATGGAACGAACGATTACTAAAGGGGACGCATGTATTTGAACGCGAATGCTCGCGCAGTCATGATCCCCGAGCGATAAACTAATGGATGCTAATCGACCAACAGAATTGTCCCGTGGTATGTAATCGAAGCTTGACGATCGACCGCGTCCGAGTCGAAAAGCACGGGCGCGATCGCCGAGCGGCGTAGATGAAGCGGTCCGATTAAATAAACGACGCGATATCGCGGACAGCTGGTCCACTAAAGATTGTCGGCCCATAAACGGTGGCAGGATTTGACAGTTATGGGCCCCGTAGCTCGTGCGAGCCGTTCGCACGCCGTAAAACAGTCGTAAACTAAAGGAGAGCTCGTAAAACGGCCACCCTCGACGCGAGCCACCTACGGGTATCGAGATGTTCCGGGGAAGGAAAAAAAGGAAGGAACAGAAAATTGCGGCCTTGAACGCATTCCTGTTCCGGCCGTGTCGGACCTGATCCCTGCGCCCATCGATTTCCTCTTCCTCTCGCACCGCAGTTTCACAAACTCCCTCAAGCGCCGTTCGACTTGGATGTGGGGACGTTTTTGAAAATATTTTACAGACAGAACTTCGATTACTTGACAGATATGTCTGCAAAGTCCTAAGTAGGAAATTCTTGTAATTACTCTTAACCCTTAACTGGTGTACTGTTTTTTTTTTTTAAACGTAACTGGTATCTTGGGGTCGTGGCAGACCCCAAATAAAAAAGGACACAGAAATTTGTAAAGTTCACGTTGAATTAGCCTCTATGAATATTTTAATGTATAAAATAATAGAAACGTAGAAAGTTAAACTATTATTATCAAATTAATTAGAAATTCAGTTTACAAACTTAGACAACCAAATATTTTGCAGCGAACCTTGCGTGCTTGAATCGGATATTTCTCACTTTTTCGTTTTTTCTTTATACCTAAATGAAATATTTTTATGTTTAAATTCAATTTTTATATATTCATGTTCAAGCCAAAGGTGTACTGGTCACGAACATATAATAAAAAATTAGTTTCTTAATGTTTGACTACTATTTTTTTACCGTCAAACACAAAGTGATCCGATTCGCCCTGGTCTACCCTATTTTTTCGAATAATTAACGACCCATCGCTCTGAAACATTGCCTGTAATTTTTTATTTTCTTCGGCTGCTCATCGGTTGTTAAAAATCAGAGGGATTGCTAGCACGCGAAAGCACCGAGAAGGATAAATATTTATGGCTTCATAATTCTTGTAAACGCGCTGATATCATGTTAATCTAATTAGAGGTTTATTGCCGGTTTCATTCGAGGGAATTAATTGTACGCTATTAGGTTAAAATCTGCGTTATAATGAGCAGCCAGCATTCAGCGAGACCGGTTTCCAGCAAAGTGACGCGTAACGAATGGAGAACTCGCGACGGCGACGGCGGCGACGGCGGCGGCGGCTTTTCGTACCACGACCCAGTTCACCCAGCCAATTCGAATAGAATAATTATCTGACTTTTTCTTTCCTAATAACTCCCTGTATACGAGTAGCAAATTAGCTGCTCAGCTGCGCGTTTATCTCCACCTGAAATCAGGCTCGCGCTTCCATCCTCTTAACGCGTTCGTTCAACGAACGAGTGCCGGCTAGTCGCTGCCAACATAATAGCATGTATTACCGGTTTCTCCACGCGATCTCGTGTAATTCCCCGAGCCAACAAACAATCGAACGAATTTCAATCCATCCTTCCCATCTCGTGTTTATTTCCAGCCGCCGGTAATTGATTCCCCGTAGATTTACTCGAGCCGCGAGAACATAATTCTTCCGATCGATCCGGCGAATATTGGTCTTACGGGCTACCGAAATTTAATCTCCATATTCGACGAAACAATTGTCAACTGCAGCGGAGTCTGAACGGTCGGAGGTAGGTAAACGGGATCGAAATGGGCGCGAATTGCCGGGAATTCAGATTAAATGGAACGAGATAACAGTGAGTCACTTGCGGTCTTATCGTTGCATCCCTTCATTGCCGCAATGTTTCGCCACCTCTACAGCGCCCATAAATCTGCGAAACCACGCTACGCCTGCGAGATAAATAGAACGGAATGCGTTCTGCTCGACGATATTATCGGCAAAAGTGTTTCGCGCATCGCCGGCGCAGGCTAAATCTTTCTCGGGCCACCACCACGTCGCTTCAACGATACTCTCGAGTGGATTACGTTTACATGGACTCGGGTCGCACAGACACCACCGCGCTAACAATCAGTTAGATACTTTAACCGGTGTAACGAATGGACCGTTTAGTGGGCGCGTAAATGATGGAGGAGACGCGACCGAGTCGTAAATTACGTAAGTGAAACGCGAAGGAGAACAACATCTAAGAGGCATAAAGGAGTCAAAAGAATGGCTAAACATTTTGTGACACCTCTTCGTCCCTTAAAGAATTAAAACGTTTACAGTCAGGATAAACTGTACTGGCCGCTAAAGGTTACCCAGAAATTACCACCACCGTGACCTTTGGCTGCCACTACCGTGCCAACTCTCGCCTCTTGGCTCCACCCAGGTCGTTAAAAGGACGGAGAATGCAAAGGGAAGGGCAAGGTGCGTTGGAGAGACGGAGGTCCGCGGCTACCGAGGCGAAGCTTCCCTGTTTGATCCGACTACAGTAGCAGCGAGAAGCGATCCGCCAAAAGGAGGAGCGGAGAAGTAACGGAGAAAACCGGAGGAGCTTGGCGACGAGGGAAAGCAACGAAGGATACCGTTACGCACGGTGGATGGTGTCCAGCTGGCGGAAGGTCGAGTCGGCATTAAAGGGTAGCCGCGATCAAGGTTTCGAGCGGAGTGCTGGTTCGAAAAGGATCGGCGGTCCGCGCTATGTATCCTGCTAGGGGTGGTGGTGGTTGAGGCGCGTGCACGCATAGGCGGCCGAGTACGCACACGCCGGCAGGCAGGCAAGCAGGCAGACCGGTGAACGGAGAACCGACACGCCGGCGGATCAGCCAAATGCTAACATGCATATGCGATTAGCATAATCGAGTCGGCCTGCAGGAAACCAGTTTGCAAGGCCGCTCAAAAGCCGGCCGCCCAATAGCTTATGCCGCTCTTCGCGGACCGGCACGCACGCCGCATCCGTAATTCCATTTCCCCTACCGAGCCAGGCCGCGGCGACCAGCGTCAGCTGACCGCGAGAGGAGACCGGACCTGGGACTCGCTAAGTCTTGCCAAGTCTCGCCGAGTCTCTCGCGGCTGATTGCAGAATCTAACGACGCGACCTGGCGCTAGGAATCTCGCGCGCATTCTTCTTAAGGTGGGATCAGACGGCGCGTGGATCGGCGAGCTGGCTTGGCTCGTCTAGCTCGGCAAGTCGACTTGGCGATCCGTGACCGATCAGACGGCGCGTGGTTCGGCGAGCTAGCTTCGCTCGTCTAGCTCGGCAAGTCGGCTTGGCGAGCCTTGGGGAGCCTTGACGAGCCTTGGGGAGCCTTGGCGAGCCTTGGCGAGCTTTGAAGAACCTTGGGGAGCCTTGGCGAGCCTTGACGAGCCTTGGGGAGCCTTGACGAGCCTTGGGGAGCCTTGGCGAGCCTTGGCGAGCTTTGAAGAACCTTGGGGAGCCTTGGCGAGCCTTGACGAGCCTTGGGGAGCCTTGACGAGCCTTGGCGAGCTTTGACGAGCCTTGGGGAGCCTTGGCGAGCCTTGACGAGCTTTGACGAGCCTTGGGGAGCCTTGGCGAGCCTTGACGAGCCTTGGCGAGCCTTGGCGAGCCTTGACGAGCCTTGACGAGCCTTGGCGAGCCTTGGCGAGCCTTGGGAAGCCTTGACGAGCCTAGGCGAGCCGAGCCATGACCGACCAGACGGCGCGTAGATCGGCGATTCACGCGCAAATATCGCCGAACCACGTGCCGTCTGATCCCACCTTTACAGATTGCGACCAACCCCTTCAAGCGCCCCTTACCACGGAACAAAAAACACGAGGGTGTTGACTGGTCCGCAGCCTGCGAAGACTCGTTGCCGCTTCCAAAACGGTGGCGCGACGGCGCAGGTATTTAATAAACAGAGATACACAGGCGGCCAAGGGCCTCTGGGAAGGGAGTCACGGCCTAGGGGATGAAGAGGGTCGAAACAGTCGGCCATGAACGTCGCAGATAAATCCCACCAATGCTCCGCTAGCCGACGATATGTATTACACCCCCTGCCACCTTTTACCTTCGCGCACGCATTTTTTCCTCTTCCATTTCTACTTACTTCGACCGCGGGGTCAGTTACCACCAACTCTGCCGTTTTTTTTTCCCTCGTCTCTCAATTCCGCATTCCAGATTATCAACGGCCGTATTTTTCAACGAGCTCCCTCTTTCCCGGTGTTTTTGTTTTCCGCTTCCCGATCGTAGGTACTCGCGCCCGATAACGCTTTTTGTCCCGGCAGATATACTCGTTTCAATGAAACCTTTATCGGGCAACGCGTGGTCAAGCTTTTTCACCGTTTTTGGGAGCCGCTCGCGGACAGTTTCTCCCCATGGCATTGAAAGGTCGCCCCTCGGCTTTTACCAGCCGAATATTTCTCCTATTTACGCTGGTACTGAATAAAGCTCGCGAGTCTACATACCTTCTATCGCGCATTAAGATTTAAAATTACTATGGCGGTTTTTTAAAAATTTCTTTGTAGAAATAATTTACTGTTTTCATATTAAACTTTGATTAGATACCTACCTTTAGTACAATTTCTTAAGAGACTATAAAAAATGAATAGAAAAACATGCATAAATTTTAATATATTAATTAATGTTCTGCTTAGGCCTCTCACAAAAAACAAAAGTCGCTTGCGGGATATGTGATTATGGAATTATGGAACAGCTCTGAAATGCAATTTAATTTTTTTATAAATTATATCACAGCTTCCGTTGCACGTACAGATTTTTTCAACGACATCTTTTTTTTTAAATACGCTCGAAGAACTGTCTATCGTACCTACGGATTTTCAAAACTTTTTCTTCTAAAGCGCAATATTTTTTTGTAAAAAATCAGTACCTAAGTAGTTTGTAAATATGATTTAATTTTGATTTCAGAGCTGCCGTTCCAAAGTTACACACCCCGCCAGAGAGTTACGTTCTTTTTTTTGCGAAGAATCTAAAACAGTAAATATAAATATATTCAATTTTATCTATGATTTTCTATTAATTTTTTTTTTCTTTTATAATCCCTAAAGACATTGTACTAAAAGTAGATAACACAATTTTGTATAAAAACTGTAAATTAATCCTGAAAAAAATCTTAAAAAAGGTTTATTTTTTAAATCTCCCCCTTAATATACGTTTCTGAAATCAGCTCTTGAAAATCTTTTAATAAATTATCGCGAGCCTGCAGCAGATTGTCGGCAATGAGTTACGCGCCTTCCGCGATCGATCATATTAATTTATTCGCCGGGACAGCGAAGCTCTGCAATGACGAATAGACAGCGACTTTGAACGTCGAAGCACGATCGTAACCAGATCGATTTCACTACCCCCAGGGGCGTGCGTCCGGGGCACAGTCGGCAAGCGAACGGAACCAGTAAACAGAGGCAAGAGAAAGCGGGCGAAGAGAAAAGCGCGGGACGCCGGAGGATTCGCTTGTTGACCTAAATGAGCTGCTCGAATTTTGCGTGTCTGCCTCGCAGCGGGGTGTCTGCCACCTAGAACTCTGACACCCTGGCTCGGAGCAGCCCCCGTTTATCTACCCCCGCCGTTAGCGTCGCGCTGAAAGGCCGCCGAAGGATCGCAGCACGCCTAACTTTCACATTTTTTCGTGAAAACTTTTTTGTCTACGAGCCTGTCTGCGCTGAAATTTAGGGCGGTCAGCTTTCACTTCTGAACCCGGGCCACGGTCTCGTTTCGTGCGGCCAAAAGTCGTCTAATCCTGCGAACAGCGACTCGAGGCGGTTCCACGAAAACTGCTGAGACTCCAGATAGTTCCTTCGGCTTCTCCACCTTCACGAATATCTTTACGCTAAGTCAGGGCATCCCTGACTCCGCGCAAGAATCGAGAATCCCTTTCGATGAGGATTAAAAGCTCGCAGAGGGGATGAGGGATTTTTCAACCGCCTCTAACCTTTAAAAAATGTAACGAAGGCACACGGATGCGCGTTCGTCGGTCAAGAAAGCGAGAAGAGATAGGATCTCGCGTTATACAAGTGCCTATTGCATACACGCGGGTGAATATAAAATAGCGCTAGCCCGTTGCCTGACTGTGAGAACGTCGCGTTTCACTCGAGCGAGGAGGTTGAAAGTTCGTGGCAAGATTTCACGAAATCTAAATTCCACTTCGTTAATAAGCGTCCGAGGAAGCCCGCCGTATCTAGCGGTCCATCTGGGGGCAACGAAAGTTTTCTAAAGGGGCTTTTAAAGTCGCGGCGAGATAGAGGAACGAAGGTAATTCCTCGCGGCACAGAGTCACGGAAATTAAGCAACAACGAGGACTCGTTCCGAAGCCCGGTGAAACTGGAATTCGTCCTTAACGGCGGGACATTTAGATCCTTGTCTAGTAGAACCTACTTGCACTGTTAAAAGAAAAAGAATGTAGGCAGGAGAGACGCGCTCACGCGTTGATAGCGGAATGAAAAAAAGTCTAATTATTTTGATTTACCGTAATAAGGCCTTAACACGATTTCCCGCGATTTAAAGCGGCTAATTAGAATTCATGACGCAAGGTAGTTGCCTTCCAGAGGGACAAGCTGAAAGGGATAGGGTGGCGGGATAATTCATAATTTATGGATGTGTGGTTGACCGATGAGACGAGGCCCATACGTGCTCCGAAAACACCGGGGTATCCTTCGTTACGTGTAACATTAAGGTTCATTCGTCTCGACTGCTAACAACCCTCGAGGCCTCGTTAGAAAGTGCTCCCGTTTGCACTTAAGAGCAAACGTTTCTAACCAGAAACTTCTGGTTTCAATGAAACTTCGCGTGGGAAACGGGGAGCAATAATTTTTCTTTTCTGCGGATATTCAGTTTTAAGGGATGAAATTCCCTGTTATTTTTTTTAAACATAAGTAGGTAGGGTAAACGCACCAGTAAATGAACAGTTAAGGCTAATGAATGAACACTATTATAAAATTATGTTTGCAGCGCGATTGATTCCACGTGCTGCAAAAATTGTTTGGATATGAAGCAAGAAATGAAAAGAAGTCTCTAATTAATTAGTTGTTTACTTTAATAACTTATTTTACTGATTTTAATAAAAAAATGATCATTCACTGGTACGTGTTCATTTACTGGTACATACACCCTACCATAAACTGGGGTGACTTTGCCCGCCTGGGTAACATTGCCCACTTTTCGGAAAGACTTTATTTTATTTTATTGTGAAGTAATTAGAACAATGGTGTTTTATAATCGATAGCAATAATTTAAAAAAAAAGTAATAGCGAATTCAATCATATGGTAATTTTTCAATGAGAGTAAAAAAGTGGGCAATGTCACCCCGGCGGGCAAAGTCACCCCAGTTTTCGGTGACTTTGTAAAAATTTTAAATGTAAAACTTGAACAATTTTTTATGCTATCAAACGAAAAATAAAGTCATTCATTCTTCATCAATACTCTGCGAATTTAATAAACAACGGGATGGGTTCATAATCGAGTAAGAAGTCACACAAACAAGCACGATTTAGTCGAGATACTCGTGAGAGAGTTTGGGAGGACTCGAGTTTGGAAGGAACGATGGAATTGCAATGAAGAGATCGAGGGTGGAAATTTGAGAAGGACGCGAGCGGACGCGGACGGAGCGAAAATTACGAAGGTGAGCCTTTATTTCGTCGCGAGCGCGAGGGGTTGCCTACAAGACCGTCGAGACGCGGCGTAGAGTAGAAAGTTTTGACGCCACCCTATAAATCAAGCTGCAGGCTCGCTCGGCCGGAACGTTGTACGGGCTCACCCCGGCTCGAGAGTTTCGCTCACCGTATGTCTCCTTCGCTCTCGGCACAGACAGCTTGTACAAGGTGAGTCAAAAATTCCAACAGTTCCAACCCGCCCCCCATCCCCCACCCCCGCGGCCGCCCCGACTTTGAAATAATTACCTCGGAGTTAATTTATGTCGCGACTGCGGCCCGCCGCCCCGGGGGAGACGGCGACGCGTTTTTCCGAATTAACGCGCGGCACCCTCGTGAAAAAAAATTGTTCGACTGATAGTTGCCGGGGCTTCGCGCAAAGAGGGAGCGAACTGGGGGAGTAGCGCGGGGTGAAATCGTAGCCGCGTTGAAATTCAACCGTGAGAACTGCGGGCATTGATCCGCGGGACCGCGAACTTGCATTCCGGGGATTCTTTTTTCTTGGAAAAGTGTTGACTGGGAGAAGGAATAAGTTTGAGAGGTTGTGTTTTTCGCTAATATGAATTATTGAGGACATTGCAACACGAAGGGTGCAGCTTAATATTTATCAAGTTCGAGTAAATTAGAAAGAAAAACTATTTATAAAATTATTGCTTTCACTTAAAAATTAAAATTGAAAAGAGAACATTACTTAAGTGAAAAATATATTTTTTTCACATAGTAGGTAAGTAGTAGTTATTGAATTGTTAATTTTCTGATTCTACTTCTGAAGAAAAAATATTCTATTATAAAAATATTAATATTAATATTTCCATCATTATATATTTACAATAAATCGCTAATTTTTTTATCAAATTTGCATCAAACGTGCACCAAACCATGTACAATTTTTTTACATACCTACCTATAGGTATTACCGCTCACTAACTCAAAAACTGTCAAAAATAAATCTGCACCCCTCTTGCTATATACAAGTTCCGCAATTTTTATAACAGAATTTGCAACGAAACGGTATCTGACAAATTATTCCCCAGTAACTGGTTCACACAATAAAGTACTTAGGATAATATAGGTAATTGCTTGAGAGAGATTAAAAGGAAAAAGGCTGCGGCGAAATAGGCGAATGGAAATTTGTGTTGGCGGCAAGGGAAAGACGAGGGCAGTCGGCCGTTTGTGGGCGAGCCAGAGATATCGCGACGCGATAATCGCGGAAATGCCCGGTGCGAGGGGAACGGTTAGCTCTTACATATGCCACATACACATGGCGGATGCGCGTGAAGCGCGGGGACACGAGTATCGTTCGCACGCGTTACAGATATTATACAATTAGCAGATATAATTAGTAAATGGGGAGCGAATTATCTTGGATCGCGCGCTTTTAACGCTCGCATCGTTTATCGAAAGGAAACAGCGTTGCCTGCTCCCGCGAAATATATCATCGTCTGGATGTTACGAGGAGCACGTTGAATAGATCGAATACCGATACGCGGCACAAAGGCCGCGAAGAAATGGAGCGAGCTCCGTATAGACACCTATAGACGCTATGCCCGCAGCTGGAAATTCTTTCCCCCTTGATAAGGGAACCGGTCGATAACTGAAGGCACCAACTCGAGAAAGTCACGGTACTTGGATCCAGGTTGTTACTCGTAATCGCGTCTCGATAGTTATTATTGATCAACCCTTGAACATTGAAACTTTCGAGCGAAAGAATTAGGGTAAGCAGGCCAATAGATGGACAGTTTAGCTGATTCCGAAGTTTACATCAAGGTGTTTCTTAGAAATATCTGTTGAATTAAAAAAAAATCAAACGCTTTGCACGTAAGAATGTATAAATTTAAAGAAAAAAATTCATGGATTTAAAGATAAAAGGATGAAAATTCTACTCAAAGCCCCTATCACCAGTAGATGGACAGTTCAAAACCAATAGATGGACGGGTGTCTGGCTAGACGAATAAAAGACTTATTAGCTATAGTAGTTACCTAGATTAAGTTCTTTTTTGTTAAAATATAGTTTATTTCATGAAAACTAAAAACGTATGGAGTCTTCATTGGCAGAAAACGGTGCAATAGGTTATGGGCCCAGGCCGCAAATAAAGTGAGGTTATCTGTAGCCTAATGTGGCCAGACGTTTCACGAAAATCGTACATACAAATACATTTTTCGCATAGAATTTTTTTTTTTTTGATAAATATGTTAATGTCTTATAAAACCACAATTGTTTCTTCTACAAAATAAAAAAACAATAATATAGATTAAAACTCTAGAGTCTAGCTCTTTCAATATTAACGATTAACCAACGATTCGTCCATCTACTGGGCCCCGTCCAGCTACTGGCCTGCTTACCCTATGCATTATTACAAACACAGAAAGTTAGACTGAATTCTGCGACCCGGCGCTAAACTGAAAAGAAGTAAGATGAAACGGCCATGCCTGAACACACTGCTCCTCTAGCTAGCCCGTGATCCTGCCGCGTGAAATACGTTTCCGGTGGCTAGCTGGACGCGGTGGAAATCGCGTGACGGATAGACGGATAGACGGGCAGAAAGGAGCGAGCACGGAGGAATAGGTGGCCCGCCGAGGAGCAGACGCGGGAGAAAAGGAGGAAATTGGGTGGAGTAGCTGGTCGGGGGCAGGGGTGAGAAGCGAGGATTCGGCTGGCTAACGGCGTGGAGCGGTTGGTTCAGGGTTGGTATTGGATGCTGCTGCCTCGGCGAAGCTCACGGTAGGGGTACAGGGGTAGTTTGACAAGTTGACAAGAGCACAAAGGCCGCGGCGGAGCCGCAGAGGTGCAGGACGGCCGAGGGAAGGAGACGGGAGCGGGGGGAGAGGGTCGGGAGAGGGCTGGCACGGGGAGGGTGAGACAGGGGAGGAGGGGGAAGAGGGAGAGGAGGAGGAGGAGGCGTCGCGACGCTCAGAATCCGACGGAGGGTTACCCCGCATAGGGTGGTAGGGGGATGAAAGCCCCGGCAGATCCAACGCCGTGAACAAAGGCCGGCTGGCTTCACCCCACTGCCTCTCTCGGACTTTGGAAACGAGATCACCCATACAGCCTGATCGTTGCACGTGTGCGTGCCCAGCGACGCAGCCAGCGAGGGAGTTGGAGTTTGCTTGCTCGACCCGATAGATACGGGCCGGGCCTAATATCGAAAGTTCCTGGCTCAGGCAGAAACCGTGCTTAATTAAATCGGAAGTCCGTGAGAGATAACCGGCGGCATCCCTCCCCGGACCGACGCACCAACCGTGTCTGGAAAACACGCCGCCTAGAGTCTGGATACCATTTTCGCGACCAATGCGCTTCCAGGGAGCCTGTTGACGCGGATAAAGCTTCCAATAATAAGATCTCTCGATCCGGTCCTAACACCATAGTGATGAAAACATTCCCACCCTCCGTTCCTCACCCGAACCTTAAAGGCTCCTACACACGGTGATGCAAGAATCCATGAAACACTGCATCATGCTACATGTTGCTACGTGTGTAGATCGGTTTCCGTGCTTCAGCATCAGAAGCAGAACTGGCATCTTCCTCATCAGCTAGGCGCGTGAGGAAGATGCAGGAGTCATGAAACCTGCATCGTGATGCATGCATCAGTGTTTCACTGCAACATGTATCAGCGTCTGGATGTCCCTTTAAAGCTTCTTCCGATCTCGTTGCTACAACACGTTGCAGTAATTTACTAGTCGTTAAAAGACCACCCCGGGAGATGAATGAATCCGCGCTGGGTCGGAGCGGAGCCGCGTCGAATGGAAGGAATCAATAGAATACAACGTGAGATCAGCGATCTGATGGACGGTTCGCGGTTCCAGCGATGTTTCTAATGATCCCGGTGGCCCTTTCGATCCCGATAAATCACGCTAGCAGCTCGTAAACCGTAAGGGGTCCCCGGTATACGTGCACGTATACGTGTATCAATGCGGAGTGGCGGACACGCGAGTAGGGCAGTGCAACGAGGTAGGGGAAGCAGGAAAGACTCGGTACATCGTGGTGAAGTTATGCCGCGGTATGAATGGAACGCTTTTGCGGAGCACGCCTTATACACGCCGGTGGTTAGCTGAAATATTTATTGCCTTTCGAACGGGTATCGGCGGCCCGTGGTATGCCATTGTGAAAAGTCCTGCGAGTTGTTCACGGCCACGGTTCGTATTATTTATTTTTTTTTTTTCTCTTTCTTTCTTTCATTCCGACTATCCATCCTCATCGGGGGTTCACGCGTCAGCAACGTTTTAGGGGTCGCCGCCTCGGGAACGTTCGGGAGCTCTTTGACTCCTCTGTCTTCAGAGAGTTCATCAATTTCGCTGCGGCAATGTAGATTAGATTTGATTCATGAGCCCATTAATTTCCGTTAAACGGTTTGCAATTAGTCGTAAGAGTGTGATAAGCTCTCTGGCTCTGAAAAAGTCTGATTATTAGGCTTGCTACAAATGACAGAAGCTAAGGTCGGGGCCAGATATATTGGCCGGTGAGTTTCGTGAGTATTCTCAACGTTTTCTGACTCGCTTTCACCTTGCCAGAAATAGAGTGAACCAGAAGTGGTGGGGATAGCGCAAAGCTCTTGACGTGTAGGCCAAACCGAGTTCTTAGCGTAGAGATACACACATCAGAATAGGTGTGCGTTAGCTGTGAAAACGAATTCACCGGCCAATATATCTGGCTAGGTATTCTATTCTTCTTCTAGCACAGCACTAGTTGTAGGCTTATTTTGAGAGATGAAATAGGAGAGACCTTTTCTTCTAGGTAGCTGCGCGTGGAAGTATCAATTTGTAGAATCACCTTCAGAATTCTAGACAGATTTTGGAAGCCGCGTTCACGCGGAACCCGCCATGCTGCGAATCGAGGACCCCAAGCTGCTCCGGCTAGCTACCCCAGAATTAACGGAAACCCGTGAAATAATACACCCGTGGGCTGGAATTAAATCAGCCCTCGCAATCTCAATCGTTCCAGGAACCATCTCCGCCAGATTACGTGTCATTAAAAGGCGATCGCGGAGCTAATAACGCGTTTCATCCACGATGATCCTCAGCATCTAAATCTATTGGAGTTCGAATTTCTAAGAGACTCATGAGGGCAATGAAGAAATTGGAAAATAAAACTCCTGCTTGTAAAAGAGTCCATTTTATCCATTTTACACGGAAGAAAAGGGGGTCGATCCTTGCGTTTTATTGCTCGTGGTTCCACGTGGCAAGCGACTACGAAGAGAGTTTGCAGAAAAACTTGTTTGCCTATAGCCGCGGTAGGACGAAATGTTCCAAGGAAAACTGGCGTGCGCGCTTGCGATTACGCAGTGAAAATAGTCCGGGAAAGGAAATTACGCCGCGGAATTCGAAGCTGCACGCACGCTGAGGAACATTTCACGGGAATCGCGTCGCGGAGACCGCGACCGTACGTTTTCTATCGATTTCCACGCTGGATCGCTACAAATCTGTACCACGGCCAGCCAACGCCGGCAATTAGAATAATTACTCAGGCTGCTGATTGCGCACGAGAGATTCAGAGAAATTTGAATCGAGGCGATTCAGATGCACAGCGGCGATAAAGTTTGTTTAAATTTCATGAAGGTGTAATTAATACGGTAACGAGGTGTAATTGCGAGGTAATAGACGGAGGGAGACTCGTTTGGGTCTAGAATTATCCGATACTGTCGAAAATTATATGTCGATGGCTTAGTGCGCAAATATTGTATGTCCATTTTTTTTTTTTTTGACATTTGAGTTTTTATATGGAATAAATTAAATAGTTCTTGACTGTTTCTTTATTATTATTATTATTAATATTAACGGGAAAACCATTTAAAATACATAAGTTTAGACAGACAAGTACAGTAATTAGAATTAAATACAATATAATAAAAAATAAAATAAAATACTTATTATTATTATTATCAACGGGAAACCCCTTTAAAATATAGAAACATAACGTTTATTCTATATAAAAATCAGATTTATGTCTCATAAATTTGTCAAAAATAATATTTTTCTTTTTTTCTAAAACGCTAAAAGTGGACATACGATCTTTGTGCACTAAGCCATCCATGTGTAGGTTTGTAGTACGTCGCGCAATGCATCCAGCAGAAGAGTTTTAGGTAAAATAAAGTATAGCAAACAAACACATTTAATACACGTTCGAATTAATGATCATTAATTTATCCCGACCTCCGAGACCTTTGCGCTTCCCCGTCGTCTCTCATCCTCGATGTAAGCTTCTCTAAGCTACTAGACACCCCGACACCGACCCCGCGGCTACGAATCTACTAAATCAGAAGCGCAGCGAAGCGTCTTCACCCCGGAGGAGTCTCGGATCACCCTCGAATTCGGGTTTCGCTCGTAGTTGCCACCTGAACGGGAGGCAAAGTTCAAAGTCTAGTCGACAGTGTCTACAAAGTGGGAATTTGCGAAAGGGTCAACGTTGCGCCTCGTCGTCGCCCCAACGATCACGTTGCCTTTCCAATGATAACATTAATTTTTTAGCTTTCATGTTCCTTTGCAACTTAAAAAATTAAACTACGTTAAATGAAGCATATTCTATACTATGATAATTTTTACTCGCATTTCCAAGCGGACCATTCATTCCACTGTATCGAACGAAGAAAGAGAAAGGGTATCGATAGTCGCGCGTTATTGACAATCGGGACGCTGCAGCAGAGTCTGCGCCGCGAGACAGCTGTTGCAAACATCGCATCCGGGAAAAGCTACTTGTACAGTGACGTCGCGACTCGCGTCAGGAGGAAATAACTTCGCGCAACTTGGCCGATCCATCAACTTTAAACGGCAACATTATACGTACGCGTGTGCAAAGAGAAGTCATGTCCCCGTCGATTGTTGGAGAACTGTTTGCCCGCTGCGAGCGCGGCGCCGCGGTGGAACGGAATATTTGCGCGCGAGCACGCTTCTGCGGTTAGAAACGTGTTCTTTGCATGTGACAATGTTGCAGACCCGCATTCTTTCCCTCTTAACGAATCCACCATTAAAACAATGCACGTGCTAAAAAGTGTTTCACGTTTTATCGTATCGCCGGCAACCGCGTCGTTTATCAAAACCCGCAATTTCTCCATTTCCTCCCAACCTGTTGCCGTGTCATCAACATTTTTCCCCCCGGATTTATCGCGGATTCCCTTGCACGAAAACTCTCGCCCGACGTCACCCGCAATTCCTTTGCCCCTTCTAGTGTTTATTCTGTCTTCGTTAATTTCTAACTCTATTCTTATACGATAGCTAATCTCGCGATCGCGAAGGCGGTTTTGTGGAGGACGCGTTAAATCCTGTGTAATCGCACTTTTTGATACGTCGTCCAGCCGATTATCCTCGGCAGGATTAATCCGTGCACCGGTGACCCTCGTCAAATCGAAGGGTTCGAAGTTCATTAAATATTTATAGGGTCGCGATACCATATCGAAACGGCAACTCTCTCCACCACCCGGACAATGGTGCCAAGGTTCGCAGTGACTGCGAAATTTCTTCGACCCCGTTTCCCCGCTAACGAGGGAAGATTCAGAACCCGAAAATTCAAAAAATTCTGAAACTTTGTGAATAGGTATGTAGGGGATTTCCATTTTCCTCCTGATTACAACGCAATTTTTTTTTATGCCTAAATTCAGTCGAATTAACCCCTGAAAATTCGGCTATTTTCCGATTTTGTGTTATAACTCGAGAACTGTGAAATAATTTCTTTATCAAATGACAGATCTAATTAAAAGAAGTAATTTTTGTCTTGAATCTTTTTTTCCATATCTTGCAGTTCGTGAGTTATAACACAAAATCGGAAGATAACCGGATTTTTCATCCTCTCGCGGTTTCCTATGTAATTTCCTATTGTGTTTTATTTTATTTTGTTTTCTTTCTTTTTCTTTCTTTCCTTTTTCTTACCTCCCAACGGCTTTTTAGGTTAGGTTGTAGAGCAGCAGTTAATGCTGAACCTCGCCTACTCGCCATTGTAATTTAATTTAATTGTAATGGTGCAATAAAGACATTTAATAATAATAATAATAATTTTCATGGGTCAATTACACCCCCTTAGAGTGAATTTTCGCAGCAAACAATAATCGAGAGGAAGTTCCTCACACATTCACAAAGTTTCAGAATTTTTTAAATTTCCGGGTTCGAAAAGTTTCCTCGTTAAGTGAACGAAACCGGCCCCGTGGCGATTTCTCGAAAATTTGATTGCACCGCGAACGTAAACAAAATTCCTGGCTTTTTCCACGGTTCTCTCGGTGGTTGGACGGCAGAGGTATCGGGATGGCAAGATGGTCGCGTGCTGGCCGCGCTTAAAAATAGCCGAAGAAGGATGGCGGGCCCGTCGCCGGTAGACGATTATGCAAGACGAGTCTGTTATCTGTTCCAGGTAATAAGGCGACAGCCGGCGCGAGTCCTTTCGCTACCCGTGTTGAGGAGGACCGGGGTCCTCCGGTGCCACGTGGCCGCCGAACACCGCCAGAACCGTTTGACCTGCATTTCAGATTTTAATCCGAGATAATGCGGGGGTGCCTTTTTACCGAGACATTTGTCTTCGCGTTCCACCGCTTCCAGAAGCTAAAACCGCTTCGCCCCAACGACGCCGCGTTGCCACCCAACGCGGACATCAGTAGGTATTTCCGGTGGATGAATATTTGAAAGATATTCTTTCGCAGATGATAATGTCGAGGGAAAATAACATCGACGAGCATTAAAAAAATCTGTTCCTCTAACATTCCTACCAACAACAACAACTTCACGCATAACAACCTGACTCGCGGCAAAGGAGTCTCAGAACCCAGAGACCCGTCCCGATCACCGATAACGCTCAAACAAGTTCCGAGCATCCGCGGATGATAAATGATCGAAGCGCCTCCTTGATCGTCATCGAGTGTCATCGAACAGACGTACCTGTCCCCGCCATGATGCGTCCTTGGTGAGGCGATTCCCGTATCGCGAGAGCGTCGCGGCACCGCCAGCAACGATCACTCGCGCGTGAAACGCGATTTTCTTTCCCGGCGACGGCTATGCAGCGGTTGATTAGCATGAAACCACGCGGCCGGGAGCGCTAGGACCGCTTAGAGAATAGAGACAGGGTGATGAAGAGAGCGCGGGAGGGAGAGAGAGAACGAGAAAGAGAGAAAGGGTGGACAGCGATTACGGGTGCGCGCGGGACAGGTCGAGTCCGCGGCGTTATCGCGGCGCGTTGTCAACCGCGAAAACCGACGACGTGAGCTACTGCACCAGCCAGACTGTGCAAACACGCCGCCAATTACGTACACAGCCGGGTAATGCTTCTATCGATACGCCCGAAGGAGACGCAAATACGTAACGAACTCGTCGGGCCTCGCCACGCTTTCCCTGGTGGCAGACACGCGGCGCTACGAACCAACACACGCCGGATTAAGGAACCTTTCCGCGAGAGCGGAACCGTTTTCGCGGCACCGTTCGAATCGGTGCACGCTCCTGACCACGATAATTAGCAGCGTGCACGCGTCCCCGGAGCGCATCCGAACTCCCCGAGATGATTAGTGGCGGCGATCGCGATCCGATCTAGCTGATAGTCATTGAGGAGACCGATCGCGAGAACCTAGCCACTGTCGATGAGGAGTAGCCTGGCGGGAGTTCAGGATGGTCCCGTTTAACGCTACTCTGCTCACGCAACTTCCCTGATCATTTTCGAAAAAGTGAAACCTTAGGTCTACTTAAGTAGGTATCGATACGGAACTGGATCGTTGCTTCCGTGAATGAGGAATGTCAGAACTTAAAGAGAACTGTGGGTAGTTAAGTTGTGCAACGGGAGTAGAGATTGCGTGGAGTACCTATTGGTCTTCGAATGAACCCACTTGAAACGGGATTAATGTGCTCGGAGAAGAGTACCTAGGCGACTATTCGGTGGGTCAGAGTGCTGGTAGCGTTAATCAAGGCAGCGGATCGAGTGACAGTGAATCGGAAACGTTGCGGGGATTCGAACTCACATCGGTCACCTGCGGCCATCCGACGAAAATCCGTGATGGATTCAAGTGCGACCAGCTACGGTAGACTTCGTTGTCGGCACGTGCAGGAAGAAATCGAAGGATGGCCTGACGTCGCGTCGTTCACAAGCGGTCAGCGGGCAAATATATCCGCGATATTCAAACGGTGCCTGTTCACACACTTCACTGTCATTCGTCGATCGGCGAATCGTCGGGCGCAGCGAACGGTAACACCTCCTCGGTTCACTCGGTGCACTCGGCTCACTCGGTGCACTCGGCTCACTCGGTGACACGTGGGAGCTGCGGAACGTCACGTTCGAGATCACGTGTCCAGCGTTCACCGCGGGACGAACCGTTCGCGATTACGAGCCCGAGCATGATTGCGGGAGACCGATCCCCTCGGAACTGTCATCGGCGACGAGCCGCTCGTCTCAGTACCGGGGCGCAGGCGGGCGGGCGGGCGGGCGGGCGAGCGAGAGCGAGTGACACAGCCAGCGCAACTCCGCGTGTCCGTGTCAGAGCTCTTCTGACTCGGCAGAAGTATCCGGACAGAAACGAAACTACGCAATGTGACGGCTAACGCGCGCACACCGCCGGCCGACTCGCGCGGGGAGAGAGAGAAAGAGAGAGAGAGAGCGCGTGGTGTGCGTGTGAGCACGTGCGTGTAGGAGCCGGAGAAGAAGACGAGCAGAACGCGCGAGCACGGGAAAAAAGGGAAACGACGCGCGGCGTTGTTGCACACGTACGTGGCGCACGCGTAGTGAATGTGTGCGGCGTGGCGCGTACGCGTGTGCGTGAACGAGTGAATGTGTGCAGAGGAGCGTATCCTCCTGTCGAGCGTGGAACGGACGAGAGCGTCGAGCTGTCAGCGCACCCCACCCCACCCGGAATCCCCCCTCGAAACAACCCCTCCCACTGTGACGAACCCCCACCCCAACTTCCAACCTAGCTTTCCTTCATACCCCTACCTTTCTCTCTCTCGCTCGCTCCCTCTGACCCTCTCCCTCGCTCCCTGAATCGCTCCCTGTCTCGCCCTCGATCGCCCACCGCCCCTTGCAACCCCTGCGACTCGTTCGAGCGACGTCGAAGAAAACCGAATGAAACGGGAAACGTAGTGAGAGGAAAACGCTCGGATTTTTTTTAACGTTGCACCACTGGTTCCCAGTAGATATCTCCTTCCTCCAGAAATCCGACTCGTTTCTCCTTTTTAATCATGACACTCTCGTCATCGATTTCTTTCCAAAAAAGGATTTCCCTGGCATCGGTTAATAACGTTTATTATATTCTCTGTTTACAAACGTTGCGCGTCTCGTTTTAAAAGATTCGTAAATATCGTGCGGGCTTTAATGTACCGCTAATGGTGCATACCTACGCTCGATCCCACCCCTAGTTCCACCCTCTCTGGAAACATTTCAAACATTACCGCGTCGGAACACCGAGGCACCGAGTGAACGAGGGCGAAAGAGGGAAAGTAGGGGGTTGAAACACGAAAAAGGGGAGCGCGTAACGCGAGAGTACAAGGAGTACCCAGGCGCGGTTACTGGGATACCGTGCTGGTCCCTTTGCGTTCGCATCGACGTAGATGGATCATAATTCTTGCTTACTTCGTGGCTGATACTGTACTCGCCCCACTGGCGGCGCGACGCGGCGTCTCCGTTGCCGTTTTCGCCCCTTCTACTTCGGTTTCGACTTTCGGCCCGTATCCTCCCTCGCCGCGGCATCGCACCGTGACCAGAGGCCACCCCATAATCGTGATAAAATGTCAGCCCACCGGCGGGGAGCCGTGTCCGGTGGAGCGGGATGGACGCGACCCCGTAATTGTCGAAAAGTTGTAAATCACCGCCATTGGCGGAAAATTTGCAGAATCTTGGTGGCCCAGCAACGGGTTCCAGCTTTATTTTTCAACGGGGACTAACGCGCGAGACGTCACGGAAATTTTGGCGTCGTGGAACGCGCAAAACATTCCCACGAAATAACGGACCCCCAAGGACGGCCACCTTTCGCCGCTTCGAAAACAATTAAAAACACCTCTTTGCAGTGTCACCTTCGCCAAGCAGAGGTTCATTTATATTTTTACGGAGCGTTCTAAATGCAAACTCACTGTTTTCCGATTTCTTGGGTGTCGACTGGGAGCCGATGAGCCGCGCGCTCTGATAATGGCTGGCACCTTGGTCCCTCCAGGAGGATTGGTTGGAAAACAGTATCCGTAGTTATTGTTCGACGCGGAGTTCCATTTCCTGCGGTGTTTTCCCCAGCTTCCTGTTCACCCCCACTATCGAACCGTGACCAAGGCCCACCCCGTCGTCACGGCGAGAGAATGTCAGTCGACAGTTGGAGGGTTGGCCCCGCGAGCCAGCAGCTTATGGATACCCATCGTCCGGGAACGAATGTGCGCTCACACACACGGTCCCCCGGTCTTTGTGTTTGCTGCAGCGAAACGCGATGCCCAAGAAACTTGTCTCGGGGGACGATTGAACCGTCCGCCATTGGCGGAACAACCGGAGGCTGACCTTTAGGGAGGCGAGAACCGAAGGGTCCTGATTACTGGCGAAACGGATCCCTTTGTCCTCTGTCCTTGCGGACGAAGGGGCAGCTCTTCTTTGTCGACAAAATTCGCCGCGTATCAAATCGATCGTACAAATATTACGCCGGGCTTTGTCTTCCCCCTTGTTCTAAGCGTCGCCCAGCGCTGGAAGATTGAAGCCGACGTGGAAAACGGGGCCCGCCGCGATGCGGCTTTATTGCCCCCCGACGCCATCGTCATTTGTTGCCCTCTTATCGCTCATTTTCTTCATTCGCGCGGTCGTTTGCGAGCCACTTGGCGTAATGGAGACGTGGGTGTCGCTGAGGAGAGCTTTCTCCTTCCTCCTCCTCTTGATTCTTTCAGTTCGCCTCACTGTCCCTGGGAAACTCGGTAATTTGTACAGCTTTCTCTGGGACTGGTGGATTAGATCTTTGGGATCTCCATATTAGGTGTCAAGCATTTCACGCTCCCAACACAGAAAGGGGAATTACCAAGTTTAAGAATGGCGGCGGAGGTGACGCTAGCGGTTGTCCAAGGGATTCTCATGGTTCCACGAACAGCGCAAGATGCTTGAAGGTGGGTTTTCAAAGAAAATGGAGTTGGCCCACGTGTGGGTCAGCGGAGTGATGACTCTATCCAATCGACTGAGCCGATTTCTCATCCGTATTCATCCTGTTGGCCGTGGGCTGAGCCGCCGCGGCCCCGGCCAGGGAAGAAAGAAACGAACTGGTCGGCCGGGGGAGAGAAGCGCCTATGATTTATGACTGCCATTACAGTCCTGATAATTATATGCTGCCCTATGGCCGCCCCCTCTTGCACGTCGCACGAAAGGAACCGGAGAGGATCGGTAGATGATATCCTGCCTGCTGACCAGCAACGCAACAACGAGTCAGCTTGAACACAGCCGGACGCGCATCGGCCCCGTTCCTCTTGATTGCCTCGATCGCTTTGATACGCTTCGATATTACGGCAGATCGGGCAAGTATGGGTTCCGACCCTCGTCGGGCAGCCGCCCTCCGCCAAATTGCCGCGGAAGAAGAAAAATTGCGCGGCTCAAATTACGCCGTGAGATGCCCACCATCTGGTGACGATTACCCTTCTTCGGTTAAGCGACGCCTGGCTACCGATCCTGATAACTTTGTGTATCGAGTCGGTGGACGCTGATGGTATCGTGGCAACGGATCTTCTGGGCAGAGGTTCTTCTCCTCGACCAAGCTGCTTCGACCCGCCGGACAACGTCAACGGCGAAAAACTTGCAACAGCGAGAGGGGAATCCTTGCCCCTAGCCCAAGGATATTTTACTTGGGCATTACGGCTTCTTCGCGAATCATTTTTACTTGTCCGAGCATAAATTGATCTTGTAGATTGGTTACGATATTAACGCGTTAAGTAATGTACCTATATTTATACCACAATGAAGTGTGTTTACTACTTAATAGGTAAGTACTTAGGTAATGCGTGGAGAAGCGTCTACCGACATCATCAATTCTCCAGGGGGAGGAAGAAGAAACATGCGACGATGGATCGACCTTTGGGGGGTCTTCCTTAAATTACGGAAAGTTTTTTTGGCGGGAGGGGGTCGCGAATTTCCTACGATTTTTTACAAGGGGAGGAGAGCAAGTGAGGTAGCGCCTTGTGTAATATTTTTTAACCTAATTTTCAATGTGAAACCTTTAAAAAAATATTTTAATAACTGAAGAAATGCAATGCAAAAATATTATACAAAGGGTGGGTAAGAAATCGCCAAAATGACCCTTACGTAATTTAACGACGGCCCCTCTTGAATTCCTAACGTATTTCCCTTCCCTTCGATATACGTTGTAGATTTCTCTTCTGCTTTTAAATTTTCTACGACTTTTCTTTTTAAATTTTTCTAGTGTGCTGCTGCTCTATGGATCGTATCTTGACGCGCATGTCTTAAGCTGGGTTTACATTAGTCCAGTCGCTGGATCCAGCGAGTGGTTCGACTGGAAATCAGGCGATATCTTGATTATTCCAGCCGTTTCTGAACCGTTGAAACTGGTAGAGCGTAATAATAATAGATTCACGCAAAAGGAGGATAAAAAAACATAAAAGTAGACTTTGGATCCAGTCGAAATCTGCTGGAATGACAGCACTGTACTGGAATCAACACACTGTTTACATTATTCCAGTTCTAATCCAGTGCTGTACTGGATCACTGGACTGGACTAATGTAAACCCAGCTTTATTCCAGCTTTTATCCTTCCCTCATTTCTTCACTATCTTTTCTAAAACGCTCGTTACATTGGGCAAGTTGTCTCATCTCTTCTTCCTCACAACACAACTGCGTCAATGAATCACTTGAGAATTTTGTACTCGCGAAGGTGCGAAAAGAAAGGAGCCCAGGGATTTTTATAACGCTCTAATAGACAGAAGAACGATGTCTGCAGGGGTGAAGAAACGAGAAATGAAAGGAATATTCCGGGCCGCGAAAATCCCTACACTCCCGCCCGTCCGACAATGGCGGTCGTAAATATCGGCGCAAGGGCTCTCCGGGTAGTTTCCTTACTACTCCCCGAGGGCCACTTATTACGCTGATTCCCTTACAAGCCACAATCATCTAAGTATTTCTTAACGACCGTGATCGAATGAAATTGACTGGACTAATGACAGAGCGTCGCGTGTACACCAGAAACCTGCCTGTACCGCGACGTTATTACCAAAGATTATAAAGACGTCTGACCGATGATTCCAAGCCCGTCTCTTGCCACCGAAAACGAGACTCTTACGAAATTAGGCGAACGCTTGGTATCGAGAAGCGGCTTCAACCTTTGAAGCATGGCGTCGTCGAGGTAGCAACTATATAGTAACCCATCAATTCCGACAAAGTACGGAATACAGGCTGATTCATAACTGCATGTCAATTGTTCAGAGGCTAAATCTGCACACTAATTTAAGTAAAAACGATATATGAATATATCGATGGCGTAGTGTACAAATATTTTATATCAATTTTTTGTGAAATTGTGTATTTCTTTATTTATGAAAGATCCTTGCATTTTCAAAATTGCTTTGTTCGAAAACGCTAAAAGTGGACGTTCAATATTTCTACTTAGTACACTAAGCTGTTGACATGTTGATATGACGTTTTTACCAGGGTTCGAAAGAGTTCTGGAACTTTTCAATAGGTTCTATTTAAAAAATGGACCGTGCAACTTTTTTAAAAATGTTCTCAAATTATAAGTTCCCATGAGAACCGATAAAGTGAAAGTTCTCGAAATAAAAGTTTTAGTTGGAATGGAACATATAAAATACAAAAATATAAATTTTTCTGTAACAGGAAATAAATTCTCAATCGTTGTAACAAATACCTACTGAATACTATTCAATGAATAGTACTACAACAATAATTAATTATTAAGTTAAATTGATATTCTGTATGTGTTATTTATTTGTATTATTTACCTACGTAGATAATTTCTACAAATATTATAGAATTTTTATGTATTTTGATTCATGTAAGTTATAAAAAAAAATATGTTATTTAGGTAGTATTCTTTACAAATTCTTTTTTCTGTTCAATACTTCTTATGAAACTATGAATTACTTGTGTATGATTTTCATACCTTTTTTTAAATAAACATGAAGAATATGATATTATATTGATAAATAAAAGTACTTAATACCTAATAGTTTATTATTTTCCCTTATCTTATGGAACCCATTTTAATAAATGTTCTAATCTAACTTATTTCCATGAAATTTATATTACATAGATTCTAAAATATCTGTTCCATGAGAAAACTCTCTAAAGAAGTTTCCAAGCGTAACATTTCTTTCAATAAAAATTCCATAGGAACAGAATAAATATTTTCTCAAACGAAACATATAAGTTCCAACAGACTTCTTTTAAAACCGAGAGTTCCAAAACTTTTTCGATTCCTAATTTTTACTCATATTAGTCCTTTGATTTACCCCAATTCAAGTATTCACATGCATTTATGAATCACCCTGTATATTCCAATACGTTGGCCGCGTAACAAATTGTCCAAAAGAAAGAGCAGAGCCGCCTGGTTGAGTATCGTTCTGGTCGGCGGTCGAAAAGAACGCCGATTATGTAACGTTGATACGTGACGAGCCTCGTTACACTCGTTACAGCCGGTGAAATATTTTACAGGGGTGGTCGAGCTGGCGAGCGCGCGCGAACAGACGAAACAAACATCCCCCGGCCCCGCCATAAATTACGGCCGCTTGAAAAAAAGAGCCCCGGTCGCCGGTGATTTGCGTTCTCGCGGCGGAATTAAGATCGCGACCCCGCCACGGCTCTTATCTTCTCCCTCTTTCTCTCTCTACTCGACCGCTGCCGTGTATTGAGACGTCGGGCGCGACTCTAACGCGGCGTTGCGTCACGCTTTTTGACTTTTACAATAATAAATCGGCAGGCTATTGTGGCTGCCGAGCATCGGCCACCGATGCTCCACTGGATACGTTCGCCGCCTGTGAATGTGTACCTACGCAAGGGCGTCATTTGCATAACCAACCAGACGAGCCGGCGCACACAGAAGCACCGCGTAAAACGTTCCCGGCTACACGTGTAAGCTCCGTCTTGCCGGGAACACGGCGTACAAGGAATGGCGGAGGATTCATGAGAACCGACCAGGTGGGATACCTGCGCTTCCCGCTTCCAACTAGGGCTGGGACTATTTGTCGAATTTTTCGGTATTCGAATATTCGAATACTTCAGTTGCTCAATTATTTGGCGAATATAATTCGAATATCCAAGTATTCGAATAATATTCGAATATCCAAGTATTCGAATACTATTCGAATATTAAAGTATTCGAATACTATTCGAATATTAAAGTATTCGAATACTATTCGAATATTATAGTATTCGAATACTATTCGAATATTATAGTATTCGAATACTGATATATTCGAATAGTATGGTGTGAATTATAAATCAAGTTCTTTAGGTTCATTTGTCAGGGTGAAATCTTATACGCTAATTTTGACCCACTTCACACCATACTATTCGAATACATCAGAATAGTATTCGAATATAGCAGTATTCGAATACAACAGTATTCGAATAGTATTCGAATATAGCAGTATTCGAATAGTATTCGAATATAGCAGTATTCGAATAGTATTCGAATAATAACATTCGAATACTGAAATATTCGAAGTTTATTCGTATTATTCGAATACTTGTAAAATATTCGAATATTAAATTATTCGAATAGTCCCAGCCCTACTTCCAACCACGTGCCGCGAACCCTCCGTTACCATTTTCACGGAATTCTTCTCGTCTTTCCAACACTTTTTTCTTCATCATTGATTAACGAATGGTGCCTCCTCGATTGAGCTTCGGGGCAGTCTTGCCGAAGCCAAACGGGGTTGTATATATTTTTAGGAAGCGGCGCGAAATGGGGAGCAACGGATTATAAAGAAGACTGGTGGACGAAAATCGGCCTTGACAATCGGCCGAGTCGGACCGCGGTTATTGTTCGCCGCGGTGCAATTAGCGCAGCATAAATCACGCGTATAACGAGACACGGCGCCCCGAAGGCGTCACACGGTGCTGTTGCGCGCGCGAGGAGACGAGCGTAGCTTCGGGAAGGAGGACAGAGGCAGAAGAAGAGTGGACGTCGACGTATATACGCGGGGGCGGCTGGCGTTCGCCAACTACGCGACGTTCCTTGGGAAGAACTTCCAACGCGGAGGACCAACTCTCTCTCTCTCTCTCTCTCTCTCACTTCGCTGCCGCCTCTTCTTCATCCTCAGGCTTCTTCGCTGCCTAGCAGTTGCCATCGCGAAGAGCGACGATGTTGCCAGAAACCCCACGCGCCATCAATCTTGCCGCGCGCTAGACGAAAATAACTGGAATTTAAGAAGCTCACGCTCGAAAACAATACGGGGCGGGTTCGCCGGTTGCGTAACAGCTTTATCGGTTCTGGAGAAATTAACGATGGACCCTCGAAAGGGAATTGAATTAAGGCTGGTTCTTTCTGGGAGCCGACGGGTTCGGAAACATTTTGAGGAAGATCGTTTTATTTGAAAATACGTCCCTAGATTATCTGGGTGATTATCTGTGCCGGCTAGCTTTGTACGACGCGTGGAAACGTCTGCGAAACGATATAGGTAATAGGTGCCGTTTAGTGGTGGAGAACTATCGATGGTAGTTACGATAGTTATCGATGGTTCTCACTATCGAAATTTTTAATAATATTAGAAATTAAATTTGGGAATCTGAATTAAATTTGTAATAATATTAGAAATTAAATTTGGGATTCTGAATTAAATTTGTAATAATATTACAAATTAAATTTGGGATTCTGAATTTCAGCCGTTATTATTTTTTAATTGACTAACCTACGATTTTCAATACCGATAATAGGCTTGTATCCACTAAGAATAATTTGCATGGATTAGAGTTTCTAACGATTAATCATGACACAGAGGAAACAAAAAAATAAACTATTTATTATAAAAAATAAAGTTTGATAATATTTTTGGAAATTAAATTCTGCAAAATTAGGCATTCAGTCACGTGACAGTGAACTCCAATCAGAAAGCATGACGTCACGCCGTGCAAAACACCAACGCCATTGTATGTTAGGTTAGGTTGCAAAACGGCATGTATGTTGAACCTCGCCTATTTATCACATAAGTTTTTTTTGTAAGTGTGATAAATAAAGACGAATTATTATTATTATGTTGTTGTTGACAGGTTCATACAACAGTGGGTTCATATTATTATATCAGTTTCATAGACTATAACCTTTTGTTATGACATAGGTATTGTAAGTTAATTGGTACTAGTTTTGAGGTTAGATTTGCGTCTTTATAGTTGTGCTTTTACACCGGGGCACTATACAATACTTGTAGTACGAGGAATTCATTTTTAATTAAAAACTACACCGAAAACTAACAATAGCAATACACAGACACGATCGTTTAGTTTTGTTTTACACGGCGTGACGTCATACAGGACGCCATGACAGTCTGCGTTTCCGAATCAAGTTTAAATAGGTTTTTGAAAACGCAAAAAAAATCATGTAAATGTACGATTTTTCGAAAATAAATACAGTTTTCGTGTAGAATAATGTTTTAACCAATGTCTGAAATTCAGTCAACTAGCCTATTATCGATAGTGAAAATAAGCCATCTATAATTTTCGATAGCGAGAACCATCGATAACTATCGCAAGCACCATCGATAGTTCTCCGCCACTAGTGCCGTTGTTATCTAATCATTATTTATAACGCTTTCCGCTATAAACAAGCGAACACTCGCGAGTGAATAATTGAAATTTTACAATTTCAACAGCCGATCGTGGACATTTTATTGCAGCGAAAAGGATTAATGCGGATCGGCGGACAATGGAAATGGTGAAGTCACGGTTCGGGAATTCCATCGATTTTCCCGCCTTTTCCCTGTCGCGACACGGAGAAATGGAAAGCCAGCATTGTGCCGGCGCCGCAATAGATATCGGCGCGGCCCGTTATCCCGTTGAAGACACATTTCGAGCATGTAACGCGAACAATTTCCAGCCATTATGCGGAGCCGCGTATTTATCGAGGCCGGCCTCGATGCAACGGAGCCGAATAAATTTATGCGCGTTTAAAAAGCGGTTAAAAACCAACGTGACAGGTAAAATCAGGCGGAAAAACGGGGCCTCTGTAATTTCGCGGGGCAGCCCCGATAAATTATCGAACACCGCGCCGACTTCCTGCGCGGCTTTGCTTTCGGTTTTCCGTCTGGCAACAACGTCTGCCCTCTTCTGTCGGTCTTACTTCCTCAGCCCTTCCGTCGGCGCCAGTGATTTATCGCAATGGAAAGTACGAGGAATAACAGGAGGGATCCCGGGGCCACGTTGCATGTCCCGCTCATTCCCGAAATAAAAATCTGATCCTGAACCACGCGCGACCATTGGCGGTCGCCTCGGCGCTCCGAACGCGACAAATACCTTCGATTTACGACGCCACCCTCTAACCAACCGTTTTCCCTCATTTTCCGGTAGAAGAATTACCGCGGGAAATGGTCGAAGCGAGGAACACTCGCCAGGGGACGAGAACTCTGAATAAAATTATTCCAAAAAAACTCCCTTTTTGGAATTCTGCGAGTTTGCGGCCCAAGGCCAAGCGGTATTTCGGGGAAACGTGTCCTCGTTCGTAGGAGTCGGCGCGAAGGGTGGCAGAGGACGTTGCTTTCCCGCGCGCGCAGCAGTCACGTTTTCATATTCCCGACCTTGAATACGAGTGTCGTGAGCGGAAATGAGTCGGGTGGGAAGGGAGGAAGGAAAAAAAGGTCGGGACACCTAGAGTACGAGAGCTCTGGGTCGTGGTGGTGCGTCCTTTGTAGCGAACGGTCCGAGTCCGAGTCCGGGGGAAATCGGGGAAAGTTTGCGCAAGAGCGTGCGGGCCATTGTAAGCCGAGGGAGCGAAAAAAGAAAGTTAAAACCTCGTGAGAGCATTGTTGGTTGCGTCACCGGCGGACTATTCCTCCCCTTTTCTCTTCTTCCTCCCCGGGTCCGGGGAGGCCTCGTGTATAATATCGAAATTTATGGCACCGGCCGCTCCGGGGCCTTGCGTTAGCTACAGTCACAGCACGGACGGAGAGCAGCTCCTCTTCAGCACCTCCTGCTTCTTCCGTCATCGACTCCTTCGCTTCTCGAAACTTGGGGCCCCTGACTTTGAACAGCTGTTCCCGACACTTTTTTCTTAACTTCAAATTTCACGCGCCGTATATACCGCTTTGTCGACTTGGAACGTGTGGCCGCGGTTTAAAAGGATTACTTAGGTGTCCTCCGAAATCGCGGTTATTAATAACCGAGGCATGAGAACTGGCGCACATGCCGGGCAGTTTGCGTGCCAAGGTAATCAGTATAATGATCAGTGGCCGAATTGACGTATCGTCAAGATAATATATATGACGGCGCATGGCGGCAGATGTGTTGCACGACGTGACGTGCTCTAACGCGTCATTGATAGCCCTCCGGTTCCTCCTATTCCCCTTGATCGCCTCTCTTTCCCTCTTTCTCTCTTCCTCCCTTCCAACCTCCTCTGCCCCTTTCTGTTTCGCTCCGCGTCCCCCCTGCCGCGGGGCCACCCTCCATCAAATTTTCCTATCACCCCCCGACCGTTCCCTTCATTTCCTGCCTTCGCAACCCTCCCCCAACCCCCGGGCCCGCACTGTCACGAACGGAAGGGACGTAATACGAGCGAGGGGAACCTCAGCCAACCAGCATCGTGGCCTCTCGGCCTAAGAACTCTGCGCGAGCCGCGCCCAGGGACAGTGCTTTTCCGGAAAAAGAGCAACATGGCGTTTTTGGAAAACGGAGAACCTGACGGCTGAGGATTCCTGGGTCTGCGAGGGAAAACGTCAGAGAGGAGGATTGAAATGGGGCGTCAGGTCGCGCTGAGGAATAGAGCTGATGTGCACCTAATATCTAAAGTTCTCAAGTCTTCTTCCGATCATTCCTGAACAGCGGAACCCAAGTAATCCAGATTCCATCGAACCGTGGCAGAAGGGGCGGAAGGTGAGCCGCGCCAAGAAGTTTCCTCGGCGAATGCACGACCGCGCGTTTAGCACGCCATCGATTTCATCGCGGACACGGGGCGATTACGGGGGTTGGCGCGAACCAGAACGCGTCGCGTCGGGACTTCCCGCTGCGGCGATAGCTACCGCGAGCTGGAACCTGCCGGCAGATTTCTTCCACCGGCAATTATCGGCATTTAATCAAAATGACCGGCCATTAGAGTATCTAGGTAGGCGATCTAGGCGGCCGATCACGCGTACAAACGAGCCGGAGGAATGCTTCCTGGGAAGCGTTCCACGCGCACCGGCGGTGGTCGAGAAGCCGGTCCCCTGGCATCCGATCGGCACGTCGATGAAATTTGTTGACGCGCCGATCGAGAAAAACGAGATTGTGACGCGTTCTCGGCCGACTACCGTAGCCGGCAGCGATCCCCGCGACGCGGCAAGAACCCCACTCGGTGAACGAATTGCAGTTAACACTGGAATCCGCGTTTTTGCGGGGACCCCCACGGGCCCCGGGGGCCAGCTTGGAATCCGCCGCACGGAACAATTACAATTAAGAGCAGTTAGCGAATTACCGAATGGCCGGGCCGCGTCGAGCATCACCGCTCTCATCCGCGGGACGCTTTTCTTCGAACCCGTAATTCCTCATCGTTAGCCACCAGCGACTGGCCACCTTTTCGAAAGCTCGTCTACAAATTGGCCGGGGACTGGCGAACCTCCTGCGCGAGTAACTGCAGTGGCTACGAGAAGCCAGTTGCACAAGACTCGTTTTTTCTTTCCACGTTATCCCTTCGAGATCAATATCGATGCACGCTACACCGGCCAAAGGAATGTTTAATGGGTTTTACTGGAGTAGGGTAGTGGCATGTGTGTGGAGGAGTCTTAAGAACGAGGTGGTTCGCGAGGGAAAAAATTTCACCCCCTGACGAACGTGGGGTGAATGTACCTAATACCTCTGGCGTTACTAATATCGTCACTTGTTATATCTCGCGAAGCAAGCACTAAAATTTAACGGACATGAACTGAATTACCTGTTCATGTACCTAAACGTATGTAAGAAGACGTACTGTAATTGCAGCGTCACGCCATCAGGAATTACAGAAATGGAAGTGTTTTAGTGAATCTTAAAACTTAGTGTAAAAATTTATTAGGCTGCGACAATTTTAGTCACGTTGGGGAAGCTAAATATGTATAATAATTCTGGGAATGCAAGAATATCTACTAGAAATACCTAATTAATTTTGTAGGTATTTAAGGACTGTAATCGATTCAAATATGTTTTCTAATGAAAGTAGCATTTTCCATTTAGCAGTTTTTGCGTTTTTTCAATACCGCCGAGTGACACCATTTGGCGTTAAGAAGCTTAGGCTAACCTAAGTTTTCTTAAACATAATCCTAATCAGTAAATTGTTCAAAAAACATTTAAGTAGCAAGAAATACTAAAATCAAATGTGAAAATACCTTTAAAAACTCATATATACCTTAATTAATCACTTTGTGTTGCGTAGGTGATATTATTTACTTAGCTACCATTTTTTAGCACCAAATTCTTGCATTTTTTAAGTGTTTTGAATTCAAATTAAAGACGCGTAGCTTCCAAAAATTCCAACTTATCCTACCCAAAACAAGAATAATTTCTCTATACTTTGAAACAACTTGCCTCCAAAAATATAAATAATTATTCAATCAACCGCGATTCAACTTTGGCTAGGGAATATTAAACACTGATACACTATGTAGTAGTCTCGCGATTAGTAGGTTGCACCTCGCTCGAAATAAATTACAGAAGGACAGAGGCTCGCAGCGTCTCCCATTTGTCAACAAGCACCACCCAGAATCAGATATCAAAGAAGGATTATACCGAAACAATTCGGACCTGTTTTGTTTCACCCCTTGACACGCAACGCACACCTCATCGACAAATAACTACGACCCTTCGATAACTTTAATTTCAGCTCCTTCAGTTTACCTGAACCCGCAACGCAATCACCGCCATTTATTTTTGCGAGCGCAGCGTTTGATTTGATCGGTGACGGCCGAACAGGGCTGTGAAAGAAGCCTCCGGGAGAAAAAAATAAAATTGGAAAAATCAGATAACTTCGTCGGCGCGGTGGAACGTTTCATCGATACGCGCGGAGATTTTGACGAATAAGCGGGAATTCGGTAACGAATTTTGGCGGCAGCATTGATCAAGCGTTACGGGGTATCGTAATGTGACATTCGAAGCGTGTCGCGTGTTGCGAGTCCGGCGTTAATTTAAACGTCACGTTATCTCCCGCACGTCGCGCGTTTTATCATAACATTCATAACGCTCAGTCCACGAACTTCAGCGGTTCAACCATCGTTTAGGATAATTCCCGTCCCTCCTTGGCGAGATCCAAGGGCTGGCACACGTATTTCAACGTGTCTCGATGGTAAATTATTCATCGAGTAACCTGTTGTACGTAAACACATTCGTTTGCTCTCGATTTTCTTTCAAATTTACGGTCCACGTGTGTCTCCGGCTTGGCTTGGTCGTTGCCCGCTTTCCTTTAATCGGAGGATCGCCCAGTCACCGTTCCCCAGCCTCGCAATTAGTTTTAGATTCTACAAAAGCCACGAAAATGGAAATTCCCGATTGGCGCAGACGGCACGGCGATAAATCAGCGAGCAGCGACTGGTTAAATTAATTAGTCGGCCGGTGAATCAGAGCTGCGAATTATATTTAGCGAAACGTGCGACGCTCATTGTTGTCGCGAGCATCGAATTCCACCGCTATGATTGTCCGCGCGAAACGTGTTCCTCGAGGAAACGGAGCGTACATGGAATTTCGGTGCCTCCACACTCCGCCGAATCGAGGAACGTTTAAATTCGGCCGACGGACAATCGCGAGAATTTTTCCGCGTTCCTGTCACCAGGAACAGGCACGGGAAACATTCCTCGACCGATGCTCGTACAACTGGGTCTTATTTTTTTCCCACTCGATCGCATTGCCGCGTCAATTCTCCTCGTTACTCATCGTTTTATTACTCGTCGCGAGAGGCTATAAGAACTGATCGTCGGAAGGCACTACGGATCGTATGTAACGTTGTAACTGTTGGAGCTAAAAAACCCGAGTCAGAATGAAACGTAAACAATCAACGGGATTCTTCAGTGAAACTGTTTGGGTACCCAAGGAACCCAGTTGATCTTGAAGATCCCCTAGGTCCAACTAGAGACCTGAATCTCTGACAACGTAGAGGCAACAGAAACGTTGAACGAACAACGAGACCGCAAGAAAAAGTGAAGGGACGCGTGATCGACGGATGGAGGAAGGCGATCAAGTATTAAGCGACCACAACGGTTCCCATCGTGAAGGAGCATTGGATTTGTTATCTATCGTGAACGGCGCTCACCTCCGTCGCTTCTTTTTCCGTCGCCTCCGTCGGCGAGGTGTCCTCCTGGTTTCCCCCCTGTGCAAGGGGGTAGCTAGGTTCCCCTGTAGTTTCAGGGCCGTTGCTGCTACGCTGGCCCCGGTCTCCCCTTCCGCCTGGCTTCTTCCCTGCACCGGGGGCCTAGTCCGTGCCCCGGCGCCGGGCCCCGTCGTGGCTGGTTCTTCCCTCCACACGGCAACACCTCCTCGGGCAGCCTCGTCGTCCGCGCGGTCCCTGCGAGATCGCGGACAGTCACCGGTCCAGCCAGCACCAGACTCCCCGTGGAATGGTAACGACTCGACACCGTCCACGAACCATGTGTCCACGGTGGGAACGCACTCTGCTCTACGTGGCTACGACGCGACGATACGAGTCCAATCACCATCACCCTTCTCTCACAGTAGCCTGGTCCCCGGCAACGTTTGCGCGCTAACGGAAGAATCGGGACCCGCGGATCGGGAAGACGCGACGGCACACTTGGGTCTATCGACGCTCCGCACTCCTGCTAGACACTCGGTCACCGTTCTTCCCACCGTTGCCACCGCCGCACAGAGAGAGAATTCAATCCGTTCACTGGCACGCACCTGTCTCGCGCGATATCGGGAGCGAGAACGAGAGTAGCGCGAGCTAGAGCCTCAGCCAAGCGGTCTGCCGATGAAGAAGAATAAAAAATAAGCGAGCGATTGCCTTAGCGAGTCATGAACCCCTCCGCCGGGTCGTTGGACAGTGTTGCGTGATTGGCTGTACACGCGTGGCTCACGAGGGAAGCCCTGTCAGCATAGCTGCGACCACTTGCTCCGCGCCAAGGCCACAACGGGGGCATCCACTGGAGCTGTCCGGGGTATCACCGGGAACGTTCGCGTAGCTGATCGTCTCTGTTAACTGGAGGCACGGTCGAGGATAGCCGAGAATTGGGTAGACGGGCCTGGACTCAGACAGTTCGCCGAGGAGCGGTCATGTCGCACGTGCACTCCGTCGCGATAGGATCGAGCTGAACCCTGGCCACCGATGGTATCGTTCGTCACCGATGGAACCGTGCGCGCGGCTGCATCCTGTCGACGATCGGGACGCGGTACGGCTGGTACAGTCTCGTCGGCCAGCGTCGGTAGGGCCGCGCGTTCCTCGATTTTCATGGAAAAACCGCGGGCCTGGACTGCGCTGAGCGTGTGTATATCTGAAGCGAGAGATGCGACCACTCTGATCCGCGAATTCCGGCCGCTCGGTTTCGCAGCCTCCGACCGGCGGCGGCGGGACCAGAGCGCCGCGACGCGAGGCGCCCTGTGCACATGCGTTAAGCGTCTCTTGCTCTATCCTCTCTCTCTCACACCCGCGTCCCTCGTTCCTCCTGCTCTAGCTCCCTTGCTTACTCCCTCGCTCGCTCTCTCACCCGTGCTCCTCTCTTTGCTCCCTCGTGATCCAGCACGATGGTGGTTGCGTATACGCTATAGTCTCCCCACCCACCTCCTCCTCCTCCTCCTCCACCATCTCTCCTTTTCCCTTTCTCACCCTCTCTCCCATTCACATTCACATCCCCTGCCGTTTTCCCATCTCCCTCTCTGTTTTCTCTCCCTCGGTTCCGTGCTCCGAAGGAGCGAGGGTTGCACAGCGCAGAGGAGCGCTGTCACGCTGTTCCTTTCTGCGTCAACAAAGGGAGGCGTACGCTCGATAGCGTTTGATTGCCCGTATTGGACGTTTCGCTGCCCGTATTGGACGTTCGTTCAGAAACGAGCGAGTGAAAATAAATTGGTTAGTCGATGGACGACCGACCGGCGACGGACTACTTGCAGACTGAACGATGTTGTCCTTTCTACGAGGCTACAGGAGTAACAGCGTCGATTTTCTTCCATCGTTAACAAAACACTGGCTTTTCTTTTTGCTAGATGGTGTTGAACACATTTTTGTTTCTCTTGGACGTAGTTTTTGCATGGCTGTTTCGCACGTTTTGCATGCGAGACGGAACTGGCGGAGCCGACGGTTCAAGTACACTTGGGGGCGCGAAGGTTAAACGATTCATTTGTGTCAATTCCTCGTCGATATTTCGCACGTATATCGGCTCTATCCTTTATTCATCCTACCAATCCTGATTGGAGAATATTGCACAACAGTGTCGCGGATCATTCATCGATTGTGATAAGCTGAAGAAGAAGGTCGGACCGATAGTTGGGCTGAACACGGGGCTTCATTTCGCTCTTCCTCCGCTCTGGGTGTTTTATAAGTTTGATACTAAATTCAAATATGTATTATCCACATTTTTACCATTTTTTCAAAACGTTTAACTTTTTTATTGGCTTTTATTGAGTTTAACCCTTAACTGGTATACTATTTTTTTCAAACGTAACTGGTATACTGGGGTCGTCGCAGACCCCAAATAAAAAAGGGCACAGAAATTTGTAATTTCATCCTCTATGAATATTTTATTGTTAGGTAATGTATAAAATAATAGAAACTTAGAATTTTAAACTATTATTATAAAATTAATTAGAAACTCAGTTTACAAACTTAAGCCACCAAAAATTTTGCAGCGAACTTTGCGTGTTTACCAGTTAAGGGTTAATTTTTTCTTTCCTCCAAATTCGTCGCTCCGGACTGTCGCCTGTTTCGCGCCACCCTAGATCGGACTCTGCCCCGTCAGTAGAGCTTCGCCCATGAAATCCTACGTGAAATCTTCAAGAATTTCCACCGAAGTCGGTTTAGAGCAGTGGTTGAGGGTTTAAAATGCCGCGAAAAGGCGAAGAGTGATCGAGTGGCGTGCGAGCCAGCCACGTGCCCCTCGAGCCTCGCCGAGACGTACGCGGTACGCGAATCGAATTGAATGCGAAGCTCTCGAACCTCGGCGAGACGTGCACGGCCTACGAGCCCGAAGGCCGCGAGGAAAATTGCAGAAAATCCCAGCCCCGTCCGCGCGCCTACCACCGCCGACGGATTCGGCCGTCAATCTTTCGGCAGGCATCGCGAAGCCACCGATCGATCGGCAACATCGTCGCGACTAGAGCCTGATAGATCAACCTCTGACGCCCCACTAGGCAGCAAACTATATAAATAGGCAACGACGGTGCGGACGTGCGCACATGTGGATCGAGGGTCGCGGCTCTTGATTCACCTGAGTCGAGGTCTACGCTCGCGTACCGGAGCCAGTGATCGGGAACCGATTATTTCGGTAGTACGAAAGTGAAAGCTCGGTGGAGTCCTGTGTACGAATTTTCGGTCAAGTGTCTATGAGTTTCGCGACGGTACGACGTGGCGATTTTTCGCGTACAGTTGGTATTTCCTGGAGGATCGTTAACGTGAATCATCGTCCAGTTGTCGATCACGAGATTCCCGGGCGTCGAGCCCTCCCCAATGACGCTTTACGAAACCCAGGATGACGCATCGCGCTCGGCAATGAACACTTACCGACATGACTTTCAACGGCACAAGCGTAGGAGAAGCATCAAAGCGCTCTTACCTGTAACAGTTAGAAGAATTTGATTAATTAGTGCCGAGCGGTTTGCCATGCAACGAGGAAATTAATTACGGGGCTGAGGAGATATCGCAGATACGGGGAGCGAGCGCACGCGGAACGCGCTATTAAAGAGTGCGTCACGTTATAAATATTAATCGACGTGGGCCCCGGCGCACAACGAAATTCCGATGAGGCCGGCTATTAGCGTGAGCGTTACGTCACTTATTACGACTGTAATTGCTTGTTTGGAAAACTAAACCCTTTTCTTTCGCACGGCAGGCGGCGTTCCGTTAATTGCTTGTAAAACGCGTGGCCGTGCTGGCGGATTCTCGTGAAAGCGTTTCCCTATGCGCAGATATACCTAATGGAGAAACGTAAACACCGTGCGTGAACTCACGTTACTTGTCGAAGGGTGTTCCTTTTAGCTGGCAGTGGTCGCGAGAAGTAGTTGACTTCATTGACACCCCACGGTGCCAGAATCAGACTAGACGCACTGATAAAATATCGATAAGGAGCCCGCAAGCTGGCAAATTGCTGGATGATCAATTTTAATTAGCCGCTAGTCCCGTTTCAACGAGACGATGTTAATACGCCTAATAAATATGCCCGCGCAAGAAGCGTATTAGGCGCGGCTAACGCGTCAGCGAGTACGCTATTTCCGGCGGAGCGGAGAGGCCGCGCGCGGACGCCAAGATTTAAAGGGTAGCCGAAAAGTGGTAAATTTTCGGACGCTCGGCGCGTAATCGGGGCGCGGATCGCGAGAAATTAACGGGAGGGCAAAGTTGCGCGAGGCGGCCGAGCGTTGGAGGGCGTCGCGGGATCGCAACGCCGGCTGCCAGCGGAAGTTCCTACGGTCGCGGCGCCCGGAGGCCGAGCGCGGGAAAAGGAGAGCGAGAGACGCGGAGGAAAGGCATCAGGCAACGGGCAGCGGCCGTGAAACAAAGCAGAAGCCGCTGCCCGTGTAATTGGACTCGCCGCGACTCGATGCTCCCTTTAAGAACTCACCAGACTGTCGTGGATTCGTTTTTTGTACTCGCTAATCCGGACTTTTAATCGGCCGCGCGTGAACATTGAGGATGTGGACTTTGAGGATGCGGTGCCGTCCGTTAGGAGCTATTCAATGAACCCGGATTTTTAGAGGATAGTGGAAACTGGGGTGAAACGGAACACCAGTGTTTCTGTTAGATGAGAGCTGCGGATGAGTTGGCACCGCAGGGATCTATGGTCTATCATAAAATCCTATGAGGACCCTTTGGTTCCATGTCACGCGGTACCAACTCATTCGCAGCTCTTGCCTAACAGAAACATTGATGTTCCGTTTCACCCCACTTTCCCCTACTCGCAAAGGTAGATGCCAAGCGTTAGCGGAGCGCCAAGTTGGCGACTTGAAGCTTTCTTTTCCCAGAGCGAAAGCCAGGAGATGCACCCGCGTGTCAAATTATCCGAACAAGAGGGAGATGATGCGGTGGCAAATGGCGTCGGTGGCGACCGTCAAAACAGCCGCTGACGTTGATTCGTCGAGTCGGTAGTATAGTGGATCTGAGAGAGAGCAGGGGCAACGAGCTTAACCTGATCGTCGGCGGGCAGACACTCACACCGAGGCGGGCCCCCTCTGGCAATCAGTGACCTCTTCCTCCTACTCCTTCGGAGACCGGTCGTATCTCACGATCGTAGATATGTTCGGCAGTGGTCCGCAAATGGGCGATGGTTGCGTGAGCGTGTGCCGCCACTGCCACCAGGGCTACGTGACCTAATTCGGTGATGAAGCGCGTGACGCCCGCGTGGACCGCTCACTGGCTCGAGATCATTGGATCCTTGGGGCCGTTGCCCTTCCCCTTTGCGAATTTAGAGAACGCGGTAGGTACCCGAACTCGCGTCGGCTAGGTAGCCTAGAATAGGTATTCTAATTGAGGTAAGTGTATATCGAACTTGGAACCCAGTCGACGAAATCTTATTTCGCTTAGGTTCTAGTAGACCCCAGGCACTTGAGCGAAAGCTCTAGAGCAACTGCGGATCGCCAACAGATCAAGGACTGCTTAACCATCGATACATCGACCGTCAAATGCACCTACCTACTCCATCGGGGAACACACGCGAACCTAACATGGACCTTGAGAGACATCAAAGTCACGGGTGAGAGAAGCCTCCGAGTACGAGCGGTTGCCGTGAACTTTGCATCCTGAAATCGAACCTACCGCGAAGAATTCCCCTGGCTGGACACGGTCCGTCGAGCCCGAGCAGTTGGAAGGCGGAAGAGCGATTCCTCGCGAGGACGGGGGAATGGTAAAATGGTGAAACGGCGAAATGGCGAAATGGTAAAAGACGCCGCGCCGGCAGAATCGCGCGTGGATGATCGTGGTTGTTTCCTGCTCATCGTCGACGACTTGCGAGCCGCTGTCGGACGTAACGGGGAGGAGGGGGGGATACACATCCAACCCCCAGGCAGAGGCGAACTCTCTGCGGGAGTAGCCGGTGGAAGCGAAGCCAGAGAAGTTTCGCCCGGAGAGCGTGACGGGGGTGGAACGAAGGGTGGCGTGCCACGAACGGAACACGGAGGAGAACGACGGCTGAAGGAGGACGGAGGGAGCGGAGAGCGTGAAGAACCGTGGATAAGGGGGTGCGAGGGGATCAGCCAGAGTTGGAGCGATGGCAGAGTATTGATTTAGTGGGTTCCACCGTCTCCTTCTATTTGTCTCTCTCGTTCTACATCTCCTCCGCGTCTCCGCGTCTCCGGCGTCTCTGCACGGGGCTGCGAGGGCGCATCGGCTCGTTGTTTCACGGCTTCGATTTCTTGGCTCTCAGGCCACGGCACTGCGAGATGGGCGCTCCTCTTTTTTTCTACGTCCAAACGAGCCTTTGCATTTCCATCGGAAATTACTTAAATTGGGATTCAGAAGCGAAATTGCGATTTTATTAATTTCCTTGGGACGCGCGTCGCTTCGAGTATGTTAATTTCGGAGCCTTGGGACTTGAGTCACGTTTGGAAACCTTGTGTCGGCATTGCGATACGAATAAAATCAGTTGTCAATTTTGCAAGACTTCATTTGATTAACCAGTTTTCAGCCCTCGAGGATGTTTTAGTTTATGGCCTTTGTACGCGGAAAAATATGAATTTGCGAGTTGTGGATGTTTCGCAACAATTCGCAGGACGAGCGACGAAAACAGACTGTTATCAGGTCACGGGAAATCACGCGTTGTCACATAAACTCACGTCACGGGCTTTTTAGAGTGCGGTGCCATTTTACTTACTTGTTCTTTTGCGGTACTTTAATGTATGAGAGCCGCACTGAAGTCACCTCATGCGTATTAGGGCTGGGAATATTCGAATAGTTTAATATTCGAATATTTTACAAGTATTCGAATGCTACGAATATACTTCGAATATTTGAGTATTCGAATCCTACGAATATACTTCGAATATTTGAGTATTCGAATCCTACAAATATACTTCGAATATTTGAGTATTCGAATAGTATTCAAATGCATTAATATTCGAATACTTAAATATTCGAATGCATTAATATTCGAATACTTAAATATTCGAATGCATTAATATGCGAATACTTAAATATTCGAATAGTATTCGAATGCATTAATATGCGAATACTTAAATATTCGAATAGTATTCGAATGCATTAATATGCGAATACTTAAATATTCGAATAGTATTCGAATACCGAAAAATTCGACAAATAGTCCCAACCCCAATGCATATCACGTCACATCACCATCTTCACCCGTGACAGTACGTTTTTATTTTCTGTGAATTTCCACATTTTTCATATTTCTCGTAACAACAGTCTGTTTATATACCTTTAATCGCGCGTAATCCATGCGCCGACATTTTTCACGCAGCAGAGCAATAAAATACTTGCGAACCCAGCCGAGCGTCTTCGCGGATCTTCGTCGACTCGAATCCTCCGCGTTTCCGCTTTCAGTACACGTACTTTTACAACGTTCTTCGCTTCGCCTCTCTCTATCCCTGAATAAAATAGGAGCCGCGGATTTCCATGTTGACATCGCCACTGATCGACTCGAAGAAGCTACCGGCTTTACCAGTTTTCCACGATTTTCCCAGTGACTCTACAAACTCTATTTGTTAGCAACAATTGGCGTGGTTGACCCACTCTCTACCAGAAAATCAGCTTCGGAATCGCGGCAATAACGACGACCATCAATCGATGATAAATTTCTCCACAGATCGCAGCTAAGACACGATTTTTTTTTTCCCTCCTCGACACGCATTCTGATCGCAAGGTCAGAAGTTCTTTGCTCGAGCGGTGGGAGGGTTCAAATATTGATTCAGTTATTGACGGATAACCGACTGGTTTGTTCAGGTGAGTGCGGAGCCGCCCGGGAGCAAAAATGTATCATCGATCGACACCGGCGCGGACCGCGCGTTGTCAAATACAAAACGACGATGTACACACGATATGCAAATCGACTGGCTGGCAAATAGGTTCGTCGGGGGCTAGCAGCAATTTCATTGAATTCGAACAACTACCTGCCGCGACAGCGAGACGGCACGTGCTCCCGCGGAGGCCAAGTTTTACCGTTATTTACAACAAATTCCAGACATTTCCGCGTGCCTCCGCTTCTTTCCGGCTGTCCTGCCGGCAATTTTACTTTCGATTCCGCCGCCCGTCGCCGCTGACACTGATCGCAATCGTTACGCGTTTCGAATCGCTCGTTACCGCGAGCCTCTCGGCGATTTCCTTTTCCTTATCGGCCGAGACTCCAGCGCTAATAACCTCGAGCTCTCCACGAAACGTCTACCTGTCCCCGAAGATTTTTAACATCGATTTTTCCACGTAGGGTGGATGTACCAGTAAATGAACACGTACCAGGGAATGAACATTTTTTATTAAAATGAGTAAAGTAAATTATTAAAGTAAGCAACTAATTAATTAGAGACTTCTTTTCATTTCTTGCTTCATATCCAAACAATTTTTTGCAGCACGTGGAATCAATCGCGCTGCAAACATAATTTTATACTAGTGTTCATTCATTAGCCTTAACTGTTCATTTACTGGTGCGTTTACCCTATTTCGAATGTTCCACACCAACGACCGCATATTTATTCCACAAACGATCTCCCTGACACAAATGAGGAGGAATACTACTTATTAATATTAGCAAAAAGCTCCTAGCGTTCCCTCTGGGATCATATTTTCCCAAAAAGAAAGGTTTCAAAAATGCCCACAGCGAGTCTGAAGGAAATTTCGCCGAACACTGTTGCGACCTCCCACAAAGGGCGGAAACAGCGAGCGCGGGGCGAGGGGTATCATAAAACTGAATCGTCGACAGCTTAATTACCGTCGTCCCCGATTAACAGCGCAATTAATAATCCGATAGTCGGTGCAGTTCGAATCAATTAAACCTCTCGGCGGCGAGGGACAGAGACAGAAACGGGGAGGGTTGTGTACGCGGGAATGATAGAGAGAGAGAGAGGGTGAGAGAGAGAAATAGATGCATTGCCCGTGTGCAATGGCTGAAAAAGAAGGGTGAAGAGGGGAGAAAAGGGAAAAAAGAAAGGACCACGTTGTAATCGCGGGGCGATCTAATTAATAATCCTTTAGTTATAACAGCCGCGTAACTGCTTAGGATACACGAGAAGGGAAACCGAGATACTATCTCTATATAGTTAAGAGGTGTTTACAAGTTCGGGCAGGGAATCTGTGGGTAAGTGGTAGAGAAGATGGCAGTAAATATTCCTCGGGTGCCGGTGTTCTCCGCTCTCCACCTCCGCCGTTTTCCCCGGTTTCCTGCCCTCGCCTTCACCCCACTGACCCCCTGTTTGGCCCCGTCAGCTAACCGAGGGCACTCCTCGCGTCGCGGAATTCCAATTTACCCTCTTCCAGGGGGCCACCCCTGCCTCTCCCCCCGCCTCGATCGGCCGGTGGACGCGTTTCAAAACGAAAACATTCAATTGATCGCGTCCTCGCTTTTTCCCGCCATCATTATTCTCTCCTCCGCCATCCCCTGGTAAACCACCCTGCTAAAGTTTCATCCTCCTCGTCGGAGAAGAGGTGCGCATCTTACTTCAACCGACAATTTGTTGCGTTTGCTGGGCCCTTTTGTGGTCTCTTGATATTCTTATTTCAAACCTTTTCACACCGCTGGATATTGAATTAAATAATAATTGCGGGGGTGGGTAGTGTCTCTTCGAGACGTGGAAACGGCAATGTTGGACGTGGAAGCAAAATTTTGATTTGAATAAAATTTCGAGTAACGAATGAAAGTTAAAAAAATTATTCGTAATGTGTGGAAGCAAAATTTTGATTTGAATAAAATTTCGAATAACGAATGAAAGTTAAAAAATTATTCGTCATGTGTGGAAGCAAAATTTTGATTTGAATAAAATTTCGAATAACGAATGAAAGTTAAAAAAATTATTCGTCATGTGTGGAAGAAAGTTAACTCGGGTTAATGAACGACTAATTTTTTTTAACTCTTATTCTTTATTCGAAATTTTATTTAAATACAAATTTTGCCCATTTCTGCTTGGAAGTAATCGCTTCTGAGCATTTTACCGAGGCCTGTCCCTCTTCCAATCAAAGTTCCTCCCGTGTCGTGGAATTTCAATTTACCCTCGCCGCCCTTTCTCCCATTGTTCGGAAGGAAAACACCCGATTGATCGCGTCCGTGTTTCTCCCTGTGATTCCTTGCCACCGCTTCTGACCCTCCAACTCGGCAACGGGGGAAAACATTTAACTTCTGCTCAGAAACCTACCACGAAACAATGGTATACGCCTCGTCCTTTAATTTAAACGATAAATCTTCCGTTCGCGATCATTTTCCTCCAAAAATTCAGTCAAGGTACTCGATTCTCTCGCCGTTCAAAGTAAACAGAGTTCCGCGATCGAAAGAAAACTTACATCCTGGAAGGCGATGTTGATACCGATTTAATAAGGCGACCGAAGAGTTTGGAAACGCGCAGCTCTGGAGAGCAGAGCAGCTGTTGTGACGGGTGCTTGCCCTCCCGAAAGAGGTTCCAAGACCCAAGCCCCTCTCCTCCCTTAGGCGAGAGATAGAACGAAACTTCCAGCCACTGTTTCTCCAACTGGGAAATTATCGTCTCGTAAACAAATTTGTCAAACACGTGGCAGCATCTTGGTGAAAAACCGCGCGCGCTCCCTGATCAACACTGCTTTCCAACTCTACCGGAATCGGCATCTAGAGCATATAAATTATTGAAAGTCCCGTCGAGCTCGATTAAATTGGACGCGTTTTTACTTCGCCTCGGAAGCAAGACAGAAAGAATTCACAGCGAGCGCTGGGCGAGCTTGGGGCAAAGTGAAATCGATCGGAGCGGATTCAGTGTTTAGTGAATACGCGTAAGTTCATAAAAATAAACCGTGGAGGTGGACGGGGGGCGGCGCGGCGGTATGAAAAGGGTGTACGATATCTTTCCGCTGGAAATGGAAAAAGAAAGGGGCGAATGATGCGGAGAGCGAGGTGGAATCGCGGGGGGATGGGAAAAAGCGTTGCTGACGGCAGGCTCGGCCGATACGGGAGGAAGGGAGGAACGGGGAGAGAGTAAAAAGGGAGGAAAGGACGGAGCTACCGCGTGGACTGGAAATGAAAGAGCCCAACCCCGAACGGGGCGATAATTCATTCGTGAACCGAACGAGGCAGCTGAATCCGGCGTTGCACACGTGCACGATTTCGTAGAATGGGCGGCGCGTTACGTGCAAACCCGCGAGCGGGGCCTATTTCCCTCATTTCTGCCCTCTTTTGTCTCTGCGGATTATCATTTCTGTCGCTAGCCTTTACGCTTCGGGGCGAAGGGACATTGTAGGCTCGTTGGATGGACCAAGAACAGATACTGCGACGAGGGGCGAGCTGAGTTTACGAAATGGAGGTTTCGGGATGCGAGTCACTTTGTAAGAAACACGGACGATACGCACCAACTCACTGAGCTGTTCGAGTAGGGTAAGTCGGGGAGAGATAGCCCACTTTTTAAAAAAAGCACACCGTAAATTTAGTGGTTTTACAAAGGACAAAAATATATTTGCAAAAGGAGCGTGATCGAGCCATCTCACCCGCAGGGCCATCTCACCCGGAATTACCCTACTCGAAACGTTCGAGTAGCTTGAAATGCGAATCGAGCGGGACTCGATTTTTCGAGCCGAGCCGGGACCCGAACGGATCCGAGTAACCCGAATGTTTCGAGTAGCTCAATTCTTTCGGGTAGCTCGATTTTTTTCGGATAGCTCGATTCTTTCCAACAGTTCGAACGTATTCCGGGCAACCCGACAGTGCCGGGCAGTCTGCTCGCTTAAAGTACATGGGACGTTTTAAAAGGAGGAGATTATATCTTTCTTTGGTTGAGTTTTCTTTCGAAATTTCGTCAAAAACGACGTAGGACCAGCCGTTTAGGAGATACGCAGCCTCAAAGTGTCAAAAAGTGAACTCTGAATTCCATCTTCTAAACGGTACCGTCGTTGTCGCCGTCGTCTTACTGAATGTTCAGATCGCTTGGATTTTTAGCTACTCGAAAGAATCGAGCTGTCCGAAAAAATCGAGCTACCCAAAAAAAATCGAGCTGTCCGACAAAATCGAGCTACCCGAAAAAATCGAGCTGTCCGAAAGAAGCTAAGCTCGACTCGATTCTTTCGAGTACTCGAACAGTTCCTGATCAGAACCCAATTTCTAATCAGTTTAGTACATAAATACCAAATGATAAGTTTATCACGACACAAATTTATTAAAAAAATTATTAAATAATTATGAAGTATTTTTAAATTTATATGCGAACCCTATTGATAGCTCATAGTATGAATCTGCATAGCCTAAGCATAACCTAAAAATGTTTTAGGTTGATCAGAAACTGCTCCCTTTGCATCTTAAGTGATCAGGAACTGGGTCCTTGACGGTAGTCGTAACGGGATCGGAAGAGGGATGTCGCCATGCAGCAACGTCTCGGAGAAACCGGAAGATTCGATCTGATCTGTTTACTTGTAAACTCGAGGAGAAGCCGAGTCGCGGACAGATTACTCTGGCTGCTCTGAAATTTATGAACAACGTCGAAGAAAGTACTCGCGGGTATTATTCATGCCCTCGCTTTCGATTTTAGGTGGGTATAGTCTTGTTGCGATGCAACTATCTTGGAAACTGTGCAGTACAAACTGAACAAGAACGTAACACCAGGCATCCAAAATAGAATTCCACTGATTACATAGTGTTTCTTGTTCACAGCTTGAGGGGTTAGGCCACCTTGGAGACCCGAAAAACATATGCAAGTTTCAGATTTTTTGGGGCGAAATTAGAAAGTAAAAAAGTAAAAAAAAATTTTTGGGGGGCATTATTCCACATGCTCTATTGTAATTGTAACTATTTTTTTTTTAAACAAAATGGTGTTGCTGGTGCTCTTCCATTCTTGCAGTTATTACCTCTGGTAGCAAAAAAGTTTTTAATGAAACATAAAATTCGTACGTAATAATCTATTACAGAAGATTCTATTAAAATCTCAAGTGAATCGAATAATAATTTAGGCATTTGATGGAAAAAGGGCATATACGTCAAAATGACATTTCAAGAAAATCGGTTTCAAACTTTTCATTATAGTATAACTTAATAAAAAGTAATGCGTATAATGTAAATTGAAAATAAGTTAAATCCAATTTTTTTTTAAGGATTATGTATCTTTATTTATAAGTTTCAAGCAAATTGTTTCTTTGCCCTTTTTCCACCAACTGCCTCAATTGTTCAAATTAACATACGCTGCTAGCCAATTCGAATAAAGTGATTCGGCCATTTTTAAATATTTTTGTACACTATTTACACAAAATATTCATTAATACGCGCTCCCCACATAAGAAGTATATAAATAATTTTAATAACCTCATAGTATCGTAAAACAAACTCGTCTAATTTAGCGCTGGTTTAGGCATCCCAAGGTGGTGTAACCCCTTAACGACCGCATTTAGAAACGATGAGATGCATCACAGATGTAAACGAACCGCATCGATCTACATTCCTCTCGGCACTGATTCCCGCCGAAGGAGCGGCGTTACAGGCCCTTTAGTTTTCTCCACGGCTGTTCGCCTCTTTTCAAAGGTTTTTCCTAAGTCGCGCGGTGGGGCAAAAGTGAAACTCTCGCCTCGCTCTGGTATTGTCCCCGTTTTTCCTGCACCGGGCGAAACTTAGGGACGTGGAATGCCTTCACGGCCGCGACCCCTCGAGTCAACTTTCACCGCCATAAAAATATAAAAGCCCCCGCTCCGCTCCTTCCTGGGTTGCGTGAAACTGTACCGATAGCCTGGGACCCGCTGGAAAGCCTTGGACAATGAAGCTGCTCGCGCTTTCTATGCGAATTTCGTGCTCTCGTTTACTCTCGTTTGCTCCCATCTCGGGATCTGTGTTCTACGGCGTTTCGTTACGCTCGCGCGGGCTGTGCGAAAGAATTTCACTTTCGTTGCGTGATCTTTTGTCACCAAGGATAAGGACGTTGAGACAGGGACGCGGCACGGTGTCTCAATTTGGTTGGTAAGATGGCTACGTGGAGGTAGACTATTGGTTTCCAAAATACTCTAAAAACCCAACTAGGTATTCAAACTTTGACTAATAATCAGTGGACTGCATGAAAACCATAAAACAATTCCCACATTGTCATCCAGTTATTTTATGTGGCGGCTTTTATATCACTTAAATAGTAAACTTAGTCGTTAAATTGCGTAAGAGTAATTTTAGAATTCAGAAGAAATCAGAATTTGTAAGATTTTATATTCCACCTCCCCCCTCACCGCCCTCTTCCTTAGATAATATTTTTTACATTGTATTTTTTCACTTATTAAAATTCTTTTAAAGGTTTATATCATTCTTTTGTAATTTATTCTCAAATAATTCTCCAGTAATTTACTATCCCCATAAAAAACTTCAAAAAAGTAAAGAAATTACGCCAAGTACATGAAATCAAATAAATCACAAAAAATAGAAGATAATAATAATAATACACAAAAAAATAGAAGATAATAATAATAAATCACAAAAATAGAAGATAATAATAATAAATCACAAAAAATAGAAGATAATAATAATAAACCCCCCCAAAATAGAAGAAAGTATACAATCACAAAAAATAGAAGATAATAATAAAAAATCACAAAAAATAGAAGATAATAAAAATAAATCACAAAAAATAGAAGATAATAATAATAAATCACAAAAAGATGATAATATCCAATAATTCTCTGTATTTATAATAATTCCGGAAAAAAAATATTACGTAAGACTAGTAAAAAAACGTAAGAAATTCGCGACCCCTCCCCTCCCCTCCCCCTCCAACCCTTACGTAATTTAAGAACAACCCCTCATAACAACAACTGCCTAATAACCATAAACCGAAGAGTGACGCAGAAGCAAAGCGATCTGGCCATCGATTCACTCGAGCCTCGCCGAGAAGGGTGGGTAAAACATTTTGAAGCAGAGTGTACCCGAAAGAAGCCACCCCTCCGGAGGCAGAGAGCAAGAGGAAAGGGGGCCCCGGCTGCGAGCGTAGCCAGCGAAAGGGCGGGCAGTCAGCGTGAAACGAAAAGGGAGATTTAGATGTCATCCCCTGACGTGCTACTCTCCTTTCATCCCCTACCATCGGCCAGAAACTTTTCCTCCCACTGGCGGGCCCAAATGCTCTTCCCTGATGATGGACAAAAATGCCGACAAGGCGTCTGGAAGACTCATCACCAAACTAGCTGCTCCTCATGGCAAGTTTCAGGATGGTGGATGCAAGTTTCTGCCCCGATTAAGTCATCCATAGCTTTCCCTTCAAACGAAAAGATCCTCGAATTCGAGCCGCCCTCCGTTAAAATGGAAGCGAAAAAATCGAATCGACGCGAAAGCACGCGGCTGGTAAAAATACCAGTTGTCGGAAAGACGCGGCAACGTGAACCGCAAGATGAATGCCACAGGGCTTCCCCCCGGGGGGTGGGTTTATTTATCGGCCGATAAATCATTATAATTTTCTTAGTAGGCCGCGAAAAAATGTTAACGGTCCGAGGAGCCCGGGTCGCCTCTCCAGAAGGGAAACCCTAAATTTTCTACGAACGGGATTAGCTCGTCCAATCAGACGAAACATTGGAAGGGCGGGCTTAATTAAAATCTTCTCGGAGGCAGGCTATCAAGACTCTCTGGCCCGTAGATGCTGCGCGATGTAAGAATAGAACATTAAGAGGTTTCCCTGCCGATGGTATTTCTGAGCGGTCCGCCGGATTAACGAAGAGTAGAGCGCCTCGGTTCTACAAGGAAATACGGTGTAACACGCCGAACCTATTTATATGGTAATTTATTCCGCATTGTTGCTCGCACAGTTCGTGCCTCGATAATCCCCGATGGATTTTTACGTTTCCGTTCGAAAAAACCGGCGGAGGGCACGCGTTAATCAAACTCCGCCCAATTACTTGGTCCGGCAGATTTATAAATACTTTCGTGAGAAATTCTGGCAGATAAAATACAGCGCGATTACGGCGGAGGAATATTCATGAGCCTTATTGGTCGATGAAGCGCCGATTAATTATTGGTCCTTCGGAGCCGAGGTTGATTGTGTTGAAATTTTTATAATCAAGTCCAACGGTAAAATCCAACGCGTTACGGAATTACTCGGAAAGGCGCGTTGCCGCGATTCCGTTTGAAAATGGACACAGTGTATTTTCGGATCCCGCGAGAGATAAATTCGTACGAGGGCTAAACGACTGCAGGCCAAATGAATTTGCATACCGTTTGTTATTCAAATGCCGCGATTCACTCGTCTGACTCTCAATGAGGGAAACGGAGGAGTATCGCAACAGGGCGATGACGTATCCGTTTAATAAATTATCGTTCTTCATAGGAGGTACGCGATTGCGTTTCTAAACACGTGCTTAATGTACGAGCGGGATGATCGACGCGCCCGAATGTGTAATCGTTCCGACCGATCCCCTCTTCGTTTCTCAAATATTAACCCTCGTAGGTATTTTAAAAAATCTTACGAATCGAATAATTCTGTAAAATTCAGTTTACAGAAATTCCTGAATTACTAAAATCTAACAATCCAGCTGGGCGTTTATTTTACGAACGCTGCGATTCTTGTTTGGCAAACGCTACACCCCCGGATCGGTCCTTGGCAGGGTTAAGGGTTACCGACGAGCGCGTCGATACAGGATCGTCTTAAGTGGATCTATAAATTTGCCGGGACCGAGCATCGAGCCTATATTTACTCTATTATGCAGGCCCGTTTTTATAAGCCGTTTACGTTTAACAGCAAATAATCGTTTAGATGCCGCGCCATGATACGGCTCATAAATCTTCTGGCAGCATGGCGTTCAGGTTGTGTGTGTGTGTGTGTGTACGGCGGCGCGGCCACGCGCAGGTCAGTACCGCCTTCATTTTGCGCGGGCCACAAAAGGTGGCAGCACAAGGGAACAGCTGGCAGCCTTTGCGCTTCGACCTCGAATCACACCGCACGCCATCTCTCGTGCTTTTCCGCAACGTCCGCTTCCTAGCGGTTCCTTCCGGCTGCGGTAGGTGGCCGAGCCGCGTTCGACGGGAGGGCGGGAAAGCTTTGGAAAGCTTTAGAAAGCTCGCGCTCCTCCGTGTTACGGTTACACTCCGTTGCCCATCGATTACTTAATTCAATTTGCAGAACGCCTTACGGCCGCGAGGAAATCGCGATTACTGCCGGGGGAAAAAAAAATGATTAACGCAACGGCGATGCATCTTGGCAAACGGGTTCTTCCTATGCGAGTCGTATCGCAGTTAAACGAATACGCGGCGCACACCGTTCCGTTCGGATCTTTTTTCAGACAATTATCTGCGATAGTTGTCACTTAATCCGATATCGCTATCTCAATATTCATGTATGCAAATAACTGCTGGCACCGGTGCCGCCGGCAGCGACGTTGGTTATTTACAGCGAATATCGGACAAATTGTGCATACGTTTAGTACGAAATGCTAATTAAAGTTACCACTCGGCTAACGATTCGACGGGGAGCTCGCAACGCTTGCGCTAAAAAAAACTTCACGGACTCGGACGTGACGATTTCTATAAAAAAAGAAGAAGTAGATACTATTGCGTTTCTACGATTCTCACGGCAACGATAAATCAACGATCGCGATAATTCGCAGCGTTAGAGGATCGCGTCGAATACGAGAAGCGCCGATCGTTCTTGTTTGTCGCGACTCGAGATTGTAGTGGTGGAGAACTATCGATGGTACTTACGATAGTTATCGATGGTTCTCACTATCGAAATTTGTAATAATATAACAAATTAAATTTGGGATTCTGAATTACATTTATAATCATATTACAAATTAAATTTGGGATTCTGAATTTCAGCCGTTATTATTTTTTAATTGACTAACCTACGATTTTCAACACCGATAATTCTCGATTTTTTAATTGACTAACCTATGATTTTCAATACCGATAATTATCGATTTTTTAATTGACTAACCTACGATTTTCAATACCGATAATTATCGATAGTGAAAATTAGTAGTGGAGAACTATCGATGGTACTTACGATAGTTATCGATGGTTCTCACTATCGAAATTTTGAATAATATTCAAATTAAATTTGGGATTCTGAATTTAAGCTGTTATTATTTTTTAATTGACTAACCTACGATTTTCAATACCGATAATTCCCGATAGTGAAAATTAGTGGTGGAGAACTATTGATGGTACTTGCGATAGTTATCGATCGTTCTCACTATCGAAATTTGTAATAATATTACAAATTAAATTTGGGATTCTGAATTTCAGCTGTTATTATTTTTTAATTGACTAACCTACGATTTTCAATACCGATAATTATCGATAGTGAAAACCATCGATAACTATCGTAAGTACCATCGATAGTTCTCCACCACTACTCGAGAGCATTATGGCATTATAGCTGGTGGAGCACTGCAGGTGGTCTTGCCGCCTTCTCTGCGACGGTATTAGCCCTCACGAATACCGCGCGCGATGCTCGTATACCGATCGCACACGCGGCCACCTTTTTCCAAGCGTAATTACTGTCCCGTGGTTGTTAACATTGTAGCGCGTTAGGTTTTTCTGCACTATAATCGGGTGGGTTTTTCGAAAGCTCCCTAGAGCGATCCTCCTGGGAGAAATAAAGGCCGCGCGGGCATACCGTTTGTAGCGAATGCAGACTGCGGGCGGTCCTGTCGCCTTCCCGACGATCGTATTTGTCCGTCGAATGGCGCGTGGCGCTGCTTATCAATCACTTCGCCTCGACCTACGCTGTTTGTTTGCGCCGTTGCGCTAGCCTGTTCCTGTAATACCAATCAGGCCCACCGTTGGCGGAGCCAACTGGTTCTTGCGGCACCGATTATTTGGGTGGTCCGTCCGGCGAACCAGCGAGGTGTTAAAGTATATTATTAGAGATCGGGGGCGAATAGAGCGCGCGTGACGGCACGCCGGGGTTTTTGCGTCAAGGAGCTTCTAACTCCCCGTCCCTCCGCGCGCGGCGCGGAATGTCAGGCACCCGTCGAATAACGATTAGACGATCCGGGCACCGCAACGTCCAGGCGCTGGTCTCGCATCGAAACGACCATTTAAACCGGTCACCAATTTCTCGCCCAATCCCCGCGGCCAAGGAGGCACTTTCGGGCCCTCCTCGAGTTCCAACAGCGACCGCGAACTTTCTTTCCAGATGCAACGCGCGACCCACACTTCTCCCGATCGATGATAAAACCCAACGTTTGTACGAATCGTAAGTTAGCGGGACAACTACATAGTGTATCGTGGCTCGAGAGATGATTGGTGGACTTACATCGGTGTAAGCGCTATAGGCTATAAGCAGCGTGGCGCGCCATCGGTTGACTATAAAATGAGATGATAAATGATAGGCCGCGGCGGAGTATACGAGTCGGGTTCGACAGGTAGTAATACTCTTCATGGATGCTGTAGTAACTCATAAGCGTCGAGGCGGGAGGAAATTGTGATGTGACGACGAAAAAGGATTGCACCAGCGTAGAAGCGAGTAAAGAAAGAAAGAGACCCGCCGCGGAGGGCACCGGGATGAGGAGGATGAAGAAGATGAAGAAGAAGGAGGAGACGAGAAAAAGAAAGCATCGACGACGACCAATTAGCCCACATAACCGTTTTTACGAGTACAACGATATACGGAACGTAGAAAAGCGAGATTTTAATCGCGCCACGAACCAGGATGCCGGTTCGTGTCCGTTTTCTCACGCATCAAGAACTTCCACCAAAACTACACAATGAGAGAGGTCGACACACCGCTTACCGAGTAGCGGCGCGATAAACCCGAGGAATAATCTTAATTAGCGGTTGAAACACGTTAGCCCATCCCTGGCGGGTGGAAAAAACACGCCGATCGCGGGTACCTGAATTAATTCACTCCTCATTTGCCTTGTTCCTGTTTACATCGCAGGTTCGCGGAACGCGTTTATCGCGCCTAACGCTTCTGCGCCATAAACGCCGGGGGAATTATGAAGCTTAGCTAACAAACCGTCTACACCGCGCGGCTATTTGTACGCCGCGGTGGAGGCGATAGAGGAGCTAATTTCTTCGGAATCCTTCCGCTTTTTACGAACGGCAAAAAGACGCGGAGGAAGAAAAACATGTTCAGAATTCTAACCGTCGATGGTAATTTCATAGTCGGCTTGTACCCAGCGAATGATCGTTATCTGGAATCTCAGGCGAAGGATTGTCGAAGAACGGGTGTAATTTGCCGCACGAATCCTGGGCGACAGACCAGGGATCACGGGGCCTGGCCGCGTAATCGAATCGAACTTCAACGGGCGTGGAAAAGTGCGGATTTGTTCGCGAACAAGATCGGCAGGAAAGCGCGAGAAGTTCAACCGGTTTGCCGGTTACAACGCTCGCTATAGGTCCGAGCGCCACGCAGCGGTTCGCGCAATCGAGCTGCGCAGCCGATCGCCGGCCAGATAAACGTGACACCGGTGTGTAGGTACCTCTTGCACCGCGAGCGCTCGCGGTCCCGGCGTCGACCACGAAGCGCGGATTCTGTTGCCCCAACATTTCGCGCGTCGCTTCTAGATCCGCATCATCGCGCCAGTCAGGCCTTTATCGCCGGTTACCGATCGAAAAATACCGATCCGACACAACCGTTTATCGGACGCCGCGCCGCTTAGCCAGCGATCTTACACCAGTTATTGAAAAATACTTGTTCCCTCGTGTACCCGAGAGGACCGATCTCCCGATGCCTGTGCCTCGCTTCCGTGTCGCCATGTACTGGGTACCCTTCGAGAATAGATGGCGCTAGGTTCGCGGCAGAAAGTTATGACGGAGTAGACAAACTGGACTTAACGGGAGCGCATCATCACCCAGTGCTGAGAAGATCGTTAAGTTACTTACTTAGGTACATACCTAATTTAAAAAAGTCACTAGGGTCATGTCCAACTGGCGGGACTTGAAAAATGGGCCCGGGTCTTACGCGTGTAGTCGGGCAATAACGATAGAGAGGCGATAAGAAAGATGAGGCACCGGGAATAGGATAATACGAAGAAGCACATAGCGCGGAGGGAACAAACCCGCCGAGAAGTAGAAATGATTTTTAATGTTTCACGAGTGGTAGCGAGATTTGCATCTCCGCTGCGTGCCGTTGCTTATCCGCTGGCCATCGCCGAGAATTCTCGCAGCTACGAGCGGGGAATTTCTCTAATTTCACGAGACCTCTGCGCCACGGACTGGGGCCGCGTAAAAGCGCGCTCGGAGACGGCAGGTGGGGAGATTGGAGGCAGGGGAAGACGAAGACGCATGACTTATACGCCTATTTCAGTTAATAATCCCGTTACGCCCGGTTCAGCCTTGCCTCGCGGCGCATAATGGACGCGAGCAAGGATCCGAAGCCTGGGACCCAAAGCCGGGGGAGCGCGTCGAGGGCGTAAAAGGGGAGAACTGAAAGGCCGCCTCGTCATCCGTCAACTGTCAGACGTCCGACCAATCCTGCACACCAGAACCAAGAATCGAGCAACCACCCACGGGGCAAATTGCGTCTAGCCCACCTCCCACCCTCCGCCACGCCATCCCCCTCCATTGGACGCCGACGCCGGGATTTTTCGCTAACAAACACCGCAATTAAAGGCAATATTCTGCCTCGGAGTCAGCAACTCTCTTCAACGCGACAATGCACCTGACCGTGCATAAAGATCGCACAGAACCTATGCACACAGCGCCGACATTTACTTTCTTAACCCAGGCGGCGCGAGGTAATTGTTTATCGCGGACGTTGATAATTTTTGCTCAACGTGTAAGTATGTGTGTCAAGGATACGAGCTGACGATATTTGCAGCACAAGTATGCGCGGCGATTTTATGCGCCGAGTGCGTGCATGGGTTTCGTTGCAGCGAAAGAGTAAGAAGACTTTTTTTTCTAGAATTGAAGAAAACACGGGTGCCCAAACGCACAGAGCTGATATCGTCCACGGAATGGGAGCCATTTAGAAATATGTAGCTAGCGACTGATTTACAGCGCGGTTGTCGCAGTCCTAGAAATCGTCCGCAGGAGGCACGTTGCTAGAAAAGAAGTTCAGGGTCAAGAGGTGGACGGAGCCGAGCTCGCAGGGCCTGGCTCGATGCCTGACGGATAGAAATGGCGTTTCACTTTGGCACGGCAGAAATGCGTATTACTTGATATACCGCCGAGCGGAGAAACCGTCGGGAATGGATTTAACTAGGAAAAACCGTCGCTCGCGCATTCCTCGGCTACCGCGTACCTTGCGAGGGCACGGCATCGTCCTCCGAATTCTCGCGATCTATTTCGAGATAAGTATTCTGGACGTTCGGCGAGCCTCCGAAGCGGCCGAGGCCCCCCCAGTCGGAACGTCTTTTATGATCCTCCTTTTGCTCGGTTTCTCGGGGCCTGGCCCCTAGCGGCCCGGCAAATTGTAACCGATTTTTTTGTCCCGACCGTCTGGACCGTGAAATTTTCGAACTTTTCAACCGGAGAAAGAAGAACTTGGGTACCTTCCATCCTCGGCTAACGTCGCTTTCCGCTGGGGCTTCGGTCACGGCGGGTCCAGTGCTCGCAACCTTGTGCTCCGGGTTCACCATTACCGAACAACAGCCTGGAGCAGCGATGCTTGGCGCATTATCGCGGCGGACACGTGTAACACGTCAGGGATCGAGGCGGCACTTTGCGCCCTCGATCCAACTAGATTCACTCGCGCAAATGACCCGGTACGAGCACTCGGCTCCGCGTCCACCCATCAAGATCGATCCGCGGGGGGAAGTCTGTGTCGAAGGAACCGTGAGCGAGAGACACCAGGAGGTGGAAACGATTCGATGTTGTTTACCAGCGGATCCGAGACATAGAGAAGAAGCCGATCGACCTGAGGTAACGGATCGAGACGCGCAGAAACACTGCCAGGATTATGAAGTGCGATGTTGATAGGATGGCAGGCAGGCAGGCAGGCAGCGCCGGTGAAGGAGGCAGGAACGCGAGGGCGCGCGCGGGAAACACACCAACGCACCCACACCGTCTGCCCCATACACCGAGGAGACACACGGGCGGCACACCTATGCCGGCAGAGCTGCCCGAGCGCACCCACTTGTTTTCGAGAATCCCGGAAAAATGCGCCGGCCAAGGTATAAACATACTGGTACCCCTATCTCATGATCCTTGCACATGCTGACACAAAGATGATTAACGCGGTCGAAGAAAGTCACGCGCGTCTTTGCTCCTATATAATTTCAAAACTGCGAAGAAATTCGCAGGGTCGACCGGCAAACTCGACTAACTAATTTTAGGATAGAAACGGCGCGCATCTGCGCCCAGGCTGGACGTATTAAAATTACAAATTCTGCCGTTTTATGTCGCGATTTCCATAGAGAGTAGGCAGCCCTCAGATTGTCAGCCGTACTCTTGCCGCGTGTTTCCAGGAATATGATAGCCATGGTGGTTAGAACTGATAGAATCTAAACTGAAACTGATGAATATTGAAATTGCCAAGCGGGACGAAGTATTTCTCGAAATGAAATAGGGGCTACAAAGGCCGAGGAGTCAGATGATTTCTGTTTCAGATCTTGCGGTTCTCAAGAATTTCTTTTTACGTCATTTAGGTAATTAGGTATTGGGAAACCAAGTGGGGGCGTGGCTTAGATTGCAGCGCTGCGGTAGTAAGTTGGCAAACTATTGCAAGTAGGCTTGGATCAAACTAAACATTCCGAATAAGTATTTATTAAGGGGTAACACCACTCTAGAGGCAGAAAAAGAAGACCTAAATTTGACAATTTATTTTGTGAGTGTGACAAACGGAATAGAATTCTTTTCAGGGGGTTTATTTAATATATGTTGAAATACGAAAAACAATTTTTTTATTTTTGGTTCCAGGACTCATACATGCCGAGAAATCCGTCCTCCCGTGACGGCGTTTTCAAAAAAGCTTTTTTTCGACGACGGGTTCTATTGCCGCCATTTTGCATGAAAATGGCAATAAAAAAAATTGTTTTTCGTACTTCAATATGTGTTAAATAAACCCTCTGAAAAGAAATTCTATTCCGTTTGTCACACTCACGAAATAAATTGTCAAATTTAGGTCTTCTTTCTCTACCCCTTCCCTTAATCGAAGAAGTAAAAATTTACATTAAAAAAAATTTAAAAACACTCGTTTTTCACAAAATGTCTATATAAACACTGATAATCGTGTGGACTTCGACTGACTTCGACCTACTCGCAGTAGTTTAATTTTCTGTCACTAGATGGCGTATCTAAATTCTTAGTTTCCCAATACCCGTGAAGCTAGAATACTCAAATAAAAAAATTCGATATTTCTACTGCAAGTTCCACCTATTTCAGGTTGCCGACGAGCCTTCGACTTCCATCGAGACTGTTCCTTAATTTCCGAACCACCGCGACCCCCGTGTGTCCGTAATTACCAACGGAGAAAGCTTTTAGTCTGCTTCTGACGAGGGGACCAGAGCAACGGAGTACCAGGGCCACTACTCGTGTTAAAGGAACGCCGGCTAATACTCGGGGACGCGGACGTAGCGTAATGTATTGCCCCAGAAACAAGCGTGTTACAATGGTAACACGTTCCGACGCGGCGCGTGATATAGTACGCGATGACGTGGACTGGAAAGGTGGACGTGTGCGTCGATCCTAACGCGCGATAGCATTCAAATTTTCCCGCGCGTCGCGGATAATCTTTCGCTGGTCCCTCGGCGATCTATTGATTACAGTGGCCGCGTTGGAAGGACCGCGGAATAATCTGCTACGCGTAACGCGAACGCGCGATATACCGTTGCTTATTATCGGCGACGATACCCGGCGCGCGAGGGCACAAAAGGCCGCGAGAGCCGAGCTTCGCCGTGAAATCAAACTCACCGGGGTCGGTTGTTACCGACATCGACGGAGGCCCCAAGTAATACTTGGAACACGAACATAATATATCGCCGCGGAAATTGCAGTGTGTTGGTACAATGTTGCACTCACACCCCACGCCATCCGGGGTCGCATATAACAAACGGCGCGATGCTGTGAACTAGAAACCCGAACACGCTTGCTCGCCTGTTTGCGGGGATACACGTAATATTCGCACAGGAAAGTGAAACAGAATCGGGATTTCGTTTGGGGAACACTGTTTAGATGAATTCGGAACTTCGGGTGGTATGTTCTCGCGGAGTTGTTAAAATTGTAGTGGGGAGTGTGACGTAAAAGGGAAGATTGATTTTTAGCTATAGAAAGATTCTTGCTGGTAGAAATTCGTTGGTCAATTTTGGATAGGGTAAATCCGGGACTGTCGGTACACTTAACGTAGAATGACTGTAGAACAATGAAGAATAATAAAGTCTCAATAAGTAGATAATATCTGCAAATCATTATGAAGATTTTTGAAAATGCGAACGAAGAAACAACAAAGCAAAGTACTAACGTTATCTAATTTGTAACACTGCAGATAATGGGGGGGAATAATCTGTTAACTAATGACATTTGTGGATGAACCGTCATTTTTATATTTTCGACTTAATCTGCAGATTGACGTTTTCGTTTTCTCTTTCAGCAAGTATTCACTCGTTCCAATCGTGGTTAAAATATGTCAAAACTTTAGAGTGACTCACTTTATCTACTTATTTGCATGTTGTTTCTATGATTCAGCGTCAGTGTTGCGATAATTTCGAGAATACAAAGTGTGGCATGAAATTCTGTGTTACAATGCCATGTTGCTAATTCGGAATACCGAAGGTGAAGGAAATTTAGAATATTCCAAAGCTTCGCAATGCTTTTGTTTCGCGCGTAACGGCTACCGCCGCGTCGGTTTGGGTCAGCTCTGTCCATTTTTATTTACCTAAGATTATTCCAATATTGTGATTTTTGAACCCGATTACATAAAAAAAGAAAATAACTGTATTATGTTTTTTTTTTTAAGTTTATAAAGGGAAGGTAAATTAGAATACCGGTAGTTCAAATTAGTTGCACATTAACGAATTCGATACTTCCTGTCATTTTGCATTTAGATCAAAGTTTCAGCTACTTTTTGTTTTTTATTATTACTGAAAGTTTGAAATATACAAGTTTATAAACGTGTTATTAACACGTTTTTACGTACAGAACCTCACATATTGGGAAACCAAGTGAAGGCGTGGCTTAGATTTCAGCACTGTGGTGGTAAGTTGGATAACTAATGAAAGTAGATCCTCCCAAACATTCCGAATAAGTATTTATTAATCGAAGAAGTAAAAATTTAGTGTTGAAAGAAATTTAAAAACACTCGTTTTTCACGAAATGTCTATAGAAACATTTTTTTCTTTCCTTTTCTTACCTCCCAACGGTTTTTTAGGTTAGGTTGTAGAGCAGCAGTTAATGCTGAACCTCGCCTACTCGCCATTATAATTTAATTGTAATGGTGCAATCAAGTCATTTAATAATAATAATAATAAACACTGATAATCGCATGGACTTCGACGGATTTCGACCTACTCTCAGTAGTTTAATTTTCTGTCACTAGTTGGCGTATCGAAATTCTTGGTTTCCCAATAGCAACTGTATCATCGAAAATGAAAATCTATATGCTTCGAGATTCCGAATGCTTTTATTGTTCCTCAGCTCTCTATTTTCGGCTGCCGTTCGTGTCGTTTCAATTTCGCCGAACAAACGAACGTTGCTTTTCCTTCCGAGAAGGGGTAGAAGTGACTCGCTGGTGGTCGAAACATTTCCACGGGTTTCATAGTGCCGGATCACGATATTCGGAAATATTTAGGCTCGGCTGATATTCGACGTTCTGTCTGGGAAGGCAGAAGCAATCGATGTTTATGGATTTCCATCCACACGTGCACAGGTAGGGACCCTCGCCCGTCCCGTCCCCCACCCCCTCACGTGAAATCGCGTAGTTGGTAGCGGCAATTACGAATTGCGTGATTTGTGGTCGTAACTCGCCGCGACGGCGGCGTCGTGACGCTCCCAGGTTACCTGCAGGTGGCCGGCACCAACTTGCCGCTCGGTTCGTGGCGGCGCTGCGTTTTTGAATGACGGAATATTACATCCGACTCCATGCGAGCTTTTCCATGAAAATTGCTGTCACGTATGTCAATACCGAGAATTCATCAAATCCCGGCCACGAAAGCCCGCCCCGATATCCGCGATCGACCCTCCTGCCATTTCAAGTCACCCCCTCGATTCGATGCCATTGCTTCGCCGACGAGAATAGGTGCTCTTCTAAACGTCCAAGCCTAGCGCGCTTCGTTTCGACTTGCGTCCTCGATGTGCGCTGCAAGTTTCGCAGTAAGGCTGTTCGAGTACTCGAATATTCGAGTAGCTTGAAGTTCGGATTGAGCCGAGACTCGGTTTCCGAGCCGAGCCGAGTAGCTCAAATTTTTTCGAGTAGCTCGATAAATCCGAGTAGCCCGAATTTTTTCGAGTAGCTCGATAAATCCGAGTAGCTCGAATTTTTTCGAGTAGCTCGATAAATCCGAGTAGCTCGAATTTTTTCGAGTAGCTCGATAAATCCGAGTAACTCGAATTTTTTCGAGTAGCTCGATAAATCCGAGTAGCCCGAATTTTTTCGAGTAGCTCGATAAACCCGAGTAGCTCGAATTTTTTCGAGTAGCTCGATAAATCCGAGTAGCTCGATAAATCCGAGTAGCTCGAATTTTTTCGAGTAGCTCGATAAATCCGAGTAGCTCGATAAATCCGAGTAGCTCGATAAATCCGAGTAGCTCGATAAATCCGAGTAGCTCGAATTTTTTCGAGTAGCTCGGATAGAATTTTTTCGAGCGGCTCGAATATACTTCGAGCAACTTCAAGCTTGAAGCTTGAACGTTTCGGGCAATGCGAATGTTTCGAATATTTTAGGTTACGTTTATTTATCTACTGGAATGTAAAAAATGGCCGCTCGAAAAAATTCGAGCTACTCGGATTTATCGAGCTACTCGGCTCGGTTCGGCTCGCTTTTCCCGAGTACTCGAACAGCCTTATTTCGCAGCGAATGTCCGTGGAGTCACTTGTTCGGACAGCCGCAGAAAAAAACATGGCGGTGCAATTTAAAGCGTGTAGAAGTTGTGTAGCGTGACAGGGAGCGTGTAAACAGCGGCGAGCACGACATTCCCCGCAAGTTTGTCGCTTCGGTGTTGAACATCGATCGCTACAACAATACCCGCGGCAAAAGTCCAAGTTTAACGCAAAGGAGCTGCGACAGGGCGGACATGGAAACTTTCTCCTCCGCCGTGTGGTAGACGCGGGTTCGGCGCGGCCGTTCCTCGGGCATCGATGTTGAAATGGTAAAAATTTTGGAACCAGCCCAAGGAATAGGAGGCGAGGAGTTTCTTCCATCCACCTGTCGGTGAAAACACCGAAGGCACCGCGGTGCCGAATCGCCCGCTAAAAGGGGGCCACGGCGCGCACACACACGCGCCCGGGGTATTTAGAAAGTCACGAACAGCTTCGCGACCGGCGTCGCCGCCGCTCAATTTATTCGACGCCGCGGCACCGCCGCCGTCGCCGAGCGAGTTCGGCCGCTAATTGAAAAGCGGACAAATTAACACGGTGAATGGATCGTCGCAATTTATAATGTCGCGGCTCCCGCGCCGACCAACGAGAAACGCGATACCGCGGGTTATCTGCGTGGCCGAAAAACGGCCGATAAATGGCTGATACCGTCCGGCTGGTCGCAGCTTTCGTCCTTTTTTCCTGCGCGGACGCACCGAGTCCGGGGAGGAGTTTTCCGAGCGAATATACTTGCTCGACGCTCGGTGGAACGTGTGGAATGTTTGAAAGTTCCTACGAGTTGGTAGGTAGATACTGATTTGCGGAGGGCCCCGAGGAGTGGAGAAACAAATTGAGGAACTCTTAGCGAGAGGGTGAAACTCCATTTTTGCCAGTTTCGAGTATTTACTACATAGAAAATTTTTTTTATTAAATTTTTACCTTGACTTGAGAGTGAAAAGGGAACACTAATTGTAAGGGAAAAATAGATATTTTCACACAATAAGTTGTAGGTAATTGAGTTGATAAGATTTCATTTCTATTATTTGCTTTTTTCTATTTTTATTTCTATTTAATGTAAATATTTTTATTATAGAATATTTTGGACCAAAAATAGAAATAAAAACTTTTCCACTCAATAACTACTAAATAGTTATTGTGTGAAAATATTTTTTTCATTTAGTGTTCTCTTTTTTATGTTAATCCAAAGCAATAATTTTAATATTTTTATTTATTCGCCATAAATCGCTCATTTGTTATTGGATTTGCATCAAGCGTGCACCAAGCGATGTAGAATTTTTTTACATACATATGCTACCCATCATAACTCAAAAACTGTCCAAAACAAAACTGCACCCCTGAACTTGCGAAGAGGATCACTAGTATCTTCCCAAAAACTGAGAGAAAAATATCCTCTCATTTTTGAAACTGTGCCATATCTGTCAGAACTATAGAAACAAAGCAGTTCGTTTCATAAAGTAAAGGTAAAATACTCGGTTCTCCGCAACAGCAGACATATTAGGAGTGGACTGAAGGTTCGCAACGACAGAAGAAAGAGCAACGTAAATCCGGAACAATGGAAACGATCCTCGGAACGATGGAATCGTGATTCGATAGGAGTAGACAACCCGCCGCGTACGAATGCGGCAAGTTAATGCAAGCCGTGTAACAAATACAGGCGATGATTATCGAAGTCGATTTGAAGGGGAGACAATAATTATAATGATTATATTGGAGTCGGAAGGTAGGCGGCCGGCGGGAAATAAATTACGGGTTTGCTCGCTGCGTGCAGTCCACATAGCGGCATAGGCGCGTTCGTTCGATAGATCCGTATCTAAGCATTCTGTTCGATAGAGAGCGCCACTGCAGCTGCTAGCTTCCGCAACTTTTTATCGAGCATTAATACGGCTGCGGACGCAGCGCACCTCGCACGTCCATGGTTCCACTCCTCCTATAAACACATTTGCGCGTCGCTAATTACTTTTAGACGTAGCAGGAATAAAGAGTGACCCCAGAAATAGCCCCTTTTTGGGCCCACGATTTTGGAACTGAATTTTGTGCCAAATGATAGCTTATGATGAGACATCAATGACGACAAATTTTCAGGTTGAGGTGACAATTAGTTTCTGAGATATGGCAGGTCAGGAAGTGAAAATTCATTAACGCGTCGGTGTATTGACTTTTATGTCATTCCGATAAGTTAAACAATTATTTCCAGGGGGTTTGCTGACTGCTAATAACGAATTTGAACTTAGATTTTCAAAATTCACGAAAAGAAAAAAAATCAAGAAATATAAATGTCTGTGTAGTAGGCGCGTTTTTAATATATCGTCCACAATGTTGAATTAATTTTTTTTCGTGAATTTTGAAATTCTAAATTCAAATTCGTTGTTAGCAGTCAGCGAAACCAGTGAAAACAATTTTTAAATTATCGGACTGAGAAAAAAGTCCATACATCGAAGCGTATATGCCATATCTCAGAAACTAATTGTCACCTCAACTTGGAAATTTGTCGCCATTGATGCCTCATCATAATCATTTGGTACAAAATTCAATTCCAAAATCCTGGGCCCAAAAAGGGGCTAAAAAAGGCCTCATTTTGGGGTCACTCTTTCCGTCGCGACCTGGCAGAACGCGCTTCCCCAGCTCCCCTTCTTCAAGGCTGCGATGGCGTCGGCCACCGAAAACCGTCTGGATCCCCAAACTGCGGTGCGGAATTGGAGACGAGGGAAAAAAAGAGGTATCTTTAGTGATTTTTCCACACGAACGCGAATCTAGAACGCAGACGAGGGTCTAGAAACCACTTGGACCCAGTGGCCTACAATGCGACCGCAATTGTCCCTGATCCTGTCGTCCGTGATCTCCATTTTTGCGAATGCGTTTGGAGAACCGTCGTCAGCGAACCTTCCGGAACATCCGCTGGTATCGTGGGACGTAGATATTACGGCGAACGCAATCTAACGGACTGCGAAGCGTTTTCAGGCCCGCACCGTCCACACGCAACGTGAATATTCAATTTCTCCTCAGCGCTACCATTTTCCATAGGCCCTTCTAGCGCCAGGGAAATCGACGGCACCAGCAAGAAACTGTTGTTCCTGGAGCTGCCGGTCGATTACGTGGCACTGGAGACAGCGGGACGGCGAGCAGACGTATTTTTAGGTTGCCCGTAGGTTAAAAGCAACTGCCCAGCATCCGGGTGATCCCGTTTGTCGACCAGTTGGAGCATTCTTACCCGCATTCCAGCATCGATTACTCGGAGGACACTCCGATTCCCGGTGGATGGTCTCTCGCGATCGTGCGGCCCGCGGTCCGAGGAATGTCCCTCGAAGGAAATATGCAAAGATCGCCGGTTGCCATCAAAGTGTCGCTCCTCCAGATATTGCGTCGCGTCCACCAGGACACTTAATTAATACGATTGTTGTTTGCTCGCGAGCCTGAGGATATCGCGAACGCCTGTTGCCAGCAAGAACAGTTTGCTCTCGCGAACCAGCACCTTCTCCTCCTCTTTTTCTCCCTCTTCTCCTTCTTTCTACCTCCTCGCAGCTTTACAACTCCTCTCGCTGCGTTCTTTTTTATTCCCTCAAGTGGTTATCGTTCTCCCCGCTGCTCCCTCTTTCCTTTTATTCTAGTCCCCTGCCGGGTTCCCAGCGCATCCTTCTTTACCTCGTTTTCCTCAATTTCACTAATACGCACACGCTCCACCGAGCTACACCCGCTCCTTCCTGCCTCCACTCTTCACACTTCCGTTCACCACTCTCGCTTATTCCGCTTGCCCGTGTTTCCCCAGGAAGAAGCAGCGCTTCCATTTGTCCGGGAGCTTCCGGTGTTCCCCTTGATTGAACTGAGCGATCCACGGCTCGGAATTAAGAATTAATTCTCAATTTTGCAGATTGCCGGGAAAGGAGCTCTCCGTGGAAACTACTTCCACGTTTCCTCCTATTGTGCCAAGCTGAATCCTCGTCCGTGTTGTTCCAGAGGAAGTCACTTTTATCAGGCTTCCACATTCCTCATCTTCTGATCTTCAAAGCTTTTTAGCGGGGGGTATCTTTCTTTCATGCCTCAGCTAAGACACTTGAAGCATCGGCGCGCAATTAACACGAGCAGAAGAGTGACAGTAGGCCTACCTTCTCCCACTTGAATCTCAATTTCTCCCGCAAGCGGGTATCTAATATCTTCTATCCAGCTTTCGAGCGTCCAGGTACAGGAGTACAGGCGCGGGCTGCCTGTACTCGGTCCTCTTCGTCCTCAGTTAGTCCTGCTCGTCCTGCTCGTCGCCGTTCGTCCTTCTCTCCTCGCCGCGGTGAAGATTGTCGCGCGATTAGTGCGGGCCCCAATGTCACGGGGAAGATACATTGCTCTCGTGGCTTGGTCCGCGCTATAGGTACACTGGTGTGTGCATACCCGGCGAGGCTTATACGGGCCCCGTTTATATACGGTAACACCGTAAGTGCATAATCGTCGATCGCATCTCCTTGCACTTTGCGTCAAGCCACAGCACCTTGTACGTCGGGCCGCGCGACCGCCCCGTCAAAGATCCTCGTATCTGCGCCGTGTAACGACCTGACACGTTCGCCGTGTAACCGCGGCTGAGGAGACGCAACGCGACGCGACGCAAGCCGACGCGTCCCGGCGATCGAGCGTCACGCCTGCCGCGCGACTGACGCCAATTGACGGCTTATGAAACACGCCGACTACTCCACGTCGCGCTAACCGTTTCTTGTCGGGTCCTATTTGTGACACTCGCTATCATAATTTCCGTTTTTCATGGGTACCAATTAGCTTTTTAAAAGCCTTCCACTTTGCGACATTTTTGCAATTAGTCGAGGAGGTTTATTATTGCTTGGTGAAGAAGAAGTTCGATGACCGGGACGTCAATGGATTTTAGTAGATACGCTTTTTCCTTCGTCGCGTAATTGACGTTGACGCGGTTAACCGATGCACGGCCTAAATAATTGGGAGCATGTTCCAGTGATTCACGAGTGCCGATGATACTTCGTGACGCTCGCGGCTGAATACGCGGACCGTTCAGGAATGAAATAGCAACTGGCTGGTTTTAATATATTGGCGGGCGACATTTAACATTTAAGCGTGCGCCTCGGAGCCTCGCGTTGCAACTGGCACGAGGCACACTTTCAGCAATGTCAGGTAATGGTGCCAAATATTAATCTTCAAGGCGTTAGGGGTCAGTGATTAAGAAGTTGCTGAAGGCTTGCATTAATATTATATTGCAAAATGCAGGAGAGATATAGACTCAGGAAAACACAATTTTCAAACTACACAGATCCTTTCGTGCCACCAAAACTGAAAAACTACTGAACCGATTTCGATGAATCTTTGTTTTAACCTTGAGAGTGCCGGGCTGGCTATTAACCTAACATAACCTAAAAATTTGGATACTTTGCCGGCCATTTTGGTGATATATACGCATAAATTATAAGTAAATAAAATTTACAATTTCAATGAAAAAATCCCGGTCGTCTAGAGGCTAATGGGGCTACTATAGTCTATAAAATAGTTCCAAGATCCACATGCAGAGGGCGCTACACTTACTTTTAAAATTAAATGAGAACGGAAAGTGTAATTTCGAAGCGGTTTTGAAGGCCGCAGGAAAATTTCAAGAGGAAAGTTTAACGCGCCGTACTAATCAATACCGTCGCAAAGCACAGGTATTCTGCTATTACTTAGTATATTATAATTCCGAAGCAGTGTGAACGACTTTGCGAGTTACCCAGCCGGCATTGTTGAATTACGCTGCTGAATTTCTCAGACACGACCGACGCTTTCAAGTTCCCGTACAATACTTAAAAAGTAAGAATTTCTCGAACAATGAGCGCGGCCGAAAGGGGAGCCGAGTGGCCTCCAAGATCCGTGGTACTTTCAATCGGAACAAAGTGTATCGTATAGTGACCGGTCGGACGTTTGTGATGCGCGTGCCGAAGAAACGCACAACGGTCGTTGTGTTTAGCGAAGAAAGAGGCCGGCGTATGTAGCCGGCAGGACGTTTGTATGGCAAGACGATGGCAGCTCTATCGGCATTACCAATTGTGAACACCGCGACTTTTATCCGGCCAACAGCAGCGGATAGCCGCTTCTTTGAGGGCTTAAAAAAATTCCGGTATCTGCATCCGACTGCCTCGCCCTTGCCTTTCTTCTAAACGGTCCAACATGCTCCAGCCTCCCTGGCATGTGAAATCGATTTCACCAGGCTGGATTACCGCTCGAGCATTTACCAAATCTGTTCCAGTCGTTCGGCAACTCCAACGAAGCAGCGATGTAATAAACGCCTTTTTCCTCTCACCGTGACGCTTTGATCAGTTTAATCTCCGTTCGAGGATACATTTAACTAAGGTCGGGGCCAGATATATTGGCCGGTGAGTTTCGTGAGGAGTATTCTTCTATTCTCAACGTTTTCTGACTCGCTCTCGCCTTGCCAGAAAAGGAGTGCGCCAAAAGTGGTGGGGATAGCGCCAAGCTCTTGACGTGTAGGCCGAACCGAGCTCTTAGCGTAGAGACACATACATCAGAATAGGTGTGCGTTAGCTGCGAAAACGAATTCACCGGACAATATATCTAGCCCCGACCTTAAACTATCCCACGACGCAAGGCTGATTGAACGAATCAAATGCCACGTCGTTAATTGCGGTCCCAAAAAATTTATTTAGTAAACCAACAGCAGTGGTTGGCGATTAACTCAATTGCGGAACCATAGCACGGGAAACGAGCCCCCCTCGGCAAAAATGAATCGTAGCGTTTACGTTAAAGCGAGGGCGCAAGGGTGGCAGCCGCAGGAGAGCGTGTACTGGAGCAGGACCAGGGCGACGGAGACTGGAGAACGACTGCCGGATGATTCAGCGCGGTTCATTACTCAGGCAGCTTTTTACTTTAATCACATTAATGAAGCATTTAATCTCGCCGCGTGTTTTACAAGCCGCCGGTGTGTGGCCTATCTCGGCTGCGTGGTTGACGAGGATTTCTCAGCACTCCCCCGTGAACCTCTCCCCCCTCTTCTCGCACCCTACCCTCTTTCCCTTTCTACGTGCCACCACCACCACACCCGCCCCCTCCCCCGCATTCCCACCCGCCACCCGACGTTCCTCTGCCTTTCACTTTCATCCATCTTTCGGTTATTATCTTCTTGTTCTCCCACCCTCCCGCGGTGTCCGCTAATAACCGCACCTCGTTTAGGCCCCGTTTACACCTGTACGGCCGCGGTGGCCCAGCGTCCTTTATCTCACCCCGCCGGGGCTGCGCGCCATTACGGTAATATATTGTATTACAGGTGGCTCGGCTTTATAACCCAGCTTATCGCCGCGAAGGTGTAGGTAATCGAAATCGCTATAAAACCGGATTCCCCGTATCGACACCTGCCGCGGCCAGGCACGTTAGGGCCCCGCCGAGGACGCCTCGACAACGAGCTGGGCATCGTTGTTAAATTAGGAAGCCACCCGGAAGGTTCCCTTTCACGGCGCCGGGGCTGACTAATAACCGGGGAGCATTTTGCTCGCGCACCGCAGTCGTGTACACGCTCGTTTCCTCCGTTATTTATCACGCGACAAGCAACGACGGAGGCTGTCAACCGGTAGATACAAATGTCACTTACATCCTCTGTCATACCGATGAGGATAATAGAGCCGCCGAAAAATTTCCAGCTTACGATCACGCGTACTGTACCTCGCCTCTAGAGCCCAGACGATTTACGAGCGTCGCGCACTCACCGCCGCGTAAATAAACGATCGCGTCCTTCGCGTTCACCCATTAAATTCATAATCAACGCGTGTCCGCGTGGCGTAAAAATCGCCCCTTCGAGGCGAAAGGGACAACGCCGCGCAGCCGCGGCGATCGCTGAGGATACAGCGCGACTCCGAGCGCCCGTTGTCGCGTGTATCGGGACCCCCGATAAAATCTGCACTCATTGTGCCGCGGCGGACGATAAATTCGAGGGCGGCCCCGCGCGGTGAAATTTTTCGTGAAAAAGAAAGGAACGAGAGACAGGAAACGGGTCGGCGTAAGGCTCGTAGCGTAAGGCGCCGTTCTAGGTTTATTGTTTCCCTGGACGAGCGGGGCCGAGATCCCGCGTCCGCTTGACACCGCTTCGTAATAGGTATACAGAGACAGTGGGTTGCTTACATTATGCCGGGAAAGGAAGATGCACGCATGTGCTCTCCGCGTAGGCCTGGGGCGGTGCAACGTCACTTACCTGAAACAATAAATTACATACCGTTACGTTGCGTACGTATTATATGTATATAGGCGTATATAGGTAACTGACTGATTTACGATCTCCTCTGCGTTACGTGCGCGCGTACATGTGCTTACAAGCACTCGTGCGCCGGCGAGCACCTGTACGCGCGTGTCTACGAAAGTACCTACTACGATGGCAACCACGGGGAATACCCGGTGTTCAACCAGCGGACGGGATTGACGTTTTCATCGCGTTTCGATTTTCAGATTTACGTGGGATGTGTGTCTTTTTTATGGAATGTGCCGGGGATTGGAACTCGGGGGTTCGAAGAAGTCAGAGGATGTTCTAAATTGGGTGGATGAGGATGAGATCTAACCTTATGATTTATCTTTATTTTAAGCAGGGTGGATTTAAGGAAAAAGGCCCAGGTGGTAAACGCTTTGGGATACCAAATACATAACAGAATCCGAGTAATATAATAAATGCAAAAGTGGGTTTGGATAAAGGCTGTTCGAGTACTCGAATATTCGAGTAGCTTGAAGTTCGGACCGAGCCGAGCCGAGTACTCGTAAAAACCGAGTAGCTCGATAAATCCGAGTAGCTCGAATTTTTTCCGAGTACTCGAACAGCCGTAGTTTGGATGTTTGTTACTCAATTACGTCGCAGCTAAGCGACGGATCTTCCTAAAATTTTGTATATGAGTTTAGGATCAGAAATAACATATAGGATACATTTTGCATAATCACTCTCTAGAACACTGCGGAAAATATAGGCTACCATGAAATCTGGACATCCTCCCACCTCTTCCCCCTTATTTCACCCTCTTTATACTCTGTAACAATCGAAGTTTTACCCATGCAACGCCAGTTACAAATAAATTAACGTGCGTGTGGTATGAAAATTATAGGAACCGGAAAAGAATACAGTGTTTGCATAAAAGAATAGAAATTCTGCGGCCCGTTAAATCCGCCACTGATCCCAAGTCCAGTTTCATAAAAATTCACTAGCCCAATGCCCCTCCCTTGTAACTCTCGATTTCTTTCCCAGGAATACAGCCACGGCAATGTTATTTAAATAGCTAATTGTTCCGCAGCTGGCTTTCTCAAAGCCCCCTGCAATTACTCTGACTACGTTTCAGAAGTTAATCTAGTTTACGTGTCCTGTCTGGGAGCATGTCTGATTCTTATCTCATACTCGGTGCACAAGAGGTTCAAATGTTCTAGCGGAGAGAGTAACACCCTGTCAAGGAACACTATAAACACGGGGGAACGAAGGTTCCTGGAGTGTAAAGAATTCAAAGTTACCGGCTGAACGGAGCGTAATCCAACAAAGTGCGCGCAAGGTAAGGTTACGTTTCGGACAAGTGAAGGCTGTCGGTATCCGGAGCGTGGCCCAGCATCCTTACAATCCCATTGGCCGACGTTAAAGCCCGCTCGCACTTACTGGATCCACTATGCACGTGGTGCAGACTTCGATCTGCCGAACATGCATCGGGCCTCCCACAGAAACACACACACTGGGTCACGTACGCTTTGCACGCGCGACTCGCAAAACCACCGGACCGTCTCGACACGTAAACCGAGACCGCTCCCGGAATCGGTGCCCGTAACTCGATCGGCGATCACTGGCAACCTCGAATCACAAACTGTCCGGCGACGTCCGATGGAACGGATTGGGATCCGAGCGTCGACTTCACCGATCCTCCGAGGATCAGAAAAAAAACGTTCGATACACAGGATTGGGCGGGGATTCACCGGGGAACGTTATCGAGAGCGGAGGAGAGCCGGCCGTGACGACTGTGCATGCGGAACGACGATTTCATCGACAGTGAATAGTAGCGCGGCGATAAACATTGACGGCACAGCGAAACGTCGGGCGCGTGGTAAGGAGGAAAAAGGAGGAGGACGAGGGGGGGAAAAAAGAGTGACACGAGACAGAATGGAGACACCGCATAAACCTTCCCGACCGCGAGCCGCCACATAAATATAATAGGGAAGGTAAGGCCTCGTGATGGTTGGTCGGCATTGCCCGCCGAACCGTCACGGACTCAGCACGTCGTATGGGTAGGGGGAATTGGCGCGGGGGTGGGGTGAGATGGGTGGACGTGTCAGGGGCAAGAGTGGAGGTTGAAGAGGGAGGGCAGCGGTGGTCGACTCCTCTCTCTACACGGTGCAACACACGGCGGCGTGAAACACGGGGAAACGGCACGAATGATCGATGGGATTCTGCGCCGTCGCGGGCATGCCATGGGTGTCCGTTCCCCACTACCTTTTGCCAGTGAGCTCGACGCGCACACCACCACAAAGGGGATCCCCGCTCTTCCGAATGGTCGAGCGGCCCGCGCCGTCTGGTGGGGCGCGCGCACGTGGTGACTCGCTACCGGCTTCCGCGCAATTCCCACAGATGGCGCGGCCGACGGCTGCGACGCAAACGCCATCTCCTAACGTAGCGAGGAACCCTGTCGGTAAAAAATATGTTCGGGGGGTGAAACGTGGTACGAAGGGAATGGCGGGAACTTGCTCTTCAAAACTGCTTCGTCATTTGATGCTAACAATTTCATAAAATGTTGCTATCGATTTGAATGAACCCCCGAATACTTGATTATTAGAATCAACAGTTAATACCTAGACAGTAGATTAATTCTAACGAAATAGGGGGATTTGTACTGAGAGTAATATGTCTTCGTAAGTATTATCTACAGAAAGGTAAACGGAACTGTTGGAATACTATGATATTCCACTCAGCAAAACTGAACGCGAAAAAGTAACGCCAGCAAACCTACCGAATGCGAGTGTTTTTGTAGAAAACGAATGTGTTTCCCAGATATACTCGACGATTACACTAAAAAATGCATAAGTACACATACGCGACTAAATTCCCGAGGTTGTTAAACTTTCAGCCCGTCTGGCGCGCATACGAGGTGCAGGGTCATCGCGTTTTATGCGGATCCGCAACACCCTCCCGAATAAATCTATTTGCATACAAATTGAAATTTTCGGTTTCCTTCGGGCATCTAACATTGAGCGTGCAGCCGCGTGTGTTACGTGTCGCCTGGCGGCGCGCGATCACCGCCGTGTTTATTACTCGCGAATGCCCGTCACAATTCATCAACCTAATTGCGGCATTGTTAAACAACTCACGATCGACGGTCGCGCATGCACGGAGCGTAACCGCAGCTCCGTGCGTGTGGACGGCCAGGCCGGGGGACTTCTAAAATCTTCAAGGCGAAATTTAGTTAGGCGCGCGCGCGCACATGCGCCTATAAAGCTGGAACGCGTTAAGCATTCGTGAAACGCGATCGGAGGACCACCCGCGCGGCGATGCTCCTTTTTCAACTGCCAACCGATGTCCGGATTATGCGTCGCCCGTCATCGCTAGGTGCAATCAAAATTCTTGAGCGATAGGCGCGCAAGCATTTCGAGAGCCAAGGACCCGCTGGCAAGTGGAATAGAACGGAGGAAGAGGCCAGAAGGGAATTTTCGAACATAGTTGCTGCTGCGAACGCGAACGATAAATTACGGGCGAAAGAAACGGAAAGCCGCGGTGCGAATGAAATTAATCTAGCGCGAGTGACGACCGACCGTGGAAGATTGAATGCCTGAAAGTACTGAAATTCCCGAGAACACGATCGTTATATAATTAGTCTCACTCGGCCACGCAGTGGGTATCGCGGCACCCACCGCGGGCATTGTACATTACGGTACGAAAGTAGCGCAAAGCACGGCAAAGCAATTGATCAATATAGCGCCAACAACCCCTCGTAACCACCCTTCTTCAGCTTCCAGTCCTCGTCGTCTACACGGCTGCGCCCTCTCTCACTCCCAAGTCCCAGCGGCGCAGAGAGAACGCACCCCCATAACAAGTTTCTTACTCATCTTTTTCGTTCAATAACTCTCCATCCAAGATGGCCACCGCGGTCGTCCCTCATTGGCTGGGGGAAGGGGTGGTCGCAGGGGTCTGTACGGGGTTTGGGTGACCCGAGAGGCGAGGAGACCCGAGAGGGAGAGAGACAGAGCGGGAGCCGCAGCGGTAAAGGGAGATATAGGGAGCGAGAGGGCGAGAGAGTGAGGAGGGGTTGGAAGCAGTGACGCCATCTATCTTCCGTTGCCTTGGCTCGGCGTAACATAAGGCAAGATAAATTGCGGGATCTCCCGGGTTCTTGAACCTTTCTGGCAAATTGCATAAGAATATCCACCCTCTACCCCACCCGCTCTCGCCCTTCCCACCCCCCTGCGACTGCCCTCGCGGCTCCAATGGAATTGGAATTAACTCGAATAAATCACCTCGGTGGCTCTGCACGGCTACGCAGAGAGTTGCTCGTCTCCTCGCTCCAAGGAGTTCAAATTTCTTTCTGCAACGATGTACCGCTCCTCCGCGTTTTTCCTCGCTAATTCCCCGGCGAGACGCGAAAAAATTAATCTTGTATATCACGCGCCTGGCAACCGGCCAATAATTTACAACTACAAAACCCGCCTTTACATTTCACTCGCCGATATAAACGTCAATTTCACGCCAACAGCTACGAGTTAATCAATCCCTAACCTACAACTATCGACGCTTTCATCCCGCCTGCATACGTAATGCACAGTGGCAACAAATAAATCCTTGCCCGGCATTTCTCATTCGTCGCGAATTTATCGTAAGCGTTATTAATTTTTCGCGGCAATGGCATGTGTAACGTAAGGCTGAATGGCCCCGTGGCCGCTGTTTATTTTGCACTCTGGTGGAGGCGCCAATTGCATCGGCAAACATCCGCGTAAAAAACGACAACGGTATCTACTCTTCGTCTACGCTCCAACGAAATTTCCCGTATTTCACGGAACATCCAGCAGGCAAATAGGCAGGGCATTATGTCACGGCGATCGCAAAGGCGAAGAGTAAATGGAAGATAAAACGATCGGAGCGTTAACTGTTGACCGCTCCGAAAGTCATAAAGCAGTGCCGGCATCTGGCGGAATCTGCGAGAACAAACGAAACACGATGCACGGAAGACGGAGTGTTGTGTGCGCGGGCGCATCGTGGTCCATTGATCGGAAGATATTGTAATTGTGCAAAATCGGCGAGGCGAATTTTTCCATTCGCCAGACAGACTTTACGATGCCGGAGCTGTCACTGGCCTGGGTGTAATGAAGGAGAAGGGAAGGAACGACTGATTAGCATGAATTAAATCGTTCGATTAATGAAACTGCAACTGGTGTACAAAAAGGTGAGGTCAATCAGCGTGATACCCAAGGCGTTTATTAATGAACCAGTCATTTTAAAATCGATAAAATATTCAGGACATTATTCTTGCCATACATTGAATATGCGCGCAATTAACTTAAGCGTACGCCAAGCTCGGCTCTGCTGCACGTAATCGAACGCGAAGAAATCGTGGATTCGCGTGTCACAGTTACGGAGCCCGTAACCCTCTCCCGGAGCTGAAACGACGTCTCTATTGCCGGCCGCGTCATGATAGTCCCCCCACACGGCGGGCCGGGCGAGTAGAAGGGAACTGGTTATCATTGCCGAGTGGCTGGCTTTCCGTATTGCTTTCCGTATATTGTGCCAGGTCAGTAAATCCGAAACCGAGCTTTACGATTTGTTTACTACGCGGTGGTTATGGGACCCGGTTATACAGCCATAGGTATGCGGGGGCCACGTGATCACGGCCATAAACGCGTCTGTTATGCGCTCGTAAACCGTGAGAGTCCCACTCGACGCTTGCCGGCTCTCTGCCCGCCGCTCCTCCCACCACCAAAGACCATCGTAAAACAAGCGTTTTACGATTGCTGCCTATCGCTGATGATACCGCCACCGTGCGGCCGCAAGTACTTATTCTGCCAGCCGTATCGCTACCGCATACTATCGCCTTCCGTAAACCTGTTCGCGCCTCTTCTGCGGTCACTGAATTTAGAGGCGCTATTGACACCGCCCTTTATCATCGGTATCAACTTATTCACTTTTCACGATATATACGGAGAAATTGGAGCAGAGATAGGAACCGGACTGGGCCCGATGGATCAAGTATTGCGAGGTGGAGATTTTGCAACAACGTGGATCGTTCGAGATTGTAGATATCTACTTGGGGCAATGAAACCATACGTCAGGGACAACAGTGGCGAAGCTAAGGGGCCCTGGCAACCCCAAAGAAGGGGTTTTGTAAGAAGAAATTAAAACTGGATTTTATTTTTTAACCCTTAACTGGGATAGGTACTGTTTTTGGCCAACGTGACTGGTATAGGTACTGGGGTTGTGGCAGATCCCAAATAAAAAAGGACACAGAAATTTGTAAAGTCGACACTACTTAGGTCAACCTCTATGAATATTTTTTTCTTAGGTAATATATAAAATAATAAAAACATAAAAAGTTAAACTATCATAATAAAATTAATTCAAAATTCAGTTTACAAACTTAGACAATCAAAAATTTTGCAGCGAACTTTGCGACTCCACGATACTATTTAAGGGTTAAATAAATTTTTACAATCACAAATTTGTATTACAAAAATATTTTTATCCCACGAACTCCGCTCCCTCAAGATTAAATCCCTTCTACGTCACTGAGGGCTAACGATTAACATGCCAGCGCAACGCGTGCACGGTACCGAGTAGGTATCAAGATCGGCATGTTTGGCGGGGCGATCGTGGCGCCACCGGCGGCCGGCGTTCGATCGACGTGTCGCCTGTATCGGCGATGACGCCGCGCCCGCTACGTCACCGAGGCCGACGCGACGGAACGTAGGGCCTGACGTCATTCCGCGGCGATAGAAGAGAGTAGGGACAGACGACGGCGTGGTTGTGACGTAACAGCCGCCTAGGAGAGAGAGAAAGCGGTTGCCAGCCATGCTGGCGTAGGTAGGGGAAGGAAGAAAAGGGAGCCATTATAGAAGGGGCGCGACTAGGCTGAATCCTCCCCGCCGACCGGTCGGCCCACCGAGGAAACAGCTGTCAGCTGCGTGGAGTTGCGGACCCTGTCGTCTCACCCACCAACCCTCCTTTCCCCGTTACTCCACGCGCCTGTGTGCGCCAGCGTCGGTGTGTACGTGTATTATTAGTCCCTGTACAGACCTACGGACGCGGCGGCTCTGTGTTTCCAGGCTGAACCCATCCCGCGCGCACACAGCCAGAGGCGACCAGCCAGTCAGCCAGCCAGCCACCCACCCACCCCCGATGTTAAAATATTCCGGTGGGCGAGCGAGCGAGCGAGCGAGCTAGCGCGGGACGGGAATAGCCCGGGAGAGTTATGGCCGCCTCCGAGACTCAAATAACTCTTTAATCCGCGGGCGCGTGTACGCTCTTCGCGCTCCTTTCTACCGTGCGCGTTCGTTCCTCCGGGGCTTCCTCTCCGCGCCGCGCCGCGCTTTCGGCTGGTCCTTTCGGCCCTCTCGGTCTCGCTGTCGTCGTCGATTTTCCCGGCTAGAGGATCCCTCGGCTATTTGCGGCAAATACTAACGAAAACTGACCCGTGCAAATTTCATCGGGCCCGTGGACAGCCTTTCAAGCTCGCTTTTGATCTCCTCAGCCTTCCCGCTTTTCTACCCCGCATTTGTAGCTCGTAACGCTACTTAATTTATACCACTCTGCTTCAGTCGCTATAAATTGCCCGATCAGGCCTACCGGAAGGAACTTGCAGTGCCTGGCAGATTTTTGCATTTTGGGTATCATCTACTTTGACTACATAACCAGTGGCGCAGGCAGGATTTAATCTTGGGGGAACCGAATTGGGGAGTTAAAAATATTTTTAATGGAAATTCAATAAAATTCTTTTGGGATTATAAAAAAATTTTATTTCACATTTTTTTACAATGTAGGTATATTTTCTTCTATTATTTTTTTTTGTGATTTACTCCTTTCCGTCATCGATTTTATCATATACTTGGCGTATTTTTTTACTTTTTTGAAGTTTTTTATGGGAATATAATCTATTGTATTCTGATGTGTTTTTAGGGACAATTGCAGGACGTAAATAATTGACTATTTTAATGTAAGATATAAGATCCTATTTAAATTACAGTGCGATACCTAATTATCTAAAACCTACTCGTAGTTTGCACAAAGTTTTTACTGAAAAGTAGATACGACCCTTATTCAATATTTCAAAAATTTATTTAAAAAATAAAGTCGAATTTTCTTTTCTTCTTACAAAGCTTTTTAGTTAATTCAGTCGTGGTCATATTAATCTCCTTTTTGGATTTTTATATCCATTATTACTTAACTAGTTTGCAACCAAAATGGTGTTTCAAAAAAGAGTCTGTCTCGAAACCGTAAACCATTCCTACAGATGCATTAGGGGAAGCTGAGTAATAACAGTTTAAAAATTTGTAAAAATTTGATATTGCTGCTTGATGATGGTACGCCGAATAGGAAGCCCTTAACTATGCTGGTCCAAAATGGGGTGTGAAACGCACGCCGTATAATAGACTTCTTACAATAAACCAGTAGGTAGATAAATTCCTGAAGAGCCGCACGAATTGTGTAGAATCGAGCGAAATGCGGGTAGCACGAGCATCAAAGATTTTATCTTCACGGTCGTAACTTTTTATCCCAGCGTTGCTTCACGCCTACACTGGATGCACATTTATGATAAACGACGTAATTGTGATATATGTGCGCACACCTCATCTGACAAAATCTGCCGAGTTAAGAATTTCAATTCCATAATTCGCGCATCCTCTCCCCTTTGCGAGCTCAAAATGGCACGGTTTGTCAAAAGTTTTCACGCGTACTTAGCTCGAAAAATCTGAGAATCTTAGCACCGTCGCTTGAGTGTACAGCTATAAATCGCTGGGTCCGTCGGCGATCGAGTGATGACGATTCACGAGTCTTGTAGTGAAACACTAGGAGCAACATTATTAAGGCCAAATCCTCAAAGCCAGTGGGCTTCTCACGTCGGAAGATCGGAGATCTTTGGCTGATCTTGCTGTAGTCTTTAACCTACTGATTGGATTCATCGATTCTCCGGATCTTTTGGCGCTTTTGAAGCTTCATGCGCCACACTCGGCACCAAGATCATCCCAGATTTTCTTTTTGTCCTCTCATAGCACCTCGTTTGGGTCGCATAGCCCGATAAACAGGCTGTGTGGACCAGCAAACACGTATAACGATCAGGTGGATTTTTTCTGTGGCACACTTGCCACTTTCAAAAGGCACCTGCGTAGTTTGCTGCGGAAAAATTTGGTCCTATATGGCCCCTAAAGAAGTGTGCTAGTCCGCTAGTTCACTATATTATGCTTCATTTAAACTTAGGTTATGATACGGTTTCCTATGTAGTTTCTTATGTAATTTCCTATTGTATTTTATTTTATTTTGTTTTCTTTCCATTTTTGTTCTTTTCCTTCTTTCCTTTTTCTTACCTCCCAACGGCTTTTTAGGTTAGGTTGTAGAGCAGCAGTTAATGCTGAACCTCGCCTACTCATTGTAATTTAATTTAATTTAATTGTAATGGTGCAATAAAGACATTTAATAATAATAATTATGTTACACTATACCATATTATATTATTGCTTAAATTTAAGTATTAGTCTCTAATCTGCATGTTTATCTATTATGTTCCTCTCTTTGTAAACTAGAGGGCGTCACGCCCGTGAATTAGAATAATATTAATAATAATTTCGCCTAAAAAACGAACCTCTCAATGTTAATCGACGAAAATTATCAAACCACGAGAGTGAAACTCTTTGGGGGAATGAAAGAAACGTTTCCATCGGACTCGAGGGGGAACGCGGCACGCCATCAGCTTCGATAAAGAGGCATCAATAAGCCGAAAAAGGAACGAGACGCCGCGGTTGATCGAGATCGGCGATCTCGATCGGCCGAGGCAACGATCCAGATTGAGCCGCGGGACACGAGGATACGGCTGGTCGATCGCTGGTACAAATTTATCGCGGATTAAAAATTCCGTGGAATCCATGCGTATCGATGTAGTGCTCGGGGGGTAATTAAATGCAACTCCGTTCGCCGCGTCGCTTTCTTTCTTGTTTGCATGGAAATCGCGAACGGCACATCCCGCGCGGTGCTCGTGTGCGTGCGTGTGTGTGTGTGTAGGTATGCGCACGTGGCCGTGCGCACGCAAATTAAATATCTGCGCCCGTTCGCGTGTAAGAATACAGACGTTCGCCAGGGCGCCAGAAAGATATATCGTTCGACCAATTTGTTCTTCGTGAGGAAATCCATTATTAGGCGAAGCACGAACTTTTGCGACTAATTGTGAGCGTTGTGTTCAGGAGCGCACGCGCGCCACGCTGACTGGTCGACCGAGCAGAACGCGAGCGAGCGAGCGAGCGCCTAGACGCGAAAATAATGTATATTCATGGGCCAACGCGACGTTAATGAGTCGTTCACCGATAAGCGCTCGGCGATATTCCGCTTAAGGATACTTTACGATCCTTATCGACTTGATAAGCCGGTTCTCGTGCTCCCCATCCATGTTTCGTGATTTCCCGCGACTTTTGACCTTCGGCAACAATCGAATCTTGCCACCCGAAATTTTTAATTTCGTAACAGAGAGATCTTAGCGAATTATAGACCTCGGGAAAGGGGAATTATTTTTAACGCATTCCTGCGAGAAGAATAATTCAAAATAATAGGGTGGATGTACCAGTAAATGAACACGTACCAGTGAATGAACATTTTTTATTAAAATGAGTAAAATAAGTTATTAAAGTAAGCCACTAATTAATTAGAGATTTCTTTTCATTTCTTGCTTCATATCCAAACAATTTTTGCAGCACGTGGAATCATTCGCGCTGCAAACATTATTTTATAATAGTGTTCATTCATTAGCCTTAACTGTTCATTTACTGGTGCGTTTATCCTAGTCGAATCATCGTTGCCGATGGTGACGCATTGCAACAATAAATTTCAAAGGTCCTTTGAAGCGGGCATCCCCATCTTGGGCAAAAGTGGACAAGGTTCCTTCTCGAGGGGCAAAGAAAGGAGCACGGTCCGTTGCGAGTCAAGGAGGAAGTCAAGCTTATTGCCCGCAGGTAAACGCGCAAAAAGAGGCAAAGGACTGGCGAGTAAAAAACCTCCCGTCGATCGCCCGCTGGCGCAAGGACGAATACGTCCTGGCATTGGGAACGGCAGATAAGCGAGGGCTTAAAAAGGGCCACCCTCGAAATCCTCAGGGTAACCAGGCCGTCGAAGGTCACGCGGATACGCAAAGTCGCAAGGAGCAACCGCAGCACGTTGTAAAACCATAAATCTGCACTTGGCACTTTTGTCCGAGTCAAAAAGGCTCGGGGAAGAGACGCGGTTGGGCGAGGGAAAAAAACGTGTCTCGAAACTCGACTCGGGCGAACCGAATTGCGAGTCAGAAAGTGATCGTGTCCTCTCGGAGAAATAAAATTGAATACCCGGAGATGGAACAGAACCGCGGGTTCATAACTCGGGAGCCCAGAATTACTGAGGAAAAAAAAGGAACTCAGCATTGAGACACTAAAAATACTAACCATTCTCAAAGTTAACTGTGTTATAGCGATTGAAAGTTGATGGATGTTGGGAGGCGTCAAGTTCATCGGAATTAATCAGACTCGTCGACCGGTCAGCGGTAATCAAAGGAACGAGTTCAAGCGAGATTAGATACGCCGCCGACGAAATACCTACCCCGGGATAATTATTTCGGTGCACCGGGTCAGGTAAACTTGTCGCGATGGGAGATAATGAAACGGCGGGAGAGGTTTTTTGGGGAGGCCCTGGCCCTTCCAAGGTCGACCTCGCCCGCAGTCATAAGCGAATGAGGACAACAGTCGGTCATCGTTGCGGCCGTAAATCAACGGTTGGCGTTTTTCGGCTGTGCTAGGCAGGCAAAAAGGGCAAACAGGGGAGAAAAAAGGGAGGCGTCGGGGCAAAAACTCCGCTCTGTCCGGCTTGTTATAAGCGGTCCTCCGGTTAGCCCCGGACGGGGCGCGCGGGACCGTGGGTTGAGGTGGGCCTTAAACTGGAGACGCTGACAGAGAAGGTGGGGAATGAGAGATAGAGAGGGAAGAGGAAAGGGAAACGAAGGGAACTTGAGGCAGGAACAATGCCCAAAGTCACGGGGAAGAATGCGGTCCGTCGGGCCACGTAGGATGCACGAACTGACTCCTTGTGGGTGCCCATTGGTCGCCCCATCGATACTCTTCCCAACGGGAAGACACACGCGCTCTTCCCAGCCGGCGACAAATACACCAGAGAATTTACTGCTTCGCCGGCCGTTACGTCATTTCGCCTCTTTCAAGTCAACCGCGCTGCTCAACTCTTTGTTGCAAAAATACGTAGGTACCTACGCTTGACGAGTAGCGGACGCAAATGACGCCGGGTTGCTCAACGATTTACTCGCGTTTATACTTTGTGGGTCGTTCTTGTCGCTCTTGCTTGTGCGCAGTGGACTATTTATTATCGAGCGAGGGCCGAAGGAGGAATTTATCTCTGGTAGAAACGTGAGATTGAAAGATTTCACAGCTACTATGAAGATACAGGTGGATCTAAGTAGGTTAGAGATTACTGAATGCTTTAGAAATTCGAGAGCGAGTAGGGTTCAAAATATCCAGCAATCCCTACAATTTAAGGCTGTTCGAGTACTCGAATATTTGAGTAGCTTGAAGTTCGGACCGAGCCGAGCCGAGTACCCGTAAAAACCGAGCAGCTCGATAAATCCGAGTAGCTCGAATTTTTTCGAGTAGCTCGATAAATCCGAGTAGCTCGAATTTTTCCGAGTAGGTAGCTCGATAAATCCGAGTAGCTCGAATTTTTTCGAGTAGGTAGCTCGATAAATCCGAGTAGTACGAATTTTTTCGAGTAGGTAGCTCGATAAATCCGAGTAGTTCGAATTTTTTCGAGTAAGTAGCTCGATAAATCCTAGTAGCTCGATAAATCCGGGTAACTCGATAAATCCGAGTAGTTCGAATTCTTTCGAGTAAGTAGCTCGATAAATCCGAGTAGCTCGAATTTTTTGGAGTAAGTAGCTCGATAAATCCGAGTAGCTCGATAAATCCGGGTAACTCGATAAATCCGAGTAGTTCGAATTCTTTCGAGTAAGTAGCTCGATAAATCCGAGTAGCTCGATAAATCCGAGTAGCTCGATAAATCCGAGTAGCTCGATAAATCCGAGTAGCTCGATAAATCCGAGTAGCTCGAATTTTTTCGAATAGCTCGGATAGAATTTTTTCGAGCGGCTCGAATATACTTCGAGCAACTTCAAGCTTGAAGCTTGAACGTTTCGAGCAATACGAATGTTTCGAATATTTTAGGTTACGTGTATCTACTGGAATGTAAATAATGGCCGCTTGAAAAAATTCGAGCTACTCGGATTTATCGAGCTACTCGATTTTTACGAGTACTCGGCTCGGCTCGACTAAAAAAACTGAGCCTGGCTCGGCTCGCTTTTTCCGAGTACTCGAACATCCTTACTACATATACCTATTTCTTCCCAGCTCACGATGCTAACAATTACCACTCCCCAATTATTCCATCAAGTACCCAAACGCTGGAAATCATTTTATTAGAATAGAAGAAATTTAGTTTCATTGCATAAGTAAATTTCAATCAGGCAAGAACGGCAAACAGAACTTCTCCGCTACTGTTGACCCCGCTCCATCAACTTCCGTCGGCTGGCTGGAATCGCCGAAATCGTACATTATTCAATAACGGGCGGCCATAAAATGCATCCAAGTGCAATCTGCGGGTAAGTTGAAAAAAAATACAGGAACTTCCCCGATACGGTCTCTATCGGCTGGAAAGTATGAAAAATTGAGGTTCCGTGGTAGCTGGTGCGCGAAAAACCGACGAATTATATAGCCGCGTGGGAGCGTAGGATGCGCTTGCCCGTTCCGCGTGTTCCCCGATCGTTTCGGGGGGGATCGCGGATCGATAAACGGCGATTGTGCAATTGCGAAATCCATTGTGCTCATTTGAGAAGCGGCGCTGCTATGAATACAATAGAAGTATTCTGCGAACAAGACGTAAGTGGCGTGGAAGTCGTAACCAAGCCGGCGTGTAACGGCGGTGGCGAGGAAATCGCCAGATACCCCGCTTCGAGAGAAACGACGAACAGAAGCGTTAACGAGGTATTAGCAAAGTATAGTGTTTTAAAAATAATTGCAGATTATCTCCGAGTAATTGCCGGCTCTTCGCGCTCTCGAATAGCGAATAAAGAAGATTGCCCGTGACGAGGCGTCGCGGCCCGCGTAATTTGCGAAGGAATTAATGCGCGATCGAGGGCGAAGGTGTAAAGATCGTAAATTAGGATGTAAAGAGAGGCTCTCGAGTTGTCCCTGTAATTTCTCCGCTCACGACGCGTCCGTTAATGAGCGCGATCTCGATTATTAGCCCCGGTGCCCTTTCATCGAGCAAATTACATGAATTATAGAACTCGTACAACAACGATGAAGTCGCGGCTGAGCATAGATGGCGTCTTCGGGCAAAATACAGAGATAGAGAGAGAGGGAGAAAGAGAGAATTACCGTGGTAGCGCTAATGTCACCCTCGCGGTGAGATAAGAAGCTCAGCCGGCCTCACCCCTCCCTGTCGTTCCTCTCCTCTTTCTTATCCCACCCCAGAGCCCTCTGCTTGAGTTATGAGGGCGATTTTTATTATTCGCGTACCTCCTTCTCTCTTTCCCGCTGTCACCCGGCCCTCTTTTTCCTATCTGCGAGCGCTCGTAGGCGCCGGCTGCGCGCGGCCCGCGGGAACTTTTTCCCAGAAAAACCCGGGGAAGGGAATTCCCGTTCTCCTCGGCGGAGTTACGCTCTGAGAACGAACCCAGAACCAGGGGAACGGGCAAATTGATACGGAGAATTCAGTTCCGAACAGCGCAATTCGGCGCGGTTCGACTACGTAATTTCGGAGAAGCCGAGGAAAAAAAAAACTGCTCGCAGTTCCCTTTCGTTTCGCCACGAACTTACCAAGTCGTAACGACGAGTTCAACGCACTCGCCGCTCGCGAAACTTCACCGATACCTCATCGGGCATTTTATTTCATCGAGATTCCGCTGTGATCTTGAAATCCCGGGGATCCTCAAGTTTTCGTCGTGCTGAGTCTCGTCGAGCGACGCGGAGTGCGTAAAACACTCGTTAATCTCGTTAGTTTTAACCGGGAGACGCCGCAACCACCCCCCTTTCGTCATTTTACCTCCCCGCGTACGCCCACCGTGGGGCAACCGACTAGGGGCGCGTTACACCGTGTAATTCGCGCAACCCCTTACTGCAGGAATAATACGCGCGGCTCACGAGCGCATAAAGTAGAGAAGAACGGGAAAGTGATACGCGCCCGCGCGAGGAGAGTAGAGCGGGAGGCGAGGGACACTGGAGTAGAAGGGGATGAAGCACACGCAGAGAGTTATGATGCCGTACAATTAGCAGTTCGTGTGAGAGAGATCGATCGCTGCCGAGAACATACATCAACGGTGTAAACGCAGGACACGCATCGCGTTTATATACGCGGAAACGCGAGCGTTCGTACCTTTGCGCGCGCGCGTCTCCCTGCAGTTGGCGTATCGCAGCTTCGAGCCGGAATAAATCTCTTTTGCAAGCTTTTCGAGCATGTTTCGCCCGTTTCGATACAAATATCGATGGTTTTGTTTGAAGAAAAAATAGAATTTTATTGATATTTTATTAACCCTCTAGTGCATAGATTTTTAATTCAGTTGAGAAAATTAGTTTACTCTCATTTGAGGAGGAAAATACCGAATCCGATGTCAGTTTTCAATTTAGAGGAAATAATAATACCGTTAAGGAACTAGTTTCTGATCAGTTTAGAGGGTTTCCCGCTTTAATATTTATTTTTAACCTAATAAAACATTAAACCATAGACTTTTTTTATACTAAAAGTTGAATTAATGTTTAAACTTCAAGGAAAAATTTTAAAAAGTTGAAAATAATTATATAATTTAATTATTTATAAGGTATGAAATAATAAGGTGACTAGGAACTAGTTTTTGATCATCTAAAATTAACAATACTAACTGCTTTCACAGACAACACCTATATTTTTGAATTATCAGTTTTTATGTTAGTAATTATTTCAAGCAATTATTTATTGACATAAACTCAAAAGAACGATTTATTTCATGAACTGATAAAAAATTAGTGCCTGATCAAGAACTAGTTCCTTAACGGTACTTTTTGCAGCGTGTGTAGCTCAAAAATGCACTTCGAAATAGATTTTTGTCAAATTGAAGACTCAGATTGACATATTTCTTAGACCAATATGTGCGCTGTGGCACTATTTTTGGGCTGGCAAATGAGAATTCCCAACCCCTGGACTAAACAGGTGCCCGCCTTAAGGCAGGCGTATGCACAACAGGGTTAATATGTCCTCAACTCCTACAGTTAATTAATTTTTCTGCCCCCACGAAATCGCTTAGATCTCTGCGGTTGGGGCAATCCTTTTATCCATCGCTATTGGGAGACCAAGTGGAGGCGTGGCTTAGATTTCAGCGCTGTGGTGGTAAGTTGGCAAACTATTGCAAGTAAAAATTTAGTGTTCAAAAAAATTTAAAAACACTCATTTTTCACAACATTTCTATATAAACACTGATAATCGTATGGACTTCGCCGGGTTTTGGCCTACTCACAGTAGTTTAATTTTCCGTCACTAGTTGACGTATCGAAATTCTTGGTTTCCCAATACTACAGGTCGAATTTTGGTTTCTCTGACCCGGTAAATCGCATCTGCAATGTTGCAAACGCTTTCGGCGTTTCTCTTGATTTTTTCACGGGATTAACCTATTCCTTAAGCAAAGCCCTTGATAAACTTATGTAATCTCGCTGTGTATGAGTTTATGGTGTGTGAACTGTTTACCTACTTTAAGTATTGTATACTTGTTTGTTATGCGATTTTGTAGTGCTACTTCTTTTTTTGTCTTCTTCTCTGTTTTTCTCTTGTACACTAATGGGACATTATCCCGTTTATATATGTATATTAAAATAAAATAAAATATTTCGCCCACATTTATCACTGCCTGTCTATTGTTTCAATATTTCCGCTGAATCTAATGTCTCTAGGACGAAATTATAAGTAGCGATGGCAGCGACGATCCGCTCGAGAGAAGCGGACTAATGTTTTGTCAATAGAGAGATTTAACTCTCTCCCGCGAAACTGGCCGCTAACATTACAGCACCGGGGATGCGCGTTGCTTGCTTGTAAATGCGCCGATCCGTCATGTTATCGTTACTTCCGTTTACGCTTCATTAATTTTAATTAATTTCTATAGCCGCTCGTTCGCCGGCCGGCGATGATTAATCTCGACCCGGGCTATTATCCTGTGTTTTTAACGAATCTATTGTAAATGAACTTTCGTGAATTATGCCGGCAATTCCTGCCGGGCTTAATGAAAAATTCAATTTAAACGAGGGCAACTCGAAATATTGTTTCGATACGTTTATTTATTTATTTCTATTTCTCGTCTTTATTGCTCTAATTTCTAAGGCTGCTCGAGTAGGGGAGACCGGGGCCACAAGTTCCGAGGGGTAAGTTGTTCCGACAGTTCTATCTTCGAAATAAAAAGAACGTTGTACTTTAAATTATTTTTTCCGTGTAAGTTGAACACGCCACTCTGTGGAAAAAATAATTTAAAGTACAACGCTCTTTTTCATTTTGAAGCTAGAACGATCGAAACAACTTACCTCCGGAACTTTTAGCCCCGGTCTCCCCTACTCGGAAAAAGCGAGCCGAGCCGAGTACCCGTAAAAATCGAGTAGCTCGATAAATCCGAGTACCCGTAAAAATCGAGTAGCTCGATAAATCCGAATACCCGTAAAAATCGAGTAGCTCGATAAATCCGAGTACCCGTAAAAATCGAGTAGCTCGATAAATCCGAGTAGCTCGAATTTTTTCGAGCGGCCATTATTTACATTCCAGTAAATAAACGTAACCTAAAATATTCGAAACATTCGTATTCCCCGAAACGTTCAAGCTTGGAGCTTGAAGTTGCTCGAAGTATATTCGAGCTACTCGGATTTAACGAGCTACTCAGTTTTTACGAGTACTCGGCTCGGAAACCGAGTCTCGGCGCGGTCCGAACTTCGAGCTACTCGAATATTCGAATACTCGAACAGCCTTAGACTACTAATTCCCCACATTATAGTGAAAGGCGAGTCCCAACCGAGGCTATTAAGTATTTAAATCGAATATTGAAACACAAGAAGAACGCACACCAATCGGTAAAATATAACTAAATTTTAATTTCTAACGGGAGCACGAGTACAAAGAAATTCTACAAGAATATTCCCAATACTAACTCCATTACAGGCGTAAATTGCACTTACGAGTAACATAGAGGAATGGCCCCGGTTAACAGACGGCAGGCTAAAGAAGTGGCGCGGAATCAGCTGTTTTCGACGTTGTCCATTGCGCGAAACGACAGTCCGTCTGGCGAGCACGCGGAAGAAGAAGCGGCGCGGCGAAAATATCGGTCACTGGTCACACACAGCAGAACTGTACACACTGTCGGATGGCCGCGGTTGGAAAGTGAACTGGTTGGTTCGGTGGTGCGGAAGGCTTGGCTGAGGCCGTGTGTACGGCCGTATTTCTCAAGGGCGCGTGCCACCGGGCTAAGTTACGAGGCGTTTATGAGCCATAAGCGATTCCACCGGGTAGATAGAGTTACTTAGAGGAGTTATTTCACTACTTTCGTGCGGTATGGCGTGAGTGGGACGGGCTAGGTTGACGCGTCTCACGGCAGCCCGCTCGGCTGGATCAGAAGGACCGCCTGCGACTGCCTGATTTACTATGGTGGACCCAACGTGCCATGGACCCGACTCTACCCCGACTGCTATGATGGGATTTTCTGACGGGGGTAAAAGGGGGACCGGTTGGGATAGTGGGGCAGGGGTTGCGAAGGGGTGGGGCTTACGGAAACGTCCCTGGGGCGATTTCGACGCTCGTGTCTTTCACGCGTCATTGCGAGATTGTAAATAACGCCGCGCTCTTCTTTTTCCCTATTCTTGCTCTTTCCTTCCCCGAAATTGATCCATGTTTACGGTCCACCCTCAGGAATCTGGGGCGTCGAATATTTGTGCGAAAAAGTTGTGCGACGTGAAGGAGGAAAATTTGGGATCAAAGTAAAAAAAATATTGTACTATTTCGATTTGGGAGTTGGATCTTGTGTTTTGTTATTAGGCTTCTGTAATGTATGTGTTTATTGTGTCGCAGGTTTCGAACGGCGAGCGCGAATTCTTATCCCACATTTCCCTCGCATAGCTACACGTTGGAAGGGCGCTTTCATTCTTACTTAGCGGCGACGAAAAAAAACCAGAAGCGCGACATTCCTGCATTACGTTATCCGACGCATCGCGCCGGCTTTTTTCGCCGCCCCACCACTTACCTAGAACTGTCCTGTCCCCGTCTAGAGCAGCGAAATCGGGGACTCGAAAACGCGGACTATTAGAGACAACCATTCTAGGGGAGATGTAGCGTAAATTCTTTCAGGTAGCCTGCTCTAGATTCCAAGAGCAATTAAAGATTTAATAATACCTAACCCGCAGAATTGGGCCTAAGAGTTATGTAGAAACCTGCCAAATATCAATGATCGGAAACCAGAGATGGGCAAAAAATTATTTGAAATAACAATTTGTGTACGAAAATTTTGTTTGCCCTTTTGTGTCCGAAACTGAGAAAATTTAAGTAGTTTGAAGATTTTAAGTGGTAAAGAAGAATAGCTTCGTTTCTATTGGGTAGGTAGAAATTATTTGAAATAACAATTTGTGTACGAAATTTTTGTTTGCCCATTTCTGTGTGAAACTGAGAAAATTTAAGTAGTTTGAAGACTTGAATTGGTAAAGAAGAATAGCTTCGTCTCTATTGGGTAGGTATATTTTATTTCTCGTTATCCTTTCACGATTTTTTTTAATGGGGTTTTGTAATATTATTTTAAATTTTCTGTAGCTTTTGTTTTTTAAGCCTAAAATGGAAGTACGAGTTTTTCTCTGGGTTGATATTTTTTTAGAAAATAAAAATCACAAAATTATGGGATCCATACTGCGTTTAACTAATTTTTTCTCATCTCGAGGGTAGGCCCAATAATTTGGGCCCTTTCCTAGGCCCAATAATTGATGACCGAGTAGAAAGTCCCAAGTTTAAATGATTATACTCTGGCAATTAGATACTTATGCTTTTGGTTTGCTCGTTGAATATCTTATTATACCTACTTGCTGCGAGAAAAGCAAAAATTCGAGGCGCCTTCTCACAAGGGAGACAGCAATGGCGCTTAGAAGTTCGCCCTCCGTCATGGTGCGTCTCCAATTTCAATTTGTGATCCCAGCGTCGGCGAATGAATTGCGAGGATCCTCGAAAGTCGGAGTTAATATTGTCGTGGTGGACGCGAGGGGCCCGAGCATATTAGAATATTTAATGAAACGAAATTTATCGCCCTCCCAGCGCGCACTTTTCACAGTTTTCCAAAGTATTAGGGCGGAGTTTAGGCCTACGTTACGCCTCGCAACCCTCCCCAGAATAGATTATGGTTGCATGGCTGGTGGCTAGGCCCTTGGAATCCGACGACAATAGCCCCCAGGGTGCAACCCCACCAGCAGCCGTAGGTATGCGGGCAGAAAGAGCCGTCGCGTAATTTTCCTTTTTTCCTATTCCGGTGCACGCACAGTCTTTTCACGGGCCGATGAACTCCTTTGCCTAAATTAATAGCATTTATATGCCGATGCTATATTCCGTTCGCGGTGCCCCGTGACGTATGGCTTCTCTCCTCTTCTCTCCCCGCACCAGGGAAAAAGCACGCATATGCGCGAGCATCGTTCACAAAACCTTTCCAGAGGGTTTTTCCGGAAGGCTGACAGTCGGTTCGCTGCGCAGCATTAATTCGAACGCTGGCGGCACAATGGGAACTTAATCGATCGAAAATTTAAAATGTAAACAGAGGAGGAGCTTCCCTTTCGGTTCACTTCACGCGTTCACTTCCTATTGCGCAAATTGAAAATGCACGCTCCGTACAAAGTGTTACCTAGGTATTCAGAAAAACGGTGAAAGGAGAGTTGCGAAAATAATCTTTGTTGCGATTGTGGATGGGACGGTTTCGTTTGATAGAATTTAACGATGCAGCTTTTTGCCGCGGACCTTTTTATAATAGCGACGGAGCGAGCGCGGCATTCAATGCCGAAATGATTAGAACATTGCCGGTGGTCGGAGTCGAGGCGGTTAATTATTATTCTGGCAAGTAAGATCTCGATAAGAGGGAACTGACTAGCCGGTCTCGGCCATCGGCATGCGAATTAAGCAATCATAGCCCGCGCACCGAGAACACCATTCGTCACTCACTGTCAGCCGAACTTTCGTCGTGAGCGGCATCGTTCATCCGTTTTATTAGAATTTTTCTGGAAACACTCGCAGTTTCGTAACACGCCTCTGCCTGCTCCGCAACGGAACCGTGATTTTTAACGATGTCGCTCGTTCGCTCGTTAATTATAATTAACCGAATAATTAAGTCGTAGACGGCAAAGCGTGTCGAATTATATTTCCGGCAATTTGCTCCTTAATGGCCCGTTTTCAGCCTCATCCTTTACGGATTTGCGATCGCGAATGGAGATTGATCGCCCGCGTGTGGCGAAATGCAAAGCTCGTGTGCATCATGTTTTCCCACGTTCAAGTACACCCCTGAATCCCGTCATTTTCTAACCGATATTATAATCCATGGTTTGGTCCACGCGACCAAAAGAAAGAAAAGGAGAAAACAACCCAACGCGTCGGGTTCGAGATAGGACTGGGACTATTTGTCGAGTTTTCGGTATTCGAATACTCGAATACTTCAGTTACTCAATTATTTGGCGAATATAATTCGAATATCCAAGTATTCGAATACTATTCGAATATTACAGTATTCGAATACTATTCGAATATTACAGTATTCGAATACTATTCGAATATTACAGTATTCGAATAGTAAAGTATTCGAATATTACAGTATTCGAATAGTAAAGTATTCGAATATTACAGTATTCGAATAGTAAAGTATTCGAATATTACAGTATTCGAATAGTAAAGTATTCGAATATTACAGTATTCGAATAGTAAAGTATTCGAATATTACAGTATTCGAATAGTAAAGTATTCGAATACTATTCGAATATTAAAGTATTCGAATACTATTCGAATATTAAAGTATTTGACTATTGTTGTATTCGAATATTAAAGTATTCGAATATTGATGTATTCGAATAGTATGGTGTCAATTATAAATCAAGTTCTTTAGGTTCATTTGTCAGGGTGAAATCTTGTAAGTTAATTTTGACCCACTTCACACCATAGTATTCGAATACTTGTGAAATATTCGAATATTAAGTTATTTGAATAGTCCCAGCCCTAGTTCGAGATTGCATTCGCGTGCATTTTTTTAACCCGTCAATTAGGCACGTTTGCCATTGTAAATCACCTATTTAACGCGATGGCTTAATGTTCTCCACGCACGGAGCGTGAAGCTCAGTGATTAAGTGTAACGCGAGGAATTATCAATTAGACAGCTATCTCTTGACACGCGTAGTCTTTGATGGTTTCGTTAAACTACATCCCATTAACGCCGCATTCGAAATCTTTCCCGAAGCCCCTCCCCCGGAATGAAGCATTGCGGCCGTTAATGGACAGAGTCTCAGCATGAACCGGCGACACCACCTGAAAACAGCCCCTCGGCTCAATTAGCCGGGGGCGCATCAATCTGAATTCACGCGACTACGAGTCGGCCGGACTCGGCCGCGACGGTTGATTGGCCCGGCTAGAATTACACCGCGGACAGCGACGCGGTCCCGTGCCCGGTTCCCCAGTTCCCGGTTCTCAGTTCCCGGGGTGTAATGTTGTTGGGACTAACGACGAGAAACCAGTATATTAACTCCTCGGTGTAGCGAAGCCTGTCAGACTGGTCGGCTATGTAGCGTGCCGGCAGAAGAGGAAGAGAGCGTTCTCAGCCCGTGAGGGGGGAGGGAGGTGGGGGAGAGAAGGAGGGGGAGGCGGGACGGGGCCAGCGGGGAAGGGGGTTGGTCGGCTTGATGCCCTACCTGGAGCGGCGGTAATATGGTGGCAGTGCATTACGTAACAGTAAACTCGGTATTCAGGGTTAGGCGAGCACGTGTGTGGAACGGTGACGCGCTTTCGGGAGGGTTGTCGCTGGTGGCGCGGTGCTCTACCGGCGACATCCTGTATCGGAGGGGGTCGGACAGGGGGTGGGGGGGTCGGGCAGGGATGACAAACGGCATCACCGGCCGGCACGGCGCTACGATGCCCGAGATCCATAACTGTCATCGCTTCTAAACTGGATCTGGGAGGATTCAGATTGGCCGAGCGCACCTCGCCGACAGGTTGCGAAAATCGCGAAACGCGCTGAGTGATTGAAACGTACGCGCGCATGGCCCGGCGATACAACGAGGTGATGTATTGGCCTGCGATAACGAGATGGACGAGCTGGAAAGACTCGAGCCAATGAAACCACCTATCCTCTTCCTTGATAACCGATGTACTCCCCTAAGTGTTCCAAGGCGGCTATAGTTTCCTCCTACCTGCTTTTTCAACAGATTCGAACGAGCAACGGGAAGGCTACAACGGACCCAATGAGAACCCCTGAGCGTGATCTGGTTCCGGGGAAAGAAACAGCTTGAATCAGCTTCGCGCCGAGCGATCAGATACCTAACTCGGCGATGAATAATTTTTTTAATTAAACCGTGTTAATTAAATTCCAACGGCGTAACGGAGAAGCGGCTCCTTCCGTGATACGACACTATTATTCTCCGTAACTTACCGGGGCTCGTGCAAGAAGCGCCTCGCGCGGTGGCGCGCGCGCGCGCGCTCGGGCAAAAAGTTCAGGACACTTTCGTTGGTATCGGTAAGGAGAGGAACAGGTAAGAACAGGTTGGCAAAGAGGGTAATGGAACACGACTTCTCGTGCGCCCGCGAAAGAGTGAGAAGGGAGGAAGAGCCGGCGAGCGCGGCCGCAAGGCCGCAACCGCAGTGTGGGAAGTGAAACGAGCCGAGTGGCGTACCTTTTAATGGACTGAGGGAAACAACATTAAGTTAAGAGCAAAGCAGGGTGTGAGAATTACACGGAAATAGTCGTGGCCCTCGCGCGAGTGGCCAAAACGGGAATAAGGGAGGGCGAGAGGGGGGCGCACTACGATTCATAAACCGCCAATTACCCCGTTGACCCCTTCTAGCACGTCCTGCGAGCTATCAGGGGCCATTTACTTCCTAAATATCCCGGCCGCGTTACCTGCCGCACATTCGCTTTACTTTTCTCTTATTTTTTTTTTTTAACATTCTGTTGCACGTTCTATCGCGATAATTCAAGGTGGACTGTCCGGTGGAGGGGGGAGGATGTCTCGGAGGTATCGGCGGAACAAGGCCCGGGAAGTCTTCGACATAACAGGTCGGGCAGGCAATTTATCCAATGATAAATTCCTCGAAGATAGGATCGCGGTTAGATTAAACGACGATTCCTGCTCGTCCTCCCGTTTCTACCACCTATTCCATCCACAATCCCCAAACCAGCGAAATTAAATATAGGGGCCGAATTGCAGTCGCGGCGGCTGCGGTGATATAGGCTCCCTCCCTCCCCTCCCGCCCTCCCCTTCCACCCCCGCCGCCCACCTTCCCCGCCACGAAATAGTGGTTCCAGCATTTCTACTCCCTCGACCGCTCCCGCCGCTACTTCTTTCGCCCTTATCTGCCACCGCAGACTTTCCCCTCTACTATCGTCTTGACAAACACCTCCCCCTTGTATCTGAAAGCCACTCGGCTCGCCAACCCTCCGATTTAGATCCTGGCCCTATGGCGGAGGCAACCGCTATCGCACAAAAAAAAAGCCCCGCTCTTCAGATAAGCAATAATACTGGGCCTCCCGGTATCAACGTTCGCTATCCGGCCAATCGCAATGATTTACATTCGCCGTAGGGAAGGAATGTTATACTTTCGGGATATACCGTGGAAATAAAAATACAATTTCTTTAGATGAAGCCTGGTGAATCAGCTTTGTACATAAGCGATCGTGACTGCATCGTAAATGGCGCCTGTGGATCGTATTGCGGAGGCATGGGCAGGCTCGACTCGCCCCTGTTGGCAAAATTAGGCAGCTGCGTAGGGCGTCAAGTTGACACGGGGCGAAAAATGGGGTTTTCATTGTTGGAAATTTTTTTAAATATAATTTTAAATTGAGTATTACAATTTGCACTATATCTAAGTGTTTTAAGCTACGAATAAAATTTCTGAGCAAGCTGATCAAAAATCTCAAGTAAATGTGTTATAAATTAAGGGCGCAAAAAAGGCCCGAGTCAGGCCTGGACATATATAGTTATCGCGAATAAATTATTATTATTATCCTTATCCTTACTAAGATATAAAAGTGGAACGTTGTCTGTTTGTTTGTCCTTCTTTCACGCCGATACGGCTGAGCGGATTTCAATGAAACTTGGAATATATATGACGTATGTCCTAGATTAGATTATAGGCTATCAATTTTTTTGTTTAGGCTCTCTTATTTTTCAAACATCATAAATAATTCCCGGGTGAAACCGGGGGGTCAGCTAGTTATTAATAATTATACGGGAATCCTCATGGTTTGCAAAAACAAAGACAGGTGTATATTACAGAGTCTGAACGATAAATTAGCCAATAATAAGTAGATAAATAAGCTAACGAAACTGAACTTAAAGGATAAACTAAGTAAGTACTAAATACCTCTGTGTAGGTTAATTACAAGCCTATATAATAACGTCGTTACCGAAGTCAGGGAGCCCAGGAAGGGGTCTATGCCACTAAAGTGTTGATTCGCAATAATCATCGCCCTGATAATAGGGTCGATCGCGTAATGCCGATATTTCAGTAGCCTCGAAACAAAGAGAGGCCTACACCACATGTTCCTCACCGGAGCATTGAACGTGACTAAGGCTAGCAAGTCCGGACAATGTATGAAATAACGTATTGCAGAGCATCGATACCTTAATTCGTAATGTTTCAATCAGACTCTAGACTTGAGACTAAAATATATAATTTCTTTTTTAATACGTAGGTAAAAACTTCAAATGACAAATTGTTCCAAAGAAAGCTTCTTGGTTCTTTGGGGCTAGGTGGGTTAAAAACTGCCCCACCTTTTGCTTAGCTTTTTATGCATGGTGGGATATATTTCAACCCACCTCGAAAAGTTGAAGTTTCTCATAGTCATACCTCCTGATGCTGTACTATCTGCCAAGTTCCACTTTGTTTTGATAAAAACTTGTATTTCAATGAATATCATTTAAATTTTAAAGCATTAGTTGCATTGTGGGATTATATATGTCCCACCCTGTAAAAAAGGACTGATTTAAATATTATTTTTTTTTTTATTTATTATTTTGAGTAATGTTTTATGTTAAATACTCGAAATGAATGGTTTTTCCAATTTTTTTAAAATAAAATTTTTTTGTACAACTAGGGTTTTTGTTTTCTTCAAAATCGTGTGCCTCAAACAGTTAATTTGTACACTGACCACAATACAAACCCGCGCCACGATATTAGAGGGCGAGTGGCACGAAGCGTGAATACAAACCGTCACTAAAGCGTGCAACGACCGTTTTTCTTGGTGACTAGGCAGCGATGGTGGTCGATAAAAGCGGTCGGCCCCGAAAGCCAGAATACACCAAGGCGATCCGGAAGATAACGTTAATTCCGGATATTTCGCACCCCGGTCCGGCGATACGTCGAGGCCTTCGGCTCCACTCCGCTAGACATACCCCTTGCGACCCCTATCGCGGGGGTAAAGGGCGGGCGGAGGAAGGGTGGACGAGTGTGCGGGTGAGTGGAGAGAGCAGAGCAGAGCGGAGCGGAGCAGAGCAGAGCAGCAGCGTGCTGCCCGCACCAGGCGCCCCTTCGCATATTTCACCGGGAATTTACGAGCCTCGATACGACAGGGAAATTGCAAGAATGGCGGAGTAATCTATCTCTCCTTGCCTCCGTGGGCTCTCTCTTCTTTTCCCAGGTTCCCTCTCCCCTCTCTGGCTCGGGTCCGCGCGCACGCTCACACACACACAAACGCACCACCAGCCAGAAGCAAGAAAATTCCTCGATCCGCTCCCGCCCAGATAAAAGAGATTTGTCCTTCCGGTCCGAGTTACCGCGACCACCTAATTGCGTTATCGAGATAAGCGGCCGATCCGTTATCCGCTACCAAAGGATTCCAGCGTCTTCGAGTCACGACGCCACCCCAACCAATCGTAAATTTTCATACGCGTCCCGGAGTTTACGCTACCGAATGATGAATGCTCGGACCACGGTGCCGGACCACGAGGACGGAGGGCTAGTTTCCTTCGAAAAGTTTGAATCGCCGTAGGTGCCAAGGGACGCGTGAGTCCCGGCCGAGTATCGAGAGATCGGAACCGTGAGGGCTCGTGGGCTCTGCTTTGGATTCCTTCGGGCGACAGATGGAGGAACGGGGGCCATTGATAAGTTAATTAATTGGGAGGATATATCTCGGTAAGCGGGCATGTAAATCACGAATGGGTCAAAACAGCGGGGACCGGGCAACACGTGCTTCACCCTCTTATTGCGCAATAATTGCACGGAAGAGTGCCAGGACCGTTCAGCCGGGCTGTTTTATTGCCATTTTCCATCCACATCCTTCAGCCGGCCCAAGTGACTAACGACTGATACGCCGGTGGACGCAATTACGCGAAATATATCAGGCCTCCTAGAGGCGAGGAGACCACTCCGACTGGATTGTTCTAGCGAGAGAGACCGCGGGGCTGGATTCTCTCATCCGTTATGCATGGCTGATATTCGCGCGCCGCCGACGCCGCCACGCCGCGCGTTCATTATTGTTGCAATAAAGTAATTCGCCGGCGCGCGCGCGCGCGCCCGCGTACCGGTCGTGACGAAGAAATATTTGACGCGTTTCATTTCCCCCGCCCTGTCCATTCGTCCATCCGCGCCGTATCGCTATGACCGGTTAGTTTATCGGCGGAGAAAAAACGGCCGCGCGAATTGCTACTCGGACGAGCATCGTCGTCGCATGAATCTTCCCGGCCGGCAGCTGGCCCCGTGCATTGCGAACAATGTGTTAACAAGAATTAAGTTTCGCGACTGATTGCGAGCCCATTGCGGGGGCACCGCGATAAATGAAGGAGAAATATTGGGACAAGGAATTAAACTTTCGTCGGTGACGTAGCGTAGAGTAGGTATGTATAGGAATTCATGTTTTGGTTGGACTAAACAATTGACAGCGTTGATGGGACTGTTAATACTACTTGAGTAGTATTCTTGTCTGTGAACATTATTATGACACATCGATCGTGTTGCTTAAGTGTATTAAAACTGATAACACTTTTCCTTGCCTTGGATTTCGTAGGAAGTATTTTTGTGAACAAAGAGTAAAATTTTGATTACCTTGTTATCGAGTGGTTTAAACTATTATTGGTTTAAATAATGGTAATAGTTTCTTCTATCGACATAACAACGTGTTTTAACATTTTTTTGTGCGCAGGTGCATTTATCCTTACTATCGTTCGGACTTAGGGAGAGATGCACTTTTTTTTTTTTTTTTTAAACATATTTTAATATTAAAATAAAGTTTTTATAGACTTAATGTTGTATTTTAATTATTTATTTCAATCTCTTTAAAAAAATATAACATTAAGTCTATATATATAGGTAAATGTATATTAATTATTAATTTAAATCTCTTTAAGAAAATATATTTACCTATACCTGCTTTCAGTTGTATTTATTTAAGACTTTATAAGCAATAGAAAAAATGTGGTGCGTCTCTCCCGAAATGACCCTAAGTAATTGGTACAGTTTCATTGAAGAGCGTTCGTATCGTTAATTTTCCCAGAGAACAAACTACTCAGACCGAAGAATATGCTTTCATAGAGACGCCCATCCATCGCGCCGCTGTCTCCACAATAATTCCGCGGAAATCCGGGAAAGCGAGTCGGATTTGCTCGGGCGATGGTCGTGCATCTTACCTGGGTATCTTTGGAAGTTTGGCGCGTGCAAGGACCGATAGGTTGGCGGAAATAATTACCGCGACGGGTTTCCTCGAATTGTATTCGTCGAGAGAGAAGAACGCGTCTGTCGGACGGGTCCGGGTGGATGGAAGAGGGCGAAGGGGGTGTGTGGGTGGGGTGTTCGTGGCCGACGAGGGGGTGGGAAAATACTATAGGTAACTGTACTTGCTGTACATGGGTAATACATAGAATAGAGGAAGGGAAAACCCCCCTGCGCCACGGGTTAGCGTGCAGCTATATCCACGTAACGTAGTGTAGCGTAGCCGCGCGGCCGCCGGTCGGTTTAATTTAACACAGCAGCTGTAATCCCATCCATTACGGCCGCGGTAATATACGATCGCTCGAGATTCATACTCCGTTTTTTCACTAATTAACAGACGGGACAAATCGCTCCGCCGATTCACCTCTCCGCCGGTGCGGACCACCCCTCGCCCCGTGCCCTCCTCCGCGCCAACCCGCGCTCTTCATTCTCTTCTCGTCCACCGGCAACAAACGCTTTGTTCCTTCCCGCTAAAATTTACCCACTGTTTTACACCGGTTTCACTCGGCCCATCATTTTGCCCCCCGTCCGTTCGTTACCTCGCTCTCTCGTCGGCCGTTAAATCTTTCGCAGTAATATTCGGTTATTTAAAGAGGACCTCGAACCCTCCACGGTCGCCGTCTCGTACAGTTAGCATTCGTGCGTGATTCTCGAAGCGCTCTGGTGTGTCAGTAACATCCTGGGTGGGGAAGGTTAGGACAATGACGAGAAAGGAGGTTTTTTCCTGCCCCGACGCCTCCAACGTACCCCCGTCGCGCCCTAAGGCCGGCCGGATTACGCCGCAATGGAGTAAACTACTGTGCGGGGCAGGTGGATTGGCTTTTTGGGATCGAGGAGGAAAAGAAGAGGTGTGTGTTTCGTTTTGGGACCGCCAGCCAGACTCATCAGTAGCGCTATAGCTGAAGGTCCCTGCCCTAGACACGCACGGGGACACAGTGGATATTGAGAGTTAGGTCTAGCGGGAAAGATTAGAGACCTCTGGTGACGCTCGTTGACACTAAAGGCTCCTACACACGCTGATGCAAGAGTCCATGAAACACTGATGCCGCATCACGGATGCAGCATCATGATACAAGTTGCTACGTCTGTAGATCGGTTTCCGTGTTTCAGCCAGGGATTCTAAGCCGCCGGGAGCGGGTTACTAGTAGCATAAGACAGTCTAGTCTAGACAGCCACCTAAGGGGGTACTATGGTTATCTGGCCGAAAAATTGAGCAAGGCACAAGTAGATAAATAATGTGTAAAAAGTTTCGCATGATTATATTTGTAACTCATTGAGTAAAAAATTCATAAAAATTGCACAATTTTTCGGCCGGATGACCAGAGTACGTTAAGTGGCTGTCTAGACTAGACTGTCTTATGCTACTAGTAACCCGCTCCCGGCGGGTTAGGATCCCTGGTTTCAGCATCAGATGCGGCTTGCCTCAAGGAATCAGTAAAGGGACATCCAGACGCTGATACATGTTGCAGTGAAACACTGATGCATGCATCACGATGAAGGTTTCATGACTCCTGCATCTTGCTCACGCGCCTAGCTGATGAGCAAGATGCCAGTTCTGCTTCTGATGCTGAAGCACGGAAACCGATCTACACACGTAGCAACATGTATCATGATGCTGCATCCGTGATGCGGCATCAGTGTTTCACGGACTCTTGCATCAGCGTGTGTAGGAGCCTTTACTGATTCCTCGAGGCAAGCCGCATCTGATGCTGAAACACGGAAACCGATCTATAGACGTAGCAACACGTATCATGATGCTGCATCAGTGTTTCACTGACTCTTGCATCAGCGTGTGTATGAACCTTAAGTCTCGTGGTGGGGCCAGGACGTCACACCCCTACCAACTGGGTTCTTCAACTTGACGCTACTCTAAGCTCCTGAATAAAAGCTCCAATTCCTCTTCACCGAGTCTGCGTTTCCTTCGCAATATTGTACCCTCTATTCTCTGAACAGTGTTCCTACATTCCTACATTTTCAAACCCTCGGTGAGGATAGCTAACTCAACCATTCCCGAGGAGAATCCAGCCGGTAGACGGAAGCCTGAAATAGTATCGAGCACGGAGTGGAACTGTTGACCGGGGTATGCTATCGTCGCGACCGGTGGTCGTTTTTCTCCCGCGTCGGGAAGAATAATTAAGGATCATCGATCGATCATTCCGCGCGAGCATCGCGATCCCATGGCGCAGCGTGCCCGAAGTGGCCGGAATGGTATGAAGTAATAACTCTTCCGTCAATACAAGAGGCGTGACGAGCACGCCAGGCCACCGACCGGCCCGCAAAAACCTCTCGAAAGAAATAATTAACGCGCGTTAATCAAGCGACTCGCCCGCTTGCAATTGGAATGCATCGACGGCGGGGCACCGAGAGGAGCACTCCATTAACGCGACCCGAAAGGGGAAGGAAAAGTTGTCGCGCGTGATTTGTGTTACGGCTCGTCGGTAACACGTGAGGCCAGCGATAATCGGCAGCCAAAAACCGGTAACTCAGGACGATAAAAGTGTTTTGTATTTTATCAAAACAGCGGTTGTTCGATGGATTGTTGCTTCATTCGTGCGCGCCTGAAGATCCTAGAACCTCGAATCTCCGAACAGGTTGCGCAAGCAGCAACAGAGTTGCGAAAAGTTTTAATTACTCGACTTCGGCTCGGTTGGTATTTAGAGACAAAGGGGATGCTTGCACGTAACGAGGAGGGAGGCGGCTAAAATCGAGGAACTTTCACGGGGCCAGGGTGTCAAGGGATGAAGGGAGACGCGAAGGTATGGCGGACACGTGGCTCACGTGACTACACGGCGCATAAGGGACTCGAACGTGGTGGATATGGAGTGCGAAGATGAAAGCGGAAGACGGCGGAGGGGGCCAGCGTTCGGGCCGCGAGAGGGAATAGGGTGGCTCGGGAAGTTGTCGGGTGTAAAGCGAGCTGCTTCTCCCGGTTGTCGAGTCTGCGCATTCACCGGTCGGATTTAATTGGATGGACACCATCGCGCGGTGTTTAATTAACTAATTAATTTCACGCGGAAAGATACTGCACCCTGCTCTGTCTGCCTCAGTTTAATGACTCCGACTTCGCAATTATGTGTTTTCGCGCCGAAAACAGTGGTCTCTGCTTCGACCTGCGAGCTTGAATTAAAAAAAAAAAAAAAAAAAAAAAAAACAAGCCAGGAGCGAACAGCCGTCACGCGGACCATCAAAAGTTTCCAATGAACAGAAAGAACGAGGAGAGCGTAAATAACCTCGGCGCAGAGGCAGATACCAACTACGTGAATTTAAAAGCGTCAGCTTGGCGCGTAAATTCGTTGGAGTTTAATTAAATTTAAATGATTGTCTCTGCTTTCGATTCAAGTGGTCCAGCTCGTTCGTCACGCCGGCCGAGCGGACGCTAGTCCAACAGAAGCCGCCATTTATCAGCGACTCCGCATAAATCGTCGATATGAACATCCTCTGTGCGCCGCGGCTGTCCAACGTAAGTAGCGGAGTTTTCGTCGCGCTGCTGCCGCGCAATTACAGCGGACGCGTCTCGTGAAACCTTTATAGCGTTCGCAAAGTGAAAATGAGTAGGGAACAAAGGAGCCTCCCGATCCCCCAACATCCATCGCGTTGAAGTTTGGAACAAGCTTCTCGTGCCGCGAGGCATATGCGGAGGTGAGAATAGGCCGCAGCTTTTAAGGGTAGGAAAAATGCTGGCCCCTCGAGCGGCACGAAAGTCGCGGGTGGAAAGAGCGGCCCCGCAAGAAAGTTAGTTCGTTAGAGATAAAGAATAGACTTTAAGTGAACCGCCGGGCGAATAAGGGAGCGCTTAGATGGAAAAGAAACTGCCCCCGGGGGTTGGTGCATGAAACGAGGCCTTCGTCGAGTGTACAATGGCAGAGTTAGGCGCAGGAAACTGTTAGCAGCTCCGTCGCCGATTGGTACCTATTTTAGATGGCTGCACTCCCCCAATCGGGAGGGAATTTATCGCTCGGGAGAAGCCGGCAACGCGGGGCACTCATAATAGTCCGTGAAAACGCGGGAAGAAACGAGGCCGTGGATCGATGGCGGCACAACAGGAAGCGGGGACTTCCTCGAGAAGAGAAAGACGTATGCTGATAAACAGCGAACGAGGCCGCGTGTACATTTAACTTGACTTATAGCAGTCATTTTCGGATAGAAGCTCGGGCATCGCGAAGATGCCACGGGAGAGTAGGGAAGACGGGGGAAGGGGGGCGAGAGATTGTCAGGGAGAGAAAAAAAGAAAGCGAAGAAAGGGGGCGATGTAGGGAAACAAATCAACTCGTCTGTTGGCTCGTCTCGAGTTTTTAGTGGCCTGGCTCCAAATATTTGCTTTGCGAGTCGGAGGCCGCGGTGTCTGATTCCGGATCGCCGCGGATATACAGTGGAGGACAAAAGTATTCGGTGCAGATGGAAGGCCAGACTAATGTCAGTTCGCGACTCCTTTATTTATGATTTAATTTCAACGACTGTTTTGGTGAAACTGCAGCGAAATTTTAGGCCGGATGGACACGTGAATTTGGAGGCAAAGTTCTCAAACGGGTAGGGGAGGCTGGGACTGGTTGTCTCAAGGGTAGGTTGGCTAATTGTTAATAACTTTGCACCGACATGTCGATGCGTGTTATGAAAAGTAGCACGTGTCAGTTTTTCTACGTGCAGTTGTCCACGAGATCGCACGTTTTTTAACAGTTATCAGTGTTTTTCGAAAAATTTACTGCGTAAGTAAATATTTTTTCTTGAAGATTTTATTTTTTCACGCTTTATATAGTTACAATAGAATAAATGTTAAGGGACTATTTTAAAGTTTGTTTATTAGACGATCTATTGACATGGTATTTTTGTTTATACATAAATAATTGAAGGTTATATGGATTATTGAAGTCAAAATGATCGGTCGGAGTTCACTAACAACGTTAATAAGGTTAAAATTGTTATTTTGTTATTCATAAAACGATTCTTATTTTTTGTTTAAATTTCACTATGTTAGAAATACATTAATGTTTAAGTAGAAAAAATTTTCAGTTGATTATTAAAATATGAAAGAAAGAAATTAATTTTTTATAATGAAACAACTCTTGTGACATTGTGTTATTTTATTACCACTGAAATAAATAACTAATAACATTTTCTTAACTGATTGTACCTATAGTCAACCTACCCCATACTATAAATCAACCAACCCCGATCATGGGGCTGGTTGACCAGCATGGAAGGTGTTAGAAAAACATTAAAATACCTTAATCGTTGTCAAATTGAATCAACATTAATAATTTAATCAGATAGTCAAATGTATTCCCTCTCAAATACACTAACCGGTTTAATGATATTTCGTTCTCATAATTCATTAAAAACCAAAAACTGAAAAACTAGCCTACCAGCCCCAGTCTTCCCTACTCCAATCCTCGAGATACGAAGTCTCCACTGCATTTGCAATTTCCACCCTTTACAAAGAATTATTCAGTAATGACTTTTGCCTTCCACTGTACACACCGATCAACGTCATCCCCCAGAAGCGCGTACAACGCGTTCCTACCGGCGCTACGGATCCTCTCCCGGTTCAGCCAACAACCCCCACCCCTCCCCCGATGCTTTAGTATCGCCGTTCGTTCGAGTGCCACCCTCCCTTTCTCCTCTCGAGAGGCATGGTCCCTCCAGCCACCCCTTTTCGTTCGATAGCCCGGCTCTGGCCCCGCGAAGTCGCTGCCAAGAATACGCTGGCAACTCGTCCATCACGTGCATTATTACACGAATGCTATGATACCGCCGCCACGTCTAATATCCCACCCACTCACCCCCCGCGGCTAGTTTTTCAAGCGGCGTCGTTGTCGCAGACGAGCTTTATTCCCGACATTTACGATCGGCCTCGTATCTCTTCAAGATTTGGCAGCGTTATCCAGCGCGTAAGCCGATCCAACGTACTTAGACCCGTTTGTCACGTGGATACGCGTGAAGCTGGACGGACGGCCCGAAGACATTGCGCGGGTGACATTGGTGTCGATCAGCGGGAGGCGCCAACGCTGGAGTTTAATCGGTGCTCCGGATAGCGTTGGATGGACGGAAATCGCGGCGGGCATCGAAAACGTGTCATCGGGGCGAGAAGACGGACGAGCGTCTTCGTACAATGGGGGGCGATAAAAATTTAATGCCCCGCAGGAACGTCCCTGTTTCCTTTCGGTGAAGCGGGTCAGCGCGATCGCGTTGAACTTGGATAATAACTCCGCGACCCGGTATCTTCCGCTCGGAACATCCTTTTCGCCAGTGAATTAACCGCAGCTTGATGTTTATCTAGCGCTACTTATTAGTAAACGTACCCTCCGCGCGGCGGCCAGCAACCCGGACACGGGGATGAATTATTAAAACGCGTATGCAAAGTTATGGAAATGCGGGCGCAACGAGTCTACGCGCCGTCTCCTTGTTAAGCCATTACGAGAATTTCCATCGGAAGTCGGTTCTGCTTCGGCGACCGGGGCCATTTTCTTCAAAGTAATCGGGTGAGAGGTTGAAAGTTCGCGGCTCACCGGGGGATCTCGTCGAGTGTCAGAACGGTCCATGTCTTGGAAGGTAGTAAGTGCAGTGGCGGATTTAAGAAAAAAGGCCCAGGTGGCAAACGTTTCGAGGGGCCCATTTTTTCGGGTAAATAAAGAGGTAGTTTACTAAAAAACGAGCCAAGTATAGTAGTACGAAAAAAATGTAGTGTTTGGATGCCTATAGCAAATTATAATTTTTTTCAAAATGGGGCCCTGAGGGGCCCATTTTTTCGAGGTAGTTTACTAAAAAACGAGCCAAGTATAGTAGTACGAAAAAATGTAGTGTTTGGATGCCTATAGCAAATTATAATTTTTATCAAAATCGGGCCCTGAGGGGCCTCCGGTAAAGAGGCCCAGGCGGCAACTGCAGTTAAGTGATTTATCAAGATTTCGATTCTACAACACCTCTGACACCTGCAGTGGCGGATTTAACAGGGTGGCTGATGAGCAGTTGCCGCCTAGGCCCCTGCGCACAAGGCCCCGGTAGGGCCCCATAACCAAATACAGTTATGATTAGGTATAGGAGTCCAAACACTACATTTTTTCGTACTACTACACTTGAGCAGTTTTCATTAAACTACCTCTTCATTTTCCCGAAAAATGGGCCCCTGCCCAGAAGGGCCCCAACATAAAAAAATTGCGATTTTAACCAAACACTATGTTTCTTTTCTGTGCTACTATACTTATCCCGTTTTTAGTAAATTGTCTCTTCATTTTTCTCCAAAAATGGGCCCCTCGGACGTTTGCCACCTGGGCCTTTTTCCTTAAATCCGCCACTCAACAAACTTCCAAACGGTAGAGAGCAACTCGGAGGCCTTTAAAAGCGAACGAACCCAGCAGAAGAATTTTAAGGTCCGACCTAAGGTCGAAAACAGTGGATGCCACTTTCGTTCCATCGATTCCCAGCGAACGCATAAAGCGTTTAAACGGGGTAGAAAATATTGTCGTCTGAAAGCGCGACAATGCTTTTTTTCCTCGACAAGACAGCGGGAAGAGGGAATTTTTGGGCCGAGAATAAACTCGCCATCGCGGTACCACGAGACACTCGATCTATTTCTAATCGTGGCGCGAGGGAATGCCCTTTACCAAAGAGGGGATTGCTCGACACGCCTAATTTGCGTTTATTCCGCGGAGCGGTAACCGCGGAGAAGAATGGCGGTTTTGGCGGAGGGAGCGAGACTTGGCATGGAGACGAGAGACCGAGAACAATAAGAACGAGGCGTGCAAGCGCGGATGGGAGATAGCTCGCGTTTTCGAGTTAGCGCGTGGCACCAAAATGTATCGTGCTTAAACGCGTGCAGTTTTGTCACGCGCACGTGTAAGTAGGGGAAAGGTGTCTAAAACGATCCCTCGGGGTAAAATGATACCTGGTTGTTCTGCGGTTATTAGTGGTGCTATTTCGTAATATCCCGTCGTCAAGTGTCGCACAAAGTGCCATGTAAATAATATCAGCGTTGTGTGTGTTGTAAACAAGAAAAAATCAAAATTACTGCCTTTTGGCTAATTGTAAATTTTTTTTTTTTTAAATTGTTATAATTTATTATGTGCGCATATTTGGTGACTGAAATTTTGTAATTTCTGTTTTTATTTAAATAAATCAATGCTTTTTAATGCTCGTCTTATTCACTATCAGCAAGTATAAAATGATCCTAGGGGTCATTTTTCTAAGGAACATTGGTGCACGAAATGATCCTTTAGTATGCCTTCACAAAAATGCGAATAAAACATGTAATTGGTCAGGTAGCTGAATTTGATCTACGCCAATAATAATTTATTTAAATAATGTGCATATGTATTTTATAGACACCTCTCCCGAATTTAGACTCTGTAGAATGAAATTTGGGTGAAATATCAGGTACCCGAGCATCTTTGCGTTTTTCTTGAGATATAACAGAAAAACGATTCGATCACCACGCAAAGAATCCGAGAAACTGTTTGCGAATCAACGTCGAGCAGGATGATCTTGACGTCCAGTGGTGACACGGTGGCTAACAACGCGTTCGGTGTGACACGAGACGAAATCAACGCTTTCGACAATCTGTCCTTACCAAGGGTGGCAGTATATTTATTAACGCTTGGCACCTTGACAGCTGTTTCAAGTACAGCCTGTCTGAATACCATGACTTTGTCTTTAACAAGTCGCCTGATGAATGGCCCATTGCTGACTACCATACAGAAATAGAGTCGCCCGACCAGCAGAGTTTCTTTCGGGATGAGAATCCTTCACCCCTCCAGTCCTCACAAACTCCCTTGCCAAGCGTTTCGAGAAAAGTCCAAATATTTAGAAAATTCAGACCCCTTCGTTGCCATCTCTTGCCGTTGCGAGTCGTTGCGTAACGAAACGTCTCGGCCGTTCCCAAGAGAAACAAACACCTGGCTGCACGCCCCCTCGTGTCCCCAAAGGCACGCACAGCGAAGCAAAGCCGATTCCCCGTGAAAACGAGACACGAGGCTCGCCAGTTTCTCTCCCGATAGCGAAAAATTTGTCCAGGCGGTGAGTTATGGGAGTTCCGATTTGCATCGACTCCGTCGAAACGGAGGCCGGCCAATTCGTTTTCGCGCGGCATACGCAAGGCCGAGATTGGACGCGGCGCTTGTCCGGCTTGTCGAGGACGGGGCTCCGGCTAGCAAGAAGTTCGGGAGTCTGGGTTTATCCGTGGCCGAGGCTCGCACCGGTCATCCCGGTACCGGATACACGCATGGTAGCTGGGTGTGCACAACCGGCACATGCGACTGGCTGCCGGTTGCACACGCAGCTACGCCCGGCTCGGCCGGGATGTGTTGGTCCGGCCGGGGCAAAAAGGCAAGAAGGCAAGTAGCTACACGACTACGGGACCGATCAATCAATGTTGCCGTCGGACGGTAAAACAATACGATGTTGCCTCCATAATTGACGGGAATCCATCATCCCGCGTTTCGCGACTTCTCCCCCCTCGCCTCGGGACCAGCGAGTGCATTTCAGCATGCCAGCGTGGCCTCGATCCGCCCCGGAATTCCTGGACCCTCGCGACATGTAAATTTCATATCCAATCGGGCCCGATGGACATTTTTCTCGACCACCATTTTTCTTATCTGCGTCACGAGTCGCTAGGAGGCCCAGGTGAATCTTCATCGGGAGGAATCAATCATGTAGTAGGTGCCTATCTCCTCTTCTTTTGAGGACATAGATTTTTAAAATAGGACGAGTGATTCGAGTTTAGTCAGAGCAAAGGAAGAACCTTCTTTTTCTGATATCGAACGGCTTGTTTGTCTCGAGCATGTTACACAACCCATGTTTACTGTCCTGAAGCACAGTGGAGCCTGGAAGGGTTAACAGGAGGTGAAAGAACGAGAGAAGGATCGCGTGCGATAACGGGGGAGCGAAGCGAAGGCGAAGGTAGCGGCGCGTTAGAGGGAGGGATCTGTAAGCCCCAAATCCTTGAGCTTAACTAATTCCTGCATGAGTTACGAGCAAGCCGCGGCTAATTCCAAATAAATATTCGGAATACAGATTATGTTAATCACCGTGGATGTAAATTAGACGGTCAAGGGAGGATGTACGCCCTCGTCACCCATAACACACCCACCTCTTCAGGATCTCATCTCTGAAATCTCAGCAGACTCGATATGCAGTGCCACTACTAGATTGCAGTGACACAGGAGAACCTTTCAGCTTCCTTGCCCTTTGCCTCCAGGTGGCAGGGGTCTGTAAGCTTCCATGCTAATTCAGGATCGCGTAAAGAATCCTTAGACGTAGCTCCGTCTCGATGCAGAGTTACAAACCTGACAGTGAATTACTGGCAGAGTCTGGTAGGCACTGGCCGGGGTGTCTAAGTGGCAAGTAGGTAAGTAACTTGGAAGTTAGGGGGTTGGAGTCGGCCCCGCAAACCTGATACACGCGCGTTCCGCGCGCGTGTTGAGGGGGCCGGCGTTGTTTACTGTGTGAGAGGCCGGTTGTACGTACACGTAATGCGGCGTAGCCACCTTTAGCCGGAGTTTACCTTGCTGGTAAACTCTAGTAGGTACCTACGCCGGAAACTCTACTCTAATGCAGAGTAATGTTGATTTATGCCCGCGTTGGTCTCATTCCGCCGACCCCCGCGCACCAACCCCCTAGCCCGCGCCTCCGGTTACCTATTCCCGCCGCTATATTTCATCGTGCTCATCAGCCGAACAAATATTACGTTTTTCCATTATACGCCGGAGTTCCGATCAGATACGCCGCACTTTGAGACTCGGGGCGCGCGATCGCGAAATTCCGCGTGCAGATTAGACCGCTGCCGGAAGACTACACTGCTCCGCGATCTAGCCGATAGGCGCTTAACTATTTAGCTTCTTCAGCCGACACTTGCGATCGCCTCGTCGTGGGAGGTACCGGGAAACTTTTCGGACTGTACTTCTCACTGAAAGAACCTACATAGATGTAGTTTCGAGGAACACAGTGGCTGCTACTAACATCCGTTCGCCAGTCGCGAGTTGATACCCCGGCGAACGTCAAAGCGTCCAGGCGCAAATGTTTGTCAGAAGGCAACATAATCAAAAGTTAACCCGGTGGAGATTACCGGAACGAGGGTTTCATCGTAGGTGAATATGAAGCGAGGGGGTAGCCGTTTTCGAGGCACGAGGAACAGGCCAGGGTTCATACATATTTGCAATGTGCGGCCAAGATGGACGATATGCAATTGTATGCACGAAGGCATACGCGAACGATATCGCGGAGAGGATGAGGATAGATGTGCATACACAGCGCGTGGGTAAATGCTTTATTGCGGCTCCGTGAATATCCTTGCACGGCCGTAGGAACCGTGTCTATTGGCTCGCAAGTATCCACACACGCGACGCGTCTACACTCGCACCGAAACGCGCGCTGCGACCGTAAATAAATGTGTACAAGCCAGGCTGAGAGGTGTGGAATTCTAGGTGTAACGCGAAATTCAAGTCCCTGCCTCTCTGCTGCTGCGAAGGAAGCTCTTTCCTCCAATTTGTCGCACTTGGTGAGTGTCTTTGAATTCGTAGGTGGAAGCTGGGAGATGATTGCGAGTCGAGAGGAGGCAGGGAAGGGTAACTCTGAAGAGCTGAGAGTAAATTTTGATCTTGCATGTGTGTAGATTCGGAGATCAGGTTTCTATCGTTGATTTTGAGTTGGAACTCGATTTCCTTCGCCTGGCGAGCGAAGATTCGCAAATGGCTCAGCAGCCGTGACGAATAAAGCGTGTAGGAGCGAGCGGGAACTGGCAACGCGAGCGTAACGCACGCGTACCACGGGCACAATACGCGGGAGGATCGAGGGCCTAGCGATACAAATGCATCAGTTTCACGGCTCGTCGGACAAGACAACGAGATTCATGCCCTCCTCATGCATGAATCAACAACCTTTTCCATATTTACATAACAACGCTTGATTCGCGATGTGCGCCGTGTAGCCGGGTGGGAGGCGGTTGACAGATTGAGAGTATGGATAGGCTTTATTCCCCGAGCGGTCGTCCTTCGGAACGAAAGAGAGCCGAAGAAGCGGAGAAAGGGCGGCGGAATCGGGAGGGAGACAAGGAACAGGCGTGGGTTGAACAGAAACAACGGGAACGAATGAAGAGATGGAAGAGAAAGGAGGATATTTCTGCGCCGTGATCTGAATATCGAGCGTCGAACCAATATGACGCGAGTGTATTAGCCTGCTGCGCATGAAATATCATTTCTTTCAGTTCAACTTCAAGTTTCAACTTAGCGGCAATTGTCAATTGTTGTACGCTGTGGCAAAGTGCTGTACCCTGGAGTTTAGAGATCATCAAAGGGATCAGGGTTAAGAGGTCTTCCTAAGTAGTGTGACGACTGAAAAATCTTAATTTTTTGGGATTTAAAAAAACAACAACTGCTAGAAGTACCTTTTAGGACTATAAAAAAAATTTGAAAGTAAAATTTATAGTGGAATAGGAGAATCACGGAGAGTTATAAAAGGCGTAGTAGACTCTACAAAGCTTATAAGCTACAAACCTGCAAAATGATACGTGCAATACTTGTTTCTTTCTTTAATTCCCAATAATTTAGGTTTTTCTCAGCCGTCACACTAACACTAAGTAGGAAGTCCTCGTAAGTTACGTATACAATATGTGTTAAGCCAAAGCTGCTTGCTTCACCGCAGAGGTGTTCCCTAGTACTACGCGTGTAATACGTTCAGAAGAAGATTCAGTAGCTTTCTGCGTGGGTGCAGAGATGCTGCGCGATAAATTACAAGGAGAACTAGAGGAAGCTGGGCGATCAATAAAACTCGAAAGAGATTACAGAAAACAATCCATGTCAAAGTGTGCGAAGCATAGTCTCGTAAATAAATGGGCAGTTACTGTATGATCGTTGGTCACTTGCGAAAGTTTAGCAAATTAAGGAAGACGTATAGATAAGTACATCCCACGTTCCCGAGTCGTTGCTGATCGACTCCTCCGGAGCTTGAGTTTGACGGATCGTTCGCAAACCAAGAGGTTTGAATCGTGAATTTCGCGAGATCGTCGGAGGCAGAGCGGCAAGAATTCTAAGCCGGGAATGAAGAAAAGTTGGTCGATTCGTTGCCGAGCCCTCAGTCACGGAACGTGGAAGCGCGGACCACCGCGGCCGTGTTCCGCTGGCTCTGTCTGGTCGATACAGAAAGTTTCCCGTGGACACGCGAATAGCGAGGCTCAGCTGTCGCAGGCCGAGCGAACGTTACGTATGCACCCTGGCGAGAGGAAGTACTGCTTCATGCAACGTGCTACGTTGCAGAGGCGTGGCGATGAGTTACGTCCTCTCAGGCCGGCCGAGACCCTTTGCCTTCTGCGACTGCTAACCACGGTCCACCGGGAAGAATTCGGGAACCTCGGGGACTATTCGTCACCGCTATTGAACGCGTGCGCAAGATCTGGCGAACGTATTTCCGACGTGCAGCGGATTTGTTCGGCTATTTGAGAGATAAACGAGCCTGGACATTTTGCTTTATTTTGCACAACATTTGTGGATTCGAAACTCCATCGAGGGCGGCTACTGAGAGGAAGCATCAGTTACAGTGAATCGCGTCCAGTCGATACTGACTGGAGATAATTACGTTTTAAACTGTTCAGATGAGTTTTTACGACTGAGGACGTCTCTAACCGAGATTCTGAAGAAGGTATTTCTCATTCTACTAAACTAACCTCCGTAAAATTTATGATTTATTATTAGCAGTAGGTATAAAATATGCTTCGCGGGATTAAGTGCTACGAAATAAATCGCCCATTCTACTCGCGTGAAACACGGGCGCGAGGATTAAGGGGTTAAAATCTGCAATACGTTGTACAAATGAGACATTCCTTCGTCCATGATCGTTTCGAGCCATGTGTCACGATTTTGCGCCCCGCCACTCCCATATCTGATCGATGACGCGTCGCAAACAAATACGAAGTGTATTTTATTATTTCCCGATAGGCAGCAGCTTGGAACGTTGGCCGATCGGCGCGGGGATAGATCGGGAGAGTCGCCGGCTCCTCGAAGGACGAGGAGGATGAAGTAATCCTCGTTATGGAACCGGTACGCGTGTGCACCGCAACTCCACACTCGCGCGCGCGAACGCGCTCGATCCTCCACGTGAATGCTCCAGTGCGTAATTTCTAAATACGTTGTTCCATAAATGGAGAAAGGAACGACAGGCGTGCTGCGATATTATCGGACCATTCCAATTAAGCTGGATTAATTGTGAATGGTCGCGAGCAAGTCGCTAGCAGTGGCCCACTGCGAAAGCTAGCTCATTGTCAGTGGCTCCTGATTGACGAATATCGAGGAATACCTCTAAAGAAGGAAGGAGAAAGATACACCTGCTTATGATTAATGGTTCGCGCGTTCATCGCGAAGTTAATTGCGATATCCGTTGAATTCGAGAGAAGCTGCAATTTTCTAGAACGGGTACAACGACCCGACGCGTTTGTTGCTACAAGTGGAGGCTAAAGCGGCGATATTTTACCACAGCCGACCGGCTAATATTCGTCCCTGTGGATCCTCAGAAGAGCGTTGATATATCGCGACTTTTCGCCGCGCGAACTCCATCTTCGTGCGAGCAACCGCGTATCCGGCCGCGGAAGACGCTAGCGCACAGTCATAAATAGCGCGCCATATTTCCAACTCTGGGCAGCGGAGAAAAATACGATGTTTCTCACGCGACAAGGGCCCGCGGGACGCAATTAACCGGAGGATAATTATAGCCGCGGACAGGAGTCATCGAGTTTTCTGCGAACCGCGAGACATCAACGCACGCAAAAACGCTGTCGAACAACTTATATCCCCAATTTCACGATACCGTCCAGCGAATGCGGCCGCAAACGTGAGCTGTGATCTCCGTTAAAGCAAGAAACAGGGGACAGCCGTGGGAAAGCCCTGCCGAAACGCCCGGGACACTACGCACTTGCCAGTGTACCGATAATTATAATGAACGAGAGGCTACCGCCTCAGAAAGCGATACCGTTACGTTCAGTTACTCGCGCTGGATACGCGCGAGAAAAATCGCTCGTGGATGGAATGCTCGTATCCGGGATGCTGCCTTATCAGTCGGCGCGGCGGCCTGACTCGCGGCTGCGTGAGATTCTCGCGAACGCGTAAAACGGCCAGCGGCCGGTGCAAGCGTTCCCTAAGGTCCGTCGCGTCGCTGGCTAGCTGGCTAGCTCGCTCTTGCTCGCCACTCCGCCGTATTCCCCGACGGGCATGGAAGGGAAGGCGTGACAAGACTGCAAAGTAAAAGGAACCAGGCATAGAGTCACCCGCGCAAGAGGGTGACATGCTGCCGAGCCGGTTACGGGGCCGACTCCGGCTCAGTCCCAACCGATCCTCCAAGGCAGGTGAACATAACCTAACCGCTAGCAGAAACCCGCCAGGGACCGTTCCGCGCCGGGCGCTCGCTGGCCTGGCTATAGCCGAGCGATCCGCGGTGCCTGTGTACGGCACACTCATGCGTTTACACGATACACGTGTGCCCTCGCTCGCGAATAATCTCGCCGCTGATACACTGTGTCCTACGCGGGATGCGGTTAATATTCGTCCCTCGTTCGCTCCACGGACAGGTGGACGCGGTTCCAATGTACATCGCTGTATCTCGACCACGACGCGCTGCACACGTGGTGCACGCTCTCCCTAGGGTCTGCTTATGAGATTCTTGCTGAAAGAATCATCTATGAAGAACCGCGTGTAATTGCTCTGGTACTACTTGGTCCGGGTGTTGTTGATGCTGATACCAGCGTTTCCGACAGGTGGATGTAGTTGGGGGGTAGGTACGTTGCAGGCTGCACCGTCTCACACATAGGTATCTACCAGGGCATGCTTCGCTTTGGGTCGAGTTATTAGACTCTTGCTGAAAGAATGATCTATGAAGAGCGAGATGTAATTGCTCTGGGTACTACTTCAACCGAGTGTTGGTTATGTTCGTAGAGCTCAGGCAGATGGATAGTTGCAGCGTACTTTGACTCGTCTACGGTGTGCTGCATACATATGTCCATTCATATGTCCCTTGGGTGCAGTTACTACGGTGCTGTTAAAGTAATACTGTTATACAACGGTATTGTAGTAAGATTGGAACATCTGTATCACTGTACAGAGCTCTAGCGTAAGAATGTTAGCCATCGATTGCTCGGGAAGAAATAGCTTCATGAAGGCCGAAGAGATCATCTAGAGCTGAGGAATAAAATTCATAATTTTCAAGAGTTCCCAGCTCGTATCTCGCTTTCGCGCGTCCCTGTAACGACAGTTCTAATAAACCGTTCAGGTGGTGCTCGTTGCGCAACACGGTCGCCCTTGCCAGCTAGAGGAACGCGAGCTCCGAAACTGCCGGATCTCCACCCCAGGCCACGTGGTAGCTAGGAGAACGGTTGCCAGTGAATTCTGGCAGGAATTCGCGGAAACGGTAAAAGTACGTTGATCGTGGAGAGCAGGCTTCGGCCAGTCGACCGACTGTTCTTCTCTTGGCAAGAGGCGCTCCGCCGTGGCGCAAGGTAACGCCGCGTGCAAATTAAACGCGTCATGAATCACGGAGCAAGGTTTACAAGCGGGCAGGACTCTCGGACCGGACCGTAATCTGCGCGTAAACGCGGCACGCGCGACACCCGCTGATGGGATTTTAATCGGTGCCCGCGACGCGAACTTTCTCGCTCGGTTCTTTTTTTCCCCCCGTGGAAATCCGCGGACAAACGAGAGGCCGGCGGATCGGGTAATGCGGCGACGACGTTGGTCGCCTCGGTGGCGTTCCACTCTCTCGAGCGACCTAGAAAATCCCTTTAGCTGGAACAACCGGCGAGACTTTCGTCATCCATTCTGATTTATGCCCGGCTGGATTCTCATGATCCCCCGTGTCCCGATTGGCTATGGAAGCGGCCGCGATAGGCCAATGTGTCGGCAGATTACCCGCGAGCGCGGATCCCGCCGAGGATAACCGATACTCGAGAATTTAACCGTCGCGTGTCGCGTCCCGGATATATTCCGCGACCGCGCTAAATCACCGGCGAAATCGAACGCAACCGCCATTACAGGGGTAGCCATTGTGGGATGAGCTTCATATCCTTGACATTTAGCCGTCAGGCTAAGCCTCTTTGTCTTCGTTCTTCTTCATGCGCAGGAAAATGGCACGTCGCGATCCAAGTGCACGCCAGTTTTCTCCCTCGTGCGTGGAATGCCATCGTTCGCTCCCATTGAAACGGACGACGCACACGAAGACACGTGTTTCGCACGCGTTACGCACCTTTAATTACCTTCGGATACGTGTGGCGCACGCTGGAATTCACCGCGCAAAGTCACTTGCAAACTTCTTGCGCATCCTCGAGAGCTCGTCGCGTCCTGGCCGCGTTGTTATCGCGCTACGAGGCCGTCGGACGTTCAGGGTGCAGGAAACGGTGTTCAGCTCGTACCTGGTCTCATGTCAACCGGTCAGTTTAGTAGTCCAGGTGTGTGTTAGCCCTGAATCACTTAATAGTCCCGGGTGATGAGTTCCGTCTAGCTGTGTTCTGACATCAAGACGAACTCAACGACCTCTGATAGCTAAGTGAGCTTCAGCTTTAGGAACTTTAGCCCTTTGGGCCGGAATCTCTGTACGGGTTCGATAGTGCACGCTCTTTATCTCGCTTTCACTGCAATCGCAGCCACCAAAGAGGAAATTAGCGGTGCATTAAACGCGGTGGATAAACGAATATTAGATTTTCGCTCGGGGGAACATAAAACACCGATGCAATAACAAAGCGGAATGAATTACAACGGCGGTAGACAGAACGCGCAGTATTACGGGCCGCGGAGCGTAAAAACCTCACGCATCTTAAAACACCGGTAGGCATAATTGAATTAAATAGCTAATAACTCATTCTACGTCCTTAGCGGCGCTTCGCCTGCTAACACGAGGCGATCGTAACGGTCGGCATTTCATAAATCCTTCGAGTTCTTTGCCACTCCACGAATCTATAGGGCACTGTTACGGTATCGTCTAGGTACCCCTGGCTCCGCGGAGCGTCAATCGCGCGGGTGCCGAGTGGAAGAAATTTTTCGTGGTCCATTCCCCGGCTGTTACGTGGCGGGTGAAAAAAATTTCGCAAGCGGAACTCTCGAGCAGAGTAGCCCAGAGAGTAGAAAGGTGGGTTATATAGGGAGCAGGTTCTCACGCGAGGCGAAAGAGACAAACGGAGAGGGGAAGATGGCGGCCGCCAAAGTCGCGAACCGGTTGGTCTGTCTCTCTAGATTCTCCTAAGCTCGCGCGGCGTTCCAGTGGCCGCGAGCCTAACTTCGATCGGATAGTTACGGTACCGTGTTTCACTGACCGCGGTGGCCGTTCCACAATTTTCCTCGCTGGCTCCGGACTGGCTGGCGAAGATAGAAGTCGGCGACTCGATAATTCCCTAAATAACGCCGGCAGGATATTCGAGCGGCTGGAAATGGACGCAGCCTCCTCAGGAATTTCCCCCTTCCTCCGCCGCTTGGTCTACGTGGAAAGTGGAGTTTAAGGTACCGTCGGTGCGCGAACACTGCTGCCTCGGGTACACGCTCGCCTGCTCTCTGCGTGCGCTCAGAGTTCACGGGGATTCGAGGGTGTATGGACCACACTGACCCACCAGTCCACTTCCAGAGGCACTCTTAATCCCAGAAATACCCCGCTAGCGTGCATGGACGCGGCTGGGCAAAGCCTGCCGCGAAAGCTCAGCGTTTCGGGCGTCGCGAGAACGAAAGTGCGGGGATCGTAAGCACCCGAAAGAGAAGAGAGGAGAGGAGAAGAAGAGAACGAGGGAGAGATCAGTCTGTAAGCTCTCGGGGTACTTACAGCGTTGCAGTAGTGGTCCCATTGTGCCGCAACGACACAAGTCCCCTCTCTGCTTTCCGGGCTAACTCTCCGCCAGTTCCCCTCTGCAGTCTGGACGAGCTGACACACTGCTGCTCACACGTACACGGGCACGGGCAGCAGCGCCATCAGGAAACACCAGCCTGGCCCAGGTTCCGAGGGAACCACCGATCCCGTACGCGAGACGAGGATTTCGGCCGATATCCGCGCGAGACCGGGTGACAAGGCATCGGTGCCACTAGGGACAAACGCCGGAGACCGTCTATGGCTATGGTGATCGAGGGAACTGTGGTCGAGAGCCTTGTAGAGCGGCCATAATGCACTGCGGCGGCACAGAAAGGAATAGGTCAGCACGAGGCTTCAACCGGTGACCACTCCCCCTTGGTACCCCTCGCTCATCCACCGAGCGATCACGCTCACTTTACACCTACACCCGGCTGCCTATCCCCACCTACTCCTTGCCTTCACCTGCACCACTAGCTCGGCCCTTTTTTCGCCTATCGCCTTGCGCTCGCTGTCTTATTATCAATTTCGCTCTGCCACCTACTGGATGTGAGCTCCGAGGTCTTTGTCCCTGCCTGTTCTTTTCAATGTGTTCGGGGTCTAACGTTTGTCGGATCTCCTGCTGTTTGCATAATATTTACCGGATATCTGTAGGTATGTATTTGTAACAAACGCTGCGGGTTAAAATTGCGAACGATAAGCCTCTGTGACAGTTCAAAGTGATGAGGATGGGTTGCCAACTTTGAAGCCACTTTGTTATTAATTATAGATGAATAAAATGAAGAAAATTCATTATAGGTATAGGTATCTTCACATTACCGTCAAGGACCCAGTTCCTGATCACTTAAGATGCAAAGGGAGCCGTTTCTGATCAATCTAAAACATTTTACTATGAGCTATCAAATGTTTGCGTATAAATTTAAAAATACTTCATAACTATTTAATCATTTTTTGGAACAAATTTGTATCGTGATGAACCTATTATTTGGTATTTATATACTAAACTGATCAGGAACTGGGTCCTTGACGGTATATACCTGTCAATTCTTTATCACCCAAGTAATTTGGAGCGGCTTCGAAGTGTAAGCGCCTTCTAGGATGAAATCTTAGGCATTTTACTCCGCAACTATGTGCGAGGGAAAGTAAAAAAAAAGACAGACTTGGTAATCTCCCAATGGAGATTACTCACGTAGGTCGGAACGCTTTCCTCCTACTTAGTGAAGTTTCTAATATGTTTATGTAGATAACACACCACTCGAAGCCGATAATTTGAACTGAAAATAGCGCCCAGTATTTTGCTCGTTGAATTATTGAAAGCCAGTTGAGGGAATAATTTTGTTTAACGGCAACGAAGCATTGAACTCTTCGCAACTGCTGGTTGCCTCTAGAAACCTATACGAACGACGCGAGCATCCACCGTGGTGAAGTAGGAGGAACGATAAAGAAGCACGCGCTCTCCCATCTTGCGACAGACGTGCGAGCGCATTTCAGAAATGCAAAAACTACGTGCGCTGGGTTCCGAGCCGTGACTCGCTAGGCGCGCACGATTAAAAAAGGCGAACCGACTACATATTCAATTTCTCAATTTGAATTCAAGGTTCCGATAACGAGTGACATGGTGAGAAATTGGTCTGAATCTTGACGAGCTTTGTCGCGAGTTGAGCAGAAAGAAATAGAGCAGCCGGCGCGATTGCGCTCTTGTAAATAGATAACAGAGTGTCCCGGTTCGTATCAATGGCTGCGTTACAGAAACGACATTCCTACGCGAGCAACACGGCCGGGGGCCACGTGAATCGATAAAATCTCTAGAATTTACGGTAAATCCTAGTTAACAACGGGAACGCTTCATAACGCCGAGGTAGACCCAGCTCGAGTGCCGTTACGCGTTTTGATTCGACGCGTTTCGCGGCGGTTGCTGTCCGCGTCGCCCGCGAAACGGCTATCAGTATTCCCTTGATATTCGCGGCGACGCTCGCCGGCCGGGGAAACGGCCGAGCGGGCTAACGCGATCGTTTCGTCGTATAATCCCCGTATAAATCACTTTCGGTTGTAGCAAGTGCAACGAGGGGAGAGATGACGATGGCTGAAAGGTGTCTCGTACGTTGGAGAACGGTCAGGAACGGTTTCCCGAGGAGAACGTGCCCGGGGTGGTTCGAAATCGAAGGGAGCTTGAAATTCAAGGGGGCCATTGTCAGAGGACTAGACCGGTCGCGGAGGCCGGGCGAGGAGCTCGTGGAAACGTTTAATTAATTTCGAAGACAATCGGCGCTCCTCAAAAGTCGGACAACTTAACTGGGCGCAACAGCTGTGCGTCGTAAGCATATGCGCGCGCGGCGAAAGAACAACGAGAAGGAAGACCATCAGAAGAACCAGTTTCATCTCTTAAACGCTTAATTAAGGTGGCTCGCCGGAGCGAATCGGGGGATACGTGAATCCGAGTGACGCGCGGCAGAGGGAAGAAGATCCCTCCCGCTTCCTCCGCTGCCGCGGAGGCATATCGATATGCGTGCACACCGGCGAGGGATCGATTGCGCGTGTAAGTGCAGCCCCGTAGGTACCGAACACCGCGCGCGTCTTCTACCTTCCACTCCGCGCATTTCGATTTATCGTTAACGGCTCTATCGCATGCGTGGTCCTCGAACCAGTTTCTCCTTTTATCATGGCCACTCGCGCTCCGCTCTACGTAACCGGGTAGCGGAGTAATTATTGTAAGGGGCATACACGGATACGCGTACAGAGCGCTGCGGAATTACTCACTCGCGACAATAACGAGATCGTGCCCGCTAAACGTTGAATCAAACGATTCAGAGCTCGTCAAGTACTTGGGACTCTAAGGCGTAGTCGTTTGAGATGTTTAAACTAGGGCTGGGACTATTTGTCGAATTTTTCGGTGTTCGAATATTCGAATACTTCTGTTGCTCAATTATTTGGCGAATACAATTCGGATATCCAAGTATTCGAATACTATTCGAATTTTAAAGTATTCGAATACTATTCGAATATTAAAGTATTCGAATACTATTCCAATATTAAAGTATTCGAATATTAAAGTATTCGAATACTATTCCAATATTAAAGTATTCCAATATTAAAGTATTCAAATTCTATTCCAACATTAAAGTATTCGAATATTAAAGTATTCGAATACTGATGTATTCGAATAGTATGGTGTGAATTACAAATCAAGTTCTTTAGGTTCATTTGTCAGGATGAAATCTTGTAAGCTAATTTTGACCCACTTCACACCATATTATTCGAATACTGATGTAATACATCAGTATCACATTTTATGCATTTTGACACAAATTTTATTTTTCACAAAAGATGCAATGTTATAATAGGAAACTTAAAGCAAATATAAACATGTTAATTTTTACATTAAAATGTTTCAAAAACCTGTCAATGTTCCCCCAGTTTACGGTATAATTAATATTATTTTAATCTCTCTCCAGCTTTTATTTTTAAGCCAAGAATGAAACAATGGCTTATTTTTTGTAAAATAAAGATCACAAAAGTATGGAATCCATACATAATTTTTTGACAGTTTGAGGGTTCGTAGCTTTTTGCATAACTAGGCTAAATTTAGGATTTACTAACTTGTCTCCTCTTCGTTCGTCCGATGCATTAGAGAATTCGACGACCGTAGAATTAAAAGTAAGTTTTTCCACACTTTCGACTTATGTTTTCTCGCAAGATCGTCTCGGTCTACTCCGACTGTATTACGGGACACCCTGTACGCGGAATATAATATACGGAATGGGAATACCATAATTAGAACCGGGTTAAGCGAATGCTAACCGCTATCCTCCTTATCGGAGTCTCCCTCATCGGATAAGCTGTTCCAGGGGATTCCCATAAACAGCAACACCTGCCAAGCGCATAGGAAACGTTCCGGTGTGCGCGCGCGCCGTACCTACATGCAACTGCAAACCCGAAGGCGTAAACACTGCTTTATTTCTTATAAGTTAATTCCGTCACTTCTTCGCGGCGTTTTTTCTTTCGCGGCTCCGCATAATTTACCCGCTCCTAATGGAGAAAAATGAGCCTTGCCTCGAGTCCCCGAGCAACCGAGCAACCGGCCGACCGGCCGCGTACAAGATCGTGCGGTTTAAACGATCATTATCGGGTTTTATGACTCAATGAACGTCGAATGTGAAGTGGTCGGTCGAAGCCAGCCATTAATCCTCTCTTACCGAAATATCCACCGCAACAATTGAACGTCAAATTTCCGGATGGGTGCATAACTCGCGAAAGATACACTTCTGCATGAAAAAAATATTTCCAGACTCCGGCATCGTAAACAGCAGAGACAGTTTAGCTCGCGAAATCAACGAAGAAGAGGACCCACTGTCGATACCCACTCGACTGCTCTCTGCGTTCCATAACTCGCTCGTCAGAGCCGTGCATCTGCGCGCGGCAATAATTAACATGATCGCCGAATCGAATCGCGAGCGCAACAGCGCCAGGCGCCCGTGCGGTGACCGACAGCCACGTCGCCGTTCGTCGACGCGATATGGCCACAACGGAAACGACGCTGCTCGTCTTTCACGGAGCTTCGCCGCGGTAGTTGTCCCTACGAATTAATGGCCCGCTAGAAGCGGCGCGATATTTATCAAGCTGTTTTGCAAACGTCGCGCACCCCGAGCGGGGCCTCGAATAATTATTCGCGGGAATCGAGGAGGCACAGGTGTGCGTCAGAGGCTCCCAGTGTTGATCGGGCGCGGCGCGAGTGTCTCTGGGTCGTCTGCGAGGAAAGTCGCACGGACGTATGGTAAACGCAGCCGAGGCGGCGGATGAGGGCGCGAGCGTCGGCAGGTTTCGGTTTCACGCAACGGGGAATTGCGATAAAAATTTCTACGCGAGCCACGCACCACTTTACCATCTACGCTCCTCACGGTCCGTGGACGCTATCGATGGAACAGATATAATTAGAGGCACCGTTCCGTTACGCGATTCGACTTTTAAAAAACAGACCAGCCATCTAGGAGCCGCGCGCGCACCGCACCCTAATCGGCGACGATCTGTGCGCGGGTGCCTCCGTTAACGAACCGCTAATTATTAATGTCCAACAAATTGTTTTGTCTACATCTCGGTAATTTATCGCGCCGCCGCGGCGGTTTAATTGCACGCGTTAATCGCTCGCGATCGTATCTGAGCGGCGCCGATATTTCGGAATGTGAGCTGGTTCTTAAACACACGAAAAAAAAAAAAAATAGGAGGCGCATTAATTTTTGTAACGGTGAGCGGTTAATCGGACACGCTCTGCTTGCTGTAATATCAATTAATGCGAGCGTAATGAGATTCAGCGGTGTTGGAGGAGCAGATGTCGGATTTGTATGAAAGCTTGTTCTTACAATCGCCCGACTCTCCCTGAATCGTGGATCACAGGTGCCCGCAATGTACTTTTCCGAAAGTTTTCGACAATCTACCGGCGGCCATCTAGCCGCTCGAAGACCCTTTCGAATAAGATACTTTTGCGGATCGCTACTGTTATATCATGCATTATTCATCGTTTCCCATCCTTTTTAAATTAACGCTGTCACTGGCGAGTGAGCACGCACGCTACCATCCATTATCATCATCTCGCCCGTCTCTTGCTCCGCCAAGCGAAATCAGAGTTCAGGCCTTATAAGGAAGGTGAAAAATAAAAAAAGAATTAAGAAAGGGCTGGTGTTCCGAAGAAGACCGACAGCGGAAGCGTGGGTGTAATAAAGTAATTGTAGATCGGCATATGCTCGACTTCGTATCCTTTTCCCGTCAAGAAACATTCTTTCCACTTCCCAGAAGCTTTCCCTATCCCAGTCTCTAGTAATTTCTCTGTTTGACTTTTGTGATGTGGTTTGTGGTCCCTGCCTTTCATCTCGCCTAAGGTCGGGGCCAGATATATTGGCCGGTGAATTCGTTTTCCTAGTTAACGCACACCTATTCTGATGTAGGTATGTATCTCTACGCTAAGAACTCGGTTTGACCTACACGTTAAGAGCTTAGCACTTCTGGCGCACTCTTTTTCTGGCAAGGCGAGAGCGAGTCAGAAAATGTTGAGAATAGAAGAATGATGTAGGTATGTATTTCTACGCTAAGAACTCGGTTTGACCTACACGTCAAGAGCTCGGCGCTATCCCCGCCACTTCTGGCGCACTCCTTTTCTGGCAAGGCCAGAGCGAGTCAGAAAACGTTGAAAATAGAAGAATGATGTAGGTATGTATTTCTACGCTAAGAACTCGGTTTGACCTACACGTCAAGAGCTCGGCGCTATCCCCGCCACTTCTGGCGCACTCCTTTTCTGGCAAGGCCAGAGCGAGTCAGAAAACGTTGAGAATAGAAGAATGATGTAGCTATGTATGTCTACGCTAAGAACTCGGTTTGGCCTACGCGTCAAGAGCTTGGCGCTATCCCCGCCACTTCTGGCGCACTCCTTTTCTGGCAAGGCCTGAGCGAGTCAGAAAACGTTGAGAATAGAAGAATGATGTAGCTATGTATGTCTACGCTAAGAACTCGGTTTGGCCTACACGTCAAGAGCTTAGCACTTCTGGCTCACTCTTTTTCTGGCAAGGCGAGAGCGCGTCAGAAAAATTTCATTAGGCATACAGGCTTAATTTTTAAAATCGTTTTAATTGAGTCTACGTTGTAGTTTTTATGGTATTTAGAGTAGTAAGACGAATAAGTGAACAAACCCCGGCAGCGGGGTTAATTTTTTTTATTAATTATCACGTTCTAAAGATCCGCGCTGTAAAAAGTGCTCGGTTATAAAATTCAACGGCGTAAAATGTTTGCCCGTTTAATTATTCGTAACAAGCGCGAAGCAAGTCATACGGCGCGGCGCGGCGGAGGACGGCGGCCGGCTATTAAGAATCCCCGTGTTGTAGCCAAGAATCGTCGGCGACACCTTGAGTATATTCCGCGGTGTACGATGTAATCTCTGTGTGCCATCGCGACAACCCAGCTTAAACTAGGCACCGTGTATCCCCGATGTCCGGTGCCTCGTACGGTGTTCCCTCTCTCGTTCTCCTTCTCGTTTCTCGCTTCGCCAAGGGGAGTGACATCATCAGCCACCTATGTCCACCTCGCGCCCATCCGGCAGTCCGGGCACGTACGTTTCGGACAAAAGGAACAGTAAAACAAAAATATTGTCCGTCCGGAGTTGAACTTATAAATCAAACGACGCCCAACAACGGAATCGCCCGGTTCTTCGCTGTTGCCCCGGCTCCATTATCGTCCCCGTGGCCGCGCCGAGCCGGCGTTCTTCTGCGCCCGCCGAGCCCCCTTTCGGCCAACAGACGACGGACGAACCGAGGGACACTTTTCATATACCTATGCCCGTTTAACGTTTACAGTTGAATTTATAAATAATGGCTTAACGAACGGCCGAGTGATCGTTGTCATAATTCAACTTACAAATGAGAGTGGTTTCTTCGTGTCTTATCCGCTGCAAGTCGAATTCATTAATCGATCACGGCCTCGCGATATACTCGCCGCGCTCTCTCTCCCCCCGTTCTAGCGTTCCCCGTCGGTTCTTTGCCTCTCCCTCTCGTTTTGCTCCGTCTGTCCTCCCCCCCGTCCGTATTCTTTCTACCCGCGCCCGTAAATCATCGACGCGAGACGCACTTAATCGTTTTAGCGTAAATGTCGTCCGTTCCTCGATGCCTCGACCCGTAATTTACGATTTACTCGAAACTGGACGCCGAAGCTTTTCCAACTATATAATCCTCCGGGACGAAGCGGCCGTTCGATAACCCGTTCCGTTCGGCGCTCGCGTCTCGAATCGCGGGACACGCTCGTCCCGGCGGCGCGGTGGTATTTTTTTCGGAAGATCGCTCCTCGGAATTCGTAGTTCGCTCGAAATCGTGACCGCGACGGTGCGCTAGCGTTCCTGGGAACTGGCAGGCACCGAGGCGAGCTGGCGCGCTTCTGGAAACCACGCCGACGGAGCAGTGACCTTCGGGGCGCAAAAAGGTCGAGACTACGTTACCGTTACGGGCCGTCACTCGGCTAGTTTTACCCATTTTGACGGTTTTTTTTTTTTCTTCTTCCCCGCTTTACGACCGGTCGAATTTATGGGAACGGTTAAGGTCGCCCCGCGGTAGTTAACTGCCCAGGTAGAGGAGTCGGTACAGGTGACGCAATTGCGCTCGACCTTGCTCCAAAAACATTTTCGCACCCTCGCTTCTCTACCCCCGAACTCGGCATGTGGCCCGTTGCGGCCCCGCAGGCCTCTCGCGCGCCTCTTCCCTGGCAACAAAGGAATCCATTGTACTTTCAAACGAACCGATTTAAATATTTTTTGCTATGCTTAAGGTCACCCACGGTCGACACGGTTTTAGCTTGATCCGCGAAGAATGCGCCGCCGCAATTTCAAGGTGGGACAAAACACTGGCCCTGGACCGATGCGCTTCGCCATAAAAAATCGCGTCGTCAACCGATTGCCGATTTACGCCCGAGTAGGGGAGACCGGGGCCACAAGTTCCGAGGGGTAAGTTGTTCCGACAGTTCTATCTTCGAAATAAAAAGAGCGTTGTACTTTAAATTATTTTTTCCGTGTAAGTTGAACACGCCACTCTGTGGAAAAAATAATTTAAAGTACAACGCTCTTTTTCATTTTGAAGCTAGAACGATCGGAACAACTTACCTCCGGAACTTTTAGCCCCGGTCTCCCCTATCTCCCCGTTGCAGTTTTTGAACCGTGCAATTTACGTCCCCTAATTCGGGATTTATTCCCGCGACCGGCAAAATTGCGTGCGATCGCGAAGAGGCGTTTCAATTATTGAACGCGCGCGCGCGTGGGGGAAGGGTTGCGCGGTAAATTGGCGCGAACGAAGCGAGGCTGTCTTTGTGAAAATTTGAAGAACGGACACTTTCGACGCCGCGAACGGAAGGAATAATTTCCGCCTAATTGCGGCGTGTTCGACGAGATTCCGCGGGAGCGGAAACGGAGACGCGCGATATTTCAGCGATTTCGAGCGGCCCGTAATGGAGGAGCCGATCGAATGAATTAATTTGCCCCGGGATCGGCAACAATTTGCTCTGGCTCCCCGCCCCCCCCCAACCCCCTCGGAAAAATATCGTAGGATACCGGTTCGGCCGAGGAGTTGAAAACTGCTTCGAAAATTAATAGTCGGCCATTAATTCGAAATACCTACTCGCCGCGTGTGATACATACGCAGTTTAACCACCCGATCATTAATTTACTTACTTTATGTAACAGGCTGGCGGGCCTCGACGAGCATATTTCTTGCGCGAAATTATATCAGCCGGCTAAAGAGCCTCTGGGAAACTGCTTGTCACCGCCGTTACATTTATCGGCGTCGCAAACAAAATGCTCAAAAGTGTATATTTAGCGGGCGTAATAAATTTGAAATATCGCCCGCACCGCCGAGGAACCAGCTTCCGTGGAACGATTCCGCGCTTCTAGGAGACAAAGTTACATTGTGATCCGAGGTTCGAGAGCGACGCGAAGCGCACGTGGAGGGATCCGACGGCAGCCATAACATTCAGGCGTCCCAGCGAGCGCGAATTCCCTTACAGTAGCCCCTCGCAAACTATTTATTCCGCCGCTTCTCGCGACAGATTGCCCTTTGCTTGTGAACTTCTCTCATCCCCGAGTCTCCTCTTCAACCCTTTGCACTGCGAGTATTACTTTTCAACAAAACTGAAGGCATCCTCATTCACAGAAGCCAAGAGGGAACATTTAATCTCGCGGAAGAATTTCACCGATTTTCAGCGGCGATCCGATCGTCAAAAAGATGTGATGAGTAGAAACTTCAGATAAGAGGATTAATAGCTTGTGGAGGAAAAAAAAGGGACGCGTTAGTTGTTCCGCGAAAGGAAGTCGAGTAGAGATAAGCGAAACTTGCTCAGTCGAATGTTTTAAAAAACTTTATATACTGGAATATTTACATTTAATCTGTACCGATGTAATTGCTATATTATTATTCTTTTTAGTATTCTGTACTCAGTGCGCACACCATCTGGTACAGATATTTTGGGCGATTCCTCTCGCCCTCCGTTCTTTTCCCTCGAGGGAAATTAGTTTCCGAAGAAACTCGTTTAATCACGCGTGATTTACAGAAACGTCGACCGGGACGGTATAAAAATTGAAATTACGAGTCACGGGCGAAAGGATCATTGCTCGGCTCGATAATTAAGAGCACGCGCAGGACGCGTGATTCGGTGCGCGGCAAGTGATGTAGAGTGTCCGTGTTTGAGTTATTGAATTCAATAGGAATACGCGGATTCCCCGCGGCCGACTGGAAGATTGGACGAATTTATGCGAGCAATGCGCTCGGTGCGCCCCACCCATTTAAAAATACTATCTAGGTGGCCATTTGTCAGGCTTAACTGTGTCTTGAAACCGTTCCTTTTTATTGAATAACGTATAACACCTGCGAAAACACTTGATTCACGTTCACCGGTATATATCGCCGTGCCGCGGGTATTAAATCTGCGGAAATTTAGGAAGATACCCCGCGAATGGGAGCAGAACAACTATTCGCGCTTCGTGGCCGAGATGATTCTGCTAAAAACGGCCTAAACAAGTTGTGCTCGCCTCGAATCAACAGAAGCTCTAATGAACAGGAGGAAAACAGGCGATTCGAGTATTTCTAGCCAAACGACACGGAAACAGTAGGCGCCGCAGAGAAACAAAGTTATTTAGATACCCAGGCGACTGGAAATAGTGTGAATATGCATTGTATGATGAAATGGACGATGTAGCGATCGTTAGGAAGTTCAAAGTAACGAAGCGTGAATAGAAGAGGAGAAACTAAACAACATTACTCATTTCTTTAATCGATGAGGAAAGCTTCAATTGAATAGATAGGCACCATCGTTGATCAATAAATCGGGACACGAGGGGTTAATAGCACTTCTATTATGAACGACCTTTTATTCTCATATTCTCTGTTTTAGTCTCTCGACTGACGCGACTGAACAACGGCAACTGTTCGAGTACTCGAATATTCGAGTAGCTTGAAGTTCGGACCGAGCCGGGACTCGGTTTCCGAGCCGAGTACTCGTAAAAACTGAGTAGTTCGATATATCCGAGTAGTTCGAATTTTTACGAGCGGCTCGAATATACTTCGAGCAACTTCAAGCTTGGAGCTTGAATGTTTCGGGCAATACGAATGTTTCGAATATTTTGGGTTACGTTTATATAAGAACGACTGTATAAATAGACTCTGTTCAACTGCGAATGATTTCAATGACGTTGTCGACTTTTTCCATGGGTCCGTAACCATTTTCAAATCTGCTGTATCAAGGCATATTAAGCTGAGTTCTTGTAACTTAACTTAATTCTTCTACACTCTTCGCTACTTATGTACTCGACACAAAAGGGCCTTCGCCCGTAAATAAATAAATAAATAAATAAATATACTGGAATGTAAATAATGGTCGCTCGAAAAAAATCGAGCTACTCGGATTTATCGAGCTACTCGGATTTATCGAGCTACTCGAAAAAATTCGAGCTACTCGGATTTATCGAGCTACTCGGATTTATCGAGCTACTCGGATTTATCAAGCTACTCGAAAAAATTTGAGCTACTCGGATTTATCGAGCTACTCGAAAAAATTCGAGCTACTCGGATTTATCGAGCTACTCGAAAAAATTCGAGCTACTCGGATTTATCGAGCTACTCGAAAAAATTCGAGCTACTCGGATTTATCGAGCTACTCGAAAAAATTCGAGCTACTCGGATTTATCGAGCTACTCGAAAAAATTCGAACTACTCGGATTTATCGAGCTACTCGATTTTTACAGGTACTCGGCTCGGCTCGGCTCGCTTTTTCCGAGTACTCGAACAGCCTTAAACAGCAGACGATCTCCAGAACACCGCTTCGTTTCCCGAGTTCGGGACTTAGACTGGCCCACTTTACGCTCAGGTTTCTGCGGCAGCGATAGTTGACCGAGGGTGTAATCTTTGCTACCGCCGGCGCAAGGTCTCTGATAAAGCGGTGGCGCGGCAATCTCGGCCAGAGTTGATCCAAGAGGTCGCGAGGCCCTTCATCATCCCAAGGTCGGGTCTGTTAAGTTTTGGGCATGACTTATCTCACGACCGCGGGCACTCGGCCCGCTGCGGGGGTTGCGACCACTAAAGAAGGGGGCGGAAACGGGAGGGAAAGAGAGAAAGAGGAGCCAGTTGCGTGCGGAGGATGATCTTGAACGTAAATGGAAGTTGAGGCGCGAGAGGAAGGACGGTGGAGAGCGGCTGTTCCGAAAGGGGTGGAAAGCCCGCTGGCTCGGTAAGGTGTTGCAGAAGAGTCGGGACAGGGTTGGAGGAGCCGGCGCGGCGGGGAGGTGAGAGGGCAAGAGGCATCGGGTGACGTCGCGACGCCCCGGGCTCTCCGAGCAAGTTCTCGAAAGTGTCGGCTAAACTGATATGAGAAATGGTCGCTTCGTGCTGCCCGTAGGGGATGAAGGAACTCGACTCCACCTATACGTTACACAGTTGGGAAACGTTCAGGCACCTCGTGCGTTCCTAACCCCCGTTATGCCCCATACGATATTCGCGGAGCGATACACCCGGATCGAACGGGTAGGTAACCCTCTCACGCTTTCGCGAACGATATGGGCGCGGATTTATCGCGGCGGCTCGTCCGCGAACACGCACCCCGAAACTGGCAACTATGTGTCACCCAATTCCAGGACTAAGCAGTTCAACAGGGACGCGACAGTTGACGATGGCCACTCCACCTACTCCGGACACTGGTGCCACATTTCGTGGGAGAACCAGCGAATCGTTCCGCTGGGACGTGGCATCGTCTAGGGGGGCAAAAAAGTATCGCGTTGTCACTTTGACAAACTAATTATGCCTGCCTGTTAGGGAACTGGGAGCCGCGCAATCATCTCGCGCGGTCGCCACGGGGCGGCATATATTTCAACAGGGTCGGTGAATTAATTCAGAACTATAGTTTAATCCAGTTGCAAGTGTTGCCCGAGTTGCAGCCTCTGCGTGGCGAAACGGCGCGCCAAAATTTTCCGAGCACGTTTCCAGCGAACACCACTGGCAAGATGCGTCGGAAAAGCTCGCGCGGAAGTCGAAACTCGGGGGGCATCGTTTAAAGGGCTACTAATTAAATCAAGAAATTTAATTACACATCTGAATTCTTGGCGAAAGATTGCGGAAATAACTGTGGAAGATCGAACGAAAGGCTAGAATGAAGTGTCGCTTGGCCCAAGCTTAAGGGATGCTTCGAAAACGCGCGAAAGGGGTTCGAAAGTGTTTGAGCGGGAAGTAGAGGCCGAAGAAGAAAGTCGAAAGAGGGGCTGCGCCGGAGGGAGAGGGGAAAAGGAACGCTTATCACTGGCTGCAGCCGCACCGACCGTCGGATCCTTATTTATGGTCCCCGTCAGGCGTCGGTGCGGTACACACCACCTATTTTATCCTCGGGCCTCGCGATACCGAACTCACTTTATTTTCGGCCAGGTTTCCCCATTTTCCCGGGGAAAATCGAAGGTAGGCCGTGGAACGCGATCGATTCTAGTGGCGGAACCATGCATTAAGAGCTGGGAGAGATTAGGGCCATCGTGGGAGGCAGTCTAGCTTTCTCTGTCGCGAGGCCTGGCGCGAATTATCGCGTGTAACAGTATATCGGAGATAGGCGAGACACGCTCGTAAAAGTCTCGGAAGAGCCGAGGGACGAGATTGGACCGAAGAAGCCGTTAACGCGGCCAAGAAGAGTGGCGAACTATTAGGTCCGAGTGGTTGATTATTTAGCATTTGGCACGAGTCCTGAGAACGCTCGCGGATCCCTCGTCAGATAGACGCCTATTACGTTTATCGCGGCACGTTATTATGCCGTACGCGCGATGCGTTACCGGGGTATCAGGTCCTGGCCGGTTATAGTTCTTCATTAACGGCGACCGTAAAACACCGGTTTGACAGAACGAGATACAAGGAAAATTGATGCACGCTCCCTGGCCCGAGATTAATTCCGTAATTGATATCTATACCAGCTACGTGCAAGCGCACGCCTCGCGGGAAAAAGAAATATCGTTGCGTTTATCGGCGATCGCGAGAGAGCCACTTCATGGCGTACGTTCACGCGAACCACGTGCACGCATTTGTTCCTCCTCGCCGGGAGTCGGGCGAAACCGACCAAGAGGACTCGCGATATAGTTGTGGCGAGCACGAACCAGAATGCCCTGTCGCGGGATTTTGAGTTGGACTCACGATCCCAGCGTGTCGCTGCTGACAGACAGCGAGCAGCTCGCTCGTGACGTCTTCAATCATCGGAGCATGTGCACTGGGACAGCGTTTTGGCGGGAGGGAATTTTTCGCGACGACACCGACGAACGGTCGTTAGGAGCTGCCTGGAACGTTCGTCTGACACGCGCTCGATGGGACCACGCAGGATGGCCGCGATGTCGCGGGATTCCCGGCGCTCTGGCGAGCGATCGGTGTGAAATAGTAAAGAGAAGAGTGAACGATGGACTTACCCGTAGCGGCCGGTGGAAGGATTCAACGAAAGCAGGGCGTCGTGTGCGGAAGGGTGGCCCGCGGTGGTTTCTTGTAGCTCATGATAGCGGTGGCTCAGACCGGGATCGGTAGTTGCATCCGGAAGTCTGCGGCGATGACTGACTGGTCCGAAATTCTCGCCGGATAGAGGCTGTCCGAACGGTGCGAGGGTGGAATATCGAGGGAGACCGTTCCGCGCGCGGAGGAACGATTTCCCGGGGCCGATACGCGCGTGTTTTCTCGTACGTGGTGCGGCGAGGAATAAAAAATGGGACCGAGAGCGAGCACGATAGAGACTCGCCCGCGAAGGAGCCGACGGTGTTGTATCTCGGTGGAACCCACGGATTAGAGCCGCGCGTCAAGCCGAAGGCTCTGGATCCACCTCCTCGCGCGTGTTTCGCGGAAGGCTCGGTTCGACGTCGGACGCTCGCTCGCTCGCTCGGGTGACGCTCTCTCGCGGGCCAAAGCAAACTTGTCGGATGGCAATACGTGAGTTAAATGTTCACCGCGGATGGTTTACGGCCCGATAGTCCCCACCTCGTACCGCCACGCGGCGCTGCCTCCGTTCTCTCTCTCTCGCCGTGTGCCTCTGCCTCGCTCCTTCCACACACCCCGTCCTTCTCCGACCACCTAGAGCATTCCCCCGGTTGTCTCTGTTGCTGACACGCGTCCTCTCTTTCCCGCACTCCCGGCATTCTCTCGACGGTCCCGACCACGCGCGCTCGCTCTCCGTCTCCGTCTGTTCCACGGCCCCTCGAGCCAGCCCTCCCCCCCCCGTGCCCCGCGCCCGACTGTCCTGCGGCCAGTGCAAAGGCGGGGAATCCGGGCCGAGGCGAGGGAGCGAGAGGGAATTAGCGACAGAGAGAAAAGTGACTGCGAACGGAGAGCGCGCGATTCGGGGGACCCACGATCAAGACGGAGACGAACGATCCAACGCACACAGGCGGTGGAACCGCGCACGGACGAGACGGGGATTTATATGCAAGGGCGTTGTTAATGGCGGGAGGGGGTACGGCGTAGGGTATAGGCCTGTTGTCTCTTTCTCCGGCGAATGCTGCTCCCTCTCTACCCGGCTTCTCTAACCTCGTTCCTCTTTCCTTCCACTATCCGTCTCGTCTTCGTCGTTTTTCGTCTATCCTTATTTACGAGGAACCACACAGGCGTTCGCGTCTTCTTCCTTCGTGCGATCGCGCGCGCTTTCGCTCCCTCAGCGGGGGGGGGGGGCGGGGGGGGGGGGGGGTGGAGGGGGATACCTTCGATGCCTCTCTGTCTTTTCTCCCCCTCCCTGTTCCGTGTTTCTCCTCTCTCTGTTTTTCGCCCGCTGGCAGACTCCAAGCACTCACGAGGATGGCCACGATGACGTAACGGAGCACGTGACTAGCCGACCAGCCAATGGAGCGCCAGCGGTTTGAATCTCGCGGGCAGACGAGACCCCACCTAGTGGCCCACCTTCAGGCCTGGTTATCATCGCATGCACATGCAGGATTGAGCCATTACCTGGTGCTTGGCGTTATAGGTATAATTATATAGCGTCGCGATACACATCGAGTAATGGTGATTTGTGGCCGCTCCTCCGCACACATGCTCGGTTCTCTGTGCAACCACGTGGTGGCCGCACCGCGTACCCCTCCGTACTCCCTCCACCGCTCTCTCTCCTCTCTCCCTTGCTCTACCGCTACCGGGGACCCCGGTCTGCCACTGCGCGAATTATCGACGCGCAAGGAGTATGCGAATTTAATTACTCCCTTATCTCTTTCGGCTTTCCTGTTTTCACGCAGCCGCCTCACGTCGCCGGACCTGCTCCTCCCGTCATCTTTTTTCCCCCGTCGCTTCTGTCTTCCCTCTCTTTTTTTCGGGCTTTTTTAATTGCACGGATCCCCGGCGAGCATCGGGAGATAAATGGAGATTTGTTAATCGAGAAATTAACAGGCTTCCTTCGAACAGTGGACTATAGATGCTTCGTCATAACTTTGGAAAGTATCGCGCGGTTCAACGCGGTCCCTCCACTTTGTGATCTTACGTAGATATATATATGCAGCAACCGTTATCAGACACTGACGATCGTTGGTCAATTATAATGGAATTCCAGCTCCGCCACAACTATATTGCACGTTTGTTGGGATACGACGGGAATTATACACTATGCACCACAGTCAAATAGTACCTGTCACGCGGAACAGAGCCCACTTCGCCAGGACAGCGCGGGGTCCCACATTGTTTCAGTATAAAACTGAATATTCAATGAAACTATATTATTATTATTATTATTCGTCTTTATTACTCAGTAAATATACAAAGAAAGAACCAGTAGGTAATACATTAAAGCAGATCAAAGTAAGGAGCCTAACCGTAACTACAAAAAAAACTTAATTACATTAAGAGCAGCGTACTAAATTAACATCTGCGTATTCGTTAGCTTCTTTCATTTCCTTTTTCGCGAGTTCTACCCTTCGAGAGCCAGTAGCAAAGGTCACCCTACTTCAAAGAAAGCATCATTGGCGCGCTCGTAATTCCACAGGAAATTCTTCCCGCGAGGAAGAAAGCACGACAGTTGGAAGTCGCTTCGACAGGCCGGTGATAACTCAGAAAGTCAATTCGTACGTCGTCGCATTAATTCGAATTCGCCGGGAGAATGAACTGGCCGCGAAATTGTGTTTCGCTACGCGGCCAATCCCACTTCTGGCAAATTTAAATCGAGCCTCAACCTACTCGCAGGCGAATTTAGAGGCGGGGATATACCTACCATGGGTTGTTGGCGCGCGCGCGCGCACGCGAGTAACCGAGCGGACCGAGCGTACTATATCATCCGACGTTCGTTCGTCAGCGTGCTGAAGAATTTAAAGCGGCCACCGCCTGATCCTGCTCCTCCTGGCCCTCTCCCTGCCCTGGCAATGAACAATTTTGAAGAAGATACCGTTATTATGGCGCATGACGCAACGAATGGTATCGACAAGCCCGATGTATTGGCCGATAAATAATGTTGCGACGTAAAATCAATGAATCGGTGCCCAGTCTCCTTTTCCGTTTCGCGTATTTGTTTTGCCGGACAATATTAGCTCCGAAAAAGTCCGCAAAAACACGCGAACACGCGAAATAAATATAAACGGGCGACTGGGCAAAAAAGTTCGCGGCGAAGATATATTACGGAGCCTTTTATTAGTCCCTACCGAATTACACGGGACTATTGCTCTCTCCGCCCGCGTCACAATTTCTACCGTGCACCTGGTCTACCCTCTATCCGTCAAAAGTTTATTTACATCTGAAATACACACTTAATCTGTTCCCTGAAAAATATATGCGTAGGTACGAGTCGTTTAAATATTCTTTCCTAATCAGTGGCGCACTCAGAGGGGAGGGGGCAAGGGGCCCTAGCACCCCTAAGAAGGGGCCTCGTAATTAGAAAAGGAAACTAAATTTTATTCTTTAAATAAATATGTACAACCACCTAAAGAATTTTATTAAATTTGCGTAATAATATTTTTATCCTAGGGCCCCGTTTAACTGAGGGCCCCTTATTCTAAATTTTTTCTTCGAGAAATTTATCAAAAACCTTGCCGAGGGTTAATCTTATATTTAATTTTGATATTCAATGTTAATTTTGAAATTAAATTCTTATTTAGATTATACGAGTATTATAAAAAAAATCAAATCAGTGTTATTTTATTTTTTATATTTAATTTTGGGCCCCCCGAATATTCATCCTAGGGCCCCTGAAAAGGTAAATCCGGCTCTGTATTAGATCCTAATTATTTTTAAATAAATCTTAAGTAAATGTCCACATTATCCAAATTACAGCTTTAATCTCACAAATAATTTGATTCCTCTACAAACATTTTAATCCCATCAATGACATATGGTGATTTCTAAAGTTTGGGTGGCGCGGTGGCCACGTGGCTTCCGGAATGTTCCCAGCGGCGGCTTAGGTTGGGTTAGAAGGTCTAGGTACGTGTTCGTAGTTTGACGGAATGTTATTGCGGCCATAATCGCAGGCGCCAACAGGTGCGAGCTTGCACAAGCCTACACGCGAATGTATACGCAAGCTCGTAGGAGTGTATCGGTGAGCCGTGTATACCTATATTACCGCCATAGGGCAATAAAGACCCCATCCCTATAATCTATGGCGGAAACAATAACTAAACAGGCCGGCGGAGCCGGCCAACCAGTGCTGACCCACTACGAGTCGTTCGTAATGCTAATGGCCGCACGGTTGTCAATATTTTGACAGGAAATTAAGATGTGTCGGTTTCACCTCGATGACCAGCCCGTTTAACACCCTTCCTCGCGTTCCAACTCACCCCCTCGAACCTACACGACTCAACGGTTTATCGAGTGTTCTTATAAATCCTCATTCCATCACACCTACAATTTCCCAAGGATACCGGTGAAGTAAAATTGTACGTATCGGTGCACCAACAGGGAAAGAGTTACGTAAGTCGTAGCATCGATCAATGGCGGCGCGCAGAATGTATCAAGCCTCTGCGTGGAGGCGAAGTTACATCGCAGCTGAACTTTCCAGCCCGGAAGCTTGATTAATGTTGCCCACGGAAGACTGCGAACGGCACATAACGAAATAATATTTCCGGCAACATCGCGGAAACACACCTCCAGGCCGGGTTTTCCTTTCAAATGTATCGCATGCGCTTCCGCGGCGGGAGAGAGATGCGCCGAGTGGTGTCACCGCGTGAAAGTCAATGTCGCGTTTATGCGGCCCCGAGACGCGTGGATTTTCATTCGCGATCGATCGTCCGTCACCGTGCACGTCGAATGTTGATCACCGGCTTCCACCGAAGTCGCGGCGCCCATAATTCCCGATCGGTATGATTGCCAGGCAGGTTATAAATTATTGAAGCGCTACGACTGCAGGTGAATTACTTTCAAAATGTTTCTACGGGAGGGGAATGATATTTAATATACATTCCCCGATCCCTGGAAGAATGATTTCGGCGCGGAAGCTTCGAGCGGTAGGGTGTATTTGCCAGTAAATGAACAGGTACCAGTGAATGAACATTTTTTATTAAAATGAGTAAAATAAGTTATTAACCCTTCGTGGTCACACGGGGTGTATTGTACCCCAAGAGCAATTTTTGATTTGAAATTCCGCACCTTTACATCTTCCAAAGGGGATTTATCGCAACAAAAAAAATAAAAAACTTTTTAAAAAATCTGTATTTTACCATGACGATGGAAAATCGCTCGTTTTCAACTACAAATTTTAGCATATGAAAATTTACATTTCTAGAAAAAGACTATTAGACCATGACTGTATAAGTATTACGAACGTAGAATTATCACTGAAAAGTTAAAAGATTCAAAAATACGAAAATGGTAACTCAAAAAATGACGCTGGGGTACAGTGAACCCCGTGTGACCAACTTGTGATTATAAGAAGGTGTGACCACGAAGGGTTAAAGTAAGCAACTAATTAATTACAGACTTCTTTTCATTTCTTGCTTCATTTCCAAACAATTTTTGCAGCACGTGGATTCAATCGCGCCGCAAACATAATTTTATAATAGTGTTCATTCATTAGCCTTAACTGTTCATTTACTGGTGCGTTTACCCTACGAGATAAAGATATCTATGCGAATTTAGAAGCTTGAAAAGTTAGTTGCTCTGCAAGAGGGCGTAAGTAGTTTGCCACTGACCCACTTGCCAGGGCCCCCTAATGTGTATTAATAGCTGGATCGTGGCACCTAACGGATAATACCTCTCATTCTCGGGATTCCGGGGTATCGTCGAGCGTCAAAAAAGGAGCCGGCCCCGGAAGTTCCTAATTTTCAGGGAGAAATACGCTTAGCCGGGCGCGCGGATGGTTTACGATGGTTCCGCGATGCAATGGCACTCTTGCAACAGCCCCGAACGCTCGGGGACGCGCGTCTCTACACGCTGGCGGTGTCCGTACGTGTACGGGTGTGTGTATAGAGGAGGATGCGGCGTATCTCCTGCCTCGATCTACTTCCTTATCGCAGCGAAATTGTCCTGCTCGCCGTGGCAGGTCCCCGGTCTCTTCCTTCCCCGGGACCAAGGGAGCGGGTAGCAAGGGCCGCGGGGCAAGGCGGGGGGGGGGAGGAGGGGGGAAGGGGGGGGGGAGAGACCGTACATTACTGCACGCGAAAAAAGACCATCCACAGGACGTTTAATTTCCGAAGCCTTTCCGCCAGCTCCATTCAAGGCGTCCGTGAATCCACGGCCGGGGCATGAATCCCGTCATTCAGCTGCCTCCCCGCGCTACCCACCCCTTCCCACCTCCCTGCCCTCTTCAGACTTACAGCTGCGGGGCACGACGGTGAAAAGCGTGGTCGCGGGCAATCTTCCCTCCGATACCCACTTCAACCCCTCTCCCCCACCATAGAAAATCTCGCTGCAACGGAGGTCGAGCGCGCTAAAGCGGGATAGAGGAGATACGCCGCTTTGCAGTTCTTTGTCGGCCTTGAGTGATGCTCGGCCTTCCGTGTGACCTGTGATTAAACTATCACTAGATGAACCGATGGACAAATATAGTGATGTTCTTTTATAATACTGGTCGGCACGAATCTGGCGTGATGCAGTTTTAGGTATTGTACCGTCAAGGACCCAGTTTCTGATCACTTAAGATGCAAAGGGAACAGTTTCTGATCACTTAAGATTCAAAGGGAGCAGTTTCTGATGAACCTAAAACATTTTACTATGAGCTATCAAATGTTTGCGTAGAAATTTAAAAATACTTCATTATTATTTAATAATTTTTTCGAACAAATTTATTATTTGGTATTTATATACTAAACTGATTAGGAATTGGGTTCTGATCAGGAACTGGGTCCTTGACGGTATATTATTTAAAATTTTAAAATTACAATTTTAAATTCTTAATTAAATTGGCGCCATAAAATGAATTAAAACAAGCAATTATTCGCCGCCTGTGAACTTGACCCTTTCTCAAAGTCACTCTCCTCCCTCCTGGAAAAAAGTCTGCGGACGTCCTTGGTTTATATTTTAAATAACTTTAATTTATCGATGCGAGACAATATCTGGAAAGAACAGCGGACAATTTTAAAACTCGAATGGTAATTTCCACCTGCACGCATTCGAGCCGTTGCCCTCGGTCGATTTACGATATCGTTATCTCTCGGGAGTTAATTTCTCACGAAAACACGATTAATTTGTTCACCTGTGTTCCCGGATCTTATCTCGCCGTCTTTATCCGGCGAGGCGTCGCTGCTTTCACCGTGATCTCATCGGGGCACCGTGAACGGGGCCGAGTTTTGTATCGCGTGAATTCGCGACACGTTGCGCGCGAGTGTAGTTTCCCCAGTCGGAAGCTCATCGGGGATGCCGCCTAAGTGGCCAGGGCGCATAAATCTTCGACTAATTCGGTAAACAGCGAACGTCTTGGACCCCCCGCGGCGGGCTGCTGCGTTAAACAGCCCGTAAAGAAAACGCGACAACAATTATTCCCCTTTGTGCCGACGCCTGTACGCGCAATCAAGCTAATCCTGTGGAGCGACAGCCAAGGCTTAGGTCCCCTCCGGCGAACACGCCGGCATATTTGTCAGGGGTTGTTACTTAAAGAAGTGGAGTTCCGAGCCGTGGAAGCTGTTCTTCTTCCAACGATACAATTCAGAAGGAAGGGATGCAGGTGAGTTATTTGATTGAATAATAGGTAACTTAGCAGATCAATTCCATAAATACATATATTCAACTCAGTGACGCACTCAGGATTTAGTCTTAGGGGAGGCGAGTTGAACTGATAAAAATATTTTTAAGAATAATTCGTTTAATGCAATTTCATGTAATACAAATTCAATAAAATTTAATATCGCCTAGGTTTCTAATATTGTCAAAGTAGACTCTGAAATTTATCGATCATGAACTGAAGTAGTAGGTACCTAAGTACTTAAACATATTTAGGAGGACATACTGTAATTGTAGCGTCATGAGGCCAAGAATTACAGAAAGGGAAGTATTTTAGTGAATCTTAATACTGTAAAAATTGTTTAAATTGCGACAATTTTACATCACATTTGCAGAAGGTAAATCTACTAAATAGAAATACCTAATTAATTATGTCCTTAAGGACTGTACCTACTTTGAAACAAATAGCATACAAAAATATAAATTTATTATTATTTAATTAACAACGATTTAACATTTTCTAGGTGATATTACTTAGTTACCGTTATTCTACTGAGGTGATTAAAAAACTTTATTTAGAGAATAAAATCCAGTTTTCATTTCTTTTTACTAACCCCTTCTGTGCAGGTGCCAAGCAGAGAAGGGCAAAATTTTTATTTGAATAATATTTCGGGTACCGAATGAAAGTTAAAATAATTATTCATCACGTATCGAATAAAGTTACCTCGGATTAACGAACGAACGACGAATAATTTTTTACCTTTTACTTGTTACTCAAAATTGCATTTAAATAAAAAATCTGCCCATCTCTGAACGATGAAAATACGTTTTGACCATAAGAATTCTGTTTCAATATTATCTTGTCAGGAGAGTCAAGTTCAAAGGTAACGGAAACGATAAAACGTTGACGTTTAAAGCATCCCTCGAGAAAGCATGCAGGCATTCAGACTCGTATAGAAACGGATAAAACCCGGGACCGTAGCATATTTATTTTCCGTGCCATTTAATAGCCGGCTCGCCGCGACAAGACAATCATACGAGTTTGGAAAATCGTCGAGCTAACTTAACGGCGCTATAAAATCCGGCTCCTGGAGGGGCACGCGCGTATCCCGCGTCCCCGTAGCGTCGCGTCGCGTCGCCGGTGCCACCCCACAGGCGGACTTACCCTCTGGCACGCGGGTGCTCCGGCAACGGGACGATCCGGGGACACTCCTTCCGCCACGTATATTCTCATTTCGCCGGCGTGTTTTACAACTCGACTCTCGTTTCACGACCGCTAAACGTGATGGATGCCTAGAAGTTGCACGGGCCCGCAAATCATAACCGGCTGAGCGTGCACGCGCGTGCTCACGTCGGGCCAGCCAGCTCGCTCCGCTCGCCGGCTCGTTATTCGGTGAAATATATCGCGTTACGCAGTTACGCAAGCGAGTACAACGCTTCCGCGTTTGAGATATCGCAGCGCGGAATGCACGCGCGCCGATTAATTAAACCGCGACAAAAATTCACCGACTTCCCAGCGTCGCGGGTCCAACGAGCTCGCGAAATTTTCGCTCCACGAAGATTGGGGGAGGGGAGAGGGGCCAGCTGGGCCCGGAGCGTGGTTCGGGCTAGAAATATCGAATGACGCGCGGAAGAAAGTGAGATTTGTGGCGGTGTACGTTTCAGGGGGGCCCGTCGGGCCCGTCGGGCCCCTCGGAACCCGACCGGAGGATGAATTGTTTCTGTGAACCCGTCTGCTTCTGCTGTTTAACGCGGATTAACAGTTCGCCGTCGATCGGGAAAGTTTGACGACGCGAGGGGGTTACAGGCCGTAATCCGTGGCGCGCGGCTGATTTATGGGCCAGATAAATATGACTGCTACGGCCTCTGGAACTTCCCTTCGACGAATTTCGATATTAGATAAAGAAGAGGGAGAAGAAGTTTGATCGTGAATCACGTCTGGCCGGGTAGCGGGAGGAGAGGATTTTTGCAGGGATTCGTGTATCGTTTGGCCGAACGCGCGAGCACCAGGTCGCTTACGTTCGAACGTCGAAGGATTTGCCTGTTGTTTACAACGGGCCGAGTAAAGTTTACGCGGTCGAGATAAATTCTGGCGGCAAGGTGGCTGCGGGTGCTCCGAACACCGTCAGGATCAGCGAGATCCCTAATGAATCTGGCCGAAGGACCCTGCGGGAGTTGGCCCCTCCACTTTTGAGCGGGGTGCAGCGAACTTTAGCGCGGTACCTCGGTTCTCGCGGTAGCTAAGACTTGGTCTCGAGTTTCCAACGAGCCGGGGATACCTTACAAGGTATCGTTCCACCTTCCGCCAACTTACGACCGTTTGCAATTACCTACACTTATAACTACGTACGAAAGCTACGGATTCTCTGCGGTGCCCGCAGTCCACCGCCGCGTTCCATCCGCCCGAGTATTCGCCAAGTTACTGTTATTCTTGCAAAACTCAAGACGCGTAAATAACACGGACAGCAGTTGGACACGGCCGAGCGTGGTTTAAGGGGACGGAGTAACCCCTCCTCGATAGGGGGAAGAACTAGCTTTGCTGCGCGCACTTCCTGCTCGGAAACTATTCATAGTAAAGGATCTCCGGCTGTACACGGAATGTCTCGCCTCGCAGAAGTAGGTAGGAACCTACGCGAAATCATGAACAAATCACATATTTAAGGTCGGGGCCAGATATATTGGCCGGTGAATTCGTTTTCGCAGCTAACGCACACCTATTCTGATGTATGTGTCTCTACGCTGAGAGCTCGGTTTGGCCTACACGTCAAGAGCTTGGCGCTATCCCCTCCACTTCTGGCGCACTCCTTTTCTGGCAAGGCGAGAGCGAGTCAGAAAACGTTGAGAATAGAAGAATGATGTAGGTATGTATTTCTACGCTAAGAACTCGGTTTGACCTACACGTTAAGAGCTCAGCACTTCTGGCGCACTCTTTTTCTGGCAAGGCGAGAGCGAGTCAGAAAACGTTGAGAATAGAAGAATGATGTAGGTATGTATTTCTACGCTAAGAACTCGGTTTGGCCTACACGTTAAGAGCTCAGCACTTCTGGCGCACTCTTTTTCTGGCAAGGTGAAAGCGAGTCAGAAAACGTTGAGAATACTCCTCACGAAACTTACTTAGTTATCATTCGCCGTGACCTCCTTTAATCCAGTCGGAAGATAAGCGATCCAAAATATCCAAAACTCAAGTTTGCTGAGAGATCGTAGTTTGAGTTTGGAAGCGAAACGGTTGAGCGGGTGGTGTAAGCGCGCGATAATAGCCAGCGGGCGGAGTAACTTTTGCCGCATTTTGTCGTGCACGGTGAGGGCAGTAATAGTTACATATTCTCGTTGACCAGGTCCATTTCGACCATGATGGCCGCGATATACGGTCGCGTTACGGTTCACCGAACGATTTGACGCCGAGAGGCAGAGTCTCCGTGGTCCGGCCGCGGATGCGACCGCGGCCAGACGTTAATATGCGCTCTGCCTCGTGACTGTTAATCTCCGCGAAGCTGGTCACGGTCGCTTTACTTTTACGTGGCCGTCTGGCGAGAAGTTTGAGCGACGAGAGGGGCAGCAAAACTGGCCGGTGATCCTTGGCTCTAGTAGACCCTAGGCGTACCGCAAGACGCTTCGGGGGCAATTGATTCGTTCGTTATTCGTCTGTCGGAAGGGATCGCTGGAGTCGCGGTTGACGGGTTGATCGGGACCGGTTCGGGATCGCGGAAAAGCTGGCGGACCGGTGCAAAACAACGGGGGTAATTTCGTTTGCACGGGTGCCCGGTTGGAGCGACACCGTAGCGGCGCGGAATAATAGGCCGCCGCCGCCGATAGATCAATTCGAAAATGCCGAGTTAATGATTAGCTCGCTCGGTTCTTGGCAATTTATCGGCGAATGCCGGAGCTCCGGTGCCGGGAGTGACTTCGATAGTTAATTCACAGATAAGCACGCATTGAAAATGACGGATCGGTCGCGCACGGGCGGCGAACGAGCGCTCAAGAGAATTTCTCGCGCATAAATAAAGGTGGCGGCCCGTGGAATCGTGGGCCTCGCGAGGTGCCGCGGCCACCGCCGCCGACGACGACGACGACGAGGACGACGTCATCGTCGTTTCGCCGTGCGATACATAGGTAGGTGGATAGTGCCGTATACGTGTATCTATATATGCATATATATATATATTCCAGGACTTTGGCCATGGAGAGTCTTCAACCCCCTTTCTCTCCTCCCACTCGCGAGAGAAGACACGGTCGGGCACGGCGAGAGATAGCACGGCGAGAAGGGAAGGCGAAAGGCAAAGAAGATCAGGGACGCCGGGGCGAAAAACAGAGAAAGAGTATAAAGTTCTCTGGACACACGGGCCCCGACGCATACGTAGCCATGGTACACCAGGTATGGCGTAGTGGCGAGGCGGCGTGTTGGTAGCGATAAATCATGGGTTACCACATTGTAGCCCAGTAAATCATCGGACGCGGGGAACGCGAGAGCTTCCCAGCGTGAAATGAAACGAATTCATCTCTGTCAGCCCCCACTACCTGCCCCTTGCTCGCCTCTCTTTCCCAGCCCTTCTCTTTCTCCCTCTGGCCACCAACCCCACCGCCTCCCCCGGTTACTCTTGCTCACTCGGTCCCTTTCTCATTCCACCTCATTCCCTCTCATTCTCTCCCTCCCCCCCTGTATCTCGTTTCACCTCGTGCACTACCACCATCCCTCGATCCGCCGCCCACAACCCCCTCGACCCTTCCTAGCCCCGTGTTTTCTATCCTTCGCACGCAACGGAATAGGGTGGATACCTACCTATGTATACACCATCCGCCTCGCACATATTTACTTTCCTCCCGGTTATACATAATACTCGCTTCCACATACCCTCGTCACGCTTCTTTCCAAGAGAATCATCCAGAGCCGTTTCGCGCGCGCGATTCCTACGTCCTCTTATTCTTCTTATTCTTCCTCTTATTCCTCATCTCCCTCCGCCCTCTGCCCCCTGAACGCTCCCTCCTCTGCTCTTCCTCGCCATCGCGCGGAGTGCCTCCATTATTCTCCTCCGAACTATTCTTCGGGGTCTACCGATACCTAGCCCGTTACGCCCGCGTTCGTTTTCATTTTCGGCCAGAGGGTTTATTAAATCTCCCCCCTCCAGCCCCTCGGCCCACCACCATTGATGCGGACGCACATCTCACGCAACAGCGGGGAAACTATCCAACCCGGCGATTCACGACGTCACGAACGTGCTGGGACACGTAATCGCGGAACGTCCGACTGCGTTTCCAGCGGTATTGTTCTTTAATACGGGCATAAATCAGCGGACATTTGCGTTGGCGCGGCGTCCCCCTTTCGAGCGGCGAAAGATGCCGTTTCGAATCGCGGAACACCGCGAGGATCCCGCCCTTGCCAGCCGCGCTAGGGTCCACAGGTCAATCGCACCCCTTTCGCTCCCTCGATACGGAACACCCCCCACCCCTTTCCACCCCCCTATAAAAGACACTCGGGATAACAACCTCGATGGTCTTCAGCGCGAGCCATCGGCCGTCCATTTTGTTCAGGAACGCCTTCCGAGCGCGTTGATTTTTCTTTCCTCGTGACGTTAAGTCGGGGCTCCGGCCACCGTGGCGGCGGGGCTGGCGGCGGGGATGCACGTCGGCACCGCGATATTTATCGTAATTTGATACAAGCGGGCCACGGACAAAAAAATTGCTTCCAGCTAGCTCGAGACTGGCCGCGGGAGAAGGGATGAAAAGGTGGGGGCTAGAAAGGAGAGCCATAGATCGCGAGCAGCTCAGACGCAGCCGCGCCCCCGCCCTCCTCAACCCCCTGTGCGACTCGCTATCGTCCGATACCGCTCGTTTCTCCGGCCCCCTCGGGTACTCCAACTTTTCCCTTCTCTCTTCCTCTGCTTCCCGCACCCCTCGCCCCTCTCCCCCACTGTATTATACGTTTTTCCGTGATCCGGCCTTCGATCATCTCGGGTAAACACAGCGGTGACCGATGACTCGCGAAAACGAGCCAGCTTCCTGACTGGACCGGTAAACACGACCGCTTTCTGACGCAGCACGCCTCCCCCTATGCGATCAAATTTAATATGTTTCCCCCTCCTTTTATTTTTTTTTTTTTTTTTTTTTGGTTGACATTTTTCCGTCCGACACTTTGGAGTTTAATTCAACGGCGGGGACGCGAGTTCGACGCTGATACCGAAATTGCGCTCCGTTACATCGTAAATTCCGCGATAAATCCACACGCGCGAAACAGTAACGCGGAAACGCCGCGCGCTGTTTGGACGAACGCAGAAATTGCCGCTGACGACGACAAATATTTCGTTACGCTCGTATTTTCCCTGTAACTCTGTTTGATTTAATCTTTGTCTTTTTTATTGGCGAGCAATGGATATTCCCGGCAATATCTGGGCTTCGACGCGCGCTGAGCGACAGGACGCCAAGGGCCGCAAAGGCGGGCGTAGGGTATCGGGCTCTGGGCTCGAAGAAACTCGTTCCCGCTGACCGAATAGATCTTCATTAACATCAGGTAGATTCGAAAACAGACCCGGTATTTATCATCCTCAATTAAGCCCTGGGTCTCGCTTGATAAATAGTACCGTTGCTCAGGTGACAGAAAATGGTCCTTGATTTATTAACGTCGAACGGTTACTCGAAACGTGACAGTGTGGTCATTTTAAGCTTATTACAACCTCGGAGGATTAATCGGGAAATATGACCGAAATTTTTAGGCTTCTCGAAGGAATAATTACGAGGTTCCTATAAATGGTAACCGATGTCCCCATCCACTCCCTTGATAAATAAATACATAGTTCCTAAGCTGGAAGCTTCTTGCAGCTCGCGTCCGTGACGCAGAGCCCTTCTTACAATTAAAAACGGGACCAACGAAGGGCGAGGAGAAGGAGGGACCCGTAATTTATAGAAGGGAACCGTCGGAAGGATGAAGAGAGCGTCGTGGACGGCGTAACGCACGACTGCAACTAATCCGCGAGAGGTCGTTGGTCACGGGGAGCAAGAATGCAAGGAAGTAGTGCACTAATTAGGAATCACCTCCATTTGTTCTTTTATTTAATCAGTGCAGCGGGGGGTGCTCGAGTAGATAGCCAGGACGGGCGGAAGAGGAAAAGCCGAAGCAGAGAAGGGAAGGACGAGGAGGGGGGGGGGGTGGGGGACGTAGGAGGAGGGAGGGTTTCTCGCGTTGCGGTGGCAGACTATTACGGGACTCCCACATAAATTGGATTGTCGCTCGGTCCAAATGTATGTAGCGATAAATCCAGCCGGCAAAAATAATGGCGACTCATTTTGTAAATGGCGTAAAACTTAAAATTGTGCCGGCCCCGTCGGTGAGCTTTATGGATGGGGTGACAGCGTCTCTATCGCAATCGGTATCAGTGAACCGGCTTAGAAAAAGAGATAGATAGGTCCGGTCGAATAGAATTGGTTACGTGAGCAAAGGAAGGAGCTCGAATCTGAGGAAAGGGGGTTGGAGCCTTACCACCCCGCCAATAAAGCGTCCTCCGACTTTCCTTTGTCTACGCTGTCCTCGCTCCTCGGCAATACGAATCTAAAGCGTGCTACTTGACGAATCCACTCGATGTATCCTTCTCTGTTAACGAATTGCTGACGGAAGGAATAAAAGTAACCAGAGTAAAAAAAGAAATACTTATTTTTCGGGTCGATTTAGATTATTTCGGTAGGTTTTTGCGAATCGTGACGAAGGGGAATGAGATTTGGCGCGGGTAATTTGACGATCGCACAGGCCTATCGGTCTGACTCACCCCTGACGTATGCGAGAGCCCTTAACCCCTCCGAATCTCATGACTATCTGTGCCCAGGACCAAACCTGGGACCACCTTTATAGCCGACTTCATTGAACGCAGCGCGCGTTTATCTCTGAACCTGTACGTCATCCCCTCCCCCGGCCCACCGCCTGCCAACCCTATCCTGGCACCCTTTCTCTCTCCGTCTCGCTCTGCCCGCCTCTGTCCCCTTTATTCTGTCAACGTGGCACTCAGGCCGCGGTGCATCTTCCCGTGGTTCGACGGGGAGGAACTGTAAAGCCCGGACCGCTTCGTCTTCATTTACCAATGCCCAACATTGATTCTCGTTCTTCTCATTGCCATTGTCGCGAGGCGGTGCTAAGTTAGAGTAAGGGGTTGGCCGGCTTATTTATAGAATAGACCACAACAGCCCGGAGTCTGGTGCATCGAAACGATCGCGATACGTCGCTGCCGAAGAAACCGTTTGATGTTTTCTATTTTTGATTTTTAGTACTGTTTTCGAGTCCCTCGACTCCGTCGATTAGATGCGAAGAGGGAGTCCGGAGCCACCCCGAAGAAACGGGGACGATTCGTCGAATATACCGGGCGAAGATCGAGCGAAGGTAGTTCCGTTTCTTGCCACGAAGTAATAAAAGACCCGAGCGTGGTAAGAAAGCCGCGCGTTCGAGATAGATAGGAAATCTAATTCCCGGGCAGAGGGTGGTGTCCAGGTCTGGGAGATCATCCCTCAGCGTATTATTTATACGCCAGCGAAATTGGTGGTCGGGCACGCCAGGCACGCTCTCCCATCCCTCTTGGATACAGGCCCAGCAATGCCCGTTATTTTCTACCCTTTCCGGCGCGAAAATTTCATATATGAAATGCTGCGAGCGCGACAACATTCTTTAAATTAATATACAACCGCGGAGTGGAGTAAGCTGGGTGTAATAGGTTAATATCTCGCTGGGACCGCACTTTGCGAGTCAATTTTGGGAAGAGCAATTCCCTGGGGGTTCTTCAGCGTATTTGTCGCGCATTGTTCGCCCTTAACTGTCACTTCCTTGGGTCGTGGTAGATCGATTGATCCATTTATGAATCCTTCTATCTCGAATTGAAGAATGTTGAGCGCTTGAAAATGAATTTCATTGCTATCGACAATACTTTGCGTCAGTTGACCGACCAGGAGGCGAGGATGAGGATCGCTCTGTTCGCCATGCGCGTCCTAAATTACGTACGGAGATGATCGTGGAAATCGGGGCACGTAAGAGAGCAGGGAAAGCTGATCGAAAGCCAATAATTGGGATAAACCCGTCCCCGACCGGCAGTTTCCATGAGATCTCGTTTCACGGCTCGATTCTGTCACGAGCCGTGCGAGGAGTTTCGGTACCGCATTCTCGCCGAAGGGGATAACTAGAAAACTTCTTTTCCTCCCGGCACCCCGGTCCGACACGAAACACTTTCTGCGGCACACCCCCTCGTTCCTGACAATTCCTCCCCCGTTTATCCTTATCCTTATACCAGTCGTACAGCTGGAGGGAAGCAGAGGCTAGAGGATGAGGAGGATGAGGAGGTGCTGGCGGTGGAGGAGAAGGGCAAAGAGGAGGGTATCTTCGCGGTGCAGGGACGTGTTCACCCAAATGCGCTGTTAAAATTTTGGACACAATCTCACCATTTGTCTTGCGGGACCTGGGAATAAATCTCCGGCGGCTCAGGCGGACTAAGAAAAACGCCTCGCCCCATGTTACACGCGGGCGCGCGGGCGCGCGCCAGCTAGCGAGCCTACGTCCGTGTGGATCAACCGGCCTGCCACGGTGTGGGTGCGTGCCTCGAGGTACCCCCGGGGGTTTCCACCTTTTTTATACTTCTTTTTCTTCATTTTGCCACCCCTACGGTCACCGGGGACTGAAACATCGAACGAACCCCCGCTTCCATCCGGTGTCCGATGTTCCTTCGATAAATCATAATACTCGTATTAACATTCCACGCACTTCTTTCGCGCCACCACCGCTCCTCCGCGCTCCTCCCGCCACGATGGATGGACCCGTCCGACCCACCGACCCTGCAAAAACTTTTCGATAGAGCGTGGGTGGCGGTTTGCGCGAAGTAAGCAAACCGGGGGGTGCGGGGGGAGCGGGCCGACAGGGGGTGGGCCGCGGGGGAGAGAAGGAAAATCGAATTGGTCCCGCGATAAGACGCGCGAATCGTTCAATACCGGAGACCTGTTATTACCGACCTTTTCCTTTTTGCGGTGCGGGGAACGCACGAAGTTGCTAAAACAGGCTGCGCCCGCGCGAATATTTCATCCCGTTGACGTTGCGCCGCGGTAAATCAGTCTTTGCGGTATCCTTGACTTCGTACCATCGATACCGATCCCGGCCGGCAAGATTTAATACTTTTTCTCCGCCGAAGCCACCGCGTCTCGCTTCCACTCGAGGATTCGATCGGGACTTAATTTCAAGAGACTGCCGCCACGCTTCTCCCCCGTCTACCGCGACCACTTTCTCGCAACGTCCGCGTAGCCTGCGATCCCTTCCACTGCTCCGAATCCCGCGGAAAGATAACGTAACACGCGAGGAACAATCCGCGAGTACGTAACGCTGCATTCCAAAGAAGTGTCTTGCATAACTAGGGTTACCAGATCCGAAAATGGAAAAGGAGGGCAATCTAAGTAGTTTGAAATCGTTTGAAAAGGAGGACGTTGCAGAATAAAACCAAATTTTAGATATCAACTTTTATCATGTAGTAGGTACCTATAAATATTAATATTTTCTTACATAATAAAAGTTGATACCTATCTAAAATTTGGTTTTATTTTACAACGTCCTCCTTTTCAAACGATTTCAGACTAGACTGTCCTTCCTTTTTATTTTTGGATCTGGTAAGTAGTGATGGAACCTTGCCTGGTGAAGCTGAGACGAGTGGATCACTTGAGTTATGAATAAAACAAAAAAATGGAGGACATTTTTAGGTGAAAGGAAGACACTGCATTTCAGTAAAAACAGGAGGACATGTCCTCCTTTTGGATCCCATATAGTAACCCTAAACCTAACCGAACGTTCTCAGCTTTAAAGTGCGTCCTCCAACCAACTAGGATCAATTACACTTATGAGAGTTTTATTACAAGACGACATACGATCCCCTGATTGATAGAAACTTGACAGAAACAGTTTAGAAGCAGACGTTGGAAGCCACGCGAAGATCAGCGGTTTCGGAGGAAGCGGACGGCGCAGCATGGTCGACCAGGTCGCGGGAATATCGAAGACGGACGCATCTACATTTCGGTGCGGCACTTTATATGACGATAACTCAGAACCGCGACATCACTGCTCGGCTCGCGTACAGTATTCTCGGTCGGTGAAGAGACCCGGCGTAAAATATGTGTCTGGTGTCTTATTCTTCACCCGGCTGGTTCCTCCTAGAGCCGGCAAGACCGAAAGGCAGCGGAACAGAAGAAGGGAAAGGAGAAAACAAAGGAAGGAGCACTCGAACGCCGGGGGTTGGTCGGCCCCGTCTTTCTTCGGCTGTTCGCGAACCGTCGTTATTGCCGGTGCTGTTTCGACGTTGCTCCCGCGTTCCCCGGCGAACTTACGATTATTATCGCGGTCGGCCGGGATGGCCACGGAACGCGGCTCCTGTCACATTATCGTTCCGACCGCGGACATCACCGAGGGATGCTTCACTGGCCACGCGACGTCGCTGCTCCAACCGCGCGACCCTTCCGCCCGGTTTTCTGGTGCCTGGGTAGCTAACGTCCACTCGGATGTCCCTGGATCTTCATCGACTTGCTCGTGTTCCCCATGTCGTCGCCACAGGATACATGGTTGTAGACTCTCCGCGAGCACTATTCGATGCGTTGGATTCGACAAAAGTAGAATTATAGTCGGTTGACGAGAGTCTCTTCGCCGGACACCACTGATGGAACTTGTTTCAAGGAATCTCGATGAGAGATAGTTGTAACCGGCGATCGCCGGATCGATGTCCAAAGACGACTCACGATAACTTGGCCTGTTGTTTTCTTCCTACTCTAACCTGCAGCCAGTTCCATTAGTTTCCGGCATAATATTGTAATTTGTTGGAGGCTGGGAGGAGGTTAGATGGTAGGCGTGCGCTTTTATACCGAGCGACGCGACGCGAGTCAGTTCTTCATGACGATGAAAGGGAGATTACTTCGCAGTGGTTGCTTTAGGAGAAGGGCGGAACGTGTTCTTGCATACATTTAAAATATTCTGGTTCAGAGCCTCCTCGTAAACCTCCTAGCGGGCTGTATGTACCCAATACACGGCCGTAAGGGAGTAATGTATGCGGTTCTGGTAATGCACTTAGGAAGATAAGAGTTTCCCCACTTATTCGGGAATATTACCCGGCCCTGAAAAACCAACAGACGCTGCAGAAAGGACAAAACACGCCGGCCGGCTACCCGCGAACCTGCTGCAAACGATAAGAATTGTTTGTAACGTTCAACTGGGAGAATCTATTCGATCCGATTTAATTACGTCCCGCCCGCTTCCCGCCGCGGTCTCCCTGGCAATGATTTCGGTAAACAGTAAGATTTCCCAGCGGCAAACACCCACGCGGATGTAAAAGTAGCATGGAACAGCGGAATCAGACTGTTCTCGTAGGATCTTCAGCCTCGGTGCTTCAGAGACACCTAACCAATTCACGTAAGAAGCTTCTCAACTTGACCAATCGCTATTTAAGTCGTAAAGATAATTCTCGTCGCGATATACAGTGGGTGGGTGTAGGTGGAGCGACTTGGGCATCGATGTTGAACATTAGGCGCCCGATATTTACAACTTTCCGCTGGTTCCGCTTTCGTCGCATGGCCCGAGGATCCGATTAACTTCCTTCGGACTCCGTTAAGAGTTCCGACCGCGAGCACGTGGCTGAATCTTATATGAGCTTCTAATGCATTACCCTGTCTATGGGTGAGAGAGAGAGATAGAGCGAGAGTTGCGGGGAGGTGGAGGGGTCGTGCGGGGAGCAGCGCATGCAAGCTCGCAGGCCGGAATGGAGTCGTAGGATAGCAATTTCGACCGAGCAGTAATAAAGCACGTCTGCGCGCCGAAATCCTGATGAATGGCCGCGCTTAGGCTTGAAATGGAGAAGCGACGAGCCACTAACACTTACTCTGTCTCGTGCTTTCTCTCTCCCTGTCTCTCTCTCTCTCTCTCTCTCTCTCTCTCTCTCGGTCCTCTCCACTCCTCGCCGTTTCACCCTGGTGGTATACCCGCGTGCATGATCCTTCCTCCCTCTATCTCTCGGCCGGGCATTCCCTTCCTCTCGTTCCATCGGCATCGCTCTGATCATTCATGACTTTGTCCTCCTCTGTCTCGATTCGTCTGCTTTATCCCTCGCCTGATCCCTCCACATTTCAACGTGGCCCGGCGCAATTTATGCATTCGATTTAGTATCGGCATGTTGCGGAGGTGTCATTGTTTTATCGGGCTTTATAATGAAGCGGAGATTCCTTTTATTCCGGAGGAACGTATTTTTATTGGGGGTCTGCTCTGGATTCTTGTGCATTCACTTTTTATAATTTAGATATCGAGGGGTGTGGACAGTGTTGGAGGGACGTCTGAGGCTTCGGGCTTAATGGGTCTCCCATTTTTTCTGATTATTATCAATGGTAGGTACTTGGGATATTCTGTTTAGTATAGATTCTCCATTGCGAGTGCTGCAATTGCATCTGGGTATATTCAGGGCCGAATTAAGAAATTTGGAGGCCCTCAGCATTTAAGGGGTCATTCTACTTCGAACCGCCGAAAAATTAAGCTATTTTTAAAGATATTTTTCTCTGTAAATGCAATATATAATGAAATAAATATTTTTGGTATTTATTAAGCTACTCTTATATTATAGAAAAAAAAAATAAAAAGGATTTTGCAATTTGTTTCAATTGTTTTTTTAATTGACCTAGGAGCTACAGCGACACTCATCCAGATTAAGAATCTTAGACTTTGTATCCGTGATACGCAAAATCCTCTAATATACTAAAAAGAGACCAAATGAAACTCTTATGACTCTCAGCAATATTTTCTGCCCATTTTCATGGTCGCGCGCTTTCTCGTGTCGAACGGTGCAGGAATGAATGAATGAATCTATACGTTCGGCGAACTAGGAAGGCAGGGCTGAAAAGAGAGAGGTAGTTGGCTGGTGAAGCCCAATAAATCTGGTCATCCCGAATTGAGAATGTAAAATACATGCGGTCCGCATCTGCGCGAGCGAGTGAGTGCTCGCGCAGAGATTTATCAGTACGGTGCTTTCGATGGGCAGGTACTGCCCCTAATTTATTCGTCTGTTTCATGGACTCGGCCCTGATAGCGCGCCGTCTTAATTCGACCGATTTTGTCGAGGCGGTGCCCAATCGGCTCGTTACCCTCCACGCTTCAATAATCTTGCCCATGATGTATCTCAGGCCCATTGTGAGCCTTAACGATGTAGCGCTGAATTATTATTAAGTAACAAAATTGTCGGGGAGGCGTTACATCGTAGCCCAAGTACCTTTTATAATAGTAATATTCGATCTTCTAAGAAAGCAATCTTCTTCCACCCCACATTTACATCTTTACAATCTAAAGACGACAGCTTTCCAATGCCAGCCGGTCTCGTGTATCCCTGATGCAACGAATCAGAGTGGAATTCGATTAATTGTTAGGAAAAATGTTCGATTACAATGGCCGCTAGCAGGCACTGTATACCAGTAGGTTCATGCGGAGGTTACAGAAGGCAGCTAGTACCTATAGCGGTAACTTCTGGGCCTCTAAATCAGCCTCCGTGTCGTGATTCATGGAGGGCAACCTCTCGCCTCCTTTCCCCCCTCTCCTCCTCGCTGCCCTGCTGCGCTGCTCCTCACCTAACCCTCTTCCCCGCCTGTGTTTCCTCCTTACTCCACCCCCTTTCCTCGCCCTCTTACGACTCCTTCGGCAGTGACCTCCCGCGCGACCCTTTTACCTCTCTCGGCTCCCACCTACACCATCCACCAATCCACGATCCTCACCTACCGGGATTGTGCCACATTCGGACCATCCACTTTTCCCGGCACCCGCGAATTAATTTTCATCGAGAGACACTTTGCGACTCGTCGCCCTCCGGAAGAAGCTTCCCTCGATGCTCGATTAATTCCCATCGAAATCCCCGACGGTTCGGTGAAGAATGCCCGCCGAGAATTTCGCGGCCCATCTGACACGCGACAGGTGAAAGGAACGAGCTGCCTTAATTCATCGGTTCGTCGCGATGCGGGGCCGCAATTCTCACCGCTATGCTTCGGCGGGGAAGCTTCAGGCTCATCTTAGCCGTGACGAGATTGGGGTAATTAACTGACGCGAGAAGGACCGTCAACCGTGGTATTGGCGTGTGGAACTGTTTTGCACAGAAATAGCAGGTATAATGAAACTTCATCCGTGGAAATGAGATCGTCCAGTCCCACTAATCAAATGAAAGCGTATATACCTACTTGTGATAAATCAAAGGAACAGTTGCTTCGTGTCTTGTAGGAGTGAAGGTAGAAGGGGTTCACCGAGAGATCCCATCACGAATAGCGGGGTGGTTAAAAACACGCGGAGCCATAAAAGCGAGGCAGGAAAATAAGTTTCCCGACGGCGATAAATCGGCGGAGGCAGCCGAAAATTCGGATAATCGGAACGTATCCAGATGACGCCGTTACGGGGGCGTACATCAAATCCAATATTATTTCGCTAAAGAATTGGCGCTTAACAATACAGATACGCGGTATTAGAGGTAGCAGCGGGTCGTGCACCTTCGTAAAATATACCCCGTCCACGGAATCCCCTCGAGATATCTGTTGGAGAAGGCTATTTTCGAGCTCATTGAATAGACAGCCATGATTCTATGACCGCAGAGCGTGCCAACTCCATTGTAGCGCCCTCCGCCACACTTTATTCCCTCGTTCTCTCTCTTCTGCTGAACCTGCTCGTACATTTCGCTATGGTACCTTAACTTCGGCCCTCGCGAGCTTCAACGACACCACCTTCCCTCCTTCCAATCCTCATCTATACCTATAGCAGATGAAAGGAATATAGCGGGGTACTTGGGACGCAAGTGGTGTGTAAAGCGATGTCTTTGAGAGCACAAGCTGCCTAGAGTGTCCTTACCACTCATTACTGGCTGTGCTCAGATTTCTGATGCACCACCCGTCGAAAACTCTGCAGAACGCGCTGTTTCATTACCAACTCACAAGTGCGCTACCGTCTTCGCCTCGTGGGGAGACCTGTCCAGTGAATGAACGCCTAAGAAAATTAAGAACATCAACGATGTTGAACATTATGAAGAACCTATAAAGAACTTCGAGGGGAAAATCTTCAAATTGGAGATTCAAAAAATTATGAAACTTTGGGGATATGTAGGGTATATACATATAGGTAGTAGGAGCTGGGACTATTTGTCGAATTTTTCGGTATTCGAATATTCGAATACTTCAGTTGGTCAATTATTTGGCGAATATAATTCGAATATCCAAGTATTCGAATACTGATGTATTCGAATATTAAAGTATTCGAATACTGATGTATTCGAATATTAAAGTATTCGAATGCTGATGTATTCGAATATTAAAGTATTCGAATACTGATGTATTCGAATATTAAAGTATTCGAATATTAAAGTATTCGAATATTAAAGTATTCGAATACTGATGTATTCGAATATTAAAGTATTCGAATACTGATGTATTCGAATAGTAGGTATGGTGTGAATTATAAATCAAGTTATTACCTTACAAGATTTCTCCTTGTCAAACTAAATAACGAACTCAGAACTAAAACTAAATAAACGCCTGTAAAAAAAAATGAACCTAAAGAACTTGATTTATAATTCACACCATACTATTCAAATATACATCAGTATTCGAATACTTAAATATACATCAGTATTCGAATACTTAAATATCCGAATAGTATTCGAATACTTAAATATACATCGGTATTCGAATACTTAAATATCCGAATAGTATTCGAATACTTGGATGTACCCGAATAGTATTCGAATACTTGGATACCCGAATTATATTCGCCAAATAATTGAGCGACTGAAGTATTCGAATATTCGAATACCGAAAAATTCGACAAATAGTCCCAGCCCTACCCGATTCGACTCCGATTTCCCAAGCCTCTCGCCTACTTTGCGCAAGCTCCTCTATCGTTTTCGCAATTCCATTCAAATCTGAGGCGACCCCCATTCAAACCAGTCCATCGAATACATGAATTTTAATTTTCCTGTGGCTCATTCCCCAGACCCCACTGTCCATCCGCGGCTTGACTAAGTAAGCTTCCCGAGAAATGGTCGATTTCGAATATGCAAATAAAAGGCAGGACCAACTAATTTATTCTAGGTCGAGCGACACGTAAACGTTATTCGACGACAGCTGATTTACACGATTGTATATGTGCCGCGAGGATAACTCCTCTTCGGCCGTTGCAATCAATTAAAATAATTAGTATGAATTGACTAATAAAAGAGTCAACGCGGGACGACGCGAGCGTCGCGGCGTCTAACGAGATCGTCGCCGCGTCCTCCGTCGTAACCAGCCCTCCGACGACGAGGACGACGGCGGAGGTTTTTCATCGCGCCGCGCACCAGAGGGCACACACTGTGTGTGCACACAGCAGAGATTCGTTTCGTGATCGATGCGACGGAAACACGAGAGGAGTAGTTTCTAATTAATGGGCCTACTTCACTCGGGGGTAGACTCAATTATTGTCGATACCGCGGAGAACGAGCTGAAATACGAATTCCCTCTTCTCCCTTTCCCCCCCTTCTTCATCCCTCACTCGCTGTTTATGCAGTCGCAATCGCGCGCGCGCGAGCTCTGTCGCTCGCTCTTTCGCTCGCTCGCTCGCGAGTAAACTCTGTGCCGCGTACAAGAGAGCGCGCGATACGTATCGCGGGGCTACGTGTGGGCGTACGCGCGGGCAAGTGTGCGCGCGTGCATACGTGGAAGGATGGAAATACGTAAGGAAGCAGGGCATGAGCAATGGCTGGCAGCGCTCCGTAATAATGTTGTCTTCGTCGGCTCGTTTTATTTGCCGCGGCGCAAGAATGTAGCCTACAGTCCGCCTCAAAATTCGTGCCTCGGTTGCGCAACCCCATCGGCTTCGATCGGTTACACCTCCTCGATCTGGTTCAATTGTACGTGAGTCGATATCGCGACGACAGACTCGGCGCGTCAAGATCAACTCTCTACGACCAACAGAAGGCCTTTGTGAATGTGTCAAGTGGGTGCACGCGAAGATTTTGAATAGTAATTATTTAGGGTAAAGTGTACAATGATTGGCACCCTGAGCGGAAATCCCAATTGGAATGTCTTTATTTTTTGTGACGTTTTTATATGGTCTTAATTTTCAGTTATTATCGATGATTATGAATTTCTCATTAAAGAAAACATCTTGGGTTCCTATTAAGTTTTTATTTTGAAAAATATTCAATGAAGAACAAATATAGGCATATTGGCATCCGAAAATTTCACTATTAAATTAAAACATCTGGGGATCCTATTAAGTCTTTAATTTTAAAAATATTCAATGAAGAACAACTATAGACATATTGGCACCCGAAAATTTCACTATTAAATACCTAGAACTGTATTTCAATCCATTAGGTGCTTCATTATAAAGCGACAAAATATAAATAATTACTCATTATTAAAATTTTAAGAAAATACAAAACTCAGCCCTCTGTCCCACCGTTACCTTTAAGATCATTTTTGTGGTGTTGTCAAATATAAAATGTGTAGTTCCACTACTGGAATTTGCAGTGTTCTGGTGAAAGAAAAATAACAAATTTTATAAACGTACTTTCTAAGCTCATACTTCTTAATATTTGACTTTTTATTCAGTGGTGGCAATGATTAACTAGTGCAGTGCAGCATTAGTGCAGTCTACCCTACCTGCGTCAGTAATGGGAAATTTTAACTGATCTCTAGTTGCAAGGAATTTAGATCAATTTGATTCAGATCAGTTAACGAGCCGTGAAAAATATTGCTTTGAATGGCTGCCATTAAACTACGAATTCCTGGAGTGAAGGATAATAACAGGTTGAATGCAAATTCGCTGCAATGTTATGAGCAGAAATCTATGCACAGAGACACTAAAAAATGCAGCAGAACCTCCTAAGCCTAAGGAATCAACAAACACGTGGCGGAATAAAAAAAACTGATCGTTTCGTAAGCTCGAAGCAGCCTAAAAAAAAAGGTGAAAGAGATGTAGAACCACCTTCCACCTATCAGTCGGTCGTTACGCAACGAAAAAAGTTTCTTCGCAGAGTATCCAATTTGCATGGGAAGAGTCCGAGATTCAGCCCGCGACGCGTCATCGATGACCACAACGATTGGCCGAAACTGGGCGAGAGCGGGAGATAAAAAAGCGTCGGAGAAATAAAAGGAAGCGTAAAGTCCCACCTGTGGGTTATCGCGTCGCGCGGTTGCTCCTCCTCGCGAGGCAACATTTCACGTAGGTGAGGCAAACGACGGAGATATCTGACAATCAAAGCGCCGTAACCGTAGATCATAGCCGGGGATAACGATGGGAATTGGCTCTTGCAAATACATTAGGCGGCGCGGGGGGGCGTCGCGGCGCCTCCGCGGTGGGATGGAAGGAAAGGAAAAAGGAGCGCGGGGGTGGCCTGATATCGGGCCGAGGTATTTGCAGGGGCGCGCGGCGGTGAAGGCGGCGAGGCAAACGGGAAGCAGATAAAATAGAAAAATCGTCACCGATCTCGCGTTTCGGTGGGACGCGAACGCGAACGACGGAGGGCCCCGGCCGCCGCCGAAAAAGTATAAATTTCTTTAATGGCGCTAATAATTTCATATCGCATAATTTACTTACTGCGAAACGTAACGCGAGTAGCTACCAGAGGCATTAACGAGGAGCCTAATATTTATGTTGCTGCTCGGTCGCACCGCCACCCAGATAACACCCTTGCTTCCAGCCCCCTCGCTTCTCAATTCCCTGCCACCTTCCATTCCCGTCTTTCCGTTCCACCTTTTACCACGCAGCCGGAGAAAGTCTCCCTTCGTCGTGCCTCCGCGTCTTCGTAACTAGATAAAAAAAAAGGAGGAGATGGAGGCCTCCCTCCTCTCTGCTCGAGATAAGTAGGTCCTCGCCGCAGCCTCCTTGGGCCACGATCGGTTGAGGACAAAGGGGAGAAGGGCAACGAACGAAGCGCTGGTGATTTAATACAGGCATTTTTTATTAGGGTGAACGCTCAACCCTCGACTGCTCGGGGGCGAGGGCTTATAATACTTGACTCGGGTTAATTTCTGCCTGGGAACGTGTCTCGCGCAACGATTGCTTTCTCTTCGAAATTATATCTATGTACTTTTATTTGGGCTTCGAATGTGTGGTCTGTTTTATCTCACCACTTGAGGGAGGCGAAGGTTTTAATAGGTTCAGAGAATCTTAATTTCCTTCGTTGCGAAACACTTTTGGCAATAGAATCTTTGATTTTCTGTGGCCCTTCAGCCACAGACCTGAGACACGCGATTGTTTCAATTTAAAAAATACCAAATCCACCCCATAAATTAAAATTCTTGGGTTACTTAGTATATTTAAGTATCTCTTTAATATTGCAACCCGCGTAGAGTATTAAGTTTCCATTTTTGGCCCACTACTGACCAAAGGATCCTCATCACTAGTCTTAGGTCTGCTTGAGACTCCTAAGTAGTGAAGTCCCATGCCTTTTCCCTTCGAATTTTTGTCATCACGGTCCAAAGTTAGACGTTCCATGTTGCCCCAATATAATTTAACAATATTCCCCCCTAAAAAAACAAGTGTCATACACATTCTTCGCAAGCAGACCAGTTCCACTGAGGCTGAAGGTTGCCAGAGTAGGCAAACGTTCAAGACGAAGTTGGAATCGCCGTTCCCATCGACGAAGGTCGAATACCAGAGCCGTGCCAGTTCCACCAGCAACACCTCGGCGTAGATTTGGCGTCCGAGCGGAGGCCACTCCGTCATCCCCGTCGCGCTGGCTCTCGTTAGAAAGATATCTCTGTGGCGGGCGCGCATCCAACAAGGACCGAGTAATTATTGTCATCCGCTAATTGGTCGGCGATAAGGATCCATTAAGTCGCTTTTTACCCGACCGCCAGCTTCTCAACAACCTGCTGGCGTGCGTGGCGCGATCCTCGCTCAGGGATGGTTGGTCCGAACGGGCGCGCGCGCGCGTGCTCGCGTGTCCCCGCGATTCCACGTGCAGGAACCAGGGACTCCTACCGGTACGTAAAATACCGGTATTATACCGGTATTTTTCGGTTCTACCATCGTAACCCTTATAGAAACCGAAATATAAAAATACCGGTATGAGATCATACCGGTATATGAAAATACCGGTATATTTACCTATATTTACCGGTAATTTTTTCGGTTTTCTTATTCTATGACAATTTTCAAGATATTTGTAAGCAGAGATTTAAGACCGGTATTATTTTATTACTGCTATTATGTTACCAAAATTATATCTAAACCGATATAGTACCGAAATCAAAGCAATTACCAGCATTTTTCTGGTAATATGTATAGTGTGATCGCGAGTGAAAGAGAATAAGATGTTACAATGTTACATTCGTCGGAACGTCGATTTCAAACGCCAAGTATAGCGACGTCGTTTGGTGCCGTCTTATATATCGTCTCCCTTACGTCCCTCATGTGAGAAAGGGATAACAGAGAGGCTCAGCGATGAAGTGGAGGCGAAATATAAACAAATGAAGATTTGTTCCCGAGATCGGTGACGAGAACGTGGAGACTCGTCACTCTGTGATCGAATGTTAAGCAATACGTACTTACTAGCAACAGGAAAATATTTTTGAAAATTAATTTATTAGTTATCTACTGTATAGTATTGAATTTATTACGTTATTTTTACTTTTTAATTCACTATTGATAATTCATTAATGTACTTTTAGTTTCTAGTGGGTACGTTTAGTTTTTTTTGCTCTTTAGTGTTAATATTAGTGTAATATTAGTCTAAGAAATGGGCCGGAAGAGGGCAAATGTTGTGTATGAATACTTCAATCAGAATTTGTCGCGTAATAAATCGATATGTGTAATTAAGGATTGTGGTCACGAAGTTACCGTAAGTATTTTGTAAATACATATTTGATTATATTTTTAAAGATATATATTTTTAGGGAAATCATGGTACAAATTTGTTATCACATTTGTCTTCGTCGCATCCAGACGAATTTACCTTAGTTATGTTACGAAACAAAAAACGAAAAGAAGATGAAACGGAAATAAATAATTCAAACTCTCTTAATAGTAAGAGACATATTAGAGACAAAGTATTAGATGAATGCGTAAATTTAGTTACTGTTCATGGGCGACCGTTTAGTTTAATTAACGACGCAGCGTTTCAAAAAATTGTTTGCATGATACCGTCGCCGTCAGTTTTATCTATTTCGCCACAAGAAGTACGAAATGCAGTAAAAATGAAGGCAAATTTGTTCAGAGACAATCTGAATAAACAGTTAAACGGAAAATTACTGTCATTAAAAATCGATGCTGCGACCTGCATGGACCGCTCATTTCTTGGGATCAATATACAATATGTAGATGGTACAGAAGTTGTTTTAAATACATTAGCAGTAAAGGAAGTATACAACAGACATACTGCTGAAAATATGAAAGAAATTTTAAAAAACGTACTCTTGACTTACGGAATATCTGTAAACCAAATTTATTCGATCACGACTGATAATGGTTCCAATATGATTAAACTTGTGAAACTAGTAGGAAATGATCAGACGGATTTCGAATGCGAAGATGGTGAAGATGACAGCGATAGCGAAAGTTTAAGTTCATTATCGACAGATGAAATATATGGGAATGAAAATGACGAAGAATTTGAATTTTCATTATCAGATACTGAAGAAGTAATTTCGATTATTAACGAAAAGGATGACTGTACTGAAAAATATCAGATTCGATCAGTACGCTGTGCTGCTCACACATTGCAGCTAGCCGTGACCGATGTGTTGAAAGATAAGAAAATTGCTGCAACAATAAGTGAAGCGCGAGAAGTGTGCAAAAAATTACGTTCGCCAGTAGTTAAAAGGTTTTTAAAAGCCATGCATAAAAAAAAACCAATTATAGATTGCTCTACGCGTTGGCATTCAACGGTAGATATGCTGGAACGCCTCGGCGAATTAAAAGAATGTTGTGACGCGAAAAATAAAGATCACTATTTAAGTCCACAAACGTGGATAGAAATAGGTGATATAGTGCGTTGCTTACTTCCAGCCCGCATTGCGACCAAAAAATTACAACAAGAGCAACTTCTCATTGGAGATTTTTATAGGACATGGTCGCAATGTATGCTGGAAACAAAAAGATTAAACACAATATTATCGGAGAAACTCGTCGAAGCCATGAAACTTCGAGAAAAAAAATTATTTAATAATGATGTTTTCTTGGCAGGTATGTATGTTCCTTGATGTTCAATGTAACATGGTTTTAAATCATCAGCAAATTGTAGAAGTTAATAGTCACCATGATGTTTTCGTAATAGGCATGTTCCTCGATGTGCGGTTCAACATTGTATTAACCGAACATCAAAAGGTACAAGCGAAAACGCATCTGGTACGTACTTGGGCGTACCAAGTAAAAATACTGCAACACCATAGGAGTTCAAATAGTACTAACTGCACTCCAAGTACCTCAATTGCAGTTGAAGATGAAGTTGCAGTAGATGAAGTGGAGAATATGTTGAGGGAATTAGATCGCACAAGACGTAGTCACGATAATACGATATGTTCTTTAGATATCATGAATATGTTGCGGAAATTTGCAGACCAACCGCGTTTAGATTCTAAGCAGAATATTTTAGAATTCTGGAATAAAGAAAAAAACAATAGTCCAGAATTATATTCATTAGCGCAAATAGCGTTAGCAGTGCCGCCAACCCAAGTCAGTGTCGAAAGATTATTTTCTTCATTAAAATATGTGCTGTCACCCTTACGTTACAATTTGTCTGATGATATTGTGAACGACATTTTAATACTTAGAACTAATCCAAACATATAAATTGGTAGTTATTAAATATATTTTTATTGTTTTTAATATTTTATTGCTTTATTGAAAAAGAAAAACCTGTCTTAATCTTAACCTACCGTTTTTATAAGAGGAAAACCGAAAAAATACCGGTATTTATTTCGGTTTTCGGTAATATATCGGTTTCGGTATAGTGTAATACCGGTATCCAAGTTATACCGGTATGAACTCCCTGGCCGTAATACCGGTATCCGAACCATACCGGTACGAAGTCCCTGGCGTAATACCGGTATCCAAATCATACCGGTATTAAGTCCCTGGCAGGAACGCACACGTGGCCCACGGTTATGCACGGACGGCAACTGAACCGCACATATCTGAATACGAATGAAAAAGCTTAATGCGCCATTATTTACTTGATAGTGGACAACCTGGTTCCAGGGGCACCAGCACGTGTTTACGCGTTTATAACAGACGTGACGTAGAGTGGTTATATCCCGGTAGGGCGTGTGTGTCAGCGACACGGGGGTGTGGGGCAGGGCGGAGGGGGGGTGGGGGTTGGGGACGGAGGTGAAGGGGTGCGTGGGAGCGGCATCCGAGGGGGTGGGGGTGTTGGTCGGAGGCGCTGTTTTGCGATGCAGCACGCGCATTACCGGGCCGTAATGCGGCGTTGGGTTCACCGGTACATATATTTTATTTAACACTGACACGGCGAGAGAGGGGGGGAGGTGGGAGGGCGAAATTACGCGGTGTTATTAATGAAACTAAACTATTAATTTAAATTCCATTGTTCCATTATAAATAATTACCTGTTAATTACCGGGCGGACCGGGCCGGTCGTGTAATGTGATTGGAGCACAAACGATACGCGCCATTTGTTACGGATTCGCCCGCGAGATTAATGTACCTTTTTCCATGACTCGAAACGTACTTTTTCGCTTTTTCCAGTGGGGGCGCGCGGAAGGGGAGGGGGGGTTTGTTTGTTTGCTCTTCGGCAGGCGCAGACGGGGCGAAACGATTCAATCGAGCGATTTTCGCGACGATCCGCCGCGGTCAACGACTGCGAGCTTTGGGATGTCGAAATTTTTGCGGCGCGCGCGCGGTTGATGGGACTGGCGAAAATGGCAGCCGAAAATTCGGCAGGCGGCAGCGCGAAAGAACGTTACGATACTCGCCATTTGCGTCACTCTGGTAAATCAACTACGCGGACACTAAATTCACCCGGCCATAATTATTCATGCTCCGGTCGCGCGCAAAGCTTGATAAACTGTGTTCTGCTCCATTAACGCTGTTCTTCGTTACATTATTATGTTAATCAAAATTTAACGATATGTAATCGGATCGATCGACGTCCCCCTCTCTCCGCTATCCGTGTCTTTGCAACCCCTGTTTACGCACTTTAATGGGGGAAACTGAAAGACCGTAAACTTGTTCTTAGATAATTTACTTAAGTGAAGTTGCATTCAAATGTCACGCCAATAGGGAAGCTGAATTCTCATTGGTGTTTTAGGTGTAGGTATTTAAATTATCTTATTTCTTTTTTAATTTCTATTTCTATAATAAGTGCTCGCACCTATTATTATTATGGTTATTATTATTAACTATTATTAATTATGTAAATAGAAAAAATAAATTTACTTTGTTTTGGCTATAAAGACGTCAACTTGATAAAAGAAAAAAGATATTAGGCGTCAACTTTGGTAAAAAAAATTTCCAAACATTTTATAATATTTTATTGAGAAACTAAGAATTTCGATATGCCAACTAGTGACAGAAAATTGAACTACTGAGAGTAGGTCGAAAGTTTAAATAAACATGTTGTGAAAAACGGGTGTTTTTAAATATTTTGAAACACTAAATTTTCATTTATTTGATTAATATATACTTATTTGAAATAATTCATCGCGAGTTTGAATGTGAGATCCGGACCTACTTTAAATAGTTCATCAACTTACCGCCACAGCGCTGAAATCTAAGCCACGCCTCCACTAAGTTTCCCAATACTTTTCTCCTTTTGTTGACCATTTTAATTTTGAAATCAACAGTCAGCAAAGGTACAAGCGCTAGTGGCGCCCCCCGCGCCGAGCTTCGCGTCAGCTTCCCCATTGCCTGACCACGAGGGACTCGAAAAATATTCCCCGACGGGAGAAATGGTTCGGCGATATAATCGAAGGCTCGCTGCCCGCGGAGGAGTGTTCCTGTATGAAACGGCAAGTGCGTGCGTGCCAGCAGGTATAAAGCAACGCGCCTCTTAGGGCGGATTCAATTAATCAAAGCCGCGTCGCCTGGCCGCTGCTGATTACTCTTGCGATGCACTTAGTCGCGTACATGCGATTACACGCTGTGAGATAGACAGATGAGGCTACGTGCCCGTAGTTAATCTTCCGCGCGTCAAACGGTACAAACGACACGAAGTGGAAGGTGAGGAAGTAGGGAGAAATACGTGGCCAAGAAGCTGGTGCACGTACACGCCGGCCAAGGCGAGGCGCGACGCCGCGCCGCGCCGACGTTCTCCAACAGCTCTGCGCGCGGCCAGCCCTCCGAGTAGCCGCTTCGTGACACTCGTACGCCGCTTACTGGCCAGAGTCGCCTCTTCCGTGATATAGGGCTCTAATATGCGAATGAATTAACCAAATGGAGCCGTATTCGTTGGCCGCCACGCGGTTCTCGCCATTCCAAACCTTCGTCGCCCTCTGAAGATGCCTGCGCTGAGGATGTTCCCTGCGGAGAGGTCTACTCTCGCGGAGAAGCCAGTTTTTGCCTTCCGCGAATCTAATAGGCTCGCGATATTGAAGCGTCCTAATTGGTTCCAGGTAACTTGGCGATGGAAAAGGGTCGTCGAGATATAAATCCGGAAAAGGTTCCTTTCAAACTTGTAGAGTTTTCGCAAATGGAGGAAGCGACGAGCGATGAAAAAAGGAAAGACGAGAGTTTTCCAAGCGGATGGGACATATTTTTCGGTGAAATAGTACCGCCGGAACTGACGCGAACGATATCAATCGTCCCGCTATTTATTTATTTGCGCGGCACTCGCGTTAAATGTAGCATTTGCTGTGCCCGCCTCGGCTAGGCGCGGCACCGCGACCGGTGCGCGCGGATTTTTCCGTCGGCCGTGCCCTCATCAATTAAGGCAATATTTTGATCGGCGAACGGAAGCGACGGAAACCGCCGGGAAATCTATGCGGGATTAATTAATAGTCCGCCGTTAATAATTTACGCATCACGCACACGGCGAGCGATAAATTTTCAACGGCCGTGCGCGCACGAGACACCCGTAACAATTACACGCCCACACTAACGGAACACTTTAAATCGTCCGCGCGCGTATACGGCGTCGTCGCGGCTACGCGACAAGCATCGAATTCGTCCGGCGAAGACGAGCCGCACATACTAAGGGGGCAGGATTTCGAGGTGAACGCCAGCCTGGCACACGCTCATCGGCCATCAGGAAATCACGATCGGGAATACCTGTCCGTGGTGCGCCTCCTTTCTCTTGTAGCGCCAGCCAGAGCTGCTGCCAACCACTGTCCACATCTAATCGATGGTATCGTACAGACATCGAAAGTGTATGTAGGAGGGAGCGAAATAAAATACGCAGTCTCTCTTCTCTCTCTCAGTGGCGGATTTAACGGCGGACTGATGAGTACTTGCCGCCTCCCCCACCCCGGAAAGTCCCACCACGGCCCATCCGCAAAAAAAATTATGATTTTATCTTGTATTAGTGTTCAGTTATCAAAGTTCATAATATTACACTACTTTTTTTCTGTATTATTACACTTAGCCCGTTCTTAGTAAACTACCTCTTCACTGCTGAAGAAATTGGGCCTCTGCTCAGAAGGCTCCCTAGGGCCCTATCTTCAACAAAAAAATTATGATTTTATTCAAACAGTACTTTTCTGTACACTTGGTCTGCTTTTACTTAGTAAACTACATCTTCGTTTTCCCGAAAAAATGGACGCCTGCCCAGAAACCCCCCCTACTTTGGGCCCTATCTTAAAGAAAACTAATGACTTTACCCAAACACTATATTTTTGATCTGTACTTTTCTCTAGTATACTTGGTCCGCATTCAGTAAACTACATTTTCGTTTTCCCTAAAAATGGGCCCCTCAGAATGTTTGGCATCTGGGCCTTTTTCCTTAAATCCACCACTGCTCTCTTCCCCCGTCTCTCTCTCTATCTCTTTCTCTCTCTCTTTGTATTAATCCCATTGCTCTAGCTGTTTCTAGACGGAAAAGTATTTATTCCCAAATTTACTCTTTTCAGACCCATCTTTTCCGAGACCTAAACATCACCTTCCTTTTTACCTAATAACAGTGAACTATTTGGGGTGGTGAAGCTGAAAGGACCACATTACACAACTACACGAACCCCATCCGAATTTTTTTTTCAGGGAAAGTCTGTACGTGATCGGTTCGAGAGTCCGATACGAGAGGAATTGCACGCAGGGGTTAACGGTAATGAGCAGAGGGGACGGTGGCCACGAGGAAGAAGCAAGTCAAGGAAGATGACATAACGAAGACACAGTGCTGGCAGAGGAGGATGCGATAGGAAGGCATCGGAGCGGACCGGCGCGGCCGGCGCCCTGCCTCGGCTCCGTCGAGGCGCCGGCGTCACTTCCGCCCTCGCTCCTACTCCCGCTTTCTCCGAGCGGTGCTGGATCGCGAGCGACCGTTTCCAAGCGGCCGCGCCGTTCGAATCGTCGAGGAGCGTCGCGAAAGAAGAGAGAAAACACGGTCGAGCGACTCGTTCTCGCGTGCGCGAGCGCCAGAATCGCGCGGTGCCGCCGATAAATAAATATGAGATGCACCGGCTAAACAGCACTCGGGTTGTTGATCCTAGCTGCCACTCGTATAAATCAACGGCCGCGCATCGGGATTCGACTCGCGGCGACCCCGGCTTCGAACTTGCCCGCTTTCGAATTCCAGCCAATGTCAAAACCCTTTCTCCGGGACGATCGGAACAACATCGGGGTCCTTGGAATTCCGATTTCCCTCGGCCGCGCAGCTCTTCGATCACGTATTTCGTATACGTCCGCCGGTCTTTCGATCCTTGGGAGTACAACGATCGAAGGTGATCAATGAATTCTGTTGGGCGACGCGAACGTGGTCGCAAATAAGAATCGCTAATTAGCCGGGGTGCATTTGCCGGTGGTTCTAAAATTCCACGAGACCCATAACTCACACTTCCCCCCCGTAAGCGCGAAGGGACGAGCGTTCGCGGCGGCTACAAAAAAGGGGCAATAATCGAGAGGGTTGACTCTCAAGATATAACGCCGGAGACGGAGGACGAGGGATGACAGGATTCATAATTTCACGCGAGCTTATTGCCGTCAGTTATTTACCCCCTCGGCTCATTCCACATGCAGCTCGCGCCTAAGTACCGCGATTCTCTTCCGCGCCCCCCTTTTCATTCTGCCCTGTTCGCCAGCACGCGCGCGCGATCATGCGTCCTCCGAGCGCGCAACGCTCGGCCGTTTTCTCGCCCGCATGACTCACGACGTCTCCGCTCGACGATGTCACGATGTAGTTTCGCATCGACGTCGTGGCCCCCTTGTGCCTCGTTTTCGCAATTATCAATCGATTACCCGAGCAGTCCGCCTCTGGCCACGTATTACCGAGTTATTTATGAATAATTCCGCGGCCGGACGGCACGTCAATGATTGCCCTCGAGGTTGCCGTTCACCGTGGAAGGAAAGAAACCACCGCCGATGGCTTGTCTCGGTGGTCGTTGGTGTCGTCTTCGCGTTTAGTATAACAACAAGTGCAGGAGTTAGCAGATTAAGTCCCCCATTGGGACCAACGACGAGGCAACAAGTCCCCCCCTGGGTAATCGTTTCGGAGAAACGCGAAAGAGAGTAAGGCCGGTGAGTTTCGTGAGGAGTATTCTTCTATTCTCAACGTTTTCTGACTCGCTCTCGAGTTGCCAGAAAAGGAGTGAGCCAGAAGTGCTAAGCTCTTGACGTGTAGGCCAAACCGAGTTCTTAGCGTAGAAATACATGCCTACATCATTCTTCTATTCACAACGTTTTCTGACTCGCTCTCGCCTTGCCAGAAAAAGAGTGCGCCAGAAGTGCTAAGCTCTTAACGTGTAGGTCAAACCGAGTTCTTAGCGGAGAAATACATACCTACATCATTCTTCTATTCTCAACGTTTTCTGACTCGCTCTCGTGTTGCCAGAAAAAGAGTGCGCCAGAAGTGCTAAGCTCTTAACGTGTAGGTCAAACCGAGTTCTTAGCGGAGAAATACATACCTACATCATTCTTCTATACTCAACGATTTCTGACTCGCTCTGGCCTTGCCAGAAAAGGAGTGCGCCAGAAGTGGTGGGGATAGCGCCAAGCTCTTGACGTGTAGGCCAAACCGAGTTCTTAGCGTAGAATTACATACATCAGAATAGGTGTGCGTTAGCTGCGAAACCTTAGTTGGAATCGAAATGATCGAACTATTTAACGAGAGAATTTGCGGGACAAAGCGGAGTGCAGACGGAGCAGATGACAGGAGGCAATATCAAGGTCATTAGTCGGTATCGCGATTCTTTCGGAGATAGCGGTTATTTACGGCTGCGAAGCGGAACGGACCGTTCGAACGGTTTCCGGGCAGATTTCGTAGGCCGCGTTCGACGACGATACGAATATTCGGGCGGTTCAGTGGCCAGATAGGCCCTCGGCCGCTACGTACTCGCGCTGGAACACGAAGGATAATCCTTGTGGATTATTGCGGTATCACGTGGGTCCATACGTGCTCACCGGCGGGATGCCCTAGGACGTCGTATTTGTATGCCGTGGAATACACCTACGTGTTTGTATCGTACGGGTTCTCCATGGAAACCCTTGCTAGGGGCCGGGCCTGCTGCGATACCCTAATTCCTAAATCTGTCGCCATAAGTCCTCGTTACAATAAATAACCCGACCGGTGTGTGTCTGGGCTTGCGCCTCCTATTCCTCCTCCGCCGCCTCCTACAGTCTTCTCTCCGGGCTACCTTCGGCTAAGCGTATCCCTCGCCGCTTCACCCATACACCACCTTCCTCGTAGATCTTTTCTATAAAGACCCGTTGTTCCTCGGACACCTCCGCTTTTTACAACGACACGCCGCGGGGACCAGCCCGGTCCCGATTCAGCGAAAGGGAACCTCGAGGACCGATCGCCTCTTCTTCTTCATCCTCAGTGGCAACGGTCGCCACGCGTTATCCGCGCAACGCGGCCTCCTCTAATCGCTTATCGTTTCTGACGTTCGATCGCACCGCTGATATATGGAAATTAATACTGAAGGCAATGAAATAATTGATCGGTGAAACGGGAAAGTGGACGGCGAAGGAACGGCGGGTCACTCGCTCCCGAGACGGCCGTGCAACGGGTAGGCTATCGATGAAGACATAAATTCCAGCTCGCCGTGCACGACGGATGGCTAATATGATAAACAGTTAGTAACCAGTTGTGGTTATAAACCGAAGAATGAAAATGAATGGAGAGATACGTGATTAATAATGGCGAACGGAATTTATGCCCGCAGTGTCAATTATATCCTCCTCGCGGCTCATAGAGTTTTGCCCGGCCGGTGATTTACGAGGCGTGTTTCTTGCGCGCGACCGCGCGATTCATAATTTCTTCATAAAACATCGAGGACTCGGTTTTTCGCCGAAAGACGTGCCCGGTGTCTTCGAATTTGGCGGTCCACCGTCGCGTCGCCCCCGGAATACAAATCGTCCCCGCTTTTCTTTCTCGCCTGGCGAAAACATCTTTGCTCGTCGTGCGTCGCCGATGTTTGATTTACGAGCGGCAATTACCTTGCTGCTCGCCGCGCGAGGATTACAATGACTAGCCGAATAAATTATCGCCGGCTGCGTTCGCGGGGCTCTCCTTCCTTCTTCGGCTCGTCAGGCCGATGATCGTTGCATCTCATTTAGAGCGACGCGATAAAAAACCCTTGCCAGGCGTGAAATGATCCGTTCTATAAATCCTAATAAACGTCTACCTGCCCGGTGCAGACGTGCATAAATAAAAGCTGGAGTGTTCGAGAGGAAGCGCGATCAGCGCCGCGTTTACGCCTATGTGTGTGCGCGCGGTCACGTGCGTGCGCGCGCGCACTCGTTTCAGGCAACGACGCCGCGGCGCACAGCTTCATCATGGACGGGGCTGGAAGAATAGAGTGCTCCTCGCTGCTCGCTCGCGGCATCCTCGATGCTGGCGCGAGCCGAGAAAAACGAGCGCAAAAAGATGGCGGGAAAAGATTGATAACCAGCTGGGGAGATTGCGTTTTAAATACGCCATGTAAACAAATCGATAAAAAACTATTTGTCAGAACGCAGTCGGCGGCGAAACTTTTTGCCTCGATGGTCCTCGAAGCGGGCGACAATTGGGGAATAAAATGTTTAATCTTTTCTTAGATATGTAACTGGTTCATTTCATCAGTCAAGGCTAGTTTACTTATAGTTGGTGAAAAGAAAAAACTGGCGGCAGTTATTGGGGATGAAACGTGACGAGTAACTTTATGGGTGCATAAGAAGAACTTGTACAGCACTGCACAGAGTGGCAAATTTGGGGGTGCAAAATTGGTAAAAAGAGAAAATTAAAATCAATAAAAAAGTAAAACTGTTTGAAAAAGAGGTAAAAAATTAGGTAATAGGTACATTTTATTTTGTTTCGTTACTGTATCTTTATGAACATTAATTTTCTTATAAAACAAAATGCTTTTGTTACTCAACAAGTACCTCCAAAAATGTTACCCCCTATCAAAAATTATATTTTAAAAGAATTATTTACAATTAAATATAACAGGCCCCAAAAATGATTTTCGCCCAGAGCGGCGGGGGAGCCAGATCGGGCCCTGATCGAGAGTGAAGATGAACGTTATGGGAATATGCGCGGCATCAGCCCGCGTTGTTAAGTGTCGCAAAAAACGAACAATGTCTGGCCAGCTCGGTATAAAGACGCGCGGCCGGAGTGCAGGGTGCAAAAGAAAAGCAGCGAGGAGAGGTAAGAGCAAAAGAGAAGCCAAGAAAGAGGACGGCGGGAGGGGAAGTTAACAAAAAGGGAGCAAGAGAAGAAAGGGAGCGAGAGAGAGAGAGAGAGAGAGAGGAGGAAAGAAAGAGAAGCGTTTTGAAAGTGTACGAGAACGAGCCGTAAAGGGGTGGGAAAGATGGTGGACGAGGGGAGAGGAGGGGTGGAGGTAGGGGGAGGCGGCACAGCGGAGGATGAAGGCGGTGGGGGTGTGCATTGCGGATTTATTCCCGCCAACACATTCATCATGGCGGATTTAGCTGAACCCGTAACGCATTGCCGTGGATATATATCTGCTTCCATCCCCTCCACGCGGCCACCTTCCTCCGGCATCCCTCCCCCGGCCGTTCCCTCTCATCCCAATTTCGACCCAATCCTCGCCGGTATATCCCGTATTCTGACAAAACCTCTCTTTTTCAATGACTTCCCGACTCTTTCCGCGACGCGCCCGGTGAAAGTGCAATCCCCGACTCGTTTATGATTCCCAGGCCGTTATGGTCGCGTTACATATGCCCCGTTCTCGGCTCGCCAGCCGTCCCACCTCCCCCTCCGACCGCGACGACAGGCCGCGCGAGCACGCGAGCGCGCTAGTCCCCGTAAAACACTTCCCAATATTTTCCCCACTCCCCGTGTTAGCCGACGGTATCGCGCATTGATGAGACCCGTCCGTCCGTCGCTCCCGGCTGCTTCGGCGATTCGGGGATGATTGATTAGCGCGGACAATTTACGAACAGCCCGAGCGAAAACACAGCGGGCTTTTAAAACGTACGACAATTTCCATGGCGACACGCGCGTCCTGTGGGTTTCAGGGAACAATTTGTGGCTGCTGTTTAACGTGCAAATTTGCTAAAAATCTGTCTCACGTTAGAAAGAAATAATAATAGGGTAATTCCGGGTGAGATGGCCACGCGGGTGAGATGGCTCGATCACGCTCCTTTCGCAAATATATTTTTGTCTTTTATAAAACCACTAAATTTACGGTGTGCTGATTTTTTTAAAAAGTGGGCCATCTCTCCCCGACTTACCCTACCCCAAATAGCAAGGGGCCATTTGCTGATGCCATTTTTAATAAGTAGTGTTCGCGGTAAGTTATTTCTTCTATCTGTAGATAGTTTGGAAAATAGGTCCTTTAATGGATCTTTGACGCGGTATCAGCGTCCAATCGCAATGCATCATGGCGCAGCGTTGACAAACCCCTCCGGCCACTCTTCGCCCTTCGTCGCTCCCTCTCCTCCACCGCGTCGATACGATATTACGGGGTTCGGTATAAATCTATGGCTCATCCATCCACATTTTATCCCCGGAGAACTGGAATACCCGCGCAGGAGCGCGCGGAGACGAGCACGCTCGCGCCCAAGCTCGCACAAACACCCTGAAACCCAGGCTTCTCCTCTTTTCCTCGTACCCTTGCGGTCCCCCGTTCGTCCTTTCTCCCTCGAGACGGTTCAAATCCGATCTCCGGCACGACCGAGCCCCGGCCCCCACCGCCCCGGCCACCCTCGCCGCCCCTCTCTATCGAGATTCCAATAGCGGCCTTATCGAAGGCTTTGTGCGATGAAGGATCGCAAGCCGGCGTTCGGGCACTTTCCGCGGTCCTCTCGATATTTCACCTTTATTATCATATTTCAGGTATTCGCAATCCATTTTTCATCATAAGAACGCCCCGTTATTAACGGCGTCGCGGGACGATCCAGGCAAGAACGTATGACCACGAAAGACGACTCTCCTTTCGTTTCTTGTACGGATAAGAATGATTATTTCCAACCAATTTTGTATAATAGGAGACTGTGGAACTATTCCTCCTCTTTCGACACTAATTACACTTTGGCTCGAGCAGTTGTCTCGCACCCAGAGGGGAGACCAAAGGGCACCCTCAAAGAAAAAGGAAGATGGAGATTAATGTAACCACGACTAATTAATCCAAGAGCTTTCTAAAAAGAAAAAAAATCGATTTTGATCTTTAAATAAATTTATATAATTACCGAATGAAGTTCATTGAATTTGTATTGAAAATATTTTTAAACTCGGCTTCCCCAAAATTAAATCTTCAGTTGCGCTACCGCTCAAAAGTTTTGTAAAAAGAAAAGAACACTCGATTTTGTTCTTTAAATAAATTTATATAATTACCGAATGAAGTTCATTGAATTTGCATTGAAAATATTTTTAACCTCGGCAAGATTAAATCTTCAGTTGCGCCACCGTTCAAAAATTTTGTAAAAAGAAAAGAACACTCGACTTTGTTCTTTAAATAAATTAATATAATTACCGAATGAAGTTCATTGAATTTGTATTGGAAATATTTTTAACCTCGGCTCCCCCAAAATTAAATCTTCAGTTGCGCTACCACTCAAGAGTTTTGTAAAAAGAAAAGAACACTCGATTTTGTTCTTTAAATAAATTTTTGTAATTACCGAATGAATTTTATTTAATTTCCATGAAAAATATTTTTATCCTTCAACTCGGCTCCTCCCAAGATTAAATCATCAGTGGTCTCGAGATATTAAAACTTGCGCACCTACGCAAATTTTTCCAGTAGTTATATATGTTTGCAGATGATTACAGAGTCATCTTCATAGTAAGGAGATAAAAATAACACGACAGTCAGTCACATGTAAAATTCTGTTTTTTTTTGTCTTGCAAGCATGATTCGACGTTCTCTCTGAAGCTTCCTATATATTCCCATCATCATCCTGCAAAGAATATCTAAAGTCTTACCTAATCTCACCTCCATTTCGTCGATCACTTAGCGTGTCATTACCAGATGCCAGAAAAGGAGCGAGAAACGCGAGCGGAAGAATCCCGGCCGCCATTCCGCGAGTATGGTGAGCAAGTTAGCCCGGAAAGACGCCATCTAACAGGGCCATCTCGGCTTGTTTCTCTTCGTTTCCGCTCGTTCGTCATTTCCATTCGAGTGTTCGGTGCACGTTGCACGAGCGACTCGCGCAAGAAGCGCGACACTTTGCCCGGCAAAAACGCGCGGTCACGACCCAAGTCTATGCTAGAATCCTGCAAACACCTTCGGGCAACAGAGGATACTACGAAGAGATGCGAAACGAATCGAGAAATGCCAATCGTTAACGCGGTGAAGCATGTTCGCGGTGGACTGACGCGGACCCCGAAAAATCTGCAGTTAAAAATGGCCGTGGAGTGGGAATGCCTCTACATAGGGAAAACTTGCTCCGACCTATTCCCTCGTTGCTCGAACAAAGTGCGATTCACCATAGGACAACAGCTGTTCCGAGCAGCTATTGCGCCGAAGACGAGGGGACCGTTTCCCCTCCGTTTCTCCGTCTCCCTCTCGTACGTGCGGGAAACATGGCCTTCGATCCCGTCGGTGCACGGAAAAGGAGATATTTCTGGTAGAAATTCGTCGTTGACGGCCGCTTCCCGAGCACGTCAGGAAGCTGTACGTTCGAACGTAATGTTTCTCTCCGCGGCCACGGGATTTATCGACGTTTTAACGCGTTTAGTGTCGCGTTCTGCGCGGTGTAAATCCCGGTAGACTATGGCTGCCTACGGAGCCGTTCGATGTAGAACGAGAATTTTTCTGCTTCCAACGATGTGGAATGGCGTGGAAGAGCGAAAGTAGGTGGGAAAGAATCTATTAGAATGTGGACATATCGAATCCTAGAACTATTGATTTCGTAGGAAAGAGGGGATCTTGGGGACAAGAAATTAAAAAGATCTGTGTTAAAGTAGAATGGAAGATAAGTAGAGAAAAGTGGGGCAATACTGGATGCCTAATTTATTTTTCCTGCCAGCGAAGAGTCAGATGGCAAAATAATTTTGGAGAGGGCTAGAAATTTTTATTGGTCCTTATAGAGTCAGAAAATGAGTTCTTCTTTGAAAAAACTATTTGGCTCCTATTAAAAAACGCTTATTAAATATAATATAATTATAAAACCTTTATTACCATTATTTCAAAATCCATAAGGAAAGTTATTTTAACAAATATTAACTTGTGCATAAATTGATTTTAATTTATCTAGTACCTAAAGAAAAATCAGAAATAAAATTCTCGTCGCAACACAACACTGAAACTTTTCAATTCGAAATTCTTAAACTTCTTTAGATGCAAAACCGCATCTATGATTAATCTCATAGCATCCTGAGGTCCGCGAGTTGACTGCACATCGCAGCTCTATTCTTAGAAAAACAATGACAGCCGGTTAAACCTCAGAGGCTTCTGCAAAATGCATTTATTTCAAATTCACATTTAATTATTTCCGCCAAATTCTATTCGACACGTTCATTAACATGAATCCCGTAAGAAATCTTGTCACCCCTATAAGGTTAACGCAGCGGTGAACGCGTCAAGCCGTCGCGTCGTAAGAAGCCCGGTTAATTGCGGGGCTCGACGAGGAAGATTGATCGATCTTACCAAAAATGTAGCAACGATTTAGTAGAAAGACGGAGCGCGGTCCGGAGGAGGACGAGTTCGAAGAAAGACGAATTGTCAAGGGGGGGTGGGCAAGAAACCGAAACGCGGACCGTGGCCGTTTAATTCGAGCCTTCTAAATCGCCCTTAAATGCGATGCAAATGCCGGTGATGAATCATTTGTAAGTGCAGTTTCAAATTACATTAGGGTTGAGGGATGAGGGGGTGGGGTGGGTGGGGTGGGGTGGGGGGCCCAGGGAGGGAAACGGTAAACCGCGGGCTTTATACGGGAATACAAAATCCCCGTTTCTTGCCGGGCTGATAAGTTATACGAGTTCCCGAACGTAAAAGATTTCTTCGACAAAGTCCAGTTTCTTTGGTCCTGCGGAAACGTGGCACCGGTACACCTCCGAATGCCGCGCGCCGGCTTCCTACGGCTTCTTAACTTCTGCTTTCGTCATCAAACTTTCATGAGGTTCCGAATGATACGTCGAGGCAAGAAAAACTTGCCACGAAATTACCCGGGGACCCCGCGACGGAGCTCCGGTCGAAAATCGGGACGAAGAAACGCGGAGACGTAGGGTGGCCGAGTGGGAGGGGTGAGAGGGGGGGGGGCGGAGGAGGATGAGGGAGGCGAGCCGGAGGAAGAATGGGAAGGGTAGGAAAGAAAGGAGAGGAGGTTGGATCCCGACCCAAATCCGAGAGACGAGAAAACTTGGCTCGTCGATCAGTCGGCGGAAGGAAGGAAGTTCCGGTACGAGGAGCCGCCGATCGCCTCCTCCTTCTGTGTATCTTTGATAACTCCGCGACTCCTTCGACAGGCTCATTTTCTTTATTTTCGAGCGGGGAGCCGAGCCACGGCCGTTCGATTGTGTCGCGCCGCCAGCGGCAAACCCACCCATCCACCGATCGAGAAAGAGTCTAGCAAGGCAAGCAAGGGCAAACGGATCCGGTGACAAATTTTGTTGTTGGATAATGTGGGGCCAAACGATCTTAGCTTTGTCATTTTTTTTCTCGATTACTACTTAAGATAATTAAATCAAACAAATGTGACAAAATAGCTACATTCTAGCTGTACCTACTTATATTTTTTCTGAATTGTAAATCAATATTATTAGGGGTAGAAAAAATAATTTATATTTTAAGGGTGATTTTTGCAATCAACACTTTGTTGGCAACCATAAAAAAAATCAAGAATAATAATCTATTATCTAAGTATCATCCCTAAAAGATGTAAGATGATTGCAATTTAGGGAACATAACTACTTAATTAACCCCCCAACCGACCTGACCGCGTCTCAATATTCTCTCTACATCCTACACTTTAAATATGAATCGCGGAAGAATCTCATAACTTCTATGAGAGGAGCATTGTTTAGCAAACAATAAGAACAAAATTAGTCACAGGGGCCGCTTGCCCATGCTGAGGTACCTTGCCAGACTCTTTCAACCGAACGACCCAAGTTTCACGGATGAGCCACGTCGCTGCCTCTAGATTAGCGATTCAGGAACACTCTCGGTTGCGCCACCATGTTCGCTGCCCGGACCCGGGGAGGAGCGTCGCGGCGGCAGGCAAAGGGGCAGCCTCGTATATTCCCAGACCGACGTCTCCCGGATGAGGAAAGTCGGCATAAAGAATCCAAGGCGCGATACGTCGCGTAGATCGCGGCTAAATCATTTTCCGTGACAGAGCGGGGGGTGCTGTTTCCAGGAAGGAGAGGGGCCGAAGGTCGGTCGCGCTTAGCCGCGCCGGCGACGGGCGTCGCTCGTATCTCTCGCCGGCCATCAGCATTTTCCAACTTGTCTCACGAATTCCCTACCGCGTGGCTCCCTGACGTAAGTAACAACATATATAAAAGTAAGTGACTCGGGTCTCTCGCGAGGCGGTGATGCAGGGTCCTCCTATCTGCGGAGTCTATCGGGCAGTAAACAGCGAGCGGCAGATAAGGCGGGAGATATATTATAGAGACGGTGGCCGTCGTACACGGGACACGAGGGCCAAGCCGCGCCAAGCCGCGCCAGGACGCGCCAAGCCGCGCGGCACCCCGTAGTAGGTACATAGCACACAGCCAGAGAGCTAGCTGGGCTCTAGGAGGACCCAGCTCCTAGCACCCGACTATCAGACCCTCTAGCAGTCTAGCTATACACTTCCACGCTCTATACACACAGCCTCTGCCGTGCCCTCTTCCTCCCCCCTTTCACCCTCCACTCGTCCTTCTTTCTTCCTGTTCTTTTTCTCCTTTTCTTTCTATCTTTCCTCTTTTTTTCTGCCCGAGCTTCGCCCTCCCCCCTGGTAAAAACGCCAACGGCGTCTGAATAGTCGCGCGGAGGACGGAAGTCAGTTTGCAAGCCAAGCATGGGGCGGCGGCGCCGGGCTACCCCTTATTTTCCTCCTTCCTAGCCGCTACCGCGAGTAGCTGCTCACCCTTGCTCACCCCCTCGAGCGACGATCCACCCCCTGCGTCGTTCCTCGTCCACCGTCTCTTCGTTCTTTCTTCGACCGAACGAACCCCTTCTTTTTTTCCCTCTTTCTCTCCAGCGGCTGCTTTTCTTTCGCTCCCCCATCGCTCTCTCCTCTCTCCGCCGCTGAAGTTGCCTCCTCTCGATGCTCGAATGCTCGAGACGCTACAATACATCACGTACACGTTGTTGCCCGTTCACCTTTTTCCTCCTTTTTCCCCTGCCCTACCCCTCGGCCGCTCCGCCAATATCGCTTCCTCTTCGTCCCGGCCCTTCCGCCCTCCGCGCGCGGGGACGCGTGTTGTATTCGCGGCGCGTTCATCCCTCGGCCGTTACCGGGCGCGGAAACGCGAGAACCTCGCCGCTGGAAAATTTCTTCTGCTTTCGATTTCTGGCAAGCTGCCGCCTGCCTGACCCTCTTGATCCAGAGGAGATCGTGGGCGTGCGATGATAATTCTAAGCCGTGGAGCTGTACCCCGGGATTGTGGGCGGTACGAGTTATGGCAGTTCGAATTCAGTTTTCGATACGCGTTCGAAAGAGTAGAAGAATTAGATGACCGAAATGAGAGCTGTTCAATGCGGGTCTACCAGCCAGCTAGGAGGGTAGCTAGGGGCGTGCAGAAGTCGCGGCGTGTCGAAACGCGGGCTTCGGAATCGAATCCCGTGACGGCCGCAGCCAGCGTAGAAATTATTTAACGGGCCAGCCGCGACAAAGGGTTGGCCTTTATTTCAGCGTTAGCTCAGAACGGCGGCGGGCCGGGGCGAGTTATTATACCGTTGTCAGATACCATACCACCCTTCGTCGATCTGCATAACCATCACGGCTCCCCCCGCGGGGCCGTCCGCGCTCACGGCCTCAGCCCTTTTCCACCGTTGGAAACCACTCAATAGAGGCGCGACCATCAGCCAACCACAAAAGCGATTACAAATTAACGTGCCGCTTCTTCGAGTTTATTACGGAACGTCCGCCATACACCGCGCCCCGCTCACTCCCCCTTTTTCACGGCCTCCCTCGGGGCCGACTACAATTATCGTGCCTTTTGTTTCGCAATCGCCGCGGCCTCTTCTCTTTTTCCCTATCCCGGGGGCGAGTGAAATTCCGCTTATTTTTCAACCTGCTCCCCTGTGTCGAGTTTGCGAGGATTGGCTACGACCAAGGCGCCGTCTCATCTGCCCTTTCCGCCCCGTGAATCATTCCCGATCCTCAACCCCGTTGAATCAGAATCACCGAATTGAGCTCTTAATCATTCGGAGATAGACGAAGAGGATTTCTCGCTCTGGCGCGCCGCGCTCCTTCACCCAGCTGTCAGGGATCTCGACGTTCAAGCGGATAGGATAGGTACTCTGTCGAATATTCAACCGGGACTCGTCGAAGTAACAGGGGACCGAGGTCAACGAATTGTGTCCGCTGGAAATCAGAACTGTGAACTGTGCTAGCGATGCGACAAAGATCCTACCTACGGCCAAGGTCGGTGGACGCGAGCGCGGACCAGCGATCTTTCCGGGAAGGAACTGGAAAAAACGAACGCAAACGGAGGAATAAGCCGGCAAAAAGGCCACCACCCGGGTTGCTCTAGATTTACGATGTCCTTCATTGGTTCCACGCAAGCGGCGTTGGAAATAGAGCGGGGTCCCTGGGCCCCCGTCCGCTATTTCGCCTTTATTTCCCGGGGACAATGAGGTACCGTTTTTTCTGGCCAGCGAGATAAAGGACTTAACGCGTGACGGGCCGATCGGCCACGTTTCCGCAAACATCCTCGACCGACGCGTCCCGTTAGGTCACGAATTGTTACAGTTTCCGAAAACACCGAGCGCTGGAGACGGTGCGCGCCTCGGTTTCTGGGGGTCTACGGTTTTTAAGGAATCCCGAGGCCCGGCCCGAGTGTCCAGCCGCAAGGACGAGCAGGACGAGGCCGCTTTGATGCAACGAGTCGAGGTCGTACGCTCAGGTAAAATCGCGTCCTCGTTGCGCAATGCCCTCGGACAAGATTCGTTGAGGAAATTCCTGCTCTTGGGCCGCCAATTGCTTTCCAAGATTTATGAGTTTATTTCAGACTTGTGGCCTGGAGGCTCATTAATAGGAGTCCATTAGGTCCTAATAGAGATTATTAAGATATTAAGACCGGAATAGATTGGTGGGCCTCATTAACCAATCTGACGAGTATAAAATCTTTAGATGTTCCAAGGAATAGGTATGCACGTGTTACGTGCGCGTTTAGGGAAGAGACATAGAAGAGCAGAAGAAGTTAGATAAGGAAGCAATTTTTTGTCAGAGAAAGACTCGGAGCCTCGCGCGTGTCTCCTCTTTTCTCGAAACGACGGGGCCATTCAGAATTCAAGGTTTTCGGGGGACAAGTCCCATCGCCCCAATGAATCTTGACAAGATAAAAACAGTGCCGTACTCTACGAAATACAGGACAGCTCGAGGTCAAGCTTTACTGCCAGGTAAATCGCGGACTTGTTCTATTTTCTCTTTGTTAAGGCCAGAGGCACGGCCAGCAGTTTTGAAAGAACCGCCGTGCAAATTGCGGCCCAGCCGCGGCCACGATCCTAGTCCTTGTAAATAATTTCGAGGATCAAACAGCGCGTGTTGCCGTCCATAGTAATCAGAACGAGATTTGTGCAATCGGGAGACAAAGAGTCAGCAGCCCGCAGCCTTAAAACTGAAGGCCCGATTGGAAGGGTCGGCGGTGGCCGAGGAACAATGCATCTCGCGACGCAGCTTCCCGATAACTTAATTCATAATTGAGTTCTGGCGGTGTAACGGACACTCTGCGGCCAATATAATGTCTAATAATTCTAATAATTCGCCGGGTTGGATACGAAGCCAGCGCGGGGTGGGCGAAGGGGCCTGGAGCCGTGGGGTGAGAACGTTTCCTGGAGTCGTGCCCAGCTTGGAGAGTGGGACGCGGAACCAAGATGAGACGAGGGAAAGAGGAGAGATAGAGGGACGACCGGTGGAGAAGGGAAGGAAGAGAAGAGAAGAGAAGAAGGAATAGGTCGATGCGAGGGTATGGGACGAGGAAATGGAGGGAAGGCCAATTAGAGGGCGGGAAGATTTATCTACGGACGACGGGTGTGCGGATAGTAAGGGGTAGGTCGGTCTCCTCTGCCTAGCGTGGTTGTATTATTCCTTAGTTGGACAACCCCGTCCAAGACAACGACGTGGTCCAGCTGCTATCGACTACATCGGTTTCTATCTGGATTAATAGTCGCTAATTTTTCAAGCCCCTCATCCCGGGGTTGCCCCAAGAAAATTGGGGTACTTGGCGGAAGCTATCCGATGTATCGTTACCAAATGAAGCAGAAGACCTTTCGTCAGCACGCTTTAACGAGGAGGAGCCTTTCAAGAAACATTCCCACACGGACACAAACTTGAGACTGTTCTCACATAGCCGCCTGAACCGTTGGAGGGTAATAAATATTAAAGTGGATAACGTTTATCAGAATCCTAGCTTCGCTCGCAATTGCGAGGGAATAAAATACGTCGTCGGAACACGGAATTCGTTTGGTCGAAATTGAAGGGCGACGTTCGCGAGGATAACGAGACGACAGAGAGGCAGCTTTGAGGAGGAACCGGGCGAGAGTTATTTAACTGGGCGTTAACTAACCAGCGGGGACACGGCGAACATTCTTCATCGGCGATGATTTTATTCCCGTGGACCGTGCGGGCTACCGGGGAGCGAGATGCTTCGCGGAAGGGAGCCGTCGCGTCGGCACTTAAATTATTTTAATAAGAACCCGTGACATCTTAACTGCCCGGATGGGCAGATCAAAGCGACTGCCAGGTGTTGTCAGTTTCTTTCAGTATTTACACGGGAAACACAGGCCTAGCCAGGCGTACGCGGACGTACGAGAGACCGGCGTTATCTTGGTAGACGCTACTCGGAACCGGGCTCGTGCGTCAGCCTCGACATTTTTATAGGCCGCGGCACGAAATTAGAAAGCCGCCCGTTAAAAATATATTGCACCGGCCGGGGGAAACGCTGCCAATCCGGTTCCCCGTGAAACGCGGAAAAGAAGTCTGTTGCAGGAGGACGCAGGAGGGAACCAGCCGTGTTCGAACGATAGGACTGTCGGTAGCTAGGTGGCGACAGAGGCTAGCAGGGGGAATTGGAAAATCTCTGACTCGCTGACGAAAATAATACGGGGCGAGCGAGAGTTACGAGCGGCGAACGCTTATTTCGAACGCGGCGGCGTTGTTAGCGCGCCGTGTAATATCAGGGGCGGCAGCGGGGGCAACAACGGCAGCAACAACAGCGACGAGCATCCCTCCTCGTCGACCGACCGACCGACCGGTCGTCGGGCCGTAGTTCGTTTCCGTGTTGTTACATAATACACGCTGCGGTGCGGTTACGCGGATGAGGGATGAGGTGCTGCGTTGCCTAATAACCCCCCCTTCCGCAACAATCCCCCCGTCCCTCTCGGGGGCCCGACCTATTCTCACACCCTTCCGCGGGATACGCGCGCACCGCGCAACACGGACGAGGGAGGCAACCGCCCTTTGCCTGCGAGAGCACACCGACGCACGTCGCCCCAGAGTACGCCGTCGGAATACGCTTAAGCTCGATGAAAGAGGGAGGAAACTGTGGGTGGCTGTGTGTCTACGTGGCTATGTGTGTGTGTGTGTGCGCGACTAAGGAGAGGCACGCTCTCCCGTGTGCTTCAGACCACCGAGAGAGAGAGGAGCGTCAAGTAATTATATGAGGGCGGAGCACGCTTCGTCCTAGCTAGGACTCGTCTACACCTTGCACATCCGTATCGCTCTGCCGGAGCTAAGGTGCCGGCTTGAAACGTGAGAATCGTGAATCAGGATTTCGCTGTTGAAGCGGCGGGACTCGTTCACGAGCCGGGGAACCGTTCCCCGGCGTTTTGTGTGCGTAAAGAATCGCCCGTGAGAATCGTATGCACCGTGGCTCAAGATCCCTGATGAAGTCAGCTGGAATGCTGGTGAAGGGCTCTTTCGAATGGTGAGATAGCTGGGAAGAGTATCTTCATTTGTGCCCGGGGTCTCTGATAGCGGGCGACCCACGATTGTAGAACTAATGAGGACCTAATAGGATTTTTCTGGAAATCTGGCGTGGGGTAAGGTTCGTCCTACTTGGGCTACCAATCTGTGACGATAGATAAATAGGCTACCTATAAATATCGCGATTTGAGGACCTTGCCAGAAAAGGGGCGCAAGATGCGCAGCTGCATCTTTACCAACTTTGAGTAAATTAGATAAAACTGTTTATAAAATTATTTCTTGGACGTGACATTGAAAAGAGAACACTAAAAGTGAAAAATATATATTTTCACAGAATAATTAGTACCTAGGTATTGAGTTGATAAGTTTCTATTTCTATTTTTGGCGAATTTTTCAAATCCAGAGGTGCCCAACAGAAAAATATTGCTTAAAAAAAGGTTCAAAATTTCCAATAAATCGCTGATTTGTTATCGGACTTGCATCAAATGTGCACCAAACGATGTAGAATTTTTTTTACCTACATATACAACACGTCATAACTCAAAAATTGTCAAAAATGGAGTTGCATCCCCCTTGCCGTAAAGTCCTCATTTGAATTATTCTCTTCTAACTGACGAGCTGTCGCCTCAAACTCCACTTGAGGCACCCATGAGAGTCTCATCAACGTAGCCCATCTCGCCAATTTTGTATAAACCTTTTGTATCAAGATTCCACCTTACTGAAAAACCAAGATATTCTGCTGGTGGTGTTCCCTTCGCATTCAGCTCGAAAACATCATCGGCCGCGTGCTGCGGCGAAGCACAAGAAGGGGCGCGGTAAGAAACGGGTGAAGAAAAAAGATCGACAAAGGGGAGAAGTTATACATTTAAGTGGGAACACCTATATAGGGGGAGAGGGGGCCTTACTGGGATTCAATTACCGCAACGTTTGCGAGGCACGCTACTCCCACACCCCCGGAAAGGCTGCCCCTCGTTTCCCCCGCGGCGCTCCGCCCCGCCACGACCTTTCCATTTCTTCAAGAACGAACAGGTGCTCTCGCGTCTGCTGTAAATTGCACCCCTGTAATCCGAAGTAAAGCGGTCGTTTTATCCGCGCCGAGCCGAGATGGATGCCCGCTACGTCTTTCGGTAATGGGTCGCGCTTACGCAGACGGGGCTTTCCATCTTTGATGGAAATCTCGAGGGTTCTAGCCGCTCGTGCAATCACCCCGCCACTCTTCTCCCGCGATTCCAGTGTGCTAGAAACGCGAGCAACCCTCGATTAATTTTATCCACTAATTAGAAAACAACCTGGCGGGTGTCAACTGAAGAGATCCAGTATCACCTATCAGCATAAAGCAACGGTGCGTCGCTTCGATGACTCTGAGCGCGTGACCAAGGTGCCAGCTGCTGTGGCTGCGAGCGAAGGCGGAAGAACAAGGGGCGGAAAGAGGTGCCGTATTAGCGGATTACGGGGAACACGGTTCGCGGGGTCATTAAGACGGTCCCCGGCAAAAAGGACGGTATGCGTGAGGCCACTGGCAAAGTAGAGTGTGGCGGATCGGCGTTTCGTTCGGGTTCGAACGTAGGTACATAATTCATCGAGCGTGCACCATTGTCGGGAGCTTCATTAATACAAATGGCGTCTGGTGAATTCTGGCCCGACCACACCCCGCGTCGTGGCCCGATGGTAACAAGGGCGTGTGGGTGTATAAGGCCAGCAGCAGCAGCAACGGCAGCGACAGCCGGTAGTCGGCAGTCGGCGGCATCATCCCCGGTATAGGGCGAACTGGCGAGCGCCACCCCTACGCCCTGCGACGACGCCGAGACGCGCGGGACATATTTTTCCAGTCCTTGTCGACTTTCATGAGGGCGTCTTTCCGCAATAACATATTAATATCCCGGAGCATCGGGAGACTTATGGGCTGTCGCAGCGAAAGCTCGACCCTGGATCAACGCAGCGCCCGTTAAGGCGGATCCACGGCGAACGTCGGGGGACACCGAGGGGCGAGGACGCCTAACGCGCGGCTTAAACGTCGTAAAGCAACCGTTGCACGTCCACCCGCACCCAACGGGGTTATCGGCCAGGAATTGACAACGATACCGCGACCGAAATGTCCTCCTCGTTCTACCAACTACCCCTAAGTCACCAGCTTCCCTTCCAGATTTATCGCGTCTCTCCGTTGTTACGTAAACCGCCGAGGATCGTTGCGTAATCGCGACCAATGGGAGTCGCGACACCGCGCCGAGCTGCTGGCAACTCGTCATCGGTCAGCTACGGCTGACGAACACTTGACAGGACCTGAGTGAAAAGTTCCATGGAAGAGAATCCGACGCGCCACCGAAAGTATGTAGCTTTAATCTATAGATACTATGGTAAAGGACCCAATTACTGACACCTAACCAATTACCGTCACCTTAAGCTATTTTACTTAAAATAACGAATAAATAAACTATAGTATATAATTTATAGCATAGATTATAGGTTGAATTACATAATTTTTTTTTGTATGACTTTACAACGTTTATTTATTTCTTATTTTAAGTAAAATAGCATAAGGTGACAGTAATTGGTCAGGTGTCAGTAATTGGGTCCTTTACCCTATTAAGAGGACTAATTTAAATAGTGCTATTAGACAAAGTGGAGGAATCAGAGGCAGGCACTTGCAAATGTTCTCGTTCAACCCCCTCCAAGCTGGGGTGGACGATCGGGGCTGAATTGAGTGTGCATATTTCCATTCAATCTACGGTGCAAATAAAAAAGCTGCGCAAAAGCTGTTTTCGGTGGAACAATAATAGCGTACAGACGGTGTAACGGGGAATATATTGCGGAGGGGGAAACACGGTTGACCGGAAGAAGGGATGCAGGAGAGATTCGCAGATGGATCGGTACTACGGCCAGGGCCGCGGGCAAAAAAGCGAAACACGCATAATCAAGGTTTACATATCGCATTTATTTTGTTCCTTTTTTTCCTTAGTAATCGTATAATCAAGGTAATATTACAATTCCAGCGTCCAGAACGGCAACCGCCCCCGTAATTCGGTTTTGCATCGCAAGGCTTCAACGCACAGGCAGCAGCTGCGGCCCTGGTCGCTCTCGTGTTACATACATACAATCAGGATCCAAATTGGTAAACAATTAATACCCTAATATGTTACAAAAAGAGGATTGCTGCTTTGCCTCGTCATCGCGTGCCAATTCCCATCTCGCCACCGTCGGAGACACGTCTACACGAATTGCGGCTACCACTACGCATGGGTACGCCTACTCCTACGATAGGCCTACTCGCCTAAATTCATATTACAACGTTACAGCAGCACAGCAGATGCGACGAAGGCTTCCTTTCTCCTCGTATCCTTCATTCTTTCTCTCTCTCTCTATCTTACTTTCTTTCTATCTTTCTCTCTTTCTCTCGCTCCCTCTCATTTTTCACATTCCTTTCGTTCTCCGAGATCCACAAAATAAATAATTATTAACATTACATTCCTCTTAGAAATACTGCGTTTACCTATTTAACTCTTGCGTGTCTCTTAGCGGCTATTCGTATACATTCATTAACTAGAATAGTTGTTACTTGCTTAGGATAGCGCCACGCACACTTCGTGTCTGGGTAGGCGTCTAGGTACTAGGTAGGTACGTACAATGTAATGTATTCTTGCTCGTAGGAGTCTGTCGTTCGTTTTCCCCTTGCTGCTTCGAGAGCCACGAGTCGAAGAGAAGAAGATTAAAACCGAACATCGACTGAGGATGACGACGACGAAGAAGAAGAAGAAGAAGAAAGTAGTAAGAAGAAGTAAGAAGAGGAGGAGGAGTAAGAGAAAGAATCCTCTGTTCCCCGAACGTATTCCAAAAAAGCTACTCGACTCGAGAGGAACGCGCGCGCGCGCGCGCTCTGCCACCCCCTTTGAGCGGGTGTCGAGCACAGGCGGTCGCATAAACGTTTCTATATAATATTTAACAAAAGTATCGAACATTCAACATATATATTTTGTACCGATCGAAAGAAACACGTTTTTATCGCCTGCCGCGTGCGTCGGTCCCGCCAGCCACCCCTTTCTAAGCGCGAAGGGTGCAAGCTGCGACGCGACGCGACGGGCGCCGCGGATAACCGGCAACGATAGAAACGTGTTCTCGTGTCGTTCCGCAGACAATAAAAAAAAAATTAACAAAAACATAACATCAACAGCAGTCGTAGCATGACACGCTCCGGGAGGGCTGCAATCGCCGAGCGTACGCGTTCGAGAAGCGGAAAACGGAAGTACGCTAAGTGAGCGAGACACGGGGGCGGAGGGGGGCGGGGGAGACGCGAAACGCACCGACAGAGTTATCCTCTGCTCTCCTCTCTATTTTTACACTGATTCACAATTGTCACCGGGAAATACCACCACCCCCCCCTCCCGCCCTACAACCCCCCGCGCCGTTCGAAGAACCCTTCCGCCGCGTCGACACTCGTGGATGCTCCTCTACTTCCTAAGCGTTAACTTACTAGTTACCACCTTAGCCTTTTTCTCGTTTACGCATGCATTCGGAGCCGAAGAGGATCTCGCGCGCACCCTACCACACACCGTACCCGAACACTAACGAAAAATAGAAGCGGAGAAACGTCTTTTTGTTTTCTCTCTCTCTCACTTTCGCACGTACGTATCATAATCACCGGTTGTCTTTTCGTGTTTTTCCTGCGTGTCCCGCTCGTGTCTCTCCGTCGGTTCGATCCCCCGAAACGGGCGGGGGATCCGTAAAGTGTGCAACTTAAATAACCCCCGCAAACTCACCCCTCCCTCTATCTACACACTACTGCGCGCCAAAAGCAGGGACTACAGATAGAGAGCGGCCAGAGGGGGGTTGCGGGGCAGGAGCGAGGGGGGCTACGACAATACTAGGCTTGCACGGACACGTCAGTGTGCACTTGGATACTGATTGGTCTGCGGGAATATTGGTCAAAGTGAGCTACAGGAGGATTCCAGCCGGGGAGAGGGGGGTGGGGGTTGGTTGGCGCGGGGCAGCGGGAGGCGGGTTCGTCACTCACCGGGTGCAGCATCCGATTCGCCGCAACCGATAAATTGACGATCGACAGATACGCACATCGACCATCTATTTGGCATTACAGAGACAGTGGATGCAGCCTGCCACTCACCTGAAACAGAAATCAGAACATGCGCCGTTAGGTGACACTGCGTTCAGGATAGAATCCTCAGGTTCAGTAAAATCGCGCTCGTTATTATCAAAGGATAAAAGGAAAACAAGAAATAGAGCAACGCCAGTTGGACAAAGCTCGTGAGACCGCAGCTAATCTCGTCGTCTATCAGCGTTCTCATAAAATTCCTATGCGTCACGCGAGCTCCGTGGACGGTCCAAGGAATATGTACCTACTTAGCTAGGTCCGACTTCTATGAACTGGCGTTTCGGGATGCGGACATTTTTTTAAAAAATACTCTACAGCGCCATTCGTTTGGCGGGCAGGGTGGGGAATAGTGCAGCCAGGTCGTCGGAAGGTTCGGGTCCCGGGGTACCGTACGTTCATATGTTGAACGTGTCGAGGACACGACGCGACGGGTCGGGTCGTCCACCGCTGGTTCAGCTCCTTTTGTAATGGGATGAATGCACGTGGTGCCTTGTCCGGCCACACGCACGTTGAGCCCGGGCTTTCGTGGTGTCTGTATCTCGGGATATCGATAGCTCCCGTTAAGAGCGAAAGGGGTTGGGTCTTAGGGAGGAACACCAGTCCACCGGAGCCCGTGCACTGCCAATCCGCTGCCGGTACCTTTCTTGCCTTCTTGCACCCCTTCGTCTTCCTTCTTATAACCACCTCCTTCCTCACCGCCGCCGTTTGATGCTCGGAGAGTTTTGTGGAAAATTATGCGCCGCACGAAGAAACGCGGAAGCGATCCGCCACGTTGTGTTACAGTTTTTAAGCGTCGTTCGCGATCGCAAGCCAGAAAATGAATCAGGAATGCTCGCGGAGGCAGAAGCGCTTTGATTTATTCCTGGAAGGATTTCGAAAAAGTTGTTTGCCCTGGCTGCGTCGGTAGTCGTGACAAAAGCGGATAAAGAAACGGAAAGAAAGGTGGAGAGGATGTTCCCAGAGTCTTGGCAAGGTCGGCACATTTTACAGCCGCAAACTCGCGCCAACTGTTCGATCTACCCTCTTATACGACCTGCTTCTTCGCTTGTCTCGGAATATCCTCGCCCCGAACTTGTACGCCCTCAAAAGGGACTCGAACTGGTCCCTTTATTCCTGCCGATTGATTTTTCGGTCGTACGGGTAAGCTTCTCGAAATTTATTCGCATTTTATACTCGACGGAACTTTTCCAGTTATACAGAGTGGGATGAAAATCGCGATACAACCCGGAATAACGTTGTTGCCTGCGCAACTGTGTGTTACAAAACTTTCTTCCCGAGGAAGCGAACTTTGGAAACTACTCGTGCTTGTAGGCGATACAATTGGGAAATTTTTGATTCCAGCAATTTTATTCCCTCCTCAATTGATGCACTTAATTAACGCTGATAAATAAATTTTATTTTCCTCAGTCGCTGGAGTACCGTGGACTCAAGACAGTGGTACGAATCGAATCGATACGAAGAGAGTCCTTGGGATTCATCGAAGAAGGACCCACAAACCGCCCTCTAGAAACGTTTGTTTGCCCCGCGGCTGTATTTCATTTTTCCCTTGGTTTGCTTTTCGGCCTAGAGTCACTTCGCCTTCTCTCCGTTGCTGCAACGAGAGAGCCCTGCCCGCACGGCGAGTTTAATGTACGTACATGAGCGTTGCTCCTTCGCGCATTTATCAGGATTTCCGAAGGAAGCCGGAGTTTTTAAGCCGCAATAAATTCCCGTTCCGCGTGCCTTTACGTCCAGAGTCTAATGTTGCTTAAAGCTCGCAAAAACCGAAAGCACAAATCTCGATGCGCCCCGGCAAAACAACCTTATCCGTCATGGGGGAATCGGGGCTGTCTAGCGTAGGGAGGACCGGGGGATGAAGGAATTTCTAAAGTTTACTTTCTCAGGCGATGTAAGCAGTTCACTCGAAAGCCACTGTTTCAAGGAGTTACAGCCCGTCAACCTTGAAAACGAGGAAGCCTCGGCTGGCGGGGAGTAAAATTTCATCGGTGGAAATTGAATCGCGCGGGGTGGTTGGGGCAGTTCGGGATCGTTGGAAGGAAATCTGAGCGAGCGAATGGAGAAAAAATAACCGAAGGTAATATCCACGTGCAGGCTCCGCGTTCCGGGATAGAGCGAGAGACAGAGGGGGAAAGATAGAGGCAGGGGTGCAAAGGGGGATGGGGTTGAGCACGGAGCGGTTATTATCTATCGCTCTCGTTACCACAGGTTGCTCGTAAACCGGCCGCATCAAGAGGGTGGGGGCGTTTGGGTTGGAGAGCAGAAGCATAGGTAGGTAGATACCGGTACTCATATCGTTGTCGTCGTCCCGTACCCAACGTGCCACCACGGTTAAATCCCACTCTCGCTATTTTCATCGGTTACCCCCGCAGGATATCGCGGCCTCTGTGAATGGACGGTCTTGTCAAGGGGGCACTTGAAAAATCTCAACTTACGAGTGCTTTCCTTCCTTCCGCCGACTCGCCAATTGCTTACGCTCTATTTCTGGCCTTCCTTCTCCGGAGGAATCTTCATTTAGGACGAACTCAACGCCGTTTCTCTTCTTTGTAACGAACAAAGAGTGGTGACTCGCTTCCTTTTCAAACATATTTACCCCAAATACCGCGAACCTTCTATACCTACACTAACATAGGTGCAATCCTCTTAAGCAATGTCCTCACTGTTTAAAAGAGTTCTATCCGCATCTCATGACCCAGCGGGGCCGAGGAACATTGTAAAATTTGAATCCGATTGGAATTGCCGAGTCGATTAAAATTCCAATGAAAGAATTTGCCAAGCGAGACACTCGATAAAGAACCCGGCATGCTAGCCCGCGACCTCAACCCCCGCCAGGACCGCAACTATAATTCGAATGCGTTCGCAGTCTATAAACGCGCGGAGAACACAATGATGATCGATATTTCAAGTCCGAGCGGAGAGGAAGAGAGAAAAGGCTAGGGGAGGGGAGGGGAGGGGGAGGAGGAGGAGGAGGAGGAGGGAAGAAACGAACCGGCGCGGCGGTGCGTCGTGCGGAGAAAGGAAGAGGACATGAGGAGGAAGAGGGTGTTGCATGGGTTAGGGAGGCGAGACGGGACGGAGGAAGTTCGCAGAAGCATCGGATTGAGATCGAGTCGCAGGTTTTTTATCAGGTCGACGTTGCACGAGCGCGAATTGCGCGTAACCCCCGCGGGGCAACAGCACGCCCGTCGCGACAGGGGGCAGCACCAACACCGTACCGGGCCGATACTGCGTGGTGTGTAGTTGCTGCGAGCAGCCGCTGCACCAGGAACCCATAAATCTCCAGGGATATAGATGGCTCTAGTGTCGCGTGAGGTTGCAAGCTACCCCATGCAGGGTGCCGTGGAACGCCCTCCCGCCCCTACTCTATCCCCCGTAGTACCCAACCCACTTCTCTCTGCCTCTCTCCCCATTCTATTGCTCCCCAACTCCCCGTCTCTCTCTCACGCTCCCTAGCACGGAGCCGGAGCCGGCTCCATCGGTCTTCCTCTCCGTTCTCAAACGCGTCGAATTACCGGGATCCCACCTTCCAAAACGAAAGGTGGTCCCTCCTAGGCGAGCCTCCACGAGTACGATCCTCTGTACCGTTCGAAAACGCCGTGATGCCTCACGGCTGAGCTAGCAGTTTCGCTCGAAACACGCGATCGTCGCCGAGCATCGGGTCCCTTATCAAGCTACATCAACTTCGATGGGTGCGTCGCGATGTAAAGCCGTTCCGGTGAGGAGCTAACTGATCCGCGACATCGAGAGCCATCCACCTAACCGAGACACCTCTATCTGCCCACGCGCATCTAAGGGAACCCGAAGCGTAAGTACGCCTGTCGAGGACCAGCGCCATCAATCCTGCCCGCCGCGAGCCCGAGCACAGTTCCGTGTCTCGTATAATTGAATCGTCCGCCGGAGGGAGCAGGGGGCACGAGGAAAAGCATCATATTCGATCGGAGGAGCGGTGACGAGCAGGAAATAAGAGAGCCCGGGCTGCGGGTGATCTCTGCCGTGCCCCCGCAGTGTTTACACCGCGCCGACACCGCCAACATTTCCAACCGTTCCCGCACGAAATATTACCGTATCGCCTCGTGCAGGAGAGTGATATCGCCCGGTAATATATCGTTTCGCGTGGTTTATAGCGGCTCGCGTACTCGCCCTTACAGTGGGTGTACCTGGGAGCGCGGATATCTTGGCCGGCTGCGGCACGGGATATGTATATCGGGCACCCGGACGGCCGCGGGGGATACGTCCGTAAGCCGAAAGCGAAACAGGGGTCTCTGGTGGCGTTGACACACTGCGTCATCTCGAGCATAACCCGAGGGGAAGAAGCGACGGGAGGTCGTTAACGATACACCTCTTTTCCTTGTTCTCAACCGCGGCCAAAGTCGAGCACAGCTGCAGTCTAGGTACCGGGGTGATCGAATTGGAGGACCAGGCGAGGATTAAAGAGTTGGTGAGGAAGGGGATGATTGGGCGTAGATCGGCCAGCAGCCGTCGGCGCGTTGGCTGGAAATTTCAAACGAATGCGCACGGATATCTCGGCCGGCCGCAGACTCCAGGATCTGGCTGGAAGAAATGCGGGAATACCTATAAGCGAACAGCGAGAAAGAGCGCCCTGCCGAGCCAGAACTGCATGTTGGTACGGCTCCAGTGTAGGAGTAAAACGAGTACATAGGTCCGAGAAGGAGCGGGTGATAGAGGAGAGGAGAGAAGGAGGAGACGCGGGTCCAGGGGCCAGAAAGCCAGAAACCAAGCAAGCCAGCCAGCCAGACCAGCCGAGCCAGCCAGCCGAGCCAGAGAAAGGAGAGAGGTGAGAGGAGAGAGGACGACGTCGATGATGAATCACCCGCCAGCAGTGAGCAGGAGTAAAGGAGAGAGGAGAGCAATAAGAGGGCGCGCTACGCAAAAAAGCTTCCACGCTGGAACGCGCTAGAGCGAGTCGCTAACTGACTTATCTACACATCCGAGTCCGAGTATCAAGCCGTCCCTGACGCTCGCTGGCGTGTAATGGCCCATACAGGGTGTATTTCGGTTATCACGCTTTAATAAGCTCCACTGAAAATCCAAATATTTGCTCGCCTAGTTAAGGGGTGGGTTACCCCTAACAGCCTAAAATCACGCCCTTCTTCAAACGGATATTCTGAAGTAATGAATGAATATAGAAATAATTTTGGTATTCATTTTTAGATGTCATTTCGTTGACTTTAGGCGAGAAGAAAATTTCAAATATATTTATAGAAAAAAAAGTTATAAATATAAATTTGATGGTGAACACGATTCCGCACAGGAGAATTACTTAAAACATAAAGTAATGGAATTTTTATAATCGGTAAGACAGTGTCTATCTTGTACAGGAAGCAAAATTTTGATAAACAAATTAAACCAATTTTTATATTGATATTTCTGATTTTATTCTTTTTTTTTTCTAGGAAAAATGTTTTTTATTTTTTTTTTAAGATTTCATATTGAAAATGTGCTCCCAATACATAGAGAGGAACAGTTTCCTGCAGCTCGCTGTAAATTTTCATTCATTCAAATCGTTCGAGCGGTTTTCGAGATTTTATGTTCACCGGTTTGTAAAACATAGTTTCAAGGAACTCGCGTTTAGGTAATGTTGGACATCGTTATACGATCTCACGTGCAGGCTCCTACATTTTTTACTGTAATTCATTCAATTTTTGGAATTTTGGGGTCCGGTTGCGCTTAAAATACATAGAACAGATGTAGCTAGCGGAATATGCGACAATCTTAAAAACAATTATCGAAAATTTCGAGGGTAACCTACCCTCTGCCCTCTGCTACCAACGAATCGAGCAACTATTGCACAGCTTCGTCAAAGTTCAGCGGTCGAGTGAAAGAGTGCAGAAGCCTGCCGACGAAGGCGGGAGACGTCGGAGGAGCGACCCAGGGTAATCGGTATCGGGGAAACTGAATCCTTCCCGTGGGCACAGGGGCAGAAGAAATCTGAGGGGTCGGGTTGCCGCGTGGCGTCGCCGAGGAAATTGGGTTTCGTCTCGCGGAGCAGCCAGGGGAACGAGGAAGCGAAAGAAGTTCCAGTATCATCAAAGACCGCGTGGATCGCGCGCGACTGTGCACGTCTACACACCGATACGGTTTTATATAGAAGAAGTTGCGTTCGCCCGGTCACGGGTAATGGTTTTACGAGCGTCAAGGGTGATATAAAGAAAATGAAAAACACACCGGCGCTGCTGGCGCTGGCAACATGCGCGGGGATATAACTACGTTGTTCCCGTGTCCCCTCTATTCCGTCTCCGCTTCTTCTTAAGTTTATACACACCGGCCACCTCAAAATTCTAGCACCCCTCTCTGCCCGCCCCCACCCCCGTCGGCGATTCAACTCCCCGCGGAGTGTGTCGCAATTAGTTCTCATATTTCGCCACCGCTCATACCCGCTGAACTTTTAACACTTCCGCCCGCCAGCGCATCATTTACCCCCGAGGAGCAGCGTAAACTTTCATTCGGACCTCTTATTCCGTTGTCTGTGTTTAGTCGGAAACGAATAATTTACGGGTCTGTTGCCGTTCATCCCCCATTCCGCCGTGATTTAGAGAGACACGGAAGTTGCCGGGGCATTAGAATAACGAAGGGAGCGCGGAGAAAGTGTCATCCTCGCTAACACGCCCCCACTTCTTTTTAACTTCCTACACGCTGAATGGCTTATGTTCCGCGGAGTGTATGGCCATTGTCTCTGCCACCCATTCACGCGGCAACTCCGCCGTGTTATGAACTTTCGCCCCCTTCATCCCACTGCCCGGCGCCTTTCGCGCGACTACGATGCGCGGGCAGAATTTTACGCCAGTCATTTACTAAGCGAATTGATTCCACGCGAAATAATGACAATTTCGACGAGATGGGGAAGGTGATGCAAAGGTTGCGGGGTTAAAACAGATGGGAACGTGAAAAAGTATACAGCGCCAGGTGCATTCTCGGTGTTTCCAAAGTTTCTGCATGCCAGAGAAGTGCTTATCCCTGCGAGGGTGGCGCCCCGCGGAGTGTATCGCAATTAGGCAACGTCTTCGCAACCTTCCTAGCGCTCTCCAACTTCTTTCCCTTTGTGCGCGACGGTTCACGGAGGTAAAAAAGGTCGTGGGAACTTTAGCCGAGAGTCTGGAAAGGTTATTCCGATATCGCTGGTATAAGTGGGTTGACGACGAGTTTGTGGATGCTACAAGAGGGGGAAAATTGATGTACCAGAGAGTTCTGGAGTGGTACAATGAACGGCGTTACACGAGGAATCTTCGTAACTCGGGGGGATGTAGAGGCCAGGTTAGTCGCTTTAACGTTAACTATAATTCATAGTTCGAACATCTGCACGGGTAATAAAATTTTTCAGACTTCCTCGCTGCTTCCCAACTTCGACAAATGGTAATACGATAACCTTATCCTCCACCGTTACAAGTTCTTTATAGCCAAACGTGTACCTCTCGATATTTACCATTAATATTACCATTAATATGCACAGAAATTTGTAAAACTTGTGATTTGTCCGTCTGAACTGTAATGCCACTTTTTACACTAATGAGGAACTATCCCCGTTTATTATTAATAAATAAATAAATATTGTTACGCTCAATTTACGCCAGTAACAGACACTATCGATTTAGGGAAACCGGAATTTAACACCTGCCGCAAATAGAAAGTACAATACCGTCTACTACGGTAGAGTAGATATTTGTAAGAAGCTTTTAAAAGTAGAGATAAATCGAAACTGTCGTGGCGCGTCGCTTTGGACCGTAACAACATTACCCAGAATACCAAGGGAAGAGAAATCTTCGTAGAGGAGGAAGAGATAAGGCGTGAACGATGAAATTGACGAAAGTTTCTCGGGCGACGGATAAAGACATTAATCTCGCCGGGCGATAAAGTAAAGTGAACAATGATAAATTCCGCGCGGGATATTTATCACGCGCGCTCGCGCTCGCGCACGGTCAAGGAACATTTAGCCGGTACCACTTTATTTCAACGCGATCTTGCTCACGGGTGGTCTGTATAAATAAGCGGCCGTCCGAAACTGGAAACGGACGGTGCCGGGAGTGAATCGAGCGGCTCCGATTCGATTCGATGCGTTTTACGCGTTTCTTTTAATTAAGGCCGCGGCGACGGCGCGTTATCGGGTGCAATTCATTCGCCGCCACGGGACCGCGGGATATGAGCGGACAAACATGGAATTGATGGACAACGTGGCCGACTGGTCATTCCCGTCGCGTTAAACGAACCGTGTAATCGCGCACACGAGACACGTAGCAGAAATCCAGCGCGTCCCGTGCTTTTTCAGCCACGACGAAGAAGCCGTAAAACAGCTCGGCGAAACGCCCGTCGCGGCACTTACGCCGCGCGACAACTCGTGAAACGCCCGCTTAACACGCGCGCGAGCTTACTTCGCAGCTATCCTCTCGCCGAAGAATCGGTAATCAAGTTTTTTTCCTAGCAAGCCGGTGTATCGCGAGATCAGAAGATTCTATTAGTGATACATGACTGGGGACGGAAGTGTATCGACTGCTCCGGGCTTAATCAAAATTCAGGAGAAATACAGTAGGAACAAAATCAATCGGCCGCTCAAGGCTACCGTGGAAACCCACTTTCGCACCACAGCAACTTAGCTTTTTCCTTGAGAGACAGAGGGCGTGTCGCGGCAGATTGCCGCCGAGGGGCAAAAGTTGGAGCGGTGGGGGTAGTCAAACAATATGGTAGGGGGAGAGTCGCTCGGAGGCCTTGAGCAGCCAGTAAATTCTCTGCCGGCGGTAGCGTTTACAGAAAAGGACCAAAAGGTTCGAGGTAAAAATTTTACAAGCAATGCCAACGGAAAATACACTATCGCACTTCCGACGTAGACTTGCAAAAATCAAAATCTAGCGTCCAGAAAAATTAAGCAGTTACGTAAGATAATTTGGCAACGTTGCAGCCAGCCATCACGTTGCAGCTCGGGACACGGCGGTGTGGCGTGTATCGTGTGTGTTAGAAATATCCAGCCAGACGGAGCGAAGCGTACGCCATCCTCTCTGTGGCTAGCCAAGATCCCGAAAAGAGAGTAAGAAAAAAAGAGGAGCATGGAAGCCTTAGGTTTTGTGTTGGGAGAGGTTCTAGTCAGACTGTGCCGTTGCCTCTTGTCCCGTTCTACGACCCGCGCCACCCTAACCTCAAATCCGAAGTGGTGGGTTGGGGAAGTGGGCAGAGGAGGGGGGAGGGGGGAGACCAGGGAGGCGGAGGAGGGGAAGGGAGATGGTGAGAGAGATGGAAGGAAGAAAGAGCAAAGAAAAGATCGAGATGGCGTTACGATTCTCCGTTCCTCGTCTTTTTCAAGCGCCGTCTCTCCTGCTCTTTCCTCGTTGACTTCGGAGCCCGGGGATTCTGGGAGTTTTTAGAGTGCCGGCCCCTCATTGTTGTGTAAATGTGGACCAATGGCGCCGGCAGACGGGGCGCTCCGCTCACTTTTAAATGCTAATACCGCTGTACAAAACCGGGTTTTGCGAAATTCGCGGCTTCCTTCGCCCACCCCCCCCCCCCCTCCGGATCACCGACGCGGTTATTAAGCTATCAAGCCGCGCGAAAAAGCTTTTGTTTATGCTTGTTCGCGCGCGCCGCGACTCCGCCGCCGACCAGGAAATTCGCTAGCCGGGAAAATCGTAATATGCTGGTGAAAATGCCATCCGCGACTCTTCCTTTTGTTGCCCGTCACCGCCATAAATCTCGCGTAATAAAGTATTTACGGTATAAATAAACGCGACGTTGTTTCGGGAAACAAACGATATTTTTTAACCGGTGCAATTGTAGCAATTGAACGGGGGCGCGGAGATAAATTCGCCCATACGGGGAGGTAAACAAGCTGTTGTTTTCGCGCCAAAATTCGCGCCGCGAGAGCCCCGCGATACCGATGAAAATACGATCTTCGCCCCCTTTGAAAACAGAGAGAGAGAGAGCAGGCAGAGGCTCGGGTCGCCCCGATTCGCTCGGACGACGGTGTCCCTCAAAATCCAATTATTCGCCCGCCCGGCGGAACGTAGATTTATCTGGCGTGTTGGTTTGCACGGAAATCATCAAGATGCCCCGATACGACGCTCCCGGGTCGTTCGCGGCAGAATTTACGACAGAAAGTAAGCGGCCGCGAAATGAAAGCGAAGATAATAAGCGCGAGGGCCGAGAGAGAAAGCGAGGGGGGGGAGAGAGAGAGAATGGGGAAGACGGGGGAGGGAGAGAGAATGAGAGATGGAGGCAAGAGGCGAATCGCTCCGGGCCCAAGGCTACGATGATTCGTCGCGGAGAGATAAGAGAGCGGAGAGGCCCTCGATAAATGAAGTACGGCATTAAGACGTAGGCAAGTACAAGGGCGCGATCTGCCGGTCGATCCGGCAACTCGTAAGTCTCCCCACCTCGCGCCAGCATCCCCCGTAGCTGACAGACCCCCACCAACCCGGCGTCCGGCGTGCAAGCGGATGTCCAGGACGAGCCGGGATCGCACGGGCGTAGACTTTACGAGAGTTCAAGTGGTATCAGCTAATAATGACGGTCGTAAACGTCGCGATAGAATCAACAACGAAGAATTATTGCCAGGCAGTTACGGTGGCAGCGAAAGGCGTAAAATGGTAATGAAGTGTAATCAAAACAAATCATAAAACAGCGGACAAACCCGCCCGCCACTCCCGCAAGGCACGGGGATCACGTTCCCTGCACGGAATTCGTACGCACCTGCTGCACACCGACGCAGTTTATAGATTGCTACACGTGTTTAGTACGAACGATTCGGCATTCCTGGGGAAGCTTCCAAAATCTTCCTCATTCACGAAGGTGGAGGTGTCGTGCGATCTCGCGTTGAGCTCGAATAAATTCACTTGTGGAAACAATAGCTGACATGCGAATAAATTGTAAATGGTAAAAACTGAAAATATCATGCGATACACCTGTCCTCTATTGTAATTGGAAACCTTTAAGTGTTGAATAAACGTGAACCTACTCTAACTCACCCATCAACCCTTTACAACAACGGGAACAGGAAATAAATTCTATTCGAGGGATGGTCAAGGGATTTGCTGATCACGAGGGAGTCATTTACTCGCGTGTAAATGTCTGTTGAAATTCGGGGAAAAATGGATAGATTATTTAATGGGTCAGGGATAAAATTGTTTTAGTAATGGCTTTCGTCGCAGACACGAGAATCGGTTTATGAAAGATCGAGCCAGCATGCGAGGTTAAGTCGAACGAGAGTTAAGAAGAAAAGGAGACAATGGCGTCATAGCCGGTGGCCGGCGCTGAAATTTTTCTAGGACGTCTGTGCGGGCGGTAGGTCAGGGTCTGATTGCAGGAAGGAAGCAGTTAGGCCCGGTTAAAGTCGTTAAGCCAAGTTTACGAGGTGTTACCGGGAGCGTAACCTGTAAATCTCAAAGGCAGCGGAGAGAGCGCGTGCCGGTGGCCGCCCTTGGAAAGGCCGCGGAAGGGGTAATGGATATAACTGGGGTGTAAGAACCGAGGTAAGACTGCTCGAGCGCTATAAACGCTTTTATGGATCGTAAAATGTCTTCCTTTACAGCCAATAAAGATCCCCGACCTACCGTTTGACGAGGAAGCAACCGGCTAAGTGTATGCGCGCGGCAGAAAGGGACCGGGCGAATCGTGGGTGGCTGGGAGGGAGAGAGAAAAAGATCGTGCATCAATCTGTCGAAATCACGCTTTACTGCGCAATAAAATCACACGCTGTCGGTGCTTTATTCCGTCTTCATGAGGCCGCTAGTCGCGGCTTTATTGGATTATTGACGAATAGCCGTGAGAATGCATTCGCCGCGAAAATGCGAGCGGCCAGCCGAGTCAGCGCGACTACATGCACGTATACACGTACGTAAAGGCGCGCGGGGCTACACGGGCGCGCGCACAGTCTCGCCCCGGGACGACCGGTCGGGGGGAGCCCAACGTTGAGAACCAGAAACAGCATTGTAAGTTACTGTACGACCGCGTCGATAAAAACAAACCATAAAACGCATTACCGGCGATCATTGGACTACCGTGGAATGGCGTTAAGCACGGTAAGTAGGAGCGAGCTCTAAATTAAGCGTACCGATTGAGGCCGTCGGTAAGGCAGAGTTGCTGCTTTATCAGCCGAGAGCGCGTCGACCCGTGCCGCCATCTACTAAGAAACCGAGCAATTAACGGAAAAAATAGGGCCGCGGAGTACTACACCAGCAATCTTCCGCTTCGAAAATTTCACCTCGTATCGTTCGACTTTCGGGCATTTTCGACTCTCCCGGATGCAAGCTGAAATAAAAAACCGAAATGACGCTATTGTTTACGCGAAACGAAGATATACGCTGATGGATCGTGGCGAAGAGTGACGATCCAATGCGACGAAATAGTCGTCGCCGATTGTCCCCGCCTTAACCACGCCCTCGAAAGCCAGGGGGTGAGGCGGCCATAATTAAGCCAGATGTCGTTAAAGCCACTAGATGGCATCGCTATACCGCCAACCAAATACCAGTCCGTACAAAACCGCTCATACTACTTGTCAACTCTACTTTCTTCGATCCAATCACATTGAATTTATATCCCAGTTAATCCTTTACGCGTGGTAATTGCTCTACGACATAACACGATCGAATTGCTACATATTCAACGATATTTATATACATATATGCTAATATTTCCTAGCCAGACGATCTGTTTAGTCCGAAGGAGCCTACAGAAAGAAAGTGGTGGCGTGGTGGTTGGTTGGAAAACACGATATCGGAGCCGAGACGGGATTAAATATTTCTAGCTTTTAGACTCGGACCAAGGGCAGATTTATCACTCTCTATACGGGCTAAAACTTTGCTGCTATAAAAGTAGATCGCCGAAATTCCTCTAAATTGCCTTTTCTTGTTCCGCTGTCAAAATTTATCTCGGCGTGTATCTGCGCCGTGGCATCGGGACGCGGGCGGCCACCGACGCGAGAGGGCTCGGTGTCGTCCCGTTCTTTATTTAGGCGACGAAAAAAGGTGACATATGGAAGCGCGCGCCCCGCTAGAGGTCCGTCAAATTCTTGGGCCGTGACTCCGCACACGATAGCTGCGCGGAGAGGCCTTTTCTTAATTGGGCGCCGGTCTCTCCCCGCTCGCGGGCAACGACAAAAACGCCGGGCCGGCGGCCGCCGACGACAATGAAATGTAAATTCGAAACGCAAATTTCGGCGAGCGGAATGGAAAAAACGCCACCGATATATATGTATATCTCGTTATATTATCAGACCGTGGCGTGGCCGCGAATTTAATGCGGGCCCGCTATCAATGCGCGATTTAATGAGCGCGCGAAACAATGCAACAGAAACTCGGCCCTAATAAATAACGTCATAAATATGTAATTAATATGGTAATATAACTCAAATCGAAATTTATCGGCGCGCTAATCGATTTCGCTTACCGATACACGACGTTGCCTTCTCCGCCGGCCGCGCCGCTACAATTCCACCGTGACGTGATTATAGTCCCTGGCAGTATTCCATATTCCGGTTAACGATCTACTTTGCGTCGCAAAAACGTGCCTGGCCCGTCGGTCGCGCCGATGAGGAACGCGGACGATAAAGAAAGAACGGAGATTATCGGTGGGATGGGAGTTAGAAGAGAAGAAACCGATTATTTCCGGTCAGAACTGACGAACGAATCCGCCGCGCGACAACGGGACGGCGAAGAAACTGAACCTTGTACCAGCTACTGTGGGAACGAAAGATCGTTTAATTGGCCTGGAAAGCTTGAAATGAAGGGTAAAGAGAAAAACCGGTAATGTCAATTTTTGTGATTTTGCGATTTATAGGATATTTTGTTGGTGGCAACTGGGAGTACAGGACTGTCGAATCGAGAAGGGTTATAAAGTTCAAATACCCCCATAAAATGACGTTAAAGATTTGGTGAACTGATTAAAAACAGGAAACTCTGCACTGGAATAAAATACGAAATGTCCGCAATCTAAGAAATTGTTTAAGAAGAAAATTAAATTCATTGAACCTTGTTTCCTTACTGCTGGATTATAGTTATATTAGTATTAGTGTGCGTAGTATTAAGTAACATTTAGTTTATATTATGGTTAGGCTTACTAACAGTTCTAAAAAACTGCGGCCTCGCCTTTACTCGTCTTTACTCTTAATATGTATCACATCATTTTTATTTCTGTACGTTAAAGAGTAATAAAGTTGTAATAATAATAGTATTGAATCTTAATTTTCCCTAACACTGTTTTGTGACATTCCCTGTTGACTTGATCACGCGGTTCTCAACTGATTTCCAAAAAGAAGATTGAACTCTGGGTGTTTAGATTCTATTTTCGGGTGGTATTGTGTACTATTGGAAAATATGGGTGCTCGATCCTCAGTGGAATGGGGAACTCAATGCGTGACGTGATTGGATAATGCGTCATACGAGCAGCGAGTACTCTCATCGCTATTAATAGACCCAAAATTCACGGGATGACGGTCTCACTACATGTAGAAAATTCAGATTCGTTTGGACCTAGGAAAACAAAAGCTCGAAGCAGATATAGAGCTGAAGGAACAAGTGCATCGATTAAACATAACACCGCCGGTCAGTAATCGCGAAATCGGCGGCCAGGTAGCCTACAATTAGGACGCAGTTCGTGGAGTTAATCGGCGATTCCTCAGCCGACGAGATACTGCTGCGTATCAGCGAAAGAAACTTTGCAAACTTTTCCATTTATCTGAGATAGCCACTGAAGAGATACGATTCGGCGGGACCGCGAATTACCGCGTGAATTTCTCTTCCTCTGGGGCGTTAATCGTTACCCGAGCGATAATAAGCTTCTGAACGAGGTCATTGGGAAAATATACGCCCCTAACTTTCGGGGGAAAATGTACTCGACTCTTTCGATGAAACTATAACCTGGCGAGCCTTATTTTTATACCAAACAAACTCTCTGCTCGGACAGGAGGAAGCGAATACGCTAGGGGAGGAAGAAGAATCGCTGGTCAACGTAATAACGAGTCGAAAGGAGGGCAGTGGAGGACCCAGCCACCGACTCGGCACAAAGCATCCGCGGACATTTCCGGGGAAGCATCCTTTTCTTCCACACAAACATGGAAAGAGTCGTAAAAGCCTGTTCCAGCGGAGGAGGCTTTTTGTGAAAGCGCCGAAAATCCGGGGACCTTTTTTTACAACCGAAATTGGCCCTAGCCGGGCAATTCGAAGGGTCGTTGGTTTTCTGGGAACGAATGGTCGACCCGTTGGAGTAAAATACAAATTATACAGGGGGGATCCTCGAGGTAGATAGCGCGCAGAAATTGGCACCCGATATTTTGGTACCCTCTTTTTACCTGACTGGCAACTTTCTACTTTCTTTTTCCGTCACCATCACAGTGCTACCCTCGAAGCAGTCAGCGATCGCCCCCGAAAGGTTTTCACTTTTTTCCTTTTCTCTTTTTCACCCCGAAAAAAAAGCGGAGAAAGTCTCCGGTACCCTGCTGCTTAGAGATCTTCCCGCTTACGTACCCGACGCGCTTCGAAAGTCAACGGCGAGGAATCGAGGAAATTGCAGCCGCTTCATTAACGACCGCGGTATCCGCGAGGCAGAAAAATATGGAAATCACGATGGAGCAACATTTCAGCGGGCCAGTTACCACGGCAACCCCTTGAGATGCAGCAGCGGGAGTTAAATGCACGCAAACAGAATAACTTAGGAGATTATGAAGGCGCACGCTCGCAGGTGGTTTATCCTCATTAACTGTACTGGCTAAACTTAATTTTAAAGGCTGGAACGGCTAAAAGCCGGCCTCCCATTCGTAATACTCTTTAGCCAACATTTTCTTCAGGATCCCGTAAGTTTCTCCGATGATATATCAAAGCGTAATGCGCGCTCGCCACCGCGAGGGAGGAACGCTGTTCAACGGCGTAGGGAAACTCCATTACCTTCGGGGGGTTGCTTTAACCCTTTCGAATTTAGGTCACCGAGGGTTAAACCGAGGCTGAGTTTAAGATTTGTCGGGCCAAAGGTGGAAAAGGCAGTTGGACGGGTTGCGCCGCGTTACAAAGAATCTGGGTTGCAACGGGCGAACTTGGAGTGGCGAGTTTTAGACACTTCCGGGGGAGAGTATCGTCGCCATCGGGGTAATAATTTTCCTGTCGCGCTCTTGTGGCGTTTCCCATCTTTTAGGATATGAAACCTGTTACGCGGGGAAGATACGCTACTTGGTAGTTTGGTAACGCTAATGAGATATTAATCTAATGGAGAGGCGTCTAGAGTTTGGAAAAATTTAGGGAAAACTCAGGTTCTGTTATTTAGGTTTATTACCCGTAGAAGATTAGTAGAATTAATAGAAAATCGATTCGATCAGAGAACTCCTTATAGTGGAGTAAAATTGCCTAATATGAGGCCTGTTCTAATATGGGACTCCAGCTTATGTCTGTTAGAGAACTCTTGAATGTCTTAACTAACCGAGTAGGAAAATGATATAGGGTTGAAAAAAAAAGTTTGTGACTCCCAAACCCAGTATTTTTATTTATAAATTCATTGATTTAAAAAGAATATGTCGGGAGCTATTACTGTTTCATTTTAAGATTGAAACGATTGTTGGACCACTGTCACCCAAATATTAAATGAAAAACTTAATCAATCATTGACTTCCGAACGTAATTACTTTCTATAAAACATTATAGTTTGTTATATCAATAGCTTAAATAGTACAATTATAGCATTTTCTTTAATGTCTTGTTCTCTCTTTCGCTAGTAAAGAAGTCATCGTTTTCACTATTGTAAAATCCGTTTAAAATTTTTCATCATTTTATCAAAATTAACAAATAAATAAATAAGTGCTGTTTTCTATATCTCATAAATAAAAGTTTCAATTGTATGCTAATTTTTTTATGTATGATTTCACAAGATTTATTCGTTATTTTAAGTAAAACAGCTTAGAGTGACAGTAATTGGGTCCTTTACCCTATTTGTTGTTTTATCCGCACGGTGGTTGGTTTCCAGCAGGTTGCGCAAGAATACATACCTCGCTTTTAAAACGCGTATCGAATTTTAATAAAAGTCTCCTTACTCGAGAGTTACGATTTTTTTTTTTTTTTAGAAATGGGCCTCATATCAGGCAACTGTACCCTATACAGTGGGAGGAACTAATATTCAATACATTACCGATTAATGCGCGGGATGGGGTTCCCCTTAAAGCGCGTTTTGGTTACACGCGAGAGCGGCGTTACTTATGGAATTACACGGTAGAAATTGGCCGCGTAACAGGTTAAACGAACAGATGGGAGGCGAAAAGAGAAATAGAAAGATCGGTATCGAAGTCACTCACCTTTAATATAGCTGTGTACATTGCGGTGCTAGCAGAGGGTGGTGTGGATTGGTGGTGGGGTGGTCAGGGGGGCTTCGGTGCAGGGCGTACCCCTAGTTGGCCCCCTCCGGTCCCCCACCGGCCGCTTGCTGCTGATGCGCAGCCGCGGCCGCTGCTGCCGCTGCCTTCTGCGCCTGCGCCTGCTTCTCCTGCTCGTTCAGCTCCTTGATCGCTTGGATCTCCTTCTTCAGCTTCATCCGCCGATTCTGGAACCAGATCTTGATCTGCCGTTCCGTCAGGCAGAGCGAGTGTGCCATCTCGATCCGCCTCCGCCTGGTGAGGTAGTGGTTCGTGTGGAATTCCTTCTCGAGCTCGAGCGTCTGGTAGCGCGTGTAGGTCTGTCGGCCGCGCCTGCGCATTCCGTTCGCCCCTGCGAACCAACAAAATCAACCAACCCGTTCAAACGAGCTCTCGATCGCGTGCGTGCATGCGTGCGTGTCTTTCTTTCGGGCTCGTTTAGCCTCCATTCGTTTTCGGGGCCCAGTGTTCCAGGCCCACGAGAACGGGCCCGCGAAAGAATAATACGTTTACACGCCAACAACGTTCCGGGGCCCACGGATCCTCCCATCGGCTCGCCGACTTCCGGACGGGGCCCCGGGGACGTTGTTGATTTTTCACAAATTAAACAGTGTCAACACTTTATCTGCCGGTAAAAAATCATTTTAATCTATAGGCTCCTGTTAGCTTAGGGATTCAATCCCATCTGATGTTCAGCATCTAGCACAGATCCTTGAAAGGCTTCCAACCTACTTGCCAGGTGGAGTTATGGATGCTTCTAAAGTCAACGAGTAGCTAAAGAATTTGGAAGACTCTGAGACAGGTGCCAGATAAAGTGTTGAGTTAGGTACATTACTTGAAACGAACGTTGCTGGTAGAACCTAATGCGTTCCATGGGCTTAGGAGAGGTAGCACGTATTTATAATCGCGATAGGGGATGAAACCTCAGGAAAGGAAAAAAAACACCTCGTCCCGGCACACTTTCAAACCCACCCCAGCCTTGTAATCCACTCTGCACCCCAAGAATGGCCCAGCTAACTGCAAATATCAGCGCAGGCGGTACAAGACGTCCACTTCTCCTCCTAGGAGGAGTCGAAAATCCCCCGTAGTCCCTGATAACGCCGGCCGAGCAGGATGCTGTTGGGTTGGCGTTTAAAAAAAGAGAGGAGAGAACGGAGAGGAGGCGCGTAAACGGTTTCAGATAGAGCGCGGCTGAGTCGCGGCAAGCCACCGGGAGAAAGTAAGAGAGTGTAGGACAGCGGATAGGTACTGTCGAACAGCCACTTGGGTACAGTACCAGAATAAAGCCGTGTGTGGGGGCGCAAGCTCACCTTATCGGCCGTTACTGCCTCGTAAAAACCCTCCCGTTTCACCTCTGCCAGCGAGGCGGCGCGGCGCGGTGCGCCGAGGCCGGGGCAACCCCTGCTCGGCCGTAAGCGGTCTGCCTCTGCCTTTTCCTCGGCTTTCGCTCGCATACGGTTTATATCGAAGTGTATAAACAGCCGTAATACGATTTCTGCCACTCCGTCACCCCTTTCGCTTTTTACCATCGGCCCGCCACTCGTTCGGCCCCGAACAATTAATTTCGTTTCGGTTAAACGCGCCCGGCTACGCGCCCCGGCCCCCGGGTATCGCCAGTTATTACGCGATAAACCGACGAATTAATTTCACTCGTAGGGCTTAATTGTTATGAATAATTAATCTCCGTGTCCCGGCTGGTCTCGCTGCAGAGATAAGCGACGCGTCTCGATTTCGACAACGCGACGAAATCGTGTAGGAGTATCGACACGATGCACAGTGGGACGGATCGCGAATCTAGGTGGAAAAAATTCAAGTCACCAATATTTATAAGAATCGATATGTTGGCTCTAAAATGTCTAATTAGAGCAAATCCAGCATATTATCTTTTTAATGTACACCGTTTTCGAAAATCGGTTCGTTCAAGTTCATATGTTTGAAGGCAAAAGTCAATCCTGACGAAATTGCTTCGAAATTAGAGCTTTTTTCGCATTAAGGTAAGTATAATATTTAAAAACCTTTGTATATTATAAAAATTTAATATATATTCTTAATTTAGCATATTTTGGTTACTTGGAAAAACCTCTATTAATGTTAGATATGGGGCATTGAATATGCAAAATTTAAAAGGTCTTTTTTTTTTAAAAAACTTAATTACTAACCAATGCCACAAAATGCCACTGTAATTCCATTATAATTTGTAAGGTTACTACGGATAGTTTCGATTTATGGTAATTTGAACTGCTAATATGTGCTAATGGATTGAAAATATAATTATATGCAAAAGTAATAATACTTATTAATACTTTCAGGGAATTACCATGTAAAAAGAAGGAAGCTATTCCAAAAGGTACATTACATTTGCTGAAAGGACTAGAAATTTTAAACGATTCCTATTCTAATAAAAATGACGATAGTTTTAATAGGCTTTCAGAAGACTCCGATTCTAGTGCCAGCTCATCGTACGAGTTATAACCCTCTATGCGTTTGAAACAATAAAAATATGTATATATACTTCTGTATTTATCAAAAATATATTGCCCGTCTTTTTCAACCTGAAAAGTAAAAAAATTGGCCATTACTTATTTTTTTCCACCTAGATTCGCGATCCGTCCCACTGTGCGATGTGGCAGAGTTTGTACAGAAAAAGATGATTGTAGGGTGTTGTGTTTAATTCAGATTCAGTGGAATAAGATTGGAATGTTGGGCTACTTGAGTCAAGGGGAGGTTTCAGTCGAAAAATCGATTTTTTTATTTCATTTCTTGAATGTTCAACCTTTTAAGAATACGTGTTGAAATCGAAAAATATATGAAGTTATAGGCAAAAAAAATATATTTCTATAGTTTAAGACACCCTTAACACAATGCAACAAGGCCCATTAAGTTGTATCTAGTAGTTTTCCTTTAATTAATTCCTAAAGATCGCCTATTTTTATGAACTCTAAACCGGAACATCCCCTTAACTCGAATACCAAGGCTCCTCAGCTCTACGATTCCTCAATACAATGCTTCAACTTCCAATCACACCATTCACGCCACCGAAACCACCACGCGTATTCTTAGAACCTATTCAACCGCGCACTTTGCTCGTTACAGAGTTGTAAGTTAAACAACCACTCGATCTCATTTCCCTAAATATTTACCATTCCAAGTAGACATGCGGCAAGTTCATTCACCCTGAAGCTTGCAGGCATCACAATCATCACCGTCGATTCACCAGGGAAGTTTCGCTAGAACCTCTCTTCTATCTTCTAGGAAAAGGATTCTCGTACTAATTTAACCCTCTAGTGCATAGATTTTTAATTCAGTTGGAAAAATTAGTTTACTCTCATTTGAGGATGAAAATACCGAATCCGATGCCATTTTTCAATTTGGAGGAAATAATAATATTTTTGGCAGCGTGTGTAGCTCAGAAATGCACTTCAAACTAGATTTTTATCAAATTAAAGACTCAGATTGACATATTTCTTAGACCAATATGTGCGCTGTGGCACTATTTTTGGGCTGGCAAATGAGAATTCCCAACCCCTGGACTAAACAGGTGCCCGCCTTAAGGCAGGCTTATGCACTAGAGGGTTAAGGAAAAAAGAAACTTCAGTCATTCGATTGGCCCAAACACACATACACTGCCACCCGGATAGTGATTTTTGACTAGTCACTCTGAGGACCTCACCAACAGCTTCCGTCGGGCGGACCAAATTTCCCAGGGCCGGGTTCGATCGAAATCGGAAAACAGGACGAAGCGGGGTTGCAGGGGTGGTTGTGCTCGCGCGGCAAAACGTTCGATCTTTCGGTATCGCGCGGCTCGTCGCGTGCACTTTCACGAATCGAAACGGCGAGTAATAAACGCGTCATATTTACAATCGTATCCGGGCCGATCTATTATCGACGAAACGCGCGCCGAAAGTCAGAGGCGCGCGGGCGCGTTCCCACCACCTCGGCCAGCAGCACGTAGTACTGGACCATTTCCAGTTGGCCATTATACAATATCTCGCGGACGAGCAGCACAGCGCAGCACGGAGTTCATATCGGCGTCGTGTATATTATCGCAACGTAATCAAGTGGCTGGCCGTCCGGACGGCCACCCCTGGCCGCCTCTTCTCGCGCACTCCTCCCTCTCCACGCCCTCCGTCGTTGCACAACATCCCCATGATTTTCATTTCAGGTTGTCATACAGGCCTCGCGGGTCTCGCGCTCGCGCGCAGGGCCCCGGAGTAATGGTGCACCGTTTATAAGGGTTATTTGTCACGCGGACCCCGTGTCGCTCGGTGTCTCCTTTCCACCCCTCGGAGCACATCCCGGCACCCCGGCGGAGCTATATCAGCGCCATCCCCCTTAGCCAGCGCTCAGACTCCTGAGGACGCGAGAGAACGCAAGGGCTGGGGCGATAGACTCGCCTCGAACTTATAAATAAAACCGGGGCTTCAGCCAATTAAGCCGACCTCGTACGTCTCCGTAAAGTAGAAAATGCGACAAGCTTCGCCGCCCCCTGCCTCGCCGAACCACCTCGCGTTTTCCTCCTCCGCTCTGTCTCCGCTCGGCTTCTTTAATTTTCGATCGCCCGTCCTTCCCATTCCCGGCGTATCTAGCCCCTTCATCTCCATTCGATTCACTCTCCTCCGCGATACAACCGAGTGGATAACGTATAGCGGGCGGAATTAAATTTCGCCTCGGAGTGCTTGGGTTCTTGTTAAGATGAATTGAGAAAAACCAGCTCGTTGGGAAAGTCTCACAATTTCACTCGGATTGGAGCAATGTTTATAAAGTGTAACGTCACAGGCCAAAAATGGAGATTCCCCTTTAATCATTTGCCAGCTCCAAGTACAGAGGAGTCCAGGAAAGCGGCATCGCAATTGGCAAGTTAATGGTCGATAGAAGAAACAAGAAAGAATTACTGTATAGGTAGTGTATAGTAAGTGGGACTCCTTAATTCCACGGCAGAGTCTACCTCGATCTATCGTTCCTTCCCTCGGACTCGGTCAGCCATCGCAGCTTCCAACCCCAGCTTACGCGCGCCCCGTGGGATATCGTGGGCGAAACGAAGTTAGGGGGAAAATTCCGAGGCCGCCACGCTCCGGGAAAAGTAAGAAGAGGCGTGCGTGGCTGTTTAACCAAGGGGGTGGATAAATTTTATGCTGAGACCGTGAAACGTGTTTCATCTGGGGAACGAGAAGGAAGATCTTCGGATGGCGGTCGGAGCACAGGAGGGGAAAGAAAACGAGCCGTGGTTGGTAAAGAAGAAGACTGTGCTCAGACCGAGTGAAAATATTTCCACCGTAACTCAAGCCATACTTGAAAAACGTTTCCTCCTATATCGTTAGAAATTTCTCCCCCCGAATGGAGCAGCCCTTGCACGGCGTTCGATGAGAATATGAAACCCTGAAGGGTCGTTGTTTCGCGAGGAGGAATTCTATATCTTCAGTGGCGGATTTGAGGAAAAAGGCCCAGGCGGCAAACGTTCCGAGGGGCCCATTTTTGGAGAAAGATGAAGAGACAATTTACTAAAAACGGGATAAGTATAGTAGCACAGAAAAGAAATATAGTGTTTGGTTAAAATCGCAATTTTTTTATGTTGGGGCCGTTGGGGCCTTCTGGGCAGGGGCCCATTTTTCGGGAAAATGAAGAGGTAGTTTAATGAAAACGGCTCAAGTGTAGTAGTACGAAAAAATGTAGTGTTTGGACTCCTATACCTAATCATAACTGTATTTGGTTATGGAAAAAGGCCCAGGCGGCAAACGTTCCGAGGCGCCCATTTTTGGAGAAAAATGAAGAGACAATTTACTAAAAACGGGATAAGTATAGTAGCACAGAAAAGAAATATAGTGTTTGGTTGAAATCGCAATTTTTTTATGTTGGGGCCGTTGGGGGCCTTCCGGGCAGGGGCCCATTTTTCGGGAAAATGAAGAGGTAGTTTAATGAAAACGGCTCAAGTGTAGTAGTACGAAAAAATGTAGTGTTTGGACTCCGATACCTAATCATAACTGTATTTGGTTATGGGGCCCTACCGGGGCCTTGTGCGCGGGGGCCTAGGCGGCAACTGCTCATCAGCCACCCTGTTAAATCCGCCACTGTATGTCTTCAAACAATGCTCGCTCGATTGATAAATTGATTAACCCCCTGGCCGTCAGCGACTGGATCACGTAAGTCACTGTGAGTAATGTTAGACTCTCGTAAATCCTGCTGCAAAACGATCCACCCTGAGCCGCAGGAGGGTATTTTCCAATCGTACGGAACGCGCCGTGGAGGCAGTACATCTTAACCAGAACGGCACGCACACGCAATCCGGCGGATTAAAGCGCGAATTCGAACGATCGTGGAAAAGTTCGCGGGGGTTCGGGTGCGGATACCCTTCTCTCGGCTCGTTTGGGACGCAGCGAATTAGGAGGGATCCTCTCGAATGGAAGGAACTGCCGAGTTTCGGCGTAGCCGACCATAAAGCGAGGCGGGAAGGGAGAGACTTTGGCTGTTGCCAACTCTAATAAGAACAACCAATACGTTGATTGCTGTCGGGGATTTGCTGGTATAACTCCCGCGCCGCGGTTCGCAAAACACAATGCCGGGGCGAGCCTCCCTTCGGTCACCCCCGGGTCCTCTTTCGCCCCCCCAATCGCGAGAGATCGCGCACGCCAAAACCGGATCATACGCGGGGCCAATCAAATCAAAGTAAGTGAATTGCTCGGGAACATGAAGGACCTTCGCAGAAGCTCCTCGTGCCCTGTAGGCTTACGCCGTTACCCGCCAACCCCTGCCGCGTCCGCGAGCCTCTCGGTTTCGAAGACTGTTACTGATGGCCGCATCAATCGGAACCCCGGCGTTTCTTGTTACGTTGATTCAACCACCCCGGGCTGAATTTAAACGCGGCCAATTTAGTTACCGTCTTCGGGTATATATCTCCTCCCCTCCTCCCTCAAAGACGAACGGTGATGCAACACCAATTACCACGTTTGCTTTGCTGTTTCTGAATCAACTTGATCTATCGGCTTCGGGCCAGCCGTAGGTATACGCGACGGAAGAGACACGGAGAGTACCTCGGTGCGGGATCAAGCCGTATGTTAATTCGATACCCTCGTGATTTAAACCCAAAGTGCCCCTCGCCATTCGTTGCAGAGACACGTTTAATCGGCTCCTTGGATTTACTTGACACTGTTGTTTAACTTCACTAATTACAGGGTGTTTTAGAGCTGTAGGTACAAGCTTAACTATGCCAGGCAACAGAGCTGACATGAGATAGCACTTTATCCTGCATTGCGCGCTGCTGTACGACCTGCTCGAGCAACCATGGGACTAATCTGTACACCTACGTTTACTAAGAGTTTCTTAATCTGTCTGGCGAGTTCCAGCGACCAAGCACCTATAGTTGAGGAACACCCAGTATGCACTGGTGGCTCGGCTGGGCTGGACCAGCGGGTCCATCCAGAGATTCTTCACCGGAAGGAGAGCAAGTTGGCCGCATAAATCGTGAACGCAATTAGAAGGCCTTTCGCTGTCCGGCCCTCGAAACACGAGAGAGAGAGGTGGCGCGGGAGGGGCCAAGAAGCGAGCCGTCGTGAAACGCCGGGTCCTGTTCACGTGTCGTAAGTTCTGGTGGCTTCCGGTGTGTCCCTCCGAAAACGTGAACGCTCACGGCCGCCGGCAGCGAACTCTGTTTGCGAGGCACGGGAGTCCCGGAGACACTCGGTATGAGAAACGCGTAGCTACGCAGCAAGATCGTAGCTCAACGCGGGGTACACCCTCCTCCAGCCTTGCCAAGGTAGGTAATCCTCTCGGGGGCGTGAGTTACTGCCTGGCGTCCCTCGCGCTCTCTACTCTCTTCTGTCCCACCTTCTTCTTCTACTTCGCCCCATCGGACCCGTCATCTCTCCGTCTCTTTTTCCCCGGCCTGCCTCCGTTCCTCTCCTTTCCCACGTCAACCCTCGACCTTCTCGTCTCCACCTACTATTCTTGCCGCGCTCTTTTCCTCGGGCAGGGGCTGCTGTGTGTGCCGCCGCTATCACGGGGGGGAAAGTTTGAGGACGACTGGTGGCTGGCTCCGCGAACGCGAGCCCAGCGAGGAAGAGAGGGTGGCGGAACGTACGCGCCGCGCCACAGCTGGAGAGCATTAGTCAACTGTAATTAATAAGTTATGTACAACGGAGGCTAACGAACACCGGCCGCGCGACGTGCCGACGCTGTTATCTCTCTTTCGGGGGAGGAGAAAGAGAGCCGGGATTCGCTTTCAGGGCGCGACAACGGAAGCCTCCGACGACCATAAATACAGGCGCGGTAAACCCTTGTAACGTGAATAAACCGGGGGTGTTCGCTCGGAAATAAGGAACAGCCGGAACATGTACTACTCATGCGTCTCCCCGCTGCCTCGCGCTACCGATCATCAGGCGCGCTCCTCTCGATCATTCCCACTGCGTTTCAAGGGTAGGTACCTAGATACTCCGCGGATTCTGCGGCTCATTATTTGGTTGGGGCGACAAGGATGGAGTTTTTAGCGTGGGATAGAGGTGACACGTAGCAGACTGGACCCATCGATTAATTAATCACTTAGTTAAGGGGATAGAACACTGCGACGGTTGGAGGAAAAACCGGCCCAGCAAGACTTCTTTGAGGAGGAGGAAGGTGTTCTCTATGGGCCACGCGTGGCAGATTAGTTGTAAGTAGAGTTTTCTTCAGTAGAACTGTTTGCACAACTTTAAACGCGATTTAGAAAATAGTTGCTACAATATCTCAATTTCTATTAGTCCAATTGGGCCCATCTTGTGCACACATCCTCAGCAGATGTGTAGCTATCGTCCCTAGCAGAATTATGCCAAAATATTTTTATTTCTAATTGTATTAGCTGATGAAATTAGAAATTTCAATCCAAATCTGCTACCTGCGATAGTAGAACACCCCTTAATTGACTGAATCTCAGCGCCAGACAGATGAAGAAATACAGAGAGCTCAGCGAAACCAGAAGCAGCATCAGATACCAAGCCGATCTCGTCAGTGGAAGGTTTAATATCCGTTCGAAAGAGGTTGCCAACTGGCAGCAGGAAGTGGACCGAGCGCGGAAAGACCGCGAGATTGGTTCGCGTGGCAGAACAGAGGAAACGCAGGTGATCGAACGAGACACGGAACTGACTGTCGATAAACGGCAATGAATAGCTTAGATATCGAACGTTAGCCCAGAGTTGCCGTGAGGCTCCCACGGCTAAAAGAGGGATCTCGTTATTCCGCGCCGTCCGAGGCGTACGTTCCCTCTAGACCCTAGCCTATCGAGGTAAACTCGTCGTTACGCGGTGCAATCGCGATCGGGCGAAACGGCGCTGGATGCGAAAGGGTAGAGGGTGGGGTGGGCGGACGGGGGGGAAGGGCGCGGGGAGAAGTTACGCGACGCGGACAAGAATGTCGCCGGCAGCCAGCAGCAGGATATACCATAAGAAGAACGAATGGAGCATTCGAGAATAAGATATCGGCTTTACGTGCAGCCACTTTTGAATAAGCGTGCTGCTGCCGCGCCGTGGCCGCGGGCAAGGTGGCGACTTTGCTCCCACGCGCGAAACGCCGCCATACACGGCCAAGAATAAAGGGGTTTACTCGTTCCTCCCCGCCTGGGCTACATAGACCGCCTTAATACCGAACCGTATTGCTTGTCCCGGTGATTACCAGGGCTTGTTCCACCGTTTCTGTATAATGCGGTATCCGCGAAGTCCCCCGGCTCGATATCTGTAACCGCATCGATATAATAACTCGCTCAAAAACGATGGGCGTGGACGCGTATACATCGCCGTCCCGAGATGGATCGTCCGTCCAAGGGAAACGAGAGCGAGCCAACCGACGTCGTCGTCTCTGCCGCGAACACGTTGCCGCCGCGTTTTTGCATACATACTCTTGAAAATTGCGCCCCGCGCGCGGTTAACATGCCCGGCCCTTTATAATTTGCCACGATACTTTGTTGCTCCTGACTCGTTCCTCGTCGCCGTCGCAATTACGTTCTTTCCTTGAGAGCGATCGAGCCGGCCGGGCTGCCTCGAGGACGCGTTTTTCTGTTTGCACGCCGCAGCGACAACGATCCGTAATAGCGCGGCGAACGATTAGCCAGCGGCCGGGAATTAGTAGTCCGGTCGAGTCCGCCTGGGGAACGTTGACGAAATCGCGCGAAGGTCGGCCGTGGCTCACGTCCTCGTGCATCAATCAGTAGTCAAGCCTAACTATTCCGTGGTACCGGTATTCGTGCAGACGGCGGCCACCTCATTTAAATGTACAGCATTATTTGCTGCGCCGCGTTGAATGATATCCCCCAAAGGTCGAGGCACGCGAGGAGGAAACGAGCAGCTGCGCTTCGAACTCACTCGCGTTCTGTGCCTTGGGCCGAACAAACGCCACGAATTCCTCTGCAATTGCCAAGAGAACTGTTGGCATCTATTTACCCGCCCTCCTTGCTACGTCGATCTTTGCTAGGCGACCGATAACCTTACGATGACTAACGCTCAATTGCCAGTCTACCTACATGCTCCTATCTCTGAGGATACGTCTCTTCTATGCCAATACGTGATGCACGTTAAACGTCACTATGACGATTAACACTCCTTCCTCAGAAACACTGAATTTCTTCTGGACCCCTGAACATGTGCATTCTGAATGTTTTCAGAGAACTGCTACGAGCACCGCTCGGGGAACTCGTTCCTTTTCAATATGGCGAGTAACGATCGGCAATCAGACATCATTTCACAAGACGTTACCGTAACGTAAAGTTCAAATGTCGTAAAGACGACATTTCACGCGCTCCAACGCAATATCCTACTCTGAACGTCTTCCTCCAACCTGCCGGAGTCCTGAAAAGGAGCTGAATAGACTGGACCCGGGGCCGTAACGTGTTCCACGACGACGTCCCTCGGTGGCGATATTAAAAATATTCGCAAGCTGTCGATGCCGAGTGGCCGAAAGAGACCGCGTCGACAGGATCGCGTGTACCGTCCAGAAATTTAATTAACGCGTACACGCGAGTCTGAGGGGTAGACGTGGCGCGGCGTCGCGCGCGGCCATGCCCGGGGACGACGCGACATCTACCTGGTAGGCAGAGGCAAGAGACAAGGTGGCTCTTCTACAACGAGCCAGCTGCTGCTCGCGGTAACTGTAATAATTATGCAAAGACCGAACGCAACGGTGCATCGTGAGCCAGACCAGGGAGCGAGCAAGGGAGCAAGGGAGCCGGAGCCAAAGGGGACGAAGAAGGAGGACGTTCCAAGGAACGGAGCGCAAAAGGAGCAGCGCGAGACAAGATGGTGGAGGAGATGGCATGCAAAAGAGGCTTCGTAGGTAAGCGAACCGAGCCGGTTGTAAGGCGACACCTCGCGGCTCCATATATCTTTCTCTTTCTTTCTCCCCTGATCTCTGTTCCCCCCTCGAGCAGTCCACCTCGCACCGCGTCGCGAACCTCCTTCCTCCTCGTCCTTCTCTTCCGTCGAACATTTCCACCTATCCCTCTCGCCTTTTCGCCACGCCACTTTGCCCAAAGAAAACTTTCCCCTGTTACCCTCTCAAGAGCTTCCTCCAGACTCCGGCACCACGGCGGCCATTCGTCGCGCGCTGATTTCTTTGAAAAGTAACGGGCGGACTCGAGCTTTCGCTCCTCAGGTGGTCCCTGGCAGAAGAAATGCAGATTTAATGGGCGCACGGCTTTTGAGTCTCGGGTATGTCGCGATGCAAAAGGTTCCTTCGGAGCTTCTCTTTGAATCCCTGAGATCCTGCGTCACCAAAGAGACCACCAAGCTTTCTACTGTACAGCTAGATTCCAAACCAACGGAGACCAAAAGGGGTAGATCAATGGACCAACCCAGGCAAAGAGCTTTCCTTGGTTTTGGGAGCCACTTATCTTCCCCCGTGATGAATTAACCTGCGCGCCATATATCCCGAAATGCCCGGAGTGGATGCAAATACGCGGGTATAAGAGGCCGTCCGAAAACAAGAAAGAGCCACGGTCTGAAGACGGGTGAAAAGACGAAAAAGTACGGGCTCTTGGGCGAGGACGGGGGTTGAGGGAGGAGGGTTGGCGGAGTTTGATACAGGTGGGTAACCCCGCGACACCCTCTAACGAAACGGATCGTCTGTCTTACTTACATCGGCTGGCATCTATAAACTCACGCGGTTGGTACACGCATACGAAGGCCAGCACGCGTGTATATCCCCCATCGGACGTGCTAGGGGGGACGCGCGCGGTTACCAGCGGGCAACCGACCCACCAACCACCCATATATCTGCGTCCTAAAAGGAATTCCAGAATATATTTTACATATGCTTTATTGCCGCCTTATTTCCAACTCTATGGGCACAGACCTCGAGCAGAGACCACGGGGGAGACAGAGAACGAGGGAAGAGGAGAGGGACAGCGATGCACGCGCGTACTCCGTGGCTCACAAAGGATGGCGCGGCGGGGCTTGCCACACGCTATGTTTTTCTCTGCGTTTTCGTGCGCCCGTCGCGAACGGGATGATTACCCGTCCAGACGGAAAAACGCAACTCTGATATGCGACTTTTTTCGCCGGGCCGGCTCACAAGCACCGCGAGCAAGACCGACAGGTGCAAGCAGTGGCTTCGGAGGTTCAACAATCGCGAGTATGCGAGCAATTCTTCGGTCCTCGTTAACTTTATGATTGACGTCCTGATGATGCCTTTTTAACAATGTTCTTCTGTTCTTAGATTCAAAGTATCAATGTCCAATAGCTAAGTGTCGCAAAATCTTGTTTATAGTTCATGGTCTGATGTCATCGAAAGAAGACTGGTACTTTGCCTATTAAATTCAGGTTACGAATACTACTCAGTTGCAGTAATTTATAAACCGTGATTGCTCGCTGGGAATACTCAGCGACTCGATAATAAATTACCTACTCTGAATTAAACCGTGTAGTGTATCGCGATATTTCATTACAGGAATGCTGAGATTACTTTATATATTGGCGAGCGAAAAATACATGATCGATAGCGCGGATTTGCCAGTAAAGTTCAGTAGAAGAGCAGAAGACATGGAACGTCGACGGCACGTATTGCGTAAACCCGAGGAACCCGTAATTTTCAAAAGGTTACAATGTATCGATAGATCATCCGGGCGATCCGCGGAGGGCACACACGCCGGCTAGTTCCTCGGTAGCACGTCGTAGACTTATAACAGGGTAGAGGACGCATAAATGTATAATGCATGCCCCTGCGCGACTGCATTCCGCAGTAATGACTTAACTTGTACCAGTTAACAAGTACCGGGGAGGGCTAGATGATTCGATAATTTGCAAGCCGGAGCTGTGATTTGCCATCGTTTTATCCACCCGCCACGACTCTCAGCGCCGATTCGTTGAATGCAAATCGATGATTCCACGTCTCATCGCTTGGGTATACCGAGTGTTCCGTCGCTTAACGTTTTTTTAACGCTTTATCCGAGCACCCCTGGCTGGGCAACTTCACCAGTCGACCGGCCACGAAGCCCGCCATGCTGTTGAACTTCGCCGGCGGACCAATCGGGCCCCAAAACTTCGCATAATACAGCCGAATTATTTATAAGATTCGGTGAACGGCCCACGGTCGCTTTCGTGCTAATAATAATAGGGACAGAGAAGCGGAGATAGCGGTAGCGATTACTGACTCGGTTCCCTTTGGATAATGACTTAACTTGGCCTGGCGCGGGTCGCAAGAAAGCTGGGACCGCGGTGCAAAACGGAATCGAACTATTCGATAATTCGCGAGGGAATACGGATTACGAAACCGCCGTGGTACCCGGAATGAAGGCGCGGAGGGGGTCCGGGGCGAAGCGTGGGTCTTGGGTACTCCAAGTTCGACGGGCCCCGACGGGGGGCCCCCCACCAGCAAGTGTACAAGCGGTCCGGAACGGTGGGGAGAGCCGGTTTCAACGACCAGAGACGCCATCACGTTTAACGGCAAGAAACTATGATTACCGTGAGGCCCACCGAACTCTCGTTTCGGTCGGGAGGTGCGCGCGCCTCCTCGAAAGTCGGGCCCAGCGACGTCCCGTGGCCGTTCAATTATCGATTCGAATCCACCACCCCTAGCGCTGCCCCGCGAGAGCAGGATTCTCGGGCCCCGCGAGGCGCAAACCGTGCCGGATACTATGTATTCGGGGGTAATAGTGGGAATAAGGGGTGGAGCGGAATAATGGCGAACCGAATATTCACCGGCCCGGGTGCATAAACGTGCATGCAAAAATCTTGTGGCGAACGGTCGGCTCGAAAAACCTGGGGCGTGTGAATAAATTATGAAAAGCAAGCTCGTTCACGGCGAATTTCGGCACGTTTGAAAATTGCACGATGGGGTATCGTAAAAAAAAAAACGATAAGCGAAAAATGCTAAACATATGATGAAAATACCGAAAGGAAGCCATTGTATTTTAACAGATAAGTCGTCAGTAGAAATCAATTGGGAAGCACGCGTTTTTGGTTTAGAGCTATGAAATCGACCACGTAGTGCGTGGATCTTATTTTGTGTACTAAAAAGACTTACTATAATAAATATAAGTATATTTAAAAACGGTAAGTTAATTATTTTTGTTACATTATAATCTCCAGCCTATTTACTTTCATGGACAATATTAAAAATTGCAATATCTTTTTATTTGTTGTACTAATAACACCAGTCTCAGGAAAACGATGGTTTGAGGCAAGATGGGGTCCTTGATACGGGGGATGATGGGGTACTATGGTTGTTCATGTGAGGCTGAACAACGCCATCATTCTGTATTATAATTTAAGGATGTATCGGACGTACAATATTAGACAAAAGTATATGAAATTTGAAATACTTGAATATCTACGTCTTACGCATAGTAAATCTAGACGTAAGGAACTCGAACGACAGTTGGAGTGTTATTTTTGCTCCTAGAAAGGTATTCTTCACTTTATAAATGCAATTTTCTGAAGTCGAATTTTCGTTAGTTTTAGTTCAGATTTGAAAATGCAAAGAACATATAAGAAAAATACTAAGTTATGAAGTTATGAAGTAAGCTATGAAACACTAACTTTCTATTACAGTTTGATAACTTTAAATTTTTATTTATTATTGCTCAAATAATGTACCATAAACTAAATTATTAACTTGTAATTATATATTGATTCATAAGAACTTAAATTAAAGGTACCTATAATTATCAATTTTTTCGCATTTTTGCTTAGCTTCCCTATTATGTCCCTCTTTCCCTACGATGTGTGGTCGATGGGGCCCCGCTTTAAATTTTCCATTTTAATGGGCGAAAACTGATGCAGATCGATACCTACGTGTTTTAATTCCTCAGTGGGACAATTCGTTTCTCTCCTTGCTCCATGGGAACCGCGCTATCTCCAGGCATCATCAGCGAAGTAAGAAATCGGATTCGGTTTCATTATTCAATGCTCTCGGGGTGGTGGTTTTCAGTGGTCGCGTGGGCCGCGAGCAGAGCAGAAGGACAGAAGAAGGAGGGGGCGTGATTATTCCGTGGCGCGAAAATAATAATGAACTCGAATAAATCAGGAAAGTTGGAGGGAACTAGTTCTCCGCAGCTACTCCATTCACGATATCCGCGCGCCGCGATATGCGAGCCGGCTGCCAAAAATGTCCCTCGGCCGACAACTTTCCTGGCTCGTTCGAAAACCCTGGGAATCCGGTCTGCGCGACACCGATTAGTCTCCCCGCAACGTTGCAACGTGTTCCGGCGACGTTAGTCTCCCCCGCCTCCCCTATCCACCACCCCCCGAGCGATTTTCACGAGGCGAAACGGAGCCAGAGGTTCGCTGGAACAATTGGTCTTTTTCGGCAGATAGAACACGCCCGCGCGCCCGGGCTTGTCTGGCTTTCCGGGGATCCCTCGACGTCTCCGGACTCCGGGCCCAGCGGCGGGAGTAGAATGGAAGTAGGTAACCTTTGGGATCTGGACGTGATATATTGCGGCGAACCGATCTACAATCTGCCCGTCGAGTGATATAGACGCCGGGGCGCGGGATGTTGTATGCAAATCGGGAATCAGGAAGCAAAAGGAAGCCTTATGAAAATGGAATTTTTAACCCGGCCAGGTGTAAACCCGTGGAAATAGCCAAAATACCAGGTTCCCCGGTTGCACTGGGACCTAAGCCACCTGTGCCTTTCATGTCACCTCTATCCCCCCCTTTTCTTCGCTGAATTTACGAGCCTCCTCCGAATCCAGCCGAGGAACAGTGTCCGCTGGATTAGTAGTCGGAGCGGTGGACCTAGACCCGGGAGCCGCGAAGAAAGGATCCCCGGATGGAAACTGTTGTTCGCGCTTCTTCTGGTTCGCCGTGATTTCTTGAAACAGGAGGAAGAGACACGGAAAGGGATTGGCCGTTCGGATGGTTACGTAGTTACAGGTTGGTCAGACTCGCGGTTAAGATGGACGAGGCGGCGCGGTGCGAGATCTTATCCGAGCGCAGCAGCGGCCACTGTATCATCCACTTTGAATAGGGCTTCGCTTCACTCCCTATATTATACCTATAGGCACTAACCTTCTACCTATGCCCGGTTCGCTGGCTCGTCCACCAGCCACGGCGCGTATAGCGTGGCCTCCCAAAGCGAGAGAAGCATGCGGGACGAACGATGACGACGGGAGAGGGACGGAACTAGGGGGGACGGGACGGATTAGAGGGAGATCGAGGTGCGCGATGTATAAGTGCGTTTATACGGCAGAAACCTTGCTAAGCACTAAATTACCGCGCGCGACACTGTCATACCGTTACCGCGGCTCGCAGCCCAGCCACCTTGCAACTCACAACTCGCCCTCTACCTGCCCATGACTTACAAGTCGGCGATAGCGCTCGCTACCGCAGTCTTAATCAGCATAAATCATACCGACAATGCGCCACTGACCGGGCGCCTTTGAATCCCGCCACCATCTACGCGAAAATGGGAGCTTCGATCTCATCCGTGGCTATCGATCCAGGTCCAAGACCCTTGGTCTGGCTACCTACAGAGATGGATAGAGAGCTTAGGAAGAGACGTAAGCTTCAGACAGGAATTCAGATCCAATGTGTCTAGAAACCTGAGCTATCGAAGCATCCACAAAGTAGAAAATGGTAACAGCTAGCAAGTTACTTGGGACACCAAAGGGCTCGGGTTTCTTCATACGTCCACCGGGTACCGAGGCCCAGTAGAATGTTCCGAGGAATAAATCCGAAATCAGTAGGCGTCCTTTCAAGTTTCATGAGACACTCGGCGGTGTCGCGGCGCGTGATCCTAAGTGTCATATAATCTTAAAATGGCCGCAGACGGTCGTGCCGAAGAGAAATGCGACTGGATTAGCAAGCGCGCGCCCGTGCGCGCCAAACTTATGGCCCCGCCGTACATCTGCAGCCGCAAGATTGCCCCTTCGCCTTTTCCTCCGAACTCAGATCTCTGGGAGCAACGGGCACACAGCCGCGGGGCTTGCATCGACGATACCGGCCACCCGTAGTCATTACGCGTGAAATCTGAACATTGCAAATGGCCCTTGCCTTCCTCTCCGCCGTTACCTCAGCCCCCATTGCGGAATCCTGTTTTCTGGATAAATCCGAAATTGCAGCCTTTCGATCAGCCGACGTTCCTTCCGCCTTCGCTCGACGGTGCCTCCTCTCTCCGCGAGTAACGATCAATGAAATCTTCGGCGAAAAACGAGCGTTCACCGCGAGGAGTAATATTCCTCGTCGAGGTCACTATTCGAGCATACATTTAGCGATGAATATTCTTCGTGTATTTACTAATTTCTCACTTCTGTCCAACCTTCACTAGTATGCAAATACGATCAACCAGAAGTTGCCGCGCGGTTCTTCTCTTAATGATGGAAATCTTTCGTTAGAACGAGGAAGCCGACGAGGGCCGATAAAGATTCGAAAGCTGAACGAATGGCGCGTCCCGCGAATTATTGCAGGACACGTATCGTTAACGCCCGCGCCATTACTCATAACACCGTCTTGAGATTAGATCGGTGCTCGCCGGGCCACGTCTAGAAAATCATTAATATTGATCAGGCAGATGATTGATAACTTCATTAACACGTAACACGCGCCGATTCAATTAACTCCTTCGCGCAAACGTTCGCCCAGCCGCATGAAAATAATTTACGATTCAAAAGAGCTGGACGCGTTCCTCTTTCTCCTTCACGCTCGAGTCAATTAGCGATAACCTCTCTCCCCGGATTTCTAACGCGAGCTTTCAGCGAACTATCAACGACGCCGTGATCTACCGCCGCCGCTAATTAATCGCCCCCGTAAAAAAAAAAAAACGCGGCGGGTGGGGATTATAGTTTTTCCGCGTCGACGTCCTCCCCTCCCCCCCCCCCCGGGAGGGGGGTCCGCGAATCGTCCGGGGATCGTTTGCATTTTTGCCAGAGAACACCGTAAATCCGATGCCTCGACTTAACGACGTCGGAGCGCCGAGCCTGGTGCGCTATCGCGGAATATTTCTCTTCTTTGCATCTTTTTCGCCCCATCCTCGTGGCGAAAAAATTGCGGCATCTATTCTCCGCTCACGTAGAACGGCGGAGGCGATCGGAGCGTCGACGGACGGAGGGACGGTGGGACGGAGGGAGGGGGGGAGGGAGGGAGGCCCGAGGGCCCGTTCTCCGCGTGTTCGGCCCGGACAAGAAGAGATCCGTACCCGTAATTGTAAACATTGGATTAATGCAAATGCGCGCTTAAAAGCTTAATTGCTTTGATAAAGTATGGCGGTGCATTAAATTCAAATGCATGTAAATTAATTCAAATTTATGAGAAATAGGTGGACGCGGAGGAGCACTTACAGGAAAAGAGGGAAAATAAAAATTAGTCCCCGCGGGGCCGGCCCCCGCGACCAGACTCTTTTTTCATTCTATCCCTCACCTCCGCTGTCTCCCCCCTCGGCGTCCTCACCCCCCCTGCCCCTCCCCCTCCCACCCGCCCGTCACGTCCCAGCAGCCCTGGCTCTCTCCCTCTCGCCCTTCGACCGTTGCGCCCCCCCTCGACGCCCCGCCATTCCCTCTTTTTCACGAACGCGCCATGTTGCCAGCCAGATTGGCCGCTATGCAGGTTTCGCCAATAAATTCCGCCTTCGGCTTTCGTCCGATACACGTCGAATTTTAACGCAGCCGGGATCGTTACCGCGCTGATTAACGATGTCAAAATCAACTGCGCGCGCGGTTTTCTGGGAAACCTACCGTTTCGGAGCGCTGGCCGAGGCTCGCGATCGTTAGCAACGCAGCGAAGAGGGAACAAAAAAAGGGGGGGGGGGCAAGTACAAGCCGCTCGTGGCGGGCAACGTGTTCGCGCCTAAAGTCGAATCGTTCGGCGGAAGAGCTAATTGTAAGTTTCTCGCGAACGCGCCCCCTTTTCGATTCGTCGGCGAATACTCGGATGCTTTGGGAACAGGTGCGGGTAACGCGCGTGGAAATCTGTCTTCCTGAGTTAGGATGAGCGAAGTTAATCCAGTTCGTAAACACCCTCATCGCCGCTGAAGGCGCATAAACAGGCATTGAGGACTAGACCAGGGGGTCTTTGAAGTGTTGAAGGACCTCAGCCTCTGTTTCAAAAAATTAACCCTAAAGGGTTAAAGCACGGCGTTAAAGTACCGGCACCTAGATTCCCTAGACCCCTCTTTTATCTTCCAAAATTTTCTGAATTTTTAGGTTCCAATATTTTTTTTTGCAGAGGTTAAAATGCATCAAACTAATGAATACAGGGTTCAAGTAAATCCATCTTCCTTGAATGAATAAAACTACTATAAACAACTACTAATCTGGTGCAAGCAACGACTTTGGTCCACTTTCAAAGAGAAACTTCCCTCCTACCAGAAATGTATCAAATAAATATAATACGTCCAGCCCTAAAGGGTTAAACACGGGACCATCTCCCCTAAGCGTCTCAATGTGTCCGTAAAACTGCAGCAAATAAAAACGGAAGAACGGGGATTGTTGAGAAATCTGTGGAAAAATCAGGAGCCAGAAGTGTATTTTTACGCGATCAGGCTTATTGACCGGCACGGAGAACGTGGCGGAAGGGAAAGCCTCGGGAAAGCCAGTCACAATAGGAAAATCTTTGGCGCGGCGCGCCACTTCAGGCGGCTGATAGATGGGCGCGTTCCATAACGGCGATAATGGTCGGTGGCCCATCAATTTCGGCCGGGCTTGATTAGATAGGCGCGTTTTATTGCGGCAAAAACTCAACTCTCGCCCCGCCGAAAACCGACCGACACCCACCCTCCGGCCTGCCCCCCCTTCTTCCATCCCCCTCGCCGCGGAGACTTTATCGTAAATAAAATGGAATCGCGAAATATGAGAGCGAGGTGATATTTGCCGGCGCACGGCTGGCAAATACTCACCGCGGGGGTTGTATAAACCAAGCGGAACTATTGTTCTGTCTATGAATCCGGCCGATTGACGGTCAGATGTTGAACCGGTGGATTCAAGCCAGACGAAACTTCGTTTCGTTTCGTTTCGCTGAGCCCCTCCGCGTTACAGGAGGCGAGCACGGGTGCATCGCGAGTGGGATGAACCGCGTGCTTTACGCTTTCTAAATCACGCTGGTGCATCAACGGCAACGGGGCGCGTGGTGGCGGAGATACAGCGCAATCGTAAAATCAGCTAGGCGATGAATTAAACATATTTCGGGCGTCAGGACGAGCTGCTAAAAGCGGTATCGATTCGGCAGGTTGATCGGGCAGTGGCACTCATCGACGTGGCCGTATACAGAGTGTCACTTTAATTGGATCAGTGGATAGGAATTAACCCTTAACTGCTATACTTTTTTTTTTTTTTTTTTCAAATGTAACTGGTATCCTGGGGTCGTGGCAGACCCCAAATAAAAAAAGACACAGAAATTTCTGAAGTTAAGACACTAAATTAATTTTGGGACACAGCGTGAAGATTAAAAAAAGAATCTCACAAATTTTTATCAACTTGGTAAAATTTTGAAGATAGGTCCGATACATCCTTAAAGTGGGGATACTTGTGGGGTTAGTTTCTGCGTCTTTTTATTCCAGCGCTATGTAGGAACGATTGGTTGATTTTTTGCCGTTGCTGTTTCGCTGATTACATGTGTAGACTGAGTGGAATAGGGAACTGGGTCAAACTATTCATATGTGAAGGTAAACAAGCTTGAGCGTAGGAAGGTTGTTGGGAAAAAACGTGTGAAAATAAGGAGCCCAGCCCAGGGTCGAATGGAGTCTGTATCTTTTCTCTCGTTCAGATTCTTCTACCCCCATTGAAGACTTCACGAAGCCTGAGATGGGACATCATAGATGATGTATATACACTACTTAGAGTGGTCCACGACCTAATGGGAATTTTTTTGTATTCTGTATTGCTCCGCACAAGACTTTTTTTGTTTCTTAAACCAAAGGAAGTGTGTATATCAAATAAAGTAAGTAAAAATTTATTTTTTTAAACAAGCCTTTGTATTGTCATCGGAACTACGTATGTGTGCAAAATTTCAAGTCGATCGGACATGTGGAAGTGGATCAAAATTAGCTCCTACAAGATTTCATCGTCACAAACTAACAAACAAACTCACAAGTGAAGCTAAATAAAAGCTTGTAAAATTGGGCCTTATGAAACATATTTACAGGTCGCTACGATTTGCAACATTATTTTACACAATTAAGTGTACATTATTCCTTAAATAGTATAAAAAAAATTTCTTTTTGTGTCAGATATAAAAACGGCTTTCACTAATTCCCCCAAATCTGCAAGAACCTCAGCTGGATAGTTATTAATTGGGAGGAAGACAGAAACTCTTTCCCATGCCCCTAAAAACAATTACCTAATCCTATCGACTTTCAAATATTGTCTGATTAGATAGCACAGATTATTTTAAACAAAAGCAGCCTTGTGGAAAACCTACATTTTATATTTGAAAAAAAGAACCACCCAAATACCACCGCATGTTATAAAGAAGACACCTGAGTAAAAAACTTAACAAACGAGAAACTTCGCGAGGTTCCCACGAAATTGATACACGAAGGCTTTATCGAAACACCGAGGCCCGCGCATCCAGCGCGAACGGGACCCAGCAGGTTTGGGCCACCGGCCGTAGATTAACCGTGAGCGAGCGACTAATAACCACGCATTCGACTTTATTAACGTTCTCTACTAAGATCGACTTAATTCGCGGCCGTGCCGGAGCGTCAATAAAGCCAGCGGTATCTCAATGCATTAAGATTACGCGCGAGAGCCGGTACCTACTCGCTGAGGCGTCCTGGATAAGCGCCGCAATACGCGCTGGCTCGTGCCATTCACTCGCGCAATTTGTAAAACCGAGCAATTTGCCGCGGAACGGTTTTATCTGCGGCTGGAGGATGAATCGATTCGAGCACTGGCCGCACGCGAGCTGCCACGATTCTCGATTCTTCAGAGCCGCAGCGCGGAGCCTACTTAGCCACGAGAGCGAGACTCCTGCCGCTTAAACAGAAGCTGCAGCGCATCATCTATCGCCAATCAAACGGCACAGGCATTTAATTTACCAACGACTTTGCTTCTCGATTCCTAATCGTCGCGGGACAGTAATCACGAGCGGTGCAATCATTTTTATTAACCGTACCTTGACCCCATCCCGACAGAACAGACTTCACCGAAGGTGAGCCTCAGCGAAGTCTGGCCGCCATCGACCGAGGCATCGCGGCGTGGCGGGTACAAACTGCGAGAGGGAAGAAGAAGGTGGAGCGAAGACTGGTACCCTGGGCAAGCGGCAATCTAAAAAGCTACATTATAAGCGCGCATCACGCGTTTACGGCTTATCAACAATTTTCTTTAACGGGGGCCGAGGGGACCGGCCGGCGGAGATACAGAGGGGGGGATCCCCCCAAGGACGATCGGTGCATTTATAGATTGATAATAGCAACATGCACGTGCTACTAGCGCATAAAGGTCGACGCGCAGGTAGTCATTAGGCCGCCCCACGCCCAATACATTAAGTCGTTATGAAGATATCTTTAGCCTTTTCTCGCCGACAGTAGGGGTCTCTAAACACGTTTCAGCCTCACCGGAATAATAGCCGGTGCAGGCCACGTTATCTTCGAAGCAAACAAGGTGTTTTTGCTCCCGGCCTTCTTTTTGCCCTTTTCTGGCCGGTCGATCGCTCGCCAGCCAACTCGTCGCGACCCGATCGTTATTATCGTTTAAGCGAACTTCATTACGTTCAATTCCGCGGGAGGTGGAGGGGTGGGGGGAGAAAAAAAAAAGATATCACTTTTCGAGCGGGAAAACCCCGGGGTGGAGGGCCGGGAGCGTAAAAATCCCTACGGAAGAGGGCTGGTCCCGCGCATTCTATTCATAGACACCGCTACGCCGCTTTTTGCTCTCTCCCGTTGCGCCTGTAATGCGCGCGCTGGCTGGTACCACCTCGTACGCGCCACCCTGCCTCCCCTCGCGACTCGTGTTTTTCAAAAAATCTCGCTGGTAAACAGGATAATAATTTCGCGTACACTGACGCTAAATGTAAAGCGGCGAGGGGAAGGGGGGGGGGGAGGAGGAGGCTAATAAAGAAAAAGTTGTTTAACACTGATTATGGGCATTACTCTCCATTTTCCAAAGCGAAGTCCACTCCCTTCTCTTCCTCCTCCTGCCGCCGCGACGCCACCCCTCTGCTCCCCCCTCCAGCGAGCGACCAGTTTTATATCAGCAATATCGTCGCGAAATCCCGGTAAGACGTGAGCGAGCAGCCCCTTCTCATAGCAATTACTCCCATCCCATCGAGTCGAGTGCGACCCACACCATTCCGCCACTCTTCAACCCTGTTCCTCCACCCCACCCACCCCCCTTCTCTCTTCGCCGACCCAACCCCACCGCGCTGCCGTCCTCTCGAATGCCCAAGTACGCGTACTGCCTAACTAAAAGTCCTTCTCGCAAATTGCAGGTTATTACCGACGTTACGTTTATCGATGCAGCGGTTGCGTTTACGTCGGACCCGCCATTTCTTCCTCCCCGTGGCCCCGCGCCGCTCCTGTGCTCCCAGCTCTCTCGCAGATTACCCCCGACGGACCCCACCCTCCCCCCCTCCTAACTGGCATTCGACATACCTTTCGGCCTCTTTTTACCAGGCCCCCGGGAGACTTTGATTCGCCTCGCGCAAACCCCCAGACTGCTCGCGAATTCATCAACGAACACGGGTAGCTATTAATTCCCGGCGAATCGAAATCGTGGGCTCGTTTCGCTCCAATTACGTGATCGCGGCTTCCTACCACCGGTTAACGGCCGTTTAGGCGGGGGTAACGCGGTGGGTAACGAGGGTTCACTTGTATCCGGCCAGGAGGAAAGACGCGAGCTGCTTAAGGCGAAGATCTCTTCGACGTGGAATTATTGCGACCGCGTGGGCCCCAAAGTCCCTTAAAACAGTGATGAGCAAGGTTTCTTCTGTAGCGGGACAAAAGTGGAAACCTGAAACTCTACGCGGGCTGCAATATTAAATTCCTACTTAAATATTCTAATCGGAGAATTTTAATTTATAGGGTGAATTTGTTACAGAGCTGTTGTTTTCGCCCGGGTACCCGGGTACCCGTGAGACACCCGGGTAGACAAAATTACCCGGGTACCCGTGAGATATCGCTTGAAGTTTGTTCCGTTCATTAGTGATGTTAGCTGAAAATGATCGAAAATCGAAAGACGATCGGCTGTCAAATCGGAATTATCAACTATTTCATTTACTCGGGTGTTTCACGGGTACCCGGGTAATTTTTGTCTACCCGGGTATCTCACGGGTACCCGGGTATTTTTTGTCTACCCGGGTATATCACGGGTACCCGGGTATTTTTTGTCTACCCGGGTATCTCACGGGTACCCGGGTAATTTTTGTCTACCCGGGTATCTCACGGGTACCCCGGTAATTTTTGTCTACCCGGGTATCTCACGGGTACCCGGGTAATTTGTATCTACCCGGGTATCTCACGGGTACCCGGGTACCCGGCTTGTCGGGTAGTAACAGCTCTAATTCATTATTCCCGATATAGATTTACAATTGAACCAATAATTGCGGGCCGCAGGTCAGTGACTGTAGTAGCTTGGAATTCTGAATGAAGCTCAGCCTTAGTTTGAATTATAAATAGATTCTAACTCGATCACATCCCACGACCTCTGAGCCAACGAAAAATGCCCAACCGATACAAAGCAAGAGCTTCACAGAGGATCGCATCCTGGATCCTCGAGCACCGCGAAACTTCAAACGAGTAGATCCTCCGCGGCCGCTTTACCGCAGAGACATCCCGTGTGCCTATGTCGCGAAGAGATGAAACACCGTGGACCGCGCGCGCGTTCCCGTCGTTTTATATTCCTCCGCTAGGCGGATGCAAAAAATACGATCGGGGCCCGTGGACTTAGCCATGGGTATGTCGTCCCGGGGCCAGGACGTTCAGCAGGATAGACTTCTCGCTGCCGCGATGAAGACCTGGCGAAGTGAACCGGGGGAGAGGGCATCGACGGCACGAAGGGAAGGAAGAAGATCGCAGGGGAGGAAGAGGGATCTCGGCTGGCAGCCAGGGGCAATGATGAGAAGGCGAGCGGGAAGGAAGATCGCAGGGAGAGGTAAAGGATCCAGAGACGGCCACGAGGAGGATGAAGAGGACCAAGAGGAGAAGAAGGGGGGTGTCGGGGGGAGAGGGAGGGGGAGAGGGACGCGGAGGGCCAGGGGGAGTGAAAGAGTGAAGCGTGTACGAAGAAGAAATGGGTGGAAGGCCAAGCGAGGGGATCAGGAGGGGGGATATCAAGAGCGGACCTCCCAAGTTGCGGTGAGATGGCGGATCATCATCATCGTCGCATCATCCGTGAGCCGAATAATATCGTCGGCGGTTCGTTATTAAGCATACGATGTAAGCGGCATGCCACTGGTACTCGCGTTAAAAAATTACCGATCGGCAGTATCGAAAATTCCTACTTGCGCGGCCCGATCGACTTTTTAGATGCAATTTGCCGGCGGTCGACTTTTTGGACGTTTTCTCGCCCCGGCCAACGGCGAGATCGCCCGGATACCGAGACTCGTGTCGATCGTATAATTAGTTGGTAAAAAGAAGCTCTCGATGCGGGCAAGGCTCCTACCATCCGTCCTCCCGAGCGGCAATCAAGCATTTATACGCTACTACATTCGACGGCGTTCGCTTTTTCTTTTTTTTGCCAAGGTGCCGTTCTCCGAAATCTCTGTTTCGCGGATTACGTAGGCAACAATCGATCCACGGTCGCGGCCGTCGAGTTGTCTACGCTGGCCGGGCATAAATCAACAGACGGCCCGCGAAAAAAGTGACCACCGGTTTGCCGAAAGAAACGCTCAAGATCCCGCAAAACATCGCGGGCAAAGACGCCTAATGATCGCCGACGATTTGCTAACCGCGAGACGATTCCACTGGACCGAAGCCAGCGGGCGAAAAAGCTACGACGGAGGAGCAACTATCCAGACGCTGGCTGGCAGAAGAAATCTGGGAAGAAGTCGGGCGAAATAATGGGCGAAATCATTCGGAACGCTCCGTTTAATAAAGCCGTTCGTAAGTAATTCCGAGGCGAAGGATAGAGGCTAGCGCGCCCGCGCACGCTCGACGGATGATATTGGACCAACAGATATTAATTTCGGGGATGTACGGGACATTTAAAGGCCGGGGGGACGCTGATCCCCAGGCGTGTAAGGGGAAGATAAGGCACCCTGTACCCGGCCTGTAATCAATGGCTGGTAAACGAAGTTATAACACAGATGACAAACAAACGCGGCCAGGGTTGCGTCGGCACGGAACTCGTGGATGTGTTGCGAGCCGCTGAAGAGGGCTAATTCGATTCCCTTCGCCAGTTTCATGATACCTAGTAGGAATTAATCGAGACTTTGGTAATTGAATTAAGCATGGAATCTTAGGTTTTTGAACCTTGCGGTATGATAATGAAACGATTAACTGCTTAAATAATGGGAATCAAACTGATATAGGGTAAAGTCACCAGTAGTCGACCACCTTCAGAAAAACATGAAAAATAAGGTTTTTGGAAGTGACGATCTTTTGAACAAAGTACAGTTCTCAAAAAACCTTATTTTTCAGGTTTTTCTGAAAGTGGTCGACTACTGGTGTCTTTATCCTACTGTTATCTAATTTTTGTTATCATTGTATTCCAACGGGGTTATCCCTTTTAAATAAATAAATAAATAATCAGAAAGGGAGTAAAATAGGGAGTCTAAGATATGTAAATGATAGAAATCCAAATTGAATCGAAATCGGTGGCAGCTGGATTAGTTTAAATAAAATTATCCAGGTTCAGAAATTATTCAGAATCGTTGAATCGCGAAGGAATCGTCTTGCTTCGTTGAAAAGCGAATAGATCAAATTCTCCAACGACTGTTCGGAGTTCGTCAGAGTGTGGCAGAGGACAAAAGGACCATTGTGCATCATCGGTGGGCCCGATTCGCGGCAGAAATGAACGAAGCAGGGAAAAACGGGGAAAGATAAATGTGAAACGCGCGGCCTGCATATGGCGTGAGAGTGCATAGCGCCAGGCGATGGCACCGGGCGATGCTTTACGAGTTTTTCGAGTAAATTGGCAAATTGTAAGCCGAGTGGGGAAGTAATCAGGGGAATTGTTACGGATGTGGGAGGCTGTTACTGGACCGCCGGTACACGAGTAACCTGATATTCGACCATTCGTTTCTCGACCGCGGGCTCGCCCTTTTTGTAACGGTAACATGGGGTTCCTAGGGGTGGGACCATTATGGACGTCCAGCCAGAATCCCTATGGAACCTGTTTTTCCAATGGAGTCGCCATCGACATCTGCCGCTCGTTTCGCTGGAAATCTTGCCGGCCCGATCGTCTAGCTTTCCCCGAACCGGACATAACAGTTGGAAAACATAATATCGACGGGCCTCTTCCCCTTCGAACCCTCGTAATCCTCATGCGATGTGAAGGCTACTGGAAAATCATAATTATTTCTGATTGATTTAAGAAGGGATGGTATTCAGCCAAAGATCAATTTAGACCGCTCCAAATGCGTAGTAAGGCCCATCAAAGTGTAGATTATTATTTCCAAAATTACATAATATTAACTCACTCACAAAAAAGAGAGTATATTTCTTAAGCCTGAGGGATTTCTCAAATCTACTGCGCAACAGTAGAATTTAAAGACGACTCAATTACGTAACACATTCAGTTTTCTAAAAACTGACGAAGCTCCTTTCACCACGATCTCTTTATTATCGTTCCTTTGTAGCGAAAGAGAATAGGACAGAGCTAAAATATTCTTCGCAAGAATATGAAAGGTAGAAGAGCCAGCGGCGGATGGAAATATGGCGAGCACCCCTTTCGGCTGGCGAGGGCGTTAAATTTTGCATTTTATTTTTGCCGGAGTACGCGGGACCGTCGCGAAACGGAACACAAACGTAAGATCCGATTCGTTATGTACGCGTTCCGGTGTATAAAACCGGTACGATACCAATACCCCCGGTTCGTGCACCTTATGAATAAGCAATAGGCAGTTTCATTGTGGTCTCATCTTTTATTCTTAAATGTTATTCCTGTCGTGACCGACCATTCTATTCCCAAGTGTTATCCCAAAGTCGAATCGCGTCTGCCCTTCCGGCACCATCGAGATATACTTGCCAGTCAATATTAATGTCTTTATTAGCGATCGTGTATCTCTTTCAAGAGGCCCGGACCCCGGGAGCGTGGGAGGATGTAACCGAGCGATGAATCGGCAACCGCGTGAGGCTAATGTAAACAGAGAGGAAAGGAAAAGTGGAGTCAAGAAAGCCGCTGGAGGAGAAGCCGCTGGAATATCCCCGCGTCGAAACTGTACTTTTATACTTTGTCGAACTTTGCCCTCTCCTCTAGCGCCCTCCCCAACATTTACGTACGCGTGCCTCCGTACGTGTGCCCATGTGTAAGCTCCTCCGAGGCAATATCTCTCTTTACCTTGAATAGTTCCGTAACTTTTCAGACGCACATAAAACGAATCGTTCTCTATAAAAAGGAATTCGCTAAAATACGCGGATATCAAGGGGTAGTTCGTACCCTTTTTGGAACGGGATCAGCTTGCTCGGAACCCGGGCTCCTTTTCACCTTAAATATGGGGAGAGACGTACTATGGAGCTTTCGTGCGACCTACGGGGTGTTCTGGAATTCACGATGAACGTTGTAAACGTGTGGTATTAATAGATTAAAGAGTGTATAGAGAAAAACATTGACCCTTTTCTGTTACAAATAGGCACCGCGTTAAAGGGTATCTAAGGTCGGGGCCAGATGTATTGGCCGGTGAGTTTCATGAGGAGTATCCTTCTATTCTCAACGTTTTCTGACTCGTTCTCACCTTGCCAGAAAAAGAGTGCGCCAGGAGTGCTAAGCTCTTGACGTGTAGGTCAAACCGAGTTCTTAGCGTAGAAATACACACCTACATCATTCTTCTATTCTCAACCTTTCTGACTCGCTCTCGTGTTGCCAGAAAAAGAGTGCGCCAGAAGTGCTAAGCTCTTGACGTGTAGGTCAAACCGAGTTCTTAGCGTAGAAGTACATACCTACATCATTCTTCTATTCTCAACGTTTTCTGACTCGCTCTGGCCTTGCCAGAAAAGAAGTGCGCCAGAAGTGGCGGGGATAGCGCCAAGCTCTTGACGCGTAGGCCAAACCGAGCTCTTAGCGTAGAGATACATACATCAGAATAGGTGCGCGTTAGCTGCGAAAACGAATTCACCGGCCAATATACCTGGCCCCGACCTTAATAGCAAAGTATGATCTCCTCTTTGCTTTTGTTTCTCGGATCGGTATAAGTGTTGCCGAGGGATTCGGGATTGTTGCCGGGGTAGGTGAAAATAAAAGCGTTTATCGAGTGGAAGGTTTAGCGCGGGTAGAGCGACAAGGAGGAAGATACGTATAAATACGCAAACGCTTCACGTATGATCATATTGTGCCCATTAACATGGCGAAAAGTTGCTCTCGGTGCCTGGAAAGCAAGGGAGCAGCAACCACGAAGCCTTTAAGCCGCGGCACGGGAAGTTTCCCCACTGATCCTCCAGCGCGAGGTGAGTTTAAGCCCCGGGATTCCGGAGTTACTGCCATCATGGCACACCATGCACCAACGCCCATAGATATAAGTATAGCCTCTGGCATAGCACCGTCGACTGTACTCGTAGCCAGTGTCTACCGTCCTATTTCGGCCTGCTCTATCTCTCTCTCTCTCTCTCTCTCTGTCCCTTCGCCGGAGCCCACCCCCTGCTTTCAACCCCCACCCCCGTAGGCGGCTTCAACCCTCCTCCCTCGTCGCGATCCGAACGTTCTACCCTCTCCTCTGATTCTCCGTCCAGCTCGCTCCCGCCTCTACCTTTTCATTGTCCGCTCTCTCTCTGGCCGTTGAGTCGTGCAACCGCGATCTAGTGCATCCCTATCGCAACAACGATCGTTCTCCGGGGCTACCGTAGCTGATATTTATGGCGGTGCCGGCGATGGCGATGTTGAAGTAGTTAAATTGCTGATAATAAATGCGAATCCGCGGCAACCGGCCGCCGGAATGACATCCAATCTAAAGCCCTGTCCCCGGGTGCGATCCTACACGGACGGTCAATGCTTGAGGTTTCAATCCCGTCGCCCGGAAACGTGCGGCTCGGTTCGCTGACCGATCTTCCCGCCTGCCAATGTTGTCACGCGTACAGAAAGTTTTCCCGCGGATCCGATGGAAAACCGGTGAGCGGTCCCGATTACACCGGTGAGCCAAAACTTCTACCCAACTACCAACTCTGTCTATAGAAGCTGGTAGAACTTTCTCTCGCAATCCGATCACACCCCCGGTAGACCATCGAACTTGGGACACTCTTGCTGCTCCAGTATCGGGCGCCGAAAATTCAGCGAATTCAATTGAGAGATCGTGTACCGAGAGTTGTGCTGGGGGAAGGGATCGACGGGGCGGGTGCGACACCAGTCGCCACCGTCGTTATGATATTGTTGCTGGATTCCTCGCGTCGGGGAGGGCCGAGAGGTCACCGACGAAGGGGGATGCCATTATCGCGGTCAAATGGGGTCACTCCAATTACACGAAGCGTCGTTAGGGTTTTACAACCGGGCCCGATCCACTCGCGTCGCTGGACGTCACGGGGTTTTCGACCTCCAACCCCCCACCTCGGTCGATATAACAGCGTTATATCGGCGTAAAGAGAATTAAAAGTTCTTCTGGGAGGTCGCGTTCGAATTAACGCCAACTTTTCGTCATTTTCGCACCGCTGAACAGGGTCGAGGGGGGCGCTAATGCGAAGCAATTGCGGTGGGCTCCACCTCAATAATTGGGAACCTTGCAGCGAGAGGGGTGCGACTCGATTTTTTACGGTTTTTGAATTATGACGTGTACTTAATATACGAAAAAAAATTTACATTACTGTTTCGGGGAAATTCAGATTTGACAAATTCGTCAAAAATAAATATAAAAACTTAACCCTTAACTAGTATCCTGGGGTCGGTTATGATCTCAAACACGCAAAGTTCGCTGCAAATTTTTTGGTTGTCCAAGTTTGTAAACTGAATTTCTAATTAATTTTATAAAAATAGTTTAACTTTCCACATTTCTATTATTTTATACATTACCTAAGAAAAAAATATTCATAGAGGTTAAATTACTCTCGACTTTAAAAATTTCTGTGTCCCTTTTTATTTTGAGTCTGCCACGACCCGAATATAGCAGTTACGTTCAAAAAAAGAAAAACAGTATAGCAGTTCTGGGTTAATAACTACTACTTCTTGCGTGAAAATATATATTTTTCAATTAGTTTTCTCTTGAAAATGTCAATTCGAAGCACTAATTTTGTAAAAAGTTTTTTTTCTAATTTCCTCGAACTTGGTAAAGATGGAACCAGCCCCGATCTCGCTGCAAGGTCCTCAATTATATTAAACGTCGCCTGCCAAATACCCGAACAGGAAAGAAACCGTGAACGATTCATATTTTCGCTGAACGAAGATCCGCTTAAATTGACCGAAGCTCGTAGCGCTTGGAATCGCGGCGATTAAGTGCAGCATCGTCTGCAGAAATTCATACGCTGCCGTAATGCAACATGATAATCGAAGATACGTGTACCGCGGTCACGGGGCGAAATTTATCGCGCGATGCTACAGGAAACGGCGATCGATTAAGGAATCGAGGCGTTCGTTCTCGGCCGTGGGAAACGCATGCGCCCCTATTAACATTGCCCCGAATGAACCTGCACAAAACAGCACGGAGAGCAAGTGGCAAATAATCTGATTACATTTGCATAAAACCGTGCAGCAAATACAGTGTTGATACGTGAGCTCTGGCGGGAGGAGAGCGTAGGGGAGCTGGGGGGGGGGGGTGAAAAAAGATAATTCAAAGGAAGGGGTGTCTGGTGAGAGGAGAACGATACGCGGCGACGAAGAAGAGGTTGGGCCGAGGGGTGGAGGAGGGCTGTTTGAAGAAACAAAAAGGGAATGAAAAGGGAGAAGGCGTCGCGACGCCCGGGGCTCGAGTTCCTCGTCGTCCTTTCATTCCCCCGCGAAGTAGAGGGGGTGGGGGGGCGGAGGAGCCAACAAGTCCAACGTGTACGGCGGTGCAACGAATTTTCAGTGGCGGCAGCTTCTTAAGCTTCATGCAAGGCAAATCAACCCTCCCGGAAGGCGAAGTGCTATTCCCGGATTGTGCCAGCACCGACCCTTTTACTTATATTTAAATTTGAAGATGGAAAGGTCGCGCGAGAACGAAATCGTATACACGAACGAACAGGGACAAATGAACGCGCACCCTAATAGAGAAAGAGGGCAGAAGGAGAAAGAGAGGGTGCACGCGCGGAGCAGAGGGCACCGGCGGCGAGGTTTCCTCGGGAGTCGCGCGCCCGTACGAGCGCTGCAAATAACCAAAATGGCTCGCTAATCCAAATGGAATCAGGATACACTTAAACGAATTGCACACTCCGAATAAATCATTGGAAACTGCGGGATTGATTTGCATATCCGGCGAGGCATTACGCCACCGTCAGCCCTGTTCCTGCGGTAACAGGGAGGGCGAACCGTCGCGAGGAGGGGGGGGTCTAAAGTCAGACAAGAGCATTCTCGAGATTGGCTATATTTCAGGCCCGGCCGAAATGCTGGCCGCGTTTGACTGAGCACTCGCGTATGCGCGAGCGGCCGAGCGAACGCCCCCGATGAAATGTAGTAGAAACCGATATCCTCGTTTCAAGGAACGTCCGAGAGTTCATCGTGGCCAGTGACTCGCGTTCGCGCGCAACCCGGGGGAGAAATTTATGCGGTTGATCGCGACCGCGACCTAATTATGTTAATCGCCGTCGAATTTCCGGCAGCTGGATTTATTCCGTCGGGCCTCGCCGCCCCCTCCGCCGCCCCCCGCGCGCACGCGAGAAACATTAGCCCCGGGCTGGTAATTAGAGCGAAATCAAATTGCGGCGGGGAAAGGTTAAGAGAGAGATGGGAATCCTCTTGGGCAATGGCGTGATATGTGGACCAATAAACTGACGTCGAGTCTAATGGTCCGAGTGGCCCGGAGATCGATGCCGCTATTGGATTACCTGCGTCCACGGGTACGTGCGCAACCTACCCCGAAGAAACGCGATCCCTCCCCTGCAACCAGCCAGTAATTTCGATATCGATAAGCAGCCGCGGCGCGTCGTCGACTCGAATTTGAAATTTATCTCGCAGCAACAAGATTACGCGGGGTTCTGCGAGGCGATTCTTATAGCATAGACAGGTGACTCGGAGGCGAATATGGATTCGGTGTCAGAAGTGGGAGCTGGATTTTAGATAACCCAAGTGCAACGTAAATATTTATCGTGCTCCCGGCAGACGCTAACGAGGAGAGGACCATAAGTGGAAACATGATTTTTTAACGAGTCGGGTCTCAAATTGTAGATTTTAACCATCTGTTTAAAATAGTTACATAGTAACTCTGTCACCACATCTGCGGAGCAGAATGGTAAAGTGTAGCAGCGACGTTATTGAGATTTTTTGGAAATATTTGAGTTCTCGAATTTTGATGTTCATTTTAGTGTTAAATACGGTTTTGGTCAGATTAATCCTTCGTGGTGACACCTTCTTATAATCAGAAATTGGTCATTTTTAAGCTACCATTTTCGCCTCTTTGAATCTTTTAATTTTTCAGTAATAATTGTACATTAGTATTTTTCTAGAAATGTAAATTTTGAAAGAATAGTTGTAGAAAAAACGATTTTTTGGTTAAAAGTCACATTTTTAAATTTTAATATTAAGGTAGTTCCTAACCAACTATGTTAATCAAAGTAGAGTTGGGCAATACACGATAAATATAAAGTAGTATGATACTATGGAAATAATAATAATAATTTTTAACATCATGTATATATATTTTAAAAAGTTCAATGTTAACATAAATAATTGTACTACAAAAATATATGGAATATTAAATTGGTTAGCGTAGTGAATTGGAGCAGCAGATCTGACAACGTCACATTCATGCGGAGCGTTTTTTAGAACCAAAATGTCAGATAACTATGCGGTAAATCGATTTTAAACTTTGTACAAGGGTTTCTTGTATTCCAAACTAGTTTTGTACGAAATTTGAAAGAATTCTGTAATATAGTAGATTATTCAGGAACTACCTTAAGGTCTCAAAATTTAGAGAAATATTATCAAAGAAAAAAAATTACCTGGGGTGCGATGTGTTAACCCCATGTGACCAATAAGGGTTAAGAATCTCCCGTTCGCCTAGAACCTACCGCAACCACGTCAAAGAACCACCTGAATCCAGGGGATGATCTTGGAGAAACCCTGAAGATTCCTAGACACGCGCGGGAACGAAAGGCAGCGGGGGTTGGAAAGCGTGGCTGCATTGGCCCGCTCTCCCATAAATAGGATCCTTTTGTGCCACGTTTTTTGTCCGTGCCGTTTCACGAATTCCCGTGCCGAGAGAGGCACGGCGAGAAACGCGTATCGAAAATACGAGTGAAAGTTGCGAAACAATGCAAGGAACGTCGTGCTGTAAGGAGAAAGAACGAGGGGAGGACGGGGCAAAAAACTATGCGGAACAAAGGAGAAAGCTAGTCATAGAGTTTGCCGGGACGGAAAAATATGGTGTCAAGAGGCCCCGGTGAACCTTGACGGCCGACCACCAGGTATTTTCCGTGCCGGTTGGAATGCCTTTCGACGAATGAAGCTGTTATCGAGCTCCGAATTGCTCCCAGAAACGACTGGCGTGTTGTCTACGACCTTAGAATCTAATTCACTCGCGAATGGTGGGGCGAGATTAAAGTGACTCGCAGGTCTGGTAGATTGTACCAATCTACCTGAAATTTCATGAGCTCTACTATGATTCTCTAACTGAATCCCTACACACATCAACTTCTACAGATCTACCATCCATTTCAACCTAAATTTCTACCGCATAATGGTCACAATATGGATGTTTACCATTTTAACTGGGATAGACTTAAACTCAGATGACGTGCCGACCCAAAAAATGTTAGGTAACAGCAGAGAATTGACCAGGGACGGTGGATCCATGTGAACCCATGGCGTTGGAACGGCAGACGGGATTCAGAGAGTCTTGGGAATGGTCAGGGTGAGGTCCGCGGCGAGCGGGATACAATGTACATCATAGAGGGCCGAGGGTCATTCACGGGCGAGTAGAAAGCAGCCCTCTGGCCTCGGGATTTCATTATATCGCGAGTCGCGTCATGGCGCCATTATTCACGCGGCTCCAGTTGCGTGGGCTCGCGGACCGCAAGAGCTACTGTCAGCCGTGCTGAGTTATAAGGGCGTTGCGACGCGCAACTGTTAATGGTCGTTAATCGCGAACGTTCCGGCGAACTTCACGACGACAACGTCCAGCCGTGAGTCATACGTGATTCAAAGCCTGTTCACGAAGGAGAACGATCGGGACGCGCGAATGGACGACGTGCATCGGCAACAATCTTGCGAGCGATCGCTCAATTCCGCGAACGGGAGAAGCCGCTCCGAGGGAGCGCCAGGGTTTTACCCGTCGACGAAATATTTTTTATTCCCCTGGCCGTACCAAGGTTACGCGATTAAAATAATTGCGAACATGGGATTATAATGCGCGTACCGAGTGAATCGACCCATGAGCCATCGCGAGCTCTGGACGCTTAACGCATATCGGTTGCGCGGGAAACAATCATTTCGATAATGCGCAGTCAACATCCCGCTGGCAATTACTTATAACCATTGAAAGCGTATTTTGTAATCTAAGTAAAACGGGGTAATTACACGCCTTCCTGCGATTACATGCAGATTATAATAATACATGGTGGCCAAATCGATGAAAGCCTTTTTGCCTCTGGTGGAGGCAAGGTAGCCCAGGCTTCCCTGAGCCGAAGGATCGCGCGACGGCGGGCATTATGCGCGTCCAGCCAACGATTTCTGCGGACCGTTTATTTATAGAATCACGGAGCCGCGGGCGACCGATCGCAATCGTACAAACGCGGCGTTTACTCCTTATCGCGCGAGGAACGCGCCCATATTTGTATTAGCTCCACGCGCGGACCAGGTGCACCGGTTGTACGTCTCGGGTCCCCGGCAATCGGGATGCGTTTGACGAGCCAAGGGAAATAAATAATCGGGCAAGAGAAGCGCAGCGAGCCGGGGCAACAGAGGCAACAGTAACGGCAGGAGCAAGCAGCCGGATCCCTCTGAAAAGAGCCGGATGGACGTTCCTTCCGAGCGAAACCCAATTAAGAAATGTTTTGTCCGGCTAGCGGGTAGGTAGTGGGCACTGGAGCAAGAAGACGACGACAACGACGGCGACGACGGCGACGAAGAAGAAGAAGAAGGCAGAGAGGAGAATGGAATAAGAGCACGAGAAGGAACGAAGGAGGCCAGGAACGATCGAATATCGCAGCATGAGTCCAAGGGGGATCGAATCCTCGATCGGGGATCGAAGGTAGATACACTCCGGACGAAGAGAGAATAAGCCAGGGGTCCAGGGGTTTCGCATAGGCGGTAGAACGGCAGCTGTTTGAGTGGAGCAAATTAGTAGCCGGCACGTGATTGGTCTGTTGCCGCCCCGTCTATATTGCAATAACCACCGGAGCCACACCGCAATACTTGCCCGACTGGGAAGCCGAAACCCGAGCGCTTTCGGTGTAGGTACCCCTTGTGCGTGCGCGCCCAACCTTTTTCTTTCCTCGCTACCTTTCTCTCTTTATCTGCTCCTCTATCCGTCCAGTCCCTACCGGACCCCCGTCTCCTCTCTTCCTTCGTGTTCGCTGGACCTCTCGAAACCCTTCCGCGCCGGCTCGCAATTTACTCGCGATATCTTTATGCCGGAATTTACGAGCAGATAATCATCGGAGGGATGTTCCGGCATTTTTCGGCCCAAATTATTATTATTTATATTGCGATACCCCGCGGACAGAGAGATCCAGCGGTCCTGGCCGGCATTAATTAACTCGGTTATCCGTGCTGATGCGCCCGGGGAAAATGTCTTTATTACGCCGAGTAACCTGTCGGCTCGCGAGCAACCAATATCGCAGGTGGACGCGAGGACGTTCCTTAATTTCGCCCCAACGAAGCACCGACCTCTAGCCAGCTAAGAGGAGCTAAAAGCCAACTAAAAGCTTTTCCTACGATGCTGAGACCACTGTATCATCCCAGAGCCTGCGTCACCGAGCCTAATTCGCTCATTGAGAAACAACTTCCTAGACCTTTTGTCCTCGCTTGATCTTTCCAATCCATCCTCGGTGGGTTAACTCTGAAGCGACACCCATCCGTCGCAGACCCATTAAGATACCGGACGTACTCGGCTCGTTTGTTTTCGAGCAACAACGATTTCTACTGGCTCGCAGAAGTCGATACGGAAACGACAGCCAATAACGGAAAGAAGCGGGTACCGGGAACGGCGCGAGCCGCCGGGATCTTGTTATCTCCAACCTGTATCGCACCGGCCAATTATGAAAAGTAGATCTCCGCAGTGTTGTATCCCACAGACACAGTGGCAGGAAAGGCTCGGCTTGTCCCGTAAATTGCTTCAAGTTCGTTAAGGCCCAAATAAGGGTACGTCTTGGCGAGAGGGACACGTGGCAGATTATAGGGAAGCGCTGGGACCCATTTGACGCCATATGAGCGCAATTAAATCACAGGGATGCTTTACGATCGTCCACTGTCCCGGCCGACTGCTCTCTTCATTTTGCTCGGGCCGGGGCTGCTCCACCCGCCCTCCCAGCCGCGGCTCTTTCTCTCTCGGAGTTCTCACAGCTCTTCAGAGCTCTCGTGTATGCCGTCGTGTTCCCTCTTCCCTGGCTTTCCCTCCTCTCGTGCCCGTTATCCCTTCGTTGTCGTGGTGCGCGAGCGCGCGCGGCGACGCTTCCCGGAATTGAGGGAAAATAAAACTCAGAGGAGAATACGGCACGGAGGAAAAAGAGGGAGGGAGGGGAGGACGGAGGCGGAAAGGACGGAAGGCGAAGAAGGTGGGAAGGGTTGTAAAGGGGATGGGAATGGAGGAGAGGGGCGTCACGGAACTCATGCAACGTGAGTGGGCCTAAGGCACGACCGCTGTTGTTGCTGTTGGCCGTTGCTGCTGCTTCTGCTTCTGCTGCTCCTACAGACACGCTGGTGCACCGAGTGGACGCTCTCTCTCCCTCTCCCCCATCTCTCTCTCTCTCTCTCTCTCTCTCTCTCTCTCTCTCGAGCGGTATCTACCTATCTTGATGCGATACAAGCAGCCACCTTCTATGCGATATAATCCCATTGCCGATGGGATCCGACGTGTTGCGCTGCTCGACGAAACCGTGCTAAGATAGAGGGGATCGTAAATCCTCACTAGCTACCGTCGTGCTGACTCCAACGAGCCAAGTTCCCTTGCGCCTTATAAAGCCTACCCCCCTTTCTGACTACCGATCCGCGTTGCCGCGACGTTTCTTCCATCGAACTACATGAAGAACGACGCTGGCACGCTCGTTTCGTCCACCTATGCGCGTGTCATTAAAATCGTAACCGCATTTTATCGTAACCCGTTCCCGAGAAATCCCCACGACCGCCAAGCGGGGTCGCGGTTATGGCGTCCGCAGGACGAACGCAACGAGCTGCCCCGAGAGCTCTGCGCTACGGCTACCACGGTTTCAAAGGGGTAGATGGAATTTCTACTTACTCGTACCGCGGCAACGTTCGTTTCTTCAACGTAATCTAGCACACTAGCTTTGGCGCTTACCTGAAACGAGAGAAGGAGATTGAGTTAGAAAGACTGTCTAGTGGCGCCGCAAGTGCTCACGTTGCTTAGAGGGTGGTCCATGTGATGCTCATACTGGAACATTCTTTCTGATGAACGCATTGCATGGACCACCCTCTGAAACGTTTCTGTATACCTCTGTGCTGCTAAAACTTTGACTGCAAACGAGCCGAATAAACGGATTAGAGGCCGAAATAGAGGCTGATCCAGGTCGGTGTCTACTCGAGAGAGTCAAAGTTTTAGTTCCGCACAGCGTGAAAAGTTGCGCAGTGTAGTTTTTCTGAGTCTCTCTTAAGATAAGGGTCTGCATTCGTAATAAAGCCGGCCTGTCGCATCACAGTTCGTGCACGATCACTGAAACGTTGCGCCCCGGTTGGACGTCGAACCGCCTCGGCGTTCTCTGTTGCGGCATCGAGAACGGGGTTCTGTGTCTTCATCCTCGTCGCGCCATTTCAACGATCGTTAAAGTTAATGCGACGTATACCGAAGTAGGGCAGATTACTCGAGCCGATCGCACGTACGCTCATTACGCGTTCCACGGCGCATAGCTTCATCGCGGCAGCTGGCCGGCCGCGCGGTTCGTCGTTAACGGAGAAAACGCGGGACGAAAGTCGAAACGAAGCAATCCGATTAAATCAAGCGGCGCGGCGCGGCGAGGCGGTCTCAAGCGGCGCAGCGCGTCATTTGCGGCGCGGCTCCAGTTTTGCCTTGGCCTTCGGCAATTTCGAAGAACAAAGTCGTCGGACACAGGTGGAAAAGAAAGTCGCCGCGGTACGGGGAAAAAGATGTACGGGCTCACGGGGGGGGACGTCACATAGAAGCTGCTAGAAAGACTGATAGTCTGGTGGACGTTTCATCGGCACCTCGGATAACCGGTATATGTACATACAACGCGGCGTGTTTTCCATTCCCCTCACGGAGGATCGAGGAATAGGTCCAACCTCGAGTTTTGCCGCGGATAACGTTGCAGACGTCCTGTTGGACGCGAGCTGTTTTTTACACGTTCCGCGGGAGCTCGCAGGAATTCCGAGAGGAATCCGCGGTGGATGTATTGCGTGCAATTATCGGGGGGCCTCGGTCAATCTACCATCGACGTTTTTCGTCCAGCAAAGGCGTAGCTATCCTTAACGAGGAATACGGAGAAGGACGAGCTGTCGAAAGGGGCCGGTGCAATTTCAGCGGGGCCCCGTCCCGGTTTGATCGACGTTCCGCCAGCGGACCCGACGGTTTCGGGGTGGCGAGCGGGGTGCACGCGCACCGGCTCAAACTGGGGGCAGAAGAAAAGGAAGAAAGTGGAAGAAAAAGGTAAGAGTGAAGGCAGGGTATATATATAGAGAGAGAGAGATGGAGAGAGAAAGAAGAGGGAAGGGGGCCTTTAGGAAACGCGGTATTCAGGAGCCCGGCTGGAAAAAGTGGTAGGTTGGGCCTGTCGAGTCGGGTCGCCATCTCTGCCGGCGTCACATCACGTAGCGGGCCCCGAATGGCGGCCTCTGGAGATATAACGAGAGAAGCCTGGTTGGCGTGCCGGCGAGAAAAAGTTGGACGACGCTTGGTCGCGCGGTATATGCCCCGTCCGCGCCATCCTCGCGCTACCTGGTCGGTGGAAGAAGGACGAGAAGAAAAGCCAGGGACCAGGGTGAAGCAAAGGGACAGAGAGACACGGAGACACGGAGAAGGAAGGAGTGGAGGAGCCAAAGGGAGTACGAACAGAAGGGACGGAGGAGCCAGGGCCCTCGTTCTTTTAACCAGCCACTTTCGTTCCTGGCCGCATTCAGCGAAGGGGAGGCCCCAGGCCGGGCGGGGGCTAATGGGACGCAATTAAACGATTGGTATCAAAGAGCACCGCCGGTCGCGCTCGCGGGAATGTCGCGAACTAGATGGCGATCCGGTGGCCTGCCTGCACGGGGACCCACGCTTGATTCGAGTCTAGAAAAATCTCGGCCACGTCCAATTCCATCTCATTAGCGGAGGGAAACGGCAGCTGATGCTTGTCTCTCTTGCGGTCTTAGCGCAAGAAGAAGAAGCGTTCGGAAGCCATGTATGGAACCGGTCTCCCTCTGTCTCCCTATCTCTATACACCCGTATATATACTCCGCGGTGAATATACCGGGTGTCGCCCACGTACCTCGTATCTCTTCTCGCGCTACCGACAGCAGCCGCGAGGATCCCGACGTTCCCGGCCAGGCTGTCCACGCTCCCCGTGGACGCTGGATGCTGGACGGGCAGCAATTCAGCTGGAGGGAGAGCCACCCGACCTAGCCGCGAACTTCTGCATCGAGATTCGAGGATAACGCGACCCTTCTACGCTCCGCCGGTGCATCCGTGAGAGGGAATCGGCTCTACCGTGGGACGAAGTACCTGCTCGACTTTAACCACCGCCTGCGCATGCTTTGGTCACTTTTCACGCGTGAGTCAAGCGATTACTGTATCGAGGAGACGTGAAGAAGGGTGGAATACGTCTAATCAAGTAATACACCCAAGTGCCACAATAGAGAGATGCGCGAAGATTGCGCAGGTTGAACAAGTCTTCCTGCGATTTCACACGCTTGGACAGCATAGGAATATCGACGAGTAGGTAGTCGGAAGTACATGGAATCGAAGAAAAGAACTAGAAACCTGGGGTGGCACGATTCGGGCAGGACACCCTGTACATGTGGACCGCGCTTATATTCCGTATGTGCATACATTCAACACGTATATACACCGCGACCAGGCCATACCTGCATGCGCCGTGCACATGCACGGGCCGCAAAACAAAGCGAGCTCGTTAGGAGGTGCATTGCAACGACTGCACTCTTTGCTCTCTCCGGTACATCCTGCTGCCGGCCTGGTCCGCCGACTTCGGGCTCGACGATGGCTCGCCTCTTCGCCCGTTTCTCGCCACACTACGAACCGGCGAACGAACGAACCAACAAACTCATACTCGAACACGCTTTGGCTTTGTTCGTGGCTTCGGTACCACGGTTGCCGAGGAAAGGGTAATTGCCTCTGGAGTCTCTCTCCCGGCAATGTTCGAGAGATCCCTTTGGTAAACCGTGGAATTGCGTATCGCGCCGTGAGATCGATCGTGTAAACTGCTACGGCAGCCGGCGAACGAGTCGCTGATATACGGCTGCTCCGCTGCAGACCGGTCCACCTAGGATTTCAGAGATAAGACGGCTAATAGTTTCGCGCATGGCGAGCGAAAAGGTGCGGGGACCTGGGCATTTTCGATAGAAGATAGAAGAACGCCCACGGTAGAAGCACGACGGCTTCCCCTTTGTTGATTTCTTCGCGATAACTGAGATGGCACGCCATATCGATTATTAGCCGGGGACCTACAGCTCGGTGATCCCACGTTCAACTCGGAGGCGCGAAAAAACCTAGGTTCGTGGACCCTAGGACGCAGCGGCAAAGAAGGATGGCGAGGGAAGAGAGGCCTGCTTGGCCGGTGGCTACCTTAAGGTCGAGATAGAGCCCGAACGGTGAAGTATCGCCTTATTAATGCCAACCGCTTCATTAACGTCAAGCGTTAACACGTGCACGGCTGGTCGGCCGGCAATCCATATCCGGAGTGAAATTATTTTGCGGTTCCCGGGGCCCGGGCGTGCGCGCCGCGGAACGTGGCCGCGACCGCTTTGGTTGTCGATAAAGAGCGGATCCTTCATAAGCGCGGCAAACCGCATAACTCTCGTGGCGGCAGACAAGCAGAATAAGAGGAAATATGGGAGGTGATCGGCCTCTCCTCGAGGTGGAGTCATGCGAGGCGGCCGTGTAGCCCTGGCCGGCGAAGACGAAGACGGGGACGGGGAAAAAAGATCGCCCGAGTGAAAGAGAGAAGGACACCGGGCTGAAGAGAAAGAAGCCACGGGGAGAGAGAGAGAGGGCCCAGCGAGCGCCAACCGGGCCGACATAGCTCTCGACTCTCCAGGACGAGTTTATGCGATTTTTACACTCGATCTGATTTTTTGGCGGCGCGCCTCGCTCTCGCGAGACAGATATATGTCCCACGGCCATACAAGAGCCGCGCGTATAAAGACATCGAAGCGAAAGCCAACGAGAATTCCTCATCCCATCCTCGGCTCGCCACCCTCTTCCCACCCTGCCCTCGCCGCCCTCCCCTCGTCGCTCCTCACCTCACGCGATCCTCGGTACCCCATCATCCTCTTTGCCACCATACTTGGTATACCCCTCTCTTCCTTGCTGGCCGCCTCCCTCGCTCCCTCTCAGCCCTCTCCTGCCCACCCGTTCGGGCCCAGGAACGGACAGGAACAAGACTACGAAGAGTCGAAGGGCCTCGCCCATAACCGGTTCACTCTCTCTCGTCATCGCGCTCCTCTACTCCGCCTCGACTAACCGGCAACCTACCGACTAACTTACCTACCTGTGATCCACATAGATACGTGGCCACGCTCGCGGAGGAGACCCAATAAACTCTTGCTTAATCGCGGCCGTTGTTGCGCGCGAACCCGCCACGCTCGCGGGAGTAATACTTTCGCGGTTTCGTTTGACCGCGACTACGCGGTGAAATCGTCGCTAGCCGAGAGCTAATTCCACGCGGCGCGGACCCACAGGCCTGAAGATCTCGACCAGTTGTTTGATCGATACCCAGCCTTAATGATACCGCCATTACCGTACCTCGTCGGGTGAAAAACGGGCACAGCCGAGGGACACCTGCGAATCGCGGGGTCTGTAATTTTCGCGTACACGGGGGAGCCCGCGAGAAAAAAGCAGTTGGACCGGGCGACGTAGCTCATCGTTCGCCGAAAGGATGGTCCAATTTGCGGGGCTCGCTCCGCGCCGCTTTGCCAAGGCGAACGGGCATGAGGAAAAAGGGGCCCTCGGTGGGGCCAGCTCGTTCGCCAGGGGGACACGCGAGCACGCGAGCAACGAGCTGTTCGCGACCAGAGAATAAGGGGGTTGTCGATTCCGTCGCTCGTAGCAGGAAGAGGGAGGGAAAAAAGATTTCTGGGAAAGGTGGGAGGGAGGCTGCAGAGAGGCATGCAGGCGAGTAAGTACTCACGCATACGGGCCGGCGCTCTCTCGCTCCCTCGCCCGCGTACGTAAGCAACGACAGGCAAGAGTGCAAAAGCGAGAGCAAAGAGTTAAAAGAAGAAACGCTCGGAACAGCGTCCACTCATCACGCGGCGTGTAGCCGGCCTTTACATAAGCGACCATGCCGCCTGGCGGCGAGACCGAACCAACGCTTTTACAACTCAATGCAGAGCCCTCCTGAAGGCCCCTCCAGGCTATCTCTCTCTTTCCCTCCCTCTCCTTCTCTTTCTCGTCGTCTCCCTTCAACCCCTCGGCCTCATGGTCCCCGTCGCGTGTTTCTCTCCCTTAGGAGGACCAGTTGTACCGGCGTATGTACGCGCGCGCGCGCGCCTCCTCCGCCACCCTCCTCACCTTTCCTCCTTCAAGAGACACTGTACGCGCATTTATATTCCCGCGGGGAGAGAGGCTCGCTCGCGGCTGACGTGTTCGACGCGGCAAGACGAAGCACCGGGAATCGAAATAGCCGACTGCGGTCACATCCTCGGAACCCAAAGAACGTCCCACCAGTTTTCCTTCCAACGCTCGAAATTCGAACTACCTCACCGGGAAAAGGCCCAGCGGGCGTCGAGGGAGCCGGAAGTGCTGGCTCGGTATCATTGTGTTCACGGAGAAACTTCCAGTGACAATGTCTCTAAGTAGTCTGATGGGTGGAAGAAACACGTCGATAGCTCTGAACTCGACGAAGGTCTCACTTCAGAACTCATGTGTTCATGAAGAGTCGACAGTTGCCAAGGCCTTCGGAGTCTTCCCCGGTGGCCAGAAGTTTATTTTCAGAAACCGGACGTCGACCAAGGAACGTCTGGCATATACAATGTATTTCGGCGGAAACTGGGCCTTAATTACCCCGATTAATAATTAATACGAAGAACCCGCTTGCCCCCGAGGCATCGTCTTCGCGCAAAAAGCGATCAAGACCTGTAGCCGAGCTGGGCAGTGGGGCGGCGGAATGAAGACGAAGAAAGAGTTAATTATCGCGTCCGTATGATTTCACCACGGCCACGATAATTAACCGTCCCCCTTCTGCTTGGCCTGCTCTCTCGGACCTTACGACGGCAGATACAGGTCGCGAGATATCCGATATTAAAAACGGTTAATGGAGGCTCGTGTCTGCCAAGTGTAACGCCACTGCTATCGGGGCCTGATACGCCTAGCCTTTAACGAACCAGTGACTGATGATACGTTGCGTCAATGTACGTACACGGTGTCTTTTATGCGGGTGATTATCGCGCGTGTTACCGAAGAGTGGCCGCTGTTACGCGCGGCCTTGCCCATCCGCCTCGCTCGGCTGCCCCTGATGATCGACTACCCCCGCTGCGTAGATGCGCTAGGTGAATCCTCTTAATTTCACGTTTCGTTCAACGCGCCAGACATGCGCTTTCTACGCGGGGATAATTGTTTTCCTGCGATTCCGCGATCCCTATCGAGCATCGGGACCGCGATCGCCAAGCGGCACGAGCCCCCTGGTTACCTCTCTGTGCAAACAGTGGCCAGGTGCTCCGGTACCCGCCTATTTGCCCCGGGAAGAGCCAAGGAATGCCCGAGCGACGATCGGACGACCATTCAGAAACGTTCAACTTGAAAGGTGCAGCCGTGGGACGCGAGCAGACGAGAAAGAAATCGATAGCTCCGCCGATGTTATCCGGCTATCTCGGGCGGTTCTCTAAATTGATTTCGAGGCGCTCGAATGGCGGCATCCCCGACGGAAAAGCTCCTATCTCTTATCTCCCGACGTTCCTCGCTTTTCTCTTATCCATTACACCGCCCACGTTTCCTCGTCGCTTCGTCTGTGCGACTCCTAATCTCGATCTGACGTTAGGAATCTGAATGTCGCCTGTAAAATTCCTAAACATCGACCGCTGCTTTCTCACTTTCGATACGTTCCTCGATCTATAAATTAGCGGGGGAATTAATGGCCACCTAGCCACTCTCAGACACTCGTCGAAGCCGCAGAAACGGACGATGGTCCAGTTTCCGAACTCACCGCGGAACGTGCAACTTTGGACACGTGGAATTTCAATGAGGATCGCGAAATGGAAACTCGTTGGCGAGTCGGGCCACTCGCTGAGGCTTGTTAGGCGTTCAACTCTTCGCGAACGATTTACATAAATACAGGTTCTTCGATTTGGAACACATAGGGGAAAGTGGGGTAAAACGGAACGGGTGGGTAAAACGGAACACCAATGTTTCTGTTAGATAAGAGCTGCGAATGGGTTGGTACCGCGTCACATGGAACCAAAGGGTCCTCATAGCATTCTATGGTCCCAGCTAGACTTTCATGAGTTAAATTCTTGATCATGCAATGAATCAATACGTTTACTACATGTTTGATCAATATTGCTATATCGTTAGACTCATGCTAATTTACTAAATATGACTAAAACATATGTTGTAAATATAACGTAAAGTGATGATGTCAATATGCAATCATTGTGTGCTGCATTGATTGCTGCAAATGTGATTCAAATATGATCCCTATTTTTCAATGCACAACTGTAGGTAAATTTTGCACAAATATAAGGTACAGTATTGTCTCCTTATGGGCTCGGTTTGGTGTACACGATGTGCGTTTTTCGCTATCCCCACCACTTTTGTCTCACTCCTGTCCGGCGAAGGCGAGAGCGAGATGGAACGAGAGCGAGCGAGAGACACTGGAAGAGAGCAAGGACGGTACGAGATAGGGAGAACGTAAATTTTGTGTAAATATTAGCAGCACGTCATGACTCAAATATGATTCAAATATAACCTGAACAGAATATCCTCATCGAGTGTATAAAGATTGCTACAATATTTTCTGTTCTAATTGAATCATTACGTGTCCTAAATTTAACGCCAAGGTGAGCACTCACAAAGCGCACAACATTGTTGCATTACGTGATTTGATATTCGATAAACTTTACGCAAATTTGCTGTAAATTGACTGGCTGGGGTAGACCATAGATCGCTGCGGTACCAACTCTTTCACAGTTCTTACCTAACACAAACATGACGGTGTTCCATTTTACCCACCCCTTTCCGAATTACCCTACTCCCCCCTATAGTGTAGTTACAGTTCTTCACAGCTAAGTACAAATATTTAAAACCACCAACGAAACTTTCCCTGGGTCTTTTATAACTTCTGTGCCATTAAATGGGACTTGCCTTTCCTTAAATCTTGATCTGCGTTGCCGCCCCTAACATTACTTCAATTTCCCGTAAAAGACTTATAAGGAGACGACACCTCCAGGCCACTAAATAGTTATCCCTACTATCCTGTTTAACTACTAAGAACGTTTTACCCTTTCTCTCATTACGTACACCTGCAGACACGAACTCTCTACCCTTGAGCGGTCTGAAGTGACTTTTATGCGCCATTAGTATCAGTTTGTTGATCGACAAGCTTCCTCAGTAACCATAATGGACAAACTGTAGCTACATTATGCTGAAAAAGTCGCCAAGATAGGATCTGGGTTCGTTATGATGGTAATTCGATCCGGCTGTTACGATTCCTCGATTAAAGAGCCTCTGGACCTCGCCAATTAGTCGGAAGATCGGCAATACGTTTCGACACCGCCGCAAAATGGTGTTAATACGCCGGCAGGAGAAAAAAAGAACCCCCCAATTACGGGCTAATGATGCAAGAAAGTGATATTAACCATCCGCTCATTCGCAAGATAATGACGGCTATCGACGGTTTTTTAGCCACTTTTATTTTGACAGTTGCCGTAGGGGTTAAAAGTAACGGCGGCATTAACCCGTCCGGCCGATCGCTTCATTTGTACGCGGCGACTAATTAAGCGCGTAAAACCAGGAAAGGAAGTCGCATTAACTCCGTCAAAGCGATCCGACGAAGTCGGTCAGGCGTAAAAGCATATGCGCGCGATTACGGTGTGTACGCACGATTACATTACTTTATGAGGTTTTACGGTGGCAGTTAATTATTTATCGGGCGTGCCGCGTCACCGAGCCGATAAGTTTGCGCATTATCGCGCGGAATTTGCCATATCTCGCGCGCTCGCTCATTCTTTCGCCTGCCAACGATGCGTGCCTTCAGATTAGTAGCGCCACGAGACGCCGACGCTAATTTATATACACACGAGTTCGTCACCCTCCGACGAAATTATTTCGTCTCAATTATCGCGTTTATCTCGCGATAATACGAGGACTTACGCGAGCGAACGACATTCGACGGCGGTGAAGAGAAATTAGGGCAACTAAAATGGACAGAAATCGACAGTGACGCAACAGCGGTGTTAGTGACCATTACTCATTCATACGTTTCAAAGATTTATAAAGTACCGACACTCGAGACTATCTCGCGGCGAACGATTAAAGTATCCGACGGCAACAAATCGCGGCCACTTTCGCGGACACCTAACCGGCATCTGAATAATGGCTATATCTCGAAGTCTTTATTTTCTCAAATCGGTCAGTAAGAAATTATCAAGAAGCCCGATAAACCTCGATGAAGCAATTAAAAAAAAAAAAGAGGTCTTGATGTAAAGCCGTGGGCATTTCATTCATTGCATTTTTCAACGCGTAACTTCGTTCGTTAAAAAAGATACGAGCTGACCAATTAAGGAGCGATACCGTAAATTCAGCAGGACGCTTTGCAACCGCCATACCGTAAACGCTGACAGTGTAGCCCGATAAACATTGCGTTTACGGATTCGTACGTGGGAACGTACTTCGCGGGTTATTTAAAAAGGCCGGCAGTCAGCCTTGGGTATGAAATGTTGAAATTACTTTTGCCGAAAGGCGGTTTCGCAAAGCGCCCGATTATCCAATATGTACACGGTTGCTTAATGGGCTCCGCGGGAATATGGGATGCGCGGCAAAAAGATATCGTCTGCGAATAACGCAGAGACGAACAAACGGTTCGATTATGATTACCTTTTTGCCCCGAGTGCATCGTTCCGAGTCACGCGAGACGTCTAATGATTACGAGCAAAGACACACAGGCACACACATAGAGAGAGGGGGTGGGGGGGAGAGAGAGAGAGAGATGCGTCGGAATCTCGCTCGACGCGACATCGGTTTCCGCCAGAGTTGATTTATCGCGAGACCATTTTTCCACCGATTCCTTCCTCGCGATTATTCAACCGTGCCGTCGCAATTATCCTACGCACTTGCCTTTACCAGCGAAATCGAGAACGAATTGGCTCGTGCATTTTAATTTGCCCCCCTTCTTTCTTCTCTAATGAGAAACGTTTATCCGAACGAAGGAATACTCGTGAATTGTTAACAGTGGAACGTTTAAACGCGACACTGTATCGTGTGAACACAATTCTGCTGACGAGTGTGTAATGTGTATTCAACGAAACGTTTTGGGAATTATAGAAGTATGTACAACGATCACCATGCAATTAAAATGCTAGCCAACGCACATAAATCGTGTGTGTAGTTCATGGTAGAAACACTGAACAGTGGAAATATGAATTAGTGTAACAATAACGTTGTATCAAAACTCGCATGATGTTTCCGACCCGCGAAAATGATATTGTGACGAGCACAATCGCGCGACAAGGTGAAACACACAACACATACGAATCACGAAGAAAAAATACGTCACAGTCAACAGAATGTAAGAGTCATTTCAAGAGATAAGATAAACTTCTCGAGAAAAGCACACCAAGAAATACAGGTTACAGTAATTACACTTTAATAAAAAAAAATTAAATTCCGGGCATAGAATTCAGTGCACATATTCGTGCTGGTGTATGCAGAATGTTCGCAAGCAGTTGGTCCAAAGTTTAAGCATGAATTCGAAGTATCAATATAAAACTGTGTTTGAGAATATTTACTCTTGGAATGCAGCAATACAATGCCTTCGTAATAAATACTCGAAGAGTACAAACGCGTTTCCCTGACCGCCAGCGACACAATTGACGATATTAGAACGCCACTGAAACATTAACGATAACTGCAGCTTTTATCCGTTACATCGAACTGAACGTAAACATACGCGCGAATTCGTGTCGGGAGAAAAGAGGCCCCTCTGGCGACGGATTTATTCGAGAATTCCCTCCGTCGTCCCGACGCATAGAAATCAAACCGAAAATTTCGACCAACCTGTCAGAAACATCCTATATACGCGAGCGTCACAGGGGCACACGTGTGTGAACGATCGTAAGATGGCTCCGTGGTGTGTGCACCGTCGCGTTCTCGTTCGAGCGGAAACGCCGATGGGATTGCCGGCTGGCTACGTACCACTGTCGGCGTCCAATCCGCGGTGGCATCGCGAGGCTGGACGACAATGCGTTCAACGGTGGCGTGAAAAAACGGTGGTAAAACAATGGGAAAACGGCGGAGCCGAAATCGCGGGCAGAGGAAAGCTAAATCGCGGCACGCGGCGGCCATGTTGATCTCTCTCGCCCCACCCGATTGGCCGCGAGCGCGCACGAACACGCACGACCGTGGCGCCGCGTTGCGTCGCGTCGCGGTCGGCCGGCAAGCCTCGCGTTTCACGAGCTCCGCGTTCTCGCATCGACCGGTTTCCATGGCCCGACTCCTCATGTCCCAACGTGCTCTCCCTCGTCGCTGGATCTTGCCCCGTGGTCGCCATATTGGCCGAACCGACGAGTTCCAGCCGCGCTTTGCGCAGGTCGTATGCCGCGGAGGTAAGCTTCGGCCACGGATACACCCACGTCGCGTATTTAACTATCTCCGTTCTCTCTATTTATTCGAGAAACATTTTTCTAGGATCGGTCCTGCGCCACACGTGGCATCGAGTGCGCGGTTACTGATGCATCCAGTGTTACGATGCGCGTTTAGCCTGAGAATCTTGCTCCCGGGAGGGAAGCACGTGGACGGCAGCTCGCGTTTCTAGGTACGCTCAGCCAATCGGACATGACAGCACGCGCGCGCGCGCGCGTGTATGTCGCCAGGTATGTGACCAAGCGTCCAGCATTTCACGTAGCCGTCTCTAATAATGACGAGGGATAATTGTTGGGTAACGAATACCCGAAACTTCGAGTCAAGTAGTAAACCTGTATTTTTGCCTGCCCGGAGTCGGGAGCTACTTAGATTTCTGTCAAGCATGGGTGCTCATGCCTGTTGAGAATCTAAAGTTACAATCAATTTCTAACGATTCTCACACCGACCGAATTTCGATCCGGGTTAATAATTACGCCTTAATTCGTAATAATTGATTTAATACTGAGTTATCCTGTAAATGCAATTCACATTACTTTGCGCGTGCAAAAGCCACGATAGAAAGTATCGCGCACGTTGAGTGGCTGTCATAACACCACTGTAAGAGCAAACATACGATTCTCGATTTAGTTCTGGTCGACTGAAGCGTGCCGAGAAGATTGCCTCGCGGCTTCGAAATTATGCGGTTTCCCGTGTTGGACGCCGTTCAACGGGACGCGTTCGGAATACGTGTCTGGTTAGGAATGACACTACGCGTGCGTTTTCTGAACGCGCACCCACGCCCGGCACGTACGTGTGTGCGTGGACGCGTCCCTGGTGTTGCCTGGCGTGTTTGTGCCTGCGCGGTGAACCGTAAACGTTTATGAAGTGTTTATAAAAAGTTTGACAAACGTTCTCCGCGGTTCGAGAAAAAACTAGCGCAATGAAAGCGTGGATACACGAAGTGCGAACGATCCGAGTAGGAATTGCGCGGCTCGTAAATACATGCACGCGAAAGTAATTATGAATATTATCGGGAGAATTGCAATTATTAATTATTACGATTGCAACTCCCCGAATGGTTAATGTGCGATTGTTTAGAATATTTCACTGAAATACTTTGCGTCGCAAAAAGAAATAACGCCGCGCATAGGTACATTGTCTACAGATGAGTCTGGAACCATAAATAAATCGTCCGGAAACGATAACGCCACTCAGAGTCTACTTGAGGAGGAAAAACAAGTGGGCCCAAAGCTGCGCCACATGTTAAAAATAAATCATCATCTAGAAGCAACTTTTTCCACCCGGGGAACACCCGAAATACAACGGCCGCCTTTATATTACCGCGTGACTTTAAAAAAAAAAGGGAAATAAATCGCACCAAGTTGGTTAATAACTCGTATCAAAAGTTCACCGAAACGAAACTTTCGCAATTACCCTCGCGCTTTTACGAAAATGGGCAAGAATTACTTCCACCGAGCCGATATAACTCTCAATGCGCGGCTTCCGACCGAAATAAGAACCGCACACTTCTTTTTTTTTTTCTTCCTACCGATTCGTCTCGCTTTCTCCTCGAAGGTTAAAGCCTCTACCCCCGGAGAGTTATTTCCACCCCTAGGAATCTCGAGAAGCGTAATATTACCGATACCTGCCGACTGGAAGCAAATATTTTCAATCACGCTCAAGTTAATTCTCACTCTGGCATACTTGAAAACGTTTTAGCTTCTAGGCCCCTGCGCACAAGGCCCCGGTAGGGCCCCATGACCAAATACAATTATGATCAGGTATATGAATCCAAACACTACATTTTTTCGTACTACTACACAACAATTACACTTGATCCGTTTTCATTAAACTACCTCTTCATTTTCTCGAAAAAATGGGCCCCTGCCCAGAAGGCCCCCAACGGGCCCTATCTTAAAAAAAATTGCGATTTGAACTAAACACTATATTTCGTTTCTATGCTAATATACTTATCCCGTTTTTAGTAAACTATCTCTTCATTTTTCTCCAAAAATGGGCCCCTCAGAACGTTTGTCACCTGGGCCTTGTTTCTTAAATCCGCCACTGGCTGTATCATCAGTTCTAGCCTCTCCACCAACAAATTTACCTCACAGGAACGATAGGGAAACTAAATCTAGCCCTACACGGTGTTAACTCAACGTTGTTCCTATTCCAGTATCCTTAAAACTCAACACTTTCTCCGCCGCTACACATCAGTTGAATACTCACAACCGTTGAGTGCACAGCAAGCTCTGTTAGAGTCCCGCAATCTATGAACGGCTCGATTCAAACTCCGTATCCCCAAAGATCTGGCTGCTCGCGGAATTCCAAGAAGCTGTCTCTCGTCTTCGGGAGCTGCTAGACACCGCGGTGGCTGCGCCGCGAACGAAAGCCACCGGATAGTTTCGCGGTGGAGCTAATTTACGGGAAGTCGAGCAATAAACATCGCGTCTCTCGCTAGAGAATACCGGGCGAGCGTGCACACAAACGAACGGAGCGAGAGGGAAAAGCGACAAAGTGCGTTCGTGTGTACGAACGAGAAGCATACGCACGTAGGGCGCAACAGTAGCCGTAGCGCCGGTTAATTAGGGTTTAAGTTTATGAGGTGCAGGCGCGCACGCCCTACCCCCCATCTCCTCCACCCCCTCTCTCTCTCTCTCTCTCTCTCTCCACACCTCTCCTCGCCTCTCTTCTCCTCGCCGCTATTCCCGGCGTCTCTATCGCTCTTGCTCGCCCGTTCGCCGGCCGCGCGTTTCTCTTTCTGCTGCACCCCCACGCGACCCATCCCCCTGCGCGCGATTCACCAAACCACCACCAGCGCCGGCAACATCGTCCTTTGCATTCTACGCGCATACATATGCTTACAAGGGAGGGATTAATATGTGCGTGTGCACACGAGGATATCAAACTTCACACGCGAGAGCAATAACAAATGTTGGACGTTCACAGCTTCACAGGTTTATCGCCGTTACCGCCGATTTACGCGCGGCCGTGATAAAAAAAAAAAAGCGGGGAAGAGAGAAAGGGAGAGAGAGGATCGAAATAACGATTCGGCTACCGAAAGGACGGTGATTACCGTCGCCTAAATGAAAAACCCGATACATTACGGGCTTTTCAGACCGATCCGCCGAGACACTGCTCGTCTCATATTTGCTCCACCCTTTCTGCATATCAAGCTGAATTTCCCAGAACATTAAAAACCAAATTTGACTATAATCCTTGTGTAATCGAGACTCCGAGGAACTTCTTCATTCATTTCGTTTCTCTTTCTATTCTTAAGCTGGGTTTACATTAGTCCAGTCCAGTGATCCAGTACAGCACTGGATTAGAACTGGAATAATGTAAACAGTGTGTTGATTCCAGTACAGTGCTGTCATTCCAGCAGATTTCGACTGGATCGAAAGTCTACTTTTCGATGCTACTTTTATGTTTTTTTATCCTTCTTTTGCGTGAATCTATTATTATTAAATAATCAAGATATCGCCTGATTTCCAGTCGAACCTCTCGCTGGATCCAGCGACTGGAATAATGTAGACGTCGAGTGATTTCCAGTCAAACCACTCACTGGATCCAGTGACTGGACTAATGTAAACCCAGCTTTAATCTTGAGGCCCAGTCCACTGTTCTCGATCCGTTTACCGACACGTGGCCGACAGGGCCCTCGAAAAAAACCGAGACTCCGAGTTTACTTCAAAAACTTCATCGATGCCCGGTGATTTAAGACGCCCGATAAAGAAATACCCAGCGAAAGTGATGTCGAAGCGTTTCTCTCGAAGAGTTAACGGCACGATTAAAGGCACGATATCGTTGAATACGCTTGGGCGTACGCGGCAATATATTCCGAAGACAGTGACCTCTGTTTCTCCGACCTCCTCCACTGCTCTGCTTGATTCTTTTTCTTGGCTTCGTTTCCCTTACACCGCAACATCCATCGTCTAGAGGCAGATCCATTAGAGTCGTTGATAGCCGTCGAGGTCTACGTGCCTCAAATAATAGGAGGCCCCCTAAAACTCTGGAATGCCATCCACCCTCTATTATGCAATTCAAAGCGTCCCATTCGTTACTCCCAAGTTCAACGCTCGATGATAATCTTCCCCGTTGTTTTACCCGGTGTTTTGCCAGTTCGAGCGCGATGTTGCGTTTGGATCTCGAGCTACACCACGCCTCGAACGATGTGCAAAGTTCTTTGCGCAAGAACCAGCTCCGCTATTGGATAAAGTTGCGCGGCGAGGGTCTAATGAGCACGCGATCTAGTCCCAAGCTGAAATTGGAAATCGCTGTCGATACACGTTAGCGAGCTAAGTGCTCCGGAACTTGGTTATTAAATCTTTATCGCGATTGGCATGAGTTCTTTTTGTGAAACGTACGGTTAGATCCAGATGTTTCGAGACAGACACTCGTGCCCTCTTCAATCCCCGTTAATTTATGCGCTAACAACTGCTGTGCTCACGTTATGACAATAAAATTATCATAACACATTTACAAAGAGTAGTTAAGTCGCTGGTGCCATACGTTGCATGGTTTTGATCGCATCGTTGCCTCGCTACCATCGGCTCGATTCAGGATAGCATGTCAGCCTTAATGGCTTCCACGACTTTAAGCGTTTTTTCAATATTTCACTCGCGCGCGATAATATCTCGAGGGTCACTGCTTGCTTGAGATATCAGTACCATGACGTTCGTGCGCATTACACGATGTTAATTACATTTAGTTACACTTATAATCGAAAGAGATCTCTCCTCGAGTTGGCCTGCATCTAAATACATAATTCAGGAAGCGACGCGGATATACAACCTCGACTCGTGTACTTAAGATTAATCACTTCGGTATTAAAAGAAACTTCTTCGAGTTATATCTCGTTAGTAAACGTCGTATCCAAGATACACAAATTCGTCAACAAAATCTGCCAGAATATCTTCTCTATTACTCTTCATCTATTTAGTATATGTAATTCCAAGAGCCGGATTTACCTTTTCAGGGGCCCTAGGCTGAATATTCGGGGGGCCCTCGGTTAAATATAAAAAATAAAATAACGCTGATTTCATTTTTTGTTATCATAATACTCGTGTAATCTATATAAGAATTTAATTTCAAAATTTACATTGAATATCAAAACTAAATTTTTAGTTTTGATAAATTTTTCGAAGAAAAAATTTAGAATGAGGGGCCCCCAGCTAAACGGTGCCCTAGGCTTCAGCCTTTTTAGCCTAGGGAGTAAATCCAGCACTGGTAATTCCTATTTTGGTACTCAGTGGCACACTTAGAGAAGGGGTGGGGGCCAAGGGGCCCTGGTACCTAGTGGTGGAGAACTATTTTCACTATCGATAATTATCGGTATTGAAAATCGTAGGATAGTCAATTGAAAAATAATAACAGCTGAAATTCAGAATCCCAAATTTTATTTGAAATATCATTACAAATTTCGATAGTGAGTATTCCCTGGTATCCCCAAAGAAAAAGGAAAAAGTAGATCAATGTAACCACGACTGAGGTAATCCACGAGCTTAGTAAAAAGGAAAGAAAAATCCATTCTACTCTTCAAATAGAATTTTAAAACCCCCAATAAATTTCATTGAATTTGCATTGAAAATATTTTTAACCTCGGCTGCCCTAAGATTAAATCCTGAGTTGCGCTACCGCTGGTATACTCCGCTACCCTAACATTATAGTCCCACTCGCACGATCGCAAAATAGTAGATCGAAGCGAAAATAGCAAGGTTCGGTGTTAAAAAATTGAGTCATCCAAGGGATCGCGTGCGGAGTGGCTGGGCCGTTCTATTATACATATGTATAATGGCTGTCTGGCCCGTGCGCGGAGCAGTAGGTGTCGTCAACAGCTCATAAAATCGGATCGGGCTGGATGCGGGCGCCATCAATCCCGTTCAGTCTGGAAAGAGGATTCGGCGTGCTCGCGTGCTACGAGCTAACGATATCAGCCGGAAATCTCCTGTCGCAGGTTGGTCTCGCGCGAAACGTTGCATCGCGTGTTGCCATGCTACTGCAGTCGGACAAAAACCAAGCAGAGATAAGGCCACCTCTTGGAAGAAGGGCTGAAACGCGGGTCGGGGGGGTGGAGAGGGGGCAGCCGGGGTCTGGTGGGCCGCGGCGGGGGAGGCCGAGGAGGGGCGGGAGGGGGAGAGGAGGGCCTCGCGATACGGCCGGGTTTCGAATGCACCGGTGCAAACGAGTCCACCACTCGACGAAACCCCGGGCGTTCCCTCTTTCGTGATCTCCCGCGATATTCTTCGGGCCGAGGGCTTCCACACGTTGCACACGTTTATGCAGATCCCCGCGCACACGGCCGTAGCCGGGCCGGAGGTGTGCACAAAAACTCGCGTGGGAATGCAAAAATGCAGTATCCTTCTTCGTTCCGCGCGAGGCCTCTCCTCGCGACTTGTTGTTGCTCGCTGTTACATCAGATAACGGTCGCCTCGCCGCGCCGAAAAACGCGGAATCGTTAACGAGTTCAAGTGCGCACGCTGGAGTACATCAAACTAATTGCATACCCTCGGCCGCGTTTCCTACCCCCTCTCCCTGCCTCCTCCTCCTCCTCTTTATCGACGCCATGAATCACGGGGGTATTGAGCGTCGGACAATTCGCTAGCGGAGCCGTGAAAAAAAACGGGCGAACATTTGTTTTCATTGTTGCTCGCGATCTTTGCTCGACACTCGAACAAATGTGCGCGCGCGCGCGCACCGCGTGACTTCACTTATTATTACGTGGCTGGTGGGGGAGGACAGGGGCGAGGGCGAGAGGGTGTGTATGTATGTAGCCGGGGGGGTGGTACATAATATATATCTAACTGTGCTGCGCCGCGTAATTAAATCATGCCGACGGTTTTGCAATTAAACTCGATTATTTGCTCGTCGCTGGCCGCCCCGCACCAGTCTCCATTTAACTCTTTCGAGCGCCCACCCTTCGGCACCCTCCGCGCCATTCGTCCGATGCAATATCCTTCTACTTGATACCAAGTCTCCTCGCTAATTTCCGAGCGCATTCCACGCCAACGTTTAATTGTCCACGACGTTTGGCTGAAATTTAATCTGCCGTCATTACGAAATATCAATTTCGGGAAATCCAGTTCGCGAACTCAACGAAAAAGTGTGCATAGAACGCAGGTATACTTTGGAAGATTTTATGTCACCCAGATCCGTGGAAAAAAATCCCGGGAAATTATGTCTAAGGTTGACGGCAAATTTCCATTGCGGGGGAAGGTTAAGGTGCAGCAGGTAGTTCCGGTCCTCTCCTGGTTTATACGATGTGGTTGTTACGGGTAATAAAACGGCATCACCGTGACCATGCTTAAATGTCTGTGTACACGAAGGAATTTAAGGACCGCTTTCATACTTTTCCGCGTGTCCGCGGCGGCGAGTAGATGGCGTCTCGAAAAGAAGGAGTCTGGGTGTCCGTTAAAACGGAGAATATTAAATCGAAGCAACAACGAGAGAAGATTCGCGAGAGAATCGTTGAACGGGAAAAAAAAGAGGAAGGTGTTTTCAAATTACGACGATAAAGATCCGGATTTTATCTCGCCGCGAAATGAGGTTTTTATCTCGAGGGCGAGGTTTCTAACCATACGAACGTTCGAAATTTAGAAAGCGCCGGGTGAACGGTAAAAAGATCCTATCCGAATAGAAGAAAAACGTGCGGGCCACCGTGCAACGTCCCAAACTTTCACCGGACGAAAAGCATCTCGCCTGCTTTTTTCGCCCCCCTAGAAATAACAAAGTCCTATGGGGGGGCCCTACTAGGAGGGGGGGAGGGTGACTTTCACCGGGGAAAGTGAGTTTCTCCACTTTTTACGGGCCCCCGTGTAAACCCACCCCTCCTTCGGGGAAGGTACGCAGAAAAGACGAAGATTTGGGGGCAATAAAAAAGTAAAAGTCCCGGGTCCTTTGTAGACGGCCGCGCGACAGCATAAAACATCTTGCGACGGGAAAAGGAAAAAGGCGAGTCCCTGTCGTTCCAAGTGAAATCGTGCTGTTCTATATCGATTTCAGATGTTCCTTTGCGCCCTGCAACGCGAACGAGTTCCTTTTTTTTTTTTTTTTTTTTAAAACCTGACCCGTAGTCTTCGAGCATCGTAACCAATTATGTCCGACTGATTATTATTAAATTTAAACTTATCTATCTATTTTTTAGACTTCTCAGGCTAAGGGTTGAATTCAATGTGAACGCGAGAATTTACAAAATCATTCGGTTGCAGTAAACGAGGAGTAAATTATTTTTATTTATTCCTCTAGGAGCCTCGATAATACCAACGGTCTTATTTGCCTCGAGTCACAGTCTCCTCTGATTTTCAGGGGTTTTGTTCGGGAGGCGCGTTCGCGTCTCGCTCTGTGCCGTGTAATAGGGAGAGCAAAACGGAGGATGCGACAATATCCGGCGCGCCGGCGTCCGACAACTGATAACGCCCAGGGATGTTTATGTATGTGTTCATAATATGTTTCGAGTTATGCGCAACCCTTTCGAAGCATCGAAGCTACCATGGAACCACTTGGAATTAGAGTGGCGCGGTGGTTGCTGGGAACTGAGCATACACGAATTTTTCGAGCAACGGGGTTGATAAATCGAACGGTTTGAAAGTTTGATTTCGTCAAAGCGCGCGGGCATGAAAAATGCACGCGATAGCAGTGGCTATTTTTTCCAGCGAGATCGGGGTTGCAACGTTTATAAAAGAAATGACAAACGGCGGCCAGACGAGTTTTGAAGGGTAGTTGAGGCACGTGTTTTTTAATAGAAACCGAAAATAATTTCAATATGCAAAGTTGAAATCCTCGTTTTGTATTTTTCTAGTGCCACGAAGCGGGGGTTGGTGTCACGAAGTGTTGTGATATCAAGGAAATAATGAGATTAATACAAGGAAATTAATCACGAGGAAGCGTCGGGAGCGCAGAAGGGCGACACGAAACCGTGGCGATAATTCCCGGCAAATTTTATCGATGCCGAATGAATAAAGCTATAAAAAGGGAAGTGCTTTCCCCGGCAGCTCAATGGCTTTCGTATCTATATGTAAATAAAGTAGAGAACGCGAGAAAGAGACAGAGGAGGAGAGAAAGAGGCGGAGTGGAGGAAAAGAAGAGGCGGCCATTTCTCTCCATGGAGCCGGTGTAATTTACGTGAGGACTGAAGATAGCGAAGGGACTTAATTCACGTTCCGGCGACGAAAAAATAGGATAGAACCACCAGCACGAGAGACGGGGCCAGCTCATTCGCTGCTCTTAATTCTCGTTACAGCGGGCCCTTATCCGTGGCCAATTACCTAAGCTTATTAACTATTCCGGATAAACGCGGATCGCTTCAGCGAGACACGAAATCCTCTCCGGCTTGGCGGGGGACAGTGGCTCCTTCGAACCCTCGTAAAACAAACTAAAAATACCGGGACGACATTTGTGTGCGCCAGGTGAAGCCCTGACATTCCGCGAGCAATTATCTCAAGATAGAAAAGAACACGAGTCGGAGGTCCCTCGGCCCCGTTGGTGTCTCGGGTGCCATAACACACCTCCGCTGGGTAAAATAATAGTTCGGCCCCGGATGCCACACCCAGTATTGTGTACACTCGTACTTATACCTCCGCCCTAGCCTTATGCGCTTGCTTTGGCATTTTACGTAGGTATACGTATCGATGATATACAGGTTCTATCGCTGGCACAGGCGACACAGGGACCCGGGCCACAAGTGTGTACAAAGACAAACACGTAGGCATAGAGAAGCCGCGCGGCTGGGTCTCCAAGATAGCGAGATACGAATGTCGAGGGAAAGAGACTGCTGAGGCTCCGAGGACAGAGAACTAGGGTGGAAGAAGGATGAGAGAAGAGCCAGAGAGAGTGAGAGAAGAACGAAGGGGATAGAAAGTGAGAAAACAGTGGAGAGCGGGGGTTGGTTTGGAAGAAAGGTGGGGCCGTGGAAGAACGAAAAGGGGGTTGGTACGGGATGATGGCGGTGGTTGTACGTTCGTTCACGTTCGCTTCCACGTCCCTACAGACGTGCCAGCCGCTGATCTACGATTCCCTCGCGCATAGCGGGCCGCATAACTCTCGTCTTATACCTCTCGGTGAGATCTGGACGATGATATTGCTTATCCGCGTGTTCGAACCGCGCGATCCACCCGAAATTCCCTCGAAACAAAGAGGGGCGCCGTCGCCAGGCCAGCCGAGAAAGATTGCTCGCGCCTCCGGGGTGGCAAATCCGCCCGCTCATTCCGCCGGGATAAAATATATATCCGCGTGAATTTCAAATAGGATAACATTCCGGTCAATTTATAGTTAATAAATTTTGGAGAAAGGCGCCCCGAGTCGGGGGATGGATTTTGCTTGAGAGGGTGCATAAAACTCGCGGCCCCTTATCCCGGGGATACGCCTTTGGCCCGTGATCGTGGAAAAAAGTAACGTGTAATCCAACGAATAGAGAGCCATAAAGTATACCTACGATGAAAATCATTGCGTCGGTTTAGCCAAGCAGTCTGGAGTTTTCAGAGAAAAACCACACTTCTTTGGCAACTCTTGCCCATCGTATTCAGCAAGCAGCGTTGGTAATGGATTAATATTGCGACTAAAATGAGTCCGAACGCGATATTATGCTCGTTTCTTGGTTCACTTGGATACTATTTAAGTGGAGAAGGGATTGCTTCGAAATGAAATTGGCTTCGACACTGGTAATGCGTGTAGTGATTAATGCAGCCTGAATTATCACGGAGGAGCGGCTGTGAAGAATACGGGAAACCCCGAAACGCATAAATTCTATTATGACCCTCCGGTGCAGTCTGAAGCATGGGTATTACTAAACAACGTTGTCTCTGGCCGGAAGCCTCGAAAAGAATGGAATAAGAGAGAGAGATAGGAGCATTTTGCGCGGAGGAGATGTGGAAGAAAAGAGGAGAGGGAGGAAAAGCGTCCGCCCCTTTCCTTTACGCGGGGTTTCAGCTCGTGCAAGCGGTTAACGCAGCCATTTCACGCCTCGGGAAGCATCCAGTTTCCTCATCCGAATTCTAACCGAATGCACGGAAACCTCTCCACGGGAAAGGTACGGGGATTTCTATTTAGCGGAGAGCGGAAGATGGCGGAGACAATTGAGAGGGATCGAGGAGAAATTTCTCCCGCCGTTGAGAATTAATCCGTTCTCATTCCGGCAACAACGCTGGCGAGAAGCCTTCGAATCGCGAACAACGATTCCTCCACTCGATTATTTTCTCAGGGAAGGAGTTTCATAGGAGAATGAAACCTGGGTCGTTCCGTGAGCCCTGTGCCCAATTCTGGTTAAGATTTTCATTAACAAGATGATCCAAGGCCCCCCCATAATAATTGCCGTCAGAGAGGAGAGGAAATCTCAAAGCAGATGGAGATGCATAGAACGAAGAGGCAAAACGGATAACAGGGTGATCGAGATGCTTCCATCATGCAGCCCATCGACTCGACTAACCCTCTTTGAATGTAATCTTCCCACCCTCGAGGCGTTTAATCCTTCGTCGCTCCGCAGCTCGCTGGCGAAGAGGGGTTGGTTCCTTGAAACAACGATTCTTTATCGAATTAACTGGCGATTAACGAAAACGACGTTGCACCCACGTCGGACGAAATCGTTGGATCGGTTTCGCAGGGTGGAATCGTACAAAGGGAAATCCCGGGCCGGGCAATCGAGGCAATGGCCATTGAATCCTCAGCGTAGGCTGGCGCGATATCGGCGCAACATCTATCCCACGGAGAATTTCCATAGAGAATTCGACTTATGGCGGATGGTGGATGCGCTAAACTGTCGTGCACCGGCGAATTTTTACCGGGGGGTGGCCCGTTCAGCCGGTTTACCTCGTAAATCCGGGCCCGGCGACCCTTTCCACGTTTTTCGCGGGCGGAATGGCCTAAAGTGAGTATCGATCAGAAAGTCTGAGGGAATTACGGTCCATGAGCGATTCTCCATTGCCTATACCAAGTGGTTATATCTGCCATACGTCGTGTGCCATAGGAAAGGGGCGGCAACCGCAGCAGCACGACTGTCCTTCCTCTCACCCTCCTCCGTCGCCATACCCGTACCCGGCTACCCCAATTTCACCCCCGAGAGCCAATATTTATTGATCACCCTCGAAGGCATCGTTCTGTATTCTCTCCGCTTTCCCTCCCTTAACCCGAATCGCTCTCTCTCTCTCTCTCTCTCTCGGCTCCGTCGCCCTTCCAGAGCGATTTCGCTACACGTTTCTCTCCGCCGCGCCGCTGAACCTGCGAGGCTTTTAAGAAAAAGAGAAACAGACGGTCCTCCCGTGGCGTTGTCAAGCCAGTCGCAGCTGTTTCTTCGCGATCCTTGCTCCGTGCTTTGCGGGGGGAAAGAGTTCGTCGTGTCACCCAAGGGTAGGGAGAGGAGAGAGGGAAGCCCAGCCGAGCCGTGGGGGCTCGACGATGAAAATTCACCCCACGAATCTTTATTCTTGGAAGATCGCCTCCCGTGTGGCCGGAGAATGCCGCAGGACTGTGCCGAATTCGGGGAAACTCGAAGGGCTACACCCGTGGCATCTGCGCGAGAGCACGCCTCGCCCCGTATAAATCTACCTCTGACACGCGCGAGCCTGAATTCGAACCGCCACGAAACTTCGGAATTCTGTTTAAACACCGTCAGCGGTGTTCCGCGCTGGAAACTGAACCGCTTCATCGACTCGAGGCCCACGGACGCGCGTCGCGGTCGTTCGATTCCAAAGCGATTTCGATCGGCTACCGATGGGCCCCCACGCGGGGTATACCTACTATCTCGATCGTCGCCCCGCGCGCGCCACGCCGTTTCGAATCGACCCGGTGAAAAAGCTCGAGTTCACGAAGCTCTAGCAACCCTTAATCAAGTTTTAAGAAAGCACCACTCACCTTGCAACCATGTCCAATGCGGCTTAGCAATATCTTCCTTACCTGTGACAGAGAAAAGTTTGCATGAAGATCGAGCGTTCTCTCGTTCTCGTGCGCGCGCGGGAAACACAACCGTTCCGCGCGGGGGCGGCCCGAATAAATCTTTTTCAACGATCGAGTTCGACAGCCGGCCGGGGGCCGGGGTTTTCAAGTGTGGGCGAGGGGGGACCCCGGGAAGGGTGGGTGGCGGCGCGCACATATAATAAGAGGCGTCAGCTTTTGAATTATTCGTGGAAAACTGATCGCCGACTGCGCGAAACACCGTAAATCCTGGAAATGTTTAAGCAGCTCTCCCCCCCCCCTCCCCCCGCCGGCCGCGTATAATGCGGAAGGCACGATCGATCGGAACATTTTAAAACCGAGCCAATGAAAATAACTCGCCGGGCCCGTCATAAATGAAGCCGTAAATCGTACTTAGCTCGTTCGGCCGAGCCCGGCGATATTTCGCCATCGGACAACACAATTTTCTATCGGATAGTTCAATTTCTAGATCGAGGATTCATATTTAAAAATATCCGCGCCAATCGGACAGGATTAAACAATTAACGATCCCCCGTGCCCCTTCGCGCTCGTTCCCTCCCCCCTTCCCGCCCGGCCACCCCCTGTTTTTCATCTCGCTGGCAATTCCGCGGGCGTGATGAAACGTCGATCGATGAGCTACTGAATGCGCTTTGTACGCGCGCACATCGGGCCGCCGGATTGTGTTCGTTAATATTCTATTAGACATCGACAAATGCGCCCCGTGTTTCAACGACATTCGGCGTTTAATCTCCTTGCCTCATTATACATTCAATCTCTCGTGAATGTGAAAATGACGCCCGACATACCGATTCGCTAGCGTTACATGCCGAAAGTATAGGGTTGTTCAACGAGCTGAGGGTGGAGGAATTTCTTTCTCCTGGAAATCTCAGAAGAGCCTGGGGCCCTTCTTCATCTTCACTTAAAACTGTGGCTGCCGATCAACACGACCAAACGATAATTCCAGTAAAAGTCTATTCGAGTCGAATTTGGCAAAGTGTTCGAACATAAGAGATTTATAAAAAAGCGTTCACAGAGTAGAGGGACCGAGCATGAGGAATAGGTCGACTGGTTCCAATCAAATTAGCTCAGCCTGCCAGAAGGGCGAATGTATCTGGAAAGCAAGACCTAGCAGAGGGCGCAGTGTGCGCGGAATAACGAGCGATCGATCAACGGTCGGATATTCGCGCGAGGAATCGTCAGCAATCGGGATCATCAGCGAAAAGGATTAACTTAATTGCTCGAAATGGGAAATTTCAATTGTCGAACGACTCGGTTGAGAACGCGGCAATTATGCGCGCGTCGCGCCACGCCGCGCCGCGCTGTGCCGCTTGTAACTCACAGCAATAATAGAATAGTGTAATCAATTTCAGCCACGGGTGCCTCGAATTACGGGTGTTTCAGTTACATCAATCATTAACTCATTTATCGTGCGACCAGGCTAGTTAGTCACGATCGTAAAGCAACCTATTGAAAGTATAATGCGGCCACGAAAGGAGGGTTGGTAGCCGGCTCTAGCGTATTAACCAGCCCAGAGCCGTTTACAAGCCGCAAACGTACCGGGCCGCGGTAATCTAGCATCTACGAACAACTTCTTTCCTGCCCAGCCTCGCTCTGTCATCCATATTCCAGCTATTTGCGCACGTGCACGACCGCCAGGCTCTAGTTATGCGCTCGTGTCCCCCGTGCGTGAGTGCGGGAGCCTGAGCGCGCGGACAAACGCGCGATGGTTACCTACTTAAGTCAGATATTATCGGCAGAGGAGGCAATTCGATCGCGTGTACCGAAGCATGGTGCAGAGCTGATATAGAACTACTAAACAGGTCGTAGATCAGCTTGGTTAGTTATAACGTTGCCTCCGCCGCCTCTAACCCACCGCCCCCATCCACGCTGAACCAATTCCCACCGGTGTTCTGGATCATTTGGCGGCCCGCGGCCGTGAGATGCGCGCATGCACCGGCAACCATGCGCTATCGCGATCCTGTAACTCGCCGCTCAATGGGGTCTATGAGTTTTAGAAAAAACCACGGGGATCCCGCGAGCTTTTTGCCAGCGGACCGCCTACTATGCGCTCAGCCTACCCTCCTAGCGATGGAAATCCAGAGAAAGAGAGAGTAGCCTGAGTAGATGTGTTTCTAGTACTTAGATCGTAAATCAGAAGTAGCTTTGATAGGTTCGGGTGATGACGGTTCTGCTGCAGCGTTCTTCAACGGAAATGAAATTTAATGTGGGGTAGGGTGGTACTAAAAGCCCCGTTTTTCGTATAAACCTATGTAAAATTTAGTAGTAACAATCTAGAGATAGGTATCTAGTGTTATTTCGTATAGACTATAACTACCTATTATGCTTTACGTTCACGAAGTTCGTTTGTTGACAGGTAGGTACTGTTATTTTCTCTTGAGATATACCACAAAATGTAAAGTGTACTGGTTTCAAATATATAATAAAAAATTCGTTTTTTAATGTTTGAATATTGTTTTTATTACCGTCAAACACAAAGTGATCCAATTTGCCCCGGTCTACCCTAGTATTTTATTTCTTAAACCTTCGTGGTCACACGGGGTGTATCGCACCCCAGGAATTTTTTTTCCATTATTATTGATATTAATATTTAAAAATTTGGTGAATTTTAACTAAAAAATCGCTCTTTTCCAGAACTAATTTTTCAACTACAAATTTCATCATTTCAAAATTTACGTTTCTAGAAAAAAGACTATTACAATTATCACTGAAAAGTTAAAGGATTCAAAAATACGAAAATGGTAACTTAAAAATGACGCTGGGGTGCAGTAAACCCCGTGTGACCGATTTGTGATTATAAGATGATGTAACCACGGAGGATCAAATCTAATATTATAAAATTACTAAGTAGTTAATTTACCTAATTTAATTTTTTTATTTAATATAAAGGCTACACGATTCGGGCAAAATTTTCCGCAGATGAGGAACCGGTCCGAGGACCACCGGTTGAAGAACACTCCCCTACACTATGTCAAACACTACCACCATACGAGAGTCAGTTAAAAAAACGATGGTAGCCCCTCGAAATCTCGCCTCGTAAGAAAGCTGACCAATCGGATTCACGGTCCATCAGCTCGAGCGACGATAGTTGCCTTTAACCTCGAACATTCCTCCAAGACACAAGCCGTTCAACTTCGTTTCCTAGACTCCTAGCTCACCATCCTCCGCTCAGCTTGAAATTCTTTCTCGATCAGACCGAGCGCCGAGTGCAGGCAGACACCCAGACTTCCGCGTTCGCGGCACGATCTCGGGCGGATCGAACGGCGTGGCCGCGCGCGGTTATAAATCAGAGGCGAAATCTCATATTCCTAACCGAGGCCTCGTTCTTTCGCTCGTCCCGGATCGCGGCCTACGCCGATGAATTGATAATTCAAGAGGGAACGACGGCGTTATTGGTTCCCGCTGAAAATCTGCAGACCGGTGACTTACGACACATTGCCGGTGACTGGTTATTAGATTATTGGTCGTATCGACAGCTCGTGCGTTCGCCGCCGATATAGGGAAGAGGGGTTGGCGAGCAAGGGTGGCCAAGCCAGAGGGGGTTGCCCCCTCGCCGGTGGAGGATGGTGCGTCGCCTGGCTGTGGGTCGCGCACGGACCACGTACAAATGTAGACGGGTCCGTGGCGCACGGTGGGCAGCCGGGGGGCAGTTGGGGGGGTCGGTGGGACAAAATGGGGAGAGCGTGATAACGATAACGTACGATCGGCATTAGCTGGCGGCTTGCTGCGGCTGATGGATGCGCTAATTATCAGCAAGCAGGAGTTACAGTGTTTCGCGTAGCCGTCCGTACGCGCGATGACTATGCGTTTCCGATAGAGAGCATCGTGAAAAAAGAGATTACGCGGCAGAGGGGGGGAAAAAACAACGAGAAATCCGTATCCGCCGGGCCATTCCCGAGCGCTCAGCACCCAAAATTCCAACGAGATCCCATTTTCCAGCAGACCGCCACTGTTTTCGCGTTCCATCGGCCGGCCAAATCCCGAGGTTACACACCCGATCAAACCTTATTGCATAATTCGCGAATACCCCCCCGGGGCTCGGATCCCGTTATCCTCTCCATTCTGGAAATCTGCGCGGGATTCGGGCGTAAAAAAAAATCGTAAAACTGGCTCATAACGGTGGGGACCTGTTCTTTCGATAAGTTTCAGCGAAATGCCAGGATGGGGGGATCAACTTTCCCAACGCGGGATTCCGACTGGGTAATTCGATATAAAAGCAATCGCATAATCTTCGTTGTTCCCTTAGGTTCGATTGTGAGGGCCGGGCATCGTAGCTCTGGCGCGTCCACGTACACCCAATAGGTATCCGGAAACCGCAAGCTGCGGTCTAAGCCCTAGATGCATCTACGTAGCATAATCTACGGCAGCGGGCGGCGTGTATACAGCAAGCACGATCGGTCGAGATCCGGTGCCCCGTAATGAACATGGTGCTTGTTTATTTAATGGGAAATTCGGTGGCGCCATAAAGCTCGAAGAAGGGGGTGAAACCTATTAAATTTATGTTTTCGGTTTACCCGCTCTGACGGATCGCAATGCCCGCACGCGTCGAGCTCTAGCCACCCCCTGTCGTGGTTCAGCCACCCCCTCCGTGTGGGAGGGGTACTTGCACCGCCATTTCTACCATCTACTGCTCCCTTCTACCCTGCTTTTCTCTGCTCCTCTCTGTCCACCCGCCGCCGCGCTGTCTCTCTGCTCCTCTCTCTTCCTCACCGTTACCAAACGTTTCAGGGCTCGGTGCGTGTGCGCTTGTGTTTACCCTATTGGTAGTCCAGTGTAATCCAAACGGAGATATATATTGGTAGTGCCTGGGGGGGGTTTTGGGCAGGGGGCTCCGTGAACCACGTTGCGGCGCCCATCGTGACGGACAGCGCCGCGTCAGCGCGTAAAGCATCATCGCGTTTCTGCGGCTTGCGAACGCTCGCGCCGTACGTTTCGCTGGTCACAATGGTCCAAGGATGTAAAATCCAACCCGTCCGCGGTTATGCATCCACCGAACCTTGCTGCATAGTTACCCGACAGCTTGACATTGTTGGATGCATTTTCAGAAATCCCTTTGACGGAACGAGAAGGAATAGAGCTAAATGATTGCAGAGGCAATTCAAAATTTATAGCACTGTCTGGTAGCAATTAATCACAGGTTAACGTCAACTAGATTTGGCAAAGAAATTGCCCCAAGTTTCGGAACCGTTATCGCGACGTCTCGAGACACGCGGGATATCTCGTCGTTCCGGAAACTTTCTCTTTTAACTGCCCGAGAGCCTAATGCTCGGTAACCCCCCGAAGAATCTGGTCGAGGAAAAACGGCCACCCCGCAACTTTATCCCTTTTGAATCCCTCTAATTACCAAATTTTCCTCGCCCTTAATTTAGTGTTATAATTGCTTCCTACCCCTTATAAGGGGTTGGCTGCTGGCGCTTCAGTTCCCATGATACCGCCACCCTTCGCGCCATTCCTTATATCCGTTCCCTTCTCCGAAATATCCTTACATACCACCCTCCCTTCTTTGGCTCGCGCTGTGCCACCCTGTCTTTTATCACGGCCGGTCCAAATAGGCTAATAAATTTGTACTCGATACGCATTTAAACGACTCTAGAACACCCATTGATCGCTGCTCGTTACCAGTCACGATAATTGGACATTAACGAACCATTCGTTTTGGTACCCGAAAGCACCCCGAGTTCGATTATAAACCGATAGAAGGTACGAGGCAGAACGAGCGGAGATTTAGAAACAGGAGAAAGACAGACCTGTCGGAACTGTAATAACCTCGGGTTACACAGCCCGGCGAAATAAAGGTTCAGACCTGATTCCAGCCACCGCTATCACTCGCAATTGTCACCGCGAGAGATTTATTCGCCCACGTTGTAGGGGCGTGAACGCTAGCCCGCGCGCGCGGTATCGTTTCGCGAATTTCTAATTATAATTTCAGGTGTAGGTCAGAAGCACACTCGGCACGAGGAATATGCGAATTGACGTTGCACGTGCAGCGCGTGCCAGTCTGTTTGCCACGCAGTCACGTCTGCAAGCGTTTATGTTTGCGCAACATCGTGCAGCGTATACGCGAGAGAAACGTAGGCCCCGAATGAGTTTTTACGCCGACGAATACGCCGCGATAATAAAGTAGTTTCTCTCTGCCGTATAGGGGTGGAGTGTACCGTTCTATTTTCGCGGTGCAAGCTAAACTCAGATGCTTATTTAGGCGAACTTGTTGTTCCATCTCTTCGAAATATAGCTTTCCATCATGTGTTTCTGACTCTGAGGATAAAAAGGAGCCATTTTACACGACCCCGCCTGCACGCAGCGAGAAGGGACCCCCGAAATAGATCAACGTTGCCAAGGGTACCCATGAAAAAGGTGTCCTAATCCAAATCGTTGACTGGCAAAACAACCGATGCTGCCCAGACACCGCCTCCCCAGGCCTAATAGTCGGAGATGGCTGCCTACCAGCCAGTAGAGTTTCCTCCTCAGCGCACTTTCACAGGGAAAAGACGCGCTGATACATGGCAGATGAGGGAAGAGAGAGACAATAAGTCCGGCAGGCAGGAAACGCGTACAGATATAAAAGCATCTGACGTAGCTAAGTGCGTTCGGAGTCAATATAATTTTGGCACGGCACTCGGATGTCGCCTAACGTCCCCGTCTATACATTTAGGCGCATCCGGGGGCCATATACGCTGTCTGGAGAAACTGCTGGAAACGGCATTCGACATAATAACGCCGTGGATCGAGTGTGTTATGCGTGCGCTAGGCGACTGGCTCCAGTATATAAAAGTCGGTTTACTTTCGGCTACATGGCAGGCTAGGTGCACCTAACTCCGCGAACCGACTGCGGTACATATCGCTGAGGGAGAGAGAGAAAGAGAGTCCGCCCGTTCAGCTTCCCGTCTCCATTCCCGGACTCACCCACCAATGGATCGACCGCTGCACGTTTCTTTTGCTCGGTGCCTCGTATATCCAGCCACGGGACACGGGGCAAGCCAAAGTAAGTCTATAGTCGAATGGCTGAAACTTCCACCGGGATCTAGGCAAAAATGTATCCGGAGTCGCCGGGACGTGGTTATTCGCCGCTCTAACGACCGCGCAGCCAGATAACTTGTCCGGCGGTGAAATGGCCCACAAATAAACGACCGATAAATCAGCCGGCTGAAGGAAAAGTTGCAATGACAACGACCTCGACGCCCGGAAGATATTCCGCCATTGTGCTCGCCGTGGACGCGCGGTGTCGATACTGTTGCGGGATACTTTTTTGAGGAATCTAGCTGCGAACTATAGCAAACTCCCTAGTTACTGGAAATCCCATCGAGTGCTACGCAACTGACAGAGGGTCAACTGACTTAGGTCGCTCCAATGAAGTGACAGTTGGAAAGTTCGATAACACTATAGCAAACTCCCTAGTTACTGGAAATCCCATCGAGTGCTACGCAACTGACAGAGGGTCAACTGACTTAGGTCGCTCCAATGAAGTGACAGTTGGAAAGTTCGATAACACGATTACCAAGTAGTCGTGCAGAGTTTCTCGCGACGATAAGCAACGACCGAACTCCGTTAAAGAAGAATAACCTTGGTTTCCTCATTCGCGGGCGTGAGAAACGGCGCAGAATGCAGGGGCTGGAAAAAAGTGGAAGCATCGGGAAGAAAAAGCTTCGCGACAGTAGGAAGTTTCCTCGCGCGATGTTTTATTTGGCCGGGCGCAAGCAGTGGAAGAGTTAAAGCTCGCATCCACATTCACCGGCGAAGATATAGCCAAGTAAGTGGCGGGCGTTAGACTCGCGGTACGAGTGTATAAAGGGCCCTGCCCAGTCACCGCAAACTCCTATTCCCCTGCCGAGCCCCTCGCCGTACCTCGCCACCCTTCCGCATACCGCCTAGCAAAGGGTTCGTAAAAGTTGGGGACGCCCGGGATATTTACGCGTCATCGTAAACTCCCCGCGTCTTCTTACTTACCCTAGGATAGAGTAGCGAGCTGCCTCCGCCGCTAGATACAACCCCTTTTCTTCGGCACGCCGCCACCGCCCATCCCCCCAGCAATGAAGATTATTATGCCGCTATCAAATGGCCCCAGCGTTTCCCTAGGTACGGGCAACTTATCGGGCTGCTGCATGGGAATGTCCCTCTCCCGAAATTCGAGGCCTTTGGGACTGACGGGGTTTGATCGTTGGCTCTGTTTTACGCGCAGTGTTCAGGAAGAATCTCATTCGAGGCTTGTCTTCAGGAATAATTTTAGTATACAGTCCTATGTTCCACGAGGATATGAGAGGGCTTTGAGCAAACGAGTTTGACTTTAAACACTTGGTATGTTTAATACCTACGTCATACGAGATGGAAACAAATGGCGGTTTTAAGGGCACAAGGCCCAGGTGGGAAACGTTCTGAGAGGCCCAATTTTGGGGAAAATGAAGAGGTAGTTTACCAAAAACTGGCTAAGTGTACAGAAAAGTGTTTGGATAAAATCAGCTTTTTTTTATGAAGATGGGGCCTTGGGGGCCTTCTGGTAAGGGGCCCAAGGCGGAAACTGTTCATCGGCCGCCCGTTAAATCCGCCACTGATGGAAATATCGAAGAACGAGACTTTAGATTGATGAATTTACAACGATCGCGTTTGAATTTCGGGGTCGTTTCATTTTCTAATATTTAAGACTACGATCACACTTGAGTCGCACATAGACTACGCGTGTTTACTAATACCTTTACTCTGGTTTCCTACAATCTATCCAAGCGCGAAATTTATCGGGTATATTTTTGAATGGGCTTGGACTTAATGCACGTCTGCTGAATTTCATCGGCGTATTCGCATTGCACGGCCGGCCTATTACTGCTGTTCCTATTTATAGGCAACGTTTTGTCTATTTTCCACGTATTTCACACGCACCCGTCCACGCACCGTGCTTCACCGTCCATCGTTACTTACTTCCAGTACGACCAGGGCGCGTCGCGAGCACTACCCTCCTCTTCCTCGCTCCCTTTCTGTCCGTATTTTTAACCCCCCGCCCCCGGAAGGATTTCCAAAAGTTAGGGACGCCCCGGATATTTATGCACCGTAAATTCCAAACGTCTTCTTCCCCGCTCTAAGATACAACCGTTCCTCCTCCGGATTACAGCGAAGCCGGGATACACACACCCCTTTGCCATCGGAACGCTGGGGTTCCTCCGTAATTATCCTACCAAATGGTCACATTGTTTCGCGTGCCGGCCCGGCTAAATTAAGCGGAACCGTCTTTGACGTCTCTCGAAAAAATACGTCCACCTTTAATTGTTCAATTTCGCCGGCGATGCGTCTTTCTAAAGGGTGAACCAAGGCAAAGCAGTTGCTCGAACGATTCAGTTCCAAGCTTCTGGGCGTAATCTGCAAGAACCCCCGTCTATTTGAGTTTGCCAGTTGCTTAGTCTATCAGCAATCAATGGTTTCCAGTAGCCCCACTGGTTCAGCACGAGCGCCTAAGTTGAGAAGCAACCAATCATCCGTAAATCGACAAAGCGTTAACTGCATCAAGCTCAAAGATTCCGAACAGTAAAATTGACACATGGATGTGAGGTTTCCGAGGCTATCGCGTCCATTTCTACACTCGCCAGTACTTTCTCGTTCGTTCCATGGAATTTCGATGGCGCGTCACCAGGATCAGAGAGAGGGAGGATCGAGCAGCGGGAGATACGTATCGAAAGTTCCGAAATATCGAAAACCACGATCTTAAAAATAAAGCCACGCTATTTCCGATAGTGTCCCGTCCCGAGCAGATTGTGTTTCGATCAAACGACAGCGCAGCGGCGTGCAGAAACGCGGCGCACTGCTCGCGCCGAATTTAGGAAGCCTCTGCTAGCGTTTTGCGTCTCGTCCCTGTCTGAATCCAGCCCGTTCGTCAGCGTCCTCTTAAAAATACACACCGGGACGGGTCTGTAGTTCTTTCGAGCCGGGGAGCAACGTGACGCTCGCTCGTTCGTTCGTGCATCTAGAGGGAGGGTTTAATTCCCTTGAAGCATTGTCCACGTTAGCTACCATTACACTCGCACGGCCGTGCAATTAGCAATGTAAATGCCGGTTAGTTAGTTAGCGTGTTCGTAAAGCAAACGAAGGTGGGCAGTGGGACTAGATAACGGACCTCCCAGGCGAGTGATCATCTCAATTAACCTTCGATAACGCCGCGGCTATCGATTGCTTTTTACATACCGATCATCGTCTCTCCTTTTCCACGCAGTTCACTCTATTATTAATTCCCTGTCCTTCCCTGTTCGTGTCAACCGAATCCGGTCGATCGTTTTACCAAAGTCTGAGTTGTTGAGTAGCTAGAATTCTTATTAGGTGGAGTTGTGTATATGGTGTTGGTCTCCCAAATCGTAGCTCGTCAATTTCTTTATATTATAATGTTCCTAACTCTCCCCTAGGTCCCCGCGATCTTTGCACCCCAAATTGCTTCTCCTCCAACAACCTACGCCCAAAACACTTTGGCGATCCTCGACTGATACCCAATTTGGACAGATCTGACCGTTCCTAGTGCACAGAATCGTCGGAGGGGTGCGATCCTCCAACTCGTTCGAACAAATCCCCGAATTTCCGCTTATGAATGAAGAGTATACCTGGAAAAGTGGATCAAGGCGACGTCGGGTGGATGACGCCGTGGATGGCTGGTTAACGAACGTGCTCGGTAATCGTTGCAGAGAGCCGGCATGACGACCGTTGAACCTTACTAATGGAACGCTCGCGCGATAGTCGATCACCACCACTTAACATGTACGGGTATAAATCTCGCGTGTCGGGGCCGAAGTCGATTCGAGTCGATTCGAGCGGAGTCGAGCCGAGGCGAAACAAGCCACCTAACGAAGCGGCCGTGTCGATTCCTCGCGTGGCAAGCCGCGACTACCTCTCCTCTCTTCTCTCTCGCCTCTCGAATTCCAACGGTGCCCGTTTCGTTGCCGTACGCTAGATTTTCATCGGCCTACCTAGCCTGGATATCATCTTTTCACGAGGGGGGCACCTCCAGGCGCCCGTTACGCCCGGTCGCACACCGAGGAGCCATACTGCCTTCGGCTATGGCCGCAAGGGTGTTTCCCACGGCCGAAGGACCAGCCCCCCAAGGTCCCAAATTTTTCTGCCACTCACCACCACGCGACCCGCTCGCCCGACGACCATCATGGCCCGGGCCAGCCCGGCGATCCCTACTTTCTTCCCTAGCTGCATCTGTTTCACGCATACCTACCCGCGGAGTCACGTCTGAGGATGAACGCGCGACGTTGTTGGGGAGTTCTAGGGAAACCAGTGGAGGGGGAATGCTACTGTAGAACAGGGAGACAGGTTTCAAGCGAACATGTGTATACGGAGTGTAACGAAGATGAAGGTTTGAGGAAAACTGTGCGCACCTCAGGGAGGTAGTTTCTCATTTTTTCCATAGGAATCGTGCTGATGAAGGAATAATAAGGGACAGTGTGTTACCCATGTTGAAATTAGATCTCGGAGAGTACCCAACAAATATCTGCAAAAAGGAAAGCGTCCATCTAAAAGAGATATGGAGCATAAAATATAATAAAGCGGCTAGCTTTCGAGTACTTTCCACGATTAAATCTAGTTTGAAAAAAATTTCCCGTGCCCAGAAGCGTTATCAAACGCCACTTTCACGGGGGCCGTAAAAAGAGAGAACGCCTCGAGCTCTCGCCTTTGTTCGCGGACGTCAAAATTAAAAAGAAAGCAAAATAAAGAGAACGTGCAGGAATCGAGTAATTGTGGCGGGATTAATTGCACGGGAACGAAAAGTGCGTCGAACGAGTCGCATAACGTAGCGGTGAATTTGTTGCGCGCGCGTTTTGCATCGAGCCCATTAATTCTTCCGGCGGGGCGCCGTGCAAAAATGAAAATTAAGCGATCCCCGATTGTTCGCGGGGTCGACGCGGACGTCGCGCCGCGAATCGCGACCTTTCCTTTCTTTCTCGCTCTTTGTTCTCGACGCGGGGAGGATATCGACGCGCCCGACGTTACCGGCAGAGCGCGCCGGGACGCTCGGATTCCGCGGGATGGTACGCGATGCGCCGCAAGGATGGCGCTCGCGTCTTCACGCCACACCCGAGCCGCCTCGGCGCTTGTAGTGTGCTCATCGAGAACCCTTCATAGTTGACAACCCGTAGCCACGTGTCGTTCATTTCTCGGGTACGGTTAGAACGTGGGGGCTCGTTCACCTAATTCTACCCTAACCAGGAGGGAATTGATGGATGCTAAAATAACAGTCAACGTATACTTTGTATACGAGGTGCTTTGGAGGGAGAAAATAAACTTGGCCCTCTCGCACATTGGTTCTTTAAACCCTCTGTCACTCGACACCCTCCCACTGGCGATGCGTCTCCATTGGGGATGTAAAATGACAGTGATAGGAAATATACTCTATAACCTTGACTAACAAGGGTACCGTTTTTACCTTTTTTGAATCAACGCTCATAATTTCAATACTCAAAACAGCATCACGATTCTTATCAAAATGAACGTGGAGGTCTCCTTGAAGACCCCTGAAGGATCAATAGAAACTCAAAGGAAGATCGGAAGATCAAGACAAGAGAGCAGTGGAACGTTTGCGTTTGCTGGAACGATCGTCATGGAGCTCGTCCTCGTCTTTAACGAAGCCAGCAGCCGAGAGTCGCGGAGATTCGGCGAATGTCTTCCGGTCGTTGATTACGCGGGTCGATGGGGTCGCGGTGGTAACGGATGTTGTTACGGGCGTTTTGAAGCTCATGAAAGTGCCTGACCGATAACAAACTGCTCTTCCCTCTCTGTTGCTCTCTCGCGTGGCGGTGGCGGTGGCCCACCACCTTGCGACGAAATTAGGCTGTCCGTTAAATGTAATATTATTTTTAGTCGGCTGCCCTTCCCTGTTCACCGGCGGCAGTAACCATAACTTTTCGTGGGCCCGCGTGGCGTGACGCCGGCTATCCGCTCGGCCAGACCGCTCACGCATACCAAACTCCATATCCACAACGCTAATTCTCTCCTCTATCCACCCACATTCACGCTCTCTCCTCCGCCCTAGCTCGTCCGTTTCTTCGGGGCCGGCCGTCCCTCCGCCGAATCCTCTCTTTCGACCGCTCCTCCGCACTCTCGAATCTATCGTATCGCGCGCGCGGCCCTCCAGACTCGGGGATCAAGCAACCACCAGCCAGAACGCCACGCTGCTGCCCGGCCTATTCGCTTTCGACGGCGCGCCGACCTTCAAGGCTGAATCGAAATTCTAACAGACTATTCCGATCGACGATCCTCAAGGTCCTCGCCCTCGTTCCTGACCTCACTCACGTTTAACTACCGGTTCGGTTAATACCACTGTTGATTTCATTTTCTGAGGTGTTTCAGGCAGCTGCTCCACGCTTCCGGGTGTAAGACCTGTTGTTCCTCTGCAAGAGAATTACCCGGACTGCGTGACTCTGTGTCGTCAGAGCTGTGCTACAACAGTCTTTCCAAAAGCATATCGCTTGCAGGCAAAAGCCCCCAGTAATGTTGTGTACAGAAGAAATACAGTGACATGAAGATGGCAAGGATAGTCGAGTGACTAATATGGTGGCTTCTGTTTTTGACTACACATGAAGGACTTGGAAACATCAAAGTAAACAAGCTTCTTAGTGAATATCAGAAGCCAATTCGGTAGCTCGTACCCTTGAGTCCTATCGTTGGTTCTCCACTTGAACGTGTCTCGAGCACCACACCATATTTTTTTCACCCACTGTAGATTTCGTTTCCCTCTCCTTTCTTCGATCGCCGCTTATTTTCCTCAAAGCAGTCAATCATAGCCCGCCTAGAGCGAGTGTCGTATTTTGTAGATATCTAATCACCAACCGCGTTAACCCTCGCTTCCTCCGAACGGCGCGCAGTGAACCGTGCTTCCATCGCTCTTCGAGACGCTTCTCGACGGCACGAACGTTCCTCGAGTCTCGTTGACTTGGTTCAAGGGACAAGTGGTGGACGGAAGGCGAGTGTGGAAGAGGATTTCGCGCGGGTTCGTGAGAAAGCTCGGAAGACACGATCTCGTGGTGTTGGTCGGGTCGAAGGCGGCCCAGGTCAGCGATCCTGCTCCCCAGTCCTTGACCTTCCGCGGGCTTTATGGAATATCAAGCCCGCGAATCATTTCACCGGCTTCCACTACGCTTCTCCCGGCCTTTTCTGTCACGCAATTAACGTACGCGCGCTCGTTCCGAAGGGACCGAGCCGCCACGATAAATCGCTCGGCCGGCCGCTTCGCTCGCTCGCTCTCGCGGGCTCCGGGGAGATTTAAAAACATTCGCGCCCCCGTTAGAATGTGTGCCGCGCGAGTTTTTGCCCCGCTCTCGTACATGCTGCTCGAGATTGCGCTACCAGACGTCTGGCAAAGCAAAAGAGTTGAAAGGTTTCAAAGATACAATACCTATCTTGCTACTTTTTAACAATATCCTTTTATTTCATCCTCTGATTTCGATCACAAAAGCATTTACGAATATTTCGGGTAGGTACAAAGTGTAGATTTCATTTTCTCTGCGCCTCGTTTAAATGACGGTTTTATCGTCACATTCGCTTGGATACATTACGGCCAATTAACAATTGCGCAACAAAAGCGGCTTGCTATATGTAAACTTATTACGATTCGATGAATCCCGATAATTTTAACGAGTTACATACACCGAACCGGCGCGCAGAGCTAACAGAAACGGCTTACAATTAATTCGACGCTGAGGGCCGAGATATAATTTGATCGCGACGGTGAATGGATTCGATGAGGCCGATCTTCCCGTACCAACGTGGTTCTTCGCAGAGCGCGTGGAATACGCCGCGCGGAACGAGAATCCGCTGGAAAGCGGAGCAAGGATTCTCGGTGGGAGGCGCGACAATTAAAGTGATTCACGGTAACAGAGACATTTTTCAGTTGCCCGTGAAGCTTTACACCTGCGCGGAGATTCAAACGGCAGAGCGGAGGGGTATCGGTGCCATTAATCCCGGGATCGATTAACGGCGTTTCGTCGGGAATCGACGCTGACCCGAGGGTAAACAACGCGTCGCGGCCATCCCGACGACATCGTAGGTAATAACTTGCCATTACCGGGACACGATAGGCGGCCAAGAAAAAGAAGGACGCGTGTACCCCCGCTTGTACCTGGGGAATCACTTCTCGCCACGGCGAACGAGAAAAGAGGACGGAGGAGGAGGTGGAGGAGAGTGGTACGCGTCGAAGGCGGCCCTATGGACGGCTCGCAAATCATCCGGATGCATCATACCGCAATTACACGGCGAGAGTTCATTTAAATGCAATAAATAATACACCACTCATTGTATCGTGCCATCTGGCGGGTAGGTACGTTCCCGTGCCTTGCGCGCCGACCACGCGGACCTACCTCGGCCTACAGCTTCTCCGCACCTACCGAGGAGCGTGGCTAAGGGTACACCCGTCTTCGAAACCTCGCTACGAATACCCTGCCAATACCATTACCACGGTTTAAGACTATCAATTCATAGGTTTTGGGTAACTTTCACATGTAGATACCTATTTACCTACCGAGAGAATTAGGTTAGGTTACTCCGTGGAATATCCGTGGTATCAAACATTCCCTCCCTTCGACAAGGTGTGCCCAAGGCACCCGTTTAACAAGAATCCGCTAATCAGACGAGCAAGAACAGTACCGCGAATCGAACAATGGGTCAAGGCAGAGGAGGAAGACGCGTGCTAGACGAGCCGTGCGTTACAGCGATAGTTTGTCCCCCGTATTTATCGTTCCAAATCTCGACTGGCTTAATGTGGCCATAAATCCACAGGCCACGGCCCCGAGGTCCCATCAAAAAAGAAAACGCCCGTCCCGGTGAAATATTTGGAAGTTGCAGTCCGGCCAGCCGCTCCCGCCGCATACATACGGGTATCGGGATAATTCGACGAGGAATTTGCACGTTCCTGAAACGGTCACGATACGTGCAGCGGAAAAGTGACAACCGGCCGTGTTGCGAGGCGCACGTCTTCGCCCGTGGTCAGAGAGATCCGGTTAAAGACGGAGTGCGGACAGACAGAGAAGCGTGGCAGGTCCTTTGATGTCACGACATATCGGCTGGCTCGATCGGCCGACGCACCCTTATAAACAAGGGTTACTCGAAAGAAATCGCAATAATTTATACCCTAAGGGCTCGGGCGGCGATCGCGTGTCGTTTGGTTACTACCTACCGGCCCAGTACGCTCCACCTATGCATACTACACACAGGAACACGCGTGTGCCAGCTCCGTCACGTGACCCGGGCATTTTCGCTCCACGCGAGCACCAGCTATGCCCTCTCCGTTGCTTTTGAGGAATCAATCCACCACGGCACTGGCCCGTTCTACCTCGCGCTAGAGAGTTTCTAGCTTCCTACGTTTCTACGCTTCCACGTGTCCCATGGGTCTACAAGCAGAGAGCTCCGCGCGCTGGCTTTTCGCAAGATGTTACCGGAACATGGACTTTGTTTTACTCTCCCGAGTTCGTAGATTTACGTGGTAGAAATGTGCTGTTGATCGGAAGTTTGGCAGTAAATAATGGGTAGCTAGCGATCAGGAGAGATGAAGTTTCTAACTAAAAATTCCCTCAGATTCCTGGGGCTCGTTTTGCTCCAGTTTTCTCGGCTTCTATGCTCGCCCGGCTCGTTTCCTTCGTGTATCTACATGGAATTAATTTCCAGCGGGTAACCATACATATACAATTTTGTACGCAACATGTAAGAGGCGCGCAATGACGGAACGATCTCTCGCTCATTCGACTTCCCGCGGCGTGTCACCCTCCTCGCGCAGTCTTCCGAAAAGTGCGCTTATAAATGTTAATGGGGGGAACCGTAATTAATTACGCCGAGCCGAGGTTTCGCGGAATCAGATCGACATAGTGATACGCGCTGAAAATGTCCAGTAATTAGCGAAATCTCCCGATCGTCCAGCAATAAATATTCCAGTCACGTGATACGTACGCCGAGGAACGGCACTTCGGCGGCCGCCGAGTAGGTACCTAAACATTAGGATGTTAATGCTATGCGAGGCAGGCTCGTGCAACGTAAGGCAAAAATTTCTCGAATTTATCCGCCGCCCACCGCGCGCGGAGGAACTGCCAGCCGAGCAAATTAAACGCAAATGGATCAGCGCGCTGGGCCTGCGGATCAAGATAACCGGAAGTAACTATGTATTCCGCGCGCCAGTTTGTTTCTGTTCTTCTCCTTATCGCTGACACGTTTCGATACGCCACGGCACACCGCGCCGCCGAGCGCGCGAGAATCCACCTTTATCCGCAGATATTTCGAATATAATTACAGGCAGTCGTTACGTTGCACAGCTCGTAACTAAATTGCTCGGATTACGTGTAATTGAAATGCTTGAGTGCGAGCCGTACGAGGAAATCTGTCTGCGCCGGAGAACGGCCGAGCGTCGATCGCGTGCCATTACCGATACCCGCAAGTTTTGCGGTCCCGTTGTCGATCGAACGACGTATTTAAGGCTTCTCGAAGCGCCGGAAACTCGTTCGGATTCTTGGACGGGCGACAGCTTTACGTCAACCAAATAAGCCCTAAATCGCAACGAAATTGGAATAATTCCAACTCTTCTGGAAGACGTCCAAACCCCTTTGAACGCGCGAGGATAACGCTCAACCGTTCCCGTTCGCCGTTTAACATTCACAGGAGGAGGTGCAATGTTTTAGAAAAAAAAAAAAAAAAGAACTACCGCAGCCCGAGGACAATAAAAGCCGCGTTATCTTCGCAATGAAGGAAATCAGACGCGAGTATCGCCAGGGCTAAAATGAAGAAATCGGATTCGTATTGGGAAACCAAGTGGAGGCGTGGCTTAGATTTCAGCGCTGTGGTGGTAAGTTGGAAAACTATTGGAAGTAGGCCCGGATCCCACCAAACTGTATTTATTAATCGAAGAAGTAAAGATTTAGTGTTCAAAAAAATTTAAAAACACTTGTTTTTCACAAAATTTCGGCCTACTCACAGTAGTTTAATTTTCTGTCACTAGTTGGCGTATCGAAATTCTTGGTTTCCCAATACATCTACAACACCGAAACGAACAACCATTTGAATTTTGAATCTCCGATCGCCGCTCGATTCCGCGTCGTCGATCGATGCCAAAAGCTCACAGAGACGCTGGGGGTCGACGAGACGGTCCGCCGATCGAGAAAGGACCGAAAACACCTAAGCGGCCGATGAAAGACGAATGGCAGCCACGTTAAAGCCCCATGGGTGCCGCGCTAGCCGCGCGGTTGCAGGGTGGTCCGGCAACTTTCCGTTGCAGGAATGCAACAACGTAACAGAAATCGTCCCTCTAGTCTCTTCTTCCCTTCTATTTTTTTTTTTCGCCTCCCCCTAAGTCTCCCTCTCTTTTTTATCTTGCCCCCGCCGTTTTGCTTTTGTTGTTATTATCATCGTTATTATTTTTGGACGGCCACGGCCTGCCGATCTTATAAGCCTGGGTGGAAGGTGGAGTCCGCCGACGCCGGGACAGCGGAGCGAGAGAGAGGGACTGGAAAGGAGGGCGACTCGGGCCCAAAGTGGCCGAGGCGGCGGAAGGGGAAAGGAAGAGAAGGATATATGCGTGTATCGCCATGCATCATCCTTCGTTCGTCCGTTGGAGAAACCAAAGGCCACCGCGGGGTGCGTTACCTTAGCTGCTTTGCCTATGGGCGCTTCGGAACGCCAGCGTCTCTTCCATTCTCTCAGCTCTAACGGGAGATATCCGAATACCTTTGCGAACTGCGTCCCCGAAGGTGGTTCGCGCGAACCTGGCACGGAGTGCCGCCTCGGATTTCTTCGATTTATCCGACTGGCGTGCACATTATTCCGCATAATATCCCACTTTACCAATCTGCGCGCATACGTTATACGTGCCCTTTACCAAAGAGATCGCTGTACAGTCTCTGAAGAGACCGAGGCTCCCCATCTGCCCTCCCAGTCTCAGCCATAAGAAACAAGCGTGACGCACTCCAATTTGTACGACGAATCTGCGAACGGGCGGTGAACGAAACCCAACCCGACCCGCGCCCGGTTAATCTGGCAGTCGATGCCTTAAACTCAATTCAATTAAGGGCAGAAAAGAAGGCAGCGTCAGAAGCGGCCGGCGATAAATCGCTCGTCGAAAGGATCTCGATACGATCCTCGGGAACGTTTTACACGAGTTCCTTCCGGCTGCACGCGGTCGCGCGCAGCGTCTCGTTCTGGTTATCGAAACCGTGTGGCGAGAGAGCCTATACTCGGAATACGAATATAATGCGGGGCCAACTATAGGGGGCTTGCGAGCTCGCAGCGTGGTACCATCCGAGCACGGGTAATGAGACGGCCCCCGACCAAGAGCAGTTGATATGCCCTCGCTCCTCCACCTATACCCTTCTCCTTCTCCCTTACCCTTTTTCCCCATAGAACTCTAACTCTCCTCGCTGCCCTATACGCCCGCAGACCCGCAGACTAACAAACCCGAGGAGCCCAGGCCTCAGCGCTGCTCTCGCTTATCGATGAGCCTCAGCGAGACAGAGACACCGGGGACAACGGGGAACGGACCCCGAGATGGCCTCTGTAATTGCCCCACGTCCGCCAACAAATTATGCAATTGTGCACGCGCTTTTCGCGATGTTTATGCGCCGCGTAAATTACGCGCGAACTTCACCGCGTTCGACGCTCATGAGGAAATTATTGCGTTAAGTGAAGTGCGTCCAGAGCGTAAACGGGCCCCGGACGCGTCCGCAAATTACCCCTGTTCCCTCCGTTTTACGTCGCTGCTTGAGGAAATTATTCAAAGCCTGGTTGGAAGAACTGTCATCGGCGGCAAAAACTGTACGCGCCGGCAGGATCCCGAGCATCTTCGCGGAACCAGGCGTCGACGGTTCACGGAATGCAAAACTCCTGGTTGGACCGTTAGCGGCGCTAATTCGACCGGTGGCGCGCGGCAAAACTGCAGCTCAACAACATTCTGCTGGCATGTAAATCACGCAACGCTCGGCTTTCCGTGACCGAGCCGGCGTGTTTCCTCGAAACTGGCGATTTTTTGCCACGGCCGTTGGTGAATTTTCATAAATTATCTCCACCCGATAAGACGCGTCTATCCGTGCCGAATGCGAGTTGAAAATTAACGCCTGCTGGCGGAAACGAGGATCGCCGCGGGGATTAAGGAAGACGGGAAATAGAGAGGCTTCATAGAAAGCGGGAAAATTCTCGTGCCTCGTCTTCGTAAATATTTGACCATCGACAACCGCCTCCCCGTTCATCGTCCGCGAAGATTATCATAGGCAAAGATGCTTGTCGAAGCTGAGGGGGTTGAGTGGCGGGATACAGAGTGCGAAGGAAAGCGACAAAACCAGCCGCAGGGACCGGCGTCGATTTTCCTAACCGTGGAATCTCCGCGGTTCTGCAACAGACGGTAATGCAACGGTTGTTGCCTGACCTGGCACTCTATAATCATTAACTGATGCCCGACTGAATTAAATTGTCTGTAATCGGTGGCCGATCGGTCCGATCGGTGGCTCGGAATCGTGGAACGTGACCTCGTATGTAAGACCAGCGGACTACCTGCACTTCGCTGGATCGCGATATTGCCATCGATCACGAATCCCGAACGCCGAGAGGAAAAATCACGGTGTCCCGCGTGATTCCCCTGTTTTTTTCGCTGCATCACGAGCAGCCGCTTCTGCCCGCCAGCCACCGACGGCGAGGCGAGTGAAACCTCGATGCTCTCTGGAATCCCTCCGCCACTAAACAGAGGGGTCGGACAATTTCAGAGCCAAGACGCGGTTTTGATGAATCGAACGCGGCAGTTACGATCGTCGTCGTGGCCTGTCGAGCACGCGACGCTAAGAATCTCGAGGAGCCTTGTGGATCGTGCTGCCTGATAATGCGAAAGCTGGGCGAGCCCGAAAAACCGCAGATCGTGTAGCAATTTCAGCTGCATTTAACCGCAAAAATTATTGCTATCGATGCGGCCGCTCGAGGGGGAATGAAACAGGGTCGTGTTAACCGTTGTAGGCTCCAGTGGGTCTCGACGACTTCGAGTTTACAATACCGAGGCGATTGAAGTAATAACGATTTCTGTGTCGAAACGAAGGACGAGAGCGAGCCTGCCAGTTTATTCGACTCGGTTCTGTGAATTAAAAGGATGGGTGGACTGGGTCTAAAAATGTTGGAGGCTAGGAGACAAAGGGAGCCCACTCGCAACTATAAATTTTAGTGTAAAAGTTATTTAATGCATTACCGGACTTATCGGACAGGTACATAAGAAATTTCAGGAAATTCGAACTCGAATTCTTTGCGTAGGGGAAATTTTGAGAATTATTTTTGAGGGTTAAAATTGTTATAACAAAGTTTAAAAAATAGGAAAATACTGTTATTATTGGCAGGAAGAGTGTGAATGTGTTCAACGATTTTTCTATTACCGCCGCTAACAGATCTAAAAATTTGCCGATTTTTAGTCGACCAATCGATAAACGCTAGCTTATTAATTAACAGGATACCGGTAAGTACAGTGTTACATCGTAAATTTTAGTTAAATACAGTAATAATATTGGACCTCCTATTCTTCCCTCTTTACTTAAAATGTCCTATTTAGCATTTTTTCATTTTTCAAGATATATTTAAATATTTGAAGTTCCACGCGATTTTTACCTTTTAAGTAAAGTTAGAAAACTCTACGTGCTTCGTAAAGATTTATAAACAGTCTAATATATTTAACTTCTTTCAAAATTATTAAAATATCTTATTTAAAACAATTAATTAATTAGTACTTTAATAATACATTTCCTAGCGGGACCCCTATTAAAAAAAATTATATTATATTATAACAAACTAATGACACAACTTGTTTTAATTTGATTGAAGAACGGCAGAAGGAAATGGTAAAACTTCAGTTTTCTCGGTTGTTTCAAAATTCTAATTAAGGAGGGTAGTATTCTACTTTCAAGCTACTAAAACGCCATCCACATTTTTAACATATTGCCTGATATTTAAAGGGACCTGGTCAGTCCGCCGCTGGGCTTCAGTGAGGTTCATTCATTTCCAACCTCCTAAAACCTCAACACCCACGGCAGAGGCGCTGCTGTCAATACCGATCGACCTTCCATTCGAAGGATGATCCCGATAAAAGAATCCGTCGCATGAAGCCTAATTCCGGCTCATCGACGTGGAAAGCTGCCGCGTCCCCGTACGTCCGTAAATAAAACAGCGACAGGCTAATAAAGTCGACATCGGTTTTAACGAATTCAAGGGGAGCCCCCGTAGCCCGTAGGAGCGCTACCAGCCATTTATCCACCCCTTTCCGTTGCCACTGGGCAAGGTCACGTAAATCTCGCCGAGCCCAAGTTGCACTCAATATTGTGACCGAAGGTGTAACGTATCGCGTTTCATCCTCCCTCCCCACCCCGCGGGCCTACTCGTTTCATTTCGCCCGTCCGCCGCCCTTACAGCGGTCGCATCCCGAATGTTCCCGCGCGACGTGCGGTTATAGCTGGGTATCGCGCATACATATATCCGAGGCGTTGATTTGATGCACGTTTTAGATACGAGGGCCGACCAACCAGACGCGATGGTAACGAGCCGCTAATACTAAGCTTGAAACTTACACGCCGGCGGAGAGTATTGAAACTCCAGTCTCTCCTTTTTTTTTTTCGAGCGGCCCCGAGAGGGCGCGCGCGCGCGCGTTTAATACGCGCGAGAGGAACGAGGAGGCGCCGCTAGCCAGCCGGCTTTACCTTTTTCGAACTAATTATCGGTAGTTTGCGCTTCCGTGTCTCGTTAATCTTATCGTGCCCCACTCTCCCCGAAGTCGCTCCTCCCACACCTCGCCCACACCCGTCCATCTTTATCTTCCGAAGCGGCGTGGAAATTGAATAGCATCACCGTAACGAAATTCTGTGGTTCAGCCTTATGAATGTTTTATGAATTTCATTAGACTGCGACCGTCTTCTGCGGCGCTCTTGTTTCTCCCTTTCTATTCGCCGCGCGATCGTTACGGGGCCTCAGAGGTAGGCACACTTATGCCCGGAGGAGTAATTAAAAAAGTGCTCGACAACGTAAGCGCTTATCCCCGCGCATGTGCGCGTAAAAATATCAATTTTTCGGTGTCCCGAAAGCAGCTTCTGACCGCCACGGTAAATACAGATCGCATCTCGATGGACCGCCGGCGATGGTGGTGGCGCGCGGATCGCGGGACGAGCAGGTTAAGTACGCGTACGCGTACTCCGGCAGTTATTTTGCAGATTTAGTAGGCACACAAGGGTCGGCGCGTGCTGATAATGCCGCCTCCACCTTCCCCACCCTCCGCCGTCCCCAACCCTCGCGCTACCCCGCTGACGACCGCGCGGGGGAATGCGTCCGCCCGCCCGCCCAAGGGAAGTGATTTTTCCAAATTCCGTGGCAAATTAGTCGTTTGACCTTTCCGCGGTTAATGGCTTCCCGACCCCCCCGTGGGGCTTACCGCGTAATCTCGATCAAAAACGCCAGTAAAAAGGAATAATAACCGCCGCCGTTCACGAAATTCATTAACTCGCGCGCAACAACCGTCCATGGTGAATTATTTCGTAACCCCGTAACGCGCGGCCCTCTTCAAACCGGTCATCCCTTGTTTTATAATCATTTTAATGGCTAATCTGGCTACCGCGGAACGAGAGCTACCTACCACTGTACCTATAGAATTTATTTCCCCTCCTACCCTCTCACTCTCTCTCCCTCTCTCTCTCTCTCCTTTTTCTTTTCAAGAACTTACATAAAATTTTAAACGCAATCCACACTTGCACGACGGACGGCGTACTTCGCACGGAGGTACAATTATGCAAAAATCGAGCATATTCCGTCAGATTGAGGGGTAGGTTAACCACACCTGCACGCAGACCCAGACATACGATTAAATCCATGGGCATGGATAATGAGATGCGTGTTCGACTTTAAGTGGTGAGCCACAAGTGAGGAACCTCTCTCTGCAACCGGTCTGAATCGCTCATGCCTAGGCTGCCGGTGATCCTCGGCCTTCGTGGTGCGCGCGGGGAAAAGTGATGCGAAAACTTGGCGACCGCCGCGTCACGAAATTTCGACCACATTAATGCGTGCTCGCTCCTTTAATGCCCTGTTATTTCCGCTAACGCAGGCCGCTCCTCGCGCAAGTAGTCGCCTTTTACGAAATTTCTTGCTCAACCATCGGCTCTTAAATCGTATTCTGGGATTAGCAGCGGAGTGGGAAGGAAAGATATTCTGGTTGGAGAATAGAGTGTTGTGTGTATGAATTACATCGTCACCTTCTAACAGATTAAACGAGAAACAGAGGGGGTTAGATAATGTGCGAGGGTTGGCCAAGGACCATTTCACTGACGCGTCAAAAAGCGAGCCACCCAGACCTTCGTTTACGTACAGTTTTTGCGAGACTCGCTGAGATTCAGCGTGTACGAAGTGAATTTTGCGAGACCGGTAGTAATAGTTTGACGCAATAGAATTTTAATTGCGATTCACGGTTCGATGGAGTTGTTGATTGTAAAATGACGGCACGGTTACTCTTGGCACTCCATTCCCACTATATTACTTCGCTAATTTGATCTCGATGCCAATTCCCGATACGGAGCGAAGGAGGAATTCCCAGCGAGGGAAAGCCGCGCGGTCGTATATTCGCGCTAGTTCGAATTTAACGATAATTTGTGGAAAAAACGCGCAACGATCTCGTAGCGTTGCGGTCGATGGCTGTGGTCAAGGGAACAGGGTCTTGTGGGCCTGTGGGCCTATGGGCCAGCGGAGAAAGGGTCGCACGATCCGAGGAGTGGGGGGAAACCAGTGATGGACGGACTCCGCTCCCTGGGATGGTTCTGCCGCGCCAATAACTTTCCGGGACCGAGAACGGCCTTCGTACCGCCTGTGTTATTGATTCAATAATCCTTGCGCGTCAAACTAAACCCTTTTTTCCTCAGAAACTCGTTAATTAAAAATGATACAACATTCAACTTGAGAAATTAATGCAATGAACGCTTTCCCTAAATTTTCTAGGTACAGTCAAGTGAACATAATTTACTCACTGAAAGGCGGAAAAAATTTCAAACCTTCGCCTTGACCTATTACCCTCACAATCTCCATCCGAAAAACTCTGAAGACCTCACCACATCTCGTCTACTAAATCAGTTTGGACAAGTTTCAAGCCAGTTTCAGAGCAAGCTTCGTTCCCCTCCAAGTCACCATTAAATTCAATGCCATTTCTCAATCTCTGCGGCAACGGAAGGAACGTCTTCTTCGCAGTCTCTTCCCCTTGGCAACGTATGCGGGGCAGCCGTGTGTTACGGGTGAAAAATTTAAGAAATGCAAACATCGCAGCGCGGCAGGGAGATCGATCACGTTCGGTGACGTAACGGCGAGATTACTGTAGCTGACTAGGAGAGCACACGGGCCACAGGAAGGTAGCACGAATACGCTCGGAGAGGACTCTTGACCCATAAAGCATAGGAACGAGTTCCTATGACGGGTCTTCTCCTACACGAGCCGCCATGGGAAGGGAGAGCCATAGGAAACGAGTCGAAGGCCGTCTGGCCGCGTCGTGCATCAAAAAAACCGTTTCCCATAGCTGAACTTTGCACTCCGGACCGAAGATAGAGCGCGAGCGTCTTACATCCGTGATAATTAGCGTACCCGGGCTGGCAAACATGGCGGAAAAATGTGATTAATATTATCGGGGATCGTCGGGCGGAAGACGTCCTCGTTCCTTTCCAGGGAACCGTCTCTCTTCTACCCTATCGCTCTGCCCCCGTGTCTCTTGCGACCTTGACCAGCGCCTCGCAATCGTGTAACTCCAATAATTTGTTCCGTCAAAAGAAGAAAGGAGGTATATAATAGGGATCGTGACCCGATGTAACGTGATACGTTGCTGGTTGCTACGGCCGCTGTGTTCACTGTACACTCGCGCCTACACCCTCCGCTACATTAGATGCACGTCCAACCGTTTCTTCAAACACTGTCCACAGCTTCGCACTGCTCACGGCTCCGACACTTGACACACCGTTAATGGATGCTGTCTGCAGGAATTGTCTGTTCGACGTTACTACTTGGAGACTCGTATAATTCCGTCGCTCCATTTGTTTAACGATCACTTCATTCACTCGGAATAGGTATATGAAATAGGGCTGGGACTATTCGAATAATTTACAAGTATTCGAATAATTTAATACTCGAATTGTATTCGAATACTTTAATATTCGAATAGTATTCGAATACCTTAATATTCGAATAGTATTCGAATACCTTAATATTCGAATAGTATTCGAATACCTTAATATTCGAATAGTATTCGAATACCTTAATATTCGAATAGTATTCGAATACCTTAATATTCGAATAGTACTCGAATATTCGAATACCGAAAAATTCGAATAGTATTCGAATATTCGAACACCGAAAAATTCGAATAGTATTCGAATATTCGAATACCGAAAAATTCGAATAGTATTCGAATATTCGAATACCGAAAAATTCGAATAGCATTCGAATATTCGAATACCGAAAAATTCGAATAGTATTCGAACATTCGAATACCGAAAAATTCGAATAGTATTCGACCATTCGAATACCGAAAAATTCGAATAGTATTCGAATACTCGAATACCGAAAAACTCGACAAATAGTCCCAGCCCTAATATGAAACCTTTAAGTTGAGGTAGAGTTGAGACTTTCAAAGTTTTTTCTTTTATATGATCCAGGTAGCTAAAGACTAGTGGTGGAGAACTATCGATGGTACTTACGAAAGCTAAACTCCTGACAGGTTTCTTTCTATTCGATCCACTACTACAAAATTTTCAGATTTTTAAGTCTTCCGTACTTCACTTATCACTCGATTACGAAAGCTCAAGAAGCAAAGCGATGACGTAACATTTCATTGATCAAGTGCTCATACAAAACAGGATGAGTAATAGCACTATCTTTCAACGACCACAATATACGCTTCAACTCGATAAAAGAAGTATAATGATGAACATGAGAAATAGTACACCGTGAACTGGGGGAACATTGGCGTGTTTTTGAACCATTTTGCTGTATATTAACATTATTACATTTTTTTTAAGTACCGTTAAGGACCCAGTTCCTGGGCAGAACCCAATTCCTGATCAGTTTAGTATATAAATACCAAACAACAAGTTTATCACGATACAAATTTATTCCAAAAAATTATTAAATAATTATGAAGTATTTTTAAATTTATAGCTCATAGTAAAATTTTTTAGGTTCATCAGAAACTGCTCCCTTTGCATTTTAAATGATCAGGAACTGGGTCCTTGACGGTATCCCAACATTTCATCTTTTGTGATTCTACTAAAAGTGTCAAAATGCGTACAATTTTTCTCCTTTTCCTTCTTGAATACGTGTTAAGTAATTGCCAATGTTACCCCATACACCCAAAGTCCTCCAATTCACGGTAACCCGCGGTTTTTTATGAAACGTTCCGGCACGCGGGCGTTCGTTGCACCGCTCGAGAGACTCCGCAAATCGCCAGGCGACAAAACATCCACCGGCCACTTCCCCGGCAGCTAAAAGACCAAATAGGAGGTGGCTTTATTAGCATACGATTGGCACCGTCCATCTTAATGCCCCGCCACCCTGGTCCCCTTTCCCTTTCCACGCATCTTTCTCCCTCGTACGCGTACCTTCCAACAATGTTTATGCTCGTGTTCCCCGATGTATCGGCTGTAAACGCGCACGCGCCTACCTCCAACGAGCCCCAATCGTCCCAGGAAAACGATCTTCCCATTCAATTTCGCCTTCACCCACGCCCGTGACTTTCCCCCGCAAACGTTTCCACGATCAGGCCCAATTCAAACAGACCTTTCGCGATAATACCCTAAGAATTCGAAAGAACGTTTCAGCTATGCGCATAGAACTACCTATTTTCGAATTCGCCTCGATTGAGCGCGCCGGAGCTGCACGGCGTTCGAGGCGCTGGCAGGCAAGTCGCTCGCTCGGAGTTCCGCGTTGCGGGCCGCTGCATCATCGACGCACCGCTCGGCTAGAACTCGCGCGCGCCAACCACGACGCCGTAAAAATCGGAAAGGCCGCGTTTCCACGTAAACTGATTAGTCGCGGAGCGCGCTAACAGGGGATCTCCGTCCGAGACGTCTCAAGCGAAAAGCCCCTCGGATCGAACGTATTATTATTGTTAGCGCGGTTATCGTAATGATCGTCATTATTGTCATCGGAAGTGTTGCCGGTGCGTTCCTTTACGATAACGAGTTTAGCTCGGGCCCCGGTCGAAGCACGGCCCAACAGGATCTCGAGGATTCAGCCGGGGCAGACGTGGCCCCGGGGCCGCGTCATCATCATTCAATAATCCGACGTGGCGAGGCTGTTCGTTTTTAGTCGGTCCGGGGCCTTTCTGGCATCGATACGAGCGCATCGGGACAATCGACCTCGTTCGACCGAAATTCAACTCCTGCCCGCTGCGAAGTAATTTGTCGGAGACGACAGGCCTGATTACTTTGCGAACGGACCAGAGCCACGGCAGGAGAGATGTGCTGCACGCCCGTTTTGTCTGGAGGGTGGTGCTCGTTGCGCAACATGTCGCGGGAAACTAACGCCGCGAGGGCAGAGTTATTAAGGTCGCGGATAGAAATCAATAAGAAGGGCAGGTACTTTTTACAAAACAGCGTACACCCACAGATACCATCCGGGTCGAGCATTATCATAATAAAAGCCGGCTTATTTAATGACGAAGATCGAACGCCGCGATAACGCGGCAACTTAATTCTTCTTTGTTTTAATTATAACGCGTACCGAGCACGGAACCGATTCAACTTTCTTTTATCGCTCGCGGGATCTGCTCGCGACCACGGATCTGATTGCGTTAGAGCAATCGAAATGACAATTGAATGCGTGAACGGTGTGGTTACTTGCACACGTGGCGGGGACTGGAAGTAGGGCTGGGAGTATTCGAATAATTTAATATTCCAATGTTTTACGAGTAGTCGAATGCTACGAATAAACTTGGAATATTTCAGTATTCGAATGCTAGGAATAAACTTCGAATATTTCAGTATTCGAATGCTAGGAATAAACTTCAAATATTTCAGTATTCGAATGCTACGAATAAACTTCGAATATTTCAGTATTCGAATGCTACGAATAAACTTCGAATATTTCAGTATTCGAATGCTACGAATAAACTTCGAATATTTCAGGATTCGAATGCTACGAATAAACTTCGAATATTTCAGTATTCGAATGTTATTATTCGAATACTATTTGAATACTGTTGTATTTGAATAGTAGGATGTGAAGTGGGTCAAAATTAACCTAAAGAACCTTGATTTATACTCCACACCATATTATTCGAATACATCAGTATTCGAATACTTTAATATTCGAATATCATTCGAATACTTGGATATTCGAATACCATTCGAATACTTGGATATTCGAATATCATTCAAATACTTTAATATTCGAATATCATTCAAATACTTGGATATTCGAATTATATTCGCTAAATAATTGAGTAACCGAAGTATTCGAATATTCGAATACCGAAAAATTCGACAAATAGTCCCAGCCCTAACTGGAAGTACATACGATAGAAAGGTCCGTTTTCTATGCACGCTCCATGGAGCAAAAGAAGAAGAACCGCCGATGTTAATTCGACCCCTCTTCCGCTCTACACTCTTCATTAACTATACTCCTCACCCTCCCTTTTCTTGTAGCAATTTGCATAGTCTCGTGCGAATATAATGCACTAAGATAGTCATCATTGGCTATTAATTTATAGCTCCTTACGTTCAGATCGCTTCGATAGCGTCGGACCGGCGATCACGGTGGCTGGGCGCGCTTCGAGAAGGGCATACTTGTCAATAGAAGTGGACGGGTTCCTCGCCTCGACTTTATCTAACACAGGACGTGGCAATTCATCGCGAATTTTTTACCATTGTCCAGAGGTGCCCAGAATATCGTTAACCCTTTATCGCCTACTGTGACTTAAACCTCGCATCATTTTCGAGATTAATAAAATAACCTCGATACGGAGTAAATAATTTATGGAAATCGGGGAATTTCTCCCTAAAAGATTAATTCCTCCCACAACGAGAAATAATCCAGTTGGCGGAGCAGAGACGAAGAAAAGCCGCAAATGGATCGATGTGCCTATCCCTTCGTGCAGCAAAACTACGCTTGAGGATCATGGAGGTTCGGTAAATCTCGAGAGGAAGGAATTCTAGTTTTTGCTTGGAAAGGTCGGAAGACGCGGCTGGATTAAAGTAATGATTCTTACGTGTGCGAGCGATTTACGCCCGCTATATCTCCTTCTACGATGAAGAAGAGCCACTGTCGGCAGTTTGTCCCGTCTTCCGCAACACGCACTCTTTATTACCCCGTTGCCGGACGCCTAGCGCGGCGAGCACCCGCGCGATTCTCTACAAGTTCAACACATTTAGGGGGTTATCGTATTATGTCGAGTCACGAACTCGTTATAGCACGGCAAGACGGATCGGCGCTATAAAACCACTTGGTTTCAGTTTAACCAAAGGGTGCGCGATATAACTGGTTTACATTTCGCCGCCTTTCTTCATGCTCTCCTCTCTCCCTGTCTCTCTCCCTCGTCCGCGGCAGGGGAAATTTTTTTCAGGAAAATCCTGCTGCCCCGAGTCTCTGTTCGCGATAGCATCGCGGCTGCAACGGGAAGACGTGGTCGAGATATCAGATTTTCTGCGAAACTTGCCGCTTGGACGAGGATGCGCAAGCGAGTTGGCGGAGATTAAAATCTGACGACCGCGGGATTCGTGAAGCAATTAACGAGCTAATTGATCGATAGCGGACGGGTGTTTGAGAATTCAAATACCATCCCCTTCGATCCTCACGAAAGGAACCGCAAAGCGTAAGAAACTGCCGAGCGGAACATTGTATCGTGAACCGGGGTACACGAAAACACGAGGAATATCCAAGAGAGCCGGCCACCAGCACCAGTGCGCGTCCCATCGAAACCGGCACTTTCGCCTCACGCAAATTCCAAGTTTCGCGGACAAATTGCTAGGCTGTTGGCCCGAGCGATACAGCGCTGAGTGGCGAGTGGCGAATGGCGTGGACGAAGAGCGGCATTAAGCCGGAGGAGGAACGACTGGGCCGGGGATCCACTAACCAGTCGATCCACGTGCTCGTTATCACGGTAACGATATCGACTACGACAGCGACGTGGCTGGTGTCCGCTGGCATTCGTTGGCATTCGCTCGCGGAGGAAGATGAACGCGTGCATGTGCCGTGGCACGCTCGCGTGCTGAGGACGCGGGACCGAGCGGCGCGGCGAGGTTGCCTCCTCGGCCGGCCGGGAACGTGGGAGAGGAGAGAGCGAGCGACGCTTCGCTACCAAAGCTGTAATTTCAGTTACTCGGGAGTAGGTAATGAGCAATCGACAGTCTGAATACCAATTTCGATGCGAGTTTCTTCGTCCCGTATAAAATGGCTGGCAGGGACAGCACTGCCGCCGGGCATCTAGACCCATACACGGGGCGTGAAGCCGCGCTGGCCTAATGGGGCGACGCGAGCGGTGGAAATCCGCTGGAAAATTCAGTAGCGCGATCCTACGGCGAGCTTGTAGCTAAATTGTCGGCGAAACTGATCGAGGCAACGATCCCGCGTCGCATCGAAAATATGCCGATGATGGACGATCCGGCAGACGAGGAGAGAGAGGATGATTTAAACGCGGCGTTTGATGGCTGCTCGGCCGCACGGCTCTGTCCGACGGGAAGCGTTCTCGGGGCGACTGAAATTTCTGTCCGCGGCCGGACGGTGGTGCAGCGACGAGGAAACCGGCTGAATCGCAATTACTGAAATTGAACGAGCCTTGATGCGAGGTTAATCAATAAGTGGCGAGTCGTCGGAGGAATGGCACGATCCGTCAGAAGGAATTTCGCATCCAGACTGGTTTCAATTTTTAACCGAGGGAGCCCGAGAGATCAGGCTCCGGGGAAAATTGTTGCTTCGAGGAGGCTCGGCGGAAGATTTCAGCGAGTCCAGCAACGACTATGGGATCTCGAAGCTGATGCAAGGCGAAGGAACCCAAGAAGAAGACGAAGACAAAGAGGAAGAAGCAGAAGAAGAGGTGTTTCCAACCAACGGAACGGACCACCCAGCCCCGTTACGTAAGTCTGGTGGATGGTTTCGCGGGGGCCACGGTGATCCGTGGCCGAACAAAGCTGACGAACGGAATACCGATTATCGCCAGTTGGGCCGCAGTTCCGGCCAGGCTGATTCGGATCTCGTTCGCGAAACCCGTTCTCTCTCTCCGTGTCGGTCGCGCATGTGACGAACGCCACGCTTCCAACTGCACTCGCGCGCCGTCAGTGTCTGGCCGTAAATCCTCGTGGGCGGGGCGTGAATGCGTTCGCGTTGATGCTGTCCAAGAATAGCGTACAAAGTGTATCGAATTTGCGCGATTCACCTCCGGGCCGTTCCCTCAGCGGCTCCTCTGATTACGATCCGAGTCCGAGTCTCTGCCGCGAAACACTCCACGAACCCCTGGCTTGGGATCGAATCGCTCGGAGAGATTCGACCGTGCAATCCGAGCCACCGACGAACGCGATATTAGAATTTACGAAATCTCCATCGAGTCTGCACGCTCCTCTCCTTGCGCTCCTCCGGTCCGCCATGTTCCGAGGAATATTCCCCGGATCGTTGGCTTCTTCCGCCGCGCCGGGGATCCCCGTGGACGCCCTTGGCCAACAGGATCAACCGAAATGTATGCACCGAATTTGTCACCATAATAAAAATCGACGAGCCGAGCGATCTAACCCGAGATAAAGTGGAATTTACGGTGGCACTACGATCGCTGGAGGAAGCGGCAGCGAGACGAGATATCGACGACGGATTGAGCTCGACTGGCCGGAGAGCACCGGCGACGGTAAAACCCGGAAGACCCGGTCGGTTTCGTGGCGGCTCTAAAGAAGGTAAAAGTAACAGTTATGTTCATTGTCGCGCCGCCAGGCCCCGGGACGTTTTACGACTGTTCCCCCGGTAAAAAAAAGAAGCTAACGGTTCCCCGATCCTCTCCTCGCTATACAAGCCCTGTTTATTGGTTTGTGGAACACCGGAGGAGCGTATCAGGATGCCTTAGCGGGGGCTTAGTCTCTCGGAGGCAAAGTGTCCGTGCCGGAGGACGAACGTGACTGCGCGACCGTTTGCCAGTTTTATTGCGGGCCCAGGCAAATTACGACGCTGCCCGGAACTTTGGCGTCTATTCACCGAGCCCCTCTTTCAACCTTCCTTTTTTCCAGCCTGCTCGTCAGCAGTCGCGCAACGCGGTAAACGTTGCACGAATTTCGCGTCAAACAGCTGCTAGCAGGCTGGTAGGTACACTTGTCCACCGATGCATTGTCTCATGAAGCTTTTAATACGTAGTTTACAGGAGATTTGAAGAGCATTCTGATTTACCAGGTCGATAATTGAGAAGTCAACAAGAAAGGAACACATTCGTCTTCGGGAACGAGGTTTCCTCATGGGCTTTTCGATTTGCGTTAAAAGTAAATATGTAGCGAAGTTGGAGCGCGCCGACTGCCTCGGTCTAAAGCTAGCCTGTGTGTAATATATAATATGCGGTTAGACGCGAGACTACTTTTAACCACGGCCATAAATCAAACTACCGACTGCGCGCATTCCTAGAGAAAACCTGCTCCGGGCAGAAAAATCGCCGGCCGCGATCGAGATCTCGCCGCTTCTAATGAATGTTCGTTCGTCTTGCAAAACAAGAAACACTGTCGATTATATTTCTGACCGTGGACTTCCGTCCAGGCGACCCTCCATCGGGCGCAGCCTCTGCTGCGAGCGTTGCAACTGGAACGTGCCAGAGAAAACCTCTTCCGAGCTAATTAACAGCCGCAAGAAAAGTCTGACGGAGTCTTGGAAAGCAGACGTTCTCCGAATAAAAGAACGAATGATACAAAGAAGCGTGATTCAAAAGCAATGACTAATTGCAAGATTCATCGTCGAACGAGCGCACACTTTTACCACGGCGAAGGACGAACGAGCCATCCGATCTTGTTCCCATCGAGCTTTTACACGAAGCTTTTTAATAAGTTCGAATTTAACGAGCAGATAAAGTATTCTTTGATTCGAGGTAAGAGCGGTGTAAGGGCCCCTGAGTACGACTTTGAGGGCCTGTCGGACGTTCCGAGCCTTGGGCTACGGTCCAATTAGCCCATATATAGATCCCCACCACTCGGGTAAAAGGGAATCGAGCAGGCTCGTGTTTGATCGATCTCCCCCCGCGATTTGCATTGGCTCGTTGCGTTTACCCGATTCCCTTCGATCCTCGGATCCCCAGATGACGAAACGTAGACGCGGCGGTGGGTACTCGCGCTCTGCAAGGCTTAAGTTGGGTTTACACTAGTCCAGTCCAGTGATCCAGTACAGCACTGGATTAGAACTGGAATAATGTAAACAGTGTGTTCATTCCAGTGCAGTGTTGTCATTCCAGCAGATTTCGACTGGATCGAAAGTCTACTTTCCGATCCAGTGTTTACCCCCTCCATCGAGAACACAACATTCCAGCGTTGCTGGACTGGTCTAGACGGCTCAGTCCAGTGCCGCCTGAAGCGTAGTACAGCGTACACGTGTTTGCTTATCCAGTTTCGCATCCAAATTCGCTTTTTTTCTTCAGTTCTTCATCAACTGTATCAATAACTTCTTCACAAATTAACATTAAAGCAAGTTTCATATGTTTTTTTTATCCTTCTTTTGCGTGAATCCATTATTATTACAGTCTACCACTTTCAACGGTTCAGAAACGACTTTCCAGTCGAACCACTCACTGCATCCAGCGACTGGAATAATGTAGACATCGACCAATTTCCAGTCGAACCACTCGCTGGATCCAGTAACTGGAATAATGTAGACATCGACGGGATTTCCAGTCAAACCAATCACTGGATCCAGCGACTGGACTAATGTAAACCCAGCTTTACGGCTATTATTACGGACGACGTTACGTGGAATCAGGAGCGGGGCTCGCCATTTCTCGCGTCCGCACACGCCGTCCTATTACAAAGTGCTCAAGGTCCCGCTGAACAATCCGCGTTTACCGGCGAGTTACGGACGGGAAAACGATACGGCGCGGCGGCGAGGGGAGGGGCGGAAAATGAGAAGCCGAAGAAGGGGAGAAAAAGGGAATAATCGCGGCCGGCCGAGAGAGCGACGCACTGTTACACGGTAGCCGTAAATTTCTCGAGCTAATGGTGCACAACAAACGCTTGTCCGTACCTAAGCTCGTAATGTCCGTTCACGCCGGCCTAATATCGTTCCCGGCGTTTAATAAATATGTCGCGGAGGTAATACGTCATAACTTTTCCGCGGGTCGCGAGCTCGTGCACGAGTGCACTGGCGCGTGCGCGCGCGCGCCTCTACTCGCCCACCCACACACGAGTAGAGGGACCAACGAACGAGCACGCGACGAGGAGAACACACGGGTGATGCCGCGATGCGTTACGTTGATATTCGTCCAACAGTCACCCCCGCGTAAATGTCGCTGAGTTTACCGAGACTCTTAATCGCGCTGGATAATGTTGTCTCCGCTCACCTCCTCTCTTTCTTTCCTTCCCTTCGCTCATTTCTCCGCTGTCGATTCGCGCGCGCGGTGTAGTAGACAACGCATACCGATAAACCGAACGCGTAGCCCCGCGTGACGAATGCGTAATTTCGCCACGGACGAGTGATCGTCGTACGCTTTTAGTGACACGAAAACGGCTACCAAGATTAGAACTCCCACTCCGGCCGCCATATACGTCGTGTTATAAAGTATTTATTGAGCGCGAGTGCAGTCGATGTCGCGGTGATTCATGCACCTGGTATTCACTGGCGCTCCGAGAAAAATAAATTCGAATTTCGTCCACCCATCGAGAGGCTCCTCGGTCGTTTCGCGGATCCATGCAGGAGGTATTTCAAAAGATTTGGGGTATGAGTTTTTGGGTGACGTTCTAGTATTTCATTCCTGCGCGAGGTGTCTTTATTACGTGATAATAGGTGCAGTGATTTATCGACAGCGAGAGTCATCATCTCTACGCTTCCTTTACGCAACCTTCTCAAGATATGGAGCTTGTTTAGTTTTCCTAATTTGGATTATGGGCTACTAAAACCTCATCGACGGATTTCCATTAAACTCGTTGGAGGGAAGAAGAAGATTCTGCTGAACATTGGCATTCCGAGAGCAAAAGGGGAGGTGGAGGGGACCAAAAGTGTTAGTCGTCCCCTCTGGTTTTTGAGAAAAAATGGATTAATAAAATAGTTTGTGTTGTCTCTAGTCTTAGTTTACTTTATTCATTTATGTGCTTGGTCTGTTACGCTATTACGAGGTTAGGCCTAATAACAGCTTTAGCTGATCCTCGCCTTTTCACCATCCTATGTACTAACTGGTGAAATAAAAATAAATAAAATAAAAAAATTAATTTTAAAAACTGCCCATCATTAATTTTATATTAAAAATTTTTAAATTCCTGTTTTCCATTTTTAACCCAATTGGCACTACAAAATGGTTTCAAAAAAGCACCGAGTCTTTCACAATCCGATTCGTCGATGTCATCATCGGGGTTGTTTTTTCATTACCTACAACATTTTTCTTCACCGTCACCCCAGAGTTGCCCTGCCCTAGAAAAAAGTCCGCTGACGCCCTTGCCGCTGAATGTTGCTACTATTAACAACGGGTTCTTCGAACGCGATTAATATGCCCGGCAGGTAATAACGGTTGTACGGTCCCGCGGATGATAACGCTGTCCGAGAGTCATTTATGCGCGTCCGTTTAAAAACGCGAGATAGAATCGTACATCATCCGGCGTACGACGGGAAAGAGGCGGTGAAATTAAGAAATTTCCGTTCGGTCGCGCGACGATCAAGCGATTATTTTAAAAGGTCAAGGGGCTTCAGGTGGATAAATTATGTCCCGCGTCCATTCCCACCCGCGTCGGCGGTCAATAGCCACGAAATAAATTGGTGGCGCAAACGTTTCGATTCCGTTGCCGTATAAAGCTGACTTATACGCGCGCGAACAACAACTCCTGCGCGTGAAATCGAACGAGACGAGGCAGAAAAGAACCGCCACGAGAGTCGCGCGGATATAAATATTAATCGCGCGGAGAAACGCGCCCCGCCGTTGTCCCACGGCGGGTATGCAAACAAAGCGACGATTAACAGGTAACCGCCTGTAACGAAGAGGGGAAAAGGATGATTGAAATGCGCATACGATCGATCGATATCTCGGATGCCCCGAGAGCCGGGCCCCCAACAAAGTTGCGCCTTTCTGGGAAGACAATACCGATATCGCTCTCAATATTCCCAAATGCCACATCGTGAAGATCCGTAATCGTCCTGCACCATCAATTTTCTTCGCCCTCTAGCCGACCATAATGCTCGTTCCCGAGCACCAAGTGTGCAATCTTAGGGTGACTTTTGATGCCTCGTGCTCTTTTGCCAGCGTTTTGTGGGTATGCAAATCCCCTGGCGTTGCAGACGATCCTCTTGTCTTCGCTCCGAGCCCAACACCGTAGTTTGCTCGAAGCAGAGACTTCGTATAATCGCTGGTCTGTCGAATTATTTATTATTTAACGCAGTCACGTTAATGTCCCTCCTATGACTAATAAACTGGGCCCATGTCAGCTGTAGATATATCTCTTCATGATACTCCTCGGTGTCTCGTAAAATTCTAATTTCCCTAATAGCTCAGTTTTAGGTGCCCATCTTCCACCATGTTCTAGATCGTTATATGCTTCCCCTTCTCGTTACACTCGCCCCAATTCCAACCTTTTTTAGTCACATTGTATCGCATCGTAATCGACGCCAGTGGTCTTGTTTGCGAAGCAGCAGTTAGAGTGACAATCGACGCGTCATCCCATCAGCGTCTCGTTTCTCGCACGGCCGATAAAGTGTGCCGGTGTCACTGGCAATTAGCTGCCGCTAGATATTCATAACGTTTTTACGGCGGTGGAATCGGCCGGACCTGACTGGAATGAAGGAGAAGGAGAAGAAGAAGGAGAAGGGCAGTAGCGCAAAAGCATTGTGGTGAGGTCGCAGTTAGGGTGGCAGGTGCTGTAGGTAATGGCCGGCCCATCTCCAGGCAGACGGGGATAGCTGTGGGCAGGTTCGCCTGGCGCAAAAACTGTTGCGTGAGTTACGAACGTTCGAGTCTATTTGCGGTATGAAACGTCTCCCGATCGGGTCGCTGCGTATTTAATTGAATGAACGAGACGACGCGCGGCGCTGCGCGTCACGCAGATGGCGCCAGAACGTGGCGAAGAACTACTCGGTGGGCCCGGAGGACGCGAAGAAAACGGGTCGAATATTCTTCGCCGCGAGAGGTGCGCTGCCTCTCCTTTCTCCCCGGCCCGAGGTTGATGGAAACGGTGCGATACGAGCTCGATGCGCAGACCGTCATCGATTTCAACGAGTTCCACGTACGAGGAACGTCGGGGCATCGCGTCGAATCCGTAAGTATCGCTGGGATGGAAGATCGATGGAAAGAAGAAACGTTTAGCCAAGCGACGGGGATTGTTGGTTTTATCGTGAGACCGGCCATGCGACTGAACGTGTCTCCTGATAAATATTTAATGCCGGTTAATTAAAGATCGTCCGCATATCATCCAGTCCGTTCTGTTTCAAAGCATCGGGGAATCCTGGTCGCCTTTAACCGGCCTCCGATTCCTCTTTTTCCCCGGGGCGATTTTATTTCATGGGTATCGCTCTTGCGGCAGCGAAGAGCGCCCAGATATACGAGCTACATCTTCATCTCGATGCGAGCGGCAAGAGTATTCCGCAAAAACGTGAGCAGGAACACTTCTCGATTCAATTATTTTGCCATGTAGCCATCGTTCCTCCCGGCCACAGGTATACATATCCTTTGTCTGCCGGTCTGTAGTCGTTCCGATCGTCGAGCACCTAAACACGTTCTTCGTGCCTACGAAGCGCGGCCGATCCAAAGTATGCATTATCTCAGCCCGGAGCAGCGAAATGGCAGTCAGTCTACTATGTAGACCCAGCAAGAAGCCGAACCAATCAAACGCAAGGCGCGCAGCGGCGTCTCTGCTGTCAGCAGCCTTCGGATCATCACCGGGACCAACTTCCTCCTCGATTTACACCCTTCTTCAGAGCCGGTAGCCTCAGCCAGGGTTCCGTCATCTTCCATCCACCATCTTCCCTCGAGAAGAATCATCTCAGAATTGGTGCGTAATTGATAAATAGCCGCTAACGACGATGGTACGCGGTGAGAGGATCAATCGTGGCCGCGGTGGCGATAACTCCTCCCGCATGAAATTTGCAAAACAGCCAGATAGCGCTGGGGCCGTGGTCGGTGTGCGAAGGCGAGCCAGCGCGCGGCTCGTACATGCGAACAGCTCGTCCATCAAATTGAGAACCCTGGTAGGCAGGCAGCCGCTACGCTGCCGGCTCAACGTGCGATCACCGCCTGCCCATGGCTTGCGCGCGCGTTACGCGCCCGCTCACGTTCCTTCGCTTCTTTTCCACCTCCACGCAACTCGATTCGTTGCCACGAATAAACCACAGCTATTGTTCACCGCCGCTAACAAGCCGGCGGCTCGATAGAGACACTCCTCGCCAGTTGACAACGTCTCCGATTCATTTGTTCCTCCGCGGTACACGTGTTAAGCTACACACGGGCATCCTTCGCTAGATCCCTGGCATCAGATACCTACCGGCGCGGCCGCGCTAATATCGCTCCGTTTATCTTGTAATCGACCATCCGTTGTCGTCGTGTTCCCGTCATGCTGGAAACGCAGCCTTTCCCCTGCGAAGGGTTCACCGTTTTAATGATTCACCATGTCCCCAGGTCTAGCACTCCGGGTCCCTCTCCTCGTCCCCCGTGGTCTTGTTACTCGGCCTCGCGAGCAGCATTTTTCAACGCCGTCTGCCGTCTTCCAGGTAAACGCGGTAATCGATGCGAAAAGGATTTTTACGTGTCGCCGTAAGTGGTGGATGCGATGTTTAGCGGTAACTAGTAGCACAGATCGTATCCAATGCCAGTTGCAATTATTCCGCAGACGGGGCGCTCAAACGGCGGCTGTTACCAATCGCGTGAAATAACATTACGCCGTGTTTACGCGAGCGGCGTTGGCTGTTTGTCGGGTAGAAAAACGTGAGACAGGATGTAAGTGATTCCCTCGATCAGAAATTACACTTTCATGCGGCGAATCCCCCAACACCCGTGATTAGTACCTCCAAGGTTTTCGCGTTATAACGCGGCACGAAAGTATAAAAATTGATTAACGATATACCTACACTCGCGTTGGTGCCCGGCGAAATTATGCGGCCGGGGATCATGCAAATTGCGGACATCCCGATACATTTTGATCGATGTTTACAATTACTTTTAATGACAGAGTCCTACGGCACTTTGTCTCACTGCAAAGGCCTCCGCGCGCCGTCCTTCTTCCCCAATTACCCGACTGCCTTGACTCTCGATTAACGAGGGTTAATTGAAAATCAATCAGCGAAACGTGGCACGTCAAAACTCTAGGTAACCTGCTTGAATGGTGACCCCACGAAATGTGCTACAATTCGTGGAGACACCCTCGTTTCATTAAACAGACAAAAAGGTCCTCGTTGTAGGCCCTCCCCTCGTTCGCAATGTCCCGTTAGACCGGCACGGATGGATTCGTGACGGAAATGGGACGTTTCCAGGGTATATCTGAGGAGCTCGTCGGTGGACGGTGGGAGGAATTCGATGAAATGCAAAGGGCCGCGTAATTTCCAGGGGCCCGAATGTTTTTCGAGCGAGCAGTACGCAGAAGCGGCGGGCGTGGAGAAGGGAAAAGGGCGTAGTAAGTCATACGGAGAGGCTCGTACGTCATCCTCCATCCGGGCCAACGGAGCAACACATGGAAAGGGCCTGCGGAGCCTCCATGCACGATCAACGCACCTACCTATACTTGGGTCGCCTCTTTAGGTCGCGTCGGGGCTGTGTTGGGCTCGCCAACACACGGACCCAGGCACACATGGCTCTCTCGTACACCTCTAGAGGTAGGAGAGGCCGAACCACTTGGTCACGGGCGTGCAGCACGCACGCCTATATTCGACGCAACTCCACGATCCGATCTTTTCAATTTTCCGATTGTAAATTAGCCCCTTAAGCGGTCCGCGAAAAAAAAAAAAAAAAAAAAAAACACGTCGCCACGGGATTGTGCGGAGAGGGCATAGCCGGATACTTGGAGGGGTCAGACATCAAGATGGAAAGTTCTCTCGGCCATGTTCGTCAGCCATTGAGGTACGCTACGCGGGACACAGTGCACACCTTGGGGTGCGCTGGTCCGCTCTACCCACTGATCGATGAATATTTTTCAGAGTTCGATCGACCGTGAAAGCCGGAAAGAGAGAAAAAATGGCCGACCAGGGGAAAGCTGCGGACGGAATGTCCTGGAGAGCGAAGTGAGTAAACGCACGATTTACCGGGGCACTGTTCCTTGAACGGGTGCCGGTAATTAGAAACTCGCGTGAAAGGGATCGGTAAAAACGCCGGCCCGTAAATGATTTGTACAATGAACTTGCCCGTGTTTCTGTTCCAGCGAAATCCATTTCTACCGCACACGAAGAGGGAGAGGCGCGGGCAACGGGCTCCGGCGCGCGGAACGATCTTGGTCGATACACACGAAGATATGTGCCCTGTATTACCGACGAGGCTCGCAGCGACGATAGCAGTAAGCGTGGAGGCACATAAGGGGGAGGGGTAAACGAGCCGAGCCACGATTTCGTCGTCGTAAACGTCAACGTTACGGTTACAGCGTTGTTCCTAGCTGGTTTATATTGAACGAGGTTGCTCCCCGAGGTACGTAACACCTACTGGCAACCGTCGTATCGTCGAGCACCACCATACTCGTTTCCAACTCGAGACGGAGGGAGAGAGAAAGAGAGAGAAAGACAGAGAGGGAGAGAGAGAAAGAGAGTGTGTGTGGCGGGAGAGACCACGTGGCTTTTACGCGGGAACCTCCTCGCCGCTTCGCCACCAAGAGTTCAAGGTTTGTTAGCTCTATCCTTTCGTACACACCGAGCGTCGTGGCTAGACAAGCCGCTCAATAAAGATCCCCATAACGACGCTATATCGACACGCTTAAATCGAAAAAGGAACGTCGTTAAGATTCCATCACGTAACGCGGATTTCTCCAATCAACTTCCGGATGGTTCTCATTTCGATATTAGATTGAATTTTTTTTTTTTTTTTAAGAAAACTATATTTGGATTTTCGAACAATTCGATAGTGAGATACACTTTTTGAACAGTCATTTTTAGAATCGTAGGCTTTAGAGATATGATATTTTTCTCACACTGTATTACTATTTAAATAGTTGAAAAACATGGCAGAAGAATTACTTAGCGTTGAAAGAAGACCGTTCGGGAAACGAGGCACTTGAGTCAGGGATAAATGAACCACGGGGTGTACAGATAGTATTCGAAGCCCGTCTTCACGCCCTCTAATTACCCCATAGACGCGGCGGACCCTTCAATGAGGGGCCATAAATTTCGGTCGCATTTGAAAACAGCCCCCGAAAGTGATACGGCACGACGGAAAAGCCTATTGTCGGGCCGGGCGATGCGTCTTGAAAATTACCCGCCGGCACAGAAACGCGCCCGATAAAGTTAACTTCAACCGTTCAATCATCCGCCCCGACAATCTCGCCGCAGAACGGCATTAGCTCTCCTCGCCTCGATGTTATCTACGTAAATGTTGTCTGTCTAAATAAAATTGGCCGTATCTGGAACGATTCATTACACACACTCGATAGCGTTATATTGCTTCATTACCGTGACATTAACGCCGGCGACATTTACATGAGAAAACGGTGGCGATACGGACGCTCCGCGGCCGCCGTAAATCACCAATGAATTTCAACCGCGTGTTCCCTTTGATGTTTATCACGGCAATGATACAAATGCATTCCGCGTAATCGAGTCCCTCGCGAGCGGCGCGGCGGATCACGCGTGTACGCGCGCGGGCGCGTATCCCACCGTCAATGCGTCTCGAGATCGTGTTCCCGTGACACCGATCCGCAGTAAAACCGAGTTAATGATACCCGTGTCTATCGCCCTCTGATTTGTGCGATTTGGCCGGCATAATCGGCGAGCCGATCACTTATTGCACACTTTCGACAGGCGTTTACGCGAATACCGTTAGGGGCGCGATAAATCATGCCTCGGGTGCGCGGCGTCTCGTGTGGCATAATCCAGTTCATTATTCTCGACAGCCAGGTGAAAAATCGGTACAGCGAGGAGGACAACGAAAGGCCGGACCGGGTCTTTCTACTACGACTCCAACGTTTGCAAGTTGGAAACTATGTGAGGTGACACGAAGTAGGAGGTACTGTGTTGTACAACTAGAATGGAGGTGATTCGTTTGAAGAGTGAAAAAATAAATGGAAAATAATCGGCAGTGGAAACAGGTTGATCGGATTAATTCGTACACGAGAGACAAGTCTATGTTTCGTTGAACGTGGAAGGACAGTGAACTTGTTGACGCCCGAAGCCTTGGTCAATCGTTGTTCATCATAGGTTCGGGCCAGGTGTTTTTACGACGCACGCGACACGACGATAGTAATGCTGTCCGGACGGTCGTCGATCGAGTCTCTAGGCGCGCGGGACGATAAAGCCAAATTGTTTATTATAGGCAGCCGCGGCAACGGACGCCGCGCCTCGCCGCGCCGGTAGACGTTTGATGGCTCTATATTTACCCGCGGAGACTTTAATCTACGATGAAATAATCCATAATCCTGTATCAATAAATTTTCCTACGCGCGCGCGCGCGCGCGCGCGTACCGCTTGTGCCGGCAACGCCGAGCGGAGCACTTGCCGAGGCGAGCCGCGAAATGAGTCAACGACTCTCTCGATCCGCGGAGAGCGCATAGAGAACCTGTTCCAACGCCACGGTGCAAGCCGATCAATTGCCTTTTCCCATTCCTACGAGTCCACCTACGATCGCCGCATTCCGCCGCGTCGTCTCGCCACCATTTGCAACTCATAATCGGACGATTACATCTTCCGTTTCTCTAATAAACACCGGGGAAACCACTTTCCCCTCGACTCGCCGCGGACCACGGTGCCGGGACCACGGTGCCCGGACCACGGTGCCGAGACCACTCATCCGCTATAAATCTGTTTCAGTTATTGAATGGAAGAGGCCGGCTGGATCCTGATTCAGGGATACGCCAGCGGGACGACGCGAGCTCGCCTCGCCGCGGCATCCCCGAGCTGGCGTTAGATGAAACAGGAACGCCATCGGCACCCATATGAATATTAAAACTCCCCCTCTGCCCGTGGCGGGACTTGGTATTTATAGAGGACGTAAAGAATATAAGGTTCGTTCAATAAAATCCCGTTTCCTGTCTTCTGAATAAGCACGCGCCTACGTCACGAAAGCTCATAAAATAATCCCCGTACACCTTTGTATGCATAAAGAGAGAGGAACAGGCGCTGGACCAACGGGAAGAAAAAATCCAGGCGGACCTTAAACCGGACCGAAGGGCGCGAGTAGGAGGCTAGAGAAGGAAGAAGCCCCGGAGCGGAGCGGAGAGAGTGAGGGAGAGAGAGAGAGCGAAACGGGACGGGGAGGAAAAAGGAAGGATCCAAGAGGCAAGACGAACAGTCCGAGGCACAGCTGAGTCGGTAGAGAAGAGGCGTCGACCAAAAAGCGAGATAGAGCTCTCTCTTTCTCTCTCTCTCTCTCTTTGGAGAGGCCTCGGTGATTATATATCTGCCTACGACTAAGCGAGAGGGCTACCAGGGAGCCTCCACGCTGAGAGGGACAAAGATATCGCTAGAAACAGCTGACTACCGGAATTCGGGGTTCCGGAGGGGTGAGTACGACGAGGAAGGCACTTGAACCCCAATTGGACGAGGGCCTCCCCATTATACTCGACGTACCCAACGATTTTACACGCACTTGACTCCATTCTACCTATCCACCAGACGTAACTTTATCGCGCTCCACAACCGATTTTCCACGATCTGGCGCTCTCAACGTACAGAGAGGCGTAAACTCTGGATATACGCAACGTACGTTCGCACGGGATGATACACAGGTCCATCGAGGCGGTTCGTTTCTGGATTTTTCTGTTTCATCAGATACCTCTTCTATCCTACTCAGAATATATTCTGACAATAATAGTTAAATGCGAATTATTTCTTGACAATTTAGTTAATCATCCCCCGGTAAGTTTATCAAGGAATAAAAGTAGGTTGGAAGACGACAAGTAACTCGTTCTCCATTACTCAAAAAAACAAAAGGTACTCAGAAAGCATTAAAGATCTTGTCCCAAGATTGTGACGCTTTCGAACATCCTCACTACATCAGAAAGATCCTTCGACTAGCCCGTCCAAGAGACTCTCTTTCCTTCTCAAGTAGTTGCAACAGATACGCCCTTTATATCCCGCCAAATACTATCGGATACCTCCCGGACCTCGAAAAGGTCCTCGGAACAATTGGCCGTAAAAAAGTGGTCCTTAGAAAACAGACAAGGGACAGAAATTCCACAAAGAACTTTCCCCGACACCTAACAACTACTTTTTCAGCTTCGAACGTCCCACGAGGTGGGAGTACAGAGGTCGCCACGCGATGCTGAGGACTCGGCATCGACGGAGGAAGCAGGACAGATTCGTTTTGCCCAAGACGATGCCTCACGACTCGAAAATAGAGGCGGTGTTTTATTTTTTAACGTCGGCCGGGCATACGCCTCTCCCCGAAGAGGCGCGCGCATATTAATGATAACTCGAGGTGTCACTTTGCGTGTCGCTTTCACGCGGCCGGGTTAGTTATTACCAACCCCCGTTCGCCGGCGAGCGCGCAGAGTGCATTCATTCGCGCAGAAGGCAACGGAATATTTTTAGTTCGCTGGAGACTATAAATCCGTTATCTCTCGGGTACGGCCGGTGACGGATACGTCGTAATTCAATCGACAGCACAAATAGACTCGGACGAGAGAGAGAGAAAAAAAGAAAAAAAAAGACGAGAACGAGGATTACAACCAGTTTCGACGTAACGCAACGTCAACTTACATTCGACGATCGTATACCAGCCGTGTCTTCCATTTTTCAGCGCGGAACCAGGGGAGAGAATGATTTGTTTTGGATCGGCCTGGCGCGTACGCGCCCGGAGGCCGTACAGTCTCGCTGTTAAATCCCATCCGTTTCCCGTTAAATACAATGAGACTGGTAGCAAGCCGGGCAAAAGTATACAAGTCGGTTGGAGTAAAACAAACGGGTCCGAGCCGCGTCTTCCACGTAACTCGAGCATTGACCGTGAAACGGTGATGCACGATTTAAGCCTGGCCGTAGTCGGCCCGGGTAAACTCGATCCACCACGCCTTTCCCGACCACGTGGCCTTACTCTACCGACTCCGATCTCCCCCTAAGCACTCGTGTCGCTTCTATATTTCATCACGGCTGTTATGATAATCGTAGCGCGCGGCAAGCCGGAGAGTGTGAGGGAGAGCGAGAGAGGGGGAGGGGGAGAGAGAGAGGAGCGAGCGAGGGAGACAGACGGAAAACAGACAGCACGAGACAGAGACAGAAGGATGTTATGAATGGTAAGCTCACTCACCTGCTATAGCCATCCAGGGGTAGAAGGTATGGTTGGCGGTGGGTTGCTGGTGTAGTTGCGTGGCAACCGGTTGGCTCGCGGACGAGTTCAGACTGCAGGTGTTCCAGGACGACGTGAGGGACCTCGAGGAGCTGTTGTTACCAGGACTCGAGGCCGGGTCGCCGCCTACGAGGCCGCCGTAGCTGCCGACCCTCGTGCCTTCCGGGGTGCACGCGGAAGGACGGACCACCGAATTGCTCTGGCTGGTGGCCCCCGAGGTCGCTGACTGCCAAACGTCCTTGACGGCCGCGGCTGCCATCACCGCCGCGTAACCATTCTGATGCGCCGCTCCTTGGTCCTGTTGCTTGCAGTCCTTGGTGGCGGTGGCCGAGTACGAGGAGGTGGTGTGCCCGGTAGCCTCCGGCGTCGTCGAGTAGAGCTTGCAGGCCGTCGCGACGCTGGCGTCGTAAGGCGAGTCCTGCGGCGGCCTCGTGTTGGTGCCACCGCCCGGATGGATGCCCAGCGAGGACGAGGTGTGATGATGGTGCTGCGTGGACGCGTACGGCGACATACCCAGGCCAAGGGGGAAGCTCCTGTAGGCCGCGGCTGTCGCCGGATCGTGGTGCTGACTGGCGGCGCCCGTCTGATGATGGTGGCTCCCGTAGAAGCCACCCGCAGTCTGCTCGAAATACGAGTTCATTATCCCGGGTATTTTGGATCACTTGCACTGAAACACCGCCACTCCAGAGAGAAAACAACTGGCTAGGGAGGCTGGCAACCAACACAACCTCCGACAGTGACAGTCGACCGATCGACCGACTGTCTTGACTTTTGTCTGTTCGTAGCTGATGGATAAAGAGTAAGAGCACACGCGGTTTCGAGCGTAACGGGCAAGATTAGTCCGATTTAGCTCGAGTCAGTTCCGTTCCACGAGCTGATCGTCCCGGAGCCGGGCTGGTTCGCGCCAAAAGACGAGAGGTAGGCGCGTGGTGTCGCGTCGTGAACCGATAACGCCGTTTGACGCGGCTGGCGACAGGTGACAGCGTCGACGAGGGGCCAGTGAACGGGCATTAAACCGCTTTTAAGAGGTCATAAAAGTCATCGGTAGGTCTGGGTAGGTAGGTAGGTAGGTAGGTAGGTCTGTAGGTAGGTAGGTAGGTAAAGGGAGGCGGCGGTTGCAGCCAGAGTGTCAATGTCAGTAGGCCGTAGGAGTGTAATTGAGAATGGGACTCATGGCAGCGGCGGGGGCTGACTTTTATGGGTTTGTTATGGTTACCGCTACCGGCGACAGCGTGAACCGGCGTGGCGGTAGTCTATAGGTGGTGGAAAACAGGCGATGATCGTTAAACCGTTACGACGCAATAAACCGGGGTAATAAGACGGGCTATAAAACTGGCTGGTGTGGGTCTCTGTACCGCGTGCGCGCCCGTCGACGGCACGCGACGATCTCTCCCTCGCGAACACCTCTATTCTCCTCCTCCTCTATTTCTCTCTATCCGTTTCGAAAAATTGTACGTATGATATTTGTGTGATCGGTCAGGCCCGGGGCCCCGTGCGCCTCGCACAGTCGGCAAATCGATCTCTCTAAATGGGGGCGAAAAAGCAACCGCTGACTCTTGTGTCCGCACTGCACACTAGCACTAGTCGAAATGTGACGACTTCGCTGATGACTGTGAGCGGTTCGGTACGAGGCGACGTACCGAAGGGGATCGTAACGAACCACGGTATGCCAGTGCGGTGGTCCACGGCACACTACCGCTTTTCTCGCGCCCCGTGTACCGCCACTCTGTACCGTCCTCTGTCTCTTGCCCGCTCCTTCGCCTCCGCTCCTCTCTCTCTTTCACCATCGGCCCCCGTCTTCCTTCCACCACCGTACCGGCTCTCGCTTCCACGCTCGCACGCTCGCACGCCCGCCAGCCCTCCTTTCTCCTCTTTCTCTTTTCCACCAGCGTTCCCTCTCCTCGTCTTCGCCGCGGTCCGCTCCTGCTCTCGCTCGTGCGCGCACACTCTTCCACGCGATGTACTCTACGTATGCCGACGAGGATCGCGGCACCACTGGCTTTTCCTCCTTGTCTCCTTCACGCGACGGCCCCCTCTCCGATACGATAACCGATTTCTCTCGCTTCCTCCGTCCGAGCTGGCTCGCCCCCTCCCCCGCAACACGACGCCCCACCAGGCGAGCTCTCTCACCCTCTCGTTCCGTCTCGCTCCACCTCTCGGCCGCGGGACGGGGAACGCGTCTCGGGTCTCTACCTTTCGCTCCGCGCCGCGCCAAGCCGAGCCGAGCTCTCTCTTCTCTCCTTCTTCCTCGCGATTAGACTCCGCAGCGCCCCCTGTCGAGCGGTCGAGTAACTCGATGACGTGCCGCGAGATTAAATTCGCGCTTGCTGCCCCGAGCCGAAACCGTGCCGTACCGGGTCTCACCGTTCGAGGCGACCGGAGCAGATAAGACTCTCGGGACCGGACCCGAGGAGCTGGGTGGAAAAGATCGAAGGACGGAAAAAGAAAGGCTCGAAAGGAACGGGGAGACGGACGGGAGAATCGAAAAGAGACGAGAGCGCGCTTGTTGGGGAGCAAGGGTTCAAGACGCGGCGAAGAAACGACTGTAGAGAGAGAAAGAGGTAGTCGCGGAGGAGGAGAAGCGACAGAGAGGGAGAGAGAGGAGCACGCGGAATTGTGGCAGCTAAGAGGGAGACGAGAAGTACGAGGCCGCGTCTCGTCCACGGTACGGAGCGGAGGGGGGAAGAAAACAGGGTGCCAAGGGAGGAGGTTATGCTTAAGGACCAATCAGAATTGAATTCGTCACGAGTACCGCGCCGGCACAGCACGAAAATTCCTACGCCATGTGAAAGTAGTTCCAAGTTGGAACGACGCCCATGACCGGCTAGGCGCCGCCCCGCGTTGCCCCCACCAAGCGGGAACGCGCGAGCAGCCGCGGATACAGACACGTCGGCCGTCGTCGTGCGGTAGAGCGAAAGCTGCACGCTACACGCGCGTCACGCAACGCTACCACTGCCCTCGCCCCTCCGCCACCCGGCCACTCGTGGGCATACGTGCACCGCCACCTCTGAGTATCGCCGCGAACTAACGCTGCCAGATCCATTCAGACGTTCAAACGACCAACATCAACGAGGCACCTTGCGATTATCGTTATTGGCGAAAGCGGTCTCGCGAATTGACTCTTATGCGCGATCGTTTGATCGACAAGCGGCGAAAAGAGAGGACGGTGGAGGGAGAGAGAAAGAGAGAGAAGTATCGTAGAAACGCATACGGCGGAAACAAACGTCCCGTGCACACGGATGATTCCATCGATTCAGGTCGAACCGGTCCGATGTGCCACGAGCCTGTCCGTGGCTTTCGATGACGGCGCGATCGGGAGCACGGGACCGGGAACGTTATCATAAACGTCTTTTACGAGATGCTCGGGCGTTTTACGAACCAATTAGACTACGGCCGGCACAATTAAAACGCCGTAAAAGTGGGCCTCCTCTCTGTCGCGAGGAGAGCGAGCGGCCGAGGCGGCGTGGCGCGCGCCGCACCGCTATAGGGAATGTTTATTGGGATGTAAATGTCGCTGGATTATCGCCCCCGCGGTTCGCACCTCGTAAATTATTCCGTAACGAGCCGAGTAATGCCCATCATAAGCTGCTCTCAGGGGCCGGACCCGGACTATTTGCTCGTTCACTTTCGCCATTACGAATGTTTAGGATATAACCCACCTACTTAGCGCCCGCCTCGAAAAAAACGCTCCCAACGTCTGAGTCTCGCGTGCCGCTACCTTTTACGACCTATTATTCAAACGTCGTACGTCCACCTTCTGTAAGTACCTACAATCACTAAGTCCCACACTTCTTATTGCTCGTTAAGGTGACAATGATCATTCTTCGGAATCACCTTTGCGGCCCATTTTCTGTCTTCGAAACTTATTCTGTATAATTGAATGCAAGACGTACTTGCAATCAGTGCGTTTGTAGTTGAATACAGTGTGATAGAAGCGTGTGAGGAAGAAGGTAGTGGTGTGAAGAATGTTTAAAAAATGTGCGACATATAATTGTTAAACATTGACCACCACTGCGCGCGTATCTCTCGCGACGTAACTGTTAGTATTTCGAGCAGTGCTTCGCGGTTCATCGAGAACAGTCGTGAAACGTCCGGATTGATAGAGCCCCCTGATGAAGAGACTTGATGCAGTTTTCGCTTTTGTGGGACTCCGACAGGTGGCAGGCCGTTTGCTTGAAAATCATGACGGCAATAAACCCCGGCTTTATGACCACTTGAACAGAATCGTAAAAGTCAGGGCCTTTAAGCTTATAGCGTGGTAGGACGCGTGTCGAATATGGTGGGGGCGTGAAGAGAGCCACGCCATAACGTCGAAGAAGGGGGGAAGAGTGTGAGGGGCTGTGTGGGTAGCCAAAATGGGCCTAAATGCCCCTTTTAAAACGCCATTGAAGATAGCCGGGCAACCACTAAAAGGGGTTTATTTAATGACCGCGCTTGTTCTCACAGAACCGGACACTCCGCGGCTACTGACGACAGTTACCTGATGGCTTCATGATTATTACAAGTTTTTTCATCTCCCCTTCCTGGCGCCGTTCCCTTCAACCCGCTGTCCACCTGCGTTCTAAGCGCTCGCGTTCGTTGCTGGTCCCGTGGCGAGGCAACCGGGGCAACTTGGACGTTGGACATCTTGGACGTTGCCCGGCGACTTCGCCACGGTGACAGGGGTCCCAACAAGATAAATCAGCCCGCGACGTTGTTTTTACCGGGCGCGAATAACGTTCGTGCATGCCCGTCGTTTCGGACGAAGCGGAACAGCGTTGGTTAATTTTCGTGGTCCCAAATATCGGCGACGATAAATCTAACCCGCGTATCGGCGAATATCATCGAGGGGAGCGATCTCGCTCCGGCCGAAAACGGATGATGGACATTCTCCTTATGGATTTCAAACAAAACCAAAGAGTGGAGAACGGACATTCGAAGGTGGAGGGGGGTATTAGAGGGCGTAGCTATAGCAACGAGAAGATGGACACGAAAGCAAAGGGGCCGTTGCACCCGAGTCGAGCAAATCTGCACTCTTGCTAAACCAGCATCCATTCTTCATCGCTCCGGTGGCTTTGGCTCCTTTGGTCTCCTCCAGCATGGTTCAACGCACTGCTTGGACTCTCACTTTGGTTGGTCTTTCTTTCTTCCCTCCTCTAACCCTACTGTGCCTCCCCCCATCCCCCACCGCCCCATTCCCTTCCTTCCCTTTTGCTTTCTTATACCACCACCACCCCCCCCCCCTCTCCCGCCTCCCGCGCGTCGCCCCCCTCCCCGGGGAGACCGGGGATGAATATTCGATCATGAACGAGCGTCAGAATTTCAGATAAGCGCGATTCTCGTCGTCGTTATTCGCGCGGATCGAAACTCTTGGGGATCAACCCGTGATGTAGGGGCACTCGCGGCGCTAGATGATAATGGCGTACTGGGAGGTGCATGGAAACTGGGTGTACACTTGCCGGTGCGTAGGGAAAATTATTTAGCAGAGAAACGAAACAACGCGGGAATAGGTTCGCAAGAAGGAATGAAGCATTTTGCGATTCAATCTGTATCGCTTGAAGTTTTGAAAAAAAATTTCAGCAAAACAGGTGTAGTGAACTAGGTGCGGTTTAATTTATTACACCAAACCAAAATGATCAAAGAACCCATTAAAAAATACTCAATATAGATTCCACTATGCTCCGCAGATATACCAAGAAGAATTTTGCTGAGAACACATTTTGAAACGCTATTGATACATTTGAATTGTATGCGACTCAAGTGAATTAAATAAATAATAATAATAATAATTCGTCTTTATTCACCACAAAATTACATAAATAATTATGTGCCGAATGGGCAAGATTCAACATACCTACTGTTTTGCAACCTAACCCCTGATCCCTAACAGAGTTTTTTTACGTTCACCGCATAAGGGACGTTACAGCATGTTACGCAGCAAAAGTAACATTCAATGACCAAGAATTCGCGAGGATGAAAACGAATTTTGTGTAGAGTGATTTACAGTACGTCAGGAAGGGAGGCAGGATCGCCTGCCAAGGACACGGAAGAAGTCCTCTTTGCCATCTGGCGGTTTCCTGCAGTATCACCTGCCTGCAAAATATCTTTTGCAGCTCTCTGCAGTTCTGGCTGCCGATATTTCCAGTCGGGCGAAAAATCGCCACCGCGCTGGTCACTTGCGGGGTACATAAATATTTTCTGGCCCCGTTTCGGGTCTAAATAGAAATTCTACGCTGCGAGCCGGCCTCTGCGACGCGGAGGCTCTAAGGAGATGCGAGACGGCTACTGTTGCCAATCCTGCTCGTGCAGCTGCACTCGTAAATCGCCGGCTAAAGCGCGAATGTTCGAATAGCTGAACAGATTAATAACCGCGGGGGCAGTTTGGCGTCTTTGGTCAAGCTAATCTTAACGATAATTTCGCACGCCACCCGATCTCCTCGGGAAATGCGAAAACGCGGCTGAGAAAAAAAAATATATATCCAAGAAAAAAACAACGGTAAGTCGAGTGGGGTGAAAAAAAAATCCGAGGAGAAAGGAGCTCGCTAGCGAAGACGGCACCTACGTCCACGTAATTGGTGACCAATTTATTTAAACGCGAGTCCAGGTCTCGTTAAACTTGATGGTGGCCTACCTTACCGGTCGGGGAACCTGTCCCGGGGCACACGAAATATTAAGGAGCGTTCACACGTTCCACTCGCGTGCACACTTCTCGCAGCAATTGCAATCGTAAGTTGGACCAAATTTCGGAATTACCGCCCAGCCAGCCTATATTTAACGACCGCGTCCAGGATCGAAAACGGTGCCCCGCGCGCGGAAATAAATCGAGGAAGGGTAATTGGCTGGGCCAGCTGCACGATTAAGCACGGCTTCCGCTTTAAATATTAACGACACGTATTCCACGTCGCGTTGCCTTAAATCAAAAGCTTCGACTGCGAGATGCCATTGTCGACCCAAAAATTATTATCGCACGAGTATGGAAAGTACAACGATCTCCAAAATTTGCCGAGTAATTAGAACTACGTTAGGACTCTTTTCCTCGTGCACTTCTGAAAGAAGAGTGGGGAGTGACGTGGAAAAATAATCGGCCGCGGAATATCAGGAAAATTGTTATTAAGTAATTTCGCTTCGGGACTGATTAAACGAGGGTAAAATATTCAGGTAGCTTGCAAGAGAGAATAATCGCGGGGAGGGGGTGATCGTTCACCCCAGGCATAGTTCACGTGAGGCGCAGTTACGCGAGCCCGAAGTATAAACATGGAAATGTACGATTCATTAGCGCGTTATCAAGATAGCAATGAGCAGTAAGTAATGCCTAATGATAGGATACGGCGGGCTGGCCTGTGGGTAACGAAGAAAGTGTGCCCGCGACGACAAAGGGGATAATAACGGCTGGTTAGAAGTGGCCGCGCGGGCCGAATGAATGACTGGCAGCTTACATGTAAACAAACAAGTATCAATGCGTCCAAATTGAAACATAAAACGAAATGAATGAGCCCATAAATACTTAGACCTAATGGTAGGGTGCGGGTAAGCTATTGCTCGAAGATCGTTACTTATGCGAGACGTTGCGAGAGAACGTGCCCGATACCTTTGCAAATACTCGCGCCGTGCTCCCTTTAAATCGTCTCTTCAATCGAAATCCTAATCCTACGAGTTTCATTCCGTTGTATTCAACGCTGGCACATTGAATGGTGGCAATTTTCTAAAGGACAATGTCGCCACTGTGTTTGAGGGGGAAAAGGTAATCGTAAAGTAGGTATTCATAAGTGCATTAGGATACGAGTGATCCCACGGATCAAGATCTCATTCTTCTCGTTAGTTTATACACAGAGAGCAAGAACATTGTCCGACTGCTTGATTTAACTTGGCGCTCTTACCTCATCGCGTCGCAGTCGCTGTTGCCGTCCATTTTCAAGTAACGGACGCCTTTAGGGTTCGGTTCTGAGCCCTGAAACAAAAGTAAGTCTCATAAAGTAGTGCTCTTTTGGAACTGCGATTGGGTCCAAATAGTTATTATTATTAGATATTATTTATTTGTTTAAACGGCACTAGCCTTGGTGTACAAAGTGTACAATTTTTTTTTCAACTTGGGCGTTTTCTGGGCACTCAGTCCTATTGGACCATTGTGTCCGAACTGTACAGTTAATATAAATATTGTGTGAGGTATTATATAAATACTGAATTAGAAGATTTCCAATACAACGGCTTATAGCAATTCGATGGGAATAATTTTCCGCACCGCGGTTAGAAGTCCAACTCTGAGCCGTATTTGTTCGCCAGGTTGGATATCCTGTTTATGAGGATTGGCATGCGCTACACTTGTCGTTAAGAGCGTGAGTTTAAGCAAAGTAAAGGATCTTATTCTTCGTTCTAGCGCATTTAGACAAATTGTTATAAATACTGATACAGAAAAATACCCAATTCGTGTTTGGCGAGTTGAAGGGTGAGGGAAGACCAGTGTCTACTTTGTATAAATGCGACTATTGAAGCGAATCTCACAGGGCGCCTATATTCATTGGGGCCGAATAACGAGCGACTGACTTCCGAGTTTACAATGATTTTCTGTTTCGTAGGCACACTGATGGTCTTTGTGCTCCGGCTATCGTGACATTAAGATTCCAAGAGGGAGGCCTGACAGACGGCCGGGCAGCACCGCCATATTCGCTGGTTTCGTTGCGCGACGGACTTTGCCTCCTCTGTCGCGCCACTAATTCCCCCTGTTTTTCTGAAGCTTTAAAAAAGAATTCTGGCTTCCAAGAGCGCAGGCCGGGTGATAGCGTCTCAACGACCGTATTCACGGTGCTCGATCGTTTTCCCGTCGGGATATTTTTGCTTCGCAGTCACTGTATGCAACGACCTTCCATAACCTCGACTAAAAAGGGCTAAACGGATATCTAAAGTTTTCATAAATTTCAGCGATCTTGTTCGAGTAGGTAGGTACACTAAGGGCCAAAATCGGCTTCCCTTCGGAAATTTGGCAACGTTGCATGTCACTAGAATTACTGAGTTATGCCTAGTGACATGCAACGTTGCCAAATTTCCGGAGGGAAGCCGATTTTGCCGCCTAGTGTACCTAAGTGCAGAAGCAGAGCGAAGGCTAAAGAGTCAGCGTTAGTGGTGAAGAACTAACGATGGTACTTGCGATAGTTATCGATGGTTCTCACTATCGAAAACTATAGATAGCTTATTTTCACTATCGATAATTATCGGTATTGAAAATCGTAGGTTAGTCAATGGGGAAGATGACGCAAAGCTCGGCGCAGGTGGCGCCACTAGCGCATCTCCTGTGGTTGGGCCCGAGTGCGTATGTGTGAATTGTTTGCGGGCGAATTTTTCATTTATGTATTGTATAAATGGAAATGCGTGCTGGTGGCGTCACGGGTGGAAAAAAGTTGCAGTCATCTTCCTCATTCAAAAATAATAACAGCCGAAATTCAGAATCCCAAAACTAATTTCTAATATTATTACAAATTTCGATAGTGAGAACCATCGATAACTATCGCAAGTACCATCGACAGTTCTCCACCACTAGTCAGCGTCCACGAGACGGTCCGAAAAGGATGCCTCGGTGTGTCGCAAGGTAATTTAGAGCCTCTCGTTGCACCTATGTGCCCCGTGTAACGAGAAGGGAGAACTGCGCGTGAGACAGGCCGCAAACTCGCAATCAGCGAGTCTATCGGGCCAGATTATGGGAGTTAAGTGTTACGTAACGAAAGACATCGACCGTATGTATTAATACCCCGGCGTCGTTGAACCGTCGAGGATCGTGCCAGCAATAACAATAATGCATTTCTCTGTGGCTTAGGTTGCGCTATATAGGCGAGTGCACGACATGGATTTGCAATTCAAACGTCTATGAGCATAATACGTATAAATCGGGGAGGGGGGGAGGGGGGATACCTACTCATGGGGGAATAGGAGGGTATCTAGGTATCTACGGACGAACAGACGGGCCTGTGAGGAGCCCGAGGACAGAAAGGAGAGCTAGGATCACGAGGAAAGAAAGACGAGACAACAGGCCCACGGAGAGACAGAGTAATGCGCGTCGCGATCTTTTGTCGATTCGAGGGATAACGAGCACATTATTCTGCAACGTGGATCTAGCAGCTGGCTTCGAGAGCGTGCTTATTTTCCTTGAATCAAGTCGCCGTTATTTCCGATCTGGGAACTTTTGGTCAACTTGGAGCAAACGGGGCCCGATCTAGGGACTGCAAGCAGGGCTACTGTCTAGAATTGTAAAATTGTTAGAAAGAGAAAATTAATATCAATACAAACCAATAAAAAAGTGAAACCTCTTAAAGCAGAGGTAAAAAGGTAGATAATACATGTTTGAATTTTGGTATAAAAGTTAAAATTGTTTTTAAGACACCCATATAATTATTATTATTTTAGGAAAAGGTGTGTAGTTACCTATAAGTATTAAAGATATTTACAAAGGCCTTTGCTATTCAATAAAAATTACAAACAATTTCACTCACTTCCAAATAATTATTTATAATTAAATATAAAGAGCGGCAGAAGTCATTTTCGCTCACAGGGAGCAAACAACTGTTGGAAAATAAAAAATCCATCGTGCAACGATAATGCGCATTTGGGGTAACAATTTTAATGAAAACCGAGTCTCTTCCCTTTTCACTTCTGTCTTCTATACCCGATGCTTAAAATTACACGATTATGTATAGATAGCTATGTATGTAAATTGAACGTGTAAAGGAATCTTTAAACATCGCAATTAGAACCTATACATCATATCCCACTTCCTCTAGTTATTTACACACCGATTAATCGCCCGCTTCCTTTATTTATCGGTCTAACAGCTTCCATTATAGATCCTAAAATTATACGCAATTACTGCGATAACTGCCGTTTTTTTCCAGTAGCCTACAAGTTTTTAATTATAATTAAAAATGTTTACTACGCGTTTTTCTCTTCGTCTATATAAGTGTGGCCATTATCCAGCGAGAAGATTAATCACTGTGAGAATGTGTTACAAATCCACTACCCAGACACGCGGCATTACATTTTTTCTGTAGATACTTGCCATAGAGAATATTATACGCTTAAACTTGAAACGTGAGATGTATGATTTAATGATATAACATCAAGATGAAATGTTCTCTATATTTAGTGGAAACAGTGTTTATAAATTGAGGGGCCCAGTGGAACACAGCTATGCATAAATTTTCGTTTCTTTGTACCATTAATTCGTTCCCGCAATGTAGTGTAATTCCCCAACCTCCTAATATAATAGCATGAACCTACTGTTTCACCGAGCAGAATCATATTAAATTTCCTGCAAGCTGAGAAAAAACAAATGCGTAGTGGAAAAGGGGCCCATGCCACTCGGTTCCTTGGGGACACGTGACTTAATAAAATTAATTTTTCAGATAAACTTTCACGATAGTTGTCATTTAGGAATTGAATTCGAACCTTGAATTACTTCAAGTACTATTTAAAATAATTAAAATTTTCTGTGAAAACAATTTTTCCTTCAACTTGCCTTCCTCTAAGATCATAAAACGGTGGGCCTTTTTTCCAGTGGGCCCCTCGATGCTAAAAAAAATTGGTCCAAACTCATTTCAATTAAAATGGGCATTTCCCAACCCCGAATCGCTGTTGGGTTTACATTGGCAAGTTGTGTTAATCGCCCCTTATGCTCGAGGATCCCGGCAATAATTCAAGCCGAAAGAAAATGGCCTTTTAGGGAGCAGTAACTCTGCCGTGGACCGTAGAAAATGGCACCGTAAGTATCGCTAGCGGCTTGGAGGTACAAAGAGGATAGAAAAAAAAATATGAAAAGTGTCTTTATTAGAAGCGACCCGTGGAGAATTCGAGCGAGTGTCTTTCTTTCGAATGATCGTTTCGGGGTCCACCATCATGATCTTCTTCATGGTGGTCGGTTAGAAGGGGCGAGGACTGGATTTAAGGACGTTCTAGGAAGGGGACGTGTTCGAAAGAAAAGGGGAGGACTTCGGCTCTTTGTGGCCGAGATGCCTCCGCTGACAACTCCGCCTTTGAAATAACTCCGGATCGGTTTCACCATAGCTTTGTGGCTTAACCGAACTTTACAAAAACTCTTTCACTCAATTATTTATCAAGATGTCCCTTATCTGTGACGTTAACGACGCGAGCCCCTCGAGGCTTGCTACTTACAGAGTGTCTTTACCAAAACACTTGAAAATCTAAAAGTCTTCATTGTTACGAATTGTGAACTGGATAAAATACCAAAAATCCTGAAGAAAAGTGATAAATCTCGCAAACTTGGTTAAAAAGTTTCCATCTTTCCGTAGCAAATCAGGAGAGAGAAGCGCAAACGGTACAAAGGGAAAGGGAGTGACCAAAAAGACTCCTCGGAAAATACCTTGCACCCCAGCAACTCCGCCCTCGAAATACTTGTAGCCTTCCTTGCCTGGGCATTCCTTTCGTCACCATCAAGGTCACCTTGGTCAGAAAAATGTAGCATGACGAGGCTCTTAAAAATGTACATTCCTCTGACAAGGCCCAAACAGTCTCTCCGCGTACAAAAAAATGTGTTGAAATATAGAGTACCCAATTTTCAAAAAAAAAAAAACTTCCGCGACGCGTCATCGCTAATCGAACTCTCTCGTACCCGTGCCATTAAATGCTAGGTATTTATTGCTCAACCACGGATCTTCCTCAATAACAGCGACAAGTTAAAAGTGAAAAAAAAAAAACAGCAACAGCCAGAAATCATGAAAATATCCACGGCTACTCAGCGAGAAAGTTGCCGGGCCCGTTCCTCTCATGAATTAAATATTTCATTGTGTAACGCGGGAGTGTCATCGTAATGCGTTAAGATAAGCGGTCCGTGCAAGTTTCGAGCGAAGCGATAAGAGGGGAAATAAAGTGCGGCGCGGTTGAAATTCGCGCAGCGCCGAAGAGGAGGAAAAAGAGTGGAAGGGTTCCCCGAGTCTTAACAATAGCGGCATCAGTGGCTAATTAAAAGGAGCTGTAATGCAAAAAAATCTGTGTCGCGATGCGAGATTTAAGGGGGTGGGGTGGTGGCGAGGTGGGGGGGGGGGGGCAGGGGGCGCGCAAGTCAACGAGCGAGACTGTACGGAGGCCAGGAGAAGTGGGTGATGAATAATGGATGGTACGACGTGGCTATCTCGTGCCCGGTATAGCCTGTAGGACTTTGCCGTAATGGTCCGTAAATTGCTGAACCGTAGGGATAATGAAATCGCCGCGGTTCGCTCTGTAAACGCTTCGTTATTACGCGTTCCTCTATCCCCGGTGATCGCAAGCGGAGTTATCAAGTGGCCCGGTATTTCATCCGATTAGGGCGCCACGCTTTTCCGGCGGGCTGCATTTTTAACCGGGAGAACGCTATCGCGCCCCCCGGGCTACTTTGGCGAGGCAGCGGGAACGGTAACGTTTCCAGATGTCGGAAGCATTCCAAGCATTTGGGGAATCCTTTTATCTAGTGGACGAGCTTAGGGGGCCGTTGCCTCGGTTTATCGCAAATTCTACTTAGGTACAGTAGGCCCGGCGAGAAAAGCTCTTACAACGTTGCGCACTTGTGAAGCGTAATTGTACGTAATGGAAAACTATGCGTTTATCTTTCGAACACCCTACTGTGGATGATACAGCCGCTATCGAGCATCTAGCTCCGAGGATTCTAGATCTACTCGAGTTATGACGTAGAAGGTTATTTAGCCAGAATGGAGAATCGATGGGACTGGAGGCAAGTCTCCGGTTGAAGATAGCAAGAATGTATCTTGGATTACAACAAAGGCACTTCTGACCTGAATCGTGAGGGCAAATACGGGGGGATATCGTATAATCATTTCTTGGATGGTCTTAAGTAAGTGCAAGCAGGTAGGTAAGCCGAGCAAAGGCAAATAGGCGTGCCGCAATGTTTGGACAGAACTACCACAAGGTGGCACGCCCACCTAATTTCCCTAATCTGCCATGCAAATCGGCGACATTAGGACTTCTCTTTACTCTGGTCACTGGAAATTTCATAACAGGTAAAGCTCCCCGGCGGGAGCCTCGGTACAACCGCCATTCATCCAGGGTTATTTCCGTCAAGCGCAATAAAAGGGAAGCGGGGCTATCGTAAACGGCGTTATTGTGTAGCCGGCGTAAAAACTCAATACCTAATAATTTCGCTTTCTACGCCCATAGATCTACGGGCACAGGTTCGACCGGTATTGCAGATAGCCGGGTCTCCTCGCGAGCCGAGTCTCTTATTTGCGTCGCAAGCCTCAGCTTCAATTATTCAAAATTGCCACGATACCGCGCGCCATACGAAAGTGAAACGAGACCGCGTTAAAAGAACATCGCGATTCCGCGCGCAGTGTACTACTTGTAATTACTACACGCTGCCCGGTGTGCCTGCCTACTTAATGCGCCACCGTGATGCGCACATTAATGGCGCTGTACACGGCAACCCTAGGCGCTAACAAGAAGTGACTGACGCCTGAGCGTTTTAGATTATCCAGATAGGTTGCAACGTAAACGAACTTCCGGTGCGTGTCTGAATTACGCGCAGCCTGCGGAATAATATTTCACCTTTGATGGCGCAAGGGAAGTTTCTGCCAGATCGATAATCCCGGTGCTTCTTATTACGCCGTGCAAGCTTGCTCCTCGATGGACACTAAACGGCGCATCGCGCGCCATTTAATGGCCCATCGAATTGCGGCGTAAATTTCACGGGATGCCAGTCTTATCTGATTCTACATTCAAGTACAGGAATTGAGGAATTTATGCGCTCGGAGTGTATGCAGCTTTGAAGATATGGTATCCGAAATTACTTAGTGTTATTATTAATCGTCTTTATTACTCAGAAGAGAAAACCTGACGTCGAATTAAGAACTGGGAACGCCTAACCGGGAAACTAAAGTAGAGACAAGAAACAAAGATAATAAATATTTCAAATTAACTACAGTAAAAGTGATCTTAAGACTTAACGCTAAACACGAGAATAATAAAAAAAAAGAATGTATTTTCTAATAAGAAATACAGCTGTGAAGAAAATTAACAAAAAATACTATTTTTTTAATTTATTATTTAAACAAACAGAATTTTTTGGAATCTGTTCGCAGAACTACATTTCGTATTAGAAACTACACCATTTTGCATCATACAACGTTCTTCTAATTCTAGTAGTTTCCAAGATATTCGACCAAACACGTTTCTCCCCATAAATTTTTAGTGCTGTTTTCACCATCAACACGAATGTTAGCCCATTAAAAAAAAATACGTGTCAAATATTTTTGTAAGAACCACTTTCTACCAAAATCGCATCAACTCGGCGATTATTATTTCGATACGTGAGCGGAAAGGAAGGGGTGGTGTCGGGAAATCAATTGGGAAACAGATTTAACCGATACGAAGTAACATTCATCAAGAAAACTACGCTGCTTTCCCTTCGTTTGGAGGACAATGTAATATTGAAGGGTGTTTCTGGATACTGTGCCCCTTGGCAGGAAGCAGTTCGAGTCAAAATGCATAAGCAAACAGGATCCAGCGTGTACATGACGTAGCGCAGAATTTTCGAGAAAAATATCGGAGGAAATTCAAAGCATCTCGCGCTGCTGGTTCGGGAGAAACAACCACGATGCATATCGCGGAGCCGTCCGGTTTAGACTTTGTAATATTACGGACGACTTCTACGGTTAACTGTACATACGATCATAGAAACAATAGAGGTGAGATAGGATCGCGAAACAGAAGTCGTGGATTATCGGGGTAGACGAATGCTCCTAGATATCCAGCGCGTAGGCTTGGATAGGGTCGTGCAGGGTACGCGGTGTACATAAGAGTGGCGACGTGGGCTGGTAAGCTTTTCATCAAGTGGGTTCATCGGGGCCAAGAGGAGCCTCAGGAATGCGCTTCATCCAAAGAAGTACCGAGAGAGAGGCCGACGAATTCAACGGAAGGAAGGGTGGAGAGAGAAAACAAAGAGCAAAACATTGTATATACCCCGGCTAATACTATCTTCCCCCTTTTCATTTTCTTTCTTCTATTCTGGCCCTTCTTACTCACACCTCGAGCAACAGTATCCCTAATCTTTTTACTGTCCTCCTGCGCTCTTAATTGTCAATTGCAACTGCTGATTCTCTACGTCATTGACTCTAGGTAATAAAAAAAGGTGGTAGAGGAGACCGGGAGTAAAAATTACGGAGGTAAGTTGTTCCGACGGTTCTATCTTCAAAATGAAAAGAATTGTTTGTGCTTTAAATTATTTTTTTAGGGTGAGTTACTCACGCCACTCTGTCGCCCATTTTAATAGCGTCGTGATAGTGAATTGGGTAGTTGTAAGCAAGGAATTAGTAGTTGCGTAACATAAGAGATAAGTAAATATTTTTCTATCATTATTTTTTGGTCTATTTCGACTAGTGGTGAAGAACTGTCGATGGTAGTTACGATAGTTATCGAAAACTATAGATAGCTTATTTTCACTATCGATAATTATCGGTATTGAAAATCGTAGGTTAGTCGATTCAAAAATAATAACAGCTAAAATTCAGAATCCCAAATTTAATTTGTAATATTATTACAAATTTCGATAGTGAGAACCATCGATAACTATGGTAAGTACCATCGATAGTTCTCCACCACTAATTTTTATTGATTGATTCGTTCTTATGGGTCAAATTACATTTAAGAACATAGTGTAATAGTGTTTACAGTTTCAGTGAATGTATAAGCAAAACAATCTCTCAAATTGCTACATGTGTCGATAGGGGCTAGTTGTTACCGTGACTTGGCGCACGTTGTTACGATAACAACTTGCCCCACTGGAAATGTATAAATTGTTCCTGCTGTGCTTTAAGGTGTGAACATATGAATTAGAGGCGGAAAATGGCAGCATTTCCTTCGAAGTTATGCATAAAGATTAAAACTGTCGCTAGAGAATTCAGTATCTGCCACTTGAGTCTATCGAAAGTCATTAAGAAACTACAATCTGGACAAGAAGCCACTGTAGACTACAAATACAAATCTCAATAAGTAGGTACCCAAAAACAGTTGAATTTAAGACTGATTTGTAAATTTTAGTTTTTATACCAAAGATAATGTTTATGGTTATTGTATTGTTTTGGTTTTCTTTTAAAGATAATACATTTTTGTTGGCCTGAACCTTCATAAATAAACATTATTAATAAAATTCTGTATTGTTTCTTCAGAAAATGAAATATTTCATTAAAAGGCAAATCTGATATCTTTGTAACAACTTGCCCCATAAAGGGGTAAGAAATTCCGTTTCCACCAGCCACAAATAAATTACTTTTTATGAAAAACCCATTACAATATATTAAATACAAGCTTAAAATCATAAAACATAATAAATTAGTCAATAGTGAAAAGAATAATTACATTATTTTCCAGCCATTTTTTATGTTTTATCGAAATCGGAACTTTTATCCCCGGTCTCCTTTACTTACTTAGGGTTGCCACCATTTTCACAGGAAAATAGCGTAAATTTACCTTTCGTGGTGTATAAAAAAAAGTAACATTTTAATCTTATTAAGTAGTTTTTATTTCTCCCAAATATATTTTGTTGTCGCTTTCAACATTACAGAGCAACTTTTTATCATATTTAAATAACCCATTAGTATTATTGCACTCAATATTCACATTAAAATATATAAATAAATCGTTGTTTATTAACTTAAGAGAGGCCTTGATTCTCCCACCCTGCCACTTCACATTCTCGACAGAGAAAACTTCCTGCGTAAATGCTGAGATGGCAGAAAGAGACAGAAGATAAGAAATTAGTCTGCGAAGGTCACGTGTACGTTTGGCAACAAGCTACAATAATATTGCGTTCCGTAATACTTAGTGTTATTCAGAAATATAGAGTACATTAATGTATAATAACGTAAAACACTTTGTTAAAAATACAGATGGCAACCCCCACCTACTTACATCAGCTGCATCTTTCAATTTCTTTCTCCCCTCGCGCATTGTACACGTTTGCACGTTGATAAATACCCAGATTCTCCGTCAAGAGAGCTTGTTCATACCCGCAATGAAGCAATTCGAGCCGGCTTCTCTGACGATACTGCGCTCTCGTGCAATCTACGTGCCGACGATTTAACAAGATCGCGGAAGTTTTCAAATTCTAACTTGCATGATGTAACAGCAGCTTCTCCCGAAGAGACTATGGCTCGTCGTTCAGTAAACGACAGAGGTTCTTCGGTGTAACTACATTTAATACACCGTCGCTCTCCCCGGACCAGCATGAAATATCCTTATAAGAATTACTTATTTATCGTTGCCGATCGTAAATCCAGTTTGAATCACGCGCGGAACACGTTGGACGTAACGGAAGACGTAAGGAACCGTGTGAAATTCATGCGCGAGAGACGTACGGCTATCGTAAAATCGGCGAGCTCGCTGGAATTTCGCCGATGAGTTTATCTGAGATCAGGGGATATTTACTAGGCTTACTTTTTGCTACTTGTAAGCAAACACGCCGGTGTAGGACGGTGGCTACGCGCGAGGGGAAAGCATTTATCTGATATATAACACGTTTATAAGTTGCGCGGAGACGAGAGGCAGCATGAAACTCAAGCTGAAGTACTCGGCTTGATAGGCAACGGAGTGTAAGTGGATATGTTCCGTGGCTCGCTAAAGCGCGATGATATCGGGGCCCCCGCTTATACCGGCGAAAATGTATGGATAAATCAACAAACGTAATCCGCCTTAACGCCGCCGTTATTTGCTTCTGTTTCGCCAAAAACAAAGAACCGTCGGCGCATTTATTTTTAAAAACTGCGCCGCCTGCACCATATGGATAAAGCAACGGTTAAAAATACAATCGACGAAACAGCCGGAGAATGCCTTCGAATCCAGTCGCCCGATAAATTCAACGTGCAATCCTAATAAATATTATGTATTTCTATTGTTGCTCCACGCCCTGACGACAATCGGTGCGGTACAATCAACGGCGGGGTAAGGTTACATTACAGAGTATTAACGACAGTGCAACCTATAGTCGAGCACAGTGTGCAGAAAAAGTGGAGAATTTAGGTATAAATAGGAAGGCACTAGAAAGAAGAATTGTATTTATTTCTCTTTCGCATTTCGGTTTTTTCATCATTTGTATAACCTATGAAAAATTAGGGGTGCCCCAGAGGGAGGCCCGTAGGGGCTCCGGCACCCCCAAAGAAGGGGCGTTGTAAAAAGAAAAGAAATGAATAAATAAATTTTTCAATCACCTAATGAATTCTACTAAATTTGCTTTAAAAATATTTCTATCCCCTCAACTCTAAGTAAAAAATATTCAACGCTTAAAAGTATTCAACGCCGTACAAATAGAATCACAGTAGTCTTCACTCGACTACAAAATCTTAATTAAACCGTGCACAAAGAATACAAAGTCAGTGAATTCTTTGCAAAAAGAATCTCCCTCAACAATGGCACTCACATAAAGAAACCTTGCCTTCAACGTCGCAGCTACAGAGTTTTAATGCAGCTTTCGATCGATAGGTGGGGAATCAATTGACTCGTAAGAGAATGAAAATAAAAATATGATAAAAGTACCTGAGCAGTAGCGTGAGCCAATGTTGGCAAAGCGTGCGAGTGGCGTAAATCGCGCGCTGGTTGCTAAGGTTGCAACACTGTCTACCGTGGTGCATCGCGGCTCAGCTGACACGCAAGATGGCTGCCCGGTGCCTAGGGCGTGGCCGTTCGCCGGGCCTACGTGTTTTCTTCGGTTTAACGAAAACGTTCCCGACTGTACGAAACTGGCCGCGAAGAATTAGACTCACTCCCGAGGAAAATCAACCGAGCCGCGGCTGGCACTTGCACTTCGGGCGCCCGTCAGCTCACCCACGTTGCCGTTGCACGCGACGCGTACGCCGTGCTCACGCGGCAGCCATCTTAGGATTCTCCTTCCACCTTGCCGCGCACCGCCACGGTCCATCTGTCGCAGCAGCCTCCGTCGCCTCGTCCTCCTCGCTCTCCCGCTGCCTCTCACCTCGACCCGTCCCATCCTCAGACCGCCTCTTTCACTCGCAGGTAAGAATCTCTGTTACCGCCGTGCGATTTAGCAAATCCGCGAACCTTTTGGAACACCAGCGAACTATCGCTCCACCGGCTACCTTAACGATCGATATTGTTTTGTTTCGCACGCTAACCTCCATTACGGGACACGCTCGAGTCACCCCGGCAGGCTCGGTCGTTACTTTCCGCGGGATCGAAAAGACTATCGCGAGCACTTTTTCTACCGAGAGCTACAATGTATGCGCTGTTATTTTGCTCGACGGGAACGGTGTTCTCGGGGAGAGTACGGTTCTATGAAAATTACAGATATTATGTAGTAAGATTAGTAGCAGAAAGCAGTGGTTATCAACCCCCAAGGGGGTCGCAGAACATTTCGAGGCAGCCATAGGCTGAAAATTAAGTTTTGTGGAGCCAGAGCAAACTCTAGGGGGCCACAGTCAGAATAAAATGGTAAAATTATATGAAAACTATTAAAACTTGGTAAGTGAATTTTTACAGGAATATAAATTCATAAAGATATTATTAGTAAGAAGGGAATGTTCAATTTAGTGGCTAAATAAAATAAACGTTACTTTATTACATGTTTTGTTTTTAAAAAGGTATATATATAGATAAGTACGTAGGTATGTAGTTTATAAGAAATATGTTATAATTATTTTTATTAAAACCACATTTTGTAATTTTAAAATAAGCGGTGCAATCTTTAATGTTTTAGTTTTTCATTTCCCTTCCTTCCGAGCTACTATTATTGGTGGGACCTAGGGTTGCCAATTTTTTCGAGTAAATATAGTACTTTGCGGCCAAACGTGATTAAGAATATAGTACCTACTTTCCAAAGGAAAATCGTACAAAATCATCTTATTTTTTTTATTGTATATTTCCTATAATCCATTAATTAATTTATTGTCTTTAAGAAATATGTTAAAGATTTGATTGGACTTAAAGTACAAATTAACATATAAGAGGACTTCATTTTTATGAGAGATAAATTGACTCGGTTTCTTTCTTCCCGCCACCTCATGTTCATTAAAGAAAAAATCCTCTCCGTTAAAGTTTAAATTCGCAAAATAAAGTTTTGACGTCGCCATTGAATAAAAAAATAAGAAAAAATTCTAGAATTTTTTCGATGTACCGGAAATATATTATTTTTACGTATTATGTATATCTTTTTCTAGCAATATATAGTACACTAGACAAAAATATAGTGCAATACTATATATTATAGTGCGATTGGTAACCCTATCGTGGAGGCCATAGAAGAATGGAGGCCCCAGGTAAACAAAAGGTTGAGAATCTACAGAACAAAGCACGCGATGACTTTGCGCCTAAATTATACCCAAGACACTATTTTTCCTACACCTCAATCATAATAAAACGTTACCATTGTTCCCCTTTCCTAAACATTTAAACCCGAAGATTTTCATAAAATCTCGATATTAGAATATACAGCGCAAGAAGTATTTAAGTTCATTCCCCTTGGTCGGACCGAGAGTGCTTCGAAAATGGTTTGTTCCCAACACACATCCTTCCCGAAAGCCGCCCTTGTCGCCATTCCCCTCCCGAATGTTTAGTGCCGTGGCGCGTCGCGTCGCGGCGGAGAGCAGCGGTGCGTCGCGCGAGCGTCGGTCGCGCGCAGTGATACATTTTCGTGTGTGCCTTTTCGGGGAAAATCGACGAGCACGAGAAAGGATGACGCGGGCCTTAGGAGCGCCTGTATACACGCGACGCCGGGGGTCAGCGAAACCGGCGAAAGACCGAGGCGGCGAGCGCGGCGCGAAGAAAAAAATGGAGCAACGCGAGGAAGAGGTTTAAAAATATTTGGGGTAAGTGTAGACGAAAGAGTATGCGATCGTACGTAGCCGTTTCGGGGCAACGGTGTGCGAGCCGGATCGGTTCTCCTCGAGGCAGTCGCGCCGCCGACGTAGCGGTGGGAGACGCGCGACATGGGAGGGAGGACCGGCAGCCATCTTGAATATAAACGGTGTCTTCCTCGCGCACGTCGCGACGGCCGATAACTCCGTCGCAGTCCGCGCTTGCGCGTTACCGCCGGCGTTGCCGGATTTCTTCGTCTTCTTCCACCCTTTGACACGTGCCGCCGCCCGATTCCCGGAGCAGCAAAACACTTATAGATTCGAATTCGAAGCGTTCTTTAATCTCTCGCGATATCCTTTTCGGCGGAAGGCCCCGATTCTCCTTTGTGCTCGCGTTCTCTCGCCGCGTGCCTGATTTTTCGACGCAACTAACAGGAACGCTCCTATTTATTTAAGGATATCAGGGAGCGTCCTCTCGCGCAATTTCATTCTTCGCCATCCCGTAATTGCCTGTCCCCGGCATCAATATCCATCGATGCCCTACGGTTTCCAATACGGTGGCTATATTTTATAAATTCATTAATCCGGCGGCGCGACGGCTGAAAAATTTCCTCGATTAATTGCTCCGCTTTCACCTATATGTGCATCGAGGACTAATATCTCGGATGTATGCGCTCGATAACGCGGCATTTATTATGCGAGCGCGATCCTATCGCGACAGCATTAATTTATTCCATCGCGAGCGGCGTGATTGTAAATTGAATACGTGACGTATCGTTTACGAGCTCAACTAATTTGATGCGCATTTCGGGCAATTAATAAACGATACGGCGAAATTGTCGTCGGGGACGCCGCCGACCGTAAAACCATCGTTCGCCGTGCATTCGAAAATTTTATTTGGCCAACCAACTTTTTTATGCGCCCTGTCAACGGTTCCTCTGTGTCTGCGGGGGAAAATGATTCAGCGTACTGTTCAGAGCTTTTGATAGAAACAGGTAGATGCTATCGAGCACAAAACTATATCTATATATATTTATATAGTAAGTAGCAAAGCAGCCGTGCTGTGCTGCGGTGGAATAATTAAAAGGAATTACTTTTATGTGTGTATTTTTAAGTAAAATTTATAAACTTCAACGAATGCATATTTTGGTGTCTAGGCATTTCTGTGGGTAGGGTACAAATTTAAAATTAAGTAAAATTTAGCTCTCCAATCTAAATTTTAACCTTAAATAAGTAACCAACCAATTCCTAAGCTTTGTAAGTAAAAACTAAGTGGATATCCAATTGGGTCTAAGCGATATTCAGAAGTCCATGAAAACACATTTTACACCTTTCCACCCCTAAAGAATTGATTAGGGGGAAATTCAGAAATTGGATTTTAGGCATTTGTGTGACTAACCTTTGCAAGTAAAAACCAATTTAATATCTAATTGAGCCTAAGAAGATATTAAGAAATTTTCACCAGCTCCTGGGCGGAATTTAAAAGAAAATCCCTTCTTATCGAGCACCTACGTCGTAAAAGGAATATACTCTCCGAATTTCAGGCTTCTAAGTGCGTTCAGCGGTTCGAGCTGAACGTTGATGAATCATTGAGTGACTCCACGATTTTATACAGAAGATTAATCGTCCCTATTTGTTGTGCTCGTCGTTCCAACTCGCCCATGTCTCTCCAGTTACCATTTGCAAAGTGCTTGGAACGCAGGCTCGCACAGAAATCGAATTTCCTCTGGGCGTAGACCGCAGAACCAGTCCGCTATCACGGTGCATCGGCATACGGCTGATAAGAATCGAGATTCCCGCCCTTTTTTATTCTCACTCCGTAAGGATCGAATTAAAATTGATAATCATCGGGATTCCTCTGCTTTTTGCTCGCGCCCCGAGGGTCCAATTGAAATTTCGTTTTCGTGCCTCGTAATATCCGCGCGGCATCGAGGCAGCTCGTACCTCCCCACCGAATTCGAGGCACTCGCATCAGATAAACACTCGCGTATGTATACATTGTCTCTCTCCTTTTGCTTCCGATAGGTTCTTTGGGTTCTTACAGCCTTCCCCTCGTCGATAATTGAAACGAACCGACGGTGGCGTTTCTTTCTCTCCTCAATCCGATGAAGTTACACGATCGTTACTGCACTTTCAAGCATTCCGGACCAGCAGAAATATTACAGTTTTTCCCGGCGCGTCTCCGCCATTAGCCCCGAGCGCGCTGTTCAGACTTACTGCATATTGATCCCATCAATCTTCACTCGGAGTTTCTCCCTTCTGTCTTTCCTTTTCGCGCGTGCGGAAGCGGCCCGTAAATCGGACAAAAGTTTCCCGTCGCCCCGTTTGGTCGATACTTCGAACGGAACCGAGGCGGCCCAAGGTAATATCTAATCGGACTTTTTTAAACGACACATTTCTGCGTGATTTTTCGCCGCGGGGTGTTTATTATGAGGAATAGATTGCCCGGTGGGTCGCGATAAACGCGAACGTGATGTCAGGTTTATGGAAGCTGGTTAGTCGAGCGCCCCTGCGCATTCAAAGCATTCTTCGTTCCAGAGGAAAAGCACGTTTACCGATGTTGTATCGCGGCTGTATTTACGATTCCGAATGCCAGTCGGGACGTTATCCAGGTCACTCTTTACGGCTTTGATAATCTATTGTTGCTATCGCACTAAATATTCATCATCGTTTTTCCTTTGCCGAGGAACGCGGCGCACTGTTATTACGCTTCGCGGACAGTATTCGTCTTCTGCCGCGCCATAAATAATTTTTACACCGCGCTGTTAGCACCTAGCAATTTTTATTCCCGCCGTCGTCGTTATTAACGGAAGAAAGCGAGGCTCTCAGTAGCTTTTATCCAGGAAAGTGAATTAATTCTTAGCGTTTCCCACGTTATATTGCAAATCTAGGAACAAATCCATAATAAAATATAGACAAGCGATTACTTACGGAAGAAGGCTGTCGCCATCGATCTCGGAGACACTTAATCTCCCGAATATCCGATAATTTAATATCACTTAGCCTCTGTTGGCGGCAATATATGGCGCTACACTGCTTCTTTATAGGAATTTATTTGAAATCGATTGAAATCGTAGCTAGTGAAATATGCGGACGGGTAATTTATCGCGCGTGAGGCGTTAAGATGTACTGATGGAATGAAATAGGAGCTTCTTCTACGTTAAAATTAATCGCGAACTGCCCGTGGAACGGAAGGTGTGAAATTTTAAGAATAATCCGGAACGGCGTAACGAGGGGAACGGGCAATCTGGTTGCACTTTTATGTGCCGTTTGGCACACGAGACGCACGTCGCGCCTATAAAACGCATAAAACGTCAGGTATAAATGGCTGGGGGCGCGCGGGCGCGAGCGCGCCCGCTCCTTCGACTCGAACCTTTTAAATCGCGCGCGCCTCGGACGGGCATTCGGTAAAAGTTACCTTTTGTTTGATAGCCAACTAAATCGGCCCGGCAACCCCCTAATGCGTCATTACTGTCGGCTTTTACGGCTGCCTCGTATCATTTCACTTAAGTATATTGATATGGCAACGAGTTCTTGACCTGCCGCAACGCCAACGGCCCCGCTATACGCTCGTGCCGTGTTAGCGCGCTCGTCACCGGCTCTGCTTTATGCACTTTTTCCTACCTTGTTGCGCGACAGAAGTTATCGGCTAAAACGGGCGGGGAATAAGTTGCTTGGAACCAAGTGGGGGATAATAATTGCGACAATGAGAGTCGGTAGGTACCTATTTGAAAAGTTACGATGGGTTGCCAGATAATTCCTGTTTTTGGGGCTGCGCATGGGGATTCAGAAGTGGAGAAATTTTGTATAGATTACTGAGTGTGTAGTTATCGACAAATGGGGTAACTTTCATCACGGAATTAGATTTTAAAAACGAAAGCTATTATTCTCTGACAAAATGGCAATTGAAGCTGTGCAAGGCACTTTGTCTGAAAATACGTAACACCTGTTTTATAATTAATGCTTGAGGAATTTATTTTAAAATCTATACTGCCCTCCTTAGATAAACTGTCCTATCTAACATTTTTTCATTTTTTGAGATATGTTGAAATATTTTAAGATACACACGTCTTTTACCTTTTAAGTCAAGTTAGAAAACTCTATGTGCTTCGTGAAGATTTATAAACAGTCCAATGTATTTAATCTAATTTCTTTCAAAATGGTTAAAATTTCTTATCTAAAACATTTAATTAATTAGTACGTTAATTACCTACTGGTACACCTTTTATATTAGGCTGTTACGAAATAATGACATGTTTTAATTTGAACGAAGGAAAATAAGGATGCTATAAAGTAAATGATAAAACTTCTGTTTTCTCGGTTGTTTCAAAATGCTAGATAGGACATTTTAACTGAAGAAGACAGTATAGTTTTGTGGTCAAAGGTACCATATTTTACGGTATGCAGAAAAATGATGACCATTCAAAGTGAATTTTTGTATTAAATACTAAAAATTCTAAATACATTCGACCAATGACAAGATCTCTTATTTTGTGTACCCATTTAATCAGAAGTCACTCGCTCAGTTGTTCACTCGTTGAACTCTTGAGATATCGATCTACGGTACGCGTAATTATAGGGAATTACTAGCTTACAAGCTGAAGAACTGAATACCTCAAAAGCGATTAATTCGGAGAGCCGTGTTTATTACAAGTCTACTAAGCAGCCAACTTTACACTAATAGTTCTGGAACACGTTGTGTATTAAGCTCGCTTAAAAGAAACATAATTTCATTGAGCCTGTAGGCTTTACCCCCTCCGTAATTCCCACGATTTAACGGGTCTTCTTTTTACCAAGCGAACGACACACTTTAACAACTTTTCGGATTACGAACTAATTCGATGGTATTATTAAGGCACGTTTAAGTATATCGAACTCTTCCTTCGCGAGAGTGCCACGATTATCTTTACAACCGTGGGAGAATTTTCGCGGAAGTGGACGATCAACACAACGTTATTTCGTCGATCGCTGTACGTCCCTGATAATAACACGTTATCACCGGGTTATGCCACTCTCAAAGTTCAAACTGTCCTTCTTCGAGAATATTCCGAGGCGAGATCGATTACGCAAGCAGGAAAGTGAGTTTATCGCGAGTAACCTTCTACGAGATTGCAAACACCGCGAGAAGTGGCTTGTTTAGTTCCTTCATCTTCCAATCGATAGCATGTGTAGCAACGAGCTCGTATAATACAACTTGTAGTAACTACATTGTAGTACATTGTAGTAATAATAATAATAACTCTACAAAGTCTGCCTTTACTTACTCGTCGTAATTCGAGTTTCGATTACACTTAGCGATCATTCTGCAGGCTTCCAGAGGTTTAATGAAGGGCAGTTCTGAATCCCTGAGACGCCAGATGTCGCCTTCGCATGGCACTGCACTGTCTATCACTATTAACACTTTAATTCAATTAATTTTATTTCCTCGCCAACTGCACTATCACTATTATCAAACAGATCTCAAAGATCGTGATATGTAGGGCTTCCATTCATTTTCAACACATCACTTTCGCGCACAGAAGCAACCCTTTGCGTCCCGAATCACACCGACCCGTCGCGAAATTTGAATAAAAGGGTGTTTAAACGGTATCGTGATAAGAAGTTGAATTTCTGTTGGAGGAAAGACGACGGTGGTGTTAGAGGCGCGTTGGTCAGCGGCGAACTAACTCTTGTCGGCTTAACCCCACGGATTCTTCTGGTGGTCGTCAAACGGACGTTGTCCTTGGCTGCGAAAAAACTGCCTAGCTTCAATGAGGGACGCGGGAAAAAAAGCAGAAACCCCAAAATGGGCAATTGTAGGGTTTACGAGGTCAAGCCGAGCATAAACGGTTGGTTTCAGTCAGAAGCCGGATCCGACGGGTCGCCGTGACCACTTCCGACGGATTGGTCTTGTGGACTTTACCTGTTACCCGGCTGTGACCCTTTTACGAGCCCTCGAGTCATAAACCAACCTTTGGTGGCAGATGTTCTTTTTTTACAGAAAAACGTAACACTTTTTTTCTTACAAAACTACCTTCTCCATTTTGTATCCGTTACTTGCGATCAGTTGACTTACATAAATTGAACGATTGTTTTTTGAAGCGTTTGAATTAAATAATGCAATTAATTAAATTAATGATTATTACTTAGAGTGATTGATGAGGAGCAATAAAGTTGGGAAAGTTGAACGAGGTATGGTTAACAGATGTGTTACAGTATTGCAGTTTGCAATATCTTTGAAAATGTCAGGGAAATTGAGAGAATATTCCGCGAAGCAAAGTGTCTTTGTGACAGAACTCGTGGCCATTCCGACGGGCTGAGAGTCCCGAGACGTGTTGGGGATGAAGCGACTGCATCCACCAGAGTTTTATTTCCCCTTTCAAACACAGTATCTCCAACTTTTCCCAAATAGGTATCTAACGTCCAACTAAATAGAGATTATTTATTATAACAAATTCCCTAAATGATATCTCAAATTCGTGAAAAAAACCAAATAAAATCTGGAGCATCCAATACCCACGCGTCGTTAATTATAAAATAGATGCAACTGCTGCACGAATTTAATTGGTGCAAGGGACACCGATACCGAACGCGACGCTGCATTCGAAGGGGTGAGGGTGGTATTTGTACCCAGGACGCGAGCATGAAAGTCGGCAGGTCGTTATGCTCGGAAGAAACAACAAGTTTGACTCTTAAAGCCGGAATTTCGAGGGTTTTACGAGGTCAAGCGGATCGTGGAGCGTCTGATTTGAACGAGTCGAAGCGCAACGACCTTGCAGCCTCGCCTTTTTACCGGCCACCCCCGTGGAGAGCGACGCCGGCTATGACCCTTTACGGGTATTCCTGCCATAAACACCCCCTCTGTCACCCCGTTAAATGCTTTTTTAGCCAAAGCGCCCGTTTTTAACAACCCTTGAGAGACCTCGGACCCGTCCACCCTCGCCCCCCCCCCCTTTCAGCCGCTCGACCGAGGAGAGAAAAAAGCCGCACTATTGCAGGAAGCGCGGCACCCCGGCTATTCTTTTCCGAGGTTTTTACGAGCAGCCTTGAAATTCCTTGCAATTTCGTAACTGCTTCCCGTGGCCGCCGGCTTACGGGCGCTTTTTTAAGGCCCCTCCGTGGCCGCGTCGAACGGAGGAGCGAGAGAACAAACGAGGGTGAAGGCAGAAGGAGTATAAAACACGGACGACCCTTGCGAGTCCTTGGGCCGACTCTGCGAGGATATCCGTCCGTGTTTAAGGAAATTGCGCTGACCGTCACAGCGATTCCACGGCAATCTTTACCGAGCCAGGTAAAAAGTGCGACTGTTAAAAAGCTGGCCAAGCATCGCTGCTAACTGTGCCAGGATCTATGGTGTACCTAGTTTACTTTCCGTCGTTCACGCGCTTGGTCGACGATTCCGTGCTTTCCACATTTCTCTACACAGTCGAGTTACCGCGTTTCGTTCGACCGGATAACGCTACTTAATTTTAATAACAACTAACACGCGCGTCGGTGATTTTGGACAAAAATCGCTAGACAGCGCGAATTTTGACCGATTTCAATGATTTTTTTTTAAATACTCGTGAAGGGCTCAGCAATAACGGAGGGCTGCAGTAAATCCTGTATTTTTTGGTCTAATCTATCCTCACAAAATTACCTTTTTTAAAAAAAGGTACAAAAAAGTGCGCCAAGTATATAATCCCATCAAAAAGAATCCCTTTTAAAAACATTGTCGTAAATTAATAGCTTTACAAAACTAATGATATACACCAATTGCGCCAATTATCGCAATGACTATTTATACAAACAAAAAAATGTATCAAATAATAGTAAACAGATATATTTTTATACAAATAAATATTTTAATACGAATAAATATTTTATTCAAAATACTTGGCGCTGCTCTCGGAATTGGTGTTGCTAAACTGAATAAATATGTCTGAATCAATAAGTCTGGTCTTGTTTTATTTATTAACCAAGACAATTAACATTTTTTTCAGAGAGCAGCGCCAAGTATTTTGAATAAAATATTTATTCGTATTAAAATATTTATTTGTATAAAAATATATCTGTTTACTATTATTTGATACATTTTTTTGTTTGTATAAATAGTCATTGCGATAATTGGCGCAATTGGTGTATATCATTAGTTTTGTAAAGCTATTAATTTACGACAATGTTTTTAAAAGGGATTCTTTTTGATGGGATTATATACTTGGCGCACTTTTTTGTACCTTTTTTTAAAAAAGGTAATTTTGTGAGGATTTCACACATTTTGTAGTGTTTATTGATGACTGGATAATTTTTTCACCCCGTCAGGGTTATTTTTTTTAATTAACAATATATTATATTGTCATCCAAACTACGCACACCTGCAAAGCTACAAGACAATTGGATTGGTGGAATTGCTTTAAATTTGAGTTTTCAAATATGAAGCAAACATACAAGAAGCACACAGAGGATCGAAGCTGAATAAAAGTTTAATTAAAGTTTAATTAATATTATACTATATTGCAATAAATTTTTTTTCTGACGTAGATCACACTGCATCATTTTGTGCTTCAGTTATCTGTAAATATATAAAATCCACATTATAGTTACAATATAACTTAGAAGTTTTAGACGAAGGGTGGACTTTTCCTATAGTACGTGTAGAGACTACATAATGTGTCCGAATGAGGTGAGAGCGTATGGCAGAAAGTCTTGTTGAAGGAAATTTAAATGCTAATGGTAATTTATCAAAAATGAATGAAGAGCTCCAATATATTTAACGCACAATTTATTGGTGTTGGAATAAAATTAATTTAATATGTTCATTAGTGAATTTAAATATTGGTAATGTGAAACTAATAAATTAATGATTAGCGTGGGAACTACTGTAGATTTTAATAAACTATTACGAATATCTTTCATAAAAGATTAGGAAGTATCGAGGGAGATGCATTTTCAGCGTACTTTTTTCACTAATGTAACTTACTTTACACTGCAAGCACTACGCCATAATTTTCTTAATTCTTAATGCTACGCTAATATGAAAAATTTTGTCAATTTACCTTATTTGACAGATTTCCAGAAACTTGTGCGAAACAAGATGCTTCTCTGTCTATCTAACTAAATGTAAAAATAGTTTTGTTGTATAAAAACAATATATTATTTTGTAGAAACTTGTGGGAAAGAAGATGCTTCTCCGTCAAACCTTCTCCGGACAACTTCCAAGTCTGTGCGTTCCCTCCGTTTCTATAAGCTCTACGTAAATAGTCTATTGAAAAATTTTGGTGACTTACCTTGTTAATTGAGACAATAATTCAGTGTCCTCTATGGTGTAAAAACTCGTGTCACTTAAAAATTTTTAACTAGTTTCCTTATTTCACACTTGACAGGTTATAACTGTTTGACACTAGCTAGGTTACGTGGACTAGCAACCTGAACGTAGATGCTTTTTGATCTTTTCGTGCTGCGTGAATTGGCGGTACATTTCCTCACCCTTTCATGCTCCCCTCTTGCCCACACTTGACGATGGAGAAAAACGTAAAATTCGCCAAATTGGAACTTTGCATTGAAATATCTCAGCTTATAAGGCACGTAGGAACAAAACGAAGACACTTTTCTTATGTAAATCAAACCCAAGCTATCCATTAAGACCATTCAAAATCTAATTGGATCAGCCCTTATTGAGATTCGGAAATCTCAGGGTTCTTGAAAGCGAGTCGTCGCGTAATAATAGCCACTCCGTGTCTCTTGACACTCCGTGTCTCGCGCTGCGCATATATATATATATATACTTGGCGCGAGACACTACCGTGTCTCTTGATAAAAAACATTATTTAGCAGAAGATCACATAAAAACGTAAACTTTGGGAATTAAAGATATTAAAAATTAATTATTTGTAAATTAAATATTAGATAGCTAAAAATAAAAAATTTACTTCAAATTTACAAAATTCATGTTTTAAATAAACTGCTAAGTATAGCTGATTTAAATCTAATATTTTTAAATTATATTTCAATTTTATTATTTTTTATCTTATTTCTAATATAAAATAAAAAAATATATATTATTCTGATTTCTAATATAAAATAAAAAATAAAAAAAATGAAATATAATTTAGAAATATTAGATTTAGATCAGCTATACTTGGCAGTTTATTTAAAACATAAATTTTGTAAATTTGAAGTAAATTTTTTATTTTATAGCTAATATTAAATTCACAAAAAATTAGTTTTTAATATCTTTAATTTCCAAAGTTTACGTTTTTATGTGATGTTATGCTAAATAATGTTTTTTATAGATTAGACCAAAAAATATAGGATCTACTGCAGCCCTCCGTTATTCACGAGTATTTAAAAAAAAAATCATCGAAATCGGTCAAGATTTGCGCTGTCTAGCGATTTTTGTCCAAAAACTGTGCGGCGCCGTTCATCGGGACTAAGTACAGCGTCTGCCAAGGTAAGCTCGCTAAGTTCTCAACATTCATTGCATCTCTAATTATGTAGATCGCCCTCTTTTCTCTCGCTCGAGGAATTGCTTCGTACGATCGTTTTTTCCCCTTACGCGCCGTCGCAAATCACCTTGAACCCTCGCGCCGTTAATCGGATTGAGACATCTACGCGAGACTGACGCGCGCGCGTACGGTGCAGATCATACCCGAGGTCTGGGACGTGACGGGAATTATCGGCGGCCAGAACGGCCGGTTGCATAAAAGTTTAAACAAGGCAACGATCGCCGGAGATTACCGCAACTTCCCAGCGGGACAGCGCGGATGGTTTCTTTCGTCCGTCGAGCTGACTCCTGTTTCATTGCGCGATTTCTCCGCCGCCATCGCGGGCAAAGCGTCGCCTATCTCGCTTTCTTTCTGCCTCCGCAACTCGATATTCAGAGAGCCCGTCGTGGCTCCATTTATTGAAAAGTGGTTGCTTCGCGCGTTACGCGCTGACTTTTATGCCTCGCTGCGTCTGTTTGGATAGTTTCGGGAGACAGGCACTCCCGGTTTTGTGCCTCGATTTTTCTTTGGCCCAGCGCTTGGCAACAAGCCGCTAATGCCCTCGCGTCTGCGGCACCGTGGCGATAAATAATTCACTCTAATGCAACGGAATTATAACGTAATGCTCGCACCGCCGTATAAATAATAATCACTTTCATCGCGGTTACCAGCAAGCGCCAAATGTTCGACCAGTTACACCGCCCTCGTAATCCACCGCTGTGCCGTGTTGTTTGTAAAATATCTTTCATTACGGACGATCGTTGTTGCAAGTTTCATGCAGTCAATCTAAACCGTAACCGTACAGTCAATCTAAACGTGGCTCGGCCAAGTGCAATAGTCTGGGAACGAGCGTCAAAATTCACGTCACTCCTGTAGTTTATTTATTTTATTTATTTATTCTCTCGGGAACGGGTGAGACTCGTTTTAAGACACAAGGGGGTGAGAAAGACACGGAGTAGAGAAACAACGTTACCACAACAGAAAACAAAAGTAAAATAATAGAATGTAAAATAAGAAGGACTTAAAACTTATTAACAGTTGATATCGCATTTTATTTCACGTAATGTAAGTACACAAGAATCGGGAAACTCTCATTCCCATATCAGTGGCGCACTACGAGACGGACAAGGCACCCCCCAAAGAAAAAGGAAAACTGGGATTAATGCGACTACGACTGAAGTAATTCAAGAGCTTTGTGAAAAGGACAGAAAACTGTATTTTATTCGTTAAATTAATTTTTATAATCACCTAGTGAATTTTACTGAAAATATTTTTTTCTCCTGGTTTTTGAGAAACAATCGCTTATTTTTCAAAACTGATTAATCAAGTTTTATACTAAAAAAAAAAAAACTTACATACGGGTCGAATACATAACCTCCTCTTTTTTGAAGTCGGTTAAAAAAGGGAATATTTTTAAATTTCGGTATTAAAGTTTTAATTAAATTAGCACTATAAAATGGTTTAAAAAAAGCAAAAGGGGTATATTTTTCTTTACCATCCCCCTGGAAAAAAGTCTGCGAACGCCCCTGACCGTGAGTGCGCCACTGTCCCATATTCTACATAGAATATTACTCGATAATAGTTGGCTAATTCTATAAAAACTGTCTTCCGACTGACCCAGATTTGCCGCAGCTCCCCAGCCGTAATCTCTTGCGTCACTTACGATCCAGCAGACAGCTTGGGGACTCGATATTTTACAGCGGTCACTCATAAAACAACGTTGCCATTGTCGACTAGTGTTCTAGGAGTGGCCGTGGACGCCTACATTCTACCCCCCAAAAAGGCGTTCATCCAGATACCGATGAGCCCTTCTCACTCTGGCACGTATCCCCGTCGATTCGAAAGAGTTGAGCTTAGCGGCACGCAGCCGTGGATCGTACGTGCCGGTGTACATTTATCCACGGGAAATAGGAAGCATTGCTCCTGCGCGAATGGGTAAATAGGTATCGATAGATGCATAAAGCCGGTGGCAGAGAGGCCGCGGCCATTCGCATTGTGCCCGTCGGCAGGGTGGAGCTTTCCTCGGGATACACGCACACACGGCTGGCCGGAACGAGAGGGGTGAAGGGAAAGAGAGAGAGAGAGAGAGAGAGAGGGAGAGAGAGAGAGAAACCGGGAGAGAATGCGGAGAGAGAGGGAATAGCGCGCGGCGGTCCATAACATGCGGTAGTAACTAACCGGATTCCGGTGGGCTATGCGCGGCAGCACCATCGCCCCATACGGCGTAGAATATGGGGAATCTATGGGCTCATATCCACGACCCAAACTGTACACTAGCCAAATGGACGCGGCAATAACGGCCCGTTAACGCTAATTCGCGGAATTCTGATTGACGACGGCCGCAGGGACGCGGGTGTGCCCCTCAATTTCTGTCTCTCTGCACTCTCTCATCGCGCCTCCGTCCTCTCTCCGCTCTCTACGGTCCCTGTACACACGCTCTCTCCTCGCTTCCCGGATTCTATATGGCCCCGGTCGTGATCAGTGGCGCCGAGGATAGTTTTTAGGGGAACCGGTCGCTTTTGGCTACTCGATGAAACGCGTTGCGTCACTGTTGCTTCCCTCAAGGCTCATACACACGCTGATGCAAGAGTCCGTGAAACACTGATGCAGCATCATGTGGCTACGTCTGTAGAGCAGTTTCCGTGTTTCAGCATCAGAAGCAGAACTGGCATCTTGCTCATCAGCTAGGCGCGTGAGCAAGATGCAGGAGTCATGAAACCTGCATCAGTGTTTCACTGCAACATGTATCAGTGTCTGGATGTCCCTTTACTGATTCCTTGAGGCAAGCCGCATCTGATGCTGAAACACGGAAACCGATCTACAGACGTAGCAACATGTACCATGATGCGGCATCAGTGTTTCACGGACTCTTGCATCAGCGTGTGTATGAGCCTTTAAATTCATCCTGGTTACAACTTTGCATCTCTTGTTTGTCTATGGTGTGGTATGCTCCCAGCAGAGTCCCAAGGCTTTTATTTATCTGTGCTGAGTGAAGATCAAGATTTGTTAGTCCAAGTGATTCATGGCGGTGGCCGATATCGACGAGCTAACATTGACCCCACACCTCTGACGCCAATGCGTTCTATGTCCCTTGCTCCTCTTCCTCCTGCCACCCAGTACGCGCACTTGCTCTCCGCCAGCTTTGCACCACGAATCCCAAATCCCAGCCCAAACGCCGCGACTCCACCCTAAAGCCCTCGCAGCTCAAGAAGCATATATTATCTTGCTGCGCGTCCAATAGTGTCTGTATGGACTTTGCACATTTTCCTTGGCGAGTGGATAGTTATTTCAAGGGTCCTGAGTGGCACTTAGCATTCATCTTCCTTAGTTTATTATTACTTGTTGTTAGGTATGCTAGAGATGATCATAGGACTACTGTCACTCACTTCGCAGTCTATATTTCACAAGTGTGCAACCTAGATTGTTTGCAACAATCTTGTTCGAAATCTCGTCGTCAATCACCTGCTCTTGGCTCTTGGCTCAAGTCACTCAGCTTCCAATTACCCGCTGCCAGCTTCGAGTCTCGAAAAGCAACTTTCAACGCTTGTTACGTTATCGTAACCTTCTCTAAACGCTCGGCTTATTTTTTCTCATCGTTCTCGTTCGTGGCAAGGTCGCTATGAAGACAGACGCTTTTTGGTGGAAATGTTCATCGAGCTTGGGCACTCATCTTGGGAGCATTTAAGCGGATTAAGGCAGTCAAGTCGCTTGAATAACTATCATGTATTTTTGCGAATTAATCACAAGGAGATGAAAGCAAACGCAGAGTTTTTTATTTACACGATGTTAAAATGTAAAAATATATATTTTTTGGCTACATATCTATTTTACAAATGGCTCCACACGAGGTTGTTTTGGTATATAGTGTTTTGGAAAAGTGTCTTTGGTTTTGCCATGATATTGAGCTTAAAAATAAAGATACAACGATTTCCTTGGAATATGTTTCTCCTAGAACTTGTATCTAATGTTAGAGGGGAGCTTCGAGAAAACAAATAAGTGAACCAAAATTATTAAAATAGCGACTACTTAGGGGAAAGCGATATGTACAATAAATTTCGATTTTCAAGATGCACAGAGGGCTATGTATATATTTTTATCTCAAAACCTAGAGTTTTTCACTTAATACTGAGCTCCACTCGAAAAACGTACTATAAAAATTTCAAATTGATCCAAACCTCGCATTTTTCACAATCAGGCCAAAACCACAGAAAAAACTCTGTCATATACATGTATATAAATATTATCAACAAAAAATATTTTTACAGTTTATAGTATTAACAAACATTATTCAAAAGTACTAAGTCATCACAATTTGTATTCACCTCCTTATAATTAATTCACAAAAAAATTCTTCATCTTCCAGCAACTTGACTGCCCAGCCCCCAGACTTCAAACCCTCTCCTCTCCCATTTTGATTGACCAAACGCCTCACGCGTTCGTTTCCACAGTAATCACGTTGCCTCGTAATTTGCACCTCATAACTTTTTATATCAGACCATCCACTGGAATCCCAGCATTAATCTTCACAGCGCGGAGCCAGGAACGCTTTCAACCTGTCGTGGATCCAAGAACACTTACTTCAGTAGCCAATACCGCGACGCCGATGAAACGCAGATTTGATCGAGTAGCCTCGGATCGATCGCGCGTCGCGATTGACATCTCGCCGATATCGCTTGCCGGAGGCTTGCCTCGCCTCGCGAGACGCCTCTTCTTCCTTTTTTTTTTTTGTTCACGACTCGATGAGATCACCATTTTAATTGCATTCCTGAACGAAACCTATCGCAACAAACATTGCGTGCGCTCGAACCTTCCAATTAAAGCCGACCGTTTGCAGCATTTCACCGTTTATTTATAGACGCACGGTTAGCACGCACGCTTTTGCCGGTGGATGCTCACCCTCGTAAATGTGTCGACGTTTCGCAAAATGCATAGTCGCCAGAATTCGCTAAGAGCGTGGAATTAAGCTCCGGCGGCATCCTCGTAACTCCGGGTCCGTTTTCTACTGGCAGTTCCGCCTAAAGTTAATACAAAGAGACCATTAAATCAGTGTCAATTAAAGGTGGGATTTACGCGGCCGCTAGTACCTCGCCAGCCGAGTAAAACGTCACACAACGGATCACCAATTAATCGTATAAATAGAGCGTGAGAGATCAGCTCCTGACCCGGCGAGATTTATCGACTCCTGGCCCGATTGAAAAGTCCCCGCGACTTTTCGCCCGGCCAGGGGACAAGCTGAATGGGCCCCGAAATAAAGAAAAAATCGAAGGAGGGACCAGTCGGACCAGTTCGCCATTTCGAGCTCGAGGAACGCCGCAATAAAGGCGGTTTCCAACCCTGCCGTGTGTAGGCACCGTTATCGTTAATGCGCGAGATTAGTTTCTGTGTTTCGCTTTAAATACGGCTAAGAATATTCCGGGGGATACGTTAAACGTCCATCGCTGAGCGTTGATAAAAACGTTAAGCATCTCTTCCCTCGTTCTCGTCGCCTCCTCTGCCATTGGCTCGTAATTCGAAAAAGTCACGAGTGGAAGCACCACGAATTTGTCCGCGTGTGCCTCATTACCGGTAGTTTCGGGATTGCCCGGTGGCTGCGGATTAGGGCAACCGTACGGCCGGCAGGTACGAGCCCCTGGAATATTGCGGGATAAGAGACTGGACCCAATTAAACCGCTAATAACAAGCGTTGTCCGACCAACTTCCTCTCCCTCCGCAAACGTGAATTTACACGCGGATGGCTGGCGCAGTTTCCGCCGCTCAGTAATATTCTGCATGTTCGTTGACGATGATGCGGGGGCCGAAGAGTCTTCTTTTACGACTGGATTTCGGCGCGGCGTTGAACATTAAGAGATGTATTAATTTTCCCAAGGACTCTTCTCGATGGATATTCTGCAAATGTTTACGATCCAGCTGCGGCTGGATGTCGTGTAATTGAAACGTACAGTCGATGGCCACGGTAACGCGGGCTTTCGAGTTAAAGGCTATTGACTGACTCGTTTCCAGACCTGTTTGCTCGGAGTCGCCGCGATTACGTTGATGTGAGAACCGTGTCAAACGTGACGCCACTCTTAATCCCAACGGCCCTTTGATTCGTGAGAAAAGTGCCATTTCGAACACGCCGCGCGCGTGTAAATTGTCGGATAATCAGGTGTCTTTGGTCAGATCCCGTGGCCGTGCGCTTGATATTCCTCGGGGAGATACGCCTCTCTGTGGGTGGTCGGATGTACCTTCGCGGCGATATTAGGAACCGGTGGTCTTATTTCTCGGTGCACTGTACGCGGAATTAATTTACTTCATCGGGGAGTAGGTGTTACGTCGCGGGCGTGATGGAGCAGGTGGCTCTCTGAATTCCTAAGCGCTGGGAAAAAATTCTTCTAAATTCCGTGGGTTTTTTTTTTGTTAATGATAAGTAGAATCCTCTAAAGGCTTTGTGCAGACAAAATCCTTGTGAGTCATTTGAATTACATTAAATGGTCTTCCTTTCTTTCTGCTGATTTTGATAATATCTTGAGAACCTGGATGTCATTATTGCAACGATTTACATTAGAATACGGAGATTTTCAGAATGGCTTCTGAAATAAATTATTTATTATTCGGCCATCAAAAAAATTTTCTTGTTTAATTGTGTTAACCGGTATTATTTGGTAAATTTATTAAAAATAAAAAAGTTATGACTGAACCAAGGCTTTGAAACTTAAATTTAAAATATTTCAAAAACTGGAGTTAAACGATTTGGCCTGTGAACGGTTCAAATTTAATTTGTGCCTGTATTTCCCTATTTCTCTCGGGAAGAAGATACTATCGACGCAATACAAATCACAGTACCTAACTACATATTTCCCTTCAAGCTGAGATACATGTTTAAATGGCACTTCCTGCTGCTCAAAGACATCAACGTCTCCCATGCCCGTTAATTAAGTCGGTAGGAATGTATCGGCTGGGATTTCATTTCTGTCGTTACAACAATATCGAAGTAGCACACGCGCTACCGAACCGGCAATTACATGCTTGTTAATTATGCCGTTACGTACACAGATCTAGCGTGAGCTTGCTCGCGGAGTGATTCCCGGGAGCTCGAGCCGCAGATACCTACGGATGACTCATTAACATTTCGTCCCTCTTACCGTCACCGTAACGATCATCAATTTCTGCGTTCCACAGAAACTTCCAGGCGGCCCATGACGCTCGTACAAATGTCACTCGACAACCACTTCAGCCAACTATATGGTCCTTTGACCTATACGCCATAGTGGTCCCCTCTCTCCCGCTCTCTTTATGCTCTCGGATCCCATGGTGTGCGTACATCCAAGCGAAACTTTTACCTGCGTTTATAAATCGTCCACCTACGCGTCGCACGAACTTCCGGCTGCTGTAATCGTTACTCACCTGCGTTAGCTTTGAATAAAATTATTTTCGCGGATAGGTGGACTGCGGATGAGGAAATTCTCCCGAGGCACTGAAGAGCTCGATACTTCGAGATGGAATACGATATAGAAGTTATAAAATTATAATAAAAAGAATTTTTATAGTGCGCAGCTTTTGTGCTAATAAAAAGAGACACCTACCCTGATAAATTAAGTAGCGAGAAGGGCTAAAACGTGACCCCACTAGAGGCGCCAAGTTGTTGACGCAGACTCCTGTGTGCAAAGAAAAAATACGACCCTCCAAGCGTGTCAAGCTCCGCGACTTCCGACGTAAATATACGCAGGAAGCTCCGGACGTTTGCGGACTCAACAAATCAATTTTGGTAGCATCAAAGGCATCGAGGCTCCCTCTCGCCTCGATTGGAGCTGGTGTTTCTCGAAGCGTCTCCGTTTGACACGGCTGACGTACAGGGTTGTTCGTTTCTCGGAAAGCTGTCTACAAAGCGTTTCTGTCGCTCTTCCCGTTGCTTCGAATGGTCTCCGAGGAGCACTTCCCTAGCGTCACGTAAGAACGTCCTGGAATCAGATCGTGGCCGTACACACGCGGCCCTACATAGACGCCTGTATACCTACATGGCCGGGGCGACGAGATCCCCGAGAAGATGAAAGGGAGAAAATCAGCGGCGAGCACACGTGCAGGTAAACCGAGTCCCGTGGCTCGTACCTCCTGCCCGTCTACGTTCGCCGAATGCATTAATCACCGGGCCCCGTGATGCACCAGCGGCATGCATTGCGCTGCCTCCCCGTAGAGCCGCCGGCAAGAGCTACCCGAGACGAATGCTCACGCACCGCACGGAAATACGCGAAAGCCTCCCCCGCGGGGCAGCTTTTCCTCCGCGAGATCCTCATCATCATCGAGAGGAGGAGGTGGGTACCGAAATCCGCGAGTCCCCGGCCCGATAAATATTCATGGTGGCGGTCCTGGTTGTTCCGCGGGACATATAAATGGGACGTTAAAAATTGTTAACGTTCCGAAAGCGTGCGCCAGGCGGGAGAAAGGGGGGTTGGAAGAGCGTGGACGCGCGGTGGTTGGGCAACCAGCTAGCGCGGAGCGCGCGTCGTCGAGCTGTATCTCAAAGAGATTCCAGCGAAGCGTCCGGTAAACTCGGTTATCATAGCCCCGCGCATTATCCGCGAAATCTAATTGCTGATAGTACGTGAAACAACGCCGGTGTCTTAGGTTAATGTGACGCGCCGGTCTGATATGGTACCAGCAACGAATGCAGCGGCCCTCGGAATGAATAATTCAAGCCACCATGGCGGCGCGCATAGCCCTCCAAGAGCTGTTTCGCGCGCGCCACAGAGAGAACCTCGGGAGAGCATTCCTGCACGCATTCGCCCGGCCCGCGATTGTAAATCTCGACACTGCGGGGTTATGGTGGATGTTATGCGCCAATGAGCAGAGAGGATGATATACGCGACCTTGCTTTATTGCAGTGGCTTTGTCGCGATCCGAGCTCGCTCGCCGATTCCCTACTTTTACGCTTCTATGAAACAGCTATCGCCTGGCTAAATAGGGGAGCTTCTGCTGATTATTTCGAGGTTAGGTACGCGAATATTTTCAGTGGTAGGTAACTCTCTTACGAACCAGGCAACAGTTTCGCGAGGGTTAAGGTGGGATCAGACGGCGCGTGGTTCTGCGATCTGTGCGCGTGAATCGCCGATCCTCGCGCCGTCTGATCGGTTATAGCTCGCCTCGCCCAGGCTCGCCAAGGCTCGCCAGCCGACTTGCCGAGCTAGATGAGCCGAGGTAGATGAGCCGAGCCAGCTCGCCAAGTCTCGCCAAGCCGACTTGCCGAGTTAGACGAGCCGAGCCAGCTCGCCAAACCGACTTGCCGAGCTAGATGAGCCGAGGTAGATGAGCCGAGCCAGCTCCCCAAGGCTTGCCGAGCTAGATGAGCCGAGCTAGTTGAGCCGAGCCAGCTCCCCAAGGCTTGCCGAGCTAGATGAGCCGAGCTAGTTGAGCCGAGCCAGCTCCCCAAGGCTTGCCGAGCTAGATGAGCCGAGCCAGCTCGTCAAGGCTCGCCAAGCCGACCTGCCGAGTTAGACGAGCCGAGCCAGCTCGCCAAGCCGACTTGCCGAGCTAAACGAGCCGAGCCAGCTCGCCAAGACTCGCCAAGCCGATTCGCCAAGATCGCCGATTCACACGCCGTCTGATCGGTCATGGATCGCCGAATCGGGTCCGCCAAGCCGACTTGCCGAGCTAGACGAGCCGAGCAAGATCGCCGATTCACGCGCCGTCTGATCCCACCTTTACTCGTTCGATGCACCCCTTGGGATGTATCGCGTAGCTCTTGCTGCTCTTGTATTAGCACCGCGCAAGAGCCGCCATTACTCTTCCACGCGGCTACAAAGTGAGCTAAATGAAACTTCGAGTTTAATCAATTACAGACCTTGGGAAGCCGGTATCAACAAGTCAAATGTAGAATTCGCAACAACCGCGCCCGGGGCCTGGCGATAGATCAATGAAACTCCATCATCGCTCGATAAAGATCGTAATTCTTGGTGGAAGCATCGATCTCTCCGCGTAGGACTCGCGCACCTACCTTATCGGTACCGTGTCCCGGAGGCCGGACTCGTCGGAGATTCAATAATTTGATAAAATTCCATCGGATCGTTGGCGGAGTAACACGAAGGCAGTCGTATTTTATGGTAATTATTATAACTTTATTTCCTTTCGATCGTTTTGCCGGAGTGGCCGGACAAAACCGTCTCGAGATTTAATGGTTGAGACGCGTCCGTCCGTTTCTTGGCGCGATTTAAATTGTAAATGAAACGGCGATCAATTCCGCGGCGTCGTTCGGCCGCAAAAAAAGAAAGCTGCGCGACCGAGTCGCGGGGAGGGACACGCGCCAACGCGAAATTACACCGGGAATCTGGGAAACTGAGGGAAAAAGGTACCGGGCGACGGTCACTCTATATTTAGCCGCGGTCGCGACTAACGCGCATCCTCGAAGACGGATAGGCTCGCGAGTAACCAACAACCCCGAGGCGCTCTCCCCCGTTAAATAATCGATTCGCGATGGCCGTCCACGAGGATAAATCTCGCGGGGCAGGCTCATCCGTCTGGGGGACAGCGGCCACGAAAACGTATGGAGGCGTTTGGTATATAGCGGAGAGGTTGGATGCTTGTCGCTGTTTACGGTGGTTCGTTATACACTGACGAGCCTCGCGAGGTTATACACGAGGTGGTAGATATGCGCCACGGTATCTAAGAGGGGCAGTAGCGATCGTAATTCTCGCCGGACGACTCGGTGTGTTCCTTTGCGCGCCGGTTCGCCCGTACCCCGAGTCGAATGCGCGCCACCGCCGGTGCTGTGTTGGTGCCTCGACTGCCTGGTGTCCGCGTTGGTCGAAGGTAAGCCCGGATCATATTCTTAACGAGAGTGTTTTACGATCAGAAGGCCCTTTATCTACGGCGGTGTTGTTGGCGTTATCCAAGACCAAACCGAAAGGGAGCCAGCGTGAAAAGAGGGGTGAAGAGGGGGTTGGACGGAGGACGTTGGTGAGAGGCATGGAAGGAGAGAGAGAAGTCCAAGTACTGGGAAGAAGGTGGCCGTGATGTATCTCGCACTTAGCCCTGCCACGCCAGGCCACACCGAGCCACGCCATAGTTGCTTGGCTTTTTTATGCGTTGTCACGATATCACGCGTGTACCTATGGCGTGTATGTCGATCGTCCGGCGTTGTCCGTCCGGGATCTCGCTCGTTTGTAATTGTCGCCGTTCGGTGTACGTCGCACGAAAACGACGCGATAGGAATGGCTGAAGTAGAGACTGTCGTCGTGTTTGACAATGACCGCTGAGAAATAGGTTGATCTGATAGAGCAAGCCAGAGTATCTTGTACACGCCGGGAACATGTCGAGTAGTCATCCATTTCTTACCGGAATTGGAATTACTTAGGTACCTAAGCTCTGGCGGAACAATATTTCCCTATTTGGACAAAGATTCCCAAGTCCATAGAGATTATCCAATAGATTTCACCAATATAATAGCATGTTCTGGGTGTACCTAGCTACTAAATAGACAACACACATCAGTCACACCCTCCGGTGCCCCGGGTCTACCAGGGCCTGGTCACCCAACACTATTTTCCTCAAACAATGGATCCGATTGAGTAGCCGACACGACTTTATTTTAATCGGATCGCATCGATCGTCCGATTCACCCGTTCCAACCGCGCAACCCCCTTTAACGCCGTTGACGTTATTTACATACGCCGTTTGCTTATACAGTCCGCGCGGTGAAGTTAAACTCGTCCTCCCGAGAATAATAGTGCCCTGGAAATTTATAAGAAAGGCGAGCCATTATTCCGCGCATCGGCGAAGGAGCTACCCTTCCAGGCTGATTTGCCGCGACTAGCGCCAAGACGAATTAGCTCGACGACCACTTAAATTCCTCAGCTTCCATGGTCCTCGCCTTTTGAAACATCCACCCGGAAGACGGTGGCGCCGTTACGGCGAGGCGTCAAGGATCTTGCCTCCGATCACCTCGCTCGTCCGCCGTGTAACGTTCTATAAACATACAACGGCGGTGATTGCGGATCGATTGAAATTAATACATCGTTGAGGGATACGCGCCGGCCGCGTAACAACTTCTCCCGGGCGCAAATCGGTCGCGTTATCTTTATGCGCGGCCGGAGCTTTCATCAACCCTTTCGCTGAGGATCGCCCGAGCCACTTATTCAAATGAGACATTCGCTCGAAGCACGATACGATAAAGAGATAATTCAGTACACGTACGAGTGCATCGTTATTGCAATTATACGTAAATGAGACGATTACGTGTTCGGCCATACAAAAGACGATCGGTAAGGGAACCCGAGCGTTTTCTTCGGTATTCACCTACCGCGCTGCCCGCCCCACTGACGGTCACCAGCAGCGCGCACCGAGGCACGCTCTTTTTTCGCGGTCGTTAACGTTTTCCCTTCGCCGTTTCGCAAATTGTATGCCCCGCGAGCTTTCGCCGACCCGTCACCGGGCCGGTCGCGAATGCCGAGCCTCGTAACTTAGGCCAGATACGCGCGCCTCTGCCGAAGTATCGCGGCTCTAGAAGATTTGAATTTCTCTTCCTTTCGCAGGGGTTGCTTGCGCGGAGATCATTCACCCTGTACACGTGCACGCGGATAAGATCCCATGAATACATACCTAACGTTCGCTAATTTGCATACGCGAGAGAAACCTATCGGTATATACGCGCTCTGCCTATGTACAGGGTGTCTCGAGAACATCCTTTTATTGCCACGAGCTGGGACAACTGTCGTGTTCAAACGGACCACCTATCGGTGGTCGGATTCCAGCTGCACAAGTTGGGATGTTTGCGTTATTAAGCCTCTAATGCGGGGTGAAGAATTTTTCCCCAAGTGCACGGGTAGGGTTCCACCGTTTTATCCACTCTTTTATTAATATTATTATTATTAAACGTCTTTATTGCACAACATAAGCAGAGGACAACAAGGGGAATGCAAACAGCGACAAACGCAAAGGCGAAGTTCAGTCCGAGACTGTTTTTCAATTTAATCTAAGACGGTAACATAACCTAGTTTTAAATAATACAGAGAAAAAAAAATTACTATAAGAACGGAAGACAAAATATACTAACCTAGGCTTAATATAAAATAATAATAACATAACGAAGGCTTAGAATAAATCAGGAAAATTAGTTATAGAAGTGAATACGGAATAAAGGCAGTTTTATTCGTTTATCATAACAATATGTACCTAACAAAACAATTTATTGGGCAAAAAAATCATGAGGAGAGCAAAGAAAATTATTAATTTTTCTCGCACTATCTATAAATACACTGAAATAACTGAAAAACAATATTCTCAAGGGTTCCACTGGTTCAACCCCTGCACTGGAGGGTTAAACGCACCTTGTGACTTAACTTTCTAACACTAATTTTTGGCAGTGTGTAGGTAGGTCTCTGTCTGAATTCAAGAGATGGGCCAAGGTTTTATTTAAATAAAAATTCTAGTAACGAATAGAAGTTAAAAAAATAAAAAAATTAACTTTATTCGTCAAAGAATCTAAAGTGAAAGCCGCAATAACGATTCGAAGTTAATAGAAGACGATTAAGGCTATTATAATAGCCAACATATTCATCCTGAATCTGTTGGAGCTTTAAGGGACTTTGCCAAGAAGCAAACCTTTGGAGCGCACTGTAGGTTCGCTTGCGTACCTGCGTGTACATACCGCATACGTATAAGTGTACGTACTGTGAGAGTGGGCTACGTGCAAGCGGTGGACCGACAGGACATCGCTCATGGCGCTCCCTCCGTCCTAAAGCGCTATGTTACAGGGGGTTGGGGGCACTTACTTCGTTCTCGTACTCTTGTACCTTCGTTATCCACTCCCCATTTATCCTTCACGTGATCCCCGTGTACGTGTACGTACACCTTCCTCCTCTTCTTCTGTGTAATCGGAGAACTGTGAGCACCATTACGATGGACCCGGTGAAAAGGCAGTCGAAGACCGCGAACGGCCATACTTCTCGCCGCGGTGCCACGGCGGAAACCAGGCACAAGATACGCTGGACACTTTCTGCTTTTATGAAAATCTTCCACCCCCCGAACCTGTTGAATACCGCCCTCAGCTTTTTCTCCCGTTTTCGCGTGCCCTAAACTTTTTAGTGGCCCTTCACTGGGCCGTGAGCGGCAGACGGTTGTAGGAGAAAACGGTGACAACGCGCTGATTAAAACTATTTACTTACAAGGCGACACAGCGAACCCTTGCTCACCATTTGCGTTAGAAATTTTTTAAAGGAGTTTTAAGAAAATACATGACGAGAGAAACTTTTTCGAAATTTTATTAAGGGGGGGGCTTTATTAAGCCACTAAAAAGTTCGGGATTTTTTATATTGTGTTTAAGCAACGTTAAAATTTTTCCAGCAAAATAAAGATTGCTTTAAAACTATATAAAAAATCCGAGCCCAATATTTGTATTTATACGAACAAAAAAATCTCAAACTTTTTAGTGACTTCTGGGTGTCGCAAGTTGGCAGCACTTACCTACCAACTGTCTCATTAAACTTCTGTTTCAAAATATTTTTTCTGTCTCTTGTATTTTAGGAATTGTACGCTATTTTTCGCGGGAGTGCCTATTTGACTTTGAGGTTAGGTTTCACACTCTTAGCGGGCGATTGTACACGAATGGAACGTACCTACCGTTGTTCTTGTCTCGAGTCACTCCATAAACCCACAAAGTAGCGTTCCAATCTGTGAGTGGATTAGCGGTCTTCCTCGTCTCCTCAGACCCGTAGAAATTTTTAGCGGAAGCTCCGGGGGTGGTTTCCCGGCACTAAACACGCGACCATTCGAACCGTGATCGGGTTTCTCGTAACAGTCGGTAACTAGATACCCTGAATTTTTAATCGCCGAACGGGGTTTGTAAATGTAGGGTAGCGGGCAGTTTTTTTCAACTGCCTACGTCTGTGCGGACTGGCCTGAGCGACGCGTTGGGCAGCCTGGCGCGCAGACCGTTGGAAGGAGCCGACCCGGCTACAGTTTTACAAGCCGGATCGAGACAACGGTAGCGAAAACTACGTTCCCGGTGATTTTCTAACGCCGCGCACCTCTGCCCTGCTTTACGAGGCTATAAACTGACGTCACAATACCAGGAGCCGCCTTGTGCGATGGGTCGGACGCGAGGCTGCTAACGCGAACGCCACCACTTCGGATAATGGATTCATATGGGCCATAAAATTAAAGCATACGACAAATTTACCGTCGTATCTCACGTCCGCCAGAGTTTCGGGGCTTAGCGCGTGCCCGCACGCAAATTGATTCGGGTTAGGTTATGATGTCGACTCTGCTTTCGGTCAATCATTCCAATGAACGCAGGAACCTTCTTTTCGGAGTCTTCCTAGTCCTTAAAATGAAACTGGAGATGCTCTGATATGCCCCAAGTGGGTCTGTGCTCCACATGTTCACATCTTTTTTCCCACTTCCTTGTTCCATCCCCCGAGGCATGTTTACTCTGACGCCTGGATGAGTTAGTTGGCTTGCCTCCATCCTTCCCGCTGATCATACATGTAGCTACTTACGATCAGTGGACGAGAGATAGCGAAGTTAGCAAAGCAACAAGGCGTGAAGGTACTTAATCATGTTTCGATCCCTGGGACAATCGGTTGGAGAAAAAAAGTGGGAAAATAAACGGCTGAGGCTCACCAGCAGTTAGGGTCATGTGGAGTGTGCGGCTACCTCTCGTTCAGGTCCCGTTATGTAGTCCCATTGATGGATGCACGGAAGCCTGAATTGGAACACCGCTGACGGCTGTTGTGAGAGGGTCTCAGTGCTCCAATTAAACCACTGACTTATAAGATTTCGCCGTTATTTTAGCGCCGACTATAGGTACCCAATCCTGTGTCACATTCGAGCCGAATACCGTTTCACATCACATTTCTCATACGCAACGATAAAAGATATTCGTCGACAAGCGACCGTAGACTTAAAGGTTCGTTAAATGGGGCCATTGATCAAAGCCGCCTGGGCATTTGCCTGGCGAAGAACGGAGCGCGCTGGCTGGGACGCTTCTGCTGGCTGGAGAATCGCAGCCGCGGCCCGGGGGAATTAATAAAACGTCAATAGGAGTAAATTTCGGGCGGGCGATACGATGCCAAAGGCATCCGGCACGTAGTAGTCAGGTGCAACGCATAAACTATCGCCGCAATTTTGCCTACGCGATCCGGATAGTCGCGTCGCTGCCGGGTTTGATCTACGACGATAATAAGACGTCGGCTTGAGGATTAGGACGGAGTTGCCGCGTGCCTTATTAAGACTTAAATTGGTTGAAGAGAATAGCGTCGAGCGGGGAAGAAGGGGGTACAGGGTAGGGAGAGAATAAGAGAGAGAGAGAGAGAGAGAGAGAAGGAGACAGTGAGAAGGTCGCCTACGGCGGGGATGGTGGTGCATCCAGGCATTATGGCCGCCGCTCCTTGAGTTTGGAGGGTCCGGGATGAACGGCTGGCAAAGATAAGGAAAGCTGGAGGGGGTTGCTCGAGGTTGGGGGATTTGGGGGTCGAGAACATCCATCTTCCCGTCCCCGTCCCCTCCTCGCCCCTCCCGCTACACGTCCCACCGTATCTTCCATGCTCTGCCCCGTTGCATCCTACAGGGTTCACCGTACCGACATACATCTCCTGTCGAGGGGAGAGCCCTCTTCGTCTTGTCCTTTGCTTAAGTTAACTTTACGCTCCTTCTTTCCCTCTCCGTTCCCCGTTTTCCTTCGGGCTTCCCTCTCTGTTCGCCCCTTGCCTGTGTCTGTGTGTGTGCGCGCGCCGTGTTTTTTCTTCGGGCAGAGGAGAGCGCGTGAGTCGAAGCGGAGCCGAGCTGAGGATGGCCTGGCGAGCAGAGAGGAGCCAACCGAAAACGAGCATCGCCGAAGAAAACACAAACTTAATCCTACGCGTGATTCATCTGGGCCGCCATAGATCTGGATTATCTCCCGTCATCTGCATATTTACGAGTATCTGCTTTGTCCTGATTGTGTGCGCTGCTGGCCCCACGCGCACGTATCCCAGCGTAGGAAGTAACGCCGCGGACCAGATAAACCTATCCCGGGCCGCCTTCTTCTCCTCCGTGCCCAGCCGCGGATCTTTCCTTTATTTCGAAATTCGCTCGGGATCTGCGGATCCTCAGCGGTCGCAATCCTTATCTCTCGTTAACGAGCAATATATTCTGCGCAGAACACGACGACGATTCGAAACCCAGGATACGGAGCATCGGCAGCAGCTAAAGCTGGGTTTACATTAGTCCAGTCCAGTGATCCAGTACAGCACTGGATTGGAACTGGAATAATGTAAACAGTGTGTTGATTCCAGTACAGTGCTGTCATTCCAGCAGATTTCCACTGGATCGAAAGTCTACTTTTATGTTTTTTTATCCTTCTTTTGCATGAATCCATTATTATTACACTCTACCACTTTCAACGGTTCAGAAACGACTGGAATAATCAAGACATCGACTGATTTCCAGTCGAACCACTCGCTGGATCCAGCGACTGGAATAATGTAGACGTCGACGTGATTTCCAGTCGAACCACTCGCTGGATCCAGCGACTGGACTAATGTAAACCCAGCTTAAGGCCAACATTGTTCCGCGCTTGGAAACGAAGATCGCCGATTTTTCATCCCGCCCTTCTCACCCGCGGAAATCGCGCTCGTCGAAATGCAAACGCGGACTGCGCGAGAGCGTTCTCTCTTTCCTCGTAACTTCGATGGTAAGCGTAATCGTACCTCGCAACGACCGCTTCAATTTCCGTCATTACGGCTGAATAACGCATCGTTAAGCGCGCTACAAACATTCGCGGCTCTAACGGCGCATAAATAATCGCGGGGCAAAGTGAACGCGCAGATTTAACTCATACTTCAGCGGGGCGACAATAAGCTGATAACGGGTAGCGAGCATTCGCGATGTACGCGTGTCGGTGCACACGCACACGGCCGCGGCGTTCATTTCGCGCTGGATTGGCCGGCGTTTGACAAACAGTATTAGCCTTAATCGTCGCTGGGCTATCGGATTTAATTAGCTCGCCCTGCTGCTTTTTTTTCTCTATTTTCCATCGAGATGGTCGAATGAAAACACTTTTTCGGCGGTTATGCCTATAATTCGATTGTCCTCTGTTCTTTTTTTGTAGAAATTGTTGAAATTTGCATATGGGGAAATCCGGGTGTGTCGGTTAGGCAGGAGAGTTGGTCGAGTCGCGATACTATTTCAGAATCTATAGGTAAAAACGCGTTGAAGTATTTGGCCATTTTAACTCTTCCTTTCAAAGTTAACGAGGTCACCATCTCTTGCTCCAGAAAGGAGAGATGGTCCAGTTATGATTTTTGCTTATTTATTTTATTTATTCCCTTTCGTATTCATTTTCTTTGCTAATCGCCAGTAGGCTTGATGTATTTTTACTTGTTTAACTTAAACAAATTAAATATCAATAAATCTGAAGTTAGTTGTAGTATTCACTCATAAATAATTTTTCTTTCTTCTTTGTTATTTTATCAAAGGGACATTTCTCTGCCAACCACGAAAACCATTTCTCCCGGCACCTCGAGAGAAATAATCAGTTTTCAACCGATATTCCGCAAATAATCTTCTAAAACAAATATCGCCATTTTTTCTAAATCAGCATAAAATTCTAAACATTATTTTAATACCGATAAAATAAATAATATCAGCATTAGTTTCAATAAGCACTTTATATCAGGTCGACCAACTGTCCCGGACTTACCTACCCTACCGCGTATTCGCGCGCGTTTCAAGCGACTCGCCAGCCATTGCATCGCAATCTTTTTCCTGAGCTGGAATCGATAAACGGCGGCTGTGTTTTTGGAAAATTATTCCAGGCATCCACGACTGTCCGCGATGATCTATCATTTGCGGAGGAAGAGCTCGATGAAATAACACGTATCGGAGGGATGATTTGCAGGAATTGAGCGCGACCGCTTGGAGAGTGCAAGAGAGCCCAATGTGGTGGTACAATGTTGAAAATTGCACGAAAAATTGCTGCCGCGTAGCGTTGCGACTTAATAACACATCCAGGCTCCGCGTTCTCAGTGGGTACCTACTGTCGAGGAAAAAGCAATTATGCTCTCGTTCCTCTTCCCCTCGCGCCACCCCGCCAACCCATCTCTCGCGGTCTTTGCGTGTCGAAAGATAAACGGTGCGATTGAAAGTCAAACTCTCTTGCCCCCGTCCTCCCCCTATCGGTGCCGCGATGATGGTCTTTGATTAATTCGCGATCGGTCTCGCCGTGTTATTCGCCGATCGACGATCGGCGATCTGCAAATTACCTACTCATCGCGTAATAGCGACGACGTGCCTCGATGCTAACCGACCCGTCTTCCCTCTGCTCTATCCCTCGCCTCATCCTTGCCTCTTGGCTACTCGCCGCGCGCCCTCCACCTGGTTCTCGCTCCGGTTTTCTGCCCTTTCTGTCCCGAGGCTGGCCTTCATTTTCTTAATCTCCTGCCGAGGCAGAAAAACTCGATCCCAGTGTTCCCAGTGTTCCTCGGCGACCGACGAATCCTCAATAACAGCCGGCCCCACGGATTTTTCCCTACCTCATGCTTCGATTCCAACGCGGGGTGTTTTTCTGCCGGGTGATGCTTCTTCGTTCGATGTATTTCCACCGGGTAAAAACGGCGGAGCGATGATTCGATTGCTTCTAGGCCTGTAATTCCCCGGGAGCTTTGAAATTAAAATTCTCTGACGGCGCAAAGTTGGAGGTTCGCTGCTTGAAGCTCCTCGGCTCTGTAATTCATCGACCGATGGAAAGATAGGGAGATTCCGAGCGAGCGGTGTCTTGAAATTTAGAAAGGATCGCTCGACGTTGCATTCGCATGGAAGAAACGCTCCCGGGATCCTCCGGAGTGGAAATCCTTACGTAAAGCTTCTCACAACTCACCGATACAACAATGCTTGACCCCCGCGCGATAAAGAAAAGGGCCTCGATGCTCCCTCGGTCAAGTTTTTCTTAGGCCAGCCCGGAGATCTATTCTTTATGGAGATTACGTGATGGAGATACGATCGGAGCGTATCTCCTCCGCGATGCTCCAATGTTGCCGAGGAGTAAGTTGATTTAGGTCGGCCGAAGTTACGGTTTCTTTCACGGAGCCTGCCGAATGTAGCACGATGTTGGATGGTATTGAACGTAGCCACGTTATGTAACGTTTTATGGTACTGGCTCGAGAGAAATATGCGCTCGGGATCTCGCTTTTAAAATTATATCCCTGCGGTAAATGGTGAAATGAGGCAGTCGGAGCAACAACGAACCAACCCACATTGAAAATATTTTTTTTCTTTCTATTTTATATGGTTAGTAGAGTCTATTGGAATAGGTTATTGCTGCTAATTCAATTTCGAAAAAAATGTGGGTTGCTTAAAAAATAATTGTTGCTCTGCTCAAGTAAGTTCCTTTTTGGGACGCTAATTTTGGAGATAATAAATCCTTTTCAACCCGCGAGGAATCTTCTTTCTTTCTCTCTGGGCAACGAACGCGGTAAAATTTTTATCTTCATTTTAGAAGAATGTGGAGGAAAATCGGAGTAAAAACGCGCTATTTGCATTGCGGTTCCTTGGGAGCGTAATGCACCCATTACGGCGGCTCATTCATCAAACCGTGTTGTTATTTTCCAGTTGGTTTTCTACCTGCAATGGATGCAGTTTAGTCAACATTCGGAAGCCATACCATTTTATCACGGCCATTCAAACCCCATTGGCCGTGCAGTAGAGATACCGCACATATCTATATACATGTCTAGTCTCCATTCTACATGCACATAGGGTGAGCCCAGCGAAACGTTTATATACCAGCGTTCCAATGAAGAAATAAAAGGGTCCGATTTAACGAATCGACGGTGTTTTTGGAAAGTAGACAATATTGCTCCACTACCACGATTCTAGACAAGTTTCTTCGTTGTAAATTTTTCTTGTAGTTCCAGTATGCTTGTATTTTTAACAAGGTTTTTGTTTTAATCGGTATCAGTGGCTGTCAGGGGGCGGGAAATTTTAGCAAATGAAGGGAAAGGGGAAAAACAGGAAATGTCACAAAACAGTTTTGTCGAGAAAATTAAGTTTTAATAGTTTAGTCTATTAGATACTAAAGAAACAATGTTTATTTATTTATTTATTTATTTATTTATTTATTTAACGGGAAGCACCCTTTAGTGACAATAAAGCATATAGCTAAGTAAGAGACAGTCTGTAAAATAATTAACGAAGAAATTAAAATTATTCAAAGACGTTTCACAGCATGGAAATAAGAGTAGAACATAAAATAAGATATATATATGCATAAAGACAGAAAGATGTGGCATGAGTTCCTATTGAAAAATTTCAGAAAAAAAGGAAGGAAAAATAATAGCAAAAATAAAAGTGAAACAAAAATTAACGCTCGAGCTCAGTAATAATCTGAGCTTTGAGTCGTTGAGGCGACCCATTAAAAAGGTTCAATGAATTTATCTGCATTCTTCATGATATGAAGCTTATACTCTAATTAGGCATCAGAAAAAATAAGTAAGAAGATAATAATTGTTTCACATTATTTTAATATTTTTTCAAGTTTAAACGGCGCAGCATACTGAAACAATATAATAACTTTCCACTTCTATTGTGGGATCCCCCTTATCACAAATTCTTATTTTATTTTGACGACAGAAGCATATGCTTAGACAAAAAGTCTAATCTATTCCATGTTTTGTTCCAATGCAGAGTGGAGATTTCCTGTTTTCAACTAGTATACCAAATCTTTAACGTTATCTTACGAAGGCATTTGAACTTTGTAACCCTTTTGATTTCATAGTTCTGTAGTTGCCACCAACAAAATATGCTACAAATCTCAAAATCACGAAAAATAGACATTCCTCGTTTTTCCCTCTACCCTTAAAATATTTTAATGGAAAAAACTTGACACAATTTAAAAATTAATTCAATATCACAACTCACATATGAGTTATTGAATTAAATTACATTATGTAAAACAGTAAATAGTTTTTATAGTTGTCTCAAGCCTCTGTGTTTAAACTTAAACCTTTTCCAATCCTTTTGACCCAAAATTTGCCGCCCCAAAAATTTACAGCCTACTTAACACACACAAAAATCCACCTCTGCTGTTAGGATATTCAAAAATAGCGTTAAATTTACAGGCCTACGCCACTTGGACAATTTAAACCACCCCGTACAAGTTAGACATTTAGACAGAGAATTACAGGTTTCCACATTTTTCTTTTCAAACTCTAATCATCCTCAACGACGCGCGCCTCAAGCGAACAACGTAATGCCGGAGGAGACGCCGATTTATCCTCGAATTTGACATCGTAGAAACGAAAGTGCGTGTAATTAATGGCCGCAAATCAGTACGCTAGAACGGTTTCCAGATAAACATTATGCCAGCGAAGAAGCTTCCGTTGGATTTCGATCGCATAAAGATAAGGAACACCTGTTTCGATATCGATAACAAAATTATATACATACCACCTTATTATAACACCGTGTCGGTGATATTATCTTCTTTATGCGCCTTTGTACGGTGAAAGCTTGATTCCACGGTGGTTATTGGAAATCGATTATGCGCCGCGATAAATTATTATTAACTGCGTCATACCGAGGGCGATAAATTCAGCCGTACCTTGTCTTTAACGATTCTTTTCCCTCGAATGGGCGCGCTATCGTTTCGTTAGCTTCATATTCACCCCGCGTTCATCCTTGGTGATACTTGTAGCAGCGGTCGTTTAATAACCTCGCGGTTAATTTTCTTTTACTCTATTACAATTACACCCGCGATTTTTAATCCGCGCGTATAACGTCGATGCAAATATCGTTGGTGTGGATTTCGATAGGGTAAGTCGGGGAGAGATGGCCCACCTTAAAAAAAATCAGCACACCGTAAATTTAGTGGTTTTATGAAGGACAAAAATATATTTGCAAAACGAGCGTGGTCGAGCCATCTCACCCGGAATTACCCTATTTGAAAAAAAGAAGCTCAGCCGCATCTCCGTAATTTCTACTAACGTGGAGCAAGTTCGCCGACGTCGCGGAAAACTTATTCCCAAGTCTAATCGCGGGTCCAACATGGAGGTGGCATTAAATAGAGCAACGAGCCAACGTCACCACGACGGTAATATGAAATTTCACGTTCGCGGAACGACGTTCACCTCCGCGGAAGATTTCGCTGATCAGCAAAGTATTCCTCTCCGATCACTTGCCATAACAATAGAACGTAACATTTGGAAGTAGCACTTTCCATGATCAAATCCATATCTCATCGGAGCTCACAAAACAACTAAATAGAAAATATCGAACCCCGCTTTTTCCCCGTTTTCAGAGGCCATTGCGCGGATTCAACTGCTGCGTCTGCATCCGTCGGATACCCTCGGCTCTCTCGAACGAGCCTCGAATCGATATGGTCGATTCCAAGGGCGTAGTTGAATGAAGGAATTATCGCGCGGTGTTAGAAAAATAACCGTGTTGTAGTTCGCCGGTGTAAGAATTCTGCGATAAGTTCTCGCGGAAGGGCACCCCATTCAATTTCGTTCCCTCGGTCTTCCTGCTTCCACTCAATCATCCGAAAGAAATATCGATTGCGATGCGGGAATTGTGGCCGATATCTCTGATCACGGTCACGTCGTTGCCATTTCGTGTACATTAAATACTGGCCGGAGATAATGAGTACACCTGCGCGCATATCTTCATCTCGAATCCGGTGCACCCATTCAATAGCGAAGCTATTAATCCGCCGGGTATCAAGATCTAACATCGGGAACGACTTCTGGAACATTAAATGTTGCGAATGTCGGGCGAATGAAGGCACTTTTACTCGCCGATGCTTCGGAGTCGGCATTCGAAATAATACTGAGACCATTTGGACGTGGATATAATTTATAACCGCCTCGCTATTTGCTGTTCTCTTTCTCTATTCAAATTTTCTATTCACCGATTTCGTGTTGCTAACTTGGCGAAGACAGACAGAAGCTTTTCTTGGGAAAATTATTGATAATAATGTAGATGGATTGATTAATCGCAAATAGGTATTTTAAGTGTCCTTGTAAAAAACACTGTAGGAATTTTCTTCCTTTTTCTAGTTTAAAGGAGAGTAGAATTATTAGTGTTAGAATAATAGTTTTAATATCTATTAATATCGATAAAAACCGTAAAAAAATAACCCCATTTGAATGATGGTTTAATCCACAAACAAGACCTCGTTTAGCATTCTCAATTCAATTTTTCTTAATCACATTAAGTCCCAAAATTAAAATTTTACAGTATTATTGACACGTAGAATGTATTCCCTAATAATTTTGTTTTTTGATTTGGCACTGAGTGTGTTTTCTACAAGGACTCTTCATATTTTGTTAAATATTTACTGGCCATTTTGGTTTTGCAGTTAAGTAGATCTAAAGTATTTTTCAGTATAAAAGAAACCCCTTTCGCAGGGCGAGCCCAAGCACAGTTATGAAGACATCGTAGGCCAAGCACCTCGAACAATTCGATTACGCCTGTATCTGTCAGAGTCTGTTTGGTTGACTCGTTACATAACCAGCGGAATAATATTAGTAATATAGAAGTGGCTGATGGAGAAGCTTTAGCACCAGCCATGATGGTAATGGGCGCTGGTAGGAGTAGGGTCGACCATTCAAGGCCGACCTGTTGGTCGCTCGCGGGGCCTAAAGTGGGACCTCCGCATGGGGGGAGTTCCACTCGCCCCTTCTCCTTTTCTTTTCTTCTGCAACAAACGCTCCGAAGCCGCGTGCGGACCCACAGAACTCGTTCCCTTTCAGATTATTCTTAAATGTCGCGCAGGTCGCGTCAATAATTGTACTGTTCGGTGCAGGAACGGCCTCGGGACACTAAGGCCCTTTTTGCACGAAACGCATAATTAGATTCCTTATTCTTTTCTGCATATGCCTTCTAAATTTCATTGCCGCATCCCTAAAATTGAGAGTTATGGCAAATTTTGTGAATCGATGTCGACTGACCCTAAATCGTATTTAACAATAAGCCGAACATTTAAATTTAAATGCATTAAAATTAATTTCACTCATTAATTTATTATACCATTCCGATTGTAATGATTCAAACACAAAGGATATATGGTTGATGTCCCAATTACTGCCAGTCTCCCTGTTACTAGCAATTTATTTATTTTAATTAATAAAAACGTGACGTATAAATAATAGTGTTAAAAAAAATCCTTAATTAATTGGGACTGTTCTTCTTCTTCTTCTTATTATTATTTTACACTATTCTTTATACCTACGTTACGTTTTTATTAAGAAAAATAAATAAAATGACACTAATAGGGACTCTTACAGTGATTGAAACAATTTATCTTGTCAAATTTTTGAATTTTATTATAGACAATTTTGCAACAACTTCACTACGTTTAAGAAAAAATTGCATAACTTCATATATTTCTCTCGAAACAAACTTGTGATGCTAAGGCCCTTTTTGTCCCCAACAGCTGAAATTCCATGAAACTTCGAATCCGTCGTGAAAAGAGAATCCTGCCGAAAGTTGGGTGAAAACGCGATCTCCGATGCTTGTTACAATCTTCTTATTATCAATCGCACGCCCCCCACCCCCTATTAATTGGATTCCACGTCCTGTTGCTCCGATCGCTCGTCGCTAAGACGGCCCCGCGTGGAGCTTCGAATAAGGGACCTAACAGCGGCGGAAATTAGTAATTTCAACGTTGTCTTCGAATCAAGGAAATCCCCACCCGCGACGTAAGAAATGCAATTTTGGCGCGGGGCTTCCCCCCCGGCTGGCGCAGATGTTCCGCAGAATCTCGTTGCACGATCGTCCCGGGAGTACAACGACTGCGGTTTACGAAATAGTGCAGGATCATAAGGAGAATTAGGCGTCTGAAGTTGCAAGGCACGTAGCTCCGTAACGACGTCTCGAAAGGTTCGTGATTTTACCGAACCGCCGAAACGGTCTCTAAAAGTATTGTACGAGCAAAACGGGCGCGGAAAAAAGGAGCAAGCGTCTCCCTCGGCTGGCCGCATCGATACCCCGTCGCCTGGGCTAGAAATTTCAATTCGTTTTCGCCTCCTTCCCCCCAAGGATATCTCCTCCCGGGACCATTTCCCGTCGTCGATCCTCAGCGGCAGTTACGGTAAAAAACGCGGTCGTTGGAGAAGTTCGGAATTCCGCCGTCGAACCCGGCTAATCTAACTTTGTAATTAAACATAGCAGGCTCGCTAAAGAAGATAACGAAACCGTGGAATGTTGGCCGCCTTACCGTTTTCCGGGTTTAATTAATTCCCGCGCCAGCGCTCCGGGCCCCGGTAACGCGGGAGGCGCTCCAAATTAACTGTCACGTAAATAACGAGGCGCGTATGACGCGCGTTCAGCGAGGCTGGGCCGCGATTCTGCGTATAACGCGAGCCTATGACGAGCTGGAAAAAAGGTGGTAGGGCCCCCCTCGGCCGGCAGGCCTCGCTCGCCGGGGAATTTCCTTCCGGTGTCCGATGGAGATCGTTAATTCGATACCCCTGCCCTATCTACGCCGGTGGACTTATCGGGAAGGGATAGAAACGCCTCGGCGGCCACTCTGCCACGGGAAAAGCAAGCAAAAGAGAGGAAAGCCATTTCTCCCGCCGGAAGTGACTCGGACGCCCTCCGGGCTCTTCCATTTCTATCGGCGAGCGACGACGTGCCACGTCAGCTAGGATCCACGTCCACCCTTCTCTGGTTTTTCGTCAGCCACCGGCGACTGTGCCGATATTTATTTTCATTGCCGCCGCTGTCAACGCTACCTCGACATATACAGGGGTGCCCTAGGTCGACGAGAGACTTGGGCCGTTGCCAGACGAATCCGTACGAATAGATCCGAACGATCCTCCCGCCGGCTGATATTTCAGTCGACGCCGTTCTCGCGCCTACGATCCCCCTCGGGCTTACCAATAATATTGCCGCGACCGTGACGCCAGCGGCCGAATTTAAAGCGGGAAAAAATGCGCTCCCGAGGGGAGATCCCCCGTCGGTTCTTCGGTTACTGGAACGTCTCTCCCGGCACCTTTGCGGTGCGTAGGTACCGGCGAGAGGATTATTGCCGGCTGGAATGCTCCGGGCTTGTGGGAAGGTGGGGAGAGAATTTTTTAAATGATCGCCGATTGGGAATTGGCAGTGTAACGAACTCTACCGCTTCTGCATACAGAACAGTTCGCCGCGCAGGGAAAACCAGCTATGAGGAGAATGATCGTATTTAAAATGGGCGTATCCGGGCACGGAGCGCCGGTTCGTCGCGGCGGTTCCCTGTTCTTAAACCGGCGGTCGCACCGTTTACTGCAAAATTATAGTCCGCGGGCAGCATGGGCGCCACGGGTTGATCCGACACGTTGATTAAAATCGTGAACACGGGAACGCTGCTCAGCCGCGATGGGGGATCAGAAATCGCTCGAGATACCTACGCTCCGGGCTAACGAAGCCAACCACCCCGCGCCTGGTGAGCGGGGGATCGATGTTTCGCGATTTCGGGTCCCCTTGGACCATTTCCAAAGCGACGCTTTGGATTTCGATTGCCATCCACGCGACGTTCCTTTGTTCTCCGCGGCTGGGAGAGCGTTGGGCTCAGCGGCGGTGCACCCGTGGGTACATCAGACGCTTGGAAGAATCTTGGAAGAGTCTTGGAAGAACGACGTCCTTTCGCGGGAGGGAAAGAGACTTGGTGGCGCAAAACGTTTAACCCTTAGGCTGCCGCTGTAGCCACTATATTGGCACGGTTCTACCCCCTCGACTCTATGGGACCTATTGACTACTGATACATAAAAATTTTTGGAAAAAAGGACCCCCCTTTTTACGAAAAAATAGCGGCAGTCTAAGGGTTAATGAATCGATAAACCTCGGTGACGTATCGAACGGCGTGAGCGCGTAACAGGGAGGGGAATCACCGGGTTGCCCGCCGAGCCGTGGGTATTCTAGCGTGGGGATGTTTCTCAAAATTTTTTGCCAGTCCCGTGGGTCGCGAAAGGGAGCCAAAATCGTGGACGTGGGTGGCGGCGGAAGGTGGTATTTGCGCGGGCCAAATAACCCAAATAAAGAACAAACAGCGAGGGTGCACGGCGGAACAAGGAGGGGTGGGATGGGGTGAGACGGGGGTTGGAAGGGGGGTTGCAGGGCGGCACACCCGGGACCGGGAAAGAAAAATAGAAAGGGGCGAGGAGGGAGAGTGAGAGAGAGAGAGAGAGAGGGACGGGGAAGCGTAGGGTGACGGGGGCACGAGAGAAGGGAAGGAAATGGCGCGCGTTACGGAGAAATGGCGCGGAAACTGGGGATAGTGACGGGCAATGGGCGCCCGCCGACTCCTCTAACCGAACGAAAACTCGTAGCCGAGGAGACCGTGGGAGGACAACCACTCCCTGGCTTCGCCGTCGCTCTGCCAACGTACCGTGGAACGAGGACAAAAGAGAAAACGAACTAGAATACCTTACAAACGAGAATCGCGGAAGGGATAGATAGCCGGACGACGTGTACGGCGAGAGCTGAGGAGAGCAAAATGAAGGAGAAAGATCATCGCCTTCCGTTCCCCCCCACTTGCCGCCCCGGCCCACACCTCCACCCCCTTTTTTCTGCTGTGAATTGCGCGTAAAGATTGCCCGTACGATTGAACGAACTGACTCGGGTCCGTGGCTCTGGCTCTGCCCGGCCCTTGGAATCCCTGCGCCACAGTAAAGACCTCCTGCTCTTAATGGACTGCAAATAACGAGCTCGAGTATTTCTGGACCGCGATCTGACCTTGAAAGTAATACGGTCTCTGCTCGTTAGTGGACGGCCCGACAGTTTTCTGCACTAGCGCGGCACCCTGTTGAAGGATCGTTGCAGTTTCAGGTAGCCGTTTCGAGCCTCGAGTATTACTTTGCCCCGGGAAATTAGTATCGCGAGCGAAACAAGTTAATTGCCGATTACAACCTTCTTGTAAACCCATCCTGTCAATAGTAACGAGCTCTTGGAGGGTTTAATTCGAGGTGGAATGATTGCGGGAGATTCGATGCGGATAGCGCGTTAGTTTGGCAAGTTTTCCGCGAGGAAAGTCGACGGAAGCGAAAGCGATGGCCACGATAATGGATAATTTTAGAGGCATCGAACGAGCGGGGGAATCCTCGCTAGAGGCTCTCGATGGCCGGTAACTGTGTCGGCATCTAGCGGCGCTGGCGAAAACCTCCGAGCGTTCAATTCGATTCGAGACAGTCGGGGTCGAAACGAACGGCGGCTGCCGAGACGGGACGGAAATCGACGTCGAATCGAAATTATTTTCGAACCCGGCAATTACGCCTACCGGGGGCCGATTTACGATATCGCAGCGCTCGCTTTTGTAACCGGCACGAAAGTCGTTTTCATTGCGTGACGCGTTTCAAATTAACGATTCAGCGCGCGCAATTTATAAATATATAAATCGATCAATATTCCGCGGGAACGGGTTTTGTTAATGTCGCGCGCGCAACCGACGCCCATTTCTACAGGCTGCTCCAGCGAGGGGGGCCGTGATCTTCGAGGGGCACCTCGAGGTGCTCCTGCTGTGTCTCAAAAAACCTGCTGCAAGTTCAGAGGAATATTTGTAGAAATTTTTTGGAACCACTGACGGATATGTGTGCACGGACCTTTACACCCTCGACGTTAGTGGTCCCAAAAAGTTCCTATAAATATTCCTTTGAAGTTGCAGCAGGTAATTCCTTTATATAAAAATATAGGAATTTTTTGGAACCACTGACGTCGAGGATGTAAAGGTCCGTGCACACATATCCGTTCCGAGTCAGTTCCGTTTCGGCGTGCCACTGGTAAGAAGAAGAGGGGCGTAGAGGGTCTCTTCTTCTTACCACTGGTACGCCGGAACGGAACTGACACGGAACTGACTCGGGACGGATATGTGTGCACGGACCTTTACACCCTCGACGTCAGTGGTTCAAAAAATTCCTATAAATATTCCTTTGAAGATGCAGCAGGTAATTCCTTTATATAAAAATATAGGAATTTTTTGGAACCACTGACGTCGAGGGTGTAAAGGTCCGTGCACACATATCCGTGTAAATATTCCTTTGAAGTTGCAGCAGGTTTTTTGAGACACCGCAGGAGCCTCTTCACCCCCTACGCCCCTCTTCTTCTTACCACTGGCACGCCGGAACGGAACTGACTCGGGACGGATATGTGTGCACGGACCTTTACACTGTGTAGAAACTCAGTTCAGTGCCAATGAATCCTCTCTCTCTCGAACACCCTGTATAGAAACCGATCGTAATATCTCGCAGCTCGTTCGACAGCAATTTCTTCGGACCGATTTTTGCCGGTAACGCGCGTCGCGAAAAGGAGGCGCGCGCAATTAGCGTCCACGGTAGCGAGGCGCGCGATCCCCGATGCCCGTCACGTACCTTATTAGCAAGATATTTACGGTCTGAATTTTTATTGCCGGGTTAAGGGCGATGACTCAAAATTATTATTACATCGAGAATGGCGGATGCGGCGGTGCGTGTGTGAGCGAGTGGCGGCCGCGCGGCCGAGTCTACGAAGACGAGGGGGCCCCCGTAACGAGGCGCCACAAATGGCGATAGATTGAATTAAGATTGCGCGACAGCCTCTTGCAAGATCAGCCAATTATGAATTAATTACGCGAACCACGGTAGCCCTACGCTTTTTAATATCCGATTATGTCTTAACAGCCCGTCGGCGAGACTTTTCACGCGGCCGCTCCTGCGCTTTACGGTCTACAACTTCGTTATACAACAAATTACTGTAATAGGATTTCTCGCTTTTTTATTCTCGCCACCCAATTCTCTCCTCGGTCGTAATCACCGTGAAATGCCGTAATTAAATAACGAACGAGGCCCTCTTTTGCATCCAAATTGTTCACGGTATTAGCCGGGAAAGTGAATCTCGTTGTCAACCGCTTAGGCCGCGGACGGAACCCTCTCTCGTCTGATTTATCATTGTTCGCGACTACTTTCGCCACGCTTTCATTCTTCTCGCGGATTATGGCACTACGTCGACTGAGTAAATTGGTTTAGAAGGCCCAGCCTTCCTCCCCTGTACACTGTTTCTGCATTACGATCTTGTCTTCCTTCCTTTCTTGCTCGCGTCGTTACCATTCGCATACGTGTCCCACGCGCAAACGTCCTGTATGATGGCCCTGAGAGGCTTTCCTAGTGCACGCGATTACGGCAGGGAAAGTAACGCGTAGTTTCTGACGCTGTAATTACTTAGTAGCTTCAGGGGATGGTCTCTAAAAATTAGGGTGAGTTCTCTTAGTGTTCGACGTTTAAGGGAATCTTCTCGAGTAAGAAGAAAGAAGTAATATTAAATTAATCTTCTTAAGTAGTTGTGCGCACGTATTGAAAATCGTAGGTTAGTCAATTAAAAAATAATTACAGCTGAAATTCAGAATCCCAAATTTAATTTGTAATATTATTACAAATTTCTATAGTGAGAACCATCGATAATTCTCCACCACTACTTCTGATATTAGATGCCGTTCGGCGTTAATGAGAGGTTTAAAAATTGATTTCTTATTTCATTTTTCGCATACCTATTCAGTTCGATTTTTTGAAATTCGAAGAATTCCTGAAGTTATAGGCATTTGAGTAGTAAAACTTTGAACGCGCTTTTCTCGAAACAGTGTTCTTCAAATCAGTGGGATTGAAACTTTTTTTATTTTGAAGAATATACTTCTTTGCAGTGGAGAAACCCCAAACATTCTAAAAATTTTGAAAATGTATATTTTTTAAAGGTCTTGAAAGGACGAAAAACGTAGGGACAAAGTGATCTCAAATTTCAAGTGCCGTTATTTTCCCAAAAATGTAATTTTTTATTATTTTTTAAAGCTGGGGAATTTCATAATTAATCTTTCATTGTTTCTTCGCGCCACAAGTCCCACCGTTTTAAATGAATTTTTTTACGCTTCGACTATAACGACTCCCCAGTCCCATTTGCAATTATTAATTAGCTACAAAAAAAATATATTTCAATAGTTTAAAACATCCTTAATACAAATAAAAAAGTCCCATTAAATTACATGTGATACTTTTCCTCTAATTAATTCCTAAAAATCACCTATTTTTATAGACCCCAGATTCAAGAAAACTCCCCTCCACAATTACAAGTTGAAACTATTTTCAATCACTTTCCAAAATCTCTGAACAGCACCACTAATATCCTCCGCTCCAGTTTCCCCCGCGAATTCGGACAAGATCCTTATGCACGATTCGTAATCACTTCTTGGAAGAAGCACAGCCATTACCAAATTTAGAGTTACGCGGTGGCAGGGGCAAGAAGTTGCAGAGCCGGTATCGTAACGTTACACTTACACGTCGGTGCGCAGGATCTTGCAACACCCACGTAGCAGTCCATTATTCCAGAAGCACGCTCCCATTAGACCGAGGGCGCTGTCTATGCGTGGCTGGTCTTGTTGCGGCTGATCTAGACCAGCCATTCCGCACCGACCATCTTACTGCGAGGCAGCGGAGTAATTATAAGGCAGGGCGGTATAATTGGCAGGTATTCTCCTCTACGCGGCGCGCTGCAATTGCGCCGCGTACGGCTTTGGTCGCGGCCTGAAAGGAGCTAACCGGCGGTGAACATCGCGGAATGGTCGCGGCCAGGTGGTAAAACATGCATGGGAATACGATGAACTGGAAAGCGTTTTAGAGCTCTCTTAAACGTTCCCCGGCTTTATCCCGTCCAGCAACTATACGTATTCCCGTTCCTGCTCCTCAGTAGAGCTGTTAATCTCGTTTCATTAATTGGGGTGCAACCGTTGAAATTCGATGATCCCAGGAATCGGAAGAACGACAGGTTCAGGAGGACATTGGTAAATAAAAAAAGTCACGAAACCCAGTTGCGGAGCGAGGCATCCTCAGACCCAGCCAGAAGCAGCGGAAGGGTCGTAAATCAGTGTTGCGCGCTATCCCTAGGAAGCTTTTCAAGGTCGAGGGAAAAAACTGCCTCACCGAGATCCGGAGACAGAGTTAAAGTCAAAGGGTCACCGTGTCATTGTTCGTCCGCGGGGAGGTTAGAGGATCGAACAAAAGGGCTAGGCTGCCCACGTAACGGCAATTCTCGGCTGCATTGTTGCCGGCGAGCTGTAACCCTCCGACCAACATCCGCAGCCTTGCGCCGCATTTTTTACAGCAGTTGAAGCGGTCCGGCATTGGCTTGCGCGGCGACGTTTTTACGACAGCCGGCAGACAAGCGTGGATTCCTCCGAAGGTCGGGAGGAAAGGTGGCAATAGGCAAGGTCAGCCGTTTCGTGGCCCGTTCGTTGCTCCCCGCGGGTCAGATAAACTACCAGGCCCTTGCTTTGGCATTCGACTTTTTAACCGAGCGGGATAGAGAGCTTTATAGGCGTGAGATGAATCTTAACGCGTCCAGTAACTAACTCGTAAGCCCGTAACGTACGAGGCCCCCGATGTTTATACGCGACTCCGAGCGGGCTTGACGCGAATCTAAATATCCGCGAAGCTTTAACGCTCGATCCACCCGTTATACGTACCCACACACCGATGAGCCCGTATAGGAGCACGGTCATGGTAGGATGCCACGAGATGTATAGGCAATCTTGCAAATGAGAATCGTGAGTAACGGCGGACATTAGCGCCCCCTACACCACCTCTGCCGCGGCCGGGCAACGGCGTACGTACGCGCCGGTAAAAAGTGTATACGCCACGTTTTAGGTGCGGGTATAAAGAGGAGTTCTCGATAACGGGCCGCCGTTGATATTTTTTATACCGTCGCCCTCGATGGAGAGAGTGGTTTGCATAAGAAGGGGACGTTCTACATCTTACAAGCTTGCCGCGGCAAGACTAATATGTCTGCCCTTGTTATCGCGCCTTCGCGCTTGTATTGTGGCGTTCCGGGACAAAAGGACATGGGCGGACGGGACGCGTTACCAACCTCGATATCGCCTTGGCTTTACGCTGTCTTTTTCTAGTAGAGAGACGCTTCCTTAAACGATCCGCCGATGCGGCGGGGCACGAGGATAGTTTCTGACGATATGCGCGGTTTTAGGGGTGAAAACTGGAAAAATAGTGACAAGGGGTGTTGGGCAACACGGAAAAGAATTTAGAAAATTGTGCAACTTTCTGTGTAAGTAGAGTAGTTCATGTGTAACATTATCCTATTTTTTTGTTGGTGCCATAGTGTGATTTTTGGGGGTGAAATCACCCTTTGGGAAAAGGCAGAATTTTCTTTTCGGGGAATAACTCGAGAACGCAGAGAGATGCCAACAAAGAGTTGAAACAAGAGTTGCATCTTTTTTATTTCTACAAAACTGTGTGAAAATAATTATCGAAAAATCTCTATTTTGTTGGTGCCATAGTGCGGTTTTGGGGGATGAAATCACCCCTTGGGAAAAGGCAGAATTTTCTTTTCGGGGAATAACTCCGGAAGGGTGAGAGATATCGAAAAGAAGTTTAAACAAGAGTTGCAGGTTTTTTATTTCTTCAAAACAGGGTGAAAATAATTATTGAAAAATCCCTGTTTTTTGTTGGTGCCATAGTGCGATTTTTGGGGGTGAAAAAATGCAGTTTTCTTTTTCGAGAAATATTTCGAGAACGCAAAGAGATGCTGAAAAGGAGTTTAAACAACAATTGCACCTTTTTTTATAGTATCTACAAAACTGAGTAAAAATAATTATCGAATTAAGGATTGGTGATGAAGGTAACTTGTAAATTATGGATTTTCGATAATTATTTTCTCACAGTTTTGTAGATATGAAAAAGATGCAACTCTTGTTTAAACTTCTTCTCCATATCTCTCACCGTTCCCGAGATATTCCACGAAAAAGAAATTTCTGCCTTTTCCCAAGGGGTGATTTCATCCCCCCAAACCTCAATATGGCACCAACAAAAATAGAGATTTTTAAACAATTATTTTCACACAGTTTTGTAGAAATAAAAAAGATGCAACTCTTGTTTCAACTCTTTGTTGGCATCTCTCTGCGTTCTCGAGATATTCTGCGAAAAAGAAAATTCTGCATTTTTTTAGGGGTGATTTCACCCCCAAAAATCACATTATGGCACCAACATCCTGTGTTACTAATGAACTACTCTACTTGCACACAGAGTTGTATAATTTTTTGAATTTCCAGGTTCCCTAACATCCCTCGTGAATGCAAAATGCAAATCATTGTTTCCTGCAAATTCAATGCTTCTATTCAATTTGACAAAATGCGATAAATTTTAACCTCAATGTGTCTTAAGGATCAAAGAAAACAGGCCCCAAGTATATTAATTCTGTTATCGAAGATACAATGGCGAAAAAGCTAAAGACTAAACGTGGGTAAGTAATAATTAGCTGCATCTTACAGTTTATCACCTTCAACGATTTTACCCTGGCGTTTTTGGTTTCTCGAGGTCGCAGGGTTTCGCTGCACCGATAAAATAGTCCAGTATTATTATACTTAACGACTTTACCATCGCGTGGGATACCACAACACCGACCGCGATAAGAATTACTTTAGCGACGCGATTATGTGGGAATGTGTCAGCCAGCTATCGCGATTCGCGCCATTAATGAATTTCCAGCATAAATCACTCCTGTATACACAATAAAACCCATCAATCTACCCAATGGTATTCCGTCCGATAACTATTCTTTCAACTTCGACTATCCACTTGTCCTTTCGTTAGAAAAGCAACTGGTGCGATTGTGAGAGAAAACTTCGATTGCGAAACAGCATTTTCTACCGCAGCTGTCGAGAGCGAAAAGAATGGTAGATAATTCTCGGCTGTTGTCTGCTTGAAATTGTGTCAGCCTGACCTAATCGTCCGCGATAGCACACGCATTGTAAATCACAACACTTGGAATCTTTTGATAACAAAGAGTCTCTCGATTGCGCGAGGTCACTCGCTCGTATCGCCGGCTCATTACTCAGCATCGCAACGACTGAGAGATCAAATAGCAATAAGAACAACGAATACTAGTCTGCTGGTGGTTCACCCAGGATTTCATCGAGCCTGGACGAATTCTCCAGCCCCGGCACAATGAAAGAAGTATTCGAGTCGTGCCGAGGGTTTGCATTATTTATGAATCACGTGGCTAAGTAGGTTGCCAGATTTTAGCTGCGCCAGCGCGGAAGAGCGTTTATCGCCTCTCAGATGGAACAGGCGGTTTCCACGGTGGCACGCGGCTACTGGCACAACTTGCCTTTCAAGCAGGAAGCCCTGAGTGTTACCCAAAAGGTTAAAACACCATATCGCACGCCGTACACACCGCCGCGTCTACACGTACTTGCACGGGGGTATCCCGACCAACACAGTTGCCAGCTTCGTCCCCACACGACCCGTACAGACGTGTTCACCATACTTTGGCGCGGTTGCATTGCCCATTGGTTGCTGCAGCTATGGCCTATTTCGCCCGGAGAGTACGACCCATTCAGCGTGAAAGGATCTCGTCCGTTTCGACCTACCTCTTCCCGCCGGGGATCTAAGCATTCTTTTGTAGCTTCCACAATCGAAAAACTTCTGGATCGCTCGTAACCGTCACCCCCGACCAACCCCTCCGCCGATTCTTCTCGATCGGTTCGCGCTTTTCGTTCGATGGATGTTCGCTGGATCGTACACGGCATTGGATAATTGAATTGAACCTTTCTCTCCTCCGTTACGCGTCATCCTGACGACACTTCGAGTACCTAAACAGGGTTTTATACGTAGGTATTCTTCGGATGGCTTTGTAAAGGGAGAATGGAAACAATTTACTGGCAAGGTGAAAGCTTCGTTACCCTGCCAGCCAGTGCGCTAGGCTAACAAGAACTCATGCACGCGTTAAAATAATTTTATTATAGTATGTTGTAATAACGCCGCGCGGGCAAACGTGTCCCGCGGCGGGTTTCGTTTAAATTAGTGGCTCGCTCTTAATTACAACGCGCTGCTGCGCGCTGCACGGGCGCGTAAAGGGAAAAGATGATCGCCCGGCGTCGTTTTCGAGAGGAACACGCGCTCAGGTTTCCTCGCGGCTGCCGCAATAAAAGCGGCAACCCGCGAAGAGCCGGCCAGCTGGCGCGCTGTGATCTAGAAAGATCCTTCGGGGAGAGGAACAGCCAGGGCGGTATCTCGTCCGATGATTACAGAAATTTTTCAATTAAACGCTAATTGCGACGGACCGGACCGCGCGCAATGAAGATCGTATCGCGCTCCGAAAATTTGCATCGGCCAGAGCTACGCGAATATTATCCGCCATTACGCGATTATATTGAGAAGCAAGATTGCGGCTCGAATAACGAGTTTCATTAATGCACAACCTGTAAACGAAAGTCCGCCGTCTGTGGAAAGCTCAGCGGACAACGCGTCGCTGCTAATTAACCGTCCTCGAATCTCTCGAATCTAGTTGTGAACGATTAATTATTCATTCACCGTCCGTGTTTGCGTTATGAAGAATTGCAGTTACGAGGTGCGAATAAGTAGGTAGGTACAACTGATTCAGACACGCGAGGGGAAATTCAGGCGAAAAATTCGAGTGTTAGGCCTCGTTCACATTAGTCGAGTTAGTTGAGTTGAAGTCGCTTGAAACTTTGGCTGTTATAGTGCCAATTTTTAATTTTTGATAAGTTAAAATTAATTGAATTACAAAACTTCAATTTAATGATATTTATTAAATAAGCAAGTGATATACGACTATTACAAATTAATAAAATACATTGCCTTCGTAATACAGTTTTCATTGTCAACCAACTATTATTTTATTAAAGAGTAATGATTCTTAACGACTTATAATTTACAGAAAAAAATCTAGGAACCATTAAAGTTAGTAATTATTAGTATTAGACGCTACAAAACTATTATTGCCAATGTGAATCTGTTATTTACTTGGCTTGAAATATCCTTCCAGGTTTCTTTCAAGTTTCAAGTGAAGTGGAGATTCTTTCAACTTTACTTGCCTTGAAATACCACTTGTGTGATGTGGACGAGGCTTTAGCTAAGTTTTATTGTTAAGGACGTGGTTTGTGACTCGAAATGTACTGCTGGGTACAAGAAGAGCCTCAGTAACAAAAGTCGGTTTCGAGAAAAGTATCTGCAAACATTGCGAAGTTAGATATTTTTCATTTGTAGTGAAGTTGGTGTAATAGTGTCTATAATATTTAAAAATTTGATATTTATTTCGTTTGTAGGTGCATTATTGCATTATTAACTGAATTATGTTATACATTAATTAGTGAAAGTAATTTTAATTATAGCCCTCCCAGGCCTTTCTTGCATGAAATGGAGAAATATAGAAAAAATGTAGTTTTAACTTTATTTTTTATTACGTATTTAATATTTGAAAAATATAGAATATTGAGAAAATACAGAATAATGAAAAATATAGAATATTGAAAAAGTACAGATTAATGAAAAATATAGAATATTGAAAAAATACAGAATAATGAAAAATATAGAATATTTAAAAAATATACCCACTTAGTCCCAAAAATAATCACTGATGTACCTACATTTGGTTTATACTTACATACGAATTTAGGTTGAGTTGATCAACATCGCTCCACAAAATGTACCCTAGCTCTATCAATTTTAAAGACACATCAATAAAATTTAAAGGTCATACACAGAAAAGTATAAGGAATCTTCTAATTATCCATTTTACGCAAAAAAAGCCTAAGTATCTTGAGCCCGTACTTGCATCCAACAGTACACCAAAGCCAAGCGCCATGGCCCCCACATATTTCTTCTATTCTCGCCACAGGGTACAAACTCCCTGTTGACTCAATCTCCTCTTTCTCTCTGATTCTATACGTCGAGGCAATAACGGCAAGCCGAAAAGACAAACCCCAACCCAGAAACTTGTGCCTCGGCAATCCAGCCGTCTTTGCCAGGTTGTTCTCACCGAAATGGAAGCTCTCGGTTGCAGCCGAATCGACCCTCGCAGAGACCCCGGCACTGATCCCGCCAGCATCGAATCGATTCCGGAGCGTAACGTATGACGCGGGTGTAACGAGGTGCGTACGCGTTACAACGGATGGCATTGTTTTCGCGAGGTCCAGAGCGCAGGGCAGGGGCGCGCGCACAGGTACACGCACGACTAGCCGCAGTTTATGCGAAACATTATTCCGGCATTACGCGTGGGTAGCCAGCCTCCCCGCCCGCCCGAAAATCCGCTTGCCTGCCAGCGGAAAACCTGGCGGACCGGCCGCAGGACTGCTTGTTTACCCGGGCCGCTGGAAAATGATTAATCACCTTGGCCAGGCTGCGCGACGTTGCAACGGTTAATTAATCAGATACCCGCGAAATTAGCGGTGGGACGGTTCGATCAACCGCAAGCTACGATCGAGCCACCGGAAACCCTGTTGTTACGCCCGCCGAAATACGCCTGGATTTATGGCCGCTAGTGTTCTCCACGCCGGCTCGCTCGCATTTCGCGCTAGGCGCGCTTCATGCGCGTTTTATTTCCCAAAATCCGCGGATAGATGATCTTTTAAGATACCCCCGTTGATTTTCGATTTATTCCGCCGGGGTGGGGGTGACCTGACGCGGGCAGAGTTACCTCTGCAATAGGTCTTTTCAATGAAATCGCTGCAACAGATAACGATGGGACGACGGGTATCGCGCCGCTCCTCTCTGCACACGCGCGCATACGTATTTCGGTTTTTAATTCATATCTGCGGCGATATTTTCATTCGAAACAGGAAATATTTATTCGGGCTTGTGAATAATCTTTGCCGTTTATCATAGGGCGCGGCATCGATGCAATTGCGGCCGGCGAAATTGTTTTTGATACATGCTGCTGGTGGATCTAGATTCTGAAGATACGTTGAACCGGGGCCAGTCGGAATTAATGTTTTGCTTGACGAGTTGTGGGTACTGTCAGTTGTAAAGCTGGGTTTACATTAGTCCAGTCGCTGGATCCAGTGAGTGGTTTGACTGGAAATCACGTCGACGTCTACGTTATTCCAGTCGCTGGATCCAGCGAGTGGTTCGACTGGAAATCAGTCGATGTCTTGATTATTCCAGTCGTTTCTGGACCGTTGAAAGTGGTAGAGTGTAATAATAATGGATTCACGCAAAAGAAGGAAAAAAAAACATAAAAGTAGACTTTCGATCCAGTGGAAATCTGCTGGAATGACAGCACTGTACTGGAATCAACACACTGTTTACATTATTCCAGTTCTAATCCAGTGCTGTACTGGATCACTGGACTGGACTAGTGTAAACCCAGCTTAAAGGACGACTCGAACGAGCTTAAACGTAGGGTTATTAATGCAATGGATTTTACTGAGTGGGGGTTGAAGAAGAGCGCACTTGGATGTCGAAACTGAGATTCCAGAGACCCGTTCTGTATAGCCCGTGAACATCAGCATCGGTTCGCATGGGATTCGAGTGTAATGGCAATGAAAGCGTCGTCGATATCGAGGAACACGGAAAGATGGACACGCCGAGGGGACCGTCCACGTTAAGAGCTCGCTGGCGATCAAAATTCAGTACACTCGCCCGTGTAACACTCGAACGATTTATCGCCACCTCCCCCCCCCCCTCTGGCCGCGAGTAAATCCCGAGGAGGTAAAGAAAAAAAATTGCTATCGGGACACCCGGTACACGGACAGAGGATAGTCGGTGTGTATAGTTTTAGGTGTAGTTTGAAAAAGGATGGATACGACGTGGAAGGAGAGAGGGTTGGAGTTGGCGCGATTCAAAGAGCCCCCGGGGGGGGTGGGCGGGAGGTGGGGGAGGATGAATCCCACGGTGGTGGGAGGGCGTCGTGCAGCGTCGGGAGCCGCGGGGCGAAGAAGAGGGAGCGTCGCGAGAGGGATGGAGAGGGATGGAGGTCCGCGGTAGAAAAGGGGTGGAGGGTTGCGGGTGAATCGGCGGTGTACGGTCGGTGGGAAGGTTGAAGGAGGGAGGGAAGATGGAGCGGGGGGGTTGAGAGGTGGCGGCGGACGGCAGTAGCGACGGCAGTTGAGGCGCATGAGCACCACTTTTATTGATTCCGTAACTGCCGCCATGACTGCCGTGGCGCTTCGTAGGAGGCAGGGGTTGGCAGGGAATGGGTTGAGGGTGGTTCGTGCCCCGGTAGCGGAAAGAGGAGCCCGGGGGGGGAGGGGGGAGGGGGGAGGGTGGGTAGAGGAGCCCGTAGGAAGGAGGGGACGGCTGCGGGGGTTACGAGGGTGAGCCTGATGGGGTGGAAACTTTGCGGAGATAAAAAGGAATGAGGGTTGGTGTTGCCTCGGGATCGGTTGCCGAGGGGGATGATAGAGGAAAAGAAGGGGTTAGACGGGAGGAATATCAACATATCTTATTGCGTACAAACATACAGCCGAAGTGGGAATAAACTTAAGATTCCTCGTGATACTCTTGTGAATACAGGCGGCGAGACAGTGTACGTGATGCATAGTTGATAAGCATGAAATATTCAAATCGCCGACGAGCCTCGTTTAAACTCTGCCCAGATACGATGCGCGTTTCACGAAAACGTAGGAATCGTCTTCCCGACGCATCCGCGGCAAATTAATGTCACGGCAATTTTTTTTAAACTCCAATGCCCCTCTGAGACTAACGACAACAAGAAGCCACGAGACACGCCAGGGAATTTCGCTTGGCAACAACGATTTCTTTTAACGAATCGCGTTAACCCAACGTCTCGGAATCGTTCCGACGATAATCTATCCTAACTTTTACCCCGATCCTATAATTATTTCTCAACTTTAATAACTTTATCCGCGAATGACGAATGCGCCTTCTATATAGGCAAACATGTCCGTAGTAGCTCCGCGTAGAACAGGTCATTTACATCGAGACAAGACCCATTCAAATCCTGTTCGTTATCGCTATGGATCTTGGCACGTACCTAATACTCATTGAAACTTCCAATTACGGCTAATTTACTATGAAACATTGTACCCACTGTGTCTCATTATAACATGCCGTGCCGTATCTCATAATAACGAGCATGCAACGACGTGTCCGCCGAGTCGCCCCGGCCTCGGAATGACTCGATCGCAGTGGGCTTCCCAGTGGCAGCGTAGATGGAATGATTCGGAGGGAGAGCCGAAGGATTGTCGCGTTCGATGGCCGGTGGGAAGGGAGTTGGCTTGGGCCGGGCGTGGGTGTAGGCCGGCGATTAGAAGGGGTAGGCAGCGATGCGTGGAGATAATTAAGCCGGTTGATCTATGGCCGTTTCACGAGTTCGCTCGTTATCTCCTCGGTAGCTCGGCGTGTCCCCCTGGTATTTAGTTCAGTTTCGGATATACGCAGAATCCCTCGGCTAAAACCAATGGTATCCCGCATATCCCTCTCTGGTCGTGCCTCCCCGGAAAGTTCAGAGTCCAGAGGTCGGCGTTCAACGATCCACAGTTTTCCGTCTCCATCCCCGATCCCTTTTGCTGGCCCTCTATCCCTCTGTCCCTCTTGTCCCTCTCTCGCGCCTCCTCGCTCCCCATCGTCTCTCTCTCTCCTCTCCCTCTCCTACCCACCCCCTCGCTCCCCCCCTCCCCGTCACCCCTCCGCCCCCATTCTTCTCTGCTCTTACTCCCGCTCCACCTCCACCTCCGCTTCCTCCACCTCTTCTTCCTCCGTCTCCTCCCTTCCCCACCTCCCTCTTTCGACTGCTTTATTGTCTGGAGCCGCTCCATCGAGGGTGCATCCCATTCCCGGCTTTAATTGAGACATAAATAAGGTTTGTTTGGCTTTGCCATTCGACCAGCTAGCTATCCCTGGGAATTGGGATTGAGGCTCTGCCAATACAACCCGTTCTGCATAATGGCGACGCTAAATTCTCTTCTCGCAGGAAAAAGGGGAAGCTCTTCTTTTTTTCCCCATCTCTCTCTCTCTCTCCCTCTCTCTCTCTCGGAGGGACAGGTACGCGTCTATCTGCATTTATTGGACAACTTGATTGGCTACGAATTTCATAGGATCGAACTATGCACTTTCGGAACGGTTTCTTCTATCGCTTTCGACTCGATCGTATCGTTCCCCGTATCTCCGGCGCTCCGCCATTACCGTTCCATGCGTTATAGACGCGACATTACAAACACTGCTGGCTCGTCGATAATTAAACGTGTTCCCCCATTAGTGGACAAGTAATCGGAATGATAAAGTCTCGGTCCATTTTTAAGGGCCTTCCCACCCGATGGCGAGGATAAAGGTGCACTCGCGAGGAATCTCGGGAGTTCCCGTGGCAATTACAAGTCGGTATCTCGGATAGCCCGGCGACCGTCAAATCTCGTCGCCCTTTCTCACCGGACGTCTCCCGCCACCCCGCCTCCTATATTTCGCGGACTCTTTTACCCCGGCAAGTAATTATTCCTACGCCCGCCTCCGATACCATCGGGCTGCCCACGGGAAAGAAAGGACCCCCGCTGTTCCCCATGATCCCCGTCATAGCTTCCACTGAGATATCGACGCGAGCGGCTTGAGTTATTGCCGTGAATAACGCGAGGAAGGAAAGAGTCACCGGGGATAGGCGGCCGGGTGAGAGAGCGTCTCCACGGCCCGGCCTGGGCTCTGGTAGGCGTACCGAAGGCGTAGGCGAGAGAAAACGTAGAGAAGGGAAGCGAGGGACAAGCCGGGGAAACTAATGTGCCGGTACAGTAGAATCTCGTGCTAGTAAGATCGTAAGTTTCGTTAGCCAGGTATCCGAAGAGACTTACGAGCCGCCTTTGTATGCTGGCGGCGGGCGGCTTTACGGGATACAAGTTAATCCCACGTGTTGGCATATATACGAACACCCTCTGACCAAACGATGCGGTCCTCCTCCCGTCTGCTGGATCCTCTTCTGCCCCGAGCTGAGTACTTGCTCCGTACCCTTCATCCTCATCACTAGCTTCAACCGTTCTTGCCTCCTTGTCTCGGGTCATGTTCCACTGATTGCGACTAACGGTGCCCTAGGTACAGCAACTTGTTTCTTCGAATTTTGTCTAGTCCTTATTAGCTAACTTCACTCCCCTCGTGACTGTGCTACGAGGAATGAAAAATTCCTCCCCAAAATTTTCCGCAGGGTAGCCACGAGCTGAGTACTTGCTCCGTATCCTTCATCCTCATCACCAGCTTCAACCGTTCTTGCCTCCTTGTCTCGGGTCATGTTCCACTGATTGCGACTAACGGTGCCCTAGGTACAGCAACTTGTTTCTTCGAATTTTGTCTAGCCCTTATTAGCTAACTTCACTCCCCTCGTGACTATGCCACGAGGAATGAAAAATTCGTCCCCAAAATTTTCCGCAGGGTAGCCACGAGCCGGATCGCTTCGTTACCTTTGATCCCGGCACCTTTGTCCGGCTGTTTATTTTTGAACAGCCCCCCCATAACGAGTTATTTATTCGCGGTGGCTCTCGCGTTCCCCATCTCCTCCACCATGCCCATCCCCGTCGTTGGAGCCGGCTCACCCTCCTCGCTGCTTTTTGTTTCCGCGTTTTAACGTGTTCATTCGAATCCGCGTGATCCCTCTATGCTTCTTCCATTACCCGGGCCAGAGGGTTCGCGGGCGTAACGGGAAAAAATCGCGGGCTGGAAAAAAAGCCCGCAGGGGGAGGACGGCAAAAAGAAGAGGAAGAAAGAAATGGTGGCGGTTGTCCCTGGGCAGGGCGACGCGCACCATACGTCACCCCCGGTTTAATCTCACCTCTCATTTATGCTACTGCGAAACGACCCCGAACCGGCGACCGTGGAACCCCATCAAAGCCTGGCTGCTCCGGTCGGTGGCGATTTCACTGACGTATCTCGCCCGTCCGTTTCCCTTTTGTCCGCTCGCTTCGCGCGGATGTAAATGTCATTGGCGCCGTAGCGTCGCCCGGTCGTCGGCGTCCGACCGATTCGATTAAATTGCTTTACTGTACACGCAGACTCTGCCAATATTGACACAGACACCGCGCTACCCTTTCCACCCTCCACCTTCCTTTTCGCAAGCTTCCCTGGCGAGCGTTTTCCTTGGAGCTTTGTAGCTATTGTCCACTGCACATGATAGTCAGAGCTATTCAAGCTTGATAATCAAAGGAAGTCTTGTTCCTTGACTTTCCTTCGCGTAACGTGACTTTCAACGCGGGATAATAATTCGAATCGTTCTCCAACGATTTTATCGGATTTTCGAGATGGCGCAAGTAAGGAAAAGCTATCCAGGGGGAAGATACACGTCGTTGGACGTGAGTTATTGGTCGATATATGCGCCTCCAACCATGCACGGGATTCTAATCTCGCTTTCCCGCCTCCGACCACCCCCGACCCACCTTCTTCTTCGAGCTGGAAGCAGCCGTGGTATCTCTGTCTCCCTTTCTCTCTCTCACCTCGACTCTCGCCTCCTTCGTCTCCCTTTCTCTGTCTGCACGCCTCCGCGGGGAGCATCTTCCGCTAATGAAACGCTGGTGAGCTACCGCCGCCTCGTGCCGGCAGCTTTTACCATAGAGCTTCCCGGGAATCACCCTCGCGACTCACTAATGCCAGCCCTCCGAATCCGCCGCGACGGTACTGCTGCGCTCTGGATCATATTGTATTTTGCTTCGTTTCCAGGCGAGCCGATGCTTTATCGGCCCCTTCGTTAACGAGGAATGAATCACCCGGCGATTAATCGCTGGCTCCTCATCCACTTTAGCGCGAGTATTCAATTAAGCCGATTCACGCCTCCGCCCCCCTCGGTGTGCGATCAATTCTCATCGAAGGATGCTTCAGCGTCATCAACCTTGGACGCGCGGCATCGGAACAGGGATCAGGTTCCGGAAGCTTCGTTCTATTTTATACATTCGCGAGGGAGGAGCTTTGGGAACTCGTTAATTGCTCGATAATTGCTTTGTTAATTTAAGGGGTTGTGCCTACCTGCAAAATTCGGATAAATGGATTTTGGGATTTTGGTGTTTTCTTACAGTACAACATCTCAAAAGTATTGTGTGGAAGTTTCAATTTGATTCGACCAAAATTGACGGACCTGTGCGAGTTTTAGTATAGGTATGTCCTGAAGGACATACGCGTTTTTCTCGAAACTACATTTTCAGAAACGGTGCGCAAAATATCTTGAGAACCGCTGTATCGAATGAATTCAGCTTTTGTAGGCTTGTTCTATATATAAAAATCTTGTCCTTAATCGTGGCTTTTTCATTTCCGTTCCGTAGTTTTTATTTTACAGATGAAAAATGAAGGTTTTTTGTGGCGAAAATCGATATTTTAATTTGAACAGCCGCCATTTTGTAGCAAATTAATTTTTAACTAAATTCCTTCGAATTTTTCATTTTGGATGAATCAGGGCAAACTTAGAGTGATCACCGCAAACTACTGAAAAAAATCGCTTCCGTGAGATCACTGATATATATTTTATTTATTTACATTTTCCATTGGAATAATTACTACAAGTAGTATAAGATGTACACTTTCGAATACATAAAGGTTCGTTTAAAAAAGTCTTCAAGTTTTTCCCCCCAAAATACCAAAAATACTTGCGTTTTCAGACCTTGAAGGTAGGCATAACCTCTTAAAAGCAATTGCTATACAATAACTGGAATAATGTTAAAATGTGTCATAGGTAGTTTGAATACCTAAGTAATTGTATCAGTGGCGAACTCGGGATTTAATTTTGAGGGGAGCCGAGTTGAACGAATAGAAATATTTTTAAGAATAAGTGGGTACCTCATTTAATTTTCAAAGCAATTTCATTTAATGCGAATTCAATAAAATTCATTAGGTGATTATAAAAATTTATTTAATCAACAAAATGGAGTTTTCTTTTCTTTTTTCAAAGCCCCTTCTTTGGGTGTGCTAGGGTCCCCTGCCCAGACCCCTTGGTGCGCCACGGCTGTACCTCCTTGTGAAGTATAATTCCATAGGGAGAGAGTGACATTTTGAGATTCAAAGCGGGCAATTTTTCCCTCGGTTGCAAACAGAATAAACGAAAACGCGAGGATAAGATAAATCACGTGCAAGTAGACGGCGAGGCTTTGCGCGCGACCTAAATGCGCGGCTAGATCTTCATTGCAAAGGGAAAACGAATCCCAGCCAGTCGCTCGGCTTACTAGTTGCTGACGTAGGTGGCATGCAATGGCCGCGGAAGGTAAATTACCCGATCGTAACTACGGATACGTCGCCTAATGCTAATTTAAGGTGCCATCCATTCGGCCACCTTAACGGTATCTACGGCAAAACGTGAGGGAGCTATTTTCACCGGCTGAATTCGTGAGAGAGAACGTATCCGAGGGACGCCCTGTAAACTCTCCTTTCTTTTACATCAAGCTACGCGCCAATGTAAATCGTCCGCGTCGCAATGCGCAACGCGATCCCGAGGCCGGAGAAAAAGGTCCCCAATAAAACGTCCCTTCGTCTCGCGACTCTCCGTCGCGATCGTAACACGATTCCCGGCGCACGTGAAACGCGGTGAATGCGCTTCTTTCACCGGAGAGATTTCAATGGCCGATCTCCAATTAGGCGTCGAGACATCGGGATGATTAACTCGCCGACTGGTCCCCCCGAGTTGATCCTGGAATTCTTGCCCGGCCGTTTATCGAAATGGCCACGATCCAACAGTAGGTATCAAAGTATCCAATTCGGAGGCGCTGCCTCTGGAATTAGTGCGTTATCTCGTTGGCAGGCATTAATACGACAGTCTCCAGTTCAGCTCCCCTAATTAGCCGTGATGTACGAGGTCCGAGCGAAAGACTCTCAACTCGCGGGGTACCAGCCTGCGATTGGTCGCCGCGTTGCTTGCATATCTAAAATCCGTCCGCGCGGCGAAAACCGCGGGCGTAGAAAGAAGCCAGCAAGCCACGGAGAGCAGTGGGGAAACGGGAAGAAAAAGAAAGTAAGATGGAAGCGGATGTATGTTGGGCACGTAGCCGCGGGGATTGCCTCGATGTGCCATAGAGGCAATCATGCCGGCAATGCAGAGGCCCATCTTACCACGTTACCGCCCTGCATATACCCAACCCCCGGCCATCCCGTATATATTTACTGTCTCCGTACTTCCACCGACCGTCTTCTCTCTTTCCGCCCGTCCGCCTCTATCTCGTTTTCTCCTTCGAGCGCTTCCCACCCCGTCACGTACCTCAAAGAAATTCGCGAGACGCGGAAATCCGAACGGGAAAATACGGAAGCTCCACCTGTCCTCGCATTCTAATACCACGACAGTGGATTTAACGAACGACGAGCGCCGCACATTTTAATTGCACCCTTTGGTTCGGGATTCCCATGGGCAATGTTTAGGTACAATAAATTATTGTAGAGACATGGGGCTAGAGTTTCTAGGAAAAGTAAATCTACTGTAAATTTCAGTTTGAATGTTTTTTTAAAGGGTTATATACACGTAAGACTGTGAAAAAGGGGATTTTTTATGATTTTTTGTAGCTATAAGTAATTTTGTTAATCATAAATCGTAATATGCACTTGAAAGTTTATAAATTAAAGATTATAGAATTGATTTCACATTGTTTTTTACACATTTTTTCCGTCCTCGACTTTATCTAGTTTTTTATGTTTTTTATGAGGCAGAATATTCTTCAAAGAAAAGTGATGATAATTCCTCTTGGTTGAAAATAAGTATAATTTAATTATTTATAAGGTATGGAATAATAAGATGACTGGGAACTAAGTAGTTTTTGATCACCTAAAATACCTGGGAACTAATTTTTTATCAGGTCAGGTCAAAATACGTGGGAACTAATTTCTCATCACATAAGAAACAACAACACGCACAGATAATTTATTCTAATTTATAACCTGTAGAGCTTATTTTAAATATTCTTCGGTATACTTTTTATAAGAGTTCTTCTTCTTTGTATTATACTTGCAATTTTAAGTTAAGGCCATCACTTGTCTGATCAAGTCTGTGTTATTCCACAAGAAAAAATTGGAACTAATTAAATAAATCCTTCGATGTTGTAGTTTTCACGCATTCTTTATTGGAAAAGTCGATTGTTTCGACCATTTTAGGCGCATGGAACCCCTTAAGCCTCCAATGCACCCTTCACTTTTCGCAAGATCCGAGCAGTTTCCCGCGGCATTTCGTAAAGAAAAGCCCCGCGTAAGCAATGCCGGCAATTATGTCGCGTACACCGAGCATTCACGTAGAGTTACGGCCGTTTCAGGGCCATCGAACTGACTTCACTCTCCATTTGGTACGATTCGAGGCGGCCGAACGGTAAACAAAGCGTGGGTTTCTTGTTTCTTTGAGGGAGTTGCGGGCCCGGGAAATATTCATAAATCGCGTTTCATTAAAGAACGTGGGTCGTGTGCGCGAGAGCGTTCCGTTCGCCAGAACAGAAGGGGAGAGGAGAGAGAGTAGCGGAGCACGGTGCGGGGCGGAGAAGAGGGAGGAGAGAAGAAAGGACGCGGAGGCTTGGTAGCGCATCAGCATTCAAAGTACTCTTGTAGAAGGAGGGCGCCGCTCCTCGGGAGAGAAGAGGAACAAAAACCGCCCCGAGAGAGGAGGATGTTGCATTAATATTTATACGGGAAAAGAGGGAGGCTAGCGAGGAGGCTTGAAGGGGATGAGGGGTGGCTGGAGAGGGACGAAATGAAATGCAAATGCCTTAACGAGCCACTGAGGGACTGCTGGAGCACATCCTAGCCTCGGTCACGAATGTACCTCCCTCTCATCAACGCTTACGTTAGAACGCGTCGCGACTAATCCTCTGCCGTTGGTCCATGTGGCCGTCGACTTCGTTTCCCCGGTGGTACCGAGCGTCTCGATGCTCGCTCACAGCACTCGAATTCGATCGGACAGCTCGCAACGACCCACCCATGAATAATTAACCGCGTACACGAGCCGGGGCATCAATTTCAATGAACAGGATCTCCAACAACGATCGGGGCTCCTCGCGCGTCCGACTGGCGCGAAACAGTTTCTCAGCTAATTCCCCATTTTGAATTTCACGTGCGTGCCCGGCCGATCTCGTGAAACCTCATTAAACCCTATCCGGTCTAGTGCCTGGCGTCGTAGGTTAATTAAGCCGTAGCGATCTCCGTGGTTGCAGGTGCGCCTACCAGCTCGGACGAATTTACGGCTCCGCTTCGTGGCTGTCTCATCGCCCATCGACTACTACGCTGCGAAGAGTACACTGGTCGAGTCTTTGTTCGGGTTACGGGTTAGGAGCGCGCGACGCTGGGGTGGAAAGGGGCGGCCCGTGATGGGCAAACGTTTGTTATTTGCAATTCCACCCGTGGGATCGCTGAGGGGCGGCAGGGAGACGGCCGAGGAGGGTAGGAGAGAAGGTTTAGCACGGCTATTATACAGATCACGTGGCGATTGGATTCCTTGTTGAGTACGCGAGCATCCCTGGCCAGCACACCCCCTGGCTCGCCAGCGGAGCTGGCTCTCTAGCTCGCTGGCTGGCTGGCTGGCTGCTTCGCCGTGCACCGTGGATCACCGGCTCTTTGGCTGGCCCGGCTAGGCTGGGAGGGCTGTAGTACCCTCACAAATCCAAGTCCAACTCCACGGCTTTCATTATAAATCCACCCCCGCCTCTTCCGCCACCAAGCCATAGCGGAGAGCCCCTTGAACCCCTAACTTTCAACCCGCATTTTCCACGATCCATTATATCATTCGGTTCCCCCTTCGCCCACGGTACCCTCCGGAGATCTTGGCTGCGCGGCGTCTGCTCCGACAGGGCCAAAGAAAACCTCGTGAATGTATTTTTCAATTTGGATCACCGCCAGGCTTCAAAGCTACGCGGGGAACCCTTTCTCCACTAGCAGACCTGATTTCGCGCTGGGTGCTGCTGATGGATCACCTTGCTGGGGTCTAACTTCTACGTTATTCCAGGCTCTAGAAGAAGTGGCACTTACGCTTGCACCTGACTGGAATTCAGCTCAACAAACCTTGATGCAGACCACTTGGGGGTCCATCTGACCGCAGGTCTGGATTGTTACAACTGAATGATTGCTTCAAATGAAGCAATCGCCAAAGTTATCCGCGTTGCCCGGCAGTTGTACAGGGGAACGTTGGTTGAAATGGCAACCCACTGACGCGCCTCCTTCCTGTACAGACTAATCCGACGCTCTGCCGCGAGCTCGTGAATCCGGCTCTCCCGAAATCATCTAATTCGTTCGCCTGTACTCCGGGAGGGAGGCACTCTAAGCGCTCTCTCGCAGATTGTTCGATGAATCAATGGAAGCCACGGTAACATTCACCGGGATTGGATTACTTTGCTGTAATACATATTCGTGGGGCCGGGCTCGAAGTCGGGCCAAGTCTACCGCGGGGGAAAACTTCGCAACTGCGCGCTTTCCAATTTGGTAGGTTGCCAGATTGAAAAGGCAGAGCGCCTCGGCTCGCCGGCCGCGGAATAAATGAGGCTCTACAGGCGTAAAGCGCATTAATATCTTGGAGGAGGGGCGGAGGGGCGGATGATTTAGCCTTTTTATAAGGTGTCCTCATAGCCATTCGTATAAACAGAACGAAAGGTCTTGCCATCGGGTTCGAGTTGGAGAGTTCGGATTCGAATCCTGTAGAAGCGCCGGATGCACGTAACGACGTCTTACCTACTCCATCCGCTACCCCTCGCCCTGCGTTATTTTTCTGCCACCCACCCACACCGCCCCGCGATTCCCTAGTCCACCCGGAGCATCGAACACGTGTTCCACCCCCGCTGATCTGCCCCTCCCTCCCCCGCCCCTAACCATCTCATCCGAACTCGTTGGATGTGGTCCCAGATGCTGTTACACAGCCGTCGGTCGACCTCCTCTTATTTTCTAAGCAGAGCATGCTAACTTAGTGCGAAGGGCATCCAGAAGGTCGAGCAAATTGCCTACTAACTCCGGCAATCTCCAACCATTCCTTGTAACGTCCAACTATCTCGAACGGTTGGAAGTTTCTAATGGAAGTTGCGCGGACTTGCCGGGGCTAATAACCGAAGATGTACTTTATTCCATTGAACGGGCGAATAATTCCAAGGTAGCCGGGCAAAAGCTCGAGTAGACCAGGCCCCGGACGAATTTGCCCGAGTTACGCGGAACACTCGCAATTAACGAGCGAACAACATGCGTACCCGCGATAAAATCTCAAACACACGGACCCGAGATGATCAACGATAGAGCTGTTAATTGCTCTAGCCGGGAGATATAGGCGGAGGGTGGCCCGGCGGTGTTATCGAGGGATGGCCGAAAGCCCGCTGGCCAGACTTTCCGTGTTTGCCGTGTAACGTAACCTCGTGTCGGGTGGCCAGAGGCGCATAGATGTCGGTTAAATGGCCCCACTAAAACCGAATGGGTCATTTGATTCGGAAACGATATCTCCCTTATGAGGGATCTACGTGTACCTATCCTCGGGCAACATGGGAGCGCGCGATATTGTGAAAATATGCATATGGGAGGGCGGTGGATTTGTGGCATGCGACCGCTTCGATCCGTTAAACTGATCGTGCCTGGTTCACCGCTAAGATTCATCGCCTGCCTCCGCGCGAGCATTCTGATCATTCCCCGGTCGCCAGCTGCTTATATCTCGCTAATTATCGTTACAGTTACAGCCGGCGATAAGCGGAATTACAGCTGCTATTCGATTGAAATTGTCCCGCGTTTTATCTTTAAAACATGGCGTCGCGCGAGATTTGCGCGTGTTGTTTGACCGATAACGATTTCAAACGCTCGGTTCCATTAGCCAGCGTTGCGAGACATGATGGCCCGGGCGGACGAGTTTGGAAATATTCAAGGAGTGGATGCGCGTGCAAAGGTGCCGGGCTGTTTAGCCAAGTAATGCCCGGGAAAGTTCGGCCAATCTCGTTGGGGGTAATCAGATTCAAATTTGTTACGGTTAAGTGTCCTAATCTAGATCGAGCTACCCGATAGGTGACCGAGCTTACGGCTCGTAGGCCGTATGTTGGCGCGAGAAATGCTCTTCCAGTGGAGTAATGCGGTGTTTATCGGGCCGTAGCCCCATCCACCTTCTACGCTCGATCCAGCCGCTTAGAGAGGCTGCTCCTGATCCCTCGTACTGCTTTAGCTATCATTGCCGCTTGTTGCAACCCCGCTTCCACCAGCAATTTCATATTCCACCATTTCCCAGCCGAGGCGACAAATGCTCCGGGAATTTCAGACATCAATTATACGCGAATTAATCATTTTCATCATCATTGGCAAAGATGATGAAAATTCTAGACTTGAAGATTATTTGCTTGAAGAGCATTCAATGCTCCGGTTAGGGGCTTGCGTTCTAGGCCTCTCTTTGTGGCAAGGCTACCGAAATATCGGCATTACGCTGTTGATCCTATTAACCGGTTAACTGTCAATGTATCATATATGATGAAACAAAAATCTGGCGAATTCTGTCAATGTATCATATATGATCAAATGGAATAACCTTTTTGGTTTTCAAACGATTTGAATGAAACTTGGTATGTAATGGTTTTTGGGGTCGCTGAATCTGAATTTCGCATCGGAATTGTAAAATTCAATATGGCAGACTCAAAATGGCCGAACCAAATTGGCTGACAAACATTAAAATACTATCGGGATATAGTCAAATTGTATATAGGGGTTTTTGGGGTCGCTGAATCTGAATTTGACATTGGAATTTTAAATTTCAATATAGCAGACTCAAAATGGTGAACCAAAATAGCCGCCAATTGACAAACTTACCCCTAAATTTTATTTTTTTAGGGGTTGGGGGTGTCAGATGAAAAAAATTACCCCGGAATCGGTTCAGCGACTTAAAAAACCCCTGTATACCAAATTTCGTGTGATGCACTTAATTTTTCGATGGTACCAGTTTGGGCCCGAATAATGAAAAGGACCGTGCCAGTTAACCGGTTAATAGGGCGATGATTATTGCGAATCAGGATTTCAATGGCATAGACCCCTTCCAATGCTCCTTGACTTCGGCAAGGACGATTCTTTATAGGACTGTAACTAACTTACATAGGTGTATTTAGTTTTTAGCTTTGGGTCCTTAGCTCTTGTTTATCTTTTAGTTCAGTTTAGTTGGCTTTGTTAGCCGTGTATCCTTGCCTTATTTATTTATTAAATAGACTCTTTAGTTATTCTCGCTGCTTCGTCTCTTGTAAACCATGGGTATTTCCCGTATAATTATTTAAATAAATAAATAAATTATTTTGTATTTGAATCTTGATTCACGGTTCTACCAAGTATGATAGAATCAAGCGTTCCAAGAACAGCTAAGAAGAATTCTCAAAGAACGGACCAAACAGCACGTCGCGTCGTTCCTCCGCGATAAATCGCGATTTCGAATAAATTCCTTTTACAGCCTGGAATAATCCTGGTGGCGTAGTTTGTATATGTTGCGAGGTTCTGGGAGGATCGATAAATCCGGATAAAAGACGCCGCGAGACGGCGGTCAGATCGCGCGGCTTAACCAATTAATTGACTCTGTTTTTCTCCGACTAGAATGGTGCCTATAAAATCGACTCATTAAGGAACGCCTCGAGTTCCGATCGGCCGAGCTCATTAAAATCCCCGGGCCGGATCCGGCGGAACTCTTGGGACACGTTAGCAGTGAACACGCCGCGTTAACCTTAATTTAATAAAACGCCGCGTTACTTCTCCTTCCAGCGGATTAATGTCCCCTCGAATCGCAAGAGTCTCGCGAGCACCTTAACGGAGCCGGTGTACTTCGTAAATATCTGCGGCTCTTCGAAACCGTCGGACCCGGTGTATCGGGAACGAGCGGGCACCGGACAATTTTCAGCGCGTAGAATGGTCCCTTAATTAGCCGATGATAATTTAAACGCGATAATTCCCGGTTTTATTAAAGTAATAACCACCGTTAAACGGAGATCCGCGGCGGGTTTACGTGTGACGGGGCAATGGCAACGCGTGAAAACGCCGCTGTTTGCCTTTGTCGAGCGTGCCAGCGTTTCAAGTAAATGAGACATTATCGTTGCCCGGGAATATAGTAAAAATCAACGTGGCGTGGCGGCCAGGGATAAGGATGCACGACACGAAACCGTGGACGTTCATCGACCACTTTTTACAATAAGGAGCAGGGTAACGAACAGTCGGTGGCGTCAGTATGCGCCTCAAAATGGCTTCCGTCTGCCGTCTAGATTATTACGGCCTGAATACGGAAGCGATTCTTCCCAGAGAAAATGAGCAAACGGACCATAAGCGACATAATCCGCTTCCCTTTCGTCTATCTCTCGATAATCTCCTCAGCGAAGGTGAAAGTCTGTTGCGTGGCCATCTAACAGTCGAACAGCCATGTCTCTAATCTCCGCTGTACGACGAAATCTTGCACGATCGACAATAAGCGAGGGGGTGGAATGGCGCCTTTCCCGCGCGGTATCCGAAAAATCTGCCAACGGAGGCGATATGATCGCGCGTAGGTGTATTTATAGGGCTAGGAGCCGGCCGTCACCCTCTTATGCACGAATACCTGAACAGGGACCAGCCAGGGGGGTGAATTCTCGTGATCTCTTCGCGTACGATTCCCTGGGCGCCCTTTCGGTCCGAGCTGGGTCTGGCCCGGAGCGCGTAACACGCATTTTTATCAAACGTTACGAGCACTGAAACGAGCCGGATGAAAACCAATATCTTACTCCCGCATGGGAATTCGCTGGAGCTACCCGCGGCCACTGTTTTCTCGTCTATATTCGATCCCTTGTTTACATACGTTCGCCGACCTTATACCCTTCCATTGGAACACCAACCCCCGATGTGTCTCGTCGTCGGGGAGCTGAATTTCCGCAGGCCTATCGCGGACCTGGACGACCCGACGACTTCGAATGGCCCCGGTATCAGGTGGGTTTCAGTAATTGGGTTGGAAAGTGAGATCAGCCACGCGAATTTATCTTAATTACGTGCTGGGACATTACCCGTGGATTATCGAGCGTTCAAATCACCGGGACGAAGGAAATACGGCTGGAGCGAGACGTTTCCCGCGGTTAGTCAGTTTCTGAGTTTAGCTCCTCCAGGATTTTTGCGAAATATACTAGATATATTGGCCGGTGAATTCGTTTTCGCAGCTAACGCACACCTATTCTGATGTATGTATGTCTACGGTAAGAGCTCGGTTTGGCCTACGCGTCAAGAGCTTGGCGTTATCCCCACCACTTCTGGTGCACTCTTTTTCTGGCAAGGCCAGAGCGAGTCAGAAAACGTTGAGAATAGAAGAATAATGTAGGTATGTATTTCTACGCTAAGAACTCGGTTTCACCTACACGTTAAGAGCTTAGCACTTCTGGCGCACTCTTTTTCTGGCAAGGCGAGAGCGAGTCAGAAAACGTTGAGAATAGAAGAATGATGTAGGTATGTATTTCTACGCCAAGAACTCGGTTTGACCTACACGTTAAGAGCTTAGCACTTCTGGCGCACTCTTTTTCTGGCAACGCGAGAGCGAGTCAGAAAACGTTGAGAATAGAAGAATGATGTAGGTATGTATTTCTACGCTAAGAACTCGGTTTGACCTACACGTCAAGAGCTTAGCACTTCTGGCGCACTCTTTTTCTGGCAACACGAGAGCGAGTCAGAAAACGTTGAGAATAGAAGAATACTCCTCACGAAACTCCCCGGCCAATATATCTGGCCCCGACCTTAGGACTAGTGTCATGTTGTAATAGGAGGCTGTCGCCTAATTTTTCCACGCCGGAGAGGCTGTGATATTTCGTATGCAAAAATGGTCCGCGAGAGATCGGGATGCCAGGGAGGAGAGTGAAATAAGGAAAGGCACTCGGCGGCGATAAAACATTTTACATCTGTCACGTCGGGGCCATTCGGTTGAAGCGCGCCAGGGGCTGAAGGTGACCATGAGGAGCAGAAGGCACGTGAGTTCATATAAAAAGTTTCTAATCTTCAGCCTCCGGCGGGGAGAATCGAGAAGGCAGGGGAAAGGGACAAGGAGGACAGGAAGAAACGAACTCTTGTAACCCACCCTCGGATAGATATTAACCCTTACTGCACCCTTGGCGAGCCAAGGTAGCCGTTTCGAGAATATGTAAACGATAGCGAGCAACAAAATCTTTGCTCCCTTAGCATTAGAATAGCCGTCGGAATCCTTTCAGTTCCACCTCGGAGTGGTTCGTAGCTCTGTTTTCCGGCAACTCTTATTATCGCTCATCGCGTTACAGAATATCTCGCGGCGGGGTGGATTTGGCGAAGGTACGACCGCAACCGAAAACTAACTCGAGGCTCGCAACGATAACCGGTGTATTTAATGTAATGTAGAGAACGGTGGACAAAAATCGCGGGGAGCCACCCACCCTTGGGTATCGATTTAATATTTTTATCGGCTTTGCCGCGGACTAACGGCCGCGGAGCTGTAACGGCGAGCTTTCGGCAAGTATTCAATAATTTTCGCACGTCTTTTTGAAATCGTCTGGCGCAGAGCAGAGGGAAAGAGGGCTTTCCTCTCCACAGATATATAGCTATCTCTACACAGCGGCACGTAAGCCCGCCACCGACGCCGGGATTTAAACTCAAGCGTGGAAAGCTTATACAAAGCTCCAAATTTATTGGATGGAAATCCTCTCGGCATAAGCGTGCAAGTTCCCTACAGGGGCAAAGTTGCCCGGCAGGATTAACACTTTCCTATCTTCTACTCAATGCGCGACCATTCCTGGTAAACTTCTCCGTCTTTCTGCTTATTCATTTCCCCTGGACTTTCCTCGTTGAGCCGCGCGTGAAACGTGCCTTTTCTACCCTTTATCACCGCTACAGCAGCGTTACCGTTTCGGATGGCCATTCGTACGTTTGATCGGAGCTTCTGTGGAAATTATTATCAAGTTTCTTCAAATTCTTTAGGGGGTAGTTAGAGGGCAATATTGTACTGGTTTCCTGAATTGGTACCTCATCAATTTCTTTGTGATTTAATGAATATTAACGGAATCAAAGTAATGAGAAATAGAAACAAAAAATTTCAAGATTAGGTATATAGGGGAAGCCCGGGCAAAGCAGATGTGTTAAGGTTTAGTGAGAAAAATAACACAGTTACAATTGAGATGAGAAATATTTTTTTTCCTAATAATCATTTAAAATTAATCAGCTTTCAGATAAAATGAGGAAAAAATTTAGAAGCCCTAAGCACTTAAAAGATTTTGGGACCTCCTTATACAGAGTGATGCTTTCAACGCAATGTAAGATTTCTTAGCTATTTTCGATAATTTGACTAGAAAGTGTTTTTAACAAAAGTTACCTAGATTTTAAATTCAGAAAATTTCCATTGTGCCCCCCTTTCTCCTAATATTTTGCTTAGGTATAAGTTAATCCAGCACTGGTGCTTGGTACACAAATTTAAAATATTGAAGTACGACTTATATAACTTTCGACTACTGTATTTTAATTAATAACGATCTAACAATGCGGTTTCATACAATATCCAATATTAACTTTCGTACTAAATTAATGCCAAATAGGAAATATAACGTAAAATATCTTAGATAAATGGTACAATATTGGCAACTCTCCTCTACATGTAGAAATAGGATCACGTGAGGGTAGAATTTCGCTAGAATATATTGTGCTTAATGCTACATTTACGATTTAAGAAGTGTTTTGTGTCGCCAAGTTCCAACCCCATTTCCCTCGTAAAGTCCACCCCTAAAATTCCACTATTCCAGCAATATACACTATTTTCGCAATGCGCCTAAGTAGGTAGGCACACTGCGCTCGAATAAACACCGCTGGCTCCCGGTAACTACGGGGGTGGACAGCGAACGAATAAAGAAAATGTAGAGCGGTATTCCGCGCATACAATTATCTTTCTAATGGTATTTTTCGAAAAGCTCGCTCCGCTCCCGTTCCACCGGCCCCCCCCAACCGTCCCATAGTCTGCGAGAACTTTCCTGCCGGGATTTGGGAGGCGAGACGAAAACGCGAGCTTCCCTGCCGAGGAAATACTGGCCTGGTGGGGGTTGCTGGGATAACGCCGACGGCAACCAGCCAGCAACCCCTAGGAAATACCATTCCCCGTGAAAAATACACCGTCGGAGAATTGTTTGCAATTTTTAAACGGGAATCCCATGCTTTCACGCGCCGCATAACTTTACCCAAGTATTTTTATTCCACTTTTGTCGCTCGCCGGTCATTCAGGGGGATACGGGCGATTCTTTCGCAGATATGGCCAGGATAACCCCGTTTATTTCTAAATGCATTCCGTGGCGATTGCTCGGGGTGGAAAACGTTTCGAAAACGATCAGTTTTCGAAGGATTAAATAGAATAGGTGAATTGAAAAGCGAGGGAATAAGGATGACGATTACACCAGCAGGAGTACCTAAGTTGAAAATTCTAAGGTACTATTTTTTTCGTAGATTTGGTGACGTATAGATTTTCGGCAGTTTGTACCGAGGTCTCGTTCCCCCGTCGATGCCTCGATACACCGCGGAGGGCCAGTATGAGAAACGGATCGAGCGAAAGGTTCGACGTTACCAGTGATTTTTAGTGAAATTTTTCGAGAAATCTTCGATCAAACGTTCCATTTCCACGGCCCTTCTACGTGCCAGGGAATGGAGAGGACCATTCATAAAATTCATCAACTCTTATAGAAGGAAAAAGTCAAAAGCAAGGAAAATCCTGAAAGAACCTCGAAGGATCTGGAAGGTCTGGAAGCGAGCTGGTGGGCGGAGATAATGGGAGTCTTGAAATTGGATTATCAATCTCCACGACTCCTCTCGACCTCTTGCGCAGGTATTCCCCTTTCGTCTTTAGAATTAAGATCAACCCAGCTTTTCCCAACGACCCCCGTTTCCCAACGTTTCCTTTCCGGTCTTCCAGGCGGACGCAAAAATACCCCTTTTCCTGCGCAGTAAACGCTTCGATTGATCTTTAAAAAAGCCGGAAACAATCGTTCGGCGAAACACGGTAGGAGAACGATTTTCCACAGAAGCTACGGGACTCTGTAAACTCCGCTCGCGTCATCGATTCGACCGCGGCGAAGAAAGGGCCCCGTCGATCACCGGAAACGCTCGTGATCGCGACCAGCGAACAATCGGGGGAGGGGGGGGGGATAGGGGGTGCGTTTCGCGTTACGCCGCGGCCATTCGCGATTCTTCACTCTCCCCACGGTAACCTGATCCCTTTTATTCGCCATAAGCGAGAGGCTGCGTGGCTGCGTGTCGGGCTACCTTCCCTTTCACCCCCCCGGCCCCCCGCCCTCGGCCCCTCGGCTTTCGCAAAGAAGAGGAAAAAAAGGCGAAACGGCGTGGCATTTATGGAGTTAACATTTCTAAAACTCGCCGGTTCTCGGTCGACGCTGGAGAAAGAGAGAGAGAGAGGTAGAGTTGGGGGTTGGGGGTGGGTGGAAGGGGAGAGCGAGAGAGGGAGGCAGAAGCAAAAAAGATAGAAGCGACGAAGCGAGTTTGGTGGACGGGGGTAATGGCAGTCTTGGAATTGCGTTATCAATCTCCGAGCCCCTCGTCCCCTCGGCCCCTAGGCAACCCCCTCGCCGCCCCACGGCCACTACGCTCGACTCCATTCCATTCCATTCCACCCCTTCTCCACTCTGAAACCATCCTAGAAACTCGCAGAACCGTCGCCCCCCTTCGGCCCTCCTCCCCCCCCCCCCCCCCACCCCGTCTCCCGCGCAGCCAGGGGTGGCCCTCCACCCCTCGTGAAACACGGGGTTTCCGGCAATGCCGCCGCGCAAGCCCTGTCCCCACTTCCCTCGCTCACCACGCTCTCTCTATTCCCTTCCGATGTATATGCATGGCCACCAACACTCTCGCCGCCGGCGTCTTTTTACAGGACCGCCTCTTAACCGAACACCCTTATTGCGTTTTATATTTTATCCGGCCGTTTCTAGTTTCGAGTCGCGCGTTTTTCCTGCGCCGCCCGTTTAAATGGTCTTGATCAAGACCCCCTGATGGAGTGTCCGGCCCAGGGCGACCGGTGGTGTACTTCCGGCGAACTTGCTTCCGCAAGGAATTGTACGCTAACTGCCCTCTTATTCGATGAATTTTTAACGCCCACGCTGAGGAAAGCAGAGCCTTCCGAAGGGAAACTATTACCCCGCAGTTACGATCGAGTTTCGGTGTAAGGGATCGCCTCCTCCTCGATGACCCTACAGACTTGTCCCCATCGTGTGTTTAGAGGGGTAGTTCGCGGACAGATAATATCCATGGAGAAGATAAACGATCGCCGGCTTCCTTGGAAAACCCGACCCTTTTCCCTTTTAATGAACTCCGGCGGAGTGCGTTGTCCCCCGCTTCAATGACGATTCCGTGGGATTTATCGAGCCAGACGCGGTTGAGGAGGTTTCCATAAATATGATAGAAGAGTCGCCAACCGGTTACATTAAAAATTACGCAATCGCAATCTTCCGCTATGGGGTATTTGAAAAGGGGAAACCCCTAAGAAACGTGTTCCCATTCCGACGACACGGACGTTTCCTCGGCTCAGACGCGTCTGCCTTGCGGGGCTCGTAACGGGGAAAGACACCGGCTAGGTACACGAAAGCGCCATTATCTACTACCGTATTAGCCCCAATCTGATAGCACTCCCAATGATTCTCCTGATCAACATTTGCCGAGGGAACGAAATCCGCGCCAATGGCGTAATGAAATGAAAGGCGTTTAATCGGAGTACACCCAATTTCGGCTATCCGATTGCTTCAACAATACATATCCAGCCTCTGCTTCTCCTCTGGAGAGCATCGCTAGCAGACGCGTGGTTCCTTCTCCTCGTTTCAAAGTAAACTCTGCGACCCAGGACTCGACTAATTGAATTTCGAGGGAATCTGTGGTGGGACACGACGAATCTCGATTATCACTGGGAAGCCTGTAAATGAAAGAGAAGGCGACGATAACTAGCGGCGAGTGTCGTTGAGGAATTGGCGAGAGATGAAGGCTGGGGTGCGATAGGATCGCGAGGTGAAGTCAGATAAGGGTGGCTTCTATCCCTCTATCGAGGGAAGTGGCAGTAAGTAATCCTGTCGGCGTCGCGGGATGCAAGAAAGAAGACAAAATGGCGGTGGGTGAAAGGACGGACGGGAGGAGGCTTTCCTATACGCTGACGAAAATGCCGCGACCGGGCTACCAGCTTGATAGCGTATCGCTTTCCACGGACCCAAAGGTTACCGAATCGTTTCGAGACTATCTTAATGGTCGGATAGATCGTTTGATACTATGGGTGAGTCGTAAAGGCTATTGCTCTGCCCTCCGTCCTTTCCTTCCACGTATTTCCAACCCCTCCGCGCCCTTCGGGGCCGGAGAAAGCTGGCTTAGCGCCACCCGGATGCCTCGTCCCTCCTGGCCCTCTATACGCACCTCATTTATACCCCCGAAACGTCCACATCGAACATCGCTTAACTCGATCGGCAATTGCACCGGGGCCACCGGTAATTAATTACCGCGAGGCGGTGTAATTGTTCCTTAAGAACCCGCGAATCGGGGCTCTCGAGATTTCAGAGGGCGACTATCGATTTAGGGACTTTTAGGGCTATCGAGTCACTGAATTGGGGGATTCTTTGGCCACCCTTTTCAGGATTATTTTACGCAGGGGGTTGCAGCTGTTCTTTCTGTTGCATTCTTAATGAAAAAGAGGTGGGTCGTCAGGCAACCGCATAGTTTCTTATTTAACACTTCGTGGTCACATCTTCTTATAACCACAAAGGATCTTATGGGATTCCCTGCACCCCAGCCTAATTTTTTTGTATTTTTTAATCGTTTTACTTTTGTAATCCCCTGTTTCTAGAAATGTAAATTTTGATATGACGAAATTTGTAGTTGAAAAAATAGTGAAAACACGATTCCTCTGTTAAAAATCACCCAATTTTTAAATTTTAATACCTAAGTAATTAGAAATATTGGCAAATAAAAAAAATTACCTGGGGTGCAGTAGATACATCCCGTCTGACCACAAAGGTTAATTCAACAATGATACCAACTATGAAACATGTTGCAAAAATAAAATATTATAGATATTTCTTGAAAACACTGTAGTAGGTAAGTGTACGTTTATGTTGGAGCTGCGATAATAGCGCAGAAAAATAAATATTTCTTTCTCCACGTTTTTATCGTTGGTCATCCATATAATAAACGTTCCTCCACTCGTTGCTCAAATATAAACACTTCCATTATTATTATTATTATTATTATTAAGCTTCTTTATTGCAAACACAGAAAATAACAACGAACGAAAGTAAACAAAGACACAAGCACAGGCGAAGTTCAGCCACGACTGTTTTTCAACTTAACCCAAATATTATAAATCAATATAATGTATTTCAACGCTTCGCTCGTATCACCGCTCTAATCGCTTATCGCAGCTCCAACATAAACGTACCTACCCTTAGACAAATTGGACCACACAAGCCATCAATAATCTACGCGTGAGTATATTCACGATTGTTTGCTTCATAAGAATTCGCGAGCGTAGAACGCATTCGCGCCGCGAGAGCTTCATAAATACATAATTTGCAGGAAATGAAAACCGCGGCAGAATCGCGGATAAAAACGATAGCTGTAATAACGCGAGTGCAGGCGGGGCGTTCGTTGCTCTGACATAAAAACGAGAATTAGTGAAAATCATTGCCCCCCACCCACGTACTAATGTATCGTTAATAGCCTTTCCCATAATTCCCAGCCGTTCACGGTTCTTATCTCCGTAAATATTTCGACAATTTCCGGCGGCGCACGAGCGCGCCCCGGCGATATTTAACGCGATTCCCGCGGACCGTATTTAAAGGCGTTAACAATAATTAAAAATTATGTTTACTGCCCCGGCTTAGCCGTAAGCTTGTACGCGGACATCGTTGAAAATATTCGAAAAATCGATCGACCAGAAACCACCCTCCGTTTCGGTGTAACTCGATGGCGCTCGAAAAATACTCGTTCCTTCGCTGATCTTCTCCCGAAAAAGGGGGCTGTCAGTTCGCCAACGTGCCTATTTTCGCGACGAAAATATGAGCGCGCGAGAAAGAGCGAGAGAGAGAAGGAGAGACAGATCCACAACGCGGTCTGGCCACCGAGAGAAGCCGATATTGAAACTAATTAATATCATTCTCCCCTCTTTTGCAGTGACATTTATACGCTCGGAACAATGCGAGCGGCGTGTAACTTAATTAAGGCAACGACGCGGACCTGACCGTGGCTTTGCGGCCACCGTTTCCCTATATCCGGTTCGCGCATTATTATCTAGCCGGCTCTCTCCCTCTCGTGCCCTTTCGCAACCCCCCCGTGAAACGCCGCAGCGCCCGCCCTCTGCCAACGGCCCAGGGGGTGGCAGGAACTAGCAGGGGGAGGAACAGGGCGGAATTGTATTTGTTGTTGCGTGGCGGGCGCGTACGTTTAACTGCGCGCTCTGTCTTCCGTTAAATCTGGTTCCGGCGAGCCGAGAGAATGGCCGAATATTCATAGGTAACCCGCCGCTCAAGGCTCGCCAGAAGGAAATTAACTTTTCGATGGCGCGGAATCTAATTCCGCGTTATCGGGACCGGCCGATAATTCACCGAGAACGACCTCTTCGGGAGATTGCCGGAGGAAACGCGTTCCCATTTTGTCGCGGGAAACACCGTGATGCATGCGGACCCCGGGAGCACCGCGGAGGTACGCGTGGTTTAATCAAAAGAAAACTGGTGAAACGTGGCTTGCAACTACCCGTTGACAGTGGCAGGTGATCTGCTGTGAGATAATCCAGGCGTTCATGACCGCGAGTGTCGTTAGAAGATAGAAAACGCTAAGTTCGTTCGAGGATCCAGTAGGTTCCTATGTCTGATGAGGTACTTAGACTCGACTGAACGCGATTAATTATGCGCAGGAGCATCGTGTTTGCCCTGATCCTCTGGTAACCAGGGTACGTAGACTACGGATGGGGGAAGTGTTTGCCATTCCGTATCGATGAACGATCCGAGAATCCTCAGCGGTAGCCAGTTCCAAGTAGCAACCGTATCTCACGGGAACGGTCAATTATACGCTATCCGCGACACGGCGAATCGTATAGCCGGATAAATCAGCGGGCAGAGGTTCGCGATTAAAGCGCGATAATGAGCTGGAAGAATAATCCCTGGCAGGAGCTGAGACGAGTTCATCTAAAAGTCCGATCGGAAAGGAGCCGGCGCGGCGGCACTCCCTGGTGTCCAGGCAGCACACCCGGGTCGTATACAAGCCGGGCTATCATTAGCGACATCGACTCTCAGTGGACAAAAAGCAAAAGCGTTCAGAGCTGCAGGCTGCTACAGGCTAGAGAGCCGAAATCGTGAGACGCGTTTGTCCTGGCTGCGGAAGGCGGGGTACGTTAAAACGTCAGAAGTCTGATAGGTAGCCGGCGCGGCAGTGCGCGTAACTGCCTGATTAAAAGTAACGACTTAAGCGTAAAGGAAATTTATGGCCAATCACGGAGCCACCTACTTTACGTCTTCGAACGTTGCCGCGGGACTCTCGCCGACAGCAACCTTCTTCTTCCTCTTCTTCTTCTTCATCTTCTCTCTCTTTCTCTGCTATCGACTTCGCTCCCCGGCTCCCTCTCCTTCTTTCATCCCGCCCCTGTCATTCAAAAAGGTGTCAACGACAATCGCTTTTACGAGATACTTATTAATTGTTACTGCGCTTTTACGACGGCATAAAAGCGCGGTCTACGACCGTTTGAGTGGGCACGACGCTGTAAGGGGGATTCCCCCGGTGGATTATTGCCTCCGATGAGGCTATACGAGCCGTGTATACCTACACACCGCGCCGCAGACCGTCTCCTTGGCGAATCGAAGACGGGAAAACAATATAATCACCGAGCAGATACATATATTTGTACGGGGGAGCCGAGAACGATGAGGCGGGGAACCAGTTTCGACTTTTGCCACTATCTGCGGGCCTGCTTCTTTGTTTTTCGAGAACGATGGGAGGAAGTTGTTTCCTCGACAAGCCCGATCGACCGTCCAAGGTGGAGATTTTATTTAATCGCATTTGAAACTTTTTTTCTTCGAGTTTTGCCGGCGAATGGCTCTTTAGCAACTGATGGCTCCACCAATTGAGCTGTCCAGGTTAGTTTTTTCTCCCTAAATGTATTATTAGAAAATGATTGTTGACTGAGAGTGAAGAACAGGTTGCCTGGCGATCTTCCTGGTTTCTTTTTCAATGAAAGATCTTGTTGATTTCCACGTGAAGAAATGTATTGAAGAATGCGAGATTCAGGGGCCTGGAGCGAGCACTCGCCTGACTCGCGCATAGGCATGTGGTGCTACATATGCGCCAGGGGCCGATGTACGGCGGCAGGCTTTAATACTTCTCCAACTATCGGTTTACTAAGCAGTTTCTGTAGACTATTACAATTTCTATGCAGGTAAATCAGGGACAGAGGTGTAGAGGAACGACGCATTGGCCTCTTTTCTGCCAAGATATCGTCTACTTCCATCAGAGGTTCACGCAAAGACAATATATTATGTGAAACCTTCGAACAATCCATCCCATGGGCCTCGGCGATCGGTTTATCCATGAGAATAGCTTTCCTTGACTCGATTATTCTTTATTACTTCTGTACAATAAAATTGCTACTGGTATTCGCAAACATTCTTATAGCTTAGTTTAGAGTAGGTTGGAAGACAGTCTTTAGACTGAACCTCGCCTTGCGATAGTCTTGTTCTTCTTTTCTTTTCTCTTGCTGATTTTGTTTGTGCAACAAAGACGCTTAATAATAATTTACTGAAGTGTTAAGAGAAGTGGATATTAGTGACACCTAGCGTATTTAGTCGAAGAGGTCCTCATGACAAAGGAAGTCAGTCAATCCAAGAATCTCGTCACGATAAACGCATTTTGTTTCAAAGTAGTTTACACTTTTATATTTCTTGACTAATATTATAATAAATATATATAATTTCTATCAAGTAGTAAATAAGTCTGTTCAAACTACTTAGTTAACACGAATCCTTGTTGAGCTTTGAACTCAATATTCCTTTCTGTTTCAGGGTTCGCCGAGGACGACCTAGACAATCGAACCGAAATGAGACCAACCGAGAAGGCGACGACGAAGAAACCCCTTTTCCTCCGTTGAAGTTCGAGAGGAAATGTTGACGAAAGGTGGCACGCGCCGAAAGAAGCATAATCCAGCGAAGGAAAACGGTGAATTAAATGTCACGCGGGTTGGAGGGGGTGAAACCAAAGAGTTGTAAGAGTCGGCGGCGGTGGAGGATGATGGCGCAGTCTAGGCTTTAAGCTTTGGATAACGACAACGGAGAGGCGATGGTAATGCCAGTGCGCAAGTAAAAGAGAGTTTTTCTTTTCCTTTGGCTCGTAGCCCCCGCCGCGAGCTTATCTCCCTACTAAATCCAGCAATTTTAATACGCGTTCCTCGGCAATTTCCGTGCTACACGTTCCGCCGTCGACTTAGCACCCCTTCCGAGTCGGATACCGTCGGCTGCTCCCCTTCTCCCCCTCCGCGCCCTCTCCCCGTCCCTTCTTTCTTCCCAACCCTCCCCCCACATCTTTCCCTTCACCCTTCTTTAAATAAACTTTATTTTTACGGTGCTATTTAAAGCAATTTCTGATTTCCCTTAATTCATTACGACGCCGTTCCGCATAGCCCTCTTAATGCGCTTCGGGCATTGCTGGCATTTCTCATTTCCCCTCCGCACCCCTCCTCCACTACCAACGCGATATCCCGCGCGCGATGTTGCGATTCCAGGGTTTCTAAATATTCGATTTTTTTAGGGGGTCCAGATGGCGACACCTCGGCTGGAATGGAGGAGGAGAACAAGCTAAGAAGTTTTTCCTTGGACGACTATTTAATTCGAATTCGCGAAAGAAGGCCGCTCGATCATTCTACATTCGAATTCCACGGATACAGTTTCATTGCCACACTTTAATTTCAGGATAAAGGTTCTGATTGCCACTCGGGGTGCAGCAGAGCACTCGAGAAAGCCACGATACGTTAAAAAGAGTAGACTGTTAACGGGGTATAGCTACAGGAATTTTTATCGCGGCTGCGGATGGAACGGTCGTTAGGAGTATCGCAATAATCGGTCATAAAGACGTGGGTTAATAAACCGATCGACGACGACTGGTGGCGGGCACCGTTGGAACTTTCTTCCCGGGAAATTGAGTCGGATTTGAGTTATGGAATGAGGTTCGTCCCTCGCGCCGGAATCGCCCTGGTCTAGCGGCAACCCCCGCCGTGTCTATTTCGACCCTCCTCCACGCGCGGCAACACATCTATCGCCATTACCCGCGGAACGGGGGGGAGAAAACTTGTAAATAAAAAGGAGTAACGATGACGTAACCGTCGTCGTATCGCGGTTGGCGGGCTCGCCGCCCGCCCTCTCTATCGATCTGCACGAAGAGTAGGGCGTCGATAACAATCGATTATTGTTTCAGGAGTTGCTGGTAATGGCCCCGATGTCTTTATTTTTCCGCCGCCGTTGCCTGCCTCCGAGAATTACCTTCGCATTGCCGGGCGAAACGATCAGGGAGTCTCTCTCTCCCTACCCGCCGCGATGTATGCTTCCGCGGGCAATTATTGCGGCGAAGAAGAGGCATCTTCGTTTCCAAGGGTGAGATGGAGACGAGGATAGCTCTCGGTGTTAATAAAATTACTGGGGCCAGAGGTTGGGGCGCAAGCGGGAGCAGATTCCCACGTTAGATCCGGCCACCCCGCTCGCGGGAATTCGTATCAGTTCGGATGATTATACATTCATACCCTCTCGAAGAGGCTAAGCGGAGAGGCGAGTTTCTACTTTGCAATAAATTCGGGCTTGCGAGGCAATTACTCCGGCCGGCCGTAACGGGCGATAGTCTAAGATTAAAGGAGAGAGGTGAAGGGTGGGGGGACAGCCTCCCCGTGCGCCATAAAGGTGGGACAGGGTGACACGCCGTTGGCCGCGCAGGTAGGCAACACGATAAATATGATTTTTGTGTGAAACCGTCTGGAAGATGCGGGATTTGATCACCAGGGGTGGTCCCTGCGCCCGTACGTCACGCGGCACGATCCTCCCCTCCCCGTCCCCTCGGCTCCTTTCCCCATCCTGGTGCCGGGGAGATCATCGAGGGCCCGTGCACAAGCAAAGAAATTCAAGGTTCCGTGATGTCGTTCGTCACTTTGTCTCGGAAGGGGACCAAGGGCTCCCTTTCTCCTCTGCTCCTTCTTTGTCCATCTCCTTCCCCCCTTTGTCTACCCTGGACCGGAGAAGGACTCTGACGCATCTTAATCTAGATATACCCAGCCTCTGACCTCCGTGCCTTCTCTCGGCTAACAACTAATCCTATCTTCCACCCGAACCCTCCCTCAGCCCCGCTCTGCCCTGCCTCCTCAGGCGTTCTCCCCATCTCGCCCCTTATGTATACGACAGACACCAGGCCCGACAGGTTCGTACGAACACGGTCGTTGTTTCGCCGTTTCCAGTCGAATCCTTTTCCCTCCTCACGGCCGGGGATGTCGCCGCTCTATTTATGGCCGACAGGCGAGCGGACAAGGATCGCTGGGAAGTACCATGCTGGTAATCTTGCTGGCTATCGTTAATAGAGCCGTTTATTCGGCTAGCCGTGCTGCGGATAGGTATAACCAGTCGTCCAGCTAGTTCGATTTTCGGCTGGTACCCTGCAGGGGATGGGTAACTATCAAGAAATGGCGCGAAGTAGTACTGAACTTATAGTGCGCTAGGTAGGAATAGTGTACAGAGGTAGGGTCCCTTGAGGAATACTGTTTAGAGTAGCTACCCTAGCGAGGGCGTAAAATTGACTATCGCTGAAGTTACGTTTGTTTTGACGGTCCGGGATCGGCGTGCAATCTTGCCGCGAAAGTGGATCCTCCTTCCTCCGGTATCTACGCTCGCGCTAGATCGCGGATTCAGCTACTATTGGATTTTACGGGCCGATAGCGGGAGACACGCGAGAAAAGTATGAAAGCGTAAGTTACGCGCGGCTGTTACGAGGCGATCCGCGTCGAGCTGTATTTATCGGGAACCCCGCGGGGAGGCTCTAATAGAGCGATAAATACGAATCCTCGCGGACTGATAATGGCGCCCGTATGTCCGCTCTGCTTTAGTTCCTTCGAACCGGCGTAGGGAGAAAGGGACGGGAGATAATTAAGATGCAGTTAGAGCGAGCGGGGCAGTGCGGGCGCGGTTCTAGATAGTTTTCACGGGAAACGCGGGAGCAGCGGTCGCCGTGGTATAAAATTTTTAAACGAGGTCCAGGAGAGCCACTCTTCGGGAACTTTGTGTCATCTATTGTTCCTCCCGACGTTGCTACGACGATGCCCGCGCCGAGATTCGCGGAGATTTACGAAGCAAGTATAAACATTGAGAAGATTACGGCGGGAGCTCATTTTAAGTTCTAACGAGCTCCCCTCGGCTCGGTGTCGGCGGCATTATCAAATAATTGAGAGATGTAACTCAGCGCTATCTACGCCGCTCCCTCGTACCCTCATGCCCCCTACTCTTGTCACTCTTTCCCTCCGCAAAAAGCCCACCCAACTATTTAGATCGATTCTCTCTCTTCAGTTAACGCGCGGACCTGGTCCACGATAACTCCCTATCTCCCGACACTCCAGGCTCAGGCGACATCTTTTAATTCCACCAAGATGTTTCAATCTCAGGTGGAAGCCTGATTTGCATGGGGAGCTGCGCAAAACTCTGCCCCTGATAACCGAACCACCCCCTCGAATTAAGTCAGATGCTCGATGTCCTCGTCGAACGTTGAAGAAAAGTCTGTATTTAGGGGTGGCTAGTGGATACATCAGAGGGATGATGGGTGTTTTCTGAGAAGAGACCAAAGGAATATTGAGAGTCATAATCCCCTTTTGTTCCTCAGCCATGAGGAGGCCGTTGTTGGTGGATCCAAAAGATTTTTATTACACGCCAACTACCCAAGTGAAACGGGGGGAGGGTGTGGAGTAAAGGGGAAAGGGGAGACGGTGCCCCGTTGAACTCTCTTGTGTAACGAAGATGCGCCGGATCCTCGTGTGGTGCTTCAGCGAAATATAAACAAGATCCGCGCAGCTTAATGCGTCCCGTACGTCACGTGGAAAGATTAAACAGTTAATAAGAATAAGAGTCTCCGGAGCGTGTTCTCCCCCTTTATTCCTCGAACGGGGTTTCTTTCGCAGGTCGCCGCCACGGCCGACGGAAGTGCAAGAGAGAGGCGAGCGAGTAGGTGGAAGGTGGCCAGGGGGGGAGACACTTGCACGGGTGGTTGGAGGGAAATGGCGGCCATCTTTCCCACGGGCTCTTCTCGAGAACCAATCGCCTTTCTCCGACGAGCATTAAGGCGGCAACTCCGGCTGAAGAATTGCCTCTGCCACGTTAGACACATTTTTCTCGCTTTTCCTTTATTCTCTTCTCCGGCTCCAGGAGTCCCGGGACTCTCTCCTCTCTCTCCGCCCCGGTGAAAGCCGCTGGCCCTCCGTCTCGCTCCCCCTTTCTCCTCCTGCACCATCTCCGGCGCGTCGTCGTTTCGCATCTCTTATTTTCTTTGTTCAGCCAGTCCAAACCCCCGCTGCATCCCCCGTACCTGCTCCGCCACCTCCTCCTCCTCCTCCACCTCCTCCTCCTCTTCTTCTTCTTCTGCTGCCGGTGCTGCTTTCTTCCTTTTTTTCTTCCCCGTTATGTATAGCTATAGCGCAGAGGGGTATAATAGTGTTCATCCCTGAAGTGAGCTCCATCGAGCGGCAGGTGGCTGACCTTAATAACGCGCCACGCAACCGTTCCGACGCGGACGGGCTCCCTCTATCCTCGGGGGCAAAAGGAGAATCGCCCCGTGTGTGTCATCCGTGAGGCGCGTCAGATCTAAGATTTACGCGCTGACACGGAATCCTGGATACCTATGCTGGCTGGGAGAAAGCCGATTGGACCTGGGGACGAGGGGCGGCAGGTCCAGAACTTTCAAACTTCCCCGCTGTCACCCGTGTGGGAAAGTTCCGGACAATCGATGACTCGAGTAGCCTTTTCTACCGCGTCTAATAAACAGCTATTAGACCATGGCGACCGAGGAAGTCGAACAAGGTGTATGAAAATCTCCGCAGAACCTCCGTTTGTCAGGACAGCCCCGATCAGTTGGCGCTACCGTGTCATTCCTCGGTGTATTACTTTATTGTGTGTGTTCCAGGGGGAAGTGCAGCCTGTCCCGAAGGTTGCCTGTGACCCGAGCGGTCGTTTGGTCGAGTGGCTTTAGTACGTGGCGATGGAAACAGTCATTGAAGGGAATCACGATACCCTTGTCCTCTTAAGCGAGATCGTAAAATGGAATCTTGTACCTCACACGTTGGCCATCAGAGGAGAATGTATTAATCCCCTGTACGCGCGCGCCTTATTTACCGATGACACGATAACTGCCGTTTTCAATTGCGCACCACTTAACTTGCGTGCGATTTACGGCCTCTGGAATTACTTGCGCAATGCTGGCCGTAACGATTTGGTCATCGCCACGCGTGTCTTTATTATTATGAATATTTTTATCAAGTGCTATCGGGACTCTGATCTGTTAAGATACGCTCCGGGATAAATGTATTTTTATATAAAAAAATCAGCACCGGAAAATGTAACAACGAACCGTTTAACGCGCATGCAAACGATCGGGCGCGGAAAATGTTTTTGTTCACTGGAACAGTGTGTCGGCTGGCATACGTATCGCTGTAGTGCCGATGCGATGATATTCCCGATACACACGGCGATTTTATTCGTTTTATGACTCCTTTCGCTGCCACTGTAGGACATTTCCAATTCATGAACGAGCCCGTCGAACCAGTAACGAGTACCGCGCCACGGTAGATAGTAGAGCGGCGTTAGTTTCGGTGAGAAAATACGCGATTGTATGTTTATTAATAAAATCTCCTTTCCTGGGGGAAGAGCGTACGGAGCAACAAATATTTGCATAATTAACATAGCTGTAACTAACTGGGTTCCAGCGACGGATTTAAGAAAAATGTTCGCCGGGTGGCGGTGAGGTCCACTTTTTCGGAAAAGTGAAGAGGTAGTTTACTAAAGCGGAGTAAATGTAATAGTACAGAAAAAAATAGATAGTGTTTGATTAAAATCAGAATTTTTTGAAGATGCGGCCGTAGGGAGGCCTTCAGCGTAGCGGCCCAGGTGGATAAACCCGCCACTGTTGGATTCCTTTATTCGCATTCGTGTCTCCTTGTATTGATTCAATAAAAAAATATGAAACCACGTATAAAATTTTCTGTCCCTAGCAACAAGCATCATTTCCTCTTCCAATACCACAAAGTTATTCAGTCAGGGAATCCCAAGAAGGCCTACCACGATTGTGGAACCTAGACCCCAAAAGCGTAACGAGTGGCATAAACGGTGAATCAATCGATATTGCCCGTATTGTGACGCGGTTGGACATAACGAGCGACGATTATTGGAAGGTGAATGAGTAAATGTCAATCCCTCTTCCGATATGGGTCTCAGTCAAAGCTGAGCGGTCGTTGAGACGGGACGGAGGGCTGAGAGGCATGGGGAGCTCCTTTTCTTGACTTTATGGCGGGAGAGTTGGCCGTGCTGTACCGGCAGCTCTCCGGCAAAGTCGTCAAAGACTTTTACGAGCGGGTAAACGGGATTTAAAGTGACGATGATGCAACCTCAAGGTGCTCACTTTATTCTTGACGGCCTCATAAATGTAACTGATGACATTGCCAGATACGTTTGACTCGTCTCGCCTGTTCAGCGCCGCCACCCATAGAAACACACCGTGGATTTTGTGTTGATGAGAACGGCACGAGACCCCACTTACGTTGCCGCTCGTAAAAATCAGAGGGCCCATTGCACTGGATTAACTTTCCGCGCCTTTCCACGCCCGTCCCGCTTCCCGGTTTAACTTTCCCCGTTCCCGCCTCCTGTTATGAAATTTTTTATTCCCACCTCTGCCACCGAAATTGCACTATCGGAACGTTCCTGTACGTCGTAACGAATCCGGGGACTCGTTACTTTTTCCCTTAATACGGATCGAATATATTGAATTATTTTTTCTAGACGATAAAACGGTAACTATTAAATTCTGTAAGTTACAATTCAGGGGATGCCCGTGACATAAATTTCGATCGAATATCGGTTAGGACGCAGTGTTACCAGAATTCTAAACAGCGCAAATTAAAAATCACTATGTACTGCAGCCTACAGTGGCGCCACCTCACAAAAGAAATCCAAAGCAGGTCGGAGTGTGTTGAGAAACCAATCGACGGATAGTAAGCATCGAGATGGTAACAACTCACTCGCGCATATTTCTGGAAAAATATCACAGCATGTAATTTAATATAAATTTAAAGACTGAATAAGAAATTAAAAGTCCAAAACAGTACAAATTACTTTTCATTCTTTACGCCAATTAAACGCGACATTTATACACCCTAAAATCTCCTACAACCATTCAACCAAACAACTACAGACCATAAACATTAATTAAGAAAATTGACACAAAGTACAAGCTTAATTATTATCCTGGTTCGTTATCGATTCTCTGGCTCGGTCGTGCGCGTTCAAATAAACATACAAAAGAGGCAATCGCGAGAAATAACATAAAACATCGTAAGAGAGGCATAAGCGCAATCGTAAAACGCGGGTAATACCAGTGAACGGGATCGGAGCGCCGCCAGCACCATCTACGATCGCTCGTCGTTAACACGGAACAAAAGCCAGCGCGGTCGAGCACTACAGAAAGCTGCGCGCGTGGAGACAGTATTTCGGTAACGCGACGACAGATGGCCCGATGCTCCTCGTCGCGTAGTTCCCCGTGAAGCGTTGCGAATTCTTTGCCGGCTGATTTACGATCGAATTAAAACTGACAATTATTGTTATTGTACCGTCATATAAGGAGGTAACAGATAATAAATTCGACCGTAAAACGTTAAACTAGTGTGGCTGCGTTTTGTAAGGCTGGTTTAGTGCTGAGTCGCGTGCAACAGCGCTCGTTAAAACAGCCGTAAACCGACGTAACCGCCAGCGGTGTAGCTTGGCCCACGACCACTGATGTCTCCCGATCTTATGTCCCTGTCAGGAATTTTCCTTTCAAAATCACCATCTTCCCGCTATTGTCTATCTTTGTGTTACAACTCCGACTGCCGCTATATTTATTTACCGCGAACATTATACTGAATTTAAAGTAATAATTTTTTTCTGATTACGAGACAGGTCTATAAATTCTTTGCAATATATGGACTTGTTTGTCGCGGAATGTATTTAATAAGGGGATGGTGTCACGACGGTTTGCGCCGAGTTTTAAATCAGGTGCTTAAGTGGTAACAAAATTTTGACGGTCCAACATTTGGAGAAATGCATAATCGAAGTTCTAGGGATGTATGGGTAGTTGTCAGCAGTGATTCCACTCTGTAAATTGTGATACAAATTTCCTTAGGAGCTACAGCAGTCTTTTTTTTCTGGATCGATTCACGAGTTTTAGAATATTACTTGAATTCGTTTGTTTAATTTGGTATTATATGCTTTGGATGTTAAATCTCATCGCGTGGCAGTTACGCTCTGCGGACATTACAGGAAGTTTAGTACTTTACTTTACCGTTTAAGTGGGTGACGTCAAGCTAGTTTAAGCGTCGCCCGTAAGAGCGGCTTAGTTACTGATTCCTTAACGATCCTTGGGGTCTTTTTAGGGTAGTTATAAAACGTACCAACGTATAGATATGTGAACTGATAAAATGTACAATATTGACTTTGATATGTCGGTAAAATATTAATGCAATTTACTGCAGCTTTTCATTTACTAAACATTTTGATGCATTTTTAATGTATTTTTGCAGCCTCTAATTCATTCCAATTCATTTGTTCACCCCTTTAAGGAGAAATTCTATACTACAGATTGGGATATAATTTATTATCTATAGAAATACTGACCATGTAGTCGTGTTTACGTTGTCAGAGGTTCTCACAGTCAAATTAATTTTAAGTGAATGGAATTAAAACTACTGGTACGTGAAAAATAATTGGCTTCTTAGAAAAGGAAAAAAGATCAATTTGATCTCAGTGGAGTATCGAAAAAAAATTCGATTAACGTAACAATGCAAGCTCAATGAATTCCCCAAGGTCCATTTATCTGCAAATTTAATGATACATCCACCCCATCCCCATTAAAACTGCTTCTACGGGGTATGCAGGCGAAGGTAAAGCCTTCGGCAGTTGCTGAAAAATTATCTGCACCCAGTCTGAGCACGGGTCGGAAGGGAGCAACAGCCATCCCCCGCTAACGACTTCCGAAAAAGCAGCGGAAAGAGCGCGGTGCGTTGACGTCGGTTCGATTGGCCAAATATAGATTTACCGCCGGGAGCAAATGCGCGGCTGAAAGTGGTCGCGGGGCTCGTCCCTTCCCGCCGTTCCGCGATTCCCCACGAAAATTAATCTCGATTTACGCGACACGATCGTCACGATTCCGTCGGCCGCGAAGGAGAAAAAATCCATATTTAAACCGTCGCCTGATTCGCGTTGTACCGCGTGCCCGACCAATCGTGACAGCGTAATGGCCACCGGTCGGGTGGCGTAGTTGCCGGCGCCGCCACTAGATGCCGCGGCGGTCGACGGTCGTAAATCCTCGGCAGACTCCCGCCCATCGCACGATGGTAGGCGGTGCCACGGGGCTCCGTGACGTCACCAGTATCGTCCCCCCACCAGTTCCCTCTGGTGGCTCGCCCCACTACTACTCCACGGTAGCGGTGTTCGGGGGGCCACCACTTCTCTATCGCTTCCACCACCCCGCTACGCCATTCCCCCCACCGCAGCGCCGGGGCAGCGGTGCTCACGACGGTGTCTCCCCCACCCGCCGCGCTGCCGCGGTTCTCCGCCGCGCGTACAGCTCCGCCGTGACTCGGGTGGGCCCAGCACCCTCGGTCATCTTCATAAATGCGAGTCAGCCGTTTGAAATGGTATTGAGGCTAATTCGAGCGGCGCTCATGCGATACAGTGTTTGTTTACTGCTCGCTAAAGCGGCCCAGATTAAATATAAAACAGTTGACAGAGCGTAGACGTCGGGCTAGACGGAGTGGCGGCGCTAGCCGTGAGCCGCGTGTCCGACGGCCGCCTTCTTTCCTCTGGCTTCCTCGAAAACCAGCCGCCGAGCCTCCTTCGCTGCTTAATTCTCCTTCGAACACCGAGACCCTCCTCCAACCGGGACATCGCGCGTTCCACGTTCCTCTACCCACTCTAAATAAACAGGTCCACTCAACCGCTCAGTGGACCACTCGCTCGCAAAATGCTACTCAACATTTTGCGCGTATTAAATTGCTCCTGCCGGGGGCCTCGCCGGACGCGATGACAACAGGACAAATGCGCCCTGCGTGTAGTCGCGTGACGCGATATTACCCCGGCCAAATTGTGTGTTATAGAAGCAGCGGGGCTGGATCCGTCTCCGGGGAAATGTAGACCTTTAGTCTGCACCGGCGGTTGGATTGCGTCTGTGGAGACGGTACGCCACTAAAAAGATCAATACGCCATCGCGCTGCTCGCCCGTTCATCGGAATCCAGATGCCGCGGCCGCGCGAACTCGCGATCTTCCCCAGGCCAACAGCACCTACCTCGATACTCTCAGGTTCATTAGATAAGCCAGCCCTTCTTCAAAAATAATTATAATTAAGGCGCAGGGGTGCCATTTTTCGCAAGTAGAGTAGACTGAGGCGAGTCGGATCAAAATAACAATCCACCGCAATAGTTCATTAATTCTTTACATGCATCAACGAATTCCAGTTAACAAATATTATGACAGACAGTAGCAGAAGGGATGCTACTTATGGTAGCACAATTAATTCAAGCTTCATCCCTGAGAGCCCCTCGGAATAAATATTGAAATCGTCCTGGCGATGAGAAAAGTAAGCAAGTATCTTGAGAAATTGTCAGCGGTGGCAACTAGTGCCAAAACCGCGCGGACAGAGACGTCGTTGTCTGCGAGACGCTCCGAGGGGCTGGAAAACAGAGAGATAAGTTGGATGCTGCAAAACATTTCCAGCTACTCCCTCCCCCGTCGGGGTGGGTAGTTCGTGGTGGTTCAGATCGCCATGGAATCCCGAACGATCGGGATCGCGGCGGCACTTTTCCATTGTTCCAGAAATATTTGTGTGTTTACTACGAAAGTGATGCTCTTTCCTTGACTCCCGCCCCTTATCTCCGCGGTATGACCGAACTTACCCCGGCGTGTTATTACGCCCCGCCGCAGATAGAAATCTGCCCCCGCTGGAATCTATGTAAATTATCTTTCCACCTAACTCCGGGCCCCGCGCCCCTCTGTTCCGCGCAATCTGTCCATCTGACCAATTTCGAATCAAACTCGAGGTCCTAAAATCCCCCTAAAATTACGCTAAACGGGGAACACCGCGTTGTAGGCTCCGGTCACGGAAAACTGTGAGAAAGGAGCGCGGAGAGCTTTGAAGCCTACCCCACTCAGCCTGGCACTGCCACGTTCCCCGGGCTCAGCGTCGTCCAAAAACCGTAGACGATCGCTACGCTAGCGGTCAGGCGTGCTGGCGGTTTGTAAATCTGGCCTGCGTGTGTATGCGGTGTTAACGTTAACACAGTCGGCCGGGGTGCGTGCTGGTACGACGTCGATGTGACCGTTTTAACGCGTGTAACACCATACAATGGCCGTAAATGGTATCAACAAGTGGATGCTTAAGTGCCATTACGAAACGTTGATTATGGGTGTATAAACCGTATTACGTATTATTCACTGGTGCGTTAAGATACCGCGCGTGTCTTCGCGCGATCGTTCCCAGCGTTTGTTTTATAATCGAATAAATATGATGAGGCCGGCTAGATAGGGACGAGCTTTACGGGGGCACGGACCATGTAGCGGAAACTTTCGCGTATAATTGTGAGAGCCAGATACGCGGGGAATAAAGATCCGCGAATGATTAAGTTTAATCGACTGGAGAACGTGCATTGTCATTGATCACACTGATTACTCGTCCACCCGATTTATCGTTCCATGAAGCTTATAACAGACTGCTTTTACAGTTGCCGGGTAATCTTTTATTGATGAAGTAAAGAAACGTAGCTGAAGGGAGATGAAAATTGATAATCGAGTTGAGAGTAGTGGTGGAGAACTATCGATGGTACTTACGATAGTTATCGATGGTTCTCAGTATCGAAAACTATAGATGACTTGTTTTCACTATCGATAATTATCGGTATTGAGAATCGTAGGTTAGTCAATTGAAAAATAATAATAGCTGAAATTCAGAATCACAAATTTAATTTGTAATATTATTAATCGTAGGTTAGTCAATTGAAAAGTAATAACAGCTGAAATTCAGAATCCCAAATTTAATTTCTAATATTATTAATCGTAGGTTAGTCAATTGAAAAGTAATAACAGCTGAAATTCAGAATCCCAAATTTAATTTGTAATATTATTAATCGTAGGTTCGTCAATTCAAAAATAATAACAGCTGAAATTCAGAATCCCAAATTTAATTTGTAATATTATTAATCGTAGGTTAGTCAATTGAAAAATAATAACAGCTGAAATTCAGAATCCCAAATTTAATTTTTAATATTATTAATCGTAGGTTAGTCAATTGAAAAATAATAACAGCTGAAATTCAGAATCCCAAATTTAATTTGTAATATTATTAATCGTAGGTTAGTCAATTGAAAAGTAATAACAGCTGAAATTCAGAATCCCAAATTTAATTTGTAATATTATTAATCGTAGGTTCGTCAATTCAAAAATAATAACAGCTGAAATTCAGAATCCCAAATTTAATTTGTAATATTATTAATCGTAGGTTCGTCAATTCAAAAATAATAACAGCTGAACTTCAGAATCCCAAATTTAATTTCTAATATTATTAATCGTAGGTTAGTCAATTCAAAAATAATAACAGCTGAAATTCAGAATCCAAAATTTAATTTGTAATATTATTAATCATAGGTTCGTCAACTCAAAAATAATAACAGCTGAAATTCAGAATCCCAAATTTAATTTCTAATATTATTAATCGTAGGTTCGTCAATTCAAAAATAATAACAGCTGAAATTCGGAATCTCAAATTTAATTTCTAATATTATTACAAATTTCGATTGTGAGAACCATCGATAACTATCGTAACTACCATCGATAGTTCTCCACCACTATTTAGTTGAGAGTACATTGGCCAAGACTCTGCAAAACGCTGAGAGTTCTGAAGCCTCGGAAGTTTCGTCTGAGACACAGTTACACGACGAACAAGATAAAATCAGGAAGATAGGTTAATCATGTTCATTAATCTCTCGACAAATGAACGCTGACAAATGAAAGGTAAACGCGGTACAGTTCTTCGATTAATCTTCATTTCTATTAGCGCGTCAGTCGACGGTCCATGCGCGCCGGTATCGGCCAATGAAGAAATCACTTTGAGCGATATTTTACGTCGGCCGATTGAATTAAACACTTCCTCGGGAATAAAATTAATAACAGGTCGACAGGGGGAGAACGATGGAGCACGATTTGATTAGGTCGCGCGAAACTTCGAGCCGTCCGCGTCTCTCGTCCTCTCGGATCGACTAAAACCTCCACTTCGCTCGCGTAAAAGCCTCCTGGCCATCGGCCGGCGAGTAGCTGAATTCTGTCAGCTTTCGAAATTAACTTTTAAATACGGCCGGCGACGCGGAGGCTCGCGAATTAATCGTGATCGACGCTGCCGCGCTTGATTCACCGTTGTTTATGGATCTGGAATCGACCGTTTATTGCCGCCGTTAAATATTTATGTTCCGTGAAAGGATGGCGCGCGATTATAAAGCGTAAACCCGCACCGTGGCCCGGCTAATCGCCGTCTCGCATTATACAAAACGATTATTATGCCATTTGGGCCCCGATCGGTTGTCGCGCGTCGTTTCCCTCTCGCGCGGGAAGAAACCTCGCCCGAACACCGCGCACCGTGCCCCAACCTTTCATTCTACCATTGCCTCCCGTTCGATTTCGCAACTCGGAACGGCAGTTTCGTTAATTATCCGATTGCACGGCCGAGGCTTAATCGATCGAGAAACGCGAATGATCTTTCGGCCGCGATCGCCGACTTTCTACTTTTGGTAAGCCGCTGGTTCACGCATGAGTAATGCTTGAAAAATTCATGCCAACGGAATCGAGGAATCCATGTCGAAGCGGCACTTGAAAACCGATATCTCGGGAATTTCAGATAGAAACGAAATCTCGTTCGAGCGAGGTGGATACTAACGCGCTCAGTGTTACTCGAAATCCAAGATTCTTGATGCAACTTCGGCCACGGATGAAGAAGTTACGAGGCAATTAAGAAGGAAGAAAGATTCGCTGCCTGAAGCAATGGTTACCCAGCTCGATGACTACCCGCGCGCAAAGTTCGTACGGCGGGAATTCCTGGACCGGTGGAACTATGCGAGTCGACGGACACGGGGCAACGTTTATTTCCCTTTGCTACGTGACATTGTTTAGATACCCAAACGGTGCATAATCGAGCTTCCAGCTGACTCTATACGAACAGCGACGATTATCGTCGCGCCCCGAGTATTCGCCACTTGAGAACTACCGAACGCAACCATCCGGCGACAATGTAAACGGGTCGATGTGCTTCCCCGGCCGAGTGGCGGAGAGGAGAGAAAAAGAAACGGGGCAGGGTCGTTGCAGCGTGTCATCCGCACGGGGAAATATTTATAAGGGACGGACGGGATTTACATGGGGCACGGACATTCTGGCCGCGAATGGCGGCGGTGTCGAAACCGTGTCTCCCCCCCTGTAATCTGGGGCCGCCTGCAATTTACCCGACCAGGCCCGGCCAATTATGTGGCGAACGACGAAGAATTTGCGACTCTGCGCGGGGGACACGATCGCGCTCAGAAGTTTGTAGTCGCGTGTGCTCGCGGAACGGCCTCGTTAAGGACAATCTAGGCCTCCTATCTGGTATCGGGCCAGCCGAACTCCGGAGGCCAAAAGAAAATTACGCACGCAGCCGGTGAAAAAGGGAGGAGTGAGAGAAAAAACAGCGGGGAGGGTGTAACGAGCAGCTACGTGTCCGCGTAAATTGTTAGCTATGACGAGGGAGGGACAGCCCCCCTAGCTGGTCCTCGCTCGATACACCATCGCACCCCTTTTTCCACCGTGGCGGGCCTGCGAAATGTCAAAAACCGAGTGCCGAGGGAAGCCCCGACGAATTTCACCCGCTCGTCGACGTCCGAACGTCGCTCCAAGTGCCGCTGAAGATTTACTAGGCGACACGCTGGTCCGGGCGCGGAACGCTACGCAGGCAACTACTCCGCTGGTGAATGGATTGGGCTGTGATAAATATGGGCGACTGTTGACGTTCAAGGGGAAGACGAACCTGACGCTGAGGACTTTGAACTGGGACGTTGAGGAGTAGCACTCTTCGACAGCTAAGGTCGGGGCCAGATATATTGGCCGGTGAATTCGTTTTCGCAGCTAACGCACACCTATTCTGATGTACACTAAGGGCCAAAATCGGCTTCCCTTCGGAAATTTGGCAACGTTGCATGTCACTAGAATTACTGAATTATGCCTAGTGACATGCAACGTTGCCAAATTTCCGAAGGGAAGCCGATTTTGGCCCTTAGTGTATGTATTTCTACGCTAAGAGCTCGGTTTGGCCTACGCGTCAAGAGCTTGGCGCTATCCCCTCCACTTCTGGCGCACTCCTTTTCTGGCAAGGCGAGAGCGAGTCAGAAAACGTTGAGAATAGAAGAATGATGTAGGTATGTATTTCTACGCTAAGAACTCGGTTTGGCCTACGCGGCAAGAGCTTAGCACTTCTGGCGCACTCTTTTTCTGGCAAGGCCAGAGCGAGTCAGAAAACGTTGAGAATAGAAGAATGATGTAGGTATGTATTTCTACGCTAAGAACTCGGTTTGACCTACACGTCAAGAGCTTAGCACTTCTGGCGCACTCCTTTTCTGGCAAGGTGTAGAGCGAGTGAGAAAACGTTGAGAATAGAAGAATAATGTAGGTATGTATTTCTACGCTAAGAACTCGGTTTGACCTACACGTCAAGAGCTTAGCACTTCTCGCGCACTCCTTTTCTGGCAAGGTGAGAGCGAGTCAGAAAACGTTGAAAATAGAAGAATACTCCTCACGAAACTCACCGGCCAATATATCTGGCCCCGACCTTAGTTGGAAGAGGGAATGCTTGTTGTGGGGAAGTGACGAGGTGAGATGAAGTCTGATCTGGAGCAGAAGAATATGTGGGGCATGCTCTGAATGCTGGAGTAGCTCGTTGCGTAAATACGAAACGCGAAATCGGTAGGAAAGGCAGTAAACGGTAAATCCAGCTTATCGTTTGTAGAGAAGGTGAGGTTTTTGTCGGGTTACATGCTTGGAGACCTGCGATGGATTCGAGATAAAGTGCAATGAGATGCGGCGATTCGAGGGAATTATGCTTAAGGGACGATGATTTTAATCTCGTCCCCACGGGCCTCGGTTTAATGGCCGAATATACAAGTATTTGTAATTTATGTGGACTGATGTGATTTATGGTTGAGTTAGGATTGCGTGAGGGAAGAGGAACATTGGAGAAGAGGGGAGCATCCTTCGTTGTTAGCCAGCGACGGCAGCCATAACGGGGGTGAAATCGATATTTCGCCGTTCCGTTATTTAAAGTGTGAAGTAGATAGGGCTTTGTTCGCTACGGGGATTGGGAATGTGGAATCGTGTATCTTCGACTTGTAAATATGCTCAGATGTAGGCACCCATCTGCTTGAGGGGTCAAGAAAACGGGGTTGGAAAGAATTCCGCGCGGGGAGTATTTGGGGCAGTAAAATTATTGTAATGCGCCTGTGATCGAACTCTAAAATACCCTTTCTTGGAAAAGAAGATCAATGTACCTAACCACAACTGAAGTACCTAATTTAAGAGCTTTGTACAAAGATAAGAAAAGAAAACTGGATTTTATCCTTTAAATAAATTTTTATAATCACCTAAGTAATGAATTTCACTGAATTTGTGTTAAAAATATTTTTATACTATTTAAGTGTATCGATAGTGGCATCTATAAGTACCTAATCCATGCCACTACGGATTTTCGGTTGCTGCGAGTGAGTGTGTGTGTCGCGAAATGGGAGAATCGAGGTAATTGGCAAATACTTCAGAAAAAACCTTATTTTTCACTTTCAGAAAAACATGAAAAATAAGGTTTTTCTTTTTCTGCAAGTGAAAAATAAGGTTTTTGTTTTTCTGAAAGTGAGAAATAAGGTTTTTCTTTTTCTGAAAGTGAAAAATAAGGTTTTTAGAAGTGACGATCTTTTGAACAGAGTGCAGTTAGAGTGCAGTTCTCTAACTGCACTTTGTTCAAAAGATCGTCACTTCCAAAAACCTTATTTTTCATATTTTTCTAAAAGTGGTCGACTACTGGTGACTTTACCCTAGGTACCTAAATGGCAGAGTCGTAAGCGAGAGTCCGCTTAGTGTATTGGTAGGTACGTTCTGTAATTATGAACTACCAACACTTAAGTACGCATAGTCTCCACAAGGCGCGAGACGTTATAAGCCCTGTACTTATGATAATTAAAGTTGAACAAAAGGACGAAAGAGTGCTACACCATCCAGGGTACCAGACAATTACCTAATTGACCAATCAAGTTTTCCGTAGGTACGTATAGGTGTTCCCCTAATTATTCTACTCGACGCAATTTCCCTTCGAATCACAAGTAATTGAGTCACATCAGATCGCGTGTTTCTATACACTTTCACATAAATCCCACAGACACCATCACCCGTCGAGCACTTTTACGCGACCGTGCGCGCAATGTTGCATAAAAATCCGTGACGCAGGCGAGCCGAGAGACGCAGATGGAAATCGTTTAGAAAGCACGAGAACTCCTCCAAACGATTAACCCGAGACTGACAGGAGAAACTTTTTCGCCATCAGATATCCTTAGTTGACGGAGGGAAAGGCTTCCCTCCGCCATTGGCCAAAAAATATTCCCCTTGTAAAAGGCCGAGGCCCCAGCCGCGGGGAAAGGGAAAGTCCGTCCGAGATCAAAGGGCCTTTCTTCAACCCTGTCTTTTTAAAAACGTGAAATTTTTATGACCGCACTTTCGCACCGCAGTCGACGAGCCCCGTCACAGTAACTTTCTTCTCGAGGCCGTCCGCCGTGGGGAACGATTCAAATTGTTTCAGAGGGTGGTTCGCACACTTCCTCTGGCCTCGTTCTTTCGCTAAAACAGTCCCTTCTTCTCCAGCGAAATATCCTTTATTCCAGTCTCTCTACGTAGAAACTGCGTGTCGTGAAAACCTTAACGGCAGTATAAGAGGTATAAAATAGGAGGAGAAAAATTGCTAAAAATTCCAACATCATCTTACTTACATAATTCAAATTAGGTGCACCTTACATAATTAATTACTTCATCTCCCAAATTAAATGGCAAAAATTTTACTGCCTGGGAAATTAGCAAAATAAAAAGTAAAAAATTGAGACAATAGGGTAAAACGCACCAGTAAATGAACGCTTAACGCTAATAAATGAACACTATAATAAAATTATGTTTGCAGAGCGATTGACTTCACGTGCTGCAAAAATTATTTTTATATGAAGCAAGAAATTAACAGGAGTCTCTAATTAATTAGTCGCTTACTTTAATTACTTATTTTACTTATTTTAATAAAAAACGTCCATTCACTGGTACATCCACCCTATAATGCTTTGTTACAAATCGCGCAAAGTTGGCAAAGCAACCGTGCACCGTAGCGACGCGTTACTTACTTACTTAGTATAAAATTTCCGCGCGTCCCGCCGTGGCCAACTGCAAAGCGATTTTACTGGCCGCGGAAAGCGGTGGCGAACAAAACGGAGTTAAGTAAATAACGAAGGGTTTGCGTAAATTCCGTTGGCGCTGATAATATGCATCGATGATCCGGCGGCGGTATTAGGCGCAAATTGAAATCCGTATTTAGGTGAGCATTATGGCCATTAGGCCGTCGCGTTAACGGGGGCCATTTACGTACGAATGGGGAAATCGTCGGCAGGAGCGGCCGAGTCCGAGATCTGTTGGTCGCCGATCGAACAAATGGAGCAGCGCGGCTGTCCCGATGCCGCGGGAACTCGCCTAAACGCCCGACGATTTGCATCCTGCCATGCTCCGCCACCGAAACACCATAAAGAGTAAAAAGATACGATCTCAATTAGTCCCCGGGCCCCGAAAACCTCCGGATCCATGCGAAAGCGGGCCGCGATAAGAACTCGACCTCGCGTACCACTTACGCGCCGCGCAAACCACTCCCTTGAATTATGGATCGCCTCGATTTTTGAGCGATTCTCCGAAACACCGCGACACCGAACCTCCGCGGCCTTTCGCTTTCGCGAAACTAACGAGACAGCGGCTTTTAAGGGGACGTTGGGTGGCCTGATTGAACACTTTGCTGACGCTACGCAACAGTCGTTCGTTTCTAGCCATCTCGCGATTACTGGGTGATTCGTGGCTTGTTGAGGGGTCTTTTCACTGTGACGCGCTGATAAAGTACCGCTGTTTGGAACTTTTTCCTGTCACAAAAGAATGTGTTTACTAAATTAAAGTTTTTTTTTTATTTATTAATACGTGTTATAAGAATAAAAAATTAGTTTTTTTTATATTTTTGTAATGCTTGTTTGTGATAAAATAGGTGGGTGTAATATGCGCTGTAAAAAAAGCCTCGACTGCGTGGTCGATTTGGGTGGAACCGTGTAACTGAAACAAAAAAATCAAACAGATTTGTAATCAGTATGGCTGTCGCTATGGCAGAGACTAAGATTATTTAGATTGATGAAGAATTAAGAAAACGGCGGACGTCCAAAGTTGAACTATCGAAATTAAGTACATAGCTAAATTTTTTAATCATTCTGTGACGCAAAAGATGAGAAAAAACAACGAAAATGTGTGATTCTACTTAAGTACTTCGTGCCATGCGTCAGTCATACTGATTACAAACACTTTTTTTTTTCTTTTTTTTTCACAGCGCATACGACTCTTAGCTATTTTGGCGCAAACACCCATTAAAAAAAATATGAAAAAAATAATTTTGTATTGTCAAAATACGTATTAATAAATAGAAAAAACCTCAATTTAATACCTAAACACATTCTTTTGTAAAAAAAAAAGTTTCAAACAGGGGTACTTTATCAGGTCCTCACAGTCGAACACCCCTTAAAAAGGTGGCGCTGTTGATCAAGTGCTGCTCACCAACTGAACAAGTGTCACTCGATAGTTAAGATTGTTCATGCACCACTACCGCAAACTTTCTTGCGTTCGCCGAAATTTGGAAGAAACTGGCCAACTACCTCCTAACGAGAAGGGAGAAATAAATCTCGCGGCTCCGCTTGAGATTCATCGCTGCGACTCGACGAAGAAAGCCGGGATATCTGGCGCAGCCGTCGCAGAGGGGCCGGGGAATCTTGAAATTCGCTGGACGAGCGGTAACTCGGGGAGCAAGAGGTCGTGCACGCTACCGAGCGCATAAGGTCACGCAGATTCGCGGAAAGCCGCGGTGTGCAGCATCCTCGTGCGGTCGCGCGCAGCAGAGAAGAAGAAAGCGATCCAATCCGCTTTAACAGAGTCGGGGTCAACGCGTACGGACGGCAGCCGCGACAACGAGGACCGTGGAAGCGATAACGAGGACCACGATGTTACGACAGGCAGAGATAAGAGGCCGCGAGAAAACGCGATAAATCTGCAGGCGCATAACCACGCTTGCACCGGTCCACCTCTGCACCGATCGTGGAATTAATAATGGCGATAAACGGATTTCAACGAGACTGGATCCTGTACGGAGTCCAGCCACTGGCAGTGGACGATACCGGTGGGAGATTTGGTTGCAAAGGTGCAGATGAGGTTTAGTTTTCCTGGATTCTGAACCGCGAGTCGATGTCCTAAGCGAGTGTAGGTGAAGGTTGATTCAGATTAGGCCAGTAATTTAGTCGAGAAGCGAGTAATTTAGTAATTTATCGTGGGTGGATATAAAAATTTAGTCGAGTAGTTTAGTAAAATAATGATAAATTATTAAATTACTCCTCAATGAGGTCGGTATAACCCGGAATAGGTAGATACTCAATCAGTGACGCACTCAGAATTTAATCTTGAGGGGAGTTGAAGGGATAAAAATATTTTGAATGCGAATTTAATAAAATTTAGTAGGTAATTATAAAAATTTATTTAAACAATAAAATTCAATTGTTTTTCTATTTACAAAGCCCCTTCTTTGGAGGGTGTCATAGCCCCTTGGCCTCCCTCCAGAGCGCCACTGTACTCAATGCTCATCGAGGGGAGGATTTTCTTACGCTATGCATCGTCAGCTTTCGAAAAAGCTTTGTGTCCACTTTGTGTCACTCGGTATCCGCCATTTCGCAATTCGAGTATTCGAGGTAGTTTCCCCTCGGCTAACACCGATAGGTAGCTTTCCCCTGCACGTGTATCGCCTGGCGATCAGGCGATCGAACAATCACGGCTTGACAACGACAAGCTCGTACGTCGGACAAATGCGGCAAGTAACACGGGGTAGCTGTGTTTCGCGATCCGCTGTCTGCAATTTCACGCCGAGCGACTACTGCGTCAGCTCCCGACACGATATACGAGTGGTGGCCGCGGGTGCCTTTCATTTTATCCCTTAAACCAGCCACATTGTTCGTTAGTTTGCGTAAGGGGTCATCTCGAAATTACGTGAGGCTTTTGGGAGGAAGGCAGTTGCGAATTTCTTGCGTGTTGAAGGTAATATTTTATCAATAGGTATGAGTAGGCAAAATTAGGCAGCTGCCTACAGCGGAAAGTTGACAAGGGACGCAAAATGGTCTTTTCATTGTTAGTATTCTTTAAAATAAGGTTTTAAATAAAATATTACAAGTTGTACTATAAACGTGAGGTCATCAAGAAGCTTAAATAATTGTATTATAAATAAAGTGCGCAATTTGGCAAGTTCGCTAGGACGCAAAAAAGGCTCAAGCCGGACCTGAGTAGCCTAAAAAATGACGTTTCAGAGCACACATGAAACCTAAGTACATAGTTAAATGAATTATATAAACCTCTACAAAAATGTTAATACCTAAAAAAATGCAATGTAAAAGATATTACGTAAGGAAGGGTGGAAGGGGGTTGGAATATAAAATCTCACGAATTCTTTAAATTCTTTAAATTCTAAGCAAGAAACCTTGGCTCTCTAGCTTTAATAATCCACTAAGTCCCCATCGCCCAGCAAGTGCCTCTCCTCCCAAAGAACAAAGTCCAAAATCGTTCCCTCAGAGAGCAAAGTACGTAATCAGAAGTAAATACGAAGGATCGATCATGAGAGCGCGTAGTCGTTGTCGCAAGCGTAATTCGGCGAGACGCAGGACGAGCAGGGTGGCTGGTCCAGCGGCCTCCCCGCTCCCATCCATTTATACGTTTCGGTTAAAGTCCCCGAGGGAGCTGGCACCTTTCACCATCGTCCTGCCGGTGCTCCCCCGTTGCCCGCGAGGGCCTGGGATCCCGAGCTGGCCGCCGGTTTCCTCCTCCCTCCGCCATCCGGCCGACGAAACCAATAAGTAAGGGAAGGAAAAACGGGATAGAAGGCTGGCACGCCGGGAGCATATATATTCCCGTGGCGACGTGAGATATATGGCCGAGGTGCCGGCCGCCCAGACGCTCGGCGTCCATGCACGTACACCTCCGGTAACCCTAACCCCACGAATTAATATTCCATCCGCGTGGCTTACACCAGTCTCGCAGATTGCCAATGCCGTTGGATACGCGCGTCAACCCCCTGGACCCTCTGCGAGCAACCGGGACGAGCGCCGAGGATCCGTTTCATTCGTCAGCCGGAACAATGCCCGGGGCCATGGCCTGGTCCAGCCTCCTCTCCCACCGTGGAAAATAAGATTCCGCCGCGAGGGAACGCAATTTCGCGACTGATCCGATGAGTTACCGACGCGGGTCGCGACATTCCTCGGGGATTCTTCAGGGGAGAACAGCTTCCGCTTCAACCGCCTTGGGGAGGAATCGTTACTCCATCGCTGTCAGCTACATAGTCGGACATGGATTCTCGAGCACATACTTGGGATACTGTTCCCTCGTTGTTATCGTAGTTTCCAGGTTTTAGGGAATCCCTCAGATCTCACGATATTGGTATCCCAATGAAGCACTTCAGAAGCACTTTACTGGCATGGGATCACAGCTCCAAACGGTTCCCCCGGCCTCCAATGAAGAAGGCGACTTTTTCCAACCCCCGCTTGTAAATCCCGGGTTTTATTAATCCAGGCGCCCTGTCACACTCTTAATTGCCGTTGCCATTAAAGTGTCTTTTTTCCCTCGTTCGGCTAGCCAAGAATTCATACACGGCGTCTAGGCACACCCGTGAATCCTCATAACGCAAGATTCTCGGCGTGGCTGCCTGATAAGGGAGGATGTCAACGCGCGTTCGCCGCGATTCCTCGCGATTACTCGTTACGTGGGCCGCGTACGTGGGATACAGTTGACGAGATAGGGATAATTGGAAATTGGAAATTATGCCCGGCGATAGGCCGAGCGCGCCACGCGGATCGCCCGCGTTCCGAGAACGCCACCGCAACGATAATGAGCGCATTCCGCGGAACCTGTTCGCGGGAAATTATAATTCAATACGTAATTGGAATTGACTTTTGGCTTTCCCTGTGATTCACGGAATTTTTTACCCCCTCCTTCTGCTCCGCGTTCCGCTAGGCCGTTTTCGAGCGCAGAGCGCACCGCTTCGCTACGGCAACTGATAGGTAGTTTATTTAAATACCCCAGGGGAACTGGCGTAAAAAAGCCAAATTACCGTAGCATTCCGTCTTCCAAACGAAAAGAACTTGTTAAATGCATTAATTACCGTTCGAATTGAGAAACTGTTGCCGATAGATTGCGCGGTGTGGAATTCTGGGCCAGTTCCTTTATTACCCTTATTACTATTATTATATTATGATTATTGCGGGGGCTGGAATAATAAAATGCCAGTGCAGATAATTGCTTTACGATCGCTGGTAACGACGGATCTGAGGGAAGAAAGAGCCGGGGAAGGGTCCCAAAGGATTGCCGGGCGTGGAGGTCGGTCGGCGAACAATACAAGTTAAGATCGTCGAATGGACATTGGGATTGTAAGGCAAATGGTCGAGTGGCGCATCGGAGGAGAACCTGGGGAACCATGGCGCATAAACCGATACGGTTATTTCGGAATATCTGCAGCCATACGCGACCACTCGATGCTTCCATTTCAATGTTCCGCCCCTCCGAGCGTAAAAGTGGCGAAAATGCGTCGGCAGATGGGGTGAGTTTTGCGAGGGCTGCGACCAGATAGAGAGAGAGGGAACCCTGGCGCATAGTACCCCAGTGGCTGGGAACGAGCTATCCAAACGTAAACTCAGCCACTCCTTGAATTAGCCCCGGAGAATCAGGAGGAATCGCGAACGATTCGAAATTTTCTGCATCGAGTGCATGGAACCAGTAGTTTAATATTTTACAGGGACGAGGCGACGCTGAAATAACCTCGATATTCTTTTCTGCCACGGTTTCGTGGTAGCTTTCATTGAGCTGCTTCGTTGATTGGACTCTGTTCGCGATACGGTGGAACCAGTAGGTGCATTTAATGATCGGAGCTTCCAATTTCTGTCCCCGTTAAGGGATCCAAAAGCGTTTGATTAGGTTACAAGTTAGGAGGGAAAGAGTATTGCTATGAATTACACGTAAAGGCACCTGAAAATAAGGTGAAGTGGAACAAAAGAGGAGTCCAAGCACCTTTTGCGAATTAACCTTTCGTGGTCATACGGGGTGTATTGCACCCCAAGAGCAATTTTCGATTTGAAATGTCGAACCTTTAGGTCTTCCAAAGGGGATTTATCGCAAAAAAAAAAATAAAAAATATTTTAAAAAATCTGTATTTTACCACGACGATGGAAAATCGGTCGTTTTCAACTACAAATTTTAGCATATTCAAATTTACAATTCTAGAAAAAGACTATTAGACCATGACTGTATAAGCATTATGAATGTAGAATTATCACTGAAAATTAAAAGGTTCAAAAATTCGAAAATGGTAATTAAAAAAATGACGCTGGGGTACAATAAACCCCGTGTGACCAACTTGTGATTATAAGAAGGTGTGACCACGAAGGGTTAAAGAATCCTTGTAGAAAATAATGTAACTGCCAAAATTAAAAAAAAAAATTACCTTAAAATATAAAATAGTAAGAAATTTGATTTTTCGCACTTACAGTGTTTTCTACAAGGACTCTTCAATTCCTGAGAAAGGCCACGAGACAATCACGAGATAAAAATCTCAGTAACAAGTAAATATAACTAATGGAAACAGTCGTGAGATATAAGATTTTTGAAAATATATAAAACTTGTCTCATGAAAGTCTACTTACTATCATGAAAAAATTAAAATTCATCCACCAGTGGAAAACCCATCGTGAAATAATTGCCTCACAAAATGAAAGTCTCACATGAAACACGATATTTTTCTCTGATCCTGGATTTCCATCTTAAGGACATATTCGGGACGGAGGTGACGGAGAATTGAAGAACGAACACGCGTCCGTAATTTACTATACGCTTTTATTTCGTTTGTATATCATAGATATAGCTTATGAGTATAATTCTACATCAAGTTTCGAAAATGGATACATTTACATTCATTGTCAATGGATTACCTTTTCGCCTGTCAAAAATCGTCATCGTCGTCGTAGTCGTCGTCGTCGTCGTCTATCGCCACCCTCGTCGTCATCACCTTTTCGTCGTACGGGTACATAATACTAATGTTGAAATAGTCAGTAAGACATGAGACTCCATTATTCCGTTACTTTTATTACTTAACGTGGTAGGTAGGTATTGAAGGACAGCTACGCTCTCTTATCGTTATAGTTATTACATTAATTAGGTATCATCCAGCGGCACGCGACGGACCGCGACTGGCCCGACCCCGTCGAACTCGCAGATCAATCGGGTCGGATCGATCCGATCGAGCTGGTCGCGGCCCGTCGCTCACTGAGCAACGTTAACGTTACGTAGTGTTAATATTTACATCGAAGAAACTCTTGAAGTAGTACACGGCTTTTCCATTCATTTAATTGTAGGTAGAGTAAGACGATAATTAAGACCTAAATTCTCGGTTCCGATATCTCGTTTCTTCCTCTCCATCGTTTCACCTTCGAAACGGTACGTCATGTGAGTCTGTGTGTAAACTATGTATCTGCACGATGCGGCGAGTGTAAACGCTTGTAAGTGTGCGCGCACTCTCGCGCGTCTCTCCGTGCGCGCACGGCTCTTCCGACGAATGGGTTCACGAGTTGGACTCGAAGCAAGTGCCTTGAAAGCTTTGAAAGTAACAAAAAACTAAGAAGTAGAAGGAAACAGAAGAAGGCGAGGAACAATGGCTTGCGTTTCTGCGCGGGGAGAAAAAAAAAACAATAACGATCACAGTACGTCGCGTCGACGCGTCCGAGCACTCGAAAGAGGATCCTTTCCAATAGCAAAAAATAGTACAAAGAGAATCACGACATGTGCACAAACCCGGCTGGCTGCGTGTGGCTTACCGATTTCCTTGCCGATCGGCGAGGTCGTCCGATAAAAACCATCACTCGCTTAATCGTCGAGACGATAAACAATATACGCATTTAAGTAACCGCGAAACGGCGCAGAACAATACAATAATAGGGGATGGGGGGCTTAACAAATTACGCGGCTCGACTGCCCCGAGAATCGTTTCGCCGCGGCGAGGGTGGGAGACGCGGGGGTGGATTCGCTGGGTAGCAAAGGGCGAGCGGGGTGTGTCACCCCCTCCCTCTCCGCGCGAGGGTGCAATCCTCGGGGCGCCATCGACCCGCTAAGAAACTCTAACTGGCAGGACAACGCTGCAATGTTGCTCCGGGAACATCGAGCCGCCGTAACAAAGAAGAAGGGGGAAAAAAGAAACGAAAAGTAGTCGTAAACGTAATAGTATTCGACGCACGCGCGAAAATATGGGACAGCTGCCAATAAAAGAAACAACGCTCAGAGTGTAGACCACCGGGCAAGCTTGACCAGCCTGCCGATTTCCGGGATCGGTTGTAAGCGACAGCGTTACGAGGCGAATACACCGTTCCATCGGCCACCTCTTTCGGCAGGTGTTGAAATCCATCGCGTCGTGGGTGGCTTACGTCTAATTCCGACGCTAAGTGTAACACACGCGAACCGATTCTCTAACGCTCCCTGGCGCGCGGAATAGAAAAGAAAACGCACGTAGAAATAATATATTACAACCAGACGCAATTTTTCATTTAATTTCTTGCCCCAAAAGGCGAGATAGGCTCCCTTCGCACCGCGATCATGCGTTTCTATGGCACCATGGACTGGGGTCTGATTACGATGGCCTCTAAAATATTCTTGCGGACCACGGTGCCGAGAGAGAATCGCCGCCTTTCGGGCTCGCAACGTTTAAATATCTATACACAATGTTTCGTGGCAGTACAAACGATAATAATAGTAACCGCAAAAAGAAGAAGACGAAACTCGTCGGTATCTCTTTCTCTCTCTCTCTCTATCGCCCATTTCGCATTTAACAAAAAACAAATATACGAAAAAATATGTAAAATAAACAGTTCATAAATAAACAATCAGATTTACAGGTAAAAAAGAACAGATAACAAATTCTTCCTTATTTTTCGGCTGCCTATAGCTTATTAAATAACCTCATTCTTTTCTCTTTCCTTTTTTTTTTCAAATTTTTCGTTATCGATCGCAGCTACCCAAGAATAGAACTAACTTTAATTTTTCCCGTTTAATTTGCCTTGCGCATGTGTGTATGCGTGTAGTACGGCGCGATTTATGCTGGTGTCTCCTTTCATTCTCTCTCTCTCTCTCTCATACAATTTCGATTAATTATACCCTCCCTGCTTCTCACTCACGCGCGCTCGGTTTCTCGAGCTTCGGACGATCTCTCGCAGTCATTCTCTCAGGCACTCCAAAGAAAAGAAGAAAAACGTCGATGACATCGTTTCGACCAACGCTTGAGCCACACTCCAGTGTTCGTTTTACACGTAACTCCTTAATTCGGATAAGAGAAGTCTTGGCGTGTATGTGTGTGTCGGTGTGTGTGTCTGTATGTGTTTGTGCACGCGCGGCGCCCTTCCGAGCCAAGTTTCTCGCCTCGTCCCGAGAGCAACGCGCACACTCGTTCCCATTCGTATTCATCATCGATTCGTCAAGTAATTTTATTCGTGGTTACGCGAGTTTGGCAAGTCGGGCGAAGTTGTACTACCGTAACACGATATTTAATATTGTTTTGATGCTGTTATCCTCGTCGTTGTCGCCCCCGTTCTCTCGTGTTCCATTCGTAACCCTACGTGTATTGTATGTATACGCATAGACCTAATCGATATATTTAAGGTTTCAATATGATACATCTATATAATAATGGTAAGAATAGAGCGAGTAAATCGTTTTGGACGCGGGAGGGGAATGAGGGGGAGGGGGGGGGGTGGAAGGGGCGATGAGGAGACTAGGGGAGGGTACGAATTGGCGAAGGGGTGGGGTGAGAGGGTGGTGGGAGAACGGAGAAGCGTTATGAACGTTATATGATATGATTACGCGTCAATTATTTGGAATAATATTCTATAACAGCGTAGATGCCATAGATAGCTTAAAAGATAAGCCGAGAGAAAGCTTCGTATGTGGACGGCGCCCGCACATTTTTTACTCTAAAACTGCTCGTCGCACGCGCTGACCCTCTCCGCCTGCCCGAGTGATTTGGGAACGCTTGGCAACCCGCTCGAACCAAACCGACCGTCTTCACTTTTTTTATTAACAAAGGCGCGCAAAACTTAAAAGGGAACCAATCAACGATCCGATAACACGCAATAAAGGCTCAACTATCTTCACCAACCAACAAAACGCGTCAATGACGTTACAACTAGAAACAACGAGACCGAAGCGTGAGCAGTTCTTTTGGTGGAAAGGAAACAGGGAAGAGGGGAAGGTAGGAACGGAGACGCCCCGATTCCCAAATCGTTCGTTCGTTCGGTCGAGACAGCACCCGGCGCGACTTTCTCCGAAAGAAGTAAAGCTGGGTCTACATTAGTCCAGTCGCTGGATCCAGTGAGCGGTTCGACTGGAAATCAGGCGATATTTTGATCATTCCAGTCGTTTCTAAACCTTTGAAAGTGGTAGAGTGTAATAATAATAGATTCACGCAAAAGAAGGATAAAAAAACATAAAAGTGGCATCGAAAAGTAGACTTTCGATCCAGTCGAAATCTGCTGGAATGACAGCACTGTACTGGAATCAACGCACTGTTCACATTATTCCAGTTCCAATCCAGTGCTGCACTGGATCGCTGGACTGGACTAATGGAAACCCGGCTTAAAGCTCAGGCGGGCCGCAGGCTCGCGCTCAGCTACGTCCCCTTCTATCTTATCGTCTCGTTCGTCTGCTCTGTTCGTTGGAACCGCGGTCACTAACGCCTAAGACTTAACACATACGTACGTATATAACACGGCCGCTACGAATCTCACCGGTTGCGAGTACTGTACAAACTGCCCGACTAAATCGATCGTGGTAATTAATTATCATTAACCTTTTACGCGTTACGTATATCCCTAATTTGTCGGACGTATCCGGCGCCGCCACTTTCCGCCAGCCAATGTGCGTTGGCTCTGCCCGCGTCACTTTTAAGTCGTACCCTATTATGTATAGAAACGGACCGTAACATCAAAAGAAAACTACAACGTAACTAGCTACGCTACATCGTTAGAAATAATAAAAAACAATATCGTTAATAAGAATAATTCGTAAATAGAGTCACGCGTAAAGCTTTTCTACAAATAGTTACACCGATTCTCGGCCATCAATCTCGCGTCGCGTGCGTTTCTTTTCTTAAAAAAAAAAAAAAAAACTCTCTCGCTCTCGTTTCCCTAGCTTCTCAAAATTTCCTTTCACTTTTTCTTCCGTCTATCCTTTTCTTTACGTATACATTGAGCCGAATAAGATTCAGGCGCGATCACACACGTTTCGTTCGGCGGGCCAATAGAAACACTAATTGCCCCTCCAACTGGGACCACGAAGACGCGTGGCGCGCGCTAATGCCGTAGCGTTCGTCCGTTGCCCCTTCCCTAAAATTCGATACCGAGAGAGCGCGCGCGTAGCGGAACCGATACACGACCGCGCGTCTACTTTCCCCCCTTCGCGATCTTCGCGGTCACCTCCGCGAGGAAGATATAGTTGTGGACGCCGGGAGTCGCAATAATACTGTGCGTTGCCTCCGAAGCCACTTGCGACGAGAGGAGCTGCGCTACCGCGACACGTTCTTCTATTCCTTCTTCATTTCTCGAGAAACGGAAACCGGTACGATTCTGTTCGCTTCGTTCCCCAACCCATTGAGCACACTGGACAGAGGTGCCGCCGTAACGTGACGAACTCGCGGGTCCGTCGATAGACAACTCTATACATATAAAGAGAAACGTAAAAACAACAAATTAACAAGCCTTTTCGTAGAAAAAAAAAACAAAACAATTTCTCTGTTCGTCGAACAGCGTCAGTATGATTGGGACCCAGCAGCAACTATATGTTTCCCCGTGCGTTTCTCCGACGATTCGCACACACGTGTGTATTATATTATATCCTACGCCGTTCGCGGGTTTCCGCCGTTCTCGTCGATCCGTCACACGTCGAGACATCGGTATGATTACGGGTTCGCAGGCGAGGGGGAGGGGGGCGAATGGGTGGGGGAGGATGGGAGTAAATCATCCGACGATGGAGATGTGTGTAGACTCGCATGCTCATCTTAATCGTTACTCTATTTTTTTTTTTACGTACGGCGATATTATCTCTAATAGTACTTTAGGTAATTAGCGGTACAGTATTAATATTGGATACGGTTTCTATACGCTTTTTTCCTTTTACTTTTTTTTTCCCTTATAGATTTTTCCCCTAAAACGATGCTATTTCGCCTTGACTACGGACGTCTATTGTTTCCTCTCTTTGTTCTCGATCCCGTTAAACTCGCTGGCGCTGCCCACCGGCCTAGAAATTTCATCCCCCAAAACGCAAGTGTCTTATTGTTTCCGTCGTTACTTTTTCTCTCTGCGCTATGCTTTTTTTCTGGTTTACTTGCTCTATTTACGTACGTTACACGTATCCTAAATTCTTACCACGCTACTATCAAAAACTTTTGTCTTGTTTCCTCTTTTTTTTGCCCTTAGAGCACGGTACAACGGATTTTCTTCGCCATTTGTTCATATATATATATATATTTATATATATTTGTATATATAATATATACTCGTTACTTTTTAATAATATATAATATGGTACTGTGTACACTATGATTTTACATCGTAGATAGATAGTCACTGGACGATTCGTACAACAGATTCCCCGCCTTCTTTCAAAAGAAACCCACGTTCATCCCTTGGTACGAGTTACGTATATGTTTTGCGTTATTTCAACGATCCGTCGCGCTGCCTGTACACAATCTTCCCTCGAACGTCCATTAAAATGATTCTCCAGCAAACGAGTGCCTGAATAAACTTAACGATTCACGCTTAAAAAAGAAAACACACCGGAGTGAGAGCGAAACGATCGACAAGGAGTGTCGACGTCGCGATAAAAATTTTCGAAAGTCAGTCGCGAGCTCGGAAATCGTTGGAATCTTCGACCGTATAAAAAGACACCGATCCGCAGACCTCGCGAAAAGGGCTCGGAATGCTTTGTACGAATCGCGTTCTGACGGGGAGGAGGAGAAAAAATAATTAGGTGATAAATTTATATAATCTGAAGTTTGCATATCTCTTTTCGCGTTCTATTTCTTCCTCGACGTCCCTCCTCTTCGTTACGAGCTTTACGAGTACGTTAATTAGCAACAACGGCTTTCTATATTCTATGGAAAAAGGTCTACCCTGACACCAAATTACGTATTTAATGTACTAAGAGTGAGATACTCGTCCGGTGATGTGTCTTTGTTTCGTCTTGCTCTCCGCGAGTCCGTGTTCGTGTCGTTAGTCCTCGCGCGTTACTTTCCACCCCTTCTTTTTTTCGCGATGCACGGCGATACCGCGGCAACGAAGGCGGCGAAACGGAATCGTAATGGAATTAGAAACGAGCCGAGTTCGTAAATGAAGAAGGTCTGAAGGAGGAATAAGATGATGAATAAAACTCTTTTAACGATCTCGAACGATTCGACGATAGGGTAAGTCGGGGAGAGATGGCCCACTTTTTAAAAAAATCAGCACACCGTAAATTTAGTGGTTTTATAAAGGAAAAAAATATATTTGCAAAAGGAGCGTGATCGAGCCATCTCACCCGCTGGGCCATCTCACCCGGAATTACCCTATAAACAATGGTAACACTACGTAAAATTAACAGAAGAAAATTAACAGACCACCGCGAGAGACGGGTGGATAACGTCACTTGGAGAAAACAAGAAGAATGGAGGGATAAAGAAAGGTGGTCGGGAAATAAATTTCTCTGAAGAACGTCGCGTTCCGAATACAACGAAAGATATAACACCTCGTCTCGATAAATTATCTTAGATAACATGAGGGGGAGAAACGTGCTGCTTGCATACAAGTTTTCTTGTATTTGTAAAAGCCTTCGCGATACCCGGCGCGATATCCTCTGAGATCTAACTGAAGCGATAAACGAATTTAAGATGATCGTCGACGAGCCAGCCTTCCCAACATCGACAACCCCATCTTTCGAGTCTTTCATTCAGAATTCTCGTCCTGTTCGTCAAGTCACAGGTATTGCTGGTCTCCCTTTCTTCTTCTTGAGAGTTGACTGGTTCATTAGTACGGTATGACAAGCCCAGAAATTAAAAACGCGGAAATCGACGACCCCTCGTTGCCTCCGTGGCTCGGTGAATCTCGTCGCGACGTGTGAAAAATAAACTTCGATTTTGCAACTTGATATCCGATCAAGATCAGTGGACACGTCGCGAAAGTCTCAGAATTGCTCTCGTGGGATGAAAATAACTGCAGCATTACAAGAGAATATTAACCAGACTCCAAATAAAAAAAGAAAAAAAAATTGCCAATGGAAGCAACGAGCGTTTTCGTCGATCTTCAAACGTTTCTTGAGGCCAGGAAAACCGAAGAAAATACCGAAGTACCGCGCGAACCGATCTTTGCGTCATCGAGCAAGATCGGTTCGCCCGGAACGCCAGAAATATTATCGGCAGCGACTTAAACTCGCCTAATTACAACGCGAGGTCTCTGAAGAAACTGGGAACGTAAACCACGGCTAATTAACTCTGTAAAAGGAGCTGCGGCGAATGGCATCTGCGATTTGTACCACTAAATTCCTCTGAAGAAAAGAAGTCGGCCAGCAGGCGCGTGTGATGACAGTGTGCGTGTGAGTGTGTGTACGTACTTATGCATGCACGCCAGTTTCCCCTTGATAATCGTAGCTCGGTATCCGAAGAAGGTATGCGCTAGTCCGCGGTATCCGAAGTCCGCAATCGCTGGAGAGATACGTTCGTTGTTCGACCGGGACTAATCGGTAACGCGGACGTAGCCCGTTATCGGTTCCATCTCGAGGAAACCGTGCACCGCGAGGTCCGATCGCCCGTGTATCGTCGTCGTTTCGACCGGAACGTTCGTCTTGGATGTATCGGGAGAGCTGGCAATTAGGGGTGGGTTGGTTTCGATCGGGTTTCGGGCCCGGAGTATCGGCGAAATTTCGAGGGATCAGTCCCAAAGATCGTTCGGCAACGAGCTCGTGTCCCCCGGGTTGGTGGTTCTCGGCGCGGTTAGACGAATCCTTCGAGGGCCTCGCTTAATTACTCCCCTACGCGGTATTAATTGATCCGTCTGGTCGGCGACCGGCGTAAACAACTCGCGACAGGGCGGCGCGTTACAATCCCTTCGGCTTCCGCTCGTTTAAAACTAATTCTAGTTGGCTGGTGGTTGCGCGCGCGTGGCAGTTTATCATCGCGCCAACCGCTTGTCTCCCGTCCCCGTTGCTGTCTCCGTCGTCCAGTTAATTCGCGATGACTCGTCGCGCGGCGCCCGATTAACAATTATACATTATACGTTCTAGGAATCAGTCGCAGGCTAGGTCCTCCTTTGGCCCAGCCAAAATAAGTACGTAGTTTTGAGGGTGCGCTTTTCTCCGCTTCTTCGTAGCTTCGCGTTCTACTGCCGCCTCTAAACGTCTACGGTTACTCGCCGCGTGGGCCCCGGCGTTCCACCGTCCCGTTCCTCGGTTAGAGAAGAGAAGAACAGACGGGGGGGACTCGGAACACCGTCGCGCGCCTACGTTCTCTCGGGTTCCCCACGGTCCCCTCCCCTCCCCTAGGTTCCTCCCGCGTCGTTGGGCCTTCCTCTCCCTTATCGGCCCCCACCGTCCGCTGGGCAACGAGTCGTGTACGAGCCCGTCGTAACTTCCCTTTCGTCTCCCCTCCGTTTAATCTCGATACAAAAAGAAAAGAGGACAGAGATCACTCGGCGTTGCCTCCCACGCGAACACCTCTCCTCGTCTATGGAGGAACACCGCGGAGTGTCCCCCCGGTATGTCTTCGTCTCCGGCGCGAGAACAGGGGGAGGAAGAGTGTTCCTAGGTCCCCCACAGCCCGCAGCTCTCGTACGCGTGGCGACCTCGCCGGCTACACGCGCTTCGATGTCCGCTAGAGTCTAGGTCCAGAGTCTGCGCCCAGTCTCTTGTTCCTTCTTTAAAAGAAAGACAACCGGCTGAGCAAAGTCTCCTATGTGGGCACCTTACTGACCGCCTTCAGGAGATCGCTCTGCGTCTTGTCGAGGCCGCTCACGTGATGCTGCTGCTGATGCTGAAGAGCAGCGCTCTGCTGCTCCTGCTGCATCTTCGCCTGCTTCTCCGCCTGCTGCTTCTTCATCATGTCCTGCTCCTCGCGCTCCCGCCTGGCCTGCTCGTTGATCTCCTTCACCGCCCTCAGCTCCTTCTTCAGCTTCATCCGCCGGTTCTGGAACCAGATCTTGATCTGCCGCTCCGTCAGGCACAGGGCGTGCGCGATCTCTATTCGCCGCCGTCGCGTCAGGTAGTGGTTGAAGTGGAACTCCTTCTCCAGCTCCAGGGTCTGGAACCGCGTGTAGGTCTGCCGACCCCTACGCCTCGGACAGCCGTTCGGCCCTGGAAACGTCAGAAACGCAGATTTTCCTAGGTTAGTCTTTTCATGTAGGAAGGTATGACTATGTAACCCTTTGCACTGCCACAGTCAATTCGTCCCGAGAAATCCTTACCAATCATCACAGCGGCTCCGGGTCCTGGACCAGCGAAAACCGCGAGCTATCTGTCGCGGAACGACCTTTGGACGCGTTCGCAATGGTTATGCGAGGATCGACGAACCGTTGACGTGAAGCTAGTGGACGAAATTGACTGTTCACTTACCGCGCGAGCGCGCAAGGAGTGCAAAGGGTTGGCTGCCTGAACGCTAATTAGTAGCGGTGGATATGTTTCAAAATAAAAGCTTCGATCGCTGGTTCGATCTTGAAGACGAGCATTTCTTCGCGAAAATGATACGAAAGATTGTCCGATGTGTTAAGTTTGCGCTGTAAAATCGTCGTAGGGGCTGTTCTTAAATTACGTAACGGTAATTTTGGCGGTTTCTTACTCCCACCCTCTCTCGATATAAGAATTCATAATATTTTATATTTTTTACATTGCATTTTTTCAGTTATTAAAATTCTTTTAAAGGTTTATATAATTTATGTACTTAACGCAGTTTTGGGAAATTTAAACTAAAATTATTTTTTGGTAGCATTAGTGATAGAATTTTTATTTATTGAAAATTAGGTTGACAAATATTACGAAAGACGCTACCTAACTCCCCTCTCCCCTTGTAAGAAATTCGCGAACCCCTCCCCCCGAAAAGCCTTTCGTAATTTAAAAACGACCCTTAAGTACTGACGTTCGTCTCAAAAAAAGATTACCCGGTTCCGTAAACCGTAAAGTTGAGTTTTTCCACGTTCCCGCAGACTGACAGGCATGCCCCGTCCGTCGAGCCACAAATCACAACTCTCTCCTGGCTTTCTCTTTTGGGGGAAGGAAAAAAAGAGCTGCGCCGTACGGGTGGTCAGTTTATTGCAGGGGTTAAACGAGGTAAAAAAGGAAGAGTAAAAAAAAAGAAAGTTTCCGAAAAGAGCCTCGCTGCCCATTGTTCGAAAACTGAACCCTTTCTTCGACTGCCTTTTACACCCCAAACTTTCTCCGCTCGGAGTCGAAGTCGTAAAACGGGGTGCGCAGAATTTTTTATGGTGCTTAGGCGGCTATCGGGCCGTGTTGGCGCACTAACCAGGTAAAAACTCGTGTTTGTCATCTGGTTTGTACCTGAGACTCCGCTCCCGGCGCGTCGCACAGCGAGGTGGCGTGCAGCGCGCCTCAGCAACACCTATTTACAGCAACCAGGCTTCCGTTCATCAATGAGATCCAACAATCCTTGGATTTAAAATCTGTCTTTTGTCAGAGGGGCTTTAAATTCAGGTCACCTCGTCACTTGGACCGTAAGTGGATCATGCAGCTGATTTACAATATTAAGTTGGATGGAGGAAGATTTACCAAATTTACGATTGTTGCCATCGCAGCAGCGAGGACGGCCGACGATCGACACGGCAACGAACGCGTTAAGAGCGGAATAAAGGACGCTGCCTGGGAGCAAGAATGATTTAAAATGGCGCCCGACTATTCGCGCAGTTGGACGTTGTTACACGGACGGTTGATAAATTTCTCACGGGCCATTTTCGCAATTGGCCCGGAGGTAATTCTACTTTAGGCCAGCGGCTCGGTAGAGGGGACTCGTATTTTCGGTTCGTCCCCAAGAAACCGGTTCCCCGGCGCAATGAGCGGACAGCCATAATACCATCATTCTCAGGAAGACGCTGAGTGGGCACATTATAGCCTCGTGATGAAGCAAATACGTGCTACCGGCCAATAAAAGATAGCACGATTTTGTGTTCCGCGCGGTTATCGGGGAGCCGTATCGACACCGTACTTCGTACAAGACGGGAGGAACGTGACAGTGCAGGAGTCAAGGGGGTGACTCGTTGCACAGAAATAAGCTCGACTAGTTATAAATATCGATGTTCCGGGACGTTAACAGTGTTTATAAACCTGCTCTTCCGACTTATTCTTGTCCCTCGCGGTGTACAACGCCCACGGGCGACGGGATCTTTTTCACCCTGTTTCTCACGCCGGAAAGAGGATCCATTTCCACGGTTGGCCTAACACGGGAATAAAGACAAACGACCTCGCCGAGAAATTCGCGCGAGCTCTCCCCAGGATCCCCCAGCAGCGGGGAAAGCCCCGAGCCGCAGTATCTCCTGGTTCTTCCCTCACGACCCGCCCGCAAACGGGCGTTTCGCGAGCGTCCGACAGTCTCGGCGATGCGGAGGCAGCGTTAGACGCGGGACGGGCCATCCGGCCCTCATCATTCAAAAGCGAGGAGAAAAAAGGTCGGCGAGGGAATGCTGGGAATGCTGATATTGAATTCAGCATGGCCGTTCGCAGCAGTGCGGCCGGCGGGGATTCACTGGGTGCGCGGCGCTCCGCGTCCACGAATTTCACGGGTGTCCGTGTGGTGGCGCGTACGCGACAACAACAACACGGGGAACACACACCCGTGGGATCGGTGTGCGCTAGGTGAGCGTGGTTTTTCGCTTGGGTCTGTGCGCGTGAGCCCGGCTCGCACGTACGCCAGCCGGTGCAGCCGCAGGGTGGTTGCTGAAGCTCGAAGGGTGGGCCATAGGTTACCTTGGCAACCGGAGGGAAAACCATTCCATCCTGCTGGCGGCACATCATGCCAGGGGCGAGTCAAGCAGCCAGAAAACCCTTCGTTGCATCCTCCCTACCGAGGAGCTAGCCTCTAGCCTTGTTCCTCACGCATAGCTGGCCGGTGAACCTGATTGTGTCCCCACTTCGGCCGCCATAAATATCCGCGGACCGTCGGACCAAGCGCTGTCGCGGGCATTATCAACGATTTCGCCGGATCAAGCTAACGTCCATGCAGAATTTATAGATAACCGTTCTTCTTCTCGCCCCTCCTAGGAGCGAGCTGTCCGGGCAGGATTTCGCTCGGACGGGGTTAACACCCGGCCGTGAGGCTTGTTTGCTCGCGGGAATGCTTAATTTATGTACCTTCTCTCCTTCGGCGAATATTTTTCCAGTTTTTTCTGCCGCTTTTTTCGCGGCTTCGGCGGAGCTCGTTTTTGCTTAGCGCTGCGCGTGGAAAAGGACGTTGGAAATGAGTGGAGGTATGTTGTCGAATTCTCATGAAAGGATATTAAAAATAACACCAAATGGAGTGGTTGGAAGAACTTGTAAACACATCTAAGATATTTGGCAGCGGATGACAACTGCCAACTACTGTTCCATCATCTTCCGTCTGAACTCTATAACTCTGAATAGTTACAGTCGACGAATAAAGGCGGATTTACACATAACAGTTCCATTTCGCTGTCACAGTGCCAATTTGTAATGTCAATTTAGTTACACTAAACTCACTTGCTGTACTTCAAACTGACATTATTTATAGAATAAAGAACTGATATGCAACCAGATACAAACTGACATAAAAAGACGCTTCCTCTTTAATTAATTCTTCCCTGGCAACTAATTATTATTTGATAAAGAGAGTAACGCTTCCTAACAATCTATAGTTTAGGGAAAAACTCTAGGAAACTCTACTAACTATTAGACGCTACATCCATGACGATATTTTTTACCCCTGAACCGTCACAGAACTGATACCGTAAACTGGGGGAACATTGGCATGTTTTTGGAACATTTTGCTATATAATATAAAAATTATGTAAAAATGCATACATTTCTTTTCCTTTCTCTTTTTATTAGATGTTAAGTAGATGCCAATGTTACCCCGTACTGCCAATGTTCCCCCAGTTTACGGTACCTACGTGTGAATCCGCCTTGAATCGATCCCTACTCGAGGAGAAAAATCTACTTAAAACGAGACCGTTTTTACATAATAAATTAAACAGAAAGTTTCTCCTAAACTAGAGCTAGCGACTCGTTTGTCGCCCGCCTGTACACCCTGGCGCGCTCCAATTACAGAGGCGCGGGCGTAGCCCTCGGAAGATCAAACAGGAATGGCGACAGTGATTACTGAAATCCGCGCGCGACTTCTGCTTAAGAATTCTCGCTAATTAGCGGTTGGGTCGCGAGTGATTTAAGGACAAAGTAGTTATAGTTGACAGCTGGCGGTCCATTTGGCAGAGGGCAGAGAAGTGTGACACGGCGCGGCTTGTACACGTGGAGGCTGCGAAGGGCGCGAGAGGAGGGCGGAGGCCTGCGCCTAATTGCGGCTATATATTAAGTTTAATATCTGCTTTCGGTCGCCGCACGCCGCTTCGCCGTTCCTCCACTAGACGGGGGTTATTGCGGAACTTTGCTCGACTGCGTCGCCTCCCTCTGGCTCCAGAACTCTAGAGCTACACCCCCTGTTTCCACTACCAAGATTCTATCAATACCCCTCGAACGCCCCGCTGTCAGCTAACTCCGCGAATTTACTCGACATCCGCGGAATCTGAACTTTGAATTCGATTACACTGGATCACAAATGAAGACCATCCCTATTCTCACGAATTTTATTCCACGAAGACGTTTAAAGAGTTATTTGGAATATAGTTAACAGTCGAAGCTCGTGTTCAGAGAGGAGCTACTTTGTTGCGGAAGCAATTAAGGAAAAATTAAGTCAATGTAATAGTTGTTGTGTCTTCTCGGTAGGTAACGTTCTTTAATTATAGTTTACAGTACTCCAGGCGTTCCCCCCTGATTTTTAAATTACATTTTATGGTAAATTGCTCCCTGGTTTATATCCTCAGAATTCCAAAGTAGCCACTGCCGTGTTAAAACTTTCCAATGGATGCATGCGCATGAAATGTTATTACCGATCCCCATTTCATTAATTGCTTAATCCAGGCGAAAGAATGTAACCGCGACGACGCAGGAGAATTATTATCCATTCATGAATGTAGATTACTTATAATTCGGTAGATCCAGATAAATGGCAATTAAAGCCCGCGCAATGTCAGATTCAAAGCAGCGTTTAGCTGTACCTCGTTTTACACCTTAATTGCAGCTTAAGCTACAATATTGTGTTAGCCACCTCACTTATTACTGTATTATTCCGTTGCGTGCGGAGAAGACGCTCTTTATTACGTTTATTAAAACAGTAATTACATCTGTTACTTTGATGTATTCCAAGAAACTGCGACGACGATGGTTTCTCAAGCTTCTTTTACCCAGAGAACGTGCATTTACATATATTCTTTCGAGGCTCTAACCGAATTTCTGCCTTCATGCTTGGAAAAGAAGGGACAGGTACGGAGAAAGTTGGCTCGTGTATTTTCTTTCGCACCCAGACACACCCCCGGCGTTAGCGTCACGACCGTTGGTTTTCTTTCCATACTCCTAGCCCCAGGCGATAACCAGAGAAGCAATAAATCGCTTCGACGGTGGTTAATGTCAGCATCAGGTTGACCATCACGGCCATCAAAGCTACATCGCGGTGCTCCGGTGTCGAGATCGGAAGGGGCGAAAACGATCCTCGCCTCTTCCTCCCGCAATACTTGTCAGGGCTCATATTTTTATTCGCGCCCTGCGATCGCAAATAATGCCGCGGGGTAATTACGAAACCGGCTCGAACGCCCGAGGGAATATCCGCGTGTTTTTGCCGATTCTTGACGCAAGCGCGGCCGAATTACGTATCCACGCAAGTATTCGCAATCACAGAAGAGAAAGGTGCATAACGCGCAGAGAAACAACTCCGACTATGCATCCCGGCATCTGTGCTACTCGGGCACCACGGTCCGGGGTCGTAAAAAAAAAGGTAACAGTGGAGACGCCTGGAAGGGACGCGGAGGCAATGAGTAGCAGTGAAAACAGCAATGTAAACGCGATTACGGTTTACGAATCGGAAAATGACGGGGGACCGGAGGGTCGGGCGGACGGGAAGTGGCGTTCGTTTCGAGTGGGCCTGGACAGTCGTTGGTTCGGAGTGGAACGAAATGACGGGGAGAGGCCTGACGTACCGCAACAGCGGTGGCAATGGGGCCTGAGCTAGTCGTAAATCTAGCGGGGCGATTAAACGTCAAGCACGCGCGCCTCGTACGATTCCGCTTCTTCCGAGCGGAGTACGAAACGCGCGAAAATAACGCGGTTTTAACGGCCTTTTTGAGTCCTCCATTCGCTCGAAGCGTTATCGGGCCACCGGGAGCCTCGCGGTTATCAGTCAGCGCTGTTTCACCGTCCGCTGGAAACTATTGGGTGCTCTTTGTTAAGCTGGGTTTACATTAGTCCAGTCGCTGGATCCAGCGAGTGGTTCGACTGGAAATCAGGCGATATCTTGATTATTCCAGTGGTTTCTGAACCATTGAAAGTGGTAGAGTGTAATAATTATAGATTCACGCAAAAGAAGGATAAAAAAACATAAAAGTAGACTTTCGATCCAGTAGAAATCTGCTGGAATGACAACACTGTACTGGAATCAACACACTGTTTACATTATTCCAGTTCTAATCCAGTGCGGTACTGGATCACTGGACTGGACTAATGTAAACCCACCTTTACGCTGCGTAAATTTTTCCGTCGCTAAGTTCCCCTTTGTTCCTTTCGGGAGAGCCGTTAACGCAGGCAGGCGAGGATCGCGTGGCTCGCGCGAGCGGGGAACGAACTGGGCGAGTGCTGGGTTCAAGATGCGAAGGCCGATCAATAGGAAGATTCGCTGGAGCGTCAACTATTTCTGGCTATTTATTCCTTTAATGACGAATGCCGGAAATTTCGGAAGCTTCGTTTCCAAAGGAGCCCGTACACGTTTAGATTTGTATCGACACATGTTGCAAGTGTCGGTATCGCGATACAAATCTCAATGTGTATTTGATTGTGTCAGTATCGATGGATCAGTATTAGCTGGTATCGTCGTCTGTATCAATGTAATGAAACGACGATACCTTGAGAGTCCAACTAACGTACCTATCGCGCTACCAAGATTTTTACTTCTTGTCTATAGACAGACACTTTTAGAAGTTTAGCACTTAAGAATATTACCAGGAAATTTGAGAAACAAAATACCCAGAAACTAAAGGACTTTGCATGCGTAAATGAAACAAGCCCTTCATAAATTACCTACTACTTAAATAGGAATAATCTTTCCAAGTAATCATAGAGAAATGGCTGTGGAGAATTTTAAATCTTCGTAGATATTTTCGGCAGCCAAGTATCGCAATTTTACAATCAGTCTTTCTTCGGCATTTACTGTCTCTCTCATCACAGTATGTATTATGTTTGTCAATTTTACATTTTACTATTTCCAATAGATTATTAAAAAGTGTTTCATTAATTCGCAAATAGTTTCTGAAGTAAGTTAGATCCTTAGTTCTTAATTCCTGAAGTAAATTTAAAACAGTATACCTACGTGTTTCTCTAATATAACTATTGCTTTGCCCATATTCTCCTTCGACGCCTTTTCCTCTTCACGGATTCCGATAATGAAACACGTATCGATACACGCATATCTCACCGTCTACAATCCCTCAACTTCAAGACCAAGATGAATTATCAATCGGACCCATAAAAGAGAAGCTCTACGGCCCTCGATGATCACGAATTCAGGAATCCTGTCGCGACGTTCGATTCCGGAAAGCACCCCGTTGCGGAAAAGGCGCGGGCTCGTAGCGGGACTGCTCGAGCGCTTATGAGATACCGACCGCGCGAGATTCATTTATGGTAATTTTACGCGCGCCGCTGATCGCGGGTGATTATTGTAATCGGTACACGAAAGGGCCGGCGATTAGATCTACCCGTGAATTTAACCGTGACGAGGCTCGGCGTGTAACGGCGGTGGCTCGAGACGGTATCACCGACCTCCTCTCCGCGCTGCCTCGATAAACGCTTGTCCGGATTGCCTCAGCGATTCGCGGCCGACGTGGATCTTTTCCTCCCGGCGAGCGACATAAAACTCGGAGATTTATCCGCGACAGAGCGAGCAGCAATCGAGTCTAGATATCGACGGTTAACTGGTTGCGCGTAACGAACGCGGAACTCGCCGTCCAATTACTTACCATTGCGGCCGCTCGCCCCTCGGATCGGAACCCACGGAATTCCCGAGGAAACCTTAATGGGGGCCCGATCTCATTAGAAGTCGGTGCGATCGAGAGCGCGAGCGTTTCGCCGCGAGTTACGCCGCACTTTGTGACTCACCGGCGCGGCCGCTTTCGGGGTCTTGAAAAATCGAGCACGCGAACCCCGCGGGAATATATGGCAGCGGCGTGCAACCGGAGAGAGTTACGGGCCCGCTAACGCGGGGCCCGGCCCCGTGTTTTCGGCGGAATGATAACTCAGGCGCGTGTAAATAATGCGGAATAAAAGCGACAAGGGTAAGTGGGAACGTACGACTGGCGAAGCTGGGGACGCGAATTTACCGGGCGATCGAAGTCATTCCGGCTGTCAGTGGCCGTATCCCGTTTCCATTTCAAACTGTACGCTTCTAACGCCGCCCTCTCGCGTGCTCCTTTCATCGTCCCTGTCCAGCAGCGTCGTGGTCTATTTCCAGCCGCTCGGCTAAAGTGGACGTAAACTCTGCACAATGTGTCCCTGCTTTTATATATTAATCGATTTACGTCACGCGTGTGTGGTCTTAATATAAACACGTCACTGAGTGGTCCGCGATTCGGGAAATTCGAGGACTCGCGGGTCGCGGGATGCTTGGGGCCAGGAGCGTCGGGGAGTCGCGGTTTACGGGAGACTTGGGGTAGTTGTGACGTTTTCAGGTTGTTTATTTTGGTTTGCATTTCATATTCAGGAGTATCAATGACTCTCAGTTAAAGTACGTACTTTGTTCCAGACATGACCGTTATTTCAGCTGACGAGGCACCCGGGTGACTATTTGAATTGTACCGCCAAAAAAAGATTGCTTCTAAGTATTTTTTTTTCTGGACTTCCATGACATCTCAAAGGAATGATTTTTGAGTAGAAAAAAACATGCATAAATGGTTTTTAATTTTTTTCTTCGTCTTACTTTTACCTGTTGAAATGTTTTATTCTCATTTCGGCTAACGCAGTCACCCGGGTGACTTTTAGAAAAAGTATAGAAAATAACAATGTGCGTAAAAAATTTTTAGTAATAATTAGTGATACTCGATGTACGTCGATGATCGACGTTGCCACGTTCCAAAAAGTGGCTGGCTGACTTTGAAAAAAAAAAAAAAAAACATTTTGAAGGTCGAGATATTTTATATCAACGTGCCCAGAGTAGGGGCTAGTTGTGATTACATAGTGATTAAATTAATTGTGATTATTTAGTAGATTAAATTTTACGGAAAGAGGCTAATTATGAGTAATATAATTATATTTTCTTGGACACTAATAAATGGAGGTATCGATTGTAAGAACACATTACACTAAATATACAAGAAAAGATTATGAATAATCTAGGTATACTTCATTTAGCAGAAAACCACTAAATGTAGTAGCGTTTTGGTCCACAAAAAATCATTTAGAGGGAAGCTACTACAGTGGCTCGTAGTAACTAAAAGGTTAAATTAATCAATCATATTACTAAATACAATGTAACAACTTGTCTCTTTTTCTCTGGAACAACAAACGTCTTTTCGTATGTAAGATGCCCCTTGTCTTGTATAAAATGCTATAAGTTCATACCAGTTTGGTATATTGTTATGAATCTGTAGCTAAAGGAACATTGATTCAAACGTGGTAATTTTAATTTGTATACATTCATTCGATTCTTCAGTAGAAAAAATCGAAGTAGAAAGAGAAAAGTTACTATTAGTACCGAAAACAAAAGAACTGTAATAACTTGGCAACACGTGAACTGACTACAAAAAAAAAACACCATTGTATGGTTGAAACACATCAGCCATTTCATTTTCCAAGTGATAGTCCAAGCGTCATAAATTTAAACTGCTTTGTAATATTGTGTAACCGTCAGTTCACCGTGAACCATAAGAGCGCGAAGTTTGAATCGAATACTGTATTCCCATTACCTTGCAATGATGTGAACATAGCTTTTTCATTCGGAGGGAAATTTAAATTGAAGAAAGGGGGAACATCATGAAGGTTGTTGATATTTCTTATTTTTTGTAACGAACAACCTAAGTAGCCTTGTCACATCTAACACCAGTCTCCCCTACGGATTGTCTCTCACGGGTATGATTAATAGAGACGATCCCTTTATAGGTACCCACTTGCGACGAGCATGAAAGCCAGAAAATTCCAAGGAACGAAGCTGTAATCGTTTCCAAAGGGAGGCAAGTGATCGGCCAATCGAGTTAACGTCTACGCTCCCTAGATACCTGCGGCAGCGAATGGCAACTCGGCCGCGAAAAGTGCGAGGGATTAGCCGGATAAATCGCGCTCGCCTGACGGCGCTCGGAATTGCGACGGGGACAGAGAGATGTCTACAAAGAGAGAGAGAAAGAGAGAGAGAGATAGGGGGAGACGAAGTAGATGGCGGAGTTATCGTGACCATTTTTCCCGCTGCGTGTCTCTGTTGCTCCGTCGCGTACAGCGCGTTCCCCTCCGTTCGCGTTCTAGCGGAGGCTGCAGTGACCCGAGACGGCGATCAAGCGATTCGTGGGTCGTGGCTGGGCCGTATCTTCTCCCGTCCCCCTTCGCGCCGAGGAGCTGTCTACATTTTTCACCGGCTCGAGATTTTATTCGCCCGCAGTGCCGCGAAATTAAGCCGTTTTGAGATATTTATGAATGGATCCGGCCGAGCGGGCACCGCTGGACCCGCCGCTCGCGAACAAAGAGGGACGCCAGCGGCCCGTCGCGTTCCTCACCGTTCCCCGCCGTTCCGCGCGATTTGCGACTGTTGCGCCCCAACTAGACGCCGCCGCCGTCGCAGCGCCGTTGCTTTTTCGTTCATGAGAACCCCCCCGGACACCCACCCCCGCCCTCGCCCATGGTATTGTCTATGGAATTCCTCCAACGACGCCCGGATAGCAGGCATATCTCCTATATGATGTCACGTATACGAATACATTAGCCGTCGGCTGTGTACGGTGGCTTTTTTTAGCAGGCGGACGGACGAGGACGTGATTAAAAGTTAAAGTCGCCGGCGGAGGTTCCTTAGGACCATTCGTAGGATGCAACGAACAGGGTGCCCGTGGACCTGCACCGTGGTCCGTCAAAATGGCAACGCTGCGTGGAGGTGAAGCCTTGTTTAGGTTGGGCAAGTTAGTTGACTTCTGGTTGCTTCAATTCGAGTAACTTGAAGCTACTTTAGCATTGTGAAGGTGTTATTTATTTGAATTGAAATATTCTTCAAAGTTTGTTTCAAGTTTCAAGAGGAGTAAAGAGTCTTTCAACTTTTACTTGCCTTGAAATACGGCTTGAAACGTGTGAACGTATATACAAGTGTGAACTTGTAGTCACTTGAAGTGAGCTCGTTGCCTATTGCTTCGAAAAGTGAGGTTATAATTGCAAAACAATGACTGACACGGGAAGATCCTCAAGTCGGAAATTTAAAAAATTATGAAACTTTGGGAATATGTAGAGTATATATATAGATATGTATTAGACAATTTTTTGCTGCCCAAATTCACACTAAGGGGGTGAAATTGACCCCTGAGAGTCTGTCTATTTTTCGATTTTGTGATATAACTCGCGAACTCTAAGAGGTAGAAAAAAAGTTTTCAGGCAAAAATTACTTCTTTTAATTAAGACTATCATTTGGTAACTTACAGTTTTTACAGTTCGCGAGTTATAACACAAAATCGAAAAATAGCCCGATTTTCGGGGGCCAATTTCGCCCTCTCAGAGTGAATTTGGGCAACAAAAAAATTACGTAATACATTAATAACAATAATTTTTTTAATTCCCTGCTTGGGATCTTCCCCTGTAAAAATAGGTTGGAGTAATAACCGTTTCCCTTTAATAATTGTTAATACCTCATTCGCAATTTCTCTCCTTATTAAACACGACTCAGCAAGTACCACCTCCTTTGACGCCATTTTATATATTCACCTGCTTCAAGTAATCTTAAAAGTAACTTGACATAAATTGACACTGCTGAACACAAACTTAAAATCAAGTTACACGAATTCCAGCGACTTGACCAATGAGAACGAGGCCCAAGCGACAAACTATTCCAGTAAGAACCTACTATTCCAAAAATGGTCACAACAATGGAGCATCGATACCGCGAACATTTTAACGAATCGCTTTTCTCCAGAGGTCATCGCGGTAGGTACCTTTCTTTTAAAACGTAACAGTGTTCTCGAAGTTTCGAGCTCACGGAGCAGCCAGATAAAGTTATCAGGATTCGACGCTCCATCCGCCCGACTGGAAGTTTTACGATAACTCCGATCCACTCGGGCAAGAGGAGCCGCGTCCCTTACCGTTCCCGACAGCACCGACATCATCCACGTATGTACATATCTGATGGACGAGCTAGCAGCAATAAGTTCGAAAACTCCAGCGCGTGGGTATTTTTCGATCAGCGCAATCACCTTATCTACTCGCGAAACTCGTTATTCGTGTTCCGGCTGACTACATAGTGTTAAACGTTACGCAAATGCTTGCATTACCGAATGAGTGATTGCGCATTATCCGCGTGGATATACAGAACCGAACGCGTGGGCAGCGATAAAGGACATTTCTCAGGAATTCGCTGTCGCGCCGGGTTCTAGCCATCGACGCGAGGAGATTTGTGCTCCGAGGCACGAGTGTCCTAGGCGGAGCTGTTCACCAAGCGCGCAGCTATTTATGAGGCACAGCACGACAAAAGATGGAAGTGAATGCAATCTCACGAAAGTGGACGGCCGGAATCGTCCATCTGCTCTTCTGGCCTAAAAGCAGTCTCGACATTGCACTCGCTCTTGAGAATTATCAGGCTTATACACGTCCAGTCTTCAGCTACACATGCACCCAGTCCGAGGCTCGCGCACAAGTGGGTTATTGTGCGCGGACTGCTGAGACATTGAGTCGTCGCTCGGCGGAGTCAGATGGACCTGCGAAGGTGTCTTCACAAATGGGAGATTCGTAAATGTTGTACCAGCGGACGTAGCCGTGACATGGAAACACCGGTTCTCGTTAGATCACCGAAGTTAAGCATCACGGGGCCGGGTACTGGGGAAAGATGGGTGACCACCTTTTTTCTCCCGGTGTAGGAGAGGAAAAAGAATATATGACTTATAGTTCGTTGGGTAAAATAAGCGGATAAGCTTGAAACGCCATCCTGTTTACCAGGAGAAACAATATACAATAAAATAAATGTTGCTAAAAACTTGGGTGTCTTTTTAGCCAACACCATATCCATGACCGAAGTGGGAGCAGAGCTAGGAGGCGAAAGAGCCACGGTTGGACCGCGCTCAGACGCAACGTGGGTGTCTTTAATACCCCGCAGGAGGAGCAGGAGAAGACAAGGCCCGAATGGCGAAAGGAGCGTACAGGTGCCCGCGCGCTCCTTCGTCACGGTCGAATGTGTGCGGGCCATTGCTTCCATCACGGCTGGCCAATAGGCTTAAATCCCGATTGGTTGGGCAGCTCGTTTCGGGCTGGTGTGCTCGGTTGGCGACCTGTGCGCCTCGCACACACGCCGGGTTGTCAGGCAGAAGGGTTCGGAGGGAGGAGAGGGTGGAGGATATATATGAGGGTATACCATTCGTATATATACCGGGTGGTAATAAAGGATTCCGACAAGGATGGATGGTGAGAGGGGGAAGTTCGCTCCATTGTTCCCCGTGGAACCCAAACGTCATCCATAAGGGTGCCTCCCATTATCTGCCGTGTATCTGCCTCGCGCACACGCCGCCGTTGGAGCCGTCGAGGAGGCTGTGTGTGCTCGCACACACCGAGAATACGAAACTGGAGAGAGATCGAGTCTACCCAGATGCGCGCGACATGGCGGTCCCTTTCACGGTGTGCGGAATCGTATCTACATGGCGGCCGACTGCGCGGCTATTCCTCCGCCATCTCCGCCACCTCCTCCGCCGCTGGCAATAGGAGCTCTAATCTCCCACGAAATTGTAAAGTCACCTTGGCAGTGAAATTTATAAGAGAGGCCCGACCTGCGCGGCACGAGCTCCGCGCCAGGCCCGATGCCATGGATCCTCGAAAAGAGGACTCCGTGCGTAGGCTTCTTCGTTTTCCTCTCGATACTGTCGCGACGGAAAATATTGCTGTTTACGACGACGCCTCGGTGAAAGATGAGCCGCGTCGTTTTTTATTATTTCTTTCACATTCGGGACAGATTGGCTCGTATTTCATTGGAATAACATTAGGTATGTTTTACAGTGTTTTACGCTCCCTCTGGTATTTGAACTTGACATTCTGTATTGACAGTTAGGTGTTATTAATCTGGTGGAATACTTGTTTCACTCCAGTCGGGTGTCTCGTCTAACTCGCGGTTATAAAATTGTATGGGGTGACATTTCTGTCAGATAATGAAAATACGAAAAAACCTCGAAATCTTGATTTGGAAAGTTGTCCTCTGAAGAAGTACTGTAAACTGGGGGAACATTGGCAGTTGCTTAACATGTAAATATTAAAGATGGAAAAGGGCAAAGATTTTATGCAATATTCTAAAGGACACCTGAAGTAAATTTAAAATGATATAAAAAAAAATAAAAAAATATATAAGAGCGCATTGAACGTAAAATGAAACAAATTTAAGTGTCAATGCAAGTTCAGATTGGTAAAACTTTAGCTGTTAATGCCATATATATGATGTGCCAATTAACATGTATAAAAAAAGGAAAAGTATAAAATTTTATGTATTTTGACACTTGTAGTGCACTCACAAAAGATTGAATTTTATGAAAGGATACTCAAAAGTAGGTAAATATAAAAATGTTAATTTTACTATTACATAACAAAATGTTCCAAAAGCATGCCAATGTTCCCCCACTTTACGATACTCGTTTCTGATACATTTTTCATGCGCAACATTTGCTGTGGGAATTACTCGCAATCTCTCATACGATCATTAGAATCTACTAACTCAGGTTTAACCTCATAATAACAGTTTAGACTTTTAGAGTATCAACATACAAAACGAATAAGCTAAAGAAGTTCGAATTAGCCAACCACAGGTTTTCTTATTGTATAGCAATAATGGCTGTTTTCCAATTACTATGAGCCTCGACGATGATTTCCCAGGGATCAGCATCAGGTGGAACGTGAGAAAGAATTTCCCCCGCATCTGTCCGTGTCTGTTGCGAGCGAAACTATGCGGGGTAATGCGAATGCAATAGTATCACGCGTAAATTGCATCAGCGCCGCAACAAAGTTCGCCGAGATCTGGCAGCGTCGCTGGAAACGGCCCTCGCGCGGACGAATCGACGATGTCCCGGCAGCCATGCCGATAAATCCTCGCCGAATGCGAGACGTTATTAACGGTACGCGAGTTATCCGCGCACGAACCCGTAATTAGCATACACGAATACATAACGGCGTGTTCGCTTTTATTTAAGCCTTCGTTTCGTGTATTTTCCAACGGGAATGAGATGTAAAGGGGAACGAACGGTACCGTTGCCCCGGCGTTACTTCAAACAGCAATAACACACCCGTAAATCCCCCCTCCTACCCGCTGTTTTAAATAACACCAGGAATAATATCGAAATATTTTCCCCCCAAGTGGCCCATTTTTTCACTCAGCCAACAAGTACACGGGCTAATTGCGTGTCACGCTGTTCCCATAATTCTCGGCGCGAAGGAGGATCGCAGGGAGCGGTTGGCGACCGAGTCTCGCAAAAATAAACCAGCCGGCAACACGCCAATCCTAAAATACACGTAATCTCGCAGGCGAGACGGGGGGGTGGGGGGTCGATACGGGGCAGGATTAAATTTTAATTTTGCAATAAAGAATGACGTATTAGAAGGCTGTTGGCAAACATTCCGCCCCCTCGTAAGGGCCGTAAGGGAGGCGTGCTACCCTCCTCTATCCCATCCAACCCCCGTCCCTACTCAGCCCCCACCGTGTAACGGGGCAGCAGCGCGAACAACCACCCCATAGAGCCTCTAAAACTCTAATTACGGCCTTACATTCCCTGCCGGTCGTCTTCCCGCGCCCTACCCCCTCATATTTTCCGACATTCTTCCTCCTGGTCCTCCCCCGTGGCTCCCAGCCTCGCACAGCCCTCCGCGCGCCATTACATGCAAATGCCGACGGTTGTCTCTTTCCGCTAATAAAAGTCGTGGCCGCGCAATTTAGAACATCCGACGTAGAGCCGGCTTCCGAAAGATACTCGAGACGCGGGTACAAGTTCGAGGAGGCACCGACGCGCCGAGGATATTATTGCTCGTCACTGGGCACCGTGGTCCGGCGATCCGACGTTTTATGTTGGCCACTGGCCGCGCCGGGGCCGTTTCAATTGTTGTTTAAAAGCCTACGCAAATTACACGGCAACCTCCGCCACTCTCTGCACCTGCGCGGGGCTGTAAACGGTTTTATGACACTTTCGCGAGAAAAGAATGCTATCTCCCGATGCGTATTTAAGGTCGGACAATTATCGGACGTTATCGGTGAACTTGACACGCTCGATAGCGGGCTGGGTTTCGCGTGGATGTTTACTCGCACGGTGGCTGGTATCGTGGCTATTGTTAATACCATTGCGGTGGGATCGAGCACCATTCATGAAGACGATGTACGTACACGGACGTATCTATCAATACGTGTCAGCGTGTATCGCTTCTCACGATGGATGGCAAGCGGCTTCTGCTTTGAGAGGGGATTCTCGTGTAACAGCCCCCGAAATTTATGATTTTCTTTTTAAAAAAGCAAGTGTTAATTTTGCATTCAAGTCTTTTGGGGTGTAAGGAGGCATCTTTAAAGTTGTAGAATTTTTTATTTTTTATGTCGATTCTTCTTATTATTTATTAATTATTGTGGAATTTTTTGAATCTCTTCGAAGGAATTTTCTTAAAGTTAAATAATTTACGCTGGGACTGGACCCAAAATTTTAATTTTAGTTTTTATTTATAATACTTTTTTTTTGAGATATAGAGAATAATATGAAAAATTTGTTTAAGAAAAACTTACTTTTTCCTTCAAACACTAAAATTCTTTCAATTTTTAATTTTTTTTTTTAATTTTTTTATTTTGCAAACAGATGACTGTGATAAGTGCTACAAACCCTCCAACAGGAATTACATCGTCCAAGAGATGGACAAGATTCCACAATAATTACAAAATAATAATAACGATCGACATAAAAAAAATATTTTCTGCAAGTTTAAAGCTGCCTCCTTACATCCCCAAAAAGTTTAATCCAATATGACCAACAGTATTTTCAAAAAAAATTCTAAAATATCAGTTATTTTTGGGTCTGTTAGACAAGAATCTCCCCTTAATGCAGTCGCGAATTTTGGCGAAGCGCAGAGAAAAGTTAATAAACAATTAATTCTTATAAAATCGCGCATCTAACCCGAAGCGCAGTGACAATTAATTAATCACTATTAATTGCCAATAATTCCGTTTACATTTTCCGTTAATAACAACTGCCCGCGTTAATGTCCCTCTGCCCCCCTCTACACGTGGCGCCAACGTGAACGGCCATCGGTTGACGGCTGATCCATACCAATTAGAACGAGGCGATGTATACAGCGCGGAGAACCGTTCACTTATTGAAAGAAGCAATTGAAAGGATAAGATCTTGGCGGTAGGTAGCGTCGAAAGCAGAAGTGGCTATCGTCGCGGTGAGAAACGTTAGGACCCACATAATGTTTAATCAGAGCACGTTGCGGCTTTACGACATTAGTCGCTGTTACGCACCCTCCTTCACCCTTTGTCCCCGGCCTGGCCGTCCCGTTTTCTTCATCCCCGGCCGTTCGATGGAACGGCACCTTCCGGGATCTTCCGGGGCATTTCGGAATTTACAGCCCCGAGGTGTTTAACCTTCGACACGGCCTGCTCGAAATGTGTTTGCCAGGCAACCCTGCCCCACGGAGTCTACGCGCGACAGCCAGGACGTACATATTGGCCGAGATATTATCGCTCCATCGAATCGGGAAGAACGTGGGTCGATCGTAGGATCGCTGGGGGAACAGTGCTGCCGGGGCTTTGGATATACTTGTCCGAGATAAGTGCACGCTGGAGTGGGCATTCTTTTTTCAAGAAGCAGCCAGAACGCTGCGGAGTCTCAGTCGACGGTTTCGCTTGGTTCTATTTAGGCGCGGGTCGAACGTGGATCCTCGTCGATTTACTAATCAACGGGCTCGTGCGAATGGATCGAAAGGAACCAGACACGCTGGCCTAGTTCAGGCATCAAGGCCCGCTTCCAGTCTATCTACATACTTACGTTTAACTGCCCATTTAAGGTCAACCAAGTTCATTGTGGCTTATAACGGCGTTATTGAGTTCAAGGCGAACGCCATCTTTGGAGCCACTAAACAGATAAACGGGCGCTCTAGGTGGCTGCCAATAATGGACGGTAAAAGCTCGCGGTGACCTAGAGAAATGGCCACGAGGAGTCCGCCGTAAATCTAATACAAATAATTCCGGGGGTGCGGTTTTATCGCGACGATTTATCCGTCTGTTGGTCGCTGCATCGCGGGGGGAGAATAATACTCGGACGCAGCTCCCTTTTTTTCGCTCCGTCCGGGGGCCATTTTTCGTGCACGTCGAACATTGCCGGGTTTATAGCCTGCCCACGAGTTTTCGTGCCGGTCGACGATGAGGACTGAGAATTTCCTTCACTGAGACGCGTGATGACTCTAAACAAAGCTTAATTTGCCCCAATTTAAAGTACATTAAATGCCACAAAGCTCTGATAAGGGGAGCTGTCTTTGTCCGAGTTTCTTTCGGATGTGGAGGGCGTTCGACGTCAGCGGGAGACTATATTCAATCGGATTTATAATCCCCTCGGTTACATATTTTCGCATTCGATTCAAGGGTTCCTCCCAAGTGCGATGGTTTAATAAAACCAACTGTCCCCGCAGACTAAAGCTGGGTTTACATTAGTCCAGTCCAGTGATCGAGTACAGCACTGGATTAGAACTGGAATAATGTGAACAGTGTGTTGATTCCAGTACAGTGCTGTCATTCCAGCAGATTTCGACTGGATCGAAAGTCTACTTTTATGTTTTTTATTTTGCGTGAATCCATTATTATTACAGTCTACCATTTTCAACGGTTCAGAAACGACTGGAATAATCAAGACATCGACTGATTTCCAGTCGAACCAGTCGCTGGATCCAGCGACTGGACAAATGTGAACCCAGCTTAACCTCCGCGGTTTCTTTAAATAACCCGCGCGGGAACTTCGCCCATCCCCCATTAATTCGACGATTTAATAAAACTTAGCGAGGAGCAAAAGTTCGCGCAACCCGGCAAACACAAGTGGCTGGGAAACGGGAGGAGGAATTATCGAAGCCATCTTCCTAACTCGAAACGAAATCTGCACACGATCGTGTCATGACTGTATAGCCGACCTGCACCCAGCGAAGAAGACTTCGCTAGGCAAACATACGTATAATAAAAGTCGCAAGATAGGCGAATTCCTCCGGGAGCTGTAGCCACCCCCGCAACGTATAGCCCGCTCTCTCGCTCCAGCGTTCGTGCCGTGCTCCTCGGGCACGCCGCGCGGACAAAGGGGGACCCCTGCGCGCATGCGCGCTCGCCGCCCGGTCCTAGTAACGATTCCACCCTCCCCTGTTATAACTTGTCGCCCCCCACCGGCATCCCCTCGCCCCTCGTTCGACGACCACCCTATCAGCCCGACACGAGCTGCGTTCCCCACGTACGTGCGGCTCCGAGGCGCGCACACAGACGCGAGGGCTCGCCGTGTGGGTGTATTGGCATCGACGCTGGCGATGGCTACGATCCGATTTTCGATTTCCAATTCCCGGTCGAAGGGAGGGGAGGTACATGCTTGATGGCACCGGTGACAATTGGCAGAAATAGGTAACGACGAAATGAACGACGTTAAATTCGGCTGCGTTAATTCCGTGCGTGAATCGCTGTAGAACGCCTATGTAGTGGGTGCCTAATAATACGGAGTGACATTTTTTTGTATATTATTTTTTCGAAGCAAGAATTTACACGAAGCAAGTGTTTCACGAAGCGACTTTTTTGAGTCGCGATACTCTTTTATTATTATTATTATAATTATTATTATTATTATTATTATTATTATTAAATATCTTTATTGCACCATTACAATTAAATTAAATTAAATTACAATGGCGAGTAGGCGAGGTTCAGCATTAACTGCTGCTCTACAACCTAACCTAAAAGCCTTTTATAGTATTCAAATAACCTGCGACTCTCCCCCATTATTTTTCTTGCTTCCTAATTCTAGCGTTAGTTTTAGTTTTTTTTGTAGTTACAGTTAGGCTTCTAACAGTATTGTACTGAAACCTTGCCGTTTACTTCGATCTGTTTTAATTTATTACTACTTATTAGAGTCTTTTCTTTGTATATTTCCCGAGTAATAAAGACGAATAGTAATAATAATATAAGATAAGATAAATATTTCCCACCACTGATTTATGAAAAATCAGTGTTACCATATTAAAATAAACAAGTGCTAAAAATCGCCAACTAAAAATAAGCACATGGCGGCCCACAGGTTGGGAATCCCTGGTTTAAACGGAAATTTTTATCCTCAGCTTTTGATTGATCTTTCAGGTAAATACACATTTCATACAGGCAGGTGCCGTTTCGTTTCGGATTGCACATCCCGTGGACCAACTACCGAGTGAAATGTAAAATCGGCGCCCGAGTGGTCGGTGCTTAAGGGCGTGATCAGAGGCGATTAAGTAAACGCGATACCAATATTTCCATACTACCCATTAGACCTTATTCCGGTGCTCGCCCCCAAGTACTATGTAAATTACAAGGTAAATTCAACCGAACATAATTGACTCGCGCCAAACTTATAATTTCTCCGATCGCGGTGGCCCGTTAAACCTGCGCGGCGCACGGAAGAATTGACTTTAACGGGCGCGGTTCGAGGATTCGGCGCGTAAATTTCGCAGCGATTCCGGGGCCGGAATCGCATTCGAGCGCGACACGCGAGGAATCGTCGCGATACAGGAGTCCCCGGCGCGATACCGCGGCCCTTAATTACGTTCCAATTAACCGGCGGGCAGGATTCCCCCTTCCTTTTTTTCCCTCCCGGCTCGAAGCCATCACTATCGACGCGAACAGCGCAAAGGCAGTTTCCGCGAGCGACGCAGGGAAGCAAATATGCTGTGCGAAGCGCACGGTCACGTTACGTGTACTGCTTTCGCGTGGAGAGGCCCCTCCCCTCTCCCTCCTTCGTTTACCTACATGGGCCCATGCATCGAGCTCTCCGCCACACACACACGCGCACACGAGCGCGACGGGAGGATCGCAGGGACGAGGATGCGCACACCGACTACCGGTCGGGGTTGTTCACACACGTAAGTATAAAGAGAAGAGGCGTAATATCCTCGAGCGGAGCCGCGGGACGGTACAAAAGCTGGGAATGGAGCCTTTAGTTTTTATCGGGGGATAAAAGTCGTGATAAGCTGTATCAGGGGTGTACCGTGAAAGAGCACGGCGACGTACTCACGCGATATCTAGACCGGATCGGTGGCAGTGTGTACGTGCCGGCGTGCACCAGCGCCACCTACGTACACAAGTCCCCGCGAGGCGCGTCTCTAACACAGGGTGGCCTCCGAAATTTCGGGGGTTATCGGCGCCCGGAGATACTCCGGCGGGTGTGCGATACTTTCGCCAGCGAATTGTGGAAAACGAAACGCCCGGGCTTAATGGCCCCAATCGATCGGAATTTCTTAATTGGGCGCGCGAGCATCGTTTCATTCGACGACCTCGCCGAGTACCTCGTACCCATTCCAATACTACCCCTGTCGTTGCAGATGTTATTGGGTCGTTACAGACCAGCCGATCGGGCCCTCGATTTTCTCCCGCCGCATTAAAAAGTACTCGCTGGTCCTCCTTTTTCTCGCGACGTCCCCCTTGAACTATGGTGCCAGGGAGTTTACACCGGGGGGTAGAGAGGTCGCGTAAGAAACACGACAATTTTCCATTCGGAGGCAATCGTCCAGGAGGGTACAAGATTATACCGACGTCCTCGGGGATACGAGTCTCGCGTTTCAATTCCTTTTCTTCCCTTCCATTATGACTCGTGCGTTTGCCTCGAAGGGGGAGCAGCCGCATTAAAAGTAGCTTCGATCTTGCGTAGGTATACGTCTGGAGTGTAATAATTGAGAAACTATTGCAAGTGTGGCAAAGGAGAGTGTTTGGAGAATTTTCAAAGGTTTCATCTTTACAGCTAGTTTGGGGAGTCCTTAGCGGGTTCTGAGAGCCCTAAACGAGTCTCGAAAGACACTTTTAACGCGCTGCTTTAGCAGAGAGTTATATCAAGTTTATATCGTTCCGCCTGCTACCTTATTTTCTCCCGGCACCTTGGTCCGGGACCGTTTAGTTACAGATTCCTGAGGCTACACGCGCCAAGGCATTTCACTTCTATCGAATGATCCTGAACAGGTGAAGTGCCAATAATCGTAAACTACCCGCCGACAATTAGATACTGGCCGAATTCCAAGGGGGCGTAAATCAAGCCCCGATCGTAACGCGAACGGTAAACATCGTAATTCTGATCGGTAGTAAATCTACCTGGGAGGAGCGGTTCGAGGTCCGCGCGTTCCCTCCGTTCGGTATCGGCCATCCGGAGGCATAGATTATACAGGGGAGTCCCCCGGGGGATGGGAAGGGAGCTCCCAGCCTCGCAACCCCTCGTGCCGTTTCTCTCTTTCCATCTCTCCCGTCCCGCTCGCCTCCCTCCAGCCAACCATCTCCGTCCGGCTCTCGCCAGGCCGGCTAAAGGTCTATATCGCGCGCCGTCAAACCTACCCGAATTGCTCGTCGTCGTGTTATGCAAACGGGCACATTTGTTACGATAGTGCCCGCCAGGGGGTCGTTCTCCAGCGTCGTGGAGCTCCGTGGAGCGGCATGGCGTACGGGCCCGAGCTAACACAGCCATCCAGCAACTCGCCCCGGCCCGCTTCGCGTTCTCTAGCCCCGGCGAAGGCACGTCTCCTCCTTCGCCTGGACAACGTCGTTCCGCGTGTCAGCGGTACGTTTTCGTTTAACGACGACGGCCACGTTCCTCCTGGCGAAGGTTATCATGGTCCGCGACTTAGACGCCTGGCCACGCTCGCGTTCCTCATCATTGACCTGCCCCTCTCAGCCTTTTTTCCTCCCGTCGACGCGGGTGAACGTCACCGTGGCCGTGAATTTTAATTGCTTTGTTAGGGACAATTGGGGATCGGGTTTCCTGGCAATTCGGGGGGGATTGAACTGAACGTTGGGGATGTGGGCTCTTTGTTCGGCGAGGTGTCCCCGAATCTGTGGTCAGAAATGACTCCTGCAGAAATTCCTTGCGATGGTTTGACTAGTAGATGCTGGGTTGGATCTGCTTTTCACCGTAGGTTGGTCGCAGCATCGACCAGCCGGCCAATTAATTTGCCGTTTAACTTTAACGGGCGATCGGTTAGATCGATTTAGAGGACGGTCGATTCGGGGAACAACGGGCGGAGGAATTCCACGGATATTTAACGATCTTCGCACATCCTTATTCGTGGCATATTTCACTGGATCGTTCTATCCTTGTCGTAAAATTTTATCGACCGTGAAAATAACACTCTGCCCGTGTTATATCTGCCGAGTGACATTCTCCAAGTTTTAACGACCGTCACGCACCTCCGTATCTGTCAGTCGGGCAGCCGGTTCTTTCGATTTGATTTCTCGAACTTCGCCTAGCCAGTCATAGAGAAGGGGAGGGGGAAAAACAAACGCGCGATGCCCCGCGGGTTATGAATTTTTTTTATCGCCATTTTTCTAACAGCGAGAACAGTGCCTCGAGGAAACGATTGCGTTTGGAAAATGGGAAATCTTGCGGGGTTGATTCGAGGGTCGCGGGAGAAGCGGCGACAGCCACGGCGCTTCTCCGCTCGGCGAAACGTTTGAATAAAATGTAAAGCGTTCTACCATCTCCATTTTGAATCAAGAAAGTTTGCATCGCGTTCTATAGCGCATTCGAAGCCAACGAGAAACGGCGAGGACGGTTTCCAAGTTTCTGTCGGTCGGTCGACGGAGGGGGAGATAGGGGGGGGGGGGGGGGTAGCAATTTTTCTCTTAAACACCGCGCTAAAGTTTAAACTTCTGGCATAGAGATGAAGACAAGTTCGACACGAACTCGACTACCAACTCGGAAGAATAGGATATCCGACGAAAACTCTGAACGAGATGTTTGTTAGGGAAGAACTTTTAGCTAATCGCGAAGAACGCGGGGAAGCGAGGGGCTGAGGAAATAAGACTCGGCGTTCAGCTCGGGAAAAGGCGAGAATTTCCTTTTGTACATGTATTCCCGTCGATGGAGACAAGTTTTCTCGAATTAGCAACTGGATCCCGAGGAATTACCTGGGAGTTACCTAAGCACCTCTGAATAACACCTCCCGGAATGAGTGGGGGAAGGACCATTCAACTTTTAGCGAGAACAAGCAAAGTTGCTTGATGCTTTTTTCAGTGAAACCTGCGCGCACGTGTAGATGCGAGTTGAGCAAGTATGAAATTGATATTAAAGTCATAGCGTGTAGATTTATAAGTAAGTATCTACACTGTCGTTCTAAAGTATTGGGACATCCACTGTATGGGGAATAATTTTTGTGAGAAACGATTCAAATTTATTGAAGAAGTGAAATTTCACTTCATTTTGTATTTTGAATTGAAAACAGGGAAATTAATTCAATATGTACCAAATATCACATTTTCTGCAAATATAGCAGGTGTCCTAATAGTATTAGAGCTGTAATTGTTCGATAATTCGAATACGACTAATTTTTTCGAATATTCGAATAATTAAGTAGGAGTATTCGAATATTTGAAGTGGTCGAATTTCGGATTGTACTGAATAAGAATCTGAATATGAAATATGCGTTCACACTTTACCGTAAAATTCTTAGGTATTGGCCTTTACCTACAATTATTTGTTTCTCAAACGATAAATTTGGAACTGTATTGATCTTTCGTAAATTTATACATTTTGAAACGAAAACAGCCATCAGTTATTAATATTATTATTCTAATAATAATGAGTGGACAACCTCGACTCAGTTCCACCCGTGTCTCGCTATAAACGGGTGACAAACAGTATACTTAAGTAAGCAGAATTTTTTGAAAGAAACTAAAATCCCATAAACGATTTTGAGGAACTTAATATTTTTATTTTTACCCCCATTACTGTGAGAAATATGCGAAGAGTCCTAATTATTCGAATTCTCTGGTATTCGATTATTTATTCGAATACTTAGATTCAAATAGTAATTCGAATACTTAGATTCAAATAGTAATTCGAATACTTAGATTCAAGTAGTAATTCGAATACTTAGATTCAAATAGTAATTCGAATACTTAGATTCAAATAGTAATTCGAATACTTAGATTCAAATAGTAATTCGAATACTTAGATTCAAATAGTAATTCGAATATTCGTTACAGCTCTACTTAAGTAATACTTATAAACGGTAGAGTATTTCTTTCAAAAGTAGCATCACGATACTACTTAGAGCGAAGTTTCCCAGCCATTTTCGAGTCGCAATCCCCTTTTATAATATTCAATTAACCTGCGATCTCCCCACCCCACCCATATAAGATAAATTTACTAAGTTAAAGAAAACACATAAAAAATAGATATTTCAGAATACAATTCCAACGTAATAATACTAAAAAAAATCCCTAAAAACCGCGCACAAAACACTTCGCGACCCACAAGTTGGGAATCACTGTCCCAGAACAGGTACAATCGCTATTGGAGTCATTTACCTTAATTCCGGTTGAATACACTGTAAGCACTACACAGACTAATAGACAGTAAAACTCGAGGAAAACGAAAATTCCCATTCGTCCACCTAATAAGTTTCCCGTTTGACGGGTTTACGTCTAGTAAACACTGGAACTAGACAAGCGAGAATCGATAACGCTTATCGACGCGTATATATTCCGCGTTGCTTCTAATCGCACCTGCCTCGCGGCGCGAAACGCCGAGCGTGATTACCCGCGTTCAGCCGACCGTTCCCCTTAGCTCGATTATTTTTCCGGGATTTGAAGCCACGTGAATTTCTATCCGCAATTGGTATGCTAGTCGCCGCGGAGGATCCGACCTCCAAAGCTAAGTTTTCATTAGAACGGTCGTTCCGCTATCTGAATCCTCGTTGAACCCGCTCGTAATCGTATCTCAACGAAATCCTGTTAGGCAGCCCCGAGAGCAACCGGCGAGCGCACTATTTTACCCTAACTGCCCTCTCCCATTGTAAGCGGGGGCCCCGGAGCTCTCGCAATTTCGCGAGCGCGGAACGCTCTCCGGCTTGAATATTTACCTTCCGTCGTGGTTGCCGGCGCGATCAACCCGGCCGAGCCGAATCTCGCGGAATAATTCAGCCGGGGAAACGTTCCTCGACGGCTGCGAGTTGCGACTGCGAAAGAGCTTCGGTGGCCGTTGCAGAAGGCGTCACGATTCACGATCGCCCTACCTCGTCTTCGAGAGTTCCCGTTTCTCTCGCCGACGGGTTCCTTTCGGCCGAGGGAGCAGCCCCGACACACCGTTGGAAAAATTGCGAACACACACGAGCCGTCGCGGAGCAGATAGCGCCTCGCCGCTGTAATTACGATAAATCGTTCGCCTTTTACGATAATTATCGCGAGATGGGCATGCAACGTGGAACGGGATACGGCGAGTCCGTGTTTCTCACCGCGAACCTACGGGGCTTCGATTTTTCACGGCTTCCCCGCTCGCTTGCGCAAATGGCACCGCTGAATATACGATCGGCAAAGACACACGCCCGCTCCCGACTCCCCCGGTGATCTGTTCGCCGGACGAGTTTATAAATTAGAGCGCTCTTTGTGTGGCTCCGCGCGAGTTACACGTAGATACGTGGGATAAAGGCTACGGGGTTGTGGTGGAGAACTATCGATGGTATCGAAATCACTATCGAAATTTGTAATAATATTAGAAATTAAATTTGCGATTCTGAATTTCGGCTGTTATTATTTTTTAATTGACTAACCTACGATTTTCAATACCGATAATTATCGATTTTTTAACTGACTAACCTACGATTTTCAATACCGATAATTATCGATTTTTTAATTGACTAACCTACGATTTTCAATACCGATAATTATCGATTTTTTAACTGACTAACCTACGATTTTCAATACCGATAATTATCGATTTTTTAATTGACTAACCTACGATTTTCAATACCGATAATTACTGATTTTTTAATTGACTAACCTACGATTTTCAATACCGATAATTATCGATTTTTGAATTGACTAACCTACGATTTTCAATACCGATAATTATCGATTTTTTAATTGACTAACCTACGATTTTCAATACCGATAATTATCGATTTTTTAATTGACTAACCTACGATTTTCAATACCGATAATTACCGATTTTTTAATTGACTAACCTACGATTTTCAATACCGATAATTACCGATTTTTTAATTGGCTAACCTACGATTTTCAATACCGATAATTATCGATTTTTAATTGATCAACCTACGATTTTCAATACCGATAATTATCCATAGTGAAAATAAGCCATCTATAGTTTTCGATAGTGAGAACCATCGATAACTATCGTAAGTACCATCGATAGTTATCCACCACTACTCCGAGGACAGTCGTATTTTCGCGCGTGCTCCACTGTCCGCGGGACCATCCCACAATACATGTGCAAAGTTTTCTAATTTTTCTAATTTCGATGTTACACGATCCGGCGGGGTATTTAAATCGAGGAGTTGCGAGCTGCACGGACACGGTTTGGAGTTAGAACCCCGTGGAAAACAGATGGACGGCCAACAGAATCGATTCCCACGACAGATACGACTGTCAAAGCCTTTACTTTCACCCGACCGGAGGAACGGCTCGGCATGATTTACGAACGTTGCCGAGAAGTGACTTTTTGGCTGCCTTTCCTCCGTCTCCTGGATGGGGTAAACTTTATTGCTTCTTGAGGGACGGGGGAAAGCGCGCGACTGTCTACAAAGGGTGAGGAGAAAGTTTGCGACAGGTTAGGAAAAAACCGAGCCTCGGGACCATAAAAAGGGCTGAAGGAAAGTGGCGACCTTGTGAAATTCGAACGGGTCTGGAGAAATTTCGCGTACTCCCCGGCACTGTTGCGTCCTCCTCGAGTAAAAATACCATTTTCCAGCTGCCGTAGGCTACAATGTCTCTTCCACACTCGCGCGCGAACTTCTGTCTCCGGCTGTCCCAGAAAATATTCAAAATTTCCAAACAGAAACTCGACAACGGTTACGCGGGGGTAGTTTGCATGCGATTGATAGAAGAACCCGTGTTAAATCGATCTTCCAGAGGGAGATTCCCTTGGCTCGCGTAACACCGTGACTACGTATGTCCCTTAAATCCGCGAGAGCGTGTAACGGAGCACGCGACACAATCGTTTGCATATCATCGTGCCACAGGTGAAGCGTATCGCGGCGGTGCGTAAATGGCGTGACCGATCCAGCCGAGGAAACCGCCTCCGTAATGAATGCCTCGCGAGAACCGAGAGCGAACGAAAACGAAGGAGTAAGCAGATTCGCGAACCGTTAAAACGCGTCTAACGAGTAAATAGGTACGTTGCCAGAAAAGTGCTGCAATTCCCTTCCGCCAGCTTGGCGAATGGTTGATAGCCCGTCGACCTCGCCAGTTCGCTTATCGTGGAAATTTATAAAACCCACCAGCTTCAGCGCAAAAAGAAAGGAGGAAAAGTGGAAATAGATACGGTGGATCGTTGGCGAAGTTAATTAGAAACGAAAGCGTCACGATCGTCGCGGAAAGGGGAAGAAACGAAGGACAGAGATGCGTGGGCGTCTCTGAGCCTCCGCAGGGATTACCTTGGGCGACCGAAAATAACCAGAGTGGAGGTTGCCCGAGGCTGTTCATCGCTGAGGAAACCGGGACGGACGGTGTTTTTTCTGAAGGAGGCCGAAGTGTGAATCTACGGTGACATTTAGAATCGGCCGTCCCGAGGATTTGACTGGTATGATGGGATCGGCACGCGACAAAACGGGGTACGCGCCGCCGCCGCCACCGTATGACCATAAAATAAGCGTTTGGGGTGGCGCAGGCGGAGGCCAAACCTGGCTGCGCATAAACACTTATATAACAGCAATTAAACTGCTTTTAAGGCCCCATAAAACTGCAGTTTCAATAATCTCGGTGACAACAGGATCCTGACCTGCCTACCGACTTCTGCCAGGGCCTCCGGAAGCGGGGCTTCGCCGAGGCGACCTTCAGGATTACCCCCGAGTAGCTCGTTCCCCGGGCCGAGGCCCTCCATGGATTTTCTTGCTGGCGTTGGGGAAGGCTAGGGGTGAGCATGAATCGTCAATTCTTTTCGTCGGCTCAGCGACCAGGCCCCGGGAATATAAGCGGAACAGCTGTATCTTCCATGGAAACTGACTTCGGCGCGGATAGGGTAAGTGCACTTAATATCGCCTAGCACCTAATACCGCCACTCGTAATATCGCGGCAAGTAAGTGCGGACATGTGTTGGTAATGAAATGAATTAGGAGCCGGGCGTGTGTGGGAAGAGGTACTGTGGGTGCAACGTCTCTTGGGCAACGACTAGCTTGGAGATGGATTTTAGTGAATCTTGATGGCGTAAATATTTATTGAAACGTGGCGGTTTTAGATTACGCTGGGAGTAGATTAATTTAAAAAATCTATGAGTGTAGGAATATTCTGGGAGTAATGATTAGGACTTCGTGACTAAGCGAGGTTGAACTCCATGGTACCTGTGTCTTTAGCAATATTTTTGTAAATTTTTAGAGCTTGATATTGAAATTTAGAAATTTGGTGAATTGTAATAAAAATAATTTGTCTTTTTCACAATTAGAGCTTAATATTTAAATTTAGAAATTTGGTGAATTGTAATAAAAATAATTTGTCTTTTTCACAAATAGAGCGTAATATTTAAATTTAGAAATTTGGTGAATTGTAATAAAAATAATTTGTCTTTTTCACAATTAGAGCTTAATATTTAAATTTAGAAATTTGGTGAATTGTAATAAAAATAATTTGTCTTTTCCAACATTTATATTTTCAAATACCTTCAAATTTCAACTGCATTTCTACAAAAATACTATTAGAGTATTACGAATGTACAATATTGTCGCTCAAAAGTTAGAAGATTCAAAAGTAAGAAAGTGGTAAAAATTGAAAAAAGCTTCCCCCATATTCATACCAGTAAAAATCATAAATACAACTTTAAAAGTTCATAAATATGTGCACCCTTTTCAAGATCCCAATTTTTGCTCGTTGTGTTTAAAATTGGACAATTCTAACCAGCCGTACACGAAGTACAAACAATTTCTTTTTTCCAGAGACTACTTAGAAACGAAAATATCAATTACCCACCAGTTGAGAACAATTTGAATTTGGGTAGGCGAAATTAGATGTACATACAAAACCTAACAACCAGGCGAGTCCTTTATTGACTCAAAGGCGACAGAAGGCCGGTCGTCCAGCGATATCGCGAAATTTCACGCTATCAGGAAGTTCAGGCAATGAGCAACCCTTGCAAAAAGGGAATTTGATTTCTGTCCGAAATTTCGAGCGTTGTCGCTCCCTTTTGCCAGAAAATGCCGGGTACCTGGCGGGTCGAATGGCAGGGCGGCCGAGAGCGGCGGGATAGGTGTAAAATAGAGAAGAAGAGAGGCTGAAAGGGAGAGAGGGAGAGAAAGAGACAGAGAGACAGGAGGGGAGGGAGCAGAGGTGGGTGGAAACGAGCAGAAGCCCAGGTAGGGGAGGCTGGAACGATGAAATGGGATAATACGGACGCTGCAGGACGCGGCAGCCATCATCGAATGCTAATGAGGGGTTGGCGGCTTTTGGGGCGGAAGATTCAGTCCGTGCAGTGGCGCACTGTTGCCAGAGAAACGGTCTGATTATAAATTATACATTATCTCGTGCTAGCCCCCGTGTACACACCGAAATCCAACTAGACGTCCGCAGGCTAACTGAGCCCTCGCATCAAAATGCAGATCGTTTAACGAACCAGAGATAGATTAAAGGGCCAGTACCGCAGTGCTGCCACCGCCAACTGAGAAGCAAAAATCGCGTCACACCCCTTCGAGGATCGTTAATCGCGCCCTTTTCGATAATCGCTGATCGGTTTTAGTTCGCATTGCGTTGTTATGGGACCGTAAAAGGGATGTCGAAGGTTCACCCCGCGGTGACCTGTGAAATGTGATCACGGGACAGTTTTAGATTGGAGTCGGAGTTCCAGAGGATCCTTTTAAGCTCCTCGTGACTACAAATCCCAGTGTCAAAAGAAATTGCGTATGGAATGAAACATGGTCGAAGGGAATTGATAACTCAGAGCGTGGGCCCTTGGAAATAATTAAATTTGTACGCAAATGGAGAACGAAGAGGTGACTATACGCTTTCGCCCTTTGGCGGATTTAAGAAAAAAGGCCCAGGTGGCAAACGTTAAGGGTCTATTTTTTTCGAGAAAATGAAGAGGTAGTTTACTAAAAGGGGGTAAATTTAGAAAACAGTGCTTGGATAAAATCATAATTTATTTTTGTAAACAGGGCCCTAGGTGGTGGGCCTTATGGGCTGGGCCCATTTTTGGGAAACTAAAACGGTAGTTTACTAAAAACGGGCTCAGTGTAATAATACAGAAAAAGAATATAGTTTGGAGAAAATCATAATTTTGTGGGGCCTTCCGAGCAGGGGCCCAGGTGGCATCTGCTCATCGGCCGCCCTGTTAAATCCGCCACTGCTTTCGCCATATTTAGTCCTCTGCAGAGAGAAGAGTATTGACTATATATCCGCCCTTTTAAGTATTGTCAAATTATAATAAATGTAATTAAATGTAACAAAATAGTCTAATAATGTGTCCTGCTTCCAAGGATCAATATCAACAACGCAAATTCTGTTTTCAAAAAAGCGAATACTCAATACTCTTTTCTCTAGAGAGGAGCAAATATGGCGGATGCGAATACTCAACCCTTTAGTGTGGTGGTGGAGAACTATCGATGGTACTTACGATAGTTCTCAATATCGAAAACTATAGATGGCTTATTTTCACTACCGATAATTATCGTAGGTTAGTCAATTGAAAAATAATAACAGCTGAAATTCAGAATCCCAAATTTAATTTCTAATATTATTACAAATTTAATTCAGAATCCCTAATTTAATTTGTAATATTATTAAAAATTTCGATAGTGAGAATCATCGATAATTATCGTAACTACCATCGATAGTTCTCCACCACTACTTTAGTGCTCTAACGCAAGTCCCGGTTTATATCCACGAACTTGACTATTCGAACATCCTAGCCGTCAATTATTTCCCGCGATACTTGCGCAACTGCGAGACAGCGGCTGCCTCAATTTCGTCCGGCAATGTCTCACGATAAGGGAAACGAAACGAATTTAGCCTGTAATTTCGAAGATTCCGCCGTTACCGTTCCTTTTTTGCTCAGTTACGGGAGGTAAACTGTTTCCAGGAACGAGACAGTACCAGCGGGGTTAATCAAAGGCTGGAGGAGCACGGAAACGCTCCGGCAGTCCTGAGTAATACAGCAGGAATGCTTGCTGGCGCGCTGTTGCCCGGCAGATCGAACTGTTTATAAATTATACATTATCTCGTGATAGCAGGGCGTACACAAAACCCGGCTAGACGTTTACTGGCCACTGAACTCTGTCGTGAAAGCGCCAAACATTCGGTGCCGGGGCAGCAGAGGAAAGAGAAACGACACGGAGGACTGAATTACGCGACCGTTGCATGGATTTCCAACATTTTCCAATCTTCCCTCTACCTTAAAAGGGAGTCGAAGGGGGCGCCAAAAAAAAACTATGTCGCACGTTTAATAAATAATAAACGAATCCAACTCCCACGTAAACAAACTATAATTGTAAATTATTTTTCTTTGCACTCCGTAAAGGCAAAACATATTAATTGGGGTATTTTCTTGCATAAGGAGCGATTGCTTATTAGTGTTCTCTTGGGAAAATAAATCGAGGGTGCGGAAGAAATATTTCGCACTGCTGCACTTGGTCGATAATTATCGGTATTGAAAATCGTAGGTTAATAAATTCAAAAATAATAACAGCTGAAATTCAGAATCCCAAATTTAATTTCTGATATTATTACAAATTTCGATGACTATCGAAAACTATAGATGGCTTATTTTCACTATCGATAATTATCGGTATTGAAAATCGTAGGTTAGTCAATTCAGAATCCCAAATTTAATTTGAAATATTATTACAAATTTCGATAGTGAGAACCATCGACAACTATCGCAAGTACCATCGATAGTTCTCCACCACTACTGCACGCTATTACGACTCCTCACGAATGCTCTAATTGCTCTACTCGAGCGTAGCCAGTATAAACTCGCCCCGGTGCGGCGCAAATAATAAGTTTCCGGTTGCTGAAAAATTTGGTCGCAGTCCAAACGAAGCAGTAACGGAACGAAGCAGAGAGAACGGTCTCGCGGAATATCCACGGAGCCATCAGCCGGCCGGCGATCCCTGACCTCAAAATGCAGTACGTTCACATACCAAGAGTGAAAGATTAGATACCGGTATCTCCGAGTTAATTCTGCATTATAAAATGGATGCGTTTCTTCCCTAATTTTACGACGCTGAATGCGTGCATACGCGCGTGTCTCTCGGCAAGATTCTTTCTGGAGAGATGGAGGCGAACTAATTTCAACGCCGAAACACTCTATAGTTCTCCTCGAGTGTCAGATGAGAGTATACATATGTATCAGGATACGTAATTTTCCCTTCAGATAGAATTCTAAAGGGGAAACGTAGTGGTGGAGAACTATCGATGGTACTTACGATAGTTATCGATGGTTCTCACTATCCAAATTTGTAATAATATTAGAAATTAAATTTGGGATTCTGAATTTCAGCTGTTATTATTTTTTAATTGACTAACCTACGATTTTCAATACCGATAATTATCGATTTTTTAATTGACTAACCTACGATTTTCAATACCGATAATTACCGATTTTTGAATTGACTAACCTACGATTTTCAATACCGATAATTACCGATTTTTTAATTAACTAACCTACGATTTTCAATACCGATAATTATCGATTTTTTAATTGACTAACCTACGATTTTCAATACCGATAATTACCGATTTTTTAATTGACTAACCTACGATTTTCAATGCCGATAATTATCGATTTTTTAATTGACTAACCTACGATTTTCAATACCGATAATTACCGATTTTTTAATTGACCAACCTACGATTTTCAATACCGATAATTATCCATAGTGAAAATAAGCCATCTATAGTTTTCGATAGTGAGAACCATCGATAACTATCGTAAGTACGATCGATAGTTCTCCACCACTATTCAACGGTGCGCCATCCCGGACTTCGGAACCACCCAGTCGCCAATCCCAATTCTAAACCCGAGAGTGTAGTACGTTCACGTAGCGGCGATAGATTACGTCCATAGACACGGCGACGGATATTGCAGCGAGTGGAAGAAAAAGAATGACGCGCTTGAGTTGAATTCAAAGCGTCATTCTTATATATTGCCCGATGGCTAGCGCCCATCCGCCGCGGAATATCAACCGACGTTTTCCCCGATTGTATTAAAAATTTCGTAGGTGCGAACACGCGCGGAGAGCGAGAGTGTCCTTCGAGCCGCGGCTCGATTCCGGGATACAGAGCCGATGGGAAAAGAAGAGGAAACCGGGCGACGCGATAAATCATGACGAGCACTTTATCTTGGCTCGACGAGGCGTTATAAATGTCACGACCAATTGCGCGATGGAATCGTCTGGATAGATGACAGTGCGGTAGTGGGACCTTTCGAGCCGCGATTATCGATGCAAAAGAGATCGGCGGGCAAAAGAAATACGCCGCGGACGAGACGCATGCATTATGCAGCCGGTGTCCGCGGGGCTAACGTCGATTCGCGTACATAACTTCAATTACAATTAGCCAAACATCCTGGGGGTCTCGGCTGCGCGACATTCCCACAGGTATTTCGGCTGACGCGCCCCAACTTCCAAATGCATTAAACGTCACGTCCTTCTCGCAAGCTCCGCGGCGCACGGACCAGCGAAATGGAGTAGGTTGCTCGGGGAAACAACGGCTACCCGAACCTGTTCGCGCCATCGCGTTTATAAAACATACGCCAATTCGTCCGTGATACCGTCGCCACGTTAGGTTTCCCCGAATCCGAGCTTCACTTCGCGGGGACCGATGCTTTGGAGGTCAAAGGTCGCGTATTGCAGAAACTCCATCGTTCAAATGTGCATTAAGGGTCTTCGATTTAAGGTCGGGGCCAGATATATTGGCCGGTGAATTCGTTTTCGCAGCTAACGCACACCTATTCTGATGTATGTATCTCTACGCTAAGAGCTCGGTTTGGCCTACACGTCAAGAGCTTGGCGCCATCCCCGCCACTTCTGGCGCACTCTTTTTCTGGCAAGGCGAGAGCGAGTCAAAAAACGTTGAGAATGGAAGAATGATGTAGGTATGTATTTCTACGCTAAGAACTCGGTTTGACCTACACGTTAAGAGCTCAGCACTTCTGGCGCACTCTTTTTCTGGCAAGGCGAGAGCGAGTCAGAAAACGTTGAGAATAGAAGAACGATGTAGGTATGTATTTCTACGCTAAGAACTCGGTTTGACCTACACGTTAAGAGCTCCGCACTTCTGGCGCACTCCTTTTCTGGCAACACGAGAGCGAGTCAGAAAACGTTGAGAATAGAAGAATACTCCTCACGAAACTCACCGGCCAATATATCTGACCCCGACCTTAGGTCCCTGCAAGTACCTTGCAAATCAGAACAGACGAATTTGAAATTGTCAGTGAAATTGTCCGGGGATTCACCAGAGTCCACAGAAGCCGCGAGATCGGCAGAGCACAAAGGGCACCGTATCGTGCAGCTTTGAAAATAAAATCGGATGTAATTCTCCAACGAGACTGTTCCCACCGCGCACAATGACTTCCTCCGCTCGAATCGCTGTATTCGCATTTGAAATTATGATCCGGCGAGTGTAAACAAACCATCGCGATAACTCCGCCGGCTACGGCGGAGGTTTTAATTTCGCCTAATCGCTGTTTACTGCGTCATTGTGGGCCCGGTAATAGGCCATATAAAAGATAGTCACGGGGATAATTTGCGGCCGGCATTATCACACGGTGACGACAGGTGTAGTTGGCCGTATACATGTCCTTCTTGCATGCGCAAGCAACATAAATGAGCAGGGTGGCATACCAGTATGGCGGCACGTGCTACCAGGATTCGAGTAAACGACCCAGCGAGCCGAGTGTCCTTGACTTTTCTTGACACACATCGAGGCATATGGGTCGCTCGCATCCACCGAGGGCAGCCTTCTCTTTCTTCCTTCTTTCTTTCTTTTTTTTTTTACGTCCGCAATGAATCCGCGAAGAGCGCCATCTTGTAGAAGCAAGAGCCGCGGGATCATCGAGGAAGGAGTTGAAATGAGATATAGGCGCGCGGATTAGCTTTAAAACAACTTATTTCTACGGGTGTACCGTTAGGCGGGATTGTAAAGTGAAGTTTAACGATGCACGAACGTTGCTTTTATCGCTCGGCTCCCGGCTGGAACAGTGAACTTTTACAAGCGAATCTCCCGCGAACGGCCGCGTCTTGGAATTCGCTCCTCCGCCGAATCCGATGTCGCTTTCATGACCTTCGATCGCCTCGTTCAAATAATTTACCGGCTCTTGCACCCGAGCGGGGAGAGGACAATCGTTGAAATAAAAAGAAAACGATAGGGATCGGCGGCGGCGGAGCCGGTCGCCGTGTGGGGCGCGATTATTTCATTCAATAATCACTGCTTTGGACAAGGAAACGTTTCCTGGGGGATTCATGGCGGCGGGAATTCGACCGGCGGCTGAAATGGGAGCCGGGAAAAAGTGGTAACCGTCTTGTATGATTACGCTTCGTGAATGAAAGTGGGCTCTTACGGTCGAAAATATGGCTGCCATATGTGGCCGCGACGCACGCTTGGGAACAGATTCGTCCCTGCGTGCCCGACGCTCCTTTTACCTCCTCACGATTTCAGGCTGGCGAGCCTTCGCTGTGATTCGTGCGTTTAAAGAAAACCCCCAATTTTTTAAATTGTCGAATTTTGTCAAGTTTCCTTTTCTATTGGGAAATTCTGTGAGAGCGCCATCTATGGTTGTAAACTCTGTAATCGGGTCAATAAGTTACGGGACTGGTCTCAGACAAGTATTGAAATAGTGCAATAATGTTTTTGTCATTAAATAGTTAAATTTTACAAAATCGATCATCAAACAGTCGAAATTCACAATATTGGGAAACCAAGAATTTCGGTACGCCAACTAGTGACAGAAAATTAAACTACTGTGCCGAAATCCGTCGAAGTCCATAGGATTATCAGTGTTTATATAGACATGTTGTGAAAAACGAGTGTTTTTAAATTTTTTCAACACTAAATTTTTAGTTCTTCGATTAATAAATACTTATTCGGAATGTTTGGTGGGATCCGGGCCTACTTGCAATAGTTTGCCAACTTACCACCGCAGCGCTGGAATCTAAACCACGCCTCCACTTGGTTTCCCAATTGCCAATTACATGTGACAACTAACTCGATTTGTGTGCTTTAATTTTCGATTAGTGGTGGAGAACTATCGATGGTACTTACGATATTTATCGATGGTTCTCACTATCGAAAACTATAGATGGCTTATTTTCACTATCGATAATTATCGGTATTGAAAATCGTAGGTTAGTCAACTCAAAAATAATAATTCTGAAATTCAGAATCCCAAATTTAATTTCTAATATTATTACAAATTTCGATAGTGAGAACCATCGATAACTATCGTAAGTACCATCGATAGTTCTCCACCACTACACCAGATTGCGTAGCGGAGATAAAAAAAGTCCCAATACCCTTCTTCTGTTACCTTGAATCATAGGTTTGTGCAGTGGCGCAACGCAGAGGGGAGCCAAGTGGCCCCCAGCCCCCTCCAAAGAAGAAGCTTTATACGAAAAAACGAAAACTGGATTTTATTCTTTAAATAAATTTCTATAATCACCAAATGAATTTTATTGAAAATATTTTTTTCCCTTCCACTCGGCTCCCCCGAGATAAAATCCTGAGTGCGCCACTGGAGTTATGTATACAACCGTTTTATCCAGAGCTCGCAACGCTCGCCACCATTGGTCAACATGGCGCTGGATGCGTGCAACTCTTTCGCATCGGACAATCTGATCGCGCGCGAATGGAACCAGAAATACGGATCCGAAAAGCTCGTCTCCAATATCGAAGATGCATCGAGGAAAGAAAAGTTTGCAGGCGAGAAGGTTGAGCTAACGGCAATCGTCGGTAGCGACAATAAGATAATACTCACCGCACACGACTCTGTCGAAGGGGCTCATCCAATCTGAAAGTAAAAATAGACAGGACGGTAATTAGAGAGAGTGTTGTCAATGTATCCCGATACGAAAATTATCGAGCTCTTTAACCTCCCCCGTGAAACGCATGCACTACTGATAAACAACCCACACACAGGCATGCTGCTAAAAGACGCGGCGCTAAGGGAAGGAAAAATGGCACAGCGAGACAAAGAGAGAGAGAGAGAGAAGGGGACGTTATTCCAGCGGGTACGTAATTAGAAAGTAGGAAATTCGCGGCCAGCTCGACACGCAAAGCTCTCGCAGTAACTTCTCCCAGCTAGAAAGGAGGATTAAACGAACGGATCGTGAACGTTCGAGCGTAACGGGCTTAATCCCTCCGTCGGCCACCTCTCTGCCCCTCTCCGTTGATTAAACAGAAACGTCCACGTCAATCTTTGCGTCTGCGGCCGCGAGGAACGGCCGGCGGCCCGGCTCGGTTCACGTGTCCCGAGAACGCACCCGATCAAAGGCAGGCCGAGCGTCGCAGTTTCGAAACGGCCCCATCGGCCGGGGCGACGTCTTGCGACAGAAGCTTGCGAGCGACGGTGGCGTGTTCCCTTCCAGCGACGATTCTAATTAACGACTGTCCCGCCCCGATCGCGGACGCTATCTCGGCTCGCGGGGATTTATCCCGATAAATCTCTCGACGACAACCGCGCGGCAGCGGTTCCCTTCGTTCCGCGCTCATAAAGTTATTCTTACGCACTCGTAAACCAGATAAGGAGTTTATTGAATCACGAATAGACGCTCCTCGCGAACGTTGCCCGATAAGGCTGCGCCGCGCACGAGGGAAAAATAATCGGCCACGGTTAGTGGCGGAACAAGGACGACCAACGAACGTGCACTACGTTGGGAATTGCGGGGACGCAGGTGTCACGAAAAAATCGAAATTCATGTCCTGGTGATGATTAATTGGGTTTCGTTCGCCGATAGCGGGCAGAGATTAATAGCGGGGTTTGAGAGGTAATGCCACAATTATGGAATAATAATGATAGGATAAATTTGTAGGTGATTGTAAAGAAATATATTAAGTTTATTAAAAACGTGACAGAAGCTTCTTATATCTTTAAAGAAGAATTTTTTTCAGATTTTTTGAACAAAAAATAGTGACACAATAGCCATTTGGACATTTGAAAATGATCCTTTTTTTTTGCCAAAAAATTCAAGCATTCGGCATTCCATAAAAAGTGAATATTTTTTTCGAAAAAATATCGAAATCTTGGAAAATAATCTAGCAGTTAGTGTGTAAATTACAAAACCTTTTATCTTTTTGTTCTAGGTTTAACGGATGAGACTTGAAAAATTCCACCACAAAATGACTCACTGTCAGATGGAAAATACGTATCAGCTGTTCAGCTATTGTACCTCCATTTTTTGTTCAAACCACCTGAAAATATATTTTGTTCTTCCTACACGTCATAAGAACCTTACGTTACATTTTTAATAAACTCCACAAATTTCTTTAAAACGACCTCCAAAGTTGGCCTATCATCGTGGCGTTACCCCTTAATTCAGCCCGATTCCAAAAACGTAACAGACTACAGATATTTCTTTGTCTAAATGCGCAAGGACGCGACCGAATTGCATCACCTACTTGTTCCCCGCCGTTAGTCTCCGCGTTTCGACGTCCACTTAGCCGAAGTGAACGGTAGATCGCGTCGGAAGCAGCCGAGGAAGACATCTTTGATTGAAAATTTTTCCCTGCGTCCCGCGCCGTTAGCCAGCGAGGAGGGCTTCTGCCTCGTTCCCCGGGAACCGTGCAAAGCGATGGACGCGGCTGGAGTAGCTGGGAAATTGCAAGCTGAATCCGTACACCGTGGGTCAAGGTAGTTAGACCGTGATTTACGGTTGACGTTAGAACGCTGGCGCGCGCATTATTCGCGAATATAACGCGAATCCCTCTCTCGCTCTTTCCCTATCTCCGTTTCCCTCGGGCCAACGGCAAACAAAAAAAAAAAAGCGTGACGGCTTAGCAGTTTAACACGTTATAGGAACATTATAGCAAGGTGTTGATAGCCGAACGGTCTTCGGAAAATAATTTGCATACCCGACGATTACAACTTCATCGCAAATTTATCCGACCCGGGGAGGAGCGCGCACTCGCGCCGGCTCCCGAGCGAAATTTTCGTCGCGGGTGTAATTTAAAATCGGCTAGAAGAGACGTTAATACGCGGATCGCGTGAATCCGCCCGTTAGCGCCGCGTGCAACGCGATATTTTAAGGCGGCCCGCCTGTTCGTCGGGGAGCAACCGGCCGACGAGATCGTTACAGTTTAGAGGGAATTATGGCAGCGGCTGATCGCGCGAAATCACGGCCAGACGATTATCGTTATCGCCGATTCGCCTATTACCATTGTTCTCGCCGGTGCGTCTGAGGCGACGCGCCGCGGTCGAAGCTGTTACTACTTCACAGGAAATTCAAGCCCTTCGCTCTTTCATAACAAACATTGCTTACTTGTCTCCTATATATTCTTTCTTCAAGCAACTGTATAAAGAAGGAAGATCAGAGGTCGAGAAGTTACGGCAAGAAGAAGAAACTTATTCCTGAGAATGACTCAGAGCTCTGAAGTCGAGTCTGTCAAAGAACTCTTTTGTTCAACCCTTGCCATTTTAGTGTTTCCAGCGATAGAGTTAAATTTAGAAGCCTCGATCTGTCCAAGCGGAACCCAATGAAAATACCCGAAATCGCTTGACTCGAAAAAGCCAATTATTTCAGCGCAGTCTATTTTCGACGTGGGCCTTGAAAGAAGCCTTTTTTTCGCGAGATTCTCGGTAGAAGATGCGCGACGGTGCGCGAGAATTTATCGCCGCGGTTAACAAGGGACGCGAAAAACAATGCGCCCGGCGAGAAGCATCGGTTGGCTTTAAAAATACCTACACAGGGAGCTTTCCGTGCTCGTCGCCCGGTTGCTCGTTTGTCCGCCGCAAATACACGCGGTTCAACGCCGTCGGCACTTTGTCCGCGCTAATACGGCCGAGTGGACAAAGCCGCGTGTACAAGCTCGTACGCGAAACGCATTATGCGAAACACGAAGGGAATGGCCGACCGCGGAAACCGGGCGGCGTGCTTTTCCAGGCCCTCGAGCACGCTTCTCCGTGGCGGCGCCATTGTCCCCGTAAATCGAGCATCGAGGGATCGACGGGAATTTCAATCGCGATCGCTGTTCCGGCTTGTCAGAAGCCATTGACGGACGCCTCGCGTCGACCTCCTGGCAAATTAATGCGCGCTAGCAAAGCCATTTATTTATTATGCACGCGGAACGATTCAATCGCGAGTTCAAGCGAGATTTTGTAGCGACCGACCCGCGCGATTCACGTATTTCCCCCGGGAACTAATTATCCGTAAACATTAACCGCTGCAGTCTATCAACACAGCTGTTAGTATCAGTAGTCGTTAATAATCGAAAGAATTTGGCACGAAGCGTCTATTCTTTCTTGCCCGCAAGATGCTTTTAATTATTAATAACGCTGATATTAATTAAGATGTTAATTATAAATGGTAGACGAGAATCGCCGGGGCAAAAAGCTTGAATGGCGCGATGAAAGTTTTTGATGGATATTTATAGGCCCGAGTATAAGTGGACTAATCTGTTTATCCATAAGAAGTCGATGTTATTATCAGCGGGACGATAATAATTAGCTTAATACGATATTTAGATTCAAGTTTGTTGAAAGAGGAAGCCTACTCTGCTTTTTGCGAATTTCACCAAGCATTCGGAGCGTAACAATGCTGGAACGAGGATTCCGCTCGTGAAGAATAAGTGTAAACACGTGTAGCGTAGGTCAGTTTCGATTTGCTCTTCAGGACCCGGGCGAAGAGGTGTGCCGCGCAAAGCTGAGCCGACGGAGGAATATTTCAACGGTTTTTTTCAGCGGACAAAGGTAAAAAGTGTTGAAACGATCGCGCTCTGGACAACGGAGCCGACGAATCTGCGATCAGTCTGCCGTGGCCGAGGAGAACAATGATAGAAAGGTGGAATAATTGAAATTCATACGTAAACACTGATGTGTAGTGTGTACTCGTCCGCTCGCGTGTTTCAGTCGGTGTCGATCGGCCATAAAACTGTACCGACACCGATTTACACGGGGCAATAAGTCGTGGCTTGAATCAAACGTAATTTATCGCCCCGTTAATTCATTACTTGAAACGTGGCAGCGGTTTGACTTGCAAATACGCGGCCATTTCCAGCGGCGGCTCGGCGACGGCTCGCAGGCGTGCGGGACGTTTTTCTCGTTTTACGATTACCCCCATGTTCCTCGTACTTTCATGCAACAGTACAGATCCAGCCGCGTTATCGTTATCTCCGCGTGCATTATTGAAGAGGATATCCGACGGGCCGCTCGAGAATGCGTGCCCGCGGCGTTAACAACGGGCCGCGATGACGTACCAACGGCCGTATCTCGATAACGCTAATTCCATTATTGATTCCGCCATTTCAGACGGCCAATTTAACGCCATATTAAAACGTGAACGACAGCTGGAATCGGCGGATCTACCATTCCACTCTGGTTATCGCCGCTTTGCATCTTGCGCTCGGGAAGAGGAAACGCTAGCGAACCGTTTAATAGCCGCAGCGATCGTGATACATGCGGTTACTCGAACGCCACCGGTTAAATCTTCTATGTCTGTACAAGTGTTTGATGTTAACAGTCGCACGGCGGATAACTGCTTACGCGCTGTTCTTTCGAGGAGAAGGATTTTTAAGGTTCGAGGTATTCTCTGAAAGCATGTCGTGAGCAGAGTTTGGTATTTTCTATAACTGTATTTATAAATAAAGTGTGTAGGGTAAACTCGGGTACATAAATTGGTGATTGAGGTTATTTGGGGATATTTTTTCATTCATCTGTAACTCCAAATTGTCTGACTCAATGTAGATGGAACAAAGCCTTGATCTTCTAGTTTATGTTTTGGTAAAATAAATAGTCGATTGAAGTTAGTGTGATAGAGTGAGGGAGCATTTTGTTCCACCAGCGCATTATTTGGGAAATTTTTCGTGCTAATTGCGGACGATCGCTTGTTTAAGTATTATATGTGCTTTAGATGATAAGTGGAAAGCTCAAACTGCTGGTAAGTAATAGGAAAATGACACTTTAACAGTCTTACTCTTGAAATTATCATACATTAAGGCATCAGTGTTATTTTTGCTTATGAAATTGACTAAATTCTTATTTTTCGTGCGGCTGATACTGTGTTTCTGATTGCGCTGTTCGAGAAATTCTGATGGTCAATGCCAGAAAGATGTTTCCTTACGTCTCGGGCATCTAACGATCATGAAACGATTGATTATGCAGAAAATAACAATAATATAAAATAATATGAAATGTAAAATAGTGTAAAATAATATAAAGAAATAGGGCCAGCGAGTATTATCACCGAATAACCAGAGTACGTCATGACGACGTAATTTTGTATATTTTCAATGAACTATAATCAGTAAATTTCTGTTAACCTATCATTTGTTTCTCTAATGTCTGGCCCATCATTATATCCTAGACTCACTTTCAGAATATGTAGATATTAGAGAATTTCTTAAACTATCACCAATTTACCCGAGTGTACCCTACCTAACGACTTATCATCGCCGTCGCTAAGAGTACCGAGTGCGTGGTACGCTTAGCGCTCAGCAGAAGATGGATACGGTGGGAACGAAGGAATGAAAGGAGATAAACTTTGCCCAAGTCTGATTGCGGGGAGAAAACGGACTCTGCATAGGGTGTAAGCTCGTCCCACGGAGATACGGCATGCTTCAGAAGAAGAAAGAAGAAGCAACTCAACAACACATCCTAGGTGTAGCAAGCGGAAAAGACACAGGACCCTCGGGTCCAGGATATAAAGAGGACATACATAATGAGCACTCACCGGTGATGGACATCCATGGGTACCGCGGTATGTCCGAGATTCCAGGTTGGCCGCTAGTGGGTTGTTGGCAGGACGTCAAGGGATCGACGACGGCCGACGCGGCGGCTGCCTGGTGATAGAACTGTGCGGCGGCTGCCATCGAAGCGGACGCAGCCGACACGGCGGACGATGCGGATGCGGAGGATACCAGGCTACCGGGTGTAGCGCCGTTCTGATGATGATGACCGAGGGTGTAGTTGACCATGGGGTCGGCGGACGTGGGCGCGACATTTCCGGTGAGGCTGGCGGTGTAACGGCAGGACTTGTCGCCGGCGGTGGCGGCGTCTACGGCCGCGGCGGCAGCCAACGCGGCGCTCGACGCCGCGGTCGAGCCAAAGCCTGGCACCATGCTCGACGTGGCGCCGAACGCGGCCGCGGCGACCGCTTGCTGCTGCTGATGATGATGATGCGCCGCCGCCGCCGATACGTACGGATACATGCTGGAGGTGCGTGCTGCCGGTGACGTGGACGCGGAACTTCCGGAGTGCTGGGGACTGGAGCCGGTCGGGCTCGGGGAATTGTGCTGATGCGCGTAATTCACTGCCGCGGCCGCGACGGCAGCCGCGGATAAGCTGGACTCTAGGGAGGCGGTTGCCGGGCCGCTGGTACACGCCTGGATCGTGCCTGGGTTCGCGCTTGAAAACAACTGCTGATGATGAAACTGCTGATGGTACTTTGGTAGCATACTATCGATTATGAATTTCGAACTCATAGCGGCTGTAACCGGTGCCGATCGCGGAGCCTCGATGCCGAAGGCAGGCCCGGGCACGGGGACCGTGTCGGCTGCCTTAACACCGGCACCGCGTCGCTGGCTTCATCTCTTTTCGCGCACTTTTCACCGGTTATCTCTCTTATCCTGCGAATATTCTACCGAACCGAACCGATCGAACTCCGAGATCTACGGTCACCCTCAGCGCGCACTGGTTACTCTTCAGAACCTGTCCCCGTTGCCGCCGCGCCACGCCGCTTCTCTTTCCTCTCACTGTTCCGGCTGCCGCTGTTAATGCCGCTGTTGCTACTGCTGCTCCGTCTATTACTCGACTTTCCACGCTGTATCCGTTACCTTTAACCCCCACTGTGATTGCCACTTACGCAACTTCACACATTATCACAGGACCGATATAGCGGACGCGATATTGGCGTAGATCGCGCGACGGCACGGACGGTCACACCGGGAGTAAGGCTCCAGCGACGTGGTGGTCGGTGAACGGGGCCTCTTCTCAAATCATCGTGTGGTCGGTGGGCAGCGTGGCCGGTGCCATAGTAGGATCCACCGTCCCCGGGCGGATGGTCCCCGGTCTCCGGTGTTACGGATTCCTCTATGGTAATTACGAGTCCTTCCGCATCGGGTGGCCACGGTGTCCGGACAATAAAGCCAGCGGGTCCTTTTGGTCTCCGGTCGGGGCCCAGCCCAGCTGATCCGACGACAGGCTCGGCGGTCCCAGCGAAGGAAATTGGGCTGCGACGGCGAACGAGGCGACGGCACGCGGAGAGAGAAGAGAAGAGAAGAGAGCGTGGCCCCTGTCAGGTGTTAGAAGCCGTTTCTTGCGTACTTCTCGGATAGTCGACGAATCCTTTATGGGCCATGCATGAAGGTACTATAGCCCCCTATCCCGAACGCCGCGTACTACAACCCACGGCCAGCTAAATGTAACCCCTTACAATAATGGCGCCGCTTGTCTCTCCCGTTCTCTGTTCCCCCCTCTCTTCCTGCGATCCACGAACGCGCCGGGGTACCAGCTGGTAAACACAGCCGACCAATCCCGTGGCTCCCTTGTCCGCGGCGGGCCAATCCCAAGCCGCCTAGGCGCGCCAAGATGAATGGCTCTCTCTCTCTCTCTCTCTCTCCCTCTATCTATCTCCACGTCCGCTCGCCTCTCTCTGATCTTCGCTCTGCCGCCTATGCTTCCAGCTCTCTCTCTTGTTTCTTTTCAGCCGCGGGCACGGGCGCCACTCTCGTCCGCTCTCTCGCTTCGCCGCACGCTCTCGACTCTCGTCCGCACCACGTTCCCGGCTCCGCACACTACTCCGCTCTGCTCAGCTATACCCTACTCTACTCGTTCTCTCTCGCCAGTGCACTCTTGCCCGCCACGTTGCCTTTACACTCTGCACACACTGCCTTGCAGCCTTCCACGTCTCTCTCGCTCCCTCTATCTCCCCCTCCCTCTCTCTCTCCCTCTGTTCCCCTCTAATCTCCACTCCTCTCCGTCCCAGCGGCTGCTGTCTGGTCCCTCGCTTTCCTCCGAGCCGGTCGGTCCTTCTCGTGCCGCGTTCACTCGCGAGCCAGCGGCTTTTTCAACCTCAGCCTCGCACGCGTTTGTCCAGTTTTTTCCTCCCGCATCCCTCTTCCTTTGTTTTTAAGCCTCCCTCCGCGCCCCCCAGCTTCGACCAGTTCGTAACCGCGCCGCCCGCCGTTTCCCAGGCTCGCAATTTCGTATCGATCTCGCTAATCGCCTCGGTAACTTCCGATTCGGCTGATGCGGGATTGCGACCGTCCGACGGCCTCCGTCGCTTCTTCTCTTCCCCGTCGAACTTCACAGTTTCCTTCCTTCCATCGCGGCACCTCGCGTTCCCTCCTCGTTCCGCCTTATCTCCTCTCCCTTTACCGTCTCGTCGCTTTTGTTCCGCGAGCAACGCTTATCTGAATCCGCCCTACGGACAGCACTCTTCGCACGGAAACGGTACTATTATCCTCGAATATTACTCTCCTCCAAGCGATGCCTCCTCCGAATCTCCCGATCCAATCAATTAACGCGCAGCAACCTCCTGCCCCCCACTCCCCGCCGATCGAACCACGATCCAGAGGGCGCTCGAACTCGTTTCTGATCCTTCGCGGAACCGCGAGCCTTCCGCTCTCCTCAGCCCCGTTGCAGCGACGATATTGCGAGCGAAACAACCACGTTTCGCCAGCGTCGTCTGCTCGACTCTCTTGGAAACCACTGAACTCGTCCCGGTCGGGATAGTGGCGGCATTCCTGCGCTCCCAGAGTGGTGGTACCGCGTTGGGGCAAGGAGCGAGTCGGCTCGCGGGTTCGGGGGAAGGGGACACCGACCAGCCTCAGGCCGGGGGGAGCCCCGCGAACCGCTTCATCGCCTGCGAGGGTGCAAACGTGCAGGGGCGGGAAAATTCTGGATCGCGATGCACTGGCCAGGTATGCCTAGCCAAATCCCACCATTTACCCCTCCGAAATGCATTTTTTTATTCACCTGATCGCACTGTTTTCCTTCCGTTCCGCGTTTGCGGGAACCAGGACCTTCGATACGATCAGTGGATCGCACGGAACGAGTGGTCGAACTTTGAAAACCTACTTGTTCTATTGATCCTGGGATGGGAAAGAGTGACTTAGACGCTTTAGCAACACTTACGACAGGCCAGAAATGCTTCTTCATCCTCAGCGTCAGTAGAGTGAGCTCCGAATGTCTGCCGCACTTCTGAGATATCTTATAAATATCGCACCTATAGCCTAACGAGACTGTTTATTTTCAGTTAAACGAGATAAATGGTAGCTTTTGTTGCACGTATTTTGCCAACTTCTTGGTTTATGAAGCTTTCGAAGGTATTAAGGAGAAATCGGGGGATCAGCGTCTGACCAGATTGATCTCGATTTATTTACACTCTGCGGCAAATTATTGGAATACCCTGGCATCTTAAAGTCTTGCAAAGGCGAAGCTTTCGTACTCACCTTGGACGACGCCCACTCCTCCTGCAACAGAGCGTAAATAAAGACCTCGTTAGTAAAGTATCTCGGGAGAATAACTTTCTGTGAACAAATACACGTCCATGTAATTAACCTGTTAATTGGACCATTTCTTCAACAGAGACGGTTCCTGCGCGTGAATTTAAAAATAAATTATCGTGTAAACTGTTTCGCCGAATGGCCACAATGTAGGTATACGAATCTAGAAACAAGTTGGGAAAAATTGATACACTCTCCATGAGTATCAACATGCCCCAGAGAAAACGTATCAACTTACCCCGCAGGAAGGTAAAAAAATGTAGAGCATATAAACAAAATAACAAAACGTAATTACCTTCAAGGGACTCAATGTGATGCCCAATTAATTTGAGTGATAAAATTCTCTATCCCGTCTCAAGACGGATTGGAAAGTGAACAATATAGAAACAGAACAGTTAAAAATGGATTGCTAAAGTCAAGGTACACAGACGTACGCTAGATTGTAGTAAAGAATTGATGAAGAAGCTTCACACAAGGAGCTACATAAGTATACACAGTGTCGAGATAATTCGTCTGTATCAACCTGCCTCTGTATCAACTTGCCTCGAACTCCCCTACGCAAATTCAGGTCCCGAGAGCTCCCAGCGTCGTCGCGCGGAACGCCAGAAGAGGTCCCCCCAGCTCAACGGACCACCGACTCGTTCGACTCCCGTGATTCATAGCATCGATTACAAATTATCCCCCGCGCGATCCTTTAATTCCAGGTCCCGAATGCTGGAGGAATTGGAAACAGGGGACGGGCAGGCGTGGCCTGCCAGGTATCCCTTAGCGGGCTGCGCGTCAGGATATGGAAGGTATGTGGTGCTTCGGAGCCTAATCTATGGAGATGAATGTCCCAACCCCTGGCGGAGTCCTCTAGCGGGGCTCGATTCTTTAAGACACCGCCCGCCCGGATGATATCCAACATGGCAACTGCCACGAACAAAAGGAGAAATGACTCCAGGCCGCCCTTTGTTGCCCCGGAGCGGCTCGATAGATGGGACGATACAGAAAACGACCTAAACAACAGCGACGGACGGTTATACCCCTTTTTTTTTATACGCGGGGAACACGTGAACTCGTTTAATCTGCCGCAGAGCACCGGGAACGGAGGATCCGCTGGAGGAGAGATAAGGGACTGGAAACTGCGCTGGCGTTTTGGCGAGCTACCCTCTTTATTGCCCTTCGGCGACCGACATACTTTGCGATTCGCTCGACAATTACTTGCGGAGGGTGTTAAGGGTATTGGGGGCGATAAATATTTCTGACAGGGTGACAAGCCCTCCTCGGATTTACGAGATGGGTAATTAGATCCGGCTACCACCGAATCTAGTCGTTCCGAGCTACACGGGGCCACCGATAAGCTTCACCTTCTAATTGGGACATTCTTCAGCTGGGAATGTTGCTTGTGCTGGTGAGGAAGAATGGAGCCCTAAGTAGGTAACTAAATAAAGGCGTTGTTTTAGACTTTGGAGGTGGCAGGTGACGGGACAATTGAAGACGAAACCCTTGAGCTGTTATTAACTATCTACACCCAGCAGAATGCTTCCAAATAAACTGTAATCTCTGATAGAACTCCTCATAGCTACCACGTGCACGCATTAGTTTAATCATAGGTACACCTAACCACATGCATGGACGTCGTACAATTTACCCCTATCATCGTATTACATAAGAAGCGTAAAATGAGAAATAAGGAATAAAATTTCTCTGCAACTGATATACGCTATCGCCGGGATCTCTGGGACATGTAGCCAGCGTCATAAAACCCAGTGCCGAGTTGGGCTGAGCGCAGGGGCGGGTAGAGCGAACCACAGCGCCAGGTCGACGTCGTGGAACCGCAGAAGATGGAGGCCCAGTTTGATGTACGATCGCGGGATTCACGGCGATCCCACGATTACGTAAGCGGCCGATCGGAGCCGTAGACAAAGGTGCCGTGGAAGGGCAGTCGAAAATCGAGTACAGCAGCCGATGAGAGTGGAGACCGGTCCAATTATACGAGGAATCGTGACGGGTCCAGAGTGGACGAGCCGCGAAGCGAGCGCCCAATCGTGTGCGTGAGTAGCCAACGCAGAGGCTCTGTGCCCCAACAACGATAGCGTACCTGCCTGGAGCACCGTGGGGTGTAAATTGCGACCGTGGCACCGACGGCCCAGCTAGACGGACAGGGACAGAAGAGCGGCCCGGGTTGGTATGTGCGTGGAAAGATGCACGGGAGGATAAAGAGGTGGTCTGGTTCTGCTGGAACCACCAGCACTCCCGTGGCATTCTCCAGCCGAGGTTCTCGCTCCACGGCTACCGCGGTTCGGAAATTTTCACCGGGCCTGGTTGGAGCAGACGGGGGGCGCGGGTGCCAGGCTACGGGAATGAAAGGGAAGAGAAATTGGGCGGTGGTCCTGCGGGATCACCCCGGCCGGAGGTGAACGCCGCGCCGGGGTGACGCCCTGGCGATCGGATCAGAGGCACCTAGCGCGCCATCTTCGTGGAGATAAAGAGAATTCCCGTACCGTTGCTACTCGTACCGGCATCCTCTACCTCCCGATCAGCGGATCCCGAGATTTAGTGGCGGCGGGGAAAAGGTCCTGCGAGCCCACCCGGCTAATATCGCCCGTCTACTCCTCTGCTCCAGCACCGTCTCGATAGCTCCGGCGTCGTAATTTGTAACGTTGCCCGTGTCCCTGCGACGCGTTACTCGAGATGTTGCTGCAGCGCATTACGCCGCCGGTGATTTAACGTCCCGTAAATAATATTTTCACGGTGGCGAGGCCAGATTCGGTGAAATTAATTCCTCGGAACTGGTTCTTAACAGTCGCATCGGCGGGATCCTTGGTTCTGGTCGCGAGGACATTAAGCATCTCGGGCCAAGTCTCTTCGAGCTTCTAAGTATAACGAGTTAAATTCTATTCCCTGTGCGTTGGACTCTATTACACCTGGCGGTAGAGGTGCGTTTTACGTCACGGCTGGCAAATCTGACGCTAAGTTGCGAGGCTAGTAAATTGCAAACGACTATAATTTGTCACTGAATTGATTCACGGCCGCCGTCACAACGCTATTAGCGACGATCATTAACTGTTAATGAAAGATACTCGCGTTAGGTGCGACTTAATGAGCAGATCTGTAAACATCTGTGTGTACAAACTGGAAGGGAAGAATAAGATTGTCGCGAGCAAGTGGGACAGCGTCAGGCTGAAAACGAGTCGACGGAGTTTATTGCCGGGCTGTTTCTGCGTCGAATAACAGGTATATTAATGCAGCCCATTAAACGATAATACCTATAAGTGAGTTTTTTCGCATCCTCATTATGCAAACAGTCAGTAGGCGTCACTTTTTACCGGGTCTATCTAATCGTAATGTACAAGCTAAGTAGGAAAGACACTCGACTGTCGTGCGCGCACCTCTAATTAAACGTACAATTGAAAATCAATGACCGCGTAATGAGAGATTGCCAGCCAAGGTCAAGGTCCGTTTTTGCCACGGTCTGTTTTACCGACCCGCTTTGTCTAGCGCGCGACCTGTTTACCTAGCGAGAAGAATTCGCCAGCTTCGTGGGTATTTTACCAACAAACACCTCTTCCCAATCGAAATTTCTTTGCCACACTTTCGGCGAATTGAAAATTCCTGTTAATTTAATTAACGCAGAACTGGACAGGCACGTGCGTAATATAAAATAGCAAGTTGAATATACATCTGAAGGGATGAAAGTCGTGAAATAATTAAAATTTAGCGGTACAATTTAAATTCGGCGATACAAAATATTAGTGTTCGTAGTCGTTTCAACGTCAAGGACGTTTCAAGGTGACTCGTGATATTTTATTAAATAGAAGCTATATTTTCAGTGGCGGATTTAACAGGGCGGCTGCCGAGCAGTTGCCGCCTGGGCCTCTTCACTGGAGGCCCCTCAGGGCCCAATTTTGAAAAAAATTATAATTTGGTATAGGCATCCAAACACTACTTGGCTCGTTTTTAGTAAACTACTCCTTTATTTTCCCGGAAAAATGGGCCCCTCAGAACGTTTGCCACCTGGGCCTTTTTTCTTAAATGCGCCACTGTATATTTTCTATACACAGTAGAATGGTAAATGCGTGCTGGCAGTTCGTGAAAATCTGTTCAGTATCGATAGACACATGTTTCGGCCATCGTGATCGCTGTTAGGGCAGTAAAAGCGGAAAGGCTAACGCGAAAAGGGCGTGCTGGATGTTGACACGTTTTACGAGTACGATCCCGCCGGTTTACGCAGATGCGCGGGGAGCCTCGGCTGTCACTGGGAGCCTCTCGTTTCGGGCGATAAACCGAAGCGCGGCAATCGAAGGGCGAAAAAAGCGTGAGCACCAGGCGGCGGAGAAAGATTGGCCCTAAAACGCCGACGAGGCACAGATAAGAGGCAATCCCGTGACGTTTCCTCTGTCCGTATCTTGCAGATTACCGATTCCCCTGAACGCCGGGCCGGCCCGCAGAAGGTGCAAAGTTCCCGTCCAACGCTCGACCGGAGCGCAGGCCGAGCAAGCTGCCGGATTGCTCCGATGGACCGTGTCCAGAATCGTGAGTAACTCCATCACCATATCGCTACAAGGAATATTACTTAGCCTCGCTTACTTCGCGCTTGATTAATGTTTAAATCAGACATTCTTGAGAACTCTGTGACGCAAACCTCTGCGGAAGCAGCTTCTTCTGGCGCTACCACGCGCCTCGGAGTTGTTTATGCGTGACATTTTATATATTAATAGCTACGCGATTCCCTCCTGTGAACGGTAAATCGTAGACAGAAATCGATATGTTTTTGAGATCATTCCCGTTTTTGGAATTCCTCCAGCTCCTGTGAAACTGTATTGCGAAACGATTTCTAAGATTGGTGCTGCTTTGGCATCGTGTTTTAAGTAGTTAGGGGTAACGATCGTCGTTTGGGAAAGCGTAATGAAAGTCTAATCGCTCCTTTCCCGTGCCGGAACGCAAGCTTCTTCTTCTTCCCTCCCGAGTGTTTCCATTGTGCCTCGAGTTACCGCCGGCCGTGGAAAAATGTAACGTAATTTGTTAAACAAACCTGGAGCTGTAAAAGGCACGGGAGGAGCGCCGAGGCTGAGCGGTGCCCGCGTTCAAGATGCATGGCCTGTCATTACCAACAATTTTATTAGAGCTTCCGAGAAAGTACGGTGAAACCCTGATGCACGAATACGGTGATTATGGTGCACTCCGACGATTGGTCGGGCAATTCTTGGAACGCGCCGGCACCAACGGGATGGTAATAATAATTTTCCACGTCCTATCGACGGATACCGGCGCGGGTACTCGCCGTTTTGCGCGGCAAGAACTATACTTCTGACCCCGGTGAATAATGGCGCCGAAACGAGGAAGAAAGAGTGATAAACTTTCACTCGGTGGCTTTAATTCTTCGGAACACTGCGGCTGTCTATTTGAGAGAAAAAAATTGTATCTTTTCTACTTCCTTCAGCGTGATTAGATTGTTGAGTCACGGATGCTAACTATGTATTTTTCAAGTGTGAATAACGCTGAGAAATTTCTCGAATTTCGTGATAAATCAGTGCACGTTTGTGGATCCATTAATAACGCGACTTTTTCTAAAAAAAAGTTAACTTGGAAACACTACGTCGAATCGGGAATTTTGGCGATTTTTTAGCCCCATCCTTCACCAGTATAAGAATTCTTAAGATTTTGTATTCCATCCCCTCTAAATAATATTTTTTACATTATATTTTTTTGGTTATTAATATTCTTCTAAAGGTTTGTATAATTCATTTAACTTGGTTTCGGAAAATTTAAATTAAATTATTTTTCTGGAACATTAGTGATAGAATTTGTATTTATTGAAAATTAGTTTAAAAGATATTACTAAGACGCTACCGGACTCTGCCCTTCCTCTTCTAAGAAAACTCAAAAAGCCTTACGAAATTTAAGGACGACCCATAGCAGTGGCGAATTTAAGAAAAATTGCCTATTAGGTGGAAAAAGTTCTGAGACACCCTTTTTAAATAACAAAATCACAAATAAAACGCACCTGTGATATAAAAATTATGGAAAACAAAAAAAAAATATAGGTAGGGTTTCGATAAAATCATACTTTTTTGGAGGATAGGGTCATTTGCTTTATATTCACTTCACCGAGATGACAGTGTTTTACAATACACATTTCCTTTTAATTAACCCGAAGGAAGACAATCTTCTTCCAAATCCCATGTTTCCCCATCCTTCATATTTGAATCCACGATTGCGCGCGCAGGCTTCTTCTCTCCCGTGATGCATCACGGTCTCCCCCAGACGCTCCAATGGGTGAACCACCGATGCGCCTCTGTGGTTTCACGTTTCCTCGAAAGCGATGAAAAAAACGGGTTTTCCACGCGGAGTAGAATGATCCGGAAATGCGTGACAGCGTGACGAGCACTGTGACGCAATGACGTGACGGAAGGTCTGGAACGGCGGGTGACAAGTGTGCGGAACAGAGACAGTGCCGCGAACGGGGCGGGCCACTTAACGACATTAGCGATGGGAAAGGCAGAGGGAGGGAAACGGAGAAAGGAGAGGCGAAAGACAGAGCGAGCGGACTTGTGACTCGATGCGTTTTACTACTGCTTTACGGCGGTTTATTGCGCCATCAAAGCATAAAGTGTGCCCCGGTCGGGAAGCGTGCACACGCGTGGGTACACCCCCACTTTACTTTTACCGCTGACTGCCGGTTAAACCGGACAACGTTTTCCGATTTCGTGCCGCGGGGAGCGTTCCGCTTCGCCTCCCGCGATCTCCTTTTTCCATCCCACCACCCCCCGCCTCCGCACCCAGCCAGCAACTCGCAGGAACTTCGTTCCAGCCTCCCTTATTATCCGTTCGCGCTCGCCATTCGCAGTACCCACCCGGACTTTATCTTCCCTTGGCTGGTCGATATTTTATCGCGGAGCTTAAGAGCACCGCGTCGATTTCTCCTTTTTAATTCCAGCCTATCGGGGCTTCTTTAATGGTGCTCGTCCACCTCCCCACGATCTGCTTTCCTTGATCGTTACGGGAACAGGTCCACATTCTTCAACTTCTCTACTGTATCCCGCCTCGCCCGCGAACCCTAGACTCTGTCCCACTGGCTTTAGCTCCACATCGCTATGGTCCACCAGTACCGCATAAACACTTCCATAGTAAGGACTACAAATAGTCGCATTGCGCAGAGTTCGCAACAGCGTGTGTCCGTTGGAGAATCAGTGATAATAAGAGATTCGCCGGCTCCGAGTCCTAAGTGCCGTCCGCGCTCACGCCCCCGAGGCTATGGGATCCTCGAGCTCGCCCTCCGGAGGTGGAATCCTCGGAACTGGTCGGAGGAAATATTATCTCAGAAAATGGCGATCCCCGATGCTGGCCGGGGCATGTCTCGCGCCATTACAGCGTTTTGTCTGGCGGAGAAAAAGAGAAAGGCGGGCGCATTCCGGGACGGGCGATTTGCGTCTCGACGCGATAGCCGGCCACGGTGTTCGGGGCACCGGCACCACGCTCGCCCGAACGAAAACGCACTCCGCCGGGAAATTTACAAGGACGCGCGGTTCGTAAATTGAACGGTCGCGCGCTGCAAATTTCATTAATCGCCCGAGTGGTGGGCCGTCTTCGTGGGCTTCTCCCTTCGAGGGCCTGCGTGCCGTGTTCCTCGGCTCCGTCGTCGATACCGCACGATATCGGCTTCAGGGGCCGTTGTTAGTGTCGCGTGATAAACAACTATGCGTACTATGTATGCCCATTTGATTCTATCGGCTTCCGTTCCTCAAGGAATAAACGTTTGTGGAACAGAAGGGCTCCAGATTTCGTCTTAATTTCGTCGGGCGGCAGAATTCGTTCGATGGAATCTTTGATTCTACGTGGAAACGGAATACACAGCGTGGGAGGGTCGCATTGGTGGGGCGCAGTGCGGTGGCCTTGGCTAATGGGGTTGCCAAAATTGAGGGAGGCTCCGCGACTCTCAGCGGTACGGTGGCGTCATCTGACGAGGGGTGGTCGAACGCTGGGCTCTCCCCTGTTTGGGGCGCATCGCCAACCCCTCTGCAGAACCGACCGATCAGACAGACACCGATTGGCAAACCCTCCCTTACCCCCGTACCCCGTGGAGTTTCCCTGAAGTTTCCGGGATACCCTCAGAGATACGTAGTTCCACGAAATCACACTAGAGTGGTCGTGCGAAGGACGCTGAAGCTATGCGAAGTCACGCAACACGAGCAACGCGAGCCAAGAAACTTCAAAGTCCTCTATCAGTAATCCCCAGCAGCGTCCCCAACAACTTCCTCACGCGATCCCACAACTACTCCGCGTTTACTCTGTCATTCCACGTCTGAATAATTAATATTCTTCGTCGAAAAACTAAATGCTGCATCGTCGTGAGGTTCCACGATCAGAAACTGTATTCCTCGAAGACGTGCTCGCAGCAGAGGAGTCATTTGAAGTCTCAAGGTGAACGTCGCGAAGACAAACGATAGGAGGCTGACGATTGGGGTCGAGGAGCGTGTGCACATCGTGGCGCTGAAGTCTTTACGATTTAACAAGAAAAGCTAGCGAGAAAGGAAAAGTTCCATCGTCGAAATGTTTCACACGCAGAAACCGTGTTTGTTTGGAACGCGTGAGTCGCATACAATTTGGTTAAAGTCCCGAGGTGGACGACGCGAGGACAAAAGCCATGGCGGAGGGGGTCGGCGGTCGGAGCGAAGCTAGCGACATCTCTCGTCGGCTGGCGGAATCGCCGCGGAACCAGTGTCCGGCTCGCTCAACAATGCAGGCCGACCGCGCACGGTAGCTCGACAGCGGCAAAGCGTTCATAAAATTTTAACTGCTTAATAAAAACGTTACGGGCTACTGTCTCGCGCGAGGAGTCGCCGTCCAGAGCCGTGTCCCATCTCTCATTGGGCATCGAGGCGGCGCCTTCAAAACCCGCGCGCGCCATTTTCCACGTGTGCCTTTTTTGCGGCGCGCTTCAGAACAAAGGGACTCTCGTTATTTGGCAGGCTCGCCAGGCTTTCCGCGGTGAATGGGCGAGCGGAATGCGCGGGGAATTTAGCGTGCTTTATAGGCAGTTTTGGAAGTAGAGACGTCAACTCCTTATTATCTATTATTTTAACTAATAACAGTAAATTTATTTCTCTTCTCTTCTAAACAAATTAATATCAAACAGGTACTTAAGCAATGTTGTAACATCAGATGAATTTAATTTTTTAATGTAATCTTAGATATGAGAAAAGTTACCATTATTGATAATAGAAACATAACGAGACACAATTTTATTATTATTTATTTATTCTGATATCGACGCAATGTATATTTCGCTAATAGCGTAAATTCTCTTCGACTCGGTGTTTCCTATCGAAGTGATCATTTCCCATGGAAGATTATTCGCAATATTGGCAAGGATCTACAAAAAACAGGAACGTATTTTAAGAGCCGCGCACTTTGAGGGTGACGTTGAATGGAGAGACTCCAGCCTGCCCATGCAAGGGTTGCGTGGTTGGCCTTGGAGGGCCGTTCGCACTATTCCTGACCGCGCGCAGTAGCCAGCGTGGACTGTGGTCCTTCGAGGAATGCATGAATCTCAGAGGCTACGCGCATTATGCTCATTGTGCACATGGGCACGCAGGCTTTCCCCCTATTCAACCGTTTTACCACACGTTTCCTCGCTTAAAACCTTGGGGCCTCTGTAATACGCCTTCCCCAGCCGTGGAAAAAACTCGAGCGACCTGTTTCAACTTCCAACCGCGATCCGCGAATTTGTTTACCACCGCTTTGTCATAATTTATGCTTCTCAAATTTTTTACTACCGAAGCGAACAACTTTTACAAATTTCCTGGGTATCTCAAGCGACAAGAATCTTTCGCCGCCGGTTTTAAACCCGCCGCTACAGCAATCTCGCGATAAATCTCAAAAGTGTTCCGCTCGAGCGAGCTTCGAGTTTCACTTCGCACTGGTATTCTTCTCCGCAGCGCGTCCGATCGGAGGACTCGAGAGAGAGATCGATTTCCAATCGTCGTTATTCACGGAAAGGTTCGCGTGGCAACGGGAAGAGTCGTTGGGAACGGTGGAACGCGGCTCGCCGAGGAAAGAATGCGGCGGACGGACGTTTACCAGGGCGAAGCGTGCATTCGTCGGCCGTTATCGCGGCAGAGTTACGGCCGATCGATAAGGTTAAGAACCCCCGTCGGATTTACGATGTCGGCGGAGGAGGATGATCGCTCGCGATTGCACGGCCTTGTGTCGTAAAACGGCGATGACGCGGCTCTACTTACGCGCGTGCACGCATATGGGAGTCGCGCGGCGCGGAGACGCGACATATGGAGGTGGCTCGCGCGATAACCACTCCTTGGAAATCCTACGGGTTTATGGGGGAAATGCCACGACGATTTCAAGGACGTATCACACCGCTCTTTCCGAACAGTGCTGCTAACGGCGGGACTGTCAGGTGTCACGCATCGGTCATGTAGAAAAATGCTCGTGGATTTATTATGGGTAGAGTAGAGTAGGGTAGATGCACCATTTGTGGCCACTTTAAGGATTTCAGTGACTTTCATCGTAATTATCTTTAAAACTGTACTTCAAATCAGGAAACTAAAAGCTTTACTAAATTTTACACTGTATTAACTATTAATGTCTAAGTTACCATTAACTAGAGAAATCGTTAAAGAATTAATAAAGTTAAAAAATATAAGAAATCCATTTTTCACCGTTTGTGGCCACTTGCCACTTTTCACGTAAGCAATAAATGTAACCTTATATTTCTGCTGGTATACTAAACAAAATATTTACGATTTGAAATTCTACACATAATTAAGTGTCTGCAAGCAATTTCGAGCTAAAAAACGCGATAATTATACACATGGCCAAAAATGGCACAATGGCCACAAACGGTACATCTACCCTAGGTGTGTGTCCCAGGGCAATTGTAAAATTAGCCATTTTTATTCAATCTTTTGCTCATTTAGGTTGAGGAATCATAGCCTTTTGGACTACATATGGCTAAAGACTGCTAGACTTAATGTAATGGAAACATTTGACAATAACAAGTACCTAGGTACTAACAAGGAGAGTATTTTAGGTGTCCGCCTCCGATGATTTTGATTTTTGGATATGTTATAGAGGACCGAAAAATAAGAAATACGTGTTTTTTTATTTTTCCCCGTTTTCATATTTTGGGGGTGAAAACTGCGTTCAAAGTTGGGGTTGAAAATCAGTTTTGTGGACTTTTAGAAAATCTGGTGAGTCAGTGATATTTCGCATTCGAAGACACAAAAGTCGTCCATTGACACTATTCCCCTATCTCTAATAGTTCTCGAGATATTCCACAAAAATGATTTTTCAACCCTAACTTTGAACCCACTTTTCACCCCCCAAATATGAAAACGGGGAAAAATAAAAAAACACGTATTTCTTATTTTTCGGGCCTCTATAACATATCCAAAAATCAAAATCATCGGAGGCGGACACCTAAAATACTCTCCTTGTAATTGCAGTGTTTCCCAATCTTTTCCGAGTCGTGATCCCTTTGTGTAATATTCAAATAACCTGGACTCCTCCTCCTCATGTAAGGCAAGGTAAAGAAAACACATTAGAAATAAATATTTCAGAATACAATTCCAACTAAATAATATTAAAAAAAAAAATCGTGGAGACCCTCAGAAAACACTATATACGATTTACTTAGAAATAAGAATATTTCCTATTACCACATTCCTATCGCAATTACTGATCGTTTGGGAAAAAAGAATTCCTTCCCCCCCGATTTTGCTACTAAATAACACCTCAACGCATTAACAAGAAAATTAGCACGGACAATTTACGCTCCTTAGCTACGCTCACGTGAGCAGCGCGTCTACTTGGGCGAAGAGAGGGAAAAGGAGTCGCGTCCCCGTTGAAACAGGGCGTTGTTAGCAGAATGGAAAGCTTATCAGCGATCACGACACTGTTGCGACCAAAGACCGCGGATCCGAGCGAAAACATTCAGCCGCGATTACGCGTCGTATCGGCTAATAAACATCGAAGTACGGGGGATAAGTTCTCGCGGGATCGCACTCGCGCGGATAACGCGTCCCGCTAGGACTCGAGGACGCCGGGATCCTCGGCTCGGACACGAGCCCGTAATATCGTGGAAACGAAAATCGACCGGTCGACGCAGCGACATTCGAATGATAATCGCGGCCGGATTTCTTATCTCTCCGGCCCCCTCTGCCGCTTTCCAATTACCGATTCTCGCGCCACCGCTCGGCAGAACGAGGCGAAATATAAAAACCAGCGTCAACTGTAAATGAAAAACACGGGCGGAGCGAGCTGTGCATCGTGGGAGTTGTCCGCGAAAATGTCGATCGTCGCGGTTTAATTTCTCACGATAGCTTATCGGGTTCCTCGTCCTAACGGTGGATGCTTTTATTCGGGGATGTAAACCTGTGGGTCCACAGCCAAAGCACGATTTATTTAGGTACAGACAAGTTTCAGAAATCTAAATTTGTAAAAAATTGGATTCCAAAAAATTAGAAAGAACCGAAGAATCTTCAACTCGAACACTTGAGTCGATGAATCGCAAAATTCTTGAAGGAAGTATCGGTGCGCAATTGGGCGCGAAGGACGCAGAGCACGCAGCCGTGAATCAAGCTGCTGTCGCGAGTATTACGAATGTCAGGCGAGTTTACACGGCGCGCGAACGAGCGTTATGTCACGTCGCAGCGGACGTTCGTCAGGTTAGAATAACAACGCGCAAGCATGACGTAACCGGGTTTTATGAGAACCGCGGCGTTACTTTACGGTCCCCGCGACGTCCGTCACCAAGAATGCGGGCCGTTCGACCGCGACTCGGGAACCGCGTCGTTCGTTGACCATCGCGTCGACGGCAGTTGCCGCGCCGCGTTCCGATATAGCGGAGATAAAAATACCCGGTTGACCGCGCGTTCGCGTCGCCCCGCGAATTCTGCTTTAGTCGGAAGCCAGGCGTTTCGTCGAAACAATACGTAAATTCGTCAACCGCCTCGATGCTTTAAATGACCACCCGTCGGCATTCCTTATGGGAGGATTAAACGTGAACACGGAAGAGACCAGTGATTCTGACATTTCCGATCGAAGTGCGAATTTTTGAACGGAAACTCGGACCAAGGTGCCGGTGGCCGGCGGCGTGAAACGTGGCAGCCAGGCGCGTCGATACCTACCGTTCCCCGAGAATAGGATCGAAACGGTCGCGAGGATCGCGCGAGAACTCGAGGAACCGATCGACCTAATCTCCGGCAACCGACAAAAGAGAAAGCGGCTTGGGCAGGGGGTGGAAGCCTGTAGATTCCGCCTGTGAATTCAGCCGGCGGCGGTGGGAGGGTCGGCGGAAAAATCGCGGGGGGTGACGAAGCGAGAAGAGCTGGTGGACTGGGTGGAGGATCGGAGGAAGATGGGAAGCGGGAGTGAAAGAAAGAGGAAGAGAGAATGGGGCAGCGGACGCTGGGGCAAGGGAGGAAGGGGATGGGGGGTAGCAGAGCAGTTCGGAAAAGGATATAAAAGGAAATATATGGTAATGTGAGCGGGGTGGCATGGTGGCTCTCTCCACGGGAGGTTGCACGAGGAAGATAGGGGTTCGGATCGCTCGCTGGGGGTTGGGCGTGGTGGCTAACGCACCCTCCGCCCTGCTTTCTACCCTTCCTACGCTGCTCCTCGCGCTTCCGTCCCCTCCCACCCTGGCGTCCTCGCTCTCTCCCTTTCTCTCTCCCTCTCTCTCTCTCCCTCTTGATTCTACGGCGAGCGGAACGGTGCTGTGCCAGCACGCCGGTCGATACTTTGGGGCCGCGTGCCCGACTAGCGTCGCGACGCTGGAATTCCGCGCTTGTCATGGCCGTCCTTAGTACCCACGTACCCTACGTCTGGCTGGCCGGCTGCCTCCTTCGACCGCCGCGATTACTCTCCTCCGACCAAGCCGTCATCCTCAGGTGAGTCAGATAACGTTAAGAGTTCAAGCACACTGTCGCGCTGCTTCGTTTTACGGCGATCGCGAGCCGTCGATCCACTACTTCCCGGCGTTCCTCGGGCTGAAGAGACGCGACCTGGTCGCGTGGCTTTCGCGTCCGCGCCGCGTGGAGAGGATATATAGAATTTCTCGGGCGGGTAGACTCCTCGTTTCCTTAATTATTTGTCTGTTTAACGTCTTCGATTGAGGATTTTAAATGGAGAATAATTACTGGCATTATGTGTGTTAAAGGAGACTTCTTATTGTTTACGAAATTATTCACCTATGTAGAAGTAGGTAACTGTAAAAAATTTACTCTGTTCCTAATAAATAAGGAAGCAGTAGGAAAAATGCTAATTACACCAAACGTGGAATTTTCTGCGCTTTATATCTACGTTTAATCGATTAATTATTGTGTGCAGGGATGAAAGTAATTGTCAGCGCACCGCGCGCACACTTCAGGTACTAAATAATCGGTTAATCGATTAATAGCTCAATATTCGGTTAACCAGCTTCCAAGTGCCTCACACGCCACGCAGTTCAAACATGGCCGCGGCCTAAACTTCGTTGCAACGTTAAAGGGGATGAATGCTTGATGGGAAATCTGGAGGTAATTAATAGCGACGGTCCCAAATCGCTCTGAATCTTCCTGAAAGCTGGTTGAAAGTTTTCAGTCGCTTTCGGAATTACTCGAGAGCGTAGAAGAAAAGTTTCGAAACGCTTGCAGGATTCTTTTAAGAAATGCTGGAATTCTTGAAAGTTTTCGAGGGTTGGCAACTTTGGGAGTGTTATGGGAATTGTCAATGGTTGGACGGCCGATGAAAATTATTACTTGCACGGAAAATGTTAAAGATTCGGTGGTTTGACGATGATGGCTGTGACTTTCACAAAAGTTTCTTCGATTGCGGGGTATCGTCGCGTTTTTTAGGAATTTGTAGCTTTTCCGGATTCGTTGAGTTTCTAAACATTTGATTTTCCTGGGAGATTACTTCGCACAAATTTTTACTTGCTTCCCACGCGTCGAATGAAAGCTTTATTGTCTTTTATCTGAATTTTCCCAGGAACACTTGCAAATTGAGGTGATTTTTAATCTTCCTGAGGTTGTTCAGTTGCGAAAGGGATGCGAAGTTTGGACGCAAGAGGGAATGATGTTATGAATATGAATGAGAGAGCTTGCGTTCGCTTCGGAGGCAGCTTTTAATACCGCCTCTGATAGTAGGTCCTTCGATCGACTTTGTTATATTAAGTAGCTTCAGTTATGCTGAACAGCATCCCCAAATAGTTATTCAAAACACGACCCGCTTAATTGAACCCAATATTCGCGCAGGTCTCACACTAAGGTGCTCGATACCCAATACTTAATCTTATTAAAAGTAACACACACTTTTTCTCTGCGAAACTAATGCACCTCTGCGTTTCTACGAGGACACCAAAATTCTTTTAACCTCGAGAGAGCCGGGCTGGCGACTATAGTGGCCACCTAAGAATTTGGATACTTTGCCGGCCATTTTGATGATATATATCCATAAATTTTAAGTAAATAAATTTACAATTTCAATGAAAAAATCCCGGCCCTGAAGATTAAAGTTGTAGAAGCCAGAAGCCTGATTCTAAAGTAAGCATCTACTCAGTGTTGCAGGAACCAATGAGCAAAATAAGCAGTTGCTTGGGGTATCAGAAGAAAGGGAGGCACCATAGAAATTTTCTGAATTGTAAAATCTGATTTTAGTTAGAAATCCTTTTTAGTAAAAATCTCAGAAATCCCTAAGAAACCGCACATCGCATTGAAGAGATTACCCTGAAAACGAGGTCTTCAAAATTTTTTAAGTGTTTAGGGCCCCTAAACATCAGGCCCTGCATCTACCACCTTTCACATCACAATTCAAAACGCTAAATTGCCAAAACGAGTGAAATCTAAACTGAACTGACAAGCTTCCTCCCAAGAAGTACACAGGAGACACTCTGCAACGACTCCTGGTCCCAGCAAGCAAAGGTTTCGAAGCTCCCCGAGCCCGCATAACCTCGACTATCGGTAACCCTGAAGAAATCAAGCAGATTTGCAAGTACCGTTGGATCGCCGCGTGAAAAATCTCGCGAACGGTCCCGGGAGCATCGTGGGCCCAGAGGGCAAAGGAGAAGGCGTACACCAGAAGGAGGAGTCAAGTTGTTTATTTGATGGTGCCGTAAAAGGCCTCTTTATGTTTATCTCCCATTTAAAACGCTCGCATAAAACCCGTCGGCTGCGCGCACAAACTATCAACCAGCTGTAAATCATGCCGCGAACCGGAGCGCGCTGCGACGACGAGTCACCTCGATTCACGTCCACCGAACATTGTTCCTCGAGAAGGACAGCCGTCGGCCCCACTGGCACCGACTCGGTGTCGCTCGCACCATGTTCCCGTTTTTCCTCGGCAGTTCGCGACTTTGGGAAACGATGGATCGCCAGTGGGACTTGTCCACGTAGCCAAGTAGCAACGAATAAACAGTGTGCGGTCTGAAGGATTTGTGGGAGTCTAGAGACAACGATGGCAGCTGGGAAACTAACGCTGAAAGACCTCAAAGTGCGCAACAACTTCACGTCTAATTGGGAATAACCGAGTGGCTGTCAGGAGTGTCAATTAAGGGTCAACCATGTCGTCGAACTCCTTCTGCAGTCGCGGAGGAAACTGGACTGGAGTAAGTTATAAGAAGGAAACTGTTGCCCCGAGTGGACTCTGATTCTCATGATCCAGAAAAAGGGTCCGAGCTAAACGATAGTCTACTGTGAGGTAGGATTTATAACATAAGAGGGAAGAACAGCTGAAGGAGCTTTTAACCATCTTACGCGTGTTCTAAATATTAACTCTTCCTGTTGCGGTGACTTTGCGGCCCGCAGGGAAACTAATTACCCCCCGGCGTGATGCGGTTGAAGCTTCTTGCTAGTCAGACCCATCGGGCCTATCGCGAAAGACACCAGAACTTCACTGCCACCGATCACGATCCCGATCTCCAAACACTTTCCACGCCCGCGAACTGTTCACCGTCGTTCACTCCTATCGACTGCCGGCTAAGGTATTTTTTTCTTCCTTCTAACTCGTTCCTCGGTGTACACCAGGTAAAAAGAGGGCCACGGTTTTTCGGTGAGCGCGACGGTCCCGGAGAATACAGAGTGACCTTGTCGCAACGACGCTACCTCTTCCGCGCGATCCTTCCTAGAGGCCATCAAGGATAGTCGCTAACAAGGGTAAATTACGGTCGTGCCTCTCCGTGCTCATGCAAATTGGAACGAATAATTTTCGAGTGGGTGCTCCGGGGAAAAAACGCGGCGGGGAATTCACCTTCGGACCGCGCGGATGAAGTCATTTTTTAGCAGCACAAAGTTGGGCGATTTCACCTTTGATACCGGGTCTCCTCTCCTCTGCTTCTCTGCCTCGGCGGATATTTTTGCCAGGGATATAGGTACATTAGTTTCTTTCGACTGACAAAAACTGGCGTATACGCTTGCAAAGAGCCCCATCGGAAATAGCACTTTAGGTGTCGGTTTCGCGAAATCACCCGAAATGCAAGGCAGTTTCGTGTCGGGGTCTGTGTTTGCTTTGGCTGCAGCTTCGTGGGAAGATGCCGGAGAGTGGAGATTTTCATTTTCGGGGAAGCTATTATGTTCGGGGAGTTTAGAGGCTCGCTTTGAAATCGTATTGCCAGAGTTTTCGATACGGTGCATTAATCAGCTATACTGCAGTCTTACCTCAAATTTAAAAGTTTATTTTGCACTGAATTTCGGTCGAACGTATAAGTTTAAGTTGCCCAAAGCTCTCTGCTTTTGAATTCAGTTACTGCTGTCAGGTAGCACAAAGATAGTCAAAGCGCAATGGGGAGAAAACCGGGAATGTCACAAAACAGTTGTATTGAGAAAATCAAATTTTAATACTTTAGTGTCTTTAGTCCATTAGAAAAGAAACAAGGTTAGCATGAACTGTTTAGACTCTAATTAGGCATCAGAAAAGAACTGAGGAAAAAGATAATTGTTTTACGGTGTTTTAACATCTTTCAAATGGGACACTGCAGAATACTGTAACAAAATAAATGCCCACTGCTATTATTATCAAAGCAAGGATGTGTACACTGTGACGTCCGAGGGCTCCTGCGTCGCCCAAGTTACAGTATGCAAAAATACATAGTTCAAGTTGGTATAAAGACTGGGGACATTCTTTGTTTTGGTCCAGTGGAGTGTAGACATTCCCTGTTTTTTACCAGTACACCAAATCTTTAACGTTGTATTATGTGGACATTTCTACTTTATAACTGTTTGTGATTCGACCGTTCTGTGATCCCAGTTGTCACCAACAAAGTACGTTATACTTTGCAAACACTAAAAATAGACATTCCCTGTTTTTTTCCCTGTGTACATTATAGGTAAATAAAAAACCCATAACTGCATTGAAGCTGAAAATGTCTAAACAAATGGATTTTGGGTGTATCTACCAAAGTCTCCTTTTGAGTTTATGAAATACTTTAGAAGTCTGTCACAAATGTTGGGATAAAAAAAATATACCGATGTCAAAGTAAAAGTCATTTATCTACGCCCTTCAGAATTAACATGTAAATCACCAGCCACAGAAAAACACAATCATTTAAAAGCAAGTGTCTTCTCCGCACCTTAAATCCACTGAAATCTTTCGGAAGATCACTACTGTTGCTCCCCCAAAGTTTCTTCTCTGCGCATCCAGCTCGACGCCCCAAGAATCCACGTCTCGGCCGGATGCTCGGTTCTCTAAATTTTTAAAAACGCCACCGCGACCTCGAGCGAAGTAGAGAGAAAAAAAAAGGGAAGGAAGGACCGTTGCAGCGTCCAAGGTCGCGGACTCCCGAATCGCCTGTCGTCCAGCTAAAGAAAAAAGGGTTGTTTTGTGCGTTTTACGGCCTAGCCGCGTCAAGGCCGAGCGAGCCACCGCCGTGGCGAAACAACAACCCTTCCTTCCGTACACGCAACGTGTCCAGGCATCCCTTGCGTCCTTCGAGGCCCGCGAAGGGTTAACGGGCCGAACGATCCTCGGCATTCAGGATTATACCGGGGCTCCTTTTTTCCTCGCTCCATCCTCTCAGGTAGTAATTGCGCGGCAAGGGTGGAGAGGCCGGAGCGGGGGGACGAAAAAAAGAGGCTCGCAGCGCGTTATTACGTGTTTTTAAGAGGAGGACGCAAGGTGACGGCTCCCTGGCCTCGCATCCATCCAGCAGCGCCGAGACCTTGGCTCCTCGTAAAGGGGTAATCAGCCCTCCTCGGGCCGGACCTTGACTCACGATGCCTCTCTGCCTCGTCTCCCGTCTTCTCTCGTCCCGTGCGCCGCGTCTGTCGGTGCCTCTGTCACAGGGTTTAGGCCCCCGGTATCTGTGCCGTCATCCCGCGCTTCTGTCACTCCCTCGACGAGGTTTGTCTACGAAACACCGACGTCATCGGCGTCGCAGCGAATTCCTGGCATGCCAGTTCCGTCGTCGCTTCCTCCGTTGCGAGCGGGCCAATCCGCGGGTCCCGGCTACTCCGCGGTCGTTGAGGATTCTAAACTGTGTCGAAGTGCGTCGCGGATCTTGTCACGTTTAGTCGAGTTTAAGTTGCTGCGTCGAGTGAAACGTGCACGGTACAAAATGAAGAAGTGGGTCATTTTTTATTCAAGAGCAAGTCGAAAGTGCGGACCCAAAGCTTCATACCTTGAGGAAGGTTTACTTGTTTCGGGGACTTTGGAGGCTCATCTTCGCGCCAAGATTAATCCACCATCGATGCTCGTTAAGTAAGTTCCTTACTTTCCTACTAAACTACGTCACAGTCAGTGGTGGATTTAACAGGGCGGCTGATGAGCAGTTGCCGCCTAGGCCCCTGCGCACCAGGCCCCGGTAGGGCCCCATAACCAAATACAAGTATGATCAGGTATAGGAATCCAAACACTACATTTTTTCATACTACTACACAACAATTACACTTGACCCGTTTTCATTAAACTACCTCTTCATTTTCCCGAAAATGTGGGCCCCCGCCAGAAGGCCCCCATAACCAAATACAATTATGATCAGGTATAGGAATCCAAACACTACATTTTTTCATACTACTACACAACAATTACACTTGACCCGTTTTCATTAAACTACCTCTTCATTTTCCTGAAAATGTGGGCCCCCGCCCAGAAGGCCCCCAACGGCCCTATCTTCAAACAAAATTCCGACTATATTTCTTTTCTGTGCTAATATACTTATCCCGTTTTTAGTAAACTGTCTCTTCGTTTTTCTCAAAAAATGGGCCCCTCAGAAGGTTTGTCACCTGGGCCTTTTTCCTTAAATCCGCCACTGGTCCCAGTCCAGGGAAACTAACCGCCGTGCAAGTATCGAGTCTCAATCGATCCTCGGATGAAAAAAGGCCCACTCAACATGCACGCGGAATCGACTGCTTCTCGATCCCGCCATAAATTCCCCCCACTCCGCATAAATTCCCGAGCGCCAGTTGGATTGGTGGAAAGCCGCGTTTCCACGAGAACTCACCGACCATTCAAGAGGACTACTCCCCAAATTTCCAACACATTATCCTTGGGTGGGAATCGGTGTAACAAAGTGTTTTCTTCGCCCCGCGGCCCGGAACTCCGGGGTCCAATTAGATTCGCGCGGAGCAGACGTCCGCGGAGGAAATTAAAGCGGCGGCAGCAAGAAGAGGACTCGGGAGCCAGCTGTGTGTCGCAATTATTCTAGTCCCGCGTCCGACACACGCGTCGCACCGCTCGTCCGACCGTCCCGGGCGAGGGGTCACGCTTCAACTCGCAACTCGGATGTGCCATCTACTTTATTCGATCCTCCCGATCGTCTGTGTATGTGAGAGAACTTCGCCGGCAGCATGGTACGCGTGCCTCTGCTTCTGTCATTCCGCCACCGAAGTTTGTCTTCCAAACACTGCTCGCGACGGAGCTCGAATCATCCCTCCGCCGAGCGGCCGCGTAAAAGTTTCACGAGCGGCCGTTCGCACGGCTCGAGTGCTGTGTCTGTGCCCCCGTTACGTCCGCCGATCGGCATCGATCACCAAGGATATCTGGCCGTTTGATCCCTGGTGAGTGTCTTCCTTCACCTTCCACGATCCTCTTTCTTCGGGGATTAATGCTTCCTCTTTTGCTACTAGAGTCGCACGTGCTTTGGGTTGCCATATTTTTTACAGGAAAATAACGTAAATTTTCTTTCAAGTAGAAGTACACTTTAATCTTATCAGTTTTTATTTCTTCCAAACATATTTCTTATTGCTTTTAGCATTACAGAACAAGTTTTTATCATTTTTAAATAACTCAGTGGCATTATTGCGCTCATTACACGTATTAAAATATATAAATAATTCGTTGTTTATTAAATTCAGAGAGGCCCTGTTTCTATCATCTCGCCACTTCGCATTCGTGGCAGAGAAAACTTAATTTCTAAGTAAATGTCGAGGTGGCAGGAACAGACAGAAGATAAGAAATTACTTTGAGACGATCATAGTTTGTGTACGTTTGGCAACTACGTACAATAATATTACGTTACGTTTCTCCAAGTAAAATATTTCCGCATACTTTATTGTTATTCAAAAGTATGAAGTACATTTCTGTATAATAACGTACGATATTTTATTTTGAAGTACAGGTGGCAACCCTATACGTGCTACGTGTGACTTGGCTGAGATTTCACGCGAAACAGACGTGTATTGGTCTCCGTCGGTCGCGACAAAGCGATTTAGAAAATGGGATGATTGTTCCCGCGAATCACCTTTTAGGCGGCGTTCCTCTTTATGGAACTTCCAAGCCGCCTCAATTTTTATGTCTTCATGTATTTGATCGACATAATTTCACGAGTGAAAGCCAGCCTTTGACTTTCAGATGGAAATAATTCCCCAAGACTTAAGTTAGAGGCCTACGTTAAAACCTTCTGGCACGTTAGTTTCACAAATTTTCCATCGCAAGAACGGCTTATTGCGCAAGGCCTGTCTGAATTATTAAAGAAAAAGCTGATAATCTGTCGTCGAAAGGTTGCATCGCATTCCGAGCGCTGTTTTCGTTTACATTTCACGTGGTAGTCGACGAGAACGTCCCATAAATACCGCGATTAATATTAAATTCGATTGAGTCCACTATCTTCTTAAGTGCACTTCCTTCTTAAAGCCTCGGACGTCGGGGAGCGCGACATTATCCTGCGTTTAAGTCGCTATCGCGATGACCTTCAGCCCCCGGGGCAATAATTTCGGAGTGTTCTCCGAGAAATCTCGAAAACCTTTCCACGTCTCCCTGCCGCCGTTTGTTTTCTTCCAGCGTGCTCCGTCGAATCCACCGATTGTCCCGAATTCCCTTTTCTATCATCGCGGCGCTCTCCTCCCGCCGATAAAGCTACACGGATGGACTGGTATCCGATCTCGACAGACTCGGGAGGAAAGATTTTCGATAGGTTTCTATGGGCCGCGCGTTCGCACGGCGAGCTTTCCGTCCCGTTCCGCGTTACGAGAGCGGACGATCAAATTCACGTGACGTTATTGCCGGTTATCGGCCGTTATCGCCTATTATCGCCGCTGATTCGAGTCGTTCCGCGCAAGGACCGCGACGCTCTTAATTAATTTCGCAATACCTCAAGGCAGGCCGAGCGTCGAGTTTATTTTACGAGCGCCCACGGCCATCAAACTTTCCCTTTAGAAAACGACGATGCTGCGAGTAATTAGCGTTAGTGATTATCGCTAGGTAATGCGCGCGGGATCGTTCCATCACTTTCGTTTAATACCGCCGCGCTAATATTTTTCTCCTTCCTTCGCGGTGCGAGCCGACGGCCCGGTCTCTGACTATAAATTAACGGTAACTTAACTGCCCCGCGTACAATGTATTAACCCGTAAAATGTGTACTCGGCGACAATCTCTTGGTCCGGCGGGATCTGCGACGCAATAGCGGGTTACCCAACGGGAGGCCAGAGATATCATGCCTTCCTCTCGTCTTTGCTCGTTTGTTATTGTACCTTCTTCTATTTGCCGCAGTGAACACCTATTTTTATTACTTATTTTTACACGGGAGTAGATATATCGCGCGATTGGAGGTTCAATGACCAATGATTGTGACGCATTAAAATACTTACAGGGGCGGATTTGTGTGTGGGTTGAGTTGGCTGCAGTTTTGGGTGGCAAATTTTGGGGAGCATTAAATTTGGGAAGTTATGAATTTTGGGGAGAAGCAAATTGGGGAGAGTGGAAAATTTGGGGGAGCAGCAAATGCCGAGAGCCCCAAATTTTTGAGAGCGCTATTTTGGAAGAGTCAAATTTTGGGGAGTGCCAAATCTGGGGGAGAGTCAAATTTTGGGGAGCGCCAAATTTTGGGGAACGCCAAATGTTGGGGAGCGCCAAATTTTGATTAGAGTCAACTTTGTAGAGCGCCTAATTTTGGGGAGAGTCAAATTTTGGGAAGTTCCAAATTTTGTGGAGACTCAACTTTGTAAAGCGCCTAATTTTGTGGAGAGTCAAATTTTGGGGAGAGTCAACTTTGTAGAGCGCCTAATTTTGGGGAGAGTCAAATTTTGCGGAGCATCAAATTTGGGGAGCGCCAAATTTTGGGAAGCATCAAATTTCGGGAGCGCCAAATTTTGTGAAGCATCAAATTTCGGGAGCGCCAAATTTTGAGCCAAAGTAAATTGTAAAATCTTTAAACACAGAGGCTTGAAAAACTTTAAAAACAATTCCCTTATTTTTCATACCGCAAATTAGCAATAACTCAAATACGAGTTGTGATATTCAATTAATTTTAAAATTGTCTCGATTCTTTTGAATTCAAATTTTTAGTGATATTTCGCAAAAAGACCAGCCGAACGCGTCTTACCCAAGGATCACCAAAACTCCAAATTCGCCTCTGAGAACTTATCAACAAATTCCTCTTGTATAAATACAAATATCAGGAGTAGCCATTTTTCAAGTTTCCTTGCCTCTTTCCATTTACTTAATCAGAAATTTGACACACAGTAGTGTCCAACAGGCGAGCTTCTTTCGACTGAAAGCGTTTCCAAGGTAGAATCCTTCTTTCGTGTGATTATATGAGGTCTGTAATATTTCCTTGGCGAGTCGGTCAGAGTCACTTGTTGGACGCCATAGTGGAGACGAGTCACGATCGCGCCACGGCGGCGTTGATGGCGCAGGGAACACGCGCGCGCGAGCACCGCGTGCAGCCATTTTATACCATGGCCTCGTACGCAGCGCTCTGGGCGCTCTGCTCCATCGGGCACACGATCTCCAGCCTCGTGGCTTTTGTGGGCAACGGTTAGCCCAGGAGGCGGCCATTCTTGAATCGAACCCAATCCGAGGGGAAAGATCGGAACTCCGGGCGACACAGTTCTATTGAAACTGATCTCACGAACGGGAAATTCTATTCGATTTTTGTGCTTAGCCACGGAGTCGTGCCTCTCGTGCCTGATGCAACGAAACTGATTCGAAGTGCTTTGAAGTTCTAAATGGGATACCGAGTAATACTTCAATCTACTATTGGGTTGGTGCATAATTATCAGGCGTTTGTAAAGAATATTTATTATGAAAAAAAGAAACATCAAAATTAAACAATAACATTTTTAAATGATTATTCTGGAGCGTAGTCACCGTCTACTGTAATAACTGCTTCCCATTTGCTTGGAAGACGGTCGAACCCAATAAATTAAGATTCAATTTCACGTCGACTCTGATTTCCTTTAAATTTTGAACTACCCTCGGTTCTAAAAAATAGTGCCGCATTTACAAGCAACGATATAAAAATCAGTATAAGTAAGTAGTTAGTTATAGTTGCAAAATAAAATAGGTACCCACTTCTTTTTGAATATTAAATTCATAATATAAAAACCGGAGGCAGCTGAAAAATTTGAAATACCTACTTAGGTACACCGTTTTTCCCCTAGAATTTGAAATCCCTAAAGGAACTGTTGTATTGCATAAGATTCATGTCCGTGAGCGTACCACCAACAAGGTAAAAACCTATTGTGCTACTTAGGTAATAGCTATTTTGTTCCCCACATCTATTTACCAACATATTTCACACAACCATAGAAGTAGACTTGAGATCTTTCGAGGCCTCGTCCAAAAAAAATAAACCCAGAAGCCTTGACGAACCCCCAGAAAACACTTCATCGCCAACAGGTTGGGAACCCCTGAACGAAGCAAAGACACAGTGCATAATTCTTGCATCATCATAGTTTTCCTTCTTCTAAAACACCGTCCACGTCAAATCAGCCATTGAAATCAGTTTCCCTCGCTCAGCGAAACACTCGCCGCCAATGAAGATCAGCCGGCAGCACACCCATCCCTCGCAGGGCACAGAGCAAAAGGGCTGGCAAGTCTGAGAAAAGGAACGGGCTTAATCCTGTCGGTGGCATCGTTGGGCGATTTTTTCTCGTCGTCTGAGGCTCTCCCCTGCGTCCCGAGAGTTGGAATAGACGGAGGAGCAGACAGACGATTCGAACGTCCGGTGTAGGAGAACTCGGGGGCTCGAACTTCCCTGGCCATCACGGTTAACGGTTACCCTGGAAAAGGGAGTCGATGTTGCGCCGTTCGAATCCGGGACCCGGTGTTCCGGGGTGCCGTTGGCGTCTTGGAGGCAGATCCTTTTCGGTCAGCGGCAGCAATTCCGGGGAAACTATTTCGTTGAGACTTCTTCAGCGAGCGTAGCAGAGGGGCTGAGAGGCTTGTGTATCCGAACCGGCGGAGAAGGTGAAATAGAAAGAAGACGGGGAACGAGGGGAAGATGGGGGGTGAGAGACGGTGGGTCAGGGGGGATTTGACAATCGTGCAACATCCGTAGCTGAGCGAAATTAGGTGGGCGTGCTTCGCAGGAAGGACGAGAAAGGGATTCGCGGCGATTCCCCCCCAGTGTTCGTTATTTCGCGTTGATAAATGCTCTTATGCAAATGGCGGCGTGTCGTGCCAGGTGATCTTCATTAACCCCGCGCAACGACGCTAACTGCTACTGTAAATAACCTAATTTATTCGTATTTATACGCTCCCCGCGTTTCCTACGCTCGGCTGGCGAAGCCGAAGCGCTCGTGAACGTTGTACGACCGCCTCGTCGATAGCATCTCTCGGCCTGGTAATTAAAATCTCCAACTTCGAGATGATACGCCGTTGACTCGCGTTCGGCGAGCAAACTGTCCCGTCCCTTTGTCTTTTTGCCGTCGTTTATGAGTCAATATGGGGACGATGTCGCTTGCGAGGGAACAGGTTGTCCTTTGCTCGTTGAGGAGCGAAGGAGATGTCGAAGGGAAGACGTTCGCAGGAGGCTTATTGATATTTGTCGAGATCAGAGAAGGCAATGTATATTTGTGTTCAGACAGCGTGCCTTGAGCATTGCCACTTCGATTCACTTGCTGGGATGCCAGAATTTGGAGTTGGGTTGCAAAACAGCAGGTACCGTCGAGGACCCAGTTCCTGATCACTTAAGATGCAAAGGGAGCAGTTTCTGATGAACCTAAAACATTTTACTATGAGCTATCAAATGTTTGCGTAGAAATTTAAAAATACCTACTTCATAATTATTTAATAATGTGTGGAATAAATTTGTATCCTGATAATTTGGTATTTATATACTAAACTGATCAGGAATTGGGTTCTGATCAGGAACTGGGTCCTTGACGGTATACTGAATCTCGCCCATTCGTCACTTAATTATTTATGTAATTTTGTGGCGAATAAAGACGAATTATTATTATTATTATTAAGTTATGACGTGGTAGGGAGTAGTAGCGGGGGAATCCTTGCATGGTGTGCACAACTCGTACAGTAAATAGGGTAAACTGTACGAATACTGGCACTGCAATAACACAGTACAACAAATTTTGACTTTTTTTCGGACTTGTAACATTCAACAGCCGTTTCTTATAGGTTTTCGGGCCCTGAAAACGAATCCACAATCCGTTTGTCCCCATCACTTTCAGTTTTTGAGAAAATCGATTTTGAAAAAAACTGCAAATTTTCAATTTTGAACATCTTTTGTGTCGAAATGGTAATAGGGACAAAATTGTAAGAAGAACAGGTTTTGTTTTATTGTTAAATTAAGTAGCCTCTTTGAACTTTTCAATTATATTTTTGTTATTTTGTTGTTTATGAAAACATTTAATAAATACAGTTTTATTACCCAATTTGTTTTATAATTTACAAAGTTGTGGACTTAGAATCTTGAGTATACGGTTTTTGACAGATTTTCCCCTATAACCTCAAATTTTCTGGTGCCATTGTACTCTTATGTCCAATGTTGTTTTTCATTGAATATTTTTAAAATAAAAGACTTAATAGGTACCCCAGACGTTTTATTTTAATGAGAAGTCCACAATCATCAATTAATTAATCTACAAATTAAGATCATATAAAAACGTCACAAAAAAATATAGTCATCCCATTTAAAATATCCGCTTAGGGTGCCAATCATTGTCCAGTTTACCAACAAAAACGGGTTTCGACGTACCGCGTCGCTACTTTCGCCAACCCTGTTTCCTTCTGAATCCGTCAGGTCTCCTCCGAAGCTATTGACTCCTCGGAAACTCCATCAGCTTCCGCTTGCAACCCCCCCGGCGAAACAAGGCCGATGGACTCTAAATCCCAGCAACGACCGCAAGGAACGGCCCCAGCCGTTTTATTAATCACACGATGGCACGCGAGCTCTCGCCTCGTCCACCTCGTCCAACCTCGTCCAACCTCGTGGCTCTGTCGCTTCCTGTCTCGCCCGAGCGCGCATGCGCCCCCGATTCCCCGGCGGATAACCAATCCGCGCCGGCGATCAAGATAAACGGTGCACGAAAAACTCGCGCTTCGAGTGTTAAACAGCCGGAAAATGCGGGGCGCGCGGCGTTTTTCCGCGAGCGGCGCACTCGGAAGCGAACGATCGGCGGCCGGCATGCAACGACGGATCCCGACGATGTCCTCGTTAGGCGGCGTGGCGAAGAAGAGAAACGGGACGGTGGCGTGCCCGGGGACGGTTTATTAAATGTAAACTGCCCGGGGAATTCAGCGTTCGCTTAACCGGCAAACTGTTATGAACTAATAAAGTGTTGAACACACGCGACGAGCCGTATCTCGGCGTAATTTATACAAACACCGTTGACTCTCGCCCGGGGGATTATTTGCTCTCGAGACCGGCGCGCGCTAAATGGAAGCGTAAACGCGCTTTTAAGTGCCCGGACCCCCGCGTGCCCCGTCGAGCTAACGGCTCGTGAGCCGTTATCGATGCGTCCGGGATTTTCGGGGAATTTTCGAGCGGCGAATAAAAACGGGTCAGTAAATAAATTTCGACGGGCGACGTCTCCCCTCCGGGCGCAGATTGGGCCGCTCCGAAGCGGGGCCCTACAATGTTGCCAGGTCTCGATCGTAAAATCGTCGCTTACCGGACGATCGAAGCGCCGAACGACACAATTTTGCGAACCTACCGACGGCGTCCTCGGATCACTGTTCTCCACTGCTCAAGTTTCGTGACGTTTCGGTATCACGAGGCGGTCCCAGTGACCGTTCCACCGCGACAACGGATCGCCGATCTTGATCACACTTTCCGCGGCTGTAAAACGCTCAGAGGCACGTCGCCGGCGCCTTAAGTATCCATCTTTCGAATGGCCTGTAATTTAACGGCCGATCGTGCCGCGGCTACCCGGCCCCTTAAACGGTTATAACTCGATGTGTAAACCGCTGTAAATCGTGCGCGGGATACTTTGAATACCGGCCGGGTCTTCGGCGAGAAGCGGGAATCATCGCGAATAAGGGAGTGCTTTCGACTTTTATACCGATTTTACAAGCGTGCTCGATCTGCGGCCCCCTCGATCGCTAAATACTCCGAATTCCGCGCAATCTCTGAGGATCACCCGGTGAACTGCGGAGGAGCAACTTCTAGAGAGTTCCGTCGCAGTGTTGCGATATTTATGCCCCGATTTTTCTAATAAAGTATGAGTTCGCAGTGGAGGAACTTGAAGTCCTCAACGCGACAACGATTAACCGTGTTTGGGTGATTAAAATGCAATGCGGTTGCAGTTGCTCGGCACGCAAGTCACTAATACCCAGGCGAAGTATGGCTCCCCTGTTCTAGCGCACACGAGCCAAGTGCTTGTTCGACATGGTGTTACAGAGACGTTAATTTCGCATCGAGAAATGCTATATTTGAATTACAAAAATTAATTGGGAGTAATTTGCGGGGAATTGAATTTATTTCACGTTCCGCGGACGAAGATGCCTGTAAGATAAAGTTACGATTACCTGGGCACTGGTCTCCTTACCCTAATTAGACCTGGGTGTTGCTGAAGGTGAACCGAGGGATAACGGATCGAAGGAGTTCGGAACGTGCAGCGGTCACAGCAAGAGACCGGTGGCCAATTAACGCGGCTGGGTGAATCAAATTTCATACAGATAAGAGGAGGCAACAACCTTCTCTGTACGGGTTCCTTAAAAAGGCACACTGCTCCTCCGGGTTGGTCCTTGCTGCACCGCGTGAATTTATTAGATCGGCACGAATCCTCAGCGCCACCACCTACTACATCAATCGATCCAAGGGATGTCGTAATTGGGACAATTGCCGCGAAGGATACCGCCACCAGATGAAAATAGAACCCCGAGCCATCGTCCACGCAAATGGCCAGCGATTGGGCGCGGTTTATCCAATGAACCGGGCCCATAAATCTGACTTTAAAAAAGAAACCGTATAAATACGAATTTAGAATGTCGCGCTCGCTGCCCATTCAATTAGCCACGATTTTTCGAGGCTCCTCCTGACGTTTGCGTGCACCGTATATGCAAATTCGTAGTCACTGGCAATAAATAACGCGATTGTAATCACTGTCGAGAGTCCGGCGCCGACATCGAGCCTTTAATTAATTTTCCGCGATTCGAGAGATAACGAGGGACAAGTATTTGCTCGATGACCGGAAGTACACTCGGTAGATTGCCCTCCGTCAGGGCTCTGTTGACCCGTCGCGAAAGTGCCAGGTAAAATGACGCTCCAGAAACGTTTATCCACCTACCTGGCTCCACTGTTCGAGCTAATTACGATCGTTATGGGGTCAATAAGTGCCTCGTAAGGAGCGATCATTTGCGTGCCGAGGCCTCAATGGATATTTCTGTTGGCGACTCGCTTCACCTTCGTCTTCTATTCTACACCTATAAGTAGGTACTCATTCGCGGGGACCTTCAGAGGACGCAGAGGTACCAATTAAATATTTTGAAATATGGCCCTCAATCCCGGAATCAGGGATATGGTGGTGTAATATAGTAGTCCAGGGTGGGTTTTTGTAGCTCTCTCAATTCAGAGCCGGGTGGCCTTCTGTTAAATATAAAAAATAACATAACGCTGATTTTTTTTTCTTTTATCATAATACTCGTAATATAATCTAAATGAGAATTTAATTTAAAAAAAAAAATTATATCAAAACTAGATATAACTTCGGCAAGATTTTTTGATAAATTTTTCGGAGAAAAATTTTGAATTAGGGGCCCCCGGCTAAACGGGGCCCTAGGCTTCAGCCTTGTTAGCCTAAGTTAAGAAATCTGGGTTAACATTGAATATCAAAACTAAATATAACATTAACCCTCGGCAAGATTTTTTGATAAATTTTTCGGGGAAAAAAATTTTGAATCAGGGGCCCCCAGCTAAACGGGGCCCTAGGCTTGAGCCTTGTTAGCCTAAAGCTGGGTTTACATTAGTCCAGTCGCTGGATCCAGTGAGTGTTTTGACTGGAAATCACGTCGACGTCTACATTATTCCAGTCGCTGGATCCGGCGAGTGGTTCGACTGGAAATCACGCGATATCTTGATTATTCCAGTCGTTTCTGAACCGTCGAAAGTGGTAGAGTGTAATAATAATAGATTCACGCCAAACAAGGATAAAAAAACATAAAAGTAGACTTTCGATCCAGTGGAAATCTGCTGGAATGACAGTACTGTACTGGAACGAAAACACTGTTTACATTATTCCAGTTCTAATCCAGTGCTGTACTGGATCACTGGATTGGACTAATGTAAACCCAGCTTAAGGGGTAAATCCAGCACTGTCTCTCATATTCATTGGCGTAAAGCGAGGGAAAAAATAGTAAATACATAGGCAGGGACTCTCAGGCGAATGGGTCCTCAAAGGATAATATCCTTTCTCCGATGACAGACGTACAGTCAGCATTCCGAATTGGTGTCAGATAAAGGATAACTGCGGGTAATTGAAGTAAATCAACCGTTCCCATCCGCGTGTCACGGTTCCAGCATTCGAAACGATAAAACGATCGACTGCGTATCCACGAGGAACGGAACGACGGCTGCAGCCGCGCCGGGAAAAATGGCTCGCATAGAAATTTTATTGTCGCTTTCCAGCCGGCGCTACGCGATATTGCGCCACTCGAAAGTCGCTGGAATGATGTCATAACGGTCATTCGCGATAGTGGAAGCACAGGAATTCAGCGTGACGCGTAATTTCCCACGGAAACGTAATGCGCGCGATGTCCGCCGCGCAAGTTTCAGTCGAGGCGCGACGTGTCGATGAATAGTCCCCGCGACTCTCGCGGCTTTCCAGGGGAATCCTTTCGTCGCGAACTTTCGAGGCCCGTACTTTTACGAGGTCTAATTGGCCCGGCGGCGCGAAAATGAATTTCACCCGAGCGTTTTTATCGGAAAAAAGGGGAGAGAGTTAATTGGTCCGCGTCGAAGAAAATTGGAGAGCACGTGGAGCGAAGCGTCGAGCAAACCACTGAAAGGAATTCTCGATGTTTGGACTTCTTTTGGAAAGTTTGTGGCTGGTTCTTTAAAAGTTATGGGGGTCGTTACGGGTCATAGAATCCAGGTGACTGCGAGGACCTGAGGTGCCCTTTTTATTCCACCTACTCTTATTTCCATCCTCGAGAAGAGGGAAATGAGCTGTCAAACTTTGACCACCCATTCCTGGGGCACCCTCAAACGTCATAGGTCGTTATCAGAGTCGGACGAAGATTTTGTGGCGCCCGGGCTATCAAACTTTCGAGGGCCCCATTTGTTAAAAAGGCGCGGGGGAGACTGTGTAAAAAAAATAGTAGTAAAATACACAATACAATACGTAAATCTTCCAAAATTGAAATTTATTCTAAATAAAATTGAATAAAATTTAACCTTTCGTGATCACAGCTTCTTATAATCACAAGTTGGTCACTGTACCCCGGCGTCATTTTTTGAGTTACCATTTTAATATTTTTGAACCTTTTAACTTTTCAGTCATAATTCTACATTCGTAATACTTATACAGTCATGGTCTAATAGTCTTCTTCTAGAAATGTAAATTTTGATATGCTAAAATTTGTAGTTGAAAACGAGCGATTCTCCATCGTCGTGGTCAAATACAGATTTTTTAAAAACTTTTTTATTTTTTTTTTTGCGATAAATCCTTTTTAGAAGATGTAAACGTGCGGCATTTCAAATAAAAAATTGCTCTTGGGGTACAATACACACCGTGTGACCACGAAGGGTTAATCACAACGAAAAATAATGATTTAGAGTTAAATAATATTAAAAGACAAGCATCGAAATATATTTTAAAATAAACTTTTGTGCGATTTCTAATTGTTTCAAAATGGAACCAGGAGAGAAAATCTCATTCATTTATTTTTTTCACATAACTGGAAGGCTTGGAACGGGGCCATCCTGCAGTCCCCCCTTCTCTTTAGACCCCTTTGAAACAACCTTGATCGTTATATCCATCTTCCCACCCATCCATCGGAATTACATAAGAGGGAAGGACGCTCGCATCGTCCATAATTCGCAGTGGCGGTCCATACGTCAGTGGATTGCATTCCCACGTGCCCTCGCGCCGGGCAGAGTAGAAATTGAGCGGTATTGTAAACGCGAGTGGCAATTCGCCGGATGATTTATCGCATCCAGAGGGACGTTGGGGGGCGACGCGCTCGATTCCGCGAATCGAGAGGCAGCCGGGCAGGGTGGTGTATACGCCTGTTTCAAGTAGGAGCGTCGTAAAACCGTGTTCGGCGTCGGTCTATCGGTTAACCGCATTTCCCATTTGAGAAACGTGCGAGTCAGGCGGAGCGCCACGACGCCCGGCGTCGTAAATAACCGTCCAACAATTAGCACACGCGACAAGGGGCCGTCTAGCCGGAGTGGCAAGGAGTGGCAGCAGCCCCTCGTCGGATCGTGGCTGGAATATATAGGATTCCCGCAATAACGAGGATTATGCCCAGTTTTCACGATGGCCTCCGCGGCAACGAGCCGAGGCCTCTCGCTTCTGCAACCAGCCGTCTCCGCTCCCTTCGCACCCTCCGCGAGGCGCACCCTCCCTTTAACGCGACATGGGCAGTTTCGCGAACAGAATAAGGTATGTGCGGCCCCGTTAGCGGGGACATGTGAGATTATAATCGGCTAGAAAGAAGTAGGTTTGTTTGCGATAGGTACCTACTTACTTACATGGGCGGGATTAGCGTGAACTGTGGATTACGGAGACCAGTGACCCTTTTGGTTTACTATGGGGCCGTACCTTAAGGGGAAACACCACTGTAGCTGCAGGAAAAGTTTCCCATTTTTAAGAAATTTTTTCTGGAATATTTTACAGTTTTTATAGATTACCTACTTACATGGGCGGGATTAGCGTGAACTGTGGATTACGGAGACCAGTGACCCTTTTGGTTTACTATGGGGCCGCACCTTAAGGGGGAACAGCACTGTAGCTGCCGGAATAGTTTCCCATTTTTAAGAAATTTGTTTTTGAATATTTTACAGTTTTTATGGAAAATTTTTATTAACTGCGTTTAGTAGAATGTCTTAAGAGAATATAAAAAAATACATAGCAAAACGTGCATCAATTTTAATGTATCAATTAATCTTCTAGAAAAACCTTAAGTAATTTAAGGACGACTCCTATGTCACTTGACAGTGGCGCACTCAGGATTTAATCTTTGGGAGAGCCGAGTCGAACAGAGAAAAATATTTTTAATGCAAATTCATCAAAATTCATTATAAAAATTAATTTAAACAATAAAATCCAATTTTCTTTAATTACAAAGCTCTTAAATCACTTCAGTCGTGGTTACATTAATCTCTTTCTTCCTTTTCCGTTGGAGGGTGCAAGAGCCCCTTAGCCCCATTTGGGTGCGCCACTGTCACTTGGTAAACAACGAATAATTTCGAAAGTGTTCACGTGATTGTTGCACCTCCGGTACTCCAAAGCAACAAACCATAGAAGATATAGCGGGACTTCACTTAACCCCGGACGGCCCCTAATACCGGACATTAGCTCAGTGGCGGATCCAGAATAATAAAATATAAAAATATTATGACGTTGTGTATTATTCTGTATAAATAATTAATGAAAATTTAATTATTCAGGCTATAGTATCAGATAGATATATTAAAATATAAATTACAAGCAAATTTTAAATCTCGTAAAAGAAAATTAAAAAATGTAGGTATGTACTTTTACACGTTTCGCCTCCCCCAAGAAAGGCTCCTGGATCCGCCACTGCATTAGCTATAGCTGTGATATTTGAAACGCTACCGAGCCGTTATTCCGCATGAACCATAGAAGCTACAGAAAAATCAACAATTACATTTCGACACGTTGCAGTCGCGTGTGCACAGCTAAGAAGATTGATTTAATATAATTTCTATCTCCTTACTTTAATAAAAAAAAACCTTAAGCGTCCGCCACTAGGGGAACTCCCCCTGCCTATAGGAAAGTTCAGAGAGAGAAAGAGTACACACGTAACACATGTATAACGAAACTATCGCCCCGATAGTCACGGTCTCCGGCCATCGTCCTGCCGCATAAGGCCGGCGCGGCGCAAGGATCGAACGCGGAGGTGTAGAAGGAGGAAGGGCGACGGGAGGGCGTAAAGCTCGAAGCGAAAACCCTCGGCGAGCATTAACGGGAATATACGCACGCCGGTTTCCAATCTTTATCAAAGGATACTGCGATCGTACTATCCGACATGAATCCCCGGCAATATAAACACCGAGTCGAGTGCTGGTTCCGATGCCCGGTCCGTGGCTCGGCCAGCGGAATAGTTCCTATTTACGCTCCCCCGTTATTATTATTATCCCGCAGTTATCGTAAGTAAGTTTATTGGCTTAAAATTGACCGTGCGTGTAATGTACTCGTACGTTACTCGATAGGGAGTAGTACGGAGTACACGCACACACACCATGGTCCTAGGTTCCTTCAACCCTCGTTCGCGTTCCTCGCGAAATCCGAACAACTCGCCGCGAGATAACGCGTTCAATTACCGCACGAGAGGAAACGACCGCGTTATCGCCGGGATTAATAACCGAGATACCATTACAGCGCCCTCTTCTGTAAGTCGAAGGAAAAATCTTTGTTCCTCGAAACTCGAAACACGTCGAGGGAGTTCCTAGGACCATTCGTCCGCTGTTTCTTTTTCGACTCACTTGTTTGTAAATACAATTCTGTCTCTCTATAGCCGCGTGTGTCGTGACCGGGCGCACGCAATTTGAGAGACGAGTAGTCTGTTCGGCTTCCTTTGATTTCACGCTCGAGCGCTCGGTACCGAGAACTCGATGTTTCGCTCGTCGCTCGGCGGAACCGATATTTGGAAGGACAGAATGTGACATTCCCTCTCACTCTTAAAGTTCCACTGCTGAATGAACCGGTCTCCCCTCGGCGGCGCGACGACTACAAACGAAGTATATATAGATAGCTTCGCGTGTATAGAGAATCCGAAAACGCGTGCAATTTGAGAGACAGCACTGGAATTGGAACGCGTTCTCGATTCTTGTTTCGTGTTCGCACCGAGCGAGATCTCGCCGGGGGATCTCGCCATCCGGAACTGTTCCTGAATGAACGTCTCTGGCCCGCGTGTAAAAAGTCACGCGTTCGGGGAAGAGCGAACAGAGGCCTGCGTTTACGGCCGACTGAAATAGCCGTATAGGCCGTTAAGTGACGTCATTTAATGAACCGCGTATTAATGCAGTATTTATAACAGTTCCTGACTCGTAAAATCTCCCGAGGCCGATTCCATAAATACACGGACCAGTTCAGATGCTTCCCACCGACGATTCCACGCTCGATTTCGCTGCTGCCCTTGATTCGCTAGATACAGCAACTATTATCGGCCCTGAGATCAACTCACTTCGCTTGAAATAAAAACGCTTCCCGGGGAAAAGGGTCCGTCTACTCTTTCTACCCGCCGCTCAGTGCGATCGGGCTGAGCAACGAACGCGCCGAGGGTTCACTAAAAACCGGAGAAAACGTCCCGATGAAGGCGTTCATTCCCACTCGCCGTTCAAAATATCGTTTAATCGGCCCTCCAAGTTGGACGCGTAATTACGCTCGCCCCGCGGACGGAGAGAAGGCTCCTCCTTGTGAAGATGGCGAGGGAGGCTGAGAAGGAGGAAGTGGGACGGGGAGAGGGCATAAAAGGAGCATCGACGGGGCACCGCGTAGAATCACGAAAGTTCGCAAACTCGTACTCGAACGGCCGTTCGAGCTGCTCGAAAAGGAAGCGTAAAGGGGACGGGGGGCGCGAAGGTGGACCACGAAGAGGTGGGCGAAGAAGAAGGAGACCAAGAAGAAGACGAAGAAGTAACCGTGGGGGGAGGGTTCGCGAGAGGATGGCGGCGAGGAGGTAAGAGGGGTGCAAAAGTTTCGATCGTAAAGCGAATGGAGGCAAAAAAGGAAAATTACATTAAGAAACTCGAGCGTAGTCGGCGCGATGGTACTCGGCTCACTCGGCTCACTCGGCTGCTGGTATGCAGCGTGCTGGGGCCGTCCGGCGAGCCGGCACTCCGCGCCTCTCTTCCTCTTCACGCGCTGTCCTCTTTCGGCTAATGCTCCCTCGCTGCGAGTAACTGCGGTAATGGCGAGAGGTGTCAGGAAAGAGCCGCGGCTCTCCAACGCTGAGAGGAACATCCGGGGGAATCGTCCGGAGAAAAATTGATTTCTGACTTCCGGCTCCACGGATCGACACTGACTACTTATAGCGAATTCGAGAGACCCGCACTGGCCGCACTGAGTGCGAGTTTTCTCGCTTCCAATTGGCTAAAAGTTGCACTCAGTGCGGCCAGTGCGGGTTTCCCGAATTCGCTATTAGAGCTGTTCGAGTACCCGGAAAAAGCAAGCCGAGCCTAGCCGGGTACCCGAAAGAACCGAGCGGTTCGGATAGAACCAAGTACTTGAATTTGTCCAAGCGGCCCGATTAGAAACCGGGACTCGGTTTTCAAGCCGAGCCAGGTACCCGGAAGAACCGAGCGGCTCGGATAGAACCAAGTAGGGTAAAGGACCCAATTACTGACACCTGACCAATTACTGTCACCTTAAGCTATTTTACTTAAAATAACAAATAAATAAACGTTGTAAAGGCATACACAAAAAGAATTATGTAGTTCAACCTATAATCTATGCTATAGTTTATTTATTCGTTATTTTAAATAAAATAGCTTAAGGTAACAGTAATTGGTCAGGTGTCAGTAATTGGGTCCTTTACCCTACTTGAATTTTTCCAAGCCACCCGGTTTTTTACGGGCCGGTTGGAAAAATTCAAGTAATTGGTTCTATTCGAGCCGCTCTGTTCTTTCGGGTACCTGGCTCGATTTAGAAACCGAGTCCCGGATTGGTTCGGATTTCAAGCTACCCGAATATTCAAGTACTCGTACAGTTCTAAATTGCTGATGTCATCTTTGGTGGCTTGCAAGCCCTCGAATATTTAGAGTTTCAAGCGAAGTACAGTAATACTTCGTTATAGTCCCGACGAACGGGGCTGGCCGCGAGACAATAACGCGATGCGGATACTATTTCGTGCCGACGACAACTTCGTGTCGACTCTTTTGTCTCTTGCATATCGGATTCTCTCGCTCTCGACTGAAGGATTCCAAGAAATGGTGGGGATAGTGAGCTATTACGGACTATTACGCATGGTAAAAACGGGACAATAACGAAGAATGACTGTATGTGGAATCCCATCTTCTTTACCTACGAAAGAAACACGACACCATCGCGATGGGGTAGGCGCGAAATTAAACGGAAGAAGACACCCAGCCGAGGGGATGAAAACTGCGGAAGAGAGTGCTCGGCGAAGGTGGAATACAGAACGCCGCTCGTTCCCCGTGGAAAGTGTCAGTGAAATTCGAGTTAGACGATGCACCGGCGGGGGTAGCGCGATAACGCCGAAGGGGGACGATTTGAATAAGGAATAAGCCGTATTGCCTCTCGGTTCCAAGTTTTAATCATATTTCCCGACGATCTGCTGTTCCTCCCGGCGTCGCCGTTCCAACGGCCACTTTCAATTACCCGCGCCACTCGAGCGCCACGTCGCGGCTGATACCGGGATCCATAAACACGACCCAAAAACCCGGCGACATCCACAGAATCTCCATCCGCAACCGTCTCCCGTCTACAAATTTCCGCAATCGCGAATAAGTTCCGCGCAACTCTTAAACCAATTAAGCTTCTAGCTGCGGTTTCCTCGCCGTTATTTACCACGCGGTGGAGTGTCAGAAACGTTACAAGATTCACAACGCAGGGTGGACCAATCTGAGGTGAAAATCAGCGAAACGAAGGAACGTCCGGGGCCGTTATCGGGCGCGTTCGGCGAGCTTATCGCGCGAGCGGACCGTCGATTAAAGAAAAGGAAAAGCGGCGGCTTCGCCTCGCGCGGCCACTTAAACGCACAGCGAGAGACAGTGGAGGGGGCGGTGGCGGGGAGAGAATTTACGTATCGAGGAGCAGCGGCGGGGAACGAGGAAGAGAGAGAGAGAGGTGGGGGGAGAGCGAGAGAGGCGGGATGGTCTGCATATAAAGTGGACACGAAATGAAGCGGGTTACGTCGGTCGGGTAGGCGAGGGAGCATGTGTCGGTGCGCCTCTCCGCCAAGAGTTTGCCTCGCCTTTTTGCTCGTTCTACGTTTCGTTTACATAGGATCCACGTGCAAGCGGGCGTGCAAATGCGAATATACGCTACGGGGAACGCGTACGCACACGCGCGAGCGGAAAAGGAGCGAGGAACCGGGAGCCCTGCTCTAGGTGGCCCGTCGGAAACGGCGAAGGGTTGGCGCGGGGGTGGGGGTGGAAGAGAAAGGGAGAAGGTCGAGGCTTGGTTAAAAGCGCGCAGGGTGCTCGCAATGGCCGACGATTTTCAACTTTTGCTATCGCCTAGCCGAGAATGGAAAATGGAGAATCCCGACGCCGCGCGTCGGGTTACACGGACGCTCTCGCGTACACATGCACGCCTCCGGGGCTGAACTCATTTACTTTGAAAGTTTCTCGAGAGCCTGCCGGCACTCTTTCCACCCGCGTTTACTGTTTTCTCTATCTCCTTTTCATCCCCGGCGCGGCCGTTACCGCCGACGAGATCGCGAGCGCGCCCCCAACGAGATCGACCGCGAGGAACGCCGGCGAGAACGCGCCGCAGCCGAGGAGGGACCCTCGCGATCATCGATGGCAGGATTCCGTGGATTTCGCGCGGACGGGGATTAAACGCGATGGGGCGTGAACCATTAGCCGGCCCCGACGAGTCCAGGTCGCTTTTAATGAATTTATTTGATGCTCAGGCTTGTCTCTAGTCACCGTTAAATGCAATGTTTAGGGAAACTTGGCGCGCGATTTTTACTTTTTCTCGCTGCCTGCGGGGATCGAGATTAGTTGGAAGAAGGAAGCGCGGGGATTTTAACGAAGAACTGTGGCGGATTTTTAAGCCCCAGGATGCAGTCAGTGTACCTAATGACCGATAATAACGTGTAGACGTCAAATGGGATAAGATATTAGCGATAAGTAAGTCATCAGTAAGTCAGCATTCCTGTACTATGATGAACTTGCAGAGTTCTTCTATTTTGTAATTGTTCGGGTGCATATTTATCTAACAGAAATGTAGAAATGAGTTGTGTATTCTGGACCACTTTTTTATTTTTCTCTTATAGAAGTGAAATGGGAAATAGATAAGCAGTATATGTAGATTTTATGACGTATTTATTGTGTTGATGAAATATGGAAGTAAAATAATATCTGAAAAACACTAAACTTTTAGGTTACACAAAAAAAATGTGTTTTCATTGTTATATTTATACGAAAATGGGAATGTAAGGACATCAAAATGCAGTTAAGACAGCACACTTTACACTGGTGTCGTTTATAATTCTGGTGTTTAAAAAATGTAGAAAGAAATTCACTTGAAATACCACAAAAAAATAATGATCACGTACCACGTGTTTATATATTTCGACGACCCATAGCGACAAGCAAGTGAATAACTAAATCAGTGTAGCCAAAGAAAATACTGGAAATATATTTGTTAATCGAGATACAATAAAAGAAATATGTAAAAAAATTTAAGTTAAACGATTTTATATGAAATCCACTAAAAACTATAAAATAATTATTTTCTTCTACTACAATTTCGATGGTGTTTCTTCACTTTAAATAAAATCGTGGAGCAGGATATTCATTTCGACGCTTGATTCTGTATTAAATTGATTCATATTCTGTTATGACATATCCTGCTCCACGATTTTATTTAAAGTAAAAAACACCATCGAAATTGTAGTACAAGAAAATATTTATATTTAAGTTTTTAGTGCATTTATAATAAAATCGTGTTACTCAATTTTTCTTTATATAGGTATTTACATTTTAGTATCTTAGTTGTATTTGTGGCGATAGGTATACTGATTTCGTGTCGATTGAATTGATTTGATTTGTTATAGGCTGGTTTCAAGCCGTTTAGATTTGTGGATATGGGTTGAATTTATTGAAACTGGGTAATTTTTTAATCCCCTCGATTTTTTCTCTTAATTTTGTACTGTCATCCAAACTACGTACGCCTGCAAAATTTCAAGTCTATCGGACAGTTGGATGTGAATTAAAATTGAGTTTCTAGATTTGAACAAAGCATCGAATCTGAATAAAATCATTTAAAACTGTTCCAATATAGGCAACTCTCCTCTATGTTTCTCCTACATTTTCGATTGTAGACAGTCAAGTAGACTTGACGTGGTCTTCCCAGTTAATTCATATTTTGGGTGCATGGCGACGGTTTAAACAGCCCTTCGACAGCCCTTCCGCCCTTTCCCGCAGGAAAGCCGACAAGAAAGAGGAAAGCACGTGTCGCGCGGTCGCGCAGCCGGCGAAACATCAGCGGTAGCACCGGAAACTTTTGTTCGCAGCTGCGACGGAATGTTCTTAAACTTCACGGCGCCCTCCGTCGTTCTTTTCCCGAAATGAATTTTCTACCAGCCGGAAGAGTTTCTCGCGCCCCAGCCATCCAGCGCGACTTTAATCTCGCATAAAGGCACGACCTACGACCGGCAACTTTATTTTATAAGAACGTTTCGCGCGAGCTTTGTCCCGTAGAAAGGTCCCTGCCTCCATTTCGAAAATTCCTTGAGAACGCTGGCGAGTTGAGTTAGAGAAAGGGCCACGTGTTTTCAGATTTAAGTTCCCACAAAGTCCACGCCTGAGAATGATGTCAAACGTCTTCCAAGGACAACCGAGAACCGGAGATTAACTTCTAACCTTGAGGAGAATTTAATATCCACATCGAAGAATAATGAGATGTGTCTAAGATTAAAAGACACTTGGTGAAGCCCTCCCTGAAGCAAACCCAAGAATTCATCATCGAGAGAAAGGATTTCACAGAGTTGGGCATTAAATAAATAAAGAATTATTTAAAGAGTCGATTAAATAAAAATTACTTTAGCTTTAGATGATTTCACGAATAAATTTAATTTTAACTAAGCTAACCCCGGTCAACTTTACTCGACACGTGACGAATAATTTTTTGAACTTTTATTCAGTACTCGAAATTTTATTTAACTACAAATTTTGCCCATCTAAGGGCTTCCGTAAAGGAAGAATAGGTAGCTGGTAGTAAATCACAAGAGGGGGATTACCGCGTATTCCCGGGTCCGTCGTGCGTGCCGCGTCGAATCCCGGTCAGTAAAAGTCATCGTAAAAATATAATCGCGCTAATGATAAGCAAATGGAATACAAGACGCGGGAGCGTGGTAAGCGGGGAGCAGCTAACGATCGTCAAAACTTAGGAAGCCCGCTCGTAAATCCGTCTATGACGTTTATAGACGGACACCTCTCGCGGCGGAAATTCTCGCTAGAACAGGAGGACGGGCCGTTAATTTGACGCACTGCTGCGCGCAACGTCGCGCGTGATTTAAACGGCGGGCCGTAATCGTTGCGGAAATGTTCGCCGGCACGTTAGTCCGCGGAGATTCTGACGGCAGCGCGTCGATTAAATTTCACTTGTCGCGATCCAACTGCGTGAGTTGTTTGTCAAACGAGGTAGGATCTAATTGTAAGTAAACTGCGTCGTTAACGACGGTTCCCTTTTCCGAAACTTGATTTACGCGATGTTAACACCGTTATCCGTGCTATCGATATTTTTAGAGGGAGCTTCGAATTTTTATCGCCGAAGCTGAACAGCGCGAGACATTTCATTGTGAAATAGGAGTTTGTACAGGGTTTTCCACTTGTGGAGACCGGTGCCGAAGGTTGGGAGCGACGCCGCACAGTGGTTCCAAAATGGGAAATTTTGGAAAAAAAATGGGTTCTCTATGTATTCTTATAGAAAATTTTGCGCTGATTCCGAATATATACCATGTTCCTATACCTAAAATAAACGATTCATGTGTTTTTTAGCCAAAAACCATAAAAAATCACGTTTTTTCACATACGAAAAATTTATGATTTATGTTTTATGATTTTTTTACTTATTTTCCGCCTCTGGACCACTGTGCGCCGCCAGATGGTGGGTGTAGAACGGGGAGTTGTTATGAACACGCACGTGGAACCGGGAAGGTTTTGGAGGTTACGGAAGTTAGAGCGCGATAGCGGAGATTATGAATGTACTCGTCGTATCATAGAGAGCTGTAAATCATTAATAAATAAAGAATTACTTTACACCACTTATTATTACTTAGTATTACACCACAGAAGACTGGCGGCGCTCACGCGAGCAGAAATGAGAACGGCAACATCGCCACACGCATACTTACTACCACAATCGTATGTCGATACATCCGCCATCTATGGGATATTGCTAAAAGTATAAGCTTGCGTAGATGACCTATACGAACCTATACTTTTAGCAACAGCCCATAGATGGCGGATGCGTCGACATACGATTGTAGCAGTAAGTATGCGTGTGGCGGTGTTGCCGTTCTCATTTCTGCTCGCGCGAGCGCCGCCAGTGTTCAATGGATAACCCTGTATAAACGATACATTTTAAAAGAAACAGTCTCGGTTAAATGATGCCCCCACTGCGGCAAAGTATAAACGGCGATTTATTGACACGCGATAGAAATATCGCGGAGCGTAATAGAAATAATGGAAATACGGTTGGATGTACGACCTCGTTAACGTTCAAATCGCCTTTGAATTTCGCAAACGTACGGCGTACCTACAACACGGAATTGCGATGGGGACGATATCGAAACCCATTCACGTATGGGTTCTCTCACGGGATCCCGGGCTTTCCATCAGTCCCACGCGAAGTACGATGCAAATCGTAGGACGAACGTTGCAAGGAAGATGATACAAACTGGCCGTAAAAATTCCTATCGCACTTGGGACATAATGGAGGGGTTGTATCCGCGGCGAATCGATTTCCCTCCGGAGGATTGAATTCGCAAAAAAAATCCGCAAAACTCTTCGAGATCGTGGAAATCTGCCGAAGCGGTAACAGGGGGGAGGGAAAAGAGGTTAAGGAGAGGGGAAGGGGAAAAGGGACCGTGAGCTTCAATGTCACGTTGCTTAAACGCTCGATTGCCATGGAGCGTACCGCGCGTCATCGATCTTCGCGAAGACACGGATCGATCAAACGTGCTGCCAATGGCCGTGAAAGGACGACGCGCGCCACGAATTCCTAAACGAGTCCGTCCACTTTGTTTTTCCACGTTCACGCGGTCGCGGATTAATTAGCAAACCAAATCATTCCTAATGTAGTCGGCAACTGTTGCTGACGAGAGTTCGAGTCTCACAGCTCTAACGAGCTCTGGGCGTACATCATCGCGCTTCTTCATCGATCTGCTTCGTGGAAATACGCGGAGTTGGATTTGGAGATTTGGCGCATCTAGGCTGGCCAGTTACCACCCTTAATATTTAAATTTAAAAGATTCGAGACAATTTCTAAATTAATTCAATATGGCAACTCACGCAGGAGTCATTGTTAATTCGCTACATGGAAAACAAGTGAATTGGTATTAGAGTTGCCTCAAGAGTCTGTGTTTAAACTTTTCCAATTTCTTTCGTTCAAAATTTGCAGCTCCCAAAATTTGACGCCTCTCAAAATTAGCCTCTTCCCAAACTTTGTTGCTCCCCCAAATTTCCCACCCCTAAAAAATTCGTCGCCTCTCAAAATTTTCCACTTCCCATAATTTTCCACTCCCTGAAATTTGAATGCCCCCAAAATTTGCCACTCTCAAAAATTTGACGTTCCCCAATATTTGCCGCTCCCCCAAATTTGATGCTCCCCCAAAATTTTCCGCTCCCCAAAATTGTCCACCCTAAGCAGACTGCAGCCTACTTATCCTATACTCCCCCAAATCCGCCCCTGGAAATCTACGAAAGTACACCAAATTACTTCTTATTACCTACAGGTACCTATAATATCTAAGCTCCTTAAGCACCTAATGCAGCCAAATTCAAGAAGCTCCCTCAAAGAAGGAAAGGAAACTGATATCCCTCGGTGTGTTACAAAGTTCGAAACCCGCTAGAGCCGGAAACGGGGGAAAGGAAACCCGGAAGAGTAGCGGCGGAAATTCGACTGCCGATAGCGCCCGAGGAAACAGCAGTGGAACGAGGTATACACACCCTATCGGCGGAGGAGAATCTGCGTTCGCCGGCGAGTGCTCGCGCGGGATTGCGGATCTCTTAGCCATCAGATTGCCATGAACTAATTTAGCCTCTATCCAATCTCACTGCTCGTGCATTCCGCGCCGTTTTTAGATTTAACCCGGCCAAATATGCAAATTGCCGTGGAGCGTAGCCGGGGCTCGGAGGAATCCTCCAGGAGAATGGGCGATTCGGTTGGCTCGCGGTGGAAAGGGAGGTATAATCCTCGCCCATGGGAGATTGTGGGCGGCCAAAATGAAAGAGCAAAAAGGACGTCGTTGGGACGTTGCTGAACGAAAACGAGAAGGACGGACGTGGGGCAGAGGAAGAGAGAAAGAGAGAGAGAGAAAGAGAAAGAACCGGACGAGGAGGCGAAGAGGGAGCGATGATCGCGCGAATGCACGGCACACGTGCGTAACGGTGTCCCTGTCGGTGATGATCGATAATATAGACCGAGAAAAGTCCAGGGAAATGAGAAATTGTGGCCGTTCGGCGAACCTGGATCAACGCCGACACTCTTGCGACCCCATCGCGTCAGACAGCCAAAGGGGGACGTTCCAATTTCTTTATTGCACCGGATCTACGCATCGACTTGGTCCTTTATTTCTTCGACGGGTAGGGTCTGTCGGTTCGATCGCTCGGATAACGAGGGATTTAGGAGCGAAACGGCTGGAACATGCTTGCAAAGACGGAAGGTTATCTGACGGCGCGGCTTTAATCCTTGATAGCTCTGGAATAATTAATTAACGGCAGGATATCGAGCCATCCTCGGTTATCAAACGACACCGCGGTGAAACTAATCAGCTTTACCGCCGAGGATCCGGTGTCTCTGCAAAAAAAAAAAAAAAAAAAAATAGGCGGAACGTGGAACACGAGCTAGGAAGTTCGCTTCAAACCGCTCTTCTGATGTTCTCGCGGGTAGCGCGGCTGAACTTTCGACCCACAAACGCCTGTGCCGCGCTGATTTACGCGTAACTTACGGTTTGTCGAGTGAAATCTCGCCGCCAGGCCAGCTTTCGAGAAAGCCTGCCTCGTCTCCTCGGCCCTGTTGAAAACAACGTCCCCTGGGATTAATAAAGCAACCTTTATGGGCCATAAAAATCGCTGCGAATACGTAACACCGTGAGATATTCTCGCGAGACATCTGCTGCACGCTGACAGCCCTAATATCTACGGAAAGATCTCGTGAGGATCTCGGACGTGTCTGACCTGCGACCTTTTCAGCTTCGTTGCTTCGATATCTCCTAAAACGTAGCTGTCTTTTATTAATTTATTTGTCTTTGTGGCTGGTACCATTGATCTTCTCACTTCCTCCAAAGTTATTTCTATTCTCACAGAACGGGTGGTGAATTTCAAGTGAACAGCAGATCGCGGGAAACTTGTGTTCGATTAAGGTGAACAAAGGGATGCACGAGTTAACGATCACGGCGGCTGTGCTCGGAGCAAATTGCGCGTCCATAGAGATAAGGGGACCTCGCCGTTGCAGAATTCGAACCGATAAACTCGACGGAGATCCGGCCGTGTGAAGTTGGAAATTGTGGGAAGAGGAGAGTCGGCGACACTCTTCAGAAAATACGCGTTACGGTGCCTATTTAATAATCGCGTATGCTGGCTGAAGGCATGATGGCGGAACAAGGCGGGGCCCTCCGCGAATATTTCTGTCCGCGGAGGTAACTTAAGAGAGGGTAAGAGGGAACGAGAGGCCTGGGAAGGGAAAGGATCGAGGCAGAGAGCCCCGGCCAGTGAAAGGGAGAAGAGAGCCCAGAAAAAGCCGCGGGGAGAAGACAGAGAGGGATTCAGGGCCGAGAGAAGGGAAGGAGCGAAAAGGAGCGGAGGGTGATCTGACTCGCGCGATCGTTCCTCGATTCAACTAGAAAGAGAGCCCCCTGACGTCCCAATTTCGACTCGTCCTCTTCTTCCTGCTTTAATTAAAATCAGTGGTTCACGATCGGCCGCCGCGCGCGTTTGTCGTCAGCCAGTCGTCTTTAAGCTGGGTTTACATTAGTCCAGTCCAGTGATCCAGTAGAGCACTGGATTAGAACTGGAATAATGTAAACAGTGTGTTGATTCCAGTACAGTGCTGTCATTCCAGCGGATTTCGACTGGATCGAAAGTCTACTTTTCGATCCAGTGGGTTTACATTAGTCCAGTCCAGTGATCCAGTACAGCACTGGATTAGAACTGGAATAATGTAAACTGTGTGTTCATTCCAGTACAGTGCTGTCATTCCAGCAGATTTCCACTGGATCGAAAGTCTACTTTTCGATCCAGTGTTTACTATCTCCATCGAGAACACAACATTCCAGCGTTGCTGGACTGGTCTCGGTGGCTCAGTCCAGTGCCGCCTGAAGCGTAGTACAGCGTACACGTGTTTGCTTATCCAGTTACGTATCCAAATATCCTTTTTTTTTCTTCATTTCTTCATCAACTGTATCAATAACATCTTCACAAATTAACATTAAAGCAAGTTTCATATGTTTTTGCATCCTTCTTTTGCGTGAATCCATTATTATTACAGTCTACCACTTTCAAGAGTTCAGAAACGACTGGAATAATGTAAACATCGATTGAATTCCAGTCGAACCACTAGCTGGATCCAGCGACTGGAATAATGCGATTTCCAGTCAAACCACTGACTGGATCCAGCGACTGGACTAATGTAAACCCAGCTTTATCCGCGAGCGGATTCCCAGTGCTTTTATTTCACTTTGCTGGTTTCGCGTTCTCCGTCCCCCGCCAGGTGTCACTAGACACGTTGCCTGGGGTGCCCCGTGAATTTAGTAAACATCGCGTTCGCAAAGTAGATGCCTTATACTCGCGGGAGGACGCGAGCGGTTCGAATCCGTGAACAGGGGCACCGAACACGAGGGCGTCGATCGATAAGGGTGCTATGAAACTTGCCGCGACTTATCTGCACTGTCTTAATTAGACGAACGAATTTACAATCTTACCCCTCGCGGTGGCTAAGCAAGTGAAAAGGAACGACGGCGCAAAGAACATTCCCCCGCGTAAAGAAGCCGAAGAAAACACGCAACACTGGTGACGTTGCGCTAAACTTGCTAACATATTAGCAAATGCGATTACAGCTGGCGATCGGCATCAGGCGGTTGCTGTTAATACCGAGTTTTATCCGTTACTTAATTACTGGCCGACCAGACGCCGAGGAATCCGGAAAGGAACAGGTTACCCCCGACCGGGGGCAAAAAAGGATCGAACCCCCGGACGCTGCTAATAAACACCGAGCATCCCGACTCGCGGCTGGACTTCTTAATCTGCCGTTTAACGTCTACGCCCTTTAATCGGCCATCGTATAGTACCGATATTACCGCGATATTGCCGGCGTTTCGGATGCCGCGGGGATAAAACTGTCTCTCGGAAGCCTGTTCGAGGGGTTGCAGCGCTGCTAGGTGACCGACGCGGGGTTTTTCGCTTCGTTCTGCTCCAACTGTGCTTATCGCGAACTTGACTGGCTGGTCAGGACCTCCTCCCAGGCTGCGAATGGCGTCACAGGCGACCCCCACTTATGCTTCGGCGACTTTCAGCTCCTGGAGTCGCTGTGCAGCAAGCTTCGTTGCTACCAATCGCACCTATCTGCCTTTCTCTACCGCCTCTCTGCTCACTTTCTCGCTCTTACCTCGCAGATATTCGTTCTTTGTTGGTAGTAATCGACGCTGATCGTTGCAAGTGATCGTTAGCCGAGGATCTGCAGCTTTAGGCGGACTCTGAACTACCGATTCATTATGTGACGGCACACGTCAGTGTGTAAATAGCTGTTCATCTATTTCAGCACCGATCGCGTCCATCGGGGCTACGAGTTCGGTGGGCAGGCGGGGAATTCCAGTTTTCTGTACGGGAGGTTAAAAAAGTTGAGGTCACTGCTTTCAGGGGTGAATCTACACCTCTGGGTCGGTAGAGATGGGTAAACAAACCTGGCTGCCAAATTCTTTATAATACTAAAAATTAATGCAACCCTTTACTGGCATCCTGGCGTCAGTCGTGGCCTCAAGCAGGCAAGGTTCGCTGCAAAATATTTGGTTGTCTAAGTTTGCAAACTGAATTTCTAATTAATTTGATAATAATAGTTTAACTTTCTACGTTTCTATTCTTTTATACATTACCCAAGAACAAAATATTCATAGAGGTTGATCTAATGTCGACTTCACAAATTTCTGTGTCCTTTTTTGTTTGGGGTCTGTCACGACCCCAGACACCAGTTACGTTTGAAAAAAAAAAACACTAAACCAGTTAAGGGTTAATTTGTTTTCTTTGCATTAACACATTCTGCTCGCGGAAAGGAGAAAATACTGTAAGGAATATGTTGATGTGAAAACAGAAAATTAGCATTAATTATAAAATATTTTGCAGAGGTGTAGATTCGCCTCTGAAATCAGTGAACTAATCAATCTACTCATGTCTCCGTTTCCCCAGCGTTGTTTACGCTTTCTATCTTTCGAGCAAACAACAGAGCTGAGTGAAGAGACCAGAGATAGAGTGGCGAAACGGTCCAGCGGGTCCACCCCCGAATGTCCTTGACCGGCCAGTTAATTTCGCTCGGAGCACAGTCGATTTCAGCTAGAGAAATCGTCGCCGCGTAGGCGGGCAATGCAGTTGCGCGGTCGTTAGCGATAAGTCCCCTGCAGCCCGTATCATTTGTCAACGGGAACAGACACCTGAACGACGCGAGATACCCGGTATAATTGCTGTCGAATCTCTGCGCAGCTGTTAATAATCCTGTTTCGCTGCCTATAAACCTGGTCGCCGGGGGGGAAAAATAACGCGCGATTGCGAATGCTTAGCGGGCGTCACAGAGGTCCGCGCTCCTTCTTGGCAGGCGCGTTTCGAAACGAGGCGCGCGTAAATTCCGTGGAAACGAGCCACCGTTCCGCCGCATCAGCTGCGCCCGCGACGATACCGACGGTCCGTTGCGAAACAGAGGAACGGCAATTAGCGGGCGGCCGAGTTAATTCGCGCGCAAATCATACGTGTTAATTAAATACCGCGGCGGGTACGCGTAATTCAGGAAGCCGTAACTTATCTTTCTTTAATCGTTTCGCCGTTAATCGTGCGTAAATCTCGACGGTCCCGGTGTCCGGCCGGGGTTCATTAAACTGGATTTACGAGTGATAATCGGGGAGCGGGCGGGAGAGCTTAATTTTCGGGCAATTTATAATGTCACATTCTTCGGGGAGGTGGAATCGCGGTGACCGATCTGCAGTGCTGGATTTAACAAGGTTGAAGCCTAAGGTCGGGGCCAGATATATTGGCCGGTGAGTTTCGTGAGGAGTATTCTTCTATTCTCAACGTTTTCTGACTCGCTCTCGCCTTGCCAGAAAAGGAGTGCGCCAGAAGTGGTGGGGACAGCGCCAAGCTCTTGACGTGTAGGCCAAACCGAGTTCTTAGCGTAGAAATACATACATCAGAATAGGTGTGCGTTAGCTGCGAAAACGAACTCACCGGCCAATATGTCTGGCCCCGACCTTAGGGCCCCGTTTAGCTGGGGGCCCCTGATTCTAAATTTTTTCCTCGAAAAATTTATCAAAAAATCTTGCCGAGGGTTAATGTTATATATAGTTTTGATATTCAACGTTAATTTTGAAATAAAATTCTTATTTAGATTATACGAGTATTATGATAAAAAAAATCAAATCAGCGTTATTTTATTTTTTATATTTAACCGAAGGCCCCCCGAATATTCAGCCTAGGGCCCCTGAAAAGGTAAACCCGGGTCTGCCGATCTGTCCACGTGCCCTGGTACCGATACCATATCCACGGGAAGAGAAAAGGAGCGAGGATTGAAAGGACGACGAACGTCCCCGGTCCAGCCATGGCGGAGCGCGCGGTCAGCGATTCTAATTAGCAGGATTTTCCGAGTCGCAGGGCCAGCGATGCCCCACGATAATCTCTATCGGATCCACGGACATGCATTACTATCTATACGTCGTTACGTCGTTGCGTGGAGGGTCGAGGTGGGAGGGGAGGGCGGTTGGAAGTCATAGAGAGAGCTGGTGGAAATAAAGACGAGGGTATAGGTGTCGGGGGATGGACCATTCGCCGTGGCCATCCTATGAAACCGAGTGCAGTCCAGGGTATAGTAGACATCCCCTACCACGGGCAAGTTTTATTGGAGATGGCCAGAGGGAAGAGCGAGCCAACGACAAAGGGACAGGTAGGGTGGTAGACAGAGAGGGAAGAATGGATGAGAGAGAAAGAGGGACAGCGGCAAGTAGGGAAGAACGTGCAAAAGGAAGCGTGTGCGCTCCGTGGGCCACGGCCCTTCAGGATCGACTACAGGGGGAAATAATACGGTGGATAGACGGTGGAATAGGCTTGAGCATTAAAGGATGTCCTCTCGACCGTTCGCGTAAAAATAACGCGAAGCCATTGGCCATGAGGACACTTCCGATGGAGCTGGGTCGTTCGACACGGTTCTTTGAGGAACTGCTGATGCAACGTGGATGGCATGCGTTATTAAATAGTAGAGGTAGATAAGTTCCTTGTTTACGCAGTTGTAGGTATATAAATCCTTCGAGTTTTAACGTGATTCCACTTTCTGAGAGTGGAACCTTCTAAATAACTCCCGAGGGGTAGTGGGATAGCTCCAGCTTCAGTCGTTGCGTCTCCAGTTCTGATGTACGTCCTTCTATTTACTGTACCTAGATTCTAGAATGACCAGTCCGGTGAATGAACACTTAAGCTGCATGTCTGTTAAAATTAGTATTCACAAATCGTTATTTAATACCCTGAATGTTATTACTATAAGCGAGCTGTCTCATTCCGGCACACAATTCTAAGTAGTATTGTTTGATAGTTATAACCTTCATTAACCCTTCGTGGTCACACGAGGCGTATTGTACCCCAAGAGCAATTTTTTATTTGAAATGCCGCACCTTTACATCTTCCAAAGGCGATTTATCGCAAAAGAAAAAATAAAAAAGTTTTTAAAAAATCTGTATTTGAACACAACGATGGAAAATCGCTCATTTTCAATTACAAATTTTAGCAAATCAAAATTTACATTTCTAGAAAAAGACACTTTTACGAAAAATCTGTGAGTTTCCACTGTAAATTTCTGTGTAAGTAAATTTCAACTCGAAAGGAGCTTAATAGGGGTTAATTTTCTCGTATTAAGTATATAAATAACATTCATTCACTGAGGAATCTTCATTCACCAGCTAATTCACCCTATACTGTTCCATTTTTGGACAGCAACTAGGTTTCACCGAATCCCGCAACGTGGACGCCATCGACCTTAGCGTCCGCCACGGAAAACGTACCTATTCAGAGAATTCTCCGTTCCCGGAGAAACCAGAAACTGCGGACCACACAGTCCCACAAGGAAAGCCAAAAGCAGAAAACAAGAAAATCAGTTTCGCGACAGAGAGTGGCGCAGCGTGGCTTATCTAAACGCAGCAGCGATTCACACGGGCCGTAAATAACGCGCGCGTCTTTCCGCGCTGGTATGCGCGCGTTTCCGTGGCCGAGTAGCGATCGTGGACGCTAGATCGCCGCGCAAGATTCCCGGCACATATCCTCCGTCGGTTCTATTCTCCCCCGTGGATCGGAACGACGTTGATCCACCGACGGATTGCATTACCGCGGGCAATAAGGAAGATAGCCAGGCGAGTCGTTCGGATCGATATCGGTGTTCTCGCGGTCGAAACACGCGATATCGAGACACCAGCAGTGTCGAGTCTCTCTCTCTCTCTCTCTGTGGCGGCGCGACGGATATAAAATGTGCAGTGAATTTTCAAATATTTCGCGTCGCGTCCCGGCCGTGGCCCACGCATGCGCGACCCAGGTAGAACCGGATACGTCCGAGGCGTCACGCGAAATAAGATATTATAATCTCGCGGGCGGCCATAAATATTATTGCGGTGACGCCAGCATTACCCTGTAGGAGCTGTAAAATCGTGGAACGTGTTACACGGGGAGAAAGAGTCGGGGTTGGTGGTTTCGCTGGCTCGCTCGGCTCTCTTGCCTCTCCCGATTCCGTTGCAGCCGGTTGCCTGCCTGACCGCCTGGGCTGCTCGTCGGTCGTGTTGCTCGCCTCTTGGACCAGTTGCTCGACCTCTCCGCCTCGCCGGAGTCCGTGGCCCTCCTACTCTGGTCTCCCTCCCGAGTCTTCCTTTTTTTCGTTACTCGATGTCTAAGGCAACGCATAAATATATCGTCCGCTCCAGTCCGCGGCGCTCGTACGACGGCTAATTAAAGGGAACTGCTTGTACGCTGGCTGACACCGCCTGGACATCGCTACATATCGTATTCCACGATATCGATGCACCGAAATAACCGTTATCGTTCCCTCTCTAAGTATCCCTCCGATCCTCCACCTCCTCCTTCGATTTTCTGTTCTCCAGCCACTGGTCGTAGGTGGACGGTGGCTATTGTACCCGGGATTAATCGATTTTGCTTCGATCTCGATGCTTCGGACCGTGGCTGTGCGGAAATCGGTAAGCCATAGGCCCCAACCGTGGTGAGTGAACGCCCATGAGCGTTCACAGCACGCCAGCCACTGATCGGTTCAAGGTTCTTCAGACTTGCTTCTTGTTGTCTTTTCAGGTTGAATTCCATATTTTCTGCGTCATTTTTAGTTACGAGTTTTCACTTTTACCGGGGGATATTTGTATCCCCTTTGGCAAGGTAATGAAGATCGTTGAGAGACTTTAAGCAAAGTCGGAGTGCAGGTTCATTAATTAAGAGAATAAGATTGCAGAGTACCCGTGGGTGGTCTGTGTTCGTCAAGGTGGGGGAGCGGGAGGAATTCTCCGTCTTTTCCCGCGTCGAATCGTTAGCTGGCCGAGTGGAGCGCCTGACCATTTTGTTACGTTATTATTTGTGCACCACGGAGGGCAAATTGGTTTGCTGGAAACGCGCAAAAATTCGAGACCAATGATCGTCCAGTTGCTTCCTGGTTGTCGTTCAAATGTTCCCCTTTTCCTAGACCGGCTCAGCTTGACGTTCCTTAACTAATAGGAAGAGTGCTTCTTTGTTACCGGGAATTAGACGTCGGAGCGTCGCTGTAACTCATATTTTATGGCTTTCTGTTGGGAAATCCATTTAATCCTCGCAGTTACTCAAAAACAACTGGAGAGTAAATTAAGCACTACCAAAAACACCATCCAAAATTCTTTGAATTCATGCTCCTCATGTTGAGCAAAGGTTCAACTAACCAAAGATTGCAAATTGCGTTACCCTCTCTCGAAAACGCCACCACTTTCCAACTCGCTGCACTTTGCATGCATGCATGCATGGCGCAGGAAACATCCTCGCTTTTTAATCCGGAGCAGGCGTGCCCCGCATATTTTCAAAATCATCCCCCTCCGCCCTCAGATCATCCCCCACACAAGATGGACGCGTATCGCAAACGCAAATTCCAAGAAGACGCATCGCAGGGACGGGAATAAAAGGGTCCACCGAATGATAACGGAAGGAACGTCCAGCAGGGCTATTACGATCCAGGTAAATCAGGAAACGCGCGATTACGCGCGCCCCGCAGGTAAAAATGTATCGCGAGCTGCGCGTACGCGCCCCGTCGCTCTGCCGTTCCGTAACTGACCCGCAACACCATAAGCGGACACCGCGCGGACACGATTTAATACGCCGTAAATGGTAATGGCCCGTAATAAAGTTTTACGAGGATAATTGAAACTATATTTCCTTGGGCGGAGACCGGGGCCCTCCTCTAAACGACCGCTGGATTCTCTTCCTCGAGGAGTCTTCCAAGGAAACCCACTCCCGACGTTGGCGACGGCAATTTTTGGTCACGAGGCCGTCAGTGTTTTCCCGTGCTGAGGATCCACGGGAGTCTCGCGAGGTCCACCGAGCCGGGAGCTTCAAGTTTGATGCAAACACATCGCGGAACGCCGTAACCCCCCGGTTCTACGCCGTAACGAGCGCAATTCAGAGCGTAGGAGAGAGCTCCTCCATTGAGGATGACAAGCTCCAGCGCATGAAGACCCTCCGCGCGTCTGCCGCGTCTGGAAGTGGAACAATTTGTAGCAGACGAAGATCCACTCTTATGACCTCAATAATCCCCCACCGCGGGACTTGTCAAGGTTAAAATCGTAGCTCCCGCTCGGCTGGGTGTATCGGCGTCCCTGTTCGCCCATCGAACCGTCACAGCGTCTTCAGCGGCTGATCGAACCGCCAGACGACTCTCCCACGCGATCTCGCTCATCTGTTACGCCTATGCGAACCTCCTCGGGGTCGTTAGAATCAACGCGAGCACCGTTTCACTCCGTACAGACCGTCTGGCCCAGGAAGCTGACGCGACGTGGGCTCGTTTGAGCTCGGTAACAGCGTCCCGGACGACCCCAGGCTGTTCCTTTGACTCGAGGAGGTGCGAATAACGATGTTTTCTGTTAAACTGACGCTAAAACCCCGCGTCAACCTGTTATCTGGACCATTTTTCAGCCAGAAGTGCCGCTTACACTGGCACACCTAAGGCCAGGCGAAGACGAGCTAACTGGCCTGCATGACGTTAGTTATTTCCACGGCTGGGCAATAAAAAATAGGGAATGAAATGGAAATTGTTATGTTTCCACGGACATTACCCCGCTTCTAAATTATTCACCCTTACACAATCTTACATAGCTCTCTCAGGCGGTTAGGGTAATAAACAAACATTAACCACTCAACTAGCCTTGCCCAGTCACAGCGTCGAACACGTACCTAGATCGCGCATTAATTATCCATTTTCCGCCGACAAATTGAATGATAACCGCGGCCGGCGTGTTCCTCTCGTGAGCGCGGAGAGCGCATACCTACCTGGAAAAGTCAGCCGCGCGCGGAAAAACGCGTGCGCTGCGGCGCTCAGCCAGCGGAGCCAGCGGAGGGTATCGAGTCGACGGTGTTCCCAGCGACAAGCTCGCCCGTATTCCTGCCCGGACGCGCGCGTACCGCGATCCAGGGGGACGTTTATAACGCGCCCGGTCATCTCTATTCAGCGTGCCGTACCCTCGATATCTCCCGTCGCCCTTTTTTCCCTCTATTTCCCCGTGAAATGAGGCTGGGATGCACGAGCGCGCTGCCCTCGCCTTCTCCTCACCCCGCGTCCTTGTCCCTCTTGGATCCCCGACCGCTGATCTGCTCGGTGGATGCGCTCGTCCCACCCCGGCTCTCTTTTCCTACGGTTTTTCTCCCCCTCTGCCGTTCTCGCGGCCCTCTCTCCGCGCCAGCCAGCTCTTTCTCATCTGCTGCTCCCATCCCCGCTCCTCTAGCCTTCCTCTTGCCAACCGGGCCGCACGAGAATACATATTTTACAGGCATTCATGATGGCCGCCGCGCATCTGTGCAAACCTGTCTGCCTGCCTGACTGCCTGGCCTGCCTCAGACAGGCTCGCCCCCTTCGAGCGGACTGGAACACGGCTGCTGCTGTTGCTGCTGCTGGCCAAGCTAACCCTGCGGCTCCTCTCCTTCTCCTTCCTTCGTGTATGCTTCGCTTCCCCACCTTCTCCCGCTGCTGCTGCTGCTGCTGCTTTTTTCTCACTGGATCTGCTCGACCACAGTGATTATCCGCCGCGACATTGCGCTACGTTGCTTCGAGGGGCGTCTTGCTTGGTCTGCTTTCCTTCCCGAGAAGGGCTTCGGTTTACATACTCCGATCTTGTGGGTTCCTGGTTCAGCGTGGATGGCGGAGAGGATTTGGGGATTTGAGTCACTTTTAGAAAATGGATATAACTGTTTTGGGGGGGATTAGTTTTCAACCGCATTAGTGGATCTGAAATGTATTGTAGGATTTAAGTAAAATCCTAGGGAAACATAAATAGTGATGGTGTTTTCCAGAATTTTTACTTTCTCTAGGTTCGGCAATTCTTGAATGTAATGTAGTTATTTTTTGGGATTCGAGATGTTTTTTCGGAAATTCCGAAAATATCGGGATTTAACTCTTCGTGGGCAGACGGGGTGTGACGCATCCCCCGAGCAATTTTCGAGTTCAAATATCTCGCCTTTATGACTTCCAAAAAGGATTTATTACCCCCACGCCAAAATTAAAAATATAGCTTTTTTGCAAATTTCATCGTATCAAAATTTACTTTTTTAGAAAAAGACTATTAGAGCATTACGAATGTACAATTATCACTGGAAAGTTAAAAGATTGAAAAATCCGAAAATGGTAACTCAAAAATGACACTGACAAAGGAAGATCCCGAACCCAGAAATTCAAAAAATTCTGAAACTTTGTGGATACGTAGGGAATTTCCTCCTGATTACAACGCAATTATTTTGCTGCCCAAAATCACTCTAAGGGGGTGAAATTAACCCCTGAAAATCCGGTTATTTTCCGATTTTGTGTTATAACTCGCGAACTGTACGAGATAGAAAAAAAGTTTCAAGACAAAAGTTACTTCTTTTAATTAGACTATCATTTGATAAAAAAATTATTTTGTATTTCACGAATTACAACACAAAATCGGAAAATAACCGGATTTTCAGGGGTCAATTACACCCCTTTAAAGTAATTTTGGGCAGCAAAAAAAATTGCGTTGTAATCAGGAGGATATCCTCTACATATCCACAAAGTTTCAGAATTTTTTGAATTTCCGGGTTCGGGATCTTCCCTTGTGAGGTGCACCAACCCCACGTGACCAATTTCTGATTATTCGAAGATATGATCACGGAGGGTTCAAAAAACTTCTTCGGTCTAGAAAGACCTGTACCAACACAAAGCCCCGTCGAACTGTTCCCCATCGCGAGAGGCTTCTGGAAGGTTGAACGACGTTTTAAAGCAATGGCGGCACGCTGAACGGTGGCGCGTAAGAACGGGTTAAGTCGAGAACGGCGTTCGTTCTGTAATGGGCCCCTCGGTATTTGCGGGCCAATCGAGGCGCATAAAAGTGGACAGATGTATAGCGGGGCAAATCGGGGCCGAAATTGCGGCGGTAATTGCGTAATAAGGCCCTCGGTGCAGCTGGAGACAGCCGAAGGCGGAAGAGAGGTTCGCCGTGAGTAGCGATGGGACCGATCCCATCCGCCTCGAATCCCCCATCGCTTCGAAATTTACGGGCTCGCTTCCTCTAATTGAATAGTCGTGGAAACTCAATCGATGGGATTGTTCGAGGGAATCGAGAGGGCTCCCGAGTTTTCGGCGAACGAGCGTGAACGTATTGCGTGAAGGGAGTCGGTATCGATTCCGACGGCAACCGAATCGGAGCGACAAAGCCTTCGCTCGGGACTCTGCAGGGTGTTGGCGAAGGTCGGGGACGTTTTTCCAGGATATAAAATTCTATAACCTTTCTATTTCATTTTAGGGGGGCGTTCGTCCGCCTATTACGGGAGAGTGGGGTAATTGCGAACATCTAAGGAAAAAAAAAACAAAGAGAACGAGAGCTTTGTGAGAAACGAATTTCTTTATTATTTATAAACATACTTGAACTATTCATCTACAAACTATTATATCGAATTTTTTAAAAATTCTAGTAAAAATCAAATTTTAATAAAAACACAACACCCTCGGTGTTCTTCGTTACCCAACTCTCCCTTATCTATCAGCTTGACTACTTAAGATTTTGCAAATTTTTGCCCACACTTTCAACAAAATTTCAAATTTTCCTCTCGAATCGCTCCCACGGATAAAATTGATGTCGAATTGATTTAATTCCTATTTACGACTCGCGTGCTTTAAGTAGCAAGATTAAGTACGCAGTTGGTATGCGTTTAATACTATTCCCGTGGTAAAAATGTGTGGAGGAACGGCGGGCGGCTATAAATCTGGCGCGGCGTGCGCGCATCGAATGATAAGCGGGTGTAAACAAACGTTAAAAGAAGGAAAACGAGACCGGTCGCGGGTTACGCGTTTCCCTCATTGTTTTAAAGACTCGAGTCTGTTCGCGGCGCGTACTTAAAACGCTTATCACGGCGAATGGCTCGTTAGAAGCTAATTTACACAAAGAGTTAGCACGAGAAACGTAATACCATAAAAATTCACCGTCACCCGGATGCGCCGTAATTCAAGCGATGACTCATAGTAAAACCAGTTTCCTTCGTTTTACTCCACGCGGTGAGAGGGCAGGGAGAGAGAGAGAGAGATTTTCTGAAAGCGCTCGCATCGCGCGCCAACATTCCCGGCGAATTTATCGATATTACGCACGGAAAATGCACGGACCTATCGAGTTGGAACTGCCGGCCATAGAAACTTCGGGATTTCTATCGATTCATTGGCAAGGCAGACGTGACTCTACGAAAAAGCCACATTTTTTGGGTCTCTTGTGTTTCAAAAGCGTGTTTCACCTGCGCAGTGAATGCGAGGGACTATCAATGTGTTTGTTCTTTTAGTGTTTATTAGGAATCTGTTTAGTCGGTTTTGATTACCTACCCTAAATTTTCAGTTGCGACTATCTGAGGCATTGCTGAAAAATTGAATAGCAAGAAAATAGAAACTTTCATTTTATTATATTAAGATTTACCTATTCTAAATGAAAAGTGGTACAGAAATTATGATATAAGAAGAACGCTAAAAATACCCAACTTGGGAGAGGAAATTACACGATACACCAAAACACATCAAAATAGGAAAAAACACAAATATTTTATGTCCATTTTTTTGTGACACTTGAGTTTTTATATGCGACAAATTGGGTTCTTGATTGTTTCTTTGTGCTGTATAAAAATCACATTTATATCTACTTCATAAATTTGTCAAAAGTAGGTAATATTTATTTAAATCTGTTTCTCTCGAAAGCGCTAAAGTGGATATATATTTATAATATTTATGCACTAAGCCGTGATAAATGATCCCACAATCACTCTCGCAAAACACTGTTTCTCAGGCCACACCAGAAGACACAAAAGGAATCACTCTTCAGATTTACACATACCATCTTCACACATCACCTACAACACTAAATAGTTAATAGTCTCCTCCAGAGTTTGTCCATAAAAGTATAAAAATCATAAAGCTATATTAAATAATCCCCCTAAAACGAAATATACCTAATTAATTAATTGTATTCACGTACCAATTAGGAACATTGAATAAAGGACTTAAAAAAAAAAAGTTGAGACTATATTTCAACGTTTAAGATCCCCATTGACAATTGCCTCCTTTAAAGTATCCATGCATACGTAGATCCACTTCTCATAAACAGGAGTCTCCAACAAGAAGCACTCCTCCAGAGTGTCCCAGCACTTAAAGTATAGCTCAATCACTTATCAGACAACAAAACAACAGCAGCGCCACAATTTTCTCGAGTCCCTCAAAGTCGATGGGCCATCAAAATCGCTGCTCAGGCTTCCCTGACAAATAAACATCCCTCTGTATAAAGAAACCGTGATCCAAGGAGCTCGAGAGGTGGTTGCTCCCATCGCTGCCGCGAGATAATAAGCGAACGTGTATGCTTTGCGGGCGAACCGCCGTTTTCCATCGCGCCGTCGTTATTGTAATTACCAAAAGCCATTCGCGCACGTACAGGTCCGCGCGCAGGCCGTTGGCCATTATCCCTACGCGGCCCTCAGCCGCGTCGCCCGTGCTGCCCCCTTTTTTTTCCTCCGCTCTCCGCTTTTCTTTCCCTCTCGGGTTTTACGATGGTTTACCGAGCGATGCGTGGCAAGTTATTGGCCAGCGATTTTAGCGTGGCCACATAGCTTATGACTACATCGAGTCCCGCGGGAATAGGCCCGTTTCCTAGCCATCGAGGCACGCCGGGGAGCACTCCGCTCCGTTTCGTGTCTCCTCTCCCGAGCGCGTCGCAGGCGTCGCGACTCCGCGCGGCTCTCGATGCCAGTTTTCACGCGCTCCGTCGTAAAACCCGGCCGCTCGAATAAATTAAACGACGGACGTGGATTTCATTCACCATTTCTTCGAGGAAAGTAAGATCACGTGTGTCGTTCTGAGACTCGAGGAGCGAGTTTTAAATCAGCAAATAGTGGCGTTGGGAAGTTTTGGTTTTGTTTCCAGGGGCTGAAGAAATTTTATTCGTTGTATTCTTTTGACTTAGGTACTCTGAGCCGTAGAGTCACTCCTTTCTTTGCTCGCGCCTTGTAAAACGGCCATAAAAGAGGTGTCTTATAAGCCGAGGAAGGTTGAGGAAACGAACTTTGGCGACTCCAACTACCTGGCTTTCATCCATCGAAAGGATGCTTCGCTTTTTTCAATCGTTTCGCAGGCTCAAGGCTACTTGCACCTCTTTTACCCAGGTACGGGGGTACCTGCCAGTAATTATCTAAAGGCGAAACAGTTTTTTATTAACCCTCCATAAAGCACTCCGAGGGTCGCCGAATTTTTATAACCCGTCGATTGCGGGAATCAGTTTTTAGGATGGCATTTTACAAATTGCTTTAACGTGGGTACCTTTCCGGTGGAAGGAAATAAGTCAGTGTTTCCCAACCTTTTTTTAAATAACATGCGACTCCCCCACCCTAATATAAGGTGAAGTAAATATCTCCTTCATTTCATTTACGAAAAATCAGAATTGCATCATTAATAAAAGATGACAATTTAAACACATTAAAATAAATAAGTGCCAAGAATTGGAAATTTAAAATAACCGCTGCGACCCACAGGTTGGGAATCACTGTGATAAGTGACAATTTTTCTTATTTCTGAAGAGTGTAATTTAATTTTCAAAAATCTCCAATCCCCCAACGTAACAATTCATCAAATTCACTATTTCAGAAACTCAGAAATTCTTCATCATTCACCCGCCCGGCCATTTTCGATTTCCATTTCCCCCGATTTTTACTGCTCGATTTGAGATTTCGGTTTGACCAAGTTCCCCGCCCTCGTAATCGCGCAACATCGGAGCGCCGTGCCCGATAAAGTTGGACGACGGCGTCGCCCTTTCCAAACACCATTGAATGCTAAATATACATACTTGCAAAAGGATCGTGAGTAACCGGACGAATGGTGTGGCGCAGACACCACAGATGGCAGCAGCTAACAAGGTATCCGGATGGAGCTCAATAATCCAACTTGGACGAATTCACCCTCGCCTAACGACGGGGTGGGATAGGGTGAAATGGCTGAACATTTCCGTCTAATGTTGGAGTAGAATCGAACGGTGCAAATGTTGGGAAAGAGGTTTACATACATTTCGGTATTAAGCTGTTAGGAATTATATCGCAAACATTCTCGTCGAGATGCCTGTGGCGATGAAAGTATTTAATTAGGGGAGGGGCAGTTTTTGAATTCAAACAGAGATTCCAGCTATAATTACGGGAGATGTTCCAGATACCTTGTAAGCTAACCGGCATTCTAATCTCGTGGAATTTTATCTGCGTAGTAACGACCCCTCGTTTGTCAGCGCTCACTCGGCGCCCAGGCAAATCCCTTTTTCATCTAAATTCCTTCGTAACCAATAAATTCTAATGCTATCCAGACGTGGTAGGCGCTTCTTCAAAGTCCAGGATAATATTCCTCAACCTTCGATGTCGCCATATATCTACAACCTCCTCCAATAACCGTCATTCAGGCACTGAGAGCTTGTCCCTTAAAGTTACACGTGAAGGCTAGAGGAAGGATTCATTTTGTATATCGCGGAAGCCATCGAAGCATCGAAATACCCAATCAACCTCGAAATAAATGTGTTGCTTGAGCTCGCAGCATCGAAACGTCCAATAAACACCAAATTAAATGCCACCAACTCCCAAGCTTCCGTCATCAGAACTTGTTTTGCAGTTAATCAACCCTCAAGCTGGTCGTCAGACCTTGTCCTAAATCCCACGACATAAAATCCCGAATTTAACTGAATCTAACGGATCTGTCTATTGTTCGCAGAATACAAGGACCCTCGAAACGTGAGCGCGTGTCGCGGGGGAATCCCTGGCGACGTCGGCCAGCTGACGAACGAGGACGCCGGGGATGTTGTCACGGCGAGGATCCGGCGTTCGACGAAGACGGAAGGAGCAACAAACGGCGGAAAGGTGAATGGAAGGGTTGGTGAGACGGTTTTTCGCGAGACGGGGCCCAATAAAATCGTGGGGATCTGGGATCGAGGCGTTTCGCGGTGGATGCCGGCTGGTGGCGCCAGGCTACGCCACGCTCTGCCCAGGGGTAGCGCGAACCTCGGTCTATACGCCGCTCGAGAGGGGAGGGCCGCATCGAGGCGATGTCGCACACAGCCGCGGCGAAATCAAATCGACGCGGACTGGCTACGTGGGAAGGGCGAAACTGGCTGTGGGACGAGGACAGATGCTGGCTGGAAGGGGCAGGAGGCGCGATGCGGGAGACGAGGACGAAGAACGGAGAGGGGTTGGTTGACCCTGCCGGGTCAAGAGAGGGCCGCCGCGCTGGAGGAAGGGAGCTAGAGCGGATAGGTGTTATTCGATTCCGTTCGAAAAGACAAAGCGAAGCCAGCGGGGCCGAGAGGAACGGGGACGCGGCGGTGGAGCGGAGACAGGGACCGGTGGAGCGCTAGAGGAAGACGCACGGAGAGAAGGGTTGGTCGACCCTGAGGAGACGGCCGAGGGGGAAGGAGGAAGCTGGAGAAAGAGGCGACGCGGATGGAGAGAAAGGGAGAGATTGGCTGACCCTGACAGGAACGACGAGGAAGAACAAAAGGTGGAAGAACAGAGAGGTTCGATGGGTGGGGGGTGGGGGTGGAAGGAGAGAGAGAATGGAAGAGAGGGGTTGCTCGACCCTGCGCGTTATCAGGAGCCGCCCCTCCCGGTTGCCCCCTATATCCACCCCGACTTTATATACCCCCCCTCCTCGTGTATCCGAGCCGTGGGTGCATTGGTGTGCACGGTGGTGGGAACCCACACAAGTAACGCGCCGGCGACCCTCGGCGCAGCCGGGTGCAGAGCGACGCCGCATGGCGTCGGCGTCGCGAGCTCGGCCGTCTCTTCTTCTCCGTCACCGGAAGATCCCTCTTCTTCCGCGCGCGGCTCCCTACGCTTCTCCTCGAAGGAACAACGAACCGAACGAAGAAAGGAGCCGACAGAGACAGAGATAGTGGGAGAGAGGGAGCGAGCGGAGGTGGGAGGGGGGAAAGGGAGCAGGCTCAGGAGCCAGCAAGGGAGAGAACTTTCGTTATCGCGGCGCGAGTGACGCGCTGCCCTCGGAGCGTCGCGACGCCGCCAGACGCCCGACAGTCGTCCGTCAGACGCGCCACGGTTGTCTCCAAACTGACCGGTTTTCGAGCCGCCCGCACTTCGCGCCCGTCCACCGACCAGGATCCGCGTATCTCTTCCTGCGTCCTTCCTCGTCCTCCGCCTCGCGTGTCGTCTGCCCTCTTCGGCTTTTCCACCTTGCGACCCGACCACTCCAGCCAGCCCGGACACCTTTCTTCCCTTCCGCCTGCATTCTTCTCGACACTTGCCGCTTGGCCCCCCAGCCGCCTCTCCTGCCGGTGTGCCGTCCGGACTTTGTTTCTCGCCGTGGCATGGGCCACCAGCCGACCGAGCCGGCCACGCTCCAACGTCACTCGTCGCACGTAGACCGCGCGGAGCTGTCACCTCTCCCGCCGACAACAAGGATCCTGCCTCCCGTCACTGACAACGCCGCGAACCTGCACCCGGCTGTGACACCACCAGTGCAGGAGAATCCATCGATCCGGACTGCCGAGGGAGACGCATCCAGATACCGACACTCCGAAGGTGAACCCGAGGATCCGCCGCTGCCCGGTGACAGCAACGAGGTTGGTACAGAGTTCATCCATCCTCCCATTCCCGATAGACTTCATATTACCCACGATATTGCGTAGGAACGCGCGAGCCCTCGAATATCGACCGACACCAGCACGTGAAGCGACGCTGGATTTCGAGGGACCCTTTTCCACGGCTGCCCGAGCAGCAGGCAACCGGACCGACGAGCCGGCACGGCGGGCGTGCAGGTACACTTGGGGATTTTCGGTGCTCGAGTGTCATCCTGGCGACGTCACACAGTAATTTACAAGACACATGCGATGTGACTTTTTTCTGAAACCACGCAGATAGAGTATCTTCCGAGGTTCCTGCCACTATTGTTCTCTGTGCTTGCAGGTCCGTGCCAGGTGACAGCAGTGAGCTTCGCGTTTACAACTCACCAACTACTGCTCTTCTGAAGAACACCGATCCAGAATAAACCCGCACTTTCCCCGAATCGTCAGCAGATACCAGGGAACCTTATCTTCTGCGAACTTCTTACCTGTGTTCATCCTGGCCGATACGATGATGTGTGGCCCAGTACTCTGTGCATCCTTGGCGACGATAACGAAGCTCGATGAGGAATGTGGAACCCCCTGTACGTATACTGAATGTATCCTGAGTGTATTCCTGTCCGGTATACCTTCAGTATACGTAACAGGAGGCTACACCGATCTACGTTGGACGCTGCCACTGGCCCTGGATCCTGATGTCCCCCGTTAATCGTAAATTTAGCTTAAGCGGATTACAGTTTGATAGCTGGCTTCATTACCTGTAACAACGTCGCCTCTCGTAACCGCGGGCCTGGACAAGTGCAAATCGAAATGTTCTTCATCGACCGTTGCTATCGACATTAAATTATCTATTTGTATGACCGTTGCGTTGCCCGCGAATTCGTTGAATGCGAGCGATATTGCGTGGAGGAATGTTGGAGAGGTTAAAGTAGGCTTCGAGATAATGTTAAGGACAAGGTATTGCGAAACTGTCGTACGATTATTGTAACTTAAGAGAAGATTTAGGGTAGAAATGAAGAGTCCAAGAAACTGTTACTCGATGTTAATGCGTTCAGAAACTGTAGATGATGTGTGTTTGATTAAATAAACGGTTGAAAATCTGATGCCACGTTAAAGTAATTGCCACGTCGGTTACTCGACGAGAATCTCTGCACGTTAATAGCGCAAATTGAAATCGCGCGTCGAACATTCTCGAGTCACGCGAGCCAATTAAACGGAACCGCGGAATTCGAAAGAGGAATCTTAGATTAGGATCCAAGAGATTTCCAACACAGCACTGGCTGTGGGTAGTTTGCCTTTTGATCGTAGAATTTAATTTACTCTCGATTATCGACAGCAATTACAATCGTGGGGGAATTGAGAAATGTATTAACCTCAGAATTGTATAGCCACTTGGCCGCGGTGTTAGATGTTTGGTTATGCGGAGTGACTCCAAGGTGGTGTCGGTAAATTAGCTAAGTAGTGAATCTAAGCGATGAGAATTACTTAATAAAGAGACGTTAGTGAATAATTATACTTTCACATTGATCGAAGCCTTTAAGTAAATGTAACCTCGTTGCTTTCTATTGCACTGTTCCCCACGACTTCACAGGGTGATTAGCGACTTCTTTAATAAGTAACAAACATTTGTGCATCTTTCTGGAACCTAGAATTATCTCTAAATCTTTCTCGACACCGTCTCTGTGGCTACAAGAATCATAATTACCTCCAAATCGAAGTATCATGTCCCTCGACTTCAACATATTCCTAAGCACATGTAACTTGAACGAAATAAACCACCATAGTGTACTTATCCACACAACGACCATCACTATTGTACATAAACATTCGAATGCTCATTAATCCGAGAAAAAAAGCCTGTTCCTCGCCCTGCAAGCATCGACAGGCTGCGCGAGCCTTCAACGAGCAGCTCGTAGCGTACGTTAAGGATCGAATAAACGTGAAACGAGGCCAGGAGTCGGACTTCATTGAAGGATTCCGAACAGAGTTCGTCGTATGCCGAACACGAAATAAAATCGTTTACGAGCGGCGTGTGTACCAAGTTTGCCAATAAACCTCGAGCGAGACAAACAAGGTGTAAGTCATCCCCGTGACCCCCGCAGCCCCCGCCACTTAGCGCCCAGGGGGGCAACCCTTTCCACGAGCGGGGCTTCCGGGCCGACTTTCTCTTTTAGAGCACTCGTAAAAAAGGGTTGAAGGAGGCCCACCGTGGCCGAGGAGCCTGCGATTTGGAAAAGGGTTGGTGAAAGTCGACGGCCGGCAATAAAGATGCTAAAAATTCGAAAGCGAAGAAAGGGTTGTCGGGGTACAATGGCAGGGACGAAAATTTCACTTTTCTCCAACCGGAAGATCAGCTCAGGGAGCTCTGCCATCGTCAGTTCTCTTCGAATCGCGATCGGGTGCGTGTACGCTGACCGTTCTTGTGACGTTCTTTTTTTTGTTTACTGTTCCTCTTGATGTTGGGGATGAACGTTAACGGGAAGTTAATAAGTTTACGACGGCTTGTGAAGGGATTTGACCGAGGAATTGCTTGGCGTGCCTGCTACCTGGAGGCCGTTTACCTGCTATCAGGTTTGCTGTTGATATTCCTCGTTGAGTGGGTAATAATCGCGGCGAAATTGGGTGCTAATTAACCGTGGGTATCGGGTTGCTCGATCGTTTGTTGCAAGGAGCTTAGAACTGACGTTTTGGCTTGGAAGACTATTCAAGCTGTACCATGTCAAGTATTCTATTAGGGATTGGATTGTATTTACACTGATTAATAACTGACAGAGCAGACAGAATTTGTTGAAAAGGGTTTCAGCTTGCGATTCTTTTTAGCAAATAGACTTGAGGAAGTGGATAGCTTATAAAGTAGGTAACTCTGATCCAGAGGGGGACACTGACTGTTAAGCAATTATTAATAGATAACTGATTAATAATTTCTCCCCACTTCAACTTCTCGAAATCCCAACTGCAAGCGATTAAGCCACCCCTTGTCTCGCCAAGTGCAGCTTAGTCAATCGTTAAGAATTTCTTGGACGAGTGCAGGTTCTCAATACCAATGTAATAGGCCCTCGAATATTTCCACGACCCTGCTCCCTCAATTACACTTCTGCTGAATTTTTCATCTCCCCCGTGACCGATGGACCACTCTCCGTGGAATTATTCAAATGGACTTTGAAGCTCCCGCGAGAAGTCGCGACTCGTTACGGGTGAGAGGGGCACACGTCGCCGCGACGAAATTCTCCCGACGGTACCGTACGAAATTCGCGCGATAAATTCCCGGGTTCCGTACGTGTTCGCCGTCATCGCGTATGCAGGCCTTGCGTCACGGAAGTTGCGCATCTGGATCATTGAACTCGCTCGATCAGTCCGCAGAGGGGCACGGCCCGGAATTATGCATTTCGAGTGGATCATCGAGTGCTTTTTTCCCCGGCCCTCGAAACGGTCAGCGAGAGTCCGTGGGAGTTACCGACATCGGGGCCGAAAGCTACCTACTCGAAATTCCCCGAGAGCTTTGAAACATTTACTCGCTGGCGATGAGGAGCAGCCGGAAACCGCGATATCCCGCGAACAACCAGCGAAGAAGTCTCCAAGCGAGCGGACCAAGGTGCCCAGAGCTAACCCAGAGCCCGCGATCTCAAATGGCCGTGCTGACATAACTCACCACCCAAAAAAAATTCGAAAAAAAAACCCCAGCTCTCTCGGGGTGAGAGAAGAACCGGGCGGAGGTAGCCCTGAAATTTCGAAAGGGACCTGGAAAAGCGACTTGACAAAGTTCAACGAGCTCGATCGACGAGCGAGAGAGCGTCCGCGGGTTGGACGAGGAGGCAGCGCAGGAATTTCGAGCTGGGAAGGACAGAGAGGCTGCGATGGCTCGGAGATGAAACGGAGAGAAGCGGTGGGAGAGACGGAGAGGGAGCTTGAACGGGAGCACGAGAGAGAGAGACCTGGGGAGATCCCTCCGTTGCTGGCCAATGAGTCGCTGGCTCTTTTGGTGGCCCAACCCTCGGGCCAACATGGCCGCCACGTGCAAAAGGGAGCTTAAGTAAGGGTTAGGCTAGGCCAGGCTGATCCTCCTGGACCTGGCGCTTCGCGGAGGGGAACGGGAGCTGGTCCAGGGGCCGGAGGGGAGTGGGCGTCGTTGCCAGCCATGATGGGATGCTGCGGGATAGCAACTGCGGCACCATAGTTCTATGCTTGCCGAACTTCTACGCTCCTCCGGCCGTGCGTCGAATAATGGAAACGTAACTCGCCGCTCTCGCGTTTAGATGCGACCCGCGTGTCGCGGCTAATTACGTCCCACGGTAGCGTAAAACCTCCAACCACGCCTGGGCCCAAGTACTCCGCGGAGTCGAGAGAGGCTGCAGCTTGCAGGGGAATCGCGCGATGGCTGCGATTTCATCTTTCATCTCACGCGGGCTGGTAGAGTTCCTGGGATTGCCTTTTTTAAGGATGCCGGAGTGGAAGGCTATATAGTGACCGTGAAGAATCAGAATTCGATCGATGGCAATCGGGGCGAGGTCGATTTCGAGGAAACAACTTGGTTGGAACATTAATCGATTCCTTGCTTGATAATTCATTCATACTAACTACTGATCGTGAGGAGCTCGAGTTCCACAAGACTTCTGCTTCAAAGTGCAAAGGTGCAATCTCCTATGAGACTTCTTAATTATTTTGTGATTAGCCTAACGAATTTAGACTCTCATGAGGCAAGTTTCATGATATATTTTCAGAAATCTCATCTCTCGAGGCTATTTACATTTAGTTACCGCTGAGAATTTTCTCTCGTGTAAAATCTCATCCCGGATTCGCACCTTACTGTCCAACGAAACATTCAAGTTCTCTTTTATTTACCGCGGAGTATTGATCTCAGCCTTCACGAGGCTCAGTAGAAAAACGTAGCGAAGATCTTACGCAGACTTGGCGCATCGAGTATCGCGAATACGAGGTGATTGAAAAGATTGCGACAGTAGGCACAGATGGCAGGACAGGGGCAGCGTTAATTCCACTTGGAAACGACGACGGACGTCGCGCTGCTCATCGGAATTAATTCTGGAATTAACAGCACTGCTGATTCTCGTTAACATCCACCTGTCGCGATCCGCGTACGCGCTGGTAATTTCGCGGTTATACATCGTCGTTTAAAGAGTTTCAAAAGTCTTCTGGATGCTCCTCGCAGACTGGCGTCAAGGCAGGGCTGCGAGATCGAGTTGTTTCATAAACATCGGAGTAATAACATTTCTAACCAGCCGAGGAACACTTCCAGCCGAGTTAATCTCGTTACGAATGAGCCATTTCCTCTGTAAAAAAACTTTAATAGAGATAAAGTCCGCTTGATTCTGGTTTACGGGGCGCTCCAATTTAAAATCCCTAACGATTCCAACGTCAGTTCTTGGGTAGCAGAGATTTTCGAGGATTCCTCGACAGTTTCACACGGTGGAAATCTCTCATTAGAATGTTTGAAAATAACCGCTAAACAAACGTTTCCCGGCTGAAGCATCGATCGCCTGAATAGCATCGCGACCACTAAACATTCCGCCGCCCACAGCTCTATTTATCTTTCAAGACTACTGTTCGTCTTGCGCCAGCGATAGTCCAAGATAGATTGTACCTCCCGTTCGAGTGCTCGGATTTACTACTCCACAAATATTTAGCGCATACCGTTTTCTCGCAACGAACTCGTGTGTTTCGTCTACAGCGCGGGAACCAAAACAGAAGCCGAAGCACGCTGGTGTTACCTGAAGCTTGCAACGCCACGAAATTCCTCAGATACACCCCGAACTACACTTAACACACATGGTCCCTGAAATTTTAAACACCACGCCGCAAACTCGAGGAACACCGTCAGGAACTTCGTAATCTATCGCACAAAAAGTCATCCCCTCGCTGCTACAAATAATCACAGTGTCACTGTGCACTTCGATAACGACTCCGAAAAGCCTGCATACGCCAAGGAACGGTCTGAAAAAAAGGTTGCATTGGTTCGCTGGACGAGAAGCGTGAGACGCGAGAACGGGGGAGGGGGGACCGTGGTAGAGAGATAAGAAGACCGCTGGCTCGTTTCCGAATACGTATGGTCGTTGGCGATATCGGTTATTATAAATTACCGGGGAAATCGTGACTAGCCGGCGTAAAGGGTAAAGTAAAGTAACGAATTAACGGCCCAGGGAGTGTCGCGAAGTGTAAAGTGCCGCGTTCCCGATGCGTGTTCCCGAACTCTCCCGCCGACGCTCGAGGCCGAGTTAACCGGCGTAAACGTGAATTTATAATGACGTTGTACTTCGCGGAATACTACCTATTACGAACTGCCTTTTAAGGAAGTTGTATATTACGTGTTTCACGGGCCCCGCTATGGTAACCGACAGCCACGGGGGTATTTTAAGGATTAAGATACCCGTCTACAAAGAAGCTCGTTCCTCGCGGCAACGAGGGGATCCTGGACGTATCGAGATCCAAGCTTTCCCCAATCGGGGCAGACGTTTCGAGCAGGTCGAGTTGCGATATCGGGGGGAAATGGATATGGGCCTTGTTTTGAGAAATTATTTAATGCCACGAGCTTACATTTTTCTGCGCGGTGGAATGCTAACCCCTTTCACATCGGCGTATTGCACTGACGAGGGGAGGCCGCGAATTAGACGAGCGATTTTTTAACGAAACCGGGCAGAAAATGTTGAGGCCGAGGTAGATAAACAAATTCCAGAATATTAGATTTGAATGTGTAAAGCCATTTTTATAAAAAATGGCTTTACACATTCAAATTATAAAGTCGTCGGATTGATTTTATTCTTCATTAAATGGTAGATCTTGATGAAAGGAATAAAAAACTCTTATGTGTTATTGCCATAGTATGAATATAAGACTTTTTTATTCCTTTCATCGAGAATAAAATCGATCCGACGACTTCATAATTTTAATGTTTAAAGGCATGTTTTATAAAAATGGCCGGACATTCACAGCTAATATTCTGGAATTTGTTTATACACATCGGCCTCTACATTTTCTGCCCGGTTTCTTAAATGAAGGGTAAGGGAAAAATAGGGAATGTCACGAAGCAGTGTTATAGAGAAATTAAGTTTTAGTACTTTTGCTGTTCCATCAATAAAAACACTACCTATACTTCATTGATGAAATATGAAATCCATTTTTCAATTTTCTTTCAAGAGTTTTATTTTGAAAACTTATTAGTCTACCAGTAAAGAAGCAAGATTTAATTTTCTTATATAATTTCCCTGTTTTATCTTGACGACAGAAGCTTATGCTTACTTAGGCAAAGAGTGGGAACATTTCCTGTTTTTAACCAGTTTAATTTTCTTCTTAACCCTTAACTGGTATCCTGGGATCGCTTATGATTCCAAGCACGCAAAGTTCGCTGTAAAATTTTTGGTTGTTTAAGTTTGTAAACTGAATTTCTAATTAATTTTATGATAATACGTTTCTACTTATTATTTCATACATTACCTAAGAACAAAATATTCATAGAGGATGATCTAGTGTCGATTTTACAAATTACAGTGTTTCCTTTTTTATTTGGGGTCTGCCACGACTAAAATATACCAGTCACCATTTTCAAAAACAGAGTACCAGTTAAGGGTTAAATAATTTCTTCTTTTACGTTTGGTACCTTACAGGGATATTTGAACTTTACAACCCCTTGTGATTCGACAGTTCAGTAGTCCCAGTTGCCACCACCAAAATACGCTAAAAATCGTCAAATCTCGAAAAATGGACACTCCCGGATTTTCCCCACCCTTTAAATGTATCTGGCACTGCCACTCATCTCACAAATCTCCCAGTTATTTAGGAAGCTCCAAGTGTCATTACTTTACGATCAGCATGACATTCGAAGAGCCGTGTTTAAATACGAGTGGCGTTAGAAGGGTTGATACAGCATGTTACGCGGTGGCATGAATCTACTCCACCGACTAGAGCGACGTTTTACGCGTTTCTATCATCGTCGAGGATGTTATCGAGTGTCCCTCGCGATGCAAACTCTCTCTTAACGGTAATAAAAGTATTATCAGCGCATAATCGTCGACAACTCACCTCCGCGGGGATGAGAACTGGCGGCCCAGCTCCGGCACCAGTAATCTGTAACAAAAAGAGCCGCGCGGCATCTTGTAGCAGCGATTTTAAACTCGCGTCCGACGTTTCTTCTAAATTTAAGAGCGAACGGGGGACGGGCTATTATTTCACGCGAACGTTTAATTTTAGGGTAAAGAAGGTTTGTTAACGGGTGGCCGGCGGTGCGCGGGGCAGAACAGCTCCAATGAATCACGCGGAGCAACAAATTCACTTGTAAGGCCGCCTCGTAAAATCCTAGAGGCTCTGGAAACATTTCAAGATTTTCTGTTTCGTGTTTCATCGGCCCGGCTAACGTCCGCCTCTCGACAAAAGGGTGAGACGCCTCGGAGAGGGTGGCAAAGGAACAGCACGAGAGAAGTGAAAGTATGGACACGCGCGATCGCCGGCCAGCCGCTAAAAAGGGTTAGGAGAAAGTTCCTTATTTACTGCGCTGTAAAAACGGGAAAGGGTTCCTTTTTTCCGGGCGAACCCTTTCTCCCGGTCGTCCCCAGGCTTTTCTTCACAAAGTACACGGACAAAAAATTCACTTTCCCTCGTCGATGACCCAGGCTCCTTCGACTTGCTCGAATTATCATAGAATTATGAGATTTCTCAAATTTACGGCCACTGTGCCGTCTTCGTTAGTTTTAGCCCCGCATGAAGGTATCAACTGAATCTTGAGGATTAACATCCTGTATAAGCGAAGTTAAAATTCTTACGAACACCGAAGCTTTCATATTCCTTCCTCGTGCGATCGAAACGTCCTCCATCATAGCTAATACGCTGATTTGTATGCATTAAAGACCCACCGAAATATTACACCGTGATTCAAGCCCCGGCCGTCGGCCATTTCAGTGGCCAGGGAAGCTTGTTTGCCTCAGCTATCTATTTCCGTCAAGCAGAGTAGCCATCTAGCCACCCAGTTCTTATATCCCCAAGTCCCAAGTGGACGAATCGAGAAAACACTCCTCGCTCTTTAATCACCGTTAAAACCAACTGGGATCTTCCAAGATCCAAGGAAGAACTGAATAATTCTAGCCGCCTGGAGGTAGCCGAAACATTCGCCGACGGGTCCGGCGAGGATTTCGAAAGAAGCGCCGCGTAAATCCCGCGAAACGGCGTTGCCGACTCGAAGATGGATAAACCCCGATCATAGGTATCATCTGTTTGGAGAAACGACCGTTCCGCGGCAGTTAACGACTCGTATCATAGAGAAATAAATCAGCGGACGACCGCGGGGCCGGTTTCGACGCTGGGGAAGATGGCAGCCTGCAGGAAGCCGCGTCCTCGAGACGAAATTTATACGGGCACTTTATATGGGGCCGTTAAAATAAATTGAAGGCGTTTTATCGTTACCTCCCGTTGTAATTCATTTAAGTCGTTTCCTATTATATCGCGTCGAAGAGGAGGCACACTGACCGCGAATCCTCTTGATCCGCTCGCGATGGCGACGATCGACGCGCTCCGGTTAAATAATATCGCGGCTGAGGATCTTAATTGCGCGAGAACGACGCTGTAACTTTGCTTGTAATTAACTGGCAAGCCTGTTACTGCGGGGTCGTTCGAGTGTCTTTCAGACGTTGGTATCGCGGGTCAGCCTCTTCTCGCTTTCAAGGGTCGTCGGGTGTTGGAAGGTGATCCGGTTGAAACTTGCAAAAGTTAAGATTGAAGGAGAAGCTTGGCGAAGTTGGGATTAGAATTGAAGTTTCGGAAAGTTCAGATTGGAGACGAAGCCTGGGAAGGCTTGACGAGGTCGCGGAGGGAATTTTTAAGTAGCGAGATCAACGCTTTAACCAACCTACGATACTTTCCAATTTTTTTAAACATCCAATCTATTTGGTGGCTCCTCAAGGCGGACCGAGATCTCTCAGCAACACCTTTCTGATGATCTTCTAGGTTTCTGGGTCCGCTAGGCTTCCAAGAGGAATTTCAGTTAGCTTACACTTGAGTTGGAAGCCTCCATTTAGCGTTGAGAGATTCTCTAGGAAAGAGTATCTTCTTTCGTCCCGAGATAAGACATTAGGATCGTTATCGTTTGCGACGCTCAGGACATGGACTGTCACGAAGGGATTGTGTGTCAATGAGAAGCAATTGCTCGAAGGCCGAGGGCCCGTTTAACGGCGATTCGTCGTCATTGCGGACGTCAGTTTCGCCGCTGATACCCCTGAGCAATCGTTTCGTGCAACATTCTCCGCGAGTTCCTTCATTCCCGCAGTCTCATGTATTATTTATACGTCCATGGCGGCCGAGCCTTGCCTCTTCGACCGATTTTCGTCGAAGCGGCGTCGTTCCCCCGACGAAAGTCGAACGAGCCGTTTCTCTTTCGCCGCACGTTCTCGCTGAAGGAGACCCCGGTTGCCATTTTGAGGCTCTGGAACGATTATCCTCCTTCATCGTCGAAATCAGAAGCAGAAAATCTCGCGAGATTCTTCACGATCAACTGACAATTTCGACTGTATCCTGTTTCACGCGAGATAATTGCAACATAGAACACTCGAGGATCGGAAAATGGCACTCCCAATCAGTGGCGGATTTAAGAAAAAAGGCCCAGGTGGCAAACGTTGACGGCCAATTTTTTCGGGAAAATGAAGAGGTAGTTTACTAAAAGGGGGGTAAATGTACAGAAATGTACAGAAAAAATACTTGGATAAAATTATAATTTATTTTTGAAGATAGGGCCCTAGGGAGGCCTTCTGAACGGGCCCATTTTTCGAAAAACTAAAGCGGTAGTTTACTGAAAACAGGCTCAGTGTAATAATACAGAAAAAAATATAGTTTGGATAAAATCATAATTTAGTTTTGAAGACAGGGCCCTAGGGGGGGCCTTCTGAACGGGCCCACTTTTCGAAAAACTAAAGCGGTAGTTTACTGAAAACAGACTCAGTGTAATAATACAGAAACAAATATAGTTTGAATAAAATCATAATTTTTTTACGGATGGGGCCCTAGTGGAGCCTTCCGAGCAGGGGCCCAGGTGGCAACTGCTCATCGGCCGCCCCGTTAAATCCGCCACTGCTCCCAATGATTCACTGGTCGGCGAAACAAAACAAGATGGATCTAATTGAATTCCAGACGGAATCACAGTGGAGAGGAAAAAAGGGAAGCAGCCGTCCGTCGCGTGTTTTCCGACTCCGGCACGCCGACGATACCCGAAAAAAGAAAACGATAGAGCCGTCGCCGTTGTTTCGAAATCGTAGCTCGCTATCTGCAAGTGGAATTAATTAACTCTCGTATCGAGGCCGATAAATCATCCGGCCGTATATAAGTGTCCGTGGTCTTAACGGTACGGCTAATGAACTCGAACAAGCGTTTATTGAACGAACGCCCGTTTTATCTCGCCACGGAATTAAACGTCCGCGACTGGGCAGCCCGGTAGTTTACCAATAAAACGCGATAATTAGCGCGGCTGTAAACGTCCCCGGTAAGTGACACCGTCGTAATTTCGCCGCGTGTTATCCCGACGCGCACACGCTTTTGCGCTTCTCTCCTCCTGCGTCGCCGGGCCTCGTCTTTTTGTCAACGGTTCTGGGTAATCGGCGCCTTCCCGCCGGAATTACGGCTATCGATGGAACTCGCCGAGATACCAGAAACAAGGCGATGCGCTCGTCACCGCGATTGGTCTCGAGTTTCGGCTCAAGGAACTTCGAAAGTTCCAACACTCCTCTGTAATGGCGGCCGGGGACGCGAGTGTAGGGTAAGTCGGGGAGAGATGGCCCACTTTTTAAAAAAATCAGCACACTGTAAATTTAGTGGTTTTATAAAGGAGAAAAATATATTTGCAAAAGGAGCGTGATCGAGCCATCTCACCCGCAGTGCCATCTCACCCGGAATTACCCTACAACGTTTGTCTATTCAAAGAAATTGAATATTTATAGAGGGAAATGATAAGTCACAAAATAAAAGTACCGGGGAAAAGAATCGCAATGATTAGAGAAGCTTAAAGTAAAGAAAATGAAGCTTAAGGGGGGATTCTACCTTTTTGGCCGAAAAATAGGTAATTCTTTGTGAATTTTTTGTACAAGAACGGTTTGACAAATTAATTTGAGATTTGACAGGCTGTTTTATTGTATCTTGAGCTATTGTTGCGAATTTTTATGTGACAGTAGAAAAAAAAATGTGGCTGATACAGAGCGCTGACTTGAGGCGTTGAAAAAAAATTACCTATTTTTCGGCCCAACTAGGTAGAATCCCCCTTAAAGGGCGCGAGGGCTGCTAAAAAGGGGTTCAACTTTATGGCGAAGATTGTAAAAGCAGAAAACAAGACTTGCCAAGCAGGAAAGACTCAAGGCAAGATCTTTTTGGGGCCCACACTCGATTGAATTAAAAAGTGCCGCGTTCCCTTCGCGGCGACACCAGTTCCACTAAGAATCGGGGGTGCGCGTCGCTTCAACCCATCGAAGAAGAAAGTGTCTCGCGGAGTTTTACGGGTGCCATCGGCGTGAAACGGGAATATTTTCCGACTGTTTAGGTGGTAAATCTCTGGGTAGGTATCATGGCGAATGTAACGGCGCAGTGGCGTGGCTGAACGAGCATCTTCTAGACCTAGATAAACTTGAAACGGGGCTCCCCCGCGGATTTATCGCCGCGTCTCAGCCATTGTTTACGTCTGCGGACGGGCCACGTAAATTCCCATTTTAAAGTGCCCCGGGAACCGTCTGCACCCACAGTTTCTACGCCCGTATCTACGTTCTTTAGGATAACGCGCTCAGGCTTTCCTCCTGAGCTGGGCCTCGATGCGGAGCTCACCCTGAAAACGGTCCCTTTGTTTGCCGCTTGGATTCACTGCTTCGCGGAGGAATGAACACTCTGTGAAATATTTATCGAACCACTCAAATTTACGCGGCACCCACTTATTTTGGATAAAATAGCGAGCTACACATTTCTGCCACAATATTTGCCTATTTACTACTAATAATAAGAGGAGCATAAGTGATATCGTGTTTAATATTTGACTGATGCAATAAATATTTCCAGTACCCACTGTGTATAACTGAAAATTCATTCTCTTTTTAAAACCCACACGAAACAATGGGTAGATTATGTAAGGTACCCACTTTGTTTCATTTCGTTCGAAGCCGGGGGCGAGATAGCACTAAATTCCTTCGAAGAACGGCACAAACAGGATCGTAAAGATCCACGATCGTTCTTAAATTACTTCTTCGACTAACAAACAATTGCTCGTAACGCGGGGAACGATACGATTCATCGAGGAGTCTATGGAAACAGGAGGGAGCAAGGGTTGCCAGCCACTCGGCGACGAATGGCTCGAGTACATGGCTTCATCTCGTCTGCATGTTGCAGGCTAACAAGAAGCAAGATGAAAAGTCATATTTACTGGGGGGAGGGCGTCGTTTCTCGTTACACGGGAGAACCCTCGTAAAGTTGCCGCGTCCGGAGGCGAGTAATCGCGAATAAAATCTCGTGCCCCGGCAGGTAGAACGCCCGATGGGTCTGCAACCTTGCGCGCGTTTAATCGAGAATCGATGCGTATCCCCCCGGCCATGCTCCGCAACTAAATTCTTTCGCGAGCATCCCCCTCCGCGCCGGTCGCCAGGATTTCAGCTCCGTGAGCGGCTTATTTATACAAAAGCTGGACGGGCGTATCGCGGGGGGATCGCGGGCGCAGGCTGCGGGTCTTCTCATTGGAGGATCATGGGCGACTGGCCCGCTCGCGCCGGTTGCTCTGCGAGGGAAAGAAATGTTGAAACGAGTACGATCGGGGCCCTCGAAATCGTAGGCGATTGTTATCAGTGGCTGTGTTCGATTTGCATAGAGGCGATTACGCGGCGTCCTCGGAGTTCTCGTTATCCGTGGACGTGTTCCTCCGCGGCGTGTAGTCGTATCTAAGATCTCTGGGGATTTCTTTGTTTCTTTGCTCGTTATGTGGAAGATAAACGTCTCTAATGCGCAGAAGTGTATGTTATATACCAATGGGGCATGTGTATGAGTATTGCTGGAATTCAATGTGACGTCCAGAAATAGTATTTACTGTGCGAATGAGACAAATAGGGACTTACAGCAAGAGGGGTGCAGCTACATCTTTACCGAATTCGAGTAAATTAGAGGGAACTGTTTAGAGAATTAATGCTTTGACTAAAGATTGAAAAGAAACTTTGACTTAACATTCCAAGTTCTAAGTAGGCATTGCTTTGACTGAGTATTAAAAAGAGAAACTATATTTCCACACAATAAGTAGGTAGTATCTAAGTAGAAATAAGTTTTTACTTTTATTTTTGGCGAATTTTTTAAATCTGAAGCTGCCAAAAACGAAAATATTACACAATACAGTAATTGATGCATGTTCAAAAATTGCACTAAATCGCTCACTTGTCATCAAATTCGTATCAAACGATGTAGAATTATTTTCCGCATACTACACTGTCATAACTCAAAATTTAAAAAAATTCAGTTGCACCCCTCTTGCTCCTCAGGTCCTCAATCCCAACTGCTTCTACTTCTCAAAGCACCCCTTCGTAGCTACCACACAGTGTGTAACGCCGCACAGATTTCTCGCGACCCTGGAGTAAGTTTCCTCGAGTGCGGGAGGTTGCACGAATTCAGTAAAAATTTCTAGCGGATCTGGACTGTCTTCTGACGGCAGAGGAAAAGCCTCGATAAGGCACGAAAGGAAGACAGTGGAGCGGTGTATGGACGCTGGAATATTGGAAGCTCAGATAGGAGGACGGTGAAGTGGACGGGTTACTGTGATAGAGATCGCCTTCCTTACTAGAATCCGATCGAGGATCTATGTATGTTCGAAGGCTAAAGCTGGGTTTACATTATTCCAGTCGCTGGATCCAGCGAGTGGTTCGACTGGAAATCAGGCGATATCTTGATTATTCCAGTCGTTTCTGAACCGTTGAAACTGGTAGAGTGTAATGATAATAGATTTACGCAAAAGAAGGATAAAAAAACATAAAAGTAGCATCGAAAAGTAGACTTTCGATCCAGTGGAAATCTGCTGGAATGACAGCACTGTACTGGAATCAACACACTGTTTACATTATTCCAGTTCTAATCCAGTGCTGTACTGGATCACTGGACTGGGCTAATGTAAACCCAGCTTAAAGGCGCGTAGGTTTCCTCCGCAATATGTCATAGCGTGTTCGAGTCTTATGGGCAGTCTATAAACATTCGCATTTTATAGGATAATGGTCGATAAGAGCGTCCTACCGGCGCTGCCCGCGTATCACCCATAGATAATCTGTCTACCGGGGCTGGGGAATATAAGGATCTACAGGAAATCGCTGGAATACTGCGAAACGACGTTATTATGCGAGCGTTGCTACGGGAAATTGAGGGAAATATCGGCCGTTTGCTCCATTGGGAAGCAGTAACTGACAAACGCTGTGCTTCGATCGGTTTTAGAATAGTTATGAATTGGGGTTAGATGTGGGTGGTTCGTGTGCATCAGAATTAGGAGAAGCGATATTTCATTATCTTTTGCAAAACGATATTAAGTAGCTATTCATACGGAATTTTCTGCAGCCTTCAGGATAAGTCGATAGAGGTTAATTGGGCCTAGTTATGTGGAAAGCTACAAACTTTCAAAATGACAAAAAATAAGTTAAAAACAGTATGGATCCCACAATGTTGTGATCTTTATTTTGTGAAAAATTACCAATCCGTAGAACAACTGTTACATTACAGAATTATTAAAATTACCAAGCCACAGTTCCATTTTAGGCTTAAAAAACAAAAACTACAAAAAGTTTAAAATAATATTAATTATACTGGGTAGGTACTCACTAATTAAGTAAATAACCCATTAAAGAACTCGTAAAACAATAACAAGAATTAAAATACACCACTAGAAATAAAGCTACTTTTCACCACACAAGAAATAAAGCTACTTTTCATTAATAATTAAATCTTCAAACATTTATTCACTTTCAGATCTCTGAGAGTTGGTAGCTTCTGCTTAACTAATAGGCCCAATAATTCGCTAAAATAACATTAGGTAGGTATTTTATACACTTCTTTAACCCTACTTATATTCCTCACCAAATGTTTCAACAGCCCCAGAAATATAAATTCAAACGCAAAGAACCTCCATCGGAACAATTTCCACCAAAACCATCGGTTCTTCTGAATCGTCTTAGCAAAAAAGTAAACGCCTCAAGGAGGGACGATCCCATGGCTGCAGGCTCGTCGATCGAGTCGATCCTCGGGAAAAGAAAACGATCTCATTCACTCGGTTCCTTTCCAGGCGGAAGCATCGTGGAACGTGAGCCTGTGAATTCCGGGTCCAGAGGCTGGTCGGGGCAGGAAATCGGCCATGTTTGGCCAGAGGGAAGTCGATCGAGGGGGAAGGTAGGGCTCGGTCGGATCTACGTGGAGCATCGCGATTCAACGGGAGCCGAAGTGGCAGAAGGGGAAGAGGGGGGGACAGATCGTGAAGGGACGATGGAGGGCTGGGACGTCGACTAGGGCGTCAGTGGGGTGAGGCGGCTCGATGCCACCCCCGGTTCTCCGAATAATCCAGCGTATAAATTGGATTGTCGGTGGAACGTGGAAACTGAACGCGCCCCGGCTGGGCGAAAACAGGAGAGAGCTGTCCCGTGAATAGAGGAGAAGGAAACGCGGTGAATTTCTCACAGTGAGACCCAGCCACCTTTCCGCGCGCCGTAGAAACGCGCGAGCTTATAGCGCAATACACAGGGAAAGGTAGAGGCGTGTGCGCGACGCGAATATGAACGTCCGCCATTGGAACGAGCCACCCGTGATTCCATCCGCGAGGTCGCGTTGCGGGGGAGGAATCGCGTTGGCGGATTACGCTCATCCCGCGGCTCGACTCGCGTGCACGGGCGCGAAATTATGCCCGTGTTATCGCGCCAGCTCCGCTATCGAGCTAATTTGCCCGCTCGAACCTCGTCGACGCTCGCCAACTTTGTCTGGCTATATCGACGCGGGGGTGGCGCGACCTTTGCGCCCCGGGTCGCCCAGTTCCCTGCATCCTGCCTCGTTACCACCCCTTTCAAACGTGTTTTATCTGTTTCTGCACTGTGGGTTCGAATTTCAGTGGATAAAAATAATTTGGTGATTTTTTTTAGGGTTTTTTTTGGGTGTTTCTTGGGGGGTGTGAAGAGGGGATGGTAAATATACAAGATTGCTTTGATAGGGGCTGATAGAGCCGAGTTTGCGCGCGAGTCCACGCTGCACCAACCACCCAGCGAGGGACCCGACGCGCAAATAGAAGGGGATTAATCTCTGAAGATGATCTCTTAGGTGGGATCCGACATGCAATTTGGGAGGTTCCGAGCCGTGACCGCAACATCTCGTTACTGCAAAGTAAACGGGCGATACGTGACGATCGTTGTGGAAACGCTACGATAAATTGCTCGAGTTATTTACAGGCTAACGTTTTGCTCCTCCGCCTGGGTATTAGATCTGGGGACATTGATAGTGACGTGGACGACGGGGATCGCGAATGTTTGCCCATTGTCTTCTTGGGGAAGAGGCAAAGGGCTTTGGCCAATCTCATCGTGACCCAATTTCTCTTCATCTCTTCTTTCATACTCTGTTATTTCTCTGGAGGGAAATGTTGTCTTCGTTAGAAGTAGAGTCCAACGTAGTTCTAGGAAACCTCGAAGCTGTCTCTAATTGAGTAAAGAGACATGTGTCACGCAACTGGTAACTACATTTTTAGACTGAACCCTTTCATTCAAACACTTGTGCTAAATCTACAAGTAGAGGAGAGACTTCTTCATGGGTGAAGTCGACTTCAGGATTTGATGGGGCTGTGTTTTTTACTTTTCAATGAAGTTCAGCCGACCTGCCGTTAGAGGTCAGTTTTTCTGTGGAATGACGAAAAACTTGTCCGCATCCTGCCCCTTCTCGTTGAACCCGAGACCCAGCGAGCCAGCACGATGCTCTCGAGTCCCGTCACGATCCGCGGGAACGTTAAACATCTGGCCGCGCTGGGCAAGCGTGTAACGGCCGAAAATAGCCTCGTGAATCTAATAAGCCTCCTGACGGAGTCCCACGGACGCCTCCGCGTTCCGAAGGATCCGCTCGAATCTCCACAGAAACTTTGATTACGGAAAGAGTCACCCCGGCCCTCATAAATCCGGCGGAAGGTCTAGCCGCGCTGGAAAAACTCGGACTGCCCGTGTTCCTTCGGTCGATCGAACCAGAGGCCAACACCCATTCCAACAGAACATGGCGCAACTTAGTCGACCACAGTGCTGGCAACAAGAAACTTTAAAAGTGACATGGATCGTATTAAACAAGCTTTTGAATCGATCCACTGACGCCAGAGACAATCAAACTGATAAACTCTTGTGATTCACCCTGTATATTTTCCCTCCTAGACAAAGTATGGCACTTCGGTTCCCGTTCACCCCTCAAGCCTGCCATCGACCATCGTTGTAGTTCGCGACGCGACAAAAGGGCCACACCTTCGATGAACGAAGGGTTCGCGTTCTCACAGACGCTCACGTCGCCGTCTCCTCGCCTTCAATATGCTGCCTCCGCGACTGCTACGTTCGTTGTTTATTCACGAGTAGACGCGTTCCTCCCTTTCACGACCCCTTCTCTTCCCCTGCTCGCCCCGTCCGCTCCTTTCTCCGGTCCTTTTTTCCCATTTCTCCGTCAATACCGACCGGTCCGCGCGGAGCGCACCGCAGCAGGCCGGCTCCTCGTCCTCCCCTTTATAAAATATACGGAATTTTATACTTCCCTCCGTGGACGGCTGGTCCCTGAACCCGGGTCCGCGTCTTTACGACGAGCCTCCGCGGATTTTGTCAAGTCCTTCGGCGTTCCGTTCCGCCGACGTTCAGCCGTTACAAAGGTGGCGCGTAATCCCCGGTGGCTCGAACAAGTAGCCTCTTCATGCGCCGGAGTTTATTAGCCACCGGCGAGGCCTCGATGCCCCATCGGGGACGAGGATCACGCTCGTTGCGGCACGTTAGTTATTGTCCGCGGTGTCGTTTAATTATTCGAATCGTCGTTGCGCCCGGTAATGTCGTAAAAATGCCCCCGGCGCCCGCAACGGCCGGCGCGCCGGGCATTACCGTTTCTCATAATTTTCATTGCAACCCGTCCACCGGGCCCGATGGACGCGCGCGGTGTAGCGTCGTTTCGCGCGGAGGTCCGATCGCTCCGGGCAGTTGGATCTCTCGTGAATGATGTTGATGTTTCGATGATTGCGAGACCTTTTTCCGCTTTCGTGGGGATATCGAGGATGGAGAGATGAAGATGAAGACAGTGGGGGTTTTGAGGAGTGCTGGGTTGAGAAATTGAAATAGGTAGCAACCCTTTGAAGAAGGGAGAGTTGGATTACTATGCCGGAGAGTTGGGCATTATTCGAATTAATTTTTAAATCGAATAATCTTTGAAGAAAAATTTCGTATAATTTATCAATAAAAATCAACTAATCGCCGAATAAAAATATTGAATAACTGACGAATAAAAATTTGGAATAATCTTCGAAAATTTCGAATAAAAATAAAGCCCAATAATGCCCAACTCTGCTATGCCCTCCTCTGTTTCTCATACGAAGATTATTTTTTATTTATTTATAAGAGAAAAAACTCCAATTACTACAAGAAAAAAGAAAAGAGAAGATTGTGTAGGTATCCATCATCCACGTAAATTTACGCGCATTAATATTCCACCAAACTCGAATACCGCCACTAGCAGTCATATCGACGAGTTCCCTTCACAAATTCCTCGCGTCTAGCTGATTCATCGCCGGCGGAAAGGAAGGAAACAATAGCCAGGAAGATGGAAAGCATTTTCCAGGTAGCTGGAGGCATTTTTCCGCGCGTCGAAGCGGGACGACGCCGCACGTGGAACGTGTTCCTCACTACTATGCGACGACATGGGCGTGGATGCAGGTGCAACTCGCGTATCAGCGAGCTCGCGACCCAATCGGACGACTCCAATCAGGGACGTTCGGGGAAAATTAGAATGAACGAGGCTGTTCACGGTCCCTGGCGCGAATTAACCGCACCCGCTGCCTTCCTCGGAGACAACAATGCCCATCCACCAGGGGGACTACGAATGGGAGCATTAAAGGGCGACTTTCTTCGCCGGCTCTAGCGCGGCTACGTAAATTGCTCGCCTACTTACACGAGTCGGGTACTTTCACCGCGTGGTGTTCGATTGGTGAGGTTAATAACGTAGCTGCGGCAAATATTATAAAGGCTTGTTTGATAGATTTTATTTGTAGATGAAAAGAAGACGCTCGGGCGATTGGACTCGAACCCACGATCTGTGGGCACCTCTGCTTACTGGCCAGACGTGTTACCAATTTCCTCGCATTTTTAAATATTATTATTATTATTGTCCACGAGAAAAAACACTTTAGTATACAGAGAGTGTGGATATAGGGTAAATCCGGGAGACGCGGTCGGGCTGGAGAGTTGGTCCAGTCGCTATATTCAGACTCTACATCTGTGTATACATATGTAATAAAAGTGTTCAAGTGTTTTATGGTTCAGAACAATTAATTCTCTAGGAATCAACTGTTTCGACCAACTCTCCGGCCCGGTCGCGTCTCCCGGATTTACCCTAGGTAACAGCAGAAAAATAATGCAGTCTGAGGAACACAATTACTATGCATTAAAACCTACTTAGGTAACAAAATGGAAGCAAGGTAATATCTGTGAGACGTTGATTTGTCTCATACTTGGCTCTGTTGATGGGATCGACCGTGTAGCGGTAGGTAGGGGAAAGGTGGGATAGTTGATCACAGTTTTTCTTTTTTATTAAAATAGTAATAATGGTTTGCTTTGTTTGTATTTAATTATTTGAGTTGTGATATAAACTGATGTGATCATGTATCCCCGCTGATCAACTATCCCACCTTTCCCCTACTCTTTTCTGAACCCTACAAATACCCAAACTTAATTCCCAAATACCAATGCCTACACATTAACTGCATCAACATTAACCCCTCAAACACGATTGTTTCTTTATTGCCTGTTCCCTTGCACGCAGTGCCTGTTGTGAAAGAAGTTAGCAAGCTTGTACCATCCTTTCAAAGGCGTGTCTTCGAGTAATCAACGAATACGTATGTATCTTCTAACGAGGCAGTTTATCTTACGCCCGGATAGCGGTAAACGCAGAGACCGTGCCAGGTTTCCCACACGCAATCCTATCGTCCGATAACGGTCCAAGGCTCCCGCATCTCTGATTCACCATTTCTTGCAGGTGCGGAAGTTTCTCGGCGCCCCATCAGTCGCTGCGTCGCGGGGAAAAGCGAGGTAGGTCTCAATTTCGCCGCGGCAGCTCGGAGCGTTAAAATTGAACCGGCGTTTGGAGAAAAGTCGAGAGGACCGACTACCCTCCACCCCCGGGCCAGCTTAATTTTCCCGCTGGCGCGCAGACTTTCCTTATTTCCAGAGCAGTTCGGTCACACCTGCAGCCGTGCTCCAACTCTGACGGAAGGAAAAAAGGAATCGTCGAGCGATGGCCGAGGCAGAGGGGAGCCGGCGGCGGCTGATTCCTGGCCTCGGAGGCAGCCAGAGGCGAGGGTGGCGAAACGGGTGGAAGCTCGATTCCACTCGAGACGGGTGAAGGTGTAGGTGGAGCTCCGGGTAGATTATCTTCCCAGACGGCGAAATGGTAAAGTTCTCGGCGGTACGTGTCGGAGGGCAAAGACGACGTAGGGTAGAGAGAAAGTAGACATGCCTGGCGCAGCGAGAGAGCGAGGGAGGAGAGGAGTGGGAGGAGGTGATGGGGAGGTGGGAGGCGAGAGAAAGCTTTTTAGGCCTTTCCTCGGAACACTGCAGACGCAGCTGTGTGGAAACTGCAATGACACGCCCCCTCACCTCAATCCCTTCCCCCGTCTACCTTCATCTCCTTCGTCTTCCACCCTCGAGACGTCGATGGTCCGTCGGCCAGGGGGTAGGTTCTCACCGAGCTCCTCGTGCTTTGGCTACCGGAGCCAGGGTCGATTCGAACCCTCGCTGGGAGTCCCGCTGGCTGGTGGGGAACTGGCACACATCCTTACTTACGTACACGTGGCTCGAGCTCTCTCGCGCGCTATCAACCTCTTCAGCTCGTCCGTGTGGACATCTCCACGTCTCTCCCGGCTTCGTTGGTGTGCGTTCCTCCGGACCTCTATCGTCCACGTTGCTCCCGACGGTGCACAGCAGTCCTATTTGCTGGTTCCGAGCGCACAGACGCGCACAAACACCAGCGACACTCTTCCAGTTCGCCGGTGTCGGTGACGCTGAGAGGCGAGGTGGTTGTGCGCCAGGCGGTTCAACGTGTACACCCCCCGTGTCCCTCTGGCCGGGCTGCTCGGCAGCATCCACGCACAGATCGATACGCGGCTCCAGGGTTCAGCTATTCCGCTGTATAGACTGCTCCTCTGGCTGGCGCGAGCCTTCCCTCCGCGACGCTGGATTTCGATGAGGCGATTCGTACGATCGCACCTCTTCCGACCATCGCGGCAACCGGCGGCGATACGCTCCGAGGTGCCAGCTGCTGCACGGCCAAATTGCACTGGAGAGACATTTTTCGCCGGAGCTCCTCGGCCACCGTTTGGAAACGCTACCGCTTTCCCTCCGGGGATTAGGTTCTCTCTGAAACGGAATCTTTGTTTATTGGACGGCTGGATTAGAGTGGGCTGCGATTTCAAGGAAACTTGTGTTATGGCCCTCCTCTCCAGCCAACTTATTCGATTCTCGTGTCAGGAGATCGCGGGGGGTCCTGCTTGTGGGGCTTTGATTCCGGCGGAGCTGAATTTAGGCAATACTCTTCAGATTTCCTTGATCCCTTTACTGGGATACATTAGAAAAGGCAGTTTTCTTCGAGATCCACTGAGAAAGTGTCAGTTAAATATTATGTTCCCCAAGGAAACTACTCTTTCTCTGAAACTGGGTTTACATTAGTCCAGTCCAGTTATCCAGTACAGCACTGGAATAATGTATACAGTGTGTTCATTCCAGTGCTGTCATTCCAGCAGATTTCGACTGGATCGAAAGTCTACTTTTCGATGCTACTTTTATGTTTCTTATCCTTTTTTCTTTTGCGTGAATCACATAAACTCACGTCACAGGCAAAAAGTACTCACATTATATTTCAAGGTCATCGAAATCTGTGAGATACTCCCCTTTTGTAAATAATTCCCAAAATACTGTAGCACGATACGACATGAAAATAGTATATTTCTAAGCATGGTACCACGGTTTAAATTAGTCAACGTGATACCATGAGACTTCACGTGACGTCATAACAGTCCCTTCCCGCCTTAAAACTCTCAGTCGAACAGATTTCCTCCGCTCAATGTTGATGTAAACAGGAGAAAGAAGAAGTGAAACGAGAGGATCTCGCACAATTGGCAATGCTCCATTCCTCCTCAATTCGAGTTCAGCTTTCAGAAGCTCGTTTTCGCCGCCACCTCGCGTGTCGATTTAGGAATCAAGCTTCTACTCGTTCGCTCGTAGCTTCCTGGTCGCCCGCGGATCGCCCAGAGCGCAGAGTTAGCTGTTAATTACGATACTGTAATTACGCGACGGTCGTTCGTTAGACCGTTGCACGCCGCGTTTGGTCTCGTCGGGGATAATTAATCGCGCTTGTTGCGGACGCTACACCATCATTGTATCGCATTAGTATCGAAACAGCCTCCGCGACAGAGCGAGACAATTTTTCGTGGCGTTCCAGAACCAAGGAGCCTCGTATCCAAACGCTGGAAAGCACCGATAGCCATGCTCCATTTACAACTCGCCAGCGTGCCCTTATCTGTACACCGAGACCTCGAAAATGTCTTCGTTAAGCCTGCTGAGCAGCTTAGCGAGATACGCTCTCGTTTTTACGACAACCGCCCGCCTTTCGCGCGACCGACCGTCGAACCGAAGGGGGTGTTTCTTCCCTTAATCGACGTTCGAGTTCTGGTGAACTGGAACGGGGTGAAGGAACCCGCTGCGTCCTTCGGAAGCAACTTTCTGGGGACTCTGTTTCTTGTTTCTTTTCTGGGTGAGGGTGCTCGTTGAGGATCCAATGGCGATATTGGTGGCCAAACGTCGAGGAGCAAAGTTTTCCAAGGAGAGGATATCAGCTTCATCAGGGACCTGAAGAGGTAGGTGCACTGGCACTGGTGTGGAGATGTGGGGTAGCAAACTTTTTTCAAGGAAAGTAATTAGGTACACCATAAGGAGCTTGACCATTTCCGTCCGAACAAAATGTATTACCTATTTATTACTATTAATATTTTTGTGTTTAGGTGTCTTTTAACCCTTTTAGCGCCGGCACCTAGATCCCGTCGAAGGAAAAATATCCCGTTTTCGTTTTATCCTTCAGAATGGTTTGAATTTTTATATTTTGATACCGTAAACTGGGGTGACTTTGCCCGCCCGGGGTGACATTGCCCACTTTTCGGAAAGATTTTATTTTATTTTATTGTAAAGTAATTAGAACATATGATGTTTTGTAATCAATAGCAATAATTTCTCCAAGGTCAAACGAAAAAAAAAAAATAGCGAATTCAACCATATGGTAATTTTTCAGTCAGAGTAAAAAAGTGGGCAATGTCACCCCGGCGGGCAAAGTCACCCCAGTTTACGGTATAAAAAAAATTATTTTTATTTCTCAGAGGTTGAAATGCACAAAACAAATGAATACAGGGTTCACGTAGGTCCAGCTTTCGTCAATGAATAAAACTATGCAACGCAGTGCGAACAGCGAATTGCAATTGCTACCTGCGAAACAGCAAAGAAAGAGAACGTATCAAATACCGTCAAGGACTCAGTTCCTGATCTGTTTAGTATATAAATACCAAATAATAAGTTTATCACGACACAAATTTATTCCAAAAAATTATTAAATAATTATGAAGTATTTTTAAATTTATAGCTCATAGTAAAATTTTGTAGGTTGATCTGAAACTGCTCCCTTTGCATCTTAAGTGTTCAGGAACTGGGTCCTTGACGGTATGATACGTTTGGCACTAAAGGATTAATCTTGTTCATGCCATGACGAGTGCTCACATAAGTCCCTATTGCAACGCGTTCTGTCCGTTTCCGGGACGCAAAACGGCTGCCTATAGGCGACTCTTTAAAATTCGTCTCGACGCGAACCCATTAAAAAGACATGAAGAAACTTTACAGACAGAGGGAAGTGGACGAGGGATTCAAGCCACAGAAGGGGAAAAGTTTCGCGAAATTCCCTGATCATCCCTCTTAAGGATACTGTTTCTTCCAGGTGAAATTTAGTAGATTTCAACTCGAACGTCGACCAACGCGGAATTTAATATTAAAAGACTTTGTTTAACTGCGATAAATAAACACGAATTATTATTATTATTATTATTATATATCGTGATGCAAGGCATTCGATTACTTTTTTCACGTCAACTCGACGTCTCCGCTAAAAGCTTTCGGTAATAATTCATATTCCTCGAGGAAGCGCTACCGCGGGCAAAGAAAATAAACAGAGAACGAAATTTCTTTAACGTTTCTTGAAAACCAAATGTTCCCCTGATCCTGTCGGTGACCTGTCGCACCTGCGCAAGTGTGGAGCACCGGAGTTTCTCGCCTTTTCCTGTTTATCGTTTAAAGTATCTATATAACGGCTTGTCCGTTAATTATGCGTGTTTCGATTAGATGTTGTCGCCAGCTGACGACGTCGGAGACCTTGCCGATGAACGTAAGTAAATAAATAACGAACTCGTGCAAGCGCGGCTGACACGTTTCTGTTTTCAATCCCCCTCTGCTTTAATACGTAATGATGTAACTTATTATTTTTATCGCCCGAAAAATAGCCAGCTTTCGCGACTCATGCCTCCATTCTCCGCCCAGAATCGAGTAACCAGTTGATGCATATGGAATATCCAGCTCAATACAGTAAATCTCACTTCTTCCGCCGGTTTTCTTGTCTCAAGAAACCATAAATTCAGGTTAATAAAGCCTTCAGTTTTGCAAGTAACATAATAACTCAACAATTTTATTGCCACAAATGTAGATACTCCGTGCATTCTCCGGCGTTAAACGCCTCGTTGAGTGCAATAAGTTTTTTGATAAATAAAGAAAATAGCTTGAATGGAGTCTAGAAATATTATTATTGTGAATTGATAATTTTCAGCTGGAAGGTAAGTGCGACAGTTTCCTTCAGCCAGGAACGCTTGAATCGCAGATTTCGAATGGGATTCGCGCGAAAAGCAAGGAAGAAGAGTTCCGCAGGATCGCGTGCCGTGCTCGTCGAAGCAAAACTGAAATCGAAATCAGTGGGCTGGTTGTTATCGCGGCGAGGCACGCGAAAAAGTAACGCGACCGTCCATTCCGCGATTTCCCCGAAGGAAAGTAAATTGTCTGGACCGGAGCGGGGGTAAAAAATTTCCACGAAGCAAGAGCACGGAGGCCAAGGATAATTCCCCTGGAAATGAAAATACCGGGAGGACGTGTGGGGGTGGGTTTATTTCGCTGGCTCCAGAGATGCTTTCGCCATGATGCACCCTCAAACCATAAACTCCACTCTCCTTTTATTACTAATTGTTGGGAACGAGGACCTTATTATTCTTTTATTGTCAGCATTGGGCAGTTGGGTACCTATGAGCGGAAATGTATCAACTGAATTCGATTTGAAAATTGAAATCACTCGAGTTCGAATTCTGTGTTTCTTTAAAAAGTGCTCTGCTAATCGAATTAACCCTTATTTAATCCTGCGACGACGCTGTTTCACCTTTAGAGTTTACCTGACACTGTGGGATCACGGGAGACTCCAAATCGAAATTTGAATATTTCAAAATTCACTTTACCTATTCGAAAAATTCTTGTGTACCTACCTATTTTTTTTTTTTTAGTATTTGTAGAGAAGATATTTACAAAATATGACTTTCATTTGCAGTGAGAAAATCGACATTTTGGAGTGAAAAGGTGCTAAGCAGTGTTTCCCAACCTTTTTGTAGTCGCGGCCCCCTTTTATAATATTCAAATAACCTGCAACCCTCCTCCCTATATTATTATTAGAGGAAGTGCAGTATATTTGGAATACCAGTTTGTTTAAGACGAATAAAAAATTACGACAGAGGATGGGAACAAATTAAACTACATAATATCATAGAGAAACTAATAATCTTTCATATTTCTGAGCGTCAATAAAAATAAAAAACAAAAAGTAACTGAAATTTTGGTTTGAATGAAAAATGACAAGAAGTATCGATTTCGTTAAGGTGCAGGTAATTTGGAATATCGACATTCCTAAAATATAGATATCTGGAGGAGATATATATAACAGAATGTTTATAAAAATGGTAAGAACGGTTACATACTGCACTCAGTCACGGTTCACACGTTTCTACTTTCTACCAATCTTGAAGATTTAGATGTCTATAAAACAATATTTACTCAAATGCTCCTAAAAGGTTATACAGGTGACAGACGAAACTGACACGGTGGTATCCATTACGCGTGAAACAAAAGCATCGGTAGGCTTTGGAATATTCCAAATTACCTTCATCTTCGGTATTCCGAATTAGCAACATGGCATCGAAACCGAAAATTTCATGTCACACTTTGTATTCTCGAAATTATCGCAAAACTGGCACGGAACCATAGAAGGAACATGCAAATGAGTCGATTAAGTGTTTAACACTAAAGTTTTGACATATTTTAACCATGATTGGAACGATTGAATATGCGCTGAAAAAGTTTTGCAGATTGACGTTTGCTTCCTCTGCAGATTAAGTCGAAAATGTAAAAATTGCGGTTCATCCACAAATGTCATTAGTTAAGAGGTCATTAGCCCCTATAATCTACGGTGTTACAATTAAATAGCGTTAGTAGTTTATTAGATACTTCGGTATTCCAAATTACCAACAGTATTCCACATATGCTGCACTTCCTCTATTAAATGTCTTTATTGCACCATTACAAATAAATTACAATGGCGAGTAGGCGAGGTTCAGCATTAACTGCTGCTCTACAACCTAACCTAAAAAGCCGTTGGGAGGTAAGAAAAAGGTATAATAAGGCAAAGAAAACAAATTAAAAATAGATATTTCCGAATATAATTCTAACTTAATAATATTAAAAAAAAAGTCCCAAAATCCAAGGCGACCTGCCAGTAAAAACACTTTGCGACCCACAGGTTGGGAATCACTGTGCTAGGGTTAAGAAAAAGGGATCCTCGCAGTAGTATAACACACAAAAATAACCCTTTAATGTACTTATCGCACGATTTAATCACCGCCGCAAAGTAGGTACATTCAAGTAAACAAAGAAACCAGTAAAACGCGTAATTGCCCTGCATTCGTAATGTGAAAGAAAAACATGTTGGCGTTAATTAATCACGACGATTAATTAAGATACCTATATAGGTCCATCCCACGACTGGCTATCCATTACTCTATGTTACGGGCACAATTTGCCCGGCTGGCTGCATACATTAAGTGGAATCGCGTCGGATTATACTTTCAGATAGCGATGGTGTGGGCAGCTTCGTATTTTTCACACGTAGGAGCGTTGTTTTCTTATCACGGATCGAGAGTGGCTCGTAAGTCGCCTTGACTTTGCGCGAGATCGTTTCGTGGAATGTGTTCTCTGTCCCGATCGCTCCTAGCTTCTTGATGTTTCCCGAAAAATCGTCAGAACTTATCGCTTTAAGAACGCATTGTCCTTGCGAATGGTAAGTCAGATGAAAGCGTCGGAGCTTTCAATTTTATTCAATGGAGACTCAATAATCATTGCACTGTCAAAATCAATTGTTAAGATGAAAGCGTCGGAGCTTTCAATTTTATTCAATGAAGACTCAGTAATCATTGCACTCTCGGAATCAATTGTATCTTAAAAAAAAAAAAGGGAAGCTGTGAACTCTTAAGGTGGAAATCAACGACGAGATAAAAATATCGTGTCTCACACGAGACTTTAATCTCACGAGACAATTATTTTAGTAGTTTTTAATTATTTTGTCATCAGTTTCACGACATTAATATCGCGTCTCGCATGGAATTTTAATCTCACGAGACAATTATTTTAGTAATTTTTAATTATTTTGTCATTAGTTTCACGACATTAATATCGCGTCTCGCATGGAATTTTAATCTCACAAGACAATTATTTTAGTAGTTTTTAATTATTTTGTCATTAGTTTCATGACATTAATAATAATAATAATAATAATAATAATAATAATAATAATAATTCGTCTTTATTTAATATCGCGTCTCGCATGGGATTTTAATCTCGCAAGACAATTATGTAGTAGTTTTTAATTATTTTGTCATTAGTTCCATCAAATTACACTCTCACGAGACAAGATTTACGACATATTTTAAAAAATCTCATCTCTCGCGACTATTTCCATTACTTACATTTAGTTATTCCTGAGATTTTGATCTCGCGCAAAATCTCACCGTGCATTCGCACCTTCAGAGCCTGATTAAAACCAGAAGCTCACATTTCACTAATCATTTATCGCCTGCAACAGCAAATTTATATAATCTAAAGAGTCATTACCTTGCAGATCAAACTTAATAATAATAATCTCTCACTGCCAGCGTTAAGATTCTCCCACAAGTTCGTTAAATCTTCTTCCCTTTCCGCCCATAAAATCCCTGTCACTGCGCGATCTGTAAGTAGCGAAAGATCCGAATCTCGCGCCTGCAGGCGAACGAGAAAGTACCATGAGTCCGATTTACAGTCAATTCCAGCTCGATGTATCGATCGATTTGCGTTCATCGACAGTCCGTCGAGAATTCCGATGAGCCGAAAAACCAGGCGGGCACCGCGGAGCCGGTTTCCCTCGCGCGAGTAAATAAAGCGAGTAAGTAAAAAACGATGCTTATCTGGCGGAATTGCAGGTAATGCCAATAAATGGGTGCAGTCGGCACGAACGTTTCGAGAGCAGCCAGCGGGGAAAAAGGAAGCACTAACCGCGCAATCGGCACCGTCCATTTGGCGGGGGCAAAAAGGACGGACGGAGAAAAAAGTCGGGAAAAGAAAGGAAAGAAAAGAGAGGCGGAGGAAAAAGGAAACGGTGGAATCGTTCGGTTTAATCTGCTGGCAGATAAGCGGCCGAACTGTCGGATCGCTGCGGCTCTAACGAGCGACGATCTCTCGGCTCCGCTAATGGCCGACAGACGAAACGAACGCGCCGTTTTCCCGTCCGCGGCGATAATGATAATAATAGGGAGGAGTACGTATAAATTTCGCGAGTCGAAATCAACGGTGCACCGCGAAATTTATCTGCCAACCCGCCTCCCCTCCGTCGAGGTCGCATGCGTTTCTTTTCCCTTCGCGGGCGAATAATCTTGACGGAACCCTGGTTCCCGAACGGCCCGCGCGAGGCGCGTCGAACAGCTGCATTGTGACGCGAGACCGGGATCCGATGCGATTCGGTGGACACGCGAGGCTCGATGGGACTTTTCGAGCAATAAAATCCGTGAAATCGTGTAAAGAGTTGCGCGTCGGGATAAAACGGTCGCCTGGGATTTACGGGTAAGTCGGCTGCCAATTTGTCGCGAAATTGGATGGAGTTTACGGCGATACGTTCGACATAAATTTCCAATGAAATTAGACGGAGCACGGTGGAAATAAATTGGCCGCGAATTTATAATCAAGTCCGCGGATATTTATGTAGACAAATTGGACGGGCCACCTAGCGGTGGTAAACTGAGACAGAAGGAAATGTAATCTCCAGTCGATTTTACTTTTAATTAGCTTCTGAAGCCGGGGAAGGGTTTCGTGGTGCTCGCTTGTGCGTTTAGTCGAGGGCGGATTTGGAGATTTAGCGACCCTTGGCTGATAAGAGTTTGTCGCCCTTTGTGTGAAATATTATTATTATTATTATTAAAAGTCTTTATTGGAAACACAGAATATAACAACGAAAGAAGGTAAACAAGACACAAGCAAAAGGCGAAGTTCAGTCAAAGACGGTTTTTCAACTTAACCTTAAAATATCAGCAAATACTTTAATTTGAAAGAGTTGAGACAATTTTGAAATTAATTCAATGTGACAAGTCAGGTTTGAATTCGCTACATGAAAAGAGAGTGGATTGTTTTTAGAGTTGTCTCAAGCCTTTGTGTTTAAACATTTTTCAATTTCTTTTGCTCAAAATCCGCACCTGCATTCGGGTAAGTGAGTAGGTGAATTTGGAATCGAAAGAGATTCCCTGTCCAAACATTGCACTGAGCCGGGAATCCACTTGAAAGCTAAGCTAAGCTGTGCTAAGTTTTAAAAAATTAGCCTCAATTTCCTACATTCGTGTGGAACCGTGTTCACCAAAAGCTAAGCTAAGCTGGAGTATGTCTTTTATGTTTTATAGCACAGCTAAACATAATATAGCTTAGCTTAGCTTTCAGGTGGGTCCCCGGCTTTATGCTAGTCAAGAAGCAGTTGCCTAAACTGAACCCTTTTTCATAACCCTCGCTCATACTCCAAAAACAAGTAGCTAGAAGCCTTCTAGAAGACTTCTCATCCAGTCCACTACCAGATCAATCTGTCACTTCTACTTCAGTCCTCCACAGGTTCTACTCCAGTTCCACTTCACCTCCGGACTGACAATGAGCTTCTTCTCAGCCTAAGTCAGTCCTGAGTCAGACAGAAAGTGAAAGCCTGTTCCGCTAGCCTGGGTGTTCTATCAGACCTACTTGCAACCGCGCAAATCCTTCCACAGTCAAACCCACGCGATTTTAGCAGGATATGAGTTAGGGCATCTAAAATCGAGCTGGAAGGATCTTCATTACCTATAAGTACTATGGACCCAATTAATAAAGTTATGTGTTATGCCAATCAACACTTCAATCATGTTGATCCTTTCATAGGCTCGCTGAGCTCATTGCTGGGTATGTTAACTCATCCACGAGTTACTCTTAATTAATCATTAAGTAGTGGACCCTGTAAGCGCTGTATTATTTATTGCGTGCTCTGTAAACTACAAGGATTCCAGTTAACAATGATAATAAAACTAGACGAAATGTGGTCAGTTGGGCCCGCGGATTATACTAGGTACGCGATCCTTTGGTGCCGTCCACCCGACACCATCGAAGGGACAAGTCCCAAGGCGTTTCCCGCAGGCAAACAGAAGAAACCGATTGGGCCCCGCAGCCCCGAGGCCCCGGGACACAATTTCCGATCGCGGAGACAGAAACGGCCTGCAGGAGGACACGTGGGCGGCCTCGCGGCTCGGGAGTAAATAAATGAATTAGTAAATAACGAATTTTATCCACCGGCATTGGCCAGGGAACCGATAAGCCGGTATTGGCGAAGCCATCGGCCGCGGAGTAGGGGATATCGCGGCGTATAAAAAGTACGCGTTATGCGTACCTGTCCGTCCAATGGGGTGGCTTCGCGGTGGCTGAAAAGGGAAGAGGAGGGCCAGGCTCGTCGAGAGCCAGGAGGGACGAGTGAAAAAAAAAGGGAGAAACGAAAGAAAAACGCCGAATCGACTTGGTTCCTTATGGAGAGCGGGCTGGAGCGTTGGCGAAACTCACAGGCGGCAGGGAAAACGAAGAACACGAAGGAGAGGAAGGAAAGGAGGCCTCCTGCGCGCCGCGCGAGGCGGCAACGGGGAGGGGGATGAAAACCGCGAGAACGGAACAGAGCGAGCGATAAGTTTAGAACCCTCTCGACTCTTTATTGATACTTGGTCGTTTCCACTTGTCCCATATACATACCGGTGCGCGCCCCACAGATACTGGCTCATCGCGGAATCCAAGGATTACGCCAAGGAAGCCTCGCGCTGGGTCCCTCGCCTTCTTTTACTCTATCGCTGACAATGAGTTGGTCGAGTTACGGCGCACGAGTATAGGTTTGCTTGATTTTATCGACACGACGCTTTGCTGTTTTACTGACCACTGGGGTGTGATATGCTAAGAGGCTTAATCGACTGGCGTACGGTATTAAGCCGGGTTTACATTAGTCCAGTCGCTGGATCCAGTGAGTGGTTTGACTGGAAATCACGTCGACATCTACATTATTCCAGCCAAATCAGGCGATATCTTGATTATTCCAGTCGTTTCTGAACAGTTGAAAGTGGTAGAGTGTAATAATAATGGATTCACGCAAAAGAAGGAAAAAAAACATCAAAGTAGACTTTCGATCCAGTCGAAATCTGCTGGAATGACAGCACTGTACTGGAATCAACACACTGTTTACATTATTCCAGTTCTAATCCAGTGCTGTACTGGATCACTGGACTGGACTAATGTAAACCCAGCTTTAAGTAGGTTTTCACTACAGGCTAAAGGTAGCCCATCACTACCGTGTATAGTATGATACGACGAATAAGTGAATACAGCCTGCGATTAATCAGCCTCGAGTTCGAAAACCACGCATCGCTCCCCGGAGCCAAGCAAGCCTGAAGGAGCACGATCCTCGAACATCAGCCGCGCGACATTTTCAAAGAGATCCATGAAGGTGAGCGTACCTGTCGGCGGGAAAGACGAGCAGCTTCGCCCCGAAGGTGTGATCGGCGACCCAATTTCCTGTGCAGAACAGAAGAACCCGCGGAAAGCTCGGTTTACGATTATTACGCGTTCCAGCAGCGGATCTCGGTATAAATAGAGGTTCACGCAACCGCATTCTCGAGAGCGCCGCTCTAAATCACGCTCTTCCGCGTGACGCGGCCAGACTTACTTCGCCGCGCTCGTTATCGTAATTTAACCCCCATTTCAACCAGCCAACGGGTGCATCTCAAACGAGAAAGAATCCATACGAATGACTGTGCGCGTCTCCATTCGCTGGGAGCTTTTGCCAGGAGATGCCGAAGAATGTTGATCTATCCTGATTGGAAGGGGGCATTCTAAAAAGGAAAGGTCGTGTCGCGCGAATTTGGGACGCGGAAGTTGATGACTCCAGCTCCAAATCGATTCTGGTCTAGATATATTGCGGGGGAGCATGTAAGTGAATCAAGCTTGCGGAGGGAAAAGATTCAGTTGGGAGGGAAAAGGGAGGGAAGAAGATATCGATGGGGGGACCTTCTGTGTTGGGGAGCTTCAAGAGAAATGATAATCAAGAGAGCAGTCGCGTTCTTTGTGTGTAGCTATCCCCGGTATCATGTTGAAGGGAGAAACTATTTTACTATTTTACTTTTTACCATTTTATCTGAATTCTTCCAGGCCGAAGAATGTCCCCTCTCCTAGATTCTTAATATTTGCATACCCTCTTCTAATGAATCTTACTCATTCCTAAACAGTCGCTCATATCCTCATCGCAATCTTCCCCGCTTAAGCTTCATGCAAATTTCGTTAATCCATCCAAGCAACGTCACTTTTACCCTCCCTAGGCGTATCGGGGGAAAGGCGAAGGAGTTCGTTCCCCCGGTATTCTCAGCAGACTTGCGGAGTGCCTAGGTCGTAGATGTGCGTGGAAACACGTACTACCTGTCTACGAACACCCTGGGGGCAGATACGGTGTGTCCCCATAAGACACCCGAAGTTATGCCCACGTTTGCGTATCCTTACAGCCAGGCGCAGTGATACGTTACCCTTTTATATCAAGGGACTCTGGCCTGTAGCCCTGTCGCGACGCAAAGGCCAGTGGGAAGAAGGCTCGCTGATCCTAAAGAGTCCTTCGACTCTAATATTTCTTGGATTTTTAAGATGCCTGAGATGGCAGCCGAACCAGTTTCATTCCCCTCACGCCGAGGACTAATAAAGAGTGGCACACGTTCTTCGGGAACTGGGCAATTAGCTGACAAGTAGATGCGCCTTGTTAGACGAGCCATCCGCGACGCGAATGCAGCCAGAGGCCTACCAATATATTGCCTGATACCAGGCACGTGCGAGCGATTCGTGCTGAGGATCGAGGTGAACGCTCCGAGTTGTCTGATCTGTTCGAACTGGAGGATCGATCGGATTGCCTCGGTTGGACGTGGAACCATCGGGATTCTTACTTCGAACTTCTGTAGGTACCTGGACCTAGTTATGTTGGAGCTTTTGAAAACTTGTGCCAATTTGTAAAATTGTTAATTTTTTAAGAAATTTATAAGCTCGTAACGGGGAAGTAATTTCGTAGGACTTACAGCAGTGTTTCTCCACCTTTTTGGGTAAAGTGGCCTCAGATCACTTTTGTATGGGCGTTCATCATCACTCAATAGGTCACTTAACCTGATGCGTTAATCTTATAGTAAGTAGGTACTCACACCGATTATTTATTTATTTTATTTTATTTTATTATACCTTGCTTTGTTTTAAGTTACTTTAATTTTATCTTGTATTGCCTACATTTATATTTTGCTTTAAGCTTTGTATCTTTTGTAACTAAAGGGTTTTTCCCGTTAATAATAATAAAGTAAATTTTTTTTGGTAAGGTGAGGTAAATATTTCCTTCCTTTCAATTGAAAGAAAAATCAGTGTTACCTATATCATTATTGGAATATGGCAATGTGACCATATTAAAATAAAAAAGTGCCAAAAATCGTAAATTAAAAATAATCATGGCAACCCCCCAGTTTAAGTTCAGGTTGTAGTGTTATAATTAGAGAAATTTTATTCGATGCGATTTATAGGATAACTACCCCTGTTGGAGTGCCGAGGATCAGTCGCCGCGGAAACGACAGAATCGAACGTGCTCCGAGATTTCCCAGACACCTTAGCCCCTGAAATCCCAGGTTGGCATTAAACATGGACGGTCGAGCGGGCAATTCGAAATTTCGAAGTATCTGCACGCGCCCAGGAGAGGCGCGCACCGTCCCTCGTGCCACTCGATCGTTTTATTCCAGTTTCCAGCGTCGAGTCGGTAATTTTATAACGTCGTAAAGAAGACACGCTCGTATTCAGTTACGTGTCAACTACCCTCTTTCCCCACGGTTTCTCTTTCCGTTTCGTCGCCTATTCTTAGGCTCGTTGCGTGAACGCGCCAATTGTCGTCGAAAAGGGATCGCTGGATTCTTCTCCGAGCAGTCCTCGCGGCACCCTGGGCGAGATTATTAGGTAGCTTCGAGGGAAGTTCGATGTTTCGAACTCTGCACACCAAGATCTTTGATAATTCTTTCTGTGCTGTTAAAGAAGATTCGCAAGATTAAATCAGTAGGGTCAGTAAAACAGTAAAAAATAATAATTAAATATTAAAACACTAAGTAGTTTTGTATTATATATTTGTAACTACTTAATACCCCTTTGACTTGAATATTAATAATAAGAAAGAGAACCGAACTGAAACAAATCTAATTTAATGACAGTGAAGCAGAGACTGGGAAAAATAATATCTATTAGACAATAATTTAATTCGACTCGTTATTTAAATAATTTTTAATCTAGATAATCTCCATCTCTGTTGAATGAAGTCAACTGACGCAAGTATATTGTCCCCTTTTACCGCCCCTAGGAGCACAATTCTCGTTGCAACATTCTTCACAGACCTTGCACTGTATCCAATTTTCCGAAGGTGGACGAATAAATTTTTCACCACAGTAAATTCAATGCCATCCTCTTAAGATCATACCCTACATCGTAGTAAGGATTCCGAAGAATTATAACGGCCGTTAAAATGTCCACAACCCCCTCCTTTATTACTAAATGAAATTATATAAGAAGAAAGAGAAGGAGAGAATCGTCGATTAAAGATCCTCTCCAGTTTCCAGCGAGCTAGGAAGCTGGAGCGGAATTATATCGACCAGACTCGGCTCGTAAAGGGGTAAACGAGGGAAGGTACACGGCCATTACAACTCGGAAGGCGAACTTTATATCGCGAGGACCGTTTTACATACAATCCTTGCGGGTGAATAAAGGACCCCTTAAATTACCAATTCCGTCCCGGGGACGTCCCACGCTTTGAACCGAAGATATGCCTCGGGAACGCCAGCAAGAGGGTTGCTCGGTAAATTCGCGGAGCCGGGGCACGTCGGTAATTTATACGTTTGCGTGCTTCTTCGCCAATATATTCCCGCGGAAACATGGCAAATCGGAACCAAGTAGCAGACTGTGGCGAAGGTTCAAGGAGAAACACGGTTGCAGAAGAACACAATTACCAGCTAACTAAATAGAACACTTTATGCTAATGACAACGCATCTTCGTCACCCTCACGTGCCTCGAATCCGTGATCCACGCGAATGTACCGCGTTGCGAGGACACTGGACGCGATTGGGGGTGAATTAAGGCTGTACAGTAGCAGAACGAACGAGGTGGCGGTTGCAGCGAGCAAAATGATCGGTACGTGGTTCTCCTGTTCGCTTTGTAGCTTGAAATTTAGAGGACTTCGAGAGCCGTCGATATAGCAACAGTGACTGAAGCGTTCGTTTCAAGGATCTTGAACTTTCCTCGTCAGGCATTCCTACTTCAGTTTACAGCCTCGATGGAGACAGGACGCCTTTGTTCGTACGAATTCTATCGCACATTGAAATTACTCCGAGGATCGTTACCCTGGGCCGTGTGTGAACGACTGTCATCGTCACCTCGAGAAGAAACGCGGGTAATAAAAGCCTCATACAGAAGGCACGGTTTATTTCAGTCGGTTGCTTGGGGCATCGACGTCGAGGCGGGATTAAAGACCGAATTAACTTTGACTTAGGTCTGGGTTAAGGTCGTAGAGACGGGTCGTAGACGCCTGCGCGCAGGGGTCCTCCTTCTGCTGTTCCGCGAAGGAACGTTCCAAGTCCGACTGGGTCTCGTGTCTCTCCGAGCCGAAGCTCCATTCAAAATTCTACGCCCGTGCATTGGCTATGCAAATCGCCTGCCATTCATCCTTCTCTCCAGGGCCCAGGAGAGGAACTAACGTGCACAGTAAACGGCAGCTTCGACCAACCACTCCGAGACAGCCCTTAGGTACCTTCACCCACCCTCTCCGCGATGGAAGCCGTCCTGGAGTGCGCTGGGCGTCGCGAGGAGGCCAAGGGTTCTCGTTGAGAGAGGATAAATCGCTTGTTTATACGGCAGATCGGCAGCAGCCAGCGTAGAAAATGGATCCGACGTGGTGGGCCACACCCCGGCGCGCGCTTCGTGGCTTAAAAAAAAAGAAGCAAGAGCGGGCGAAGGACCGATCGATCGGCGGTTGCTGCACCGGTTCGGTCCGCCGCAACGTCCTCCTCGGGCAGGCGGGTCTGACCGAAACAAAGAGCGTCGAATTTGCATCGAGGAGCCAGCGGTGGAAGAGCAGAGAGGAACAGCTGGTTGGACGCAGCACGCGGCCAACAGGGGGGGGATTAGGAGGAATCGATCGACCGTTTGTTTGCTCGATTTTCGAGGCCTCCCGAGGTCCTTCCACCTACGGAGAGCAGTGGACGAGTCGAAAGCGAGGGCCGGCCATCAGGAATTCCATGCGCGGCCTCCTCAGCTCGCGGTTCCACCGGTCTCGTCCTTTTGCCGGGCTGAACAGGAACAGAGTCGGCCGACCGGCAGCAATAAACACACCGATATAATTATCCGGATTCTGGATAAGGACGGTGTCCCCGCGAGTGCCCCGGAGGGATCGAAGAGAGCTGGCTCGCCGCGAAATACATACCGGGTCGCCCTCTTCGCCGCCGAGGGACGCTGGGAACGCCAATCCCCCGCCAGGTAGGGAGGATTGGCTCTACCTTTCCTGGGAGAAATCGATGCAAACTCGACGAAGATGCCGCGGGAGCTTCGCCACATGGATAGGTACCTGGGCAACGTGTGAGGCGTAGTCCGGGCTCCGAATCGAAAATATGCGGCTGTTGGAGATGGGATGATATGATGCGAGTATGATAATTTTGCGGGTATTAATGGAGATCCTCTTGGAACTTAAAATTATCTAGCATAAGTTTGAACTTATCAGAGGTAGGTACTTATTGCACTCTGAGGGGAGGGTCGAGGGTCCATGACACCCCCAAAGAAGGAGCTTTCAGGAAAAAGAGAAGAAACTTGGATATTATTCTTTAAATAAATTTTTACAATCACCTAGTGAATTTTACTGAATTTGCTAATGCAAATATTTTTATCCCTTCCACTCGACTGTCCCCACCATTAAGGATGAATTTCAGTGACAATCTTAAGTAGTCAAAAGTTAATCAATACCGAATCATTTTTTCTCAAATTTAGCGGAGGGTTTTTCTATTGCATAAAGATTCATTCCTCCAATTTTTATAGATTTTCATGATACTTATTATATATCATTCATTCCACAGACCTTTGTTTTTAAAAGCAAACCTTGACTCTATACTGACAGGTTTTACATATTCCACTCTGTATGCGTGTATCAGGATGAATAAACAACTCTGTTAATCAGGTAATAAAAATGCCAAACATCCTTTTTTTGCTGTTGTTGTTATTTAAATAGTTACCAATGATCAAGAAAGTGCAAGGATAAATATTAATAACACGGCAGACATTCTTTTCACACATATGTAGGCCAAGACCCCACGTCTGACGTCAACTACACGTCCGATCATAAATCAAGCCTAATGAAGCCTAATGTGAAGTGCTAGAAGAGACATCTGGCTGATTCTATTCTCTTACAGCTGAGATTCGCGATAAGACCTCTGCGGTCAGATAAGGTTAAACGGGATCTGGCCGCAGGCTTTGTAGAAACCCAAAAGGGAGACATAGAAGTTTGTAAATAGGTATTATTACTGTGAAATATAATATACGCGTGACTCGTTATTGATAACCAAACCACAATATTATAAATGGCCATCATAAATTTCCTACGAAACCGTTCAAGAGCATTTCCACTTAATTCCATCAATTAAGGATAAGAATATTTAAATTATGTTGCGAGGAAGGTTTAATGAAAAAGATAAAGATTTCATTACACAGTTATTGAAATCAGGTTGATCAACGAGACAATAAGAAACTGATAGGAAAAAAATGAAAAAGCCTTGTAATAAATAAATAAATTACACGATGTATAATTAAATTGAAAGATACCCTTTTTACTCATAAGAAGGTATGAATAAGGCATCATAAGATAATAAGAAGATCGTAGCTATTCCAGGAAAAACGGAAGTGCGGCGTTCAAAGCGCTAGAGCCATCTCTCGGCGGCGAGTAGAAGCTTGAAGTTGGGGAAACGGCCGCCAGAGCGCAGATTGTTCCCCGCGCATGATGGCCGCCGAAGGAACCGCGGCGATTGGTCGAGAACGCGGCGGCCATCACGGAACCACCCCGCATAAATTACATAATGAGAATCATGATGGCTGACTTGGTCGACCAATCCCGACACAGGGGTGGGGCCAAGCGAAAGTCGTCAGAAAAATGGCGTCCACTGAACATGCAGAGCACTTTCGAGGGGAAAGCCCCCAGCGTCATCCGGGAAATATGATGGGAAAACGGAAAAATGGCCGCGCCCCGATGAAAAGCGACGAACTTCGTCGCTCATTTTCGAGAACACGGAACTTCCTTGGTAGCAAGAAAAATTACCTCCGCTCGCGATGGAACGTGCGCTCGAGATTCGTCTGCGAAACGTAATCGTGCAAACTGAAGCTAATTCGCTCCGGTTGCAAAGCGGAAGATCGACAAGAAGAAAATTAAACCTCCCTCAAATATCAACCCTAAATCGATCATTCCTCTCCACGGTGTGTCTTCGTCCTCAAAACACTCGCCGTTGCATTTGCCACCTGTGGCCAAGGGACTTCCGCGCTAGCGGCACCCTGGGCATTAAAATCTCAGGCCCGATAGGGTTAAGAGCGTCGGGTATCGCAGTGGTAGGCGCGAAAAAGTGGCTCGTAAAGGTTGTAAACGGCGCGGACGACCTCGGGAGAGGCGGAGGAGGAGGAGGAGGGCAGCGTGTAAAAACTTTTATGATCGCAGTCAATAAAGTGACGTAACCCCGAGAGTGTTCTACGAGCGGCGTGACGTCAGGGACCGGAAGTTTGCGCGCGTAAATGCCACGCGCCACCGTCCTTGCCCCCGCGGGGGCACGGGGGCCTGGGTGGAGGGACAGGCGGATACTCGGCCGGGGTGGGTGGAGGTCGCGGCGAAGGGAGAAGACAGGGGGAGGGGGGGTGTTAAGGGTGACCGTGGAACGGAGAAGGCGCTGACGAGAGCTCGCGTCGGTAGACGAAGAAAAAGGGAGAGTGCGAGAAAGGGGGGAGGGGGAGGGTGGGGGGTGTTGGGTAGCAGAGGGGAAGTCGAGGGGGAGTGAGCGAGCTGGTTGATGGTTTACGACATTCCGTTGATGGCCGTAGTGGCGTAGTTGCGGCGTCGAGCCCATAAAAATGTAACGAGCCTGTAAACGTTCGTTTATATTGGCCTGCCTTTACGCCCGTCCGGATTGGGATAGGTCACGGCAACGTTTCTCCCGCTCTGGCGAACTGGCGGTGTACAGTGTGACGTCACGCAAGACAGACGTGAGACAACGTGTATACAGCGGGTATGTAGTATACGGGCCGCGCCACGCGGTTATACGAGCCGTATTAGGCAGAGGAGAGAGTGAGAGAGAGAGAGAGAGAGAATGGGGGGCTCGTCACCCGTTTTAGAGGCGATAAACGCGGCCGACAGCCGCGCGCCTCCCCTCCGTCGTAAGCGAGAACGCGAGAGGAAGCACCCTTCGACGGCTCGACCATCGCGCTCAGGGCGACCTTGACCTACGCCTCGCGACTCAATGAAAGAAACGATCCGATGCGAACAGCCTCGCGGATCGTAAACGCGGGTGGATGGTATATCGTCGCTAGTAGCGCGGCTTCTTGTAGTCACCGATTGCGTTGACAACTAAATAGCGCCTGGGGGCTCTTCCTCTTGGGGTCCTCGAACCTTGGACCTTACCCCCATCCCAGAGAATAGAACGTACGTAAAGTGTCTAATTAGAAGCAACAGATAGCTGATCTACCACCTTCTGTCCTACCTCCACCTTATTGTCCCATCGATCTCTTCAGACTCTTGCTGAACGAGGTTAAAATTCAATTACGATATAAACTGCAATTGATGGTCCAAGGATTCGCTAAAAGTATACCTACCGACTGTCCCTTCTTCACACTCGTCGACCCCGTCAAAATAAACTCCCGACTCAGCTCGAACCCCATCATCCTCATCCTCATCCTCATCCACCGAAAGCCGCTGACGAAGATGGAGGCCAGGCACACGGGACTGCCTTTTACGATTGGTTGCGTAACGTCCCCCGGGTATCTCAGCCCCGACGACGACCTTGACATCCATCCACCACGTCCCATAGGTAAAACGTGGCGCGTGATTCACGCGACGAGAAGGCCGCGTCAGGTGTTTCGCGTCGCGGACCCGTGCCCGCCCGCTTTACGAACGCTTAAAACTTTATAGGCGGCCGTAAACGGGCGCGTTTAGCTTTATTTGGCCGGTCCGGGGGGACGACTTGTTGTAAGGGGCCACGGAGGTAGAGAGTTTTTACCACGCCACTGGATACTCGCGCCTCCATTCACCGTATAGCCGGATAGATTACCCCAATGCCGGGTTTCCTAGATTGTCGCCTTGTGGAACGGCGTATACTGCAGTCGTTCGGTACCTACTTTTTTGCCTGGGATAGTAGAGCAAGCAAGAAGCGAGATAGCAGAGGTCAGGGTAGCAATCGAGGCACTCGGGCTTCATGGGGATATCGGTTTGTGTTTACTGTATCGTAAATCCGGTCTATGGAATAAGTAAGTTGTTTAGTCGACCTATAAACAGCCACAACAGGCAAGAACACTGCTGTACAGCACTGTCATGCAAGTGATGGACATGAAAGGTAGCGATTGTCTCTCCAGGCAGACTTGATGTTTGTAGAAGATTATTATTATTATTTATTTATTATTAGACGTCTTTATTACTCAAAGAGGATGAAGAACCCGAATATTACAACTGACAAAGTCGCTGCAGTGGTGGCACTGTTGGGAAGCCTAACCACGTTAGATGTGACAGGATTTGGAACAGTTTGAATACTTTCCACTGCTTTTAATTTAATATACCAAATAGAGTAAAATTTGTTAGAGGTCGAACAAATTTGCTTCAATCAAAGTTCAATAAATTTGCCACGTCTTTCACACTTATGCCACACAGGAGAGATGTCGCAATACCTAACCTAAACACTTATGAGCAACAGTGTACCTACGCCTCAAGAAAGTACTATGATCCCCCAGTTTTATTCGATCACCGGTTCTCAGCGCCGTCCTCAGTAATCCACTTCTAATCCCCGTGCAACTGGTTGCTTCCTGCTGGAATCAGCATGCAAAGCGAACGCTCGCATCGATCAAGCCTAAGGCCCTAGCAGCAGTGCCCACGGGCTCGTTGGAGCAATCGAATCACCGCTGAACGCCATGAATTATAGTCGTTGCCGGAGCGCCGCGCCGCCAAGGATGATCTACGAAGATCGTAAAACGGAGCGTCGGCCAGAGGCGGTAAATCGTCGGCGGTGCATTTTAAAGCCGTCACGCAGCGACAGTAATGACCGATCCGAGCGGATCAGCCCCGAGCCTCGCGATTTCCATTCAGAATTCATCCCGGGTTGCGCGAAATCGGGCAAGTAGCTCCGATCGAACGGTGATCTCACCGATGAATCACACCCCCTCGCTACCATCCCGCTAACTGTGCCGTCGTCTGGCCAGCGTCTATGTCGAAATGTTATTGCTCGTAAAAGCCGGCCAGTCACGCGTCAATATTCCCCGCGTTTCGAATCGCGGCAACAGAATCCGAGGAATTCCTCCAGAGCGAAAGTGGGAAAAATGAATCACGAGCCGGGGTGCAAGAGGACGAGCCAGGCTCTCGTGTCGGGCGGCACGTATGCGTGAATGGACGCGTAGGTTTCGCAGCAACGACAGCCAGTTGAGGGACCGAGGCAACGAGCGATTGCGCAAGCTGCCAGGCTTTACGAGCATCCGCTCCGGGAGAGACGGGTCGCAGACGGGAACGTTGACGAGCATTGTGCCTCGGTAGGCCAACGAGATGACCTCGATGACGAAACGACGCGGATTATGATAAAAGTTCATCGCTTCCACTGGCTCGGTCTGTCGTTTCAACAGAGACCTGGCTCTGACAGATAAGTATAGGGTAAACCCGGGAGACGCAGTCGGGCTGGAGAGTTGGTCGACACAGTTGACTTCTAGAGAATTAATTGTTCTGAACCTTACCACAGATGTAGAGTCTGAATATAGCAACTCGACCAACTCTCCAGCCCGACTGAGTCTCCCGGAATTACCCTAGAGGAGACCTGTACCAAACTCTGTACCGTACTTATTCCTAAAAATAAATGAAAGAAACCCCAAGCGCGTTCAGCAATTGTTAAATATGCCTGCAACGGATGAAATGAAAGAAAGATGAGCGACGGAGGAAGGAACGCGCGTAAAACGATGATGTTAGCATCAAAGCTTGCTATCTCTGAAAGCAACTACAGAGTTACACTTACGTTCGTACAATGTTTGGGGTTCAGACTTAAAACTGTCGCCAGAGCAGTTGCTACGGCAGCGTTGCAAACCCCTCGATTAGAGCTGTCCAAACACCTGTCAGGGAGCAGCCACAGAGTACCAAGAATATTACTATACTTAGCCGCGGGGAACGTCCTTGGCGGAAGATCAGAGAGATCCCGATCTCACCCGAAAGGGACGAACGTGTCTATTTATTCTCTTATTCGCGGAGCGGACGTGCTATGATAAAAATAACCGAAGCTTCGGGAACCTTGGACGCAAATTCGGCCGCTGATAAAACAAATGAAACTGTACGGGAGCTTGCAGACCGGTTGGAGAACGTATCTGATTAAATCGGAAGGCTGGGCCAGGCGTGCTCGATCGAAATGGAGTTTTGCAGGGAGTTGGCGAAGGACAGAGGGAAGGAACGCCGCTAGACCGCCGAGCGTAATGTAGCATTGCGCGTAAAAGGGTTTCCTTCAGGGCCGGCTGGCCACCAGCCAGGCAGTCGTTCCGAAAATGAAATGAACTACGGAGGGTCGAAGGTCCCCCGTCGCTTCCAGGAACACCGAGCATGCACTCCGCTCTTTCCCCAGCGATTCTTAAATATTTCCGTTCCACGGAGCGCATCGAACAATATCCAAAAGTTCACTCCATCTTCCACGGGTCGACGTACCGGAGTTTCATCCTGATGGAACGTCGCTACGATATAGGCGAAGGGACTCGCATCGAATTCCATTACGCTGTAAATTTGCTGGTGCCTTCGATCGGGGAAGCTCGTCGGGGGCAAGAAGATTCCGCGGGGCGAGCTGTTTACTTCGTCGCGTGAACTTGCGATTTCGACAATTTTGTTGGGAAATTTATGAACAGTCGTGACACCGATTACTTGATTTCCGCGCGAGATCAAAGGGGTGTTTTATGAACGCGGAATCCACGACGCTGAGAGGTATTTCGGATCCCCGTCGGGTTGATCGACCTCGTAGTGCGAGTAGAAGATGACAAGCGATTGCTGGTAAATATTCAAAGTTGTATGAGAGGATTAAAATTTCTGGCTCTAAGAAGAGCTGAGAAGGTTGCTTTTATATACACGCGGACGGTTACTTATATTTTCGCGGGTATAAGTAATGACATCGTGGCCAATTCAATCTGTCAGCAAGTATTTCCATTCCTCCGACGTTAGAGTAGAAGCTTCTTCACTCGGGAAGTGTGAAATGCCTTATTCGGGCTGGTGATCGGTTTTATAAGACAGGGTGATTGTACCATCAACAAGCATTTCTTTCAATTTGTCGCGGTAGGAAAAGAACCTAATCGAGGAGAGATTTTTTGAAAAAGCATATTTCCAGTTTTGTACTCGAAGCTAATTTTGATGGCATTATTTTAATAATTTTAAATTACTTCTCACAGAGGCACAAAACACTGCAAAATAGGTTAAATTCGGTTTTGAAAAAATGAAACGAGAATACATGTTTCATACAAAAGGTCTGATAACATCTTAGTGAAATCATTTTTTAGTCTGAAAGAAAACGGACATATTTCCTGTGCTAATCTATGATATTGTTATGAATTCGAAACAAAAGGAACTTAATTCCTAATCTTTCTATTCACTCCACTTATCACGGGTTTAAAACCATTCAACTTTACTTATTTCCAAATGTATTTATAACAAAAGAGCTTATTTCCAAATGGTTTCATACGAAAGGGCTTATTTTTCATAGTTTATTTCCGAACGTTTTTTTTTTTAAAAATATGTATTAAAACAATATCGCAAAATATAAAACGTTACCTACCGCTATCAGGTAGTAGAATAAAATGTATGCTAAAAAAAGGTTTTAAAATTTCCTCCACAGTGTCATAATTATTACAACTGTTTATTTAGTTTGAGCCTATTTTCCTTATTTTAAAACTACTTCGCCAATTAATCTCTGTATCCAAATCATCCCGGTCTCCCCTACCACAGTTTTCATGGATACTTATTAAAAAAAATTTCTATGCGGAAATGTGATCTTTTGAAAAATCACTCCTCAATCAATACCAGAGATGGTAAAAAAATTATTAGAAATAAAAATTTCGTACCCAAATTTTTATTTCAAATACTTTTTTGCCCATCTCTGATCGATATTCCAAAGGTAGCTACTTGTTCCTCGCGTAAAGCGTTCCTTTCTCACTCGCATTGGATTTTTCACATCGACCTGCGTAATCCACGCGGACGACGCGACTCTCGCGGCGTCGAGTACCCACGCGGAGATACGGCGATACGTCGTTAAATTTACGGACCCTGTCGAAAGACGCGAAGCACCGACGCAACCTCGCCGAAGGGAACGAGGAGGGGAACGAGGACGAGAACCGGCGAAAAGATTCTCGTGGAAGCGCCTACGTAATTGCGTTGCGTACGGTTCATTAGTCCGCTCCGCGGAGACAGAGAGGAGCGGAGAAAGGGTAACCGAGGCGAAAATACTCCAGCGCGAGAAAGAAAGGGTGAAAGCAGAGGGGGTGGGAGCAGCAGAGGGTGGGGAGAGACGAGCGTTTATTCGCAGAACCGGTACGCTCGTTATACGTTCGGTGCCTGGTAATATTTCGTGATTCCCCAACCCCACGCCTCGCCCTTCCCGCTCCCTCCGCCTCGAGCACCCTTAATTAGAAACTTTACTTTGCCCGTTTAAATGCATTACTCGCCGTAATATTGCACAATTTATGCCCCCGCGAGCTGTAACCGTGTGCAACCATCCCCTGCAAAAGAGACGCCGCGCGGGCTTCGCGCCGCACAGCAGTCCGCTCGGGTCTCGTATTAATTGGACGTTAATCGCGTGTCCGCTCGACTTCGGGTCTGCCGCGTGTCTCTCCGATGCGGCGATCTTCGCTTCCCTCGTCGCAAAAAAAAAAAAAAAAAAGTCAACGCGCAGGAAGAGGGGGATGATAGCAACTATGACGAACTGCGGTCGGAGCAGTTTGCGCGGCGCAACGATTAAGTGTGCCCGTTCATAATTTATCTCCGCGAGATTACGAAATCCCGCAAAGTGGACGGACTTTTCCCAGCCTGCCGAATGGAGAGCGCAGTTTAATGGCTTCACGCTCCGTTAAATCGCGATCTCGTGTGCTCCGAGCACTCTGCGCGGGGAAATCACGGCTCCCCGATTGCGCATCGATGATCGCGTGAAATTAATAGCCGGGAGCCAATAAATAATTACTGTACAGGACATTAGTGACAAGCTTATGCCACCGAGTACAAGGCATATTTCATTAAGCCGTCCATTACGCGCGATACTATCGTTTTCTTTTCCTAATCGGCCCATGTGGAAGTGCACTCGCTTCGTCCCTTCGCAGCCAGATATATTGGCCGGTGAGTTTCGTGAGGAGTATTCTTCTATTCTCAACGTTTTCTGAATCGCTCTCGCCTTGCCAGAAAAAGAGTGCGCCAGAAGTGGTGGGGATAGCGCCGAGCTCTTAACGTGTAAGCCAAACCGAGCTCTTAGCGTAGAGATACATACCTACATCATTCTTCTATTTTCAACGTTTTCTGACTCGCTCTGGCCTTGCCAGAAAAAGAGTGCGCCAGAAGTGGTGGGGATAGCGCCAAGCTCTTGACGTGTAGGCCAAACCGAGCTCTTAGCGTAGAGATACATACCTACATCATTCTTCTATTTTCAACGTTTTCTGACTCGCTCTGGCCTTGCCAGAAAAGGAGTGAACCAGAAGTGGTGGGGATAGCGCCAAGCTCTTGACGTGTAGGTCAAAGCGAGCTCTTAGCGTAGAGATACATACATCAGAATAGGTGTGCGTTAGCTGCGAAAACGAATTCACCGGCCAATATATCTGGCCCCGACCTTAGATCCCTTTCGACACGTCCAGCGGTGAATAAGAATTTTACGCGAAGATTTTCCCGAGGTGACGGTCGGATGCGCGCCACGTTCCGGCGTTCCCTTTGCCGTTGAAGTTAAAAGCGTCCACGCGACTGGCCTTCGAGTCTGCCGATTTAGCACGCTTTAGGAAAACCGAGGGGGTAAAACAAGCGCAGGCCGTTTCGGTTTGAGAATCTCTGGATTCTGACCATTGGCGTTTCGTATGCTAAAACCATTCCGCTTGGTGTCGAGGAATTCTACGTCCTCCTCGAGGATCGACGTTTCTACCGGCTACCACGTATCCCGGGTGATGTAACGTGACTCCGTCGCGGCGTGGAGGAGTCGATTTAGCTCGACGGGCATGGTGGACTTCCACTTTCGTCGTTGAAATCGACAGGGACGATGAATTGATAGTAGCGATCACGAGCGAAGTGTATAAATCGTCACGTAGAACTTCCTACGATTGCCTCGTTGAATTACTCGCCTCGTACGTGGTAAGTGCTCGCGGCGAGCGCGGCCATTTCAAATCGCACGCACGTGCGATTTTTAAGGCACTCCGGGGACGTTAATTTGCGATTCTAACGATTCTGGAACTGCGTGGCATGAAGTGACTGGAATAATACCGCGCCTTGTCTGATAAGGGAAGATTCCCAACCCGGAAATTTAAAAATTATCAAACTTTCGGATATGTAGAGGATATATATACTCGATTGACAGACAAGTACAGACCTAATAAATTATTTATTATATAAATTAATCTTAATAGACATAAATATTAATTATTAATACTTTAAAAAAAACTCCCTTGTATTTTTAGATATGCAATTTTTTTGCTTCCCAAATTCATTCAAAAGGGGTGAAAATTGATCCCTGAAAATTCGGTTATTTTCCGATTTTGTGTTATAAGTCGTGAATTATAAGAACTATAAGTTACCAAATAGTGGTTTTAATTAAAAGGAGTAACTTTTGTCAGAAAACTTTTTCTCTATCTTTTACAGTTCGTGATTTAAAACACAAAATCGGAAAACAATTGGATTTTCACGGGTGAATTTCAGTGGCGAATACAGATGGGGGATCAAGGGGCTCTGGCACCCTCCAAATAAGGGGTTTGAAAAAGAAAAGAAAACTGAAATTTATTCTTTAGATAATTTTTGAATTTTCAATTTGGGTTACCTAAATGAAATTGCATTAAATAAACTTTTCTCAAAAATATTTTTATCCAGTCAACTCAGCTACGCCGAAGATTAAATCCTCAATGCGCCAATAATCAATTTCACTCCCATCGAGTGAATTTCGTCAGAAAGAAAATTGCACAATACACACATAGGTAACTCCAAAGTCTCATAATTTTTTGAATTTCCAACTTGGCGATCTTCCCTTTTAACTTGAGCAAGAAGTTCCCGCACATCCTTCGTAACACTCCTCCCACATACTCACAAACACAAACGTCACACATCGCACTCGCGGTTTCCCTTTCGCTCCAAAATTTCCTCCAATCATCATCACCAGCAAGTAATTCCCGTCATAAGCGTCCCTTGATTGCCATGTACCACATTTGCTCCGCATTCAAAGGGTCAGCCCGCAAAGAAACGAGCGATTCATTACGCCACGACCACGCGAGGGATAACGCGACCCTCCGCCTACAAAGTGCCTTTACGACACTCTTTTCCCCAACGAAAACGTTTGTTTTTCGCGCGGTCTGCGTCTCGCGGCGTTAAATCGCGTACTCCAGGGCGCCGCCAGCCTTCATTCCAGTACAACACACCGTATCGTAATACCCGGCGCTGAATGCGCGGCCCGTAAATCCAGCTGGCCTTATCAGTGCCGTGAAATGGAAGCCATCGAAGGGACACCGGTACACACGTACAGCTCGCGCCGGTATCTATGCCGCGGTTCGAGTTTAAATGGACCAAACTCGTCCCTAGACCGATAACGCTCACAATCTTTCGCACAAATATCCCCGTTTTACTGCGGCCATGAATTATATACTCCTCCAAGTGCTTCCCACCAACTATTCGCGTGCCACGACTGTCTCTCTACCCTCCGGCGTAATTACAGGAATTTTTCCCAGATTCCAAAGCCAACGAAAATATATAAACATTCTCGAAGCAGGTAAAACTCGTGTCGCGTTGATTTTGTTGCAAACGACGCATTGGGACGCGCTGAACGCGTCCTCAGCTTCGGTTAATTAACGGGACGCTGTTGGAGGCGGTCGATGTGAGCGGATGGCTGTCGAGTGATTCCTCGAGGCCCTTAAGAACATTGCAGCAACTCCGTTGCAACTGTAATAGGCTTCCCTCGAAATCCTGTATCATTCACTAAACGCGTTTAACAACATTATTCCTCGAAGCTGGCTGTAAGACTTCGTCGGAGGAGCCCTGGCCACGGAAAAGTTGACGTTTCCTCGCCGAGAGCCAGGCAAGGATGGGAGGATCAAGCGCTCATGCTTGAGGGCGCCGTAAGGAAAATGAAATCGCGTCCGTCCTCGGATTCCAGCGATACGTTCCCGGAGGAGACTCCGGAGAGGCGAGTGGCGCGAAATGTAGCATTGCATACTGGTCTGGTGTCTCGACCGAAGCAGATCCCACGGGGACTTTGGTGTGTCGGCGTGCACCAGCCCCGGCCGTTGGTCCGTGAACGCTCATAAATATTCCCGGGGAGTAAGACCCATAAAGAAACCGCTCGCGGCTCCAAAGGGTTGATTTTTTCTTTCGCTCGGAAGCGGATGGCGGCGGAACGGGGGGTGGGGGTGGCGAGGGAAAAAGGAGCAGAGGGAAGGAAGCGAGCTCGCCGGGCGAAGGAGGTAACCGTTCTCTGAGGTAATAACCGAGGAAGGACAAAAGGCCTCGCCTCTGTTCGTTTGCACGACTGGTCACGGGTCGGGATTAAAAGGGTTGCGCTCGCACGAAACCTCGCTGTTGGCTCGTCTTCGGGAACACCCGGGGAACCGAGGTAGTTAGAGAAGTCTTTTAGCGGAATTGGAGCACGTCGATCGGGAGGAATCGTCCACGGAGCGGAGGCTAGGGGCTAGCTGGAGAGCACGCGGGGTGAAAATAATTCCCAGAGGGGAAGGAGCGATGTGGCGATCGATATTGGAACAGTGGACCAGCTCTCGATCTTGTCTTGAGCCGGGAGGGGAAGGAAGGAACTCGCTGGTTTCGCTCGGAGGATTCCAAGGGTCCGCTTCTGTCTACCAATTAGCCAACGTCCTCGGGGCTCGGCCTGGCGCGGGGTATTCTCGTTACGACCGGCTCGAGAATATCGCATAGATATCCCATTTTGAAAGTACGAGGAATGGAAAGACCTAATTAAGCCGATCGGCCGCGGTGGCTGTAATTAAACCGTACGATATCCCGTGACGCGACCTCGTTCCCCCGATCAGCTTATCGAACTCTGCCATCCGCCATTGCTGCCTCCGTGCTGCCAGGTTCTCAGATGCCTGATAAGCCCTCCACCGGATTATAATTAGGAGATGCGCGTCCGTTGTTTCGGCCTAAGTGCAACCAATAGTAGCTACCATCACTTGGTCAGTTTATGTGGATGACTGGGATCAGTGGGGCAGAATATGCCTGATACTTTGCTTCAGTTAGAGTGGAAAAGAAACTATCGCACCTTCTTCGACTGATACTATTAAGAGACGAAAAGAGGAGCTCGAATTATGAAATGTTTAAGACTCTTACTGCTTTCCTACAACCGAACATCCCAAATTAATATTTCTATCGCTTTGGAGATTCTAGATACCTATAACCATCACATCCCATATTTCTATTAACAGCTAAGAGTGTTAATTAAGGGGAACATTTTTCCTTCAGAAGATTCAAGCGTTTCAAAGGCAGTTGAGGAACTCAGAAGCTTGAGTATTGAAGAATAGAGAGATGTGACAGCAAGATGCGTCGAGCGGAGTACGTTTGCGCCCACATGAACGAGATCAGTGGCATGCGACGGTCGGAAACAGACGACACGGGGACGTGAACGTTCGACGCGTAAATATTCATGAAGCTTTGGAGGCATAATTCCATAGGCTACCAGCTATTTAGGTTCCGTGGACGGACGCCTAGACGTTCTGGAAGACCCTCGACAGGGCAAACGTGACCAGCTTCATTGACTTTACGAGCAGTAAAACGTGGCTTTATAGTTCGCGCTCCAAGTGGCCCGCAAAACCTGCGCACGCTTGCGCCACACATTGTTTCCCCGTGCCGCGGGACACGTTGTTAAATAAATATCTGAGACACTGCTACTGTGCGTGTCGAGCTCGTCCAGTTGATACGCCATTTGCCTTGGAAGAAGTTGAAGCTATTCACGAAGCTTCTGTTTGTCGTTGGAATTGGATTTTCTTCTTAGCCTACGAGGGTGATTTGAAAACTTTGGAGCCTGACAGGGAAGGAGTGTGTTAAGAATTTTTTGTTTATTCTTATGCAAAATTAAATAGCTCCGTTTCGAGTTTCTACACTTTTATTATTTATTTATTTTGTGACAGCGAGAAGTGAAAAGGACATAGAGTAGAGAAACAAACATTACCACTGAAAGAAAAACAAAAGAAATATAAAAGAAAACTTGCTCCACTGCTGTTGCAATTTTATGACTGTAATATGTGGAAAAAGTTCTCCTTCTGGTTCGCAAAATTATTATTATTGTCAACGGGGAAAATTCTTTAGTATACACACAGTGTGGAAGATAACATCAGCAAAAATGTACAGTATGAGGAACCCAACCAATATGCTTTAAGACCTAAATCCTCAGATTCAGCCTTAACTGCCCCGAAATTTGCAAATCACCTTTGCACCTTTAAGTACCTATTTATATTTGCTGAGAAAATAATAGCTAAATACTCTAATTTACCCCCAAATTAATCTAAACTATGTCATATAGTATCAACTGTTTGATGATCAATCCCAGAAATTGTTTAAATGACGTTAATTCTGTCTATTTCCAAACGACTATTGACAAAGTTGATTAAACCTCCATAAGCCAGAAAACGTTCAAAGTGGAAGGCCTGGAGCGTGTAGAATATTGAGCAGGCGCTGGAAACTTTTTGCGGCGAGGATATCGTGCCGCAATACTTGGTCCCTCTTCAACAAACTCCGAGCGACGGATCGCCTAAACAGCCAACTACCGGCTAAGCTCCGCCCGTTCATCAAACTTTGAAACTTGGATGGACTTATGTTAAACCGTCCCCATCATAGCCAGGAATCTAGCCAAGTTGTTATCTGCGACATGTACAGCTCGCTTGGGATTCTGAATGGCAATGAGGGATGGAACCTGGAATCTTCCTCGATTAAGAGAGGGTTGCAGAGGTGGCTTTGCTTCGCTGCAACTATGCTACCTATCATTTGAGTATTTAATTCTTGTACCTCCAAGTATCCAACGTAAATCTTTCCTCGAACTTAAAAATTCTTAATGAAGACATTCCTGCCATCTTTATGACCCTTTTACCACATTCTAAGATTTATAGTAGCTGATGCTTCGTCTCCACAGCCTCGCTGTAAATCATCCACCCTTCGCTTTGATACTATCATTCTGTAGGAAAAGCTACATAAATATGTGTGTCCTATTAAATGGTTATTAACGAAGAAGTTTGGGTTACCAGAAATACGGAAATGCTCGGTTAACAAAACTTCCTTCGAATAATGAAAACCATGTGCTAAGCAAAAGTTTGCTGTAACCGCCGCAAGCAGCAACGCGTTAATCGTTGAAAGGTGGTCGAGGAGCTGAGAGTTCCATGTGAATGCAAGGCGAGGACTACCGAAACCACTTGGCCGTACGAATTCCAGCTCGCCGGTGCCCATCCAATAAGGCAGAAAGGGTTCGTGGCGAAGGATACAGATCTGCGTCCTTCGGTTAGTGGCCAAAGAGTTAAAATAGGGCCCCCAACGGAGGGTACCTTACGCAGAGTCGTTGGAGAAGACTATAAAGCTATAAAAGTGGCCAAGCAGCGGAAGGGTTGAGAATGGACGAGGTCGCGCACCTAGCAGTGACCTCGACTAATTCGCCTCCATCGTCGAACTGCTTTTCAGCGGAACTTCCTCCAAGGATCCTCCGCGGGGATACGTTCGGCAACTCTGTCAGTTGTTAGGTAACTCGAAGGAGGAACGCACATCGCGGGGCTCCCTTGCCAAATTTCGCCGTTCCAGTTGGCCAGATTGTAAAAGGGAAGCGATCCGCGCCGGGGCCGTGGAAACTTGGACGTTTTTAAACGAATGTCCCAGCCGCGGGGAAGTTTAGCTCGGCGACGGAGTGAACGCGAGTTTCAAAGTGGACCGTGGTATTTCTCTGTTCTTTGTTTTTTAAGTGAGAAGTTTTCCCCGCGTGGAGTGATAACTTCCATGATGTTTATTCGTGGCGTCGGGGAACCGAGGCCCCTCGGGCCGTCTGTCGTCGATGCCTCGTCCTCGATCCACTCGACGGCATAGGAATCTTTGGATTGGATCAGTGACACCCAGCCTTGCCTTGGAAATAGGATCGAATCATGGCGTCACGGCCTCGTTCACTCAAGATGGCGAAGTGGCTGGTTTAGGTTTCCTCTATAATTATAGACAACCTTCGAGGGATGGCGTTTTCTGGGTGGCCAGGTTGGAAGGGGAGTATTTCTTTGTTACGTAATCCCTTCTTTGAAAGATGCTACGAAAGATGGACCAAATATATCAGTAGCGGGCAAAAATGTTAATATTTTTTTACCCACTCTGTTATATTTTAATATCAACTCAAAACTGCAGCATGTACCCAATATACATACATAGGGTAAAGGACCCAATTAATTACTGACACCTAACTAATTACGGTCACCTTAAGTTATTTTACTTAAAATGACGAATAAATAAACTATAGTATATTTATTTATAGCATAGATTATAGGTTGAATTACATAATTCTTTTTGTGTATGACTTTACAACGTTTATTTATTTGGTATTTTAAGTAAAATAGCTTAAGGTGACAGTAATTGGTCAGGTGTCAGTAATTGGGTCCTTTACCCTATTCTCAGAGAGAATTAAAAGCTGTAGAAAACAGAGCTAAAGTTGAATTTATTTCACCAACAAACAAAAACACCCACATAACTTTAAACAAGACAACAGACTTTTAAAAACAACAAAAAATTTACGAAAAATGTAATATTCTGTGGGGGCACCTTTTTTTCTTTCAGGACGGCTTAAAAGGTTACCAGAAGTGGTAAATCCTATGTCGACTCCAAAAATGTTTTGTCTCGTTGAATGCCATAGAAAACTTTTGTTTGTTAGTTAAATAAATTCAACTTTAACTGGGTTTTATACACACCTCACTTCTCCATCAGAATATGTATAATTGTATATTATACACACTTCCAAGTTGATGTTAAAAAATAACAAAAATTAAACCAATTAAAAATGGTATTTTTTTGCCTGCTACTGTAAGTCTAAGTTACTAAATCTAAGGTTACAAGATTGATTCTTGGTACCATAAAATTTCCCTTGCAAAAATCGCGAGTACTCTTGATGAAGGAGCTCATTTGGTGAAACGAAAGGCTAAAGTAATTGAAATCCGCCTTCATCCGGAAGAGAAATTTCCTGCCAGCGTTCTTCTTAACACGGGATTTTCGATTACACAGAACGGTCATGTTAACGAGACTTTCCACTTAGCGAATGCAAGCTCACACGCGATCTTCCACCCCCCGCGCCTCAAAAACCTTGGTCCAAGCTAAATAATGGTAAACTCTTCGCCAAAAATACGCGGCCCAGAAGTAACTCCAGCAATAAATTTCACTCCTGCTCTCCGACGAATAAATGGCGCAATTCTTTCGCGGTAAATCTCAATTTATCTGTCATAACAATAAAAAAAAAAATATTCCGCAATCTGTCGCGTTACAGAAATCCGAAAAGTGGAACGTTCAAAGTGCATTAAACTTTCTCACACGTTAATTCGCGATAAGGTGACTGTAATATGCGAACGATTTCGCAAAGGTTCGCTGCAATTTATGGAAAAGCACTACTCGTTAAGATGTCCAGAAATTATTATTCTGAAAATCGTGTAAAGACTACAGTAATTCGTCGTTAGTGTCACGTTTTTACCATGCATTATAATCACGCTCACCATCCCCACCATTTCATGGCATCCTTCAGTCGAGAGTGAGAGAATCCGATATTTGCGAGAGAGAACAAAAGAGTCGACGCGAAGTTGTCGTCGGCACGAAATAGTATCCGCATCGCGTTAGTATCACGCTGCCAGCCCCGATCGTCGTGATTCTAACGAGGCATTACTGTACTTAAAGAGACTGCGGCGGAGATCTGAACTTAAATCTCAGTAGGTACTTTTGGGCAAACAGCCGAGCAAGTCGGCCCGAAGTTTTCTCCGCCTAATAATTCGCTCGCCCATATAATACAAGGTATTCTACTCGATTTTTAAGTTAAGCCGTCACGTATCTTGCTCGACGTTCCCGGGAGAACGAAACTCTTTCGTGAATACCAAAGTTCCCCCGTCGTTTGTACGCAAAGCGTTGCAATAACGCAGGACTTAGCCGCGGGACGTTGCAAATTATCGGAGGACGAAACTGCGGGGGTAGCGAACCCCGAGGTAAAATATTTTTAAACGTTGCTCTTTATTTTTCGAACTGAGCAAATTGGAGCCAACAATGTTCGGTGTGTTTTTAAAAATCTTTCTAATATTCTATCAGCTTCTTCAACGCCACTCTTTGCGTTTGCAATCACAATTAATTGAGCGTCACAATTAATTAATCCTCTGCTAAATAGGCCATTCGCAAGTCTTCATTTCATTCACATATTGGCGAATCGATTTCGGGGAAGATTCTCTATAATCCTCCGTCGAGTTCTCCCGCGGTTTTGCTATCACAACCCGTGCAAGTATCTACATATACGCAACGCGGTTACTTGAGTTACGTCGATCTTCGAGAGCCCCGAGGACTGAAAAATTGATAAACATTCGCCGTGGTCGCGTCTCGTCTCGAGCTGGATATTTCTTTCTCCTCGCGACGGCCACGAAGAAGCAATGGCTCCGTCGGACCCTCGTGGAAAGCACGACCCATGACGTAATCCCATGGGAGTTATGGGAAATGAATTATACACGCGGAGTCAGACACGAGAGGGGAACGAAAGCAGACAAAATGGTGTCCCGAAAGGAATGTCAACTCCATGTCTGCCTTCTGCCCTGTTCGCTCTTTTTTCCCCATCGCCGGGAACATTTACATTGGCCGTGTCGCCTCACCCTTCGAGTGGGGCCGTGTTTTCCTTCGCCCACGCATACGTTGATCGAATGCGGACTGTGTGACATGGCAAGTTGAAAGGAAAGTGGAGAAATTTGAACTTTCAGTGAAACATCTCCTCTTCGGGTCCATGCGGTTGCTTAAGTGGCAGGGCTGGACTTTATTTTTCAACAACTCTGGGTGTTCATCGAAATTTTATCTCGTGGAATAATGGTTCTTTTTCACGTGGAGATCGAGTTGAAAAGAAATATTAACCCTTAACCGGTGACGTGGAGTCTGGAAGAGTCCTGGAGAATTATTTTTCCTATATTTTCCTTCTTTTCATTCGACCTTGATTTACAACAGTCATAAAGATAAATTTCCGTGGCTTTGAATAAAACATGCAAAAGTATCTTCTCAAATACGTAATAAACTCTAGTAGGTATGCCTATGTTAAAAATAAAATTAGGCTTGACAATGTGACATTATTAAATAGGAGTCTGTGAGAATCCACGTCACCGTTTATGTCACAAAGTGGGACGTCACCGTTTATGTCACAAAGTGGGACATCACCGTTTATGTCACAAACTGGGACGTCACCGATTATGTCACAAAGTGGGACGTCACCGTTTATGTCAGAAACTGGGACGTCACCGTTTATGTGACAAACTGGGACGTCACCGTTTATGTGACAAACTGGGACGTCACCGTTTATGTCGCAAACTGGGACGTCACCGTTTATGTCACAAACTGGGACGTCACCGTTTATGTCACAAACTGGGACGTCACCAGTTCAGGGTTAAGGCTATCGTTTGAAGACAGACATCTTCATGCTAGGTAGGTACTTTGAATAGAAATAGTCGTCAGTAGGTACGTCCTAAAGCGATCAATAAGCTGACCGGAGTAGTGAGCTACGGCATGAAAGTGGATGAAGAAATGGGGAAGGGAGAGGAGCTGATCAATATGACCGATCACGAGCATACATTCCCGTATCGATTCCTAAATACAAACGTGACCAGAATTCATAAGAGTCAACCCAAAAAAAACGCCTTCCCTTTCCAAACCTGTCTCCAATCTCATTAAAATATAAATCCATAGAAACAAACTGTGACTGTTCCAGCCACCCTCAGCCAAACCGTGCCACAGGTCGCAGCGTCCAGCAAGCAGATCAATGCGCCATCCACCCCCAGCCACGAAGGACCATTCATCGCCGGGAACGCGAGTGAAACTCCTCGTTCCCCAGCTCGTCACTTTCATCTGGCTCCCGAGAAGAGACCCCGGGACGCAGCTAACCTTACATACGATGGACTCGCGTACTCCACGGACAAGCCGTAGAGAGACCATAGACCAGTTACCGGCGGAACCGCCGCGCCGGCTAATTAGGGCTTGATTGCCACTCACCCCCACCCCCGGGCGAGCCTGACCGCCTCTTGGAACCCGCCACGGAACCTATTTTCCCCCGCAAACTTTACCTCGTCCTTTCGCCCTCCTCAGCTTCCATTCCCTCCGACGATGCAACTTCGCCCGACGCCGTCTCTTCCCAGCCCACCCCTGATCCTCCACCTGCCTCACCCCCTTCACCATCCATCACAAAGAGGCCCGCCGTCCGGGCCTCTGTATACCTCGCGTGTATATAATTGTATAATTTAGTCAGCAATTTAGCCCGCCGGTTAATTTGTATAATTTCGGCCCGCGGCGGTTGTACGTAAATTCGACGAGCCTCCCCCTCGGTACCTTCGCCGGCGGAATACCGAGCAGCCACGGGTAGCCTCCCCTTTTCCAGCGAGCCGCTCCCCGGGGATTATTTCCTGAGATATTTCATCGCTGACCGCGGGGCGTTTCTTTGCTCTCACGTTCGATCGTTTTATTGGCCGAGGCAAAGGCCCCGGTTAGCCTGCACGGTAATTTTATTCATAGGGGGTGGTGGGAGACGTTGGGAAAGCAGACCTGCGTTTCCTTCGCGACGTGTCGTTTAATTGGATACCTATTATTACTGATGGATACTATTTTTACCGATCGGTCACGCGAAAAGTTAAACGAAATTCATGTCCTTAACCCTTTGTTGACACTCTGGGTGTTAGTCATCCATAAACTGATTTTGACACTCTGTACCTTCCATATTGCAAAATAAGTACCACTTTCCAAAGCTCACCTACAAACTATTTTTTTCCTCAAAATATTATATCCGAACAACGACTCGGTAGATTTGTAATTTCTAATTTTGAAATTTGTAAAAGTTACAAGCTTTTGAACATTTTCTTCGTGTTTTCGGGACATATGGTAATCTAGATTTTTTTTTGCAAAAACAGTGATAAAAATTCAATCAAAAAACTATTGGAATATATTCTAGAGACCCTGAAATTGACCCATGATTTTTTTTCATAACAATTGGATTCTTTAGATGAGAGTGGCAGACGTTCAAAAATTGTTCCGGGTGCGTCGAACTTGATCGAAAAAGGAGGTGTGTCAACGAAGGGTTAAAGTAGGTAAATTGTGTAGGTATCTTCTGATACATAGATGACATTGTTTTAACACCTTGCCATACTTTGACGAGTCCCACTCGTGTTGAGAATTATGGACCAAGCATGATTATGACGAGTCTGACTCGTGGCATTAAATTCGGACCAAGTTTGAACGTTCTGTTCATGAACGTGAAAGATTCCTGTTTACAGAGTATTCGATTATGTCGTCTGAAACTAGTAGTTCGGCCGGGATTATCTCCTGCTAATTGGTACGGCAAGGGGTTAAACTAACAATTATTAGAAATAATTTATCATAAAAAATGCCCCGCAATAAATTAGCCCTCGGTATAAGTTTTCTAAAGTTGTATGTAAATATCGTGTAAATTTATCCAATTATTTTTGTATAAAAAGATTAAATAATTTGAATGAATGGATTTTTTTATAAAATTTTTGTATAAAAAGATTAAATAATTTGAATGAATAGATTTTTTTATATTATTTGATTTTTTCTGTATGTGATACCAACCTATCCAAATTCTTTTCAAATTTTCAAGACAATTTTATATGCTATTTCTTGGATATTTATGTTTCAATTAATCTATGTATAATCATATACTCGATAAGAAAGAGTGTCGAGTACTAATAGATATTGGATAAAAGTCATTTTGTAATGATTCGCTACGAGATTCGACTACAGAGGCTGTGTTCCGCGGACTGTGGTGCGAGGAGGTGCGTATAAGAAGGAGAACGCGTGACGTTAACTTTCAGATTTATGCTGTTTATAGCGTATTCCTTGTAATTTATGCCTCGTCCATTCAACACTGTCTGAGCGTCTAAGCCAGCACGTAATAAATTGGTATTATCATTATCCTATTTTGTTGCTGTGACAGTTACTCTCCTTCTATTGTCCTTCGTCAGAGAGATCAGTCGTTCGGCCCCCCTCTCGGTAAATTTAGAGACTGTGTGCCCGTGAATCTGACGAAATAAAATGAAACGGCGGGATGTGCAGATTCGCAGATGGGCAAATTCGCGAAAGTTGAGGCAGAGCTGGTTGCAGATGTAAGAAATTGCCGCGTAACGTTACGAAATTTTCTTCCTGACCCAGTGCCAAGGAATTTCGCCAATACTCCCCGTGTCGATATATATTTCCTCGACTCGAATTGCCTCGTATGGATATTCTGCAAAGTTGTCCGTTGTAAGACAAATGGAATTACGAGAACTTTGCGAAAGAAATGGATTGAAAAGACTCCCTCGAGACGACGCAGCGTCATCGATGGAAATAGTCCGACTGCGTTCGAACAGCATTAAATAAACGCTGTCTACTTAATGACTTTGCGAGTCAGGCTGCTTGAATTACAACGCGTGAGAGTCGTAATCCAACCTGTGACTTACAACGATCGCGTTGATCCTCACGAATTTGTAAGGATGAAGGCTGACGGAGGATCTAAAACAGTTGAGGCACTCCATCAAGGCTTCGATTATAATAGACTTTGCTATCCGATTCAGCCTGACTGCGTCGCCTAATCGATTTCCAGTAATAAAATCTGTGAACGATGGAATGGAACAGTGATACAACTCGAAATTTAGATATTTTGGAATAGGTAGGTAGGATTTATGATATGGAGGGTCGAGATTCGTAGTGGTGTAAGTTACTCGTAAAATAATTTTATGCATTTACAATCATAAAAAACTCTACATGGGTGTATAATGCAGTTGTGTGAATACGTCTTAAGGCTCAAAGTACTGCCATAATAAATATGTATATGTACACTTATAAAATTATAATAATTTAGTTTTAATTTTTTTTTTATTTCTCCACTTGTTAGCACAACGCATGGACAGCGTCCAATTAGCGTCAGCACATTCGTTATATTAATTTATACTATTCATGCGTTGGGCTGATAAGAACTACGACAATTACATTTATAGTCGGATTTATGTCAGTGTATTTTGAAACGCTCTGCTCTTGTTAGTTAAATGCTAAAAAGAAATGTTCTTATTTTTCAGTCAAGAGTGAAGTTATAACTATAATAATTCACTATGGCAGTAAACAGATGGAGACTTTAGGACTTACAAACTGTTATTAACTCACATTAGGGTAAATGTACCAGTTAATGGACATTTTTTATTAAAATGGGTAAAATCAGTTATTAAAATAAGCAACTAATTAATTAGAGGCTTCTTTTAATTGCTTGCTCCATATCCAAACATTTTTTGCGGCACGTGGAATCAATCGCGCTGCAAATATAATTTTCTAACAGTGTTCATTTATTGGCCTTAAGTGTTCCTTTATTGGTGCGTTTACCCTATAAAAATTTTGACTTACACCACTATGATTCTCAGCTCTCCACATGAGGCAGCGAGAGCGACAACGGACTAACCCACATAAAAAATTTTTTTTCCCTATTTTAAATGATTACTTAGTGGAGCCTATTGAAATACAATATTACTAATAATTCAATTTCGAAAAAAATTGGGGTTAGTCCGTTGTTGCTCTCACTGCCTCATATCTAAACGAATGAACCTACTTGAATTTCATGTTTCCCGATTTCTTCCCATCAGCAAGAGATCTGAATAATTGAATAAAAGACAAAATAAAGAACATCGATTACAATGCTAAAGTTCCAGCTGCAAATTTCTTTACTCCCGCCCAAGATCCCCGAACGCTCAGAAGTTCCCCGCGTCGTCTTCCACGAACCTCCCCGCGATCGATCTTTCCGTAACGCCAGGATCCTCGTATCGACCCGTGTCACGTCGTAGCCGAAGGTAAGAATAGCCAGCAAATACCATCGTTCTCCTCTTCGATCCCCCAGCTCCGGCATTCGTGGCGCGTCGCGGGAAAATATGGAACGTGACGGAAAGGGCGAGATTTACGATCGCGCGGGATCATAAAGGCCGCTTAATGTATTTCAGTGGTCGCGAGTGGCGGGGATTTCCCCATATCTGGTGTAATGAGACTGGCCAACTCTGTTCCCTGTGTACCAACGACCAGCTTACGTTGCAAGTCCCTCAAAAAGTTAGAAACTTTATTCGTCACGTGTCGAATAACGTTGATGTTTTATTTGATGAATAAAGAAAATTTTTTAACTTTTATCCGCTACTCGAAATTTTATTGAAATAACAATTTTTCCCATCTCTGCCAGTGGCGGATCCAGGAGTCTTTTTTTTGGGGGGGGGGGCGAAACGTGTAAAGGTACATACCTACATTTTTTAATTTTCTTTTCCGGGATTTAAAATTTTCTTGTAATTTATATTTTAATATATCTATCTGATACTATAGCCTGAATAATTAAATTTTCATTAATTATTTATACAGAATAATACACAACGTCATAATATTTTTATATTTTATTATTCTTAGGGGGGCGATCGCCCCCATCGCCCCCCCTCTGGATCCGCCACTGATCTCTGCTATCTACTTAGTTTCCACTGTGCCAAGTCCAATTCTCTCAACCAACGATCAGACACATTAATTCGATGTCTTCGTTCCAACCGTTCGATACTTAACGATCTTTAAATCGAAGCTACTGGAGGCTCTACAATTTTCTGGCAAATTATTCTTAATCGTCGATTACTGTCACAGACACCTCTGCTCGTATTTTATGCCACGTACTCCCCTTTTACGTTCCCCGAGCCTCTCTAATGTCTCTATCGTATATTCAAAAGCATGTATCAAGGAGAAGCTGTCTCTAGCAATGCTGATGACAATCACCAAGGCCTCGGATGGCCCGAGGATATCATTCTCCTCCCGATGTAAAACGCCCAAGTGGCCAGCACCCGTGTCTTTCAATTCGCGGGAGCGAGTCCCGATAAACATCGTGACGTTGCGATACGGAGTAAAATACCGCTACTTGTTTACGTGTCAACGGAAAGACACCGGGCCGTTTGAGAAATTCCCCTCTGTCGACACGTCCAATCGAAGTCGTTTCGTCACACCCTTCGGGGCTGTCGAAATAACTTTGGCCGGTTGATTTCCGATATTTAGAGATTTTATCGCCTCGATCTCGCGGACGTATTTTATTAGAGGGAATAAGAGAATAACACTCGGGGCAAGCTGGAGGCAGTTGAGGAACGAGGAGGTACAGGTGGGGCATCGCCAGAAATCCAACAGAACCTTTCGGTAGGTACGTGAGGCGACGGTAACGACCTACCTGTCCCCGAACGATCCTAGAACCGACACCCTTATCGTTCGTTCACCCGTTCCAAGCGGATCATTGTGATCGAGCGGGGGAAGCGTGTTGGCCGCGGTGTTAGTCAAACGCTAATACCAGTTCTCCCGCATTAAGGTCTCCCGCGGCGGGAAGCATTCCGCCTTAATGCAACTCGCGTGTAGATGCCCGTAGTCGTGGAGAAAACGGGTCTCCCAAACCCTCCCCCGTGTGTCTCTATCACGAGGGCATTAAAACTTTTCTCATCTTTCCTTAATCTTGAAAAATGGTCCTTTTCGGCGACGGGTCGAAAAGAAGGAAAGTAATCCGTGTGTATACCTGTATCCGGGCTGGCGCCCCGTGCAACGTAATTACCCGCTCGGGGAGTTCACCCCGTTTCGCGATTTTCCCTCAGCCACCCGCCTGACGCGGTTCCATTTGGAGCGCTCGACAGCTCGGGTTTCTTTCCCAGCCGCGTCAAATATTTATCCTCTAATCTAAATTCAGATTTGATGCAAAAAGCGGCGGTTCGAACGCGCGGCCTGGAAAAATACAGGGGCGGGCAGAGGTCGAGAGAGCGAGAGCGGTTAAACGCGCGCGATCTCGTTGCGCGCGGGTAAACGTGGCTCGTTTCGCGGAACGAAGGGAAAAAAGTATCGAACAATGGTGGGGTGGGGTGGGCCCGCGGTTGAATTTCTTCTCGATGAAATTCGAGGCAGCCTGAAGTGCCCGCCGGAGAAACGCGAAAGAACGAGGGTGGAAAGGGTGGTGAGGGGGTGGGGGTGGTGGAGGGTGAGGGACTACGAGCCGCGTATTATTCGAGAGGCGAGGGGAGGCCATCGAGAACGGAGAGGAACGCGAGAGAACGCGAGAGTCCTGTTGCCGGAGCTGAACGTGAGGAAACTTTGTAGGGCGGAGGACGGCTGATGGAAGGTCAGAAGGGGGCGGCGGAGCAGCCGGGGCGGAAGAGCCGCTTCGGTGAAAAGAATAGACGAGATGCATTTTCGTGGGTAGGCGAGGGGGAGGGAGAGAGCGGGGTGAGGCTGTGTGGTATGGCGTGCCCACACGTGGTCGTGGAGCAGAAGAGGAAGCAGAAGAGGCTGGGTCGGCTGGTATTGAGCCGGTGCGCGCGCAACCATCCCCCTTTTCAACCCCCCGAAAGATGAAGGGGGTCGCCCATTGCCACCCATTGCCTTCCATCTCGCGCGCGTTCGTTCCTTCCTGCCCGCGTACACGTAGTTTACGCGTTTCGTTTATTCCGTCCCCCCGCCAAGGTCATTCCCCGTGCAGACTTCGGCACCCCGATGGGGGTGATTCGATAAATATGCGAGGAATTTTTTAGCGAACATCCTACACCCTTGGAAAATATTGAGTGCTACAAGGCCAATGTTTCTAGGACTTTACTTTCCTCGAACCTAAGTGCAACGGGGCACCATGTATACGGGGGATGGTAAATAAATTGGGGTGAAACGAGCTGGCATCTCACGGGTATTGTAAATCTTAAGAAAAGTATGTACTTTTGAAACAACCTTTATAAAAGAGGCGCACACGATTAGCCCCTTAAGCTGGGTTTACATTAGTCCAGTCCAGTGATCCAGTAGAGCACTGGATTAGAACTGGAATAATGTAAACAGTGTGTTGATTCCAGTACAGTGCTGTCATTCCAGCAGATTTCGACTGGATCGAAAGTCTACTTTTATGTTTTTTTATCCTTCTTTTGCGTGAATCCATTATTATTACACTCTACCACTTTCAACGGTTCAGAAACGACTGGAATAATCAAGACATCGCCTGATTTCCAGTCGAACCACTCGCTGGATCCAGCGACTGGAATAATGTAGACGTCGACGTGATTTCCAGTCGAACCACTCACTGGATCCAGCGACTGGACTAATGTAAACCCAGCTTTATTTCTAATATCACAGCGACTGTTTGGAAGCCCAGAAGCTCGCGTATCGATTGCCATTAAAAGGAGAGACACGTGTATGGATGTCCGTCAGGGGGTGGCTATCTCGCTCGATGGCTGACCCGAGTATTGGTATTCCACAGCACACATCCGCCCGCTCATCAAGACCCCCACTTTTATGCGCATCTTTCGTTTCATAAGCGAGCCATTTCGCTACTGAAACGGCTTCCCGGCGCAGGAAATATTAATATTATTGTACGAAGCCGGCCCCAGTCGCTCCAACGTTCCTCCTTCCTTCGCCGCCGCGCGAGAATTTCCCGAAAATATATTCCCTCCGTTTAGAACGCCGTCGACACGTGTCTCGAGTGCGAAGGGTTTAAAAAAGTGTATAAAAAACGAGCGACAGTAGGGAAACGCCGCGCCGTCGAGCAGACCGAGGGCAATTGAAGCGAGGAAGAGGAAGGGAGAAAAAAAAAGGGAAGGGACTCGGATGTCGAAGGTCTCCGGGAAAGGGGTAAAGGCATTCTTTTATAACCCTTTCGACGGCGGCCCGTTGGAAAAAGCAATGCAATGACGGCCATTTACCTGATGCTCACCTTGACAATAAAACGCTCGTCGGAGGGCTTCAGCCTGTGCACGCGAGGTGTAATAAACGGATTTAAGCCGGCCAAAACAGGGAAACCGGCCTCCCGGGAAGGACGTTTGCGCGGCGAAGGAAAGGAACCCTTTCCTTTCGACCGGCGACGGCCGAAAGGGGTACGCGATGACCATTTTTACTGTTATCTGCCTGACGAATCATGACGACCGGGCAAAACACGGCAGGTGAAGCCTCAGAGGCAGTCTTGGCTCAAGGTTTTCCGGCGCGACTACGCGAACGTTCGCTTCCGTGCTCGCTCAAGGTGAAATTATCGGCAAGCATCCAGTTTCTTCTTCGCTGTTCTCTCCCCGATTCCTGACAACTCAGGGTAAGTAAGTCTCTCTCGATTCAACCTTCATTCTTCACCTACGAGTCTTCTTCCCCAAGAAAGTCTCTTCATACGCAACGTTATCAAGCCGCTTCCTGTTCTCCGGAAAACAGAAAACCGTCCTGGCTTTCTACACCCCGGGGCCGTAAAATGGAGGCAGTGGTCGTCGGTTATCTAACCGCCATTAGTCTCCTCACGTTACACGGTCCGCGTCCGAGAGCGGGAACCGCGAAGGTGGTGGAATTACACGCGGCGGAGCTGTTTGCGCACGAGGCCACGGGGTGTAATGCTCGCGAATATAATGCAGAGTTTATTATAACGTCGGTGGAGCGACACCGACCGCGGCAGCCTATCTCGCGCGCAACAGGAATAGGGAAACTTGTTATCGCTGAGGATATTCCGAGTTGCACGTTGCCTGGCGCGCGGGGGATCCTCGTAAATCGCGATTCCAAGCGTGGGCGAGCACGGACCCGGTCCACGCCGACGTTTCCCGGGAAATTTGTAAATTTCGCTTGTTACGGCGCTCCCCGAGCGATAATTTCTGGGACCATCGACTCTTTACATTGTGTTCGCGGAGCTGCCGCTGTCGAGTTCGTCGGAGAGAGGAGAGATACGGACGCGGGACGCTCGAAATATGTAGCGGTCTTTGCCAGTAGGGGGTTGTTTCTCGATTCTTTCTATTCTAAACGCGTGACGATTATTTTCCGGAGTTTGAGGAAGCTTGAGGATCTTGAAGGAACAGAGTTGGTCGCAGACTTCTCCTTTTTAAATATTTATATCAATCTCGATCCGACCCGATCGACTTCCCATCTCCTTTTCTGCGGACTGACGGCGCTTTCCGGCGACAGGAGCGGATTACAAAGAGAGCGGCGGAGACAGAGACGGAGAACGCAATCACGGGAAAGATTTTCCTCCGCCCGTTCCTCGGAATTGAACTTTTGTTGTCTCACCCCATCGGGGACTCCGGTTCTCGCACTCGAAAGCAGCCCACCTTTAGTTTCTTTTTCCCTGCGACTCGAACACTCCTCGCCTTATATCAGCTCTCCTGTCTCATCTTCCGAATGCCCTCTAATGCTTTCGTTCCACCCTCGCCCCCGTGCATGTGCTAGCGCGCGCGAATCACTGCCTCTGCCTCTTCCCCCGGTCGCCACTCCGGATTCCGGGGAACTAACAGGGAACTTTGGAAATTTCCGCTATTTCCTCGCTACCAGACTTATGAAAACTTGGGGATTGAGCTATCCACCCCCGGGAATGCCACTTCCAAGTTTTTTTACGCGATATTTTTTCGCCTGGAAATCCTGCAGCTTGCCTAATAAATGGTTTCGATGTTTCTCTCGGAGAAAGGGGATGATTCGAAGTTCCCCGGCCGGGGAAGAAATATTCTTTCCACTTCGCGTAGAATTTTCTGCAGAAATCTACTCTTCGTGGCGCCGTGGTAGAATGACCGTCGCTGGGTCTTGCGTCAGAGGCTTTAATAGTCGCCGTGCAATGATAGCAACGAGGTAATTCTTGACAGTAAACTGCAGAGAAACGCCCGTCGGGACAAAGGGAATGAAGTCATCGGGATCGCGTTTAAATCCGGCGGGTGCCGCGTTATTTGCGTGCGCGCGGCTGCAACAATATTTCTCTAGTATCGGGCTATAAAGGGGCGCGTGCAGAGAGGAGAGAGAGATCGCGGGGGACGATGTAGGAACGAGAGTCGACGTCTACGAGATTCCATCGACCTACGAGAATACCTCGGAAAATAATTTCACAGCTGCTGCGACGGTGTTTTCTCCGTTTTCCGTTTCGGACGGAAACAACGCGCGTTATCTCCGCTCACGGAATTCTCAGCCAACGGATTTTCCAGGCTCGGAATGCGCCCCGTCTCGCGACGAGCTTCGAGGGGAGGAGAGTTCCATAGATACGCGAGATTTCCAAAGATGTGTCACGTATTTTCGGGGAAAGGCGTTGGAGGAAAGAAGATGGCGGCTGATAAATGCTGATAGTGTTGTTCGATTTATTTTGGTGAATTGTTTATGCAGAGAGTTTGATATTTCTTTTGCCGGGAAGAACGTCCGACGGAAAGATTATCGAAATTTTAGTCTCCCTTAGTTTGAGATAATGCTTCAATTTTTGAATTGTAAGAAAATTGAAATGCACTCAAAAATATTAAAGTGGAACCTCGGTTGTCGCATCTACTTTTTCAAACGTAAGTTGTTGTCACACTGGGTCGATTCGACCCAAGCAAATTTTCAATCAGCTGCTGTTAAAAAACTATCGATTATATTCTACAATGTTTGAGCTTTATTTCAGAATTTTTGCGACTTAATTTAACATATAGAAGTTGAAAATTAACATTTAAAGTACCATCATGTTTAAACAGTGGTGCCATTTTCAATAATGCTTCTAAGATACATTACCTCAAAGCAAATTATGGGTCATGTTGACCCAGTGTGACAACCGAGGGTTAATAAATCTACTTCTAGTAGGCCATTTTATTACACAAATACATTATCAACAAAATAATTTTCTTCCCAGCGTGTTCCGCTGCCGACGGAAAGTTTCTAGAATCCACCTCGAAGCTAAATGTCCCTTTCACTCGTCTAATATTTCCCAACTGATTCTATCAATGAAGCAGAAACACGCGCACTCAAAAAGGTTTAAAAAATCCAGCAGTAAAAAGCATCCATTTTCCTGGAAGCGTTCCAGCGTGTCATGGACAGACGTAGCAAATTCTCAGGACGAAATTCTCTCGAAACAGAAGCTTCTTAATTGGCTGGGTGGGTTTTCCCTCTGTTCCGAGGATTCCCAGCTTCAAACACCTCCCCGTCGGGAGGATCCCGAAGCAGTCCCGACGGCAGGTGTTCGTAAAACCGTTGGCTTCATAACCGACGGGCGCGAGTCGCGGGGAAGGCAGCTCGCCCACTTTTGGCAGATCCCAAAATCGTCTGATTAAGAATGCAAATAGCACGAGTAGCCATCCTCCTCGCGAGCGCCGCTGCCATCTTTCCACGGGAAAGAAGAACGGCGGTAGGGCGGAGGGGTGCGGGGGTTTCGGAGCGTGAAATTTTCTATATTTCGGGAGGAAGGCTGAAATTCCAGTTGCAGGGCGGATATAGGATACGCGTGGCGCATAGCTGATGCGCGGCGCACAGCTGCGGGGATTATATTCTTCCCGTCGGGTGGACTATTTTTCTGCGAGCGTGTCGCGTAATCGGATGTAACTACGCGAGCTTGTTAGCTACACCTGCGACAGCCCTCGGCGAACGGACCCTTCCCTCCTCCGTCTTTACTTCGCCCCTGTCCCCTGGGAATTAATTAAGGGCCATTCGCGAGCGATGAGCTTGACCTTATCGCGTGCCATTTTGCGGAGGGATGGGGAGGGTGTCTTGGTTTTCGAACGGCTTGGGTCTTTGATGTTATACATCCTGTAGGCACGCGCCTGTGATTATTATTTTCGGGCTTCAAATTAATGTAACGCAAGTATCAGACTGTTTTAAACGAAGCTAATTTTAGCTACATTAAGCAAAACAATTTGCATATAATTTCCTTCATTATGACCCGAATTATGGGGCCATTTTCATCGAGAAGGCATAAGGAATCGATTCACTGGAAATCTTGCAGCTTGTCACTTCTCACAAGGAGAGGTTCCCAGGTGTCCGCCTTCGATTGCTTTGAATTTTGGATATGTTATAGAGGACCGAAAAATAAGATATACGTGTTTTTTTATAGCGGCCCGTTTTCATATTTAGGGGGGGAAACCACACCCCAAAGTTATAAGATTTTCAGGTGATCATCTCCGATTGTTTTGGTTTTTGGATATGTTTTAGAGGACCGAAAAATAAGATATACGTGTCTTTTTATTTTGGCCTGCTTGACTGTTTAGGGGTGAAACCCACCCCCGAAGTTCATACGGGGTACATTTGCGTCACAATTTACTGTATGGACGATATTCTTGTCGTCAGTCACTGTTATTAGAAGGTAACTATGAGGAGTGGTTTCACCCCCTAAACATTCAAGCAGGCCAAAATAAAAAGACACGTATATCTTATTTTTCGGTCCTCTAAAACATATCCAAAATTCAAAGCAATCGGAGGCGGACACCTGAAAATCTTATAACTTTGGGGGGTGGTTTCACCCCATAAATATGAAAACGGGCCGCTATAAAAAAACACGTATATCTTATTTTTTGGTCCTCTAAAACATATCCAAAATTCAAAGCAATCGGAGGCGGACACCATGGAACTTCTCCTTGTCACTGCCCCCTTTTCGTCTCGAGTGTCGATTCCCCGAAATTCAAAGAAGCTCGTTGTTCCCAACGGCACTGCTTCTGAGGACTTTAGCGAGAGAATCTCCCTGTAGGGATGCTATTGCATTTGGAAGTTTGGGTGATAAATTTGTAAATGTTGCTGCTGTCATGGGATATTGGTGCCAAGATTGATCCCAGAGCCCAGAACGTCCTCCATTTTCCCGCAACCATTACTGACTTTCAATACTCTCTCTTGACGACTCCATGAGTGCTGTCAGGACAGCCTGCCATCACTTGAGCTATTCATTAAGTGCCATCGAAACGCTAAATGGCCGCGACGTCGATGATTCAACAGCAGTCAGCCATACTGTGAAGAGACATTTCCAACGCCCCATGCAATTCATTGCGACATAAATCTTGAGATAAATCTTGAGGAAGCCAGACGAGCAACTCAAACAAATGTTCTCGAGATCCATGCTTCCAACCTCCTTGCAGAGTTCAGAAACCGTTCCAAACTCTAGTTCCTCAACAAAATAGTACCCAAATATCTGTTTAATCATCAGTGCTCACGTTGCACGCCACTTTTAAGCGCGTTACCCCAGAATAGAAATTAGAATCGAGACTTCGGTTGCTCCGCAAAGTGAATGAATGTTGCTGGAACAAATTGCCAGCAACATAGTCGAGCGATTCGCTCGGTTGAGCATCCTCTCTTCCAAGCAGACACGATGATTCGTGTTAACACGGGCTGAACAACTTCTCGGTGTTATCTGCAGTTTGGTCGAACGGCTATTTATAGATCGGATAACGCTGGCCATCGCGGCACAGGAGTAATGCACCCATAAACAACGTCCAGTGTATCTCCCTGCCGGGATATAAGTTAATAAGGGAACGTTAATTAGCGATCCTCGTTCCCTGGACGATAGCGATCATCGGCACACACAACGCAGAACGTCCGCGATGCTAAGAATGTAAATTTTCATACATCCAAGGCAACTTTGCTACGCGAGCGGATCTGTTTAGGTGAGTAAGTACATAGGTAGGCGCTTTCCCCGCTTTTCCTTTCGCCCCTAGCGCGCTCTTCTTCAGCCGCGGCTGATCGCGATAGCAGCAGACGTCGAACCGTCGACAACCCTCTCGGAATAAAACACCTCCGCAGCTTGGTTGAATTAAAGAAGTTCCAGGGTTATCGAAGCCTTTGAAGTTTCCCTCTGCCGAATTATCTGTGCGGAGCTTTCTGAATTAATTCAACCCCTCCTTGAAGGCTTCCGGTGGCTATCGATTCTTGGATGCTCGTTGCAAGTATTTTGAAAAAGGAGAATCTCTGCCTGCTCAGGTTTGCCTAAAGGTAATTCAAGCTTTCGGAGCCTCGGAGAGAACAAGGGGGTCGACAACCACCGCAATAAAGAAGCTTGGAACTAATAACGGGTTAAATTAGGGGTAGCTATGCGGGGTATTTCGTGCCGAAGATATTCTTTTCACCGCGAGGGTCGTGGAGGGTTCCTTTCTGACAAGAAATTGCCTTCACCCACATAACCTTTTTGACTGAGGCTTCCTGCCAGCAAGATATCAGGCTTAATCCTTTTTACCGCGCGGGACGCCCAACAATTTCGGCGACCCTTCAGGAACGCGCAGAAAAATTAGGCATCTGGATATTTTTAGGCTACCAACCAGTTGCGATTGAACTTTTTTAATAATCGTTTCGCTACGGAAAATACAAAAGTAAAGTCTACACTACTCGTATCTATTCTCGTAGCTATCAGTTGTCAACACGTTGGGCGACCCACGCTTCAAACATAAAAATAAAAACAATATAGGTGTCTATATCTGGGAAACGATTACTTTTATCAACGCGTGTATGCCTTAACGTCTCTTAAATTTGTACATACACCTAAAGTGTCCTGCATACGGGGTTCAAGCTTCTTTCCAAGTATAATTCCTTATCGTGCCCGGACACTTGAAGCTTAATGGCTTTCCTTTCTACGTTCGCCTTAAAACGCCAGTCGATCGCGCGCGAAGTGGCGCTGCTCGCTGCCCCATCGATCACCGACCATATTCAGCGGGTCTCAGCTTTCGAGAATCGCACTCGAAAGGTCCGTGGCATTCCATGGGAATGCGTGGCCATTTCCCTGAACCCTCGTTGAACGTCGAAAGACGCCCGAAATGTAATCGCCCCCGCTCTCGAGGAGTTACGCGCCTCTTTAATCCCGTGAGAAAACTCCGTCGGGAAAACGCACGCGTGTTTGTGAACGCGTCGAAAGAGATGTAGGCACGTACACTCCTGCTCCGGGATCAGACACTAAATAAGATCTGCCCTCCTCCGTGCTTCCGCCGTTACGCAACGGGTCGTCGACGTTCCGTAAAATCAAAAATAAAAAAAAAAATACAACAAGAAGTTCGTGATAATTAAATATTTTCAGATTAGGAAATTCAGGGAGCTTTGAAAGATCTTGAAATTCGATTCACAGAGAATTATTTATCAGCGCGACGTAAAAACATAGCGTCGTCGCACGATCCGAGGTCGTTACACTCGCCGGCCACGCGTCCAGGCTAAAATCGAAGGCGGGCCAGTCCAGAGTACAACTATAGCTGTAACTATAGCTGTGGGAAGCAGTCGAAAGCACAGTGAAAGCGGGTCTATTTCGAGCAGCTTATAAATACTGTAGAGAGATCGAGTGACGTGGAAAGAGGGAGAGGAAGAGAAAGCAGCGGGAAAAAAATTCGATGAAGCGTTACGAAAGAGCTTGTGATCGAGGAGGAACAGCCTCCGCGGGCGCCATGGTCGCCGCCATGTCCCCGCGCTTGCCAAGGACGTGATTCGAGCTCGGCCTGGACCCATTGAGCTCTATACTAACTGGAGAGAGAACAGAGCAATGGCGGCCGATCAGACAAGGTACACAAATTAGTGGGTAGAGCTGCCTCTGTCCCGCGCGGCGTCTTTACCGGTCTATACAGTCTATACCCCCACCACACGCAAATTTACTACAGGATAGTAGAGATATAGAGAGGGATAGTAGGAAGAAGAAGGATGCATGGACACACTATTTTCCCCTCTCTCTCTGATCGCTGTCGCCTCTACTTCTTCCAACTGCTGTTCACACTCCAGTTAGTATAGAGCTCAATGCCTGGACCAGTCTGCTCTTCTGGATCGACTGGCACGTGCCGCCATCTAGCAGCCAGACACGCAACCTCTTAGCCGAGGCTCGGTCACACGAGGCGGCGCTGCTAGCGGCAATTCGGGCCGCGGATCGATCGGAACTTCCGAGAGACCGGTCTCGCGCGAGCACGCCCGGAACAAAGAGCATACACTCGACCCTCTCGCTATCATATATCCGTGGCAGCTTTACTGCTACCGCCGAGAACCTCCCGGTGGATCGATGCCGAGCTTTTTCGCCGCGGAATTTCGGGGTTCCCATCTTCCTGAGATGGCGGTCCGCCGGCAGCGGAGGATATTAGGGAGGGAATGGAGATTAGAAGGGAGCTTGTGGGAGTTTCGCTGGGATTTGCGAATCATTGGGGTACCGAGTTCGGAATATCATGCTTCTGACGTGGACTCTGAGATTCAGATGTGTTGGGGGATTTTTGCAGGGGAAAATCATTGTTTCCGTGACGTTATTGTGATAGGGTGACAAGTATAGGTAGTAGAGTTCATTAATATTTAGATATGCACTGATTAGATTTTATATGAAGAGAGTCCCTGTGAAATTGGGCAAAAAATACATAGGATAGTTTGGAAAAATAGTAGTTTCTTGAAACTTCAGGATGCGGGAGTCTACCAAGGGCTAGAGAAGCAGAATATTCAGCTGTACTTTAAATTCAACGTTCCTCTTCAACCCCAATCATCGTTCCCGCCAAAAGCACCGAATTCCTCCCGCTTCTCTCCCGATTAAGAATTAAAATCGCCCTGCAGTAGGAAAATCCCCCACCACCCGACTTGCAGGCAGCTTCCCTCGCGCAACAAAGCCTCGTTTCAAGTCCAACCGAGTCTCGTTACCCCGGAGCGCTGAATTCCCACTAAAAAACTTCTCCCCCATCCCCCGGACCATCGATATTAATAACGGTTCAAGGGTAATGCAATCTCCAGGAAAGGCGAGACTCTCGGGCGCTCGTTCCGGGTTGCAACCCCCCTCTGACCCCTCCAACAGCCGGGGAATAATTTCAAAGTTCGTCAGGAGAATCTCGTCCTGAGGCTGATGGGACTGTCGACGAGATGGTACGTCGAGGACGATGAGGGAAACGGCACAGTTTCGATCTCAGCCGGGGTTCGCGCGTCTCCAACCGAATCCCAGGGCTGGGACGTCGAGCCTCGTGTAACAGGGACGCCCTGGGATCGATACTGGCCTACACCTCCCCGACACCTCCAACCCCTTGGCTCGTCCCTGGGGGTCGGGCAGGGGTTGTCGGGGCGCGACCGACTGGTCTCGACTGGTTGACCCGTCTCGCCGCGTCTCAACCCACTTCACCCTGATTCCCACTCTCCCCTCTCTAGCCAGGCACCGCCACCCCCTTCGCCCCATCGCCAACACCCTGGCAGGCTTCCCTGAAAATTCATTAGGCGCTCTGCCCAAAGATGGCGCCACGGGCACCAGCCGGCCGGGGCATTTCGGCGGCTGATCAATAAACGGCCCTACGTAGGGCGTCAGTTGCGAAGGGTTAAGGTAGCTTCTTATTTTCCTCGTGCAGGGTAATTCTTTGCGAGACACTTGTAACTATTGTTATTTAGCTGGGAGTAGCATTTTTATCTTTAGTCAGATCGAATTTGAATTCGAAATTGTGGATGAGGATTTATGAGACTCTCTGAAGTGTTCCTAAGTCTCTTGTGACCAAATAGTTTGCATCAGAACTCTTCAAGCAGGTATCATATAAGAAAGGTTTTCTCTGTGTGGGGGCTATTCTGGAGAACTCACCCTCGCACACGCATGAGTACCTACCTACTTATTATACCTACACTTAAATGCTCGTCTCGCACCATTCCAACGCACAGAATCACCGGAAAGGCATCCCCCTAACAATTAATTCGCTCTGGGAAGTCCTCTCGCCCTCGCAGCAATTAGCAGCCAATGAAAGTCAAAGAGTTGACACATCCTTCGCCATTAACGATTTCTGAAAATACACCACCTTCAACTGCTAAGGCGTTAGACAATCGCGAGCCGGAGGGGGAAAGCGCGAATCCAATTTCCTGTCCCCGCGCGGGCCGATCGCTTCATTGAAAAGGCACAAAGGCGCGGGATAACCTGGTCATTACACCGTTCGACTTCTCGCTTGAATAAAACCGTCCGGGGCCGATGGGTATTCAGCAGTTTACGATTTCTTTAAATCGTGCGATAGGGTGATCGAAGGAATCTTAATCGCGGGGCACGTAAAAGAATTATAAAGACGCTGGTGCTGCCGGTTGGAGCAGCCGCGGCTTAAAGGGTTAGTTACGCTGAGAGCGCTTCTGTCGTGCTTATGAACAAGCCTTTTTATGTACTGTCCGCCGGCACCGATCGGCCGATAAAGCTTTCGCGATTAACAGGGTGGACGTGGCGCAATAAACGCGGCCACCGGTTGTCGCGGCGAGGCTGGAACGGGACGAAAGGAGAAGAAGGAAGGCGGATAAGCTGGAGGATGTAAGGGGGCTGAAGTGTCTCGTACGTTGCCCGCTTCCTCCGCTCTTCGAATCGAACGACGGTTAACCGGTTAATTCATAGGAACCAGTTGCCAGAGCCAGGGATGGCGGACACGTTCCAATTACGATTCTCAATGTATCGAACGGAAATGTATGTAGGTACCGTCAACCAAGAACCCCACCCGTTTCCGTTCCTGGGCTTCGTTTTCTCATCGCTACGATATCCTCCGACCGAGTCGTCCGGCCATTTTATACATCATGAAGTTCTTTTTATCCAACCGGCAGTTTTAATCGAAGATGCACGAACGTTCCTTCGCGATAGGCAAACACAACTCTGGGTCCACATATTAGGTACCTTCATTTAGAATCAACCGATAGCGATATATAGATACACTTCCACTTTGAATTGCAAATATTGAAGGTGATAGATTTGTGAATCGAGGAAACGTTTCAACGTTGAAAAGGGACGTTAACTTTGTCCACGATTAATGGGAACGTCGATTTGGCGATACCCAAGAGTTCCTAGCAAGAGCTGGAACGCATAATTCAGATAACAGGCGTAATAAGAAAAGAACGTGAGCCCGCAATGCTTTTGGAAGAAGAGAGAGAGGGAAGATTGGTGGCTGAGGGGTGGGGGATCGGTTGGAAAGCTGGTTACGCCTAGGGTAGGGGTTAGGTTCTGGTGCTGCAAGAGTTCCATTGGGCGGAGATAGCAGAAGGTTGCCAGAGGTAACTGAAATGCTGATTTTCTCCATCTTTTCCGCGCAATTCCGTCGGCGATACTGTAGAATACCCTGTCTAATAAGGCGGAGGGGATGGAAATTCGGATTAACTCATTTCGACGAGATCGATTTTCCAAACACTCCTCTGCTCTGGATACTTGTATCAAGCTTAATCCCAGAGCATTGCTTTCTACTCACGAATTACAGAGGACAGCGCGACTAAAGTGTAAACAGTTATTTTAACGGAGGAAGATTTCCTGGGTTTCACCGTGAAACGAAAGCAGTGCTTAAACACGTTGATCGCGGGCGATAAATTATGCCTTTTCATAATCTCGGGAACACGCAACCACATAAGGAAGAAAAACGAGGAATAAATTCGGTAAGACGTAACGAAACGTCTGGTGAAAGCTATCGTACAAAGTCAGCTGGATGAGTGAGGAGGAAGATCGAAATGTTCCTTGAAAAATTCCCGGAGGAATTCCTCTACTCCGAGTCGAACAGCCCAGTCGTGAAGCGGAGATAAGAAACAATTTCCTGCTTTCACCGATACGCGATATCTTCAGCCTCTCCAGCTTTTTCCGCTTTCGTCGAATCGTTCCGGCAGACTGGTCTGCTTCCTTTTTTCCCCATATCCTCGAAACGGCCACCGTGACTTCGCGCGAAGGAGTCTCGACAGGACGCATTAGTCAATCGTCGAGGGCTCTTCTAAATAGTGGGGCTTGACATTCACGCCGTCGATGCAACCCCCGATGACCCAGTTCAACCGCAGCAACATCATCTCGTTCCTAGACTTAGCCCCTGATCCTGATAACGGACACAATGATGGAAAGAATCGACGTCAAGAGTAGCGGGAAAAAGAAGTGAGAAAGGTGTGTAGGTAGGGTTGGAGCAGCTGGTGGTCGGATTGGGCGGCGATAAGGGGAGGATTCTGGTGGAACCGTGAAACGTCACTTCTCTCTATCCTTCGCCGAAGGTAATCCCATCTCTGACCGACGTTGGTGCGCGACCTACACACCGAGAGGGTCCACCGATTTTCCATTTTGTGTACCGTATATCCCCCACCCCGGGGGTCGATCGACGTTCCCGTCCCTGTTCGTTTCACGGTTGCGCTCGGCGTCTGTCATCCCTCTCTGACCCGACGGGGTTGTCCTCCCTCCTCGTCGAACGCGCGTTTTGGCCGGGTTGCTCTTGGACCAGCAGCGGAAGCCAGAGCTAGACAGCTCGGAAGTATCCTGCCCTCCTTGTCCCGCGCCGGTGGAAACATTTCGGCGCAACAAAGACGCGGTGGTAGCCAATCAGAGCGAGGCGGTCCTCCTGGCCGCCGATCAATGCGAAACCCCTCTGTACCGACGTACACAGGGTGTATCCGCGGCTTTGTCGGGAGAGAAACCCAGCCCAGGCTCGATTTCCTGGCCGGTGGTGGCGGCCCCGCAATTTCCACACTCCGTCCAATGCGTCCGTCATGTCGTTTCGTATTGGCGACTGGCCACGTCGTGCCGTGCAAACCTCTCCACGGACCGGGGGCCCTTTTCTCTCTTTCCTCTACGTACATTCTCGCGCTAGTGGCATAGGTACGCGGTGTCACTCTTGCTAGTGTGTAAAGTTGTAAGTTCGATGGGGGCATCGCGTCCGTATGCGACCCTACACACTCCCACGTTCGATGTTGTTCGTTGTTGACTTACGTGATAGGAACGCTGATGCGGCTCTCGTTTCGCGGAGACCTTCCATTTGCGAGGAATGCATCGCGAGCCCGGCTGAATTTCGGGAACGTCCGTTCCATGCAGATTCGATAAGTATTGCGCGGGTACGAAGCAGGTTTCCGAAGGACGTGCTGGTGCGGCTGAAAATGGACACCTGGGTGTCTTTGCTGATGGTCGAGTTGCGGTAATATTGTTGAACAAGTTCCTATTTTCGGGATTTTAAGAAGCGCGTTGATAGAACAAGGGAAATTGAATTTAATGGTGTAGGAGCGCATGGTCTTCAGCTAAGCAAATGTAGGCGATGAGGATGCGGGACCGGATTTGCGATTCGGGAGCGGATTTTCTTGGTTAAAAGTTTGCGGCTACCCGTAAACTAGCTTAAGAATTTTTAAGCAAGAAAATCGGCTCCCGAATCGCAAATCAAGTCTCCTAATTTAGGGCACCCGGACACCCCAAGTATTCTACAATCATCCTTCTAATTTCGAGAAGAATGATTACGAAATCCTAAACCCCTGTATCTTAATTACCAAATCCAAGGCTTCGCTGATCTTCTACTACTGATTACCCGTTTTACATGCCACACCCAGCGTAGGTACATCGAATATAGTTCTCCATATACAAGACACCTCGCTGTAAGTTACAGCCTTTAAACCAGCCAACGATGTCAACGATGTCAACGAAGGACACCTTGATTGCTACGAAACGATATCTGTCCCGAACACCTTTCCATCGCGTAAATTACCTACCAGCAGGGCTGGATTATGACCTTTAGTGGGCCTTAAGCACTTAAGAGATGTTGAGGCCCCCTTCTACAGGGTGATCACTTCAACGCATTTCCGTAAATTTGACTAAAAAGTGTTTGTCACAACTGTTAGATTTTAAAATTCAAAAATTTATATCCTCCCCCTCTTTCTCCTGATGCACGTGCCTATTTTGCTTATTGGTTACTTCAGCGCTACCTACCAGAACCAAGGGTCGCCTACTTAGACATCCCAACTGCCGCGTTACATTACAAAGTACATTGCCATGATGCGAGACGATGACTTCTTGAAATGCTAGGTGATACCAGACGGGTTACAGACCAGAGAGACAATTGCATCAGTCTATCCGTCATATTCGAAAATTCCGCAGTCCCTCGCCGTACCCCCATCAAACTTTATTCCCCAGTAATACTTGGCGTCTAGAATACGTGACCTTCCCTCCCCCCAAGGCAACAGTGTATCCACCGAAATTGGATATCGGGCCGAGTTATCGGGGATGCAGAAGGGTAGGTGGGGGGCTTGTTCCACGGAGTGCATGGGAATCGAGTGGCCCCAGGGCGAATTCAATTCGCTCCCTAAACAAGCGCATCCATAACGCCCGAAGGTTAAAACAGAATAACCGTTCCAGCTCTCAGTTTAATTAAACGGAGAGTTGCCAGAGTAGCCGGACTTCTGCAGTCCTATCCGCGAACGTTGCCAAATAGTTTCAAGCAAATTTCGCCTCATAAGCTCGGGACGGGAAACTTCGGCCCGATTCCAAGTCAATGGAGTCCTTTCGTCGTGGACCATTTCGCTCCCGCCCTTCCCTGCTCCTCTTCCCTCCGTCATTATTACACGGGATGTATTTCGGCGTTCATTTTTCCATGTTCCCCGACCGATTCCGCCGGGCGATTATTTCTGTACCGTAAAGCAATATCCGGGAGACTGTTCCAGCAAGAATATTTTCACAAAGATGCTTCGGATAGATACCGTGCTACCCTCTGCTTCGTCTACAGGGTGATCTACATGGAAACCAGCCATTCACCACCGACCCCTCCTCTATCCACGCGCGCTTCTGTTTCTTCGCCCCAGCTTCCAGCTTCTTGACCTACCTGTTCCATGAAGATAGGCTGCTTCCTTCCTCTCGATTGTTCCCCGATGGGACCGTTCCCGAAGAGACCCGACCGTACCCCTTCGTCCCATGGCTGATAATCAACCCCATTATTTCGGGGGATCAATGGCACGCCCCTTTTCTCTCCCTGCGACCTGGACACCTTATGTAACTTTTTCGTCATCGTCCAACGTCTGCTCATTTGCATGCAGAGTTTTGTTTTGCAATTATTGAGGGTTTCTTCAAGTAAATTAGAAGAAACTCTTATTATGAAATTATGGCGTTGATTTAAAATTAAAAAGAGGACACTATAACTGAGAAATATATATTTTTACATAATAAATAGTGGTGAGTTGATAAGTTTTTATTCCTATTTTTGGTGAAAAAATATTCTATTATTAAAAAAAATGTATACTAAGAATATTTTTCGCAGAAAATAGTAAAAAAAACTTAGAAACTCAATAACTACTATTTATGGCGTAAAAATATATATTTCTCCTTTAGTGTTTTCTTGTTAATTTTAACTAATATTAATACTAATATTTCTATTTTTATTTATTTGCAAGAAATCGCTGGTTTCTTATCGGATTTCCATCAAACGTGCACCAAACGATCTACAATTTTTTCACTTATATTACACGTCATAACTCAAAAATTTTAAAAATGGAGTTGCACCCCTCTTTCTTCAAGGTTCCCAGAACCCGTACTTAGCAATTTCTGTATATTTTTGGGTATAAACTTCTTGTCCTACATGCGGCCGGGCGGAAGAGGCAATTTCAGAAATTTTACGATTGGAGGAATGTAATTTTGAAATTGACTGGAATATGTTTGATACTTTCCGCCGCGCTACTTTCGCAATGAGATTCCGTGTCGTGTCAACAAGGGAATTTGTGGAAGTTGGAGCACGAGCGGCGCAGAAAAATTGCTGTAAGGGAAAGGTCGAAGGAAAATAACGGCGAAAGCTTTCGTTAGAGTAAACGCGGTGGCTGGCGGGGAGCCGCGTGGGTTGGCGTTCTTTTGCTTCTTAGCGTCGTTCCAATGCTTCTTTGTTATATGTTCCGCCATTCTCTTCGACCACGCTTTATGCTTATCCAGTCAGACAGCAGTTCGGCACAAGACGCCGGATTACTTTGGAAATCTTATCAGAAGTTCGCGAGAAATTGTACATGATCCCGCGGACGGAAATGATTTCCGCGAACTAGCGATCGAATGTTAGGTGGTTCGGTTACAGACGTTGCCATGGAATAATTCCAACGTGCTCCACATACCGAATTGAAATTCAGATTCAAATCCCACCCCTGACACCGCGAGTTCAGATTTAGACCTTAAATCTCACCTTCGGATTTAGACTTTAAATACAAACTTTAATTCGACTACCAAATGCCGACCTTTAATCCTCAGATTTTAAAGTCGAATGAAGAATTCAAGAAATTCGCAAGTAAGTCATCGGCGTTCTGTTTACACGCCCCGAAAATAAATACATTTGCGTAATTACACCTTCCCTGTGTAACTACAGCGCAGATTGAGGCCGCGATGAAGTTACGAGCGTAATAAAAATTGTTTGTGCAAGACTACGTGAAGCGGGCTCCGAGTTCGACTCCCGAATTTATCAATACCAATTCAAAGGACCTTTGACTTACCCATTGGATGCTGAGCCGCCGACTCCGTGGCCTCGTCTCACTGCCTGCACTTTCCACATCTAGAACAACAAATGCAAAACCAAACGTTAGTACTCTATCTCGTCAAGCGGATTAGAAAATCCTTAGACTTACGTTGAACCTGATTTCTTTTGGAAACCACTCGGGACAAAACGGCACTTTATTAAACGAAGGGGAAGGTACAATATTTAATTTTTTACGGTACAATATTCATTTAATTATCAGCTCAGCTGAAAGAAGCGCGCGACAAGTCACTGCTAATAAAGCGTCACGGGCGAATGATGACGGGGATACGGGCAAGGTATCGGTAACCGCGGGCCGAGCCCAAGACGCGCAACTTTTTTGCAAGATTTCACTGGGTGCAACATGTGTATCCTTTCCCATGCTATCGGGAGTCCCCACTCGGCAACGAGGTAGGTATTTGTGATCAAGGACCTGCCGTCATTCGTGAACCCTGCTTTTCGTACCGATTACCTGATCCACCGAGCAACATTCTCCGCCGCTGGAACGCGGTTAGTTTTCGTGAATATTGGCAGCTTGTGGCACGTAGGTGGACCCTACACTGTGCTGACAAAGATGACGGAATTTTCTGGGGAAATTAGAGCTGGATGAAGTTCAAAATCGATGCTGTTACATTTTAATGAGACAGAGTACACAGCTACACAGTAAGGCTCTGTTCGAGTACTCAAATATTTGAGTAGCTTGGGGTTCGGACCGAGCCGAGCCGAGTACCCGTAAAAACCGAGTACCCGTAAAAACCGAGTAGCTCGATAAATCCGAGTAGCTCGAATTTTTTCGAGTAGGTAGCTCGATAAATCCGAGTAGCTCGAATTTTTTTGAGTAGCTCGATAAATCCGAGTAGCTCGAATTTTTTTGAGTAACTCGATAAATCCGAGTAGCTCGATAAATCCGAGTAGCTCGAATTTTTTCGAGTAGCTCGATAAATCCGAGTAGCTCGAATTTTTTCGAGTAGCTCCATAAATCCGAGTAGCTCGAATTTTTTCGAGTAGCTCGATAAATCCGAGTAGCTCGAATTTTTTCGAGTAGCTCGATAAATCCGAGTAGCTCGAATTTTTTCGAGTAACTCGGATAGAATTTTTTCGAGCGGCTTGAATATACTTCGAGCTACTTCAAGCTTGGAACTTGAACGTTTCGGGCAATGCGAATGTTTCGAATATTTTAGGTTACGTTTATCTACTGGAATGTAAATAATGGCCACTCGAAAAAATTCGAGGTACTCAAAAAAATTCGAGGTACTCAAAAAAATTCGAGCTACTCGGATTTATCAAGCTACTCAATTTTTACGGGTACTCGGCTCGCTTTTTCCAAGTACTCGAACAGTCTTACTACACAGTGTTGTTTATATTTCAAAATCACTTCTAACTCGAGTACATTCCCCTTCCCTGAGGTGTCCTGAACCGTTGCCACGAATACATCTGTTCGTCGAAACAATGAAAAACGGAGAGTCACAGTGATCGCGCCGGAAACTGATCCGCGCGGGAGCGAATAAATGAATGTTAATCATTTATTCCATCAGCGTCAGCGAGGAATGCGCTCGATTATTACGGGTGGAGAGGGCGGAGAGATAGAGGGTGGGGGAAGAATACTAAGCATCGATCGAAGCTCGATACATCGCGATATCACTTGGGCCACTGTGGACAACGCGCACGCGTACCTCAGCCGGTTCATTAATCCGATTCAGCATGGCGACTTTGCCAGTTTTTCTATCCCTACCCGCTGCTTTGCCCGGCAAACGTTACCAAATCGTTACACCCACCCACCCAACCGTGACATAGACAGCATGAATATTTAGCGCGCGTGCCGGCTGCACGACGGCGACGCGTTCTTTCGGTAACCTTGGAATTCTGATTCGGTAAAACATGGCAAGTTCAGAGCGACGCAAAACATGGAAATTTCTTCGTTTTTTGTTCTTTATTATAAGCTACATGGGAGGATAGTTGGAGTATAGCTACACTTTTGTTCAGTGGCGCAGTCAGGATTTAATCTTGGGGGGAGGAGAATTGAAGGAATGAAATGGTTGTCAATAAAATTCGTTAGGTGATGAAAGCTAGGTGAAAGAAACTTTGGGGATAAGTATGTAGAGGATATAAATATAGGTATGCACTGCGTAATTTATTTTGCTTTCCGAATTGACTCTGAGGGGGTAAAATTTACCCCTGAAAATTTGGGTATTTTTTTATTTTGTGCAATAACTCGCGTATCAATTTTTTTTATTAATATCTCGGAAACTAATAAATTCCTGAAGCTACAATTTTAGATTTAGGGTCCAACCCTCTGCCCTAAAACCTCGTGTCGATTGAAACAATATCCATCAGTTTTACCAAATGATAGTCCTAATTAAAAGAAGTAGGTAACTTTTGTCTGATTTTCTTTTCTATCTCTTATAATTTTCAAAATATACCAGAAAATCGGAAAATAGCCATATTTTCAGGGGTCCATCTCACCCCTTACAGTGAATTCAAGAACCCCCCAAAAATGCCTAATACATACCTTCTCTGCATATCTCCAAAGTTTCATAATTTTTTGAATTTCCAGCTTAGGGACCTTCCCTACCAATATAGTTCTTTAACTAAACTGAGCTGAAATTGGAAAGGCTGACAAATCCAAGAAAAATCTACACAGAACTGGTCACCTTGCTACGATCAAGAGTTGAACGCTGGAACGTAAATGTCAGTAGGGCGCCACGGTTTTTTTTTTTTTTTTTTTTTTTTCAAATTAGGTGTCGAGTAATCTTGCCAAGTTCTGCCTCCACGGGAGAAAGTACACGGCGCAGGTATTTGAGCGCTGCCTGTATGTTATGCATTTACAAGGCGCGTAAAATATATATTAAGCAGCAGTCCAGCAATCTCTGCTCCGCGATACAGTTTAGCCATATAATAAAAAGTAACTCGCGCCTACGCTCGAGAAACAGGGCGTCGAGCGAGCAGCGAGTCCTCGCTGTCATGTGTTTTTAATTACGCCCGCGTTATCGGCGTGCTGCGACAATCGATCTTGTCACCGTATTACTGTAATTGGACGTCGAACGCATTAAAAGGATTGAGTCGGAGTCTTTGATAGGGCAATAATATGTAACGACTTCGTTGAAGTGCAATTACTCGTCACGCGACCGTGAAAAGTCAGCGTCTGAGTCTCGATTACAGTAGATCCCCTCCATTATCAGATTCATACAGTGTACCAGGTAGATACGTTCTTAAAAATGCCTCTTTCCTATTGGTAGACACGAAAAAAAAATACTGAACCAGAAGAATCTTTCTTTTAATGACACTGCTATCTATAGGCTACAGAATAATTCTAAAATCTGGGTGCTAAGAGCGCTACACTTATTTTTAAAATTAAATTAGAAAATAAAGAAATTCTAAATACCCCAGAGAAGCCTGGGTTTTTCCTAGCTATACAATAAAACTCGATGAGACCAGAATGTTTCTATTCGAAGCTAAGCAGGATTCGTTACAAAAAGGCGAGCACTGAGGCATTGGAGTATGAATGTAAAGGACAGCCAAGCTTCCCCCACGACTATTCATATACATAAGTATATCTGACGGTGAGTCGAATTTATATTCGATTCACCGTTATTCCTCGGGTATTCCAGAGGAAAGCTGCCTCCGCCGTGGAAGCGGCTCCGCTTTGATATGCAACGCAGGGCCAGCGTATTTAGCCGCGCAGACGTAGCGAGGCACGGTGCGGCAACACATAGATCGGCAATTCTTTTACCGACCCGTTTCGCTTTATGCACCCCACGAAAGTGCACGAGCCGCTTTACTGCTCGAGAACTTCCCCGGGAGGAACAGACGAGCGCGGGAAGCGCAGCAAGAGCTCGGAAGGAAGGAAGAAGGAGCGATGAGGAGCCTCGGAACGCCCAAGAACGGCGGAGCTGTAGCTGAGGAGGAAATTTCCGCGCGCTTGAGGAAGCGCAGGTAGACAGACGCGGATCCTTGAATGTAAAATAGGATGTAAATGCTCCAGCGGGGCGACCAGTCGGGACGGACTGCCGGTTGTATATTTAAGCGCGGATAAAAACGTCCTAATCCACCTGCGTCTTCGCTATGAAACGTTTGTCAGCGGCGCCGCTGGATATTCGTCGCAATTGTTCGAGCTCGCGTGGCTGACGCTTGAAAAATAGGCGGAGTGCGCCTGGACGGGTGGAAGATTTAGGACGCACTCGCGTGTGGAAGTTTTTAATACGCCAACGAACTGAAACACACCGTCCGGGGGATTTTAATAAGGTGAGAACGCGGTCCTCTCGCGCCGCGAGAAAGCTCCGGCTAAGTTCATCCCGTGGCGCAGCGTCAACGTCAGAACGACCTGAACTTCGGCTTATTAAAAATATTCTCGTATCCCTGCACCATAGTGGAACGTTAATCCCGCCTGGGCTAGCTGGCTTGCCCTAGTATAACGTCGAAAAGCAGCAACGCCAAATCACAAGACCCAGGATCCAGCTCGGTGTCCGTAAACTCCATCGGAAATCGCGCACGCGCGGACGAACCTTCGGGAATATTGCTTCCGGTGTTGTGGGTGGCGGATGTGCTTAGGTATTGGTGATTTCAAGGTTAATACTCTCTGTATAACACATCGAAGAAAAATTTCTTTTTTTTCTTCTATTTTGTATGGTATTTTTTGCGAAATGAAAAATGTACTGGGTTAGTGCGTTTTTGCTCTGAAAGCCTCGTTTCTTCCACACTTGTAACAATTTGCTGCCACATCCTTGGCTTCTCTGTAACCCGCGTGATAATTCAAAACGGTGTCATGTTCAAACGCACAGGCGATGAATATTCATTTTATAGAGGTAGGTAGCTATGAATGTGCAAGCGATGAAGTCGTTATTGTTAAGACTCAACATCTGAAAGACAATGTTGATTAAGACTTCTTTAAAGTCCTTCATTGCCGTGGGGAATTTAACGGGCAGTCGATGAGCTGTTGCCGCCTGAGCTTCAGCCTCAGCTTCAGCCCAGGCGGCCCCCCAGTGTTCCATCTTCAAAAACATATTTCATGCAAACACTATATTTTTCCTTCTGCATTACCATTTAGTCCGCATTTAGTAAGCTACTTCTTCAGCTTTTCATTCTTCAGCGTTTGCCACCTGGGCTATTTTCCTTAAACCCGCCACTGTGTTCTTTGGAAACATTGCAAGCTAACAATAGCCAAGCTAAAAGAAGTAGATACCTATCACTGAACAGTTTTTCGTAACTTATTAACCTAACCTGCCAGGTCATACATGCACCTGAGGCTGATATAAATAGTTCGCCAGCGGCAAAGTGAATTGGTCGAGTTTCCGTGTTGCCAGTTCCTCAGCGGCTGGCTTTACGACAGAGGCGCTCCGGTTTTTCGGTTGCATTTCAGGCTGGTATAGGTGGAAGATGGGCTGGCAGTGTTTACAGGTGGAGGCACGATCCCCAAGATCCTCGTACCTTCGACCGAGAAACGGTCATAGGGAAGATGCATCATCCGGACAACCCAATTGCCCCGGGCATCCCCGCCAACGGCCGTTCTCCACCTGCAACCCGCCCTTTAAGCCTGGCTGCGCGGCCAGGGAAGGCGAAATGGGCGCCAGGTGGGGAGGGAATATCAATGGGTACGAGAGTGCAAGTCGGCTGAAAGTATGGAAAAGCTAGCCGGGGCAGCCATCGTTCGCCCGCAACAGGCGCCGCCATGTTTTTTTCGAGCTGTTGCTTCCACTCCCTATCTCTTTCCGCCGTTCCGACGTTTCCACTCCGCTTCGACCTCGACGCCTTCGGGCATCTTCTACCTTTTATCGACGCGCGAGCTACGTACTTAGGAGGTTGATCCCGATACCGTGCATTTTTCGTCTCCTTTCATTCGCCGGCGATTTTTAAAAGTCCGAGTGCTCTCGACGGACCTCGGAGAGGATCAGTTTATACAGGAAAATTGGATCAAGGAAACGTGGCAGACTCGAATAGAACTGCTGCATCATCTTGAATATTGTTATAGGCATAGTTTCTCTTAGTTCTTAGTTCAGTGCTTCCCAACTTGTGGGTCGCGAAAAATTTTCTGAGGGGTCGCCAAGGTCTTTTTTTTTTTTTTTTTAAATATTATTAAGTTAGAATTATATTCTGAAATACCTATTTTAACGTGTTTTCTTTACTTTATAAATCACAGGTTACTTAAATATTCTAAAAGGGGATCGCGACGGTCTTGTTTTTTTTTTTTTTTTTAAATATTACTATAAGTTAGAATTATATTCTGAAATACCCATTTTCAATGTATTTTCTTTACTTTATAAATCGCAGGTTACTTAAATATTCTAAAAGGGGGTCGCGACGGTCTTGTTTTTTTTTTTTTTTAAATATTACTAAGTTAGAATTATATTCTGAAATACCCATTTTCAATGTATTTTCTTTACTTTATAAATCGTAGGTTACTTAAATATTCTAAAAGGGGGTCGCGACAGTCTTGTTTTTTTCATTTTTTTTTTTAAATATTACTAAATTAGAATTATATTCTGAAACACCTATTTTTAATATGTTTTCTTTACTTTATCAATCGCAGGTTACTTAAATATTCCAAAATGGGGTCGCGACTCAAAAAAGATTGGGAATCACTGTCTTATTTAATAGTTCATATAGACACAAACAACGTGGCTACTACTTTCCTCTACTATCTATTTCACATATTTTCCGTATCATTTTGCGCTTTTATCATGGTTTATTCGAAGCGGCGGTTCGTGCGATTCCAGGTACCCACGTAAAATACGAGCGAACAAGCTGAAATTCGCCCTCTTTTAATTAATAGTCCGATAATTAACTCCGCAACACGGTAGAGAGAAACGGAAAGCGCACGAGCACGAATCGCATGAAACATTCATGCACGAAAACGAACGAGCGAGCACATCAAGATCCCCGCTGCACCCGTTGTGTTTCGCCCTTTTCGCCAGCCGATGGAAAAAAATGCGCGCGATTTGCACGCACCCGTCCCACGTAGGTACACGCAATTCGCGGATATATGCCGATAGTATCTCGGCGCCGGTAGAAAATCTTGTACCGGGATTTCATTAAAATTTTTTGCATCGTCTCGCCGAGCCACAGCACGGCATTAATTCTTCGAGCATGCGAACAAAAGGTTCCTTTTTACAAAGCTATCATCCCATTCAGGCTCGGCGGAGCGAATTTTTCCCATGTAGACGAAGCTGAAGCGGCGGGAGGAGTACAAATTGAAAAATAAAATTTCAACAGTTTAGAAAACCGTAGTGCGGAGAACAAAAAATAAGAAATGGTGAAATGCCTTCCGAATTCCTGAACGTGGAATTCCGTGGATAGCAAAATTTGAAGTGCGGAATAGGGTAATTCCGGGAGACGCAGTCGGGCTGGAGAGTTGGTCGAGTTGCTATATTCAGACTCTACATCTGTGTATATGTAAAAATGTGTTAAGGTTCAAAACAATTAATTCTCTCGAAATCAATTGTTTCGACCAACTCTCCAGCCCGACTGCGTCTCCCGGAATTACCCTACTTCACAGATTCCACGCAACTCACGCAACACAGTGATATTTTTTTCAAAATCAGTCTAAAGGTCTTCTTAAAGTGTTGTATGTATATTTCGCTAAATATAAAAAAATCAGCATCGAAATTCAAAATTTCGACTGCACAGCTCGACAGAGAATTTAATTGCGAGGAATTTAAAAAAAAAATTGTCAAGGTTTCTCAAAAATTACGACCCGTAGATTGATTTGGAAAAAGTCATTATGTTTCACTACGCGTCGGCGCTGATATCATTGCAACTCGGTTGAAAATAACACGGTTGAAAATTATCAAAGGCGTCGTTAAAGGCACACGATGGAGGAGCATGCGGCTATCTGAAGTTTCTGCGAGAGCGAGCACCGGTGTTTTCATCAACGACGGGGGAAAAAAAAAAAGTTTCCCGGGGAAAATCTGGCGAAAGCTGGGCGACCAGGATAAATTGGTCGGAGGGACGCGCAATTACGCCAGGACGAGTGGAAGTTTGATAATTTGGTCCTTGGGGCGGGTTGCAGCGGCGCTGCCCGTATTTTCTTCGCCGTTTTTCGCGCGCCATCAAAGTAACAGCCCCGTACGGTCGTTGGCCGCACTTCGCGCGACTTTCCAGCATTCCGTGCATTTCCCGCGCGGCGTATTTTCCGCGCGCGGCTACGAGCGCGTTACCGGTGCCGCGGAGTGCGAGAGGAAACGAGCCAAGCTGTGTGGCGCATGCTTCGAACCGCCAGTTTTCTCGCTCGGCCGAGACGCGGGTCTACGGGGTGTCGCAACTATTTCGGCACGTATATTCGCCGAGTGCTTTCGAAGCAACGCTCTATTGGAGGGAGGAGGGATTTTACGGATGGGAATGAGAAAGTGGTGGGTGCTTGCTTTCTTTGGAATTATTTTTTCTTTTTAAACCGGAGCACAGAATTATAATAATAATAAGTTTATATATTTCCACGGGATAAACCCTTTGTTATAAGAAGTAGAAGTTGACAGTCACACAAGTCTACTTAGTACAAATAATTAAGAAATACAAAGAAAAGTAATGAACCGACATCGAGATAGGGTAATTCCGGGTGAGATGACCCTGCGGGCGAGATGGCTCGATCACGTTCCTTTTGCAAATATATTTTTGTCCTTTATTTTGTCCTTACTAAATTTACGGTGTGCAGATTTTTTAAAAAGTGGGCCATCTCTCCCCGACTTACCCTATTTTATTTTATTTTATTTTATTATACGGAAAACTTCTTTTACATATATGTATACAGAAGTTTACAAATTATTATCAAGAAATAAAGCACAAAATATTCAAATATCTACTGTGTTGGTGATAGTTAAGTGGAACTCTAAAAAACTTGAGCAGATTTGCAATACCTATAGCATAACATATAGCAATATATATATGGCTTCATTATGCGTCAGAATAACGTTAGTTTCTGTCTCTTGATTTTCCCTAATTTTCCCTATTTTCTGTTTCTGCTTTTCTTCCTTAGTTTTAGTTTAGTTTTATGTTATATAGTTATTTAGTTACGGTTGGGCTTCTAACAGTATTGTACTGCAGCCTAGCCATTTACTTCGTTTGTCTTTATGCAGGTATTATTTCTTTTTCTGTACGTTCAAGTAATAAAGCCTAATAATAATAATAATAATAATAATAATAAGTATTGGCTACGTGTTCTCATTTCACTAATAATGGAAGCTCGCGAAGGGTACCACTTTTATTTATTAGCCCAGAGACGACTCTCGAATTTGCAAAATGGCAAAACTCGACTTTTCGGAAGCGAAGCAGGAATAAATTATTCGCACACCTCCCTTTTCCGCAAAGAATTATACACATTCCGCGAAGGCGCGAGTAAGCCATCGACCGTTCGCCCCCCCGAATTGCGAGAACGATCGGCGCAACACTCGCCGTTCCCCCGCGAGACCAAGCGCGTCATATTTTCAAGGAATACCCTGCCGAGAAATATCGCCACGTTGTAGCTTTTTGAAATAAACATGCACCTTAAATTACCATACGGCGATGGCGCGTTTATTTATGGAACGATCCCCGCAGCCCGGCCGCGATTCCCGCGACACAGCGAGAGACACCTTGTTGCAGAGGAACACGAAAATAGTATTCCGCGGGCGCAGTAACCGGGGGGGTGTTGCAGCAACTGCATGAAAGTAAATTGGTGTAATCAACCGGTGGGCGGAGGACGCGCGCAGGCGGCAATCTCGCGCAATATTGCGCGTGCAAAATTTATAAATTCGAAATTCGCGTACAGCGGGTGCGTGTCGCCGGCGACTCGCCGCCCCCGCACATGCACGGAAACCCTCGATAAGGGAAATCCACGGCGCACTGTGTGTTATATCGATCGCGGGGCGGTGCGCGGTGGATTTTCTGCTTTCTACCTTGTTGCGACTATTTATCATCCTGGAATTTCTCCGCCGCTGCTTCGTTACAGCACGCCCGCTATATCCTCGAGCTCGTATTTCCACCCCCCTCTCTCTTTTTTTTTTCGTCCACGTTCCGCCAATTTTACGACTTCCCCGATACGGCTGAACGCAAAGCATATACAACACGCTCTTGACTGTGCATTTTGTATTCAAAGGTGGGTACGAAATGTCTTGGTCACCGAATTGGCGATGCAGTCGGCTCTTTAAAAGAGCAAACCGGCCTGCTGTACTGCCCTCCTTAGTTAAACTGTCCTATCTAGCATTTTTTCATTTTTTGAGATGTGTTGAAATATTTGAAGTTCCACAGGTCTTTTACCTTTTAAGGATATTTAGAAACGTCTACGTGCTTCCTAAAGATTTATAAACAGTCTAATGTGTTTGACCTAACTTTTTTCAAAATGGTTAAAATATCTTATCTGAAAGAATTAATTAATTGGTACGTTAATAATACATTCCCTACCGGTACAACTATCACAAAAAATGATTTTAGGCTATTACGAAATAATGACAACATGTTTTAATTTGAAAGAAGGAAAATAAGTATGGTGCAAAGGAAATGATAAAGCTTCTGTTTTCTCGGTTGTTTCAAAATGCTAGATAGGACATTTTAACTAAACAGGGCAGTGTAAACATTCTATTCCCTAACGAGAACCCTAACGATGTTCGAGACTGGATATTTTCATGCCCTACGTCTAATTCGATGGAAATCAGTTGTTCGACAGAACCGCTCGATTTCCCGTTGCTGAATTTTCCATTCGATCCGCTGCGATTACAGTCGGATCGCGGCCAGTCGTTAATGGGAACGGAGAAACGTCGGTGGACCCTTAATTACGGGGAGATAGTTCGTTACCGCGATTGAAAAGAAGCGATTAACCGATTAAGCGATGGATAATTTAATGCACGCCACGACGGATAATTTAATTACACGGAATCGCTGCATTTAATTCCCCGCCCCGTGAGAAACTTGGGCCAGAAATACTGTGCTCCCGAGGCGGTCTTAATTCTTGCGCGGCCGAGACTCAAGCTTCGAGTACGGTTCACGGTCGTTACCGTTTCGGAGGTAACTCGAATCGTCGAAACTTGGCAATCGGAATAAAACTCTACGTTGGCGTACAAGTCAATGCTACCTGTGGGGAGGTATATTCGATAGAAATGCAGGGGTGGACGGGGTAGTGGTGGTGACTTGAGCTATAATTGCGATAAAACAGAGATGTCAGGTGAAATATTTCTTGCAAATGATTCTTTTATAGAGTTAAATTATCGACATATTTGTAGGATACGAAAATAATTAGTTTTATATTGATTTATAAGTAATATTACGAAATAGGTACACAAAAGATGTGTTCGATCCTTGACGTATTCTTTTGGAGAAACAAATACTTTAGTGGTTACATTAAATTAACTTGACGTATTCTTTTGGAGAAACAAATACGTTAGTGGTTACATTAAATTAACTTGACGTATTCTTTTGGAGAAACAAATACGTTAGTGGTTACATTGTTCACAACTCCGGGAAATGACGGTCACGTTGCACTTTTGTTGCATTTTGCACATGTGTAACTATTGGCTGGGTTCCATTCGCAACATTCAGAATGGGTCCACAGGCCACAAGAGATGCATTGAAAACACATTTCATTATTGGGAAAGCAAGAATTTCGATACGACAACTAGTGACAGAAAATTAAACTACTGCGAGTAGGTTGAAATCTGTCGAAGTCCATACGATTATCAGTGTTTATATAGACATGTTGTGAAGAACGAGTGTTTTTAAATTTTTTTGAACACTAAATTTTTACTTCTGCGATTAATAGTTTGGTGAGATTCGAGCCTACTTTCAATAGTTTGCCAACTCACCACCACAGCCCTGAAATCTAAGCCACGCCCCCACTTGGTTTCCCAATACCTAATGTACAAACTGATATCAAATACCTAATATACTTAGTTTTTATAGAGCTGAGGTCTTTTGTGGCTTTTCTTCTCCAGCTTAATTTTTTACAAATTTTTCTTTTATCTTTATTTCCCCGTTTACTCTCTTCTAATTTTACCCTTTTCTCTTATTTTCTTATCATTGCCCGCCGACCGCGATTGCCCAATTCTCCCCTAATTCAGTCCTCCTCTTCAGTAATATTTATATAATCCTCTATAAAATTCCATTCATTGCGTTCTCCATATTTCTTCTATCCCTAAACCAGTGGCGGATTTAACAGAGCGGCTGATGAGCTGTTGCCACCTGGGCCCCAGCTCAGAAGGCCCCATCTCCCCAAAAAATTATGATTAGGTATAGGTAGCCAAATACTCCATTTTTTTCAAACTACTATACTTATCCCGTTTTTAGTAAACTACTTTTTCATTTTCCCGAAAAAAATGGGCCCCTTGGAATGTTTGCCACCTGGGTCTTTTCTCTTAAATCCGCCACTGCCCTAAACTCCGCGTACAAAGAGCTAAGTGTGTTATTTGCCTCATCTCTGAAACCTAAGCTTAGATGTCCATGAAATAGCGCTCATTCGCGTCCAGATGGCTGGACGCGTCCTCGACGGAAAGCCCATCGACACTGTTGCAAACCGGCGTATATACGGTTGGAAAGATCGCGATACGATGTCCACGGAGTCCGAATTAGCCCCGATGTATAGATACAGCCCCATTCCGTGATATCACGACTCGAGGCAAAAAAAGCAGAACCACATTACTGGGGGATCAAAAGGAATGTATAAAACGGAATGAAAGAGTCCGGCTCTGGATAGGTTGATGGCTCGAGCCACGAAATGCTCGGACACCGGCTTTCTGCAAAGACCACGCTATCCGCCGCGGGATATTTTACGTAGGATCGAATATTATGTCCTACGGGTCGCCGATACAACTGGAATAAATAAGCGACGCGGGCTCGTGCTGCGGGAATTTAATACGTACGCGTCCAGATACAATTTGCCGCTGGGGCAAAAAAATCCAGGACGAGGACGCTCCACGCGTCTCAGAATGCAAGGAAATAATGAGACGTCGGCGATTCAATAAACCTATAGATGCGATTGCTTTTTATGGCTGAGGATGTTTCATGCGGGAAAGTGAGTATCTTGTTTGAAGGAGGATTTGGAGCAGTGGAATTGCCATTATAGTTTCTACTCGGGGTGAACATGTAGTTGACTCTCATTAGTTTCCCAACTTAATTTGTCCCTTGGTGTCAAATTTACACGGAGGTAAAAAAAGTCAATATAATGAAAAGATAAATAGGGTTGACTTCGCAAATTTTTTTACTGAAAATAAAGAATTAAATTTGTGGATATTCGTGAATAAGATTGCTCACGTCGTTCACAAATAACAAAGCCTCACGGAACCTCAGGTAAATTTACTTGTATATAACAGAATATCATCATTTTTGAGAGAAAAATGTGTCAAATTAACAGAAGGAAGGGGTGAGGGTTAAGGTGACAATTCGTCCCTGATTTCCAGTACCTAACAGTCCCCAAAACACGAGTAGAGTCCCCAGTAATTTCTGCCCCCAATTTTGAATTTTTGGTAATAGTCCCCACTTCTGTATTTCCTCTTTAATGTTACAAAATAAATAATACCTACAAAATCGAAACCACAAATGTGGTATTAAAATTCTACCAATTTGACAACACTGTAACCGAGTCTACGAGGAGTAGAGTTGGCCCCTAAAAAGAAAAATATTTCATGTCCCTGGGAACTCAAAAAAAAAAAATGGTCCCCTTACTATATTTTAGATAATGCTTTTAAAATCGTCAAATTGAAATTACATATTGAAATTATACACAAAATCACATTTCCCTTTCAGGATCGTCTTGTATATTACAATTCCTCGTTACTTTTACCTATTTCTAAAGTATGCGAAATTTTCTCGCAGCCCATAACTCTACAAAAAGACGTCCAGCACCCTTTCAACCCTTTCCAATCGCAAACCCGACTTTGCTGCTTTCAGAGCCGCCAAGCAAGGGATATCGCGCGAGTCACGAGGAACGCTAGAAGGATTTATGACAGCCCGACGGGAAAATATTTTTTCTGGCCAGACCAAAAAAAATCGCCTCCCAGGGCGAATCGAAGGGGCACCGGTGACCGCGGCTCGCTGGCAATGTGGTGGGCTACTGGAAACCAGAGAAAATGAGGGTAGAAAAAACACGAGGTAACCCTTTCGTCCCAAGAATACCTGAGCGGAAGCTGCTGTCCGTGTTCGATCAACGAAAATCGTGAAAACGCGGCGCGATCCTTTCTCCCTCGGTAAAAAAAAGGAGGCATACCTGTCAGGAATTTCGAAAGTGCTCCTATTGAACAGCACTTGATCCCGTTAGGTCGCTAACCCTTCCGCGCCCTTTCCTTACGCCACCGGAAGAATTCCTGGCGAGAGCCAGTGGCAACTATAGTCAGAGACAAGTTTTCCGGAGAGGTGCTCGCGCCGAAGTGCGCAATTCGCGCGATAAAACTTTCCCAGTTTTCCCTTTTCTAAATCCATTTCTTTGTCGCCGAGGCGGAAGGGTGGCTTTTACGATCAATTACGGGAACGCGGAAGTGCTCGTGTCGCCGTTCGACGAATAATTTTTCTAATTAGATGGAACGGGTTTTATCTGAAGTTTCATTCAACCTCCCAGAAGTGTCTTTAGAATTATTCTAATATTCAGAGTAGTTCTCGCGGACCTTGTGACTTCAGTTTTCGAACGGGACTCACCGGTTCAGATTCTCAAGAATCTTTTACTCGGCGCTTACAATTGGAGAGTATTTTAGGTGTCCGCCTCCGATGATTTTGATTTTTTGATATGTTATAGAGGACCGAAAAATAAGAAATACGTGTTTTTTTTTATTTTTTCCCCGTTTTTATATTTGGGGGGTGAAAAGTGGGTTCAAAGTTAGGGTTGAAAAATCATTTTTGTGGAATATCTCGAGAACTATTAGAGATAATGAAATAGTGTGAATGGACGAATTTTGTGTCTTCGAATGCGAAATATGACTGACTCACCAGATTTTCAAAAAGTCCACAAAAATGATTTTTCAACCCCAACTTTGAACGCAGTTTTCACCCCCCAAATATGAAAACGGGGAAAAATAAAAAACACGTATTTCTTATTTTTCGGCCCTCTATAAGATATCCAAAAATCAAAATCATCGGAGGCGGACACCTAAAATGCTCTCCTTGTTAGTGACTGTGTACGAAGCGGAGGAGAAGTGAACGCAGTGGAAAAGCTACTCACACAGTTGGCCGCGGAGCTCTCGCAGGAAGGGGCAACCATTTTTGCTCCAATATTTGACGTAGACGTGATTCTTGAAATCAACCACTGCGGCGATTTCATGCCGTGCTGCAGTTCTTATACGCGGGAAGGTGTACTGTACCTATTCCGCTTGTAAGCTTTACTACCGCCGCTTACTCATAGCACAAGATCTTTATGCGATCTTATCGGAGAGTTACCCGAGAGCAGTTTTTTCTACGTTAATCTCAAAAAATTTCAAATTGCGGGGGAGGGGGCTGGTGTGCGACTCTGGCGTGTTGCGTGGCGAGGCTCGAGGCAGGGGAGGAACTGTGTTTCTGTAGGGGCGAGGAATAATTGAAGAGGCTTTGTAGAAAAGACTGTAACTGTCGAAATTAAAAAAGGAACATTTTTATAGGAAAATTTCCTACGCGCCAGTGATAATACTTTTTTATAGAATTTGATTTTTGGCACTTAAACGGTCTGTAGATGTTCAATATTATTGCGCAATATTCAATATTGTAGAATATTATTGACCGTCTGTGGATCATGTTGGAAGATTGCACAATAAAATTGAAAAGTTGCGCAATAATATTGAAAGGTTGTACAATATATTATTATTGAATTAACGGGAGAACCCTTTAGAATAAAAAAATTTGAACAAAGTAATACAGTCGGTATAGCTTATAGCAAAAAGATATAAAGATAAATAAAATAAAAACAGAGAATGTACAGAAAAAACATGAAAAAAAAAATATTGCGGGAATGAAAATCTTTAGGTTTATTACAGTTATAGACCGAAAAGTGTGTGATATCCACTACAGTATTGTTTCGTTAAGCAGCCCCTAGACGCTCAATATTCAATATTGCACAATATTATTGACCGTGTGGGGCACGCAGCAAAAATATTGTACAATATATTGCACAATAATATTGAACGTCTACAGACCGTTTTACAGTGTTTGCTGCAAGGAGTCTTCAATCAACCCAAAACCCCTAAATTTTCTAATCTTAATATTCTCTAAAAACGTGTCGATAGACTTTAGAATCTCAAATTTCCATCTCCAATTTCTTTAATTGTCTTACTGTAAGCGAGAACAATGTGATGTATCTTCTTCAATCGTGCCTGAAGAGAAAGACAAAAGAATTTTGCGGAAACGTTGAGTGAATTTTGAAATATTCCAATTTCAATTTAGAAAGTGTCAGGCACGTTCTAAAAGTGTCACGGTGTCGTGTTAGGGTCGAGTAGCTTGCTAAATAGAACAGAAAGCGGGGCAAGGTAATTGTAATGGTTCGCGCCGAAATAGCAGTGACGTATTCCTTTGTGGCAGTGTTCGATACGTATTGATTAGGTAGATATCGGCAAAAGTTTTGTGGGACACTTTTCAGTCGTGAGACTCGAATTAAAGGAGGGACGTGAAGTTCTTTCGATGTTTCTTGGGGAATGCAGCACTCTGAATGATTTGAAAACTTTCAATCTGGAGAATCAGCTAAACGCATGCTAACATCAGATTTTTGGTGCACGATCTTGCAACTATTTGGGGAATGAATTTCACGGGAACTGCACGATTCTGTAAACTGAGTGTACTGAGACGGGAAGTAATAATAAATTCTTTATCGGTGGCGGTGCTTTTTCAATTCAGCGTTGAAATCAAAATACAATAAAATAAACAAGCGCTGAAACTATGGAAAATATTCCCCAACTACTTTTTTTATAATTGAATTGGATAATAATTTTTTTGTAACTCTTTATCGGTGGCGGTGCTTTTATTCAAAGGAAAAGTGTTTTTCAATTCAGCGTCGAAATCAAAATACAATAAAATAAATAAGAGCTGAAACTATGGAGAATATTCCACAATTACTTTTTTATAATTGAATTGGATAATAATTTTTTTGTAATTCTTTATCGGTGGCGGTGCTTTTATTCAAAAGAAAAGTGTTTTTCAATTCAGCGTCGAAATCAAAATACAACAAAATAAATAAGAGTTGAAACTATGGAGAATATTCCCCAACTTCTTTTTTTTTTAATTGAATTGAATTTATAATTTCTTTCAATTTTCTAATGAAATTACCATTTTTAGTATACCTAATTCAAAATCGCAATTTTTATATTCCCACCAAAAATTAACGTCTACTTTTTTCAGAGATTGCACAACCATGCTGAAGATTGTTCGATGAGCCGCTCCGAGGTATGAAAACAATAGAATACTGGACCAAAGTTGAACGATATCGCTGGCACGGCCGACAAAGATTGTTCATTAATTCCGATGAATACGAGACAGTTGATTGTCGCGGTGATTAATTCCCCGTCGCAGAAAATAGCTCCTTATCGAAGCGAATTCAATTTAGGTACGGTTGCTTTGCTTTCTCGCGCGTCGCGCTCGTACGCGAGCAACGCGCGGTCGTTAAAAACACCCACGTTTACGATCGCGATGACCTACTGCCCCTGAGATAAGGAAATGACTCCTTGCTCCGCGTGCGTTTATTCCCGATTCGTCCTCGTTCGGTAACGCTGATTGATTTTCGCACCGCGAAATCGATTCCAACGCGCTCCGACCGTAGGAAAACCGTCCAATTTTCCGCCCCGTTTCGACATTAAATCTCCGTGCAAAAGTGTTCCTCGGAGAAGATTTTTACAATGTATATTTTCTTCTATTTTTTTGTGATTTACTCCTTTCCGTCCTCGATTATGTACTTGGCGTATTTTTTTTACTTTTTTTAATTCTTTTTATGGGGTTAAATATACAGACAGATTCCATTCGAATGTTAAACCTGATATTTCCCTTGTTGCAAATTTAATTAAGCCATCCAAAACGTCCACTGACCTCTGCAATACCTGAACCTTTAGAGTTTAGGCATTTCAAAATGGCCCCTGGCTACGATATCAACAGCTATCGAATGCTAAACAGCGACAGATAGAAGAATTGTATTTTATTTTATTTTCTTTCCTCTTCTTTCTTTCCTTTTTCTTACCTCACAACGAATTTTTAGGTTAGGTTGTAGAGCAGCAGTTAATGCTGAACCTCGCCTACTCGCCATTGTAATATAATTTAATTTAATTGTAATGGTGCAATAAAGACATTTAATAATAATAGAAACGAAAGTGGGACTCCTGTTCTGAGCTACAATTGTTTCAACTTCGCCAATTATGGTTAATGAGGGTTACTTCTAAAGCCAACCTCGAAATAATACACAAAGCCGCACGCGAAGTTTGCGACAATCCAGCTCGCAAGTCCCGCCAAGTCCCCAGCGCGCGATTAATCCCGGCGAAAATCGTTGTTACAAGAATTTTCACTTTGCAGAGGATCGGAGAAGAACGACGCCGGGAGGGAAGCGAGGAAATTCCTAGAGAAGCCAGGAAATTTACGAGAAACCGAGCGTATAGGTCACGTTTGCTGGAGAGAGATCCTTTGGATCTTGTACTTTGTGGAGATTGGAATGCAGGATGGCCGTTTCCCTTCAAGCCCTCGCCCTGTCCCCGCCCTTTCGTGGCCACGGGGAAAATGGGCAGCGGCGCGCGTCTCTCTTTCACTCGCACTTCCCGGCTCCTCTGCTCTCCATCATTTTTGTCCTCAGATATGGAATTGGCCTGCTGCTATCCTCTGGGAAATGTGAAGCAATGTCTGCGCGCTGCGAATCATGGTAACGGGCCGGAGCGGCATAGAAGGCGAAACGAGCTGACCAGAACAGGCGAAACGAAGAGGAGGAAGAGACCCGCCGGCTCCTCCAGAACCAGATATTTTCGTCCGTGGCTACGCGTCCATCGTAGTTAAGCTGGGTTTACGTTAGTCCAGTCGCTGGATCCAGCGAGTGGTTCGACTGGAAATCACGTCGACGTCTACATTATTCCAGTCGCTGGATCCTTTACTATTCCAGTGGTTTCTGAACCGTTGAAAGTGGTAGAGTGTAATAATAATAATAGATTCACGCAAAAGAAGGATAAAAAAACATAAAAGTAGCATCGAAAAGTAGACTCTCGATCCAGTCGAAATCTGCTGGAATGACAGCACTGTACTGGAATCAACACACTGTTTACATTATTCCAGTTCTAATCCAGTGATGTACTGGACTGAACACTGTTTACATTATTCCAGTTCTAATCCAGTGCTCTACTGGATCACTGGACTGGACTAATGTAAACCCAGCTTTAGACGGTTCGCGAGTGTTACTCGCACACCTCCGCCGTTCCTAAAACTGCTGCTTTACGAGTGGCCTCGGTTTTCATCCCCTCGCGGCCGAGCCCAGCATATTTCTCCACATCGATCGCCTTCGAATCTCGCTTCCACCGGTAATATTGTAAACACACTAGAAAAAATACCCGCGAATACACGCGGGAAGATCGAATTTTTCTGACGCTCCACTGATTTCCGCTCCGTCGATCCTTTCCCTGAAAAACGCTCGAGGAATTTTCCCCGTTCGCGTTTACGCGCCTCGTTATCGACGAGGCAACGCCGATTTACAAACGAGCATCGAGCGGCGTAAAGTTTGCCAGAGCCGCGGGAAATCCGCGGAATAATGTCCGGCGAATTAGTCGCGAGCAGCGTTCGAGGCTTCCACTCGGCGGCGTGTAAAGGTGTAATTTTTACGCGGGCCTCGAGCGACGCTTACGGACACGGTAGCGGCATAAAACGCGCGAGTTCCTTCTACTGCGACTCGTAACGCCGATATCTATGCGAGTGCATCTATTTATACGACCGCCGGCTTCTTGGCTGGAAACAGTCGAGTGGAAAGCAGCGTTTCCATTCGCCGGAGACGTGTCGCAGCGCGGGGCTCGCGAATTTTCTCGCGCTTTCCGACGGCTGGCTACTCGGAGTGCCTCATAAACGGCGACTGCCTTTTGCCACCGAGTTAACAATGCGGATTAGAGAAGGGAGAGCAGGATTTACTGGAATTCCATCGATATCGGAAATAAATACTTGTGGACATTTTTTTATTATTATTATTATTGAAATAACGGGAGAACCCTTTAGAATACAAAAATTAGAACAAAGTAATACAGTTGGTAAAGCATATAGTAAAAAGGTATAAAGATAAATAAAATAAAAACAGAGAATATACAGAAAAAACAGAAAGAAGAAACAACAAGAAAAACATAATGACAAATGACATTAAAAAACATTTGGTTTTTTATTATTATTACTGCGCGGGTACAATACCTTCTAGTTTACAATGATAAGAACCGAAGATAACAGGCAGAAAGGATTACGTATAAATATTTCTCTGGGATTCGATTCGAGGAACTGAATTATTTATTTTACATATGCAATCTTTATACTTCTGTCAAGTCGACTTAAACTTGCAGGTGTTCCGCCACGATTATTGTTATCTTTATTTTCATTGCAAGTGCCTCGTGTATCGAGAGCCGGGAGAAATCCGAACTCTCCACTTTAAATATCTATCGTATCAGTTCGAACAGCGAGCCGAGATTCTTTGTTCGCCGAACGGACGAAGGGAAAATATGAGTTTCGGCCATTCTCGCCGTATCCGCATCACGAGTTTGACGAGCAAGCTTGTTTACGGGCCAATTTCGCGCGGATACAGGCTGCGCGAAATGCTATTTTTTTCTTCGAGTATAAAGCTTCAAACTCGCGCTTCGGCCCCCTCTCCGGGGACACGTTCCTCGGCGCACCGACTTTTTCCCACCAAAAAGTGTCAAGGTTCATTGAATCAACCGAATAAAAAGTGCCCATTTCATTCCGAAACTTTGGATAGGGTAGCTTCGCGACTCCTGTCAGATCCAGCCACCCGTTCGACATTCCCAGGAAACTTAGATGACGAAGAGCCCGAGACCCAGTGTCGCGTATATTTGCAATTTAAGAGCCAGAAAGATTATCCGGCTCCCCCCGCGGATCTTGTTATTCGACGCGGTATCTCGCGTTTCCATCCGCGTGTCGGCGGCATACGTGACGCGGAGGTAATGAAGAAAAGCGTATCGCGGCCGTATATCCCGCAGGTAGGTATCCTACGGTAGCGTCTTTCTCCGCACCCTAGTCCGGCTATCTGCGCGTGTGCGCGCCGGTGTGTGGCCCAGCTGCTCGTGAGGAACGGTGCGCCTAGACCACGTAGAGGCCGTCTATACATCGGCGTCAGCAGGGGATCCGTGCTGCCATTTTATCCAAACGTGATCTCAGCCAAATACGAAAATTCGTACGTGGCTGCAGTGTATACGAGCGGCTCGTTCGATATTTTCCCCCGGAGAGACTCGGGGCGAAGCCAGATACAGAGCGTGGGTGGATTCAGGTAGGAAATATGACGAGTAAGTACTGGCGATCCGACTGCCCACGCTGATAACGCCGCTCCTCTCTCCCCTCCTGGCCAGGAGAAACCCAGCGAATAAACTCGACGAATTCGCCTTGGATCGATCCGATTTCGGTGGGCATTCTGCTTCTTTGTCTCCCGCGGACGGCCATCGCGTGCTCGACATGTCTGTTCAGGGAACGAGAGGAATATTCCCGCGACTCGCGAAGGTAGAAGGCTACCAGATGGCGGAGAAAGAGATCGGGAATCATTACGCTGCCAAGGGATTCTAAATATCTCCCTACGGTCGCGGTGGGGGCCCTTAATCGAACATCAAGCGAGAGAATTAACGTTCGTAGGACGATCGCGATTCGAAGGAACCGGCTTCGATAAACATCAAAGCCTCCTCTCCGAGAGGGCGCCTCTTTCTCTCTCTCTTCCCCTATCTCACCCCATGGTTTCCATTCCCGAAATATTTCCGCGGCGCAGCACGTAAAAAAGAATACACTGTACAGATTTTAATTAAATTTAATTAAAGGATTTTACCGGGAGGTCCGCGGCCGCTGCGAGCCCTTCGGGGTGGGGAAGAGGAATGGACGATCGTTGATTAAAGGACCACTGCAACGAGGTCCCTTTTAGGTCCGTGGAAACCTTTGCGCCGCCGCGGGCCCATAAGCTACGAATTCTTCGGCGAACCAGCGTGATTTCTCCTTATGCATTTGTCCTTTCCTCCCGTTCTCTCTCCGCACCTCTGTCCGATCGTCGCGGACGCGACGTCAGGATTCCATCTGCCCCGCACTTTGCGATTCCACGTGTAATTAAGCGAGAAACCCTGGGCACCGGTATTTTCCACGAGTTATTGAATATCTTATTGACTTCTCGACCCGCGGCCGCTGTGGCGCTGCACTGCGGCTCTCGCGGGGAAGGTCTTCCTTTGGAAATCGGCAAACATTGCTTTCGCCTTCTTAATCTAAGAACGATCTCTTGGATTTTTTTTTCAGTATCGAAGGGACGGCTGGCAAAACTGATTTCTATCGAGGAAACTTTATTTTTCCCGCGCTTTGCACCGACTTTCTTTGCATTCCGATTGTTCCTGACGCAACAAGTATCGACATGGCCCAGCCTGTTCAGCGTGGAGCAATAAATAGCTACACACGATATCTTACTCTGTATTTATCCGCTTCGCTGGCTGTCCAAACAACGCGATACCCCGCAGACCTACGGCTTGCATGATCAAACGTTGCCTCCGATCAGAAATTATAGGATTACAGGGGGTTCACCGTGTTATGGACGGTATTCGTGCTCGTTTATGACATTCTTCCATGGAATGCTGCCAACGAAGAAGGGACGATAAAAGCGGATCCGGGAATGGCTTGCATTTCTCCCCTAGATAATCGAGTTCCCCAGAAGCATGCGTTTCTTTCTTCTTTCGTTTGATCCAGATCGAAAGATTAAACTCTTTTGAATACTGGGTCGAAGAACGATTTAGCTCTTCCGTCGCAAAAATAATTTCTGCCGCTCTTTATATTTAAGTATAAATAATTACTTTAAAATCTAATTTTCGACAGTGAGTGAAATTTGTTGTAACTATTTTTCGAATAACAAAGTGTTTTATTTTATAAAAAATGTAACACTTAGGTATTTATAAAAAAATAGTAACAAAACGAAAGGAAATGTGTATTTAAGTAGAAGGTAGGTACTTATTTTGGAAATTTAAAAAAAATACACCTCTATTGAAATATGTGAAAAATCTTTAAAAATTTAGAAAAGTTTTAAAAACTGTTTCAACTTTAAAATAAATCTTCCAACTCTCACGGGTGAGTTAAAAACAATTTATAAGTTTGATACTATTTAAATTCAAACATGTATAAATTACTTTTTTACCATTTTCTTTTCAAAAAATTTTACTTTTTTTATAGATTTTAATTTTCTCAGTCTATCAATTTTTCCGCCGACAAATTTGCTGCTCGGGACAGTTTAGATCGAAAAATTACTTAAAAATTACACTTTGGAATTCCACGGCACGATTAACCGAAGAATATTATGAATTATATAGACTTTACACTTGAACCCAAAATACGAAGAACAATGAGAAGATTACTGTCCTGCACATGTATCGAAGGAGCCACGCTTCATCCCTCCGCATCATTATTATTCCGCGGCTGTCCGCCTCCTTTTTCGCCACGGTGGAAAAGTTTTTTTCTCACGTTCATCGCGTTGCTACGATGTTCGCCACTCGGCGCCATGAATTACGAAGTTCAGCGCACTCCTTCCATGCATATTTACGGCAGTCCGGTGTTTCGGCCACGAAACGGAATAAAATTGTGGGAAAGCGAGAAAGTCGTGGTAAACACGCATAATGCGGAATATCTTGTCATAAATTTGCTTTCGAGCAACGCTGACCTTGGCGAAACGAGTCCGCCGAAACGGAGTAATCGATTAAGAAACGACGACTTTCAGGGATCATCGGCTACAGTTCGGAATTAATAGGAAGCATTACAAGCCGTAAACGGCACGTTTATGGCATTCTTCCGTGAGCGAGAAAATGCCGAAGCGTTTTCGTAGAGAGTAAAGCGGCGGGTTAATAAAGATCAACGATTATTTCCCATGCTTAATCCTTGATGAAACGAGTCCTGTAACACAGCCGTCCAAGTCGCTTAATGTTTACGTGGAAATCTATAGGAATGCTGGCTTAATTATGCATTAACGAGTCCTTAATTATAATTAAACCTAGCGCCAGCGGAATCGAATCGTTCCTCTGCTCTATCCGTCGCGACTGGAATTTATAGTCTCGTCGAGAGGCGATCGGCGCTCCGACTGCCGCGGAACCGATGGTCGGTAACTAAGAGCGTGAGAGGAGGACTAATAAAATCGCGGAGACAATGAAAACATCGAAGGAGATTACTCTATCCGAGTGACTTTCAGAGCGTCGCAACGTGTCCATAAAACACTCAACGGTTAATGGACCATTCGACGACCAATTATGAGCGGAGATCGGCCATGAGGCGCGGCATAAACTCTGGATTATACGCTATAACGGCCGCTGTACGCCGTGCTAATAAACAGAAGATGTACCAGATTCAATAAACATCTGTGCCTCGATAAAAAGAGCATTATCGGTAAGGAGAGTTGGAAGTGTCAGGGAACGATGAATGGTTGCAAGAAGCATGGCCGTTAAAACGAGGGGAAGAACACCGCGAAGCTGTCGCGGTATCGGTATCACCCGGCGATAAAGCAGCGATGATGCGCCGCAATAAACGTCACCTTTTTTCGTATCGATTAGCGAGCATCGACGCGGGTCCCTCGTGTCGTGAGAATAGCAGAGGAGGGGTGGTGGGAAGAAATGGGAGAGTGACCTGCCTATAAATGCGTTGGCACCTAACAATTAGCGGGTACACATCGGGGAGCACGTAATAAAGCAATGATCGTGGTTTACGAGGCAGTATAGTATACCCCCACCAGGAAACCTTCCAACCGCAGACTCCTCTCTTTCCAACCGCCACCTCAACCTATCCTAACGTCGAGCACAGTCTGTCCGTCCATTGCAGACACTTATCACGGAAGAAACACTTTGTCCTCCCGCCCGTAAAAGTAACGCCTTGTAAATTGCCGTCGGAGGGTGGCCGACCCGCCGGCCGCGCCGCACTCCCCCTTATTTCAGAAAACTGTCCGAATATTCTTACGGGGATTTCATCCGCGGTCCTTTTTCCACTGCTGGGCCAAGCCTCTTGGTTGGCCGTTTAGGTTCCAGGCGAAGCATGGGTGGTTTCGGTTTGGGGGGATTGATGGCACTTGGACTGCTCTATTTAAGCGAGGCGGCGAAGGTCGGTGCTTAAGCGCTGGAGAGCTTTCTATGTAAACTATTTAAGTTGGAGATGTAAGTGGAGGTAATCGGGTATTGGGAGTTTCGTGGGAGACCCTGGGTTTGGTAGGACTGTTGGCTGGAAGCGGTGTTTGTAGCGTAAAAGGTTAAGGGAGCTTGGAAATTGTCGCCAATATGGAGGAGGGCTCGATTACTTTGGAACTAATTCCCGCTAGGTCGATCGAGCGTAATCAGCGTCCACGGCCGGGCGGAATTCGCGTTCGTTAAACTTTCGTCTGGAACGAGCCGACGACGAAGATTACACGATCGTTTTTATTACGCTCACGGTAGCAAACTCGTAAATATTCCCGTTGACAAGTCCTTCTGGGTTGTCCGGTTGGTGGGGCGGTCGGGGCGCGGGGAAGATATCGCTAATTGGGTTGGACCGAAAGCGAACGGCGGAGAACACCACCCCGGCGACGAGCCCGCGCGGAGAGATATATACAATGATGCAGCAATATCTCTGATGGCAAAGAACATCTACATTTTATACGCTACGTGGCTGGAGTGTCTGACTGGTCCTGTCCCCTTCCTCCGTCGCGGCCCCGCGAGCCATCTGCTCAATAAATTAGGTTGCTCGAACCTGGCCTCTACGCGCACGCCTCGAACGGCGAGCAGAAGAGACCGAAGAGAGGCTCGGAAGGAGCCACGGGGCGGGCAAGGAGGAAGAGCAGCGGAGACGAAAAATCGTAGAAAAAGAGCGAGGAGAGGAGGACGGAGAGTGGGAGGAAGATCGGGGAGAACGAGACGGTCTCAGACAAAAATAAATGAACGCCCCGACAGAAAATCCACTCTCGGTCTGAAAATGAAGAGAACGATTCCCCCTCCGTCGGCTCGCCAGCGATCGACGATCCCCCCCTCCTCTACCTTCGACCGTCCCACTGATATCGCATCGCCCCCCTCTCTCCGCCGCCCCGGAGTTCGATGCCACCGAGTCGATGTCATCCAAAGAAATACATTTTACCTACATAGTCGTCGCGGTCGTCGTCGTCCTCTTCGTTCTCCTCGCCGTCGTCATCATGGATAGTGGCGGTGGACCCGTGGCGACTCGTTTCGTGGGGATGCTAGCGCAGCGGAGGATCAGCAATGGCGGCAGGGGCGGGGGAGGCGTGAGTGGGAGGGTGAACAGCGGGGTGGATCTCCGGCTCGCTTCACCTCGTGCAGCCCTGCATCGTCGCGTCCCTGTTCCTCCGCGCTCAGCCTTTACCGGGGATAAAAAGGCAACGTGTCTTGGGCCGGATCCAGTCTCCTGGCTTCTTCATCTTTCCTCTCCGTGCCTCTCCTCATCTTCCTCCCGATCCCGCTTGCCTCCTTCCTACGTAATCCTCCGTCCTCTCTCAGACCCCGCTCACGCCCCGCCGCTCTTTCGCGTTGTCACCGGGATATGGGTGCAAACATGATTTAGAGTAATGTCCCCGCGGCGAAAGAATAAAATCCACGGGCCTTGATACCCGACCGAATAACTCGAGGTGTCTCGAACACCAGCCCCGCTATTCTATCCAGACGTGTGCACCGTCTAGATCTCTATCTGCTCCTTGCGCTTACGCTCTCCTTGCTTCCCCTTATAATTTTACAGACAGTATATCATGCCCTCCACGTGCGGATAGCGAAGGTGCAACAGCGGATCCGGTGTCGGTGAGGAATGCCGGCTTAACGCGGCTATGCATGACTTGGGTATAAGAATCGTTAGGTTCCAATAGAGGATCTGGTCCAATTCTGTTTCACTCGCGGGTACTGAGAGTGTACTAATACTTGCACCGAAGGTGCCGATACCAGAGTTCCAGGGACAGTGATCCTCGACCCGCGAACGAGCAAAAGTACAGCCCCATTTGAAATGTTAAATAGGTCGCGGTGGTAGGCAACGGGGCACGCTCCGAGGGTGGTAGTTATCTACCTTTATGAGGGGTAGGTGGTAAATGGGTTAATGTTTCGTGCCAACAGGTGGCCGCTATTGGACCGCGAGCTTATAGCTTTACGACCACCTAAAGCGGTATTCTAGCATTTCCATTGATGTATGTACGAGCGGTGAGAAGAGTAGTTGAAGAGTGCCATTTCACCGCGCCACGAGAATCGGCCCGCTTAGCCGTCAACCACTTCCAACCCCTGCAAACCCGAACTCAATAAACCTCGGAGACCCTCTTCCACTAACAATTTCAAATATCATCACAGAATACTCATTTAAAATAAAAATTCGCCTGGGGCAACCTAACGTCTTTATAATTATTTCTGACAGTTCCACCTCTACTCACAAAATGGCCAACACTGACAAGAATAATAAAATTCGGATGTTTCTCAGAAAAAATATTTACTTTCATTCCAATATAGTTAAGCCTTAAATTCGTTTTAGGGTGGGGTTCCAAAACTCCCCTGCTTGAAATTTTGGAACGCACAGACCGCGAGTTCGCGAATTCCTCCCACCATCGATCGTACGTTCATAACATTCCTGGTTGGTAACTTGTCCTCTGAATAATATGGAAAAATAGATTAATTATGAATGACATTCGTATGCCCGCAAATGCTCGGCTCACGGCACCACGGATGGCGTTCCGTCGAAAGCAACAATTATCGCAGCGGCATCTGTATGGCGATCATTGAAATAGGTCGTAGAGAGGAGAGCATAAGGCGGTTAGCCCGGAGCCCATTCCGCTAACGGTAACGACCGACTCGCTGGTTCGAGTCTCGGCTAAGCTACAGCACGAATCGAGCCGTCATGGCGGTGTCGCGCTCGATTTTTCCCTCTCTTCCCGCAAAACCACCGGCGCACAGTATCACCGCGCATGCGCAGTCCCGATGGAATTCCACGATAGATCGAACAGACGGGGGCGAAAGAGACAGAGAGGAGGAACAACACGAGAGGAGAGAACGAATTGCATACGTGAATAGAATTGAAGATTTCGTATTTCCATCGCGGTTGGAATTCTTCCAATGCGAAAAAATCTTTTATTTACAAATTATGTGGAAGGAAAGCACAGGAAAATAAATATCATTAAAACAAACGGTGGTTCTTAACATTTAAATAGCACCTCTCATTGAATTTGAAACGAGAAGATATATTATTGCCCACCGGTAGACTACCAGTTACGGATTTGAAACACCAAAGCAGTTTAACTATTTCTGTTAGCAAGTTCCTTTAATCGCAATCCTTCATTAGACAGATTCAGGTGCAAGAATACATAAACAGTTTCGTGCCGAACATGCAAGAATTGGAGAGCCACGGTGACCCTGCCGGTAACTTGCAGAGGCTCTTGCGAGGATCCACTAGGTGCACTTTATTACCGACGCGGCGATCGATTCTGCCGCTCCATTGGCAGCGCTTCCGATCCCGTTCGTATCTATACGAACTGAAGCCAGTGACTCATCAGAAGGGCTTTTATTATCCTTTTTTTATTTAATATGTATCAGAAATATAATATAACTTTCAAAATCGAAGTTCAATTTAAAATTTAGGCGTGCTTGTCTTTCACAAAACAGAACCCAAAACTCCTACTACAAGTCTCACTATTACTCGCTATATGGATGCATCTCGGAGACACATGAGTGTCCTTCTCGTCGCATTATGACGTTTTTGTCATGGCTCGCCATTAAAACTTTCCTTCCCCCACGTGTAAATATACGCGCCGTTTAATTGAGGAAGGAAGAAGGAAGCGGCGTTTTTATTCGCTTTCTCGCGTCTTTTTATTGCATCTGGTACCCGAGACCGCGACGTTATCATCGTCAACCGCCAATACGCGGTAATGTATGCCGTAATTTCACGCGGGATACATTGTAACGAAGAGTTATTAATATGTTACCCGATTAAACCGTCGTTACCAGCGCGAGACAATAAAAGTAAACGACACACGATGATTTAAGCCGATCCACGTGGACACCTCTCGCCCTGCTCGTAAACGATCGTCCGTTAAGTAATTCCATTCTTCGTATCTTTATAACCGTTTAGCGTTTAGAGCCCCGCGATTAGGCTCCCATTACTCTTAACAAACAACGTAGCATTTGGTGAACACTTTCCACTTTGATAATCGCACCAAACCTCCGCGCACCCCTTTCAAACTCAATGTCACCAACTATTCACCCATAAAGATAAAAGTAAAAATTCTAAAAAAAAAAAAAACATCTACTCGTGTTTCACTGCGCTAAAGCAACGTTTGCGATTGGTTTGCACTTAAAACGTTGTTGCAAAATTGCTTCCCCTCCGAGCCTCTCCACCTAAATACCTATTTAAATGCCCCTCTTGAAGGTGGAAGGAGAATGCAACGCGCTAAGATTGTACAGTTTCACTTGCCTATGCGTTCCCTGAACGACATCTTCATTATGCATAATGACAGAACGTAATCGGCGCAACTTTGTTGCTGACCAATGGACTTTACGGGCATATTAATGGCGCCCGTTAACGAGCGTTACCGCAGAGCGATCGCGTGCACGGTGTCTGTGCCCTGACCTTGTTACACCCAGCGCAGGCAGTCCTCCTTATGGTTTTCTCGTCATTGATCTTTCGCTAAATAATTATCGATTCAGCGGAAACTCGCACGATAAAACCTAATGAGATGCTATCGATTATAATATCGCGCGGTGCAATTTCACAATACGCATACAATCCGGATGACTCGAGCTTCCTGTTTGCCTGAAATATTAAATATTCCTTGCAACAAGAAGGTAGATAATACAGGTGAAAAAATCGAGTTTTATAACGGCCCCGTTGTGTTTCCAAGCATCATCGAGGAATGGAAGTTCCACATCAATAGCTCCATTAAGATTCAAGAACGAAATGAAATGATATCGCCCGGGTGCCAAGCAGGAAGATCAGGAACAAGAGATCGAGGGCTTTGCAAATTCCTTATCAAGTGTTTCCCGGCCAAGAAAGCTGCTGCATTAAAAAAAAAGCAAGGAGAAAATGAAGTAGATGCAGTAATTCTTGCGCCCGGACTTTATTATACATCCTGCCGGATAATATCGCTTCGCGTGCATGCAGATCCTACATCACTCGGTGGCAAGTCCACCCCTGGAAAGCAATGTAGAGAACACACGCAGCATGAAATCCAGAAATGCGCATACGCCCGGCCCCGCGGACGCACAGAGAGCTTTTTAAGCAAGCTTTAAGTAGACAGAAATATTATTCACGACCGGAGAGCCGGTGTCTCATTTTAAATAACTTATGCCCAGCTTCAGCCGGACGCTAACGATTGTCCTTTTTAAAATGTTGCGACGGCTGACGGACCGTGGACGTTTAAGGACCATTCGAATGGCAGACGGACGGCAAGACAAAGAAACTCATAATCGATGGGGAAAGATTCTTCTTTGAGTGGTCAGCTGTTAAGCTGAAGGATCGGTCATTAGTTCTCTCAGATTTGGCGTAGCGGAGTCTGTCTTCCATCTATGGGTACTTGAAGTGCGATTTAAATGCATTCTTAATTTAACACTAATTACTTCCGCGGAGGATTGAAAGCTTATCAAGCCACTAATCAACTCTAACTCTTTGAGTTTCCAGACTAATGTTTACCGCGGCTGTTTGGTCCTCTTAACAAGTTCCGTCAATCATCAGTTTCCACTGACAATTGATTTACAAGCCACTCTGTGTGCAATATGCTCAAGAAATTACCCCCGGAGGGTCTAACGAGTATTTGTGCAGAGCCAGCTGAGGAGCACTGAGGACGATTAGATGAAAAAACGAAGGGAGAAGCTAAGTGGAAAAGCCAACGGAAGGTCAAGAGGGTGGAGTTGCAGCAGACGAGGGTGGAGCAGGCAGGGATTAGGATTGGACTTCGTTAAACGCGGCGGACCGGGACGAAAATGGTAGAAGGCCGGCTAACTTTCGAATTTTTTCAACAAAGTATACGATTTCGAACAAATATCTTAATCCCCGAGGCGGGTCTGTATTTTATTGCCGACATTTAACGCCGGATGCACGACACTGTAGCAACACAGTGTTCCCGAAATATCCTTCGGTCTCTATTCGCGGTTGTTCCAGGCTTTTTTTTTTTTTTTTTTTTTTTTCAGGAGACCGAGTCGGAGAACACTGTCCTTAATTGCATGTTTAATCGTCGATGAAATCGCAGAATATGGAATATTTATCGCACCATCGAACGAAGATTACCCACGATACCTATAAATTTCACGTTCCCGCAGCGCGCTGATATTTACGAACGTCTGGCTCTTTGACCAGTAATAAGTGCGTTTTAATAATTCATGCGCTGTTTTTTATAAGCCTGGTCTAGGCAGTAGACACGCGTGCAGGAGCGTAGCGCGGCTATCGCCGATCAGCGCGCAATAAGTAACAGTCTGGGTTCCTTAAGTGCGTTTAGGACACCTGTAACTACGTGTTATAGAAAACTATTAGAGGCTTGTTGCAATACTTGCACCGAAACGTGAGGAAACCAGTCGCCTTAGCTTTTTCTAGCAACCAGGAAACGATAATTCTATTAGCGACCGATTGATAATGAAGTCTTAACTTAGTTCTAGTTAGCCAAGGATGTTAAGTTCCTCAGCGAAATTGGGATTGCTCCTTGCAAAGAATTACAGAAGGGTGGGTTCGTGGGTGAAAACGACTCAAAAGCTGAGACAACCGAATCGTAAGGACACACATTTCCAGTTCCCTCATTTCTTTTTACGCCGATCCGCGGCAATAGAAGTTTTCCATCAGCCAATCCCTGAACTTTGCCCGTAAACGTGAGGATCCGCGACGGGCCGATGTTTAATGCCTGCTTTTAGTGGAAACGATTGAGAATCGCTGGTCAAACGGTTCCAGCGATAAAAATACATATTTCTACAAGAGTTCTACACTTTCGAGCGGCCTCCTTCCTCTTCCCTTCCGACCGACCACACCCTTTCAGATTTCGGTCCCCGGTGGTTCCCTCCGCGGCTCACGTATAGATTCTCTTTTTCTTCTCGTTTTTATGTCCATCTGACCCAACACCATTTTTTGCCGCGGACGTAGCCCCCCACCCCTCGGCCCTCGAAACGCCCAACGTTGGATTCCCTTTCGCCCGCAGTCGCCGGGGATTCCTGTGTTCTGTAAACGCGAGCGGGACGTAACCCAATATTTCAGCTCGTAGCCGGTTTATATGGCCGAGACGCTCGATTGGAGCGTGATCCTCCGCCTTTCGGGCTACTTATGAGAAACTAGCTCGATGAAACTTGGAAACATTGTATTAGACCACCCCTGGCTCACCCTCCACGCTTAAGCTCGTGTTCCAAGAGGCGCTCGTTTGTTTGTAAGCGGCGATGTGAAATTAGATTGCCCGGCTGAAGGCAAACCTACGCTCTTATCGCGTTAAGGGGACCTCGCAGATGAGTGGGAGGTTCAGAAAATCAGCGTACTCTGTGGCCTGTTTTGCTGAGACACTTTGAGGCTGAGGATGAATACAGCCAATATTTAGAAGCGTAAATACAGACAGAAATATTCATTCGGAAAGAATCTTTTCATCTGTTTTCCATAGGGGTGGTTTTGAGATTTCGAGCCCCTAGGCTGGACAATCGTGTGCCGCCCCTGTCGTGAAATATCATGACAATATTTTAATTGAAAAGAGTCGAGAGAACTTCTAAATTAATCCAATATGGCTACTCGCAATGTTAGTTTTTGCTAAGTCCTTATATGGAAAAGAAGTTACTTGTTTTTGAAATTGTCTCAAGTCTCTATGTTTAAATATTTTCCAATTTCTTTCCCTCAAAATTTGCCACCCCCAAACTTGATGCTTCCGAAAATTTGAAGCTCCTCAAAATTTGTCGCTTCCTAAAAATTGAAGTGTCACTCCAAAATTTTCCGCTCCCAAAAATTAGTGGCACCCCAAATTTGTCACTCCCAAAAATTGAAGTGTCACTCAAAAATTTCCCGCTCCCAAAAATTAGTGGCACCCCAAATTTGTCACTCCCAAAAATTGAAGTTTCACTCAAAAATTTTCCGCTCCCAAAATTTAGTGGCACCCCAAATTTGTCACTCCCAAAAATTGAAGTGTCACTCAAAAATTTTCGGCTCCCCCAAAGTTAATGCTTTCAAAACTTTGTCACTCCCAAAACTTTGATGCTCCCCGAAATTTATCCCTCTCCAAAATTTTCCGCCCCCGGAAATTTTCAGCTCCCCAAAATCGATGGATTTCCGAAATTTGCCGCCCCCAAATTTCGCCGTCCTAGGCTGCAGCCTACTTAGCCTACACCCGCCCCTAAAAAGAAATCACCACCCTTCCGGTGACCCCTTGATTTACTCTCTGACATTTTCACTCGCTATCAGCTTCTACTCGCGCGAGCGATCCAATATGCAAAGGCCGCGGTGGCTACACTCAGGATTTTTGCTCGCCGCGGAAATCTTGATCGATAAATCAGAATGCATTGCGGCGAGGGGCGTGGCCTGCTTCGAGTTTCCCGCGGTTGCAGCGCCGCGCGGCGCGGAAAAGCGCAGCGGAGCACAGGAGCCCCCTAAATTCATATTCGCGAATAAGTGTTCCGTGACTGTTGAGATAAGTGATTGGTCGACGGGGGCAGGGAGGGGTCGCCGAGGGGAAGAATAACGGCGGAGAGTGGCCGGGGGACGAGAGTGGGGGGGTTTTGTCGGCGAAGGTTGCGTGCCGCTGGCGCGTCGCTATTTTCGCATATTTCTATGCAGCGGCGGCAGAGGGAGGAGAAAGAACGAGACGAAGGATCGCGATGCGGTTTTACGAGTTATTCCATATCCGCGCAAGAGAGGAGCGTAATCCGCGCGGACTCGCCAGCAACTGTCCAACTTGAACGATTACAGTAAAACCGCCGGGGCGGCAGGGTGGAATCTTCGAGCGAGCAATCGGGGATTTGCAATGCTAACCGGAACTCCCCTCTCGATGACTCGCGTCACTCCGTGGTCCAACTTTCCCGACGACACCCTGCAAATTTGCATTCGTCGGATTAATGGCAAATGGAGCGTGCTGCTCTCGAATACTTTTTAATTTTACACCACGCTGCTCGGCGATTTCTGCGCGGGTGCTATGTAGTCTGGAGGTTCATGATTTTTGTCGCCATGGGGTGAAATTGAGAATATGGTGGAGCAGTGGTAGTCAAAGAAATTATATGCTTGTAAGAAATAAAGAAATAGGAGTGAGTTGCCAATATTGTGCTGGTCGCGTAAATCGTACCTCATCAATTTCTCAATAGTTAATGAATATAAAAATATCAAGTGAATGCGAAATTAATAAATAGAAACAAAACCTTCCGAGCTTATATCCTATTTTGTGGATCCTAAATCAGGTATAAATATTTTAAAAAATAGGGGATGATTGATGTAACTTTTTACTAAGGTCGGGTCCAGATATATTGGCCGGTGAATTTGTTTTCGCAGCTAACGCACACCTATTCTGATGTATGTATCTCTACGCTAAGAGCTCGGTTTGGCCTACACGTCAAGAGCTTGGCGCTATCCCCACCACTTCTGGCGCACTCTTTTTCTGGCATGGCGAGAGTGAGTCAGAAAACGTTGAGAATAGGAGAATACTCCTCACGAAACTCACCGGCCAATATATCTGGACCCGACCTTAAGTAGTTTATTTTAGCCGACAATAATCTGTGAATACAGTTTCATTCTGTTAAGATTAATACCCAATTAATTATTTCTGATCAAAATCTTAAACATCCAATAGTAGGTGCCTAAAAGATCAAGCTACAACATCCAATATCATCTCGCGTTCAAATTGGTTTCTACCAAATACTAAATATAACATAAAATATCTTAAGTAGCACGATATAGACAACCCTCCCCTAAACACTCTTCACTTCCCAGGTATGCACACCCAATATTGGCTACAGCGCCATCATACACAGCTTCCACGTCGTGTTACGAGTTACAACTGTTGTCTCTACTCATTATAAATATACCGCGCGTTAATCGTTACAAGGCTCAGCCCATCAGCTCTCGATCACAGCCTGGAACATAATCCCCAAACCAAAATAGCTCTCAGGGAGGCCAGCAGCATTCGCCTATCTCCGCAGAGCAGTCGTTCCCCAATATTCTACGCCGCGGTTAAGTGGAACTCGAAGGCGAAACTGGTGAATTCCTTTTTCCGATTGCAATGAGCCACGGCGCCGCGCATACGCGCGCACTTGGAGGTTGATTAATCAACACCGCCGAGAACGAGCGAGCGGGGAACGACGCTTCAATTAACATCGGTGTATTAAACGGTTCGAGGGCAGTAAAAGTCAGCGGGAATTAAACAGCGCCGCGGAACATCGCGGTCGATTAACGAGAGAGCTGCTCGACGAGCAACGAGCAGCGCTGAGCACACCGGGTCCCTTTTGCGAGTCCCGCGCCCCGGCCTAATCGACTAAAACGAAACGAAATACGCGTCCCGGCGATTTTCCCCTTAATCGCGGCCGGCGATGCCGATCCCATCGCCCGGCCGAAGACAATCGTTCCGTCCGGTGGTGGAGAGGGAGCTGGAAGGTTGCACGCAAGTGCGTAAAAACTTTATCGCCCGTGGAAAGCACCTTTTAAAAACGCATCGGCCCCCTTTATGAGGCAACGATTATGTTCTAACTCGGGACATCATCGCGGCACCATCGCGCGGGGCTATAAAGAGCACGGTTTGCGCGACGAGCTTTACATCGATCCCGCTTAAAATACGTCGCGGCTGTAAACGCCGAGCCGCCCCTCGACGCGGGGGCGTGACGCGCTTCGATTCCGGCGAGAAAAAAACCGCCTGGACGCGGAAAACTCCGGTAAATCGGCCGCTATTGGGTCGTCCACCGGTCCAGAATAGAATTCGGAGCAAAATACGTATAAAATCGGATTTAGGTATCGAAGATCGAGGGGCAACTATTACCTGACGCGTCAAATTCTTTCACCTTAAGCAGATATTATTCAATAATTTTTTTTTATTTTGCTTTACTTCATTTTTGTGTTTTCTCATGTTTAAATTAACCCTTAAATAGTCGCATGGGGTGTATTTGAGTCAACTTGTGAGATTTCTTTAATTTCCCATTATTTCTGATGGAATGTTTTTATTTATTATAAGTTGGATTGTGACGAGTAAAATGGAATAAACAAATTCATTAAGGTTTCTCTATTTTTACCTATATTAATTATTAATTCGGCGCGGGGCACCAAGAAACTCAGCTACTCGAAATCTCAACAAAAATTCGTCATTGATTTCATCAGAAATCGAACTTGATTGACGGCTGGGGTCAAACAGACTCCATGCGACTAATTAAGTGCTAAAGTCTTAAGCTAATATTACTTTAAGTCAATTTAGGATTAATAACTTCAGATTAGTTTTCCATTAAACACATTCTGTTAGACTCCTGGAAAACAGAAGACACCAGAAAGCAGCTCCAATTATCCAAAAATATGAAAGAAATATTCGAAACAGATGTAAACCTCAGGAAAGCACTCGACATTATCCGTGGACTAAATCTCTATTGCGAAATATAAAATAACCACTGACTACGGTCGCTAATAACTACGAAGTTGATGAGACTTAAAAACCCCCCAAAATATTACTTTACTTGTGTAATCTTAATTTTGTAATGTTTCTTTTGATGTCCCTATTTTAATCACAACAAAAATTTATATTAAATTTATGTATATTTTCTCCTATTTTTATTTTGATTTATTATTATTGTCTTCTTTTTTGTGATTTATTATTATTATTATCATCTATTTTTTTGTGATTTGTATATTTCCACCTTTTTGTGATATTACTTTACAATTGTCTAATCTTAATTTTTGTAATGTTTCTTTCGATCTCCCTATTTTAATTTAATTTATACTTCACGGTCAGGCTTGCCAACAGTGTCACCCCTGCAGCCTCGCAATTACCCACCTCGCCTTTTATAAATATTCAAGTTTCTTCAATCACAGTAATAAAGACGATTACTAAAAATAATACTCGGATCAAGCTCCACACGCCCAGTTTCCCTCGATTAATCGGTCGACCGTGGAAGACGACTTAATCCGACAAATGCTAGAATTCATTGGCGAAAAATGATCGAACCGCTGGAGGAGATAAGAATGTACGAACGTCGAAGCAAGGAAGCTACGCGCAACGATCGGCAATCTGGTTTCCGCTGATGCTGTCGCAGAGCAGGAATCCAAGCCCGAAAAGAACCGACACTTTATATGCAGCAAGCTAATAGAATTTAACCGACTATCGCGCGATACGATTCGCTTTACGATCGGCGCGATAACTCAGCGCGTAAGAGCGGGACCGCGGTGGAATTCGAGTCCGATACACCGCGGCTTATAAAGACAATTTCGACGTACGGCTTTGGACGTCGATTGAAATATCGCGTTTGGAATTTGTTCACTTGTAAAAACGGTTTACGGGCCGGTGCGCGCGCGCGCGAATCTGGAGGATTTCCAACACTTTGTTGCAACGGCCGCGCGCCATAATCCGCGACGAATACGGGCATCGCGCGCGATCCAAGTCCCGCTGCTTCGCGGAAGTGAGCGTCGCTCGGACGCGGATTTTCTTGCAATTATTTCAACACGAGGCTGCTTTGTAAAATATCGTGAGACCTAACCGGGCATAGCTCGCGCAAGTATACAGATATTATATGAAATATTAGTTTGATTTAGTGGTGGAGAACTATTGATGGTAGTTACGATAGTTATCGATGGTTCTCAGTATTGAAAACTATAGATGGCTTATTTTCACTATCGATAATTGGACCGTTTATTTTGAAAGTGGTGTAAGTCCATTTTCGATTGTTTCGAGAAAAAAAAATTACATTGAATTAAGCATGAATTGCGTATATCTTTTTTTTTTTTTTAAATGGACTTACACCACTTTCAAAATAAACGGTCCAATTATCGGTATTGAAAATCGTAAGTCAGTCAATTGAAAAATAATAATGGCTGAAATTCAGAATCCCAAATTTAATTTGTAATATTATTACAAATTTAATTCAGAATCGCAAATTTAATTTGTAATATTATTACAAATTTAGTTCAGAATCCCAAATTTAATTTCTAATATTATTACAAATTTAATTCAGAATCCCAAATTTAATTTGTAATATTATTCAGAATCCCAAATTTAATTTCTAATATTATTCAGAATCCCAAATTTAATTTGTAATATTATTCAGAATCCCAAATTTAATTTGTAATATTATTCAGAATCCCAAATTTAATTTGTAATATTATTCAGAATCCCAAATTTAATTTGTAATATTATTACAAATTTAATTCAAAATCCCAAATTTAATTCAGAATCCCACATTTAATTTGTAATATTGTTACAAATTTAATTCAAAATCTCAAATTTAATTCAGAATCCCAAATTTAATTTGTAATATTATTAGAAATTTCGATAGCGAGAACCATCGATAACTATCGCAAGTACCATCGATAGTTCTCCACCACTAGTTCGATTATTTAATTAGAAACGCCCGATGGACTTGTATATTGAAGGGATTCGATGGAACACCGAAAAGGAAATGGAGCTTGGTTAATCCAGGCTGCGGTATTGCCAACGTGCACGGAGAAGTTTACCAGCGCGAGGGGAAGGGAGTCCGCTTGAAATATAATAAAGAGGCGGCCACACAAGACGATCAGACCGCACGCTGCGCGATTATTGGAAACGTTATTCCTCGGCCCCTCACTCGTAACGAACGTCACGAGCTTGTCCGACATTACATTCCGCATGGGAATGGTCTTCCACGGAATTCCGATAAGACTCCAGCAATTTCACCGCGATTAAGTAATTTAGGGTTATGGAGGGCGGACTGCGCTAACGATCGTTTAAATAGAAATCGAAGCTTCTGTTCGTAGAGGAGTGTCTTCCTCCCCTTTGGTTAATGCGCACTGCGGACCGCTGGATTCTGGGTGCAAATGGTGGCAGCAAGTTCGACTTGTCGATTCGCTTCGTGAGGATCGGCTGATACTCGTAAAGAGGGGCGAGTTTTGCTTCACATTATTTGAGAAATAGGTACTTAAAATAATAATAATAATTCGTCTTTATTCACCACAAAATTACATAAATAATTAACTGACAAATGGGCGAGATTCAACATAAGTACCTGATGTTTTGCAACCTAACCCCAAAATATTATTTAGCAAAAATAAAGCTAGCGAGGCAACAGAAGAGCGATATAGAGAAATAAAAGACAAGGGAAGTTACGGATAGTGGACGAGAATAAAAGAGAGGGTTGCACATTTAAAAGCAGGAATAGAGGACAGAGAACGAATTTCCAAAGGAAGAGAATTGTAGTAAAAACAGGATAAGATAGAAAAATACTTGGTATCGTTTGGAAGTTACCTATATTTCAAACTCAAGTGCTATTTGAAATTCAACGCAGACTTCAATTTTATGAGAAACTTCAACGTTATAATTATCTCCGGATGCAGAAAGGAAGAAATTCAAGCAACTTCGTTACTCTAAAGTTTACGAATACTGAGTTCTCTAGTTTCCCCGGATATTTATTGCCCCAAGAAGAATAGCGGCGATGTCCGCTTTGAACGGAAGCGACGGACCCAGGACCTCGATGTTTTTCTACCACGCGTTTCAGCATTTCAACGGTCCGGGGTTTCCGAGCCGTTACCTGAATTTTTTTATATAATTTTTTGCCAAACAGACCTCCCACTTCTTTTCATCCTTCCCTTTGTAAAAGCGCTTATTTTTTCTACGTACACGCGATTCCTGCTCAGCCTTGCACGCTGCTCTCTGAGGACTGCGAAGCGACGAACACTTTGTAGCTTGAAATCTGACCTCACGATTATTCTTGAAGGAACAATTCATAGAGGAAATTTAATTTAGCCTCTTATGCAATATCTTCGACCATACTTTACCTTAGCCTCAGATAAAAGTGCAACTAAGAAATGCAACAGTGCCTTAAAAATTCACATCTGTGAGCCCATGAAAAGGTTTAATACTGCATCAAAGGCACGCAACTTTAGCTCGTGAAAGGAGCCAGCCCTACCCACAACTTCCGCAAGATAGTGAATGCAGTAGCGCGTTGTTTTTCATTAAAATTTGAAATTGTTCCAACAAGAAGAACGATCAAGAATTCTTTTCCACGGAGACCAACCGCGAGCCAAATTCCCCGAGCTCTACGCCCCAGCTCCCCGGGTCCGGAACATTCCCCGGCGCTGAAGGCTGCTAGAGCCGCGCAAACGGTAATTGCCCAATGTGTTCCCAAAGCTGTCGCGCACAATTGACCACGGCTGCCCGCAACCCGTTACCTGGCCTTTTTTCTACACATAATTTCCCTGACTCGGGGCGACCGCGAAAAAAAAGGAGCAGAATAGACGGACAGAAGAAACACGCGGCCGAACGAATTCCTTCCCCTCTGTTTACAGTGGTTTACGACGGCGGAGAGTCGCGCGGGCAAGAGGAACCTGAGGATGGACGAGAGGGAGCCCGGGAGTGCTGGCACCGTTATGAATTCGAGAGCACGCGAAAAAACCCAACAACGTGCCTCTCCTCCCCTCTCTGTCGCTTCTAGAGCTTTATGGTGGTGTACCGGTGCAAAAAAAGGGTTAGACTCCCTCGTACGTAGCAGCGGAGTCCCTAAGGTCTCGCTGCTCCTCCAGGGTTACCGTTATTAGACGAATGCAAAATGTCCCCCGGCCCAGTTGCTCACTCAAGTTCCGACTTTCGTGAGCAACGTTGGCCCAGTGTCTATCTAAAAACCACGCTGATGCAAGCGTTAACCTGTTACCGGGTGATAAAGAACTGAGGGGTTCCTTGGAAATGCCTCATTCAAGGTTTAGTAATTCAGGAGTGTCTTCAGCGTCACCTCTACTCTGCGCCAGCTTCGGGTCTTGTATGTGACTGTCGTCTAAGTAGCTTCTTTAATTATAATGCGGGGAGTTAAACCGGATTTGCTCATAACGGTACGTAGGGATCTGAAGAAATCACCTCGTTGACAGGTTAAATGGTAGCTGAATTCAGTGATTTCACACCGAGGTTACGTTTGAGAGTGTCGCGTGTGGCGATTCCTGGGAATCACGGGATGTGGAAACAGAGACAGTGGGGGAAGTGTGTGAACCGTGTGCCGCCATGTTTGGAAGAACGCCTTTGAGTGATCGCTGAGGAGCGTGTTCGTTCGACGATGGATTAAGGGCCAAGTTAAGGAGAAGCTTCATACGCGGTAATTAGCGATGTTTTAATAGAGAAGTTCGTTGCGTCCGCGTTCAATCTACGCGACCCAGCGGGGTAGTAAATTTTCCGCCGGGCTTTACTGCTTCTACGGGAAGCGCGAGTAATATCGGGTGTGAAATTCTTCGGGGAGATTAAACCTCCGGATCGCAGGGCGAGGGTATCTTCGTGTCTTCGGAGACGTCCTCCCTTTCGCGGGAAACGTTGTCACCAAATTTCATGAAGTTGAGAGTTGCCGGTATCACAGAGAGATTAATAAGAAATTCATTTGCTGTTAAGAAAAAGTTGAACATCTGATAGTAGATGCCAAAAAGATCAAGCTATGATATTGGGAAATTCTGTGGGAGCGCCATCTACAAGTATTGAAATAGTGCAATAATGTTTTTGTCATTAAATAGTCTGTTAAATATTACAAAATCGATCATCAAACAGCCGAAATTCACGATATTGCCAATTACATGTGACAGCTGATCTGATTTGAGTGCTTCAATTTTCGTCACCAGATGGCGTAGCGGAAATAAGAAAATCCCAATCCAATATTAACTTGCCTTCAAATTGGTACCAAATACGAAATACTTATAACGGAAAATATCTTAAGTGGGGCGATATAGGCAAACCTCCCCTATGTTATCAGGGAATATCTGGGTTGATCGCTTTTTCTTTACCCCTAGCTACGGGTAATTGGGGACAGAAAGAGTCTTGTTTTTCTTTCAGAAGATGACTTGTTTATTAGAGTATCTATAATTCTTTGTCTTGTCTTTTCTAGATAATTAAGAAAAATTTAATTATCTATGGGGTAGGTAAATCTGATTAGAGCCACTAGGTGCTTTTGTTCCAATTTACCTTTTCCCTTAAGTCTTCAAAATTTCCCCACTCCTCCCTACTCGTTGCTAGAAAGAGAAGGATGACTCTATCTGATTCTTCCTGAGGATTAAAGAAGAATCTGTGCTGAAGCTTCGGCATTAATTCAATATCTTCCAGATACATTACTTTTCTTGTCGATGTCAGCTCTTCAAGCCACACTGTCCACGGACCACCAACAGTGCCGCATAATTCGATGAGCACAGGTTGGTGTGTCGCCTGAACGTTGGTTGCAGCTGGTTTGAAAAAAGCAGCTCACGCTCTGCTACATCGGCTCTAGGTCGCATAAATTTTCGCGAAGGCTGAAACGCGCTGTCCACGCTCTCGATCGTGTTCAACAAGGACCGGTACACGTGTTCGCCAACCCTTACTGTTTACCGCGTTCCCCGTAACGGGGGAGATTCCTCCTCGGGAGGCTTTGGGGCCGGGCGTTTATTTCTGGGTGTTGCCCCCTCGTCTCTGGAAACTGTGTGAACCTGCGTTCAACGACTCTCGGCGGCTCAAAGAGCGCGTGACTTCGTGGAAATCGAATGGAAACGAGTTCCGAGTAGATACGCTCCGTCAAGTCACCGTGCTCCGCGGCCACGTGGGGCCATTCTTCGATTCGATGGAGAGGTAAAACAGGGGAGAAGAAGATAAAAGGTACCTACTCGACTTGGAACATAGAACCACGCTATCGATTTCCTTGCCCCGAAGTTGTCCTTCCCACGACAAAAAAGAGGACACCGATCACGCAACGTTACCAAGAAGAAACTTAGTAGCCGCAAACGTCATCCGTGTGGAAAGAAAAACTTCAGAGAAAACACGCGATGGATTGCCGACAAGTTTGCATAAAACATGCAATGCGCCAGTTGCAGGAAGTAGAGAAGCTTCTCGAGAATCTAGCGATCGCGACCCGGCTATTGCAGTCCCAGCAAAAACTCGCACACGCTTAGCCACCGCTGAGCTTCAAAGCGGATACAATGTGGAGAGACTGAAGATCGATGTCGGCAGGTGGAGGAGTAAGAGGAGGCGGTTGAGAGGAGGATGGCGAGAAGGGTGAATGGTGGTAATATCTTCATTTGCATTGATGGGCTTCTTCGTCGATAGGATCCCGGCTTTTAGCCCTCTGGCTCTCCGGGCGCCCTGGCGCTCGTATCCCAACGAATCGGAGCTCCTCGTGGAATATCGAATTGGCCAGACGTTTCCTTGATGGGACCAAGGAACGGGGTTAGGTACTTTGGGAGCGTAGCCTCGAAGAGATGTCCTCCGCGAAGGATCCCACAGCAGAGGCCTGGATGTATCGCTGAGGATCCGAGATGCGCGCTTATTGCGTTCCACTAACGACAGCAGCGAGGCCTCGGTATCGCCGTTGGCCGTTCCCCGGGGCAAGTTTACGCGCGATTAAGCGAAACAAAGTCGGCCTGCGGCGTTAATTCAATAATTACGATAACGCTGATAAAGCGAAGAAGCTAGCGGCGCGGCAGCGATCGGTTGTACCGGGCGGGGCTGGATAGAGGCCGGCGCTATAACTTTGTCGGCAATTACACGCGAATATTACAGCGAACCAGATACAGGTGGCCCATTTGTCGGGGGGCCGAGGACGAGCCGGCGATAAAGAGGGCGGCGCTCTGTACCCTCGTTAATGGATCTGGTTTTGCTACCTTGATGCGCGGCTACCTCTCCGCCGCTTCTTATATCCCCCCGATTTCTCTCTGACCCTATCGTATCCAATCAACTCTCTCGCGAGGCCGTCCCCACCTCCCTTCACGGGCCCCAGTTGCTCCCTCTGGCCCCAGCCACCCCCCCCCCCCCGCCGCCGCCCTTCGGTTACCTTCATCCAACTCTCGTTGCCGGTTATTACAGGCTATTTCCCCTAAGACGGAGTAAAGGCTGAAATTAGTTCGGAAACTTGTGTGCCCGCCGCGCCACGGAATCCTCTCGTCGAACACGAGAAACGGGGCCCACTCGACGCCTCCCGCCTTCGGAATCTCGTTCCCTCCGTCGTTCTCTGCCATCCAGGGGTTCGCTTCATTATTTTTTGGCCGGCAGGCTCGATCCAATCGTGTCGCCCGGTCCCGTCGTTGTCCCCTCGCTTCTTATTTAAATAAACCCTAGAATCGGTCCAACATTCGGTCGCATAAATTCTTCCCGGGGTTCGGCCCCCGCTGGTCCCTCTCTCGAACGTCTTTTATTCGAATGCTTCAAACTCTGGATTTCCTCTCTTCTTTTTCTGGGGTTGATACCCTCGGGTGAATTTCCTTCGTGATATTTTCTGTTACAGTGATTCCCAGCTTGGGGATTGCCACGGTTTTTGGAGGCGGTTACTATTATTTGAGTTTAGGTACTCGGTAATTATTTTCTTCAGGGTTTCGTCACCGATTTTTGTGATATTTTGATATGTTTTTGGGGACATGATAGGGAATAACTTTCTTCTCTACTTGTTACTGCCGCATGGCTTTAGTTTTTGAGATATTTATACAAGTATTTTGGTATTTATTCGGAATCGGGTACACCTGTCTTCATCGTTTCCCAGATATCGGTATAGGTATGGAGCTAGATTTAGGGGAGAGAGCAGCTCCGCGTGTGCGATTGAAACAAAATGGGAAAAAAATTAAATCTGACTTGAGAATTTTATATTTACAATCCACACTATTTACACACATAAATTAGAGGCTCCTAATATGCAATTATTAAATTTACGTTGCCTTATATGGGCGGAGGAGCGCAGGTTGTTTGAATATTATAAAAGGGAATCGCGACTCACAGGTTGGGAAACATTGATGTATTCAATTATTCATTGAACCACCGCATCTATAGGATTTACAGTCCCATTTGTATGGTGTTGTGTAAAAGACAGATGCAATTTTAAATAGCGACGTGTGTTGAAATTTGTCTGTATAGTTACAGGATAACGCCTCCGTTAAGGATGGTTTGTATCTATCTTCAAAATGGTACCAAGTTGATGAAAATTTGTGACATTGTTCTTTTTAATCTTTCCGATATTCTCAAATAATTTTAAACAAATTCACTAAACGGTTGCTGATTTATAACGATTTTAATTTTCACTGATTTTACATCTACTCTTCTGGAAAGAGACGATCTTGACAGATAAAACAGTTGAAAAAATGTTGAAGAAATGGTACCAATTTTTCCAATTTTCTTTTACATGTAAGGAAAATATCTTCTGAGTTTAAATTGTTTTCACTACACCGTTTTAAAGAAATAAATTATAACTCGAGAGAATTGTGAATTCGGGGCATTTTCACTGGCAAAAGTTTAGCAAATAATGCTGGAAAAAGCATTTGTAAAGTGAAAAATACATTTCTAGGATTAAAAATAAGACTCCAACTGTCGTTCGAGTTTCTTAAATCTAGATTTACTATGCGTAAAACGTAGATATTCAAGTGTTTCAAATTTCCTATACTTTTGTCTAAAATTATACAACCGATACACCCTTAAACTTCCTCCAGGAGAGTTTACGTTAATTATATAGCCTCGAATTTATAAAATGTTCCTTCCCTTTGGAGAAACTATGGCATTCGATTGCCATCCGCCATTCCAATGGAAACGCTGCAGCCGACGAGTACGAGGCGTAAAAATTTATTAGCGAAAAGCGGGAGAAGGGTTAACGGGAGGGGGGGTTGGGAATTAAATTTTCCAGCGGAAACAGGGGCGTCCCTTTTCTCCCGGAGCCTTGTCTCGCTCCCTTACGACGTATCCAAAGTTCTCATTTCTAAATTTACTTCCTTGCACTTCGGGGTGTGCTCTAAACTTTTACGAATTTAAAGGCTTTTCCCTGCCTCGGTTGATATCCCTGCCTCGGGGATGCAGTCCTTCCTTTCTTCCTTCCTTCCTTCCCTGATACGCGCCTGAGCATAAATCCCCAAGTGCTTTTAAGCTTTACAAGTTCCAGGAAAGAACCAGAATGTCGCCGACTCCGATCTCGAAAGTTTCAACAACGCCGCCCCGAGTAAGCAGCGCCCGGCGCAACTCGCGTGAAAAATCCTCCGCCCTTCCCTCGGCCGGTGCTCGTTCCCCGGAGCCCACGGTTATTACGAGCTTTATCGTAAAAACCACCGGCAACCCAAAATTAGTTGAAAACTTACGCCCCAGCCCTGTGGCACTCGACTTTCAAAACGCCCGTCCTTCCATCTTTACAGTGCGACGGAACACACTGCTGGGCGTGGTTCCACATAGTGCTGGAGAACTATCGATGGTACTTGCGATAGTTATCGATGGTTCTCACTATCGAAATTTGTAATAATATTACAAATTAAATTGGGGATTCTGAATTAAATTTGTAATAATATTAGAAATTAAATTTGGGATTCTGAATTAAATTTGTAATAATATTAGAAATTAAATTTGGGATTCTGAATTAAATTTGTAATAATATTAGAAATTAAATTTGGGATTCTGAATTAAATTTGTAATAATATTAGAAATTAAATTGGGGATTCTGAATTAAATTTGTAATAATATTAGAAATTAAATTTGGGATTCTGAATTAAATTTGTAATAATATTAGAAATTAAATTTGGGATTCTGAATTAAATTTGTAATAATATTACAAATTAAATTTGGGATTCTGAATTAAATTTCTAATAATATTAGAAATTAAATTTGGGATTCTGAATTAAATTTGTAATAATATTAGAAATTAAATTTGGGATTCTGAATTAAATTTGTAACAATATTACAAATTAAATTTGGGATTCTGAATTTCAGCTGTTATTATTTTTTAATTGACTAACCTACGATTTTCAATACCGATAATTCTCGATTTTTGAATTGACTAACCTACAATTTTGTTATTTTTGAATTGACTAACTTACAATTTTGTTATTTTTGAATTGACTAACCTACAATTTTGTTATTTTTTAATTGACTAACCTACGATTTTCAATCCCGACAATTATCGATAGTGAAAATAACCCATCTATACTTTTCGATAGTGAGAAGCATCGATAACAATCGTAAGTACCATCGATAGTTTTCCACCACTAGTTCCACCATCTTCCCTCAACCAATTTTTTTAAAACTTCCTCGTCACTGTTTTTTGTTATCAATACCATTTATCACTTCTCAATTAAACTTTGTATCTAATATTTAGATACTTTCTACGGGTTCGAGAAATTTCTCAGACCTCTTTGAAAAGGGTTAGAAAAATATTCTTCCTCCCGCTTCTCGAATTCTTGGTGAAATGGTCGCGTTTATCGCGAGCGTCGGCCAATCTGGGCTCTTTCAGAGCTCCGCTTCTGCAGCACGAATGTAGAATTGTCGCTGGCGTGGATCTCGATAGTTTGAGACCGCGCAAGAACTCTTACGACTGAGTGGAAAGTTTTGCTACCTGGTGAAATGGCTTCGGCCATGCGACGCTCGCGGCACGTCACACAGTGCCAACTTTCTAGCAAAACTTTTCCTCAACCCTGCATCGCGCAAGGGCGTGGCGATTGCGGGCTGGATACGATTGATCCGCTGGAATTGCCCGCAAGGAACTATCAACTTCATCCATGATTTCTGTCGCTCTGGCATCGCGAGTGGCCAGGAAACCAGCAGATACCCAGATGCATAAAACAGCGTAACGCGTTCTTGCGAGACCGAGCCGAGCAAACATATTGTGCAACCACGCGTGGTGTCCGTTTCAAGATTTATCGCGGTGCTGTTAATCATTTAGAGTTGCCTGACAACGTTCGAATCGGAACTGAGCGTCAGCGTCGTCGGCGCCGTTAATCTTGTTGCCTCACTAACTTCATCGTCCAAGTGACACAAGTGACTTCAAGGGAAAATGGTAAGCGCAGGAAATATTTCCACGTGGTTGAAAATAGTCGCGGAAAAGTCGCGCTAATATTTACACAGAAGCTTTCGTTCGATCAGTGAGGAATTCCCGACGATATCGTTGAAAAATCTATCGGTAGAGCGGAAGAAGAACGATCGTAAATTCCGCGAGAGGGTTAATTTGCAGCCGAGGCGAAGCGACGGACCAATGAAGCAGAAAGGAGCGAGAATTGGCGGACGGCGCCAGAGCTCCCCGAAATTCTCCGCCACTGACCAATTTCCTTTTTAAAAATACCATTCCTCGAATTCACGGTGCTCGAACCAAGGAAGAATCTCGTATCATCCATTACCAAAAAATTGGGCCAGTAGAAAGAATTAAAGAATTCATTCCAATACAAACTAAGTACAGTTGGAGTTTTGACTTTTGAAAGAGGAAATATCCCAAATTCTTCGGAACGGGTTCAAGTTTCTTTCTAACAATTTGTTAGAGTGCATCGAAATATGCACGTTCAGAGCTGCGCTCGATGGCGTTCTCGTTTTTCCGCCCGCTGCACCGAAGCTGCTCGAAATAATCGTAAGGAAATTTATGCGTTGCCTGTCGCAATGCTTGCTAGGGGTCCTGGTATTTTTCTGCGATCGTTGCTTCGCCGTTGTATAGGCAACAGCACTTGAAATGCACTCGAAACTCTCGGATAAAGAAAGATACGCGGAAGGTTGTCCATTTTATCGACCCGTCGCGCGACGCGCGCACGTCTTCTCGCCCTTTCCGGCGAGAACACGATCATGGCGGCTGCGTGCGCTGAGACCTCGCGAATTTTCGATACTCTGCCCTCCGACTATCCCTGTATTCCTTCTTCAATACTGTTTCCGTGGAATTACGCGCTGTTCAGTTACCATTCTCGTAAAGGGAGCCGGGCTGTTTGCTTGAAAAGTTCACGAGAGAACGTGGGGTCATGGAATTTTGACATTTTTCCTTGCAACTTTGAAGCATGTCCTTCGGACATGCAACTACTTGCGACGGATTCGAACAGAAATGCTTGATAGGTATTAATTAGAATTCTAAAGTAGTTATATTGAACCGAAGTGTGTTTCTATGAAATGGTCGTCGAGCCTCATAAGCAGGTTGCAATTAGTGGTGGAGGACTATCGATGGTACTTACGATAGTTATCGAAAACTATGGATGGCTTATTTTCACTATCGATAATTATCGATATTGAAATTCGTAGGTTAGTCAATTCAAAAATAATAACAGCTGAAATTCAGAATCCCAAATTTAATTTGTAATATTATTACAAATTTAGTTCAGAATCCCAAATTTAATTTGTAATATTATTACAAATTCAATTCAGAATCCCAAATTTAATTTGTAATATTATTCAGAATCCCAAATTTAATTTGTAATATTATTCAGAATCCCAAATTTAATTTGTAATATTATTCAGAATCCCAAATTTAATTTGTAATATTATTACAAATTCAATTCAGAATCCCAAATTTAATTTGTAATACTATTACAATTTTAATTCAGAATCCCAAATTTAATTTCTAATATTATTACAAATTTAATTCAGAATCCCAAATTTAATTTCTAATATTATTACAAATTTAATTCAGAATCCCAAGTTTAATTTCTAATATTATTACAAATTTAATTCAGAACCCCAAATTTAATTTCTAATATTATTACAAATTTAATTCAGAATCCCAAATTTAATTTGTAATATCATTACAAATTTCGATAGTGAGAACCATCCATAACTATCGCAAGTACCATCGATAGTTCTCCACCACTAATACAATCATCTCCGCAGATCCGGTCTGTTCCCCGAGGCGGAGCTCACTTGGCATGGAAGGAAAATTCAATAAATTTCAGAGCGATACATTTTTACGCCCCCTACTCTCGCCACGTTCCAGCCGCGACCATTTTCTTCAATCTACGTTTACGGTACTTTCGTTATCTGCCAGGCTGCCGATATTTCTCAAACGACCCCTTTTTATATCACTTTTCGATATTCCAGCGTTAAATTAATTTTCCCTTGCGAACTCGGAGCGGGGAGGGAGCATAAATTCCGCGAGGCGACGGAGATGCGGCGGAGGGACGAACGGGAAAGTTTCGAGAAGGAATTCGCGATAACGGGCTGAATTATTATAATGTTCAGTCCGATACAACGTAAAATCGTCGCGCGTCCCGACGCCCCTCTGACCACCTAGAACGGCCAATTACCCCAGGCGGGGTATCGTGCGCTTTGCATGGCCCCGCGTGTGTTTCATCTCGCCCGTAATATAGGGACGATTAACTTCACTTTCCGCGATGCAACGGCGTTCCGTCTATGAAAATACGGGGCTGGATTCTGCGCCGAGAATATTTTCCGTGGTCCTGCACACCGTCGTGGTCAAAGCAGATTCGTTGCCCGGCGGCGACGGCTCCCTGCGCGCATGCACGCGCGATTCCGCCTAAGTAGATACATCAGGCGGATGTCGCGCGCACATCGCGAGACGGAAACTGAAAAAGCCACCGGGGCGCGTAAAACGTTTTACGCATATGTATTCCCCGCGACTCGCCAACCGGCAATAATAAAAAAGAGGAAAACTGTGCCGCGTGGCTAAATGCCATCGGCGTAACTCCCAAAATAGGAGCAGTGGTTTTACGAGCGGGCGAATTTCCACCGTCTTACACACCTATTAATGCCGTTTTGTTGTGCAACTTCCGAGGGAAATTAATATTCCACGGGGACAGTGTGGCAGAAACGAGATAGCGAAAAGGGGAACGGAATTAAGGTTGTGCTCTCGGAGAAACCCTATCGGGACATGCAGTTTTATGTACTTCCTTACGCTCCTCTATTACGCAAGACTCCTACGGCTCACGATGGTTATCATTAGGTCAACGGTCCACGAAATTGCGGGATCCTTCAATTCCGCCGGGCGCTCTCGAAACTGCCGAGATTCTGCTCGCCGCCTTCCATCGATCGATGTTGCAATTAAAGGGAACGTCTACCACGGCTCATTCAAGCGCGGTATATAGGGTAAAAGTACCTACCATTGAAGCGAGGGATTTTGGCAACGTGTAGAAGTAAGTAGAACGTGCTTTCGAATTCCTTGTTTCACCGAATGAAAATAATTGGGGGTCTCGTAAAGGAGAATTAAAACCCAATAAAATAAATCAATCTACTAGAATATTGAAGTTCCAACGTGACTTTTTAATCCCCCTTCGGGGTTCCACGGGAAAGATGAAGTTCAAGTCGAATAACTCGTCAGAAAACATCACGGAGGATGAGGATACCACTTTGAATCGTAACCCTTCAGGTTAATGAAACGGGTGCTGGGAGTATCTGCTCCTAAATTGGTAGCCCGGGCGCAAATGCAACGATAATTAATGGGGCGCAGGGAATGGAATGGCACGACTCGCCGGGAGATCCGTGCATTTCCATCGGGAGCCGGTGCGCGCTGCGGAAAGATCGTCCAATTCGGTGCCAGACATTCGTCCCGGCTTCCAGGGCTCTCTCATCTTTCTCGGAGTGTATTAGATTGGCTTCGAAATACGTGACCTCGCTCGAGAATCAACCTCATTCCCAACCTTTCTCGTCTTCCCTTCGTCCCCGGGCTTCTGCTTCTCCTCCCACCTCCCACGTCGACGCTTCCAGCAAACCCCGTCGTCCTCGTTGCAACCTAACCCAACCTTCCCGGAATATGTCCGTCCTCCCCCACCCACCCAGAGTCTTTGCCCTCGCCGAACGGTTTTCCTCTTCTTCTTTTTTTCCTTCTCCTTTTCCTTCCCTGCACGCCCTCTTTTCTTATTTCTTGCACGCTTTGACGAATGCTCAGCCATGGCCGACCTGCGCCGGGAGGGGACCCAGGCTTCTCCTCGACCCAGAAGGGAGTGGTTAACGAAATCCTGAGAGTCGAGGGGGCAACGGAAGACCCGGTGCCCCTGGGTCTTCTCTCAACCCCCTTAGGATCCCGGAGAGATGCCGGATTTCGGTGGAAGGGGAGCAGTTTCGCTTTGCGTCGCAACGGTGGATTTGTAATAGGTACTCATCAGAACTATGCTTCAGTAAATATCAGCCTTTTCGCTCCACTTGAATATTCTCAACGTGAGATCGACAACCTCCACCGTGACAACTCTTCCCTGAGCTAAGTAGCTAGCTACCTAGGGAATCCTGGATCAAGTTCTCCTAATTTAGGGGGTGGTAAAGCCAGCCGATGAGTATCCACGAGATTCCATCTTCAGGAACGGACGTCAGACTTGGACCGATCGAAATTCGGGCCATCGAGCACGTCCGCCCGAGTTTTCGGGCACTACGGGCGGGATTAAAGTGGAGGAGACGCCACGGCGCAGCTAAGTCCCCGGGCCGAATGGCCGGAGTTGCCGGTCGGTTATAAAAGTTCGAATTTCATGCAGCTACGTTGCAGCACGGCACATGGCACGGCGCGGCGGGGTGCGCGCGCATGTAAGCGTAAGCCCGAAGTTTAGGTACCTAGAGGAGAACAAACTCGTTTCCAATGTGTCCGCTGCTCCTCGAGCTCTCCTCCGGCAGATCCAACGAGCAATTCCTATGCCAACGACTTTCCGTAAAAACGTCTCATATCGTGAGACATTGTTAAATATATTACGCCATTGCCTCCTTCGGCCGGCACACTGTGGCCGTGTAATACATATGTATGCGTGCCGGGAGAGCCAGCAGACACATCGTCGATAGGGGATCACGTGCCTACAGCACTTTTACAGTCCCGTGTTGATCACAGTCTAGACGACCAGTTCTCTCTCTTAACGCGAGATCCCTGGCTCTCTCGCGCCACGTCCAGGTCCAGCTACGTCCAACCTCGTGGCCACCGGATTCCAAATTTTATCACGATTCCGTGGCCTTATGGGAGCCCGATCGATAGCCGGGACGCAGAAATTCGTTCGACTCGAAATTAGCCTGCTCCGTTCCCGGGCGTCGTTTCGCGCCGGACGCGGCCAACGTCGCTCCAGCTCTCCTCGTCTTCGTTTTTGCACCGGTCGGTCGCGGGAGAAATAATTGAATCGTCGTGTCCGCGGGGCCCAGCTCGATCGAACCTCCCCTGGACACGTATCCGCAACAGTGTAGAAGGGTAATGAGCGTTTAAAGATAGCATAAAGTACGTGCTGGCGAAGCGGAGGTAAGACCGAGAATCTCGGTGGATCCTCGTAAGGATATCTCCTCTCCTTTCCTTTTATCTCCGGTCCCTCTTCGGGCTGTTCGTTCGCCGTTGGCCGCGCTATCGCGCCAGGCTTCTCCTCAGCGATTGCCTCGGCGAGCGCCCGGTGAAATTCTTGCATTTTCACAATCTCGCCAAGTTTTCATGTCTTCCTCCGAATATCCCTGCCGCTTCAAGTTTCCTTGGCTCGTTCCACGGGACTTCGGTCTAATGAGACTTCTCCAACGTCGCCATCGAGATAGACGCATGGATATATACCGTGTATATGTATATCCTAAACCCTTCGGGTTACATGGCTCTCTACATAAAGCTGCTGGTATGTACCCAGAGAGAGAGAGGGAGAGAGGGAGAGAGCGAGGAGGGGCGATACACCCGGACACACCGAGGACAAGTGTTTCGCACACATCCGCGTCCACGGAGCCCTTACGCTTCTCTCTTGGAAATTCGTCGGCGACATTCTTGCCGATCTCCTCGCCGCCCACTCCTCCTATCGCAGACGTCCTCGGTTTTACGTAGCCAATCTTCGCGTCAACAATGTAATACGCTTTACGTCTCGTTGGAGGCGAATAAAATTTCGCAAACGAAACCCGTTCCTGATGAGAAAACTTGCAAGAGACCCTTCGTCTTCCCGACGTTCCATGGGAATGCGCTTTTCTCTGTGACGGGAGAAATGACGGGGAAAGAGGGGTCGCGGATATTATTCGATCCGGGGAAGCTGGGGATTCTCGATGGTATTTAGCTTTCAAAAATAGAGACAACTGGAGGAGACACGAGTGCGCTATTTGTCAGGTGTTCTCCAGTTGTTAAAAGATTTTCTATTCGCAAGCTCGGGATCAGGGGTGCACCTAGGGAGGTGGGGTTGGCATCCCTCAAAGAGAAGGGAAAAAGGTGATTAATAATAACAATAGTAATAATAATAATAAATCGTCTTTATTCTTTTATAATAAGTGTTATAACGCAGTTGAGTTTGAGACGCAGAGTACAGAATGGGCGAGGCTCAGCGCAATGTTATTATGCCTAACCCAAGTTAATGTAACCACGACAGAAGTAATTCAAGAGCTTTGAAAAACCAAAGAAACCCAAATTTTATTCTTTAGATAAATTTTTAGTACCACCTAATGAATTTTATTAAATTTGCATTGAGAATATTTTCATCCGTTCAACTTGACTCCCTCAAGATTAAATCCTGAGTGCGTCACTGGCACTTCCTCGTCACTTAGAAATATCAAACTTTCCACTTAGGTATTCAGTATCATAGTTTCACTGAAGAATCAAACCCTTTCTGACCTACCACGCCCATGCCGCTCCATTTTCTGCGTCGCCCCGAAGATCCGAACACGGGGAATCACGAGGTTGCCCAACGTGATCGGAGTGAGAAAGCAGAAGGACCGGCCGAAAAGTATCGTCGATTCGTGGCTTGGTGTGATGACGCCAACATTGCAACAAGTTGGACACCGCTAAAAATAATGAGGGGGTATACACGGGCGAGAATAGCGATCCACAGCTGGACGGAGCCGCCTCGAGGAAGCATAAACGACGGGCAGTGTGACTACCACGCGGCGATCGGCCGCGAATCAGCGTAAAGAATCCTGTTTACGATATCGCCGTTGCATTTCGAAGCGATGTCGAGCTGGTCGACCAGTCGGCCAGACGGCTAATTGAGAAGTCCTAGATGCCTCGGCGAGGTTCAACCGCGGCTTCGATTTACGTACACGAATTCGCCAGTCCCCCCGGCCGCCATTGGCCGAGCTCGGGTTGCAGCATTCGCTCGCGAACAGTGTTGCTGGCGCGGCTGAGTAAAAGCTGCACTAAATAATCCTCCAGCGGCGATATACCTTCGGGGAGAAGAGAGGTCTATGGGCGAAGTCTACGCGCGTGCTTCGCTCCGAGCAACTGCTATTAAACAATTTCAAAGGGAGTGTCTCGCGAAGACACTGTTCCATATCTTAGCCTCGAATCTCGCTGAGGAAAATGTTTAGCTCGTACAGTGCCTGGCACTTAACCCTACCGCAATTTAGTTCCTACGGAAAGGACGAAGAGACCTCTTGCATCCTCCGATGTGCTCTACATTCACATGAAGCTTCATTAAAATCTTCATACTTATTAAAAGCTTTATGCTGGGTATAGGGTAATTGAACTTTAAGCAGACCAATGCGTGAGTAAAGCCGGGAATCCACTTGAAAACTATGCTATGCTACATTTTAAAAAAAATTAGCTTCAATACATTCTTATGGAACCGTTTCCACCAAAAGCTAGGTTCAAACACAGCATCGCATAGCTTAGTTTAGATTAGCTTCCACGTGGAGATGCCCGGCTTAATGCTGACGCTAAATTTTCCAGGCAACGCCTGAATTTCGAGTGCGCCGACTCATTCGAAAGCTTCCATTAACTCTAAAAATGAATGGCCGGCGAATCGAAAAGCGAACAAAGGTCGGCGAATTTTCCTCCATCCTGTCCTCCCTCGTAAACGTGGTGATTCCCGCGAGCGTGTGGAATTTCCCCCCGCCGCGTGTGTACGCGGCAAATAATTCCAGCGTACGTTGTATGTGGACCATAAAGAGGGACCATCGGGGAGGAGGAGAGCGAGCGAAAAAGTAAGCGAGCGATCGATACGGGGTGGCGATCGATGCGCGATGGAAGCGGGATCATAACCGAGGCGAACGTCCTCAGCGGGATCGATGCGATGGCACGGGGAACACCACGTGAGACTCGAGCTCGGGATACAGTCTCCGAATCGAAGGAGAGTACGGGGTCGAGGTAATCGCGTGAACCAACCTTCCACGAACCAATTATCCTCTGTACGAAATATAATTCCACCGACTGCTTAGCGTGCAGGTGTAGATAATCGACGGTAATGATCGCTCATGCATATGTAACGGGCAAGACGGAAGAGTCATTTGCGAATGCAAAGAGGTACAGCGGGCGAAAGAGGCAATACTTCGCGGAAGAATACGCCTCTGTTGGCGAATAATTTCCCTGGGCGTCCTTTAATTACGCGTGTTATATCGTAAATCAACGATCGCCGGCTCTTTTGGCAAACAGCAGCGCGGGGACGATTTCAATTCGAATCCGCCGAGGACGGTCGTAATTCCCTTCGGTGCTGTATCAATTGAATATCTGAATTTTCATCGGGACAGAACAGCTGTAGGTAGTATAATTTGTTGCACGGAGAAACTTTTGTGTCATTTGGAATGGTAATATTCATGTTTAAGGGAATTCAACATGGAAGAGTCACTTTCCTAAACAACCTACTTACCGTCAAGGACCCAGTTCCTGATCACTTAAGATGCAAAGGGAGCAGTTTCTGATGAACCTAAAACATTTTACTATGAGCTATCAAATGTTTGCGTATAAATTTAAAAATACTTCATAATTATTTAATAATTTTTTGGACTAAATTTGAATCGTGATAAACTTATTATTTTGTATTTATATACTAAACTGATCAGGAATTGGGTTCTGATCAGGAACTGGGTCCCTGACGGTATTTAGGCTCTGTTAAAATTGTTCCTCAATTATTTTGCTAGAATCCATGAAGAGACTTCTTCCCACAAGCGGATCGCAAGTTAAGTGATCTTCGTGTTTGTTATTCTATGCCTGTTTAATCTTGAATTCCTCCGTGGAAGACTTTTATCGTATGCTCGGGCTTTTTATAATTCATATGGAACACTCTCGTCTGCTTCAGATAATGGATGCTCTACCACAGGGTTGAAAACATCAGTTGCCAAGTTTTTCGTTTCACGAAACGGGAAACACGGTCTCGCGAATGGCAGGATCGTTCTGGCAGGTTAGTTTCACGAAAGACGAGCGTGATCTCGTTTCTAACAGGAAAGCAATCTAGCGGTATCGCCCAGAAGACCAACGGTATCCTTCGACGTTAAATGGTTAGCTGCGGTATAAAAAAAAGGGCTGGTCGATTTTTTCCTCTGCTCCCCAGGCTGTTCTCCAGGAAGGAGGTAACTGAAGCGGCCGGGTCGGCCAGGCACTAAAGCATTTTTTCGTGCAAACTTTTTCGCGTGCCCCTTTACTGACCGCTGCAGCTCTCAGGTATGCTACAGCTCCTTCATCTCTCCCGAGATACTTGCAAACATTTTGCTTCTATTCCCGTTGAAATTCCGACATAGACTCACACTCCTATGCAACATTGAGTTCACGACACGTAGCTTAATGAGAAACCGAGGCGCGGGGAAGCAGAAGGAAGAATCTGAGCGAGTTGAGTGTCCGACCAAGGGAAAATCTCTTTCGTGAAGGTCGACTACGTGGAAAATTCGACAAAGGTGAGACCTTTGGCAGGTTCCTATTGGCAGGAACGCGGAAGGTGACCCCGAGGGAGGGGTGGTCCAGGGAAAAGGTGGCACATCTTTGGCAGAAGAAAAAGAAGTGGGGGCATAACGCCGACGTGGGGCGGATAGGCCAGGAAGTTTGCTCAATCTCTCGTGAGAATGTGCATCAAGCGACATCCAAGGGTATCACGATATACGACCTTCGAAATTAGGGCCTGCGCAGACCTCTGTGCGTCGACGAATTGATAAAGCCTACCGAAACGTTAACAACCCCTCTGGAATTATTGACTCCATCGACACCTCGTGCTTGTAAGTCCACTACAAGGTAAGTTATTAACTGCTAAGTACCTACTCTCGCGCAAAGAATAATCGAACCTCCAAAGCCCCGTAAAATCGAAACACCCGATTTATCCGCGAAAAATCTGAGTTTTCTGTGCCTGCCAATTAGTCAGTCCGACGTCACCCCCGATTATTTTACAATTAAGGCTCCACATTCCACGAGCCATCCTTCGGTACTTTATTATCTCGCGCCAACGACAGTCCGCGCGCGGCTACTTAAACGTGGAGATACGTTCGCGGACGGCGAGCTACTAAATCGGGCGGTTTATCCGCTCGTATTTTAGCGTCGATTATTTACCGTTCGTCAGTGGGCACGATAAATAAATCGCCGGCGTATCGCGCGTACGGGAGCTCGCGGGATTAATTAGCGGGGCGATAAAATTCCGCGGGCGCGTAACGCCGGGCTATCGCGGACGTTAAACATCGGCAGGCGACGCGACGCGGCCCAACGCAGGTAATTTTCTCGCAGAGGCCGCGGCGAGCCTGGTCGCAGTAAAAGAAGAGCAACGCGCTGCTGGTCCGCTCGGCTGGCATACGCCGAAAGATCAAATGGTGGACGCGTGACGAGCAAGTTCGGCCAGCGAATGAGCAAACGCAAGTGTACACCGCGGATATGGACGCGGTCGCATGAAAACGCTGCGTCAAAACGGAAGCTGCAGGGAGTGCTCAACTTTATTCGTGCGCTGGCGCGATACAGTGGAAGGTAAAAATATTCGGGCTCTACAGGGTGTGTCATTATACGCGGGCATAACTTTAGTGATGGATTCAGCAGATAAAAATAATGAAAGAATTTTATTTGAACGTTTCACCTATTTGACCTTTTTTCGAGTTATTCTCACGTTATAATAACACACCTTGTATAGCACGAGCTACTATTTGGAGATAGAGTATCTTACAAATAGGTGGATGATTTTTGGAATTTTGTACTACTTAGAATCCAGGTGTTATGTTGATTCTATTGCTTCTACCTGGACCTGGTTTCCTTTATTTACAGATACTTATGGCGCCCAGGGAGTGGATTAACCAAGAAGCAAAAGACCTAAGCACGTGCTTAGGGCATCAGGAGAAAGAAACCACAGAAATTTCTGAATTTTGGAATCCAACTTTTGGTGAAATTATAGGAAATGCAAATCGTACATTACATTGAAGTAATCACTCTGTATAAAAGGACCTCAAAATCTTTTAAGTGTCCGGACCTCTACAGGTCTTAATCCAGCTCTGCATCCAGGAAATGGCTAGCCAAGTATTATTATTATTCTTTTATTTGAATTTCTTGGTGGTACGAATACTTTTGCCCTCCACTGTATTTCGTACGGGAGACTGGGGAATGGCTGCGGCTTTTGCTGGATTATGCACGGCGAGGACATTGTGCGGGCTAAAATCGTCTGGCTATCAAAAGTCTACTTCACCGAGGCGCTGTTTTAGCGCGAACTAGGAGACACCGAGCACGCCCAGCAGATCTTTATCCGACACAGCGCTCGAAGGGTGACAAAGAAACAGTCGCGTGACTCGGTAAGGATAGCTGACACCAGGATTGCGCATCCCTTTTGTTAGCGTCCATTTGTAGCCATCCGCAAAGTTAACGTGTCCGCGAATGCAATTTTCTTATCCGATGTGGGGGTGGATATGCAACCCCTTTTACACTCGTCTGTTTTGCGGACACACCCTGTACCTTTCCTCCACAGAAGCCTAAATGAGGAAGATGCCTGCAACTTTCTTCCACCCGTGACGCCACCAGCACGCATTCCCATTTATACAATACATAAATGACAAATTTGGCACAATGGCACAACCACAGGAGATGCGCTAGTGGCGCCATCTGCGCCGAGCTTTGCGCCATCTTCCCCATTGCGTAAAACAGTGGATAGCTATTACTGATGATAATACAAAGGAGCATTGATCAAAGTTCGTTTCATATCCCATGTATTTTTAGCACCCTGGACGTTCATCCAGCGCTCACGCTCTCGAGGCACAGCCCCCCCAAGACCGAAGAATGGAGCCACAGGAAGAGTTCGATATTCAATTTCCATCACGTCAGGTTTACACGACCGAACTTCCGCCGGATTACGATCTCCCCGCAGGCATTGTTCATACACCATCACCCCTCCTTTTCGATCCCCCGCGTACCCCGAAACACGGTTGCAACGCCTCGAAGATTGAAAGGAAGAAAATGAAACGCGGAGTAACGAGGGAGCTTCGGATATGAAATATAAAAGCCAGCGTAATTGGCATTTCTAAATTATACAGTTGCAACCTTCAAAGTGTCGTAAAGTTCCTATCTCGTTGGTTTATCCCTTGCACCTGTCCGAATAAAGGCTACCCACCGAAGCGAGATCCCCGACGATAAATTGGGACGCGCTTTAATTGTAGTTCACGCGCGTACGGGCTTAATGCACGCCGGATAATGAAAATGCAGCATCACCGCGGGTTCGTACGTTTTTTCCCCCCTCCCCCTGCCCAGCGAATTGCCGAGCGCGGCCAGCGGGCACCGTGGTAACGAGATACAGTCTCCTAGAGAGATATCCCCGGGCGAGAGAGACGAGGCCGCGGCGAGAGAGACGCGGAGGCAGCAAGTAAGACAAAATGAAAGCCCGCTGGTCATTTCACCTTGCGATCGCGCGGCCACGTTCGCCAAAGCTAGAAAAAGGAAAGAAGGAAAGAAGGAAAAGGAGGGGAGACGTTGCAGCAACTTTATTTCACCAGCGCCAACTGGTCCTCAATGTCAGCTGCTGCAAGCATCGGATGTACTCGCGGGCTGTACGACATTCTGCGGCATAAATCACGCGGGATACATGGTTAATTGTACAATCGCGATAAATCAAACGATCAGCGGGAGGCCGTAATTACCCGTACGTGGACAATGATAAATCAAACGCAAAGACGTAGAATCGTAAAATGTAATAGCCCCGCGGCTTATGAATGTTACGGGTAAGAGCGTGTACACAGTGTTGTGTCTCTTATTAGGCCTCGGCCACGATATTTACTTGGGAACATGCAATTCTCCCTGTCTCTCTTCCCGCAACGCTGTTCCCCCGATTAAAGTTTATACGTGGAATAGTTTGTAAACGAAACAGTTGAAATACAACTGTGTATCAGTTTGTTTAAAGGCGTTCCGTGGTGGTAACTTAATCAGTTAAGCGATCCCAAGAAGCTTGATGCAGAGAGTCACAAAGTTATTTAAGAAAGTAAATAGTTCTGTAACTATTTTCGTCGCTACGCGATTAATACAGCACACAAGCTGTAATACTAATAAAAGGAAATATATTTTCCCAACTATTTCGTGACACGCTGTATAACCCCGGTATCAATTTCTCAAGAATTTTTAGGTTAGCAACGGACAATGCGTCAGCTGATCAAGGAACGGTTATAAATCCTAGAGTAGCGGCTGTTGAAGATTCTAAGGGTTCGCAACGTTTTAACTGATTCGAAATTAATCGCTGTCACGGAGTAATATTTCAACGAGGACAAAAGATTTATGCGCAATCGTAAAGACACTCCGCGACCCGATATCACGGCGCGCCATCGTCAGGACTTCCTCTTAACTACTCACGTGCTCCCAGCTGTTCTTATACGTATAGGAACGCAGCTCGTTAAGCCACGAGGTCCACGCGTTGCACACTCTGATCGCGGATACGTTTAACGAACGATTAAATGACCGGTGGAAGCTTCCCTCGATACCTGATCGAGCACCGCGACCGTCCACTACACTCTGTTATTCGCGAAGTCGACTCAAACACTGCGAAAACGTCGGCCACAGCGGGGAAGACAAAAGAGTCACTAAATGGTCACGTGATTGCCATGGGAATACATCTCACGCGATTCCCCTGCTGCGTGTATTGTACTTACAAACGCCACATTGTATATCTACGAAGGAGACTTTCGTATAAAACTTTCTTGAGAAATAGAAGCTTTGTTCGAAAAGAAAACGACTATTGTGATAAAAAATAAAATACGGTTGTAACATTGGGGGACCTATTAGCATTCCTTGATATTCATCAACAAAGAGACACTGTCCTGAAACTTCTTACTTCTCCATGAACACAGCAAGCTTACACCGCTCTCGTTAATTTCCGTGAGTCGCATTAATGCGAACAGACCGTAAGAGCATGGTTAGGTTTCCTCTACCGCGGAGGTAAGTACGAGAGCATTCGATGCCTCGCGTGGATGCGAGACAAAGCCCGATGGGAGGGCTGGGCGTGAACGGATCGATGGTAAAGCGAAGTGGTGGTACTGACCTGTGCGAACAACGAGTCGGCAGAAAATTCCAATAAAGGTCGTACATCATTCAGCCGGGAGATTAAGCCGGTCACGTGGTCTCCCGTGCACGCATGCTGCCACTTCGAGAGAAGGATGCGACGTTGCGGCGCGAGGCGTGCGCCTGCGCGCACAACGGTCCGTTCACTCGCGATCACGAAGCGTGGGCGTGAGACGGACCACGTAGACGAATTTTCCGGGGAGCACGGGTTGCGCGCGTGGCCAGCCGTCCGCCGGGCGAGTTTCGCGAGAGATTTAATGAATGCCACGCGATCGACCCGGCCGCGTGTCGTGGCTTCGACTGGTCACAGTTCATCTCCGCGACGTTCCTACTCTTCTGCCCTCGCATACACGCGACGAATGCCAAACGACAGCCGCCGTACCCACCGATCCACATGACGAGACGAATCGCGTTCGTAGGCACGTACAATTTAGGCACGGGGACGCGGGCGCGCGCGCGCGCGGGGCCGTTTGTCCGGAACGACAACATCGCGCGAGAGAGAGAGAGAAGCTATCCTCGCGTGACAGGCCCGCTCACTCGCGTCACGCGCCTCGGCCGGTACGACTAAGTTTTTCGGAACGCCCGGGTGTTACGTGACGCGCGCCTTTTCGCGGGTTACTTGCCGGTAACGACACGGGCGTCCCCCGATGAAATATGTAGTCTATGACATAATCGAAAGTCAGCCTGGCGCCCGTTTATTGGCGCTAGTGTCGACGTCGCTCAACGTACCGCAGCAACCCTACGTCACTTTCGTCGTCGAAGGTGTTGCTGCCGTAGGTGGCACGGTCGTTTCGGCCCTAGGTAAAGGTAACGCCGTCTGAAGAAGAGCCTTCGGGAGACGGCCAGGTGGGGGTTTATGGGTTTGCATCCTATGTACTCCATCGTATCTCTAGTTATGGTCCCGCGACAAAACCCACCTATATAACGCCGCGGCGTTACTTTGTGTATCGGATGCCGGGGCGAGCGTCGATCTACATGCACACCTGTGCATGCGTGCGCGTGCGCGCGCGCGGACAGGCGTGTGCACGCCAAGTATGGGATACACCTTGCAGGCATGAATTGCGGGCTCTCGTTTCACGACGCGGTGGCTGACACGGGGAGGCGGTCGCGTAACCGCCGTCTGGTGGAAGGCAGCGTTCCATCTTCCCGGCATGTAAGTCGTTACAGGGGGATTTTAGCAAAATTGAGTTTCCCCCACCCCGAACTCTTTTCAAAGTATAAGCCCGTTTCCCGTCTACGGCGTACATCTCGCGCTGGCGCCACTGCACTCGCCGTCGAGATGAGGCGAGATTGAGGCTTATTCTTTCCCCCAGAAAGCCTCCTATCTTGGATAAACTTTACATTTCCTCTTTACTGGCAACTTTTCCCTTAGATTAAAATTTTAATCTCACGCTCCCGGAGACGGGTCGGGGTATCTTTCAGGCGTTGTAATACTGCGATAATTACGATTTTACGATAAATGAAGGCGAAATGAGGAAAAAGGGGGGAAGATATTTTGTTAGGACGCTTAAGCGGGGAACGTGAAACGGATTAATGTAACCATCCGAATTTGTTGCTTATATACAATGATTCTTAAAATTAACATAGTACAAGGACGTGTTGAATCGAACGAGTTTGCTTGGGTGTGTTGGGCAAACGGAAATATGGCGGGAAGTTTATGCGATCGGTAAAGTAGGGCGCGATAGAAGTTATCGACCCGTGTATATATAGCACACTCTTCAAGACTGCAGTAATCAAACGCGGAGACTGTGTGGGTGTGTCAGCAGTAATTCCTGCCACAAGCTATTAACAAATCTGTGTAATCAGATTATAATTCATTCGATAAAACTTAAATTCCATTGGATTCAAAAATACATCTTATAAAAAAAATTAATTTTAATAGCAAAAATTCAACAAAATTTTTGCATTAGCTTGTAGACTAGTTTGCATCCCCTAAAATTTAAAAAAAATCGTGAAACGTTACCTGGCCGCGAGAGGAGCTGAACCTGCCTCCCCGTTACCTCACCCTGACAGATTCCACGCGAACAAGGATAGAGACAGGGTCGGCTAGAGGGATGGAAAGCGCAGTAGGGGGCGCGGTGGAGGGGGAAATGCTGGTCAGAGAGCGGCCATGATGGTACGGGCAGCCAATCAGCGGGTCGGGTTGCCCCGTTACGGCGTAATGGCCGCGGGACACCGCCCAATGTAAAACCCGACGGACGATACGCTTATTGGATCCGAAGGCGTTAAAAGTTTTATTGCATGACTGACAGTTACACCTCGCATCTGAAACCCCGCCACGCTCGTCTCTCCCTTTTACTCGTAAAAAGCAAGGCGCGCGGGTATCTGTCGCAGCCCCGCGGATACCCTGGAAAACCCCCCATCGCACCGAATGCCCCCTGGACTACGCCCCGTCAACCCTGCATCGCCTTTATTCGGGAACTCCATTTTCTAGCTGTTCCCCCACCCACCCCTTTTCGGTTGCTTGCAAGGGGAGTCGGAAATTTGAATTTGAACACGGGATTTGCAAATTTTTGTGTTACTTTTTTGAATTTGAAATTTTCAAATTTATGATGGGGGTCCAAGGAAATTGGTACCTGCTATATATATAGGTTCATATGGATTGTTTTGGAGTGAGAAGCTATGTAATTCACATGGTTTATACTCAAAAGATTTTTTTTAAAATTTATTTTCTTTTGTAAATCAGTGAATAGAACCGTGGAGGAAGCGAACATGGGAACATATTGAACTTAATGGGGCTTTTGTAAGAAGTAGTTCTCAGAAAATATTTTCGTCTAAGACCATTTACAAGGGAAGATCCCGAATTTGAAAATTCAAAAAATTCTGAAACTTTGTGAATTTATAGGGGATTTCTTCCTGATTAGAACGTAATTTTTGTTTGCTGCCCAAATTCACCCTAAGGAGGTAGAATTGATCCCTGAAAATCCGGTTATTTTCCGATTTTGTGTTATAACTTGTGAAATGTAAAATAATTTTATAGATCTAATTAAAATTGTATGGGTTTAAATCTTTTTGCACTTTATTCTGCTACAAATGTAGAGTGTAAAATAATTTTTTTATTTCATTTTTATCCACCCCTGCCTCTGATATGCATTGCGTGCTATATCGTTGAAAAAAAACTTGTCTGCACTGGCGCCACGATAACTTTAGGCAGGATCATTCAAAATAAAAAAAACAGAGATATTCTTTAATTACACACGTGTCCTTATCGCTCTACACTCAGGCAGTGTTACGAAACAACTGGACGATGATTGCCAAATATATAAACGATAGGGTCCCCGAAACATGGATTTATTCGCACAAAAATGTCCCGTAAAAAAAATTGAGTGTATGAAAATTCGCAAATAGAGGGTGGCGCGGAAGTCAGTGTAATTACGAGTAGAATCCCGTTTGAATTTTTAGATTGGGTCAAAAATTGCATTTTTTATCATGGCGACAGTGCGTAAAAATTGTTTCGAAAAAAAACATGTATAAAAAAACGTGTATAATAACGGGGACTTACCCGTGAACGCCTTAATTTCCATGCATTTATTTGATTAAAAAAATTTATTCTTTTTTTAGATCACTAAATGTATTATTAATTAAAAGAAAAATCAGATTTCACAAAGTATCTTCAAAAAACACCTAATTAACGGCCGTCACACGAGTGATCCCCCTGAACTGCCTATAAAATCTGCCTACCATTAGGAATTTAGATTCAAAATTTTAACTGAACATTTTTAAAATATTGAATGAAAATATGCGAACAAAAATTTGTCAATTTTTTTACCTGTGGATGCCCTTAAACACTTATACTATATAGGATTTAAAAATTAACACTTCTTTTTCAATTTTCCTTGCAAAATATTAACCAATTTTCACGTAGGTAAATAGTTCATAGTCACGTCCTACAGTCAAGCGAAATGACAGATTCACGAATTCTTCATCTCTTTCTACAAATCCTTATCACGCTCAGAATCGCAATGGCAAACGCGTTGTACTACACACACGGAATACATCCCTCGTAATAGCATTAAATTTAATTAAAAACCGTGTACGGAAGCAGTGGAACGTAGCCACAGCTGAAAACATGTTCAGGCTAATCGTTTCGTACAACCGAAAGTCTGTTTAACGTCGTTGCATATTATTAATCAGTTTATATCGCTGCGAGAAGATCGAGCGGATATTATTACCCGCTATGTAAACTCTCAGTACACTACGCGTTCGTGTTAATACACATTTAAATCTAAATTAATTATCCCCCATTGCTGTTTTTGTTATTGCGCCGTTAGCAGCTGACGATGATATGCGATGTAGGAAGCATTGTGATTAGCCCGCTCGCTAATGAGTTACACGCACGGCTTGCAAAGCAGGCTAACGGTGCTTTCCAACACCCGCGCACAGTACACACGCCTGTGTGCCGATCAGTAGATAATAGAAGGTGTAAATTAAGGTGTATGCAACTATGTTATTCGCTATAAAGAATCCTTGATGCAACCAAGAATTTGTTCAAACCCTCTAGCAGCTATATTTCCACACCAGCGCGCTGCACGTTTACAATTAACATCGTCTATGTGAATAAACAACTTGATAAATATTCCATCCAGATAGTTCCCCTTAGAGGAGCAGGTACGCAAAAAGCTTCAGCTTTTTGCAGTAATTTAAAAGCAAGAAGTCTAAAGAGCGTAGTAGATCCCAGAGTAATTAAAGAGAAGCTGTTCGCTAAGTCGGTAGAAGATGAACACTAATTCGATGTGCGATCTACGCGTAGCTGACGTTGAAACTCTACGTTGGCGAAAGGTTAGCAGAGGTAAAGCAGTGTTATACTCACCCCGGGCCAGGATCGATGAACTGCGATCTCCCAGTGGGCACTGCACTCTGTTACAGTCAGCACGCGATTGTCTAACAATAGATCACTCCCGCACAGTGGTCTCCGCAACGTCACAGACTACGGCCATGATCATCAGCGCGACAGACGCGATGAAGTCATCGATGACTTTCCGACCTGGGTCAAGGACGGCTGGTTCACAGCCTCCGGCTGTCACTCCGTGTAACTCATCTTCCTCCTGGCAGACAATAAGATAGCTCCGTTGCTATCAACTGTTTACTTCTGCCGCGCGTTGTCGGTTCACTTCTACGAAGCGGCTAATTGTATCTCTTCAGATGCGTCTTGTAGTTTTATAGCCCCGGGTGCTCTGTATCAAGTGTTCTCCAAGTTGGGTTAATTAGAATTGTGGTAGTAGCGGGAACACCGCGTGCAAAGTTATCTTTGAGTCGAACCTCTGAGGAACAAGTCTCCCCGGTGTGGTGTGTACTGCGCCCCACGGTTCCGTTTATTTCCCTTGAAACACAAGAGGGGCGTACTTCATCTGCCATTAACGATCTATATTCGTAACATCACAACATCTCGTTTATGCACTGAACATTCACTTACTGTTCTCCCATCCCTGTTTATCTTCCCGCCTTCCTCCTCGAGCAACGCTTTCTCCGAACACTCGGGCCGCCGAGTCCTAGCCTGAATGCGCCCTTGTGCGTTCTCCACTCGAAAGCGGGCGTCGTCCATCGACACTCCAGTCCTTTCATGAATATTATCTCTCCGCGAGGGTTACGCCACGCAGTGGTCCGAGAAAGCGGTAAGAAATTCGTCGTCTTCACCGAGTAAACAATGATCCTCCTTCACGCCACCGAGATTGCTCTCGGTAGGCGCCTGTTCCGCGGCGGCACCAGCGGGGAATAAACAATCCCTGTCCTCGATGGGGCCGAGCGCCACGGAGCACCGTAATTATTTACATGTCCCGAGCGAAAGATGGGAAGCCAAGAGGAGCGCGGAACAGGAGTCGGGGCGACCATGTGCTCCGCGAGCCTCACGAACATAACTGCGCTTGCGCCCCTTCCCTATGTCTGACCCCTGCAAACGTCACACCAAGCTCTTCCGTCGCTCTTTTCCCCCCCGTCCTGGTCCTGGTCTTCCCTCCGCCGGCGACAAGAGATGGATATGCTGTAAAATCCCGTCCAGTGAACTGTTACCAGCTACCGTGTGTCGGCCATTTACGCGTTCCAGGAACAGCCGAGAACGGGGGTGCTCGATGACGGCTGCGGGTTGTCCGAGGCAGGGTGCTCGCGTGCACCGGTCTTCTCCTGGCTGAGGGCGAGTCTCTTCACTGCTCTCGCATTCGCTCTGTCCGCCCTGGTCAGCGATTCAACGTTCCTACGTGCCGCTGCTACGCGATTCGTTCGTTTTATCGGCTCCGAGAGGTCAAAGTGGGCGACGTTTGGTCGATCGTCGACGCCAGATATCGAAGTGTGATTCGATTGGGTTCAGAGAGCTGGATCCAGATAATCGAGTCTGCTCGTGATGGTTCTTGACCTGATGTAACTTATCAACGATGCTCATTGACTTCAGCCTTTAGTTTTTACGTCTTGGCTAGATGCGGGTTAAATAGTTGTTTATAGTAAGGAGAAATTGTGTGACGAGTACCAGTATACTGATAAACCTTTCGTTATCTGCCGCGACTTTCAGTGAACTTCGAACTCTCGTGCCCTCATCGCTGATTGGCAATTATGTGAATCACGTTTGGAGGCTGCCGACGAGTCTACTGATCGTCTATTATTCTATTATGCTTCAATGAGAGGGGTAGATGACCTAGACAGATGCCTCTGAATGGAGTCGAGCTTGAAACGTAGACGCCAATGTGTACCGATAACTTTCTGAGTATTTTCACATAAAGTGTCATCAAACGTTTGAACAAAGGGTACTTTCTTTGTCTTTGAACTCGCGTCACAGAGCTGCTTCACCCTCGCGAGACTCGAACCCCTCTACGTCCGCGTTATTCAACGAAATCTTTGTCCATGAAACTATTCAAAATCAATTGGCTGCAAAGGTCTAAGCCAAGCTCCATCCAGGTTCGCCCAGGTCGTGACCAAGAGAGTCCCAACATGGCTGACGATCCTCTGACGCGTGCTTATTCTTTGGAATAATATTCCCGGATAAGAAGCAAGCGAACTCGGTATCTCGCGCACGTAAAATCACTATAGGCTACCCACTCCCAGGTTCTCGCGATGGCAGGCGATCGAAACCGCGGCCGAAGCCACGGGGCACACTGGATACTTCTTCGCGCGACCCTTCCACTGCGCTCCAGGCGCATCCGTGTGCACCCGATGCACCCCCTTTTACGCACTTGCTCTCTCTCTGTAGTTCCTTGCAGGTATACCCATGCGCACTGCACCGAAAAACCAAAGAGGCAGCATCGTCGAAGAAGGTGAAGCTTATTCGTGTATCGAACATTCGCGTCACGTTGGCAGTGAGCAGGAAGCCGGCGGTCACCAAACACGAAAGGTTACGGGCCAATGGCGGCGAATGGGCGTTTCGCGTGATGCCTCTCTTTCTGTCTATTCAATCCCGGCGGATGCCAATTTTACTCGCGGCGACGGTCGACCCCGGACGATCAATTAAAATATCCCTCAGCTATTATAGCCGCGTACGCTCGTTTCGCTCGGCTGCTCTCGTCCCGATTCCGCGAATAGCTGGCGACGGGCGAAATTAAGAGGAGAACGCGGGGGATGTGTAAACACCGCGGCGTTCCTGTCTGGGCAGTTAACAACTCACTGAACTAAACGGCCTTTGTGTCATCTCTGGTCGCCAGGGGTTCTTCGACCGTGTGTTCAAAGTGGAATGGAATCTCGAGTATTGTGACTTTACTCATTGTCAGATAATTACAATGACTTGGTCAGTGATAGGTTCTGCCGTCATAGAAATAAATGTCTGTTTAGAAATAGGCATAAGGATTCACTGAAAAGTGACGTTATTGATTTGCACAGGTTTGTTTAAAATTGTTGGATGCTTCAAAGAGTGATCTAATAGGTGTAAATAGTTGAACGGCTATAGTTTTGAGAATCAGAGGATTAAGTAGTTCCCTGGGAAGAGGAGCTTAAGGATTCTAACTTTTAAAAGCACTGAAAACAATATTTAACGTAAGATGATGATGAAGTTTGAGGGGAGAGAGATGAAGCTTGAGGGAAGCGAGATGAAGTTTGAGGGAAGAGAGATGAAGCTTGAGGGAAGCGAGATGAGACTTGAGGAAAGCAAGATGAAGCTTGAGGGAAGTCAGATGAAGCTTGAGGGAAGAGAGATGAAGTTTGAGGGAAGAAAGATGAGACTTGAGGGAAGCTAGATGAAGCTTGAGGGAAGAGAGATGAAGTTTGAGGGAAGAGAGATGAAGCTTGAGGGGAGTCAGATGAAGCTTGAGGGAAGAGAGATGACGTTTGAGGGAAACGAGATGAAGCTTGAGGGAAGAGAGATGAGACTCGAGGAAAGCAAGATGAAGCTTGAGGGAAGTCAGATGTCCTTCTTAACATTTTACCTCAATTATGGTTTTCACTTGGAAAGTAGTTACGTTCAAGACAAATTTACTGATAGGAAAAGAAAGAATCTTGAGCGAAAGGCGGAGGAGACTGAGGCGACTGTTGAAGATCCAATCGAAGGCTGCCTATTCTTAGAAACTTTTCACTGGCCTCTGCGCCCAAGTAGCCCCCGAATGAAAAAGCGTTCGCCAGGGAGAGAACGTCGTCTCGTAAAACCCGTGATTTGCATACGATGTAAATTACACGATAAGAGCGTAAAATCCTGATTGCTTCATACGCGTTATAAACCTGTTGTCATGCACGATCTTTGATGCAAATCGTTGGATGTTATTACCGCCGATATCTCCTAGGCAGGGGGCAGAACAAGCCTCCATTGTTACTTTGTCTCGCAACGAGTCGCTTGGCCAACGGAAAACGCGACAGCAGCCCTAAAAACCAGCAATTTAAGCGCCCCTTTCAATCGCGATAAGGAATCGGTGCTTTGCAACAACGTGGCTAGCCAATGGTTAACTTGCGTTCAGTTCAATAGGCTTTCTTCGCCGATATGTTGCTTCCACTAGGACTTCTATCCTTCAAATAACTATTTACGTGTGTCATAAATCTAGAAATACCAAAGTTAAGTAGCCAATGAAATTCGGAGTTAAGTAACAAGGTTGAGATTTCAGTGGCGCAAAAGGAAAAAGAAGATCAATGTAACCACGACTAAAATAGGTAACTCAAGAGCTTTGTAAGAAGAAAAGTAAACTGTTACAATCACCTAATGAATTTTACTGAATTTGCATTAAAAATATTTTTATCCCCTCAATTCGACTCCTCCAAAAATTAAATCCTGAGTGCCCCACTGTGAGATTTGGTGTGTAAATTTTCTTCAAAACGCAACCAGCTTTGCTTTGCCCACTGTTCCTCCATCTAATATCCCTCAAGCCTTGAATTTCGTTGTTACCGAAAGCATTTGTAGTCACTTTAGGGCTCGACGATGCAACAGATTATCCTGAAATTGCGTTCCCCCGACAACTTCCGACCTTCCTCGTTGGGAAAGCGCAGCGTCGCCAGGAATTCGAGGGAAACGGAAAGGGAAAGTCGAGGACGGGGCGCATTGTCCTGAACGGAATTCGTGCAACCCTTCAAAGGATTACCGCTATATAAAAACCCAGGTCGAAATTGAAAACATAACCTACTTTCTCTTCGAGGGATTCGACTGTGTGTACCGGGGAACGGGCCTCGTGCCGAAGACGGGGAGGAAGGAAAAAAAAGGAGAATACAACCCCGAATGGGCGAAACAAAGGAAGGAAAGGAGAAAGCGCGGTGCCCTGCGCGCGTTCGTGGACCAAGGGAAACTTCGGCGACCGATCTCACGGGCATAACTCGAGATTATGGAACAGGTTTTAAGAAAATAATTTTCTTCGGGACCACGCGAGTCCAGCGCGAATAATTTGCGATTCGGTTCATTGCGCAGCTGGTCGCGGAAGCCTCAATAAACAGGACTCTTTATAGCGGGCACTTTTACCGCTGTGATATCTCCAAATATTCGAATCTCGGTATTTACATAAATCGAATCGTTGCTTCGGGGTTTTACGCGAAGTAACAAATGATTTTTTAATAAATTCGGGGAGAAGAGACGTGGGAGAATGTTTTTAAGACTTGCCCTGTGTCTCGACTGGATCACGGTTATAGTTCGCTGGTGCAGAATCTGAATATCCAAACTGGCAAAATTAGAAGAATCAATGGCATTTTCAATGGCCCTACTCGACTCGTCGGAACACATAGGATAAATCCGGGAGACGCGATCGACCTAATATAAAGTATATTTGAAATACGATTTTGTAAATGTAACCTCAATTTACCTTTTAAAGCCTATAAATCCAGAAAAACACAGAAGAAAGCGAAATGGCGCTATTCATTAAACTATTTGGCTTCTAGAAAAGTAATTGGTCTGCACTTTAACGGGTTTTTACGTAGAGAGTTTGAAATATAGCTCTCCGGTCCGACCGCGTCTCCCGGATTTACCTATACATTTGTACATTACCGAATAATTATAATGACGGAACAGCAATGTATTTTAGACTGAACTGCTTAGAGTTGTTCTGAGTTACGTGGTTAATAACCTCCTGTGTCATAATGTAAGTAGTATGTCTTTTTTTTTAAATCGTAAACAATGGAGTCTACCCGTAAGAAGTGAATAAATAAAAGACTTGAGAGCAATTCACAGCGAATTGGATGAAATAAACGGAAGACTGGCTGCAGTCCATCGAGACACCGTTTAAATAAAGTCCGGCGAGCTTACGCGCGGATGAAATCGTTTGTTTCGATTTAGCCGCGTAATTTAACACATCTAAATGTCGCCATCGCTTAACACCTCTCAGATTTACATCGCATTCGACTGAAACTGATGACCCATTGTTTCCACTCCTCGCCACGCTCGTTTCGCTTTATCTAGATTCTTCGCAGCGGGTCAGGCGTCGCGGGGACACGAATTTCCATATGAATTAGACAGTAACGAGGATGTTCGGTGAATTACATCGTTGAATCATGCTCACCGGGATTAGCAGGTTATAGGCGTTATTTATCGCGCGGTGGCAACGTGCGCGACATGTTGGATATCGATTCGGTGGAAGCAGAGAATTGTCTGCTCTCTGTTGGGCACCTGCCAGCAATTGGCAAATGAAAGAAGACGGAAGACGTCAAGTGAATAGGGACTGGTGCCTCTCAAAGTCTCGAGCAGAACCAAGCTGTTGCAAAAATTTCGTAACTAAATTGTAACCCAAGAAGAACCCAGGCGATCATCAACAATCGAGTCCTCTCCAAAGCTCAGACATACCTTCCCTAGGTCGAGGTAGATCCTCCGCGGATTTTCAACCCATGGCGCCGCGGTTATTACGCGATTAGTCGCGAATCTCCCAGCGAAGCGTATCAGCGGAGGATCCAATCTGATCGGGATCGCCGAGCGGCTCGAGGGGAAAGGGAACGGCTCGAGGGGGAAGGCCGAAGGTATTGCCAAACGTTTACGAGGAGGCTACTTTGCATCCTGGAGGTCGATAACGCGTTGATCCCGACCTGCGCGAGTATTTTCCCTGCACCGCATCGTCCAAGTGCACAGCCAAGTCACATGGCGCATGGTCGCGATACACCGATTGCCTGTCGCTGACGGCCGAATGGGCGTGGCCAGCCGCGCTACGGCCGTTCCGCCAATCGATACCCGTCTGCCCCCACTCTAGTCGCCGTCTGATCGGTGCACAGCGCAACCAGGAATTCCACGGGGTTCCCCTCTCGCGTTCCACGGCTCCCGCGGACATGTTCTTGCTGGGAACAGCGCTCTCGACCGCGAAAAACCTCTTGCTAATTGAGTATTTGGGTAGCGGCGTTTGTTTATCCGCTAACTGCGCGTACTTCGAGAGCAACGAACGGAGGCTGCTGTGCTCCTTGCTCCGGGGAGCTGGGAATCTGATCGAGTGCGGCTGGATGGTCTCGTGGAAAAGTCTGTGGGAGAGGAATTTGCTGAAGCTTGGGGTATCATGGGCGCGGAGCATTGTGAATGATGTTGGCCTGTGTCGAGTTTGTTAGGACTGAAGGGATTGCCTATGCAGGGGATTTCTACTTGCTTGCGGTAGCACACCATTGAACCCCTGATTCAATTCTCATTTATACAGTGGTGAGAAGGAGAGGAGGTTATGAAATATATGTATTATTCCTCATGCAGGGTACCACTGTGGAGTCTGTAGCATGTATCTTGCCGCTTTGGCTATGTTACAAAGAGCACCTTGAAGGATGACACTTTCTTTTGACTTCTTATATCTCCGAAATAGCTAAGCATCTGCGCCTAATAGTTGGGGCATCCCAGTGAAGATATACCTACGCTCTTATCTTGCCAAAGCAGATCACAATTGGAACGACACATCGGAAGTTTCCCTTATCAGAGGCTAATGACGCCACCTCTTGTCTTTTAGGGGCAGCGATAATAGACACTTTCGTTACTACCCCTTGGTAGGTACTTCAGTGGTGGTATTTCCCCAAAAGCATTTCGTTTAATACGCCATGGTCCTATACCATGCATATTTAGATCACAATAGTGGTTTAGATCAGTATAGGTAGCAAACAGAAAAGAAGATTGGTAAGTCTGTCCGAGAATATTCTACTTAGGATCAGCGTAATCCAGAGAATATTTATCGCGACAGACCTATCACTAATAATAGAACATTCCCCGTGGATCTTGAATTGAACTCGTGCTAGAAGTAAGTAGATTCAGACGCCCAGCAACGACCGTCTGTGCATAATCGCTACTGCGAGTAAGTGGATTCCGAAGTTCAAGAGTGAAACGTCATCGTAGAAAGCCGCGTGGAACGTGTTCGTTATCAAGGCGCTTACCATGAGGGTCGGGAGCAGCTCCCCGTTGTTCGGCCGACGGTGGCGACGGGCGTCGCGACGCGGCACGCACTCACCAGCACGCAACGGTCCAACTGATCCACGATAATACCGGGCAAATCACGTGACCGAGGCTACTCGGCAGGCCAGCAGGAGGATCGTCGGAACTCGCCCAGCACACCACTGACGCAGCACGTCTCATGACGAACTCTCGAGCCACGGGATGTCCGAATAAGCTGCCTGGTTGCTCGACGAAGAGGATCCCAACCCCTGAAGCGTGTTCGCGCGGAGGAACGTTCGGCTCGCGTTCCCGTGGCCTCCGGTGGCCGGCGGAAGCCAGAGAAGAAGGCCCCCGGCTGGCTGTCGGAAAGGGCGACGGTGCCGTGACTAGAAAGCGAAAATACCGGCGAAATACTGGCTAACGCGATGGAAGGAACAGTACGCTCGTCGTTCGGCGCGCTATACGGCTTTGCCTTTGCTATACTATAAGGTAGTAAGTGAGCGAGAGACCAAGCGGGACCCCTACCGGCGCAGCCGTACATCTTAGTATTATGGGCAACTCACATTGGAAGATACGCCATCAAGCATAGCCCTAGCGAGAACGCGAGAGCGAGCGAGCCAAGCCGAGCGATTGTAAAAGTTTTAGGGACACTTTGCGAACGCGGCCCTCCCCTCTCGCCCTCCCCCACGCGCCGTAGCCCCAGTGGCTCCGGCCACTCTCCTCTCTCTCTTTCTCTCCTCTCCTCTCGAGGTTGCGAGCAGCCGCGCCCCGGTTCTCTCACCCCGCCGACCCGAGCCGATCACAAACCTACGGACGCGGCCACGCTGCCGAGGGACAAAGAGGACCTCGGGGAGAAAGACGGAGCTAGCGCTGCCCCCTCGAAATCCCCCGCCCCCCGATTCTCCCTCCCGAGCGGCTGCCGCCTCGGCCACCGCCGCAAGGAAGATGGCGAGGCGAGAGCGAGAGACAGCATCCGAGGAAATGATGCTCTCCTCTCTCGCCGCTCTCATCGGCAACGGACCCGCATAGCTTGACCAACGATCGCCGAGATAGCTGTCTGTATGCTAGCCTTTAGAGGTCTCCTTGAAGAGACTTGGGCGTCCGGCGTCGTTCCTCGGTTGGATAGAAAGATGGGGTAGCCTGTGGTCGCTTTCACGGGGTTCTACGATCGAGGAAGATGGACGGGCGAAAGGGTGCCCTCGAAGGGGTTCGCGCCGAAGAGAGGGGTGCCGTCGTGTTGGTTAGCGTCGCGTCGACATGGGCGCGGCGCTCGATCGCGAGAGGAGAGTCACCGGCTGGAATGGCAAAGGGGAGTGGAGAGAGATCTTCGGGAGAGGAAGCGAGACGGGGATCGTAAGGGCTGATGAAGTGTGGGAAAGGAGAGAGATGGTGGCTGAAGAATGCCTCTCTGTTCAGTGGTAGCGGCGTGCAGAGGAGGGTGCAAAGAGCGCGATGGCGGGGGAACGGAGACAAAGGGGAAGTGTTTTCTTGCTGGGGACGCTTCTTGTCACTGTGCAGTGGCGCCCTCCGCTGCTCCCTTCGAAACATGTGTAACGCGTCCACGTTTTTTCAAAAGTGTCTGGCTTGAACTTCTCCGGTCGCTGTTCAACGCAGTGTAACGGTTGGTCCTGGGGTTTGATCAATGGGCCATGGTCTTTTGAGGTGGAAATAGTTGGTCCCAGATCTGATTTCGATGTAGGCAGGAGAGGAACGAAGTCACTCGAAGGATTGGGTTTGGAAATACATTTTCACTGGGTTTCTTCTACAGCCAATATCAGCCTCAGCAGAGGAAAGTAACTAAAGCATCATAATTTTCTGAGGAAGACACTGTATCTACCCTATGTCGCATAAAGTCGGTGGGATCTCCAGCATGAGCAAGTTTGAAGTGACTCAGAAATTGCAAACATGGTCGGTTCATCCGCCTATCCATGCTCTGATAAGTTTCCACGCTCTATGAAGCTCAATGGCACTGGATGAATCAGTAAGCAATGGGAAATCGGCTTTCACACAGATCCCGCGGCTCAGATGAGAATGCGAGTTGATAAATTTTGAAACATGGACACAACTTTCTTCTATATAAAAATGGGGCTATGCCTATTTGGCGTTCTCCGTGTGGTCGTGCATTAAAAAAGAATTCAACACAGTATCTTCCAAGGTGACAGTACCTATTCTCGAAATTTCTACCATGTCTTTTTAGAATCTTCCGTCGCTAAATTAGAAATATCGTCCTATTTCCACTTTCATAATGGCGTAATAAGGGGAAAAGGAATAACCTGGTAGGTAAAATTAGTTTTAAAAAATTCCCAAGACCCGCGAGGCGCGTCCTTCGGCGTTTCCCGTCGAATAAAGTTTGTCAACGGCGCATGACCCACTACGATTCTTGGAAAGAAATTAATGTACCGCGACTACACAGGCATTGTCTGGATCGATCGCATCGGTTGGTTTCTCTGAACCACGTAATTCCCAGTAATGGTGCTCTCCCATGGAAAAACGGACGAAAGAAACGCTATTCTCCCGTTCCGTCCATTCTCTCCTTTCTCTTGCTCCCACCCCCTCAACCTTCTCTTTTTACGAACGTCTTATGTCGCCACGTAAATTTGTCTTCGAGTCTTCCCCTGAATGGAAACGAGACACCGTTTAATGCGACTGGCGTACGTTTACTGCCTTCGTCGGTCCAATTAAAATCGCGCACCTCTGCGTCCACCGCGTCCTCTGGCACTTATTAATGTCGCCGAGGAACGCTTTAATCATCCCGTGGCGTCCTGCAATTCGTTATCGAGGAACGCCGCTATAGAAATTAAAACCGATTCGGAATAATGAAGTTATGAGTAGGTAGGTGGATATGTAGGGAAACCCGGAGCTAGTTGACTCGTTTTTAAAATTTCTAATTTTTATAAATAGGCCATTGATATTTTGTTGACATGCTGTATACCAAAAGTTTACAAATTTCGTTAGGTATACAGGCTTAATTTTGAAGATCGTTCTAATTGAGTTTAGGTTGTAGTTTTTATTGTATTTAGAGTAGTGAGACTAATAGATTCAACACACCCCGGTTGCGGGGTTAGTTAAACTCTTTGCCTCGACTGCATCTTGAAGATGAAAACTGCAATTTTTAGTGGTATTCCACGCACCGGATAAAATAAAATACCGTAAATCACAGTCAAGGTATCACGTTTCCACAAAATATTCATGAAAAGACATCAAGCAGTACCTACTTAGTGGATAAAACTTCATAAATATCTAAATAATCGAAACAAAAATATTTACTTCCCGCCGACCCTATTAGATTTTTCATTCTCACTGACAGAACACTCAAGTTTTTGTCACGACGACACATTAAATGGCAAGTTGGTCATTCATATGCTTCAATATTGCGAATGGCAGCATGATTTATTCCATAAAGTCAACTGGTCCCGGTCTCCTTCTCTAAATCCACGGTCTGGGTGTGGCGAAGTAGCCTGGCAAAATTCCACGAAATCGAAGCATCCAATTTTCGCGGAAGAATATGTCGATCGAGTAGTATCTATTACTGGATGCGATTGAAGACCGCGAAGGGCTGCAAGCGTAACGTGGAACAGCAAGAGAGGAACTTTGCGTTGGTAACTGGGTACAGGCCGTGGTTAAAGGCTGGTAAACATGTGTCTCTAAGTACGCTCTTGGTTTCCATGGGTGTGAAGGACAAGAATATGGCCCTTTTCCAACACTCCATTTTGTTTCTGAAAGTCGATAAACTTGGTAAAGGAGTTTCGCTATAAAACTTTTCATAATCTTTTGCTTCTTCGACTATTTTCTTGAGGCACCCTTCCTAATAAGGTGATTTATTTCCACTCCCCTGTTCCTCGAAATGATGCCTTCATATTCCCCACGCCGCACCCTTCTACTACAGCTTCCTCCAACACGAACCAAGGGAAAAGAATAAGATATAGATCTAAGAGCTCTAGAGGCATAGTAGGAAGCTCAAGGGACTCAGAATCCATCCTTGCTCCCACGCAAAGCAAGGGAAAACAATTAGATATAGATCTAGGAGCTCTAGAGCTATAGTAGGAAGCTCAAGAAACTCAGAATCCATCCTTGTTCTAACGCAAACCAAGGGAAAATAATTAGATATTCCTAAGTAAGTAGATCTAAGTAAAAGCTACGATATAGTAGGTAACTCAATGGACTCAGAATCCACCCTTCCTCACACTACATCCACCTACACCCTCCATTCGCAAACCTGCAAAGTTACCGAGAAGCAGCCATCAGAGAGTTGGACTCCTCAGCGCCGAATCATGGAAACGTTAACGTTACTTGGCTTGGCGGTAGCCAGGGTCCTTTTCGAATTAAAACGTGAGGAAGCCTGAAGCGCACGCACACTGGCGTCCATAGCCAACACATGTCGCGGGTGTTTGTCCGTATTAATCCCAATTAAGGCGCGGGTACTAGAAGCGCAGGCTTAATCCGCCAGGCGCGAGAGAGGGACAAACGGCGATATAATAAAATCCGAAAATGACGGCACCGACCGTCTCCCGGCGTTATTATCCGGTCGCCGAGAGCGAGCGCATCGGCCGCGAGGGCGACGCGGGGCCGAGGGGGCGAGTATCCTACACGAGGGGCATAAAATAGCCGGTTAAATGTGCCGAAGGAATACGAAAAAGTCTAATATGAGGAACCCTACAGCAGCTCGGCCCCGAACGACCGTACGAGTTTATGCCGCGGGGCCTGCGGCGTCCGACCAATCGGAGCTGAGGATTTCGCGGGACGAGTAAATAAATTGAACGCGCCCCGCGACCGGCTTCCCGGAACCGGTGAGACATCTCGCGGGCCCCCGAACCGCTCGGGGGCCTGCCCTCGAAATCGTACGAGGACGCCACTTCGCCGCTAATGGACCCACCGACGCTGGCTTCCCTCGTTCCGTCCCACCGCGTCGCGAGGGGCCCTTCTGCCGATCGCGTCTACTGTTTCTTATACCCAATACTCTTCATCGCGCGTTCAAAGAGATGAGCAGGGGGACTCCACGCTGGCCATTACAGGGAAAACCGAGCAGTCGCGATCTCGAGCCTTCTGGTTCAGGCCATTCGATCCCGCGCTGGTGGACCGTTGCGCGGCGGGGCAAGAGGGGAGAGATAGAGAGGGAGAAAGCGACGTGCCAGGAGACGGCAGGCAACATGGAGACCGTGACAGCGACGATTTCGCTCGGGCAACGGAGCCCAATGGACAGCGAAGCTCTCGTCCCACCCCATAATGCCCCATATACTCGGCAATTTATGCGCCAAACCGTATTAAATACCTCTCTGCCCCCCACCACGCGATCTTTGAGCCGCAGAGACAGCCAGCCACGACGGCTGCTATATATTAACGGGAATATTTTAAACGCGGTACATCTACATTGTAAATGCGGCTGTTTTGTGCGATCCTTTTCTAAGAATAGAGCCGCAACCGACGGCTCCAACACTTTCAACAGCCACTGTACCCACAGCACACGCTTCTGCCTCTTTGTTGCGCCCACTCTGCTCGCCCCCTTAATCCTGCTCACCGGCTCCCCCTGTTTTATTTCCGATTTCGAGCCTCCTGCGAATTTCTCTCCGCCAGTCGTGGCGAGTCAGCTTTAGTCTGGCAGTCCTAAAACTTAAGTCTCAACTGATCTAAGAAGCTCGGAGAATCGCGAGGCACACAGGCTCCTCCAGAAGCCGTAATCGATTCAGGTTCCCAGAATCGGCCCCGAGCAAAAATACGCCCAGAACAGTTACTCGCAGCGGCTGGCTCACCTGAAGGCGCCACGACGCCGATCTCCTGTGCTGCACGTAGCGGGGCAACGCGATGCTCTACTATTTTTAGACGGTTCAGCAGACCATGGAGCTACTGTTAAAAACGCTGTCGCGAGCATGGCGGAGGTTCCATACTCTCGATACGGGTAATTCATTGGGCGCCGGGTACGACGGAACATGAGAAGGAGAAAATGCCCCGCAAAGAGGCCTGCTCAGGAATAAATTATTTACGACCGAGCCGAAGTTCCGAGATAACGAGCTCGATTGCGAGTGCTTCCGAGTCCGTTTCCCTCGTCGAACGCGTGGCAAAAATCAAGCTTGAGCTGCGCGAGCACGTGTTTCCACTTTTCCAGGCAGGCATTGAAACAATGCTTTAAGGCTGACGAATCGAAGAGATTAATAATGGGTAATTAATTAATTGTCGCTTTGCAAATCTTTCTAAACCTTTCTCTTCGTATCGTCGCACTTCGCCAAAATGCGCGACGAGCTTATTAAGGTCCCGAAATGATTAACATTAGGGGTGGTTGACATTGAACGGCAGGTGATGTTGAATGTCTGAATCTAATTGGATCGATGATTCACACGGAAACGTTTTAATTATGCATTTCTGGAAGGCAGAAAATGAAAGCTCTCATTTTGCTACTTGGATGCAATTCTGAGCAATTCTGCGGAAAATTGTCAAAGATGGTGGTTCTCATGACTCACAGCATTTGAAATTTTCTCCCCACAATGACATGTTCCTATCTTAATGTCATTGACGCGAGATTTAATTTCTAAAAGAAGAGAAGGGCTCCGCCATAATTCCTCAGCGACTGGGCGCAGAAGCATCGCTGCAGGTTCGGAGGATCGTTCGCCGACGTCTCAATTCGGTACACAGGAAACCACCCCACTCCAGGAGCGAAAGGGGGTTGGCGACCCGGTCGAATTGTTCCTCTGACCCTCCGCGCGGTCCCAGACTCTCGTCCGCCTCCTAATGGAATTGCTCCGTTATACGCGAATGGGATTAGCTTAAACAAAAGCCGAACTTTCGCCCCCACATTTCTACTACTGGTCCCGGCCATTTCCGCCCTCCTACCCCTATCGTCTACTGGTCCCGGCCATTTCCGCCCTCCTACCCCTATCGTCTACTTCGATCGGCCATTCGCTAAATTAACATTGGCCTCTCGTTCGATAGTTTCTGGCCTGCTGAGTCCTCTCCACTATCCCTGCGGATCTTCATCGGAATCCTCAGATTAAAAAAGAGTCTCTTTCAGTATCACTTCAAGAGTCTCGTATCTTTCAATGACCAGAATGTTCCCAATGCCAGAGTGCACTCCGCGTTGCAAGGCACCGCAGCATTTTTCACTCATTTTCGAGTGGGCAACCCCCCGAGAGATCGACTCGCCTAATATGAAATTCAATTCGTGGAAGGGAATAAAAGGAATAAAAGCCTGAGCGGTCATACGAACGGGTGGGCGTTCGTTTTCGTCGGGGATATCTGGTGCTGGCAAGTTGGCGTGGAATTGGTGGACCACGATGGGCGGGTTGGCTCCGCTGCCTCGAAGAACTGGCTCCTCCATTTCGGCCGGGAAGGACGTCTCGTCAACCTTTTATTAGCCCTGAGGCCGAGCGCCCGGTCTCGCTCATTTTCCGCACAATGTTGCGGATCCCGTCGCGTCGGCGATTCGAAATTTTTATTTCACCCGAGTATCTCCTGGGGCGGGCGATCAACCTCTCCTTGGGCTCGACGTTAACGATCCCAGTCGGCGGGAATATCAGCCTTTATCGTCCACCGACCGATTCCACTCGGCTTGGAATTTTAGGGGCATTGTGGCAGACATTTCCCGCAGAATTCCCCGGCGATTTTAACTGCGACGTCTCTGCTCTGAAAATCCTCAGCTCGAAGACAAGGTTGCCCTCTTATCGCCCAAGGAAACCCGCCATTTTGCATCTCGATAACCGCGAGGCGTCGCGCGCCGTTGCCTTCCCGCGCCTGGAAACGGGCGACTGTAGTGAAGCTCGGGCACCGTTGGCGGCATTTTCCGCGAAAAATGTGGCAAAAAATGTTACGTTCGACCCATTTAAGTGTTTGTCGTTTCGAACAATGAGGCAAATAATTGACGGCGAGATAAGGGGCTTGAGTTGTCCTTCGCGTGTCGGCTGACGCAAGTCCAACGTCGTAGAAAAATTCTGCGGGAACAATGACGAGTCACCTTTCGCGATTGCAATTCTTCTACCTTTGACACAGGGTACCTACGTGAATATTGCGGTAAAAACTCCAAATACTGCGTTTATACTTTGTAGGGGAGACCGGGGCAAGTCGGTACAGAGAAATTACCTCGACACTGTGTATACTCAGTGTTTTATTTATTTTGTATGTATTTTCTCAAGTTTTCACTTACGATATATTAACCTTTCGTGGTCATGCGGGGTGTATTGCACTCCAAGAGCAATTTTCGATTGGAAATGTCGCACCATTAGGTCTTCCAAAGGGGGTTTATCGCAAAAAAAAAATAAAAAAATTTTTAAAAAATCTGTATTTGATCACAACGATCGGAAAATCCCTCATTTTAAACTACAAATTTTATTATATCAAAATTTACATTTCTAGGAAAAGTAAATTTTGAATTTCATTACGAACGTACAATTATCACTAAAAAGTTAAAAGAATCAAAAATACGAAAATGGTAACTCAAGAAGTGGCGCTGGTGTACAGTGAACACCGTGTGACTAATTTGTAATTAGAAGAAGGTGTGACTACGAAGGGTTAAAGAGGAAGGACCGAAGTATATTTTAGCATACTTGATGTGACGTAATTAATTGGTAAAAATGGCAAAATTTGAAAACTGAAAAACGAGTCAACTTGCCCCAGTCTCCCCTACCTACTTCATTTTCATGGACGATTGGTCGTTATTGTCAATTTTCTATCTTATCTGTGATTTGCGACTCGTTTTCGACGATAATTGCGGAGCTTTGAGTTTTACAAGAGCGACAATTTACGCGAAGATGAATTCAGTTGAAGAAGCAAGCAAGGTTTGCAATAATTTATCGTAGCTTGCATTCTTTGTATTTTACTTTGACGGTGGAAACAATTGTGGTTTTTTTATAAGACCGCGCTGTATGAATTCTGAAAGTGCAGGACGCGAATGAGGAGCGCGTTGCGCAAGAGCAGCGATGAGATTGCAGTTAAGAGTGACTCCGTCAGTCGACGTGGGAGCGGTAATCGTGAATTATTGTCCCACAAATTACCTACACCTACCCGGTCGATTCACGTTATTAGACCTTCCGTTATTCCGATTCGATGTTCTTCTCCTCTGCGGAGTGCTCGTGTGATCCACATATGTATATCTACAAGGATTTATGCTTAGGTACCAATTTCTGAATTCTGAATTAAGAAAAGGGCCGTGGAGTTTATTTCTAAGCGACGCGAATGACATTCTCAACTGAGGCTTAATTTCGAAATTTAATGTCACAAGTTTTACTACAAATACAATGATATTTCCTTACCGATTGCTTAGGAGCAATGATGATTCTTCACCAGCACGATGAAGGAACTATCAGCCACCCTCCATTTTCACCTCTCACCTGGTGCAATATTTGCAAGCACTAAATTAAAAATTCACAGACACATATCCACTCAACACAAGCTTAACATAACAACGTTATAACAAAATCCTCTTAGCTCAACTTATTCGATAAAATAAAACTGTAGCACACTACACACTATATTGACTTTCAGTTAAATGATATTTCGGATCAAATTAATTCCAACGTTCATCTATTAGTTGGCAAATGTATCGAAAATTGTATAACGAGACAAGCTTCGAAAATCGCGTCATCACGGAGCAACGCGTTTTGTAGAACTGAGGATGTAGGTGAAACCAAAAGCGGATTAGAAAGTTAGGGGGGAAAGTTTCCAAACTTTTTTTGCCCTGACGTCTGGGTTTTCAAGGGCTGCAGCGTTCCTGCAAGCAGCAATAATACCTAAGGGCCGCCTGGCGGGCCCGCTCAATTTTTTTGATCGATAGAAAGTTGGTCAGTCGACCCAGAAGGCAACGTGGCGGAGTTTCCTGGGAGAGGTTCTAATTCTGTGACCGTTTGCTTCTGCACATTTTGCTTCAATATGGTTGACCGCTGAAAATTCTCGAATCTACTTCTTCCATGCACACATTGCTTTAAGGGGCTATTCGGGTCTAGAGCCCATAAAAATAGGTGATCTTTAGGAATTAATTAAAGGAAAACTACTACATATTATTTAATGGGACTTTTTGCAATGGAATTAGGGATGTCTTAAATTATAGAAATATATTTTTGTTTTATAATTAATCATTCGGGACGGCAGTGCGGAGTCGTTAAATTCGAGGCCATAAAAATAGCTGATCTTTAGGAATTAATTAAAGGAAAACTACTAAATATTATTTAATGGGACTTCTTGCAATGGAATTAGGGATGTGTTAAATTATAGAAATATATTTTTTGTTTTATAATTAATCATTGAAGACGGCACTGCGGAGTCGTTAAATTCGAGGCGTCAAAAAATTCATCCAAATTGGTGGAACCTGTAGTACCTAAACCATTGGTCCGAAATAAAAAACAATCCAGATTATTAAAGGGCATGAAACTCGGTCGTGGACTAACCACAAAGAATTATAAAAATGACATTTTTTTAGCAAATAACAACACTTGAAGTTTGGAATAAATTCTTCCCTATATTTTTCGTCCTTTCAACGCCTTTAAAAATTACAAATTGACTAATTTTTTTATATCCTACTGGTCTGTCCTCGAGCCAGAAGTATATTCTTCAAAATAGAAAAGGTTCAGTCGAATTGGATTATAATTTTTGAAGATACAGGTTCCACCGATTTTGATTTTTAAAAAACTTCAATATGAGGAATAGGTATTCCGGTGCGGAGATATCCGCCAATCGGTGCCCGGCCATACGGAACAAATGGGTTAATGAATGACTGAGGTAGGGACGATAAAGGCAAGTTTACTCAATAGAATAAAAGCATTTTTTTATTTCGGGTGAATACAACGGACGGAATAATAATCGCCTTGAAGGAGGAATTATTAAAAGTGATTAACGCACATCAACACCTTTAACATAATAAATATTTGTCACTTTTTAATTTAACGGCGTGAAAGTGTTAGTAAAACCTGAGTAAACAACTGTTCCTATAAAACAACTACTGCCTTAAGCAGATATGTAGAACGTTTATTTTGGAAAGAAAAAAAATAATAAAAATTGCCTATTTTTCACGCACTTTCGAGAAAATACCCCCTTAATAGATCTATTGTGTGCATTCTATTGGCATTGAATAGTCTTCCTACGAATTAAACATACGACTGATTTTATTATGCTTCTCATTAGTACTTTAATTATTGTTACCTATAGATTTTTCTTACCTGGAATTTGCCTCTTCAACTTGGTCCTCTCCTCGCTGAATCAAGCACAAGCTAAAAACCAATTCCCCAATTCATCCACGTAATCTCGGGAACTTCTGTTTTAATAACGTCATTTAATTTATTTAAGAGAAACCTGAGCTTTATTACATACGTCTAATTAGATTATCAACAACCGCAATATTCCTTGCCAGTTTTCCTGCATCGCGTCAAAGTTATCAGATCCTTTCTTTAATATACGACAATTACTAAATCGCCCTCTCAAAATGCAGCCGCTATTAAACTTGTAAAGTGGAATTACGTACGTGTACGCGAACGTACCTCGAGTTTCACGGAAAGCCGTTTATCTTTTCCCGTTACTTCCGCGATAAAGCGCTATACTTTATAACGAGGGAGAGCTCAGCCCCCTTTACTCGGTGCCAGGCCACGAGGATCGCCTAAAGAGGATCTTGTGTGTCTTGTTATCTCTGCAATTACTTTGGCACTAATTAAACATGTTTTTATTATTGCACTTCAATACAGGATAAATCTTGTGTCTTTATTTACAAGTAGCGTATAATATCTACCTTACGACCGTAATTAATATCATACAAATACAACTAAAGACAGACAGAGGGTCGATTACGGGGGCGACGATCGTTAAGTAAAGCGCGGACCTTCGAAGTAGGACGATGCCCACCGAACGAAACGATTTCCCAGAACGTCCCTTTCGACTTTTCCCTGCCGATCGAGCGCGCGATCGTCATGGCTAAAATAATACGAGCGCGGCTACTTACGCTTTTAAAACTAAATAAAATTCCGCGCGATAATTACATCGATTGCGATTTTCTTGCATCTAACTAAATACATTCTTACTGTCTCTAAAGAATGTCCCATCGCTCTCAGTTAAGAATTTAATTAACTACGAATTCTCTACTCCGCGAAATTTAAAAATTATAATTGCACATGATAAAACAGGACACGTTGGTTCGACTTACCTCGTAGCGAAAGCTCGTTATCGTGTCAATCGATTAAGAATAGGACCACGAACTCGATCGAGACACTGCGAATTCCTTTCGTTTTAACATTATTTGAGCCATGAACTATCTTCGACGATTTCGCCCGGTTCGCGAGGCCGGGGGACTCTCAGAGGACTGTACAACGGAGGGGGAAGCTTATGAGGGTTGAAATGATGCAGAGTAAAGGCGAGAAAGACAGTGGCGGATTTAATGGGTGGCTGACGAGTTTGGGCCTCTTGAGGCCCCATCATGAAAAAAATTGTTTTTATCCGAACTACTTTTTTTCTGTATTACACCATTTAGCTCGTCGTTAGTAAACTATCTTTTCATTTTCCAGAAAAATGGGCCCCTGCCCTGAAGGGCCCCCGGGGCCCTATTCTAAAAAAAAAATATGATTTTATCTAAACACCCTATTTTTTCCTGTACTACAACATTTAGCTCGTCGTTAGTAAACTATCTCTTCATTTTCCAGAAAAATGGGCCCCTGGGGCCCTATTCTGAAAAAAAAAAATTATGATTTTATCTAAACACCATATTCTTTTCTGTATTACTACACTTAGCCCGTTTTTAGTAAACCAGCTTCTCTCATTTTCCCGAAAAAATGGGCCCCACAGAACAATTACCACCGGGGCCTTTTTCCTTAAATCCGCCACTGCAGATAGCCGAGTTTCGTGACTTAAATAACAGTTACGGTGGATAAGTCCCCGAGCGAGGACATTAGTCGCCGTGTTCAAGGTCCAGCATAGTTGATCGAGTAAATAACAATGTTGAGCATGAAACAATAATATAATTGTAAATCTCTTCACATTTCCTATCATTCACCAGGAGAAAATATAAACGTGACTTGATCACCTAGCCGTCACTGTACAAAAAAGGAAAATATACATAACGCAAGAACAATCAATCGTTCGCTTCCATCGTTTCTAGTAACTCGAATATAAAAAAAAAATAATAATAATAAACACGCTTTCTCGCAGTGTATAACATTTTCGTTTCCTCTCTCACGCTCTCTCGCATGCTCTCTCATTCACTCACTCTCATTCTCTCACTCTCTCTCTCTCTCTCTCTCTCGCTCTCCGCATCTCCGCGTTACTCCGAGAACTCAGCCGAAATCGTTTCGATCGGAACGCATCGTTCGCGCCGAGGATCATATCATTCTTGAAACGTCTTGGGAGACACTCGGCTCGATCTCGAGGGGACGCTCGTCGAACGCTCTTCATAAAGCTCTCTCGCGAAACAAGGACAGTTTTAATGACGCTCTCGCGACGGTTCCTAAACAATATAATAACACATACGAAAACAATAACAGAGGAAACAGGGGAATTACTCTGGGAAAGAGTGAAGTCGTACGAAGAAACAGAGGGAAACGAAAGAGGGAAAGCTGATAACGCTTGTAGCCTGGAACGTGATTAGCAGAAGTCGTTGACAGATTATCCCGCGGTTGGCTTGCAGCGAATGGAAAAAACGAATCCGTGTTCCTCTGTTGTATAATATATTCGTCGAGATGTATGCTCCGTGTACGTGTGTCTACCTGTGTATGCGCGCGCGTGTGGATCGAATTCTTCGTCGCCGTTGCAATAATAGTAATATCATGACCGTTATAGACTGATAGGTACATACAAAACAACACACAATAAAAACAATAACATAATATTAACGTGACGCTCACAATAATAATAATGATAATAATAATATTAATAATAATAATAATCGTAATAATCTTAATAATCGCATTGAACATCGTCAGCAGCAGGACAATTAGCAACTAATTACAATCGATTCACGGTGAACGTTCGGATAGTGCACTGACCACTATACACTCGCGAAAATCTCCCCTTTCCCTCTCGATCTCCCTATGCCGGTCCATTTCGCGCCTTAAATCTCTCTTCATTCTCCTACCTTCTCCCCCCCCCCCCCTATCACCTTCCCTCGCGCTGTATCCATATTCGTGGTCGTTACATAATTAACGTCTAGTTTATAGTAATCGTAGCAGACACTACGCGTAGTCGGTTATCCGGGACCCAAGCTGACGGCCGCGTGGACACTGTCGCGCGTGTACGCGTCTTTCTGGTCGCGCGTTCCGCTTTACCTCCTTCAAAGGTTATCCTAATTATACAATACGTATCTCGCCTCGCTGCTCCGGCTTTTATTCGTCTTTATCTATCGCGCTACGCCGTTCTCTCTCTCTCTCTCTCTCCCACCCTTTCGCTCCACCTCTCTCTCTCTCTCTCTCTCTCTCTCAGGCACACATGCACGCACACACACTCTCTCCCCGTTTCGACCACTGACGCGTCCACGAGCGCGCGCCCGCGCCTACGCTTTTCAGAAATTCCGATTCTCGGCCCTTCTTCCTCGTTCATCGATTTTCCTCCGGCGCGAAGCCCGTGTTCCCTGGTAGACGGGAGCGCGCTCGCGCGCGCGCTTACAGTAGGACACGCAGAAAATACGCGCGGTATGTATAATATAAGTATACGTAGGCATGCACACACTTCTCCAGCGGCCCTTACAATTTAGATAATGTTGCACCTTACAGAATAGAGACCCACTGGGATATTTTATTTTCTGTTAACATCCGATTAAATTACCTACTTACTCGCTCACGTGACCGATTCAAAGGGTTCGCCTTCCTCGCTCTCTCGGGCCGCGCTTAGGACCGGTGATGCCAGAATGAGGACGGCAGCGCTCGAGAATTTCCCCCACCTCGCATGCACACTACGCCGGAGCTGCGTGTCCTGCTTTGCCTACGGAGCCTCCGGCGTAGTGTGCATGCGAGGTGGGGGAAATTCTCGAGCGTTCCCGTCCTTATTCTGGCATCACTGCTTAGGACTTCGAGATCGTCTCGGTTCGATGGATCGTGTTCCGCCTGTTCCTCAACATTACGTTCGTCCTGGAGGCCGGAGAGTGGAACCTCGATGCGTAGCTAATTAAATATGTCTATGCCACTGTATGTACATTTTTCTATTCGACGCTGCTGTGTTGCAGTCGTTGGAACATTTCAAGGAATTCTTCTTAATTTTGGATATTTGGGTATTTTCGGGACTTAAGAAGTCCCTGGGTATTCGGAGTCTTTAAACTTTGGAATATTGCCACTTACGTTCTTAGATCCAAGGATGAACGTAATCTTGAGCAACCGGAGAAGTATTTGAATCCAAATCCAATGGTGACATTTTGATTTTTACATTCGTGAGAGATGCTTGGAAGAATTCAAGGGATACTGTGTGCCTCTCAATTACCTCTGAGTGGTGACCTAAGTATTTACATCCAGCAGATCTCCCCCAAACATCCCTCAGTCTGATAGCTTTCAAGTGACTACAATCGAATTGTATGCTCTTTGGAGTTTTATAACGACGGGAAGAAACGTTCAATTTCGCGTTCAACAGTCCAATAATATTCCATAGGATTATAACAACTAAATAACTACTTAAGTGGTTTCTTCCCCAACAAAAACGTAACTTGATCGTCGAACAGTTTACTACACCCATATTCTAATCGCTGACGCAAAAGCTTGACTCCGATGTCTCTGATCGACGAAGGTCCTAAGCCCAACCTGGGAGCAGTGCTCTCGAGCTCCCTCTAGTCCACTAAGTATGTCATTAAATCTAGATCGTTTGTTTTTTACATATAACGTAAGAATTATAGGTACTAAGTTTGCGATCCTTGGTAGGCGACGAATACACGACACTTCTGGACACAATTAGACTAATTCACCAAACGCATGGATGCTTCGGATTAGGCTCGCTGCAGGCGCCCTCGACGTACCATTTCACAGGCGACGTAATAGAAACTTACGTCGATCTGTTTTTCTTTTTTCATTTTTCGTTACGTCGCATTCGAAATTAGCTGCGTCGAAGTGCCTCCAAGGACCTAGCCCCGGCTTCTAACTTCGATCTCACGATTTCTTCGATCGCTGATATTTCTAGCGGACGAAACGTTTATCTACAAAGGTCCGAATACTCTCGATCGTACGGTATAAATATCTTCCGACGAATTCCCGTGAAACTGGATCTACTAATCTTTACGGCACAACAACGGCGCATTGGATCCCATGGAAGGATCGATTTCGCGACGAACTACAGGGGCGGGAATTAGACTATACAACACTCGTCAGCAGCGCGAATACACTGATAACCATCGTGCGTCGAAAGAGTGGAACGTCGATCGATTGTCACGATGGTACTTTCCGGGAATCACAGACAGTAGCGATCTCAACGTTTCACGTGGCAAGAAAGCAATCGATAATTAAATCTAATCTAATTGAAATCTAGAAACAACGCGCATTAAATGAGGCATTCGAGATTTTTCGTTTCTCCGATAACATCGCTCCTCGGACACCCCTTTGTACAGAGCCCACGCGTCGCGTTTATGAGCGGTCACGGCTCGAGGGGTGAACTCAGCACACCGCAATCGTGGAAACAAGTTCGTACAAACATGGGATCTGTCTGACCCACGTGACATTTGATAAATATTACTAAAACTCGCGGTGCACTTTGAGCAATTTCTTTTAAAACAGAAGCATAGAAACTATAACTGGGTCAGATAGAGCTCAGGTTTGTAGGACTTTTTCTGTCACTATGGTTTCCTGAATGCATCCCTGAAGCTGTGCCAGCTAATAACTGAAAGCCCCGTTAGAACTCGAGCGATGCGATCCCGAGAAGCTCGACAAGAATCCTCGAACCCGAGGAGTCCACGTCTGTTTTGTCGAAATTTTTACACACTTACCCCTAAGTAGTAAGCGATCCTCCCTTCGGGCGATCCTCGACGGACCAGTGTCGTAGCCACGGGACCCAACGGCGTCGCATCTCGAGCAGTTGCCGCGCAATTTCCACGATGTTCTCTCGACCCGTTCTCGATCGATCGCGAGCTGAACAGTGCAAGACAAAGCAAACGTACGATCGAGCGTCTCGGCCAACTGATTTGTACCCGGTGGGAATGTGGGCTCCGGGGTGTTGGATGGGGGTGGAGGTGTTCGTCCAGGCGAGAATGAAGAGAGAAGGCGCGTGACGCGGGGAAGGACAGACACTAAGTGACACTAATTTTCTTTACTATATATATATATGTATATATGTATAATATGTATAACTGGAGGAAGTACTACCGAATTACGAATTGGACAGATTGCTCGGTGCCGCGTATGACGATAAAATGCGCGCTACCCCGAAGAAGACCGACGACACCTGACACCGACACGCGGAGAAAGAGTCTCTGCTGGGCGTCCCGAGGACGCCCGCCGTAACTCGCGCTCTTCTATACAACAGTGTTCCTTTCGTTGGGCGATAACCATGATGACGATGAAGGATGACGATGATTCGTAATAATAATATTAATAATAATAATAAAATAATAATAATATACTACTCGCGAAACGTTATCTCTCCTTACAAGTGGTAGGCAGTCTTTCAACAGCTGCTGAACAGAGTTCGATAGGTGTGCGGGTACGCGTCCGTCGCCGTCGACGACGATGGCGAGGGCGAGGACGACGAGAAGTTGCCGTTGCATGGGCAAGAGCCGTCCGTGCGATTTCTCTGGGGCGTCGATGCCTGGATGGAGATTCAGGCGGCCAGGCCGTGGGGCGTCTGATGAAGTAGCGCCGGGTACTGCTGCGCCACGTGCGCCAATTGATGATGATGACCGTGTGCGTGAATGTGAGGATGAACGACGGCGGTGGGGGGTGTGACGGTGCTGGAGCCGGCGGCCGCGTGGGTCGGCAGAGGCGTTTGAGGCTGAGGCGCGTGAAGCGTGTGGCTGTGGCCTGCGACCAGGCTCGCGTGGCCGGCACTTCCGGTCCCAGTCCCGGACCCAGCCCCAGTCCCAGTCCCTGTACACCCGTTCGCTGTGCCGTGGCTGTGAGGATGATGGCCAAAGACGACCCCAGAGAAGGCCACGGGTCACTGATGATGCTTCGCGGAACCGTTCGCGTGGTGCGCCTGCGCGACCACGTGGTGGCTCGAGGGTGGCGCGTGACCGGCGCTCGGATGATGATGACTGCCGGTCGCCGTGTGGTGATTCGCGTTGTTGGCGCTGCTGTTGTTGTTGTTGTTGTTCTGCTGCTGCGTCTGCCGCTGGCTGTTCTTCTTGTTCTTCATCCGCCGGTTCTGGAACCAGATCTTCACCTGCCGCTCCGTCAGGTTCAGATTCCGCGCCAGCTCCCACCGCTTCTGCTTCGACACGTACGCGTTGAACAGGAACTCCTTCTCCAGCTCCAGCGTCTGGAACTTGGAGTAGGGCTTGCGTTTCTTCCTCACCGTCACCTGGCCGGTCCACTCCAGGGGGTTCGAGCCACCGCAACCGACCCCCATCCCGGCAACGCCGACGCCCACGCCGACCCCCGCCAGGGAACCTGCGGGAAACAACGAAGATGGGGAGGAACCCCACATCACTTAACACAATTAGTTTGCCGGTAATAAACCATCTAGCTGCTAGGCTAGGAATAGGTGACGTTTTGTACGCCTGTACGCTGCTTATTTAGGTAATTTTCTACACGCCGAGCTTACGCGTATCGAGCTTTCATCTCGGTTCTATTTTCAGGAGTGGGCAAAAGCGACGGCAAAAGGTTCATGAAAAATTTCACGTCCATAGGTTTCGGTCGATTTAACGATACGCCGAGGTAAGTATCCGTAGCTAGCCCAACCAGATTTGTAGCGAAAAAAGTCACCGTATCCGTTCTCTCGGTTCTTGCCGCTTGCGGAATCATTAGGTCTGTCCAGGCCGACAGAAACGAGAGCAAATAGGACGGTTCATTAGTCGACGTAGTGTCGCGTAACCAATACCGTTAGCCTTTTTTCCCAATGAAGCACTGTTGACATTTGCTACGTATCGTGGACCGCGCGGCAGAGACGGATCGATGGCAGTGAAACAAAGCAATCTCGATTTATTGCCGGATGAATAGGCTTCGGTCAATTTTGGTCAAACACTACGATGCCCAAAAGACAGTTAAAAAATGGACATTACTGTTCGCGCTGGAATCGTTGCTTCGTTCATCCTCCAATTACATTGCGTGTATTTTTTTTTTTTTTGATAGTCATTGTAAAACATTCTAAAATTCTGGATTTAGAGCATTACTGTTCGGCACCCAGTTACTGAAGGCCGATAACGGCCATAAAAATCGCGCATAAGTCGATACGCGTAACACTCGGTTAATTGTTATGTAAATATATCAGTATCACTAGTAACGGCACATTAATATTTATGTAAACATCGACAGCTTATTAATCGGTTTTACACTTTCGACGAACGATCGTGACCCGAAGAGGAAACATTACAAAGTCAATGTTTATAATTGACCTCAGATTTGCTATTAAAATTCAACGATGCCATCCGCAATGAGTTCAAGACTTTTGTTTTTTCAATAATAACGTTACGAGCCTCGCAGGATTTTAAAGCCAAATGATTTCACAGGCAGTTCATAAAGTCAATGTGTATAATTGAATTGAGACTTGTCATTCTAATAAAAAAATTATATTAATAAGTAGCTTAGAAGCTATCCCCATATCATCAGCAATTTCTCCCTGCCTTTTCAAAATCTTTTTAAGAAAGCATTTAAGCTATTTAGATTGCCTCTGCAAGCATGGGCGTCCGGAGGGGGTTGCAAAAGGGGCAGTTGCCCCCTGGCTTTTGAGAAAAAATTGCTTATATTTAAAAACTGATCTTTACTAAGTTTATACTAAAAGAAGTGAATATTTCTAAATTTCGGATTTAAATTTTTATCTAATTTGGCACTACAAAATAAGTTAAAAAAAATACTCGTTTTTTCATTACTATATTTTTCTTCACCATCACCCCAAAATTCCCCCCTCCTGGAAAAAACTCTACGGACACCATTGTCTGCTAGAAACAATCCCTCCACATCAAATCGCGCAGCGAAATCCCAAATTTTCCGAAATCACTCGTTCCGAAGCTACAGCTACAAATACACGTTACCTTCGCGAAGTTGCAAAATTCATGAGGGAGGGTAGAAAAATCAGGCGGGCTCTAAGGCAGCTTTCCGAAAAAGTGTAGAATTTACGAGTGGCCGAGTTTCACGGCGAGACAGAAGTTTTCCCGAGACGAAAGGTCGTAAGGTCACGAGATCGCGAAATTCACACCCGAAGCGGCTCTCCCCAACGCTGAAACGCACGCTCGAGCAGCCTACGCGCGCGCGCGCGCGTGTGTATGCGCGTGTACACGCACGGAGGGTTCGTATCCACGCCCGACCAGCCGATATGATATAATTGGACCGGTTGTACTAACCGCGCTGCTAACATTAGACACGGGAACGCGAAACGCAACTATGGTAGTACAAGTTCCTTTTCGTGCACGATGATTCAACTTCGCGCAAGACTTTTTGCATTTGCGAGCGTGCAGCATAGTTCGCGCCTAAAAGATTTTCTTCCAAGTTTCTTTATTTACATCCGAATTACTTTTAACCGCTACTCTTTTCCCAACTCCGACCCTATTATTTCTGTTTCGCGGTAGAAAGTTGAGGAGCATCTGCATCGTTGCGAAGATACAAGCGATGAAACAGAAATAGCGAGAAAAGTTTACTTTCGTAGGTGCTTCAACCGTAGTATTCTTCCGTCTCGCGATAAAAGTCCGATAAAAGTATCCTCTTTTTTTTTTCGTTTTCGGAGGATGGCGTAATGGTCAAACGCGGCGCGCGAAACCAAACGATTACGGCAACTCCCCGACTGGTTCGTCTATCTTTAACCCGAGTATGGACAAGAGTGGCGGTGGAACCGTTACATACTCGGACCTGGCCGCAGCAACGTTGCTGGCCAGTGCAACCAAGTTGCGTCGGCTTTCCACCTGCCTGACTCCTTTCTCTGGCCAGCCCGAACCCGTCCGTGTTATTTACGGGCATGCCCGGTTGCTCGGAACACTTGTATACTCGCGTCCTCGCCAACAGCCCGGGAGCTTCTTCTTAGCGCTTCGATATCGATCGTTGTTAAGGAATCCAAAAATAGGGGGCGCTTTATTTACAATTGAAATAACGCCGAAACAACGCGCCCGTCGAGACGCGGAATAAATTAACGTAACGCGATCGTAAAACCGTTTCGGCTCTCTTTCTCCTCTTTTTTTTTTTTTTTTCGAGAAAACTTCTCGGTCGTTTTGCTCGGCCGTCGTCATTTTACGCATTTCGTTGGGACCCTTTTCATTAAAACTTTCGGACATATCTGATTAAAACGTCGGAGGATCGGCAGAGATATCATAAACGTCCTTGACTCCGTCGGTTATGGAGGTTACAGGGGTTGGTCCGAATTTCGTATTTTCTTCCTCCCTTATTAGATCACGTAATATCCTTCCGTCTGTCCTCCGGTCTCTCTCCGTCGCCCTTTCGCATCCCTTTCCCCGACAAAAAGCTCCTTCCGTCCTCCCCCCACCCCGCGACTATTCCGCGGCGTTCGTTCCTCTCGCTCGGTTCCGCGGGATATCGCGACGCGATTGCTTAAGCGACAGGAATTTATTGCCCACTAAAACGCTGGAATATGCAAATTATTTAACAAAGGTCAGGATTCTCACGAATGTCAGCGTGTACGGGGGACGTGTGCGCGCACGAAACTGCGGAATAAATGACGTATCGATTTGCGGCCGGCGTGTTGCGAACGCTCGAAACCAGTATAGAGTGTTCACGCTGTGGCGATATCGACGCAGTCGGGGCCTCGCTTCCCCCGATCGTTCCTGCGAGGATAGCCGAGGAGTTATGCCCCGTTCTACCGTGTTACGTCCAGGTGGAAACTTTGTACAACGGAGTCCTTGGATCTCTCGGATAATGAGAATCCGTAAGACTAAATCCTAGCGACATTGAAATCTGAGCGGATTTTCTTGCTAAGCGACGAAGTAGGTATTCGACGAATTTGGCTGAGACAACCGCTACTGTTCAATGGTAGGGACTATAAATTCGCGGGAGCACCAATTAAAGGCTAGCCGAGGCAGTGTTGCAGACGGTAGCGCGATAAATTTGAAAGTGGAACGTCGGGTGTCGTTTAGGAAGACCGAAGTGGCCTTTAAGTACTCAACCCGTAGCCGGTTTCTTTTTATTCCCGGGAACGTTTGTCGAACGAGGAAGATACTATCTTACGAAACGGAGGAATCCTTGTGCCGCGACAGCACCTGCCGCTCACTGTGCGTATAACTCTTTTCGAGATGCGTGCACGGTGGCCCCCGTAGGTGTGATACGGGTCCAGGCAGACGCTGGCGCGCGCTACGATACACCGGAGGGAACGAACAAAGATAATGGAGCTGCCATCTATTGGGGCACGGTTAAACTATACGCGGCGCTCGTATTCCGCTATTTTGTATGTATCGCGCACGCCTGCGCGTGCACCTCCCCTACCACACGCAAACGATTAACGTCCGGGGAACGAGAGGATCACGCGAACGATATCTCGTTTATCGGGGCCGAGCGTGCCCGTATGAGCAGTCGCCACGTCTCGTATTTTCCTATTCTTTACGATCCCGGCGAGGGTCGCGGTGTCGCTGCCTTTTTCCCTATTCACTCGGGGCCAATCGCCGGCGAAAATCGCTGTTTCCCCGTTGCGTCACGCGCCGAGCCTGCCAGGGACGCCACCTTCCGTCCGCTGCTTCTGGCTCTGTCGACGCTAAGGATCCCGGTAGTGGCGTTTATACAGCGGCTGACAACGCGCCACATCGAAAGAGTCAAGGGACGGAAGGTGAAGGAAACCATGGCATCCACCTGCGCAATTTACTAAGTAGACCGTGCTAACTCGATCTGCGCGCAACATTTCGAAACGTGCGAAGGGCTAGAGCAGGAAAGTAGCAGACGGAAAGGCGGTCGGGCGACAGCGTGCGCCAAGGAGGAAAGCGAGAACAGCCGTTAGCAGGAGAAGACTGAACGCCTGTGCGGGTCATGGAACGGGTCATGGAACGAATCAGCTGATCGGAGGCGCACGCCTCAGTTTACGAGTTACGGCCGCCAATAAACCCGCCGCCGTTCGTTGTTGCTCATGCGACGTTTCATGGGTTCCAGGGACCCCGAGAAAAGGACGACGAGTGGAGGGGGAGGACAACGGAGAATGACCAAATACTTGAATGAACGATGAGTCGAGGCTCCGTTTATGCGACGGGGCCGGTTTCGAAATTTCCACGACGCTTTTGCTATTTGCTTTCTCCCCGGTTTCGTTTAGAGACCAATTTCCAACGAATTTAGAGCACCGTGCTGTAGGTATTGTCTGGGCGATGCTACTCAAGGCTGTTCCCTTGAATTTACTCGATATGCGAACGAGTAACCCCAAAATGAGGACCTTTTTAGGATCTTTTTGTTCCCACGATTTTGGAACTGAATGAAAAAAATTTGGTGAATCTTGAAACTTCAATTTTTATGTATAAATTCATCAATTTCAAAAATATGTTACGGGATCTATTACTGACACCCTTCAATTGTATTTTAAGGTTACGTCGTGTCATGTACATGAGCAACTACTGCTATGACAGTAATACCAAAATGCTTGAAACGCTTGTACCAATCACTGTCACCTAATTAATAAGTAAAAAGACCTTATGAATCGTTGAATTCGAATCTTCATTACTTTCTTTGATGCTTATATTATTTAAAATATTATATTTTGTTATGTTAATAGCTTAAATATTAAGCATTTTCTTTGATGCCTTGTTTTCTCTTTCGCTAGTAAGAAAGTCATCGTTTCCATTCTCCTAATATACGCTTAAATTTTTTATCGTTTTATTCAAATTAACGAAGAAAAAATTAAGTACTGTTTTTTGTATCGTATAAATAATAGTTTGACTTGTATGCTAAATTTTTTTTATGCATCATTTTATAAGATTTATTCGTTATTTTACGTAAAATAGTTTAGGGTGACAGTAATTGGGTCCTTTACCCTATGGGAGGTGAAAGAAGTGAAAATTCGTTAACGCGTTAGCCCGTACGCTGCGATGTACAGATTTTTTATGTCAGTCCGATAATTTAAACAATTAATTCTTGAAAATTTGTTGTGAGTGATGTCTCATCATAAGGTAACATTTGTCACAAAATTCAGATCCAAAATCGTGGGACCAAAAAGAGGCTATTTCTTGGGTCATTCTTTTGTAATTGACTGTATTCGTGAGAGGAAAAGAATTGGCCGGATTAGTGGATAGCGAGCATCGAACTTGAATTTTTTATAGTTAACTATATAATTAAACTATCCAGCCCATCAACGAATTCTTTCGCCCACATGTTCATACATTACCACGAGGGTGAAGTCCAGCTGGAAGGAAAGAAATGGTTTTTGAGCAAGAGACGACAGAGTTGATGCTTACCTGGAGGAGGGTACGGGCTGGAGGTGACAGGCTCGGGAGCCCCGTAATTCCTGAGGCCGCCGTATCCATCGTGAGGAAAGGCGCCTTCGGCAGCGACCATAGCGGCAGTGACCCTGCCTCGGTCGTCCGCCGCGGACGGCGTCAAGTATGGGACCCCTGGTTGCGAGTGAGGATGATGATGACCAGCCGTCTCGACCGGGTGGTGATGCCTGGCGGTGGTGTAGGGCGCGTAATTGCACCAGCTCTGGGAGAAGCTTTGATGGCAGGATGATACGGCCGGGTCTGCAGCCCCGGTGGCTGCCGACGAAGAACCACCGGTGGAGGAGCTCGTAGTAGCCACCCCGGCCGAGTTGTAGGACTTGTAGTCGGAGCCAGCGGTGGCAGCGGATCCAGCGGTGGCTGGCGACCAGAAGCTGAGCGTGCCGGCTTTCCGGTTGTCCCTGGCGGAGCCAGAAGTGGAGGTGGGGTCCGCCGCCAGATTGTAGTAGGTCGGGGGATTGTTCCCCCCGTATGCCTGGTGATGATTGAGGGAGTCAGCCGCGGCCGCGGCGGACGAGTAGTGCGAGTCCTGGGGATGATGGGGACTGTAGCTCCAGCCGGCTTGGGAGCCAGCGGAGGACGAGTGGGAATGACGAATGACGCCCGCTGGTCCAGCGGCAGGCGGTGCTGAAGACTCGACGCAGCCGACCTCCCCGTAGGAGGAAGCCGCCGGCGTGGCGGTCAGCCTTTTCGCGGGTATGTGAAGAGGGCCTGGGGCGCTGTTGCTCGCCACCGAGGAGGCGCTCGGCGAGGTCGAGCTGGCGCTGGCCGTTGGTGCCGGAGGCGCTGTCGTTGCCGACGAAGCCGGTGCAGCCGGTGAGGTTGGTGTTGTCGCCTGCTGATGGGAGCCAGGCGTGGAGGTCGGTTGCTGTTGTTGTTGCTGGATCGATACGAGGCTGGAGGCTGTCGGTGGGACCGGTGGCGGGCTGTCCTCGTAGAGGGAACCGTTCATCATGGCCCACCAGGTCACCCCGGTGGAATTCCCCGCTCCGGTGGCTGTCCCCATCGGCGTGACGGAGCCAGGGTGGCCCACGCCGGAGCCGCACAGCGGCGCGGCGTGAACATTGTCGTACAGCGTCGCCGTCGAGCAAGCCACGTGATCGGCGATGGTGCAGATGGTGACGGGTGATTGCCGGTGTTATAACGACGACCCACGGTACGGTGGTGATTGCGGCGTCGGGGAACGTTGGCGAAGGTGTCGATTCCGTGGCCGATCGGGAGCGATCGGTACGGTTCGATCGGTTGCGAGCACACGGCAACACCGAGCCCGTCGATCGATTTTCACCAATCGATCGGGGACCAAAAGCGCATCGTTTCGCACGGTCCAAGGACGGGCGAGTCGAGGTGGCGTCCGACGTTGGTCCGGCAGCGGCAGGGCAGGAACAAGGTGAGTGACGAGAAACGGAAAACGGCGAGGAGCGGCGCGTGGGAGAGGGAGAGGGAGAAGGACACGGAGAAGCGGCAATTTTTATCGTCGGTTTTACGAGGACGGTGGCAGACACGGATCAGCGGCGTGCGGACACGTCGAGCGGAGGAGCACGACGCGAAGACGACGAGAACGGCGATGTTGACGGCGGCGCGAGGTAATTTCAAAAGAGGAGCGCGGGAATCATCGGGCCGCGAAGCGTGGTCGCGTTGCCCCGTGGAATCGCGGAATAAATAAAGAAAAGGCGCGCGGTGGGCAGAGGAGGCGCGCGGACGGTGGGGATAGGGAAGATCGGACGGGTGCCGGAGCAGGGTTGCGCGGAGGGAGGAGAGGGTGTGCAGCGGCGCGGCAGACAGGTGGAGGGGTAGGTAAGTGCGGGTTGGAGGGAGACGGCACACGGCGAGCGACAGAGATGGGCCAAGGGGCAAGAGAGAAAGAGCGTGGGAGCGCGAGAGCGACAGAGAGAGAGAGAGAGAGGAGGAGGAGAGCGTCAGGAACGGGGAGGGGGAGACGAGGACGCCCAGGGCCGTGATAAAATGCGTAACAAATCCGTCGAGAAAAGGTTCATGCACCACCACCGCGACAACGTCCAAGACAACGACCGAGGTTGATCGAGGTTGATGGGCCACGTGCAGGGGACGTCGTCGACGAGTATCAGCGGACGGGTGAATAGGCGATGATTTCCAATGGTCCAAGTGTAACGATCAAGTCCAACGATGATCAACGGCCAGCGAGGTTGGAACAAACAAAAAGAAAACGACACAGCACGCCTTTAGTAAGAGTCGCTCGAACAGCGTACCCAGTTCACGGTACAGCTAGCACCGCGCAGTTGTCCCTTTATCGTTAATATTTCGAGCGGATCGGTCTGGTTTCGCGCGTTCCGCAACGATCTCGCCAGAGACGATGGATGCTCGTAGCCGTCAACGGACGGAGCGCGTTTGGTACATGTCAACGCGGTCAGGACACTTGGCAATCGAGGTCCCCACGGGGAAACGATCGAACGCGTCGCGTCGTACGAGCGGTACGACCACGTTCCTCTCACTGCTCCGCCGATCTTGCTGCGGTCTTCCCGGTCCGGGCCATGCTCCAGCTGCATGTCGTCCCGTCTCCTTCCTCCACGGAAACCGTCACCCTGCTCATTACTCTCATCGGGGGCACACGCGACACACGTTTACTCGCGGGAGCGCGCACTTGCTCTCCACTCGTCACCCGTCTACCTCCACTCCGCTTCCTCGCACTGTATCTCCTCGCTCAGCAACTCTGCTACTCCGTTCGGCTCGTCTCCTTGCTTTCCGCTTGCCTCCGTCTATCCTGAATCGTGCCGACCAATCGGTCAGTGGATCAGTCGGATCGAGCGAACGGTCGGATCACTGCGATCAGGAGAAACGGACCGTTAGTGGTCGGACGTCCGTGGGTCTCCTCTGTTTTTTCTTTCAACCGCCGACCCCTCTAGTCCCCGAAACTCAGGTAGCGAACCCCTGGACGAGGATCGTGGCCTCAGGTAGAGAGACCAGTCCACGGTGGCTATCGCGACGGGATGCACACACGCGCGATGTTTACACACACGAAAAGTCTCCCTTTCTTCTCTCTGGCCTCGCTGAGCCGAACTGAGCGTCAACTGAGAGCTCTGCCCGCGGCTCGGACGCGCAAACGGGCTGAACGCGACGCCAGCGCGATCTCTCGGATCGTTTGGCAACCAAACCCTGCACGGACACGTCTCTCTCTTCCCCCTACCACCGCGATACTATCCTCCCGCGCCCCTCTGCCGCGCTTCGCGCTCTAATCTGCCTCTCTCCCTCCACGGCGTCGCGAGAACATGCAGCCGCGATCGCGCCGCCGGAATATACATAGAGCGGAGCAGAGTGGGAGAGAGAGGGAGAGAGCCGCGAAGCCTGAATATCGCGGCGCTCCACGCGTGTCTTTTTCTTTCGAACTTCCAAACACTCGGGACTTCGGAGCGACGAAAGAACCGAGCAACGAAAGGGAAACGGGTCTGACCCGGATTGTCGGCCAATGGATGAATAGCAGGTGCTTCTTCCCTCGTTCGCCTCCCTGTAGCCCCCGTTTCCAATCTTCTTTCTTCCTTTCGACCGCCGCAATAATCGAGTGGGCTTTCGCGCCACCATGCTCCGCGGGCTCCTTCCTCTTTCATCCCCTTAAGCGCGCAACCCGTCCACTGCGAAATTTATCGGCGCGCGCCTCGACCGCTAATTACCCGCACATCGCGGTGCATTATTTTTTCCTCATTACCTATATGTATACGGGAAAATTGTGCAGTACCCACCAGAACTAGTTCTCGCTTCTTCGACCAGATATTAGCACTCTATTTGAATTAACCAATGAAAATCACAATTCTTTATAACCCATTTTGGGGCCAATTGTTTACTACATTGCTCTCGATCTTCTGAGGCATTAAACGTATACGTTGATATTTTTTATTCGTTATTTGAAATTTTATTTAAATACAAATTTTGCCCATCTCTCTTTGCAAGGATCATTTGCCAAGTATTGGGTGCAGTGTACGGAATGTGACGGTTGGTTACACGAATATTAATTATTTAACTTGCGAATTTGTACAAATAAAATTTGAAAAAAATCTTGTATTGTACTAATTAAATGTCTTTTTACTAACATTGTTAATCATTTAGACCTAAAATCTACTAATTTAATAATTAGTCGGTACTTCACGACTCTCCCTATACAGGGTGTCCCAAAAATGTTGCGGTTCCTTCAAAATCTGTCTCCTACAGTTACTCTACGAAAATCAAAGAGCCATTCTACTTTCTACGAAACCTATCAGTGTACATTTTACGCGTTTGACGCAGTTCCTCGAGCGCCGCACAAAAAAGTCCCTTTGCCCCATCCACTTGATTCGTTGCTCAGCTACTCAGTACTTCGCCAAAGAATTATGTAGGACACAGTCGCCGATTACGTTTCCCCGTGGCGTCGATGCAGTCCCATTGACGGAAGGGCAGTCCTGAACTTGGAACGGCGCGAACAAACGACCCGGCGGCGGGGCATGCTCCGCTATTCTTCACGCGTGACGTAACCCGCGAAAGGAGGAAAGGCTGATGCGTCTCGTGGCCGTCGCGCGATCTCGCCGCGTTGCGTGGATCCTCGCACACGCGCGTCTAGACGCGTGCGTGCGCGCACGGCAATACGTCATGGCAATATTGCAGTCTAAATCTCGGTACTTTTATGGGGCAGTAAAGTAAAACGGTCTGACAACAACCACGGTGGCACATACGCCTTCCTTCCATCTGTCCATCAGGCTCACGCGCCGCGAGATCGAGCCACGCGCGCCACCTCGCGCGCGTTAATCGCCACGAGGGACTTAGGAATAGGCCCAGCAACATCTGGGCCCTCTCCACTGCTATCCGGCCTCCTTCGTTTCCATTTCTACTGCGCTCGATCCCAGACGCAGACTAGACGATGCAACTTTTTTTCAAATTCTCCTGAATGGAGTGAACTTGAAGCGGGCAATAAACGAGGGGAACGAGAGACCGCTGAACTTGAGATCGATACGTAAACCGAGCTTAACTGTTCGTTGTGTAATCGATCCATTAACGGGTTTATTATTGGCGCAATAGCAGGGCGGGCAAGCCACTCGCCGGGGACCTATAAATTTCTCGCCTGAATTCCATCGCTCACTCTGTGCACACGGCTTCTCGCGGTGGCGTTTCCTAAACGCGCAGGATCGACCGCCGTAACTCGGGCACGAGCGATCGACGTTGAATATCGAGAAGGGAGCGGCTCGTGCCGACGAAGAGAACTTTTATCGCCCGTGGTGCCTTCGCCGCTCCGCGGGAACGTATAACGCTTAGAACTTTATGAGAAAATTCCGGGCGCAAATTGGCCCGGATCAACGATTCAATACAGAATATGCTAAATTGATGCTGCCTCGTGAATTGCAAAGCAGATTGCTTTACGCGGGAAAATTCGACTCTTAGGTCTCTAGGCTCTGCGGTAAGTGGCTTCGGTAGCTTCTTGATGACGATTAGGTTTGGCGCGTGATCGACGCGCGTATTTAGCAGGAAGACACCAGCCAGGCTCGAATGCGAGTGCGATAAATCGCGGGGGAGGCGCGAGCCACCTGACGTTTGTTGTACAGGCGACACGATCATGAATGGACTTTATAGCAACCCGCCCATTTATAGGCAGTATGCGCGGTTTAGTGGCTATGGGTTTTAGTACGAAGCAGTTGTATACAATCCTCTGTTTACGGCAAGTACGTACCTATCTAGAAAACGGTACGTTTATCGTCGAGTTTTTAGCCAGAGCTTTCGAGCTTGGCTGAGGCTCGCGAATTAATTCCTCGGGAAGCGTTCAGACGTCCAGGTCTTGGGAAGCTGACATGATACTTTGCGGGCTGTAAGTTGCGCTTCTTTGGGCAGTGGTTTCGCCAACATGACTCTGGTTGGATGTTACGGAGAATCTCCTTCTTCAAATTTCCGTGCTTCTCTGTCAATCTTATCTCTTATTTGAAGCAGATTTATCTTTTTGCGGTTGACGGTGACGTAGTTGTACTTGTGAATGTTATATCACAGTAATTGTAGGATTGATTGCCAAGTGTCACTGAGAGCGAACACCTTCCACTCGCGAAATATTAACGATCAGGACCGAACGATCTCCTCGAGTTTCTTTAGAAACTGAGTAAATATAAAGAAATTTGTATTCGTGCAACTCACCTTGTATACCGGCCAGTGTTCCCGGCTGGAACACGCGGGAAAGCCTGGAAAACATTTAGAATTATGAAATCTCAGCAATGCCCGCAACACGTTGATGCAAGTGAAGAATCGGCGGGTAAGTAACTGAAGGGTTAGGGGAAAACCAGTGTCTCGGCAGAATTATTTCTCTCTCTCTCTCTCTCTCTCTCTCTTTCTCTCTTTCACATCAGCTGTAAGACAACTAGAACATCCTCGAACAGCTGATTGACTTCTTATTTACTTTTCGTGACATCATACATACATACTCTTCCACACAACACCTCACGTACACTCATACACACACTCACGCTCTCGTGACCAACTCCAGTGCTCTGTTATACAGAGCAGTAGTATCTCGACAACATTCGCCTCAGTTATCAACATTTCTCAACATTTTTTAGTTCAACCGGGACTGATTATTTTTCGTGATTTTGCGATTTATAGCACATTGTGATAGTTGCAACGGAGAGTATAGAATTGTCGAATCACAGATAACGTTAAAGATTTGATATACCTAGGTACTAGTTAAAAACAGGAAATGTTCCTTCGGCACTGGAACAAAATACAAAATTTCCTCACTCTTTGCCTAAACATAAGCTTCTGTAGTTAAAGTAAAACCAGAAGTTATTTACGAAGAAAGTTAAATGCATTGAACCTTGTTTCTCTACTGCTGGACTAAAGTGTTGTGACACTCCCTGTTTTTCCTCTTACCCTTCAACAACGAGTGACAGAAATTCTGTATTAATAGTTACCTGCTGCACAGCTCGAACGGGTGAAACGTCTTCTCCACGGCGCCGTACACTTTGAGGCCTTTTATTTACAGGTTTACGAAGAAAAACATCAGCCTGGAACAGGAGAAAAGGCCAGAAATTAGAGAAGCCCTGAGCTATATTTCATAACGCATCGTCTCGTCATCGTGATTTTATGTAGGCTTTTGTCGTTTATATCGCACCAGGTATAAAGTTCCGTATCGTGTCCCATTAATGGACTGCCAGCCCATAATAGATGCTTTCAAAAACTTTGCACCATAAATATAGTATATTCACACATGGAGATCGCTTTGGGCCGAGGGAAACCGCCTCCTCGATCTTTCCACGTGGAAATCTTAGCGAGCCAAAGAATTCTTAGTGAGGGGGTGGATTTTTCGATCTCCATTTCGGTTTCAAAGCAGAGAACTCGATCGTGGGAGTGTCTATGAATTTCGATTTGCCACGGCGGGTGTAAATATCGAAACCGAGGCTGAAGGTGAGAAATATGGAAATAGTGTCTGGAGGTGTCTACGGAGTCAAGTCTCTGGGGGTGAGTTTACGGCGGAGCGGTGAGCGCCAGTGGTAGGGGAGGAAGACATGTCAATCCAGCGTTTGAAGCGAGGAGGTAGAGAGGGGTGGTGACTTAGAGGGTTGTAACATCTCGAGAAACTATATATTTTGAAAACCTCGAAAAAGTAAAAAATTTGATCCTTTGACGAAGAAGAATAATAGCAGGAAAAATAGAAGAAAAAGGTACCTACTTGTAAAACATTTTTTTTTAAATTGTTTACCACAAAGGGAAGTATTTTACAACATAAAAAAAATATATGTACACTTTTCAAACCAGATTTTGAAATTTTATTAGACTCTCAAAGAGTTAATGCTTCCTCTCTTCAACAACTTTTCATCTGCCAAATAATCTACTACTTAATGAGGAAGATGACTGCAACTTTTTTCCACCCGTGACGCCACCAGCACGCATTCCCATTTAAACAATACACAAATGAAAAATTCGCGCGCAAACAATTCACACATACGCACTCGGGCCCAACCACAGTACATGCGCTAGTGGCGCCATCTGCGCCGAGCTTTGCGTCATCTCCCCATTTCTGCTACCTTTCCAACCAACAACCAAGTACCAACAATATTTAATCATCAAATTCCTTCATCAAACCCCAATCTCAAGAATTGCAGTAAACACAATCTCACCCTCTCCATCTCCAAACGTATCGCCTGAAGAGCATCTTCACGAGAGTCGTTAACAAAGCCCCGTGCAACAAGCACTCGTCCCAAAAGTCCGGCATTTTACCCCCTCGGGTCATCGATACACAAATCCTGCCCATTTGCGCTACACAGAGGGCGAAGAAGTTTCTTTTCGTGAAAGGGAGCGTAGGGAAGGGTAGGAGGAGGGCGAGGAACGGTGAAGCTTGGCGAAATGTGGGCAGGACGTGACACGGGGGATATTACCGCGGAGGAGCAGGGCCAAAGTAAAACTCGAAGAGAGGGGTGGCTCGCGCGGAAAAGCACGTTGGCCGGCATCGGTGTGTATACAGAAGAGATTGGTCGAGGGCGCGCAACAGCCGGACACGAGAAAGCTCTTGCTTCCCTGCCATTTCTTTCGTCAGCGAGGGGTGGCTCCGTTGTGCCGTTTCTATGAAACGCTTCGCGGAAGCCGCCCATTTGTCATTTATGCCAGCCAGCCCCATCGTGAGCGTGCATCTCGCCGTGTAATCGAATTAAAAGTCGCCGGGCTTCTCCGCGATTACGCGCCGATCTCGTCGCCAACTGGACGATGGGTTTATGGAAATTTTGGGATGCTTCTGTGTGGAGGGTTTGGGGGATGTTGCTGAGGGTGTTTGATCTCTAAATAGGTCACTTTACTGGTAGTTTGTAATTTCTGTAGTAGGTGTCTACAGCAGAGATGGGCAAAATTTTTATTTATATAAAATTCCGAATAACTAATAAAAGTTAAAAAAATTATCCATCACGTGTCGAATAAAGTTAAGTCGCGGTGATTTTTTTTTAACTTTTATTCGTTATTTGAAATTTTATTTAAATAAAAATTTTGCCCATCTCTGGTTCTCAGGAACTTTTTTTCGGGGGTTGTATTTTTATTTATTTATTTATTGCAATGTGCTTGAGGGTAGGTACTTATTCAGGGTGGTTAATTTATGTGGTGCAGATGGGAGGAAAGTATCTTTCAATAAGGATTTCTGAATGTTTCTTTGATTGCGACAGTTAAAAATTATCAAGCAGTCAGTAAAAATATACGATGCTTAACCTTGACCCGTGGATTACGGTGGAATTTATTACCCTCCAAGTGAGTTTAACGCGCGTTTTCGATAACACCCTGTGCCACTGTAATGGGTCGATATTTATCGCCTCGTTATCCCCATAGGGGTGGTTTATGTGAAGGAGACGGATTTTTCAGTAAATACCGAGTGTTACTTACACAGCTTCCGAATCGATTGGAAGTGCTTGATGTAAAATTCTAAACTCCTTCCGATTTACCCAATTTAGTTTCTTTTTTAATTATCATATCAGGATTGAGCACCTTGCCTCAATCCGTCCTCTTAATTTAAATACAACGAATGTATTCCGCCCAAGTTAGACACTTATTTCCCATCAAGCCTGAAAAGTTAATTCAACGAGAACTTTCAACCCTGCCCCATCGTCGTCACGCGACGACAGGAGTGTAGAGCTCCACCCAAAGAAAGAGATTCGACCTGGCCGGAATAATTAAAAAAATCCAATCCCTTAGGAGCCAGCCTTAATTCATGCCGGGACGCAGTACTAAACCTCACCAGAGAGGGTTGCATTCATTGCGTGGACACCCCTTTCGGGAGATTACGAAACTCCATTCGCAGAAAAACTTTCCGTAGGTACAATTAAACTGCAGCCTCTTGAGCAGTGCTGGATTTACCATTTAGGCTAACAAGGCTGAAGCCTGGGGCCCCTGATTCTAACTTTTTTCTTCGAAAAATTTATCAAAAAATCTTGCCGAGGGTTAATGTTATATTTAGTTTTGATATTCAATGTTAATTTTGAAATTAAATTCTTATTTAGATTATACGAGTATTATATAAAAAAAAATCAAATCAGCGTTATTTAATTTTTTATATTTAACCGGGGGCCCCCCGAATATTCAGCCCAGGGCCCCTGAAAAGGTAAATCCGGCTCTGCTCTTGAGGGGCATTGTACGAAAGCTGTGGGCACAGGAAAGCTTCCCCTCCAAAAGAATATTTATTCAAAAACTTCAAAATTCACCAAAAGATGGCAAACTCCATTTCCTAAGATTTTAATAAAAGGATCCACCGAATCCTTCAGTATTCAAATCATTTCCATCTCCATCCCTCGGTCGACTACACAGCTCTCCAACCCCTTTCCGCGTCCCCAATTCAACGTCCTCGACACATCGTGCACACAACCCGTTGCAATGTTTCTTTCAGACCGCGGTGTTCTTCGCGTCACCCCAGGGATTTCGGGCCACGGTTCCTCGGAGACGATCCATAAAAATCAACCCTTCCTCGGGATCGCTTGGCGTGGAACGTACGAATGCTGATGAATCGCGGCGAAGGGAAATTGATAGATACCCCGGAGAAGAGCAGTGGTCAGAAGGGTTCGCTGGGAAGTGATGCCCGCGCTGGTAAAGCGGATCGAGGGTGTGGAAGGGAGGAGGAGGGTCGCCGAGGCCCATAACCGTGTGACGCGACGCGTGCCGTTTTCAGCTGGGCGTCGGGACGCCTTCCGCGTGGAGCGCCGCCAGCACCGGGACGCCCTCTCGCATCCACGGGCAGACGGTATGGCTGAGCGACCAATCGGAGGGGCCGTTTCCTTTCGGCGGCTCCAACATGGCAGTGGCGTGCGCTCTGCGAGACAGGCCAGACTCCAAAGTCTGCGTTTGGCTCTCCTCGCAATCCACGATCTCCTTGCACTCCGCCAACCTGGCCCAACTCGTCTCTCCACAACTTCCACAGTTTCTTCCTCGTCTCGAGCGCAGGGAGCTGGGATTGAGTTATTTACAAGTTGCCGAGAGATTCCATGGCCACGGTATTTCAAACGGCTATCGACTTCTCGAGATAAGAGACCGAGGGGTTGCTCGGGGTCTTTACGAGATAAGTTATTCGATACGTTTCAAATCATTCGGGGGTGTAATAAATATGTACAGTGACCCATCAGATAGCCTAAATAGTCTCCAACTTCCAATACCATAAGATCTAATTGCTCCAACTATTTAAGTAGTCACCCAGCATCCTGTACAATTCTTTCCCCAAATCAATTCTCCCAGGTGCTGATACAAAAGCAAGAAAACGCGTTCCCTTCGAGCACAATCGAAACCCCACATTCCAAGCCTCCCCTCGTCCAACTCGCGCTCTCTCCCGGAAGCCTTTCTGAAGGAAACGTCCCGGAACGTGCGAAAGGCGGACCCCGGAGTCCGGCGAACCCCCTAATGCAGCAATTCCGAGTCCAGTCGCGCTTTTCCTCTTCTTTTTTCGTTAGCTCGATACGCGTCCGTTCGATAGTTTGTATTCCGTCTCCGACCCGTCGATTCTACACGAACACAGGCCCCCTTGCGTATATCCGCGCGCACCCACACGCGCGATATGGACCCGCAGATGGAACAAAGTATAAGCGTGGGATATTCCATTTGGCCAGGGACGCGGTGAAAGTGGGTGGCAGCCTATCCAGGCGAGCGGGTCGGGCGGAGGGGTGCCGGCAGGGGCTTAAGAGGGTTCGAAGAGCGGAGAAGTGGTGGTGAGGTTGGACGTGAGTATATGGCGAGCCGGTATTGAGTCAAGGATGGCTAGACCGTTTCGTGTTCCTGGGGTTGCGTCGTCATGGGAACCGTCCTCATCAGCCAAAGTCTCCCAAGATCTTTCTCTTCCCTCTTCTGTCCGCTGGCCCACCGCCACCACCTCCTCCACCCGTCCATTTCCCTTGCAGCTTGTTTTTGCGACACTGCTTTGCATACCATCACCGCGGACTCGAGATAAGGTCCTCGGAGCTGAGAACCTGGCCCAGGCCTTTCGAGCGCAAGAGAGTAGAGACTCTGATAACGACGATGGGAAGGTTGCCCGTCGGTTCCATGTCTCCCGCTTTTGTTTTCTACTGAGTTTTGGTTTTGTTGCGGGTTCGTTGGGTTTAACTTTACGCTGCAGGGTTGCTGAGTTAGGGTTTGAACCTGATCCCTTTGGCTATCTGGTCTCGGCTCTTTTTTCCGGGATCTTTCAGTCCCTCCTGGTATTTATCTGAGCTGAGGAACTTGACCCTGTTAATTCTAGAATTCAGGCTCAGTGCAGCGTTGAAAGGCAGGAACAAAAGGTCTTCTATTTCCTTGACGGATATCTGCATCGAGGGATCGGGGGCGTTTGGTGCTATAGATAGTCAGTTATGTCGCAAGCAGGTCCCGCGATATAGCCAGATGCCAAGGCTTCAGCCTCATCCCTACCTCCCCAAGCTTCCTCCACCCTTTCGCCCGAATTTATCGGTAAATTCCTTTCTATCTCGGCCAGCTTTACTTGAACCTCGGCCATGGGTCGAATAAAAGCTTATCCCGCGAGCGAAGAATCTTTCTGGGTCGATCGACTTAGCGATAGTCCGAAGGAAGTCGTCGTGGCGATATTCGTGGGTTCTTTTCTCAAGTTTGAACCAATGAACATTTTCTGAAATTCCATTCTCGCTTCCCGTTGGTTTTCGAGCACACACACGTAGGTACGGGTATATTTTCCTTCAGGTGGATGCTGGGGGTTGGTCGCACGTGTGTCTCTTCCCTTCAACGCTCTATAAATAATTCAACTAAAATAATATGATCCCCTCGCGCTCGCGGCCTTTCCTTAGCATTCAACCCTGGCTTTCACCACCGTGGCACGTAAACACTATGGCCGCCGAGGATGCATGGAAGCTGGTCGCGCGAACCCCCTCTCTATTTTAGAAGTTTAATCCAAACTGCTAGGTATTTGTAATTTGAAATGGCGTTCACTGTGGATGTTCCTTAAATTCTACAAAATTTTTGTGTCACATGGGATCTACATAGGAACCTGTCCAGTGAATGGACACTAGAGTTGCGAGATCAATGAATGATCTAAGAAAATTAACAACAGAAAAATTAAATAAAATCATTCTAGAATTTCCAAATGAAACATGTGACTCCAGAGTAACGTCTTCACCTTTCTTGTATGTATCTCTTGAATACGAGCTTCGCCACCTTCTACATTCTCTTAGCATTCCACGTTCCTTTTCCAAGATTGATAATCCTTCACAATGCCGTAGTGACTCTGGCACTGTTAGGTGTCTCGATAATTCCTCGATAGAGTCAACGAAAATGGAAAATAGGTTCCTACAGTTTTTACGATCATGTTACACTGCCCCTATACCTATGAGCTTCATACGCATTCTCAAGTGCACGAATGCAAGTGTTTTGTTACATGTGTGTCAGATTTTTTAATTCCAGCTTCAAGATACTAAGTATTTTCCATTGCGAACGCACAAATATGGCGCCAGAATAAAATTACAATCCCCGGATTTAGCGCCCGATAAAATTGACAAGGAATTTAAGATACCCCCTTCGCCAGAAATTCTTCCTTCCCCGAAGATAACGCTCGCCGAGGTAGGCTCCGATGCAAAAAACGGGGCGACAACCCTCGCCCCGGGCCCGAATGCCCTTTTCTTTTAAACTCCAGCAACCGCGCGCAACTTTCACGAGCGAGGAATCCCCATTGATCCGAGCCAGCCGTGATGACCCGAATTTTCGGTGAAATCTGCTGCGATCGGGTCCCGGGGATTTTTTCATACGAAGAGAAAGCTACAACCCCCGGAGGGAAAGCCGACCGCCACGTAGCCACCAGTTTCATTTAGTCCCCGTCACTCGAACGGTTTGCTCGATCGCAGTTTACCGTGTTCCTCTCCGACACGTCCGTTCGTTAAACAGTGGCCAGTGTTCCTACACCCTCGACGTCTCTGCGACGATAAAAGCGTCGCGATAGGGAGACTGTCCAGACGGTGGGGGATGGCGTCGACGTTTCCTCGCGTTCTCGTTTATGAATCGATCGTGCGGGAGGACTCGCTGGTCCGGAATACACTTCGAAATGGTGCCATTCCAACGCTGTATTCCTGTTTATGGAAGTGTGTCCCGCATTTGCGGCCCCGGACAAGGAAACAGTGAATTTCCCAGGCTTGTTTGACAACGTGAAGTGAGAATTGCAACGGGACTGCTAGGCTCCCTGAAACCGGACACAATGTTCCGGTAACGCGTATGACGAAAGAGATCCGTGACGAGTCGCCAAAGCACAGCTGCGAGAAATGCACACCTATAGGTACTAAGCATCGACGGGCCGCGCGCGACCATAAAATGATCGTAAAAACTTAATTTTACGAGAGGCATAATATATTTGCCACCACCAGCGCCGTCGCCGCCACCACCACCAGCGCCGTCGCCGCCACCACCGGCAGCACCGCCGCCGCCCGACGACACACGATTAACCAGTTCCACCCGGGAATTTCGTAAAACGGATGTAAACGCCGCCAACTGGCGACACGCGCCCTGGGCTGCTCTTCCCTCAAAGGGATGAAAAAGACGATCACCAGTGTTCCCTGGATTTCAAGGTCTCATCCCCAAATCTGATGGCGTCGAACACCAAAGTCGATGGATCTTGGGTCACCGGACAGAGGAGCTGAGGAACCACGGGGCGTGCGATAACAGTCCAGCTGGGCTGTCGTTTACCGCGCTGAAGACTCAACAAAGAAGCTAATCCCAGATAGCTGGAACCCTTTGCTGCCCGAGGGGAGTTCTTTCGGGAGGACGAGGCTCGGCCTCCGAACATAATTTCCTTTACGACCAATTAGTAGATCCAGAAACACATATACGCCATTGGACGACGGAGAGGGAGGAGAAAGGAGGTGGAGAGAGGTGGTATAATCTCTTAAAACGCGTTCCAGGCTGGGAGCCAGAGGATCATCCTGGGTTTTCGGATTTCTGCCAGGGCGAATGCCGCGAGCCAGGAGGTGGAACGTCGAAAACGACCGAAATTGAGGTATATATAATCAGCCAGCTCCATGAGGTGGGTGGTCCCGACACGTGAGCCTCGTTTAAAATGACCGCCGCGTCATGAGAACGTGAAGAGGCTCCGTACCGACTCTACCTTCTCTTCCTTCTCTTCCCTTTTCTCCTTCCTCGATAATCGCGCACGTTGGACGCTGCGAATCCCCCCTATGTGGCTTTATCACTCTGCGGATCCTCGAGCTCGCCTGGCTCTATCATAGCGAATTCGGGAGACCCGCACTGGCCGCACTGAGTGCAACTTTTAGCCAATTGGAAGCGAGAAAACTCGCACTCAGTGCGGCCTGTGCGGGTCTCCCGAATTCGCTATCAGTTTTTCTCCGGTCAACGCGTCGCAAACCCACGAAATCCTCAGAGCTGAACAGATGTTGCAGCCTAGCTACTTCACGGACTGCTGCCAAGTTTCCAGCGAGACGGGAAGGTTGGTGCTGGAAGTTTGCGTGCCGGGAGCGGAATCTAGTTAGGGAAGTGAAGTTTGCATAAACCTTTGCGAAATACCTATCTACTTAAGAAGTAGTTTATAGATTCGAGTGGAAGTTAAGAGATTTCAGGCCTGACTTTTTGCTTTCGTTGCAGCTTCGTTTCGTGCATTCCTCTTGTTGCTAACCACAATTTCCTACTTAGATTGAAAGAATTATTGTAATCGTCGCCGGCTGGGAGTACGCGGTTTTACCGTCCACTTTATCGAAGCGATAAAGTTCATTATTTACAGCGTGTCGTATATTACGAGATTAAAAGAACGCAACCCCGGCCCGTTCGCGGGCCGATTAATTCCCATTCGTCGAGAGAAGTTGAAAAGAATTTCCATAAAGATAAATTTCTACCCGCTGCAATGTTTCCAAAACGCCGACCCGCCCAGTCGGACCTCCTCGTTCGCAGGATACTTTTTTCCACGAACCAGCGTGAAACTGGGACGGCATCCCATTAACGGGCCGACAAAGTGGTCGATTCGGGGAGCAACAAAGTAGGAGATCGGTGATTGCGATTAATTGAGCCACGGTTTAATTAATTATGGAGGACTCCGTGTGTCTTGAATTATTTGAAGGTCGGTTCTTCAAGGTTACCAAATCTAATGCTCCTTTCTCATTATTATCAGCACTGAATATAGATATTATTTACTTAAATCTCGCGCATCGATTGTTTCAGTAAAATTTCTATATTCGCTGTAAAGTCCGTCGCATAAGTATTTTCGAAGAAATGAATAATAATTGATTCATCGTCGCTGCGCTTCGGTCACCAAGTGTTTATAAACTTTTCTCTTCGAATTGTCGTGCTTCATTTCGCCGAAATACGCGGTGGCCTTAAAGGCTCTCACTACGCCTCCCCTCGACTAATTTTATTCCTCCTATGCTTTTCTTATGCAGTGTGACAATTTGGCTCACACTGCACTTCGCTTCGTCTCATCCTCAGCGCGACTCTGATCGCTGGGTTTCTCCTCGAAAATATTTTGAGGAAGACGAGCGAGGCTTAGTGTGAGTGGACTGCACAGGAAGAGGTTCTCTGAACAACTCACCAAACATGTGAACCGAGGCAAGCTTAAATCTTCAGATAGAGCAAAACCGAGGAGAGTCTAAGTAGCATGTACATAGATGTGAGTGAGAAAAGAAGTTACGCCGAGGCGTAGTGAGAACCCACCTTAAAGGCGAAATTATACTTTTGAGTTTACATGTGCATCCGCAGTGAAAGGAGCAAAGAGTGCTTTCATCTACATTTCATCCAAAGTGACCAGTGAACAAACTACTTAGCGCCAGTCTCTACTTTTGAGGAATTCACATCCACCATGGATGAATCATCCGCGATGCACATCCAAAGTGAAATGTCTAAATCCGCCTTAAGCTTCCCCAGCAACCTTCCTCCACTTGGTCTCCCAGCGACCGAGCTTCATCGAATGGACTATGCAGCGGTGGCTTGACGTTTCACAGGAATTTTCCGGAAATTGGAAATCGCGTGTCGCGACCTGCCGCTTCGTCCAAGACGCCTAAACGGGCGATTATAGGTGCGAGAGTAGTCGACGCTACCGGCAATTACTTTAACGACGCATATTAATCGGCACAATAAAGCCCGTTACGAGGGTATAATTACAATATTGAATTACGGTCGACGTTTATTCTTGTCACGCGATATTAACGGCGCCGTTGCCCACGCAACCCGTTGTCGTTTATGCGTTCATTCACAACGACGGGCCGTGGATTAGCAAAAGTCAAGTGCGAAACTTGTCTTCCTCCCGCCGCCCCTTCCTCACCCGGCTCTTGCCATTCCCTTTCTCCCACGGGCTTTATTACTGCCGGATTCATCGGCCGTACTGATGTCTCTATTTCAATGTCCGCAGAACTTGACAAACTGGTACCGCTTCGCGGAACGACTTCCCGATTTCTTCTGCCGCGTTTAATGGCGGCGCGCAGCCAGTGAGTGGCCCTCGGACCCGAGTCCAGGCATCCACCAGCCAGTTAATCGATTTCGACCAACCAGCCGTTCGTCCCTGTTCTTCCCTGATTGCTCCACGATGCAGACTACCAACTTTAGGTTCTTCGAAGCCTTCACTAGGTATTATTTTATTTAAGGATGACATAGTTATCCTGCGCTGATATTTTCTTGGTAGTGGATAATTAATTCTACTTGTCCAGTGAATTCTTTATTACATGAATCAGTGGCACACGTAAAGGGATTTTATAAAAATAAAAAAAAATAGATTTTATTCTTTAAATAAATTTTCATAATCACTAATCACTAATAAATTTTATTGAATTGACATTAAAAATATTTCCATCCCTTCAACTCGGCTCCCCAAAGATTAAATCCTGTGTGCGCCACTGATTCAGCTATTAAGACTCTGTCACCTCAGAAGAAGCCGAAGTGTGGGGCCATTTCTTCATGGACAGCGGAGGTCGAGCGTTCCCTCAGCGCGTGGGGCACGGCAAGAGTCAGCTTGAGCGTGAAACGAGGTGGAAAGGATGGGAGATCTTCTAACCTTTCCAGTGAATTCGCAATGAGCCCACGAGCTGGCAGCTCGCGTGACAGCGAACGTGTGAAGGGCGTCTCGGAAAGGGTACGCCGGGAAGAGCGCGGCCCGCGCAGGTACAGCGGAAAGATGCACTTTTGCCAAAGGACATTAGCCCGGTCGTCGGTCGAGCGTCTTGCACAGAAGCCCGCTTAAACATTTTATGAGGTGGTCGGCGTAATTTGATGGCCCATAAAAACGCCTAGTCTAGTTTTTCCCGGGGCATCGTGATCCGTCGTCGGCGCGGGCCACGCGCCTCCTGTCCCTGGCTCCTTCGACGTCGCTCCTCCGTCGCGCTCGGATTTATTCCTCTTTAACCTCCATTAAACCGGTAGATGCGTGGCCCAGATTAGCGGAGCCTCGTTTCCATTCAAACGCTCCGTGGATCATCGTGTTCATCCTTACAATCCTCTTCGTTTATGACGATGCATCTTCAGAATCTGGAGACATTTTGCTCTAAACCTTCTACTTCTGTTTCAATCAGATTACCCATTTCTCGTCACCAAGTCAAAACCTCTATTAGACCCTAAAAACCGAGAGGTTTTCCTTCCCCGAGCAGAAAGTTCCTGCGTCTCGGAGGCTGTTGGTGTATTATAACTGAGCGTGAAGCTTCCAGGGCCAATAGAACCAGGCGGCCAGCTCGATGGGAGCTACACAGCTCGGGCCAGGAGCAGGAAACGGGAAACGTGGTGGAAATTGAAAATGGGACGGAGGACGAGACACGGGGAGGGACAGATGACGGCCCGGATATAGGAATGGAGCTGCAAGCCTCCGGAAATTACGACAGCCGCTTTCGTGTTCTATGGTTTGGCTGGTGCCTTCGTGAACGTCAGTTGCAAGCGGCAGACCCGCTTGGAGCGCCATCTATGACGGGAAAAATCGACCGGAGTGTGTGCACGGTTAGAGAAATTTTCTGTGTAATACTCCTCACTGTAAAAGGCTTTCTTTTTGCCGCAGGGAGATCCGCAGCTGTTAAAATCTGCGGCGTAAATTGCGCAGCGCTTCTGTGACGACGAAAAGGAACGAACCGAGCCCCTCTCGTAGGTACTTACCTATTTAGAATTTTCATTGCGGGAGCAGCGAAATCTTTCATTCCCCGCTCATCTCCCAGAATGCAAATCGCAGAAGATTTCCAGCGAGCTTTGTCACGGGGACAAAGAAGAAGGAGAGCGCACCTCGGGGCAACCAATAAGTCGCGCACCCCGGGGCGGTTGGTACGTTACATATAGTAATCTAAGTTGTGTTTATGGCTTGAATATATATGCATAGCAGTCCGGCGAATCCTGGTGGCGCGAGGAACTCATTACCCCGCGTCGGGGGTATTAGCATATTTAGAGGCAGTGCCTCCTCGTTCCATACACTCCACCTCTTATCAACCCCCTACTCCGTCTGCGCGGCTCATTCCCCACCCTCCTTCGTTCCCCGTCGACCCCTTCCACCCTGCATCCCCCTTTCCCTCGCTGACTCCGAGGCGAGCGCGGTGCATCCAATTTTGCGCTTCGGTGAAAAAGCGAAAATATATTTTCGCGTTTTATGCTCCGGGGACGCGGCTGGGCTTTAAACGTTGCTGGTATTTTTTATATTTTTTTTAGGAAGACTGCTTTTTGAGGGAGAAGTTGCAGCGTTTGGGGACTGGGAAGAGAATTTTGGGAGCGTGGAGTGGAAGGATTGTTCTATCTTTATAGCGGGGGTTATTGGAGGTAGGTTCTTTTTTAATTACTGGAAGACCTTAAGGGGGAATCCTATTTTTGGAGGATAAATATATTTATAGCAAAATTTGGGATATTTTTTTAATTCTTTTTTTTTAATTCTATCTATCTTTGAAGAAGTCGTAGTTTTTTTATTAGTATTTTTTAATAATAAATATATGAGTTATGCATGGTGTGCAGGATATTAATTATCTTCCAGGTAATCGGAAACAGAAAAATGAAAAACCGTTTTACTTTATACATATGTAGCTTCAGTTTTATGAACCAGAATACCGATAAGTTCTGTAGGTACTTCTTTTGTTACATAAGAAAATTGGCGTAAAATTGGATAGCAAACATTAAAGGTTCCAGACCTTTCAGTTTGAAAATTCACCACCCTCCTTAATAAATTTTTTTATTTTATTCTGGTTCACCAATCTAAAGCTACATATCTATAAAGTAAAACACCATTTCATTTTCCTGTTTCGGATTATCTGGAAGATAAATATCATTCACATCAACGGACCACGATTTTTAATAAAAACATAGTCCAAACTACAGAGGCTTCAAATCGCTAGTTTCTTAAAAAAAATCCTCAATTTTGCTATGTTTTTAACCCCCCCAAAATAAGATTCCCGCCTTAAAATGGTTGACTATAAGATGGTGAGCTTCACCTTTATCTCAAAAGTCCATCTAGCGCGATTAATTCCCCTTAAATTGCAATTTAGCTGCAGGTATTCCTGGATCAACGAAAAGGCACTGGACGGTGCTCGTGCGAGGCTCCAGTCACGCGGATGAAATGTGTATCAGCGACGGTATGCGGAATAAAAGGCGAGACAACGGCGATGGAGCCACCGTGGAGCGACGGGCCCGGCTAAGTAATTAAGGAAGCTCATCCTCAGAGACAATTTAGCTTAATGAGAGTCAGCCAGTTCCACCCCAGCTATCCTGCAGAGTCCTGGATCTCGCCCCGCGCCTCCTCCCTCGACCATTCGCTTTTCCCTCTGCCTCCCCTTTCCACCGTTCGACCATCTTGGAAGTAAAATGTCTACTTTCCAGACGTCCGCCCCCTTTCCCCCTTTTTTTCGCCAGTATCTCACCTTACGATCCAGGCGAAGAATTTAGATAAGATTTTATACGAGCGTGCGAGCTGCCTCGATTACTCCCCCCTCTTCTAGCTCGCCTGCTGGCGTGCTTATTTCGAAACAAGCTGCAGATAGACACTATTTAGGATGACTGAACTAAATTGTTTTTAAAGAAATTAAGACGTAACACGTGCCTTTTAAGCACACAAAATTGTATTCAAATTTACATGTTGTTATTCACTATGTCGTGTCTTGAAGAAAATAAGACTTAAACTATTCCTCCAGTGTTTTGGAGTCGTCCTTAAATTACGTAAGGTTTTTGGGGGGGAAGGAGTTGCAAATTTCTTACGTTTTCTTAGAAGAGGGTGGGGGAATCAGGTGGCCTTTTACGTAATATTTTTTAGACCCAAGTTTTGGGTTTATACACACCTTTAAAAGAATTTTAATAACTCAAAAAATGTTACGGAAGGGTGGGGGTGGAATATTAAATCCTAAGTATTCTTATACTGGGAAAGGGAGGGAATTAAAATTCTTATGTAATTTAAGAATCTCCCCTTTTCCTTAGAAATTTCAACGTCAGTAGGTACAGACTGTGCCCCAGCGATTATTGTAGACCAGACACTCTGCGTTAGAGTAACGAGACCATGTCTGCGCCCACGTATCACTACTACTGAAAAAAAACCTACTGTATCGCGCTTCGTGTTGGCGTAAGAAAACCCTCATGCAACGTAAAATGAAGAAAACCTTAGAATGGAAGAGGTTGAAGAGTCGGGTCCTGTTTTGCCGAGCAAAATGGAGGCATCGCATCGAGGTGATTTTAAATATAGTACACTGGAAGGTGAACTAAGATCGTATTTTAGAATAATATTTATTGTTAAATTGCGAATACGTTCTTTCCGAGAGCGAAGTCTGGGAAAGGCTCCGAAGGATATCTTTTTTCTCTGCCCGGCGATAAACATTCGCGTTGAAATCCCAGAACGCTCGACGGCGAGCTTTTTATACGCGAGATTCGTTGCATCAGAGGGCCGTAGGAAAGTCTGCGTTTACATACCGGGAATTCGTGTTTGGATCGCTACATTTGCCGTTCAGCTGTACGCCTCGCGAAAGTTTACTCGATCGTAGTCGCTGCAGAGGGATCAGAGAATAGATCGCGCGGAGCCTGAATACAGAATCTCACCAAGAGGATCCAGCCTTCCAACCGAGCAACCGTTTAATCCAGATATTCCATTTTCAATTTAACAGAAGTCTTGAAATTTAGTTACGTAAATTTCCCTTTCTTGAATTTAGTGTTTAGTTACCTGAAGGCAATTCAGAATTGAGTCTTCTGGTTACAGAAACGACTGAATTGAGGTAATTTTCTGCATAAATGCTAAATTCTTCGCTATTTTTAAATGTTCTAGAATTTAATCGGGAATGTTTCGTTCCCAAACACCGTCTTAACGTCCAAAGGATTACGTAAACGTAACGTCTCGCGTTACATAAACGAGTTTCAAGCGCCGAGATAACTTCTGCGCGACATCACGCCTGGAAACAGCCCCGAGGGACACCGTGGAACGATTAATAGTTATGGCCATTTATGTCTCCCCGAGGGTGTGACACGTCCAAAGAGCACAGAAACTTTGGACCCCTGCGATTCGAGTGCCTCCTCGACGACTGCTTTCCACGTCTCACGTTATTGGCCGCCCATGATTCGATCAACCGATCCCAGACACGAGTAACAAGCATCGAAGGGAAACTGTTGAAACGGACACTTGAGAGACTCTTGAAAATGAGACCTCGGAGACGCCAATGGACTTGCTTCAGAATATTTAATGTGAAATTCTCCCACGAGGAGTTGAAGGGAATCAAAGCTCCTTGGAACCTTTTCAGGTTGAATCCACAGTAGATTATCCAAGGAACAGTGAAATAAAGAATCCTCTGGTATTTGTTGCTTTTAATGCCCTTCACCTCGAATCTAATAATTTTGAGTTGACCCCAAATTTAATAATTCCAAGTTCATTCAAAGTCTAATAATTCCAAGTTCCTCTGAAATTTAATAATTCCAAGTTCCCCTGAAATTTAATAATTCCAAGTTCCCTTGAAATTTACTAATTCCAAGTTCCCCTGAAATTTAATAATTCCAAGTTCACCACAAATCTAATAATTTGAAGTTACCGCAAATCTAATAATTTCAAGTTCCCCTCAAATTTAATAATTCCAAGTTCCCCTCAAATTTAATAATTCCGAGTTCATTCAAACTCTAATAATTCCAAGTTCCCCTGAAATTTAATAATTCCAAGTTCCCCTGAAATTTAATAATTCCAAGTTCCCTTGAAATTTACTAATTCCAAGTTCCCCTGAAATTTAATAATTCCAAGTTCACCACAAATCTAATAATTTGAAGTTACCTCAAATCTAATAATTTCAAGTTCCCTCAAATCTAATAATTCCAAGATCACCTCAAATCTAATAATTCCAAGTTCCCCTGAAATTTAATAATTCCAAGTTCACCACAAATCTAATAATTTGAAGTTCCCCTCAAATTTAATAATTCCAAGTTCACCTCAAATCTAATAATTCCAAGTTCACCCCAAATCTAATAATTCCAAGTTTACCTCAAGTCTAATAATTTCAAATTCCCCCAAATTTAATAATTCCAAGTCCCATTCTACACCTTTCCTTGAACACTATATAACAAAAAAAAATAAAAAAATAAAACTGATACGGCCCTTGAAATCAACATGTTCAACATTTTCCAAGATTCGCGAATGGGGACGCAAGAAAAGCCATGAAACTGTGAGGTATATTTTCGGAGAAGAAAAGAAAAGAATTCTGAAGGGTAGGAAAACATGGTTACCCTCGGGGTGACCTCAGGGGGTTAAGATTTACCCCGGCAGCAGAGAACGAATACGCGACACCCAGGGCAGAGGGTGGCAATAAATAACCCCGAGAAGACTACTTTGCATTTTTTCCTCTGCTAGCAACTTAGTTAGAAACGAAAAGGTGGGGCGAGTCGAGATGCTCTTAAATCGCTGCTGCGGGGAGAGGGTGAAGGGTGGGACCCGTTCGGGAGGGAGAAAGGAATCATTGTTAAGAACGATGGATGGAGGTTCGCGATGGAATCTTTTCCTGAAAGGTAAATGGAACGGCGATGGAAACCTGGGGACGTAAAAGATGAACGTCGCGATTGGAGATCGCACGTACACGCATCGGTGACTTTCGTTGTTGCGCGTGTATACTATTATTATTATTCAGGAACCCTTAATTTGCAAGTTGATAAAATTTTTCTTCTGAATAAAATTTTAAAGGAAAATTTATTTATTAAGCTTATTAATCTTCCTCTATGTCTCCTCCGTGTGATGCAGTTTAGCCGATAAAAATCGAACAAGTGGAGCATTATGTATTTTTAGAATATTCTTAAATTAGAATATTCTTAAAAAAGAAGTATCATTCCAACTGACTCTATGGTATTCGTAAAAAAGAATACTTCATATCAAAGAATTTTCATATTTTTAAATTACGAATTGTAGGCAGGCAGACTTGAATTCGAGGGATCGAAGCTGCGATCCGATAGTGGCGCCATCGCACGCAGAGCGCTAAAGGTTAATAGCGGAGAATCGATAAGGCAGGAAAAGGAAGGGTCGGTAAGGTCGAGCGGGACGAAAACAACCCCATTTCATTACTCGTATTACGGGGGCGTATAAAATCTAGCTCGGTGGTGCCGAAAGGGTGAGGTAATATAAATAAAAGGGTGGCACGTCCCGCGAAGATGAAAAGTTATTTTCCTCCAGGCGAAGAAAACAGGCAGCTTTAGCTGGTCGACGTAAACAAAGGGGTGGCAGGGAAGAAACGAAAAGCGAGAAGACAAAAACGAAAGTGATATTGCTTATTGCATTAGTATAATAGGATCGTTCAGATTTCCTTCCCAACAAACTCCTTCAGAGATCAGACTTCTGGCTCCGAGTTACTTTAGCGTTCAATTACACCCAAGTGGAAGCTGAAGCTTCAAGTAGTGGCTTCTGATACTCGAAGAACATCACGTACTCGAGCAGGGATTCTTAAACTGCATTAAATCTGACTCACTACACGCATTGGCGATGAAATGAATGAAATCATCTTGGAAGGAACTTCGAACTTCGAAAATCAGAACTCATCCACTCTGTCGTCAAAAGCTTTCTCTATAAACTTAGCATCTACTTAGGAGGATTGTCTCAATTTCTCCACCTTCGTCGTAGTCCGTGAAGCCAGCTAAATAAATAACATAGAGCTGTCTACTTCCCATAATCATTGGCACAGCTCCACTCCTTTGGTCCATCGACCCCATAAGACTCGATTTAACTATAATGCTCCGATCACGGCACACTCGTATTTAGTCCTCTTCAAAGGAGCAGATGTTCAGGAGTATCCGCGTCTTAATCGACTTCCATGTTGCTCAGTAACGCCTGTACGCGTGGAAGCCATCCTATGGCCGCACTCTGCCTGAGAGCAACGTAGGTATAAATCAATTCTAAGCACTCGTTATGAACATAAATTCTGTATATTTGTCCTGATCCTGTCTGTCGGGTAATTCCGTGGAGATTTCACCGAGAATGTTCGAATGTCTCACCCTGGAAATATTATCTCCACTGAATCATAACCCTGGAACGACACGGTGACACTTTTAGAGCACATTTAGGTATCTGACACTGTGGGGGTCTCCGATGACACGAAATTGAAACTGGAATATTTCAAAATTCAAGAGGCCTTGTAGAAAACACTTTATATGCCAAAATTAAAAAAAAAAACAAAATTATCTGAAAATATTCTACGTGTCAAAGACAATACTATGGTAGCTACCAATAGAGTTTGATTTTTGGCAGTAGAGTGTTTGCTTAGAGAAGATATTTACAGCATATGGTCTTCGTTTACAGTAAGACACTGGAGATTTGGGGTTGGAAGCTTGATATTCTAGCGTCTATTGACACGTTTGTAGAGAATATTAAATCTTTCTAGCCAACCCACAGTATCCCCCTAGGGTTGAGACACTCGGAGACCACCAGACCAACCTTCCAACACCCTTAAAAAATCACATCCCTCAGTTTGAAAGAAAGGGACGCTAGCCGCGCTGATTGCATCGCGGAAAATGTGCACGGATAACGAGCGATTCACGTAAACTTGTCGTCGCTCGTAAACTGCAGGGTTTACATATCGCCGCAGAGCGATCTGCCGGTTTATGCGCGGGCGCGCGCGCGCGCACACGGTCCCAAACATAGGAAGTTGATGTAGAAGTCTATTCTCGTTGAGTAAATAATCCGGCGCGGCTCGCGAGCACACGGCCCCGCGCCAGGAGGATTTCGTGGAGGATTGGAGCGTCCCGAGGAAAGCCGCGACCTCGTCGCGACTCCTCCACCGCCTCCACTTCCGCTGGGGTCCGTCCCCTTCGCAGAGGTCGGGAGAAATACTCGCTTCACCGATGGAAATACCTACCATTTTACGCTGCGCGTTGAAAGCTGAGCAAAGTCTCGGCGGACCTTGACACCGTCGAAAGGGACATCGGTCGGGGGAAACGATTTCCTGTTTGAATTCCGCGGTGGACACTGTCAAAGGGGCTCTGACGAAGAATGCTGGAAGGACGTTAAGAGATAAAAGCAAAGGATAACGATTCGGAAACGGACAGGGTCAGTGAAGCGAGGTCATTGGAGAAAAAAAGGGTCACAGACTCGACACTAGTCCTAAGATTTTTTCTATGATTCCTGACGTTCTGTTCAGATAAGTAGGATCCTTGTAAAGTTTAGCGAGTATTAGGTATACGTATAGAAGTCTTGCATTGGAGAAGATTGGTTGTTAAGGGGCCATCTTTAAATTACATAAAAGTAATTTTGGCCATTTTTGACTCCCTCCCTCCCCCAGTTTTAGAGTTCGTGAGATTTTATATTTTAACACCTTCTCTCTCTCTCTCTGCCAGCATAAGAATTCGGAAGATTTTATATTCCAACCCTCTCTCTCCCCTAGTATAAGAATTTCTTAAGATTTTATATTCCAACCCCCTCCTTCTTTCTTTATAAGAATTTGTAAGATTTTATATTCCAACCCCCTCGTTCTTTCTGTTTAAGAATTCGTAAGATTTTATATTCCAGCTCCTCTTTCCTCCAGTATAAAAATTCATAAGATTTTATATTCTTACTTCAAAAAATCTCAGTAACAACTGAATATAAATACCTACCTAATGGAAATAGCTTCGAGCGATGGGATTTTTGAAAATATATCACAAAACTTGCCTCATGAGAGTTTAATTTCATGAAACTAATGACAAAATATTTAAAAAATAATGAAATAGTGGTCCCTTGAGATTAAAGTTTCATCGCTCATTTGCACCTTACGTAATTTAAGAACATCCCCTACCCTTGAGCCGATTAAAATTCTTGAGATAGTCGATTAACGAAAGGCTGCAAGGTTGAAGAGGCAAACCGGGAACATAATAAGCGAAACTCCGTCCGCCACTATGCAGGAATCCTCGACGGCCCTCCTCCGAAGGCGCGCGTTCAAAGAAAATAAATTCTGCAGCTTATTAGACACGAAACCGCGGGAGAAAGGGGGAGAAGAGAGTCGGCGGAAGGGAAAAAGGAAGAGTTGCCGAGTTGAAAGCGGGCGTGATAAAGACTTGCCCGTCGCGACGGAGCACGCACGCGCGCGCGTGTAGAAAATGGTGGCTGGCCGGTGCACGGGGGGGAATTCAAATAAATTCGAGGCCGTTGCGCAAAAGTATGGACGCAGGGGCGAGCTTTACGACATTATACCCCCGGTAAGTTATGAATATTGCGGCTCGTACGGTTGATTAAGTGGGCGACCGTCGGGGCGGAATGCGTGCTGCCCTCTATCTCCCCGGAATCACGGCCGCCATTAACAACAACACGTCCAACACCTCCGACGATCTTACGAGACGCCAGACACTCCGTTCCCTCCAACGAGCAAACATCCGATGAAACGCTTTATAGTTTACAACGGATCTCTTTGAGGATCCTCGTTCGAGCGATATTTCGATAGGCGGAAGGCAGAGAGCTTCTATCGAGCGGCACATGCGTCAGGCGATTTGGATTTTAGCTCCCGAGCTTCCAGTTTCAGTGCTCCCTTCGAGTCTATTTATAGCCGGAGGTGTCCGGCTGAACGATCGATGTGATCGTTATCAATCAGTGCTGGTTAACGCCAAGGAACAGGCAGAAGCTTTGTCCTGGAAATCGGTCGGACGCGTCTCTTCGAGGGAGCAGAGATGGCGGAGCCACGAAGGGGCGAGCTGCTGGAAGGGGTCGAGGGGCTAGCCGGCAGAAAAAGCGAACGAGAGGAGAAGAAGAGAAAAAGGAGCGGATCTCCCGCCAAGAGAGGCCTGCAGCAGCGGAACATGGCTGCAACATCAAGTATCAACAATATTGCCCCGTGGCCTCGGTCCTTTGACATCTGAAAAATAAGACGAGGACACACACGCACACGTAACACACGGCCGCGCTCTCCCTTCGTCCGGGGGCTCCCGGCAGAGAGCCTGCTGGAATTCAAAATGGCTGGCTCGGGTTGCAGTGTGCGTGGGCACAACCTGGTAACACGGTCTCCGGGCCTCTACGGCGCACGTGTGCCTTTTGCTTGAAACGTTTCTATCTCTCCGCGGTGGCATCGTGTTCCACGAACTACTCCGCGCTCGATCGAGACTCGGGAATGGCCCGAGAGGAAATTCGGAACGTTTCGAGCAACGGCTATTCTGGGCCGGGGGGTCCAAGTCTACTTCCACGCACATTTAATTCTCTTCGCTATTTTCGACCTGTCAGAATCAATATTTTGCTGTTCGGGCGGTTGGGAGAAGCTTGGGGTGCTATTTGTGAATTAAACTTTGGGTCTTTATCGTGGATAATGATATCATTCGTTGTCTATTTAATGCTTCAGTGTTAATATCTTGGTGTATCAAGGAAAGGGAGTCATTTGGGCGTTTGCGCTGGGTCTAATGGCCCTGAGGAGCCACAAGGACCCAACGCATTGAGAAGGATCCTTGGAAATTCCTGTGAAGCCGATTACAGATACAGGACACGCGTTTTCGATCAGGTGAGGTGGGACTTGGGCTGGGTTCTGGATTCCCTGGTGAACGCTGGTGGATTCGAACCGAATCAGGATTCCCAGAAGTGGGGATAACGGGTGAAAGGAGCAGCGGAACAGGAGGCAGAGCCGAGAGGAACGGATCGAAAGCGAGGAGAACGCCATCGTCCGACGGCGGCCATGCTTCGACCTCTCGCGGAGATGTTTCCATCCTTCTGGAGTCTTCAACAGCATTTCTTCAGTCGAAATCGAAAAGGGGAATCATAATCTGATACGGCAATAATTATCGATGAATTTGGACCCTTAGATCCGATATTAATTAACTTAAACCCGGGGGTGTCGGTACACCGAATATAAAATGGCTATTAAAAGTAATACTGATATTATTAATTTATCAGAATAAACCTTATATGTTGGGATTTCTATGCTGATTAAAAAAAATCAGGATGAAAACTGAAGTCATGACTTCTGACCATCTCTCCCGAGGTGCCCGGAGAAACGGTCCTCGGCATTTTTTTATTTTATTGAGCCTAATTAGTTGTTTTGCCGGTTATAACCATTACATCTATCACTGTTTTAGCCAGTCGACAGTTAGATTTGTTTTGAAATAATTTTCTAAACGTTCCAGGCAATTTAAAAGTGAGCCATCTATCACAATCATAACTGGGACCATTTCTCCTTTCTGCAGGGCGAGATGGTCCTCCCGTTAGCTTTCATTAGTCGTTCATTGTTATTGATCATGCCACTAAATCAAAGTTCACAAAGATCACAAAGCACAGAGAGAGCATACAAGTTGAGCCACACTTAAAAAAGAAGAAACAGCAACTTTCTCTTGTTCTTCTCAACGCAACAGCAAAAAGCGACGTTGTAAAACCATGTTGGTCGTATATGGGGGGTGCACACATGGGCATCAGTGTATCCATTTTTCTCGTGCGAGCAGAAACGCAACGCCATAACCGCCTACCCATTCGACCACCCCTGGAACAACCGCACCGTCCCTGCCTCCCCGTTCCCTTCGGCTATTCCTCCTCTTTCTGCCCCCCATTTTTATTCAAATTCATCGGGGAGCTACCCATCCCTCCCGTAGCCCTTCCCCTCCATCCACCCTGACTAAACAGCAGCGTCCACCTTTCTCCCTTCGTTTTCCATAAATTCTGAATTTTATTTAGTCCACCCGATTGCACCGTCTCCGTTTTGCATCTTTATCCCCACGCGAGGACCGGTCCGAGCACCGATCCAATCAGATTCGCGGAAGAACACGTCATCTTCAGCGTCTACGGGCTCACGAGCAGTCGCGAGGGATATTGCGGGTCTTGAACGCGGACCTAGAAACCGGATGAGACATTTTCTGGGTTCGTTAAACTACTTTGCTAAGCTGTCTACTCTCAACTGTCTTTGATAAACGACTTTTCAGGACTCTGAACTTGAGACACTCGATTGGGCTCCGTGCTTCAGCTCGACTGTCTTTATGATGTCACGAGATGAGTACTTCAACGAGGTGAATTCAAGCAATTAACCGCCGGCAATGTAGACAGTGATTTCATTTTCCCAATGTTACATCTGGAAGTTGACGGGACGACGTGCACATGTAGCAAAGCGGCGGACAGTGACGCGCATGTAGAAGAAGAGAGTAATGCCGAACATGCGCCAGCATTGTGGGGTCGTAAAACGGAGGGACTGAAACGAACTGCACGCGTTGATAGGTCCTACCCGGTCTTCTTTCGGCCGCGTCGGCGTTTAATGAAATCGCCCCTGCGTGGCGGGAATCCAGGAGCCCTAATGAAGATCATACGCGGAGGCCGCGGTGAAATATGGCTGCTGATAGCTGATGATAAAACAAAGCCTGGTGGATCGTATTAAAGCGAGGAGGAGCAGGTCGACACCGACGCGGACGTGTTCGACCGTTAATCCGCGGATTACGATGGACGCCTGCTGGATACGTGACGCGAGATTCGTTCTACTTACGGGGAACGTGAGCGTGGCGCTGTAACCGCCGGGAAAAACGATAGGTGGAGCATTCTGGATGATAAACGTGTCTTTTTGTAATATTCTCTGGATGCTTTAACGATAAGGAAGGCTTTGGGGAGAGGAAGAAACAAGAGGAGGTGAGATGTCGGACCTCAATTCTAGTTTGAAGATTAGAGTAACCTGGGCAAGGTTAAGTAAGCCTCGTTCGAACGTGCCTCAGTCGTCCGTCACCGCTGTCAAAGTGTTATTAGTTACGCTTCTTCAAAAAATATACAAAAGTTTTGATTTTCCGTTTCTGAACAATTTTGAAGAGGAGCTTAGTTGGCCGGGGTGTACCCTAGGTAGGGGAGATATGGGATGAGAAGGCGATTGCCATTATCTCAAAGACAAAGGGTCTCTCAAACACCCCTGTTCCATTCAACTCAGCCAACTTATGAAAGGGACAAAATACATTTTGTTAAAAAGCGAATAATAAGACCTGTAAATATAGAGATATGCTAAATATCACTGTGTGCTCTTATAGTCATATAACTGATCCTTCTAATGTCATCGATTACAAGTAGAATGGTTCTGTAGTTCTTGTGCTATCCTTCCTTAACCAAAAATTATCCTTTCATCCCACCTCTCCGTTGGCTGACTATCCTGTAAATTCAGGTGTTTGGACCGCCAGATTCACCTTCGCTAAACCTACACAGTCTTCGAGACCGCATCACGCATCACTATCAGTAGGAACGCGGTTCTTGAAAGCGAGCATCCGCAAGAGAAACAGTACTCTTGATAGCTGCTTTCTTCACACCCTCGAATCGCTTTCACGGTTAAAGAGCAGGCCCTACTGCCCCGTCATCCGGTCAAGGAGAAAGTGACTGCATGCTCATTTCTCGCCATAAAAGATGCTTGTAATAGTCGGTCTTGAAACCCAGCGGAAAAGGGGAATTATCCAGGCGGGCCTAGACGATGCCAGGCGTGAACGACCATACCACTAGCGGAGCGAACCGAAAAACGAAAGTAGCTGCTATCAGAGTGCACTCACCTTCCGGCTGAGACGATGAACGCGAAGAAGTCGGTGGGGTGGGACGACGGTGCAGCGTCGTCTAGCGTCGCGACGGTAGCAGGGCGCAGGGAGGGGATACCGCTGCCCTTTTCCCTTCCAAGGGTTTCCACGGTCCGAGCGGCTAGTCCATGCCGTCTCGTTTTCCAGCTGCTGAAACATCCAATGCACGTTCAAGTCGATTTCACCGCGGCCGGCCAAACACATCGGATTATCGCCGCCCGTTCCTCGGGGTCCGCCCGTCGCGAGCGTTCCTCTCCCTTCAACCGCGCTTTCAAACAAAAGAACCAGTCTCAACCAACTCTTCCCTGTTCGACGCGGTGTCACCCCAACACACTCTATACACGCGACAGTCTACTGTTCCCGCGGTAGCATCCTCCTCTCAGCGCGGCGCACTCACTGTAACGCGATTCACGTTTCAACCCGAGTTCCTTTGTATCGAGGTAGGCTCCCAGAGGCTCCCTTAGCTAGAGCAGCTTCCAGAACGCGACCAAAATGGCGGGCAAGTGGGCTACGAGCATCGTAGCACTAGAAGCTCTTCATGCTCAGTGAACGTAGTCCCGGGGTAGAGCCTCTCGCGTGCACACGTGGAACGGATCCGAGGTATGAAGGTGAGGAGACACGAATCCACGCACGAGTCAGATCCTAGGAGCAATGCATCGCGTCGGGTAGCGAACTGGCTGAGCAGCGGCGAGTAGCGGAGCGGAGAGGAGAGGCCTAGAGGCTAGTAGGCTCTATACGCGCATTGGCGAACGTAGCGGAACGGAAATACACACGGTGGACGAGGCGAGCGAGCTAGCTCGCTGCCAAAGCTTGACAAGTGTACACTACGCGCGTGCAGGCCAGGCGAGATGGTCGGCAGCCAGCAGCCAACGGGATTTGCTATGCTCTTGGTCTCCCCCTTTCTCTCTTTCTCTGGCTTTCCCGTCGACGGCGGCCAAGAGAGCCGACGAGAGAGCAAGCCGCGCACCAAGAAGACCAGAGAGACTCGGTGCCGGCGACACGTAACAACGACCGCCTCTCTTTGCCCTCGCACGCTAGCCGCGCTAAACCGTAGGATGGAACCCGGTCGAAGCAGGCCAATCAGGCGGCCACCGTATCTACCTGCGGACTGCCTTCTGTGTAGCACCTGCGGCCAACGTACCAGGGCCTTGTACTTTGTAAAACGCCGGCTCGCGTCGATGACAGATCGTCGGGAGACCTGGCTCCTCCAACCCCTTCATCCTCCTTCTCTCGCTGCAGAGCTGAGCTTTGACCGTCTTCCTACTCGCTACTGCTTCTCACTTTGTTCTTGTAGGTTACCAGGGGTCTCGTAGGTATACGTATGTATGCTTCTCGGTTTCTCTACTTCGACACATAGTATCTCCTCAACTATGTAGACCCAGTTCGTAGTTGAAGGGAGCAGGATGCTCACCTCAAGTTTGCCCACCTGTTTCACAGCCACGGTAGTTCCTATCGAAGCTGGAAGCAAAGAGTGACCAAGTGTCTAGCAAATAGATCCTCGATCCACGTTCATGACCGGAGAAGGAGGGTTCAGAGGGTCCACCTAATGGCGAAGCGGAGTAGACTCCCGCTTGATTGAGTCACTATAGTCGCTTTTATTTCGTTGCCTGTTATGCGACCCTCGAAGGTTTGCCCTCGCAATTGATTGAAGTTGCTCGTCTCCGAGAAACGTTTATCTCCCTGGACGTGACTCGCGGACAAGCAGTATTCCGCTTTTTCGCGGCCACGTCGTCTCCCAGAGACCGCTCATTATCTCTATCATCATCGCCGTCTTCGTCGCGGCTGCAGTCGTAATCGTCATCGGTATCGTGGCGAATCGCACCGCGAGCCAGTCGTTTCGCGATGCCTCTGTGTTCGCTCGTAAAAATATCGCCGGCCATTTGCGGGCAGCTTCCAGCGGACGTAAACATTCCGTACAGCGCGATTGGTAGCGTTTGTCTCAGATGTGCATTGGGTATATTCGTTCGTGTTACGTGATTTATCCACGATTTGATTATTCGTTTCGAGTTGAGGCTGTTGGCGCAGAGAATCTCGATTCTAGTTCGCAGAAGTTCTACCGACGGCTTGTTTAAATCGGCTTTGAGGGATTTTGATCGTTCAGGAAATGATGGGACATGGTCTGCTAGATGTGTAGATTTTAAATACAGGGGACGGATAGGGGTTCTGAATATCTTTTAGGACATCTGACTTTGATAGAGTGGACATCCCCTATTTCATTCACTTAGAGTGTAGAACGTCACCTTTACGTGACGTTCTAACAAAAGGTGATAGTCTTCATTCACCGTGACGGTCAATGGAGCCAAGTTTAGATGAATCTCGCTGGTGAAGGACTCTGGCTGGCGGCGTTATTGTCTGCCCGAGTACCTTGTAATGACTCTTTTACCTGCAAACCCGCCTTGCGCCGACCGCACAGAAACTGCTCGCTCAAGACGCGCATCGAGTTTATGTCTTCGAAGCTTCGCCGAGATTTTAACCCATTAAGTCTCAATATCTTCATTCGAAGGTTCCTTCACTGGAACTTCTTGTAGCATTTTAAAGATCTTTGCTAGTCCTCCACTGGAAACACAGCGACTTCACTTGATCTACGATTAAATTATGTGAACCACCCATTGAAGGTGTTCTTTTAGAAGCATCCTTCAATAAATTATCTAAATTTTCCTCCGCGTTTTTATTTTCAGATAAAACTGGAGATTATGCTACGAATTCCAGATTAGACGATAAAAATATCAAACATATTCATTGCCCTTTATACAAAGCCGCCTTGTGACATTAAATACTTTAATTAACATGCCAGAGAAGCGGAACGCGAGCTGGGCGGACGAAAATTTTCAAGGAACCTCTGCCGCGAATTTTAATGTAAATTTCGGCGATTGGCTCGTCCAACTCGTCTCGAGATTTTAGGTCCAACCCACGATATCTTAATAGGCTGCCTGCTACTCCAGTCGCATGATGGCCGCTCGTTTATTTTCGATCGCCGTTTCTGGTCCCCGACAACGGTCCTATTCAACGAAATTGCTATTTAGCTACGAAGGCCTGCTAGCCGCTCGCTCAAGAGCAAGCTGGAACGTGGAACAAGCTACACTTCAAAGTTCTACTGCTCTTGGATCTTTATCCTCTTCGTGGAGTCGAATTAAACAATCTTTTCTTCTTGAGAAACGCTTGAGAGAAGACAGCTTTTATTCTACATATACATATAATTTCTGTTGGACACTTCATCCAGGTTTCCAAAAGTCAGCGCTCAAAAACCAGTAAAGAGCTATTCAAATGAACCAGTCCAAGTTTTTTCACAGAAGCTAAAGCGCCAGTCACCAGAGCTGAGACTATGGTTGCTCCCACGTTCAACCATCGCGCGTTTTATGTTTATTATTTTATAGCAGTGTAATCTGCGAATGGTTAGGCTTAAATAGACGGCTACCGCGTTTAAATAATACCACTCAGCGGGTTTGTACAGTCACGATTTATCGTTGATCACCGTTCGCCAAGAAGCCCGTTCAAATACAAAGTTCGAGGCTGCGGGGCCAATAAATTTACTACCTTAGAAACGAAAGCATAAAACCGTGGTGGCTTCTTAGGTGGACAGCTGCTGGGAATGTGTCGACTATGAGGACTATTTTGGTGGATGAGAACGTTCAATGGACAGGTTGCCTTCAATAACAATTTCTTGGAAACTTGGAACAAAACGAGTCACGCATGTCGAATGGACACGAGTCAATTTTTTCATATTTCTGGGCTCGTCTGTAGCTATTGTAACTGGTTTGTTACAAAATTTACACGAAGAGTTCTAAAAGCACCTGACCGAGGAGTGGCTGCCCTTCGAATATTTAGCAAAATAAAAAAAATGAAAAGAATTTTAATCGACCTATTCAAATATCATGGAAATCATTTCAGTAGGTAGGTACCTATATTCCAGATAAAAGTGGAAGACTTTAGATGAAGAAATACAGAATGAAACCTGTTTGAATGTTGGAATGATAGCAAAATCCGTCGAACATTTCTTTGTGGAAAACGGAAATGAAAATCTTTCGTAAAATGGCCCAGAAGAGTCCTGAAGTAGAACAGAACAATGGACTTTTAATAACGCGATCGCCTCTGAAGTCACTTACATGTGACGCGGTACCTATGCGATGAGTCGTGGAGGTCGCGATGTCTGCCCTCCGATCATTAAAATATTTACGATCGAGATCGTCGCGGGACATCCGTCACAATTATCACCTATTCAGCCCGGTGTCCAGCGATTTGTCTTCGGGACCGGCGGGCGTTTCGCGAGATCCGTTCGCGGCATGCTACAGCAGCCGAGGTGCAAAGGGGGCGCATGAGAGCTCATAAATGTGAATTTAAGAGGCGCAATAAAAACACATTGAAATTGAGAGTGAACGAGCTAGAGCACGTGCTCGGCCCGTAAGCCTGTTTTTTCCTAATACTCCAAACGTTTGTCCAAACGGCTCCCATTCATGGAGGCTTCCCTCTTCCCAGGGTGGTGGAACTTTTGCAAATTACCCGCGACCTAGTCGCATCACATTCAGAGGTGTATCTGTTTAATGTCCAAGAAACTTATTGCGGTGTTTGGTTCCACTGACCCCCCAGTTAAGGGTAACTCTGTGACAATCGGAGGTAATTATGAAGTTTCGTAACGTCCGAAGGATTCTCCGGTGTTCAAGGGTGTCTGCGAAAGTATGCCGTCGTTATTACCGAAGAAAGGCGGGTTTACAACGTCGGGGAAAAAAGAATGGGCTAACAACCCCCAGAGGATTATTCGCACCCCAAGGTTGATGCCTGCCCGTGAGCAGGGACATTTCGGAAAGCTATAATCTGCATATTTTCGTGTAGTAGTCCTGGCAGGTCGTTGGAACGCCAACGCGGCCACGATGACCTCGTAAACCCTTGGACTAATGCGCCTACGCTTTCCCCGCGGCGAGGTTATGCAAAAAATCTTGGGGAAAGGCTCAACCCTTACGACTGTTTACCTTCACCGAACGATGTTTCGCCTTGGATTTGTCACGATCCAGCTTCTTCAGCGTTCGGCCTCGAGTGGGCGACAAGTTTGAGAAGCGACGGTTATAGAATCAAAAGACCCTGAGCGACTGTTTTTTTTTGGAGTAGGTAGACTTGACCGATTCATTTGACGCTCCAATATGTTCTAAGACCTGTGTGGTGGTGAATTTTCCATGGAAGCTTGCACGAAGATTGTTGCCAGGTTTTAGGATAGTGGCTGAGCGGGGCCTGCTAAGAAGGTGCAAATTCCAGGCAAGCCAGTTGGCAACACTGCTTCCCTCGCAGAGACGCAGTATCGACCGCGGCCCCCCAGAGGCCAAAGCATCTCAACCTCCGAGTTTCTCCTTCCTTCTGCAGTCTGAGCAACCTCCAGGATCCTCGACCCCTGCACCCTTTTACTGCCGCGCCGGCAAACAAGGCGGCGGGATTCCATCCGACAATTAAAGCGAATTAAATATTCTCAGCTTCTATTCCACACGATCACTGAGCTCCTTCTCTACGATTTTTCCCGATTAACTCTAGTACCTACTATCAGTTCTCTGGGTGCCTCTTTCTAACTAGGTAACAATATTCCTCAATGTCACACGTTCTTCATTGCTTCCATACCCAATTTACCTACGCATTGCCAGCTACCTAGGGAGTAGCTAAACAACTTGACGAGGGTTCGTGACAATTCCCAAGTTCGCACCGCGCGCACAGGTGTCCAGAAATATTCCCCACGCAAGGACACCGTGCGACCAACTCTCGCACGCTCATAAGTACTCGCGTAAGTACGAAACGAGGAGCCTCTACGACCAGTTTATGGTCTCTCAACGCGTTATATCGTCCGTGTATATCTCTGACAATTCATCGCTAATGCTTTTACCATTAGAGTTCCGATTGCGCCGCGTGTCTGCCACCTCGCAGACACGCTTAACGATCAGAAATTACGCGGACAATCCGCCGGGTTGTTGCTCGTTAGGTCGCGATGAAAGTCTCCTCCCACTGGCGTCCACGGGTCCTAGTGGATCGAAGGTGAAGAGGCTAGCGACAATCATTCACCGTCGCACCCTGACGGTGTTCAAAAAGTTCCACGCTCTTCACTCCTAATCGCGGATCCCCGAAACTCTAATCTACTCAGAAGAAACCGAGCTGCTTCGCCTAATCACAAGGCCCACGAACTCTGTATTTTCGTACCGTTTCACCTAAGCGTGTCAATCCCATCTCCACCGCAGTAAAGAAGCAAGCCACCTCAGACCAGGGCTCATCCCGAAGAAACCGCCCGGTTCACGGTACTCGATACAAAAAGGGGGAGAAGGATCGTCTCGGTTCCGTGGCAGAGTAATTGATTACAGGCCGAGGCAGGGGAAGGGTGGAAAAAAGGAGGCTCGGAGAAGCAAGGGGGAGGCGCGGAAGAGCAGGATGCAGGCGAAGGAACCGAGCTATCTAATGGATGCGAATATATCGCCGTAATAAATCTCGCAAAAACCCGAAAGGGGTGGGATGGGGGAAAGCAGCAAGGGTTTGCTCGCTCGGCTGGCTAGCCGGAGGGCCAGCTTTTTGCGCGGGCGTGGAGGAAAGGCGAAGAAAAGCGAAGAAAAGCGGTGGAACGGGAGCGCACCGAGGCGGTCACGTTTCCGGTACGTGCGACGGACGGCCATCTTCCCCTCTGCTCGGCCAATCGGCTGGCTGTTTCCATGGAGAAGCTAAAACCACCCTGCCGGGCGACACACCTCCACCCCTCGAGCCCTCTTCCGACGGATCAATAGCGACGTGCCACCCCCTCGAGCTGCCGCCGCCGCTAGAATGTATCCCCTACGTGGCTTGCAAGCGTTTCGAGGGGAAAAGCTCGGGCAAAGCTCGAGGCGACTTTAAACCGCGTTCGTTCGAGCGGAAATTGTATCGTTTCAGGGAAATGTTGCTTACGCCCAGCAATCTTCTCTTACAATTGTCTGGGTGAGCAGTTGACGCGAAAGTATGGATGCACAGCAGATCAGGTGACTGAAGGAGAAATTTTCAAGGCGATTTTCTCGAAAATGAAGCGCAATATCAAAAAATTGTATTCCTTTTTGTTGACTTATTTACTTGTTATAAGTCGAAAAGGAAGAGTAACTTTTTTTGATATGGCGCTTCATTTTCGGGGAAATCGAATTTGAAGATAAGAAGACTTTCGGAGTCCACCCTCTAACCTCGCCACTCGATTATCCTTGCAATCGGGACGCACAGAAAATTCCCACAGAGTTTATCTCGATCAGGAGGAAAGGAAACGGGCCCCGAGTCTTTTTTCAGCGAAAATCGTGCCCCTTGATAAGATCGCATGTATCCAAGAGCTACGCCTATCTGATGGGAAGCGAGCCGGGCGACATTCGCGTGAAAAATGCATGCTCGCTTCGCGGAGACATCGGCGAGAATGTTGCAACGACACCCAACGGTATTCCAAGCGCACGGTACGTACCTATATGCGGAATACCAACAACACCGAGGGCACACGTTCCTCTCGCGTGGGACCTTTCTGCTTTGAAATGGAATTCCGCCGGCTACCACCCCACCTCCACCACGCGGGAACATGGCTTCCAACATCGGCTTCCTCCAACGTCAGCGAAGGAGCATCAAACTGCGACCACCTTGTCGAGAGACAGGGTGGAGGAGCAGAGGGGGATGGAGAGACTGAGAACCTGGGGATCGAACGGGTCGAGGGAGCCGAGGAACTACGGTGAAACAAGGTAGACCGTCTTAATTTTAAACGCTCCGTTCCGTAATGAAAACTTTCCTCATTAAGGGTCCCCTTTAACGTTCGCCTCGCCATCTTGGTGGTGTCTAAATGCACGGTGAGTTTGCGAGCTACCACGTATAGCTGAAGTTGGAGTCTGAGTATGCAACTACTTGAGGTATTACTTGGTGAGCATGAGCGTGGTCATTGAAGCTCTCAATTGGGCAGCGGACTGTTAATTTGGAAATTAATGTTTAAGAGCTGCTGACCAATATCTCTTGGCCAGGCTCATCTCGAGACAGTCGGCAGGTATACGCGAGAAGGTGGAAGCCGAAGAAACGAGGAGAGACCGCTAACAACGACCAGCGAGCGTGCATAGGAACCGCTCTTTGATTATCCGCTGCTTGCTATAATAACGAGTTCATAAAGCTGTTGAGGCGCATGCGCGTGCAATTATCTGACTTCTCTCCCTCTGCCGGGTTCTCTCTCTTTCTCTGGCAAGTTCTCCTCGGTTCGTGGACCAACTTCCACGGCACGCACTCACACGCTTCGAAGAAATATTCTCCATTTACATAGTCAGAGGCGCACACAGCCGCGGATCGAAGTGTAGAACCCTCCTACCGAGAGGCCTGCTCGGTCTTCAGCTTCCATTCCCTCGTTCCTCCTCCGTGCTCCCTGGCGAGTTCTTCCCCTAGGCCTCTCTTTCCTCCCTGCGCCACCCATCTTCCCCCCTTGCTCCTTCGCCAACCCCCTCCACTGCTCAGCCGCTGGAGCAGGTCTCCCTGGGCTCTGCTGAACGAGGATGTCTGCTTCCTCCCGCTCCTTCCTCGAATAACTTTCCCTTCCCCTCTCATTTCGATCTTAATCTCCATTTATATGTATATGCTTCGCCACGACCGCGATCAAAGTGGGATATCTCCTCGATGTCCTCTCCGTCCCCTTCTTATCTCCGCTGTCTTTTCATTACACTCCGTTCGGTTCCTTTGTGCGCTCTCTTCCTCGCGATCTCCCTTCTTCCTGGCACCCGACCTCTCCCACCAGAGGACGCGCGAGTTACCTCCAAGGTGGATGAACGGCTGAAGAGAAGGCCGAGACGTCTTATTTGAAACAATGTTTCCTCCTCGCCTCGCGGCCGGCCCGTAAATCCTCATTTCAAATCCCGAAACTCATATAAAATCTCGCTGCGCCGGCCCCGAACCCTTTCTGTCGACCGTTTCTCCCCGACCCTTGCCGTGACCTTCGGCCCGATTCCACGGCAACGCTTTCTCGGCGCCCTTCTAACGCGCCGTCGTCCATTCCGTTCCCCTTTGATGTATCGCTCCTACGGTTTTTGCGAAACGCCAAGCAAGTCTGCGGAGTTTCGGCTATTTCGATTGCGATGGGGATGCCTTGTCACCCTACGATTCGACTCAAATTCTCATCTATGGTGGACTTGAAAGTCATCATGGCTAAGGTGTGGGGAGACCAAAGGAAGTTGATACGTTTTTCAGTTTTCAATTTTCGTTATTTTTCTTTGAATTAATTACTTAATTACAAATATCCTAAAATATACTTCGGCTCTTCCTCTTTAATACACTGTAAGTGGAAACTTGAGAAAATGCATACCAAATAAATAAAAAAATGTTATTTGGATGTAAGCAAAGGGTATCAATCTACCCTTCTATCATTCTACTCTTCTCTACGCCCAAAATATTCTATATCGCCATTTATGAAATGGAGCCATTCTTATTTAGGGTAACACGGAGATCCAATCACCGCGGGGGTCAGAACCACTCATAGAATGAACGATCCAGGGCGCAGCACTTTCGTTGAGTATGGTAGGAAGGTTCAAAGAGAATGAATCATGGTGGAACATATACGTATCCACAGACTCTGTAGCTACTTAACTTCCACACTATATAGAATGAAATTACTATCTCTTCAACCTTTACCTTTAAACTTTTGAAGGTGGGTACCTACCCACGGAATACCTACAAAGTTGACGTTTAAAAGAGACATTTCAGCCACCTATTTAACTGCCTCGACCTCGATCCTCGAGAATTGCGCAAACCAAGAGTATCCTTGACTGGCTGGTCCCTTGGTCCGCGAGGATTCCTTTCCAGCCTCGAGAGGAGCCGTTCCAGAAATCAGGTGAACGTTCTGCGGCGCGTTGGGAAGCACGCCTCGAAGCGCGATAAATCAGAAGATCCGAAGCTCCGCGACACGTGAGTCGTAATATTTAAGTTAATGACTCGGTATAATAAAGTTAATGGCTTTATGATAGCCGCTCGCGGGACGGAGTAGGATCCAGAGGCACAGGGCTGGCCCAAGTCTGCCAGACACGCGCGAGTGCTAGCGATGAATCCGCGAGAGCAGAGCACCACGAGGCTGGACCAGTCCTAGGAACGAGCGTGTCATCGAGTAGCCTGTTTTCAGCCACTTTCGGCGGCGCTACGCAGCATTTCTCAACACGTAGCTCGAGCTTTCGCCTTTATCGCCTTGTAAAAGGAGCGTCAGTAACGTGGTGCACGCACCCGTAAATAATGACGCGCGATCGCGATGCCTCGACGCTCTTCGGCCTTTCTAGAGATCCTCCTATGCCCCTGAATTTGGTACTTGTAGTCTACAGAAATGGCGGAGGATGGTGTGCTTTGCTTAGTTTTATTAATGACAGGCTAGGCTAGGTCCCCAAGTTAAATAGTCACTAACAAGGAGAGGTTCCCAGGTGTCCGCCTCCGATTGCTTTGGTTTTTGGATATGTTTTAGAGGATCGAAAAATAAGATATACGTGTCTTTTTATTTTGGCCTACTTGAATGTTTAGGGGGTGAAACCACCCCTCATAGTTACTCCCTAATAACGGTGACTGACGACAAGAACATCGTCCATACAGTAAATTATGACGCAAATGAAATTTATATGAAATTTATACTCAACACAAGTTTGTACCCCGTATGAACTTTGGAGGGGTGGTTTCACCGCCTAAACATTCAAGCAGGCCAAAATAAAAAGACACGTATATCTTATTTTTCGGTCCTCTAAAACATATCCAAAAACCAAAGCAATCGGAGATGTTCACCTGAAAATCTTATAACTTTGGGGTGTGGTTTCACCCCCTAAATATGAAAACGGGCCGCTATAAAAAAACACGTATATCTTATTTTTCGGTCCTCTATAACATATCCAAAATTCAAAGCAATCGGAGGCGGACACCTGGGAATCTCTCCTTGTAAGGAGGGTAGATGTCCAAAATACTGCCATCATCCCTATTAATGTCACTTTATTTATTTTTCTTAAAGAAAACATAACGTGTAAAGAATAGTGCGCAATAAGAAGACAAAGAAGAACAGTCTTAATTTAATAAAAAATTCTTTTGCACACCATTCTTTATACGTTAAGTTTTTATTAAGTAAAATAAATCAAGTTGCAGTAATAAGGACACTAATAGCAGTCTACCCTATTGTATTTGTTTCCAAGAGCAAGGAAGCCCGAAGCTCCTGATGACCCTTCACGCGAACAGTTCCCCTGCACCTCGCACGTCAAAGGAAACTGCAATTTGCTAGGTACGCGAAACCGGGATTTCATACAATCGTGCGCACGTCTGCTCGTAAATATCGGAAAGCAATGGCTGAAGGATTTTTCCCCGAGCGGTTTTACGATGCACCGTGTGCAACAAATCAGTAGTTTCGCAATCTTCCGCGCCACTGGCTTACCCGAACTCCTCGCGATCATTCTTTCGCAATCAACAATCGATTACAGCGACTTTTCTGCGTTCCATTTGCAATTCCATTGTGCTCATATTCAATCTGAATAATCGCGCTGAGCCGTGAAATTGATTCTCGGCGTCGGAAGGCGGCGATCAATTAAAACGATTGGCAGCGATGTTAAGCGGCAACGATTCACGCGGAAAATTTGCTGGCTGTACACGTTTATGCAACATCTATAGCTGTATATCATTTGATGTGATCGCACGGATAATATGTACGGTGCGTCATACCGAGCAAGGGCTTCGGATTAATTTAATGAATCCTGGTATCGAGGAGGGAAGAAGATACGACTGGCTATAAATAAAACGCGTCAGCTTATCAGGGTACTTTCCAACTGCCTCCATGATATTACGATCTTCTTACGTGTCGCGATGATTTAAGGGCAAACAAATATTTACTTGGACGCGAGTCACGTTCCTTTTCGCGGTCACAACGCGGTACGGGAATTCCATTATCATTCGAGATTAATAATGAATAACGCCAGGTATTAAAATGAGAATGGTAGAAAATGGACAATTTTGGACCTGGCTGGTAACGAAAGTTTTTTTACAGGATATGTTTCTACAGGTCTTATGAAATCCGAAATGCATAATTTAGTTTTGAGGCGATGAGAAAGTTATAAATAATAAGGGAATGTTAAAACAAAATTTTTAAAATAATTTCCGGCAGATGTATAAATCTTCAGAAATGGTATAAGATTTATTTAAATATTTTTTCGATATCTTTTCTAATTTACGAGTTGCAAGCGCATAAGTAAAGGGGTAGGTTTTCCAGAGAAATGCCACTGGAATCTCCAGGCTGGTCTACGCGGTCATTACGACATTACACAATAAAACATTAACTAAAATAAAGGTGTTTCTTAACATTATTATTACTTTTCTAGCAAATATTATCTGTTATTGAGAATAGTTTTACTATAACGACGACATCCCGAACTTTACGCTTTTTTTATAACTTTCCCATCGCCTCGAGGATAAACAATTATGCATTTCGGATTCCTAAAAATTTTTCGTTGCCAGCCGGGTCGAAAATTGACAATTTTCTTCCATTGTCCATTTTTTACGTCTCTAATGTCAAACTTCATATTATCACTTGCGGAGTAATATTCACCTCTGCTGCTTCCTTTTCCATCATCAGACATCGTTCGCCCACCCCGTCGCTCGTTCCAACGAAGAATAACGAAAATGCTCCCACAATAAATTCACAAAGAACTCGAAACTATTTGCAACTGATATTGACTCTGAAACTTGGAAAAACGAAGAAGAAATCTCGCGAGATCCCTACCACGAGTGACACAACCTAACGCCTCCGTAGGATATAACACACTGCCTAATGCTATATTCCAGCAGCCCTTATTTGGAGCCCTAAACCCTTGAAGGTGTGTCCTCGCAAATTTACGGTTAGGCACATGTGTTCAATTTCGCGGACCTGTTTGTTCCACTCCTTCCCAACTTGGAGGGGATGAGTCTTTCTCTCGACTGACATGGATGGTTAAAAACCGAGCTAAACAAATTCGAAGACAATTTACCCTCGGGGGTCGTCCTTAAATTACGTAAGCCTCTTTTAGGCGGGGGTCACGATTTTTTTACGGTTTCTTAAAATGGAGGGAGAGGGAGTCAGGTGGCGTTTTACGTAATATTTTCTAAACGTACAGCTTAAAAAGGATTTTTCCCCGCACACATGAAACCAAGTTAAGTAAATTATATAAACCTTTAAAAGAATTTTAATAACTGAAAAAATGCTGGAATATCAAATTTTCTAAACGTACAGCTTAAAAACGATTTTTCCCCGCACACATGAAACCAATTTAAGTGAATTATATAAACCTTTAAAAGAATTTTAATAACTGAAAAAATGCTGGAATATAAAATTTTCTAAACGTACAGCCTAAAAACGATTTTTCCTCGCACACATGAAACCAATTTAACTGAATTATATAAACCTTTAAAAGAATTTTAATAACTGAAAAAATGCTGGAATATAAAATCTTACGGATTCTTAAACTGACGAAGGGAGGTGGTAAGAAATCGCTAAAAGACTACCCTTAGCAAATTAAGAACGGCCCCTGACTTCTACTACTTTGCATTTTAAAAATTCCTCATCCTACATAAAAGAATCGAAGAAACATAAATTTTCGTCCTCCTCAAATTAATTGGTAACTACATATCTACTTCCTCCTCGAATTCAATTGTTCTTCCCCGCAAACAACCTCCAATTAACCAACGTCCAATGCCTCCAAATTACCGTAATTTCTCCCGCACACCCATCCATGCAAGTCTCCCAGCGCGTTTGCGAAATTTTCCGACCGAAACTTTCGCTGACTACACTTTCCATGAAATTGCACGCGTCGATCTCTTTCCCCGCATTTACTACTTCTACTCTGCAAGTTAGACTCCTCTTGTCTTCTCGCTTAACCCTTCGGTCCCACCAAGCCCGACGGAGGACGACGGATGAAACGCGGACCAAGTGGCGAACGCTGTCGTCGGCGCTAACAGACCGCTAGAATTTTACGACACGCGTATCAATCATACGCGGGGAGCGTAATGCGTGGCTCTGCCTAAGCGGTGCGTTTACGTCGAAACAGATTTACGACGGACGACGTCGACAAATTCGGGTTTAATGAGCGGCGTGCAACGGCACTCCGGCGCGAAGTCTCCATTGCGAATAGGCACGCGTGCAGAGGGATGTTTACGGACATCCTCAACGGAGAAACACGATTAATCCATCGATAGGGGGCGCGGTACGACCGTAGAACCGCCGTAAACCGTGATCCCAGCCGTAGCTTTCGTTATTGTCAGTGCTGCGTCCTCGCAAAAAACGAAAGTCGGTTAATTCGAGGGCTTAAAGGCGTTCTTAATTGCCTCCCGATTAGAGAAACAGGACCAAGATATCTCGCCCTCAATTAATTCCGGGCCGTTTCGTGGGCGCGAACGAAACGCCCTGCAAGCGTCAGAAATTAATTAATAAACCGGCCCGCAATTAGTAAATAGATATTTATCGAATTGTAATCTCGTTTGCCCGGCCGAGAGTCGTGTTCTTCACTTATTAGCGTCTCGGGCTTCGTTAAAGCGCGCGCGGTTCGCGTTCCACTGGTTCCTTTGCAATTAAGTATCCCCGCCGCTCGCTTTGCGCGCACCAGTTGTAAATTATCCTTTATTGTACGCACTCACCTTTGATGGGCCGTAGGTGGGGCGGTGAATGAACGGTGATAACTCTTCGTCGCCACATGAGGAATCCTGTGAACCGATAACAGTCAAGCTTCAATTCCTCGGCAATTGTTTACGCGACTATCGTATCAAATTACACCAATATTAATCATTTTAGACCCACTTGGGGCGAATAAATGGGACCAGTTAGACAAAAACTGCGAGATTAAAATTTAATCCTTTACTCTTTTGTTTCTGTATTCCCCTCTATTATAATGGGAATGTATCGCAAATGAAACTCGGTCGAGGTGGCGCTCTGATCGCAGTGCTCTGCGCATGCGCGTGATGACGCCGTGACGTTGAACCAATCAACGCCAGCGCAAAGCCAAGCTCATCTTGGCGTTGATTGGTTCGACGTCACGGCGTCGTCACGCGCATGCTCAGAGCACTGCGATCGGAGCGCCACCTCGACCGAGTTTCATTTGCGATACATTCCCTATGGCACTCGTTCTCAAAGAATTACAAGCACTATTCTCGAGCTGATTTTAGAAGGAACTTATTTCGCGCATGTAGAATGAGCTCATTGGCTCCAAAATAGCCAATAGTAGGTTGTTTCGGCACCAATTAGCGCCAACATGCGCAGAACCGATCTAAACTCGTCGGTGGCAAGTTCCTTCTAAAATGAGCTCGAGAATACATGTCCCAGAATTCCTTCAACCTCGTCCAGAATATGTATTACATTCCACCGAGTTTTAAGCACGCGGAATGGCCCCCGGAACGCGAGAGAAACGAAAGCAATTGCGTTTCGGTGGAATTGACCGGAAGAAAACGGCAGGTTGAGGAGAGATTAATGCAGTGGCCGAGGCACTTGGCGACCGTTATTGCGAACGTAACGTTCCCTCGATAACGCCCCGCATTCGGGTTCGGTTAAGCGGGTTTATTAGCGACACTGGACTACAGCATAACGCGATGAGCGACGACACCTCGTAAACCGCGGTTCGGCAAACATACGCCAACGTTTTCACGAGCGGGTCCCGATGTAACCAGCTAGCAGGCGGGCTAACTTCTGCCCATAATGTTATCAACGACCGAATGCATCTTGACGGCTAACAGCTTGCTCGATCGCCAACTCGATAGCGAAACGGGCTACGCGTTTCCAACTTTCGACCAATGTTTAGGAGCTGAGTACCGTGTTGCAGTTGTGATGTTGGAGAAATCATGGAGTATAGTTCCAAAAGGACACGTGGTTTATAATATAATCGAAAGCTTCTAGTGGCCGGGGAGAAGGTAGAGGAAGTGGTCTAAATATGGGTTGGAATTTTTATTTCCGGATTTTTGCCACACTTGTTGAATAGGGTGGTCCTTATGTGTATGGTAAAAAATCAAAGTTTTTAAAATTTTCTTCTGACCCTCTCAGAAGCTTCCAAATAGTTTAAAAGAATTTCGCCTAAAATTTTGGTAAAGTATATTAGGGATAAAAGGTCGCTCAGTGGCATTGAAAATGTACATGCGAAATATAAAATCCTTGAGCGACCTTTAAATATCAAAATATATGTACAAATAAAAAACATGAAGATATTTTGTTTTGTCAAATAGAAGATTTTAAGAGGGTCGGAGAATACAAATTTTAAAGTTGAAAAATAAGGACCACCCTATTGTTGAAGATGTTTTATGATGGGACACTTGAATCGAAATAGTTGAGTTGAAATGAGCTGAACAAAAGTACCATTTGTTTCAGATTCTATATTGAAAATAGCAGTAGGAATCTCCGATTTGAAATAAAAGAAAACACTTGCCTTCTTTCTTCGTTATAATTGAGATGATTAAGATAGAATTAATTTTAATGAATTTTGTTGATTGTTATAACTGGGGACATGATTATTCTTACTACAATGATTGGTAAAATATGGGCTACTATTAAAATGATCTAAACGAACAGTGAAAACTGCATATTTTCAGATTGAATTTTTTTAAAACATGTTCAAAATCCTAATAAAAATAAACTTGGAAGCTGATGGTCTATTTACAGTAGTCATAGGTGTAAGTATATGTCATTTTCAACACCTGCACAGGTATTCTGTGCCCACACATAACACTGTAATACAGACCAGGTCCAAAATCTGTAAAAAATTAAATTACCTTCGTGTTTTTTATCGTTTCAGCTCTAGTCCATATTACCACCCCAAATTTTGAAACCATGATTCTGACACAATTTTGTACAAATGGCATAGCTTCAAAATAATTGAATTTTTACGCTGATAGGTACCTACATTATCTCAGATCTACGAGCTACCCTTTTCTGATTTTATTTATGCAATGGTTACATTTTTAATATGTGTTTTCCTCGAAATAAAAAGAGTGGACCTTGAACCATTTACACCTTCTCCCCCAGTAACGTTATTTTCGGTGTTCCCTTCTGTGAAGATTCTGAGTTTTCGAAGGTTCAACAAGAGCAATCAAGTTTGTTCTATAAATCGTTAGATACCCAACTACCTATGACACTTATAGCAAATTCGGTACCTCACACTGACTCTGTGCTGGTGCCAGAAAATGACTTGGATTGGCTAGCTCTATAAGAATCAACCAATCCAAGTCATTTTTTGGCACATTTTGGCACCAGCACAGAGTCAGTGCGAGGTACCGAATTCGCTATTATTTTTACACAGATTTCTCGGTACCGTATCTATCGTGTAAAAACAGAATTACTTAGGTGTATAGGTACTTATTCTAATTCAAGATCAACCCAAAACATTGTCAATGAACTTCAACTCCACCCCACCAATTATACCCCAAAAACTGAAGCCGCAATTTACCTCCGACGCGATCGCCATTCTTCAGACCGGATTCTGCTTCACGAAGCCAAGATGGCGTCGCAGCGTCCCGTCGGACAGCGTTCGATAAGAGCCCGAATCCTCTCTGGCGACTCGATCGCTGGTATAAATTTGAAATCGCGTCAGCTCCGCGCGAAGTCGAAACGAAAACTGAGCAGGGCGATGCCGAAGGGCACAAGCTGCGGGCCACGCGGAGGAAAGAAAAGACCGAGGCGGTCGTAACGACACGGCCTTGAGTCTCGATTAGCCCCGGCTAATGCCCACGGATGAGGAAAAAAATTGGAGTATTGACGGAAGGGAAACCCTATGCGGGGGGAAAAAAATTCTACCGGCGATTTCGGCCCGTTTCGATTGTCTTCTTGACCTTCGAATGGCACATTGCGAGCGGCTTGAAAGACTCCGCGTTCCCAGAACGCCTTCCCGACGGAAGTGGAGCGGCGTCCAACTCCGACGGGATGTTCCAGCCTCAACTCTCCTTATAAACTCCAGTCGTGTATTTATTTCTAGGTACTGTAATTTTAGGCAAAGCGGAACAGAGGTTCTCGATGCCTCTTTGTTTAGGAGGGGAATAGAAATTTGGAAAATGTCACTTGTATTCTTGCGTAATAAAATTGTGAATTGCACAGTTTTTGATACTAGAAGATGATTGTCTTCCTTCGTAGAATTTTATTATGAAATACATTGAAAATCCTATTAACATAATAAATGCGAAAGTGTGTTTGGTAACCTTTCTGAAATTTTTTTAACCGATCTGGACGAAATCTTGCATAATTACTCCTAGACTTCTAGAACCCGGCGGAAAATACATGCTAGGTATCATGAAGTCTGGACATCCCACCCCTTCTCCTCCTATTTCACCCTCTTAAAACTCTGTGACAATTAAAGTGAGTTTAGTACATTACAAATGCGACATTGTACCTACATACATTCGTCGCTTTGATAACACAAACCACTGCTGCACTCACCAGTCACATATCCTCGTAAATATCCCTGCACGTGACACCTGACTTACCGCAGCCTTTAAAGTAACAACGCGTCATTCCTTTCAGCCCGGAATATAAGAGAAAATTCCAGGGAACCTGGAAGATCGAAGTGAAAAGAGAAAGATCTACGACACGCGCCACGAGGGACCAATCTTCCCTGGCAAATTCGCCAATATGGGGGAGCACCCTCCGCGATAAGAGAGCAGAAGATAAAGGCAGTTTCTCGGTATGCGTCACCGTAGCCAAAAAGAGCCCAACCGCGTCGTTTAATTCCAGTCCCCAGGATGTCGTCGCAGGAAGCAATCATCTCTCTGTGTGACTTCGCAAATCGAAAGTTATACCACCGGGACAGTAGGCGGCGCCTGGCGTCTCCTTCTACAGTATCGATCCTCTCTTTCGGTTTACTCTGGATCTACAACCCCTTGGCCTTCGCGATTACTCGGAGCTAAGAGGTCTCCCTTTGAAATCCTCGAGGCAGCACCACGATCTCTTCGTCGTTTCATCTTTGTTGCTATGTATCCCTGATCAAAATGATATTGATGAGGAAAAACGTGACAGGTGTCGCTGGATCCACTTTGTTACGGTTTTCTCGTGGTTTTCGCGAGGGTGAAAACAATTCGTCGGTAATTTATAAACAGGCGAACGAAAATATTCTAAATATGGGTTGAGAAAGCATTCCTTCATCTTTAAAATGAGCCCATGACGGAGACATTATCTTTAAAAATAATCGAGATAGGTATTAGAGTTTAAGCGATTTTGTTCCAATTTTTAAGACTTTAACATTAAATATTTCGAAAACTATTTGACATAGGCCTTTAAAATTCAGTATACTTTGTTTTTCCAAGGTTATCGACAAATGCTGTAATTTTGAAGAGAATCAGTGAAACTAAATTTTCCCTCTATCAGTTTTGTAGTGGAATAGCTCATGACGTTGCCAATGTGGGCATATAGTCACACGTACAATGTAATAACAAAATTTGTTTCACTTAATATTATTCCTCCCGGAATAGAATTCCCTATTTATTGCCCCACCCTGAATGAAATACACTATTTATCCTGGCTAAATCGTCCCTACTGCTCTGTACCCTTGAGGAATAGATCCCTAGAAGAAGAAGATCACCCGCGCCTCGATTTAACTCAAGTTCGTCTTATCGATGGTGGAGAATTGAGCAAATTGGAGGCCCCAATTTGTGGTCAATTGACCCCAAAGAGGAGTTCAAGGAACAACAGGGGATCATCGACCGAAACTGGATTCCACGAAGCTTCAACTTCGATCCAGCTTCAAACCTACCTACAACTTTTCTACATTTTTTCAAAATTATTCTCTACTCTGTTTACCTTCAACATTAAACGCACTGGTCTCCGCACCCTGCACCGTGTTTCTCCAATCAACGACCGAGCAGGGGTCTGCCATGTTTCCCCGCGACGGCGAATTGCCTCGAAAAACGCCTGAGGAGAGGGAAGAAAGAAGCGATCGAGCAGCTCGGCGGCGATTCGGCATTAAAATTCAGGTAGACGAAAAGTGGGAAAGGAGAGGAAGGATCCGGTTCGAGAGGGAGGCTGGGCTTAGATCCCAGGCAGGGCAGGACGAACAGAGGACAAGCTCCTCGGGTGAGCTCGTTTACCCCGGGCGCAGGACGAAAGGGCCAGGGAAAAGGTAATCGGTAGCATGCGAGGCACGCTCGTAGCCTTCGCGGCGCGTACATTCTCGGCTCGTAATATACGACTTCCGTACGTTGATGGAATATTCGAAAAATCCGAGAGCCCGCTACGGCGATAAAAGTATGGAAACGCCTGACGAGAACGCTCCTCTACGTGTGCGGTCCTTGTTCCGCAACCTGGCTTCCGTCTGCTCCAGCGATCCGCTGATTTCTCTCTGAACAGCCCGCATAATTGCAAGTCTAAGGAGACTACTTGCACCGATCTGGGGGAGTCTTCTCGATGGAATCGAGCGTGGAACGTGGAACCTGATGGCCAATTCATTGGCGAAGATATTAATAGAAGTGGATGATGAACGACGGAGGCATTTGCATGAAAACCCACCTTCCTTTCCAACGATCTGCGCAGAGTTATTTGTTAGAGTGACGGTGCAGATTCGCCGAGCGCGATTCCATTAAAAAAACTGCTCTTTTATTTATGACCTTACGTAAGGAAGCCTAGAACGCGGCTGAAATGCGCGCTTGCATGAAAGTTCGCGCATATTCGCTTTGGAGCTGGCTATAAGAAATACAGCAGCCTCCGCGGCGCGAGAAGAAACTTCTGCGCCGTTGCTCGATGAGGCATCATCGAGCGTGTTTCGCGGTTGTGCAACTCTGCGAGCAGAGGTTTCGCTGGCTTCGAGTTACCTCCGAATTTACCCAGATGCTTCAGAGCTGTTCGACGCGTTCCCTTTCTCTAGCCAAACATTTGCGAGCCTATTCTCTCGCGCAGACCAAATGTTTGCGATCCTAGACGCCGTGGTATAATTCCTTCGGCAAACCGAATGATTCGAGTGGAAACAGTCGTTACGGTAACTCCTTCGGTAAACCGAAAAATTCGTGAAACGATGAGGGGGTAGGGGGCGTGGGAAGAGCGTGCTCGGAATTTATAGAGCGACCAATAACGGCCGTAGTAAAAACGGGAAATCTGGAAAACGGTTCGAAGCCATCGGGAGGAAGGAACGAAAGGCGAAGGGGGCCATCGATGAATCAGGCTCCTCGATGGCCAACCAAAATCTGCTGTTATCTGACCGAGCGGCGAGTATTTTAAAGGAAGGAGCACCTCTCACGTACACGCTGGTCGGTTTGTGGGCGTATAACACCCTGCGAGGCCGATTTAAGCGCGTACGCAACCTCTCGGGGAGATATTCTTCCGAATATACGATGGTGCCAAGACCGTGGCAGCGTGTTGGTGCCTACAAGCTGGCTGCCAGCTTGGAATGCAGGACATTTCACTGAGGAGAGCCAACGCCAGAGACAGAGTTCAGATAATCTGAGTGTTTATCGCCTGGACGCCGAACGGAAAGAACCGAGTCCTGGACGTGTTCCGCGCGGTGACCATTTTCAGAAATGGCCCTTCGGCCGGCGGAGTCGCTACTCGCTCGCTACGTGGTCGCGGTCTAGCGTGTCTGGTAATTCGAGATCCTCTCTTGCGTTTATTCGTAGCTCTTGGGTTCCAGCAGGGTCCATTTATTTAAATTTTTTCAGGATTTTTTAGGTGTCAATGCTTCTGACCATTTTATGGTCTATTTTTATGATTGCAAGTTTGACAGTTTCCTTGGTAGCTATAGGTACAGTGATACTCCCACTGCTGTTTTTATTTACCCACAAGAAATGGGACACCTGCTGTTTTTGTAGAAAAGTGATATTTGGTAGAGATTAATTCACTAATCTCTAAAAGTATTCACTTTTCGCTGCTTTTAGTTTAACCCTTCGTGGTCACACCTTCTTATAATCACAAGTTGGTCACACGGGTTTCACTGTATTTAAGCGTCATATTTTGAGTTACCATTTTCGTATTTTTGAACCTTTTAACTTTTCAGTGATAATTTTACATTTGTAATACTTATACAGTCATGGTCTAACAGTCTTTTTCTAGAAATGTAAATTTTGATATGCTAAAATTTGTAGTTGAAAATGAGTGATTTTCCATCGTCGTGGTAAAATCCAGATTTTTTAAAAAAAAATTTATTTTTTTTCTTGCGATAAATCCCCTTTGCAAGATGTAAAGGTGCGGGATTTCAAATCAAAAATTGCTTTTGGGGTACAATACACCCCGTGTGACCACGAAGGGTTAAAATACCAGGTAAAGTAAAGTGTTTTAGAGATTGAATTATTTTAAAGTACCAAATAGAGTGAAATTTGTGATAGTTCTCCAATAAATTTGCAGCGTTTTCACACTTATTCCATACAAAATCGGCGTTTTTATACATAGGTACCTATTTATGCCGCGGCAGTGCACACTTCCCTTCTCCAGTTCTTCGTCCATTTGTCTCTTTCAGCCTCCAGCCGGAAACGTTATGGATTATAAAGTTCTTTCCTTCGCCCGTAGAATCCCGCCTACGCTGTACCCTCAGGCTCCCCCGACATCGATGATCGCGTCACCCTCGCGATGGACTCGAAGCCACGTGAATACAATTACGTAGAAACTTAGAAACATAACCTAAACACCCTCCGGACGCGGCCGTTGGAACACCATCTCCGCTCCCAGTTCATATTTTACCGCTATTGGCTCCGCCTTGCTTCCTGTGCCTTCGAACAAGTCGAACTTTCGATGGTTTCCGTGAGAAGGAAGTTGGGGGACATTTTAGAGATTCTAGCTACATGTCATTTATAAAATACGCTTGAAAATCGCAGTTGCTGACTTCCTCGCCTTCGAGGAACATTGTTTCCGAGCCCCTCTTAACTGAGACAGTAAATTGGGGGCACTTCTACAGAAGTGTATGAAGCAGAAAGAGGCAGAAGAACGATTCAATGACAAATGACACACGTAACTGTACGTTCCACCCTCTGCCGATAACCCCGAAGAACTTTCAGACGACTCAGCGTTATTCCTATCTCGTCCGCGTCTTCAACCCCTTGCAGGCCCAGCCTTACCTTTGTCGTCGCTGGGATACCTGACCGTGGAATCGCGGAGTAGGGGGAGGATGAAGGAGAAGAGAAGTCTGTGGAATCGAGAAAGGGCATTGGAAGAGTACAAAGATGGAGCGGAAGACGCGCGTGGAACTGGAAAAGGTCGTGGAGGGGACGAAGCTGGAGAGAAACAGTGAGAAGGCGGGGAAAGAAGAGGAGAAAAAGGGGGAGTGCAGAGGGAGATAAAGAGAGGAGGAAACGAAAGGGGAAAACTCAGCTCGTCTCTAACCGTAAGATAGGGAGGAGAAATACGCGGTCGTAAAAGACGAGGCGCAGTCCCCAAAGAAAATACGAATTAAACCCGCTAACCGGTGATCCAAGGAACTTCTGTATAATCGAAGAGAGACGTCACCGACCGCTCGTCCGCCTCCTATAACGAATGGTCCAACTTGATGGCCGCGCGGGGGCTGACGACTCTGCGGATCCAAGAACCACGCCGTTACATTATTAATTAGGCGGCAATAAACCAGTAACGAAAATTGTCCGACAGGCTGGTACCAAGTTTTGGCTTCTAAAAAGTTTCATTCGCAAACAAACGTCAGTAGTCGCGTGACCAACGTTGGTATAAACTACCAGGAACTGAAACGGCGGCAGGAAGGAGTCGTTAAAAACGTTCAGGTATGAACATTTAAATGAGATTGATTTTGCTGGGAACGAGGCTAACAGAGATGGCTCTTAATACTCTCGTTCGAAGAAGGAAATAGAAACGGTTTACCGTGTAGCGCCTAAGTTGCTCGCATAAAATGTCTTACAAAGATGCAAGTAAGGGGACGGGGCATTATGGGGTATCGTAAAAAAACGATAATCGAAAAATGATAAGTAAACATTTGCCGAACGTACCAAAAGGAAGCCATTGTATCGTAACAGTTGAGTGGTTGGTAGAAATGAGTAGGGAATCACGCGTCTTTTGTTTAAAGCTGTGAAATGGTCCATGTGCTGATTGGACTTTATTTTGTGTACTAAAAAAACTTGTAATAAATATATATTAAAAACAGTACTATTTTTTAAAGTTTAATAACTTCAAATTTTTATTTAAAAATTGTTCAAAGTATGTACCAAAGACGATTAATAAAACCTTAAATAAAAAGTATAATTGTCAATTTTTTTGCAATTTCGCTTAGCATCCCCATCATACTTCCCCCTTCCCCTATCTATTTGTTTAAGTTGGAATAATTTTCACATAGCCTTTTTTTATAGAGCTCAAGATAATGAAATCTGTTTCCTAAGCAAGTTAAGCGATACTGTATAAAATACAATTTTTATTAAAATTTTCATAGAAAACGCTGAGCAAGACCAGTTTCTCATCCCCCAAGCGAATACCTACCCACCATTCAACTTTAAACATCATGGTTCCCCTCGCGCATACCGAAACCCTATCAGAAGAACAGGGTTGTTGCAGGGCCACTCACCCCAGCGTAGAACGTCGTAGACCCACCCCCGAAAGCGGGAATTAACTGTAGATAACAGGGGCTCGGTCCCGCGAGCCCCTGGCAACCGGGTACAATAGCAGCGTGCGGTTTCAACCCTTCCTCCGAGTCCCCGAGCCGTCCCCATCGAACTAACCCTTCTGGTACAATAACGCTGCGACTCGCGGGAACGCCCGTAAAGCTCGACCCCCTCTGTATTTAATTTACTGAATAATTGGAATCAAGCTGCCTCATTTGCGTGCCGAGCAACCCTTCCCTCCCGGCGGAGAAACCCGCCCCACGATCTCCAGCCCCCGCGGAGGATGGATTCGGGATCCTGAGGGAGCCTGATGAGGAGATTTGTGCGCGTTCGTAAAACTCGCCTCAACCTATCCCCGCTGCTCTCTCGTCCTCTCTTCTCTTCTCTCCTCTTCGGCGTAACTATCCGGAGCTAGCAAGGGCTGAATAAAGGTGGTCGGATAATGAAACGATCGAACGGAAGGGAAGCAAGATTACCGTCATCCGCTCTGAGGATGAATCCCCCGTTTGAATAAGCGCTGCGCGAAATTCTCGGGGCCCTCGATGGAATCTTACGAGCGGACGACGGGGATTCTATTGGACGCATAGTTTGGGTGGGGACTTTGATTTCTGTTTAACGAAAAGTCGGCGGGTAGCGCTTTCTAAAATCTGGAATAGGTTTACTCTCGTAATAATTGATAGGCATGTCCCTGCTTGAGGAGGATCTAATTTATTTCAGAGTGGCTGGCATAATTTATTGCAGCAGACGGGCGTCTGGAGGAGTAGGTAGAATGAGGGTACCAAAATCGCAAGTGGATAGCGGCTTACGACTGCGCGTGCGTCGCCGAAGTAACCAGAAATCGATGGCTGCGGCTGGCTGGTTCGTGCTTCGCTTTCACAGTGTGTGGAGGGCATACAGGCTTGTGGAATGGGATGAAGCAAAATGGGGTGGAATGGAATATCGCGAAGGTTCTTTGTATAGAAAAAAGCGTAATTTACCAAAATTAAAAAAAAAAAATATCGGAAAATGTTTTACGTGGCATTGGTAATACTGTGGTATTGAATTTTGATGCAATTTTGGGACTCAAAATTTGAGACTCATTTGGGTCGTTTTACTTATATTTAAGCATATTTAGCAATCAAATTTCGTAAGTAATTTAAAGTCAGGGAAGTTTGTTCTGCCTCCTGAAAAATTTGATTTTTTGCACTAGTAGTATTTTCTACAAGGATTCTTCAAGTGCTTCAGAAGTTTGCCAAACGCAGCCTTTGAGGCGCGGGAATACAATTTTGGAAAATGTAAACTCAAATACGATTACCGTCCAACTATTTCTAAAACACTCAAATTGGTATCTCGTAGAATTCTCATAGCTAAGTACTATAAAAAAGTACTTCCACTTCTTACTTGAGCATCCCCTACATCTGGTACTGAATGGTCTTGAAATCCACTAGGGAAATATTTAAAAAAATCCTCATAACTCTTTTATTTGGCCCCTTACAAAGTAAATGGGTAGTTACTCGATTCTTATCAAGAATTATTCAAATGAAACATGTTTACAGTCCCATATGCCGAGTCCTATAGGTATAGCTACTTGGATCATCCTGTAGAACGCGACCATGCGAGCATAGTTAACAGTGGCCTCAAACGCAGCTGCGAGTCATACTTTAGTGGTCATTTGCGACTTGACCTCCGAGAATGCTCTGATTTGGTTCAGGTCGCTGATAGCCTAATTGGAAAAGTAGGTACCATAAACTACTTAGAGGACCATTCGCAGGTTTTTGTAATACTATGTTATACATATGAAATAAAAATTCACATTTTTACATTTTCTTCAAGTATCCTATGATAACATTGCATCTTTTATGATTGTATTACAAGTGTGAAAATGCAAAAAAATATCCTTTTCCTTCGTTAATTAATAGATGTTAATTAGTTGCCATTGTTGCCCCATACAAAGAATACTTCAAATTCCTTTTGTCTACTCGACACTTTTCGCACAAAGAACTTTATCATTTCTGCAAAAAGAACCATGTAGGTACAATACTTTAACGACCAGGTGAACGTCTGATAAAGCCATCCAGGACAAATAGTGTAATCACTCTCAAACATCAGGTACCAGCTGGTTTATTCAGTTTCTGTTGATGCAGAAAATCGCTACAAATATGGTGCAATAGATTGTTGAGGCGCTTATGCATCCCGAATCTGTACCCATGCATTATTTAATTTTTGGAAATTACATACACATGGCGAAGGGAAGAAAGCAATTCCGTCTGCGCGCTGATAATAGCTTTTTATGTGTGTTTCTTTGTAAAAAGTGATCGAACGATTTCTTTCTTTGCGACCAGACTGAAAAAAAGCGAGCGGACGTGCGCGCTCGCGGTCGTGACCTCCGAGGGTAGATGAACTCTCGTGGGATGAGGCGGCTCGTGTTTTTTCCCTCAGGATCTACAGCGATGTTTAGAAACGAGATTGGAACGCGTTCTGTGGTGGTATTTTAGTCGTGAGAAAAGTTGTAGGTATGCCGTTTTGGTTTCGAGATTAAAATTTAGAATTGCGAAGACAAATTGGAAATTATTTAATAATGTAGCCTTTAATGTTAAAATTGGAAATATACCCTAAAGTGAAATTTTGGAAAAACTAAGGTAACTCCACTAAAAGATGGAAGGTATAAAAAGATTTGTTAGGTACACCGTGAAGAATAATTATTAATATTTACAGGAAATTAAAGAGAAAAACTGATTTCAAAATTTACAGAACTTGTGAGATAAAAGGTACGTTACAAAAATTTAAAAATCGAATTTTCTTTCAGCACCACCAGCGGTGGAAACTGCAACTGCGTCCGACTCTGCAGTCGGTATACATTTTTCGAGTACCGTCGATATAGAAACAGAAAACGTTGTTCTGCCTTACCAGCATTATGCGATCAGAAGAGAGATTTCGGAATACTGTTACGGCTGTGGATAATATTAATATTGGTATTTGTTCAAAATCTGATATGGTACTACCGAGCATAGATAACTGCATTATAAACTCGAAAGTTATGTTAAAAATAGTGACGAGTTCATTCCTAATATTCATAACACAATGAGATATTCACGAAAAATTAGTCCCACGTTAAATAAATTGAATATTAAATAACTGAAAAGTACATCAATTCCAATTGTTGTACCCGTCGATATTCTTAATTGTCGGTACATCAGTGCCCTACTATTCCGACCAGACAAACATCCTTAAATAACGAAGCAAACTACATTTTCATCAAACGATTCACATTTCGAAACCTGTCAACTTTGCACCCCTACACAAATTTATAGTACAAGCTTACTTCAAACTTATCGCAAAGAAATAAATTCCATCTTCCTTTCATCAAATATTTTCAACCCCACGAACCCTTATTTTCACATTTTATTAAAACACCTTTTACCAATCGAAATAAACTACACCCTCCGAAAGTTTGAAGCACAGCCTTCCGCCATGGGACGAGCGCTGTTCCCATGGCAACGGAGCCTGATGCGCGCGCATACGCGTTCCATAATGGCCGCCACAGTGGGAGCAGTAGTGGGGGAAGAAGTGGGTGGGGAAAAAGGGAATCAGGAGAGGGGATCGCCAGTGGAGAAATAATAGGTCACTGGAAGGGTCGGGTAACGAAAGCATCGTGAAAGGCATTGGCAGGACTCCCAGGGCCGCGCGAAGCCATACGAAAAATAAGGGCGGCCATCATGGATTTCAAGATGGCTGACGCTACTCCGTATACCGCGCATCCCAACTTTTTTTTTCAATCTCTCTATCATCGCGATGCCCAATCAACCGAATAATGTAATTTCGATTTCTAAATTGTGATTCTTTTATAGTATAAAATCAATTTTGCTTATAAACATCATGTTACTCGGATTCTCATGAATCAGATAAATTTACTATTCTATCGAAAGATATCTTATGAAAGTCACTGCCGCGTTTTGAAGACATAGGTGATGTGTATATATAAAGCGCTTAATCGTCTCGTGAACAATTTACGAGCAATTAAAAGCGCGGTTTTAGATTCGTATAATCATGGGGTCCCGGTGTGAACTAGAGAAGTCATATACCTGTTTGTCGTGAGCCGTAAAAGTCAAAGCCGAAAGATCCCTACGCATACCGAACGATTCGTGCATCCTAAACGAAAGGAAAACAGTCGTAAACTTTAAGTATCGCCCACTGCATTTGCTCAGTCAATACTTAATTCATTCACAACGTTCCCTAAAAGATGCTCCACTCATAGGTACCTATCCACTCGACAGAGATTGCAGCTCCTGGCAATTCGCATATCCCCAAATCAATCAAACAGAAGTCCATCCCGCGTTCCTTCCAACAAATTACTAGAGGGTCCCATATATTTAGCTCTCACCGTAGCCATAATTGTTTTTTCTTCAGCACCGAAGACGCAAGGAGCAATAGTGGATGCTACCAGGTTGAGCGGACGAGATCGAGTAGAGTCACTACACCTGAAATAAAAGGTGTTCGCGTGACGAGCCCGGGTTGTTCCACTTTCGCGACACCCGGGTTTCGCGAACGAGAAACAAGAATCATCGTTCACCTGTTCATAAGGTCGATAGGTAATGCGATAACGACCGTTCATAATGGTTACGGACGAAGGAATTACCGTGCAAACCGACACTTAAGGTTTATCGTGTCTCTTACCGCCGAGTTATGTATACCGTTCTCTTAAAAGTGAACGGTAGTGAGTTGTAACAAGATTATTGACTTTAAATCCTCCCGAATGGCCCTATAGGAGATTCAACCTACAAATATATTACCAATACTAAAAGCCGCCGCATTCACAAATCATCTGGCCACTTAATGTCACCAAAAAAATGTCACTGCGAACAATACGCGACAAAGTCTTTGTCAGTTTCGTGGGATTATTGTTCGTGGAAGGGAAACACGATTACCTTTGGCACATTTCCCTATTACTGTGTCTATTCTGCAAGATGAAGGACCACTTTTCGGAGTGGAAGGTTCACAACGGAGGATCCAATTGGTTGAATTTAAACTAGAAAGCTTAATTACCCTTGACAAACGTGGTCTGGCAGATAACGAGCTACAAGTTTCCTACGACAATTGAGCGAGTCAAATGTCAAGGCACGTGACATTTTCGTTGAACGGAAGGACGAAATGATAACTGTACTTGGGGAAAGTGGACCAGCAAACAAATCACTCGGTCGTTTCCCAACCAGAAACATAACTAAGATAATAATACCTCCAAAGATTAATACAAAATTCTCTGACATATAAAACCTGGAAAGCTGCATAACGCAAAAAGGGGCAAAAAGAGGCTTTTTACTCAGTCATCGAGGTTCGCGTGTAACGATCAAAGATAATTTGCCTCACGAAGCGCGTATCATTTATTGCCGCGCGCGGGCAGCCATAAAGATTCCGTGCATTCGGGTTTACATGCCCGCTCCGTGGTGCACGGCTCGCGAAATCTATCGGCGCTCGTGGACGCTGATAACGGAGAGGCCGAATTGCCGCGGCGGACGATGCCAGACGAAAGAAAAGATACGGCCACCGAGAGATAAGCAGAAGCAACGGGTTGACGTCAGGCGGCAATAAAATTCTGGGACACCGGCGGGTATCGGCAAACGTGAGCGCCTCCAGCCGTCCGATGGCCATTTCGTTCGAGAAGGTCAGACGATAATTCCTTTTTTTCTCTCGTCCGCATCGATCAGTTATTATCGCGGACGCCTAGGCGAGAGGCAGGCTGCTCCCGGTCTCGCGGTCTCCCCTTACGCAAACGCCAATGTGGAATCACTGAATATGTAATAATTATTCAGCAGTTAAGATAAAGCGTACTGGTCTTGGTGGAATATTAAAGCCGGTGAATCAACAGATTATGTCAGAGCCTTCTTTATCATTCAATTTCAAATACTTTACCACTGTAGGTACAATTTTCAGTAATGCATTTATTTCCTTCCTCAAGAATAATTTATAGGTACCACTATCGAAATGAACGTAAAACTGTCGCCGCTCATTACGAAAGTGACATTAAGCTGGGTTTACATTTGTCCAGTCGCTGGATCCAGTGAGTGGTTTGACTGGAAATTGGTCAATGTCTACATTATTCCAGTCGCTGGATCCAGCGAGTGGTTCGACTGGAAATCAAGAGATATTTTGATTAATCCAGTCGTTTCTGAACCGTTGAAAGAAGGATAAAAAAACATAAAAAAAAGTATCGAAAAGTAGACTTTGGATCCAGTCGAAATCTTCTGGAATGACAGCACTGTACTGGAATCAACACACTGTTCACATTATTCCAGTTCCAATCCAGTGCTGTACTGGATCACTGGACTGGACTAATGTAAACCCAGCTTTATCGTGTCGTTGCTTACTCGATGGCTATTTTGCAACAATTCCTTCACGATATTGGAATATACCTAAATCAATTTAACAGAAAATAAGAGAAATTTCAGTTTCTGGAGTTTTTCGACTGACAACACTTTCCTCTATCTACGAGCCGCGCGATAGGAAATTCAATTGAGAAAGAGTTGAACGGAGTTTCCGCTGTTGCGAAGTGTCGCGGAGGAATTCGTCGGCACCTGAGAGACGTGTGGCGGATTCGAGAGAAAAAGGACGAGTTCCGTTACCTACGTATGGAGATCCGACGCGACAGTTTGCACAGTGACTCTATCCTATCTCTGGAACTGTTCCCTAATTGCTCGAGCAAACGTTCTAATGAGAAAGTCTAACGCAGAGGTGCAGCGGCGGCGGTGCGCGCCTGGGATCGGTGAATTTTCCTTTCAGACCTGGCCGCGCGCTCGCGCCCACATCCGCCGTGTTGGCGTTAGAATTCGCACCTCCGTATAAATTATTGACGGCGGATCCGTTAATCATACGATTACATTTTATGGCGAGGGACACGTGGCGCGGGCGCTTTGCCACCGCGCCGCGAGTCTTCGGTGTTTGTCAACGGTACAACGCCCTTTTCTCAGCGAATTCGCACGACGGGCGGCGGATTGTTGATGTTTTAACGCCTCGGGCGTGGGAACATTTGTACACGCTGTTATCTTTGGTATCGATTTCGTTGATAATAGGTAGGTACAAGTGAAATTGATGGAAAAGTTCATGCGGGTACATTGAATACCTACTCTAAATTTGTAAGGGGGTTGAAGACTTGAGTATGGTAAGTCAAATGAGGTGAGTAGGTAGGGGAGACCGGGGCTAAAAGTAACGGAGGTAAGTTGTTCCGATCGTTCTATCTTCAAAATCAAAAAGAGCGTTGTACTTTAAATTATTTTTTCCACAGAGTGGCGTGATCAACTTACACGGAAAAAATAATTTAAAGTACAACGCTCTTTTTATTTTCAAGATAGAACTGTCGGAACAACTTACCCCTCGGAACTTTTAGCCCCGGTCTCCCCTACTTGAGGAATATGAACTTTTTTCATTATTTTTATCAAGTAAGGTCCCAATACCAAGGCATGGGTATCTACTTTGCTATTCATACCTCTCACTTACACCTCCACATTTGGTCTCATGGATTCCTTTAACAGAATTTATAATCTGGCTAACCTGTAGGTATTCTAATGAGATTGACTTCTTCAAATTTTTTCGACTTTTTAAAACCAGCGTAGGTTCAGAACGGTAGCACATGATGATAGGTCTTGATATTTGAAGGGCAAGAGGGAAAAAAACAGGAAATGCCACAAAAGAGCTTTATCAAGAAAATTAAGTTTCAACACTTTAGTCCATCATTAATGAAACAGGATTCAACGAATTAAATTTTCTTCTTAAATAATTTCTTGTTTTTCCTTGACGATAGAAGCTCATGCTTAGGTAAAGAGTGGGAACATTTCCTGTTTTTAATCACCACCTATAGCAAATCTGTATGTACCGTTATCTTATAGGGGTATTTTAACTTTATAATAAAATATGCTGTATTTCGAAAAATCGCGAAAAATGGAGATTCCCTGTTTTGTCCCTCACCCTTCATTTACCCATAGATACCTACTTATTCAGTTTTCCATGTTTCATTTCTGTACTCTGTACGGTTTTCACTTGTAAAGCGGGTCCTACACGATGAGACTTGTCTTGAGACATGTCTCGAGACAGGCCTCTCTGTCTCGTGCTGGCAAGGTGGAGAGAGGAAGACAGAGAGACCTGTCTCGAGACATGTCTCAAGACAAATCTCATCGTGTAGGGCCCGCTTAACGCTTGCTCCCACTACGTATCGTTTACTCCTATTTTTTTATTACCAAATGGCTCTTACCCGTGCAAGAGGGATAAACAAATAAATACCGCCAAGAGTAAACCCACTTATACCACCCAACTTCATCCCCACACCTAAAAGAAATTTGCTCAATGCATACTACAATTACCTTTGCTGTGAGTTTCTCCTGGAAGCATCAGCTCACGCGCGAAAGAGCGTTCTCCAGTGAGGACCATCCAGAGCCACCATCCGAAGCCGACGTATCACCGCGAGCAGGGTGCCTCTCACTCACACTTCTGTCCCAGCCATTTCGCGAGAAACCGAACAAGGAACAAGCCGTCTGTTATCTGGTTCGTAAACCTACATCGCGCTTCAGCCGGAACGTCCGCTATCGTCCGCCTACCTCTCCATATCCTTATCACTGGACGACTCGGCGGCACTCACTCGAAGCCTAGAAACCCTCTGGAGCACCGAACACGCGGCCTCGACTGTGTCAGGCAGCTTGGAGCATCCTCGGTAAACAATAGGAGGTGCGAGATGGGAGAAGCGAGAGAGTTAGGACGAGAGATAACGTAGGCGAGGATCTTGGAGGGCCGAGTTTTCGGTGGTTCCACTTGGGAAAAGGGAGCACGGTGCCCGAGGAACGTCCGAAGGGGATGTGGATCACAAAAGGAAGAGGTGCGCGCCTGCGTGCCGCCGACAATGTACTCCGTCGCTACTTTTCGAGTGCATAACAATGAAGCACGTTGGTGAAACGGGGCTCGTGGTATCTGGATGGGACGTACCGCGCACTGAACCAGTTGTTCACTCGCGCAGATTGCACGCCCCACCCTGTCGCCCCCCTCTCCGATGCTCTGACACTGCGATTGCCGAGCTTTACCCCCTCTCGAAGTGAACCACCGATGGACCGCTGGGTGCCGCGCTGGCGAAGGGGGAGTCTCGCGCTGTCACTGCCCCCACCACCCCTCTTCTCAGCCGAACAGAGCTTTTGCTTCGGCGCGCTCCCAGCTCTGGAACCCCCCACCATGGTGAGCTATACCGGGTGTGCGAAGGGGAATAGGGATGAAGTGGGTTCAATGATGGAAATGTGGGTGTGTTGTCGATAAGTGAGAGAGGTTGGAGTCTAACCTATTTTTTTTGTATTGGTAATTGTATGCGATGTAGGGTAAAGTGTACCATCAATAGAAATCGCAATTGGAATGTCTACATTTTTTTTTGTGACTTTTTATATGGTCTTAATTGTCAGTTATTATCGAAAAACAAAAATAGGCATATTGGTACCCGAAAGTGTGAGGTTATGCATGTAGAAAAAAATTGTTAAAACGAAGTTTAAACAGACTATTTAATTCAATAGGTATTAGATACCTATAAGACTTGAGAAATCTATATTTCACCCCATTATTTGGTTAAGCAGCGACAAAATACATTAAATCCTTATGAAAATTTTAAAAACACGCTTAAATCTCAGCTTTTTGTCCCACCGTTAGCTTTAAGACTTCTTTATGGTGCTGCCAGATGTAAAATGTGGAGTTCAACATCTACAATTTGCAATGTTGTAGTGATTGAAAAATAAAAAATTGTAAAAAGATACCTGCTCGTATTTTTTAATATTTGACTTTTTAATCCGGAGTGCCAGTCCAGTTTCCCTTGATGTATTTAGGTAATACGAAAGGCAACTGGTCCCTTAACAGACGCCATTTAAATTTGAGACAGTGAGAGGAAAAACGGACTAACTCACATTGAAAAGAAATTTAATTTTTCCTATTTTATATAATTAGTACAGCCTTTTGGAATACATTATTGCTACTAACTGAATTTCACAGAAAATGTGGGTTAGTCCGTTTTCGCTGTGAATGCCTCATTTGTTGGGAGCCCTACCCCCTTTGCGCTTGAGAGCAGAGGACCGCGATTGCAGTGGCGACATTTTCCACGCTCGATAAATTTTAAAAAAGACGAACCTGTTTTCAAGCCACCAACGTCCCATTTTTGGATAAAGGAGGGTTAAATATCTGGTTCGTGGGGTGTGGCTTCCTCAGAATCCTCCTCAACTACTGCGACCATGCTCAGTTACGAATTACTATAAATCTACTTAGTGGCTAATAACCCAATTTAGACGTCGATGCGATTAAAGTACCTCAATTAAAAAAGAAAGAAAATCTAATTAAACACAAGTCCCAAAAAGCACCTATAGAGTACCACTTTGAATTGCAAAATCTGCCCAGTACTGTTGTACCCATGCAGGTATATTCCTCGTTCCACGTTTAATGCCGAACCAATCGCGATAGAATGACCATCTCTCCCGGATCCTCCATTCCATCGGTTTTATTATTCGCGCCATCGCCGATACAGGCGTTCCTTCTTTTTCTTCCCTCTCCCTCGACAACCGGACAGAACGCTCTCACGCGGAGTTCGAGCTCGCAAGGGGGTTTGACACTTGAAATAAAATACGAGCCAGTTCTGTCTGCTGTCACGAGCCGCGCCTACGTATCCAGTTCTGCTGGATGACTTGGGCCAAACCAGCTATACGTGCCGCGCGCATATCATTAAAATACAGTATAGTCCTGCGGTACCAAAGAATTCCTCTTGCTTGCACGCTACTCTAGCCTATACAACGATAACTGTACACGGTAATACCTATCAGAAATGTAGGTACACGCGCGGGTACTGCGAAACGAGCGAAACTTTGGCTCGGTTACGATTTATGTCGAGGGCAATGTTTGCTGGAGCAACGACATTGGTTATTGCTCCACGTCGAGATACAGATATAACTTTTATTACCACTTCATAGCTTTATTGCAATCCCCCAACTGTGTGGTTACTTTGCCCCGCTGTCCATTCAACCTGGCTAATCAGATGATGTAGGATACCTATACATATTTCTTATTACCACGGGACCTTGGGGTGACCTTCGATAACTAGCCATTCCATTCGCTTCGACGAAGGAATAGCAGAATTATATTAAATTGGGGACCACATTCCTGCGCTCATTCGCAACTGAACAACTCTTGGAGACAAAATATTTCGGGTAGCTACCATGGATTGGGTTCCGAGTTTCTTCTCTGGATCCAAAGTTCAGCTCTAAGGATCAAGAAATAAAAATGGCAAACTATGCTTGGAGGCGCAACTTCGACTTTAGATCCTACTAAAAGTCAGTGGCGCACTCAGAGCACCCTGGCATCCTCAAAGAAAGGGGACAAAGTAGACTGAAGTAATCTGAGACCTTCCGAAACTAAATTTTATTCTCTAAATCAATTTGTATATCCCCTAACGAATTTTACTGAATTTGCATTAAAAATATTCCTATCCCCTCAACTCCCCAAGATTAAATCCTGACTGCGTCATTGCTAAGAGGTACCTATCGCTTTGTGGAAGAAGATCAGATGGCCGAAAGCAGCGGGTTGGATAGTCGTCAGCGGTCGTGTAGGGAGGAGGAAAAGGGTGATCCCCCGACGAAGAGGGGAGAAAGAACGGATGCAGGAGGGCAGGCTGCGGAGGTTACCTCGCGCTGGGAATCGAATCGATCTCTCGGAGCCAGCCCGGGTCCGAGTGGCATCCCCTCTTCTGCTTCCTGCCCGCTCGTCCTGCACGCAAACAGCCACGAACGAGGACGAACACACGTGCGCTGCCTCGTCTGTACAGCATAATTTACAAGTGGCCGATCGTTGCGCTTTTTTAAGCTGTTATTAAACGGCCTTAAACATTGAAATTCATGAGGTTTGCGCGCCGCCGTGAGTTATGCCCGTGGAAAGCCGAGGCTCCAACACGGCACCTCGATTTAACGGGATTGGTAGGCCTCGTGCTGGGAAACGATCGACTAAATTTATGCTAAGCCACGAAACACTGTGTACCTATTGCCTCTAAATAGCGAATTGGGTCTCGAAATTCCTTTGAAGCTTCTACGGACTGTACCGCTATTCTTATGATCGGGGTGGGCACCTCGTAAGGAGAGGGACACTTGGAAAGAAGAAACGTCACAATCGTAGACTATTGGAAAGCCACCTTTGAAGAAAAAATGTAGGGTACCTAATCGGTTTAAATGGTTCTCTGATTGGGAAATACTGTGAGAGCGCCATCTACTTCAGTCAGCTCTGTAATCGGGTGAATCGTGTTACAGGACTGCTGTCACACAAGTATTGAAATAGTGCAATAATGTTTTTGTCATTAAAAAGTCTGTTAAATTTTACAAAATCGATCATCGAGCAGTCGAAATTCCCAATACTGCCCTATTGCATCTGCCCTATTGAGCTGCTTTAATTTTCGCCACCAGGTCGCGTAGCGGCAAAAACAAAAATAACAAATTCACCCCTTAAATTAAAATTCTTTGATCAGTAGGTCTATTTAAGTATTTAATATTACGGCCCGCGTAGATCAGGTATCAAGTTTCCACAATTGGCCCACTACAGGTTGCTCATCATTGTTCTCTGCCATGTTCATTGCTTTATTTCAAATAGGTTGGCTATAGGAGACTCGCATCTCCCCCGGATTTACCCCTAAATCAATTCATACCGAAAACGTACCGCTTGATAGCCAGCAAGAGATGAATCGCGACAGAATGGTAACGGTACGCGTTTTTTTCGCGGGAACGGTCACGAGACTCAGCTGAATCCCTGAGCGTCGTGTAGAGGTTGGTCCAGCGTGCAACGTTAAGACACAAACACCGCTAGAGAGTTGTTATATTTATCGTGATACTCAAACGGCCTTTACGATTTATTAAACACCGCGTCAAACATTTCGTGTCGGGGGCAATGGATCTTTTTCGAGGCGTCGCGTTCCCTCGATCCATATGATCCTCCTCGATGCGACAGCGTGCTCCCAGTGTCGAAACGGAGTCACCGAAGCCATGAAAAGTGAAGGCTGGGACTTGAACTACTTGCCATTTATCCTCGAGAGAAGCTCCTCTAAACCTAGCAATATTCCCAACGACTACTGTCCCACGTGTCTGCTTTCAGCAGACTAGCGCAGGTTGCCTATCAGAAGCTAGATCCGAGAAGGCAATAGAGACTTGAAAGGGGATCGATTCAGCAGTCTGCAGTTTGAGAGAAATATTTCACCGGGGGAGAGAGGAGGACGTGAAATATAAATGGGCTGATTCGGGGCGGCAGATTATCACCTGGCGATCACTTATCGCGTAACCAAACCAACATCAACACCACCGTCAAACAGCAGAGCCACCGGGTGGACGCGCTTACTGCACCTATTCCTATTTAACTTCTCAATTAACACGAGCGCGCCACTTCGTTATTACCGTCGCACGAAACCCCCCGCTCGCGTCGAATCGAAAGCGCGAGGCTTTTGTCGCACCTGCTGCTTAAATTCGACGCCCACCTGTCACTCGGAGCACGGCATAATGAGCACGTGCCGTTTCTTCGCCTTATTACGACGCTCTTCCGACGGAAAGTGTCGTCCAATTTTATATACTTTCGCTATCAGGCGTTTAGAGTCCTCTCAAACGAGACACTTGCGTCACTCGCAACTGGTAGGTATTACAAAGTACGTATATGGATATAGTAATAGGAAAATTGTAAGTTACAAGAACCTATGGAAAATGATAATAACGAGCTACAAAAAGTCTCATCGAAGGTGAGACCTTCGGGGGTTGACGTCTTCATTAATAGTGAAAATATACCCAAGTAGTGCAAGCTTTTTAATCAAAGTATTTTTCTTGCCTAGCTATGTCCTTTTGCCACTTTTCTGCTAAGAAATTAAAAGAAGACATTTCCGTGGACCCAACATCACCTATTTAACAGTGAACGAATATCTCTTGCGCCGACCTAGAGAGAAATTAGGCAGATTGCTTCAAGGTCTCCCCAAATAGCCCCCAAGACAACCAGTAAACCATTCTCGAGCGTTGTCAGGCTAGGGTTGAACGTCGTCTACCTAGAAAAGGATTGCGGTCGAGGTGTTGCCGGAAACGGTCACGGGCTTGCATCGAATTTGAGGGAAACCGAGATCCGAGGCGAGAGAATGAGGACGACCTTGTGGAAATTCGGGCGATGTAGTGCTTCCGTCTCCGAGAGAAAAAGTGGGTGAAAAAATTGCGGTCTGGGATGGATCTTCCCGACGAAAAGTGAAATCTACTCGGAACTTGCTGGTGAGACGACCCACTTCTTGGGAGAAAAAGTGTTGAAGGCTAAGCTTCCTCTCCTGGAAAAATGGGTCGGTGCAATATTCTTCCGTAGGCCCATTTATGATTAAGATTCCACAAAGGGAAAGAGAAACTACAGGCGTTGCTGCTGGGTCCCTCTTCATCATTTCCAGCATAACGTTTCAGAGGCTGAGCGTGGTGAAGGGACAAAGATATTATCTCAAACGCATTGTTTTTACGACGAGCCATTGCTATCTGCTCCGATGGTAACCGATCGTTTCGTGCGTATATAATCGGGTCGATTAAACGGTCGTGATTGCGACGAAACAGGTGCTAGAGCCGTAGTTATTGTCATTATAAAAGGTAACGATGACCGCGTATCATTTATCGAACTTTGATACCCACAGACATTCTTCTTTTGCACGAGCACGAGGTTGCTCGATGTCTTAATCTCGATGGAGCGAAACTGCAACGGTTTTGGCAGTAAAATAGTCATTGACCTGCGTGTAAGTAAGTGTGCACAGGATGGGAGTAGAGGCATATAGCGATCATATAGATTCAGCTGTTCGGAGTTGTCTTATTTTACGCGGGAAAGTCTGCAGCTACTGATGCATGTAGTTAAATCGAGTTACGATATGATACCTATTAACTTTGGTTATGAAGCGTCGTCGTGTACTGAAGAGAGGCATTTCAGTATCGCAGGGTAATGCCGCATAAAGAACTCGTGTTTAGAGAATAAAGAAAAAATGGACCCTCGTTTGAAAATAATCGCAGACGAAGTAGAGGCTTATGTTGTATACAAACTCATTGTTTGGTACCCGTAACTCGGAATGACTATTCCTCAAACAACCCCTGACGCAGACACCAACAGCATCTTCTGAGAATCCCATCGCTCAAAAACCTCACAATTGATCAGCAGAAGATCAGAATCATCCAAACTACTTCACCAAAAAACCTTCCTCCCCTTAAATCGCAACCCCAAAGTCTTATAAACCCCCAAAGCACGACACAAACATCCACTGGTGAACAGATAATTTAGGCACTCACCCTTCAGCCAGCAGAAGACGATCACAGAACTTGGCCGGCCGAACTCGCGTAGGACGGAACCGAGGATCCTCTTGATGGTACGCGGGCACAATGAAAAGGGGGTTGGAAAACTGGCGAGAGTTTATGGTGGCAGTGGCTACTTGCGCCGATAGGCACGGAACAAGTGGCCAGACATAAGTAAAAGTGTCTTCACCTCTGGAATCGAATCGAAATGGGGTGCGGGCATCCCGGCCGCGGTTCCGGGTTCCCGTGGACCCTGCGTCGGCGTCGTTGCACCCTTGCGCGGCCGTCACGGCGCAAATTCATCCCGTCCCCTTTTTCCCGACCACCTCGTCCCGATGGACGTCCGCCCTGATCCTCCTCTGTCGCCCCTCTCGCGGTCCCATCCTGCCTCCATTTCCACCACCGTCACTCCATACCGATCCTGTGTGCGTTACGTGCGTCATACAGGGCCATTTCCATCAACCCTCGCCCTGCGCCCCTGTATCGCCTTTCTAGCCTCGCTCTTCCCTTCTTCCCACTTACGGACCATCTCTGAAACATGTGAAGATCACCGGTAAACTCTCTGCCTCAGCAATGAGGGCATTCAGGAATTGGGACGTCATAGTCTCATTGGTAGATGTGAGTTTTTCGCGAGGGCGTTTGATACATTTAGTCGACTCTTGGCAGTGTTTTAGCAGTCCATCCTTGTAATGGGAAGAATGCAAATGATTCTCCCAGTCGCTCGGCCCTCGCGGACCGATGCCACCCGACGGGGCTCGGCCCGCGCACTTGGAGTTCCAGTAAGCGGTAGTTTACGAGATCTTAAACAAGCTATGAAAAAGGTATACCGAGCGAGGACGCTCGGGTGCGAGCGGATAATCGCGGAATATACTCCCCGTGCTCGTGATAAACCATACGTTATTATCGCATGAATTACCATAGTTCCTCCGATAACGATCACGGTGAAATCAATTTTCAAATTCTTGCGATAACATTCAGCCGTAGGTACATGTCGTCAATCTTCATTTGCTTAAAGGCACTTTTAGGTACACATAGACATTTCCCACTACTAAAACCCATTTCCACGATAGTGACAACACTCTGTCGGAACACAAGCTATGTGCAAGAAAAGCCGGCAGATCACAAAGGCGCTTGGACGCCACGCAAAGAGAGAATCGTGTGGAACAAGTTGTTGCAAGGAACTCGACAGTTGGAGTATTATTTCTACCCCTAGAAAGGTATTTTTGCTAGACTTTTGGCAGTGAAAATGCCCCGAATTCACAATTTTCTCGAGTTGAAATTTATTTATATTTTCTAACGGTGTAGCGAAAGCAGATGAAACTCGGCAGATATTTTCAACTATTTTTTTTATTACTGCATGTAAAAAAATTTGAAATCATTTCTTCGATACTTTTTCAGCTGTTTTATCAATATCGTCTCTTTCCATAAGAGTAGGTGTAAAATCAGTGAAAATTAAAATCGTTACAACTCAGCAACCGTTTAATGCAATCATTTAAAATTTTTGCAACACATCAGAAAGAACAATCTCACAAATTTTCATCAACTCGGTACCAATTTGAAGATGGGTCCTCAAAGTCTCCTAGCAGACATCAGATTATCGCCGATTTTTCTAAAACATCCCCAGGACCCTGCATATAACAGCCTCTTAAACCCCCGCGGCGCGGAACCGTCACAAATTATTCATACGCGCTGGCTCCGCTCGAATCCGTCCATTGTTTCGTCCGCGCTGATGAATTCGAGCGCGCCGCGGCTCCCCCGTTCAGTAGGGGTTGACGTGCCGTTATTTATGCTTCGCAGCCCTCAATCCAACCTCCGACGACAGGCAGCCGCGTAAATCCCCCCGTTCGCCACCCCCCGCGCCTCCAGCATTGGCCGTGGCTCGCGTTCTCCGGCTTTCCGAGGTTGCACGCAGCCCTACGGACTTACCACCCTTAGCTCTTCCCCACCCACCGCCGCAACCCGCTCGGCCATGGTGGCGAGAGCAGGGAAGCGGACGCAAAATCGACCCAACTCGAGCCCCAGCCTCCGCCTACGACCACCACGCAACCGACTCCTGCAACGCCGTTAGCGGTCCCGCCTCGCTGGAAATTCACGTCGCCTCGCAGGGGGGCCGCTACCCAGCGCTGCAATATTGATAAATCGAAAGCCAGGCCATCAGCAGTATCGCGAGGCGCTTAAAATTTCCTTTACGCCGCTCCTCCTCGAGCACCTTCCTCTTTTATATTGGGTGCGAATGATTTTCGAGTTTGTACCGGCCGGGGCGATAAAAAGGTTTACACGTCGATTTATGGCGGTCCGGGGGAATCATCGTCGCTCATTAACGCCCCCAAATTCTGCCGTTCTTGGTCGGCTGCTTCTCCTGCCTGGCGCTCGACGTTTCATTTCATCCGAGCTCAAGAGTTATCTGCAGAATTTAAATCAACAGGAGCTTAAGGAATCAGTGGTGCACCCAGAAGAGGGACCAAGGTCCAAAGGAATATTAAAAAGGAGATTAATGTAACCACGACTGAGCTTTGTAAGAAGAAGAATTTTTATAATCACCTAATTTTATTGAATTTGCATTAAAAATATTTTTATCCCTTCAACTCGGCTCCCCCAAATCCAGAGTGATATGAGACTCCACTGATATGAATTATTTACTTGGATATTTAATAGAAAAAAGAGATTTGGTTCGCTGTGTTGCCTCGACAACGTGCGTACACAAGTGAAAATTTGATAGAGATTGTTGCGCCCCTGGTTTACGATGCTCGACGTTAAAATCTTTGCGGGAGATGAGCGCGAACGGGGTGACGATATCACCCTCGTGACCTCGGCGGTCCTCCGCCATCTCTCGTTTCCATAGTCCGCTAATTAAACGGCCACCGGTATCGAGCCCCAAGACGATCCTCGCCGAAATTGCTGAAACTCCCATCGGGGATCAGCGGATGCTGAAGATCGAGGGAAAGAAGAGGAAGAGGACAATCAAGATCGCGAGAACGACGGGTCTGTGCACCGAGTAGGAAATAGTAAAGCGGGGATACGACGGCGGGGAGACGACTCTTTTATGCCCCTTCGACTTTTGTCCGCGGTAAACTTTTTACCTCCAACGATCAGACTGCATCGCGCCGAATTTTCGTTGCCGCTGCACCGGCGGAATCGAATTCTCGGTGCTTAAAACCCGCCAGACACCGATGTCGGCGCGGAGCCGGGAAAATATATCGTCGAGGTATGCAGAAGGGAGATTGAGTCATCGAGAACGACTAGGTTCGTGACGATGCGCGCCACATTTGCCGTGCCACCTTCGAAAGAAGGGGAGTGGACGCTCGATGGCGCCGATAAGAAATATTCCAGCACCGCGGATGGCAGAAATATGGGCGCGCGGGGAGAGGGCGAAACGGGTCGACGACCGTGAAATTGAAAAAGTTACCAAGCCGCTGGAACACCGAGAGTGTCGGCGTTGGCAGGAGGCGGCCATCGAGCTCTGTAATTTGCCTTCATAAAACCACGCGAACGCTCGAGCGATCCCTGTCGAAGGGAATACCATTAGACGGTCGTGAATTTATTTTCATTTAGTTGCAAGAAAATTGCGCACCACGCCGCCGCCTTGCGCGCCGTTCTGCGCGGCTTTCGATATCGCTTTGTGGATACGCGAGGCTGAATTAAGCTGGGTTTACATTAGTCCAGTCGCTGGATCCAGTGAGTGGTTTGACTGGAAATCACGTCGACGTCTACATTATTCCAGTCGCTGGATCCGGCGAGTGGTTCGACTGGAAATCAGTCGATATCTTGATTATTCCAGTGGTTTCTGAACCGTTGATATTGGTAGAGTGTAATAATAATAGATTCACGCAAAAGAAGGATAAAAAAAACATAAAAGTAGACTTTGGATCCAGTCGAAATCTGCTGGAATGACAGCACTGTACTGGAATCAACACACTGTTTACATTATTCCAGTTCTAATCCAGTGCTGCACTGGATCACTGGACTGGACTAATGTAAACCCAGCTTAACTCTTGGTGCGAGATTTGGCATTGGAGACAGCTAGAAAATTTCGTACAAATATGTTCCAAGTGGCGGACTTAAAAAAGGCCCCTCCAGGGTCTCACCTTTAAATAAAAAAATTATGAATTTATTGAAACGCTTACAGATCTTTTTCTATATTCGTTTTCTTCCATTCATTTTCTCGAAAAATGGGCCCCCTCGGAATCTTTGGCACCTGGGCCTTATTTCTCAGATCCGTCAGTTTCTTTGCAACCTAATCCGGAGTAGACATGAGTCGGGGAATGCAAATTACTGCTTCACTCGTGACACCGCATCAAGGGTCCATCGTTCTCTTCGAACTTCAACAAGTACCATTCTCGCGAGAAGCAAGGCGTAATCTCGATCCCAGAGGAGGACGCCCAATTAACGAGAAGGGTCGAAAACTGCGCGGTCTCCGCCGCGGTGATCAATATAATCCTTTATGTGGACGTTGTAGAATTACGTTTATCGTTCCCCGGGACCGTCCTACGTAATACGATGTTCCGTGGACAGCACCGCTGTATTTCTTCTTATCCCCCTCGGTCCTCGCGTTGCTCTCGAGCCGCCTTGGTTCCTCCGCGCGGATCCAGTCCGCCCTCGGATAGCCCTCGTGTCAGGCGAGCTTAATTCATGGCCATCTTAGTTATCTCCGCCATGGCCAGTGTCTCCTTATTCCCTGGTCCGCAGGAAAGGAGCGGGAGAAAAATCGAGGAGGACACGGTTCGACTGGCCCCGGCCCATAAACTACCATTAATTGAAAATCTCGTATATTCGCCTCCGCCGGATCGCCAGCGCCAGGACAAAGAGTCTGCGAGAACATGGCGGGACATTCGCCGCGCGATAGATAAGACTGTTAACGATCGCCACGGCCATATCGGGCGCGATGGAGCGTCGGGTTCGACGGACAACGACGCTGGGCTTCGAGTCAAGGGTTCCGTGAGATCGATCAATCTATTTAATAGCTCGTGTGATTCTATGGATCACATAGAGATCACCGATCGTCATTCGGAGTCCTTCACAGTGGCGCACCTAGGAGGCCTTGGCACCCGCAAAGAAAAATTAAAAAGAAGACTAATGTAACCACGAATGAAGTGATTCGGGAAGTTTCTAAGAAAACTGAATTTTATTGAATTTGCATTAAAAATATTTTTATCCCTTCGACATGGCTCCTCCAAGATTAAATCCCCCAACTGGTCCTCCAAACGAGTAAAGTCACTACTCTGTTCACCATCCAACACAGGCGATTGAAATAATTTCTACCATCCGAATGGTGAGAAATTGACGATTTTCTGGGCCCCATGCATTTAGTAGATTCGATCCTACATACGCAAAGCCTGAAGAAGATCGGAGCCCCGAACCTCGCGCAGTGCCCCCGTGAGCAATAAAATGGCCGCCAATCCGGGCAAGTGGAATAACCCTGGATACACCCTCAGCAGTCGCCGCTGAGTAAGGGAAAAGGAGCAGAGGCGGCGGAAAGGACGGATAAGAAAAATCTCTCATGAATAAGGGATGAGTCGAAATCCCGTGTATATAGCGATGTCAAAGCGAGGAGTCTGAATGACGGACGATGGCTCGGTTTGGAGGCGCAGTGCCGAGCTTACGGCGCCATTAAAATAAAATAAAGCCTTCCTCTGTCTTCCAGCTCGCACCCGCCGCCGCACTCCGATCCTCCCCCTGTCCCGCATCCGTTCTCTTTTTTTTTCTTCCTCCCTATTTCGCCGTTCCTTTCGGTCGCCTCCGCTGCGCATCCTCCCTTCGGACGTCCTCCTACCATCGGGCGTTTTCAGAATGTTGCCGGCGTGGATGGGGCCAGGGCGTAAACGTAAAATCATTGCCGAGTATACGAGCAGCAGAGCCGTCTACGTGTTCCTCTCGAGAGGGACCGCGTCGTTCGTACAGATCACGACGCTTATAATAACACTTAACCACCGACACTGAATAGCCGCAAGTTGCAACTTTTCTTCTTTGTGCTCCCTTGCTCCGGCCCTTTGCTTCCTCTCGGTTTCACGGTTTGAACGGAGGAAGGGTAGACCGAGGCGTCTCGTCCCTCTCCTTTGTTTCCTCTTTTCCAATAATTCGGCGCACTTGCAAGATCCTCATGACGACCAGAGCTTAATTTCTCTGATCGAAAGCGAGGCGTAGCTGAAGTCTCTTGAAGCTGGGTTTACATTAGTCCAGTCGCTGGATCCAGCGAGTGGTTCGACTGGAAATCAGTCGGTGTCTTGATTATTCCAGTCGCTGGATCCAGCGAGTGGTTCGACTGGAAATCAGTCGATGTCTTGATTATTCCAGTGGTTTCTGAACCGTTGAAAGTGGTAGAGTGTAATAATAATAGATTCACGCAAAAGAAGGATAAAAAAACATAAAAGTAGACTTTCGATCCAGTCGAAATCTGCTGGAATGACAGCACTGTACTGGAATCAACACACTGTTTACATTATTCCAGTTCTAATCCAGTGCTGTACTGGATCACTGGACTGGACCAGTGTAAACCCAGCTTAAGATTCCTGAGGCGCTCGAGTTCGACGCGATATAAAGTTACCGCCTCTCTGTCCACCACCGCTCGGAACGTTATGGCACATTTAAATATTTACTCTCTACAAACGAACAGCGTGGCCGTAAAAATCAAGCGAACTGCTTCGAGACGCACAGGGTGTCCCGTTTTAATTGATACGCGCGAACCTCGGCGAGCATCGTCCCTTCCTAGCTACGTAGAAATGTTTCGAGTATTCCGCGGATATGATTTCGAGTCCTCCTTGTACGCGGTGGATGAAAGGAAGGCGATAACGAAGGCCATCAGCGAATTCCGCAGCGGAGTAGCTCTCGTCTTATCGGGTGTAACAAGGAGACGCGAAAGATACGACGGAACGACGCGCGTTCCTCGCCCGAGGATCTATTTCATACGGAACGCACGAAACGATTCTATTAGCGATACCATTAACGAGTCTGGTTTATTATGCTTGACGCTCGCTTTTATAGTTATAACTCGGGCCACGATCTCCCTCGTCCCTCGCGGACATTTTGCCGCCTCAATGCCGCGATAGGGGATGCGCTGGCACCAATTAGGCTCGATATATAGATGTATCCGCGCGATATCTGCTTTTCGATTCGGGGTAAAGCTCGTTCAACGTCCCCTTCGCTCCAATCTTCTCCGCACGAGTGCCAGTAAAATTATTTATAAACGCGCCACTCGCGTCCAAGTTCCAAAATAGCTGTGGGTAGAGAGAAACGAGAGCAAAGGACGAAAAATGAAACCAATTTAAGTGGACGAAGGGAACCAAGGGAAGTTTGAAGTTTGAAGTTTGTGTCTTCATCTTTCAAAGGAAGTGGTCCCGCGTGAATATTTGTTAAAGTAGAAGCATCCTTCTGCCACCCTCATCTTCAACATCTTCCCTCGATTATCAAGAAAAACCAAGATTTATGCGTCCAGAAGTGGTTGGAAGAGGCTCCGAAGAAGAAACGAATGAGTATTCGAAGGGGATGAGCCTGGGTCTCGTTAGGGCGAGGTTGTTGCGTCACGGAAAGAGGGATGGAAGCCTCGGCTTAGCAATCCCAGGCAGGGGTGGGATTTGTATGCTTAAGGGCGGTAACGACCCGGGGAATGAAAGAGGGAGAACGTAATGCCCTGGCCTGGAAGACGAAAAAGCTAGGTCCACGTGAGGGAAAGACTCCGGATATTAGAAACGCACACGCCAACCCTCTGGCCACATGCGCTCCACAAGGGTTGCTGCTTCCATTTCCTCCCGTAAATCTCGCGCGATCTTTTCGTCTCCACCGACATTGTGCCGGCCAAGTCTGGCGGAAGGGTACTTTATGGGAACGCGCTCTACGTTTCCGCTACAATGTTGGCAAATATTGGGGAACGTTACGCTTCCATTTCGTTTCCACCCCTCCGTCTTGCCAAAGTCATTCGTGAGAGAACGTTTGATGCAATGCGAAGGCAGGAGGACTGCAAGGGTGTTCTAAAAGTGGGGGGAAAGATAACGCGTTATTGCTTCAGATCTCTCGACACCCGAGGGGGTTGTTTCACGCCACACTTCAGGATTGTCCTCGTTATCAGCGAATTAAACAAGGAAACGAATGTTTTTTAGAGGATACGTAGCCTCCCACCCCGTCGTCACTCTTTAAGCACCTCTTCAATCAGTATTGAATGTCTTGAAAGATTAGAGCAGCTGGAGAAAGGCGACGACGTTAAACCGTGAGAAACATCCGCAAAGAGAAATGTCGAATCGCGCTCAATTGCCACATCAAATCAGCCGTAACAATATTTTTTTTTATCCCGCGAAGACACAGCTTCGCAGCCTTCAATGGCGCTTTTATCATCTTATCGCGGGCCCCGGCGAACGGCTGGACAGTTAAAATGGAGATTGCGAAGGGAGAGCCGCGGACACCGTTTCAGGAAATGTCGCCGCAATTCAACCCCTTGAATACCTCGTTGCTCGTACTTGAATCCCATCGTAGCGCCCCTTCGCGTCGGTGGCCACAAAATCGAGGAAACGACGGCCATCGTTGTTCGCAAGGGTTCTCCAATATTTTATCGCGACTTGTCGCAACATCGTCCTATCTGTGCGTGGAAAAGCAACACCTAAGGTCGGGGCCAGATATATTGGCCGGTGAATTCGTTTTCGCAGCTAACGCACACCTATTCTGATGTATGTATCTCTACGCTAAGAGCTCGGTTTGGCCTACACGTCAAGAGCTTGCCGCTATCCCCACCACTTCTGGCGCACTCTTTTTCTGGCAAGGCGAGAGCGAGTCAGAAAACGTTGAGAATAGAAGAATGATGTAGGTATGTATTTCTACGCTAAGAACTCGGTTTGACCTACACGTCAAGAGCTTAGCACTTCTGGCGCACTCTTTTTCTGGCAAAGCGAGAGCGAGTCAGAAAACGTTGAGAATAGAAGAATGATGTAAGTATGTATTTCTCCGCTAAGAACTCGGTTTGGCCTACACGTCAAGAGCTTGGCGCTATCCCCACCACTTCTGGCGCACTCTTTTTCTGGCAAAGCGAGAGCGAGTCAGAAAACGTTGAGAATAGAAGAACGATGTAGTTATGTATTTCTCCGCTAAGAACTCGGTTTGGCCTACACGTCAAGAGCTTGGCGCTATCCCCACCACTTCTGGCGCACTCTTTTTCTGGCAACACGAGAGCGAGTCAGAAAACGTTGAGAATAGAAGAATACTCCTCACGAAACTCACCGGCCAAGATATCTGGCCCCGACCTTAGGTTCCCATAATGGCAGTATTACTACAATTCTTCAAATTCTGGACACCTCTTCTTTTCCAAAAAATTACCGAACAAGGCAAGGAAGATTGTAACTACTTAAGAGCCTTCTTTCCGTTCCAAGAGGGTCGTTCAGGGTTCAAACTTTGGGCTTCCAGTGGACGAGGACGTGTTTAAGTCAGCCAGCTTAATGACGACGCGAGTATTGTTTCACGGAAGTGGATGTGGCCGAAGCCGGCTCGTTCAACTGGTCGTTTGATGGGCAATAGACACTGGGTGACCGTTCGACCGGTCATCCGGACACGACCGTCCTCCTCCCTTGTTAAACGATTATTTTTGTTGTCGTCGTAAATCCTTTTAAACACACCGCTCTTCTGGGTCCTCCGCGTATGTCCACACCTAAGCTGCGTCTCCCCCGAGGACGCTATCGTCTCTCGTTGATATCTCACTTGGACCGTTCGCGGCAATCGTTCCCGTCCACGGTATTCCCGCGGCGCCGAACGCGAGCCATCGATCGCTTTCCGTTTCGCGTTGCGAACGTTTCGGACGAGTTTGCGGATACGACTGGCTTCGCCGTTCTCGACCGAGAAATGCATCGGCCCTTTGCTGGAACCGCGGGAAGCTGATTTCTCCGGAGTTTCTATTTTTCGACCGAGTCCCTACCGCTCCTATTGTTGTGTGGGTTTTCTAACCACGAGGAAATCGAGGAGCTATATTTGCTCTGTTAGTTGTGTTACTTTGGTACTTTGAGGGGTTGGAGCACTTTTGATGGGTTAAGAAATATTCACAGATCTTTGGGAATGTATTTCTAAGTCACCGAATCACTTTTTTCTACTAAAATTTTGCAATAAAGGTAGAGGCATGGTTGAATAATATGTATATAGAATTTTTTAAATACTTTAATTTTTACTTGACTTTTGCGTAAATAAAGGTCCATTTTCTTACACTCGAAACTGAGGTTTTTTTTTCAAAGTGCTAGATATTTTTCAACTAATCGGAAAAATTGAAAGTCGGACAACTCAGTTTTATTTAATATTCTATTTATAAATTTTGTTTGAGAAACCTGTTTATCAGAAATAATGTACACATGGTATATCTCCATCCTCGTGTTTGTGTTTAAAGAAAACATGAAACAAAAAATTGTATGCATTATTCAAAGATGTTTCTACCTTTATTGAAAAATTTTAATTGTAAAAAGTGTTTTTGTCACTCGGCAACAAATTTCCAAAGATCTGGTATTTCTTGATCAAGCCAAGGTGTTTTATTTTTTATCTATGCTTTGTATTTTTTGGTTTCTAATGTCCCGTTGATTAATTTACCGTCGCCAGTGTGATATGAATGCGAGTTAATTTGTTAATTTCCTCGCAAGATTAATTGAAAAAGTCCCTCTGACGCAGCTATACAAGAGTTTCAAGGCTGCCGGAATAATTTCCAGAATTTAATTCCGCTAATGAAAGCTTTCCGCCTCGAAGGCCAAGCTGAACCTCGCGTTCAGCAACTGGTTCGAGGACTTGATAAAGATTCGCGTTGCTTTTAACCCAGCCGCGCAATTAAACATGCTGATCAATTCATTCGCGCTTCTCATTAGTGTGCTAATAATAGCGACACTTGAAGGGTAACGAATATTATGCACACATTCGAGCTCGATTTAATTACTTTGCTAGGGGTGCATTCTCTGAAGCTAATGAACAGTCGCTACAATTACTGCTCTCTCGTGGAATAGATACCATTTTTCCCCTAATAGGTACTACAATCGCGTGAATTGTGAATCCTGACACGTAAATTTGTGCATTTCGATTTTTCGTTGTCGCGAGATTCGTCAGATTCGAACAACACAACCGTGTTAATTGAAATCTGGTCAAAAGGTAGTCAGGAAAAATACGACTTTTAGTATTTTGTGTTACGTCGTCGGTAGATGTATTATTTAAATCGGATTAAGTTAAATATTAAATCTGGATAAAAAGGTAGGTATCTAAACAAAAAAAGTAACTGTAAAATTTACGCTTTTCATTACTAATATTTGCAGTTACTATGGTACGTCCGAAATATACTAAACTGTTATAGGCAGGCAAGTATCTTCAGTTTCAATGCAGAAACAGCTTTCCTATTTAAATATATCTATAGATTATAGATATAAATAATACTTTTGTGCTATCTGACAGCAATGACTTGATAAAAGTTGCAAGATACTCAGATAGTACACCCTTTTCAATTACACAACACATCATACACTCATTAAGACATCAAGTTCTCAAAAAAGAGCAAAGCACGTGGAAAGATGTTCTGCCTCTCCAATGTTATCTTTAACAACACACTCTGCTCTTTTTTTTAGTCGTTGAAGCAGTTCTATTGCAAAGGGGATGGAATGTTGGAGGTGAACCCGGAAGCACCAGGAATCTATTTGGAATCCACAGAGTCTGGCCAGCCAAGGGGCAGTAAAGTAGGTAGCCGAAAGGTTCCCGCTGACCTTAATTAGTTTATTGCCAGGGATTACGCTTTGGTCGGTCAGTGAAAAGCCTGAATTTTTTGCCAGTCCTCTCCCTTCCGGCATCAAAGGCTGTCGAGGCGTTTCCGCGTTCCTTTTTGCCGGCCGTTGGGGATTTTCTTGGGCGCGAGACGATTTCACCTCGCTTTCGAATGCAGCGAAATAAAGGGCTGCACAATGGGACTCTTGGGCAACATTAGATTCGAAGCTGAAGGATGTCGAGGCGTTTTAGAGCCTCGATTCAGTGGGCTGGTAAAAAAAACGATCACTGTTAATGCAACGGGAATCGATCTCGGGTCGAAATTTCACATGACGACTTTCAAGAGTTTGTGAAAAATGGACCGTTTTTATGAATTTATTCCTTCCAATGTAAATGTTCTACGTAGTTGCGGTTTTGTATATCCGGTTACTGATATCTTACCAACACTTTCACGCCGTTACGTTGAAAAGTGACAAATATTTATCATGTTAGAGGTGTTTATGTGCGATCACTCTTAAAAATTCCTTCTTCATGATTAACCTGATTGTGCCCGGTGTATTCTATCCGAAATAGAAAAAAGACTACTTTTTATTCCGTTCTGTAAACTTGCCTTTATCGTCCCCACCTCGGTCATTCATTAAGAAAAAAATGGAGGTCCATTGAAGGAGAAAATTCCATTTAATAAATTTTTTTATCTTCGTCTTTTATCATTTTTGTAGGGACGATAGAGAAAGAGGTATAGAAGTTATATGCCCAATTAGATGTTTATCGCCCTATTAGTTTCTAAGAATTACATATACTTACCAGTTGGAAAAATGCAGTTTCGAGGAAAACGCGTTTAAAATCAATCCGCTACCCGTTTATCTTCGAACCCATGTAACTTTGTTAATATTTCAAATTTCTCAACAATTTTTCAACAGAAGACGCCAACACCTTCATAGATTTTTTTTTAGAACGAATACCTCCTGAAACATTTAAAGTTGAATGTGCACCTCCTATCGTTTACGTTTTACAGCGACCACAGAAGCTGCCGCGGTAGATTTTCGCGCGTATTTACGACTGTCCACTCAATTCCGCGACGGATAGCTTGGGATCGAGGCCTCGAATGAGACTTCAAGTCAACTGCCCCTGGATGGACCTTCCGCGCCGCGTAAAACCGACCAAACACCCACTAAACTCCCGCGAATAACGCGACCGCGTCGCGATTGTTTTAACTATTGACGCAGGTCGATCTTGTTTCCCTCGAGGTTCGAGTTGAAGGCCAGGTGAGCCTCTGTCTACGAACCCCGCTGCATTTAGCACCGACAAGTGTTATGGAACGAGATAAGTGGATAGAGAAGACCACTTTTCATCTTTTTCTTTTCAAGGATATTCGACATTATTGGAACGGGACACCCCGCACAATGCCTGCTCGTAAAATTGTAGAAAATATCTGGGAGGAAATCGTCCGTGAGAACACGAATCGCCGCGGCCATGTGCGCTATAGTCTTGCCGCCCCTTTTGAGGTTCGTCGAAGAAAAAAAGAGAAGAAAGAGGACGCCGGAGCGTCGTCGACAAAGTGGCTTCTGCAGTAAAACAGTTCGCCACTCCCACGGGGTAGAGGCCGAGAAGGGTCGGTTAAAAAGTCGAAATCCCACCCACTCCACGGTTTCCAGTCGCCATCACGAATAATTCGAAACCAGTTCCCATCGGGGACCACGAATCGCTCCTGTCGGCTTTGTCACGCCGTTTTAATGCTCGCTCCACTGGGACGCGGTGCCCCACCGTTGTCGCCGCTAAGGCCTCTTATCTGCGACTAAAATTCCTTTCGAAAAGGACCCACTCGACTAGCACCGCGATCCTGCGTAATTGAACTCTTCCTTTGTCTCTACTTTCCCGCGATCCCGTGTTTCAAAACGATTGGGAGTAGGTAGATGCCTAAGGCAATGTTTTATGAAACGTCATCTGAAGACGTCAACTATCGAATCTTGGACTGCGATGAGGATTCAACGCCCTTGATCGTTTTTCTTTAGGGTTTAGTCAAGTCTCTAGCCTGTGCCAATAATCCAATAACAATTCACGACCTGGAGAACAACGTCATTCGAGAAATGTCATCCGAAATAGGGTCCCTCGTCTCCTGTGATCGAAGGCCATTTGAACGATGTTGTTTTTAAAACTTAATGGCATTGAATGTACTATAATCCGCAATAAAATATTCTGCCGTACCTCCCAGGCACTTCTTTTTATTCAATTTTAGCGATCCAGTGACCCTTATTGGAAGATCCTTAGTCTTGAAGTTTCAGTGATGCGTGGAAAGCAAATGACACTCGTCTCTATCAGAACCTAAATAGAAGTCTATGTAGATGGAAACGAGGTGCATAATTCGGGTGTGCTGGTCGAGTAAAATGGTCGAAGCAAGGTTGGACTTCATCCTTGGAAATTGTAGGATCCCTCATTACGCTGATTTCCATGCCGAGGATTGATTCAACTAGCCTTGATTAAAATGTCTGCGCGCTTCGTCAGCCGAGCAAGTCCCTCGCAAGTTTTCCCACCGGAGACACGTCTGTCGTTTTTCATCTTCGAATTCTACAACTGCTCGAAACATTCCATCAAGGACTAATTAAGTCACAAAGGTTTGAAGCCTTTTATCGCTAAGGAAGTATGAGAAGAATCCATGGAGCGTGAAGCACCGCGAAGCTGATAGGGGAAAGCAGCTGGCAGAGGGAATGCCTGGAAAGTGATTAGGAAGCATAAAACGCGCGAAGAAAGCCAATAAAGGAGCGTCCGAGGAGGAGCAAGCTGAAGAAAAAGGCGCGCGCGAAGGAGGAAGAAGGTTGGAGGGGCGAAAAAACCAGCTTGGAAATAAATCCAAAAAGGAGAGGCGGGAGAGAGAAGGACGGAGAGCAGAGGAGCAGTAAAATGATGAGCGAACGGCCGCCAAGGAGATCCCGCGAGCAGATAATTGTGTAAGTGGATCCCGTTTGTTGATGGGGAGAAGCAGCGTCGGCTGGAGGACGACTCCGACAACCAGTCTGAGGATTATTCCTCAAACGGATTGGAGGAGACACGACTTTTGCAAAACAAGTCCTATTTCGACTTGTGTCCCTTGTGCGCTCGATGAGCTTCCAGTGAAAGGATTCGTAGCTTGAACTCTACAAGGATGATCACCAGGGATGATGGCCGTAGGTTTGTTTCCTGTTCAGTCTCATCGATGACCAGTAGCCTGGCCAGAGACGAAGGATCTTTGATGGTGGCTGCCTGTCCTCGAGAAGCATCAGCACTGGCGCAAGGGCCAGCACAGCGCAGCGGTAGCATTTATGGGCATCGCCAGCGTGAATATTTATGCGGGGACCATTATCGTCTACATAATAGCGGGTACGGCGAACACGGATAAGCGAGCCTCGAACCTTGCTCGGAGTTCTCTCGTGGCCTGGAACGAGACCAACCCAGCAGGGCCGTAGCGAACAACGCTCTCCTGGCGCATACACAGTGATCCGAGTGATCATGAATCCCCATAACTTTAGGCTCTATGTGTTTCATCTGTCTTCAAGTGAACAAGTCAACGGTAAAGTGACCAAATCCCCAAGTTCCCAAGTAGAGGTTCCCAGCTCCTCGTATACCCCATGCTCCTAGCCACCGAATGCCCAGACCCCCGCGTCTCTGGTAACACACTCTTCCAATTGGACCACGTCAGAAGCTCGAGGAAACGTTATCCTCCCCGGTGCCGACACAGGGCCATAAATAACTCGCGGCGCGGAGTGTCTGCCGGTTTCGAAAACCGTATTTCACCGTTTTCCATGGTCGCGAGGCCGGTCGCCATTTTCTCGAAACCGGTCCCGGCAACTGGCGAGTTCTCCAGCGTGGGGCCAGCGTGATCGGCGAGCGCTTTGAAAATTTAATCCCTTCTACGGTCCTGAAAACGCCCATGGTGCTGGCTGGTTGGAGAACTGCGGAGCACCGCGGTTGGTATCTGTCCCGAGGAGATACGAAACGCCCATGGTGTTCGTGGTGAGCGGCCACGATCCTAAATCACATTTGACTCCGGGTAATAGGACTGCTCGGAAAGCCTAAACCCCCGAGGAATGAAATCCGTCTGATAGTAAATCTACCTCTTCCCACACCGCCGCCTCCTCCCTTTGCTGCTTTTTCTTGCGAGCCTCCCACGGATCGCCATGCTCATCCGCGCATTCCGTGACTCTGGAATGTGAGCATTCCATGTTGGGGATGTGCCACCCCTTGGTCCGCCGTGCTTGGAAATATTTTTTAGGAATTTCTTCCGCGGGAGACTTTAGATTTTTGTCGGTTCATTCTTTGGTTTGGTGTTTTTGACATTAGTTAGTGCTGATGTTTGAGGAATAATCTTATTCGCACGAGTATTCAATTGTTCTGAAGTTGAGCAAAACACCATTTGATTTATTTTATCACTACTTGGGTATTTAAAAATTGAAATTCTGGTAAGGTTAACACCGAAGGCATTAGCGAACCGAGGCTCTAGTGCTCCGCAAAGAAATGGGAAAAAGGAGAGTAATGTAATCACGACTGAAGAGTTTTGTAAAAAGAAAAGAAAACTGTATTTTATTCCAATGAATTTTATTGAATTTGCATTGAAAATATTCTTATCCCTTCAACTCGCCACCCCCCAAAATTAAATCTTGAGTGCGCTACTGATCCAAGATACCTACTCAAAAATTGATCGCCAGACTCGGAGGCTCTTTTGGAGAAGGTGAAATCGTTGTAGCTTGAGAATCTTTTTCTCCCAGCATTCCGTGAAATCCTTTTGCAGGAAGTGAAAACAGATGGAATGTAGGCCAGCGGGTCAGTTTCCTTTTAGGACGAAATAATAAACTATGAAAACTCTGGATACCGGAGCAGGATGTTTCCTCCAAGTGGGATAAAAGGCGCGACCGAGGAGAACAGGTCGCCTTTTCGGCGAAGAAGAAACGGGGGAAAATTTCAGGCAAAAGAGAAACTTGGAGTCATAAACACCCGCGGAGACCGTTAAAGAAAACATTGTTTTCCATTTATCACAGTTTAGATGTATTTACAAGGGAACATATGGAATCCTTACACGCCGATTTTAACGAGACTCTGCAAAGAAGAATAGTGAAAAATATTTGACGAGCATTCTTTGGCATCGGCGATCGTTGATGGATCGAAAAGAGCCCCTAAACTTGGAGATCGAAAACATATTTTCCGAAATTTTCTAAAAACCGAACAAGGGGTTGGATTCATCTTAAAAAAAACACACACACAATTTAAATAAAATTGTTCTACGTCTAATAGTTGTCCAGATATTCTAGAAAATATGTTTTCTACCCGCAACTTTAGGGGTTATTTTCACCCCTTCAATATCGACGATTGCCGATAACAAAAAAACAGGAGTCACAGGTATTTTTCACTATTCTGCAAATCTGCAGTTTCTCTTCAAAATCGGTGTGCTTCGAAATGTTCCCTTGTTGATAAAGTTCTAGAAACCATCAACCTTTAAACAAATCCGTCAATTCGTTACTTGAATAGGTATTGAATTTGAATTTAGTATTCAAAGTTTGAAATTCTGCAAGGCTATCCGCTTTACCACGTTGCTACTCGCCACGAAATGAAAGAAGACAAAGAAAAAGTCCACCCGAGCGTCGGACATGTTCGTTCGCGAGACCCGCGGCGCCTCGTTTCACGTGTTAATAAATAGCCAGGTTATTACCGGCAAGCTAATTCCTCAGTCACTCTCTTCATTTAACGAAGCCAATTATGGGAGGCATAAATGTAACCAGTTAATAGTTGTATACACAAGCGCACGCGCGCGAAATTCTGCTGTTAAACCAGAAGAACTACCGTCCCAATTTACTCCCACAACGTGGTAACGCAATTTTGACACAGAGAATAGGATCCACATCATCAATAAACGATTTTCTACTCAATCAATGTATTTGGGAGAGACCGGGACTGGTAGGGCAGTTTTTCAGTGTTTGATTTTTAATAAATTATGTGGGGGGAATATTATTGTAACGATTATCATGTTTGATGAGATTCTTTTTTCCTTTAGCTTGTTCCTTTTCGTGTTTCTACTTTTGTGTATTAGAACTCTACTGGTTTTGTCTATTCTTTATGTACCAAAGGGTTTATCCGTACATGTAGATAAATAAGGCAAACATTTGGCTGTGTGATTAAATTATTAAACTACATTTAATGGGGTAGGTTGACTGTAAGTGCAATTGTTCAGAAAATGTTATTAACAACTTGTCCCAGTGGCAATAACCGTGCATCAACGAAAGTACAAACAAAAGCTTTGGAGTACCTATCATCTGAGGAACATTTCACAAACGTAATTAAGAAGAAGATTACAAAAGTTCCATCAAGTACCTATTTGTAGTATCCATTTCCAAAAAGTTCACGATGAAATTTGCAGTAGGAAGCTCAGATCGAAGAGGGTAGCGAGTGAATTTCTCGAGTAGAAAGGGTCCAAGTTGAACAACTGAATGGACAGCTCGTTTTGCGGAGCGTTGCGACGATGCTTGAAGCACTTTGATACCAATTTGCGTATCGTTCATGCGGCACTCCCGTAGGAGACTGAACCGCCGTGAGCGGTTCGCGAGCAAGCGCCCCGCTTAATTGCCGCCATGATACTTTTATTGTGCGTTAATTCCGTGATTGTCGTTACGAAATCAATTTGCCACGATGCTTGAGGCCTCGTAAAGTTATTTAACGTGTATTGTAAAAACAGCGCGCTCGCGTGGCACCCTTCGCAGCCGCGTTGTCTTCGCCGGTCCTCGGCCAGGCTGGCCACATGGCGTCGTAAAATTCCACGCGTATCGACTCGTTTCGCTATTTCGAACGGCTTTACTGTGCTTCCCGGAGGTTGCCGGCTCGCGTAATGCCTCTCGCCTCCTCTGAATTCTGATCTCGGAGAGGTCTAATCTCTTTGCCAGATTTTATGCCCTTTCCTAGGTACGGAACGATATTTGGAGGGCTCAGAAATCAATCAGTGCAAATCCATTAGCATTAAAACCGTTTGTTTCTTGAATAATTTTGCCTACTTTGTCATTATTATTTGTAGTACGACTTTATTGCTCCTTAAATACATGATACATGGTAGCCCAACCTTGAGAACATGAAGCTACTCAAGTAAGAAGCAACTAAAATTACTACAAACGAAAAGATTACCGCCATTTGCTTACGGATTGAAAGCAGTAACTGAATTTACTTACCAACTGAAAGTTTGAACAATAAAGAGGTTTTTCAACTACATTTCCTCAAGGAAAACTCACACTGATTGGCTTCTGAGCCCTCCATTTGTTCCCCAGCTCATACTGTCTCGCAGTATTCTCTTGGAACATCGGAACATTCTCCCACAGGATCAAGACCTACACCAGAAAGTTTCAGACGTTCTAGCAATTCTCCAGCAAAGCAGTAATGTCGTGATTGAAACTTGTTTCACGATCAGGTTAGCAGGATGAATACCACAATGTCTGCTAGGTTTTTTAAAATCCTGGTACGTACCTATCTATATCATCCCTTTCGAAATTATTACTGGAGAAGGATACCGAAATAAAAGTACCTGGTCGATTCCTTGCACGCGATCATGCTCAACTGGAGGACTCGGCAGAATATGATCACTACACCCAGCACCTTTGGTATTTTCTATTTTTTAGTTGAGCGACGGAACGCGACGGAACGCAATGCACTTACTACACGTGTTGCCCGCGAGGAACTGATCATTTGCAGCGGGCCTCGAATCGTTCGTGGCCTGACGCTGGTCGTCGGTTATTTGTTCGACGAATTAACACGGCTCTCGAGCAAACACCGCGGTGCAGCTTTAAAAGCTCCGCTCTCGCACCTTTCGGGACGGCCTTTCTCGAGCTGGTAGCCTCCAGCACTCGGATGCCTTTTTTTTTACAACGCATCGTTCCCAGAGTGGAAACGTGGCGTCGTGAAATTCGTCGAAGGAGGAAAAGCAAACATTGTGTATGCTCGAGGTGTCGGGACGTTGCGTGGAACTTGCGTGTTCTACGCGTGATGTAATGAATTATCTCCTCCGTTCCACGAGGTGGGACAATTTGTTCATTCACAAGTGCTCATTCAAGAGATCAGTCGATGGAATTTCAGGTGGGCATGCTTTATGCAATACGAGGCTTCAGGTTTTGAAATATTTTTAACGAAATTATCGTAGTTTTGAGAATTATTTCTCTAACGCACTGTGGTAATTAAGAGACGCGATACTTTTGTTTCTGCAATAAATTTCTGTTAAATAGGTTAGCTGTAGGGAGCAGAATCTTGCTATGGACGTGACTGCCCTCTGACGATTGTTACTGCAACGTTATTTTACATGGTGCAGGTAACAGTCGGTAATACAGATTTCTTGTACCCTCGGTGAATCATTTTAGAGATTTCTATTTTACCATGCCATGGTAAGTTCTCTAACCTGTATGTGACCCCCAACTTTCCCTTCAATTTTACTTTCAAGTGACTTTACAAGGTAAACGGACAACTCGGAAATTTATAAAAGACAAGTGGCGTAAATAGAATATTCTATTATTACAACGATAGTATTCCAAAACTTCAATAAACTTGATCCTTTCAAAGATCAAGTTGACGGATCCCACATAAAATAGGTTATCGATTCAACTCTTATTGACACTCGTAACAATCAACGCAAGTAACAAAACGTGTAACAACTCTCTAATTATATCGACAAATTTAAGAATATTGATTAGAAACAGATAAGTAAAGCCCGCATACGCATAGTCGGTGAATTTTTATCCTTGAAACTATTTCTTATGGCCAAAGACCGCGTGCTAGGTTAAAAGTTTCCTACAAAGTTTTTCCACGACAAAGTAACATCAAGTATTAATGTTCCGAGGCACCTTGTATACAGCCATCCAAAGAAAGGCAGTAAAGGGCTCTGCTAAGGGCTGCGAGTTATTACTATCCATAAAATTTTACGAACCGAAAACATCAAGCCGACGGTGGCGCACTTTTACGCTGACAGTGGCGCCCCCTGGTCCTATTCCGGCAATTTCAAACGGGAGGGAATACCCTCGCGCTACGGTAATTTTAAAAGAACCCAATATCACGGTCCGCCGAGTGTCTTTTAATAATTTATATCCGATGGCAAGTAGAATACAAAGGTTTCTTTTTAATTTAGTTTCTTTCTCATCCCTCCGTAATTTTCGCGAGCGGCACGAATGGGCGAGCTACAATAAATTAACTAGATTAGTGGAGTGGAAGCATAGCCGCGATTTAGGCTGCAAGTGTTACTTTTACGATCTTTCTGCGGCTTTCACGAATAGACTAGGTCCGCCTAGTTTTACGAAGCGATGATTGACGGCCAGCTCGTCAATCGTGGTAGCGGACAGGTAATTGCTTTAGCAGCGTCTTCGAGGCTGGTTACCACCGGTCGTGTGTCGTTAAAGCGCGTAGAATTTGACGGGTAGGTGTTCCTCGGCTGTGGAGACCTGTCACGCGTTTCAAATTTACAACTAGCAGGTCCGGCACTCGTGTTCGCGCTGTAATTTCGAGAAGACTGCTGTTACTTTTACTCCGGCCTAACGCTACAAACTTTCCAACGGCTCTGTAATGTTCTGTGAAATTATCGACCGTTTAGCAGCGAGCTCGTGGCGTCTGTAATGTACTACAAATTCTGAGCAGACGGGAACTGTAACAGAAATCCTCTTGCGTGTACATTCTTGTGTTAAAGATATCCAATTGCTGTCTACGCGGTAATGAAGATGTAAACGGCGGGCTTTAGTCTTGGCTTTAGGCTTTAGTTTGTTATTGTAAACTTGAATTCATAGTGTTGAGGTACGGTTTACTTTGCGATACTCTGTCACGTTTATACTTGACTGTGGTCATTGTTAGTTGTTTGTTAATGGAGGCAAGAGAGAAATCATCATGATCTGTATCAATTTGCTCGAAAAGGAAGAAGAGGAACCTCTCTGATGAGGCCCGGATGCATAAAATATTTTGGGGCCCTAAACAATTTCTCAGCGATAACTTCTTTTCATGAAAGGAGGATAATGCTAATAATAAAGAAAATAAAAAAATATACTTATCATATTTAAATATATGACTTTTTATTGCATTAATAATATTAGATTATTTTATTAGAAATTATATTTATACCGCAGTATGGTTAACACAACCGCAATATTGTGGTGTGTCCGCAATATTGCCAGTTTAGAGGGTGAAAATCAAGACGGTTATTATAAAATTACATTAATTTTATCCAAATAAACATTTTTTTTTTATTTTCTCTTCTCTTTATTTTTCATTTTTCCGGCTACCTTGCATCCGCTTTACCACCTCTGTGACCGGCCCCGAGTATAACGAAGTAGTTGACGGACCTATTTCGGAAATGCGCGAGTTCCGTGCCAGTAGGTGAATTTTATGATCGAAATACGATTGGCCGAAAGAACAGTGAACATTACTTTTATCGGTCCTCTGGGTAGATTGGCAACTGACGATTCAGCAGCTGCTACCTCACCGGTAGCACGCGGAAGCAACGACCGCCACCCTGTCGCTGCTTTTAGGGGAGACATATTGGCGGACGTTACTGCCGGAGAAGAAGCAGCTCCTGAGATCGTCTCCAAGGAAACAGAAGATAGCGAGCGAAGAACACTCTGGGAAATTCCTCGCTCCCATTTTCCTTGATACTTTAATGGTGTAGCCTAACAACAAGGTGAAACATGTAGATTGTAGAACAAACAGACGGCTGACGGCTAAGGCAGAAATAAAAACCTACGTAGATGGTATTTTATTTATTAAATCTAATGTTATAAGATTATAATTTAATTTTTTTATTTAACGTAGCGGCTACATGGTTTGGCTGAAATTTTTCCCAGGCTAACGGTTGAAGAACATTGATGTAGAATACAAAATCTTCCTGGGATGAGGTACAGCACACCGCAAGTAATTTCAGAAGCTGATAAATTAATTTGGAATCTTATATGAATACTTTGAAACGTTAAAATAAGTTCATGTAAATAAAACTTTAAATAAGATAAAAATTTTCTTTTCAAACAATAGATACCTACTATCTTTAAGTAAAGCTAATAAATAGAATATTTTCTAAAGAAAGGAGGATTTAATCAAGCGAAAAGTTGAGAAGCTCTGCACGAGTTCTGCTAGAAGCGGAAGAAATCGTGTTTAAAAGTGTTCTTTCAGTTTCTTACTTCAGCTGCTTCTCTTCCCTTTTTGGTGAAGAATTTTTAGAGCGACCGTCATATAGGCGCAATAAAATCGTAACTCCGAAGGGCCATTCATCTAAATCCTTTCGTCGAAGGAGCTCCACGTCGCGGAAATCTACCTGTACGCTCTCCTCTGACAATAAGACACGCAGTCACGGCGTTACATCTCGAAATTTGAGCTATGGTGCCGCCCCAGCCCCGTTTTATTACCTATTTTACCGTTTTTTCGGGGCAAGTTTTCCGTTTCGATTCTCCACGCTACCAGTTCGCTTCTATTCCGCGGTCGAGACGGAAGTTTGTTGCGCAACATTCGGTAGATACTCTCGTCGAAGAAGAGTAAATAGTCGTTCATAATTCTGTGAAATTAGACTTAAGAGTGCCATTTATATCGCTTGGAGTAATTTGTGTTGGATGAAGTATTTTTTTTGTGATCGAAAAGTGGGTGGTTGTGACGTGAAACAGATTGAGGATTTGAAAAATGTGGTGGAAAATAATTAGAATTGGGTAATAAGATAACGGGGAATGTCACAAAACAGCTTTACCGAAAAAATTAAGTATTTTGTTTCAGCGCAGAGTAGACATTACCTGTTTTTAAGCAGTAGGAATACCAAAACTTTAACGTTACCTTACTAGGGCATTTGAATTTTATTCTGAAGTCCCAGTTGCCACCAACAAAATATGCTAAAAATCGCAAAATCACGAAATATGGACATTCCTCTATTTTCCTTACCCTTTATTTTAAGAATTTCACGATTATAGAGTTTCCATTTAGAGCAGGTACTTTTTTCCCTCGTTCCGTGTTTGAATTCGTTCAAAAAATTCGACCGCGTAACAGCAGAGATATAACACTTGCCTCAAGTAAAAAAATATCGCATTAAAAACGTAAAGTTTCAAATTTTACACCAACTTGTCGTTGCATGTTCGGTTCGCGATTCATAAAGCTTTTGTTCTATTTCTCAGTTGGAGTGAAACGTTTGTTAATGAATTAGCTAAAGTACAAATGCCAAATTTATTCAATTTTGCATTTAATTGTTTAAAAAGTACATATCGTGGAAATCGAAAGGATGGGATCTGTACAACGCCATTTCGGGACAGGGTGGAATTATCGAATTTCTCAGAGGACATTGCATCCCTCACGCCCCTGGACCAACATGGCTGCTCCTGTATCCATGGAAACACCCTCTGACTTTGATATAACCCTCGTGAAACGCTTGCATTGGGAATAGAAGGGGCGGTACGGAAAGGGGGTGAAACTATCGCGAAGGGTGAACTCGCAGGACAACCATGCTACGCAAAGTAATAGATGCCAGCCATGCATCAGCCATTACACGGGGATCGGTTTAACGTTTTTCTCATTAATTTCTACAACGAATAATTGATAAATTAGATTAACGAGGGGAGGTTTTTAGGTGTCCGCCTCCGATTGCTTTGGATGCGAGGACCTCCAAGAGTTTTTGAAACCACCTCTTAAACTTTGTAAGACGAAGCACAAAAGTTCTTATTGTTGGTTGAAAGAGTAAAACTTTATATAAATTTCATTCGCGTCATAACTTGCTGCATTGTATTTTTGTTGTCAATCACTTTTGTACCTCTTCTTATGAAATTTGAGGGATGATTTCGCTGCCTAAATATGTGCAAATGAGCCAAAATAAAAAAACACGTACTTGACTATTTTATTTTTTTCGGTCCTCTAATACATATCCAAAAAACAAAGCAATAAAACAATTGCAAGAGAGTTCTAAATAACATATTGCATTATAAACTGCAATTGATCAAAGTGCGTCTTAAATTTGAAACTTTGATAAACAAGGCAAAAAAACAAGTATAGAAAATAATTAATTTCGTATTAGATATAGGTACTATGGACTTCTTATTCTTATGGATAAATGGGAAGTAAACAATCATTTAAATAGATAAAAAAATAGATCGTTTCATAACTGAAAACTGAGGCTCGGTTTTCTGCTGACTTATTTTTTCATGAATCACCTCTTTCTTGGTTACACGTGGTATTGAAACAGCCCAGATTATGATGAATCATCGTTGCAAGATAAAATACCACTTTACAGATTACTGCCCTCGTTCATTATCAAACTGCAATATCCAACTTGTAAAAGCATATGTGTCCAAGAATTACGAGCGCGTTAATAACGATCATTGTTAACACTCTCGAATGAAATTTACAAACTGGGAACTGAATTTTTCTTAATTTAACGGATCCACTAGATTATCTCAAGTATCTCCACCGCAACATTCATCTTCGAGAGAAGCAAGCGAAACGCGTAGTAATTTTCCGGATGGATACGATAAAAGCCTATATCCTTTACCCCTGACTCGATAGACTATCCAGGCAAATGGATCGCCGCGGATATCGCTCCCACCCCCCAGTTGATTTCCAAGGGGATGGCGAAGAAACGACTTTTCACGTGGCCAAGAATTTGCAATACAACCGAGTTTATTGGACGATAAAGGCAAAGCAGCGGACGCTGCGTTTTTCGAATGATAAAAGCCGCGGTGGCTGCTAGATAAAAATCTCCAAGTGGTACCGTAAACGTGCCACAACCCCTCGGACCTGTCATCAATAAATTCCGAGCTCTCGAGAAAGCCTGTAAACGCCGCTGGTTTATCATTGCGACACTAAAATTATAAATCGACAATCGGGATGCGGTATCACGTGAGCACGAACCAGAATTTCAATTCCCCGCAAGGGATTCGGCTATCTGGTTGAATGGAGTGGGATTAAGTTGAATGAAGGTTCGTTTGATTTCATTTACGTGTCTCCAAATTGTGGAGATCAGGAACGTTTAATTCCTCGTTATCCAATATTCTGGATGAAGACAGGTTTGATTGTGAACACAGTAAGTAGTGTCGTACACTTGTGTGACAATCGTGTATTAACCCTTCGTGGTCACACGGGGTGTATTGTACCCCAAGAGCCAATTTTGATTTGAAATGCCGCACGTTTACATCTTCCAAAGGGGATTTATCGCAAAAAAAAAAATAAAAAATATTTTGAAAAATCTGGATTTTACCACGACGATGGAAAATCGCTCATTTTCAACTACAAATTTTAGCATGTCAAAATTTACATTTCTAGAAAAAGACTATTAGACCATGACTGTATAAGTATTACGAATGTAGAATTATCACTGAAAAGTTAAAAGGTTCAAAAATACGAAAATGGTAACTCAAAAAATGACGCTGGGGTACAGTGAACTCAGTGTGACCAACTTGTGATTATAAGAAGGTGTGACCACGAAGGGTTAATATATATAAAACTCATTGCCAGGTGATATTTTGCACCTTACAGTTCTTTTTTACTAAGTAATACTAAACATGGGTACTACTTAAGTACTTAGTAGCGATCTTTCTTCTCAACTCATTAACGCTTAGTGTGACCTATACGTCGCATCATTTTCCAGCGTATAAAAGGAGTCGATACATAGTAAATAATTTTGGGAAACTTTTTTGAAAGCACGAATTCAGTAATATCGTACATCGTTACATGTACCTATTCTTAATAATTATTATTTTACTGGAAAATAGTGGGTACTCGTACGCACATTCAAGTAATATTTCTGTCGATTAAAAACTCACCCCACAAAGATTAATGTTAATTAAATATAGTGTAATAAAGACGCATTATTATTATTATCATTCTAATTATGCACATTCGAGTGGCTCTTATTTTCGACTTGCTAATTTTTTTCGCGGCACCCCTAAATATTTTCAAAAAAAAATCTGTGTAATGTTTGAGCCCGATTGGAAAATTGGGGGAAAGGAACCCCTGGGCCCTTGTACGTTTAAGTAATTACTTGAAAGCACTAAAACTCGATTTTATTTAATTATCTTCCAAGTTATTGATTATTTAAAAAAGCATGTCAAACAAGTAGATTCAGACAAGGAGCACCTTTCATCACTTTTTCTCGTGCCACAAATGGGTTTGGAAAGAAATAGAAAAAATTTAAATACTTTTTTTATTACGAAGAATTAAATGCTTTTCGAGCATTTTTTACTTACGAAGGCTAAAAAGAAACTGTGCATCTTCAAGGACTATTTTTTACAAATTTGAAGAGGCACATACATCTAGATATTCCAAAAAGATTAATTTTTTTTCTTACATATTTTCAGTGTCTGATATGTCAAGACAGTTTTCCCAAAATTTGGGACCGAAATTCGCAGTACCAAAGTAGATGTGCTGGCTTGAAAAAAAAATTCACCATCAGTAGATAAATCACAAGTTACTTCTTTCCTTGAAATTTCGATGCTCATTCAACCCATACTCCAATAAATATGATACATTATCGCGATGAAACTTTGGACGTCAGGCAAAATGAAATTAACTTTGCTATTTCTAATGAAATTATACGGTTCGGTGAAACTTTGTAAAACCTCCATTCTCCTGCAACGAACCCGCCTCTGTTCGCCACCCTTCTCAACCCGCTTTTTTACGAGATTAATTTCAGGCAACTAACGTTTGATGAAAGTCGTTGGAGTATATCAGCTGCGAGATATTCGCCATTACGCGTAGAACGAGCGTGCTTGAAAAAGCGCGAGGGGTTAGTTCCACGGCTGGAGCACTCCCATTGGCCCACCGGAGGGTTTACGATTTGCAACGAGGCACCCGGTCCTGGGTAGCAACCCCCTCGAGAAACTCGCGTCGTTGGCCCGTGTGTCGTAACAGCTCCCCAATGCGCGCCCTAATAAGAACTTTTTATAGTGGCCAGCGACCAATATCGTTCGCTGACGAAAGGGAAGCTTCCAAGTACGTGGATTCGTTACAGCAGTGGTGTATGAGGCATACTAAATTTTTTAAACAAAATATATCGGGTAAATTATGCCGACTACCCGTTTGCTCTGATTTATATTCGGTGAAAATGAAAAGAGACACAGAGTGATTTATAACGCTACGACCTGCTATCAAGAACCTCAATAGTGGTTTTCAAATTAAAATTTTCGACCGTAAATATTAAATAAATTGGTTTCGGCGCACTGATTCGATCCCTAATTTTATTTCAAACACTTTGGTAAATAGTCCTAATTTTTTCACTGCTTCTGCTACTGCATCGAGCAAATAGTAAAAAAAAAAAAGTTATAGTGACCGAATCAGTGCGCCGAAACCAATTTACTCAATAGTGGTTGATCCGATTAGATTTTGAATGGTCTTAATGGATAGCTTGGGTTTGATTTACAGAAGAAAAGTGTCTTCCTTTTTTTGAGATTGAGTTGAGATATTTCTGAGATTTGATGATTCGAATATCTACTATTGCTTGAAGAGGTTCCTGAGAATACAAGCATATCTACTTCTAACTCGATTCCTGACATAATACCAAAGTTCAAGGCACAAACAGCTAAACAGACAACATTAACTCAACAACTTTTGATTTCAGAATACAGTATTATCGAACATACTTTCATACCAAAGTCTTCCAATTTTAACTGGACAATTTAGTTATTTGAAGCAGGATAAAGCACCGAAAAATTACCAGATTACTTGTAACTCTGTCAACAGAAAATTCCACAAAAAATTCAGAGGGCTAAGGAAAAGTGTAAAATAATTCCACTGTAATATACATGCATAAAACATTTATTTAATTCTAAAATAATATACAATTTATCGATTAACCATTTGGTTTAGCAGGCGATCACATGATTTTACCTTTAATCAAAGTATACCAAAGACTCTATACTCTCTATATTAAAATCAAGTTAAAACGCAAAGTTAGAGCGGAGGTAGGAACATCACAGATTGATCCGGTTAGAAAAAGTGTAGCAAACCATCGTCTGGGAATGGTTCGTGTTTAGTGGGGTCGCATTCGCTCTCTGGAAGTTTCTTGCACGTCGCCAATGGTGGGACTTCGCATACGCATTTTACGCAAACGGAATCATAGAAGGTTCCTTGGTTCAGTTCGTCACCTATGTGCATCGTCATGTTACCGAATCGACACATGTCATCTTCACCTGCAAATTGGACGAAATAAGGGTTAACAGCTTTGTAATGTGCACTGAATCGCTGAACTTTTGACGACTTTATCAAACTCCTCGGCGTGAAAACACGCTGACGCCACCGAGGGTGGTAATCCTCCCCATTTATTATTTATTATATAACCGGGAAAACCCTTTAGTACATAAAGTAGAGCGAATTAGAATCTTAAATAACTTTAAGTAAGATAAAATATATCAATACTTAACATAAAATCAGAAAAACATAACAAATAAAAAAATGAAAAAAAAGTAATGTCAATTGATGATTGAATGTGTGATTAATGTGGTGAAAATTCTGGTAAATTCACGCGAAATTATTGCTATTGGAAGAAAGTTTGAAAACAGAATGTCCCAACTACGTGAATACGATTGCTTAGCCTTGGATGTACAAGTGTAGAGATTTTAGGAGAAATAAAACTGAGTAAAATTACTATATACTTGGAAGAGAAAATAGGTGGGGTGGTATTGAAGCTGTAATTAATACGTCATAAAGATATTACGAGATAGACCACGAATAACAGAACGCTTCAGTTATTTGAACCTATGTATGTTTGATGAATGATTGAACGTACCTGTTTTAGGGGGAGAGTTACTGTCGTGATTGTGAATGACAGTGTCCTTGGCGTTTTCTGCAAAAATGAGGACAGTTTTATAAGCTGCACTGTTTCAGAGAAACCGATTTTTCTCTGTGTGAAATTCATATGCAGGGCTTATTGCAAACTTACGGCATCTGGACGCGTAACTGCAGTCCGTTTGTGGAACTTCGGAACTATAATATACAGGCGCACAATTTTCATAAAATTTGTCAGCCTCACGGAACAGAGGACTGCAATAGTCGCGGTTTGGCTTCTTGCAGAACGGTTCGACGTTTTCACCTGAGTTAAATATTTTTGTGTTAGAACTAATGAACTGTTCCCTTCCAGATTAGCCTGGTTAAATGTTTATGTAACGATTCTTTAGTTAAGTTACACTTTAGTATGCTAATTTTCAATTTTACATGAATCACTATCTTTTCAAAATGTACTATTTCTAATACTAGGTATATTGTTTATGTTTATGTTTGAGTTTTTCCCTGTCTTTATGCAGAGATGGCGTTTCAAGCATATTTGCTTCTATTGCCCAACGAACACTATAGTCTTTATTTTCCCTCCTCTCTCTCCTCCGGGTCCCAGCAGCGAGCGGAGTACCGGAAAAAAGGTGGTGGTCACCCATCTTTCCCCAGTACCCGCCCCGTGATGCTTAACTTCGGTGATCTAACGAGAACCGGTGTTTCCATCACGGCCACCGCCGCTGGTTTCTAATACTATATAAATTCAATATTGTGGATGATCAGTTCGCTGGAAATATCAATTTTGTACCTTTGTATCCTGGCATGCAAATACACCTCTTTTCTGGATCAGATGCTGGGTTAAAGAATTCTCCGTCTTTATAAACTTGGCCATCTACTTCACAAGTTGGCCTCTCCTCACCTTCCTTCACTGTCGACCAAAATCGAATTCGTTTTAATCTATTGTTCTTTTTAGTTAATTTAACGGTATCGAATGTCTATATGCGTTTCGCGTGAAGAATTCCGTGAACTGAATAATATTAATATAATTACTAGTTAATGGAATGTTTTCCAATAGGCTAATGACTCGTTGACAAGAATGAGTCCTTCATGCTAATTATATTTCTCGATCAGCTTCACCTTCTTGACAATGTATTAACTAGATTTACTTACAACAGATCGGTGATCCTGGGCAACATTGATCATGAGAATTTCTGTAATAGCAATTCGGTTCAAGACCTAGGAACGCACAGTCCAATCCAGCACAGTAGAAGCCAGCACTGTTCACAAAATAGAACGAAACATTACAGTTTTAAATTCCATCAGCAACTCAAAGGGACGATGTAATTTATGCGATATCTGTTCTTTAGGTATGATTTATATATACCTATTTAAATATTCTTCGTCCATGGTATATATTATTAAAAAAAAAAAAAAATTAAAAAAAAAATAATTTTGATACCGGCCTAAATGACTGCCTTGGAAGAATTCACACATATTACCAACAATAAAAGCGTGGGGCGTAAATATTTATATTAAAGGACATTTCAATATTTACGCCCCACGCTTAAGACAAAATTTTGTTTTTTGGTCATATGTGGGAATTCTTCCCAGGCAGTCATTTAGACCGGTATTAAAATTATTTTCTTTTTTTAGTACATTTTAATAAAAGCTTGTTTTTAAATTTTTTTTATTTAAATTTATTTTATGCTTTATAGTATGTGGACCAAATTTCAAATCGATCGGACACGTGGAAGTGGATAAAAAATTACCTTACTAGATTTCATCCTCACAAACCAACTAACGAACAAACTCACGTGTGAAGCTAAATAAATGCTGGTAATAAAGCAAGCACTTCAGAAACTCGTATCCCTGTTTACGTAATAAATTACAGTGATTTATTTACAGACGGAAGCATAGGTACATTATAATACCTAACAATCTTCATCAATCAATTTTTACCGAACAAATTACAAAATCGCTAATCAGAAAAAACTTATAAACGATAGCCATGAAGAGAATAAGGAAAGATCCACGATAAATAAAATAACGATCATTATCTGTGTTGCGCAAAAGTTGTTGCGTCTTAATTCACTTCACAGAACTGTGGGGAATCCCGGATATTCTGGGAATACTTATCGGTGGCCTAGGTAAACAAACATACATACACATCGGAATACTTCCTGCACGTGCACAGCGCGTCACATGGATTTCTGTCCTCTTCCCTTAAATCCTCGTCAATATTGTACTCGTGGCCATTCACGTAGCATTTGTCCTTGGACCGGCCCTTCAAGTGGCTGCAGTCGAAACGCTCGGCGCAACAATCGCCAGGATTCGTGTACACTGGTGTGCAGCCCAAGCCTTGGTAATGCTTCAAAGGTCCAGGGCACTTTGTTTTGTCGCAAACCGCTTTGGGAACGAGATGAGAACAAATCACAGTTTTGATTATTTCAAAACGCCTTGATTATTTCGAATGGGGGAGCTTTGTTTGATCCTTTGACTGTCTTGGAACAATATTTGTTGTTATCGTAGGAATCATAGGTGAGGTAATTCCCACGTGTTTCGGGAGCCTCAGAAAAAGTGGGACCACGGATGTTCAGCAGTTTTTTATTGTATTTGTATTTGTATATTGTTTTTTCCTGTTAAACAGGATGGCGTTTCAAGCTTATCCGCTTATATTGCCCAACGAACTATAGTCATATTCTTTTTCCTCTCCTCTCTCTCCTTCAGGTCCCAGCAGCAACGGTGCACCGGGAGAAAGGTGGTCTCCCATCTTTCCCCAGTACCCGCCCCGTGATGCTTAACTTCGGTGATCTAACGAGAACCGGTGTTTTCCATCACGGCTACGGCCGCTGGTTAGCAGTTTTTTATACGTGGCGACTTATGGACAGCCTTATCTGATCCGCGTCGCGAATATTCGCGTTGGTCTGTGGGAGTCCTTAACCACCACGGCTACGCCGACTCTCCGTGGTCCCTTAGTCCAGGCTCCCTCTTATGGCATGGGGGTTCCTGATCCGACACTATCGTGTGTGGAATTTTTACTTGGTTCAGGAGTCTATTTTGTACACAGCTTTGAAGAATTACGCCTTCGATACATTTAAAATGATATATTTAAAAATGGCTATAGGCGAATCAACTAATTTTGCTTATTATAATTCCTCTACTGTCGTCGGTTTGTAATTCTACTTAAGGGTCCAATCTCACGTTTCCATTTCACACAAAAAAAAACTTTACATTTAATTTCTCCAACTTGAGATTCAACCCCTCTTCAGTTGCACCACAAACTACCACCACTACCTATTTAATTCAACAACAACACAATATCCAAAAGCTACTATACGTTTCGTGCAACACCAGGAATTTGAAGAACAAACTAAAGGTCACCAGTAGGTCACCCATGTGCCACACAGTACGCAAAAATATTGAACTTGACGGTTCTCCCATTAACCACCTCGACCGAGCGATCCATTTCTCACCTTGTGGGGCCGCGTGAACGGCCACGAGGAGCGTCAGGAGGACGCACGCTTCAACGAAGGAACGATAATCAGCGCGAGTAGCCATCATGGGAGACAGCGTGGAGACACGAGCTTGTCGCTGCCGTATTGCATCTTTTATACTCTTGACGGCGGTTATTAGCCAAGGAAAACAACGTAGCAGAGGGGGGGAGTCTCCTAGGTCAAGGTTATCGTAGTGGAAACCCCAGTCGTTTTATTGAATCACGCTACGCAAAGGACGCCGTCCAACAATGGAAGAAACAAACAGGGCATGGTAGAAGGAACGACAAGGAGAGGAACAGTTCATTAGAGGAATTAGCCATCGAACAGAACCGTGAGAGGACGTGTGAATAGTTTTTTTAATGCAACCTACTCATTGCATGCTTACCCGCCGTCTTTTTTTATTGCTAAATCTGTTTTAACTGAGTGATTGCTGGACAGTTCCCTAGGTCTAAACTGAAGAGATCGAGGGAACTTTGTTACGTTCTATCTCTTTGGTTTAGATGGCTGAGGTATTCATGTGAAGGGAGATCGATGGAACTTTGATCCGCAACCTCCTCGCGGTGAGACCGATGGGTGCGCGAATGTTGAATATTCCAAGTAGTTGGATATAAGAATGTTTTCACCTTGGAATATTTTGATAGAATCCAAGCATAAATGTAGGTAACTTACAATTTGCTTCAACTTGCATCATCATCATGTTCTAATATAATGTAAATTCCCGTTGTAGGTGATTATGCTATCGTAAATATGGATTCTACATTAATTGTATCCTGAAATACAGCAACAATCCTTTTCTGTCTCAGATTTTCATGTAAAATATAGGGTAAAGGGCTCATATACCGGACATTTAGCGATGACATGAAAGTTGTTTAGGAATTTCAACAAGTTTTCATATATTCTGGGAATTTTTTGCATTGAACTGATTATTAAGCATTTGCGTAAGTTCAGGACTTTCTGATTTAACTAAATAATGAAATATTAAAGAGATATTAGTAAAATTGTACAACAAAATTTTGTCGTAATTACCGGACACACTTGACCAACTTGACAACTATTTACCGTTTATTTACCAATTTATACTATTTACCAATTATTTTTTAGTTCTACAACCCTGCATTTTGAACGAGTACAATAGGAATTGGATAAAAAGTTGATTTCAGAATCTTTGTATATAAATTTTTTTAATTCCTTTTCGTGAATTATTTTTTGGACAAGCTCTTGTACCAAAGTGGAATTAGTAAAAGTCGATTTCACAACTTTTGCGCGTAAACTTTTTTCGTAACTTGCGAATTTATGCTGTGACATTAATTTTTTTGAGGATGTTTGGAGAGAGTCAAAATATAAGATTTCGAGAAAGGATTTGGGAAAGGAATGAGCAAGAGAATTAGGTTCATACGTGTAACAATTAACACTTCTGAAGAAAATCCGTAAATCAACGAATTTTTCAAAGGGGGATCTACATAATTCTACGGAATATTGAACTTTTTCTCTACGAATTTTTAAAAATCTGAGTTGGCAACACTGCCTGGGTCACGTTGGTAGTACAGCACGTTGCCGATTGCGCAGTATCTTTTCAGATGTTTGAATCAGTTTGAATGTCGTAGACGCCACGTGAGCCGATACAAATTGCGCAGATTCTTATAGTCTCTTACACTGTGTTATTAAAGTGTAGCATGAGTAAGAAATCAGGTAAGACAAATATTTAATACTTGGGGTAACTTATTCTTCAGAATTATTCAGTATATATTATTACGAAATGAAAAATTTACTAATAATGGATATTGTATACACAGGCATGAATACCGGCATTGCTGGACCTAGTACCGCAGATATAGAGAGCGATTCAAGTAAGATATATCTCTAATTAAGAGTTTTTGAATCATAGAGTTATAAACTGAACATATTCTCTTTTTTCAATGATTATTTTCTAGAAATTGCAGGAATAAAAACTAGTATTTTATGAATAGGCAGTGACGGCCGCGTGTACTCCTCCCGTTCAAGGAAACCAACTAAGAAGCAGAAAGTGGTTCATAAAAAGAAACCACTGACAAGTGATTTAGAACGTGCTGCAAAGATGGCAGACATAAGGTTTTGCATATATATCGCAGAGGTTAATAGATCCTTCAAATCGTGCGATCATTTGGCTAGAATGATGCAAGCGGCACTGCCAAATTGTGAGATCGCGAAAGGCATGTCTCTTAGAAGTAGCAACATTCCAATAATTATTCAAAATGTTATAAGTAAATATATCGTGTTGGAAACCACACAAGTATTACAAGACAAATACTTTTCTGTTTTAATACACGAAATTTATGACGCAGAGGCAAAAATGTTGTGCATTTTAATGCGTTACGTTCACAGAGAACAGGTCTACACAGATTTATTAGATCTAATTAGAATTACGGAATGTTCGGCGGAAGACTTGTACAAATGTTTTTTGTACTCTCTAAAAAAACATAATCTGTCTTTAAATAATATCATTGGCGTAAGCATCGACAATCCGCGCGTCATGCTGGAAAGACAGAATGCCTTTGTTTCGCAGTTATTAAGAGACAACGAAGAAATGACTGTCTTCCCATGGATTTGCTATTCGCTTTATTTCATTGCATGCGATGCGAGCAGTTACTTGCCATTGGACGTAAGGGCGTTATTGCATTCAGTTTATGAATATTATTCGGGAAGTCTGGAAGAACAGAGGGTTGTAAATAACATGATAGATTTCATGGGAGGTGTTAGGGAAAAAAATCCGCACCTGTCCGAAGACATCGAGTGGCTCGCGGTACCTGAAATTGTGGAAAGAATCGCAAGTCAGTGGACAGGTTTATTAGCTGCCTTTGAGGAGTTAGCGACAACAGAAAGGCTCGGAATGGCGAAGCCAATAATTAAGAAATTTAAATGCCCATATAACAAGGCATATTTGCAATTTTTAAAATACGTGCTACACATATTTACAGGGTTCAACACAATGTTTCAGACTTCGAAAGTCATAGTTCATTGCCTACTCCCCGAATGTTTCAGATTTTTACGCTCATTGGCGGGCAATTTTATCAAGTACAAGCATATCGCGACACCCAATTTACATGAAATAGACGTCTATAATAATAATAATCTACTGCCACTGCAATCAATTTGTATCGGGCAGGAAGCTCTGGTAACAATTAATGATATTCGAAATAGTAACTCAGAAAATACCCAAGGAATTAAAGAATTTTTTGAAAATATAAAAAGATATTACCAATCCGCTTTCGAAAATATCGTCAAGAAATTGCCTTTCAATGAAAAATTTCTGAATTCGTTAGAATTTTTAAATCCACACGTAGCTTTAGGTACTCATCAGAATGACCAAGTAAACTGTATCTTGAGCAAATTTAAATCGAAATTTAATTCTGCGTGTGTACTTGACGAGTGGCGTTTATTGCCAGCTTATTTTTCACCGGAGGAAAAAGAAAAGTTAAATGTACTAAGTATACCTCGATTCTGGCACAAAATTGGTAACATTAAAGATTTTTCTGGGAAGTACAAGTTCGAAAACATAGCAAAAGTAGCACAGTCATGCTTGATATTGCCCTATGCGAACGCAGACGTTGATAAATTTTTTACCATTTACACAGAAATAAGAACAAACAAGTGTGACAAATTAAAGCCAAAAACAATAGCGGCATTGAGTAGGCTTAGATTATTCTTAAACAATAAAAATTTAAACAGCGTCGATTACAAACTTCCAGATAAGATGGTAAATTTATTTAACGACAGTATGTACGAGGAAGAAACCGTACCGAAAGAACTCGCTGAGATTCTGTTGTTGAATGGGGCAGTTGAATATGCTAGCGACGATAGCGATTGTTAGAATATATTTTACATTTATAAATGTACAGATTATATGTAGTATTAATTAGTATTAATTAATCTTGTAATGTGTTCCTATGTAATCTTATAATATTAAGTTTTGTACTTTTTTAAATGCCAAATAGCGAAATACGTTTCATAACCTCACACGTATAGTGTATTTTAATAAAAGACAGTACATATTTGAATTAAGCAAAATAAATGCATAAATAAGTATTACTTATCTCCGTTCTTATTTTGTGTTTTCTTTTAAACCGTATGAATATTATATATATTTGAGTTCATTTTATTAGAAAGAGGGAAGTGGAGGACTTTATTTTCAAGCGTAAGCGTCCCACGCGCTCAAGACGGCTGACGATATCTGCATTATCATAATTATATTATAAATCTTCACGGTCTGCTCTGTTCGAGGTGCTGTAGCGTAAATGAATAAATGTAAAATAATTTTTCTTGCACTAAACTCCGAGAAAAATGATAATTTTATGCTTTTCTCTATATATAAAAGTATCACTCATCAAATTTCCGTAGAAGCACCATATCTCGTTCATTAATATGTACATACATATATAGGGTGCGTTTCAGTTGGGCCCAAAGCGACCGCAACGCCCGTGTTTCTCGTAGAAACTTTGGGCCCAACTGGAACGCACCCATTGGCGACCTTGTTTGAAATGAAAATGCAATCGATGAATCGCAAAAGATAAACTTGTAATGTGCAAAGGAAATAAATCAACGGATTTATAATGGAAGACACAAATAAACAAAGCAGGAAACCTGAATACTGGGATGAATAAGGTCTTCTTGTATTTTATTTTCAGCAGTCTTCGTAGATTTAAATATAAATTGCGGTTCAAAATTCAAACAAAGCCACATTCGATTAATCGAAATATCGACCACCACCAGCTTCTTCTTATTCTTATCAGAGGTCGCTGGATTTGACAGTAAGCACGTCGGTGTGCGACGGTGCTGAGTGGAATTAGTGGTTAATTGAAAAGATGATTCTTTCACGGTTTACGGGGATCGTAAGATCCGCGAATCACTTGAGGCAGGGGAAGAATGCTTTGGTAAATCTTAATCCAGTTCGTCAAAGTCACGAGTAAGTTAATACATCCATTACATAATCCTTCGAATAGAGGTTAGGTTTGGGTGATTTTTAATTCCCACTCGCCCAATGCTAACTTGCACCTACGCGTGCATGAAGTGCGTATTTTAATTGCGCGTGTGGTAATTTAATTTCTTCCATTCGTTCATCAGAAAATAAAATTTTTCGAGTATAATTAGTACGACCGAGTGTACCACGTTTAAGGGGATACTAAAGAAATTGTAATATCTTTCAGAATGCATTACCGTCACATACCTGAATGCGACACGTTTCACGTAGTGCTAACTGAAGTAATCGGTGGAATCGCCTGGTGGTGGCTTCTTTGGAACTTTTGGCACGATTCTGCACATATTATTCACGTAAACATCATCGTAATCTTTTGGGGCAGCATGGGTTTGTAACAGATTCTGTAATTTCATATTTTATATGCTTAGGGACATGCTCCGCACGATCCAGCGCTTTGGACGGACGAGGAATTAGGAATTCCACCCGATAATTGATAATATACGTTAGTAGACTTCCTTCACAACCATAGACTTTCAGTTCTTCGGCATATATGCAATGTTTTGTATACACTTACTCTGAATATAAAGCTGCATTGTGCTCGGTGAAATCTATAAGCTAGTATCCAATATATGAGATTCATTAATTGGTACGCAACTGTTGAATAAAATATTGTTTTGATAAATAAATCCTTCTAACTGCATTACGTAATTCCAAGATATATTCCTTATTTATTTATATTTACGCAGTACCAGGAAACAACACTTAATACACATGAGAAATAAAATAAAGGAGTAAAAATACAAAATACAATATATTTATTAAAATATGTATTTATATACACTTGGTATAACAAAAAGTATTCAAATGTACACGCATATTATTAGTTTCGTATCTTGATGGACACAGTTTTGGTTTCAAGATATTCCTCTAATCCTTCGAGGCCCCTGAAAAACACAAAACCAGAGCTTTATCCTATTCTTGAAATTGTTCAATTCAAACGAATACTTGTTAAACTTACATTTCGCGGCCTATGCCGGATTGCTTGAATCCACCGAATGGAGTTTGCGGTGTAATGGCGTTGTAACAATTCACCCTATTCAACAATCACATCGTTTTAGAAATCTCACGTGTCATACTACTCGGAGAATGTGTAGAATAATTATTACCAAACGCTGCCAGATTGTACTGCTTGCGCGAAAGTCAAAGCCTTGTTGATATCGTTGGTGAGCACACCAGCAGCAAGACCGTATTCCGTATTGTTCGCGCGTTCGATAACTTCGTCCATCGTCTCGAATTTCAAGATGGATTGAACAGGCCCGAATATCTCCTCCTTGGCTATTCTCATATCGTCCGTGACGTTGGAGAAAACAGTGGGCTTAAATCGAAATCACAGAGATTAAGGAATGTCTAAACAATATAGAAACCTAAAATTTGCGACAAAGAAGTCTACCTTAACGAAGTAACCAACGTTGCCCAGTCGTTCTCCACCAGTCTCCAACACCGCACCCTGTTCCTTCCCCGACTTGATTAATCCCAAAACTTTGTTCAACATTTGTTCATCGATTTGCGGCCCTTGCTGCACCTCGGGATCGAAGGGATCCCCGAGCTTGGTTTTGAGTGCCAGCTGCTTAGCGTGAGTGATGAATTCGTCATAGATCTTAGACTGTACGAAAGTACGCGAGCCAGCGCAACAGATCTGCCCGTGATTCGTGAACAACGCGCCGTATGCAATTTCAGCGGCTTCCTTAACTGTAAATTGTTCTCCGTTATTGAGTGCTACAAATAATTTAATGCCTCATCACATGCGTGCTCGATGTACCGTTAACGTCGTCGAAAATGACCAAAGGACTCTTGCCACCCAATTCAAGACTGACGCGTTTCATGTTCGTCTTGGCAGAGGCCTCCAGTATCAGATGACCGACCTGTAAGCAATGTACAAATCTGTAGTACTCCCTAATAACAATCTGCCTGCAGTCTGCCAGCAGATGGACAGCAGGCTCTGACAAGACAGAGTCTGCCGGCAGATGGACGGCAGACCCGCAGCAGACCCTGCGTTCAACTAGATGGCGTCAGACAGCAGGATCCGCAGCAGACTCTGCCTTCAACTAGATGGCATCAGACAGCAGACCCTGCCTTCAACTAGATGGCGTCAGACAGCAGGATCTGCTGCGGATCTGCCGTTCATGAGCCGCCAGATGGACGGCAGATCCGCAGCAGACCCTGCCTTCAACTAGATGGCGTCAGACAGCAGGATCTGCCGTTCATGAGCCTGCCTTGTCAGGGTCTGCTGGCAGAACCGTAGATCAGGGCTGCACAGGGAGCCTTTTTTAGCGCCTGGCGGCGAGCAACCGGCCGTGCGTGGAGCTGTCCCGTTGCTAAGGGTAGAATCAGTGAGGAGAACTGTAGCAGTGTAGGTGCCGGCTCGGAGGCGCCTAGCGTAAGTATAAGTAACTCACTGATTCTACCCTTAGCAACAGGACACCTCGACGCACGGCTGGTTGCTCGCCGCTAGGCGCTGAAAGAGGCTCCCTGTGCAGGCCTGCCGTAGCTGAATGCGGACATAGACTGCACCTGATCTGCCGGCAGACCTGGTTACCAGGGCTGATTCAAATTTCATTAGCAAGCCAATAACACGAATAGCTACCTCCGTAGATCCAGTGAATGCAACTTTGCGGATCTCTGGGTGTTCAGCGATAGCCGCACCAGCTGTCGGACCATATCCCGTGATAACGTTCACAACACCCGGAGGGAATCCAGCCTCCTTGGCGAGTGCCGCAGCGTAGAGGGCAGTCAATGGAGTTTGTTCCGCAGGTTTCATAACTATGGTACATCCGGTAGCCAAAGCCGAACCCCATTTCCATGCCAGCATAACCAAAGGATAATTCCAAGGAATAATTTGGCCCACCACGCCAATTGGTTCCTTTCGCGTGAACGAGAAAAGATTCCCATCTAAGCAACGAATGTGATTAGTTCTCTATGAAATATAAAAAGCAACTCGGTCAGATATGACGTACCTGCAGGAATGGTGTCGCCACGGATTTTGTCACACCATCCAGCACAGTAACGAATTGCGCTTATGCTCGCGTGTACGTCGTAAGTAGCATGCATAAATGTTTTTCCGTTATCCAGAGATTCGAGAGTGGCAAGATATTCCATATCGCGTGCAAGGAGATCTCCAAACTATAGAAATATGATGTATTAACGGGGATGAAAATGGAAGCGAACGCTTTGTTTCGAGAACATTGTAAAATTGCGTAAAATGGGTGTACTTTGTTCAGAAGTTTCCCACGAGCAGATGCATCCATGTTCCGCCATGTGGATCCTCTCTTGAATGCTTGTTTCGCAGCTGCAACAGCCTTGTCTACATCAGCCTGGAAAGCATAGGAAAGATTGAGTAATTCATAATCCACAGGAAAGAGTGACTCCAAAATGAGGCCCTTTTTAGCCCCTTTTTGGGTCCACGATTTTGGAACTGAATTTTGTGCCAAATGATAGCTGATGATGAGACATCAAAATTTTCAAGTTGAGGTGACAATTGGTTTCTGAGATATGAGAGGTGAAAGAAGTGAAAATTCATTAACGCCTGAAAGTTGCCTTTTATGTCAGTCCGATAATTTAAAGAATTGTTTTCACTGATTTCGCTGTCTGCTAACAACGAATTTGAATTTAGAATTTCAAAATTCACGAAAAAAAAATTAATTCAACATTGTGGACTATATATTCCAAACGCACCTACTACACAGCATTTATATTTCTTGATTTTTTTTTTTTTTTTCGTGAATTTTGAAAATCTATATTCAAATTCGTTATTAGCAGTCAGCAAACCCCCTGGAAATAATTGTTTAAATTATCGGAATGACATAAAAGTCCATACATCGAAGCGCATGGGCTGCCGCCTTAATCAATTTTCACTTCTTTCACCTCCCATATCTCAGAAACTAATTGTCACCTGAACTTGAAAATTTGTCGTCATTGATGTCTCATCATCAGCTCTCATTTGGCACAAAATTCAGTTCCAAAATCGTGGGCCCAAAAAGGGGCCATTTCTGGTACTCCGTTGGAAAAGACTTTACCTTGTCACCCTCGGCGATTTTTGCAATAACAGTTCCATCGGTTGGGTTTAAGGTGGCAAATTTCTTACCACTTTTCGCATCCACAAACTCATTATTGATGAATAGCTGGAAACACGAACAGATTAATGCGAATATTACGGGATGAGTATGATTTCTATAAAGCATACATCGAGTTTAAATGCATCACATGTGTTGAGAAAATTTAAACATATTATCGTGAAAGTTACCTGGGTGTATTTAACGTCTGGCATTTTACGTGTCATTTTTTCGTGCACTCTCGTCGCTGCTCTGTCAAAGACTGACTCGAGATACGTCAGTATCACGGCGTTAAATACACAGTTGCTCTGAGATAACAGATAATGCTAGTAATATGGTCGTGCCCTGTACTTAAGAATTAATTGCTACCAAAATAGCTGACGATCGTGAATAACATGGGCGTAGTGAAGGGGGGGTGGGGGCAGAGGGGCGTTTTCCCCTCTGACACAGAAAAAAAATTAATCGTTCCTCCAAAATTAAATTAGTATATTAGAAAGTGAAAATAAATTAAATTGTAAAGTAATTCCGTGTTACATTGGCTCCTACTTACGTCTATAAATTGTAATAACAAAAATTGTTTCACTATTTATTGCCTTCACCCCTTGAATGAAATCCTAGCTACGCCCATGCGGAAATACACATGTAAATGATAGCAGTAGGTGTCAATTATTTAATAAAAGTGGCTTTATATAGATAAAATTAAGCGTATATTCATAATTAAAATATATAGTTAAATACAAAAACATATGTAACTCATACATTGATAGGTTTTTATAGGGAGAATTCCACTTACGCCCAAATCGCCCACGGCCGTAGGATTTTTTAGTTTTTGTAAAAAAATGTATATCACAAGTTATATGTTCCTGTTTTCGAGTCGTTATTTATAGTTAAAATCCTGTATTTTCTAATAATGACTCATTCACAGATTTCTCTTCCATGTTTCAAGAGGTTTTCATAAATTTTCAAATGTTAACCACGGCCGTCGCGGTTTGTGTGCAAGTGGAATTCGCCCATATAGTACGATTTTTTTATTATCGGTTTGCCAAGTGACGAGAGTAAGTGCAAAAGGACAAAGGTCGGGCGTTTATTTTTACAAGATGTTTTTGTTGGAACGGTGAAAGAATATGTATCTTGTGGGCTTATCCGGAGCCGATTAACATATATTGTGGAACGGAAGATTTGCATAAGAAAGAAGTTTATTTAGTTCTTTGCATAACTGCGAAATAAGAAACCGATTTTCTCGCACCTACACATTTGAACCGGGGGAACTTTTCAAGAGTTTTATTCGCTTGATTACAGTTACGTAATAATGATCTGAATTCTCGTGGAGAACGTATTTACGTAATTCTTTTACCTACATGAGATTGCAATAAATTTTGGAGAACGACCTGATACGATTTATATATCTATGCCTGATAGCGTTCATCTCCACTTTGTTATCTTTCATTACTTTCATATCGTGCAGTTCAATTGCGTGATTTAATTCAACAAATACTATGCAGTACAGTTATAATATACAAGTCATTGGAATTAATACCTAAACACCGATGAAAATAGAATTATCGATATAGAGAAAATTCCATTTACGCCCAAATGTCCCGTTTTTCTAATAAAATGTACATCATAAATGATATGTTCCTGTTTTCGAGTCGTAATTTATATTTAAAAACCTCTTTCACAGATTTCTCTTTCATATTTCAGGAGATTGTTATAAATCCTGAAACTAAAATCACGGTCGCGATTTTTAATGGAAATCACGGGCGTAAGTGGACGTCGCACTCGAAAATATCGCGACAGGGGAAATATTAATTCATCTGTCTCGCGCTCCACCAACCTCTCAAATAATTTCGATTGGTATAATTATGGGAAAAGAAAGCACATAGCTTTAGTTAAAAAAGAATCCCTTTCCAACTGCCGCTGGCTGTTAAATCGATAAATTTCGTGTTAGTGGCTCGGGGGACCAGTTGCTACGAGTCGCTATGCGATTTCAAGAAGGAAGAAAATGTCAAATCGAGTTGCACCTTAAAGTATCAGAAAATTATCCACAGGAACAGCTGTTGTGATTGTTTTGTGAAATTTAATCTCGTTGATCCGACGAAATATTCGACATGGACGGGACGCAAGATTCATCGGGAGGAGCACCGCCGCGGGTTCCACGCGATGGAACCGGTGATGGGGTAATTCGTGTTTCAAAATGACTGTATACTTAATGACTTTCGCTGCGCATTTAAATTTTTGGATTTTTGGAAAGTATCAATTTTGAACGAATAAAAAAAATTTTTAATTTTCAACTTGTGGTTACTAATGGAACTTTATCACAGGGGATCCAGAATGGAATCCAAGAAATAAACAGTCGACTACGTATATAGTGAAATTAATGATACACTCTTTAAAACAGAATAACTTTTGGTCCAAACGTGTCGAATTTTTTTTTTTTAGTAGCTAGAAGGATTAGTTTACTAGGAGACGTGTTTCGTCGTTTTGAAAACAAAATGTAATTGGTCGGAATAGCGAAGGAAGTAGTGAAGGTTGTTGTTTCAACTTTCCTATCTGAGCCTACAATGTAAAAAGTGCCTATTATAGTTAAGTAAGCTCTATTCATACTGCAAACGGCCCGAGGGGATAATTAAGAAATGAACGATGGTACACCACACTACTTTCAATTTAACATATCGACCGATTATACAGGATAAGATAAACGATGCACTTTACGACATAGTACCTCGGAGGGCCAGTTCAAAACTGAGAGACCGCGTTTTTTTTTCTTAGTTTTCTCAGTGGGGGGGATAAGATAAGATAAAATCAAAACCACCCTCAAGGGCCGTCCCTCTGAGCTTATGCCCAGTTACCGGCCAGTTTATGAAATGGTGTTAAAAATATGATGTAGAGATATTTGTATGGAAGGTGTGAGTTGCGAAAAATTTAAAAAAAAACGAAAATAGCCTGACTCACCCAGGCCCACGGAGAAAAATCCGAGAATATCTACTCCTAACCCTACCTAAAATTTAAAAAAAAATTAAAACCATCTTCGAAAAATGAAAAATAAGATTTATCTTTTTTAATCCATCACTCTCAATTTTTTTTTATGTCGGCGCCTCATCATTTGCACTGTGTAATTCTGGCGCAGACTTAAAATTGAAAGTCATAGATTAAATAAGGAAAAAGACTTATTTTTCACTTTTTAGAGCATTTTTTAAAGTCGGTTTTAATTTTTTTTAATTTTTTAATATTTACCGTTTTAGTTATTTCAGTTATACAACTATATTTATTTTAAAAATATGGGTTCCAAAAAAATCTGCTCGTAAAAAAAGATCCGTTCAAAAACAAAAGATAATAATGAGACTTTTTATTTTTGGTTTAACTTTTAAACTACTCGACCGATTTTCGCGAGTTGATCGAGGCAAGATGCAACAAGTTTCGCAAAAATCGGTCCGAAAATTTTTTTTTTACTTAGATCAGGGCAGTAAATAAAAAATTATTTAAATAACGGGTCAAAAGTTGATTTAGATTATTTGACGAATAAAGTTTCATTGGACCATAATTTTTTAACTCTGATTCGAAATTTTTATTTAAATAAAATTTTTGCCCATCTCTGATATCAGAGAACATTACCGAGTACCACAGTACAAGAGAACACTTGTCCGCATTTTTCAATGCGTGGACTCAAGTCGAAATCCACTGCGAAAGGATTAAAGCGGAGTCATTTTAGAATGACTGACCCATAAGTAATATGGAACGTTTTCCTACAGCCTTCCATGCCTTGTCCCATGATGGAATCCACCGAGGATGAAACGAGACCGGCCCCGTATTTTCCACAACCGGGAGACGAGCTTCCGGCCCAAACGGAAGCGTCAATGGGCCCGATCGGTCCATGGGCCACGGGCCGCGTGACGTATACACCCCAAGATGGTCTGACAGGAGTTAGGCCCGTTGTTGATCGCTACTCTGTAACTAAATACGGGGCAGCCCAGTGGAGGGCCAACAATATGAGGTTTTTCCAGCAATCGAACGAGAAGATCCGTGATGCCCAGTACGCCAACAGACCCCTACACTTGCATTCTTACATTAAACATACTATCAAGACGCTAAATGTTTCAGGGTTGCCATAAGCAATGCAAAACGATGCGTCGCCAAATCGTTCCGCGAGGCGGACCAGACCCAATTGGAGACGACGGAGCACTTGAAAAACCGAGCCTGCGAGGTGCACCGTTGGAAAACCGAGTTGGAGCACGTGATACTCGAAATGACCAAAGAAATAGAACTATTGGAAGCTGAACGCCGACGGGTGAAACAGTCCTTGTCAGTGTTCACGATTCCCGAGTCTATCGCCGGGGAATTTCTGCAACTGCGATCCAAGCGACTAGAGTCCGACCTGATCCGGGACGAAGTCGAGGAGGAGCTGACGAAAGTTAATATCCCTGGAATCAATAATATTATGCCTGTTGCTGTATACGTGTTAATTGCAGGAGGTAGCGCTGTGCTCAGAGGTGCGGGACTTGCTTGTCAGAACTCGGGAGCAGATAGAGATGCAACTGATCGAGCTGAAAGCCGAGAAAGCGAGGATGGAGGTTGATTGGACCGATAAAACTGGCGCCTACACCATCGATTCCCAGTGTATGCGTTTAAAGAACGATTCTCCGCTCATTTTATGGCATCCCGGTGCTACCAGATTCCCGGGACAGTGTGTACCGATGTTTTATCTAATCGAGAACTTAAAACGGGCCTCCGCAATCTCTTGTAAATGTTTGTTAACAGACAATCGACACCAGCCAGTTACGAGCACTATACACGGGAATGTTTGACCACCGCGGAGGCTGCCAGGCAAAGGTCGGCGAATTTAAGGTCCACGTTGAGCGCCATATACACGAATTCCATCAAGGATCTTCGTGACCAAGCTATGCGGGTAGACACGAGTCTAGGTGAGAAGATCAAGCTTACGGAGGAAGTTCGTCTGCAATTGGAAAAGGAATTGCTTCGGGTAAGTTCGACTACCTCGATTGCACGGCAACTACGGTTATCGCATTACAAGGGGAAACCTTTTCCAGTGCTTGTATGAGCAAGCGAACTCTGAGAAAGCGATTGAAGAGCTTCGTCATTCCGTACGCGGGTTGGATTGTGCAATGAAAGTGGCGCAAACACGATTAGCCGACAGATTACAGCGACGCAATGTTGAAAGCTGTCGTGACACTCCTCAATTTGCGTGAGTATCTTATCGTCGCGTTACATTACGCGCGAGGTTACGCTGCATGATAATACGGACTTGCATGACATCAAATAGTTCCTATAATTAAATTTTCTACAAATTATATTCACGGCAATGATGCCTGTTGTGTTTAGTCTCGTGGACGAAGTGAGAATGCTTAACGAGCGTACAGCAGCCATGCTAGCGGAACTGAAGCGAGCCGAAGAGACCCAGGCGGGTCTGGTAAAGGCGAGAAGCGACCTTGAACGTGAAATAATCGTGAAACGTAAAACGTTGTACATAGATAAACAGCGGGGACAATTGTTGCGCTCGTTTTATCCGTCTGCAACAGCTCTGGCAGGCTTTTAATGATAGACGAGTAACACAGAGCCACGTTCGAGAATCTATGAATGTATTTTGTAAATGTATTTTGAAAGTACACAGACTTGTTCGCGCAAAACTTTGTCGGTTCGCGGTGTTCGCGTACAGTAATTTTATAATTATTTTTGTTTTGATATTTTATACAAAAATGAAAAATATATGGCCTGGATACTTTTTGGGGTTTCTTTGTATGACGTGTTTCGTACATTAATATATGATTAAAAAAAGTATTACATATTTATGATTAAAAACAGCTTACGTTGTCGCTTTCGTTTAGGAAATAGATTCAATATAGAGAGAAATATATAATCATAGTTCGTCGTGCAGCTGCGAATAATTCGTCACATACTCGTACAGATCGTCCAAGTTGCGAGCACCATTGTATTCGGAAACCTTCTGCCCATCGCGATATAAACACAAAGTAGGGAAACCGTCCACTTCTTGTTCATTGCATAATTCTTTGCTCGCGTCGAGCGTACAGTCTACCTTCGCTATATTCACGTCCTCGTTCACGAAGAACTTCTTCCCAAGCTCCTCCCAAATCGGTGCCAAACGTTTACAGTGTCCACACCAAGGTGCAAAAAACTTAACAAATGAAATGCCTTTTTCAATACCATGTACAAAGTTGTCGCCAGTTAAACTCAGCACAGTGTGAGTCGTACTGTCCGAACTATCTGTCTTGATGTTCACTTGATCGTTGCCATTTCCCAGCATTTTCGACACGTAGGCTTTTAATTCTTCGTGAGTACGTTGCCCGGTGTATTTGTCCACCTATGAATTTACATTCAAACGTTACTGTTCCGATCTGAATTTAAACGAGATAAATTAAAACGATGTTTCACCTTCTTTCCATCCTCGATCCAAAGCAATGTCGGATATCCCTTGATATCGAATTGCCCGCAAACACCGCGATGCTGCGTGCAATCAACTTTGGAAATGCTAACGTCTTTACTATTGCGCAGACTGTTGGCCAATTCCTCCCAAGTGGGAGCTAATTTCTGGCAATGTCCGCACCAGGGTGCGTAAAATTTCACAAAATGGTAACCAGCGGATACGTGCTTATCAAAAGTGTCCTCTGTTAATTCTAATAAACCGTTCACAGCTTCGGGAGGCGACGGTACAACATCTTCGCTCTAAATTAGAAACTTCCAGATTAAACAGCTGTATGTATAATATGTATTATAGCGAAAACACGGTCGACAATTACCCCGAGATTCGTGCCCAATTGGTCATTGAGGAAGGAGAGTAGGGATGGCAAGTCCCTTGTGCCTCTAAACTTGGTGCCTTTGCTTTCCCCAGCTTTGAAAAACTTTAGCCTGTAAAATTGTTCAAACTACAGTTTACTTTGCTGTAACTATACGTCTAAATGCCTCACAAAATTATAAAAAAAAACTGTGCTTAAGGGGGGATTCTACCTTGTTGGGCCGAAAAATAGGTAATTCTTTGTGAATTTTTTGTACAAAAACGGTTCGACAAATTAATTTGAGGTTTGACCGGCTGTTTTATTGTATCTTGAGCTATTGTTGTGAAATTTTATGTGACAGTAGAAAAAAAAATGTGGCTGATACAGAGCGTTGAAAAAAAATCGGGTGGTCCTGGCGTTAACGAAATATACTCGAAGGATAATCTGAAACACAAAAACGAACGAGATTCTTAATCTGTATGAATGTGGCTATCGATGGTAGTAGATCATTAAGATAAAGAAAGAAATGTTAAAATGGCAGGCTTCTGAATATGATGAATCGAATTTCTCTCAAAAATCGGCAAAACTTCATATTCAGAAACCTGCCATTTTAACATTTCTTTGTTTATCTTAATGAATCTACTACCATCGATAGCCACACTCATATAGATTAAGAATCTCTTTCGTTTTTGTGTTTCAGATTATCCTTCGAGTATATTTTGAAGAATTTTTTTTCAACGCCTCAAGTCAGCGCTCTGTATCAGCCACATTTTTTTTTCTACTGTCACATAAAAATTCACAACAATAGCTCGAGATACAATAAAACAGCCTATCAAACCTCAAATTAATTTGTCAAACCGTTTTTGTACAAAAAATTCACAAAGAATTACTTATTTTTCGGCCCAACAAGGTAGAATCCGCCCTTAAGAAATACATCCTATACGCACGTAGGATAACCGGTAACGTCGTGTTCTGTACATAAACTGCTATCAGTAGTACAGTCAACCTTGGCGACTTTTATATTATTGTCTTCTTCGTTCGATAGCTCGGCTAATTGCTCCCACGTAGGTTCGAGTCTTTGGCAATGTCCGCACCTGGTGAAGATTAGATATAAACAATGTTATTCTGGTAAAAATTATTCCTCTTACATTAGCAAAAACTGAAGAATTCAGAAAAACTTCTAAAAGTTTACTCCGACATTCTCAGAACTTTTTGTTACTCGCTACTCCGATAATGAACTTGAATCTTAAAGTGCGAGAAAGCTACACGTACCAAGGTGCGTAGAACATGACAAAGTGATTTTTCTTCTCGATCTCGTTGGAAAAATTGTCTTTCGTGTATTGTAACGTGTGTAGATTATCTTCCTCCTCGCTCTTGACTTGACTCAGCATGAATACAATTAAAAAGATATGTTTCTTTAACATGATCGAACTCGTGAAATGCGCAGCCATAGCGATAAATAATTATTGCTTCCTAGGTATGATGAAGTATTCGATAAACAAATATTGTATCACTAACGGAGGTAGACGGAGAAAGGAATAATTTAAAAAATCTCAGCGTCCCATCGCTGATTCTTTGATCCCGAGGTTGCGGCGTTAAAGATCGAAATATTTCTGCAGTGCACTACCAGGGATTCTAAACTTTCCACCGTTTAAACTGAAACGGACTATTGCTCGGTACTGTACGATTGTAATTCAACAATCCTTCCACTTTACACTGGTCCGTCGAGCCTCCTACAAATGGATCGAAACCGCCGATTCCGCCCCCATGATATTCGAGCATTGGCAGCAACATTTCGCTACGAAATTCCCATCCTCCTTTTTCCCACGGATTATAGTAACTTTCTAATTGGGTTCGCTGTAATTCCCCAGATAGCACAAAGACGTTTTAAAAACGTTTTTAAAACGTCCAGGTCAGACGTTCGGGACGTCTTAAAAACGTCCAGAAAAGGTCCAGAAAAGGTCCTAGAAACGTCCATTTTCACAAACCAGACCGTTTTCTGGACGTTCTTAAAACGTTTTTAAAACGTTTTCTGGACGTTTTTAAAACGTTTTCTGGACGTCTTCAGGACCTTTTCTGGACGTTTTTAGGACGTTTTTAAAACGTCTTCAGGACCTTTTCTGGACGTTTTTAAAACGTTTTCTGGACGTTTTTAAAACGTTTTCTGGACGTCTTCAGGACCTTTTCTGGACGTTTTTAGGACGTTTTTAAAACGTTTTCTGGACGTTTTCAGGAGGTCGGTACTGGTTCGATTAAATAAAAATTTATGGATGTAAATTGTTTTCAAAATATTACCAAACTACCAATTTATTTCATTTACTTACAATAGATACATGAAAATGTCAGTACAAGATCGAATACACAGAATACACCACTTAAAATAGATATGAAATATGTAGAACATGTAGGTTATGATAGATTATACATATTATACAAAATATAGGCACAGAATATGTAAAATATCTGCACTTACAATGGATGTTTATAACATTGTTACAAATTCGTTGAAAGATCTCAAAGTATTGAGGAAAATGTTTTCTCTGCATTATTCACAATTGAAAATGCTATTGATTTACAATACACTAAAAGACTAGCGCAAAGCAAAATCACAATTTTGTTATATGTAATAAAGAGTAATATTTTGTGCATAAAATGTGTCTTAATAAAATGTCTCTACTTGCCGTTCGATTTGCTTGTACCGTCAAAACTTGTAATTGCGTTCATGGCAGGAAATTGACAGTACGCACATACTAAATTGACCGATTTGTGGACACACACGCTCAAGTCTTGCATTCTCACTTTTGACTGTACAAGCAAATGGAACAGCAAGAAGCAGCGTGTATGGTGGCCTTTGCAGCTTCAGAAGTATCAGAATTCTTTGGAAATCTAGAAAAACAGAAATAAAGTTCAAAATAAGATATGTTTTGAAAATATAGTTACTTTAACACGTTTGCTACCCAGTATACCTTTATATATTTTTCCTTAAAAGGCGGTAGTGAACGTATTAAATATAATAATTTGTTCCATTATGAATTAATAAAATAACCTCAATACCTGTGGAAAGTAACTTTCTGGTTGTTACTGTTACCATCATTCCTTTTCTTCCAATTTTCAGAATCTGATCTGTTTTTGCACAAAAGCACGATGCACTGAACCACGGCCGACGGCCGTGACTGAACCATTGTTCTTAATAACTTTTTCTTTAACACGCTACTTCATACCACACTCCGAGAAACGCTTTGAAACGCTTCAAACATGGCTATCTTTAAAACGTACGGAAAAGGACGTTTTTAAAACGTCCGTAAAGTACGTTTTTAAAACGTCCGTAAAGTACGTTTCCTGGACCTTTTCTGGACGTTTTTAAAACGTTTTCTGGACGTTTTAAAAACGTCCAGAAAACGTCCATAAAACGTCCAGAAAAGGTCCAGAAAACGTTTTAAGAACGTCCATTTTCACAAATCAAGCCGTGGACGTTCAGACGTAAAATGGACGTAAAATGGACGTTTTTAAAACGTCCAGTGCTATCTGGGTCGTTTGGAAATTGGAATCGATGAAAATGTAGAATAGAATTATTTAAAATTCTATAATTTCAAGTAAACGCCATCTTATCTTCACTTTACCTAATAAAATCTTTCACATCTTTTAGAACCGGAAACACATAAAACAATTTTGATTCGTTGTCTGTCTATTTCAATAAATATGATTTTATTTCACAAGTTTTTTGTCTTCAACTCCTATTTAGCATTCGTTTCGGCATCTATTATTTTAAATAGTATTTGAAATAGTGCCCGAATACATTTATTATAACAAATAAACCCAGATAGCACTGGACGTTTTAAAAACGTCCATTTTACGTCCATTTTACGTCTGAACGTCCACGGCTTGATTTGTGAAAATGGACGTTCTTAAAACGTTTTCTGGACCTTTTCTGGACGTTTTATGGACGTTTTCTGGACGTTTTTAAAACGTCCAGAAAACGTTTTAAAAACGTCCAGAAAAGGTCCAGAAAACGTACTTTACGGACGTTTTAAAAACGTACTTTACAGACGTTTTAAAAACGTCCTTTTCCGTACGTTTTAAAGATAGCCATGTTTGAAGCGTTTCAAAGCGTTTCTCGGAGTGTGGAATGAAGTAGCGTGTTAAAGAAAAAGTTATTAGGAAGTAAGAACAATGGTTCAGTCACGGCCGTCGGCCGTGGTTCAGTGCGTCGTGCCTTTGTGCAAAAACAGATCAGATTCTGAAAATTGGAAGAAAAGGAATGATGGTAACAGTAACAACCAGAAAGTTACTTTCCACAGGTATTGAGGTTATTTTATTAATTCATAATGGAACAAATTATTATATTTAATACGTTCACTACCGCCTTTTAAGGAAAAATATATAAAGGTATACTGGGTAGCAAACGTGTTAAAGTAACTATATTTTCAAAACATATCTTATTTTGAACTTTATTTCTGTTTTTCTAGATTTCCAAAGAATTCTGATACTTCTGAAGCTGCAAAGGCCACCATACACGCTGCTTCTTGCTGTTCCATTTGCTTGTACAGTCAAAAGTGAGAATGCAAGACTTGAGCGTGTGTGTCCACAAATCGGTCAATTTAGTATGTGCGTACTGTCAATTTCCTGCCATGAACGCAATTACAAGTTTTGACGGTACAAGCAAATCGAACGGCAAGTAGAGACATTTTATTAAGACACATTTTATGCACAAAATATTACTCTTTATTACATATAACAAAATTGTGATTTTGCTTTGCGCTAGTCTTTTAGTGTATTGTAAATCAATAGCATTTTCAATTGTGAATAATGCAGAGAAAATACTTTGAGATCTTTCAACGAATTTGTAACAATGTTATAAACATCCATTGTAAGTGCAGATATTTTACATATTCTGTGCCTATATTTTGTATAATATGTATAATCTATCATAACCTACATGTTCTACATATTTCATATCTATTTTAAGTGGTGTATTCTGTGTATTCGATCTTGTACTGACATTTTCATGTATCTATTGTAAGTAAATGAAATAAATTGATAGTTTGGTAATATTATGAAAACAATTTACATCTATAAATTTTTATTTAATCGAACCAGTACCGACCTCCTGAAAACGTCCAGAAAACGTTTTAAAAACGTCCTAAAAACGTCCAGAAAAGGTCCTGAAGACGTCCAGAAAACGTTTTAAAAACGTCCAGAAAACGTTTTAAAAACGTCCAGAAAAGGTCCTGAAGACGTTTTAAAAACGTCCTAAAAACGTCCAGAAAAGGTCCTGAAGACGTCCAGAAAACGTTTTAAAAACGTCCAGAAAACGTTTTAAAAACGTTTTAAGAACGTCCAGAAAACGGTCTGGTTTGTGAAAATGGACGTTTCTAGGACCTTTTCTGGACCTTTTCTGGACGTTTTTAAGACGTCCCGAACGTCTGACCTGGACGTTTTAAAAACGTTTTTAAAACGTCTTTGTGCTATCTGGGAATCCATCTCCTACATCAGCAGCTCGTCGCACTTCTAATCCAATATTAGCAACTCTAATTAGTCCTAAAACGTAAAAGAAGAGCTATGCATATGTTTTCTTGTACAGTAGTTGCTAAAAGAAATGACCTTATGGTGTTTTATATAATGCAAATTACCTATGCGTATATACGTAGCTACAGTATGATGCGTCATTCCGTATGAATAAAGTGGTAGAAAGTGGGGGAAGATTCGTTGTTAAGTCATCCTGTATCGAGGATATCAAACTGTAAACAATGCGCGCAAGAAGTACGATATGAGTGGCATCAAGAAGAAAGTTAATCATTTAGCAGTGTTTAAACAACGAACGAAAAATGACGATAACGCCGAATTGTCTGATGTTGCTATTATATCCGCGAGAAAGACTGGGCATTTGAATCTTTCGTCGAGAGGACTGTACACGGGTATTTGCAACATTTCAAAGTGGAATAAATGTTCATCGAATGTTATATTTAGATACATTTCGAAATCGTTCGAATGCTTGATACTTTGATATTGCACTCGTAAATGAGCTAATGTGCATGCTCGTTCGTATCTGTGCTACATCGTTGTTTTCATAATTTCTCATTCCTTTATAGCGTTTGTATAACGGGCAAGGTTCGAGCGACTAATTTATAAAAGTAGCATTGGCGTTGTGGATATCACAAATGATAAACTATATTAAACTGTTATCCTGTGTGTGAGAAATGATTGTTCTGTATTTTTGTAATTGTGAAATTGCAATAAAGTACACGTTGTATTTGAAAATTTCTTATGTACGTTATTGGCAATAATAAACGCACAGAAATCAATTATTCGTGAATGGTAAACTGTGTTACACGGGTAGAAAGATTTGCACCATCATGCTTCGAGCTTTCCAGCAGCATTTCATTCGTTTGGTATTTCGTCGTTGTCGAGAAATATGAAATTTCTACAAATGTATCTTGTTACAGAATATTTCTTTTACTTGTACACCCATTTCGTTTGAACAATTAAAAGAATATAGCGTACGCAATCCGCGATTGAAATTTTCAATAAAACTCTTGTCGTCAGTTTTTTTTTTGTTTTATTTTATTCTTCATAGTTAGCTTTGCATGTTAGATTACGAATAACGCCATAGAGCAAGCAACATTTGCAATATCATGCAAGATCATCAAAAGCGTATATCGAGGTAAGTCACTTTTAGTTGTAGAAACATATCGTTTTGCGTAAGCTCAGGTTTAGGTAAGCGTACGAAATGTACAATGTGTTGAGATTATTAAAATTTGTTGCAGTACCCAACAGAGTATGGAGCATAAATGAATTGACGGAAGAGGAGGTGAACGAGCTTCGTTTCGAACTCGATTATGTGCACAAAGACGAACGATGGTGGGAGCAAGAGCCGCTCAAGTTATTGGATTTAAGCTACAATAGTTTGACTACAATTGACCCGAAGCTAGAATGTTTAACGGAATTAACTACGTTACTTGTGCGTGTTATATTTATAACGACTATTCAGTGGCGGATTTAAGAAAACAGGCCCAGGTGGCAAACGTTCTGAGGGCCCATTTCTTCGGCGAAATGAAAAGGTAGTTTACTAAAAACAGGCACAGTGTAATAATACAGAAAAAAATATAATTTGGATAAAATCATGTTTTTTAAGGAGGGGGCCCTGGGGAGCCTTCTGAGTAGGGGCCCTTTTTCGGGAAAATGAATAGATAGTTTACTAAAAACAGGCACAGTGTAATAATACAGAAAAAAATATAATTTGGATAAAATCATGTTTTTTAAGGAGGGGGCCCTGGGGGGCCTTCTGGGCAGGGGCCCAGGCGGCAACTGCTCATCGGCCACCCTGTTAAATCCGCCACTGCGACTATTTGTTATCACGAAATTGTATACAGTAATTTAAAGTCGCAAATAATTTCGATAGCTGCACAATAATTTGTTAGAAGATCTACCGCCCGAGGTTGGGAGTTTAAGTAAGCTAGAGATACTAAACGCATCGAGTAACAAATTACAGAAATTACCGCATCAGTTTTATCAGTTGACCGAGCTACGTGAATTATGCTTGAAAAATAATGGTCTGAAGGAAGTGGATCCTGCGATTGGTGATTTAATTATGTTATCGAGTTTGGTAAATTATAGCACAACTGTTTGCTCAAAGATTTTCATGTACAAATATTTACGAAATACTTTATACACTTAGGACTTGTCGTGCAACAATTTATCCGAATTGCCACCGGAAATGGGATATTTAGTGCGATTGACTTCTTTGGATATAAGTCACAATATGTTGAAAGAGTTGCTACCTGATTTAACGAGTATGAGAGGTAGGATTTGCAATAAGACAGAATTCAAAACAGTTGCACGCTCTTCTTATACACTGTAAAACTTTAATAAAAATTACACGTATTCTTTTGGAAATAGCGTTACAAAAGTTAGACGCAGGCTATAATCTATTGGAAATATTGCCGCCGTTGGGTGAGTTAAGGAAAGTTGAAACAATGATATTGCAGACAAACAAACTATCAACATTTCCTCAAATATCTGGTTGTACGCTGTTAAGAGTACTGCACTTGGCCAACAATAAAATTACAGTATGTACTCGTATATGCTAAACTTAGGCTCTTATATAGGGTGCGTTCCAGTTGGGCCCAAAGCGACCGCAGCGCCCGTGTTTCTCGTAGAAAAACGGGCGCTGCGGTCGCTTTGGGCCCAACTGGAACGCACCCATAGTGGTCATTTTGTAAAAAAGATGGCTAGCCTTATGTGTCGTATAAATACACCGAAGAAAGATAATTACTACAATTAGCAGCGAATAGAGCTTTCGAATTTCAACACAGAATTTATAATGTAAAAATGGTCCATGTCAACTATCGGTTATATTCATTTTAATTTTAGGAAATTGATATGTCTTGCTTGGAAGGTGTAGGGCAGTTAAAAACATTGACACTAGGAAACAATAAAATTGATACGATACCGGAGGAAATAATAAAACTGGTAAATCTCGAAATCTTCGATTTATCGTACAACTGTCTAACTATGTACGTTATTTTACATACATCATTATTGTATATCGAAGAAGCGTTTACAGAAGGACATTATTTGTTATACAGAGTACCAAGTTATATCGGTATAATGCCGAATTTAAAGCAATTTGTAATTGACGGAAATGAAGTACAAAATGTAAGGAGCGATATAATACGTTGCGGGACTCCACGAATTTTGAAACATATACGACAGAGTGTCGACAGTACAAACTTAAATACAAACGAATATGTAGTATCGGTTGCCAATTCCAACAGTTATCCGGATAGGTATGTGTCCGCAGATGTCTTCAGGCTTATCAAAGTGATAAATCGCTGGCAAATCCCTTTGTAATTGCTTAGATATACGATGCAAAGTACAAAGTTACTTAGTCTGGCTGGACAGAATCTTGCGGAGCTGCCGCAACAGGTCTTGGAGGACGCTTGTGCAGCCGACGTAGGTACAGTGGATTTAAGTAGAAATAAGCTGGCTGCCTTACCTGATCGGTTATCGATAATCGCGAGAGTTGGCGACTTGAAACTGACGTCTAATCAACTAACAAGTATACCGGAATGGATCGGAGAAAAGTTCAAGTATTTGCAAGCTTTGGATTTAAGTAAAAACCTGTTGGACTCGCTTCCTTCCAGTCTCGGCGTGCTGAAATATCTGCGAGAAATTAACGTGTCGTTTAACAGGTACTATGTCGTTATTTTATTTTGTTCACATTAACGTATACTCGGGATTTTCTATATCAACAGGTACGAACAATTACCAGAATCGATTTATAAAGTCGAATCGTTGGAAATACTTGTAGCGAATGACAATTTAATATCCAACATCGACGTATCGTCTTTACAAAAGCTGGAAAAACTTGCGACGTTGAATCTATCCAACAATAACATTGGATACGTACCGCCGGAACTTGGCAATTTGAAACATCTGAGGTGAGCGAAAATAGATTTATTAAATTCATATAAATATTCGTGAAATTAAATGTCCACAGAACTTTGTGTTTATCTGGGAATTGTTTCAAACAACCGAGGCAAGCAATTTTGGTGAAATCTACGGAGGAAATACTTGGGTACCTTAGAGATAGAATAGCGCATTAAAAGGCAATCTACAAGTTGTTGAAGAGTCTTTAATTATTTATTCTAATCGGAAGAATGTTATAGAATAACCGAGATATGTGTAGGTGAGATTGTACGCAAATTACGCGATGTTAATACATTTTGAATGTTGAAAAACGCGATAGAATATTAAAAAGGTAAGTGATTGATAAATGTGTCTTTGTGACAATTCGATTTACTGTTGAGAAATAGCGAAATGAATATTTACATGAATAAAGCAAAATTTTATACGGGAAACGTGCGTTTTATACGTACTGTGTAAATTATTTACATCGGACCAAATCATAGCGTACTCGGTTCTGTGATTTTGAAGCATCAGCTAATTTAAAAGACGCGTAAAGTTGGAATAATCGATGGATATAGGTAGTGACACGCACCGTCACAGCCAGCCAATGCTACTACTTCCCGCGAATGTCGGATTACAGTAAATACTCGTTAGGAGCCCGACGAACGGGGCTGGCGGCGGGCTCTTAACGCGACTGGACACTATTCCGCGCGGCCACTGGCGCGAGTGAGAAAACCCAATGAGCGAGAGAGAGGAAACGGAAGAGCCTCTCGCTCGTTCCCAGGTTCCCCCACTCTCGTCCGAAGGATTCTAAGAGTTGGTGGGGATAGTCGCCGGGCTCCTAACGCGTGGTAGAAACGGGCTCCTACCGAGGATGTACTGTATTCGTCTTTTGTTAGCCCCCCTAACCGCGAAGACGCTAGCCCGTCATGGCCTTCTTAGCGTCGCGCGGTCTCTTTGACGACGGAAGGCACGCTGCACGAGAGAAAGATTGGAAGGGGAAGCTGGCGCGTGAGGGGCCCCTACGCTGGCCAGCGCTGATATTCAGTTATACAGTATTCAGGGATCGGTGGACTCGGGCTGTCCCTAGACACCTACAGGAGCGCTGGTAATGTGTGCGTGAATCAGCGTGGACTCGCTGCTAGCGTAGCTTCGTCAGACTCGAGCTACGCGTAGCCGGAGTCCATCGCAGCGTCCGCAGCTATTGGTCAGAGGCTTGGCTTGGCGCTGGCATCGGTACATTCGAGACGTCACATTCGCCTCGCGTTGTCGCCACTTGGCTGGTTTCGCGCTGGCGTCAATTCACGCACACATATCACCGCTCCTGTAGGTGTCTAGGGACAGCCCGAGTCCACCGATCTATGACAGTATTGTCTCCCTGAGGGCTCGCTGGTCGGGACCGGCGTTGAGCTCACAATCCACATCGTGCGCAGAGCCCTAATTCCGAGTGTTCGTTTCTCGCTTCTTTCTGGCCGAAGGGGGGAGCGAGATGGAACGCTTTGCATGCGCGGCGGGTATGCGCGACGGCGCGAGCGCTCAGATGGAATCGTGACTGCTCGACGGTCAGATAGCCAGGCACGGCACGATTTTTTTTTTTTGCGCCCTAGGCGAGCTTACCAAATTCCGCCATTTATTATAATACATTTAACTGAGCTTCTTCATATCCTCACTCTTAATTCTTACTCGTAGTTTGAAACCGTTGTAGTACAATTTGTACTACTTGATTTAAAAAATTATTTTTAACAATGCCAACAATGAAAAGACCATTTTGCACTTCTTGTCAACCTTACGCCCTAACAGTTGCCTAAATTTGCAGAGTAAAGTCATAAATAATCTCAAATAAATGTATTATAATAAAGGGCGCAAAAAAGATTTGAGCCGGGCCTGCGTCAAGATTTTGCGATGCGGTACCCGTGCTGATCGTAAGCGCTCGCGACCATCGCGCACGCAAAGGACGGAGTGTCAGGGCACTCGAAAGACGGAGTGAGACAAAACATCCACACGTCGTCTGTCTCGTACCGTCCTCGCTCGCTCTCGCCTTCGTCGGATAAGAGTGAGACAGAAGTGGTGGGGATAGCGAAAAGTCCACAGCGGGTGCACCGAATCGAGCCCTCAGGGAGACAATACTGTATTCCAGGCCTGCCCCATCGGGTGCAAATACCTCCTGAATTTCTGGGACCCGGGTAACAGACGAGCGCGGGACTGTTCCATTGCTACCCGTTGCGAGATTTGTGAGAGAACTGCATGAGTGTGCGAGCTGTTAGGACGGCCGCACACTCGTGCAGTTCTTCCGCAACCCATGCTGTGGTTAGCAACGTAACCAGTCCCGCGTCGGCTGTTGCCCGGGTCCCAGAATTCACTAATTCATTAGCTACAATCCTCGGGGGTTACAGGAAATTTCTTATACATGGGAGCTCTGCAGTGATACCAATCTTAGGTAAAAAAAAATTATGGAGACAAAAATGTTATTTACATGTCTATTCCTAATAAAATTAGTACTACATATTTTGTTTTGGAATTCAATTAAACAAAAATGCTTAATGCAGCTAGAAACACAATATTTTCATTAAAAGTAGCGTAAAATATGTGAGTGAAATGCGGCAACGTCGCTCCGCGTGCATCCTTTTTTTCTCTTTCCATCTCACACTTGTGGCGTCCTTTTGCGCGTTCGTACCGGTTCGCAACAAATTACTAAATACATGTTTACAGCTTGGTAGTGTTTTTACAAATTTTTACTGTATGCTTTGTACACGTATACATTGTATAGATGACTATCAGGCGTACAGCGTTGCCACGTTTCAAATAGTGCCTTCAGGCACTTCCAAAAATACGAGCACATTGCTGTCTATTTACTCAATTATCTAATAAACCAGACGGTACATGACCGATTTTTTTTTTTTGAATTTCATAGGAATACATAAGCTTTTCATTGCAACATTCTTTAGGACTTTCTCACTATTTTTAAGGACTCTGTGTAACATTTTATAGAAATTTTATCGCTTCTCCCATAAGAGCATGTGTATAAGAGCGCAACTTTGACTTCAATTTTCTCAAAAACCGTGCGGTCAATCGACTTGAAATTTTTACACAATGCAGACTACATTTTGAACATTGGATTAAAACACTTTTTAAAGATTTCTCACTATTTTGTCTCCGGTATCGAACCTCCTTAAATACACCCCCCTGGTGAGGCAGGGTTGAAGATCTGTAAAAGGTTCGATGTGATTGCACAATGGCAGGTGCATCAAGATAACAGTGAAAAATAAAAGTTTCCTTACCAATTTGAGAATGTCCGTAGTAGATTCAAGTAAACTACAGCCGTTTGCATTACCTGAAAACAATTAAGCTGTAAATATTCGATTGTCCTGCCGCCAATCCTAATAAATTAATATAGGAAAAGTCACATACCGAGCTGAACGTTATCATACACAATTGGATCATTTTCCCTCCTGTAAGTTTTGGTGGATAGAGCGATATAGTACACAGCATAATCACATTACGAGCTTGCTTGGGCGTCAAGTTGTACCACTCCATATTATACGCGGATGGACCGATTTGGCTGCACTAAAAAATGACAGCATATAAATCAAAGCAGTTCGACAACTTAACTTCTTTACGAGTACCTGTTCAGAAAGCATTTCGCCTAAATAGCAGAATACAAATAAGTTAAAAGTGAATGAAGCCAGCAGCACGCAATGAGTTCCTGCCGCGATCGTTATCTTTTTGTTCCATTCCTAGAAGTATGTATCATCAAACAATCTTCATAACTACGAAGACATTGCAATAGAAGTGTTGGAATTTAAACGGGTAACTTAATAGATACTAAGTTTTACCATCAGAAGGCAAAATGCGATGGTACACATAACTAACACGGACTCCGTGATTTGCACCAGGCATATCTCGTAAAAGGATTCGCACATGGTCTTGGAGAATCTAAAACGTTCACAGCAGTTATGTTTTCATTCTCCGTGCACAGTCTTAGAGGACCTCTTACCTCAGAATCTTCTCGTGCTCTTGAATGATGTTTCCCATAGGGTCCTCACCTTTAACCCGCACGTCCGTAACGTAATTACCCAATCGGGATATCTGGATCTGGATCTGTCCAATGATATGAGTGACGAAGATTATAATCAAGCTGAAGCAACACGAGGTGACGCTGTACTTGATCAAGCCCGCGCAATACTCCATGACCGTGATAAACTCAGCTGCATAGCTGAATTGGGAGTTGAGGAGGAAGCTGTAGCCGACAGGTACCGGTATCTTGGCGGTTTCGTTCCCTCTGGGCCTTGCCTTGGCTACCATCGGTCCAACAAGATGAAGACACAAGCCGCCTGCATAGAGGATTCCAGCACTCACAGGGATCAGATATCGGCTAATAGAGACCTGTTTCAGCATGATAGCACGGTATTTCGGGTCCTCCACCGCCTTCCAATCTTTTTCCAGCTGCATAATGCAATTTCCGAAGCTTGATCCCTTCAGGCCCAAGAAGCTGTATTTAATGACTGTTGTCAGGCAGTAGCCTATTATGCCGAACAATTTCACCGTTGGTAACAGGGCCTTCGGCTCGAAGAGTAGAAAATTAACGGGGGCTATCAAGCAGAACAACACCACGAACAGGTACGTCAAGAACATACAGAAGGATACGATTTTCTCAAACGCGCTTGTGTCAGGGTAGATCCTACACCATAAGGCCATTGGTCTCAGAAACAATTGGCACATTTGCAGCGTATACCGTATATCTCTCTTGTAATGAGGATTTTTCGCTTTGCTATCGATCTGGGGACCTGATTGCTTTTTCATCGCGACGGCTCTAGTGGACATCGTTCACTGAACGACTAAACAGATGGTTTCCGTAGGGTCCGTAGCCAGAACGCAAGCGCGTATTCGTTCATTGAGGATAATTACTGCATATTAATATTTCAGACGAGTTGAAAACTCTTCGATGACAAATCGGTAGTCACCAATTACGCCAGTTTTTTCCATCGGGGACGAAAGTTTTTTTATGTTAGCGTGCAATTGCAGATTGCGGATAATATTCCGTTGGGGAAAGTTTATCGCGCTGTTTTAAAAACTTTAAAGTTTACGCTTCTACCGTCTGTTCATGCAGGAGGTGTATAATTGAAATGGTATAAGCGCACTGGTTCGGTCACTTTAAATAATTATTTTTTAATAACACGTTAAAAGTGCATAGTGCACGAAATCATGCATTTAATCGTTATTCCGGAGATTATTTATTACCGCGTTATATTTAGTCCTCAACGGGGCCACCTTTACCAATGGGCTAAGTGGGCTATAGCCCAGGGGCGTCTGTGATCCAAGGTCGCTTAAGAATCAAATATACTGAAATGCTTTTTTCTCTTCAATTTTGGAGACAAATATTTCTATTACTTTTGTTCGTGTTTGTCTTGGTGGAGACCCGGGGTTCTAATGTACTGCCTTGCATCGATTGCGAAGAAATTGGGAAGAAGAAACCCCTTAGGGGCAAGGGCGCCAAAAGTTTTTAGCCCAAGTTGCTCACATTTGTTAAGACGGCCCTGGTCCTCAATTTAAAGGTAATTACCAGGGCTTGAAAACTGTTAGGTATAATATCGAATTGGGTTCTCCAAACGATTATAAAGAACCTTTATTCGGAATAACTGTTACGAAGAACCGAAATTTCCAACTATTATCTGTCTCGGTTACGGTTCCTAGTTCCCTTCATAACCGTTATTTTTCAGTTCTATATCGGTTCCGAAACGGTCCCAAAATCAATTCTTGTATCGACTTTTCCCCAATTGATATTATTAATAAATAATTATTGTAGTTGCGGATTACTGTATACAGTATTGTCTCTCTGAGGGCTCGATTAAGTGGACCCGCTGTAGGCTTTTCGCTATCCCCACCACTTCTGTCTCACTCTTGTCCGGCGACGGTGAGAGCGAGATGGAACGAGAGCGAGCGAGAGCCATTGAAAGCGAGCGAGGACGGTACGAGACAGACGACGCGTGAATGTTTTGTCTCACTCCGTCTTTCGGACGCCGTCACACTCCGTCCTTTGCGTGCGCGACGGGCGTGACGCAGGCACGTTCCATCTTGCTCCCCCCTTCAGCCAGAAAGAAGCGAGAAACGAACCCTCGGAATTAGGACTCTGGGCACGATGTGGGCTCAACGCCGGTCCCGACCAGCGAGCCCTCAGAGAGACAATACTGTACATACTACAAATGCCGATAATGTAGGAATAACGAGATATCATGAAATACATAATTAATGTCAGTTTTTTACATTCCGAAAGGATGATCACATGTGAAGTGGAACAGACACAAATTATTACAGGTTGCCGCTTTCAGCGATGAATTTTGATATCACAAAATATTGATTTAACGTTTCGGATCTCTCGATAAACCTGACTGATCCTTTGCTGGTCTCGCGCTCTTATCGCGAGAGGTGGTTTGATGAGCGCTGCAATTGGCAGTTTTTTCCGAACGAGCGCTCTTCGCCTTTGGTTTCTGTTTGCTCTTCGCACTCGACACACGCCGAACGATCTCCTCGATGAACTTTTGATCCTTCTCGTTTATATCCGCCAGCACGTTGTTCTTTTTACTCTCGTCCTGACCCCTGCAACTGCATTTTCAAACGAATCTTTTAATTTATCTTTTACCAGCGGCGGTGGCCGTGATGGAAACACCGGTTCTCGTTAGATCACCGAAGTCAAGCGTCACGGGGCGGGTACTGGGGAAAGATGGGTGACCACCACCTTTTCTCCCGGTACTCCGCTCGCTGCTGGGACCCGAAGGGAAGAGAGAGGAGGGAAAATAGAGACTATAGTGTTCGTTGGGCAATAGAAGCAAATATGCTTGAAACGCCATCTCTGTATTGGGAAACCAAGAATTTCGATACGCCAACTAGTGGCAGAAAATTAAACTACTGTGAGTAGGCCGAAATCCGTCGAACTCCATACGATTATCAGTGTTTATATAGACATTTTGTGGAAAACGAGTGTTTTTAAATTTTTTTGAAGACTAAATTTTTACTTCTTCGATTAATAAATACTTATTCGGAATGTTTCGTGGGATCCAGGCCTACTTGCAATAGTTTGCCAACTTACCACCACAGCGCTGAAATCTGAGTCACGCCTCCACTTGGTTTCCCAATATAAACACAGGGAGAAAACTCAAACAGAAACAGAATTTATCTTTTAACCAAAAGAACGCTTCAACCGAGCTGTGAAATTTCAATCTATTCCAGCTGGACGATACTACTCACAAACACTAGAATCGCACATTTCCCACTCGCCTAATACTACTTTTCCAACCGGGTGCGGGTATTAAGCTCTTATAGGAACAAAGTTACTTCGCAGATCCTGAGTACAGAGTTCTAAAGTTTATTTTAATACGCTTCTGCTTAAACTCTTCAGAGTTTTTAGATAATAATTTCGTTACTATGTTAACACAGCGCTTTGAGGATAAGCTAAAGTGCAGTACACGAGTTCGCACTCCGACCAATGTAAGAGTTTCCATCCATCGATTTTTAATAGTTTCAAACTGAACCAAACTCCCTGAAGCCGAAAGCCACCGGAGTATTACTAAATCACGCGCTCTACACTTTTTCGTTTCATTCCCAATATTCCCAAGTCGTAAAAGCATCACTTCCGAATACCAAGACTTCCGCGTAGTCTTCTTTTCAACTCACCATCGTAGGGTAAAGCAACCAGTAATTGACCGCATACCAGTGAATGACCATTTGGCAAAGAAATGTCAATTATAAATCTAAAAAGTACTATTTGTTTATAAACAGAGTGTAGTTGCATTTTTAATATCCCATATTTTTAGTTTTGCGTATTTAACAAACATTAATAAGTAGAATTCTTCATAAAAGTATGCGGTCATTTACTGGGCTTCTCATTCAACAATTCGGTCATTTACTGGTTTGTTTATCCTAGAGATACTACTTTCAAGCCAAAGTCTAAAGTTCCCAAAGTGACGAAATATTCAGTCGCCCGCCGACAGGCCGCGTTAATGGCATTCTTCAAGACGAAATTTAGGGGAGGTCGATCGTGCCCCGAGGAATATCGAAAATGAAATTTGCCGTGCATTTAACGTGGCCCTTTGGACGCCGTGGTGAACGCGGGACGGTCTAGGCACGTCTAGCGAGGAGGAAGCTCGCATCTCGTTACGCGAAATTTGAAGCGGCATTCTCGGCGGTACATTACGCCGGGCGTTCCGCTAATGAAACGACTAAAATGCGCAGAGTGTAGCCCGGTTTAAGCGATAGGGGTTGCTACGCAGCACTGGCAAAAAGTCAGAGAGCCCCGTCGCGATCCGACGTTTCTCTCGGTCTTTTTTCTTCCGTTTCCGCTACGCTCTAACAAACACGCCTCTTGATTTATATTTCATTCATCCGAACTAGCCTTTGCTCGCGCGTTACTCGTCCCTCCCTTTGGGGGGATTATTTTCTAAGCGTTCGAATGGATTTTGTAAATGAAGCTACCCTTTAATCAGAGCCGGATTTACCTTTTCAGGGGCCCTAGGCTGAATATTCGCGGGCCCCCGGTTAAAATAACGCTGATTTCATTTTTTTTATCATAATACTCGTGTAATCTAAATAAGAATTTAATTTCAAAATTAACATTGAATGTCAAAACTAAATATAACATTAACCCTCGGAAAGATTTTTTGACAAATTTTTCGAAGAAAAAATTTAGAATCAGGCCCCCTTTGGGGGATTATTTTCTAAGCGGACGAATGGATTTTGTAAATGAAGCTACCCTTTAATCAGAGCCGGATTTACCTTTTCAGGGGCCCCAGGCTGAATATTCGGGGGGCCTCGGGTTAAAAATAAAAAATAACGCTGATTTCATTTTTTTTTTTATCACAATACTCGTGTAATGTAAATAAGAATTTAATTTCAAAATTAACATTGAATACCAAAACTAAATATAAGATTAACCCTCGGCAAGATTTTTTGACAAATTTTTCGGAAAAAATTTAGAATCAGGCCCCCTTTGGGGGATTATTTTCTAAGCGGACGAATGGATTTTGTAAATGAAGCTACCCTTTAATCAGATCCGGATTTACCTTTTCAGGGGCCCCAGGCTGAATATTCGGGGGGCCTCGGGTTAAATATAAAAAATAAAATAACGCCGATTTCATTTTTTTTTTATCATAATACTCGTGTAATCTAAATAAGAATTTAATTTCAAAATTAACATTGAATACCAAAACTAAATATAAGATTAACCCTCGGCAAGATTTTTTGACAAATTTTTCGAAAAAAAATTTAGAATCAGGCCCCCTTTGGGGGATTATTTTCTAAGCGGACGAATGGATTTTGTAAATGAAGCTACCCTTTAACCAGATCCGGATTTACCTTTTCAGGGGCCCCAGGCTGAATATTCGGGGGGCCTCGGGTTAAATATAAAAAATAAAATAACGCTGATTTCATTTTTTTTTTATCATAATACTCGTGTAATCTAAATAAGAATTTAATTTCAAAATTAACATTGAATACCAAAACTAAATATAAGATTAACCCTCGTCAAGATTTTTTGACAAATTTTTCGAAAAAAAAATTTACAATCAGAGGCCCCCAGCTAATTGCCTTTAATTGCAAGCCAACGAATCTGTCGGCATTCCGAGACTTTTAAATTAATCGAAATCAATGTTGCTCGCAACTTTCGGTTATTGTTATCGGCAATTGCCCGAGTGGGCGAACGCGGAACAAGAAAAGTATACTTGGCGGGCTTTGAGCCAGCCTTAATCTACCTGCCCGTAATCGCGTGCCCTCCAGATCTAATTATCGATTAAAAGGAAAGTTTTTCAAGTGGAAATTCCGCTGGTCGCTGGAAGCTCTGGAAAAATCGGACCGGTTGCCGGGGTCCTTGTATAGACGGAATGCCCGTGTCCACGAGAGATAATCGAATCAGCAAGTTTTACGACTTCCAGGATTCGTTTGCACGGACCAAAGGCTGTTCCTCTCCTTCTACTGGTTTTTCGCGGTGAAGTGGATTGAATTATAAAGCGGGAGGGGGTCGATGCTTTTACCTTTGATGACCGTTGTAAAGCTTTGCTATTAGCTTGTTCAAGCACTGGTTGTCCTTTTGCTGCGACTTCACCTCCGATTCCTTTTCCTGCAAACGTCCCAGAGATCTTTAAATGTCCCCTTCGCTTAAATGCTCTGGATACTTTCAACGGTAATCAGCAACGATAATTACCATTAACGTCTTCGAGAGAGCTTGAAGTTCCTCGTAACGCGTCTCGGAAAGGTGACGAGCTGTGATCGTCTCCGTGGTTAAACGAGTTAATTGTTGCCTGTAGTTCTGCTCCCGTTCCATTGCCTTGTCCCAGGCTTCTTCTCTGGCGATTATGGTGTCTCGAAGAGTTTGCATGTCTTTCTCTAGCAACTCCAACTCCGATCTATCACGGGCAAGGTTGATGGATTTTGGGAATTTTTTTAGGGGTTTTAGTTAAAAGAGTAAAACAAAATACTTGTTACACACGATTTATTAGTCCGTGAAGGGCATGAAAAAATTTATTTACAATAATTTTTGTATTTAATTATTTATGATGTTTGAGGTTCTTTAGACCATTGTAGAAGAAATGGTCAGCGTGATATCTCCTTTAAACATCGAAGGATCTAAAAAATAAAACGATATTCTTGTAAAATAATGTTGCCGTTGTGACGGGCCATTTTCGTGATATTTGAATAATTTTTTATGCACAATTCTAGAACAGAATTTTGCATGAAAAAATTCTTTTATTTTTAAAGTGCTGTAAATTGTTTATTTTCTTGAAATTAAAAAATTTGTCCCGTCAGCCCGTAATGGCAACGTTATTTTACAAGAACAGCATTTTATTTTTCAGATCCATCTTTGATTTAAAGGAGATATCATGCTGACCACTTTTTCTGCAATGGTCTAAAGAACCTAAAAAATAATTAAATACAAAAACATATTGTAAATAAATTTTTTCGACCATTTTACGGACTAATCATGTGTAATAAGTATTTTTTTTTATTTGTTTTAATAAACCCCCTAAAAGAAATCCTAAAAATTATTGATTTTCGCTAAACGAAGATAACCCCTTAAAAAGTTAATAGAGCAAGAAGAATTACTTGGTAATGACAACAGTGGGGGGTTGTATCTCGCAACTCTCCAATTTTCTCTGGCAGCCCATGCACACTGCCCAGACTTGCACCCCCCGATCGGTTCTCTGCAGAATATTCGTAGTGGACGTTCCATTTGCTTCCACCTGGGGCGTGTTCTTCCTCTAAAATCACGGTGAAATTTACGTTCCCATAGACTTTAGACAAGGACGTGTTACTACACCGACTTGGACGGCTGCTTTCTTCATCTCCGCCACCCTCGACTTTTCGCTCTCGAGTTCCTGGCGCAGTGACTCGACCCTCTTCCCCAATATTTTCACATCGCTTCGCTCGTCTTCCAGTCTTCCGAAGTTGAAATTGTGTTTAAAAAACGAGGATTATTCAGTGACGTTTCCTCGGATAAAGACGAGAAAGATTGCGAAGCATGTAAACGAAGGGTGCGAGCAAAATAAGAGAAACAAATAATCGAGTACTAATATACGAGTTCTACGTTGATGATATGTATCTACAATCAAAGCTTCGTCAACGGAACTCCGAGAGTCTCGTTTTCAATTAAAGTACACTTTTGACAAAGGCTTGTAGGAGTAAAGCTTAACGCGTAGGAGTTGCTAAAGTTCGAAGGAGTAGAGCTGTTTCCTTAGTATGGCGAGCATGTCTCGGCGTAGGTTTCGTGTATTGGCGTGCGATTCAGGTAGAGTTGGCGCATTAATACCCACTGAGACGTGAGAACCTTGTTCTCGGCGATGAGGTTCTGATTACGCGTCTGCATCACGGTGTTACTGTCCTCGAGGAACCTCATTTTCGTTTGCATCCGCTCGAAAATCAGCGCATCCGCCGGTTTGGTCATCTCCTGTTTAGACGCGGCGATCCTTCCGGCTTGCAGTCGAGCGTCCGGAAACGACGGGTCGCCCCTTGCTAGGAAGAAATGCCCCATGAATCTGTCTCTACTTTCAGATCAGACTACGATACGAAATCGCGATTGGGATTCTCGAGTCCCTTTGTTTACCATCAGCGTCCGAATCTATCGTTAAGCTGGGTTTACATTAGTCCAGTCGCTGGATCCAGTGAGTGGTTTGACTGGAATCACGTTGACGTCTACGTTATTCCAGTCGCTGGATCCAGCGAGTGGTTCGACTGGAAATCAGGCGATATCTTGATTATTCCAGTCGTTTCTGAACCGTTGAAAGTGGTAGAGTGTAATAATAATAGATTCACGCAAAAGAAGGATAAAAAAACATAAAAGTAGCATCGAAAAGTAGACTTTCGATCCAGTCGAAATCTGCTGGAATGACAGCACTGTACTGGAATCAACACACTGTTTACATTATTCCAGTTCTAATCCAGTGCTGTACTGGATCACTGGACTGGACTAATGTAAACCCAGCTTAAATGATGCATCGTCCTGCGTGATATGGATGCTCAGTGACGTATCGATACTCGATCAGAAACTTAATTGACATTCAGCGGTCTGGTTAATTTGCGCGAGTTTGATTCGAAGAAGACGATAGGTACTCTCTACTGGCATTTGGTTAAGATTGATTTGAAACAGTAGGAGGATTGGGGATCATCGAAGACCTGCATTAGTCTGTTAGCAATACGGTAGCTTCGCTGTAAAATTGACGAATTCTTAAAAACCATCTACCAAATAAAGTCGCCAAAATTCTGGGACAAAGTTTGAACTTTGTAGAAAATACGTTCATCATTGAAAAGTATCATTTAAAGTATCATCGTGTTTAAAACAGTTTTAAATGATGCTTCAAAGATATTTTGGAGGGTCAAGTATCTACTGGATAGTTTTCGATACGGGCGATAAAACGTATTTTGAGTGAAAGTCTCTCTCTCCCTCTCTTTTTATTGACTAGACCTTGTATATGCACTCTCAACAAATTAATATCCTTGGCGGTAAAAAACCCATCCACGAATCACAGATTACCGTTTTGAATCCCAAAAAGATCTTTGCAGTCACTGGTTTCCGTTTTTCCTTTTAATCGAACATTTGCAGAATTTTAAAAACCACTTTAAATGGATTCAAAGCAACTCTCCCTCTCTCTATATGGAAAGTTCCCCTTTACCTGCCGTGGGGGTTTCAACGTTGTGCTCTTGAAACTCCTGCGTCCTCCATCCTGTGTGATAGCCTGAAAATTAAAGTAGACTCGAGAAATATCACGATTCGTTCGTCACGGTGGAGTTAATTTCCCCCAACTTGCTTCAACTATTGGTGTAGTTAATTAGAAGCCGCGAAAGAGGCAGAGGAGCGTAATCGTGTCGCGTACCGCTTCTGTGGACATCCTGCTGCTGAATCCCAGGCGAGTAGAAAGGAGACACGTAGCGACTGTACTGGCCATCGAAGTAGTTTCTTTCTCTCGGCGGATTCGTCGACTGATAGTGCATGCACGACATCTCGCAGACGGATATCACAGAAAGCACGCAAGGATCATCTGCGACAGCCCTTTAACGTTTCCTTCTTGTCAATGAAACGGGAAACTGGGTCTCGAAGGAGATGTCAAGCTGGTATCGGCAGGTTCTTTGCGATGTGGATCACCGGCAATTCCCTTCAGATAATACCGAGAGTGGTCTTTGGAAACTAAATAGAAAGGTTACGCGAGCGACTCACGCGTTTTCATTACCCTGAAATTTTCGGCCACAAGTTCCAGTACCCGCTTTTGTTTCTCTTAACCCTGATGTTATACCAAGGTTCACACGACTCGGAATTTATAAACACGAATCGCTGGAAAAATAGTCTTCCTCCTATTGGGTCAAAAAATTACGAATTTAATAATAATATTGTAATTTCACCCGCTAAAACAGGTAATGGTAATAATAGGAGAATTGTGGGGATAAAAACTGATCATGAGGACAGGGGTAATTGATCATAATTTCTTGAGATATTTTTTATATTTAAAATTGTGACAATAAAATTACTGGCTCCTGTGATCGATGGAATTTCTGCAATGTGAAGTGAAAAAATTGTTAAATCTAGTGAAGATGAACGGTGGTAAGTGTATGAAGATCAAAGGGCGTAGATTGTTCATCCTGTGCTGGATCCAGAATTTAACCCTTCGTCGACACACCTCTTTTTTCGATCAACTTTGACATACTCGGTGGCTCGCACGCAGCGCAATTTTCGAACGACTGCCATTCTCAGCCAAAGACTCCAATCGTTATGAAAAAAATCATGGACCAATTTCAAGATCTCTAGAATTTATTGCATTAGTTTTGTTGCTTTATCACAGTTTTGTAAAAAAATTTTAGATTACCATATAAACAGAAAAACGCAAAAAATCTTAAAAAAATGTAACTTATAAAAATTTCAATATCACAAGCTCAAAATGTACAGAGTCTTTGTTGAGATATAATATTTTCAGAGAAAAAATAGTTTGTAAGTCGGCTTTGGAAAAAAGGAATTTATTTTGAATAAAGAAGATATGCTATTTCGGTAATTAAAAAAACAGAGATATTCACGATATTTTACGTATTGGAAAAGGTAGGTGGAAAGGCCCCAAAATCAGTCAAAACCAGCTTATGGGTTTTTAACGATTCTTCTTATTAAAATAATTCTCCACTTGTTTTTCCACGAGGGTGTGGGATCAGGTTGGAATTAATTCTGGCCCTGTTGGTCATCGCGGAGGAAGGTTAGGGGTAGTAAGTGACAATGAAAAGGGAGAAACGATCGTTGCAGTGGCATCCGACTTATGATGGCGCCGACCCGCCGCTGGATTTTACAGCCGGGAACGGTGTAGGCCGTAAAAGGAAATGGAGGAACGCGAAGAAATTTTATTCGGTTCGGCAGTGAGGGCGTCCCGTTCTTTCCGCATGATTTGACGTCGGTGCGTGGCTCTTGCGCTCGTAAATCCTTTTACGAGCTCGAGAACGCGCTCTACGACCGGTCAGAATTATATAAAACAGAGGGGTGAAAAGCGTGGGAAGGAGAAGGTCGCGCGTTTCGCCGCGAATTAGCACGCAATCAGCGTACTAATTACGCCGAAGGCGCGAGAGAGCCAATACCGTGCAATTACCACTCGCGTCAGACAAACACCACTGTTGGCCGTTCAATGCAATCGAGGGAGAGGAGCGATCTTTGACGAGAAGCAACGGACAACTGTGCGAGTCGAAGTCGCTTGAACTTTAAATTGTCCGGGAATTTTTTCATGGAAGGTTGATGGGCATCGAGATGCAGGAAGGGCAAGGAAATCTCATTATTTATATATACGGGAAAACCATTTGGTACATAGAGAATGGAGATAACCAATAAAGGACTAATAGATGAAAGTGGCAACACAAAAGTAAATAAGGGAAAAAAGAAATAGTAGCTAGATAGAAAATAAGCAAAAAGGAGAAAATACGATAAAGGTAAATAAAAGTTGACGAGAATTGTTAACCGCCTTCCTCGCTGAAAATGAGTGCTTCAAAGAGTATATAATAATAATAATAATATTAAATCGTCATTTATCTAATTAATCGTTTATTCACCACAAGTTACATGAATCAAGTTATGAATGGGCGAGGTTCAGCATACCTGCTGTTTTGCAACCTAATTATAGTGAGTGACAGAAGAAATCAACTAAATGCGCACCAGAGTTGGAAGATCTATAGTCGAATTTACGAAAGAAGGCACCTGGGCGGCACGTAGGCCGGCGCGCGTAGCTCTCGGGAGACCCAATGCCTGCTCCGTACTTCGTGCAACGTTGCCACGTTGTGTAGCAGATCGGGCGTCTCTTTCTATCTTCAAGCAGAGATGCAAGATGCGAAGAATTCCGACTGCAGCGCCCCTTGCGGTGGAGTAAGGAATCTCAGCTCGTGATATCTCCGCTCTATAGAATAATATTCTTGAGTAGTACATTACACGGGCTTTTTTGGCGGGATACCGTAACAAACATGCGCAAACGTAGAGTAACCGTATCAAAACCGTCATTACTCTACGTTCGCGCATGTTTGTTACGGTATCCTGCCAAAAAAGCCCGTGTAATGTACCGAATAATAAGAATATTATTCTATAGAGCGGAGATATCACGAGCTGAGATTCCTTACTCCACCGCAAAGGGCGCTGCAGTCGGAATTCTTCGCATCTTGCATCTCTATCTTCAAGCGCAACTGTGTTTCTCTCACTCACTGCGTTCGCCCTCTGGACGAGGATAGTAATATACACCCGACAAGGACAACGATTACTCTAGGCCCACAGCTAAGTAGTCGAAAGTAATTGGCCAAGGCGTAGGGCAAGCACCAATCGCGAGCCTGGAGTAGCGGCAACGTCGCAAATTCTAGCCCCGGTCCCAAGGTGCCTTCTTTCGTAAATTCGACTATACATAGTCCATCGACACATTTGTTCGTATCAAAGGGATGGGATTCGTATTGAAGAGATGGGAATAAAGAAATAATAGACACACGCGTTATGCTTTACAGGCGAATTTATTCGACAGTATGTACAAATCACATATCTTATCAGTGAAAATACGAATATCGTGACACGACGTATTTTTCTCTTCCGTCCTCTCCATTCAACGGAGTACAATAAATAATAAATAGACAAGTTACAAATACAGTTTCCTAAACGATTATACAGCTGGCATCGCATCTCTGGCGAGCTTCCACTTTCTCAACATAGCATTTTGAAACTAATAAAAAGATGAAAATAAATAAAATAAAAGCTTGGAGCAGGAAATTTCTGTCGTTATATATTCTTCTCTAAATTAAGCAACTTTTATTCCAATCACCTTTTAGTAACTTCAAACGCAACTAAGATATGGATGGTTTAGTGCACACATATTATACACCCCCTTTGTACGAAATTTGAGTTTTTATATGCAAAAAATAGTTCTTGACTGTTTCGTATAAAAGTCACATTTTTATCTTCTTTATAAATATGCCAAAAATAATACTTTTCCTCATCGCATGTCCCTGAATCTTACGTAGCATTGCATGTTTAACCCTGTTTCTCTCGAAACCGCTAAAAGCGGACATACGATACGTGTGCACCAAGTCATCGATGGTGGTGTTAAAAATATTTTTTGTATTTTTTCACTGGGTACTGTATCAGTGTTTTTACCCTTGTGGGTAAGTAATGTCGTATTTATTTGATTTTTTTTCCAGTAACTTATTGGGGGTTGCAACTAGGCATTGAATCCTGGGGTTTTCAAAGAAAAATGCAATTTTCTTTTTGCCACACAATTACTTAACATCGGAATATTATTACAAAGTAAATTTGTGAACCAGCAAGTTTTGAAAATAGCCACTTCATATTTATGAAAGTCTAGCAGAGTACCTAATGCTTACTAAATAGAGTTGGTAAGGTGACTGGCAAGTATAACTACCCAGGCAATCCGGCTCTCAAGTATACAGAGGACCTAATGTACGAATTCGTCTCAAGCAAAAAATACAATTTTATTTAAAATATTAACAAGCGAATAGCAACTTCCAAAACGTTATAAAATGTAATAAAATTTTAACCAGGCCCGTTTCTCAGTATAGAGAACAAAATTGTAGGGTGCAACTGCGATATTTTAAAATTTGGATATCACCCTAATTGATATACAGCTGCATAGTGTTGGAAGCCCAACTCCACAGTGGCAGCAAACTGCAAGCTTGGGCAACCGATCCCTGCAAACTGTCCGAAACAACCGATTAAAGCTTCCAATTTAACGACAGCGAATTCTCTGATTTATCAAAATACTCGACGTCACCTGGAGCCCTCTCCCAGTTATCGAGGAGAGCCTCACCTCCCCGTCGCAATTTGCGCTCAGTTAATGGGCTGTCCATAAGGAAGCTGACGGTCGCCATGAGGTATAAAGATGGTCGATTCGTTATACGAAAGTTCAGGGATTCTTCGATTCGGCTTGGAGAAACTTTAGCACCGGGGATATCGATTTTTCATCGCGTCGATCGTGGATGTGGTGACGAGCGCCAGCGGCCCCAGGGGGGAAACATTCTCGCCACGCGATCCCCGCGGATGGAATACGTTAATATATTACACATTTACGGTTATATCGTCAGTTATGTATATACACGAAGCTGACGGTCCATTCGCTATGTATATATGTACATGTATACCTTGAGCGCATCATTTTTCCACGCGGGCTGATCGATCGCCGCGCTAATGCCCCTTTCATCTTCCTGAATCTGTATAAACCCCTCTAATGTACGGCTTTCCGGATGAATTTATTTAACGAAGCGTTCCTGGTCGGTCGTTGAAGGCGGCAGACTATCAAGCACCTAGGGCCCTTTATGCCTTATCGAGGAAAAGGGCATGTCGCGACGGACGATCAGGCCCAGAATACTGGTCACGCAAATGCGGGAATATAAAACCTATTTTATTCACACTACAATGTCGTCTCCTAAATTATGATCCCAGCGTCTGTTACCTACACCGCGGAAGCTGCGTCTGCTTCTCTAAATTCTTGGTATAACTCGCCGAGAAAGGGACCCCTTTCAACGTCCCGAAGTTATGATGTGAAAAAGCGACAGTACTTCCCGTATAAGATCTCCCGTATGGGAAGGATATAATTCCAGAGATGCGTAATACTTGTGGTCTCTTCGTCGAGGCACCGGAGGAGCCTTTGGCCAGGAGAGTTCTACGGAGATTGTTAGATTTGTCCCGGGCTCCATCTTTTTATACCAGAGACACCATGACACGTTTCCTGGCGGTGGAGTGCAGCATCGCGATGTGCCCGCTCCTCCGTGACGAATGGGCCGTCAACGATGTTGTCACTGTCGTCCTGGTGCTACTGTTTGGACCACCGGTGCCGAAGCAGTGATGAGGATTCGTTGCACACCAACCAGAAACCCACGAGATCGCCTGCATGTTCCTATCGAACATACCATTGTTGTATTTATCAGGCTTAGAAATGTGTCCGTTTGATTACTTCGAGGTGTAGCCTCCAGAGTCGAACTGTTCTCATTAAACAAAAGGGGGAAGAAGAGGGATCACTGGTATTCAAACTCCGATCTTTCCGTCGCTGAAAAACTAGCAATAAGACGTTTAGATGGTCGAGGACTTTTCTTTCCTCGATATAGTTATTCTGAAAATAATTACGGTCTATAGAGAGTGTTCAGCTACTACACCTGGCAGTAAATTTAAGGGGTGGTTCTGGACACCATTCTAAGACGATCGAGGCTTCGTTTGCTAGTTACAAGCGTTTAAAGACATGCCTAAAGCTGGGTTTACATTAGTCCAGTCGCTGGATCCAGTGAGTGGGTTGACTGGAAATCACGTTGACGTCTACATTATTCCAGTCGCTGGATCCAGCGAGTGGTTCGACTGGAAATCTGACGATATCTTTATTATTCCAGTCGTTTCTGAACCGTTGAAAGTGGTAGAGTGTAATAATAATAGATTCACGCATAGAAGGATAAAAAAAACATAAAAGTAGACTTTCGATCCAGTGGAAATCTGCTGGAATGACAGCACTGTACTGGAATCAACACACTGTTTACATTATTCCAGTTCTAATCCAGTGCTGTACTGGATCACTGGGCTGGACAAACCCACTGTCGCACGGACTCACTTGCCAAACAATAGATTGTTTTGGGAGAGGTTAGGTAGGTACACTAAGGGCCAAAATCGGCTTCCCTTCGGAAATTTGGCAACGTTGCATGTCACTAAAATTACTGAGTTATGCCTAGTGACATGCAACGTTGCCAAATTTCCGGAGGGAAGCCGATTTTGGCCCTTAGTGTACATACTCTTCGATTTTGGATCAAGTGTCGCAGAACGATTGTCGCGCGACCATACCGATTGTCGGTAAATTTCGTCGTAGCTTCTCTGAGATGACTGACCCCGTGCGACAGTGGATTTGACAACCACTGCTCGGCCCCTCGCCCGAGTTGCCCCGCGTGCAGCAGTGCACGCGGATTGCCTGCTTTCAGGCATATCTTTAAAGTTTAAACGCTCGTAACTAACAAACGAAGCCTGAATCGTGATATCGTTATTCTTGATTTCCGTTCCAGTATGGTGTCGAGAATCATCCCTTAAATTTATTCTAGCTATCATTTACAAATTTGATACCTCTACGCGTATTCCTACGGCAATCGAAAACAGGTTTAACACGTTCCTCGAATATTCAAAGTGTCCTATTCGAAACTGAATGTTGCCCAGGATTTCAATAACGCGCAACGTTTCTGCTACTCACCGTACGGTTTTGCAAAACGAGGTGCTGAAGAGACAGTATATGATAGGATTGGCGGCCGAATTTAGGGGCGCTAAGCTCTGAATGAGGGTTGCCACCGCGATGTTGGTCTGCGTTTTCGGCACGTAGTCGTAAACCTGAAGGAGGTCGAACACTATGTACGGGCTCCAGCACAGAACGAATACTGAAACAACGGAAGTACAGGGTAAATCTGATTTCACATTCGTCATTGTCCACGCCGTGCCGCGATTCTCGAAGGAGCTTCCCGCGCGAACCAACAGTATTCCCTTATTCCCCTCTTCACCGTTTACCTCGAATTCCGATAAATCGTGCTTCCGCCAGGGTGGAGGGAACCGTGAACGAAACCTTTTCGTGGGTAGCATCTAAATGGAAATCTGTCGCGACAAGCAACGTAGGATACGTTCCGTACATTAATTTCCACGGTAACGATGAAACATCGCGCGATTTCTTCGCTTCTCCCTTAACGATATGAATATTCAGTCATGATAACCGAGCGAAATGAATTATACTTGTACCTACTTTCCTAATTAATGTTATTCCGGGAGAGTAAGTGAAAAGTTAGTTGTCATTGTGTCGAATGGCTTTCAGATTATTATCGATACGTGCTATGCAGAAATTGGCTCGTGTACAGATTTCAAAGTGCTTTCGGCTTATCGCGTAGGGTGAGAGAGACTGAGAGTGGTCCTCTCGTTCATTCGCCGCGGCAATAGAAGAAATTGGGGATAGTGCGCACCTTAGTTCGAGACAATGCTGTGCTTTCTTCGAATATCGATTTCCTTGAGGAGAGAACCTGGGGTTTAGTCGCTCGAAATTTTCGATTTTTTTTTCTTGCTTTAATACTTTCAAGGAATACACATATTCCTAAAGATTCAGATTGAAATTCGAAAAACTTCGGTTTGGTTATTCCGGGCAAAAATAAAAGGGGTCCCATCTTTCCCGCCATTTCACAATAAAATTGCAGTGACTTGGCGCATATGGTGCGACGAACTTGAAATTTTTCATTTAAATACTGTTTTTGGATCGTATAAATATAAATTAAAATGCCTCTGAAGCTCTGGAAAGATCTACATTACTCATCCGTGTTAAAAAACACCCCTGAAAATTACCTTTTTTATCAACGTCCTCAACCAGGTTCTCCCCTTAAACTTTCCATGCATCCGAAAATTGTTTTACAGACTACTTTTCCAAAGAAACCGCTACGATTCCAACTGCAAGCGAAGACCAGAGAACTGCTCATCCGTCCGAAAGGAGCGCGCAGGTCGAGGGCATTTTCATTTAAAAAGTTTCACTCTCGAAGAAACGGGGAGACTATAAAACGATTGGTTAACCAGGGCGCACGGGTGGAATCGGATAAAAGTTTATCTTTATCCTTGGATGCTAGGTGTTTGGCGGAGGAGTAACCGGAAGCAGTTGCGGATAACGACGGCGACCGGGGCTTTCATCTTCCCGCGAAGCTACTCGGCCAGGCGAAAGACGAGGGAGGAATTGCTCGCGGAGTGAACGCTTTACGAGAAACCGACTCTCTTGTCCGGGAACTTGGAAATCTTACGACTCATCCTCGATCCTCAACTGTCTCCATCGTCCCGAGGAATCCCTTTAATGTTTCGCTGTCTAACGAACTCGAGAATATCCGCGGAAATCATTTCATCAGAATTCCTCGCCACCCAAAATTCCCGCCTTTGAAACCGCCACGATTGATATTCTGGCTCTAGTCGCGAAACCCGATCTAAATCTGCTCTACGGAATACTTACCGATCTATCGAGGAAAATAGTTCTCACGTCTGCCTGCCGTGTTAGTCCCGAAAGAGAGAGAGAGAGAGAGAGAGAGTGCCTACACAGTGTGGACAGACCGTGATTCAAACGAATCCTTTGCTGTTCCCTTGTCTACAATCGACAATCGCGCGGGCCTCTAATGGCCGATCGGAGCGCGTAAAAGCCTCGGATGACTTGGGTGAACGGGTGCATTGTACACGCAGCCCGCCCTCTTTGCAACCGATGAACGCATTTATTGTTGCTTCGGTAGGTGGGTTCGTCGAACCTGCACACGTTGCACATCTTTTTCGACTGCCATCGAAACGGGGTCAATGAAAATAGACGCGAAGATGGAACCGTTTATCCCTGGAGATCGGAGTGCCGCGAGGGTTGCGTTATTGCGTTCGCATGGACCTCGTATGGAAATTATTATTTCTAGGCGTTTTCATTTCGACGGTCCTCGCCGTTTGAAAAAGCGTCGGAGGGAGAGGGTGGGGGAGGGGGTTGTTCGAATAGATCTGCCTCCTTTGATTCGCCTCGAACGAGACGATCTCCCCTCGTCAGCTGAAAAAGGAAGAAATTTCGCAGCCAGGGCATCGCCGAGCAGCGAGAATCTGATTAGCTCCGGCGATCCCTGCTACACGTAAAACCGCTCCCCCGAGGAATAAAGGGAAGACGATGGCGCTTTGAGCGGCAACCACTTCGGAGGACTTCTGCGGGGTGTTTGACAAATACCGTTCGCGTCGTCGTCTTCCTGGATGCCCGGGGTTACTTACGCTGAGCAAATAATTCCGCTCAATTCCCACCTCTATTTGCCGATATTAAAGGCCCGATGTCAAGGCCTCGCGGTCTGTACTACGACTCTGATTTCGAAGCGTGGGTTATTTACTAGACTGGTGGTCTCGATTGAACAGCGGGACCTTAAATCGAGGACCTTGCAGCAGTTTTTCAACGACAACGTGCGATATGTAAATGATATGTTTATTGTAGAATATTTTTCCACAAAAATAGAAACAAAAACTTACCAATTTGATAACTTATTGCGTGAAAATACAGTGACTCGCAAAAATACTCGGACACCCTTTAAAATCGCATAACTTTTTAAAATTAATCCAAACGACTTGAGTTTTTTTGAGAAGCTAGAGGGATCAGTTTGCTAAATGATATGATTCGTCGTTTTGAAAAAAATGCACTTGGTCGGAGAAGCAAAAAAGAAAAATAGTAAAGGGCGGTTTTTAAACTTTTTTTTGTGAACCCATAATGAAAATTCAAAAAACCCGTTTGTAGATTTAAGTAAGTTATATACGTGTCTAAAATTTCATCAAAATCGGTTAACGTTGCTCTGAGCTACACATGTTTCCAGATCGCAGAATAAGGTCGAAAGTCGCTGATTTTCGGGAATTTGGAGAGATCCCTAAAACCTTTTTTACTTGTGTCTGCAGCTTTTTACGCGGGGCAAATATAATCTTTCGAAAGAGCAGGGAAAAGGCGTCGCCGTATTTTATCGCCAGCGATAAATGCAGCCTTAACTGTCGGATAATTTTGCTCGTTCCAGGATTACTCGTGTTCATTAAATTTTTATATCATCGTATCGCTTTAGTTAAGTAACAGGTTCCCGCTGCCAAACGTTTTATTTGTCGCGTTCATACCGCGAAAGTGGATTTTAATATCGTCATTGGCCATCGTCGAATCACGTGAATCTCATAATTACCGATGCAAACTGCTCGACAGAGGATCGTTAATTGCCACGTAAAATATTTCCACAATTATTAGTTATTTCCGTACGAATACGCGCGTTCTAAAGCAAAACTCACAGCCGCTTCTAAACTCCTTTCGGCGGACATTTCGCGAATTAGATATATCCAATTCCTCTACGCGGAACTCCCCCGCGTTATCACGGACAAACTCGCAGACAGGCTCGAACGATTATCGCCGTCCGTGCGACATAAATTTCCGCTGTAATCTCGCCCCGCGAATGTGCAATGTAAATGGGGTTTAACAACAGCGCTTGGTAGCTTTGGAAAGTCGAAGGCAGACAGCCGGGTCGCTTAAAATTCAAAGTAGATCGTAAACACGAGCTTGAGCTCGATCGACTTCATTTACTCACCGAATACTATGACGAGGGTCATTTTCACCGTCTTAACTTTCGCCCTGGGTATAAGTCCCCTGGAGGAGGCTCTTCTGGTGTCCCTGGTGGGTCCCTGGCGTAACGCCCCTCCTTGCGTCCATATAGTAGCTACGATCACAGCGTAACAGCCCCCTATTATCAGAGTTGGGGCTATCAAGAGGGTAGCGCTGACCAGGCTCATGTAGATCCTCCACTGCACCGGAGTGTCCAGTTCTATCCAGCATTGTGTCTTCCCCTGGCAAACGGTCCTGTCCCGATTATCACCGTGATACGACCGATTTATAGAAAATACGCGGCCGTGGTCGCCTAAGCTATTCGGGAGTATATTAAGGAGAGCTGATATGGTCGTATGAAAGGCTATCAGGAAAGACGGATTCCCCCGTGGCACGTATACCTACACTGGACCACGAGGGCAGAGCTATCACGTCGATAATCTTAACGATCCAGATATGCAAGTTACGCTAAAGCTGGGTTTACATTAGTCCAGTCGCTGGATCCAGCGAGTGGTTCGACTGGAAATCACGTCGACGTCTACATTATTCCAGTCGCTGGATCCAGCGAGTGGTTCGACTGGAAATCAGTCGATGTCTTGATTATTCCAGTCGTTTCTGAACCGTTGAAAGTGGTAGAGTGTAATAATAATAGATTCACGCAAAAGAAGGATAAAAAAACATAAGAGTAGCATCGAAAAGTAGACTTTGGATCCAGTGGAAAGCTGCTGGAATGACAGCACTGTACTGGAATCAACACACTGTTTACATTACACTGTTTACCGTTCTTATATCCTTGTCCACTATGTGTAATTTCCCTTGTCTTTGTGGTTCTCTCTTGCCTTTCTGATGCTTTTAACTTTAATTCTAATAATTAAAAAAAAATGGGGTTAGGTTGCAAAACAGCAGATATGCTGAACCTCGCCCACTCATCACTTGTAACTTGTGGTGAATAAAGACGATTTATTATTATTATTATTATTATTATTATTCCAGTTCTAATCCAGTGCTGTACTGGATCACTGGACTGGACTAATGTGAACCCAGCTTTAGGGCGCGAACTTTAGGTCCGCGGAGTCTCTTAGAGTTTCCACGGGAAATGTTCCGATGTATACTGCAATGTATGTACTACCTGTATCTGTTTTTCCTCGTAGAGATAAAACATCGGTGCGCTGAAGAACGCCGACACGCCCCAGGCAGCCACCACCAGCGCTCTGGCCCTCCACCCTGTTATCAGATTTGCACAAGTGTCCATTGTATCTGCGTTTCAACAGAAATGGGGCGCCCTGCGAGGGGACTTTTACGGGGAGAGAGGGGGGCAGTAATTTTGCGAACGACTCGAGCGCTCACGATTGCATCCCGCGCCTGGGAGGGGAACGAACAGTCGCGGGGATCCTGGCTTCCGAAAGTTTAGCGTTCGCCAAGTAATTTCCTCGCTCGCGTGCCCGCGAAAGTTCCGCGACAGCTGGCGGGTAATAGAGAAAAATAAGAAAAATGACTGCAACTACGTGCGCGATGTAATAAGGGAGCTTCTTCTCAAGGCTGTCCATCACTTTAATGCGACGATGCACTTGCACCCGCATTACCAACGCGCGTAACACGAAAATAACTGCTTCTCGAGACTTTGCGAAATTCCGTTCGTTCCCAATACCGTCGATATAACATCGCGAATCCCAGTCAGCCAGCATTTCCCGCCTCGTGATTTTAATTAACTATCGTTCTCCGCGTAATCTCGGGTGTCGATTGAGAGATTAATCGCAACGTCGCCGGGTACATTTGAGATTCAATTAACCAGGCGGCCCGTTGTGCGCGTTTAACGAGGCTCTTTTCCACACACATTTCTGAGGGAATCTCCGCTGAGCCGGGCATCGCGATGGATTTGCATCGGTCGGCCCGATAAGGGGTGAAAAGAGTGACTAATTGCCGGGGGGCCTTTGAGCGAGTGCCACATCGATGACGCCGGATCGTCGTTAACGTCGCCAAAGCCTGTCGTCCGCGTTTTATTTCGCTACGGTTTTTCACCTTCCGACTCTGCCCCGCCGCGTTTCTTACGGTACCCAGTGGCGTCCTATAGCCCGATGGAATAAAATGAGAATAAAACCGTTACGCTCGCCAGTCGGGGCGACTGAAATGCGATTTCTTATTGGCTGGCTGTAAATACTGCTAGGATACATGGAGGAAACGAAAGGGAAGCGATACACTAACGTCGGTTCTAGAAAATCCAGCGGGGACCCCCTCTGAACTGCCGTTTCCATTGCGTCTGCGCCGGGCCGCGTTCGACGTCCGTAATTCAATGCCGTCGCAAACGAATCGGGGATAACGATGCCACTGATATTAGGAATAGGATCGCCGGATCGAACCCGATGCGCGAGGTAACGGGCAAACCGTAACGAATTGTGGGGTAGGCGGTATCTTGCCGCAGAGTCAAGATATTGCGACACTGCGCGGAGTGAAGAGAATCTAGGTCTCGTGACTTTGTGATCTCGGCGACGAAACGAGAGTGAGGATTCTGTCGGAATTATAAATGCCAGGTCGTATTAGTGTAATGGATTGTGAGGATGACTTGTAATTTCGTTGGCATTGTAAGGGACTCTTGGTGGGTGGGTGAGCTGGCTGGTTGCTAGGGGTTGCGGAGCGTTTTGAGAGTTATAGGACGTGCGAGTAACAAAGAGCCTCGAAGAATTCGTTGACACTACATAGTGTCACCTACCCTTTGAGTTCTTGAAAGGGTGGTTTAGGTATAGTGCTCCGTCGAGGTATGGCAACTCCGTAAAAGCAGCGGGGGTTCAGGTCCTTAACGCCTCTGAGTAGTCTGAGTGTTTTGGTGACAAGTCAAACCCCCAGGGACGTATTCAATGTACGTACGTATACGTATACTTTTCAGATATTAGGTAGTGGTTTTAGGTCCTGGAGGTACCGAAGCAGACAAATGCATTTCTTAGCTTCTTAAACAATTTAGCATTAATATAAAAATACAAATTTCAAATCTGCAGAGTGTGGAACATGTATGTTGGATTTGTAATAAAAGAGAGTATGTACGTGTGACCGAATAAGTACAGCCCTGTAATAAGTAGCAAAGTAGCTATTGGAGGCTTGTACCCGCAATGCTATCCATTGCGCAGCACTTGAGTGGGTCTCGTTTTAGTCGCTATACCTCGACCAAATACTACACCTTCTTTTAGATAGTATGAGATAGTACGTCACCCTATTTGTGACAGTTCAGATGGCCAAAGTTGGGGTGCGTCGTGTGAACTTGTAAGAACAAAATACAGTAGTGCCTTGTTAGCTGGCCGTTGCTATCCCCACCAGATCTTGGAACTATTTATAGTGCCTCTCCGAGATATAGTGACTTAGGTGTGAAGTCCCTCGGCGGGGTCTTACCTGACATCCTGCTGGATACTGGCCGCTAAACGTGCCCCCCTACTACCTCTTGCAGGACTGTGTTTAGAGAAGACCAGGACAAAACTGGGGCCTTAGGGCCTTAGGGCCCCGGTGTTGTTTAGAGAAGACCAGGACAAAACTGGGGCCTTAGGGCCTTAGGGCCCCGATTTTGTTTAGAGAAGACCAGGACAAAACTGGGGCCTTAGGGCCTTAGGGCCCGATTTTGTTTAGAGAATACCACGACAAAACTGGGGCCTTAGGGCCTGAGGGCCCCGATTTTATTTAGAGAATACCACGACAAAACTGGGGCCTTAGGGCCTGAGGGCCCCGATTTTATTTAGAGAATACCACGACAAAACTGGGGCCTTAGGGCCTGAGGGCCCCGATTTTATTTAGAAAAGACCAGGACAAAACTGGGGCCTTAGGGCCCATCTCGGAGAGGCACTATACTAAGCTTTTCTCTACTAAATAGCTTCACGGAGTGAGCTTCCTACCAGTCACCGATTTAATATCTCGTCTATCGCCACTCAAATTCTTGAAACTATACTTCCCCTGATAGATAACTTAAATATGGCCCCAAACCCGGGTCAGCTAACCCAGCACTACTGTACCCACTTACTAGAGTAGCCTATTATGGCGTTTCTTCTCTAATAAGGGAAATATCGATATACTCACATCTGCCAGTAAAATTCATCGGTCTGGTGATGGCATCGTATCTGTCGATCGACAACGCGACGAGCACGTACGTGGAGCTGTACGTAACTAGGATTTGCACGAACTTTAGCAGCTTGCAAGCGACGTTGCCCGCGTACCAGGTCACCGTCGTCCTCCAAATTATATCCGACGGCACGTTTATCAGGCCGACCAATAAATCTGCAACAAGATATGCAACGCAACGTAGCCGCGTGATTCATCGGGCCGCTATTATTAAACAACTTAGCATGAATGAACATCTCGAACGGCGAGACGCGTTCATTAACCGCGGATTCCACTTCAAATGCGCAAAGACGAGAATCATGGCGCCATTAAGAACAGTGCTTACACATTCGTGTCTCTCGCGCGAGGTCCATTTTTAAAGAACTCCATCTCCGAAGTTCGATAATCCCAGATACCTGTTAGGTGAATCTTTATAAGAGATTCTAGTGGAAACTTATAATTTATTTATTTATTATATCGGAATTCCCATGGTATACAAGAAAGAAAGAAAAAACTAGTGAAATATACAGAGAGTCCGAGCACAAAGTTAGCAAAAATTAATACATAGGGTGGATGTACCAGTAAATGAACACGTACCAGTGAATGAACATTTTTTATTAAACTGAGTAAAATAAGTTATTAAAGTAAGCAACTAATTAATTAGAGACTCCTTATCATTTCTTGCTTCATATCCAAACAATTTTTGCAGCACGTGGAATCATTCGCGCTGCAAACATAATTTTATAATAGTGTTCATTCATTAGCCTTAACTGTTCATTTACTGGCGCGTTTACCCTAGTAAGCATAATAATGAGAATTGTTAAGTGGTCCAGTTTCAACAAGTCACGTCGCAATATCGAGTCATTTACTGTAAACGCACCGAGAAGAACTTCCTCCCACACTTCGACCCTTTGATATGCCGGATGTAACGCGTGGCGTATCATAGAGAACGCATCGCGCGTATTTGCATACATCCCACGAGGAATATGTACTCGGGCCGAACACGTATTTCACGACCCCCGTGATTTTCCCCACGGCTCGTAAAGAAACGGTTTAAAAGATACCGCGCCGAATGTTGCGACCGTGGAAGTGCCATTCCGTCTGCCGTAAAAAAATACCCTCGGAAGTGAGATTTCACCCTACGGGCCCCGGTGTGAGCCACGCGCGACCCAGGCCACACATATCCCCCGATATTGAAACTCAATTTGAACTTATCGCCTCGTAATAACGCGGATTACGCGATCGATCTCTTCTGTGCCGATGTCGATTAAAGAAACGGTCAAAAATATCGACGGTAGTTCGGTGTCGCGTTATTATCGCTGGGCAGTCTTCTCTGAATTCAATTTAAACTTCTCTATATTCGGTGTAATTTATCGTCGGCGCAGGGGCGACGGTTATGCACAGGCTCTTCTCACATTTGAATATCACCGCCTACTTTTCTTTTATAGCGGATCAGACCTGGTTATTTGCTCGTAGGCGACTCCGGCGTCGTTGGGGTTTCACGACCCTTGGCCACTGGTCTCGGTGTCTTAATCACGCTGTCGTTGACTCTATTCGAATTCAGTTTGGAGAGGGGAACTAATCCTGAGAAGGTGATACTCGGGAACTCGACGCTTGTGGATTAGTTGGCAGCTCAAATGGATAAATTGGAATCTGCTATTGCGAATGTTGCACTGCTCGCTCACTTCTTGCTTCGTTATCGTCGCGTAGATATTATGTTATCTGTTCTGATCTCATTAGCATTTATATCCGAATAAATCTGTACGAGCAATAAGGGTTTATCCCGTTGAAATATATATACTTATTATTATTATTATTACTTTCGTCGGCTGCGAAACATCCTTTTCGGACCCACGCTTGTCCGAACTGCGAATCTAGTTACCTAGTATGTAGTTCCACCGATTCGTTGGAGCAACTACTTAAGTAGTGAAGCAAATCGAGGATTCGCGAATAAAAAAAGAAAGTTGTGGAATTTAATGAGGAAACATTCAACAGCGAAAGTGTGTTGATTAGGGGTTGCAATTGAATAAAGCTAATACACTAATTCAGAAACTCTGTACTCACAAGCGTCTTCCGCCCTTTAATATCATAAAATATTTTATTTTAAAAGATTTGACACAATTTTTTTTTTTTATTATTATTAGTGAATTAACGGGAGCACCCTTTAGAATACAAAAATTTGAACAGAGTAATAGAGTTGGTATAGCTTATAGTAAAAAGATATAAAGAAAAATGAAATAAAAACAAAGAATGTACAGAAAAAAAACACAAGAAAAACATAGTAGTCTACAAAAAGCGCGAAAAACCAAAACAAATGAATATTTTAAAATGAATTCGGTATGACAATTCACATATGAGTTATTGCTAATTGGCCACATAAAAAAAAGTGAATTATTTTTAATGTTGTCTCTAGCCTCTGCGTTTAAAGCTTTCCCAATTTCTTTGGTTCAAAATTTCCCGCTCTCCAAAATTTTCCACCCCCAAAATTGGATGCTCCCAAAAATTTCCCACCCCCTAAAATCTACCCCATACATTTACCTTCATACACCGCCACCCCTAAACTCATTTCAAACGAGCCAAAATTTCGAGTTTTCGCACACCAGCGACAAAATGCCGTTCTCGCGTATTCACCATCTATTTGTTCTTTGGAGTCTAACTTTTCTTTCACATCTATTATTATTTAGTTTTAAGTATGTTTAGTATTAGTATACGTAATATTAAGTAATTTTTAGTTTATATTATGGTTAGGCTTACTAACAGTTTATACTGCGGCCTCGCCTTTACTCTAATCTGTACTACATCATTTACTTTTATTTATTTTTTTTTTCTGTCACGTTTAAAGGGTAATAAAGTTGAAATAATAATAATAATAATAAAAAATCATTCCGAAGCTCACAATGTTCCCAGTCCTCGTGCCTCAGATAGATTCTCCAGCACCACTTTCAGACAGAATACAAAGATGTAAGGAAAGGGTTAAGGGGATAGCGTCGCTCGAGAGTGGCCAGTGAAAGAATTGCCTGCGACCCAAGTTGTGATAAAGGTACCTACGTTCTTATATTCTTCACCCTCTCGCGATTTCTCGCGTCGCCCGTTTCCCCCGTTTTATTTCCCGGCCCAGCGTTGCTCAACGGCCGCTATTCCCCGCGAAACAATAAGCGCCGCTCTCCTCCGGAGCCGATAAAGCGGAAGTCGGTGTAACAGCGTCGGCGATACGCGAACGATTCCATTTTCGCCCCGTTCCCTTTATCCACGGCCTCGCTTCTGCGGCCGGTGCTCGCGCGGAAAAACCAAGACTCCCACGTCTGGATGCTCGTTTTCCAATACGCGGGGCCACGTTTACGTGCAGGCCGATCGGTATTACGGGTCACGGCGTGGCAGGCCATTGTCATTCGACAGACAAGCGAGTTTACGTCCGTCGCGGAAAATGTCCCTTACATTTCGGCAAATTTTTCCACGTGCAAACAGTTTTTACGAGTGTCGCCGAGGTAATCGATACAAGCTTGGAAGAGAGAAGCTGAGGGCGAACTTGATAAAAAACCATGAAACTATTGGTCGACGAAGATATAAATTGTATACGATGCATAATACATTTTCCCAGCTTATCACGTCAGAAAAATATGTACATTCCACGCGGATGAATAAGCTTAGCGGTTTGGAGTTTGGAGGCTTCTCGCGTGGTCGTGGAAACTGAATGTTCCCTAAATAAGTGATATTTACGAATTTTTGCTGAAAAAGTATTGTTAATATTGAATTAAACTCTTTTGGGATCTAAGGAGGCATTTTTAAACTGGCAGAAAATATTTTTCTTATGTCGCTGCTTCCTATAATCTGATTGCAAAAAAGAAGAAAATTTCTTAAAGTTAGATAATTTACGCTGAACATAGAATTTTAATTTTAGTTCTTATTAATAAGTAGTACTTTTTCATCGATATAAAGAAAATTTATCCAAGGAAAAAAGTTACCTTTTCTTCAAACACTATAATTTTTTAAGAACTATTAGTGAACTATTTAACTTTAAGAAACTTTTCTTGTTTTTGCAGCGTCGAAGAGGTTCACAAGACTCCACAATAATTACCATATAAATAATAAGAAGCTTCGACGTAAAATAAATATTTCCAGTATGTTAAAAGTGCCTCCGCATATCCCAAAAGATTTTAATCCAATGCTAACAATAGGTTTCTCCCCCAAAATCGTAAATATCAGGTCAATTGTGGGGGATAAGGTTTTCAGGAGTCAAAGTAAAGTATAATAAAACCGCCGCTCTTTTTCCTCGATTTGATCCGCGGAACAGATGCAGGGCGTTCCGCGTGGAAGTAACAGGCGAAGACCACCTTGAAGTTACGACTGCGCGTTCATCTTCGCTTTCACTTACCTGCGGCAAGGAGGCGTGGGGGATGAGGAACTTTTCATCGCGTACAATGGACGCGCTTCGAGCGGATGCCACGAGTAGTGCAGTGCAAAACAAAGAAATGGGAAGACGCAGGGAGGATTTCGCGAGGCACAAAGGCAACAATTCCAATGATGAACAGTGCTCGGAGAGATTTTCCGGCTTCAACTATTCCTATAATTCCCTCCAGATTCTCAACCAACCATTCTAATTCACAGTTATTAATTTTACATTCAGGGCCAATTCTATGTAGTTCGTCCACCACTCTGGGCAAAAATGATTTTTGCCACCCCTTAATATTTAATTGTAAGTGATTATTTTGAAATATAATTTTTAACAGTGAGTGAATTTTTTTGTAATTATTTGTTGCACAACAAGAGCCTTTTGTTTTATAAAATATTTAATGTTCATAAAAAAAAAACAGTAACAAAAGAAAATAAAAAATGTAGGGAAAAATTCAAGATTTTTAATATATATGTGTAGTTTAATAGTGGTAATTATATGGGTGATTAAAAAACAATTTATAAATTTGACACTAAATTCAAACATGTATTACCTCCCTTTTCGACCGATTTTTCAAAAACTGTTACTTCTTGATTTTAATTGTCCCTTTCTACAAATTTTTTCGCTCCCTAGATTGAGTCCTATTTACATTCATAATAAAACACAAGCCATGTTTCTGTGACAGGTCCCAGACTTATTTCTTATTCCAAAACTTTTAATTAAATTTCTTCCCATGCCACTAATTTTGCAACTCCCCATATACAGAATGGTTTACGACTGACTGACACTCGACCACTCGATTCAATCTACTTTTATTTACCTCTGTCGCATAGACGTCACGGACCTCTCCGCGGCCATGTTCGGCTGTCGTTGAAAACGCTGGCATAAAACACGCTTATAAACCTTTATGGCCACATAACTCGACTTTCGTATATCTTTGAAACGCCATTCGGCCCGGTTGTTCCAGCGCATCTCGTTAAACACGTTCTACCCATCGACCTAACGTCGCGCAGTCAAATCGCTCGCGAAGTAGAACGTCACTGTTAAAAGTAACCGTTTCCCTGAACTTGTCAACTCGATACTGTTTATACAGTTTGGGAAGTTTGACAGGGGCGCAGCGCGAGTGAAAAACAACTTCCTCGTTTTATGACGTGCTTGACATACGATCGTACTTTACGCGCGAATCGTTCTTGCCCAGTGACATAATCCCCGATTCTGTTTCCGGCGTTTCCTTGGCAGTGGGTTCGTATGAACGGTATAAACAGGGTGTTCGATAGATCCTGGGTGAAGTAAATTCGCGACAGCGTGTCGCTAAAGCTGGGTTTACATTAGTCCAGTGCAGTGATCCAGTACGGCACTGGATTAGAACTGGAATAATGTAAACAGTGTGTTGATTCCAGTACAGTGCTGTCATTCCAGCGGATTTCCACTGGATCGAAAGTTTACTTTTCGATGCTACTTTTATGTTTTTTATCCTTCTATTATTATTACACTCTACCACTTTCAACGGTTCAGAAACGACTGGAATAATCAAGATATCGATTGATTTCCAGTCGAACCACTCGCTGGATCCAGTGACTGGAATAATGTAGACTTCGACGTGATTTCCAGTCAAACCAATCACTGGATCCAGCGACTGGACTAATGTAAACCCAGCTTAATGGTTCCTATCAACATGTGGGAGTTCTTAGGAACAGCCTATGGCGCGATTGACACATTGGTGGCTTAAAAAATTATTTATTTATTTATATACTGCATTGCAAAAAATACTATATGAACTTCAACATATTTACTTTCCAATACACAACCGTTTATTTAAAAAAAATTGAAGTTTTTAAAAAAAAATCCCGAAAATACGATAGATAAATAGAGTCCGAAACGTAGAGATCTCAAGGAGTCGACGTTGGGAGAATCGGTCAAGGCGGTCGGTTAGCGCGCTTTGGATCCGAAGATCGTGGGTTCGAATTAGAGCTGTTGATACCCGGGAGAACGGGTACCCGTGAGATACCCGGGAAAAAAAAATTCCCGGGTAGGCGCTACCCGGGTAAACTACCCGAGATACATACTCGAGAGCCTCGAGATCTCATAGAGTAACGTTCCATAATTGAAGCCACACTTCTTAATGTTATTCCAACCCCTTCGAGGGTCGAAAGCCATAAAATTCGGTGAGGTACCGCAAGGGTTGACCTCGCCACAGGGTACCAGACGGCATCTCTCTGACAGGCATCGCTCCAGAATTACATTCTGTACTCTGTAAGTTCTCGAGATTCTCGAGAGTCTCGGGTAGTTTTCCCGGGTAGCGCTTATCCGGGAATTTTCTTCGTCCCGGGTACCCGGGTATCTCGGATTCCCGGTCCACAGCTACAGCCCTAGTTCGAATCCCCATCACCCATTTTCGGAATCACTCGCATCTATACTTTTCATTCATTCTCAAGAACAATCAGGTTCGCATAGTGTGCCGGACACGGTAATAATTAATTTCGACGTTTCAAGCTCGTGGGACGACTCACCTGCAAACGCCAGTTGCTTTATGAAAAAATCCATCCGTGTCTTCCGCCGTTTCCCCCACAAGAGGCCAATTAGAACCGCAATGTTGCCGACGACTATCATCACGAATAGCAGCCAGAGGACAGTGAATTGTTCCGTCTGCAATCAAAGGAAACAATAGGATAACCTCGTAAAAGGGAATCAAATCTCAATATGGCCATGCTGGGATCGCAGCTGCGGCCGCAGGACCGCCCTGGGGTCATCCCATCTCGAATGGAGCGAAGTTATTCTACCACGTACATGCATACAAAGGTACTTCAAACTTCAGAAAAGTCCCCGCGCATGGATCCCAGCGCTTCCATCGATTCCAGCTTGTCAGAAACGCGAGGTTTCCGGTAATTGACTTGTTTCCACGCCGAGAAACGCTCGCAATCGCACGAAAAAGACTTTCCTCTCGTAAATCAACGCCTATCGCGCCCGACGGTGATTATTAGCGGGATAATTACGAGCAAGTGGAAACGTCACCGTGGGCGATACCGAAGTTTCGCTACGCGCCAGGGGGATCCGTGGCTCGCGATCGATGCTCGTTAGAACTGGCCGTCTCTCCCAGACGAAGGAGATCTGGTGCGGGACCTGATGCTCTGAGAAATTTCCTCCGTGACAGGATTATTAAGCGAGCAAACGGGCAATTTGTAGCGAACTAGGCGAGCACACGGGAAATGCCGTCGGACGGAATTCGGATTCAGCTGCAGTGCATTCCCGCGGTTCCCTGTGTAACCGCGCGGTAGCTTTGTCCACTAGCAACTAGATCCCTAAGGATAGCGGCTCATACCTGCAAGCTTCAATCGGCAATAACGCTAAATAATAATTGCGCAATGCCATCAAAGCGTACAATTCTTGACATCCACTTCTCAGTTCTCCTTACAAACTCACCTCTTTATTCCATGCATTCAGACAAATCTACTCAAAGGGTGCTTCAAGAAGCGCCCTTATTAAAGAACAAGTTCGTCATCGGTGGAACTACAAACTTCAAACTCAGACAAGGTCGGGGTATTCGTTTCCAAACTCGGAAAAGGCACGCGAAAATCGCCTGCGAGGCAGTCTGTTTTGCATTCGAAGTATCGCGAACAGAAGTCCCGATCGGTTTTGTTAAAAGTTTCCGGGGCGCTCACGTGGAAAAGGTGGCGCGTAAATCGTGGGACACGTCAGCCGCAAAATAGGAGAAGTTGGATGGTCGACGATCCAGTCGAACGTATTTTACGGGGATCAGGCGACATCGGTCATTTATGGGAAATCGATGGCCGGGGGTGGCTGGATCCGTCCCGTGCAGCCGTGGATGTCGTCGACCTGCCTTTCTCGATTCGACGGCAGATTATTAGTTTCCATTCCGAAACACGCCCACGTTGGTATCCCGTTGCAAAGTGGGTGGATCGTTAAGACAGAAATTTATGGTCGCAGATTTCATAGGGAGCCACCACCTGCAACCAGCCGAGCACGCGCTTGCGGCACTTGTATGGCAAGTCTCGCACGGTACACTGGGAATTCGTACGTGGTGTACAGTGCAACTCCACTATTCCCGGGTTCCTAAACAAGGATTTCTCTGTCGTAAGCGTAATGATTAAAGTAATTCCCACCGTTGCACGGGATTATCTTCATTCCCGAGTCACTCCCTCGTAGGGGAGAGGTGTTGTATAAAGGAGACAATTTTGTTTAGCGTCCATTCCTGACAATATCATTATAGGTATTTAAAAAACAAGTATATTAATAGAAAGTATATTTATTGGCCTGCAATATGCAAACTCATTAATAATAACAGAAAATATCAAAACCCTTTCACGACTAGGTAGTCTTAAATGGCACGTAGGGTTATTTTTTTTAATCTATTTTTGTGGAAGTGGTGCACTTTTTAAGAAATGAATCGATTCTTTGCCCTAAAAATGAGCATTAAATTGTTAATAAAAAAAAAGTTTACATTCAATCAAAAAACGGCTACGTACTTCCAAAGCCAATTGTATATAGATTATAATTTTTTTTTATTTTTGGTTCCAGGACTCATACATGTCGAGAAATCCGTCCTCCCGTGGTGGCGTTTTCAAAAAAGCTTTTTCGACGACGGACTCTGTTGCCGCCATTTTGCATGAAAATGGCAATAAAAAAAATTGTTTTTCGTAGTTCAATATGTGTTAAATAAACTCTCTGAAAAGAAATTCTATTCCGTTTGTCATACTCACAAAATAAATTGTCAAATTTAGGTCTTCTTTCTCTGGGAAATTTCTGACGGGAAATGAATGAATGTGATTACAATGAAGGTTTTTATTCAGAAGGTTCCGTTCACGGTGTGTGTCTTCGACCGACTGTCTCGATACGGGCTCTCAGCACGAATCCTTGGGGAACGTCGTCACTCGCGCCACACCGATTGTTTATACAATCTTATCGACGACGGTCCCCGCCGCTTTCCAAGAACCCTTTTCTGGCAACTCGTGGCGCGACGCACCGGCGCAGAAATTCGATCCGTCAACGATTGGACGTAATGAGGCGGCGTGCTTGTTGCACGTGCCGCCACAATACTACTAATACCTACTATATTTCCCAGTTTCCCTTTTTAACCTGTCTACCTCCATCATCCTTCCACATTTTCATACACGCTTCAAGGTTCCCTTTTCCTTTCCGCGTGACCTACAGTTTCTCCTCGTGGAGCCCTTATTTCTCCTTTCTCCCTCATTTCCATACCCGCACTCTTTTATATCGTTCACGTTTCGATCCCTTGAGCGTCAGTCTTCCACCTTTGTCTACATATTACAGAAGCTGGACTTCTCAATCTTCTGTATTCCTTTCTACACAGTCTAAGAGTTTGTATCTCTTTTCCAAACGTTCTGTCACCGCCTTACAATCCTTCATTTGAAAAGCTGAATAGTAAGTAGAAGACACAGAGAGAGAAATGAAGACACTAAAGTCCCTGAGCAAGCTTCAGATCTACTAAAGATCGTTTCGTCCTTGAATTATTCGGTGACTCGCATTTACGAGGATGCGTGGAATGGTTACATTTACAGCAATCCGATACCAGCTGCGCACTTTTACGAAGGCCTCTCGTTAGAATCGCTTTGCCCGGCGTTAGTAACGCGAATCCGATTAATGGGTTACCGTTATTTCGCTAATCCTACACGCTCAGTTTCGATTACGAATCGTAAATCAGCGCCCATTAGAATTCGACTCGCGTCCATTGCACGTGTCGATACAGGATTACAGGCACGTTCAATAAACTATGCAAAATTTCGTTTGTCTTATTAAAGGCACGGCCACGCACCGCACAGTGGTCTGTCTATTGATGGTCTAGCGGGACAAAAATCCAAAACCATGACCCATCAAAAATGAATGAACCTTTAATAAAAAATTTCAACCTAACCTATGATTTATCCACGACCTCTAACTTTCGTCCCGCTAGATTGTTAATGGACAGACCACTGTGCGCACCGTTCGCAGTATAACCTCAAAGTAATTTCGATGGATACTTCCCGCGATTTTTCGAGACTTTTATACCCTGTTTTCTAATATAATAGCCAATATCCATCTCCGCGATTGGAGAGCATCAAGTTCTGATCTGATAGCTTGAAACTGATTCCAGGATACAGATAATTGGATTTTCAATTGATCGAATTAAAGCACGCGAAGAAAGTAACATGTTCAATATATTCCGCGTGGCGGAGCTGCTGTCTCGCAACTCAATTCGTCATATGTAGCTGGATTCTCGGTGGAATTCAGTAATGCATATCGATGCGGCTGTCGCGTTAACGATCCAGTCCCTCGCTATTCGTGCGTCGGCAACGTCTCCTTTTCTCGGTGAAGTCTCGTAACACGGCGATCATTACGAAACCTCGCGTCGCTACAACGTTGCTGGTGAACTTGGATATTACAGGGCGGAATTTTAATCCGCTGTGAGGCAGTGCGGTTGAAAGAACGGCGCGAGGTTTACAAAATCGTTTTTCCTTGTGTGAAGCGGGATCAGTGAGGCGGGGGCTAGGGTAATATGCACAGAGTTCAGAGGATGGAAAAAGTTTCAATCGCCCGGAAATGTTTACTTTGAGGGCAAATATTTGACTTTCACCGACTGGTTTATTACACAACTATTAGGTTGCGGTATATGAAATTGCGTTTCTGGTAGATCGTGGGGAAGTTTGAACGAAAATATTTACAGCTTTTTAATTATTTTATATATTTCGGGTTTTTGAACGTTCGTGACATTTTTTTTCTAGTAACTGTTATGGAGGGTTTCCACGATATTTGACGTTATATTTCGTACTAGCTTTAGTAGATACTTGGCTTCGCCCGGAATTTAACATAAAATTATTTAAGTTTTAAACACCCAATTAAACCTTAATAGATACCTACTGATTTTGTAATTTAATGTTGTTGTGAAAATAATCACACGCGTCTGGATTAACCAGGCATAATGAGACTCCAGAGTATACCTTTCGAAAGTCTTTAGGCGACAGACAAACACACACACACACATTATAAATTGGTAAAAAGTTATATCAATCATACCTGATTTTTATAAATGTTTATAGCACGCACAAAATAAGGTGTAAGGTCGATAGATTTTGTTTCTGTTCCTCATTTCACCTTTACTCGATATCTTTACCATTACAGGTCGTTTATATTAATTAATTATTGCGAAATTGATGAGGTACGATATAGGTGAGTCTTCCCACCACCTCCACCATAAAAAAAATAACTTCTACACTACCCACGACCTGCAATTTCAAATGCACCAACCCAATAAAGCTGGGTTTACATTAGTCCAGTTCAGTGATCCAGTACAGCACTGGATTAGGACTGGAATAATGTAAACAGTGTGTTGATTCCAGTACAGTGCTGTCATTCCAGTAGATTTCCACTGGATCGAAAGTCTACTTTTATGTTTTTTTTATCCTTCTTTTGCGTGAATCCATTATTATTACATTCTACCACTTTCAACGGTTCAGAAACGACTGGAATAATCAAGACATCGCCTGATTTCCAGTCGAACCACTCGCTGGATCCAGCGACTGAAATAATGTAGACGTCGACGCGATTTCCAGTAAAACCACTCACTGGATCCAGCGACTGGACTAATGTAAACCCAGCTCAATATTCGGCGCACGTATCGCTCGCATAATTGTTAATTAACAACCGAATTTGATACCCGAGGTATCGAATCCTTGGGTATCCGTTTCACTCCCAATCCTGCAATGCACTCAAGTCTGATGGGCCGACCGGAGGGAGCAGAATTGCGTGTTTATAAACCATCGAAACGCGCCATTCAATGAGCTTAGGTTGAAATGGTACTCCTCCGTATTCCTGGAGGAGCCACGCACCGAACAACGCCATCGATTCATCTCTACTTACGCGTCAATGTTCCCAGTCAGTGGAAGCTTGAAACGCGGCCGACAGTTCATCCATCCTAATCGGAACGTGGCACGCAGAATGGCGGTATTTTACGCGCCAGCCAATTGGCCAAGAAAACTCACAGGTGCAACGGCTATCCACGCCTTCAGCAGGTGGAGACTCGCCTAGCCTCGCACGCGATTCCTGCAGTTTTTTACCACACCTGGTTCGGCTTCTTAAGGAGCCAGCCACTAGGTAACGGGTCGAACGCCATGACAGTTTACGTAACGCCACGCCGTTTCAGTTTAATTTGCTTGCGGAATTAAAACCAGACGCTCGAGCACACGGCGATCCAAGGCTGGAACGGGTGTCTCTGAAGATGCGCGCCCGTGGCATGGATTTTTCATTCCGGAATAAAATTTACTTCGACGCAGCACAAAGGGACCATTTTCTGTTGCACATAGAATCAATACAGGAGCTATGGCGCCGTGAAAAGGAGAGTACGTTCCTTATAAGCAGTGGCGGATTTGAGGAAAAAGGGGAAAATTATGAGAAACAAAAAAAAATATAGTATTTGGATAAAAAAACATATTTTTTTCTGCAAAATGGGGCCCTAGCGGGGCCTTCTGGTTAGGGACCCAGGCAGAAACTGCTCATCGACCGGCTATTAAATCCGCCACTGTGTATTATAAAGTGTAAGCAGTTTAGTCACTCTGGAAGATGTTCGCAGAAAATTGTAAGCCCCGCGGGGAATTTTTTTTCTCCGCCTTGAAGCTTTCCATTCATCGTCCCATGATTGTCCCTTTCTCACTTTCTCCGCGTGAATCCCGTCGCCAAGCGTTTTCATTTATCTCAAGAGAATGAATGGAATTCTGAAAGTGCTCGGGAAGTTGGGGCCCACGGGGTAATAATCTTGCCACGAGCGTCGACTCGGAGTTCTTCGGAATACGGTGCCGTGGAAGGGAGAGGTACGTCTGTGAGCCGTGGATTACATGTTCCGGGGCGGAGGGCTCTTTTGGTCCTAGTATTTCTTGCCGAACGGCAAATTACCTTCTACCCATCGGCCAGAAAATATCGCCGAATCGACGGAAACCAAGGTCCATGTAACTGCCACTCTCTTTCTTCCTTTTTTTTTCTTCTCTCGGTTCGGCAGAGGGAATTTATGCCTCCAGCGTCATCCTGCGCGTCCTCTATGTCGGCAGACGATGGGTCACTCGTTTCGCAATGGAGTCCCTCTCGGTGCCTGACTATTTTTGGTTTTTCGAGGATCGTCCACCAAGGCCGACTAAATCCACGCTTTTTATGCTCGCGTATAAACCCATAAACCGATCGTTGCAGTGCCATGTTTTACCTGAATGTTTTACCACGAATTCGTACAATCCTGGTCATTATTTTCTATCTCGAATCTTTCAACGTGCATCTCGGTATTCCGAGACAAATCCCGGGATTGGAAAAGAGATAAAATTGATAAGAGAAAATTTCGATAATTAAAATGAGTTATTACGTGTTACGTCTAAATCTTTATTTAAACTAAAATCATTTGTCACAATAAAATAATGAAGAATAATAAAGTATGAATAAGTAGGTAACGTCGAACAATTACGAAGATTTTCAGAAATGCGAACGAAGAAATAGCAAAGCATCTAAAAAGCTGAAAAAGCTCGCTCTGCTTCAACGCTTGTATGAGGAATTGACAACAAATATTGATATGCTAGATCTACAATATATTGTCCACGGGTTCCACTATCCTCAAAGAGACTCACCCTTTTTTATGCTTATCAATAAATAAATACAGTTTACTCAGTAATATTCGACTTAATATTATTCTTTAAATAAACCATTACTATTACTATTGTCCTTATTATTATGAAATGACTATGTTCATTTATTCCGTTCATCTTTATATTTTTCAGTCCTTCATAAAATTTTAAAAAATCCCGAAATTCTCGGGATTAGTTATATGAAATTCGGGGATTTTTAGAATAAAAAAAAAAACAGATGGTATCTCGGGATTATATTCCCTACGCCGGTTCCATATAGTATCGCTGTACAACGTGTCCCTCCGCACCGTTTGTCCTGCACGTTGCGTTGAAACTTGAAACAATAACGGTGAAATTTCAAACGAATTCCTCTTCTGTTTCTATGAGATTTTTTTTCATCCTACCCGGGCACCAATGATGGGAAACTTTTGCAAAACGTCCACCGCGGCGCCGGCAGCAGCGTGTTGCGAAGGGTTGAAGCCTTACAATCTACTGTACAGTCGAAAGGATCGGAGATCGTGACAGGAATCGCTTATTCTACTCTCCAGCCACCTGTCCACGTAGCTATTCATTAGTTTGCATACTTGGTGCGCACTAGCTGGTTTCCGTGTCTATTACAGCTCGATTATTATTCGCGCGTGACTGGAAATCGCGCGATAGACGAACCCCGCTCCGAAACCGGGGCGCCGTGCGATGGAATTTCGCAAAAGTTTTGCCAAGATTTATGGCGGCCCTACCGGAAATCGAGGGGTGGCCGCTTGTCCGTGCCGGAACAACTCTCGCGAAGCAAGTGAGCAAGTTAGGACAGTTTGCGCGACGAATGCGGAACATTTGCGACTACCGAACTTCTGGGATATTGAATATTCATCTTCTAACGTTGTTCGCTTACTAACTTGGGCAAACAGGAAGGACGGACAAATGTACTGCCCGGAGTGATTAGCGTCACGCAGTTTGTGAGTGGTTGGGGAGATGGTTGGGTTTGTTAATATCTCTGCTGGCAGTGGGGCCATTTAACGCTTGCAAATATGTTGAACGCATTTTATAAATATTTAATATAAGTTAAAGATAGGGAATATATGGAACATCGTCAAATTTCGGTAAAGAAGTAACGAAATTTACAGACAATCGCATATATGTATATTAGTTGTCTAGAAACAGTATCTGTTATTGAAAATGAAACGTTTTTATTTTTCATGTCCTGCAAAAGTTTTTGAAAAGTGACTCGAATCGTCAAATATTGTAGTGAACGTAAAATATAAAGAATTTTTTTGTATGATTTATACTTAAATATGTTTGCTCTTGATTATCCAAAAATAAATTATAAATACCTAAAGTTATTTTCTTCTTAGTATTATTCGTAACTTCTTTTCGGAACATTAGTTTTATTATTATTTAGGTATTACGTTACATTATTATTTTGTATTTTTTATTACTATATTTCCTTTCAAATCTTTTTTTTAATGCTTATAATAATAAAAATTGACCAATGTCTCGGCTGATTTCAGTGGGCAAACAAAAAACGTGGGGCATTCACGTTCCCAACGTGTAGGAGACGTAGAAAGCAACAATAAATTGCAAAAAATGATATACATTTGTTTATCTAATTAATAAATCTTCATTTTTACTAACAGAAGTAAAGTTTTTTCAATTTCCTTCACAAATTTTCTAGGTCTTCCATATTAGATACCATTTTTCAAACTGCCGATTTCCATTCTTTTTAGTTTCTCTAATATAATTCCCAAACACTTGAGTTTTCTTGCATCTCCCTCATATCAATTTTATTAAACAAAAAAATACCCCTTCTTTGGGAAGCTTTTGAAATCAGGCGTTCCATATTACATATGTGGGTACATTTACCCTAATTAATACTCCCTATGAAATTCATTACAAAAAACGTCCGTCAAAGAGACGCCTGTCTCGCTGCAAGTGCATTTAATTGCCCCCCTGAGCGCACAATTAATTAACTTTTCCCTGCGACGAATCCCACATTAACTGCATCCGAACGTAATAACCGTTCACACAAAGAAATCCTCCCCCGGCCATCTGCAATCGCGCTCAACAGCCTTCGGCGTGAATTTACAGCGAAACAAAGATTTACAGCGAAAAACTTGCCTCTACATTTCCGGACTAATTTTACCGCCAGGGATCTCCGGGCGTTCGCCTTTTTCCCACAAATCACGCCGCGTTTCGAGTAATCCCCTAATTATTTGGAGCAACGCGCAATGATTGGTAGGCAGTGCGGCGATGACAGAGTGTTCTTTCGAAAAGGAATCTTTCATTAGCGCGGCAGCCTCGCGGAGGAATTAGCGATCTCGCGGCTCTGAATGCTTTACGACGCACTTGCTCGTATTACCGCGTAATTTCGCGGCTCGTAAAGAAAAAAATAGAAACGGAACGCTGATTTAGGGTCTCGTTTCGATGGCGGTACGTACCGGTGCACCGCCTGCTCGACGGTAAAAGAAAGTCTGACCATGGTTTAGAGGCGACATTAACCCACTTAGTCCGCTGCGAACGTACACGATGTACAGCCCGCTCCATTCACGGTGGGCGCAACTTGGGGGATGAAATCGACGGGCCAGGATAACGGAGGCAAGTTCCCAGACAGCACACAGACATCTGAAAGACGTCCGTGAACGTCGTTTTCACGTCTTATACAAGTCTTCGGCACGTCTTATGTCACGAATCAAGACGTCTTGAAGATGTTTTTAAGACGTCTTACACACATCTTTAAGATGTTTTTAAGACGTCTTACACACATCTTTAAGATGTTTTTAAGACGTCTTACACACATCTTTAAGATGTCTTTTCTCAGACGTCTGAAATACGTCTTTTCTCAGACGTCTGAAATATACGTCTTTTCTCAGACGTCTGAAATATACGTCTTTTCTCAGACGTCTGAAATACGTCTTTTCTCAGACATCGGAATTATACGTCTTTTCTCAGACGTCTTAAAGATGTCTTTATCAGGTCCAAGTTCGGAAAAAATAATTTGACGGTGACGACAGGATTTGAACCCAGGACTCTCCGTTTACGAAGCAATCGTCCAACAGACCTACCCAACGCACTTCCTTATAAATACTTCCAAATTCTAGTTACATATATATTGTATTAATTGTTTGTAAAAAACACACATTACAACGAAATATTCTACAGAATATTATTATTAAATGTCTTTATGGGATAATGACAAATACGATATAAGAATAATTGTGAATAGGCGAGGTTCAGCGTAAGTGCTGCTCTACAACCTAACCTAATCATCATTCGACCTCTAGACTCATTTCACACACTGTCATATAATTGTATTAAAAAAAAATTAACGAAACAAATGTACGATAATTGTGTTACTATATGTATGTTTAATATTCCATGCAAATGGTGCAAAAATTTGCAAATTCTTGCACCGGTCCTCTCTTAAGATTGCTTTTTACCGACGCCTTTAAGATGTCTTTTGACAGACGTCTTTAAGATGTCTTTTGACAGACATCTTTAAGATGTCTTATGAGCCTGTTAAAGACGTCTTGAAGACGTCTTGTGGATGTCTCAAAGACATCTTAAAGACGTCTTTCTCACGTCCGTACGACGTCTTAAAGATGTCTTTGTCACGAATCAGGACATTCAGACGTTCAGACGTAAAACAGACTTAAAATGGACGTCTATAAGACGTCATGTGCTGTCTGGGTTGTAAACATGGTTGTCGTTTGATCCGGGAAGCTACTTCCTTAGGGAGCGACGACCGTGTTGTGCCATTTCATATGGGAAAGGCAAACGAAATGAAAGTAGAAGACAACATAGATTTCGGGGGTGGAGTCTCGGGGGTTGCTGGGGTTAAAAGGGTGCAGCTATCTCTCTCTTACGTTTGTAACAGCATTGTGTCTTTACGAATATGTTCTTTTCTACTTTTTTCAAGGAGGAGGATTCTAGCAGCCGTCAGACATTTCTTTTTAGATTACGAGCATATTTTATTACACCCTTTTCTCTCGCATTGTGACATTTCTCGCGACGCCGACGTCGGCCCGATGCGGGAAACAGATAAAGAGGAGGAGCACTAAGGAGGTCACGGATGAAAGGTATTATGAGTGATTTATAATACCCGCAAGGGTTTACAGTAATTTGTCGTGCAGTTCCTTTATTTTTTTTTCTCATATCGGAGACAATACACTTAATACCGACCCACGTGCTTTAGGTAACGCGGGGAATCGAACCCCGCGTAATCAGCTGGTACGTGTCTCTGACTGCTTAATTAATATCGGTTGATTCGTAATTAATGCTAATATAATTACATGGATAACCACGTGCCCCGCACGCGTCACGTTAGCCGTTTCTAGGTATAATGCTCTTTACAAATTATACCCGGCTCGATTTAATGGAACGTAGATTGAACGCGCCTCGGGTCAAATTGCAAATTAAGTTCGTATAGGTATACAGATTGCATTGTAGATGGTAGATTGCATTGAATCCCACTCAATTGGAACTAGAAAGGTTTCCTAGAAATTTCGATTGAAACAGTGTCTGAATCTCTGTGCAAATTATTATTACTCTTTATTACTCGTAGATTGAATGATGTATGAATAATTAGAATATAGGAGAGGCAACAGTGGATATTATTAATAAGTCTAACCAGTAAAAAATAAAATAAAACCAGCTGCGGATTTGGAGATTTGAAGCCCCCAGGAAAAGGGAAATTTATTCGTTAACTTTTCGTTGCGTGCGTTTTCTATTTCTTCTCACGAGCTCGCAACGTCGTTAAGCTCGCATTTTTCATCCGCTGCCAGAAAATTGGTTGCGACAGATCGCTGTATTCCGTAGGTTTGAACAAACGAAAGGGCCTTTGTCGCGCCATTAACGAGCCACGACATCTGATGGTAATGCGGCTGAGGCATACGATGCACGCTCTCAGGGATAAGAAGAAAAAGCTTGTTAACGAGATAGGCTATCATCTTTCAACCGTAATGACTCGCGATAAGCCGCTCCCTAAATGAAGATGCTGTACCTGCGGTGCTCGCGACGAAATCTCCTCGGAATTGGTAATTATACCGCTATAACCGACATCGCCGTGTTTCGAGCACGCAGCCCCGGGCGGCCGCGATAAAAATCCTCGTCGCGCGCTGTTACGCTTTCGAGGGTGCCTCGCGCGGTAACGAACCCGTGAAATTCAATTGCGTTTCTTTTTTGCTCACGAATCGATGGCACTCGACACTTTCAATAGATTGATTCACTGGTTCGAATCAGTTTCGGGTTTTAATTATTTGCCACGCGCTTCGTTTCGCCAGCGTAAAGTACTATATTCCTCGTGGGTATTGATAGAGGAGAGCAGTCGAAGGTAGTGGTGGAGAACTATCGATAGTACTTACGATAGTTATCGATGGTTTATGATATTTTCACTATCGAAATTTGTAATAATATTAGAAATTAAATTTGGGATTCTGAATTTCAGCTGTTCTCACTATCGAAATTTGTAATAATATTAGAAATTAAATTTGGGATTCTGAATTTCAGCTGTTCTCACTATCGAAATTTGTAATAATATTAGAAATTAAATTTGGGATTCTGAATTTCAGCTGTTCTCACTATCGAAATTTGTAATAATATTAGAAATTAAATTTGGGATTCTGAATTTCAGCTGTTCTCACTATCGAAATTTGTAATAATATTAGAAATTAAATTTGGGATTCTGAATTTCAGCTGTTCTCACTATCGAAATTTGTAATAATATTAGAAATTAAATTTGGGATTCTGAATTTCAGCTGTTATTATTTTTTAATTGACTAACCTACGATTTTCAATACCGATAATTATCGATTTTCTAATTGACTAACCTACGATTTTCAATACCAATAATTATCGATTTTTTAATTGACTAACCTACGATTTTCAATACCGATAATTATCGATAGTGAAAAATAAGCCATCTATACTTTTCGATAGTGAGAACCATCGATCGTAAATACCATCAATAGTTCTCCACCACTAGTCGGAGGCTCTTCCCTTCGAGCGTCCACGAATTCCATCCCCTATTTTCAGCGACGTCTACGAATCCCCAAATGTGATGCTACCTAAGCAAACTTATTTTTGTCATTATCCTTTCCTGTACTTCAAATTTTGATTACGCTTCAAAAAGTAATCGTAATTAAGTAGAAGTAACATTAAAAATAATAAATGAGTGAATACTGTTAAATTATCTACATATACGTACAGGCAAAAATAATTTTCCTTAGTTAGAATCGCATTTGGGGATTCGCAGCTGTCGCTAAAACCGGGGGATGGAAGCAGGGTGCTCGAGATGATGCCGAAAATATCGCGAAAAGCATTAGAAGCGATTTACCGATCTAAATATACCCTCTTCCCATCGACCATTCGTCCCCCCAACATCCCCTTTCTCTTCCTCTTCCTTTCACTTCCTCCCCGTCTTGTTCTACGGGATTAACCTGGAATGGAGTAAATCGATTGTCACAGGGCTTCCCCTCTATTACCCTCCACTCCGCGCACTCCGTCGAGGATAAGGAGAAGATTTTATTACGATCTCTGCGCGGACCGTGGAAACTTTATTTTACCCACGAGCGAGAGGTATACTGTTTAGGGGTGAAAATGTCGTTCGACAGTCGCCAGGCATTCGTCCGAGAGATTCCACGGCTCGCAGACGACTTATATTACGAGGGGTTGCCGTGAAAGGGGTGAACAATACGTAGGTACTACTTAGACTTTATCGGATTCGTCACCGTCGTTTGTAAAGTAATAATGACGAGCTGAGAGTACGGATCTGAAGAAATCGCGACGGGTATAAATTGCCGAGAGAGGAAAATCGAATCACACCCCCTCGATTCTCGCCTCCTTTCATCGTCACCCTGTTATTCGAAGGAACCCTCCCAGTGGCTGTGCGCGAACTTTCAAACTTTTTCCTTAAATCCAACGTGCGAAATATGCTGATTCCCCCTGTTATTCCTATTTCCTTTGATCCTTTCGGCAACAACCCCGGCGAGCTTGTTGCGGCAAAGGGAAATAAACTGATTCTCCAGCAGCGAGAGAACCAGGCCAACGTTGGAGCTACTAGCTTCGCCATTAGCTAGGAAAATAACGAATACTCGAGCTCTTGGTAAATAAAGGGAATTACTTTTGTATTGCAAATAGCGAGTTTCCTCGCGCGGGCTGCGACCCGCGACTTCTGTTCCGCCAAACGGATGCACTGTCGCCCCGAGTGACTTCAGCGAAAATTTCTCCGGACCCGTCGCGGCCGTTGCTCGAAAGTGAAATTTCCATCTAAATGAAAGGATAAATGTACGGCGAGAAGTATCCGTCGGCAGCGCCGGGGAAAATGGCACGGCGGGAGGCTTGTTATTTAAGTTCCATCGGCCATCCGCGCGACGACGACGACCTTAACGGAGAAAGTGCTCGGCGAGCCTTGCCACTCATTGCCGCGAAAAATCTGATGAGACGAGAATGCCCCTGGCTCCTTCTCATCGCGGGAAATTGAGATGAAAAGTTGGCCGTTGACCTGTGCTTACGTGGGTGGAAGGCGAGGCGAGGCTCGTTTCCCCTCGAGCTTCTACGGCGATTTTCTTAAATGGTCTTCTTAATTATTTCATAGTACGGAGGTAATCGCGATGAACTTTGGTGGCTGAAGTCTTCTAGTTTCACGGCTGCAAGTTGCGGTCGCTTCTAACGGATTTGGTCACCGTATCGCAGCACTTTAGATAATTTTCTAGCATGGCTAAATGTTACGTTGTTTGAACTATAATTACTAAGAAGGAAAGTATTTTAGGTGTCCGCCTCCGATGATTTTGATTTTTGGATTTGTTATAGAGGACCGAAAAATAAGAAATACGTGTTTTTTTATTTTTCCCTGTTTTCATATTTGGGGGGTGAAAAGTGGGTTCAAAGTTAGGGTTGAAAAATCATTTTTGTGGACTTTAGAAAATCAGGTGAGTCAGTGATATTTCGCATTGAAAGACACAAAATTCGTCCATTCACACTATTCTCCTGTCTCTAATAGTTCTCGAGATATTCCACAAAAATGATTTTTCAACCCTAACTTTGAACGCAGTTTTCACCCCTCAAATATGAAAACGGGGAAAAATAAAAATACACATATTTCTTATTTTAAATACTCTCCTTGTAAGTCAAGTCTATTTGCCACGATTGTTCCACTTTCTATGTTTCATTTTTATCTTCTTGTCATTGTTCATTCCTGATTGAGACGTCCAGGACGCCTCGAGTTTTTCTAGAGTTCTCAATAATGCCATTTAAATTTCGACATGAGACTCCAAGTTGGGTGACATTTTTCAGTTTACAGTTCTGCTAGTAATTTCTCCAGGAATGTGATAAATATTTCCCTAGTAATTAATTATTCTGCAACATGAAATTTCGTAAAGCTTTCATTTTTTTGAACGCACCGTACATCACTGAATGGATTAAAATATTAAATAGTAAATTGGCCACGCAGTAGAAATTTGACGCGACAGTCTTTATTTTTACCTATCTAAAGCTGAAATGAAAAAATTAGGTATTGAACACAGCGAAAACACATGAGAAATTCAATTTTAGAAAATAAGCATTGTACTTCGTGATAAATATATCTACTATATGTATACTATGCATTGTAATAAATAGAAATAATTCTAATTACGAACTTAAGAAATTACGAGAAACCTCAATTTATTTTGTGTCTTTTTATATTTCGTTAAATAAAATAATTTACGTTTTTTTTTTTTAAATTTTCTTTATTTATATTTGCTAATCCTCCAGGTGAGTGCTAATCAAATGTTGGCAACCCTGAGCTTTCCCCAAACTGGTGCACCTAAACTTTCCAGCGACACCAGGCGAACTTTGATAAGCAAACTAACTTTACCTCGACGAAGAAATCCATTTTCGGGGGTTCGTTCTCCGAGGCAACGAACTCGCAGAGCCCAAGACCGTGCAATCGAAAGCATCCCCGGCGGAACTCGAAGAAAATATTCTATCAAACGCTGGAGGAATCTAGAATCTAAATAGAGGGTGTGTTGTTGTATGGAAATCAGCCTTATCGCCTGCCTCCCATTCCTTTACTATTCTTCTTCGGTTTGTATCTCGTAAATTGAATTAGATCTCGGCGAATCTCGCCGCTGTTCCCTTCAGCCATTTGCGGGGGCGCGCTCGATTCCAGGAATACCGCTACAACTTCGCTAAAAGATGCAGGCTCCCTGGGATCGTCGGCTATTTCCCTCCAGAAGACGAATAGAAAAATGCGGATACATTGTTGTGCATGGTGCGGGCACTTTATTCGAGCGGAAAAATCGCGGAATTCTCATGGCGCTGTGTCGCGGCTGGTATTTTCGTGTCGCTTTCTTGAAATATCCCCGCTCAGATGCTCTCGGTTGCTCTCGTGCTTTCAACATTTCCGCCGTGAAAAGATTCGCGTGCGAGAAATTCCTGCCAGTTAGTTGAATCTAGAGGAACGGGAAAGCATTTGAAACGGGGAGATTCCGTGTTAGACGCGAACGTCCCCTTTAACTACAGAGCTCGTTTAACGCAATCCCGATCCGAAGACGCGCGAAAGTCAGGCGCTGGGACAGGATTGGAATTAGAACAGGATTTCATATTCGACTCCTTTGGCAATTAACGGGGTTCTGCTCTAACGGGTTAATATTGCTTTGTGCGCACGAGCTTCGGTGTCGGGACTGCTGTGTGAATTATGCAGAGGTTCAACGATTTCGTCGGGGCACTTCTTTGAAACTCATTTCTTCATTTCTGTCGTGCCTTCGATGCTTTAAAGGCTAAATTAATCGGAAGCACGGTTCCTCGTTAAGGATGGATTTTAGTCTTTTGATGAATTTTGGCTGTGATTGAATATAGTTACGAATATAACAATATCCGCCCATTCCATAAATAAATAAATGAATAAATAAATATAACATAGTTTGCTTATTTAACAGTAGAACTGCAAAAAGTAGTCAAAGTGACTGGTTTTGGTAATAAATTTACCATCTTTCAGTTTGAGAAAAGTGTATTTCTAAGTAGTATAAATGTGTATCTATATGTTTTTAATAAGATAAAGATTAAAAAAATATGAATAAAGGTTTATTTTTTTTGCATAATGTATTTTATAATTACAGCAGATAAATTATTAGTATTTTATAAATACAGCAGATAAATTATTAGTATTTTATAAATACAGCAGATAAATTATTAGTATTTTATAAATACAGCAGATAAATTATTAGTATTTTATAAATACAGCAGATAAATTATTAGTATTTTATAAATACAGCAGATAAATTATTAGTATTTTATAAATACAGCAGATAAATTATTAGTATTTTATAAATACAGCAGATAAATTATTAGTATTTTATAAATACAGCAGATAAATTATTAGTATTTTATAAATATATAACAGTCATTTTTACTGGTCAAGTAGAAATAGGTGTATCTACATTAATTGTTGCTGAGGTAGTGTTAAATAATGTTAAATTCGAGGATACTAATACTTTTTCAAATAAACTGTGTCCAAACTTTCAATCGAATGCACCCGAAAGAAAATATATTAATCAAGGTTCATATTATCGTGAATTAGAATTGCGAATTCTTACTTTCAAGTCGATTTAATATGAAAAATATGACACGTTTAGGGTGGGTGGATATATTTATGAGTAACTGTATGTTGAAGTTCGTGAACTTCTTTACTGGCGATCCGAGCAGCCCCGTTTAAATTTAAATTAATTCAACGTCATGTTTGCAATCTAGTGGAAAGCCCTCTTTTTGTCTGCGCAAACATAAAGTTCGAGGGAGCAACGTTCTCGTTTTTATGAAATCGCGGCGATGATCGGTCCATTGCATCCCATCGCACTTTGTCTGGGAAACGACGCGTTCTAAACTCCTTTATCCCTACATTATTATAAATTGAGGACCTTGCAGAAAGAGGGGTGCAGCTCTATTTTTGACAGATTTCCAGTTATGTGTAATAAATGTAAAAAAAGTTCTCCGACGTTTGGAGCACTATTTTTATTATAGAATATTTTTTAGCCAAAAATAGAAATAAAAACTTATCAACTCAATAACTACTACTTGTCGTGTGAAAATATATATTTTACAATAAATTAGTATTCTCTTTTACTCTTATAAATTGAGGACCTTGCAATAGAGGGGTGCAACTCTATTTTTGACAGATTTCGAGTTATGTGTAATAAATGTAAAAAAAATTCTCCGTCGTTTGGAGCACTATTTTTATTATAGAATATTTTTAGCCAAAAATAGAAATAAAAACTTATCAACTCAATAACTACTACTTGTCGTGTGAAAATATATATTTTACAATAAATTAGTGTTCTCTTTTACTCTCAAGTCGAAGCAATGATTTTATAAACAATTGCTTCTAATTTTCTTGAAGATGGCAAAGATGAAGTTGCACCACTCTTACTATAAAATCCTCAGTTCTGCCAGTAAGTACTCTTTCATCCTTTGTTCCTCAAAGTGGGATTCTTTAATCAGATATCATCGTCGAAATCAAAGAGAATTTCCAAATCGTTATCTGTTCGCCGTTTATTCTAAAAGGTACAATATTGCTGAGATTACTCTGAATCCGATCTGAGCTGAAATACTAAGACAATAGCTTAAGTCTAACTCCGTGACGAAGCAGAAACGAACTAAAATTGATCTCGCCTAGACCAGGAGCTGTGCTTGAATAGCCGGTTGCAGTGGATTTCTGAGTTTCTTTGGAGCATGAGCGAGGGAGGAACGTTCAGGACAAAGCCCACGAAGATATTTCTCAACGAATAAATCAGAATCGCTGACACGGAAGCCAGGATAACACAAGGTTCGTGTAACGTAGAACCCGAGGAATGGAAACATTTGGATTTGGATCGAAGAAGAAATATTCCATCGAAACAACGACCCGCCACACCTTCCGTTTCCTTCGCGTCCCACTGTTCCTCCATCCTCACATTCCATTCGCCCCTTCAGCCATCAATTGTAAATTACCACGACACTTTTTGCCGGGGCGATGAACTGGCCGGTTGGTATTTCAAGATTGCACTTCTAGCGATCTACGTGGCCAAGCAGAAGAAGCCTCTCCGATCTCATTTGCTTCCCGCGCTTCGGCCCGGGCCATAAAGATTTAAGGGGTTTTTTCGCGAACGGCGAAGCGGTTGCTCGCAGTAAAGAGCGGCACTAAAACGAACCGTCCGCGGAAACGAAGGATTTCCCTCCTACCAGCGAGTCTCTGCACCCTCGAGCTTGCAAATCGCTCGCAGACTACCAACATATTTTTACACCGCCGCGGCGGGACAGTAAACTATTTTTGGAATCAACTGCCCATTTGACAGCAAAGATGTTTCTCTTATTTATAAATGGACCTAAGATATCGAATTTGTTCCCACCGCTATTTATAGGTCCCGCGTGCTCCGTCAACCGAGGCACCGATCACGAATAGATGCGTTCGAATATGGCCGTTCCTTCCCGGTGACGATCCAGCGGCAGTGGAGATGAAAGAAGGTCCCGGGTCGAGGGGACTGCTGACGTTTGATATCTCGCGGAAAGAAAAAAATATACCGAATCCTTGGAGATAAACAGCGATACCCTGGGGGGTGTTTCTTCACCGGGGGTGGACTAGCATGTAAATTGCGTTATCATCGCGCGGACGAGTGGGTCGCTTCGGAGGCTCCGAGGGGACGCATAGCTGCCATTAAACACGCGGTAAAGATTGCACGTGGTGACTACTTCAGAGGAATCTCTTCTCCTCCTTCCTCGGCGTAATTAATTTCTAGCCGCTTCGTGTTCAATTCTATGCAATGGCAATTAGTGATGGGCGATACAGTATCGATATTTGGAGTATCGATACTTTTGGGTCCAAATATCGATATTCGGAATATCGATACTTTTGGGTCCAAATATCGATATTTGGAATATCGATACTTTTGGGTCCAAATATCGATATTTGGAATATCGATACTTTTGGGTTCAAATATCGATATTTGGAATATCGATACTTTTGGGTCCAAATATCGATATTTTGTATCGATATATCACATGACGATATATTGCTGTATCGATACTGAACCCCAAATATCGATATAACCGCCGGAACGCCTATTTTCAAAAGCAGGCAGAATTATGAAAGAAGCCAGAAATCGGTTAACTGGGGAGTATTTACAACAATTATTATTTTCAGGTTTCTTGTTTATTGAGGATTGGCATTTTGATTGAAATGTGTGATGTAAATATTTTTTATATATTTTTATTGTAAACAATGGAATAAATTATTTACTTCCATTTTGGGATTTTACTCCGAATAATGATGAATCGTTAACATGGCCAACAAAAAGAAATGGTCATCGATTATCAGTAGTAGCAGCAGTAATTATGAGTAAAAGTATCGATACTGACGATATCGATACTTCGCTTTCGATATTTTATCTGTATCGATACTTTGACCATCGATACGAAGTATCGATACAATTGGTATGTATCGCCCATCACTAATGGAAATGTATCGCAAATGAAACTCGGTCCAGGTGGCGCTCTGATCGCAGTGCTCTGCGCATGCGCGTGATGACGCCGTGACGTTGAACCAATCAACGCCAGCGCAAAGCCGAGCTCATCTTGGCGTTGATTGGTTCGACGTCACGGCGTCGTCACGCGCATGCTCAGAGCACTGCGATCAGAGCGCCACCTCGACCGAGTTTCATTTGCGATACATTCCCATTGACAGGCATTACGCTCGACAGAAAGCAACCAGCTCTGCTACCGCCGCTACTGTTTTGGATACCTACTCCTCTGAGAGACCGTCTTTTAATGAAATTTGCGAGCTGGTCCTCGTGCACGAAATAAATATCCGCCCCATCAAGGAATAACTCAGAACTTGGTACCATAAAATTTGCGTCTGAAGCTCTCTCGGAATTTTCTCGAAATACGCGTCTAATCCTGTATTATTAAAGCGGGGTCGAGCTTCGAGCATAATAAGTCTCCAGTTTTCCTTAGTTTTACGAGGTAGCGCGATGATAAGGCCATCCGAGGATGAGCGAGCCTGTTATCTTGGTGACCCAAAATTTCTTTGCAAATTGAAACGAAGTATTGATCTACGGGAAGGTCCTCGTACGTGTTGAGGTCTACATGTGTCGATACGGATCGCGGTACGTGTCGCTGAGATTTCTGTCGAGTATCAAACAGCGCATATGTACACGTCGGGACGAAATCATGGGACATCAGTTCAGTTGAAAACGAATTTTCGGGTAACATTCCGAAGTGCTAAACTTATTTCTTACAATTAGTTGTTGCATCTAAAACATTTAAAAGTGTTTATCGATGATAAAGGAGAACTTAAATCTTGGTAGCGCGACAACAACAGCATATACTTACGCTGAAACATTTAGATATTTGTATCGGTTGCACTTTCGAGGTATCGCCGTTTCAGATTAGTGGTGGAGAACTATCGAAAACTATAAATGGCTTATTTTCACTATCGATAATTATCGGTACTGAAAATTGTAGGTTAGTTATAATCTAACTTATTTCCGCAAGTATTGTATATTACGTTGTATACACAGACTGTTATGTTTTCACGTATTATGTTTTATGTTTTTCTTATTTTGTGTTAAGTCTCCATATCTTTTTTTTCTTTTTATTTTAGTTTTCTTAATGTTATTTAATGCTCTAATTTCGTTCTTCTTTGTACTAAAGGGTTTTCCCGTTTATATAATAAATAATAAATAATAAATTCAAAAATAATAAATAATAAATTCAAAAATAATAAATAATAAATTCAAAAATAATAAATAATAAATTCAAAAATAATAAATAATAAATTCAAAAATAATAAATAATAAATTCAAAAATAATAAATAATAAATTCAAAAATAATAAATAATAAATTCAAAAATAATAAATAATAAATTCAAAAATAATAAATAATAAATTCAAAAATAATAAATAATAAATTCAAAAATAATAAATAATAAATTCAAAAATAATAAATAATAAATTCAAAAATAATAAATAATAAATTCAAAAATAATAACAGCTGAAATTCAGAATCCCAAATTTAATTTGTAATACTATTACAAATTTCGATAGTGAGAACCATCGATAGTTCTCCACCACTATTTCAGGACATTGATACCGATACAGTCAAATACACGTTGAGCTTTGTCTCGCGACGCCGATACTTGCAACATGTATTGATATCGATCCCAACGCTTGCGGGACCCTTATCAGTTTTCGCTGCGCCTCATACTCTATCAAGGAACGCTCGCTGTTCGCTGCTACCCCAACAACACACGAGGCTTGGAATACTTTTCGCGATCAGTGGAATACAATTCTATCTTAAGATAGATAGAGCTCGCGATATTTCCATAGAACGGAATCTCCAGCGACGAAGGATGTCGCGTTAAGATAGCCTACGTAAGAAGAAGCTGAACGGGTCAGGGGGAAGCTTCTGGACACGTGCAGCCCTCGTATTTCGGTTTTCGCCCGCGAGTCGAGTGAAAGTGGGCGGACAAAAAGCCGGGGAAACGGGCGTGACGCGATATCGAGGGGGTCCGTAGGCACTTTTCTAACGAAAGGGGTTCCTCGACGGAGAGATATGGCTTGGGCTTAGCCCCCGGGTCGAACCGCGTCATTTCTCCTCCTTGCGTTTTTTTTTTAGATGTACTCCCGCTACGGCAAATGTCGCCGAGGATTTATAACCCCGACAGCGGCGATCGATCAGTGATGTGACGGAAGAATGCAAAAACTGAGGAGAGCTTCATCATCGCCTTTTTGTTGCCGGTGAGAACATTTGCATCTGAATCGGGCCGGATTTGTATGTAGGCTAACTAGACTGCAGTCTAGGGTTGCAAATTTTGGGCGAAAGAAATTTAGAAAAATAGCAAAATGTTTGCTGTAAGTTTTCTTTTTCATCCACAATAAAATGTCTATTTTCCATGACATCGATATAATGAGAGTTGAGACAAATTTAAAAACAAACCCCTTTTTTCATACCTATAGCAAATTAGCAATAACTTATATGTGAGTGGCCATATTGAATTAATTACTTTTGGGTCCAAATATCGATACTTTTGGGTCCAAATATCGATACTTTTGGGTCCAAATATCGATACTTTTGGGTCCAAATATCGATACTTTTGGGTCCAAATATCGATATTTTGTATCGATATTTCATATGACGATATATTGCTGTATCGATATTTCATATGACGATATATTGCTGTATCGATACTGAACCCCAAATATCGAAAATAAACAATAAAGGGAAATTAGCAATAACTTATATGTGAGTGGCCATATTGAATTAATTATCCCAAACATTTTAAATTAAAATATCTGATGATATTTCACCAAAAGGGCGGCAGACGCTTTTTATATAGAATAATAAAATAATAAAAAGTGTTCCTAAAATTTATCGTCAATGGCTAATGTTTTCAAAAATTATTTCTTCCCCTTCCTTCTTCCACACTAGAAATTTCCAGCATCTCTATCGAAGTTTATACAAATGGGAGAGCACTGCGGCCATTTCCATCGATATTGCGTTTCCCCGGAATAATCGCAACCGCTTGTTCGCGACAGGATTGGATACCGATCGAGCGTCGCGCAATCTCGAAAGTGTTGCAGAAGGCCGGTCGAGTCTGGCTAGAAAAAAAGCATCGGGTGCAGGGCAAATCGATGGCCCCGCGATTCCTAGGGGAGCAATAAATTGCGAGACGGGATTCCTCGCGGTTTTCTTCTACGTGCGTGCCCGCCGTGGCAAGAAAAACACGCGAGAATTTTATTAGGGACGGGGCCGGAGGTGCAGCCGCGGGGACTAGTTTCTCTGTGGTCGTTGAAGAAACATCGCCGAGATACGCGGGACCAGGCCGATCATAAATCTTCATTCAAAGCGGGAACATCGCAATTAAAATCAACTTACTTGTAGAAACACTTCGTGTTATGTTCGAAAACATTCGCTGCTCTCCCGAGATGAATTCATGGGTTATTCTGTTTGTCGAAAGTATTTCTCATCCGGTTCATTCAGACGTATATTCCTCTCCAGGAGTTCAACGCCTAGAACTTAACTCAGTCTGGAGAGAGTGTTAAGATTTACGCGCAAATACTACAAAGCAGAAAGTTTATATGTTTGTGTGTTCGCCAAGAACTTTCGAACGGTAAACTCTGGGGTGACGAAATGTGTCTCAGCTCATTATGCTTGGCTAATCCAGATGAATGTGACTATTTTCAGAAGAAACTCAGAATCTAAATTCCTGGCGAAGCCATTTACATAGTATAAAATTTACAATTTTATTTTTTTAATAAATTATTATGTGTACAAATATGTGTGTTTAAAAGTGTATATTCCCCCTGCGAATTCTTATTTTTCTCTTTTACTTTAATCATTAAAATATGATTTATATTAAAAAAAAAAAGGAAATTTTTATACAAAAATGGATTATTATTCATATTTTATGCAAATATAACTATAACAACAGATAGACATAACAAAATCCTTCATTTCGAATTTTGTCCAGCTAGAAGTGAAACTATATAGTTACCTATTTATATAGAAAATCAAAGGGTAATAGGGAGTTCGTAGAGTCAGACGTGTGTACCTACTCGTTTTACACATAAGAAAATCCGTGACGTCGTTAGTGGATATATAATATCAAACTCTCATGTTTCACACCCCGGTCTGTGTAATTTCGTGGAAAACCGCGGATGAACGTGGGACGCAGAATGCGTGGACACAGATTGAAACGGGAAACGTTGTATTTAGTGGAAAGTGAGAAGCCCGCGACAAAGGCAGCCCGAGGGATTGCATTTTACGTTTGTCAGGAGGCGCATAAGACGGGGGATGCCCTCGAGGGAATGATCCTTCCGGCGTGAGACAACTTTCGCTCCCAGCAGCGAGCAAGCATCCCCTGGAGAAAATTCCACGGGATAGTTTCCCCCAGCGTTCCTTCGGCATATATCGATTTAGTAAGGCTCGTGCTCCTGAAGGAGTATTTACGTTACACATCGTTGAGAGTTAGCCCGACCTTCGAGGACCACGTGTGCCGAGACCCGCAAATCGCGGAGAGGAAATCGAACGCGACACGTTTCATATCGGGGGAATGATTCTCGATCTTTTAATGTGGAATAAGTGAGAGTTGCTTTGAAAATGACGAGGAAGCTTTCGTGGAACCCTGAGATTTGTCACTACAATATATAATAATAATAATAATAATAATTGGTCTTTGGATTTGTCACTACAATATATAATAATAATAATAATAATAATAATTGGTCTTTATTTATCACACTTACAAAAAAAAAACAACTTAGGGGTAAAAAATATCAGGGGTAAAGAATCTTGGTGACTAAAGAGAGTTTTATAGTCTTAAGCTGGGTTTACATTAGTCCAGTCGTTGGATCCAGTGAGTGGTTTGACTGGAAATCACGTCGACGTCTACATTATTCCAGTCGCTGGATCCAGTGAGTGGTTCGACTGGAAATCAGGCGATATCTTGATTATTCCAGTGGTTTCTGAATCGTTGAAAGTGGTAGAGTGTAATAATAATAGATTCACGCCAAAGAAGGATAAAAAAAACATAAAAGTAGACTTTCGATCCAGTGGAAATCTGCTGGAATGACAGCACTGTACTGGAATCAACAAACTGTTTATATTATTCCAGTTCTAATCCAGTGCTGTACTGGATCACTGGACTGGACTAATGTAAACCCAGCTTTATAACTATTAAGGGGCCATTTTTAAATTACGTAAGGGCAGTTTTGGCGATTTCTTACCCCCTCTTTCTCCCCAGTATAAGATTCTATATTCCAACCCCCTCCCCCGTCCTTACGCAATATTTTTTACATTGCATTTATTCAGTTATTAGAATTCTTTTCAAGGTTTATATAATTCATTTAACTCGATTTCGGAAAAACTGAAATTACTTTTCTGAAAAATTAATTATAAAATTTGAATTTATTGAAAACTAGTTCCCCTAAATTCCCTCTCCCCCTCCTTGTAAAAAAACCTAAGAAATTTGCGACCCAGTCCCCTCCCAAAAAGCCTTACATAATTTAAAGATGCCCCCTAAGCAGCTCAACTATCGCGATTAATATACCTGCACGATTTCTTTACGCGATATGTTAACTTCTACAACTTGACATTTTTCTGGATTTAGTTTTATAAGCACACTTATCGAGACGCATTATTTACGTCACTGGAAGATTATCATTGTCACGTATTTCGCTGCATTTTTCATCGGTGGTTGAACGCGCGAAAACAAAGAATGCTGTAATCTCGAAAATTTCATGCTGTCCTCGCAGAGAAGTGGCTCCCCATATATCAGTCGGCCGTTAAGATTACACAGCGCGTCCATCGATCGAGGCAGCTGAAAATTATAGTGATTCGCTGAGAGCGCGGGAAACGCGTCACCTCGTGTATTACGTATTCCCTGTCCGCCCTGCCACTTTGACAAATGCGTACGAATCTAGGCAATTTTGAAGTGCGGGTCAGGAAACGTTATCCTGGCTCGGTCTCCAAACTAACGAGATCCAAAACAAAGGGTTTTCTCGTTAATAACAATACCATTAGGGCAGAGATGAATTTAATATTATTCAATTTCAGAATTTCCCAATTAGCGTGCATAAACGAAACTATTCACGAAATTGTATTGTATTTTCATTACATTTGCTGCATGTAGTCGTTAATTAGAGAATGTCTGTCAACGTTCAACCGATTTAACACAATTTCTCATTCCTCTCTGTATTTCATTCTGACAGTCAATACAAAAAGGTGCTAATCAGTTTAGCCATAAAATGTCGAAACTTGATGTCCAGCCGCGGCGGGGACAAACTTTTATGGCCGAAAGTTTATTCGAAGTTGGAGAAGTTTTCTCTTCCAGCTGCTCTCGCGATCAGTCAGAGAAGCGGGAAACTATTTAATCGAAAAGGAAGGAAAGAAAGGTCGTCTTCGTGACAGACGAACCCAAAGTCCTGCAATTAAATTTGGTAATCTTAATCCGTGCGACGTTTGCAAAGTATACAGATCTAGAAATAATTAAGGAACTGCATCGCAGGTATCAAATTCTAAACACCCTAAAGGTAGGTTTCCCTATACGCGACTAAACGCAACATGAAGAAATTCAAAATCAATTTTCTCGGAAATGAAGCGCAATATCAAAAAATTGTATTCTTTCTTCTCGACTTATTTACTTGCTATAAGTCGAAAAGAAAGAGTGACTTTTTTTGATTTATTAAATCGTATTCGAGGGAATTGTTAAATCGCGGTCAGATAATACGCTAACGTCTGGTGACTGGACAAAGTGGCAGATCTAACGATGCTCGTTAGAACGTCCGAGTTATCGAAGCTTCCCGCACGCATGTGCATACCCCGATCGCTTCGACCGCGTTTGTTTGATCCGAACCATGCTGTGGCCTAATAATCGGATCTCGCGGCTGCACAGCAGCTTTGACGGGTTGATTGCGACCTCGCCGGTTCTCAGGCTTGTCCCCCGAGGACGACTCCAATCTCTAAGCCTCTACTTAAACTCTTCCACAATCGAAGGAAACTTTAAGCAGACTTGCGACTTCGTTCAACCGAGCACCATTTAATCTCCCGCGAGGCACAGACGCAGGAATGTCCCAAGTGGAAGTAACAGCCAAGCGCAGACTCTGTCGCATAGCGCGAAGTCGCGGTAAATAGTCGATAGATCATCGTAATTCTTCCTTATCCGAGACACGGCGAGGAATTTCGGTGCCTCGCAGGAGATCGTAACGAGCCATAAACCTCGAGTTGTGGCCAATATATCGTTATCTGTCGTAAAGTCCAATTACGCGTAACGTGTAACGTATACTGTCAACCTTATTGGAAATTTAACGACGGAATCGAAGTTATCCGCAATCGTGCCGCGATAGAATTTTCCCTCCGTCGTTAGTTTTATAAAGCTTGTTTTATCGAGCGATAACAGCGCTCGCGACTCGATTCCCCGCGCCAGGCAGTTTTCCAATTTTCACGCTTTTCAATGGCCGGCAAGTGGCTCGAGTGGAACGATGAATTGTTTCGGGGGTTGTTTTTCATCGCGTAATTCGATGAAAGTCGCGGGCAGCGTCGATCTATCATTTGTTCGAAAGCTAATCAAGGCATGTTTCATCGTTAAACTGTCAGACTGCGGCCGAATGAATTACGGCGCCCTGTAATCGTGCAATTATTTCTCGCTGCAACCGAACGATCAATTGTCATCGATGCGCGTTAATCCGTTTGCTGAATTCTCGCGTGATTCCGTGAATACGGCCACTCGAATTGTTTAGAACCGATCGTTATTGATGTATTAACAATGAGTAGCTGGGTTAGTGCAATTAGAGGTGTAGTAACTGCTGCAGTAAGCGAGGTTACAAGTTAATGGGCAACGTGTGCTCGTTAGAGAACACGTGTCGAGCTGTTAGAATCGTGGAATGTAGGTAGAATTGCCTGACAAATGGCTCCACGAATTTAGCTAATATCGATGAAAAGCATATTGTTGTTAGAAACCCTGTAGGATATATGTACATTAAAAAGTTAGTTAGCTGAATTAGGTACTGCATCCCTGCTTTTAACAGCTTTGGTACTGTGACGTTAAAATGAGCGACAACACCGTATAGAAAACACTTCAGTGAATATGCTAGTATTTTTTTAGAATTTTCAAAAAGGAGACCTCGAGCCGAAAGTTACAAAATAAGAATTTTTTTAGAATTTTCATTGTTGCAAAAATGATTTATCAACCTGGGGAAATATTATTCTGGAGGGTCGATCCGTCTCGATTAAAATAAAATAGGGAGCAATTAATTATAATGAATAGTTAATTTTAATGAACATTTTCACGAAAATAGGAAAAAATCGCAAGATTCAAAACACTGTATTTTTTAAACAAATTCGAGCCAGCAAAATGATGTCTCATGCACTATATCATATTCTATTTGGAACAAACTTCCCGACATCGAGGGGAAAAAGTGAACGATTTGGCGTGGAATGGTGTGGAAAATCTATTAGTGGCCGCAAAATCAAGAGGTGACGATACTGAATCCCGTTAAAGTGCGGAGCATAATATTTGCGTGAAGTCCCACCTTCACTTGCCAGTGAATAGTATAAATACCACGAGGAAATCGTATCTATTCCATGCGAAATAGGAAAAGAAGAAAACGTTAGCGAAAGAGTCACAAGAATCTTGACGCCAAGATTGCGATTTTACTCGATTTTCTGGATGAATCATCCATCGATCTCTCTTATTAGAATATTATAAACTGAACAATATCTGAACTGAGAAATAATAACAAGATGCACCCGAGAGTCAAAATGTCCCTTTTACAAGGAGTAAAAAAATAACCCAGAATAATATTGCATTTTTTGCAACTTTTTCAAAAACGTGAGTTGGTTCTTGGTGAAAGTAGTTACCACATAAATTTGTCAGCAGCCATACATTGCGTTTTATTCCAACCAACAGACATAAGGCACTTAAATAACGTAATCCGACCGTCAAGGTAAACGAATCACAGGATATTCGCGGTGTATCTTAAATTCTCCACTCGAGTAGAGAAACGCGCGCGCGCGCGCGGCGAGTACATAAAATTAGACCCCTATAGCCGCGGCATTAAAAATAATGCGAGCGTTACGGGAACGGATTGCAGACAGTCCAGACAGGAAAGTATGCCCCCGCGGATGATAAATGCCCCGTGTTATCGGCGCTTTTCCGCGGACGTTATTAGTTGGAACCGGGACGCTAACGGGTAAGCTCCGCTCCCAAGGAATGGTAAAGCTGGGTTTACATTAGTCCAGTCGCTGGATCCAGCGAGTGGTTTGACTGGAAATCGCGTCGATGTCTACATTATTCCAGTCGCTGGATCCTTTACTATTCCAGTCGTTTCTGAACCATTGAAAGTGGTAGACTGTAACAACAATGGATTCGCGCAAAAGAAGGATAAAAAAACATATGAAACTTGCTTTAATGTTAATTTGTGAAGAAGTTATCGATACAGATGATGAAGAAATGAAGAAAAAAAGCGAATTTGGATGCGAAACTGGATAAGCAAACACGTGTACGCTGTACTACGCTTCAGGCGGCACTGGACTGAGCCGTCTAGACCAGTCCAGCAACACTGGAATGTTATGTTCTCGATGGAGGGGGTAAACACTGGATCGAAAAGTAGACTTTCGATCCAGTCGAAATCTGCTGGAATGACAGCACTGTACTGGAATCAACACACTGTTTCCATTATTCCAGTTCCAATCCAGTGCTGTACTGGATCACTGGACTGGACTAATATAAAGCCAGCTTAACTCAATCACGCACGAACACGCGGCCGTTCCCTTCGAAAGCGAGAAATATCGACCACGTCCACTCGCTGTCACCCCTTTCGAATAATTACACAGTTTATCGACTGCGATCGCAGCCGACTGCGCCTAAGTGAAACTTTGAGTGAACCTTTCGCCGGGTCGATAACGGACAGGCTTGTTACCTGGCGGAAGTGGAATCTCTGAACAGTTAATCTGTTGGCGAGCAAAAAATGATGAGAACCGTCCCCGGGGTCATTGCTACGTCCAAGTTAGACCCGGGCTGAGGCTCAGGCATCCACTAATCGTGGCACGTTGATAAGGGACGAATGCCGCCACAGAAGATACATTGCCTAGACAAAAGAGATGGCCTTTTTCTTCTCCTCTCCGCCCTACGACTGAAACGGCGGGGTTCTTGGGTGTTCAGTCTCTCTGAGCGACCGTAAACAACTCCATCGTGGTCTTCTATCTTCGGGATCATGGGGGACGCAATCTAAACCCGTAAAAACGTCTTGCCCGGCCTCCGTTCCCGCGGTTTTAATGCGCCGCGGTCCACTTTTATTGGACACTTTCGCAATCCCTTGCGATAGGTATCGCTGGGTCTGGGAAAATTTTAGGAGAGATTAATAGCTTGTATATTTCTCTCTCGCGAGTGTTGCTCGTAATTTTGTTGTTTTATTGGCCAGCCGATCGCGGAGTACGTATAACTGGGATCTTTTTCATTTTCCCGGCGTCCTCGCGGGGTCTTCTTTTAGAACTCTGTTCCATGTTTAATCGAATACTGGTTTGTCCGGTGGCTCAAGGGGTGAACTCCGCGATCCCGTAATTTCACGGTGTAATCACAAAGATACGTTAATCCCTCGTCTCAGCTTGTGTTTGATCGACCGCGATGGCCCTGTGCTCCCCTTTTTTCAAGGCGAGTCGTTGCGAACAATATTTACCGAGCGGAAACGGAGCACCCATGACGGATGTTTACGAGAAATTTCAAGCATGTTGTTAGCACGCGAACAATTTCGCTGGAGGAACAATGCACTTAACGGTCCCTGTTGGAGTTTCATTTAATTAAGAAAGTTCGCATTGTGGTATGTACCTTCATCATCGCGTGCGTGTAACTTTCACGAATCGCTAACATGCCGTCTGATCATTTTCTCACCGAACGCATCATTTCGGAAACATTCCGAGCAAACGTTCACACCAAGTGCACTTTCTTTACGATCTGATCAAATCGTCTGTCGCAAGATTTTCCTGGGGAAATGCTTGTACAACTGGTTTATTCGATTATAGTCGTAGTTGTATGTAGTTCGATTGTAAATCTATGTCAGAAATAACAAAGTCACCCCTTAAATTAAAATTCTTTTGCTCCACTACAAGCCCAGAGTTGAGCATTATCCGAATCAATTTTTATTCGAATAATTTCAAGGTTGCTCATCACTAAATTAGGGTAGTATTGCCATAGGTTCTCATCTAGAACGCTTCTATTTCGCGAGGGAAAATTACCGTGGCTGAACCTCCACAATTTCAACTTTAATCAAATTGAAACGAGAGACTTGAACCACCTTCTCTTGTAGGCTACCAAAAATTTAGGTCCAAAACAACTTAAAGATAAGGCGTTAATATACTTAAACACTTGTCCCCCAAATTTTCGATCTCCCAGAAAGCAGTAGAGGTATCAAAGCAATTACCCGCTATCATCCTCAACCCAATCAATCAATCCCTTCCGACTCCATACTCTTCGAAACTCGAGTAGCTCCATAAAACTTTCCCACTGACGCAGTCTTCAGAGCACGTGTCCCTTTATTCTCGCTTCAAAAGACACCAAAAAGACGTCTCTCTAAATCGATGACCCCCTACTGCAGCTTCCCGTTGGAAGTTCGTTGCTCAGAGATTCCCGGTTTCTGGAATCCATCTAGCCAACCGTCGCAGATGAACGGCCAGCCGAGGGATTCCAGACCGCCGCGAACGATCTCGGCACGGTTAATTAAAGCTGGTGTCGTTGATCTGACGATTGATTTCACAGTCCTCGGGGTGAACGGGCCCGACGCCGGCTCGCCGAGGCAGAGGGAAAACAGTACGCGGCTGGAAGCGTAACCGCGATTTATGGCAGCGAAACCTCGGATCATCGGGAAACTTGCCCCAAACGATGGATCCTAACGACAGATGAGATTACCCGTCGACGCGACCTCGACCGTCGCGAGCTCTTTCCTCCTCGCCGTACGTACGACACGTCCACTGCTTCGGGACGTGTCCTTTGTAGATAAGCTACGGAGCAGCCTCGTTGCGGGCGCGCAAGTAGAACCTATCTGACAAGTGTCACCTTTGGAAACCGTTCGTTATCGCCCATAAACGCGCCACACACGATATGACGTTTACCTTTTTCCACTGAATATAACGAACTTAGAAATTCAAGGTCCGCGATAATTAGCGCCGCGCTCGCGTGTCTTGCTTTCGTGCGGAAACAGAATTCGAGCTTTTCTGTAATAATTGAGAATTAGTATGAGAGCGTCCAGCCGGGTGACGTTTGCCATCCGATTCCGCAAAGGGATCATCTTGCGAGCTTAATTTTATCATACCCCTGTTCCCGGCACCGCGTCAATGACCCCCTTCCTCTCTCGCGCTTTCCTTCCTCCTTTTCTGCGTTTGTTCCGTTCTTTTCGGCTCCGCGCATTCCTAGTAAAAATAAGCGAGTTCCCCGTTGGCGGTGTTCCTGCAATCACCTCGACGGCGAACAGTCAGACAAACGGCGCTTTTTTTAGTCAAAATCGTTGAACTTTTCATAGAAATAACATAGATGGATGAATCTTTCTTGAGGTTGAAACTAAGACGTCGCGGGATAAGGGAAAAGTGGGGAGAAAGTATGACAAACGAGTTTTGACTATGAAAATCTGTGTCGAAGAAGATTTGAATTCGGCGCGTTGGAATTTATTGGGAAACGAAGGGGAGGCGTGGCTTAGATTTCAGCACTGCGGTGGTAAATTGGCAAACTATTGCAAGTAGGCCCGGATCCCACCAAACATTCCGAATAAGTATTTATTAATCGAAGAAGTAAAATTTTAGTGTTCAAAAAAATTTAAAAACACTCGTTTTTCACAAAATGTCTATATAAATACTGATAATCGTATCGAGTTCGACGGATTTCGGCCTACTCACAGTAGTTTGATTTTCTGTCACTAGTTGGGGATTTTAAAAAGGACCCCTAATATAAATTTTTAGCTTTCTTTATATAGACATTTTCTGAAAAACGAGTGTTTTTAAATTTTTTTCAACACTAAATTTTTACTTCTTCGATTAATAAGTTTGGTGGGATCCGGGCCTACTTGCAATAGTTTCCCAACTCACCACCGCAGCGCTGAAATCTAAGCCACGCCTCCACTTGCTTTCCCAATGGGGAAGATGACGCAAAGCTCGGCGCAGATGTCGCCACTAGCGCGTGTACTGTATTTGCGCCCGAGTGCGTATGTGTGAATTGTTTGCGCGCGAATTTTTCATTTATGTATTGTATAAATGGGAATGCGTGCTGGTGGCGTCACGAGTGGAAAAAAGTTGCAGTCATCTTCCTCATACCCAGATTTCAATATACCTAATTTATGATGCCGAAACTTTATTATTGATATCTCAGAAACTAACAAATACCCGAAGCTAAAATTTTATATTAAGAGTCCTCATCCCCTCCCTCGAAATCCCTCAAAATTTCGGTTCATCGTGATGGTTGGGTCGTACCGTAGAATATTCTTTTCCTAAAAAATGTCGACTTTGACATAGACTTTCCAGGTCAAAACTTGTTTACCATACTCGTGCCCGGGGCAATAAAAGGTCAGTCCACAGGGCGAGAATACTGCTTTCGAGTGGATCGACGCGACGGTCCCCCAAGGGATCCACGATCGAGACGTCTGCGGACGTCCACTCCAAGAGCCTCTCCCACCCACCCTCCGCTCAGAAACTCTCCTTTGATCCTTGGAATCTGTTACTTGTCAGAGGTCACTCGATCCCTGCTCCTTGCTTCGAGCTTTTTACCATACCTCGTAAAAATGTCACGCACAGGAGTGCATAGTCTCTATGATAAATGACGCAGCAGGAATATTACAAGAGGCTAATGCGTGCATATTTAGCCGCGAGTTGATGAAAATCGACGGGTCAGCTGTTTGCAAAAACGGTAAACATTCGTCGACTCGCGATAGCAAGAAGTCTTCGGACTGCAGTAAACATCGTTTCCGTTTTATTGCATTTCTTTACATCGCTGTTCGCATTTTAAAGAGGAGACTATGGAGGGGGAAACTGCGCGCAGACTTTTTGTCGCTGGTGCATAAGTGCCTAGCTATATCGCGAAAAAATTGAGGGAAGTACATAGCAGTCATCGTGTGCCGAGAATTCTCGAGGAATAAATGGGGAAGATGACGCGAAGCTCGGCGCAGATGGCGCCACTAGCGCACGTGTGAATGATTTGCGCGCGAATTTTTAATTTGTGGAATGTATGAAATATGTCACAAGGTTTTGTATCGAAACATTGTAATTCAATTATTTTGTTAGATATAATAAATACTCGGACGTGTTCTTCTTTTACAAATCATAACTAATAATATAATAATAAAAATAATTATAGATACATGCACTTATTATAGAAATAGAAATTAAGAAGTAAAATAAGATAATTTATTCTTTACGTACCTCGAGTTTACATTACTTTACGCTTCGCATAAAATAATTTAAACAGATTTAAATTCAAATAAAACACCCGATAACTGGTGACACAGGTGGGAAAAAGTTGCAGTCATCTTCCCCATTGATTCGTCGCACGGTTCTATTCGACCGTCGATTTGCGATTCTAATTCTCGACACCCTCGCCGATCTTTTCATTCATTTTCTCCGTTCCGCCTGACGCACTCCCACGCCCCGTCGGATTCCTTGGGTCCGCGTCGTCCCACCGAAATCGAGGGGTGAGAGAGAGAGAGGAGGCCGCGTATTCTCCTCCTGGTGATCGTTTTATCGCGACTCTCCTTTCGCCAGCAACGAGATTCATTGGATCGGCCGTGGGACGCTCGTTTAGTGGCAACTGGCGCGCGTGTGACTTTTCGGGCGCGTGCTGGACACGTGTCACGGGGCCGCGTAGAAAAGGAACAGGTGACAGGACGGTGCGGCCCGTCGCTGACGAATTACCATGGACATCAGACAGGCGCCCGTTTTAATTCGATCCCTGACGTTTCCTGCCGTGTTTTGGCTAGCGGAGCGCCGACCACCCCGTCGTGCCGTGCGTGCCACCGTCGCGCGCCCCCTCCCTCGGCGACATTTAATATTCCAACTATCCTCTTTCGAAATTTAGCCGGGAATAGAGCAGAGGTGCGGCCTTCGAATAGCGGAATCACAAGCATCCGAGGGTGCTCGACCCTTTATAAATACCTGCCACTCCGTGTCGACTCGGGGGAGCAAGACGAATCGCCGAACGTCAGGGGTATTAGTGCAACCCCTGGAAATAAGTTTCGAACCAAACGCAACGATAAGTACACTAACGAGAAGTACCTATATTTTTTATGAATTAAATGCAACGGTGCACGTATGAAAAGCTGGGTAATGTTCAATTGCGATATTTTAAAGTAAAAACATTTAAAATAATTAAATATTCCGCTTATTGTGTAATAAAAAATGTGGGAGAAACAAAATATGTATTGTTTGAAAATAAGTATGGAATATTATGAATTTATAAAGAAATTGACAATAATTTATTTAATATTTATATTAAGTACCTTATAGTATTTTGTAATGTTCTCACGTGCAAGTACCTATCGCAGTTTGTTCGCGTTTTGGCATCGATGTAAGTAATCATACTGTGATGGCAAAATTAGATTCCATGACAAATTAATGGTTTCTAAAATTTTATTTTTATTGTTTGCTTTTCCCTCGTGTATAAATTCTTTCCAGACTGCTCATTAATTTTCAATTGAGCATAAATCCAGGTTATTTGCTAACCATTTTATGGTTCGAAAGCCTTTTTGTTGCAAGTAGAATTGATTTTTTTTTGTTTCAATGGCAACTTGCATTGCCATGCTGGTAATAAAAATCATAAAATCCTCAATCCACTAATCTAAACTCGGTATTAAAATTCCACGTCTACTTATTTCTAAGTAAAATTCTGTTTTTTCGATATTTTTTTATAACACGATAAACGAAATTCTTATTACTTTTGGTGTTTTAATTTAAACTAGACCAATTTAACATTACCATGCGTTTCATATATTTTATATACAAAAAATAATGGTATTTCTCGCTAGTTTCGTATTTCTGCGTTTGGTTCCGAACTTATTGCCAGGGGTTGTAGAATCTCGCTGGACCAGAAGGTGCAAGAATATAAAGGAAAAGCATCGACTGCAATATCATCCGAGCAAATCATTCTCGAATTAGGTACACTGCTTAGATTTTCGCAGCGTGGGAAGTTCGCGTCACTGTTTTCCTTCGACGCGGTTCCCGATTTCTCGTATCAATCTTCCGTCGGGAGGTTGAAAATAGGAGAGTCGTTAGCGATGCTCGATCATAAATCGAGTGGCATTCTCCGGCAGAGAGAACGGACCATCCGGAATTCTCCGCGCAACTCTCTTCGCTCTTGGATCCCCGACGGAAATTGTTTCGTTGAACGGTTGACGTGCAGTGTGCCGTTTAACGAACGAGGATGCCGAGGAGCTGCTTACGAACGAGTCTCCCGTATTTGGTGCGCAGGCAGGTCGGAATCGAATTGACGAGGAATCTAAAGTTTCCTTGGGACGGAGTCGTCAATAATTGCTTCGATTACAAGCGAACTTCCATTATCTAAATACTCTGCTACGTTTCGCTGCTCCAGCGCTCTGTTATTCAGATAGAATAACAATGAAGCAGACTTCTTCTCAAAGCAACGAAAGCAAAAATTCAGGGTAAGGGGAAAAACTTTTAATGTTATGTTGTTTTTCTATGCTCGTTGTACTAATTTGTTCAATCTTTGTATACTAAAGGGTTCTCCCGTCGAAATAATAATAATAATAATAATAATAATAATAAAACATGGAATGTAACAAAACAACTTTGAATTAAGTTTTAATACTTTAGTCCACCAGTTTAGAAACAAAGTTTAATGAATTGATCTGATCAGGAAAAATAAGCAATAAAACAATAATTATTTTACATTATTTCAATATTTTTTTCAAGTTTCCACAGCATACTGAAACGAAATAAGAAATGTCCACTTCTATTATTATCAAAACAAGGAAAGACACTAGTTTTATTAATTATAATTCGACAGTTCTGTAGTCCCAGTTGCCGTCAACAAAATATGCTACAAATCGCGAAATGACGAAAAATGGCAAGTCCCTGTTTTTCCCCTTAAGCTGGGTTTACATTAGTCCAGTCGCTGGACCCAATGAGTGGTTTGACTGGAAATCACGTCGACGTCTACGTTATTCCAGTCGCTGGATCCAGCGAGTGGTTCGACTGGAAATCAGGCGATATCTTGATTATTCCAGTGGTTTCTGAACCGTTGAAAGTGGTAGAGTGTAATAATAATAGATTCGCGCAAAAGAAGGATAAAAAAAAACATAAAAGTAGACTTTGGATCCAGTGGAAATCTGCTGGAATGACAGCACTGTACTGGAATAAACACACTGTTTACATTATTCCAGTTCTAATCCAGTGCCGTACTGGATCACTGGACTGGACTAATGTAAACCCAGCTTTACCCTTCAAACAAGCTCCCAACAGTTTCTTTCGCGACGCATAATTTCGATCGCTATCTCGCATCGTAAAAAGTAGTTGGAATCGACTCGCCGTAAGAAAGCTCTCTCTCGATTTCCGAGCTGGGCTACCGTCCCCTTGTTCCGTGCTACAGAGGGATTTTCGTGGGGAAATTTATGTTGCCAGAGATCGCGATGAAATGAAAGAAACGTACAAGACGTAGGAAGAACGCGGATCCGACGTTATCACAGTTTTCCATTATGTTCCTCCTCCGAGTACCGTAAATACGTCTTTGCGGAGGTCTCTTCTAAACTTCCCTTTGCCGTAGCCTCTCTCAATGTAACGGACAAGGCACGAAAGGGATCGTCGGTGTACGTTTGACATGCCGACGCCCTGGCGAAATATCTTTTTCGCGAAAATAAGCGAGGCTGCTGTCTGCGTCGAAACGGAGCACAGTGTGCGATTTTGGACAAAAATTAATTTTTAATTTTTTTAAAATTTTTTTAGGGATTGTAATTAAAAAAAAATAATATATATACTAGAAATAAAATCAAAACTAATAAAAATAAAACATAATTTAAAAATATTAGATTTAAGTCAGCTACACTAATAGTTTATTTAACACATAAATGTTGTAAATTTGAATTAAATTTTTTATTTTATAGCTAATATTAAATTTACAAAAAATTAATTTTTAATATCTTTAAATTTCAAAGTTTATGTTTTTATGTTATGTTATGGTAAATAATGTTTTTTATAGATTAGACCAAAAAATACAGGATTTACCGCAGCCCTCCGCAATTGCTGAACCCTTTACGAGTATTTTGAAAAAAAAATTATTGAAATCGGTCAAGATTTGCGCTGTCTAGCGATTTTTGTCCAAAATCGCACACTGTGCGGAGGCTCGCGCGGAACAAAAGCAAATGGGGAATATTAGCGAAACTCTTATCAAGCCCGAGTGAAAAATACGCAAACAACAATCCGCCGTCGTTCTAATCAGAAATTATCAGTGACAAGAAACATCATTAACGCAAATGTATTTTAGCTGCTCGCCGGTTTTTTTAATGTTTCATGCATGAGCAGGTCGAGCCAGTTTCAAATTCGATTTCTGAATATGTATATTCAGATATGTAAAACACCCGAACGTTGCACCAATGTGTTCTACGAGTGAGTGAGCTTGAAATTTCCAATGGTTCCTCATATCACGATACGGAGAGAATAGACGGAAGTATTATTTATTATTATTATTCATAAACGGGTTATTTCTTTTGTACTTCCTAATTATTTGTACTAGGCTTGTGTGACTGTGATTTTGTATTTCTTATAACAAAGGGTTTATCCCGTTGAAATATATATACTTATTATTATTATATATATATATAAAACCCATTACATGACAAAAGTACAAAATATTTTGTGTGTGCATAGATTGAATAAGAAAATCAATCTACATAAATGCATAATATATAAAAATACACGTAACTTGAAAGAAAAATGGAAAATAAAGGTGAAGAATGAGAAATGAAAAATGAAGAATGTAGGTACAATGAAAATTTATTTAAAATTTTCGTTGTAGATAATGTATGACACCTCAAACGGGTAATTTGCTCGTGCATTTTGTATTTGCTTCGCTAATTGACGGACAAATGGTAGGATTAAGTATACACGATTGCAATCGGTAAATTATAGAGGGTAGAAGTTGTTCCCACTCACTTCTTAGTTTAATATAGGGTAAAGAACCCAATTACTGACACCTGACCAATTACTGTCACCTTAAGCTATTTTACTTAAAATAACAAATAAATAAACATTGTGAAGTCATACACCAATAGAATTATGTAATTCAACCTATAATCTATGCTATAGTTTATTTATTCGTTATTTTAAGGAAAATAGCTTAAGGTGACAGTAATTGGTCAGGTGTCAGTAATTGGGTTCTTTACCCTATGTATAAACTTATTTATTTAGCGCTTCGATTTCGCACGACAGTGATTCACATTACTCATTCATTTGGAATACAGATAGGATCCTACACCAATCCTGCTGGAATAAATCACGATTTCCTCTCTCGTTATTCCAGGGGAGAAGCTCGTTCATATTTGTGACGCGTGACGGGATAAAGGGTAATCGAGGGCCACGCTCTTATTATTGATATTACCGGTTTGAAGTAGAAGAACAAAGCGTAAAACTTCTCCCGTAAAGATGAGACTGAGAAAGGTAATAACAGGATTTCCTCTGACTAATGGTTATCTCCTCTGCTTTTCGCAAAACAGGAGCAAGTTAGTCGCTTACGATATTGGAACGAACAGCCGCGATTTACTGCAATAAACTTACTTTGCAACTAAACGCGGTAAAGCGTATTTTACTGTTCTCACTGTGTACAGTGGGCTCCCAAAATCTTCGAATATGTAAGGCTGATAATCTAAACACATTTGTGGCCACTTTACTCTTTTCTCACATTTTATTTTTATTTTATGTGTAACGAACGTGGAAGTAAGAAGAAAAGACAGTTAAATTTAGAAAAACAGAAACAATATCTGTGCGTACTTATTTCCCCCATTTAATTAAATTTGTTAATTTTAACTTCTTATTTAAAAAATAAAAATATCTTTCAATTCTCTTTGCTTTTACTATTTTTTTTTTTTAAATAAGAAGTTAAAATTAACAAATGAAAAGCGTGGCGTCTCTCCCTACAAAAGGATGTTTTTGGTATTAATTTTTTAAGGGTGACAAATATTAAAATTTTGATTTTCTTTAGTGCAAGTAGTAACACAAGATGTTCAACTAATTATATGTATATTTTATTACAAAATGTAGATACGGTGATAATTTTGCGTAAGGTGCGTCAACTCTCCCATAATTACCCTATATCGACTCTAAAACAGTGTAAACTGAACTAGAACCTATTCCTGGTGTATCCCTGGCACATCTAGGTGAAGATTTCAACGTTCAGTCAGGATTAGAGTTACCCCCACGTTGAATAGCAATCACGAACCGCACAGCAGTGTCCGTTTGTTTTAAGACCCCTGACGAAGCGTCGGTGTATTCCTCGAAAAGGATGCGGCTCGCCCCGAGGAGCCTCTGAACAGTAGCAATTCGTAGCGCGGAAGCCTGAAATATCTCACCGGTGGATATTTAATCCAGCGGAGATATATTTCGAAGAATGGTGACGGTCTCGACGCAGCGAAAGCACTTTATAGCAGCATTGTACAGTGGTTTGTCTCCGCGCAATGTTAATCAAGCGACTAAACGCTTAATATGAATGGAGCTTGAGTTAGCTGCGACTCCAGCCACGCGCATCCATTGTTCACTGAACACGCGTAACTGTACGAAACCACCTACGCGTTAATCACTGCTTAACCTTCCCGGACCCTAAGATGCCTACATTTACATCAACTAAATTTGCATGGAGCAATCTCTCTTCTTAGGGGCATTACGCCGATTACGGTGTAGTGGCTCCTCGAGCAAACTTCTGTTTACACCCAGCTGCGATCGCCACGCGTCTCGCTGGCCAGAAACTAAGTAAATACGATATTCAACTCGTTGAACAATTGCCGCGAGGTAACGAGGTGATATCAGAGGTCGGTTAAGGATACTAATTGTAAGTAGGCAGTCGTTTTTGTCGAAATTGAAATGTTTTTTTTTAATTAATTAAGAAGAAATAAATTCAAGCTGAGACCTAAATTAATTAAAAATTCCGCTGATTGTGTAATAAAGAATGTGGGAGAAAGAAAATATTGCTTGAAAATAAGTATGGGACGTTATGAATCTACAAAGAAATTAACAATAATTTATTTAATATTTATATTAAGTACCTAGTATTTTGTGATGTTCGCACGAGCAAGTTTTTGTCGAAAATGAAGTGTTTTTTTTTAATTAATTAAGAAGAAATAAATTCAAGCTGAGACATAAATTAATTAAAAATTCCGCTTATTGTGTAATAAAGAATGTGGGAGAAAGAAAATGTTGCTTGAAAATCAGTATGGGACATTATGAATCTACAAAGAAATTAACAATAATTTATTTAATATTTATATTAAGTATCTAGTATTTTGTGATGTTCGCACGTGCAAGTTTTTGTCGAAAATGAAATAAATTGAAGCTGAGACTTTTTATTTGACGTAAAGTTTATTAATATCGTAAGCTTTACGAAAATTGTTTGTGTAGTCGATATTATATATGGCGCTGCAGAAAGGGCCATTTCGAAAAAGTTTCTTTTGTTTGCAGTGATGACTCAAGAATGGAGGTTCCAATCGATTCAAATTAAATTCGAGTATTATTCATAAAATGTGTAGTTTCGGCCTGAAACTTAATTGAAGTTGATAAGAAAATTCATGAAAGTTAATGAGAAGAAACTAAAACCTCGTCTTTGTTTACCGAAAAACGTCCCTTTTTGAAAAATCGCTATTTCGTAGCTGTCATTTTCATAATTTTGCTTCTTTCATAGGTTCAATGCAGAACCAGCGGTATTCAGAAGTAGAATTTACAAGCAGGTCGCTGAATTTCGTTTTCGTTTTGTTAAAATCGCTGCACAACAAAAGAAACTTTTTCATAAAGTTTCCATCATAAACAAACTTCTAAAGCTTCCGATGTTAATAAACATTGTCTGAAAGAGCAAGCCTCAGTCTGAGTTTATTTCTTCGCAATTAAATGAGAAGGAACTGCTTCATTTCGGGCAAAGACCCTTAAAGACCGCGCTCTTCCTGGAAGCTGATTAGCGCTCTAGCTTTCGAAACGGGCTCGTATTTATAGGGCGGCGTGTTTTCTTTAACTCACCGCGTAGAAGTAGAAGGAGTCAATCTCTTCCGTGACGTTCCCATCACGCACGGTGACGTTCAAGTATTCCGGGAAGCTGCCGAGCTGATTCCCAAACTGATCCCACTGGATCGGCCCGTTCAGCAGGAGCCTGGTCTGATTCCAATCGGTCACCCGTTCCCCGTCCCGTTCCTCGGACATGTCGTCGCTACTCGTTCCGAGCTGGTCGTCCTCTGGTCTCCACGCTCACCGGCTCGAGCTTTGCCGCGAAAAATTCATCTCCACCTGGCTGAAATCCCTGGCTAAGCGTCCGATGACTTCATGTCAGCCGATCTCGCCCGTCCACTGGGCTCCCGGTTACAGACTTTCCGATCCATCCGCACGCATCCTCGTGCCGCCGAGACGCTCGTGTCTGCGCGTTCAACAAGGGAGCCGTGTGTTAACCATTTTTCGGGGGATTCACTGAATTGGGCCAGGACTCGCGAGGACTTTCAGGAATGAGGAGATTGTTCGGCTCTCTGGTTTGGTTGGAATTCCATTGGGACGGAACGTGCATGCTGTTTAATGAAATCGGTGGAACCTCTGATCGAACAGAGAAGCCAGCTGATACAGGTCCCGATGGAGACTTGATAGTAGTGGTGGAGAACTATCGATGGTACTTGCGATAGTTATCGATGGTTCTCACTATCGAAGTTTGTAATAATATTAGAAATTAAATTTGGGATTCTGAATTTCAGCTGTTATTATTTTTCAATTGACTAACCTACGATTAATAATATTACAAATTAAATTTGGGATTCTGAATTTCAGCTGTTATTATTTTTTAATCCACTAACCTACGATTTTCAATACCGATAATTATCGATAGTGAAAATAAGCCATCTATAGTTCTCACTATCGAAATTTGTAATGATATTAGAAATTAAATTTGGGATTCTGAATTTCAGCTGTTATTATTTCTTAATTGACTAACCTACGATTTTCAATACCGATAATTATCGATTTTTTAATTGACTAACCTACGATTTTCAATACCGATAATTATCGATTTTTTAATTGACTAACCTACGATTTTCAATACCGATAATTATCGATTTTTTAATTGACTAACCTACGATTTTCAATACCGATAATTATCGATTTTTTAATTGACTAACCTACGATTTTCAATACCGATTTTTTAATTGACTAACCTACGATTTTCAATACCGATTTTTTAATTGACTAACCTACGATTTTCAATACCGATTTTTTAATTGACTAACGTACGATTTTCAATACCGATAATTATCGATAGTGAAAATAAGCCATCTATAGTTTTCGATACTGAAAACCTTCGATAACTATCGTAAGTACCATCGATACTTCTCCACCGCTACTTGATAGTGAGAATATGGCTTAGATGATGAGCGGAGACTAAACTCAGATAAAAAGCTACGCCGGTTTTTTACTCGAGTTGAATATAGATGGTACAAGGAGGCGCAGGGCTGGCACGTAGCTACTTGACCTCTGCGATGCAGGCTATCATGCTTGTAATCCGTGAAATCGAGGATTCAAAGGAAGCTTATTCGCGGATTCGATTCGACGGCGCCGCGAGCGAGAACAATGATACGCAAGGGCCAGCAGGAATCCCATTAAAATCGTTGTATGGGAACGGTGAAGCGTTTCGTACGCGAGGATACCGTGGTTGCCATCAAAGGGCTCCATTAACGGCCCCGAATGCGCGAGGCTGCCGGTTGCCGAACGATCAAAGTTATCGTTGACGTAAGCGACGGCCACGAGCGAGGCGCAGGGCAAAAATTCAAGAACGGCCCCGGAGCAGAGGGTCGCGACGTGGTCAGTTGCAAATATGCCTCTGAAAAATCCGGATTTGCGGAAGAGGGGAACCTGTTTCGGGAGGAATAACGTTTCCACGGTACGTGGGAGCGTTTCGTTATGGCGGCTATATTTCTCTCCGGCTGACCTTTGCGCGATACATCCGCCAAGTGGAGGCGAAAGAGAACAAAAGTTACTCTCCGCGAGGTATGACCGTGCAGCGGGTTTAATGCGCTTGAAGCGCGATCAATCGTGATAATGCAGGAGAAGAAATTTTCGTTTCCCTGCTTTCGCGGGTTTTTTTTTTATCGGAATCCATGTAGATTTATTCATGAAAGGGCATACTTCGCGGGGGAGGTGTAATTATTGGCGGAAAAATACGTGGGTGTTCGATGGAGTTATGCAAATTTCGTGGCGAAGAAGTTTAATTTGTGGCTCACCGACGTTATTGAAAATGGTAAGTTCGCGGTGGTCGAGATTATAGGAAGTAATTAGCGAAATAACTAGGGAACTGACTAGAGAGAATTAATCGCACCAGGGATTGTTTGAAATGTAGGGTAATTCCGGGTGAGATGGCACTGCGGGTGAGATGGCTCGATCATGCTCCTTTTGCAAATATATTTTTGTCCTTTATAAAACCACTAAATTTACGGTGTGTTGATTTTTTTAAAAGGTGGGCCATCTCTCCCCGACTTACCCTACTTATCACATTTATTGATCGATCGTTTCGTTAATTCTCCGTAATGGAGAAATTCCAATTAGATGATTATTCTTCTTCACTTCTCGTTATCGTTAGAAGCATTCTGAATTCACCGAGAGATATTAAAAATCCCAGAACAGATGATATTCACATTTCCCCTTAACAAGCGACGTTTTCATTTGAATAGAGACATGGAACTCGGAGAGAAACAATTACTTTGCTTTACTTTTGAATTAACATGCACCCGTTTTGATTTCAAAATAGGGGCCTGATTGGTAAACATTTTCTCTGTCATAATAGAAATCAAATATTTTAACGAATTATATAGTACATTTCGCGTGATTAATTATTTCGGATTTTCAAAAATCCAATCAACGGTTCAAACATTAACTTAATTGAAGCAATGGGTAGTTTGACGTACACTGGAATTATGGCAATACAATTTATGTGGAAAAAAGGTCTGGTGTTGCTGCGAGGCTTTTATTCTACTATCCTTACACAACTTTCTTCGCGAATGCTAATATTTAAATGGAAAAGTTGAGTAATACGCGCGTTATTCTTTCGGTGGATATAACTTCCACGCCGGATAACAGAATTATGGAAAATTATTCTAAAAGCGAGCTTCGCCTATTCCTGAAGGCTTTGATCTCCGTCGTCGATGGATTTTCTAATAAAAATAATTTCTTCTAATAAAAGCAAATGGTTGGGGATTTAAAAAAATGCGATTACACTCGCGTATCAGATGCCAACCTACCAAAGGGACGAATTGAATGGAAAAAAAAGATGCGCGCAGCATTGAATCCGTGACAGAAGTCGCATCCTATCCGACAACAAAGAGAACGAATCAAAGCGGAGAAAAAAATCGCGTTCGACACATTTATTGAAAATCTAGCTGTCCTTCGATTTCCCCCTCTTTTTATTTTAATTCAGATAACGGTATTTGCGAGTCCTCTTTTTGCTAGTTCGATTCAGGGATCGCGACAGGCAGATAATATTCATCCTGTCGCGCCTTTCTCCATTCTGCCCAATCAATGCCCGATCTCGCTAAATTACTAACGAATCTGCTTCCGCGAATAATCGGTATCCGATGGATCCTTCGTTAATGAACTCTTCCTTTGTGCCGCCATCCACGAGTGCCACTCCGGGATGACTTAATTGCGTTTAACTAGAATTTAGAGTCTAGAAATCTAAATTAGAATTTAGGAGAAAATAGAACAACCTGCTAGCATGAAAATTTTTAAATGGGTTTCTACCTAGCAAATGAAGGAATTAATTAATTATTTAATGAATCAAGATAATAAAAACGAAGCAAGACAAGGTTATCTCAGTTTAACTAGAATTTAGAGTTTAGAAGTCTAAATTAGAATTTAGTAGAAAATAGAGTAACCTGCTGCCATGAAAATTTTGAAATGCCTTTTTATCTAGCAAGTGAAGGAATTAATTACTCCCTTTAATGAAATAAGATAATAAAAACGAAGCAAGACAAGGTTATCTCAGTTTAACTAGAATTTAGAGTTTAGAAATCTAAATTAGAATTTAGTAGAAAATGGAATAACCTGCTACCATGAAAATTTTTAAATGCCTTTCTACCTAACAAATGAAGGAATTAATTAATTATTTAATGAAATAAGATAATAAGAACGAAGCAAGAGAAGGTTATTTCAGTTTCCACAATCGAAGGAATCGAAGTGCACAACGCGGTTCTAGCAAGGAGCAACAAACCTTGATAATCTCAAACGCCCCGCAACAGGTTACGTACTTTTACCTAAAACCCCCGACGTGGCTGCATATTGCGTTTCCCATGTGACCGATTAAACTCGCACCCGATCGCGCAGTCGGTTGCCGACTCGATTTAAACGAGCGCGATCGAAGGGGAACTGATTGGAACGCGTTGCACCGCGATCAATCGGCCCATCTAGACCCCCAAAACGATTCTTCGTTCCTCGAAAACTAAACTCACAACGACATCGCGAAACAAAAATGCAAGCAGACGAGTGGAGCCCGAGGAGCCGAAAGTTGGCGTTTCTTAAGGGGGTAAACCCGTTTGAACCCTCCGAAAATGTATACATTTTGTGGATTTTTTTACAAGTCAACGGTTTGATGCAGATTTCCCGTTTTTTTACTATCTTTACATAGTATTATGAACTACTCAAAAAAAAAGTTTCAGTTAAAAAACTATTGTTTTTCGGAAGTTATGCATACCACCGTTTAGCCGTCTAAAATCGAAAGACTTTCGGATGTGTATGCACAACTCCCAAAAACCAATAGCTTTTTAACTGAAACTTTTTTTTTGAGTAGTTCATAATACTATGTAAAGATAGTAAAAAACCGGGAAACCTGCATCAAACCGTTGACTTGTAAAAAAATCCACAAAATGTATACATTAAGGTAGATTTTCCTAGACGCAACTGCACTAATGCCGAGAACTTCGAAGTCGATTTTCTCGAAAATGAAGCGCGATACAAAAATATTGTATTCCTTTTTATCGACTTGATTATTTGTTAAAAGACGAAAAGAAAGAGTGACTTTCTTTCATATCGCGTTTAATTTCCGAGAAAATCGACTTCGAATTTGCGCCCAGCCGCGTGTAGGAAAACAAACCTTTGGCGAAACCCGGCCACTTTTTACTTCGCGTTTCGAAGGTAACCTCGTTTCAGCTGACCCCTGGCCACTCGCAGTTCTTCTCGAGAGGCGAAAGATGGGACGATTACAATCACCGGTTAATTACCGAGCAATCACTGCGACGGAGACGCAACGTCCGTGTCTGGCAAATGAGGTGTTTCTCATTCCAACCCGCGGAATCAGAGAAGAACCCGTTTGAATTAAGAGGACGCGACTTCTGATCCCGTTCAGTGGGTGCCCATTGGTTCTTAAGCGGAGCGAAGGAGAGTGGGAAACACACGGCGATCTTATAGAGATTAAGAGGAAACCGTTGTGACTTCTTCACCTTCGACGAGGATCCTCGGAGCCGATTTTAAGATCTGTGCATGTTTGGATTATCCTTTTCGGTGGCGGCGTGTCGCGGCTGGCAATTGTTGCTGGGGTTCGGGAGCAGAGGGAGGCGACGGGTTTTCGGGGAGAACCGTGGCGGAAACGGGATGAGAACGAACGAGAACGCACTTCCTCGCACGACGCGCCAAACGCGACTGCCGCGGCGAACAAACTCGCGGCGACTCCACTTGCCCACTTACACGAGCGTAGTCGCCGATGCACGCGTACAAGAGTTCGCGACTCTCGTACGCATGTGCGAAGAAGATCCTGGCGAAACGTGGACAGGAGAAGCCGCGGCAATCTTCGCGGTCTCGAAAACTTTTTTGCAATTTTCATTCCCGGCTGTCGCAGCGGATTGTCTCAAAGGAAGTTTAACCCTCGGTTGTCACACCTACTTTTTCGAACGTCGTTGTCATACTGGGTCAATTTTCAATCAGTTGTTATTTAAAAACTATTTGTTAAATTAAGTGTAAAAAATTCTGGGATAAGGTTTGAGCATTGTAGAATATATGCCCATCGTTGAAAGTTGACATTTAAGGGGCATCATACTTAAAAAAAAAATTGAATGAATAAGAGTTCCGACAAAAAGGTTCTTTGCTTAAAAAACGCAGGGTCAGGTTGACCCTGTATGACAACCGAGGGTTAAGAGAGGGGGTTTCGAAAAGAATTAGAGTGGAAATCAGGATTCAAGCTCGAACGTTTTAATTGAATAGAAAAACGCTAGACTGGGTGTGCACACTTTTTGGAGGTGGTGAAATATAGTGTTAGGCTTTTGTGTTAGGTGTAAGGGATACCAGGGTAAAGTAGGTCTAAAAAAGATTAAAGTAGAATAAAATTTGCTCGATTTAAGAAAATTTGTCTAAATAAATTTATAATGCAATTTAAGCATTACTATATTGACAAACGTCTTACAAACATTACTTTTAGATTAATTTACAAGGAAAAATGCCCATAGAATAAAATTTGTTCGATTTAAGAAAATTTGTCTAAATAAATTTATAATGCAATTTAAGCATTACTATATTGACAAACGTCTTACAAACATTACTTTTAGATTAATTTACAAGGAAAAATGCCCATAGAATAAAATTTAATCGATTTAAGAAAATTTGTCTAAATAAATTTATAATGCAATTTAAGCATTACTATATTGACGAACGTCTTAGAAACATTACTTTTAGATTAATTTACAAGGAAAAATGCCCAAGCCGGAAAGTCAAAAAATTAAGAGACTTTGAGGATATGTAAAGGATATATAGAAATCTATATATTATGCAATTTTTCTCCAGTTTCTTCAACTTGAAAAGAAAAAACCTGGTCCCTAATACATTCTATTTCCACATAAATAATTAACCTATCAAACGAGCCATTACCAGATTGTCCTAAAATTGCTTTGCGGTTAACTAAAGAATTTGACTACCGTGAAGTTTGCATGTCCGAGCAGTGAAGTAAATCTACCTCGCGAGTAACAAAGAATTTAAAAAGTAGCATGCATATAAACATAAACAGGAAGCGAAAGACTTTAAGCTCTCCTTCAATATTTACAAGTAGGTGCAACGATCACTCTTGCGTCAATGAAACTTGATATTCCGAGCATCAGGAAAGCCATGTCCCTCTCTGGCACGTTTGAAATATCGATTTGTCAAGATTATCGACGACGTTCCCGACACACATTCCAGAAAGCAATTTAGTTGCGGCGGGAGCAGCGTGGGAGGAAAAAGAGAGACTCAAGCTGCAAAAAGCAGAGAGGGAACTCCTAATCGCGCAATTGCTATCGGTGTCTCGTTCTCTCCTTTCCGCGATTATCACCGCGAACAGTCATTCGATAATCGAGCGGGCCGAACTGGGCTGTTAAAGCCTTACATAGGTACGTCTAGCAGCGCCAAAAATGCGCTAAAAGAAATTTTTTTTTTAGTAGGGATAACAATAGAAATTAATAAAAATAAATAATGTACATTGGTATTTAAACTTTATAAAAAAATTTATTTCACTTTTTTTTCCAAAAATTACTATATAAAAAATCAAGTGATCCACAACACTAAGATCTGCAAAATTTAAAAAAATTCTTGTAAAATAAAATTATAGTTATAGTATCTCGAGTCGGAATTTTGAATTTCGAAAAATTTAGCAATTTATGGCAGTTTAAAAAAAAGTATGCGTTTTACTTCATAAATTTTACACTTTAATTAGTTTTATAAAATTTTTAAATCAAAATATCAAAATTCCGGCTCGACATACTATAACTACAATTTTATTTTACAAGAATTTTTTTAAATTTTGCAGATCGACCAACATTTACTGGAGATATGATGCCGACCGTGGAGCAACTTTTTTTTCTTAGTGTTGTGGATCATAGATTTTTTTTATAGTAATTTTTGAAAAAATAAAGTGAAATAAATTTTTTTATAAAGTCTAAATACCAATAAACAATGTGCATTATTTATTTTTATTAATTTCTATTGTTATCCCTATTAAAAAAATTTTTTCTTTTAGCGCATTTTTGGCGCTGCCAGACGTATGTAAGGCCTTAATGAGCTTGCACCGAATTACTTACAAACCCTCACTCGCTGACACGCTCGTCACACCCGAATTTCGTTGCGTGCATCTTGAAAGCGCATTCGAATGCCCGGCGCTTATCAAACCGAACGGAAGCGCGGCCACCCGCATTTTCGAGGCGCAATCGATGATGAAAACAGTTAGGCGTAGCAGGGGAATTGAAATTCATCGCGCGTCACATCTGGCGAACGCTAAAAGGATACTCATTTGGCTTCGTTTATCAAGCCACGCCACCCTGCCTCGCGCTTTCTTCTCTCGTCTTTATTAGCCGGTCGAATGGTTTCTGAAATTCTCAACCGGGAAAGGAAGAAAGGCGCTCGCCGACTGCAGAGGCTCCGCTTTTAATTTAAAGTTCTTGCGGCGAGCACGCGGAAAATTGTATTCGTTTGGCGCTGCACGCCGTTCAAGTACCAAACGGCAGAATAAAGTTTTCCGGTGACGCAAATTGAGACCGTTTGTACCATTGTCAGGTAATTTACTCGCGTTGTTCCCCTTCCGCACCAGAAAACGGGCAAACGTCACCTTGTCACTCGTATCTTTTCCTGTGCGCCCGCCTCGTGGGCGCCGGTCGTCCCTCTTTCGCGAAAATCCGCGGCTGGTTTCAACGGGGAATGCCTCTGAAGAGTCTAAAGGCAAACGTCCCTCGAATGGGTCTGCCATTAATTGCTTAGTGACGCGTGTCCAACAAATCAGGAGCTCCAGCTGATAGTGGCATGACTCCCAGTGGCGACTTTGCCTAAATTCGTCACCAAAACTATCATAATATCTTCAATACTAAGTTAAATTAATGAAATAAATTACAGTAGGGTAAAGAAACCAGTAAATGACCGAATTGTTGAATGAGAAGCCCAGTAAATGACCGCATATTTTTATTAAGAATTGTACTTATTAATGTTTGATTAATACGCAAAACTAAAAATATGGGATATTAAAAGTGCCACTACACTCTATTTATAAAGAAATAGTCATTTTTAAATTTATAATTGACATTTCTTTGCCTAATGGTCATTCACTGGTATGCGGTCAATTACTGGTTGGTTTACCCTAATATGACTCTCGAAAGATAAAAATGTACTTTTTTAATGAAAAATGTTGAATTATACTAGTATAATTTATTTAAAACAATTTTATAATATACATAAAATACATTCTACTTGATATTTAATCGTAAATAATAACTGTTATAATACAACGTTGAATATATGCAACAACATACCAACTTCTGTTTAACTATTGTTAGAAGTAACAATTGAGGACCAAATTGACATTTACAAATGTGCGATAAGTGGTAAGGCCGCAGATTGTCACATCTAAGTAGGTAATTTCGATCAGAACTTGTATTCCAATGGGAATGTATCGCAAACGAAACTCGGTCGAGGTGGCGCTCTGATCGGAGTGCCCAAGATGGCGTCTGAGCATGCGCGTGATGACTCCGTACCGTCAAACCAAACAATGCCAAGATGAGTTTGGCTTTGTGATTTGAAATAAAAAGGTTATAATAATAAACACTATAAACGAATCGACGCAAGCGCAAAGCCAAGCTCATCTTGGCGTTGATTGATTTGACGTCACGGCGTCATCACGCGCATGCTCAGACGCCATCTTGGGCACTCCGATCAGAGCGCCACCTCGACCGAGTTTCGTTTGCGATACATTCCCATTTATTTATATCGGCATAAACAAGGGAACATCAAAATTTCTTTGTTACATAAATCCTTGAATTTGCTTCTACTGATAACCGAGATCATTTAGGAATATCCTTTATCGCGTTACTGGTAATCGTATCATCACAAAATTGACAATGAAACAAATAACAAATAACAAATTAGAAAACCCAAGGGCGCAGGTATAGAAGTTTTCCAAAGGAAATCGCAAAATTGGTGTATCGGAGGCTAAATAAATCTTTCTAACTATAAAGTCGTGTCACTTAATTCCAAAAGGCAGTGATTCCCAACCTGTGGGTCGCGAAGTGTTTTCTGGGAGGTCGCCACGTTTTTTTTTTAATATTATTAAGTTTGAATTATATTGTGAATACCTATTTTTAATCTTTTGCTTTATCTTATTAAATTTACTCTACTTTATATCGCAGGTCGCAGGTTATTTGAATATTATAAAAAGGGATCGCGACAAAAAAAGGTTGGGAAACACTACCCTAAGAGTTTTCCAGTGGAAAGTTTCCACGAGGAATTAAGCATGCGACGAATCATCCATGTTATTGAAGTCTCCTGGCCATCACTTTCATGGTTTTCACCTGGATTCCGGGAAATATTTTCTTCCCTTCACCGTCCACGATGTCGTCGTAATCTATCGCGAGGAGCAGTTCGTAGCCACACCGTTCGGCCAGCTTCTGCGAAATTGGCGATGTGAATACTGTTGAAGTAACTAGAATGTTGTATTCCCGTCCTACGTTCTCCCTGCAACAGACATCATGCGAATCACACAAAAATTAACTTATTGCCAAATTAATTGCGAATAATTAGAGGCTTCAATACTTGAAAGAAAGCGGAAACATCTTTTATTAAACACGAACATAGTGGCAGTGCACAATAGTTTAAAATGCGATTCTAGTTGAACAAAATTCTTTTTGTCATTATTTTTTCCTCTACCTAAGTATATATATGTATACTTGAATAGTATTTAAATTTACTCTTTTATTATTTTTAATGCTTTTCCTACTTATTTATGATTTCGTTGTGCGCAAGTAAACATACATGTGTTCTAAATAAAAGTTAATATTTCCAGATCACAATCAATTAGTTTAATAAAAAATTTGCAAATAAACAGGTAAGTATTTTAGCAAAAATCGAAAAATGCATATAATGTATATGTATAGAATAAAAATACTGCGAAGCATTCGGAAGTGCTGCAATATTTAGTTTTTTTTTAATACTTTGATAGATACATTAATAGAATTTAAGGAGAACTCTGCAGCGTGCAGAAAGACGCCGACTAAAAATGTTGGAAACGTGGATATTAAAAAGCATGACGATTTAAGTGCACAGCCCGCGTACCTGGCATTAAGAATATGAGCACCTAGAGCTGCTCCTCGGTAAGACGGATGCACAGAGAGGCCAATAGCGGTTAAGTATCTGTCCACTCCATATTTTTCGAACACGTTAGATCGCTTGGTGAAGTCTATTATAACTTTCATTACGTGTCTTCCTCTTTTCGACTGAAAATTAGTTCACTGTATTACGAATGATCTTGCAAATTGGCTGGCTTTTGAGAAAAATTCGCTTATTTTTCAAAACTGATCTTTATTAAGTTTATACTAAAAAGAGGAATATTTTTAAATTTCTGTTTTAAATTTTTAATTAAATTCGCACTATAAAATAGGTTTAAAAAATAAAGCAAAAGGGGTATATTTTTCTTTAGCATCATCCCAAAGTTTCCCCCCTCCTGGAAAAAATCGCGCAACATAGTAAATTATAGCAGAACGTCAGTTACTTCAATTAATATGGAGACGTTGCGTTTTTGACAAAAAAAAAAAAACAAATCCATCCATATAAGTAAATAGCCAAACTTAATTTTGTCATTTTTACAACGCCACTGTCCAGATAACCAGTTCAAATCCAACAAGGACACTTTCTAACGTTATGAATACTTGGAAAATCTTCCAAAATCTCTCGCAAAGCATTTTTCATCTACCGTGTCAATATTGTTTGCAAGTGCTACCGATAAGGATCACCTTCAAGCTGTCGTAGTCGATCTTTTCTCCATTGAAAGTCAATCCAAGCACATTGCAGCCGGCGAGGATCGGTTTGCCACCGTTCGGATTCTCAACAAAAGCTCCCACAGATAAGCCTTGCTGCAGGAATTCCGTCCACAGAACTTTGAAACTGTCCACATACTCTGGATCGTCTTTTCCATCTGGAAACAGTAATAAACATTGACGTATTTGTTCCTAAATCCCGAATCTTGGGTCTCATAGTCTCCCCGAGAATTTCACAATTTTCTCATTTCCTATCTATCTTATATCCCGTTATCGCGTTTGTTTAGATAAATCTGTTTACACGTTTACGATACTGGTGACCTTCCTTAATTGTAAAAACGTCAAGTGTACTAGTGAGTCTTTATCTGGCAACTATCGATTACCAACGATCACTGTCGCGTTAGGAGAAGGACAAGATGGTAAAATGTGACAGAGCAGAATGTGCGGAAGGATAAGAGAAATTTATGGTATTTATTCGTGTCACCAACTGTTTAGGCAGCCTCCTCTACGTAAACCGTAAATTGCTCCTAACGAGCGTATTTTATTCCCCACTGGCACCACTCTGTGGATCTTATTTCCACGCCATTATGTGGGATATCATACACCTGCCACTCTTAGAACAATACGAAAACATAGAAAAGCTAGGAGCAAAAGAGCTAAAAGTAACTTCTCGCAGTTGGTAGATTTACAATAGGGTAGATGCACAATTTGTACCAGTTTTGGCCACTTCTTAAAAAATATAATATTTTTCCGTGTAAACAATAAATGTAACAAAATTTTTGTGATGTGAAATTCTCCACAGAATAATGATCCGCAAGCAATTTAAAAATAAGATAATTATGCACATGGCCAAAAACAATGCAATGGTACTTCTACCCTATTCGAAGTAAAATCGAGGGGCCAGTTTTCGTTTTTATTTTATTTATCCACACGATTCACGTAAACAAATCATTCTCGATACGCTCCACATTTGATGTGCCCATCGTTCTTATCACTTGGCGCCGTTAATCGCCCGAAATTTCCCAAAAACGATACACAAACGATCTCCGTCCACGTTGTCACGTTTTCGAAATTGTAGAATCTATGATTCGAGGACACGACTGTGATCGTGTTGCCACGTGCCAATACACTAAATGTGCGAACACAAACTTTTGTGCTTACAGCGAAACACATTTTCGTTTCCATTTGGGACGTTGCTAAGATAGCGAAAAAAGTCGAGGCAAGTCGTAACTTACTCATGCATTTGCATATCGGCTCGTCGGCAATGAAGTAGTTGCACATGTGATCGATGACGTCCTGGTACCTGTCCTCGGGTATTTCTTGAATTGAGAACCTTATCGGCGCTTCTTTGCTACCCTTTTTGGCGCATTCCACCACTTTCCACACCTTCGCCTGGCCGGGAGGCTTCAAGGGAAACGAAACGGGTGGTTTCGCCACTTCCTGCTTGTCCATTTCAGTTGTTCGGTTAAAAATAATTTACACGAGGGGCGCCGAGCAAACGTTCGTTTGCAGCACGCTTCGAATTCCTTCAAATGTTATCGCGGCAACAAATGAAACTTGTATCCCAACGCTTTTGTTGTTACTTTGCCGAAGTCTGTCAACTGAATGGCCGATGATGAATTGTGTAACGCCCCAGCTTTCTGCTAACGTACGCACGAGTTATCATTAACGCAGCGAGCGTCGCTCCAATTTTATAATATTGCGCGTCATTGACTGTAGGCTCGATAAGAACACAGACACGCTTCTACGTTCTGTTGCTTCCTAATCTGCTCTCTCTTCTTCGAATAAGCCTCCGAAAAGTGTTGAAGCGTGTTGAAAACAAGTGCCGTTGTCTTGAACTATTTTTCCGCGTTGGAAATAATTTTTCATGGATTCTAGTAATAAATATGTGAGGAATATGGAGGGATTTTATTTGATGTTTTCTTATCATTGTTACATTCTGCCCGTTAGCCGCTGTTTCGTGGCGAACCTACTCAGTTTGGAAGGGGAACAGACTAGATGTATTCATTACAGTTGCTCGTCACGCGGTGAGCTGGCATCAGTGTCTATAGTCTATACTTTGCGAGTTCGCGACGATTCAAAAGACGGACACAGTGGAAATGGTAGTGCTTGTAATAAAGCAGAGAAAATGTTTGATATTATTTATGAGGAAACCTTGAAACAAAGTGCTTGTTAGTGATGGGCGAATATTCAACCTTATGAAAAGTATTAAGGGAGGAATTCTAGTTTTTGGGCTACAAACGTAGGAATATTTGGGAATTTTTTTTTTTAAGAAACCAGAGTTTTGATTCATCCGAAATTTGGACTATGTTATTATGTGTCTTTGAAGAAGTCGCAGTTTTTTTTTTATTAATTTTTGATAATAAATATTGGGAAACCAAGAATTTCGATACGCCAACTAGTGACAGAAAATCAAACTACTGTGAGTAGGCCGAAATCCGTCGAAGTGCATACGATTATCAGTGTTTATATAGACATTTTGTGAAAAAACGGTGTTTTTAAATTTTTTTGAACACTAAATTTTTACTTCTTCGATTAATAAATACTTATTCGGAATGTTTGGTGGGATCCGGGCCTACTTGCAATAGTTTGCCAACTTACCACCGCAGCGCTGAAATCTAAGCCACGCCTCCCCTTGGTTTCCCAATAGGAGTTATGCGTGATCTACCATCGCGCCGCGTAAAAGGATGTTTATCTTTCAGGTAATCAGAAACAGAAATAAAAAAATATATATATAAAAGGTATGTTAAACGATTTTATTAAAAATGCAGTAAAAACTAAAAAATCATTATTTTCTTGTACTACTTTTATAGTCAAAGTGTTAAGTTCAGCGAGTGTATACATTAACTAGTCAATGTGTGCACTCACTGATCCGATTGGCTAAAGTGTTCACAAGAAACGAAATGTATACTTTTACTAGTGGATGTTTTACAGTCAAAGCACTAATTCAGCGAATGCATAAATTGGCAAGCACCCATACTATATACCTAATTATTCCATAACGTAAAATAATGTTTATTTCAGAAAAAGTAGGAAGAATTTGCGTTTTTAGCATCTAGGGGTGTATGATTATAGCCACCAACACGACCGCACCACGTTCCGCTCTCTCACCCTCTGTTCAGTATTTGTTCAAAAAAGTATCCATTCAAATTGAAGCATTTTTGTTTCTGTGAATGTATAAATTCTCTGAATTAACGCTTTGACCGTAACATATACATATGGAGGTCTCGTTACCTATCCTATACAGCACACTCCGTTGCAGAAACGTTGCAGAAAGGTTGCAGTTAGGTTGCGGTGCAATGTTGCATAGGGGCGGACATAGGAAGATTTCTGCAACATCTCAGAAATATTGCCTGCAATATTATTAAACATGATTTTATTAAATATGTAATATGTATTTAATCAATTAAATTAATTAAGGGGGTAGACTGGCAGGTCGGTATTACAGCAGCCGCAGACGAGGTATAGGATAGACGTATCACCTTATAGATGTCGTGTCACCACCCAAACTGTGTTACCGACCCGTAATTTTAGGAGCGAATGTAGTGCCATGTGCTCATGAACAGCGTCCAACTCAGCAACTACTCTGAAACGTGTTGAAATGCTGAAAGATGTGTGCGTGCTTGTATACGTGTGACTTGTTTGAAGGCAGGCATTTGCTACGCTATGCTTTGGCTCGGCTTTTCAACGACTCACCCGGATTGCTTAACCGATTTGAAATTTTTGTCAGGTACATTTGTTGGTAATTGAATTTTTCTTTAATTTGATATAATTTCCGATCATATCTGACATTCGCGACACGAGATATTCGCAATTAAGTTGAACCACCTTTTTGACAAACAGGTAAAAAGTTCATCAGTCGATATCTCGAAAATGTATCAATATAAAAAATTTTGGAATCCGCGGCCACTGAAGGTAAGAAAAAAATTGTGGCTTCTGCTGCCCAAAATGGCTGTAAACTAGTGTCATAACTATTTTATAATATTGTGCACCACTCGATAAGAAAGCATTATTTAACAAATATTTTACAAACTTTATTCAGTAAGTATATATTGTTACAGTCTACATCTATTTTTCCACAAAATCTGTGTCGAAGTTGTAATCGTCAGAAGTCGAGAGGTTGAACCCTTCGAGTTGATCGGCCAAAGTGGTAGCCGTTTTTTCTGTAAAATTCAATTTTTCGTAAATTTAAAAATCAACAATAGTCTTTTTGTTTATCTTTTGATTTAATAATTTTCTATTTCTAATGGCAGGCAATTAGCATGAAAAGAAAACAGTTTTCAAGTAAACAAAATAGTAATAAAAAAAATTCTATTCTGTCAGTATTAATTGACAGAAATCCAGACGTAGAATAAATGAACGCTACGTAAAAAAAAGGACCATCAAAACGGGAAATAACAGACTTTTTAATATAGAGTCTGCCGTCTTAATTATATGTATACTAAGAAACAATAATTTTTCGGTCGTATACGCACCTCTCCTGGCTTGTTCCTTTTTCTGTTTTTTAAACTGGAGTTTGTTAATTTTGTTCAGCTTCTGATTGCCCTCAAGCTCCATCAGCGGATCCGTCTTTTTCTTCCTCGTCTCGCCCATCTTCTTCTTCGCAGTATCAATCTTCTTCTTTAATTTATTTTGTATCTTAATTTTCTGTACAAATTTATATTCATTAATGAATATCATACCAAGAACACTATATTAGAATCACGCGTGAACATTAATTTACCGCTTCGTTCTGCTTCTGAAACTCTATTACGGAAGTGACTGGACCAGAACTTTCAATTATCGTGGGATCCGCGGGTAATTTCACCACGGACTCTTCGAACGTATCGAGCATCATCTTCTCTTGCGCAGCGAAGCTCTCGATATCGAACTCCTTATTCATTTGAGTCACTATTTCCGCGGATACGTGGCAATCCGATTGTTCAGGTGGCACAGTGTAGTACCTGCAAAATGAATACCCATTTTTAGATATCTCGATACATAGTAAAATTAAACGCTCCTAACTACCTAATCTTGCCAGAATTCCAATCTTCCAAGATGCTACGAGCCGCTGCCACAGTATTCGGTATGCCACCTTTCTTGAACTTTCCCATTCTAGTCGCTTTCAGAGCAAAGAACTCGTCGGGCGTCGAAAACTCTTCTACGCTGTACATCTCCATTATCTGTTGCTTCGAAACCCTCTTCAGAATCGCGGTCGCCGGTGTGTACGGATCAGTTAAGGACTGTATTTTCACTGCGTTCTTTAAAGCTACCGACGAAGTGTCGGGGTTCTCCCCCGGAGTCTGATTGGCAAACACTATCCCCGGGGAGTCCAAGAGCTTTATTTTCGAATCCAACTGCACTGCTTGCATGGCCTTTGTTACTCCTGCAGACAAGTGATTAGATGACGTAAAGAAATTAACGGGCTATACGCTCGAAGCATCGGTGAATATAATACCTGGAGTATTTCCCACGTTGCAGGCTCTACTGCGTTTCAGAGAATTAATTACGCTAGACTTGCCGACGTTCGGAAGCCCGACAACACCCACTCTAATACTAGTTTTAACGTCGCCGGCGTTTCTGCAATAATTCGCCAGCAGTGACAAAAGTAATTCCGCGCCGAAGCACGTGCCACCTTGTATCATACTCTCGGTTTTCTTCCCCAACTTTCTCCTGCCCAATCGCTTCGCTTGAACTTGAGTGGATGATTTAAATGCGACGGCAGGTAAACTGCTACGCAAATACTTTAACCATTGATCCAAGTTTTCCCTAGGTACTAAGTCCGCCTTGTTTAAAACAATCACTAATCTTTTGCTCTCTTTCGCTGATTGCACTGCCTCCTCGACCTGAAAAACGACAGAGTTATACGATATTCCTATATTTAAATGTAGTTACGAAGCTGTTCCAGTGCGTTTTACCTGTTTACACCTGGTTCCCAGAGGATCTCTAGCGTCGACAACTTCGAGAATCACGTCAGCCGCGTCCAAAACTTTTTTAAATTCTTTGTAGTAGGCCTTCAGCGAATTCTCTTCCTTAGCCAAAGCGTTCTTTATTTTTTCGTGAACGGCAGGCACTTTCACCTCCTCGTGCCCCGCTTGCTTATTCTCCGCTGCCGAGACTAATCCCTGCAAACCTCCCTTGGCAATTTCCTGGCGTTTTCTTTCGCGTGCAGCGTCGCGCTGCTTCTGCTTCTCTTCCTCGTTCTGCTGTTTCATAGCCTCCACTTCTTTTAGGATATCCTCTTTAAACGGACATTGATTTGGTACTTCGATCAGCTTCCTTTTCTCTAAAAAATTCAAAGGAACGTTTTCAATCTGCATAGAACCTCTGCGTAAAGGAGTTTTTACTCGTGTGTTGTTTACTTTTCGGATGTTTCTTAGCCTCCTTCTTTAACTTCCGATTATGCTCGCGAACTTTCTTCTCGATTTTGTACCTCGTCCGAGCTGGCATTCGCTTACTTTGTTTCTCTGTAACGAATAGGGTATTAAATAAACGAAAAAACAAAGAGAATATTGTATTATCGCGGACAAATTGGAGTAAACATAACCTCGTAATCGTAATTCGCAAATAAATTAGGTTAAGTCGACGTATCTTTCGAACTTACTCAGACAAAATTTGGCCATTTTGGTAGATCCTTTAAACTAATTCTTCAGATTTATACACAAAGAGTGTAAACTTATTATCAAGTTAGAAAGCACTCGGGTTTATCACGTGCGCACCAGCGTGCTCGCGACGAGAAGATAGGTTAAGAAAAGTGAGGAAACAGGGCGGTAAACTTAGAAAATGTAATGTGACGGCGACCCAACGGAGACCAGTGCATGCAGAAAATTAAATCAATTTAATTCAATTTTACGGAAATAATAAAAAGTCGAGTGTTTTCCTTGTGTTGTAATGATTTTAATCATTCCCGATGTACGAACAGTAGATCGCAACAAAGAAGCCACGAGTCTACAGAGAAATCTAAAGAAATATTACAGATTCAGGAATCTGGAATCCAATTAAGATCGAAGATTCGCAAAGTGTATAAATTATTTTGAATATCAGAGGTTCGGGGAGGAAATTGAAACTACCGCGCGGTCGGTGCCACTTTACCGGCACAGCCAGTAGAGATTTCAATGGCTCTTGCGAGAAACTGAAAATCGTTGAAAGACAGTGAAAGGTGTGCTTGTATGCATATGAGGATTCTCACACTTTCATTCCGGCCTGGCAAAAAAAAAGCGGTTGTTTAGCGTTACAGAGGCGAGAGCGTGTTGGTAAGGTCGGGCTGGAAATTCTCATAAATTATTTCGTGCCACGAAACCGCTGTTTCGTACATTTTCATTGAACAAGTGATACAATTTCTCCATTCTTATTCCCACGGTGTTACTTTCGTAGCAACATTGTTCCCGCGGTGAATCAAATTAAACGCCATTCACTCGGGGTCGCGGCAAGGAATTTACTTTTCTTCCACGAAAACGGAAAGCGACCCACGTTCATATACATTTTCCACAAGGAAATAAGCATGTCCAGTATTTATTATGCATTCTTTCGTAATACAAAATTAACAAAACAGTCCCGTTACGCGCTACCGGAAGTCCACGTACTCAACTATATATTCCACCTAAACTAATTAAATAAAAATTCCGAATTTCTTGCCCGATATTTTCTCCCGAACCCCCTATTGATATTCGAAAGAAGATTCCTTCGCCTGTGCCCCCTCCGCATTCGATTCATTAGCACGGAGGAGTGGTGGGGGTAGAGTGGGAACGTCGTGCATCGCCGGTAGACGGCGTGCGACGGACCAGTTCATTTCTGTAATGGCCGCTGTCTGGCGTTGTCGGTGATTCGGTCTCTTTGGCATTCCCTCGAGCCGAGCGGTTGCGTCGTTTATCATTCTTATTGCCGGAGAAGTCGGTGCGCGTCGGCCAGCGTGACAATAAGTGCGCGGTGCTCGGCAGTGCGCGTTGTACGTCTGGTGATAGCCAGCGAGTGCGTTCTGGACGTGCGTGGTCCACCAAAGGAAATTCAAATCGGATGCGCGGTGGTGGCCGACGTGTGTTTACGCGAGCCACGGGAAGGGTGATAGAGTCACCGTGTGCAGGGTGGAGGCGCAATGATCGCGGCAACGCGATGCGATTAATCCTGTTTCCCGGGGATCGACGCGTCGCCGTGTCGAGGAGTCCCGTCGTGGGAAGCTTCCTCCTCGGACAGTAAACAAAAGTGACAGCGTGCGCGGATGCCGTTCTCGGTCATGCCTCCCGTCCCGTCCGTGCCTGTCGACGCTGTTTGACGCGTTCTTCCTCGCCAGCGGTCCGAATTCCCTCGCGTGGTTCAAGGTCTTCTAAAATCATCCGGACGCCACGCTGCCAGCCGCAGCCACCCAGTAAGTTTCGCGGCGCCTTCGCGATCGAACGTGCTCCCCCCGTTCTCACTGACAACCGACCGTCAACCGCGCGTTTTCCTCCCCTGCTTCGTTCCACGCGTTCCCGTATCACCGTGCACGCGTCCCCTCCGCTACAACGCGGAAAAACAACAGGGGATAACGACGCCCTCGTCGCTCCCAGGTACGTGCCTTCGATTCTGTTTTTCCCGTTCTCGAGACGCGCCGCGTCGCACTTTCTAGCGCTGTTCTCGCGTTTTGCTCCTCGATCCGGCGCCAGGACCCGGTGCGCTATGCCACATTGAGGAGGCATTTCGCGTCTACCCGTCGTGTTGCTTCTACGCTCCCTCGTGCTGCCAGGTGTCACGCGCGGAGGGGAACAGTGTTGTTTTGTGGAACTTAATCGCGTCGGTTCTGTACTTCCGACAGTGGCAGTGGTTGGAAGGGAATGTTTTATGTTCAATTTATTCTCTCGGCTTGGAGAAGCTACGGAAGCTTGAAATACGTATTTAGTTGACGAGCACAGTGGATTTCTGAAATTAGGACAGGATTTTCGGTCGCGAGGCTTGGTTGAAGTATTTTTCGCCTGGTAAGGAGGCGCTAACAGCGTTTCTAATTAGATACACTCGGTCTCGTAATTGTACTGTGTAATTTATCGCGAATCGCATTTCTCGCGTGTGAAAACGATCATCGTGGAAGAAGTAGCACTGCTTTGTAAATCAAATCGCCGCGCGTACACCGTGCGATGTATCACCGGCGCGTTCAGCCACAGTGCACGCACACTCGCCCGCGTTATTTAACAAATTCGTCCGCATTCCCGGGGCTAAGCGCTTGGCGAAATTCTCAATTGCCTCGGTAACAAGTTTCATTTACAAACACGACACAACGTACTCCAAGTAAATGCAGCGGACGTTGACGTTTTAAAAAGCTTCCAGTTTAGAAAATGTTTAGGTGAATGGAGTCGTGATGAGTGCGGTTATTCAGAAGACTGGCATAGTGAAATTTTTACGCGAAAGAATAATTTGCTTGGTACTCCTTATTTTCTGTACTCGCAGTGTACATTTCCCCATTTGGCAATTTATCTTGACTTTGGAAATTAGGCTTTAGGTTACACTGATTTCGGTGCAGTGTAGTAAAAAATTAGCTGCAAACTTCCCCGTCAATTTTTTCCTATTAGAAAGTAATTCCACGTTCACAGGTGTCTTACGCCTAAAAGGTCCCCGACAGGTGTAACAAGTTCCAAGAAATTCGTTTAGAAATATCACTCAACGCGTTCGCTGTCAGACCTTTGAACACCCTAAAATAAATGCAATCTTTTTCCTCGATTCGCATTAGTTAGTGGATAATAAAGTTGCTTAATGTGTCCCCAGTTTGAAATTAGGACACGAGCAGTCGATACGCTGCGCAAAAGAGCGCGGAAAAGTTTGCATGTCTACAGTGGACGGTCACGATTTACCGTGCAAACATTAAATCGACCAAGGTCGACGTTGGCAGTGAGCGCGTTAAAAGTTACAGCAAATAAGCTGAGCAGCGGGCGAATCTTGACCGCCGACGCTAACGTCTCGCATTGGGCGCAGTTTTCTTCCAGAAAAGAGCCAAAGTCCTCCCGCCGCGTATCGAGGGCGCCCGAGGAGGAGCGAAGATGTGCCAAGTTTCGTCGTTGCGGGTGCTCCGTCCGCTAGCCGAGCTCGTCGATGCCGACCGGTTGCCGCACTGCGTCCCCTGCTAGGACCATGCCCTAGCCTAAGCTGCGATCCCGTTGCGCGATTCCACTGCCAATACGCGATCGTAGACACCTATCCAACCTACACACACAACTGCGATGAGATGCCGAGCTGCTGCCTGAACGACGCAGCTCGTCGCCTTGGAAGTCTTCCGGATCGAGCACCGAGAGGCGCCCCCGTTTGAACGACGAGCAACACTGAGAACGTGGGATGCGGGACGCGGAGACGTGGATCCTCCGCCCCGTCTCGAGCCTCACGATCATCTCGCGATAGTCGCGAAAATGTTCGGCAAGGTGCCACCGTCCAACACGCCCGGGCCACCTTCCACCGTCGGTCCGTCCGCCAAGTCCTGCGCCAGGCTGACGGGCACCACATGCTTGCCCTGCTTCTCCGCGGACGAGACGCCCAGCATGGTGACGGAGGAGAAGTCCAAGCCCTGGAGACCCAAGGACAACTGCGTCCCGGTGGTCTCCGAGGCGCCATCTACCGAGGAGGGCAAACCGAAACCTTGGAGGTCGAAGGAGAACTGCAACTCTGCTGGAGTCTCCGAGGTACCGTCTCTGGTAGAAGAAAAGAGTAAAGTTAGGAGGAGCAAGGAGGCCTGTGTAGTCTCCGATTGTCTCACGGTTGAGGATAAGAAGCCTCGCAGGTCGAAGGAGAGCAATGCGCTGGCTAGTGAAACGTCTCCTGAGGACAAGTCGAAGCCCTGGAGAGTCAAAGACTCGAGTAACTGCGGAGGCACGGAGTCTTATAGCAGCTCCCAGGCGTCCAGCTCTTCCTCGTCCAGTTCCTCTCAAGCATCGGTCGCGTACGTCGAGGTCAGCAGACCTTGCAGGACCGAGTCGACGAGCTGCTCGCTCGCGAAGAATTGCTGCAAGTACCCCGCCAAGGAAGCCTCCAGCCACGGAAGGAACCACGGGAATCTGACACTGAAAACCGGCGCCTCGACCATCCACAAATGCTCCTCGAACCCCAACTGTCCCAGCTTCGCCAAGTCCTCGTGCTGCGCGACGGCCAACTGCACCGGCAAGTCGCAACGGGTACTTTGTTCCACCAGCCTGAGCAGCCTGAACATGGAGCCCAGGGACGCGGCGAAGCACGGGAAGAAGCACGTCAGCTTGAACCGCGAGTCTCTCACGGGCAAAGAGCAACATCAACCCGCCGGGAAGTCCGTCTGCAGAGAGTCGCAGAGGAACGGTCCCTCATCCACCAAATCCTCAGCCAGGTCTTCAGACTCAGGCTACTCCGTGTTGAACAGCAAGGGTCGACCTGACGGGATGGAGGAGCCTATGGACTCCATTTCCGCGATGCAGCCGGGCATCGAGCCCTGCCAGAAGTCTGCCAAGTCGTACGGCGACGATACCGTGGACTCGTCTCTCGCTTCAGCGACCACGTCGACCAGTTGCGAGAGGAATTGCCGAGGGGACTTCGCCACGTCCACGCCGTCCAAGGACTGGACGAAGGGCAACGGCGACGCGCTGCAGCAGAGCTGCGTGTCCTGCCTGCCGCAAGACCTGCCTACGGAGCTACAGCTGTCCTCGCCGCGGAGCTACAGGGACCGTGAGAAGTGCCGGGATCCGTGGCGACCCACCGAAATGGAAAGCAACATCTGCGGGTTGACGGTGTGCCCCAGCGACACGTTCCAGGACACCGGCACCAAAAGGAGAACGGGGGCTTCCTGCCAGGCGCTGAGGCACGCGGTCGCCTCCTTGAACCGACTGGACGACTTCTACATGGAGAAGATCGGGGCCGGGTTCTTCTCGGAGGTCTTCAAGGTAAGATCCACATCCTCTTAATCGTTGCTTCCCCCGTCGAACCCTGATTACGCGGAACGTTGACTCTTTACAGGCCTAGCATTCCGAGCGAATAATGTCATAGATGCTCCAGGCGCAAGATGTTAAAACTCTGCTTGGTTCTAGCTATGAGCAACCTGGAAGAGGTGATAAGATCAACTTGAGATAGACGAGCACACACGCGTGCACCTTGGGAAAAGGCCTTGCATTGAAACTTTGAATTACGAGCTGCACTTGAACAAGCGTTCTACAAAGTGGGCAGGCGAAAGAATCGTGGACGAGCGATTGCGCATATTCCTGCTTCCGCTAGACGCGTTTCGTAATAATCAAGTTACCACCAGCGCGTACGATTCGTATGATATTCTTGGCGCGTTTCTGTGATTAGGAATGCTGAATCAGAATACGCGCGAGCTAGGACGCGTCGAACGGTAATTAATTAGGAATGGTTTCTCTTTGATATAATACTGCTTTGGCTCCGTTTGCGAGTTATGTATCAGGCATGCTAGCCAGTCGACTCGCGTTATCTTTCTCGTGTAGATTAACATCGCGGCGAAGATTAGATACGAAGTGTGTGCGCCGCGCTCCCCGAGCGTGTATTTGGTTCTCATAAAATTAATTCCCTTCGTAATCACGTGGTTACTCGCTGGAAACGAGCAATCAGATGTTTTTCCTCCGACGATTCTCCACGCCGCGGGCGTAATTATGAATTTCTCTTGGATCTCGTTCTGTAAACATTCCTTCGGCCTGACGGAAGGCGTTGATCTCGTGGTGCGAAATGATTCTCGAAAGCTCTGTGGAACTTTATTTGAAGAAAGAACTATACTTGAACGCTGCCGCTTTGTTCGCTGCCAAATATGAGACAGCGTGTACGGCATATTTATATTCGCCTTGCCTCGCTAAGGAACATCGTGACATAACGATGCACAGCGAGTCGCGTTCCTCGTTTACATGAATCGCGTTCTTCCGTCTTCCCCCGAGCTTTATTACAGTGATCCGTCAGAAGAATCATCTCGTTGGATCTATGTTGGTCAGGGCTGGCTGCAGCTCGTCGCCTCTTCTCGGTTTGGTGCATCGAATAAAGGGGTCTTGTGACCGCGTAAACGGGTGCAAGGCGTGATTATCGCGTGACAGATTATTTATTCCAAGTACGAAGTGTTTTATGCACGGCGGAACGTTGCGTCACTTAATTGCTCTGAGGCGTCGTCTTTGAAACGTGAGGATCGAAGGTAGGGAGCGTTTTCGAGGCTTGGAACGAAATGGTTTCGATAGCGGGAGATGAATTATGCAGAGTTCGATGCGAAGGATACACGGGGAACGATCACGCGTGAGCAGACGCGCTACATTTCCAAGGAAAAGTTTCCATAGAAATGCACAGCGCTCGCGTATCGCGGCGCATAAGTAGGTTTCTCCTTGCCACGCTGCTACACAGGTACGATGTCCTGGAAGGATGTCATAAGTCACAATTTCCTTCTACTTTGCAACCGCTTCCTCTATTGCGCATTCCTTCGTTCTTCGCCTTTCTTAACCGCCCCCAGCCTTTCTTATCCGTCCATCGCCTCGCGTCTCTCATTCTCCCACAAGGGGAGGTCACGATAGGGACTCGTGTTTTTTTTTTTTAATGGAATCCTGCTTCAAACGAGTACCAACACAGCTCCTGCAAATATTTGCTGATGCTTTTGATCAACATTTTTCGCAACATTAATTTCAAATATGTTGAGTACTTTAGGCGGAAAAAAATCTTCTCGGGGCGGTGGGACTCGAACCCAAGATTCGCGAGTCCTCAGCTTTCTGGTCAGACGCGTTATCAATTCCCCCAACGTCGACTCTCCGATGTTACTCGTTTCCGAACTCTACTAAAGCTGGGTTTACATTAGTCCAGTCGCTGGATCCAGTGAATAGTTTGACTGGAAATCACGTCGACGTCTACATTATTCCAGTCGCTGGATCCAGCGAGACTTTGGATCCAGTCGAAATCTGCTGGAATGACAGCACTGTACTGGAACCAAAATACTGTTTACATTATTCCAGTTCTAATCCAGTGCTGTACTGGATCACTGGACTGGACTAATGTAAACCCAGCTTAACGGGGCGCCACCTATGTCATTTTGAGAGTCAATATGAGCTTAATTTTTGCCAGAACCCCAATTAGAACAATTACTAAAAAACAAATTGCTCTTTCACTTTTCTTCTTTAGTTATTTTTCTGTGTATACCTATTATCAGTTATTTTCTAAAAAAAAAACTTAAAAATCATCTACTTTTATTCCGATTACACGCTAATCCTCTCTAGTTACTTTTATATCTGCATTTTTATTATCATCTATTAGAAAGAAACTATCATTCTGATTCGAAACATTCAATTTGCTCAGACTGTTTTGTTAGTTTTCGTTTATTTTATTTTATTTTATTGTACATACTCTTCATATTATCATTATCTTTGTACTAATTAGCTTTACATTATTATATTTTATTTTGTTTTCTTTCCTTTTTTTTTCTTTTCTTTTCTTTCTTTCCTTTTTCTCACCTCCCAACGGCTTTTTAAGGTTAGGTTGTAGAGCAGCAGTTAATGCTGAACCTTGCCTACTCGCCATTGTAATTTAATTTAATTGCAATAGTGCAATAAAGACATTTAATAATAATAATAATAATATACTCTGTAACTAAAGAGCTCTCCCGTTTATATAATAATAATAATAATTTGTATTTTAGCACCACGCGATTTTCCTTCACGAGTTCGCACCCTAGGCTTCCGAAATCTAGCTACACTGACCGTATTCCGTTCCCAAACGCCGAATGCCAACAATCCCTGAATACTCTTCGCGAATGGCTCCTCCAGGTCGCGCTCTTTTCCCCGTGTAATCTCGGACGACGCACGTGCAGGTGCGCGCACGTACTCGACCCGCGGACACGGGCGAGTGGAAAGTCGATCCAGTTGGCCGATCCTGCGATTCGGATGCGGCGTATCGGCCGGCCGTTGATGATCGATGTCGCGTCGGTGGCATCGGAAGCTATCGAACACCACCGACCTGAGAACCTTGACGAGAGAGCGTCGCTTCGCGTCAGTTAGGTGCGATATAAATAGGTCAACAGGAAATTGAGTACGGCTTGTAGCGACGACGGTGATTCCTCCGTCGTCGTATCGCGAGTCGTTCCGTTTAAAAATAAACCCACCGCCGCGTCCGCCGACGCGCTATGGACTATGGAGGACACTCGCGATTTGTGCCGTAGGTCAAAATCTCCTGGGCCCTCGAGTTGCGTCAAGCAACTCTGACTCCGCTTCTCGCGTAACGCGGCTAACAATAAGTCCTGCCTGCGTATATACCGCTATACATCCGTACAAGTGCCGTATGTCGCGAGTATTGTCATAAATAGACAGAGACATTGATCCGAGGCAGCGATCCATGTTGGTCCAAGCACTGTTCCTCGAAGTGGGTTCAAGTGTCGGATCGATCGCCTCCGAAGCCTCACCCCAGAGATGGGCAAAATCTTTATCTATATTAAAATTTCAAGTACTGTAAACTGATGTGAGATTGCCCACTTTTCGGAAAGATTTTATTTTATTTTATTCTAAGGTAATTAGAACATATGGTGTTTTGTAATCAATAGCAATAATTTCTCCAAGGTCAAACGAAAAAAAAAAATAGCGAATTCAACCATATGGTAATTTTTCAGGCAGAGTAAAAAAGTGGGAAATGTCACCCCGGCGGGCAAAGTTTACGGTAACGGATAAAAGTTAAAAAAATTATTCGTCACGTGTCGAATAAAATTACAAACGAATTTTAAACAAAAATTAACTTTATTCGTCGAATAATCTAAAGTTAGAGTAACTTTTATTCGTTCCTTATTTAATTAATTTTTTATTCAGTTAATACCCAACTCTGCTTCACCCCGGCGGGCAAAGTCACCCCAGTTTACGGTAACGGATGAAAGTTAAAAAAATTATTCGTCATGTGTCGAATAAAGCTACAAACGAATTTTAAAAAAAAATTAACTTCATTCGTCGAATAATCTAAAGTTAGAGTAACTTTAATTCGATCCATTATTTAATTAATTTCTTATTCAGTTAATACCCAACTCTGCTTCACCCCGGCGGGCAAAGTCAAAAAATTATTCGTCATGTGTCGAATAAAGCTACAAACGAATTTAAAAAAAAAAATTAACTTCATTCGTCGAATAATCTAAAGTTAGAGTAACTTTTACAAACGAATTTAAAAAAAAAATTAACTTTATTCGTCGAATAATCTAAAGTTAGAGTAACTTTAATTCGATCCCTTATTTAATTAATTTTTTATTTAATTAATACCCAACTCTGCTTCACTCACCCTGGCTTTCGTTTAAAATTTTCTGAACGTGGAATTCAACTGCGTCCTTCTAGAACGTATGTATCTACAGTTTCGAGCGATCTTATCGAGTTGTCGATGGAATCTTTGCTGAAACGTTATGCTACAGCTGCTGCAACAGGCGTCGCAGTAGGATTTTAGAAGGTTGCTCGTTTTTCAACTTAGATCGCCTGTAGTCTGAGTGCTTCTTTTTCGCTCTATTCCATGTAAACAAGCTATCATCCTGGATGTTCCTCGCACGATAATAATGCAGCTAGGCTCGTAAATGTCCGTGTAAATATAAAGAATGTTCGTGGACGGTGGTTCTCATGTTACTTTCATTACGTCGTGTTTAAACTTCATCTGAGCTTTCCCTCTTCGATAGCGGAGGCAAAGAACGTGTATTAAACGGGGGGACATTGACAGTTACTTAACATGTGTTAAAGAAGGAAAAATATAACAATTTTATACATTTAGACACTTTTGGTACAGTAAAAAAATATGCGATGTTACGATATGATAATTAAAGCAAATGTAAAAATATTAATTTCTATGTTAAAGTGATCAAATATTTTATTTTGGAATGCGGGACGTGTAAAAAAAAGCTTAACAAATTCGTGAGGACACTATTTTTTCCGTCTATTTAATTATATAATAAAGAAATACTTCTGATTAATTAAAACAAAATTAAAAACACTTAAAATGGTTACATGTCCGATCCGGGTCACTTTATTTTTATATTATACAGCAAAATGTTCAAAAGAAATACTTCTAATTAATTAAAACAAAATTAAAAACAGTTAAAATGGTTACATGTCCGATCCGGGACACTTTATTTTTATATTATACAGCAAAATGTTCAAAAGAAATACTTCTAATTAATTAAAACAAAATTAAAAACACTTAAAATGGTTACATGTCCGATTCGGGACACTTTATTTTTATATTACACAGCAAAATGTTGAAAAAACATGTCAATGTCCCCCAGTCTAGGGTAACTTTCTGTAGAAACGTCTAGAAATAATTGTGGTTACCTCTAACAGTCTCGTTACCCAGCGCCGTAAATAGGTTACTTCTTGAAATGCTAGCCGAGTGGAGATATCTCATTAAGTTAAAGGTAAAATCGACTGGCGCGCGGTTTCCTCGGGAATTAATGTCGACGACGCTCGAGGTCGCGTCCTTGGCGAATGGCATTACGCGCGGACCTGATGTGAGTCGATTCACGCGAAAGTTCCAGCCGGGTGAAAGTCACGAAAGTCGATCACGGAAACTGGAAAAATCGGAAGCTCTTAACCACTAACCACGAGGTAGGATTAATTCGGTGTTGAATCCGTATTCTTGGCACCGCTTTCCAGTCGTTTGGCCAAGTACTCCTCCCCATTTGCCGACGAATTCATCTTCTTAGTCAGGCTCATCTACTGCCAACCAGAGAGAGAGAGAGAGAGAGAGAGGGGGGACAGCCTCCCTTGCAGACATTCGTCGCTAAACAGATCAATCCTGGCTAGATTGTTGCGTTCACTCGACGAGGTGACTCGGCTCGAATTACGAACTAAAATTTCCCTGTTAATCGCCGTAATCGTCGTTGACCGTGTTTCGACGTAGAAAGTGGCTTCGATGGATCGATCCGAGTAGATCCTCCTTAGCAGGTTCCTGCCGTGAGAAACAAACTACTCTCGCGTGTTAATAAATGCCAATGGAGCTTGGAGAATTATTCAAGGACGAATTGATAGATATCGCTTCTTTTTTCAAGAACAACCTTAAAATCAGTGGCAGATTTAAGAAAAAAGGCCAAAGTTGTCAAACGTTTTGAGGGGTCCATTTTTCGGGGAAAAGAGGTGGTTTAGTAAAAACGGGCTCAGTGTAAATAGTACACTAAAAAAAATATAAGTTTACATAAATAGAAAAAAAATATAGTTTGCATAAAATCATATTTTTTTTTTATCATATTTTTCTACATTTAAAATATCCTTTTTCGGATGGCCAACTGGTGGGCTGGATCCCGGGAAATCGGATGAACTGAATCAAAAACCCAAAAGCTTCTGAGATCCAATATTTCAATTTTTGCGAAAATTGACAAAATAACTGATGTTTGAAAAATAATGTTCAAATTTTGACAGAAGTGTCGACATCTTTCTGTTTATATTTTGTACAATAATTAAAAAATTTGAAATGTTGGATCGTCAATAAATATATTATAGTTTATGACATTTTTGGGGTTTTTGATTCAGTTCATCCGATTTCCTGGAATCCGGCCCACCAGTTGGCTTCCGGAAAAAAGGACATTTTAAATGGAGACATTGCCTGGCATAAAAATGCTATATTGTAAATATTATAAACTTTTCTTATAGTTCATAATATAGTTCATAATATAATTCTAAAACACAAAACCTTATATTAATCGATTGTTTACTTTTCTTATTGTCGTCGTCCAAAAATCGTCTGCTTTTTTGGCCCGTTACTGTGTCCTAACCCCTTAAACCAGATGAAACCTAAACCTAACAAGGAGAGTATTTTAGGTGTCCGCCTCCGATGATTTTGATTTTTGGATTTGTTATAGACGACCAAAAAATAAGAAATACGTGTTTTTTTATTTTTATAGAGGACCGAAAAATAAGAAATACGTGTTTTTTTATTTTTATAGAGGACCGAAAAATAAGAAATACGTGTTTTTTTATTTTTATAGAGGACCGAAAAATAAGAAATACGTGTTTTTTTATTTTTATAGAGGACCGAAAAATAAGAAATACGTGTTTTTTTATTTTTATAGAGGACCGAAAAATAAGAAATACGTGTTTTTTTATTTTTATAGAGGACCGAAAAATAAGAAATACGTGTTTTTTTATTTTTCCCTGTTTTCATATTTGGGGGGTGAAAACTGCGTTCAAAGTTGGGGTTGAAAAATCATTTTTGTGGACTTTTTGAAAATCTGGTGAGTCAGTGATATTTCGCATTCAAAGACACAAAATTCGTCCATTGACACTATTCCCCTATCTCTAATAATTCTCGAGATATTCCACAAAAATGATTTTCAACCCTAACTTTGAACCCACTTTTCATCCCCCAAATATGAAAACGGGGAAAAATAAAAAAACACCTATTTCTTATTTTTCGGTCCTCTATAACATATCCAAAAATCAAAATGATCGGAGGCGGACACCTAAAATACTCTCCTTGTAAGTAGAGTAATCGTAATAAAAGGAACAGATCCCTCGTGTTTCGCGAAGCGGCGAGTCGTTAATCACAATCGTGTCGCGTTCGTGTCCCCGCGATGATGCGGCCTCATCGCGACGATAAATCACGGCATATTTTCTGCCCGAGTCTCCGCCGCCGCCGAGAATTTTACCTTCGCGTTCCCGTTCGCCTGTCCCGTTGCTTTCAATTCAGAAAACGTTGTAGAATTATCACGATGGCAGCTCTCTTTATGCTCCAGTTTGCATACGCTGGACAAACCTTGGTCCTCCTCATTCCTGGCTTCCTGAATTGCGGTCCCTCGCGGTGACTCTCCGAAATTCAACGACAACAGCGAGGCAGCCCGGCCAAAGCAAAAAGGAAAAGAGCTGGTCTAGGGGAGGAGAAATGAAAAGATCCGGCGCGGATCTATTTTTGCGCGACGCGCTCAACTTCGATCCTTGTCTCGCTGCTCTGAAATTTCAAACGGAACCGCTGCTTCAAAATTTCTCACCGAATCGACGTGACGGCGAAGTTAACCTCGATTCCCAGAAAAAATACGTTTCCGCAATTTAAAACACGTGATGAGGAAGGAGAGAGGAATGCCTCGGGATTGTCGCGACGATTTTCCTGCAACGAATTTCACGATCCTTGAATCAAAGATAAACGTCGTAAGAGATTCTTACAAACGTGCCGCAAGATTGTTTTTTGAAGCACTCTGTAAACGATTGCGAGACTCTTCTGTTGTACGTCGCGGATGGCCCGATTCGAAAGACCCACCGTTCAGTATCGTCCACGTTAATGATTTAGCAGAATTTCGCTTGCAATTAAAAGTGATTGCGAAGTCCGGTGATTTCGAGGCCCGTTCCTTTTTTTTCCAGTCATTGCGAGAGACAGGGTTTCGATTAAACTCGTCTGACTGGATCCTAGATTGTCCGGGATAAAGCGTTGCAAAAGTGTAAATGTTATATTATCAACTTTTTTCACGAGTTCCTTGAAACCTGTACGCTAATCTACTGTAGTAATTTTCTATGATATATCTTTTTATCTGTAGAATTGAGTTTTTCTACATATAGTACATCGATTTTAGTTTCACTTTATATGTAATCCTTTTTTTTTTAGTTCTCGTCATACTATTCCCGTGCAGTAATAATAATAATAATAATAATAATAATACAATAATAATGCAGTGTCGAGAATAAATTTAGAGTCTCGTGTAAGGAAAAATTACAAAGGTTTCCGTGTCAATCCCTTTGGAATAATTTCTGTTTTTGAGTTCTGGGAATACAAGCTTTACTTAATTTTTTTAAATAATAATAATGCAGTTCGAGAATAAATTTAGAGTCTCGCGGAAGGAAAAATTACAAAGGTTTCCGTGCCAATCCCTTTGGAGTAATTTCTGTTTCTGAGTTCTGGGAATACAAGCTTTACTTAATTTTTCTAAATAATAATAATACAATAATAATGCAGTTGGAGAATAAATTTAGAGTCTGGTGTAAGGAAAAATTACAAAGATTTCCGTGCCAATCCCTTTGGAGTAATTTCTGTTTCTGAGTTCTGGGAATACAAGCTTTACCTAATTTTTTTAAATAACAATAATACAATAATAATGCAGTTCGAGAATAAATTTAGAATCTGGTGTAAGGAAAAGTTACAAAGATTTCCATGCCAATCCCTTTGGAGTAATTTCCGTTTCTGAGTTCTGTGAATACAAGCTTTACTTAATTTTTTTAAAACGCGTGCTTGAGCGCCACTCATTGATTCGCACGCTTCTATTATTACCCCTTTATCAGGCCACTGGTATCTGCACGAATAAATAGTATTCATATCCTCGCGCGAATACCGTTTCTTGCGAGAGCAAAAGGATGAAACGAACAGTGTTATTAGTAAACAAAGATTGGACGTGCTACAAAGCCTCGTGCCCTTGGTAACTCTAAACAATCCCACTGGCAACTTTTAACATCTCCTTCAACTCGTCCCCTGTAAACGAATTCCCTCTTATCTTGAACGGCTGTTTGAATTCTTTACGAGTTGCATTTCATCAGTCGTTCTTATCGACTCGCGTTTTTGTGCGACCACACTCGCGCCGATACTCGGTCGTAAAACTCGAACAGCTCCTTTCAATGTTTTTATCCCCGAGTGGAACACGTCCACACAAAGAAAGCAAATTGGCCTCGAATTTCACAGCCGAGCCGAACGTCGAACGGCTTTGTTTCTTTCTGAAACGCTGCGTTAAAAGCAAAACGCCAGACTCATAATTAAAACAACAGACTCGCGACAATTCCGCTCGAGAATTCTCCTCGGCGCTCACACCTACCTCGAATTTAATAGCCCCGCAGGTTTTTCGTAACGCGCGTTAGCATTGTGCAAATCCGCGCACGTGCCCGCCGCGGTTTTCTCGCCGCTTTCCGCACGACGCTTTCCTCATTTCGAATTCCCCCGGTGGACGCGGAATGAAGCGAAATTGCCCGAGCGCTTCTCCGCTCTCTTTGCAAAGCGTATTTGAATTTTACGTAACGCCTTAATTATACGATCGCCACCGGTCGGAATGTTCCTCGCGAAACAATCGCGAACCTTCCGTATTTCCAGCGGACGTTATCGAACCTTTCGATCGGCCTTTCGAATATTCCCCACCGTCCCTTGCTCTTCCCATGGAAATCGGCCGGGGGAAAAGTGTTATCTCGGAATTCGAGCGCCTCGACTAGGGCTGGGACTATTTGTCGAATTTTTCGGTATTCGAATATTCGAATACTTCAGTTGCTCAATTATTTGGCGAATATAATTCGAATATCCAAGTATTCGAATAATATTCGAATATCCAAGTATTCGAATAATATTCGAATATCCAAGTATTCGAATAATATTCGAATATCCAAGTATTCGAATACTATTCGAATATTAAAGTATTCGAATACTATTCGAATATTAAAGTATTCGAATACTATTCGAATATTAAAGTATTCGAATACTATTCGAATATTAAAGTATTCGAATACTATTCGAATATTAAAGTATTCGAATACTATTCGAATATTATAGTATTCGTATACTGATATATTCGAATAGTATGGTGTGAATTATAAATCAAGTTCTTTAGGTTCATTTGTCAGGGTGAAATCTTATACGCTAATTTTGACCCACTTCACACCATACTATTCGAATACATCAGTATTATAGCAGTATTCGAATAGTATTCGAATATAGCAGTATTCGAATAGTATTCGAATAATAACATTCGAATACTGAAATATTCGAAGTTTATTCGTATTATTCGAATACTTGTAAAATATTCGAATATTAAATTATTCGAATAGTCCCAGCCCGAGCCTCGACCCGCCACGCAGTGGGGCAAAGTGACGAAGTTTGTGTCAAAATCAAAGAACTTATTATAGAAATGAGATAGAGCGATGATTTTTTTTTTAAATTAAAGCTGAAAGATTGCAGAATAAGGGAAAATTAAAGAAATTATGGTACGAACGTTTGTTAACTGTGAAAATCTGTGATAAACTTGAAATATTACAAGAAAATTGTGATTTATCCAATACCATGTACGGTTAGATTTTTTTCTTCACATGTGGTACATCATTTCCTGTAGATTTTGTCACGCTGATTTCAAATCCGTCCGCAAAATTTGGCTACTACCTCAGGATTTTGGAAAAAATCGATTTCAAGGTTAATACAGATTTTCAACGTTAAAAAACGTTCGTACCATAATTTCTTTAATTTTCCCTAATTCTGCAATCTCTCAGCTTGAATTTTAAAAAAAAACAAATCATCGCTCTATCTCATTTCTATCAAAAGTTCTTTGATTTTGACACAAACTTCGTCACTTTGCTCCACTGTACGCCACCAGCACGCGAAACGTGCCACGGTCGGCTGGGTCGTTGATAAGCCGAAGAGGCAACTGGGACAAAGAAAACCGAGGGACTTTTTCTCCCCCCTGGTGTCTTATTATCGATATAAATCACGTTGTTGCGAGCCCACCGCGCGGAATGCAATTATTGTCGTCCCGATAATTCCTGCGTTTACGTTTAGCGAACACAGCGGGGACGGCCGGTGAAAACACGGGAAATTATCGGTAACGATACGCGCGATGACAGGCCAAGTTATTGCCGACGAGCCGCGCGGAAACCGCGGGACGGTAATGGAAAATTAAGGTCGTTTCACCGTGGACGTCTTCGTTCGGCCGCCCTTTCCTTTCTCGCCGCTTTCCCTCGCTGCGGTGTTTCCTTCCTTTCTGTCCCTCCGTTACGTCAGTGTTCAGTGTTCGGTGCAGATATGCGAGAGTGCATCGTAATGAAATGCAATTTGCACGGTGCACTTTATTTAAGCAGCTTCGCGCGCCAGATAGTCAGCGTTATTTTTCTTTTATATTGTTTATTAGCGTTGTTGAGGAACTTTATATGTAAAGGCAGCGTATTTGTAATTTTAAAGCAGTTATTGCAACTATCGTGGCCTTAAGAAAAATGTCCCCTGGCTGGAATTTTTCCATTTTTCAAGAAATGTTGAAATATTTAAAGTTCCACAAGTGTTTTACGTTTTAAGTAAAGTTAGAAAACTCTTTGTGTTTCGTAGAGATTTAAGAACAGTCTAAATTATTTAATTTTATTACAAGAACGCTACAAAGAAAATTGTAAAACTTTAGTTTTCTCGGATATTTCGAAATGCTAGATGGGACATTTTATCCCTTCGTGATTACATCTTTTTATAATAAAAAATTGGTCGAATGGGGTTCACTGCACCCCAGAGTCATTTCTGACTTACCATTTTCGTATTTTTGAATCTCTTAACTTTTCTAATACTCTTCTTCTAGAAATGTAAATTTTGATATGATGAAATTTATAGTTCACAAAATAGTTCAGAAATACTCTTTTTCTAGAAATGTAAATTTTGATATGATGAAATTTATAGTTCACAAAATAATTTTTTTTATAAAATTCCCCGAATCTTTAAATTTTTATATGAAAGTCTAAAAATGTACAGAAATATTTCCAAAGAAAAAAAAATTGTCTGCGGCGCGATGCACCCCGTGAGACCACGAAGAGTTAATTAATGAGGGCAGTTTATTCGTACATGTTTCAAAAAATAAATAATCGCTGTGTCTGCAGCAGATAATGTTCGGTGAATAGAGAAATGACTGAAACCCGAAAGTGAGATTACAGGGAACAACCCCCAAATATATTAATTCCCTTTGTGCGTTAGCCACATTTTGCGAACCAGCGGTGGTGTTAAATCAGTTTGAGGGCAGTTCGTAATTGTATCGTTCGCCACGCGGTCCGCGCTCACGTCCCGCTGGTCGTAATTAACAACGCGTGCGACGTTACGCTAATCGATCTTAATGGCACGCCTTACGATATTAATACGACCCGTGATATAATATCGCGTAACTCGCGCGTCAATTAAGCCAAGCTCCCGGGTCGGTGTATCGAGGTGTCCGATCGACCGACGCGGAGATCAAAGAAAAGCGAGTTGTTCGGTCCGAAAATAGTACATCGCGCTTGAGCAAGCGCGGCTCGTGGAACCGCGACACCAAGATCGCGTGTAAACCGATGCGCGGAAATATTTCGCTGCTTCGACACTCGGAGGTGGAACCCAGAAGCTGTTGCGTCAGGATATTAATTCTGAGCGCGAGTTCGGAAAAGGGTTAGAGGGGAACAAAGCATCGGAGAAAAGAAGGAAGTGCAAAATACTTGGAAGTAGAAAGAATTACTCTAAATTCTTAACTTTTAGAGGGCCGGGATTTTTTCATTGAAATTGTAAATTTTATTTACTTAATATTTATGCATATATATCACCAAAATGGTCGGCAAGGTATCTAAATTTTTAGGTGGCCAGCCCGGCTCTCTCAAGGTTAATTGTGGGGATAGTCGAGATGAATGGATAAAAATATTTATAATGCTTAACACGTTCGCGGACAGTAAAAGTTTCAGCGGGGTGCAAAATTTGACAGCCATTTTATTTGTAAATTGGTTGTGATATCTGAAATTTTATTAAACAGATTTTATAAGGGTAGTCAGATTATCATATTTTAATCGATTTGAATGCTATAGCATTCATGTCATTCTGTATCATCGTGAAAATGAATGCTGTAGCATTCACGTCCGCGAACGTGTTAATAATAAAATTCATTAAGTGATCATACAAATTTATTTAAAGAATAAAAATCAGTTTTCTTTTCTTCTTACAAAGCCCCTTCTTTGAAGGATGTCACGACGGTTCAGAAATCTGAATCTTTCGAATAATAAGAGTTCACTGATTCTCTCTTCCACCACATTATCGAATAGGGTAGATGCACCATTTGTGGCCACTTTAAGGATTTCAGTGACTCTCATCGTAATTATCTTTAAAATTGTACTTCTAATCAGGAAACTAAAAGCTTTACTAAATTTCACACTATATTTACTATTAATGTCTAACTTACCATTAACCAGAGAAATCCTTAAAAAATTAATAAAGTTAAAAAATATAAGAAATCCATTTTTCACCGTTTGTGGCCACTTGCCACTTTTCACTTAAGCAATAAATGTAACCTTATATTTCTGCTGGTATACTAAACAAAATATTTACGGTTTGAAATTCTACACATAATTAAGTGTCTGCAAGCAATTTCGAGTTAAAAAAACGCGATAATTTTTTACATCTACCCTACGCTATCTTATGTTTTCCTAATCGGATAGCTACTTGTATTCCTTGAAAACACGTATATAAATTCTGTGCAACGATACGAGCATTTCGGATAATAAGAGCTCAGTACCATTCCCGATAAACCAAATACTGAGAAAAAATTCGTTGGGGTAAATGTACTTATATAGTTCTACCGTACCCACGCAGCAATGGCCCCAGGGGTGCGTCGCATTCAATGAACCGAGCGAACCACACTAAAACGATCATATTGCACAACTATGAAATAACCCAGTCGGTATCGTGGATCGGCTCGATGCCGATGTTACGATCGGCGATCGTTTGTGGGCCAGCAGGAAGACATTCCGTCACTTTCCAATCGCTCGCGGTTCCCTTGCTCGAGCGGCTCTCGAGGATACCGATCCTCCCTCTGTTCGAGCCGATCGAACCACTCGGTGCAACGTAATCGGCAATGGCCCTGCGCACGGGAACGCGAAGAAACTCCATCACTTTCGAAATACCGCGTGGACAAATAAGATTAAACGGCCGCGTGAACTTCCGCCGCGCGGAAAGAGAGAGGATTACCGATCCCTTGGGCCGGGATCGCCGGCCGAGGCCCGCATAGTTGCTCCGCTGTTGCTCCGCGGCTCCTCTCCGGCTAATGAATCGGTCGTAGAACGAAAATGAGCGAGGAACGAGGAGCCGTAACAGAGAGGCTCATTAGAGAGTGTTCGTACTCCATGGCCAACGCGGCGTGACCGGCTTTCTCGTCTGCTTCGAGCATTCTTATTTCGTCGGAGGAAGGAAATGCCCGCGGCGGGCATCTTCCACTCGCAGGCAAGGTCGTCGCTTCTCTATCCTACGACCGGCCGGCACAACTTCCGAGAGATCGTTCCCCTGCGCCAACCGCCGCGGCCTTACGAAGGTCCTTTGCGAGCGCGACACCTCTCCGCCTCTGTTATCTTCTAGGATCGCCACACCGATCGGATTTCTTCGTCGTCGGGTTTCTAGAAATATTCCAAATAATCGAAATCATCCAGGGAACACCTTCGGGAGTAAAGTTGCCATCTGTAAAATCACTGACCTAGGATAGGAAGCAGTAAAACTTTTAACTATTTCATATATTAGGTATACGATATCCCAAGACAAACGTTTCTGTAAATTATAGACTCTAGTAACCGCAATCGAGAAGTAAAGATAAAATATAGTTGCACAAAGTAGGAATTTATTTATGACTTTTTATACACTTAATTTATCTTAATAGATAAAGTAGGCGTTTTAAATGTTTTTGTGTTTGTCTGTCGCCTAAAATATTTCGAACGGTAATGGGAAATCAAGAATTTCGATACGCCAACTAGTGGCAGAAAATTAAACTACTGTGAGTAGGCCGAAATCCGTCGAAGTCAGTGGCGGATTTAACAGGGTGGCTGATGAGCAGTTGCCGCCTGGGCCCCTGCGCACAAGGCCCCGATAGGGCCCCATAACGAAATACAGTTATGATTAGGTATAGGAGTCCAAACACTACATTTTTTCGTACTACTACACTTGAGCCGTTTTCATTAAACTACCTCTTCATTTTCCCCAAAAATGGGCCCCCGCCCAGAAGGCCCCCAACGGCCCCAACATAAAAAAAATTGCGATTTTAAGCAAACACTATATTTCTTTTCTGTGCTACTATACTTATCCCGTTTTTAGTAAATTGTCCCTTCATTTTTCTACAAAAGTGGGCCCCTCGGAACGTTTGCCACCTGGGCCTTTTTCCTTAAATCCGCCACTGGTCGAAGTTGTGAAAAACGAGTGTTTTTAAATTTTTTTTCAACAGTAAATTGTTACTTCTTCGATTAATAAATACTTATTCAGAATGTTTGGAGGAATCCGGGCCTACTTGCAATAGTTTGCCAACTCACCACCGCAGCGCTGAAATCTTAGCCACGCCTCCACTTAGTTTCCCAAAACTCTTGGATCACGAAATGTGTCACAGCGCATTATGCCCGACTAATCCAGATAATTTTGACTATTTTCACCCCAAAAAAGAAACAAAAAGTTTTTATAAAATCAGAATCTAAATTCCGAGGGAAGCCGAGTAGTAAAGCTAGTAGCTAAAACAAAATAAAATAAAATAAAAAATTTAGCAGCATCGAAAAACCCGGCTCGCTATAAGAAGTCCCCCCGGACACCCTAAAAAAGGTGATAAATCCAGGCGGATGGCAGCTCTATTTACGAGCAACAATAAGTTTGCGGTTATGTTTAGTTCAGTTAACCTAGTTATCTATTTTATCGGCTAAGTCATTTAATTGTTTGTCTTGTTTCGAAAACCATGGGGTTTCCCCCTAAAATAAATAATAATAATAACAATAATAACAATAAGGGACTGGGTTAGGGACTCTGAGCTCCAGGTTATTCTAAATTATTATTATTATTATTATTATTAAATAGAATTCTCTGATCAACTATCTCTCAACAAACGCTCCATCAATCCCGTCTTCGTAGTACCATATCGCTGATACTCCAAAATCTCGTTCGTCGCAATCGGTGTCCCAAAGCACCTAAGTAGTTCTCTGGAATCCGAAGCAGGACTCCCGATTGAAATAAATAACGAAACAGCCGAGCTGTCGCGTCCCCCGGGCGCCAAGTTCCGTTCCATCGGCGCTGAAATTTCCTCCCGAGCAACTTTTACTCGCGAATGTAAAAGCGAGACCGGAATTCGAGCAATCGAAAAGGGGGGGAAGCCCTCGCGGCCTGGATTCTCGAAGCGCTGAAATTTATTCGCCCTGTCGCGAGATAAGGGGCGGGCTGTCCGTCGGAGCGAGAAGCGAAACGCCGCTTCGAAGTCCGAAATGTCCCGGGACATTCGATTAATCCAGTCGATTAGCGATGCATCGACGGTCGGCCGGTAAAAATCAGCGCTCTCGGGAAATCGACATTTATTGGCCTGCAGGCTCTAGGCGGTATGCAAATCGCGGCGTGGAAGTGCGGCCGGTTTCTCTGCACCGTGTACACGCCAGGGTGCCTTTTTCGAAACCGGTCCAGCACTTTACGGCGCGTTAGAAATGGAACAAGTCAACCGACAGTTTAAACTTTTACTGCACAATCTTCGATTGCTCTATCACGCCTGTCCTCTCTGCAACTATCTTCGTGACTCAGATCCCTTCTTCAGGGTACACTTTCATAAAATCGCTTAAAAATAGGTTAAAAATGTAGGATTTTTTTAAACAAAAAAAAAATCATACAACTTGCAGTGAAGAACTTTATGCTGTTCATTTATTCGTTATTCAAGGATATGAAAATTTTTTTTTATTCGTGGTTCGATTTCTACGTGCCGCTCAGTGCACTGCTACAACAAGAAGACCCGTATCAGCTTTTAAGAAGGCAAAGAAAGCAAAATTACAATGTTTGAGGCACGTTTGAACAAGTTGAGTAAAAGGAATTGCTTTCATTTCTTTGTAAATACAGTCCAACCGCGATAACTCGAATCCCAAGGAAAGGGAAAATCTTCCAATTATAGAGGTTTCGGCTTATCGAGTTTTCCAGTAAAAGAGGTTCAACAAATGAAAATTCGACTTATAGAGGCTTAGTACGACCGTTAATTTTTCGACTTGCGAAGCTGTGAAGCAAAACAAGTTCCAATTTTAAAGGTCAATTGTTTATTGTATACTTACCTGTAATCAAATATACCTACAACCTGTGTACCTACATAAAAATAATTGAAAGACACATTTTATGCTGGAAATATTACCCTTTATTCCATATTAAAGAAATTTGTGATTTTGCTTTGTGTTAGTCTTTTAGTGTATTCTAAATCAATCGCATTTTCAGTCGTGAATAATGCAGAGAAAACATTTTCCTGAGGATTTTGAGGTCTTTCTACGAAATTTCGAAATACATATGTAGAAGTAAACTTCGACTGATAGAAGTCGGAGTTCTTCTAAATTCGAGTTGTAGAGGTGAAATACATAATGCAACATGCAAAATACAGTTCGAGTTAAGAAAGTTTTACTTCGAATTGTGGAGGTGTTTACAGCGGAGTGGAAGGGAATGAAGAAACTTTACGTCTTATAGAGGTTTTCGACTTATCGAGGTTCGACTGTACATTAAAAAGAAACTGCTTCTTTCACGGAAATCGACTGCCTACTTACAAGGAGAGTATTTTAGGTGTCCGCCTCCGATGATTTTGATTTTTTTATATATTATAGAGGACCGAAAAATAAGAAATACGTGTTTTTTTATTTTTTTATTTTTCCCGTTTTCATATTTGGGGGGTGAAAAGTGGGTTCAAAATTAGAGTTGAAAAATCATTTTTGTGGAATATCTCGAGAACTATTAGAGATAATGGAATAGTGTCAATTGACGAATATTGTGTCTTCGAATGCGAAATATCACTGACTCCCGAGATTTTCAAAAAGTCCACAAAAATGATTTTCAACCCCAACTTTGAACGCAGTTTTCACCCCCCAAATTTGAAAACGGGGAAAAATAAAAAAACACGTATTTCTTATTTTTCGGTCCTCTATAACATATCCAAAAATCAAAATCATCGGAAGCGGACACCTAAAAATTAAAATACTCTCCTTGTTAGTCCCCTCAAGTCATTTCCAGTGTTCAGAAGAACAGCTGCCAGTCCCCGCTCTCCTCTTCCGCGATTAATAACCTAATCAAACTTTCGTCCACTCATCAGCCTCCGCTTCGCCTCTAAGCTCGCCAACTGCCGCAATCTCCAGAATTTCTTCTCCATCTGTGAAATAAATCTCACAATCCAGGTGCTTCTTTCTCCGCGCTAAGCTCTCCAGAATCGTCATTAAGGTTCCTCCGAATTTCACCTGTCATCGCAGAAAAGTAGCTGACCGATAGCCAAGTCCGTGGCACGAAGCCCACCGTCGGAAGTGAAACCGGCATCGTTAACGCGAGCGCGTCCCGTCGGCGCGAACGCGCGAGAAACGAAAACGATCCCCGCGTTTGTGTATCGAGAAATCGAGCGAAACGCCGAGGCGAGAACGAGTTAATCCCGTTGGTTTCGCGCTTTACCGGGCGAATTGAGAAATTTCCGGTCGATCGGAACGCCCGCGCGGAGCTTTTAAACCCAGCGGTTTCCTTAATAATGTTGATTTTACGGTGAACTTTCCTCGCGTCGCAATTAGTAGCGCCGCGACGGCTAATTACACGCGGCCACTTTTGCATTCCCCGTCTCACTTTACCGCATCCAGAGAAAAGTACAGCCGAGGAGTTAATTATACTCGGTTGCCAGATAAGTGCCTCGCACCGAATTTATGCTAAACCGTATCGCGATGCAGGCGTCGAAGCCTGACTATAAATACTTAACTCGACCCGCGGCTTTCTCGATCGATTAATCGTTTCGGGAAAGGATGTCGACGGTCAAAAATTGAATCGGCAAACACCGTTTGGCCGGCGGAACGAGGCTAATGGCCCCTTCAGCCACCTGGTGTCTCGATTTTTCGGCTGGAAAAAAATCGTTTGGGGAAATATTAATATAGAAAGCATCCGCGGAGAAAGTGTAAAGAAATTTATCGCGATGTCTCGGGGTTCGGTCGCCAGAGAAATCCTCTCCGTGGCTCTCGGAACACCGCGGATCGTCTGCTTCGATTTGCCTTCGGAAGAGCGGCCGATCGTCGCCGAGAGCGAATCCTATTCGATTTTACGATCCTCTTTCCAGTCCCAGCTTGAACTTTCGCTGGGGCGCGATACCGGGAAAAACTCTGAACTTGTAAAGCCTTTCAAGGCTCGGCCTTCGGAGGCGCGCTTCTTAATTGGCGAACGGCTCTTAATAGACTCGCTGCTTTCTACGAAGCGAGCTGAAATAACGCGCCGTTTTCTTGGATCTTTTCCACGCTTTTCGCGGAAAGCCTCGTTTGATTTCTTTGCCACTGGACGCTGTGAGAAAGTTTTCCAGAATTTTGGTGTACGCGCTGTGGACTGGCTGGGAGATTAAATTGGGACACGCGGGGGCCAGAACACTTTGCCTCGATTAAACGAGTGGCCTACTTGCAGAAACGTCCATAGTTACTTTCGCGATTAGCGCGAGGGGTGTGGCAATTAACTGAAATCCATCCTATCTGGCTATCGAAACGTGTAAACAATTTTTGAGAAATTTAGGGGCCCCGTTTTCACGTGTGGATAGAAGAAGGCGTTTCTAGAAAACAATGGAAAGTGCTGTTAGCGTTGTAAAAATAACGCGATGCAAAAATAGCGGCGGTGCAGCGAACCTCGTTAAAGCAGAATAGCTCACGTAAACGTCGCCCTGCGTACTTGCAATTGACTTTGGCTGAAGCCCCGCAGCGCGCCTCGTCGCGGGAACTTTGAACTTTCAGCGCTCCCTCTGCTCGCAATTTTAATTGGCGCACGGACTTTAATTATGCCGGCGAACCAGGCTGAAGCCGAGCACCTGTGATTTCCTCCGTTATAGCGAGCAGTGTTTGCGCAGACTGAAAGTTAACGAATCGGTAGACACTCCCAGAGAATGGCTGGAAACGATAGGCAAACAATGATTTATCGTCAAGGACCTAGTTCCTGATCACTTAGATGCAAAGGGAGGAGTTGCTGATGAACCTAAAAAATTTTACTATGAGCTATAAATTTAGAAATACTTCATGATTATTTAATAATGTTTTCAAATGGGATCCTTTTTGATGGGATTATATACTTGGCGCGCTTTTTTGTACCTTTTTTTAAAAAGGTAATTTTGTGGGGTTTAAAAATACTTCATGATTATTTAATAATTTTTTGGAATAAATTTGTAGCGTGATAAACTTATTATTTGGTATTTATATATTAAACTGATCAGGAATTGAAGTTACTTTCAATTTGCTTGATAATTGAAGGACCGGGTGCAATAAGGCGACTAGCGCTCGAAAATGCGTAGCAATTGTCTAAATGCGAAGGAAGGTTGGAAAATTAAATACTGTTAAACTGGATTTTAAAAAATATAGTGTTGTAAAGCTCGCCACGACACACATACTTTCTATTCGCAGTTTGTTTAACAAGTCATTACTATTCGAGATAAAAATTATAAACGAAGAATTATAAACAAAAACTTTTTTTATCTGGAATACAGTAATTCGTCGTTAGTGTCACGTTTTTACCATGCGTTATAATCACGCTCACTATCCCCACCATTTCATGGCATCCTTCAGTCGAGAGTGAGAGAATCCGATATATGCGAGACAAAACAAAAGAGACGACGCGAAGTTGTCGTCGGCACGAAATAGTATCCGCATCGCGTTAGTATCACGCTGCCAGCCCCGATCGTCGTGATTCTAACGAGGCATTACTGTAGTAATGATTGGATAAACAAATTGTAAATAGAAAAAAATGTGTGTCGTGGTGATCTTTATAACACTATGTTTTTTAAACTCTACTTTAACAACATTTAATCTTCCAATATTTCTTACCGTTTGGACAATTGGGAAACCAAGAACTTCGATACGCCAACTAGTGACAGAAAATTAAACTACTCTGAGTAGGCCGAAATCCGTCGAAGTCCATGCGATTATCAGTGTTTATGTAGACATTTTGTGAAAAACGAGTGTTTTTAAATATTTTCAACAATAAATTTTTACTTCTTCGATTAATAAATACAGTTTGGTGGGATCCGGGCCTACTTGCAATAGTTTGCCAACTTACCACCGCAGCGCTGAAATCTAAGCCACGCCTTCACTTGGTTTCCCAATACTTTTTTGCATTTTCACCTGACCCTTAAATTGAAGAACTCAGGAAAACAATCCCATTATAATATCGTTCATCCCTCATCCGCGAGTATTCTATCGCAGTGAAAAATAGACGCGGTTGACCTTTCCTCGCATCTCGCTTTACAAGCGACCGCTTTGAATAAAACTATACCCGCGAAGCGCGTGTTTGCCCTTTAATTGGGCCGGTCGACCTTAATTGCTTCGTAAATTTACAATTCCTCTGTTATCTTACGGCACAGTCGGCGACGATCCCGTCTTATTGAATCAGGCCAGCAATTAGCGCGCTAAGCGCGAACCCGTTGGATTTTTTAATCCTCGAATTAATACGTCAAAGGAGGGCCCGCTGGGCCGAGTCCTTTCCTCTTTGTTCGACAAAGCTAATGGGAATCAGCTCGGTTCGACGCGACACCCTTTTAGAGGCCGCCTCTTTCCGGAAGCCTTTGAATCTTCGAAATCCCCAACACGTTCGGCCACACCCTAATTGACCCGTCACTTTTAATCTCCGGGCTCGTTCCTCCCTCGTTGGCAGCTACTGCGAGCAGTGTGAACCGAACGAAAGTGTTTCGGTAACTTCACAGCCTTTCTACACTATATTATTATTATTCTCGCCTTAGTATCCATTATAATAAAATACGTGTGAATTCAGTAATTTATTAGAGCAATTAGAGTAACAGGCCGTTAATAATCCTATAAGCGAGGAACTTCGACTCTGACTTCCCCAAAATAATAATAATAATAATAATTCGTCTTTATTTATCACACTTACAAAAAAAAAACTTATGTGATAAATAAGCGAGGTTCAGCATAAAACCGTTTTGCAACTCAACCCAAAATAAAACAAAAATAAATCTCACCTCCGCGAAAGGTAGCTCGATTAAAATCGTAAAAAAATTGGGAAGCGAAGCTACTTACAGATCCCGCGTCACTCGAGAGTCATTCCGTCTTCGTGCTCGTCCGCGTAACGGCTCGTACGTTAATCACTCGTGGTATAATAATGAACGCGTGCTTTCTCCGTGCGTCCGCTAACAATGGGCTCTGGAGTGCGTGGAGGAGACGCAAGGACGCGGCTCTCCGCGCAGACAGTGAGAATTATTTAAATTCGCGCGTCTAATTATTCGGCATCCTCTGCAGTGACTTTCGCGGGTTAGGTTTGAGAGACAGCTTGCAGCTCTCGGCCGCCGGGTGAAAACCGCTTGGCACAGTTTCGCCGTTGGACAACCACGTTTCGACGCTCCGCCCGGGACGAACAAAGGTGTCTGGTAATTAACTCTTTCGGCCCCGGGATCTTCACTTTTCCCCGGCGCTCGAGGACTCTGCGCGTCTCTGGCTCGAATCTGACGAATGGAGGAAGCTGTAGCGGCATTTCCGCTTGGAGCGAATAGACGCTCGCGATGAGATCGAAATTGGGTGACCATTAATAGCAGGTGGGAATGAAGAGGCTACCGTGTTCTCGAGTGAAGCTTGCAACACGATATCCCAGGAATTATTATTATTATTATTATTATTTGTTTGTTTTTGAGATTTTTTTTGTTTCTATTGCCCAACGAACTATAAGTCTCTTTTTTCCCTCCTCTCTCTCCCTTCGGGTCCCAGCAGCGAGCGGAGTACCGGGAGAAAGGTGGCGGTCACCCATCTTTCCCCAGTCCCGCCCCGTGGCGCTTTGACTTCGGTGATCTAACGAGAACCGGTGTTTCCATCACGGCCACCGCCGCTGGTATTATTATTAAGCGTATTTATTGCAAATAAGCAAATAACAAGGAACGAAAGTAAACAAAGACACAAGCACAGGCGAAGTTCAGTCACGACTGTCTTTCAACTTAACCTACAATCGATCCACCGTGTAATTCCACCGGAACTAGAGGCGTTATACTCGCGATGGAAGGAGCTCTCGATTAATTCGATTGAGAGGCCGAAAAAGGTGGCCGGAGGCACGGCGGTGTCGTTTTTCTTGGGCGAGGCGCGGAATTCGAGAGGACCGAGTGTTCTCGTTACCTTCGTTTTCCTCTTCCCTTCGTTTTTTTCCTCGCGGAACGCTCGATTTGCAAGCGGTCTGTTTACTCGCCTGCTCCGAGCGTATTCGTCATCGCTTGGCCGCGGCCCAACTAAGCCAGCCACTGCCAAGGAATCCTGGCCAGATTCCCTTCGGATATTCTCGACTTTTTAACCCCGCGGAATTTCCACCTCGCGACACCGACGCGCCTCGTCTTCCTCTTCCCCTCGGTCGAATTTCTCTTCCCGCGGCTTCCGGCAACCCCTTACCTCCGTCTGCTACCTGTGCCCTCGATCGATCCGATCCAAGCGGGGATCCTAAATCTCTTTCGGTAACGGTACACGCTCTGCTCCGCCGAGCGTGTGCTCCGCGCGCGTCACGGAAGCACGGTCGCGCGAGAATTCGTAAAAGTGCGGCTCCACGCGAGCTCCGCGACCACCGTCGTCCCGTTACAACAGCGATTTGCGGGCAAATTAAAAATGGACACCGCGGCTGCTTGATATTTTCGCGCGGATCTGGTCTTCCTACGCCAAGTACTGCTCGAGTAGATTTGGTAAGTGAGGATGACTCGTGCTTTGGTGCTGAGGATGTTTAAACGCGGCAGAGTTGCAGATCCACTTCCATCTGGGGGTCGATTGAACGACAATTTTTAGTAGAGCGTTGGGGCGGAGTTCGGAGCTGAAGCGCGGAGCAGTGGAGCAATGGGGTTGTGCCCGGAGCCGAGCCGGAGCACGGGGAATTTTCACTGCTCCGCTGCTCCAGATTTTTTTTTTGATAAAAACAGATGAAAGCAAATTTTGTAAATTTGAATTCTCAATTCTTGGTGATTGAAAGAATTTTATACTAGGGTAAGTCGGGGAGAGATGGCCCACTTTTTAAAAAAATCAGCACACCGTAAATTTAGTGGTTTTATAAAGGACAAAAATATATATGCAAAAGGAGCGTGATCGAGCCATCTCACCCGGAATTACCCTATTTTCAATATGGGCTCGCGCGACGACAAGGCAAACAAATAGGTACCGGCGTAGCTTAAAAACTGCGAAATTAATTAGCACACGTTGCCACATGGAATCGTTTTACTCGGAGCATGAAGCGGCGCTCGAGCAAGTGTTTTGATGTCAGCGCGGAATATATGCGGAGCAATTAAAAAAGTGGTCTGCTCCAATCCTCTGATTTTTAGAAGATCCAGAGTTGAAAGGTGTTCTGATCTGAAATTGTGACCAATAATCATTTTACTACTATAGAATTCCTCAAGAGCCTCGTGCAATTTATTTATTTCTATTTAAGGGGAGACCCCATTCTTTACAATATGAAAAACGGGGCACATTACTGCACACGAGATTACAAACCACAAAATAAAAATTAACTGATAACAACAATATAGCAAAGACAGGAATTGAGTAGGTAAAGCTGGGTTTACATTAGTCCAGTCGCTGGATCCAGCGAGTGGTTCGACTGGAAATCAGTCGATATCTTGATTATTCCAGTGGTTTCTGAACCGTTGAAAGTGGTAGAGTGTAATAATAATAGATTCACGCAAAAGAAGGATAAAAAAACATAAAAGTAGACTTTCGATCCAGTGGAAATCTGCTGGAATGGCAGCACTGTACTGGAATGAACACACTGTTTACATTATTCCAGTTCTAATCCAGTGCTGCACTGGATCACTGGACTGGACTAATGTAAACCCAGCTTAACTGAATAGATAACCTTCAAAAGAAATTATCATATCCCACAATAGAGAACTGTAAGCAGTTCAGACCTAAACACATTGCAATTCCCAGTCCTACATTTGTACAGATTTGTCACGAAAGAAGGTGACGTTCGATGCTTTGGTCGAGACATTGAGTCTTTTCAGCTTGCCTTTATTGCCTTATCGCGTAGAATGAGAGAGCCAGCTAATGATCGAGGGAGGCTGAATGAGAACGGAAGAATAAAAGTGGAGAGGATAGCACTCACCTTAGTTCTAGCCAGAAACCCAGTCCTTAGTCTTCCAGACAATACTGTACTTCGCAATCTCTGCTTGACGACCAAGTAAAAGACGCCTGAAGATTCTATCAGCCGCACATTTCGAATCAAACGTACCTACGTCTGCTGCAGTCGGGATGATTGAACGCGATGCTCGTTGATTAACAATTTTCTGACTCACCGCACGCTGGCTATTAACACTACAACTACCGACGATTGACAGATAGATACCTAGTTATTATTATTATTATTATTAAACGTCTTTATTACTCGAGTAAAAGGCGAGGCGCAGCTAGTATGCTGTTACTATGCCTGACCTTACTTATGAACAACAAAAAAAGAAACAAAGAAATACAGCAATATTAACACAAACATGACAAAAATTCTACCGGAGGGGACAAAATAACTTGTTTTTGAGAAGAATAAGTGATTTGAGAAAAGACGCATTTTTATATATTTCTCTGCTTTATTTAGCTTGCCCCCCTTCTTTTATGTAAACGATAATATGTTTCATCTTCACTGTCTGCATCCGATGACACATTTTTCCTTCCGCTGTCCGATTGTGAATATTCTTTTTCAGTCTAATGAATCACTTTCATCACAGTCGGTGTCAGAACAATTTTCCTCTAAATTTTTTTTCAACAATTTCACACTTCGTGAATGTTTTTCCACAATTCCTAGACAATTTTATGCAACAAAACTTTGTTACAGTTTACGATAGGAAATAGAATACCAAATTTCAATTTTCCCGATTTCTTTTTATGAGCAACTAAAAGTCACGAAGAAAGTAAAAGAATAATGCGACAATTGAGCCAACATAACACACAAGTATCGTTTGGCATTTTTTGTACAATGTGTATATTCTAAAATGTATTTAATCTACAATTTTGTAGAAAATATATTCTAAAATGTATTTAATCTACAATTTTGTAGAAAATATATTCTAAAATGTATTTCATCTACAATTTTGTAGAAAATATATTCTAAAATGTATTTAATCTACAATTTTGTAGAAAATATATTCTAAAATGTATTTAATCTACAATTTTGTAGAAAATATATTCTAAAATGTATTTAATCTACAATTTTGTAGATAATATATTCTAAAATGTATTTAATCTACAATTTTATAGAAAATATATTTTAAAATGTATTTAATCTACAATTTTGTAGAAAATATATTCTAAAATGTATTTAATCTACAATTTTGTAGAAAATATATTCTAAAATGTATTTAATCTACAATTTAGAAAATTAGAATAGAAAAAAAAACAAGCAAGGAAGAAAACTATTTTACAGAATTAATCATTTATATATTTCACGTATAAAAGTCACTACAAATTTGGGAAAACAAGATATAGGTACTGAAAATAAGTTAGTAATGTTTATAAGAAATTACCAAACAAGTCATTGTGACTCCCTTGATAGATCCACTTAATATTAAGATCGATAAATCCGACCAGTTTTCCACCGTCACCTTCGATTCGACCGATCGACCACCACTGCTCCTCCAACTCTCCCTGAATTCGACCACAGCAAACCTAATTAGTGTACCAACGAACCGATTAGCCATCACCAGCGCCTACGAATCCCGAATCTTGTTCCCCATCTCGCTAACGTCTGGTTTTATTAATAAGGGTCTCCGTGTCTCGTGGGAATCGTTGCGATGTTCTCTCACGCGGCTCTGGAGCTGCGAAAACGTGGGCGCAGGCGTATCGCCGTGCGATCGGGAACGACGCAGGATGATGCCGGCTCGCATCGTCGTTCACGAGAACGGTTAATTACAGCGCAATCTGCATCGGGATCGTTTTCTCGTTCGCAGGTGCAGACCCTTGCGAGGCTCTCGGCGCGAGAAAGTGTTAGCCGATCGAGCTTGCGCTCCACGCGCCGCGTTGATTTTTAGGAAAGTTATCAATTAGCCGGAGTGACGCTCCGGAATCATACTTCTCGGCGTCGTGTTGCATTACCAACGGTTCGGTCCCGTTTCCAGATAATCCGGACGTCGCGTTTGACTTTCTAAATTACTTTTCCGCCCGGCGCGACGCGTTCGATTCCTCCGCGCTGTCATCCGCGACGCAAAGGCTCCGGGGACGTCAGAGAACTTTTGTAAAACCGGGACTGACGTATCCTGCTCGCCGCGGCATTTAATTATCGGGGTGGCAGCGTGCTAAGGGAGGCTCTGTAGATCGAATCTTGGCCTGCGAGCCACGAGTTTCGTAATTGCCAGCGCCTAACTGCGGCAACCATCAGAAAACGTTTAACCGGCGGGGAAGGGTTCGACGTTGAAAACTGTGCGGCGTGGAAAATCCAATGAAATCGTGCTGAACATCTGTCTACCCCGTTTCCAGGTTACCCACAAAGTGACGAGTCAGGTGATGGTCCTGAAGATGAACCAGCTGCCCGCCAACAGGCCGAACATGCTGAAGGAGGTTCAGCTGATGAACAAGCTCAGCCATCCGAACATACTCAGGTAAGTCGAATCGAAATCCGCTCCACTTCTGCCAGACAGAGAAACTAGGCGGTTGGGGGAATTCCGGTAGAGATGGACCGCCGGGAGAGACGGAATAGGCAAGGATTTTTGTGTCCTTTCGTTGTAATGATTGTGATCGAGCGTGTCTTTGAATTTTATATGACAGTTTTATAGAAATTTGACGAAAATCAACGTTTTAAATTCTGGGAAGGAGGATAATTTTTTGAGTTGTCACAAAAATTAGTGTAATTCGGCTGTTTGAAGAAATATTTAGATTTACACCGTTGGCTATAATGCTAACGTACCAAGTGGTTAGTAATTATAATGATATTAGGAATAGGATTAATCTTTCTTTGTTTTTTGAAAGAAATTTTTCGATAAAAATAATTCCCACAAATTTTATTTACTTATTTCCGGAGGTACGGTAAAGCAACCAGTAATTGACCGGATACCAGTGAATGACCATTAGGCAAAGAAATGTCAATTATAAATTTAAAAATTACTATTTCTTTATAAATAGAGTGTAGTTGCACTTTTAATATCCCATATTTTTAGTTTTCCGTATTAAACAAACATTAATAAGTAGAATTCTTAATAAAAGTATGCGGTCATTTACTGGGCTTCTCATTCAACAATTCGGTCATTTACTGGTTTCTTTATATTTATAAAAATATTGCGTTACGATGTTCCAGACATGTTCTAGAAAAGATAATTCACTACACGAACCGATAAGTCTAACATTTACTACTTTTCAAAAATATTTAAATTTTGGAGGATTTTAAAAACGTGGTCCATCTCTACCGGAATTACCCTATAGCGCAGAGGCTATCGAAGGAAATCGACTTAACGCTTGGGCCCGAATTCCCTCGCGGCAGCCGGGGGCCCGATTAACGAACCGCGGAGCCGGTCCACCGGATCTGCAGAAAGCCACGTGCACCAGCCGCTTTCTTCTCCGGCGTTTGAAATTAAAACCGGAGCTGTTGTCTCGGGGATTCGGATGAGAATAGAAACCCGTCGGATAGCGCGTAGCAGGCAAAGCAGACATATTATTATTATTATTATTATTATTGAATTAACGGGAGAACCCTTTAGAATACAAAAATTGGAACAAGTAATACAATTGGTAAAGCATATAGAAAAACGATATAAAGATAAATAATATTTTTTTATTTTTTTATGTGTTTGTCTTTGCTTTGTATATTGCGTTCTGTACAATATTGATATTTATCACTCCTGTTCAATATTGGGGTTAACCCGTTTAATTAAATAAATAAATAAATAAATAAAAATAAAGACAGAGAATACCTATACAGAAAAAAACAGAAAATGTTCGCAAGCCTCGGTTAATCGAAGGGGAAGCTTCTTTGTGCAGGAAGAAAGAAGAATCAAGTGTCTATCCTCGAGCCCCACCACCAGACGCGTACCGTTAAGGAACTAGTTCTTGATCAGGCACTAATTTTTTATCAGTTCATGAAATAAATCGTTCTTTTGAGTTTATGTCAATAAATAATTGCTTGAAATAATTACTAACATAAAAACTGATAATTCAAAAATATAGGTGTTGTCTGTGAAAGCAGTTAGTATTGTTAATTTTAGATGATCAAAAACTAGTTCCTAGTCACCTTATTATTTCATACCTTATAAATAATTAAATTATATACTTATTTTCAACTTTTTAAAATTTTTCCTTGAAGTTTAAACATTAATTCAACTTTTAGTATAAAAAAAGTCTATGGTTTAAGGTTTTATTAGGTTAAAAATAAATATTAAAGCGGGAAACTCTCTAAACTGATCAGAAACTAGTTCCTTAACGGTAGATCTCTGACTTTTCTCTCTGATCCCCGTCGCGGTGAATATAAACGCATTCTCTCGAAAACGATGCCTCGGCCCGCGTTGACGCAACCGGCTCGGGCCGGTTACGGCACGGGGCTAATGCCAAAAGAGTTCCGCGGTTTGCGAGTTACGAGTTATGACATAATGGCGAGGAGAGCAGCGTCGCGGGCGTCGCGGGCGGCGCGGCGACGCTCGGTGCTAGACCCTCTGCATCCGCGGCGACAACGCATTCCAACGATATAAACGGCTTGGCCCAGATTCGGCTGTGTGCACCCGCTCGCCTCGCTCGCTCGCGCGTGTTTATCCCGCGCGTCGGCTAGCGGATCTTATTTCTGGCATTTCTCTCGTTGAAGGCTGCGAAAATCGCGCGTCAGTGGGCAACGCGTCCCCGTGTGAATCATCTCCATTGAAAAAACCATCCATCGAGTATTAATCGCGGGCTAACGTCGTCGCTTACGACCGATGGATTTCGTAACTGTTGGAACGACGACCGGCGCCAGCTTGCGATCCGCAGCGATCGCTATAACTATGGATGAATGAAATTGCTCGATACTCTCGAAACACCCGCCAGGTTCGGTTGTAGAGCTAAGACCGTGGCTCTCTCGCTTCAATCGATCGCCGCCCCCCGGAGCTGAACTTTGGCAACGGTGGCCAGCAACGTGCTTCCGAATAATTGCCCTCGGATTTCCGGCGGGGGCTTTGTTTTTTAAATCGGCGCGGATCGTTTTACTTTCTAATTTTTTGGAAAATTTTATTGCGGGTGAAATGGGATCGTGCTGGACACGCTGTTGCTGGATCAAAAGGGCCAAGTTGTGGAGAAAGCTTCCTCTCAACTTTCAATCATCTGAAACTGGGGAAATTTAGTTTGAAGGATTTAATTGTTAGAGAAATTAACATTGGATACATTTATTGGGTACATTTTATTTCTTGGCATTGTTTTCAAATGTTTTTTAATCAGATATTTAACAATGAGTAGTATAATATTAACCCTCTGTGGTCACGATTTCTTATAATCACAAATTGGTCACATGAGGTTCCCATGTGCACCCTAGCAACATTTTTGAATTACCAATTTATAATCGTATATTCGAAACACTCATAAAATTATACTCTAACAGTCTTTTTCTCGAAATATAAATTTTGATATGTTGAAATTCATATTTGAAAAATTAGTTGTGAATAATAACAATTTTTTTGTAAAAATTCACAAATTTTCAAATTTTATTATTAAGCACTAAAAATTTACAAAAGCAATGGCAAATACGTTTCCTGGGGTGAAATACACTCCGTGTGATCACGAAGAGTTGGAGCTCCTATTTTTTTTTAGCCTAAAATTCAACTATGGCTTGGTAGTTTCAATTAATTTATTTCACGGGAAAATCCCTTTTAAGTACAAAAATGACAAAACCCTACTTAGAGTCTTAACCCTTCACATCCCTTAATAATCGTTCAATATAACTATTTTCCTATAGATTGGTATTTTTTTGCAAAACAAACCTCACAAAATCATGTGATCCATACTGAATTTAATTAATTTTTTGGCATTCTGAGGCTTCCTAGGTTTCCGCATACCTTAGCCCAAATATCCACCAGCTCGAACCTCATACTCTTTCATTAAAACCGACACAGTTAAACAAAGTGACAATACGCCCGGTCGCTTATCGTCCAGCAACCGTTTCATACGCCACTTATCTCGAGACACCGTGTACATTGATACCGAGAAAGACAACGGCAGGCAACGATAATGTTTATTGTTTGCAAGAATCTTGTGTATCTTATCTGCTCGTTTAGGACTTAAGAACTATCAACCTCGATCCTCACATTCGAATCGCTAACGCGGCTGTTTCGCGATCGCGTCGATAGCGAGGCTTGAAACTGTCACGTTGACGAAGAGAAGAGGCGTGCGCCGTTGTCTCAGCTTGGCTCGCGGGATCGCGTGCGAATTTCGCGACGCGGATAGTCGCACGATCGGTCTACGCGAGGTTTCTTCCGATCGCTCTATCGAGGGAGGATATCGCCGCGATAGACTAAAATGGACTGGCAACTCATCGCGGAGCGTGTTCTCGCGCTGATATTAAGATATCGCCTCAATTGTTGACGTCCGGCCGTTGTCGCAATAAATTTGATACGCCTGTTGATCATAGCCTGCGAACTTTTACGGCCGGCGTTCGCGCGCGCGCGGCTTTCCTGGCTCGTCGAAATTCGCCGGGGAAAGAATCTCGAACCCTTTCTTTCCTGTGTGCGATTGTTAAGCGGAGCAGCTGATTAGACGTGTAATTAATTCCCCACGGTGAAACTTAATCGACGGTTGCGCGTGCTGAGCATGCATGCTTTAACTCCGCAATCTTTGGGATCGCGGAAAATGAAATCAGCGGCTGAAAGGAGTCGCTTTTTGCGGCAACGGGATCGAGCGTATCTTGCTTGCTGTTCTTTCGCATTTTTCTTGTGTCCTTGTTGGGAAAGGCAGTTGGTAAATGCGTTGTATTCTAGTTTTAGTTCAGAGAATTATATTTTTCAGACATTTTTACTTGTCTTTGGTTATTATTGCTTAATCTTAAAAAAAAATTTGTTACGTTTGTAGCTGCAAGTTTATATCCATGAGCTTCGTAGGTTTGCGAACAAATGGGTTAACTAGGAGAAATCTTTTCTGATTATTTTTGTATGTTTTTTTGTAATCTTTAACTCTCTCAAACTGTGTTAGAAGCAAAAATGAAACAATTAAAAAAAAAGTAAATGCGTTGTGCGCGAAGCTTTAGAAGTTATTTCGACGAATAAAACTGGGGCTAGGGATAGAAATCTTCTGTCGAATCGATTCCAGACTATACAGCTCGACCAATGGTCCTCGATTCGCGAGGCTCCCCAGTGTCCACACTTTTCTCGCCATTCAGATAACACGCGCCGATCAATATGGCAGATCTGCTGTTTGTGTACAATCTTTTATTTGTTAAATGATCAGATTAATTGGCCTGAAGTCTTGGAGCATCTCAAGTACTATTTTTCTAATACGGACACTGATAGATACTGCGATAGGGTAAGTCGGGGAGAGATGGCCCACTTTTTAAAAAAATCAGCACACCGTAAATTTAGTGGTTTTATAAAGGACAAAAATATATTTGCAAAAGGAGCGTGATCGAGCCATCTCACCCGGAATTACCCTATTGATTTCTTTGCTAACGTCTTATCAACGTTCAGAAACTGAGTCTCACGTATTCTGATGCACAATTATTCTGATATTGTTATTGTAATATTCTTTTTATTTTATTTCACTTCTTTCCCTTTATTTTCTTTGGTATTTGTTATTTTATTCAGCGATTCTCAACCTGTGAGTCGCGAAGTGTTTAAGTTGCCGATTTTTGGCACTTATTTATTTGAATTATGATTTATTTTGTTTAATTATTAAGTTAGAATTATATTCTGAAATACCAGTTTTCAATATGTTTTCTTTATCTTATTAAATATATTTTACATTATACTGGAGGAACGGGGTGGGGCAGGTTATTTGAGTATTTTAACGATGTGCGTTACGAAAAGTAGCACGTTTCAATTTTCTCACGAAAAACAGCACGTTTGTCTTCGTTGTGATAAAAACTGTCATGTTTCGGTTTTTGCTGCGGAAACTAGCACGTTTGAACGATTTGCCACGAAACGTACCTAAGTAGCTTGTTCCGTTTGTAGCGACAAAAAGCAGCACATTTGGATGATTGGCTAAGATAAATCGAGTGTGTCAACTTAAATACCATCCGACGCGATTTTTATTTAGTACTCGGTCGGTAATTTATTAAACATTAAAATACCCTACTTAAATTATGTAGATTAAAATTTTCATACATGTTTCCTTTTGGAGATTAGATGGGGTATTTCTTTATTAAACAATATTTTCAAAAGCTGAATTCTTCGATGCAAAATGCACTTCAGCAATTTAATAAAAACTAACCACGCGCCGAAATGTGACAGTTTCTACTGCATAATTCAAAACGTGCTATTTAGTATAAAGTAAATTTAGTCTCCAATCTCAATTTTTATATCAAGCAGGTACCTACCAATCAAAATAAAGTAAATTTAGTCTCCAACCTAAATTTTTATATCAAGCAGGTAGTTACCAATCAAAATAAAGTAAATTTAGTTTCCGCGGTGGAAGACCAACCGTGCTAATATTCGTCAGAAACGATGAAATGTGCTTCTTTACGTTGCAAACAGAAACGTTTTTTTTTCGTAAAAAAAATGATACCTGCTACTTTTCGTAACGCACGTCAATAAAAGGGGCTCGCAACTCAAAACCAGTTGAGAACCGCTGTTCTATTTAATTCTCTTTGCCCGTTCCCTACACCATGTCTCTTTATCTCACTAAAATGTACCAAACAACTGAATAATAGTAATAATAATGAATCACAGCAGTCCCAAGCTAAAACTCGAGATAAGACTGTGAAGGGGTTGGACACATTACAAATGAAGATATAACAATAAGCCCGGCGCTAATTGGCGTTTATCGCTACACCAGCGTAACGCGTTACGGGGCACGACACTTGGCTAATGAATCGCTGGTGCCTCAACTTTGCCCTATACCCGGAGTCACCTGCTATATATTATCTAATCTGAGCTTAGAATCGCTGAGCCGAGCACGCTTCCCTATGGCGTAGATAGCATCTACCGTCCCTCTGAATCTATAAAACGATAAACCACCGGCAATTCCTCGCGCGTCCGCTGACAGCGGGTCGATGGATGGCGAGATAAATCGCGCATCATTTTCGCTTCGGTAAAATTGATACGAAACACGCGTCCAACGGTACGGGGCCGAACGAGGCGCGGGGAATCTCATATCGCGTTCGTAATAGCAGCTTTTCACCGTTCCCTGGAAAGAGATTGCCTTCGGTGAATATTCAAGGGGATCGAATGTCGGCTCGTGAAGGAAAATCGCCGCAGCGAAATCGAGTGGCATTCGTTGGGGCGCCAATTAAAGTTAATGAGAGGAAAGCAAGGAGGGGGAAAATAGATTTTTGAAATATATTTTTTTATTTCTTCGAATGGTACAAAATTTGACAAATACACTTTTCTTTGAAATAGTGTTTTAAATATGTATTTTAATACTAACTCGTGCAAATAGTGTTGTGAAATGAGTATTGGATTGAAATATCAGAAAATAGTTTTTGAAATAATAGTATTTTAAATAGTGATTGACTAACTGACTGACAACACAAAAAACGTGTGTAAACATATATGCTTGCGTTCAGAAATACTTGCTAAAAATATTTACCCGAATATAGTATGTAATCTTAAGAAGGTAGCGAGCAAATTTGTATCTCCTATTTTCTATATTTAAATCTGATTGTAAATAGTAAATAGTATTTGATTTAAGTATTAAATGAAGTACTATTTTCAAATAGTATTTCATTCAAGCTTTAAATAAAATAATATTTTCAAACGGTATTTACTTAAGGAAATATTTCAGTTTTAAGTATTTTATCTTAAACTATTTCAAATTTTCCCCAGCCCTGGAAGAAAGCGCGGGCCGAGCGAGAAGCGTGCTCCGTCGCATTTTAACCGATTCGAATTTTCCGGTCGCTCAAGCCTGACAGAGGATCGACCCGATCTCTCGCATGAACATCCTCCCTGGCCAGCGAGGAAGCTTCGTTTAGATTGTTTAGAATTAGAAGCTGCTCGGTGTATCAATAGAGCACCGTGTCGAATCGATACCGGCTCCTTAATCGTCTTACCTTCCCTCGAGCAAACAAACTGCGACGGCCTGCGGTCGCCTCTGCGAAACAACCACTCACGTTTCCTTGGCCACGCTAATCATTCCACGGGCAAGGTCGCTTTCTGAATACCTCACCTCAAGTTTCCCGCATGATTTGCCGCAAGGTAGCTTCTGTTAGTAGCTGCCATTGACGTGGACTACATTTAGGGTTGCCACGTTTTTTTACAGGAAAATAACGTAAATTTGCCTTTCGTGGAGTACTGTATTTTTTAATATTTAATATTTTTTTTCAATATTCAATATTTCTTTTTTAATATTTAATATTTTTTCAATATTCAATATTTCTTTTTTAATATTTAATATTTTTTTTTCAATATTCAATATTTCTTTTTTAATATTTAATATTTTTTTCAATATTCAATATTTCTTTTTTAATATTTAATATTTTTTTCAATATTCAATATTTCTTTTTTAATATTTAATATTTTTTTCAATATTCAATATTTCTTTTTTAATATTTAATATTTTTTTCAATATTCAATATTTCTTTTTCAATATTCAATATTTCTTTTTCAATATTCAATATTTCTTTTTCAATATTCAATATTTCTTTTTCAATATTAAATATTTCTTTTTTAATATTTAATATTTATTTTTTTATATTTAATATTTTTTTCAATATTCAATATTTCTTTTTCAATATTCAATATTTCTTTTTTAATATTTAATATTTATTTTTTTATATTCAATTTTTTTAATATTTAATATTTCTTTTTTTAATAATAGTAGTATGCGTTTATTTCATATGCCTCTCGGCCTTTGAAAGGTGCCGTACATTTCTCCTGCTTATTTTCTTCTGCTTATTATCTCTCTCATCCATTCCGTTCCTCCTCCGGTGCCCTTCAGTAGTTCTTCCATCCTTTTCCTTGTCCTTGCCATACTTTTTTTTTTTAATATTCAATATACACGGGATAAAGTTCCATTATCGTACAAGAGAAAAAAAGAGGACAATACTTAAAGTCGTTAATATGGTTTGAATACCATAAACCCATACACAGACCTTAATTACAAAAGTTTTTCAAAACTATATGGTACATTTGCGTATAATAACGCAAGATAGTTTTTCAAAATACGTGTGACAACCCTAACTACTTACATTATTCGCGTGCCAGTCTCGTAGAAACTATTCCACCAGGTAAAGTGACGCCAATAAATCCACCAAGAGTGTAACAGCCACGGGGACTGTCAAAACAGTTTACGAAGATTGGAAAAATGAATCGTTGGAGAAGCATGACGTTTTTATAGAAAAAAAAAAAACAGCGCTATTTCATAGTTCCACCGTACTTATAGGTACTCGATTCCATCCGTTGCGGAGAGTCCCGACAGAAACGTCGCGAGCATTCGATTCGGAGTGCTACAAAAATATCTTGGGCGAGCGTGTATTGTCCGTTCGCCGGCTTTCAGTGGCTGGCAACAATGAGAGACAATGGTTGACCCGACTCTGCCGCGCGTCTCTGCGCCTCGTATCTGTCGGCTTTTTTTATTTAGCCCGCTTTTGTTCATAGGCTCGTGTCGATCGCGACGCATTCTGGGTCGAAGACCTTCGTCCTGCGCTGTCCTCGGCCGAGGCACGAAGGTCGCAGGCCTTTATAGGGAAAGATGAGTAACGGGCCGAAACAGCTTCGCGCTTCGTGCGTGGATTGGTAAAGAGTGTCGTGGCCGCGACTTGCTTGGCAATTAAACCTCTCTGAGCGCAACAACAGCCCGCTTCGCCTTCGACGCGTTTGGTTATCCGTTTCCATCGCGCTCGCAAGGCTAATGACGATGATTCTCGGGGGACCATTTTCAGGAGGAGATGCAAAGTTAGATAGTAACGAGGGTGGAGATGGGTGCATTCGTGTAGCTTTTCAACGTCGACTCCTTTAAAGGGAATCTCTTGCTCTTCCCTCAATTACGCGCACTTCTGCAACTATCTTGTAATAAGGTCTCGGAAATAGGGGTTGGCAGGGAAAAAAGTAGCCGGATTTCGCAACAGCTCGATCCGGGGCACAGTAATTACAGTAATGACGACAACGTTAAGAATTACGCGCCGAAGGAAATAATATGTATGATGCCGGTGACTTAGACAATAATAGAAGCAGAGCCCTCGGGGGATTGTGGAACACCGTTTCTCATCAGGGTAGCGGATGCTTTACAGGTCTAGCGAAATATACAAACTTAATTGGAGGGACAGAAATGGCGTAATAAATGTAGAGGGAAGTATAGCGATCCTTTGGAAAAGAACACATCTACTACTGAAAGAAGGAATTGGTAGTTCAACTCAAACAATCGCTATATTCATTCGTCCTACACCATATTGGTCCCTCATTGGTCACTCACCAAAGCTTTAGGGAGTTAGCCACCCTGAGACATTCAAAACAGCACAAAATTAGACGAATATTTTTGTTGTGATACTATGAGGTTGAAAATTATTTGTATAGCACTATGTTTGGGACATGTATTAATGAATATATTGTATAAATATTGCACAGAAATATTAAAAAATGGCCCAGTTATGTGATCTCCCGCGAAGGTCCTTGGAATCAGTGTTTTCAAATTAGCTAGCAGCATAAGTTGAACAATTTTTATCTGATTCACTTGAAATTTTAATTGTATCTTTTATAATAGATTCTTTGCTACAGGCAATTTTAGGTAAATTTTTCGGCTAAATCTAATATTTTTTTTAAATGTCTATCATTTTCACAAAAATCCATATTTTGACAAATCGCGTTAAAAAATTACATTTTTTTTTATATACCATAAGCCATAAGGCATGTAGAATAAAGCCCTTTAAAAAATTTTTTCATTTACTCTCTAAGTTCGCCCCAAAAAATTCAGAAACTTACATATGATATTCGGGCCTCCACGGTGGCCTTAAGTTATCCCCTTAAGTTATTCCACACGCCTCTGATTCTGAGCGAGCAAAATCTGCTGGGTTGCAGGTTCATGGGGGTTTGCGTGCACGAAGGCCAGCTGCACGCCCTGACGGAGTATATAAACGGCGGCAGCCTGGAGCAGCTGATCATGGCGAGGCACACGCCGCTCCCTCACCTGATCCGAATGAACCTGGCGAGGGATGTGGCGCGCGGAATGACCTACCTTCACAGCCGCGGCCTCTTCCACCGCGATCTCACCTCCAAGAACGTCCTGATCAAGAAGGACGAGACCACATCGGAGATGACGGCCGTGGTGGGCGATTTCGGGTTGGCAGCCAAGATCCCCGACCCCAGCTCAGGCTACAGGCTGAGCACCGTCGGCAGCCCCTACTGGATATCGCCAGAGTGCTTGAAGGGTCAGTGGTACGACCACAGGTCTGACGTCTTCTCGTTCGGGATCGTGGTTTGCGAGCTGATCGGCCGCGTGCCCGCCGATCCGGACGTTCTGCCACGGTCAGATAACTTTGGCCTCGATTACCTGGCCGTGGCAGAGATCTGCGCCGCGGCTGATCCGCCGCCGGCCTTCCTGCAGCTCGCCTTCCATTGTTGCACGGTGAGTAGGATGGAACACCGCCTAGGGGTGTCATTAGCTTTCATCCTGGGGGATTAAGACGTTTGCCTCTTTATTCATCTGTTTATCGCGACTTTATCACTTGGGCGAACTTCTTGTGCCCATTCTCTGTCCAATTTGCATCAAGCACACCTACTTTCGTGGCATTTCTTCCTGTTCGAATGAATCCATCAGAGGATGCTCGCGTTTGTTTTTAGTACGAGCCGAAGTCCAGGCCCACCTTCCCAGAGATCACATCCAGCTTGGAAAGCCTGATCGCCGGCTACGAGGAGGAGTCGAAGAGCAGCATCGGCAAGCGCCAGTCTGTGGACCCTAGCCTGATGTCTAGCATGGACGAGATCACGCGCGAGGGACGGACGGCGAAGCGGAAGACCGCTCGCCTGCGGAGCCAGTCGGCGGACGCGCGAGGTTGCGACAACGCGACACCGTCCGACAAGGCTAGATGCCACTCCGCCAGGAGGGTGGCGGAATTAGCCAGCAGAAGGGACCCGCACTACCGACCCATGACGGCGAATCCGTTCCACGCGCTCGGCGGCGTCAAGAAGATCCTCGGCGACCTGTTCTCCAGCTGCCTGGAGCTGCCGTCTCTAGAAGACGTCAGGCCGAGCGTGACCGATGCTATCGCCAAGTTCAAGCCCGCGCAGAACGACAGTATCGCGAAGATCTTGGACAGGAAGAAGCCGAACTCGGAGCCCAGCAGTCCCACCGCAAGGAAGAAGTGGGAGAGAAAGGTGTGTAATCTATGGGAGATTGGTTTTTGGTTTGACGACGGGATTGAGACTTTTGGAAGATGGCGGGAACACCCTTAAGCGTAAATCTAACACCCGAACTCACCGGCGATCCTACGGTAGCAAGTGATCGTAAGAGCAACGGGATATATCGTGATGGATCCGGTCAGCATACGACCGCGATAGTGTAGCGCAACGCTCAGTTACCTGCCGTCCACTTGTCGTGTCCAATTTATCCAAGTATCTACAGTACGTATGAAATCTATAGCTCCGCTAGAAAGATCGCGTCCCGATAGAGCCTAATTAGACCTCGAGACAATGCGCCTGGCGTATCGCAATTAAGGGGAGCTCGGAACCGTTTGTTTCCAGGTGGCTACGAAGGTGGGCGCCGCGAGTCTGTTCACCCATCCGCTGTTCCGGGACGGCTGGGAGCCGAGGCGACGCGGCAGCTGCGAGTCCGGCTTCTGGAGCTGCGTCGGCGAGGATCTCAGCCCGGAGCCACCCAATCGCCGGCACACCTCCACTCTAAGCAGCTCAGCGGCCAGCAGCGTGTTTCTCCTGGACGATCACCGCACCAGCTCGATATACACCGACTCCTCCGAGGACATAGCGAGCCTGGGCGGCGGTGATTCCTGCTGGGAGGACAGGCTAGGTGGCATCGGGTCTTCCAGTAAGACTATCTCAAAGATAGTCGAGTATTTCGAGAGGAAGCAAGCCGGCAGCTTGAGGCTGGCCGACCACGACGCCGGCTCCAGTCGATTGACCCTGCTGAAGGCGAGCTTGGAGGGACCTCTTCCTCTGTGCAGCATCTCCGCTGCTCAGAGGCTGGTCGTCTGCGAGGGTGCCGTGCGCAGCAAGCTGCCCCTCTTCGACAAGAAGTGATACGCGTCGCTAGCGCGTCTTAGAGTTCGTTCCTTAGGGTTTCTAGGTTTTCTCCCGATATTTATAATTCCCGCGTAGACCGCGTGCGTCTCGGAGACACGCTTCAACGTGAGCTGCGCCGCGAGAAGAGCAACGTCCATGCGACCAGAATCGTGAAAAGGAAGCACCAAATAGGGACACCTCCGCGTGAGGGGCAACGTACACCTGGGAAGTGAAAATGTAGGATGGATTTGGAGAATCTTCTTTCGGTGGAGAAATGTTTTTATCAAAGAAACATTATGTACATTAGAAAGATCCTACTTTTGTCTATAAAATGTGAAATTTTCATTAAAAAATTTGGAGAACAAGCTGTAAAATAATGTAACCACCATATCCTAGCTGCTTTTCATCTGAAACAAAAAAAAAAGAAAATTATTCTTATAGTAGACAAAAAACTAACGGAAAGAAATTCTTCAGATCCATTCTAATCTTTCACCTCCTAGGTGTATAGTACCCCTTAAGTTTCGGCGGGGAGAATCGCGTCGGACGATCGCACCCGCGTACGGAGAGGCTGAAAACGAAGGAATGGAAGCACGGGCTATATTTCCATCGAACTTTGCCATTCCTCGGAGCTCGAGGTAATTTCGAACTGACCATTCGCTGGACAAAGAGTAGAGTATCTCGAGATTAAGTTTGGTGGAGATATAGCCGGTCAGCAGACGCTTCTCTCTAAAATCTAGCAACCTGACTGTGATGTTTTTTGATAATCTACATACATTATTGACCCATAACGACTAAGTTTGATGAAGCCGTCGGCGCCAGTTGGTCCTTTCACGCCGTAGCGATCGTTCGATGGTTTCCTCCTTCGCCGGGTTCAGGGACGTTTTAAAAGTTTGATCCGTAGTCGGTACAATGAGACAGCCGGTAAATCGGACAACAATCCTTCTCCCTGTACATACGACAGACAAGAGTAAAAGAATATCAGTAGTATTCCACGTACAAAAAGGCGGAGCGTTCCTTGCGTTAGGTCATGATACTTAAAACTCTTCGAAACCCAACGTACAGGATGGTAAAAGCGGTGATCGTGAATTTTGCAGATGAATTTTATGTTACGATACCGTGGGTTGATCCGCGAGACCCATGACTATAGGTTTCTTTATACGAAGTACTTTGAAACAGTCGTAGAGTGGAAACACTGAACGTCCCAGAGGGATCGAAGGAAGCAATAGACGTTTCGTTTCGAGACTGCGGCTCGGATGCCAGTAGAGAAACGCTGCTCACGTTCTCACCTTTTGCAGTGCCTCGCAGTTCCTAGTTAGCCACCTCCGTCCTTATCCACGTCGACCGACATTTTACACATCGCTGTGACGACGATAGAGATCCAGATACGATCCGTATTCGGCTGCGTTGAGCACGATTTTGGTACGTTAGAGTCCCCCCGGTTCCTCTTGCTTGGCTCAACTTCTGCACGTTGTTACGTTTGGCGCCGACATCGGACGTTGACATTATCGTTGGACGCGTTACTCTTGCACCAGTGACGGGGATACCGAAGCGGACACCCGACCACCGAGATGTACAAGAGAAAACGGCACTTTTTTTTCATCAAAAAAGAGAGCTGCTTTGACTAACGCGCTCGCAGTGGGTCGCCGATGAATCGCGATATTCATCGAAATTCTCCTTAAGCCGACGAGCGTTTTCTTCGGTTCGCCGTTGAGGTGATACGGGCTGGAAGAGCGTTGTTGCTACTTTTAAGATTTTCATCGGCTCTCGAGGCTACGTCGAGAGCTTGGAAACCCGCGGCAGCACTGGGTGTATTAAATTTCTTCGAGTTAATAGGATTATTGTTTGGAATTCATATCGTAGAAAGACTGGGTTATTGGACTGTTGATCGATGCAACCTAAGCTTTGCATCTCACGTGTGACAGGGTCAGCGACGAAGAGGAGGTGATCTCTTGTGATCGTAAACGCGAACGGAAGAGACGGAAGAGACAATGAACTCATCTTCTTCTCAGTGGCACCACCAGGTGTCACCGTATATACGATATATATATATTATCACCAGTGACATTGCGTACTGCCGTCTTCTTTCATACGGTGAAACCGTGTAGGTTCGCGAGACACGAGAAATTCATCAGGGCCTATGCTGTGCTTAGACGAGTTTTTATTACACTTTTGATCGAGCGATGAAGGATCCACTTCCCCGGCGTCTCGACGCGACTTGGAGCGCGTCGCGAGCGTGTCGTAGATTAGCACTCAGGATACGAAGAGGGAGACATATAGTATATTTTGTTGACAGAGATACCGCGTGTCCTGAATATTTTTGTTGACGTAAAATTGGGACGATGGTCCACTTTGGAAACAGGTAGAGACATATGAAGAGAGTGTGTGTGCGTGTGAGAGAGAGCAAATGAAACTGATCTAGTCAGTGTATTATCGTGGCGGCCTTATCTTTTGTATGTCGTAGCGCTAATAACTTAAGTGTTCCAAGGAATGTAGAGAGAACGATCGTTCAGAATCGCTGAACTTGCTTCGTTGACACTGCGAGGCGAGAGCGAACCATCGGGAACTGTGTTTCACGACGGTCGGGGTAGGCAAACGGAACTCATAATGTACATGATAATATGCGTTGAGTGCGTGTGTGATTTTTGAAACGTCGCGTGTGTCCTTTGGCCGCTTCCTCGAGACCCAGTCGAGTCTCCGCTATTTTGTAAAATAGCCGGGGCGTGAGATGTTGGCCACTCAAGGTCACCGAGCAACTGTACCCCTACCATACTCATTCAGCCGCTTCCACCGTACCGCTCGGTTGTCCCCTTCCACTACGTTTCCCTTGCCTCGGACGCTGTAAGTAGAAAGCGCATACCTGCTGATACATACGCTCTATTTCCAAAACAGAAAGGCAAGCCGGCGTACTGTAAACGTGTGTGATTCACGGTGATCTTGGGTATAAATTCAGACTCGCTGACTCGAGGCGCGGCGCACCACCTGGCCAGAGAAATGACTGCGATGTGGCACGGAGGACGTATTGCTTTATAGTTGCGCGGCGCTACGCGAGTACAGTGTCCTTCGAGTGGCTCGAATCGTCTTCCTGATCATGAGTTCTCTTCATGTTCTCTGTATTTTCTGTTAGCGCGATTCCACTACAGCGGGTGGTCTTGGATCGCAAGCCGTCACGCGAGTAAACGTTTCTTTTGCCTCCAATTATTGTTAGATGCGCTGTCAGGGACGCTGTACTGGCGTAGCGAGCCGAAGTTGAGGGACAGTTTGGTGGCTACTAACCTGGCGCGTCAGCGTAAATCGTTTCGTCGCCCTGGTTGCGGGACGAGTCGAACCAAATTTCTACTAGAGTGATAGGCTACTATACCTTTTTACTTGTCAGAGTTCGTTCACGGGTTCTACTTGATAAGACTGCGTGTTTGTTAAATATGTATGTAAGTAGTAAGTTCTCGAGGATTCGCAGTCCCTTCTTCCTTGCCTAACGGAATGCACCAGGAGAAAGACTCCTCTTTCCTTTCGAGTCGATACAAAGCTAATTTAGAACGCCTACGAATATCTCGCTGGATTTAAGGCTAAAGATAGATGCGTGGGACCGAGTTTAGGTTCCAAGGGACAGAGATGTTGAAGGTAGCAGAGCTGCTACTTCTCGCTAATTCAATATTCCAGTCTAACATTTTGCTATCTCTTTTGAGGATTCTGCCGGACACCAGAAATTCCTAGCTACCGCTAAACCTGCTCATTTATTTCTCTTGAGTTTCGTTGGTCTCGATTTCGGAAAGAAACCACTCTTATTTCCAGCTGCATCGCCAATTTCCAGAGACCCCCAACGTCGCTGCTGCTTCTTCTTATTTAACCTCCCAAGAAAGTTATTTAAGTGTTCTGTTTTCGTGTTAGTCGTGCATTGAATCGGCCGTGTAGAACGATGCGTTCTGTTTTCGACGCGTCAATCGGTACCTGAAGAAACGTAGAAGCAAGGACTGCGAATTGGGTTATTTTTAATAGTCGCGGACATATCAGGAACGGGGCATATCCTGAGAAAATTCGTTGCTCGCGAAGGATGATCGTCGAATGGAGCGAAAGAGAGCGAGAGAGAGAGAGTGAGATAAGGGACGTAGAATTTAAGGGGTGAGGAGAAATGAGAATGAGAGATCGATAGGGTAAATGGGTGAAAAGAAGTACGTCGGACTTGTAAGACCGAGAGGCGCATTTTTCTTCTTAAAGATGGTTATTTATTTTAAGTAAAAACAGGTATATATATATATTATTATATAGATACACATTAGAAGTCCACTTAAATCGTCTCTTCCAATACTTTTTGACTATCGTCTTGCGTGGCCCATGATGGCCACGCGTAGACACCCTAGCTGTACATACTATTACGAGGAAAAACAATATAATATTTCAGCGAAACGTTGTTCGCGATTTCCAAGATACGTCGGGTCGTTATATACAAAAGGGGGTTGAACAGCAGCGGGATGTCGCTCTTACGATCCTCCGGCTCGACATAAATAAAACGCGATTCGGGTATACAGATGACGATGGTACTGAGGATAATAACAATTCTAATAACTAAGAATTAATAACGAATGTGAAAAAGAAAAGAATTCAGCGAAGCTATATATATTATATTATATATATATTGTAAAAAAATTCCTATATACAAAAATAAAGTTAAGGCTCCAATTTTTACCAAAAAAACAGGATCTTTAAAGCATTCTTCGTGACATCCTTCGTGCCCGATAACTTACAACGCAACTTCCAAATGTAACAGCGATTAATCAATGTGTAAAAACGAACAAGGATGTCTTGAGCATTCTTTTCTCATCAAGAAGTGGTAAGCTTATCGAAATTGGCCCCAAAATGGCCCCAGATTAGGAGCTAGGAGTCCTGGAGAAAAGCTTTCTGCAAAGATTTAACACTTTGCCTAATGTTTATCATGTGAGGAGCTTCCTTTGGCAGATTTTAATGCCTCTAAAGATGGTCTCCATGATTCCAGGAGCCGATGTAAAGGTAAGATTCCAGTTATGTTTGATTACAGTTGACACCGAGAACTTGACAACAGGAAAATAACACTGAAAACTTGGAACTAGCAGCTGCAATAAGCTTCCAAGTAGAAAAAAAAACAGAACAATATCGCTGGGACACTCGATGGTCCCAATTCGGAACATGTCATGGCAGGAATACAAACTAAAAGCCTCCTACAGTAGGTCCTAGATGCTCACTATCAGATCTTCCTTCCGCAGTTCTAGCGGACTTAGTTACCCATTCGTGGAAAAACATTTCCCGTAACAACTCTGCAAATTTTTCCTTCCAACGTGGCTTTCCATCACCATTTAATGCATTTACGTAAGGTAACGCATGAGTGTCTCACTTCAACGCTCCCTGTCGATGACGGAGGAGTGAGACCTACCCAAATCCTCCTCGGGTATCAGAGGTATGTACCTGGTCCTAGGATCCTTCTTCCTCTCGTAGGCGTAGGGGAAGGCCATGCTTCTCCTCGTCGAGCTTCCCACTTCGCTTGTGGTTTCGACTGGTCTCGGGATTCTCTGAATATGCGAGTGTGTCGACAAATTGAAACGAGACTCCGAAACGTCGTTAGAACCGATCGACGATGCTTCTATCGCCTGAGGGTGGATCAGAGGGATGTACTTCTTCTCTTCGTTCTCCAAAGTGACAGTGGAACCGTTGTCAGACCTTCTGATCGGTTCCAGTTCCTCCTGAACCTCAACAGCGTCCATCTTCTCATCGATCACAGCGTCCACCGAAGTAGATTCGTTGGAAGTGCTATTGCTAGCCTCAGGAGCTTCGCTCTTCCTCGTCACAGGCACCCAATCGTCCACCTCTGGCGCCAAGCTACTGATCTCTAAGTTCGTGTCCGTCATGGACCAATTATAATTGGCGTTTTCCCAGCTCAGAGACCTGGACGCATTGAAGTCTCTCCTGGAGATGGCAGCGTTCAAGGTGGTGGAGGGTTCTATGGGCACCCATTCGTTCCTTTCCTCTTTACCATGAACCTTCCCAGCATCCAAGTCAATCAGCGTCGAATTTGACTCTGTCCTCTCTGGATACACTTCCTCAACGATCGCTGGTACTTCCACTAGGGTACCATCAGAAGGATTCTCGTCTGTAGCTTCTTCGTTGGAAGCAGGTCGAGTTTCGTGATTTGGGTCGTTTTGTACACCTGTCAAGTTCGACTCCGACTCCTCGGTCTCTCTACTCTCTTCCAAAGTGATCTCGCCCAGCGGTGGGAAGTACTTTGGCTCCTCGTACCGCGATCCAGTCACGAAACTCGGCGTGTACTGGGAAATCAGGGGAAGAAGGGTCTGCCTGGCGTACCTCTCCGCCTGAGCGAGGATTCCCACGAGTCTCTCCGGCAGAAATTGCACGGTAAACGCTCTGGTTGACGGGGATGTCTCCTGTATCTCGTCCTTCTCCCTCGAGTGCACCTCGTTTCTACTATTCTGTCTCGCAGACCGCGGCCTCAGAATCGGCTCCGTGATCTCTGGGAGCTTCAGAGACCTGCCTGTCTCTTTCTTGCTGGTCTGCAGCACGGGCTCGCGGATCTCTGGCAAGAATTCTGTCGACGCCTCCACAGAAGGATCGGGGGAAGGGGTCTTTGGGAAGAAATTCGACCCGGAGAACCCTCTGCCTCTTTCAGAATCAGAGTTCTCCAAGGAATTCGAGTCCCCGTCGCTGGAAATGTCGACGATGTTCCAAGGATTCGCGGTGCTGCGACGGCTGCCAGAGTCCTCGAAACTGTTCGGCTTGAAGCTCTCCTTTCGCTCGATTATCCGCAGGTTCTGCTCCTTGGTGAACGGACCCACGCCCTTTGACGTGGATGACGAGGACGGCCTCTCCTTGGAGAAGCTTTCCACCGAGAAGCTGTCCTTCGGCTCGTAATTTTGCTCTTTGGTGAACGGCCCTATGCCACCTTGTTTTTCCTGAAGCAGACGCTCCATGACTGGCGATGTTGAATTCTCAGCATCCGTGGACACGTTGCAGTCGCCTGGGAAGAGAGGGAGGAACACTGGCTTGCCAGACTCCAGGGCCAGTCCTTTTCTGCACACGGATAGAGGCTTCCCGAAACTGTCGATGATAGCTAGTTTGTCGATGCTCCAGGATACCAAGCCTGAGGAAATCCAACCGCTGTATGCCGTGTATTTGATCTGCAAAGTGGACCATGTAGAAGGCAAGAAATAGAAGCTTCTAAACGTCAACCTTAGGAGCTAAGGCAGGGACCGGCGTGAAAGTTTGCGGGGCCGGGTTTCAAAGTTCTGCGGGGCCGAAAAAAAAACGGATTTATGTGTGCTTCTAAATTTTATAATAATAAATTTCTGCATAAGGCCCCGCAGAATTTACCGCGGGGCCTTCTAACGAAACTTTGTAATAATAAATATCTGTGCATAGGGTCTCGAAAAATTTGCAGTGAGCTTCTCGTGGACCGCGGGATCTTTATGGTCTGGGTTCCGGAGAACTTGGGTCCCCTCGCGCCGGCCCTTAGCTACTGACCCATCAATACCCACCTCGATAGCATCCAAACTGGAGATGGCAGGATGCGGCACGATGATCTTCTGAAGCACCGATCCCACCAACAGTTCCTCGTCCTTGCGCGTCATGGCAAAGGTGTCGTTGAAGGAACCGTCTCCGACTAGAGTGACCTGCAGTTTCCCGTAGCTTCTGGTCGGCCTCTCGCTGCGGCTGTTGTACACCTTGACCTGATACTGATGAGCACAGAAAGGTTCCTCTTCCCTAGTGACCAGGTACAGCTGGCCTCTGGCTGGGGACTCGTCGCTGTAGTAGCCCATGTCGCCGCAGGGTCTGCCCATTCCGTTTGTCCCGCAGGGGAAACAATCGCCTCGAAGCAGCCCGTCGTAACCGCGGTCGCAGGTAAAGGCCGGGAAACGGCACTTGGGGCTGACCGAGTCGGTGAAGAGCTTGTAAGCTCGCCGGTGGTTGCACAGGGATCTGCCCTCCACTGCACTCGCTTTAATAGGAAAACGTGAAATGAGATTGGTCCACTCTCTTCCTATTAGTGTCCAATGGATCTTTGGACGGTGTCGCAAGACGCAGTGTGACCTGCTTTCGTTTAGACAAAGAATTCGATCCATGTTGCGGAGAAGGTAACATTATCCTAGCCGCTGAAGGGTACACGTGAAAATACCGTGGCGCGCTTTCTAATCTCTGATTTATGGAACCGGCAGTGGTGAAGAAACGATAATAATGAAGTAGCATAAAAAGTACTGAGTGTTCGGGTCACATCATTTCAGTTGCTAGTGTAAATTGAGAGATAGATCAATAAAAGATGGGGAACATCGCTAAAGCACTTGGGTACTTACACCAAATGATGTCAGACACAGCGCCCAGAAACAGATTCGAACATCCAGTTTGCATTCTGCCGCCGTTAGGATAGAAATCCACGTCGCCCATGGGCTGCCAGGAACCGAGGCCACCGAGCAGCAACTGTTCACCGTTGCTGTGGATTACGTCCACGAAATTGGCATCCGACTCGTCGAGCCTGGCTCTTGTGTCCTGGGATTCGAACAATGGTCCCGCGGGGTCCAATCCTGTGGAAACAGTTATTTAAATATTGTGGGACCAATAACCCTCATAAAAGGGAGCCCGGAATAAGCCGACCTTGGAGGGTCGGTTTTCATGGAGTGCGGCTTTGAGCCAGTTTTATGGCTCCCGAACACATAGGAAATGCAAAACCTATTCGTACAATAATTCACTGATATTTGCAGTTATTAATGTAAACTATATGTAATCTACGTTTCTACTGCTCCGAAGTCCCGATTAATGAGACTCTCCTCCTTGCTTTCTCTTTCCAAGTTCGATTAGGCAGTCGAATTCATTCACCGATGTATATCTCGCCAATAAAAATACTTGACTGACCGTCGAACATTAAATCGTATACTAAAATATCATCGAACCGTGTCGATGTAAAAGTGGAAGTTTTCGAACTGGCGGCCTGATACTTGCACAACAACTCTGTTGCTAAATCGAGATAAATTTGATCATTAAAAGAACGAACCGACTCACAGTGGCAAAATTGAAGAAATGTTTTTCCTGATTTTTACAGATCTGTGTATTAAATTTCTTTATGACTTATCAAAGCATGATTTTTCAATAGTGCCAATTTTTATTGTACAATTCTCTTAGAGATATGGGATCTCAAAATTGCTAGTCTTACGATCTGGAACTTTTAGACCAGGATTGAAAGTAACTTTTCCATGTAATTTCTAACTATAATACTTTTTTCGGTGCTAGTAACGATCTGGTCTTATTGGTTAATTTCACTTTTTACAGCTATGATAGAGGAGAATACATGACCTATATAATTTTTTCTTCCCATAAGGAAATAGTTATGTATTAAGCGCGATGGAGCGGCAATTTTTGTTGTAAAATAAAGTTTGAAGGTTCTTGAAGAAAGGCCCGTCGCATTTTCATGCTATAAATTGCGATCTTTTGAGTTATTGTCATTTCTTTGCCGCCCGCACCGTTTATGGAGGGGTAGATTTATGACATGGGATCGGAATATCGTGTTTCCAGTTATCGTGTTGACGAAGATGAAGAACAAGAAGAACAAAAAACCATAGAAGAATATTATAATTAATTAATTATTTAATTTTTATTATTATACTCTTAATTATAATATTATTCTCCTTGTGATATCTTCATAGTCAATTATCATTATTTTTATATTCAATATTTAACATTAAAAACGTACATTATTATCATTTTAGAATCATAGTATTGCAATTTATTCCAACAATTTATCTTATATTTAAAAATTAGCATCATAGTATTGCAATTTATTCCAACAATTTATCTTAGATTTAAAAATATTACTTTTGGCCACTGTGCGTGTCTACCAAATTCATGAGTCAGTGAACAAAGAACAATCTCAAGGAAGGTGGGAATTTAAATGCCTTGTCTATATTCAAATCAGAGAATGAAAGAGAAAATTTCTCGAAAGATTCGATGCGAGGAAAGAAACCGTAGAAGGTTCTCAGGAAGGTAGCACGTTTACACTGCACACTGTTGCAGAAGTCCTCGTTACAGTTTCTGGTGAACGGTGGACGTGCAAGAGCGGTTTCTATCTTTCACCCGCGGTGATCGTGCACCAATCACTCCTGTTTCTTGCCCATTTAAATAATTGAAGTCAAGAGATCCAACAGAATCCATAGACACGTCTCTTTACCGCTGCAATTAACCCAATTTGACGATTGCAAGGAGAAAAGCATGCTCCGGACGATTTCGCAAAATTGCAACGGTCGTTCGAGCAGGGTAGTCTCTCGGTTATGAAACGAGAATAAAAAGTTCGATTTATTCAGCGGTGGACACACGTAATTGTGAACGTTATCTCCGGCTACTTGGAGATGCAAAGAGTGACGAAACGGCTCCCCTTTTACCGGTGCAGGCGTGGGTTTCGAAGGACAACAACATCGCGGGTATCTGTAATACGTTGCGCAACCCGAGTGCAGTTAACTGCATCAACTTCATCGCGGGTAAACAGCAACAAACGAAATGATCCTGAATACATTTTGGTCTTGCACCCTTTTTTTATAATACACACATTTATTTGAACTTTTCGGTGAGCTTTTTCAATCTTATTTTATTGTGGGAAACTTAATTTTCAAAATAAATTAAAGTTTGATTTGGTTATTAATTTAAGTAGAGGCAATTTTAGTACCGGTTTTGACAGCGGTTAAACTAAATTTGAAAATTAATTTAATTAATTTATAAATTAACGAATTTGAATATATTATATTTTAATTAAACTTGTTAAAATATGGTAAAATATTTTTTATTAAAAATGTAAATGAGCTCATAAATTTGGTAGAAATCTTAATATTGTAAAAACATACCCTACTATAAAAATAATTTACATTGATTTGATTATTAAATATTAATCATTAAAATTAATCAATGTGACGGTTTTATAATTTACGTAGAGGAATTTGTGTATTAATTGATGAACCACGATAGGAATTACTATAATTAATTTTATGTATTGCTCTTTAAAGAAGTATTTTAATACAAGTTTAAATTAAATTTAAAAGTAAATTCTATTAAATTAAACGTGCCTCTACTTTATCCATTTCTATCGAATATAATATCAAAACACCTTTTACATGAAATATGTAGACATTTGTTACAGAAGGGTGATAAAGGGATAATCTCCCGAGGGACTTTAAGCTCCTAATTGAATTTGAATCTACAACAGTTATCGCATCCGTACCTGTGATCCTGGATACGTTTCCCAATTCAGCACCAGCGAATCCAGCCACGTGCGCGCCGAGACTGAACCCAATCAGATGAACCTTCTCCAAAGGTACGTTCAAGCTTCTAACTAACTTCGCTAGTTGCCTGCCGACCAGACGAGTGTTAGCCGCTGCCCTTACGTAGTTAGGAACTGCGCTTCCTGGACCCCAATCGACGCACACTGAAAATTCATTTTGATCTTTATCAAGAGGTTGTTGTCTCAATAATGTTAAACGAAATTCGAAACAAATACAGTGAATTGTATATCTCGATAATTTTTCTGTTTTCTATAATTCTTCACATTGGAAACTAAACGCTAATATACCCGTGCAATAATAATAATAATTTTCAGTTATTTTGGGGTTTCTAATTAATTAACTAGTTTCATTGGAGCCACTACGAACCTATATTGCATTCGTGCACCGTCATCAGCGCGGACCTCATCTCGTACACCCAGACATGGTCGCAGCTGGACCCGAATCCGTGTACGATCACCTTGGTCGGTAGATCAGGATCTATGGCACGGTGTGCGTTGTCGTTTATATCGTCAGCAGAAACTTCCATCGGGATCGACCTCGCCTTCCTGCTGCCGTACACTAGAAACCTACGACGACACAAAACTTTTGATATAAGATAACAGTTTCGAAAAATCTGCAATCCGTTCACCCAGGTGGATGGGAAGAAACGTCACAAGGGCATAGTGAGGATTTAGGGGATGAAGCCACCCCTTGAAAAAATTCAGAGTTTTCTTTATCGTAGAATATCTCGAGAACGGTGTAAAATATCGAAAGAAGTTTAAATAAAAGTTGTATTTTTTTATAACTACAAAATTCCGTAAAATTAATTACCCTTAATTCTATAATTATTTTTACGCAGTTTTGTAGATAAAAAAAGAGATGCAACTTTCATTTAGATTTTTTATTTCACCCCTAAACCCGCACTATGACACCAAAAAAAAAAAAAATAGTTTTGTGTTACGAATGAACTACTCTACTTGGACATAAACTACTTGAATAATTTTCTGAATGTCCTAACTTCCCTTGTCAGGCAACTGAGTCAAGTCCATTTCCATTTACTTGGACTTATCATAGTCCTGTTTCTTTTATATCCGCAACGGTGCGCGCCAAACGTGCAATTTACACTTGTTGAATACAAGCCGCGCTGTTTCGCATCGCGTTACATATAAGAAATGTAGCGAGACTTTGGAAAATGCTCCAACAAACTAGATTCTCAGTGCGTAGTAGGAGACCAAGAATACTTCGTGTTTTCTGAATACCGTTTTAATAGCATCGTGCGCGGAGTAACGAAGGAAGCTATCGATGCGAAGTGGAAAAAACGCTGTGGACACATTTCGATCGTTGTTGCAACTCTGTGGAAACGGCGAAAAACATTTCAAGTGTTTCTTACCCCGGGTCTCCACCAATGCGAACACGAACAAAAACATTGTTCGCGAACGTTTCCCTCTGTTCTTGTAGTGTCCACACCGCCGCAAACAGAACAAAACATTCACATACGATTCATACGTTGAGTTTTGTTCATGTTTGCGGCGGAGTGTACACGACTAGAACAGACAAAAACGGTCGCGAACACTGTTTTTGTGCGTGTTCGCCTTGGTGAAGACCTGGGTTTACTGGTATCGTACCTAGTGCCGACATCTTTGGGAGGCGACGGGAGCATTTCCAAGTAGCTGAAGGGCCCCGTGTCCTCGAAGCAGCCGACATCCTCGTAGCAGACCTTCGAGACCTCTCGCTTCGACCTGCGATGCGACTTGTGCAACGCCCACTGCTTCATCGATTCGACGACCGCTCGAAATATCTCTGCATCGTTCTTCTCGTCCGCGGCCTCGTCCAGGGGCGTCGGCCAGTCCTGCGACACCGCGGGATCTCCTGGAAAATCAAACGAACTTGCAAACGATTCTATTCGCACAGGTCGCGGACCAAATATCGCGTAAGAGGTCGCGCGCCGAGGTTTCCTCTGGGTTTCAATTTAAGCAGTAATAGGGCAATTCCGGGTGAGATGGCTCGACCACGCTCCTTTTGCAAATATATTTTTGTTCTTCATAAAACCACTAAATTTACGGTGTGCTGATTTTTTTCAAAAGTGGGCCATCTCTCCCCGACTTGCCCTGCATACATTAACGCAGGTCTTTAGATTAAAATGTTCAAAATCACAGTTCTGGATGTTGAGATTACATATTTTCTAATATTTATAAATTGTTAAACTAAAAATACATATCGCAGAAGAAGATACAAGTTTTTGTTATTAGATAATGTCGATATAAATCTTGCGAAATAACGCTGCCATTCTCTTATTATTTAATGATATATACGACACCCGGAGGTTTCCCTGGCTTTAAATTATTTACGAAATTATATTTGTTTTGACTGCTAAATGCGTTTAAGTATACCCAACTGCATAACGAAAATTCCTACTTTTTTTTTTCATTAATATAGCATGAAAAGAAAAATTGAGGAGTCCTTGTAGAAAACACAAAGTGTCAAAAATCAAAATATATATAAATATTATAGTATTATAGTAGTGGTGCGCTACGCGTTGCTTCTATAAATACCTGGGGAGCACCGTAGAGGTATTCCCACTTTAAATAGCGTTCACCGAGAAAATTGAAGTGACAAGCGTTAGACACGAGCAGCAAAGTAGGATGTAGCATGTTGAATTGGTCACTCTGTGGTCACTCATTTCTGCAATCTACTAGCAAGTACATACATCCTTTCGTGACACTTACGTCTTAAAGAAAAAATGTCACTTGCTTCCACTCTGAGCGCAGCTAAGAGTTCTCAAAGTAATACATAGTTATACTTAGTGAGGAGGCCGAAAAAAGCGAATGTTTGCCATTTTTTTTTGAAAAAGCAGAAGCATATATTTCCACAGAACTTTTTGCACTTTAAAGAGTAACATTTGAAGAACATTTGGTAATTTTTTTGTTGAAAAATATTTAACGTTTATAATAAAAGTACAACGATATCCAAGAAGACTTTTTAAGAACGATGAGTAAGATATCTCAACAACAACTGCACCAACCTTTCTATAATTTTGTGGGCTTATTTTTTATACAAAAATCTATCGAATGTCGTTCGCATTTTTTTTTAATGTATATTTTCGATTTTATCAACGAAAAATTGCCGTTTTTCGCGCGAAAATCAGGTCCTTCAAACTTGAAATAGCTGCCATTTTATTTTAAATTAATTTTTCGAAAATCCCCCGCCGTCAGTCGAAAGATACATTAATATACTAACGAAATCTTTTTTGTTTTTTTATTTTAGATAATCCGATTCCGAATTGCACTGCTCACCGCAAAACAACTTTTTATAAAAGGCTTCTTGGATATCGATTGTAATTTTATTAAAAATGTAAATATTTTTTTACGGAAAAATTACCAAATCTTCTTTAAATGTCGCTCTTTTAAGCGCAAAAAGTTGTGTAAAAATAGATGCTTCCGTTTTTCCCCAAAAAATTCACAAACATTCGTCTCTTTTCGGCTTCCTGACTTGGAATAACCCCTTAACGCGTCTTGAAATTGAAGGAGCAAACAAGTCGCGACGGACAATATTTACTTGAACTGCCTGTTTATCGAGAATAATACTTGTCGCGCAAAACTTCGCAGCGCGATAAAGCGTCGTTCGAACTAAGTGCACCCCTAATTGCTCGGAACAGCGCACAAACGAGTCGAAGTTCAAGATCTCGGCGGAGTTGCACGCACCGTAGATCGGATTGATAGATTCGTGCGAATCTTCGTAACGGTTTCCTCGGCTCGTTGCGTTGTGATTAGCATAACGCCTGAATAACAATCTTCTGGAACGCGACGGCAATTTTCTTCCCGTCCCAAACCGAACGGTGCAGGGTGACACTGATAAAACTGTTTATTGGGATATAGGAATAAATTCGTGGGCAGATGGAAAACTTACGTCCGGTTATCCTGATTTTAAAGTATAAGAGTTTTGAAATTTTGATGTGAATAATTCATTTTCATCTTTTGAGTCATTTATTGAGAAATTTTAATCAAAATTTCAACTGAACAGAGAAATAGTAAAGTAAAGAGTCATGCCTTGTTGGTAAACCAAAAAGAAGGTGAATTTGGGGATTTTTTAGGAAATGTGTAATATTTTCTACTATTCTTACAACTAATTTCTTATTATAAAAGCAATTTTTCAGTAACCTTGTTATAGAAAAATATTAAAAAACGAACCATTAACTAGAGAAATTAATAATAGTAATTATTTTTTATGGAAAGGTGTGAAGATTACTTTTTTATATATTTTCTTTAATTTCATCATTGAAGTCTTCCAGTTCGATTTTCCGAACCACCTCGGTTCAAAATAGTTCGAATAATTGACGCTCTACTTTACTATTACTAAATTTGTTATAGAAAAATATTAAAAAACGAACCATTAACTAGGGAAATTAATAATAGTAATTATTTTTTACGCAAGGGTGTGAAGATTAATAATTTTTTATATATTTTCTTTAATTTCATCATTCGATTTTCCGAACCACCTCGGTTCAAACTAGTTCGGATAATTGACGCTCTACTTTACTATTACTAAATGCGGTGTAACTGAATAGAAGTTAACTACCCGAGTGATGCAATAAATATTCCCAGTGCTGTAAATGAAAAGAGCTTGGCAAATGAGCCGAGAAGCCTCCGGAAGTGGTCGTTGCGTTTTCCCACAGCGTTGCTCGGCCGCGACCACGGGAGCCAAAGGTTCCATGGACCAGAAACTCAAGCATCGAAACGTCCGCGGGTCTGATTTGGATATCGGGGACAACGATCGAAGCCTGTCGGACGTAGTTCGCGTCCGTTCGCAGACGATAGTCGTGAGAAGGGAAAGTTAGATGACCGACCAGGCGATCTTGCAACTTGTCTCGGACACCTGCGTTAAAAGATCGCGAGGCAAGCGTGGTTCACGCTGACATTCTGATTTATCGTCTGATCAACTGACGCGTGCAACACGTGTCCGAGCAAGAGCGGGTAATTAGCTTCGATTAAATCGCCAATCAAAGCAGAGGACTTTGAACTGTTTCGTAGGGGAGAGAGGGATCGGTGACAGTGTCAGCGTTGGCGTTAGGAAACAAGTAAAATTTACTTCGCCCAAAACGAACGGGAAAGTTGAGTGACCTTGAAATGTCGAGAATTATGCCTTGGAGAAATATTTGAGTAGATCTTCTTGACTTTCTGCATCGAATGCAGGACACTTTGATCTTAAATTAATAGCAGTCGATTTTAACGAAACGCAATTTTTAAGAAAAAATTATTTAAATAACGTATCAAATAAAAATTACCTTAACTTTAGATTATTTTTATTTGGCGAATAAAGCTAATTTTTTATCTGTTGAGCGTTTCAACTTGGGCGTCGAATCAATTTGACAAATTCAACTTTAACTGTAACTTTAAATTTATGTTAAAGTTAAAATTAAAGTTACAATTAAAATTAAAGGTGAGAAATAGTGCGAAAGGTGCGCCGAATAATTTTCTATTTAACTTTTATTCAAACTTTTTTAACTTTTATCGGTTATTCAAAATTTTATTTAAATACAAATTTTGCCCACCTCTGCCTTAGACACTGAATTCATTGACATTCATGAGCGCAGTGGCACCCCAAAGAAGTGTCGCTGTAAAAAGAAGACAAAACTGTATTTCATTCTCTAAATAAATTTTCCTAATCCCCCAATGAATTTCTTTAAACTTGATATAAAAATAATTCTTATCCCTTCAACCTCGAAGATTAAATCCCGAGCGCGTCTCTGCACGAGCGCATGCTGAACTTGGTCCCCCGATTAATGATCGAACGACGACGGTCTCGTAATATCTGTAGCTCCTTTCCAGTCCAAGGCGCCGAGTGCCCGTGGAAAATCGCCGGCACCTGTCACTGCGAGATTGCAGGTCGAGAAGCCACGGATCAAGATTCTCAGCGTCTCCTGAACTTACGACCTAGATCCAACGTTGGAAAAGCCTCGAGCGGCAAGAACCGCGCGTTATCCGAAGGAATACGTGTGTCCAGGGAACTCGTTCCCATGGCTGTTTCGCGACGAGCCGCGGGAACTCCCCGATTCTCAATACAAAACACTCCCAACGAGCTTCTAATTAATGCAAACACTTCAAATCGGCGAGGGACGATGAGGAAAGCGGGAAGCTAGACCCCAACTTCCGCTTCGTCCGCGCCGAAGCGCACCGGGGCGTTAGAGGGCGTGGACGCGGCTGGATAAAAGTAAAACGGTCGAAGGAAATCGGTCGAAGAAAGTTCCGTATCGGCGTGTTGCGGGTCGGCCGAGATAAGAAAGAGAAACTCTTTTTGCTGGGCGATGGGTGGACGGAGTGGATCATCTCGTTAGAAATCGGGAGGGAAAAGCAGCGAGGGCGGGAAATGTCGACTGTAGTGGTGGAGAACTATCGATGGTACTTACGATAGTTATCGATGGTTCTCACTATCGAAATTTGTAATAATATTAGAAATTAAATTTGGGATTCGGAATTTCAGCTGTTATTATTTTTTAATTGACTAACCTACGGTTTTCAGTACCGATAATTATCGATTTTTTAATTGACTAACCTACGATTTTCAATACCGATAATTATCGATTTTTTAATTGACTAACCTACGATTTTCAATACCGATAATTATCGATTTTGTAATTGACTAACTTACGATTTTCAATACCGATAATTATCGATTTTTTAATTGACTAACTTACGATTTTCAATACCGATAATTATCGATTTTTTAATTGACTAACTTACGGTTTTCAGTACCGATAATTATCGATTTTTTAATTGACTAACCTACGATTTTCAATACCGATAATTATCGATTTTTTAATTGACTAACTTACGATTTTCAATACCGATAATTATCGATTTTTTAATTGACTAACTTACGGTTTTCAATACCGATAATTATCGATTTTTGAATTGACTAACCTACGATTTTCAATACCGATAATTATCGATTTTTGAATTGACTAACCTACGATTTTCAATACCGATAATTATCGATTTTTTAATTGACTAACTTACGATTTTCAATACCGATAATTATCGATAGTGAAAATAAGCCATCTATAGTTTTCGATAGTGAGAACCATCGATAACTATCGTAAGTACCATCGGTAGTTCTCCACCACTAGTCGACTGGCAGGTGAATACGTAGCTTCGCGGATGAACCGACCAGACAACAGAGATGGGCAAAATTTTTATTTAAATAAAAATATCCAATATCGAATAAAAGTTAAAAAAATTATTCGTCATGCGTCGAATATCGTAATCCCGGACTTTCGAACCCCGAATATGGAAAAAAGTTAAGTTAACTTGTATTTCATCTGTTATTTAAATAATATTTTATTTACAAATTCCCAGGTCGGAAATTCAAAAAATTATTAATTTTTTTTAGATATGTATTGTGCAATTTTTTTTGCTGTCCCTGAACTCTAAGAACTGAAAATTACCAAACGATACTCCTAATTAAAAGAAGTAACTTCTGTCTGAAAAGTTATTTTATCTCTTCCAGTTTCCGAGTTATAACACAAAATCGGAAAATAGCTTGATCAAGGGTCCATCATTTCACCCCTTAAAATAAATTTGTGCAGCCAGAAAAATTTCCTTAATACACATCTATATATCCTCTACATACCCCCAAAGTTTCATAATTTTTTGAATTTCGGGATTTGGGACCTTGCCTCGTTAGTTAATGCCCAACTCTGTCAGACCAGTCCGCGCGCGGCAGGTGAAATTCGGAAAAAGAAAGCCAGTCGTACGAGGGACCGCGGTCTGTTAATGGTGACGATCGGTTAGAGTTTCCTCGTGTTTTTACCGATCGAAAAGGGAAATCAGGACTGGCCTCGGACGCTCGTCTGGTTCGCTCTTTTTAAGGCGGCTCGCGACTTTCCAGCGGCGGATCGGCCGCGGAAAAATCGGCGATCGCGTCTAGCCGGGGCCCGCCGCGCGCTGTGTCAAGGTCCCCATCGTCGATGACGAGCGAGCATGACCGGTTTACGCATCCACAATGACAATTAGCTACGTGCTACGTCGCCGACGTTCGATCGATCGAGGAACAAGGAGAGGATTCAACAGGAACGGCTTCTCGATCCTTCGGCGATTTCGTCGATCGGCTGTTGGGCAAAATCCGTGTCCTGGCGATGTACAGGAATTACACTTGCGACGAGTTGTGACACCGAGGCACTTCGAGCGAAACCGATTTCGGAGCGGACGATAGGTCGTCGCGTGCTTTGTAATTTAGAGGAGATTGTGGACTTGCTTCCGGGATGAAAGGAGGAGGAGGGAGAAATTCGTGGGAGAAATTTTGCAGGCGAGTTTTAATTGTCTGAGGAAAAGGATGTATGGAAATAAACTTTTTATGTTAAAGGATTTTACTTAATTTGATCCGAAATGCACTCAAAGCTAAAAAATAATTATAGAAAAATAATTAAGACGATTTATTATTATTATTATTATTATTATATTCTTTTACTATAATTACGATGGTGGTATGGCACTTTAAATGAAATCAGGATATTTCATCGCTTTTCATCACTCATTTCTGTATTAAATTGATTCATTTCCTGTTATGAAATATCCTGCCCCACGATTTTATTTAAAGTAACATATCACCATCGCAATTCTAGTACAAGAAAATAATTATTTTTGAGGTTTTAGTGCATTTGTGATCCAATAAAATAAAATTGTTTAACTTGAAAATTTTCGTTTTATAGATATATATTATTTTCTTATCATTTACTTTTTAGTGTTTGAGTTTTATAAATAAAAAAAGTTTTAAAAATTCAACTATTTGTACGTGACGAATCATTTCTCGATAAATTGTTTATTTACACAAATCGCGTTGCTACTAACGTAATGACTTTTCGTCATTTTCGAGAAGAAACCGAGAGTCAGATTTCAAGTCGATTGGTTTCTGGTTATGGATTAAAATTGTAGGATATGCAATTTTTTTAAAAATTTTATATTGTCATTATAACTGCACGTACGCTTTCGAAGCTAAAATCGACTAAATTGAGCAATTATTTTCAAGATGTAAAGGTGCAAATCCACAATGAGACTTTTCTATCGTGAGACAAAAATCTCAGCAACTACTTAAATGTAAATATTGGAAATAGTCGCGAGAGATGAGACTTCAGACAATACATAATGTAGCATATTATATCATTCGAGTCTAGTTTCACGAAACTAATGACAAAATAGTTTAAAAATAATTAAATAATTTCCTCATGTGAGACACTATATTTTTACCTAATTATGGATTCGCACCATTAGAGGTTTCTTTCGTGTCTTACGTATTAAAGTAAATGACATTAGTGGGACAGGTACGTTCAGTATGCCTCGTCAATCAATCGCGTCGAATAATAGTCATGAAAGTATGATAACGCGAGGCTGGAAATCTCTGCGTATTAAAATTCACGACTTTTAAATTATTATCAAGAAACATGAATTGCTACTGGGTGTCATATTGCCAAGCGAAGAAGCAACCACTCGTCGTGTTCCCTTGATTAATGCCTATAATTAAGTGATTCGAGTACCCATTTACCATGGGATCGTGTGAATGTAATTACAGGCGTTAAAGACGCTTCAGCATCCGAAGAACTTGTGGCGAATAAAGACGATTTATTATTATTATTATTATTATTATTATTAAGAATGCCACAGACCCTTGACAGGATTTGCGAAATCCATCAATTACACACCTACAAGGCCGATTATATCGCGTGTAGACCGTGTATCCTGCGTGACGAACGCACCCAGGAATAGTGAAATAATAGACGATAGTTCAGCCAGACGGAAAGCGCGAGAGAAAACGCTTTCCTGCCTGCTGGACCCTTTGCAGTACTTCGAGTTCCGTAAGAGCTGTCGCTTTTAGATCAACGAGTTTACATAATTCGTTGGAAAAGTCTGTCGCGATTACGAAATACGAGGAACTATTATTACACCCAACTCGCATGCTCGATTTTCGCGTTGCACTTATTTCCCTTTTTTCCACAGCCGTCTTCGGGGTTCGTGTTGGCTTGAATTCTTCTAAAATTGAACTCATGAAAATTGCAGTGGCGCGAGGAAAGGAAAATGATTGTTTTTCATTCTTCTAAAGTTTAGAGTCTAAACACTAGTTTCCCTAATAAAATTCAAGTGATCTATTCGTCACACTGTCAGACAGGGACTGGTTTGAATATAATTTCAACGTCAAGACGAGATGTTTCCTATGAAAAGTAGTCCTCGAATAAATATTTAATGGCGCTAGACATTTTCTTTTTTTTAAAGGTCGAACTTATCAAATTATTATCAATCATACGTGCCGGGATATTAGAGGTATCAATATGAATGAGACGCAGACACGCACCAGACTCAACTTGGATGCGGCTAAACGAGGAATTCATTAACCGACAGCGAGTAGGATTCGCGAGATTAATGAAAATCTAAGCGGAGAAAGGCGTTCGAGATCGACTCCAATCAGACACGTAATAAATTCTGCGCGGATAAGTCCTGGCTGACTTGAGCGGGGCTTTCGAAACCGCTTTGGAAGATTGCTTCACCTTCATTAACCATAAAGGATCGTCCGCGCATGTGTTTACGTATCGCCTGGACGTCAATAGTGTCGTAACCACGGTGTATGAACTAATAACTCTTCGATCCTGTTTAAAAACTGCGCTGCGCCTTTACTGGTTGAAAGAGGTTGTGAAAGGGGTGCTTGGAGACACGAGGGAATACTTTGAGCGACCGAAAAATAATGGTGTTTTTAAAGATTTTTTCCTGAGTAAATACAACACATAATGAAATCAATCTTTTTATAATTAATTAAGTTCCTATGTTATACTGTATTATAAAAAAAAAAATAAAGAAATTCTATTACTTTTTACAAAATTAATTTACAGTTGACAAAACTTCATTTGTTTTTGGTATATCTAATATAAGAATAGCTTAATAAATACCAAACAGATTTATTTCATTATATGTTGTATTTACACACAAAAATCTTTAAAAATAGCTCAATATTTCGGCCGATCAAAGTGGAATAACCCTTAAGGGGGTATACCCGTTTGAACCCCCGGAAAAGGAGTAAAATTTGTGGATTTTTTTGCAAGTCAACGGCTGGATGCAGAATCCCCGCTTTTTTACTATCTTTACATAGTATTATGAACTACTTAAAAGAAAAGTTTCAGTTAAAAAACTATCGTTATTTGGAAGTTATGAATACATGTCCGAAAGTCTCCCGATTTTAGATGGCTAAACGGTGGCCCTAAAAACTCGCGCTACGTTCAACCAATTCACTTCCAATTTTGCATGCAGAATCATAATAGGATTTCACATTGTCCAAGGAAGGTTTTTTTTATTCCGATTCCCCGTTTATTATTTATAAAGAAAAAAGGTGAATTTTTCTCTTAGAAAAATCTAACTTTACCTTTGATCTCTCACCATTTCTCTATTTTTCAAATTTTTCAAAATCCGCTTCGTTGGACGATAGCTATTGACATACTTTATAAGATAATTTTATTGTTTTTTGATTTCAGACATGACATACAGCTGTTTTCAGGGCCACCGTTTAACCGTCTAAAATCGAAAGACTTTCGGATGTTTATGCATAACTTCCCAAAACCAATAGTTTTTTAACTGAAACTTTTCTTTTAAGTAGTTCATAATACTATGTAAATATAGTAAAAAAACGGGAAATCTGCATCAAACCGTTGACATGTAAAAAAATCCACAAAATTGCCACATTTTCCGACGGTTCAAACGGGTTTACCCCCTTAAGTGGACTTAACTACGTACTGCAACAGGCAACGTCTGAGCGTGCAGCTTCGCAATCACCTGAAAACGCAGTTAACCTGAAAGAAGTGCAGACCTCCCGCGTGCACCAGTTCACACGGGATCATGGTCTGTCTGACCCACATCCAAGCGAGCTTCTCGGTATTCTTTGTACGTGGAACTGTTCTCTCGCATTATCCTCCATTCTGCAACGCGCTGTTTCGTCGTGGATGTTCACAGGGTTCGATTGGCATCTGCTGGGCGCCATCCGGATGCACAGCGATCACGATACAAGAGCACAATGGATGTTGGCTGGCCGGTCACGTGCAATTGTTGCGTCGCTCGGTTTTTCTTAGTTTCTTTCGCTTCTGTCAGCACGTAATGAATTACATAAACCTGCATGGCATCGTGCACGCGAATGCCGCGATACGTAGTCGAATTCAGCGGCGTTTTACTCGAGTGGGACTGAAAGAAATCATTGCTTCAGATAGGTATCAAAGTGTGGTGTTTTAATTGGTCGAAATGGGCGGGTTATTCTTCGCCATTCTTGCTCCCTTGATTCGAAAGGATTCTTTGTTCCTCCGTCGAATAGGTGGAACGTTTGAATAATTCATGGAGCGATTTGCGATACAAAGTTCCTCGCTGCAGCGGGCATTTGAATAGCTATGCTCATTGCTCATACTTTCGATTTTGTTCATGGTTAATTGATAGCATTACCATGAAGTGGATTTTTAAAAAGACACCGCAAGTAGTACGAATCGCTGCCATGAAACTAATTAAGGGGTTACATACCCTTAACAGGTTCGGAAAATAGGGTCATATTTATGATTTTTTTTTTATATTAAAAAACGTCAAATTTAGAAATCACGATGTACACCTTGTTGAGTATAAATTAAGCTGTATTCACTTCGACAAGAAATTTGAAAGCTAAAGAAATGGTGCCAAGCAGCCCCTTTTCTCACAAGACCACTTCATATTTGCGGTACCGAAAATATCTCAGAGATTAGTGGATAATAAAATTTGAATAAAATTTTGCACGAATATTCTTAAGACTGTAATGTAGTACTGGTACATACAATTTTTCGATTAGTGTCTTGTTTTGCTTCTTATTAACAAAAGAATATAAAAACTTGGGTAAAAAATCACTTGCTTGACTTTGAGTAGCTACCATTTTTTGAGAAATAATTTTTTTTCGAAATTGCGCCGACAGGTAGCAGATTATAGTCTTAAGAATATTCATGCAAAATTTTATTGAAATCGATCCAGTGATTTCTAAGATACTTTTGGCACCGTAAATGAGGTAATTATGATATCAAATTTCTTTTTTTTTTCTTCAGAGAATACAGCTTGATTTATACACCACAAGGTATATATCTTGATTTTAAAATATGACGTTTCTTTAACTAAAAAAAAAAACTTAAAAATGGCCCTACATTCAGACCTGTCAGGGAAACCTAACCTCTAAACCGGCGCTGCTAAATGGTCCCCCGTTTCAGCACTGACCTACGCCAGCGTGCCTAAACCTCAGTTGTCCAAGCAGAGCCAGCGTTTTCCATTCGCCAGATTCGGTCGCGAATTACTCCATCTCGCGTCGCCGAGCGACCAGCAATCAAGGTAGAACAGGTCAGAGAAGGGTCGGCGTTAAAATCGGATAGTGGCACAGTTTCGAGCGAGCCGAGGTGAACGAACCTCTGCTCCGTAACCTATGGTGCTTTATCTAGAGATCGGCGAGGCGAGTTGCCTCCTTTCTTCCTCTCGAATCTCGTCAATTCACTTTTCGTGACCCCAATTACGCGCGCGCAGCTAGGCTGAATCGTCCGTTCCCTGGGGCTCTGCTCGCACCTGGACAGGGTCCGTTCGATGGAAAATGTCGAATGTGGAACCGTTATGCTGCTATTCCTGACCGGTAGCGACACTCTGGCGCGATGTCCCTACATCGGTGACCTTAAAACAGAATTCTTGGCCTGACCTGTTGCATTCTACGCGGAGACCCGTTAGGGAACCTTGTAGTCTACGGCTGGCTAGGAAGTGGCTGTTTATTGCCGAAGACTGTGCCAAATTTCAACGTCCTCCAAAAGTGGAACGTCGAACAAGAAAAGATGGAGAGATCAGATCTTACTATCCGGTTGGCGCAAATAGTTTCGATCGTGTGGAAAAAAAGAGTCGCGTCATCGTCGAAGAAAAAACGTCAACCTACTCCTTGCACCTTTCTCTGCGTAAACTTATTTCGAAAAGGTAATGCCACTTGGGGAAAAATATTTCATATTTAATGCTTTCTTTTTTTTTTATTTATTTCTTATCATTTCTTGGCCATCTCTTATCTTTTTGTTCTTTTGGTTTAAATGTAATTTATTGTTATTGTCCCTTCTTGTTGTGTTCTTATGCTTAATGGGCTTGCCCCGTAAATAAAATTATTATTATTATTATTATTGTAAAGTAAAGGGTTCTGTGCTCATGTGATAATAATAATAATAATAAATAATAAATAATAAATAATAAATAATAAATAATAAATAATAAATAATAATAATAATAATAAATAATAATAATAATAATAATACGACGAGTTGAACTCGTGAAAAAATAAAATAATAAATAATTAATCTCTACTTCTCCCTGACCGCGACGCGTGCCAAGCAGAAGAGGAACTCTCCCAAGGGAATTCGCGGAAAAAATGTGATTGATCGCCGAGATTTCCCAGAAGCATCGACCCACGGAAACGCGTAGGAGGTTGGAAGCGAAAAGAAAGTGACCGCACTTGACGCATCGCCGAGCAATTAAGCTTCTCGTGGAATCGTGGAAGTGAAGCACAGAAACGAAACGGAGAATTGCTAGCTGAATGGAAAGACATTTGTTGGTCGTGTAAAGAGTGAAGAAGTAGTGCTGGAGGCTGGATCCACGCCTCCCGTAGACGAAGCGGTTTTGCATCTGAAAAGATTCACGCGGAAAGTGGCCGGACCACGTGGCGGGTAGCGGCCGATGAAAGTTACCGATCCTTACGGCTACGCCTTTCTCATTTCACCGTTGACGAGGATATAATAAATCTCTTCTCAAGGTCTCCTCTCACCATTGGCTCTAGCCAGCAATCGGATCGGCGGATTCGACGGGACGCGTTTCACGGTTTGCCCCATTTTTCGGGGGCCGATTCTTAACGATCTCGTTTGAATAGTGCTGCAGAGGTTAGACACTTCTTTCATAATTAGACGCTCACGGCGTAGGAGTAACGAACTGTGTGCCGGTGGAAAATGGCACCCTTCGCGAGCTCTCGCCGTAATTACACCTATTCGTCAGAAATCTAGGACACGCGAACAGATCTGCGCGGAAATCTCGTAATCGCGTTCGGTAACTGTGTACGTCGAACAGGTCTGAATTTATGAATTCGAATCAGATGGGCGCCCCAAGTTGCCCTCTATTTCTTTCCATCTGACTTTCTAGCTAACTTTATCTTCCACCTGTCCGCGAAAGTAACGGGTGTCCTACTCCCAAAAATTATTCGCCTACACTTCGATATTCAGATTGGACGGGCAGCCTTTCCGGCTCGCCTTTATTGCCTTATCGCGTAGAATGAGAAAGACCGAGTGCCTCTCTCGTTCGTAGGTCTGCCTCGTTCGTCGCGGCAGAAACGGGGGAAGTGGAAGGGATAGCGATCACATTTCGACGCAGGAACCCTGTCCTAGTTTGAGACACTAGGACTCGGGTTAGGTTAGGTTTTGAGACAGGTAGGTCTCGATTAGCGCGATATTTGATTTGATGGAAATTACAAAGTGATACCAGGTCGCATTTAGTGCAAATGAAATTCAGTTAATGCGAGGTTCGCGAGACTTGTTTCATTCGGTACAACGGTGGAAAGAATTAGTCTTTTGTGACTTGGACAAAGTACTGCGGGTTTATCACCGGATATACGAAGACACGAAGAAGCAGAAGGAAATGCAATCGACATTATTAAAATACTTTAAAAAATAATAACTATATGTTATTGTATATTTTCTCCAATTTATTTTGATTTTTCTTTAAATTATTATTTCTATTTTCATGTTGTCTTCTTTTACTGAGTCTACCTTACGTATTTTTGTTGAACTGGATTGTATCCGCGAATGGTTTTCACCGTTATTGTTAAATAAATCAATAAAATTAGAACCAATTCCTGCATTTCAATAAAATTAGAACCAATTCCTGCATTTCCATAAAATTAGACTCAATTCCTGCATTTCAATAAAATTAGAACCAATTCCTGCATTTCAAGTATTCGAATGACACGATCAATTTCAGAGATTTATCACTCGCACTAACCGAGACCTCCCCGTATTATTGTTAATTCCCCGAGGTTGAGATGGACTCGTTCGGAGTTTGTTATATTTGCAAAACAATTTGCCGACTATGATTCGAAGGACCACCCTCAAATAGGGACAAGGTTGGTTTGATTTAAATTCTTTTTTTCCGAGGTAAAGAGTTTCCATGAAACGCGGATCCAGTCGCCATGCATCCGAGTACATGCCTGCGTGCCTTTATAAGCCAGGCCGTTTAAACTGAATTACACGCGCCTAAACGGAAGAAAGCAGGAAACATTTGGCCGAGGAACGTGCCTGTGAGTCGCAACGGCCACGGTCAGGAGAAGTCGGAAGATCGCGAACGGCTCTCGCTGGCGAGACCCAGCGCCGATGGATTTCTAACCGGAAGGCCGCTGGTTAAAGAGGAAGACGACAGCTGTGACAAGTGGACAATAGCCGCTCGATCGTTGCTCGTTCTTTCGCAATTCACGTGACGCGATGCCCGTCCGCGTTCCTTCCAATACCCTCGCGACTCCGGGTTTCCCTTTCCCACCCCGGAAGTCCACGTTGCAGCACCTCCCGACCCGCCACCGTCGTCGAAACAACGACCTGGGATTCCCCCAATAGAAATACAGTTCTGTCTCTCTATATAGCCGCGTGTGTCGGGACCGGGCGCACGCAATTTCAGAGACGAGTAGTCTGTTCGGCTCCCTTTGATTTCACGCTCGAGCGCTCGGCAGCGAGAACTGGATTTTTTGCTCGTCGCTCGGTGGAACCGATTTTTCGAAGGACAGAATGTGATATTCCCTCTCACTCTTAAAGATCGACTGCTGAATGAACCGGTCTTCCCTCGGCGCATAGTGTGCGATTTTGGACAAAAATCGCTAGACAGCGCAAATCTTGACCGATTTGAATTATTTTTTTTTTTAAATACTCGTGAAGGGCTCAGCAATAACGGAGGGCTGCAGTAAATCCTGTATTTTTTGGCTTAATCCAAGGTATATATTATTCTTATTTCTAATATAAAATAAAAAAATATATATTATTTTTATTATTTTATATTAGAAATAAGATAAACTAATAAAATTGAAATATAATTTAAAAATATTAGATTTAACTCAGCTATACTTACAATTAGCAGTTTATTTAAAACATAAATTTTGTAAATTTGAAGTAAATTTTTTATTTTATAGCTAATATTAAATTTACAAAAAATTAATTTTTAATATCTTTCATTTCCAAAGTTTACGTTTTTACGTGATGTTATGCTAAATAATGTTTTCTATAGATTAAGCCAAAAATACAGGATTTACTGCAGCCCTCCTTTATTTCTGAGCCCTTCACGAGTATTTAAAAAAAATCATTCAAATCGGTCAAGATTTGCGCTGTCTAGCGATTTTTGTCCAAAATCGCACACTGTGCGGCGACTACAAACGAAGTAGTGGGGATAGCTTCGCGTGTACAGAGAGTCCGAAAACGCGTGCAATTAGAGAGACAACACTGTACATCTGCCTGGGGAGGATCGACAATCCCGCGGGACTGGAACAGCGCTGTTTCATCGAAGCTCCGAGGAGGTCGTCAAAATGGAACGGCGAGACATTAGGCAACGGTGAAAGAAATATTACAATAGGCACGCGATGGAATCAGTATGCGAGACGAGTGCATGTATATTTAACGATCAAGGTCCAACGACGGAAAATGAAACGGTGATAAATAGGGAGAAAGTCTGAGGAGGCGGCGAACGGCAATAAGAGACGTGGAAATTGAATTTTCTGGCGATACCGATTGCGAGAATCGGAAGAGGGTGCGGTTTAAGTATTACGCTTTCGAGAGTGGCATTTCTCTTCGCCGTTTAAACGATCCTTTTAACGCCCGGTAAAACAAACGCCGCCGGTTTAAACACATGCAGGCAATTATTTCGAATGTCTTCTCGAGATCGAGTTCACCGATACCGATTTCATCTCTGTGACGGTAAAAACAGGGTTGGAAAATTTTTCAACGCTGATCCAGCCTCTGTTTCTCGGATGGATCTTCGCGTATCGCGATCTAGATCGAAGAGTTACCGATCGCGGAGAGGATTCGTGACGAGAATGGAAAAAGGAAACGAACGCGGACGGCGGAGAAAGTACCTTCTAACTTGGGCTCTAGAAATCCTCGACCTCTGGCTACGCGCTTCGCAGCTCGCGTGGACGCGTTAGACGATACGCCGATTCCGACTCCGACTCCTCGATCTTTTTGCTCGTGAAGCCGCCCACGACGCAGGTGCTCTGTCGTCACGCCACCTCGCCTTTCCCTCCGCGCGCAAAAGTGTGCTGCGCGGAGAGCCAAAGGGTGGGAAACGTTCCAATCGTTGAGTCTGTTGCTGCTTCTTTTCGTGGACCGGCAAAACAAACGCGTCGAGAGCGAGTGACGTAAAGGTAGATATCTAAATTCCAGAGTGATGACAGTTTAGGGGAACCGATCATCCGGATGAGAAATAAACTGGAGAAAGCAAAGCACGCGGCGAGAAAAGGGGAAAATTGTAACTTTTTAAATACCGAAGAAGTGGTTAAGATATCGAAGCTGAATTGCACAATCGGTAAAGAGTTCTTTGGGGCTGACTTCCGGTATATTCTGGTTGAACGCAATTGAGATTGTTCCGTTCACAGGCACGGGGCTACTTTGGAGCAACTACTCCAGATATAATCGTTGTGATTTAGTATTATCACGTGAGGAATTCTTAATCGTTCGTGGTATTTTTTTATTTTCTAATATGTCTGTTAATTTTTTATCTGGACATTAAAATTTAAAAATTGGGAGAATTTTAACAAAAAAAGGGAACCTTTTTTCCACATCTATTTTTTCATCTACAAATTTCAAGACATCAAAATTTACATTTTTAGAAGAAGACTATTAGAGTGTAGAATTATCACTGAAAAGTTAAAAGATTCAAAAATACGAAAATGGTAACTCAAAAATGACGCTGGGGTACAGTGAAGCGTAAAAACTGTGTGCAATTAGAGGACTAGTGCACATTGAATGTTCTTAGAATCCATTTAATAAATTTAACTAGAGGAGCAGAGCCGGATATACCTTTTCAGGGGCCCGAGGCTGAATATTCAGGGGGGCCCTCGGTTAAATATAAAAAATAAAATAACGCTAATTTGATTTTTTTTATCATAATACTCGTATAATCTAAATAAGAATTTAATTTCAAAATTAACATTGAATATCAAAACTAAATATAACATTAACCCTCGGCAAGATTTTTTGATAAGTTTTTCGAAGAAAATTTTAAAATGAGGGGCCCTAGGCTTCAGCCTTGTTAGCCTAAGGGATAAATCCAGCACTGTAGAGGAGCATCAACTTCTGTGACAAATTTTCGAAGTAATCCTCAAGATACATTCTATTTATAATTGAGTAAACAGGTTTGCTCGGAACGAAAAATGGTAATTTTCAGATTTTAGACAGAGAGTTCAGAAATGTGACCTTCCTACATCAAAACCGTGGGCAGAAATGAGTTTCCGGATGAGACAATCCTCCACTCGCGTTGGCTTTGTCTCGTCTAGAATTCTCAGTAGCTTACGTACCCATAAAGTGGTCTTTGAAAAGAATTTCGCACGTAAAGGTACACTGCTCCCATCCCCGTTAATTAAACAATATTGCCTACAGCAAATGTTTCCTCTCAAACTTAAAACCTTCCGTACATCGGCCAAGAGTTGGGTAACCCAAACATTGCGCCATCTCAGTTTCTATGTCACCCAAACACGGTGCGTCACTAAACCTGACTCACCTAACACACCTACCCAAATCTTTGTCCCGTCCGGTTACCCTCAATTACAATAGCCACTTCTCTTCTTCATTCTTATTAAATCGTTTCCTTTATTCAAACCCACGCTCTAAACATCGAGGATAGCACAGGTTGATCCTGTAAATCGGAATCTCATTTCATCTCACACAGAATTCTCACCGATTAACTGGGAGCTCTTAGCGGAAAAATAAGTTACCATTTTCTCGATTTCTTGGTATATCCAGTTAAAGTTGAATTTATTTAACTAACAAACAAAAGTTTTGTTGAGATCAGATTTTTGGTGGTCGACGAAGGAGTTGCCACTTTCGCTAACTTTTTAAAAAAGCCGCTCTGAAAGCAATTGGTGCCTCAAAATATTAGATTTTTTATTACTTTTCAAAAATGGTCACTCTTTTTTCAACTACTGTAAATAGATAATCCCTCATATAATAATTATAACTATAGAATTTATATACCAAGGGCTAGTCCCGTTTAAATAAATAATAATAATAATGATGGGCCTTTTGTTAAGGATATCGAGCTTGTATTTAGTTTTTAGCTTTGGGTTCTTAGCTCTTGTTTATCTTTTAGTTCAGTTTAGTTGGCTTTGTTAGCCGTGTATCCTTGGCTTATTTATTTATTAGATAGACTCATAAGTTAATCTCTCTGCTTCGTCTCTTGTAAACCATGGGTAGGGTAAACGCACCAGTAAAGGAACAGTTGAGGCTAATGAATGAACACTATTATAAAATTATGTTTGTAGCGCGATTGATTCCACGTGCTGCAAAAAATTTTTTGGATATGAAGCAAGAAATGAAAAGAAGTCTCTAATTAATTAGTTGCCTACTTTAATAACTTATTTTACTCATTTTAATAAAAAATGTTCATTCACTGGTACGTGTTCATTTACTGGTACGTCCACCCTATTGCCCGTATAATTATTTAAATAAATAAATAAATGATGATGTACCTAGGGCTCCCAATTTCGTTTTGAGAAGATTCAAAAATCATCAAATCGCCAATAAGTCTCCTATTACTTCAATCACAACATGCACCTAGCGCAATTCCAATTTCCTCTCACGATGGGAATAAAAATGTGATTGATCTCCAAAAATCGGTTTCTTCTCACGTCCCCTTCTCCTCATCCAAGTGTAATCGGAATTAGACGTTTCAGTAAACTTCTTTCTTCTTTCTCCTTTCTTCCTCCGTCTTCCCGAGACGCGTCGCCGTATTTCCGGCCGGCTGACCGCGATGACATCGAAATCACCGACAGAGGGAAGGAAACCACGGGAGAGCAGCGTCGCAATTATGCTCGAGACGTGCAACGACGGAAAAGGGAAATATGTAGTTCGTTGTCCCTGGCAGGTTGTGGAACGGTATTTCGAAATTGCTTTGCACCTCGATGGATGCACTCGGCTATACGTCACAGGTATACGATTGCAGTCACCGCGGTAGCCACTTCAAACTAACTCCGCAAGCTTTCTAATTAATTGACGAACGGCGTTTCGTCGGTAAATGACTTTCCAAATTTGCGAGGGTTCACCGCCAACTGCCAAGGTTGCGTGAATAAGGAAAGCAGATTCAGCGGTAGAGAAACGACAGGATGAATCATTCTACACGCAACAGGACTCGGTCGGGGAACTTGAAGAGGTCCTCCGTGTTTGTTAGTCGAAAGTGGCCGAGCATTTCGGGACACGTGAGTCTGTGGATCCTCCTTCGCGCAGAGAAATTACGCGCACGGAGAAAGGCGGGTGAACCGAGGAATTCTGGGCGAAAAAAGGTCAGCTCCGTGTCGAGTCAGTTGACAAACCTGATCCGCGACGAGAGACGCCGTGACACTTATTATCGGCCCTAGGAAGAATTACTTCTAAACGAGTTGCCAGTCAGACAGAGATGGGCAAGAAATTATTTAAATAAAAATTTGTGTACTGAATTTTTATTTCAAATAATTTCTTGCCCATCTGTGTACAATTTATTGACTGAATTTTTATATCAAATAATTTTTTGCCCATCTGTGTACAATTTATTCACTGAATTTTTATTTCAAATAATTTTTTGCCCATCTGTGTACAATTTATGTACTGAATTTTTATTTCAAATAATTTTTTGCCCACCTGTGTACAATTTATGTGCTGAATTTTTATTTCAAATAATTTTTTTCCCATCTGTGTACAATTTATTGCCTGAATTTTTATTTCAAATAATTTTGTGCCCACCTGTGTACAATTTATGTACTGAATTTTTATTTCAAATAATTTTTTGCCCATCTGTGTACAATTTATTGACTGAATTTGTATTTCAAATAATTTTTTGCCCACCTGTGTACAATTTATGTACTGCATTTTTATTTCAAATAATTTTTTGCCCATCTGTGTACAATTTATTGCCTGAATTTTTATTTCAAATAATTTTGTGCCCACCTGTGTACAATTTATGTACTGAATTTTTATTTCAAATAATTTTTTGCCCATCTGTGTACAATTTATTGACTGAATTTGTATTTCAAATAATTTTTTGCCCACCTGTGTACAATTTATGTACTGAATTTTTATTTCAAATAATTTTTTGCCCATCTGTGTACAATTTATGTACTGAATTTTTATTTCAAATAATTTTTTGCCCATCTCTGCAGCCAGAAGATTACGGAAAAAATGATTGCGACTTGCAAGTAACTCACGGCACCACTGAAACGGTCATCGGACGTTTCGCAAGCGTGGATTCGCGACTCGCGCTGGTATCGGTAAACGTTCGATTGCAGGTTTTTCGTGTCCGAAATACGCGCGAGGCATAGGAACCTCTGCGTGCAACGAAAGTAGGCTATAACTGAAAAAGAAAGCGTTCGCGAACTGTTGGCTCGCGGATCATTTTCATTGTTTTGATATGTAGAGTGGATTCTGCGTGGAAACGCGTCGAATTCATTAGAGGAAGTAATTAAAGAAGTTTCACGCGTGTACGTGAACCTTTCCTCGTTTTCATGGGAATTTCCCGTCGTTCCTGTCGATATGCCGAATACTCCTCCGCGCGAAGCGTCTCGAACTCGTTTCCCACTTCGACTGCTCCTTTTTTCGGTTGTATGTAAATGCAAGGGGGATGACGATTAACGTCGCTCTCTTAAGGATGAGGAAAGTAACTGGTTACCGTTTCACGGTCACGGGCGCAACAAAAACTCCCGCATAAATACGTATGCACGCTCTGTGTATTCTTGCATTACAGGGTGGAACTACTCCCATCGTTCTAGACACCGATTTTTAGTAGAAATTCGCTTCGATGTACCGTCAAGGACCCAGTTCCTGATCAGAACACAATTCCTGATCAGTTTAGTATATATAAATACCAAATAATAATTTTATCACGATACAAATTTATTCCAAAAAATTATCAAATAATTATGAAGTATTTTTAAATTTATAGCTCATAGTAAAATCTTTTAGGTTCATCAGAAACTGCTCCCTTTGCATCTTAAGTGATCAGGAACTGGGTCCTTGACGGTATGTCGGTTCAAAGGAGATCACCTAATACTACATACTTTTTTGGTTATTTGTAGCTTTCAGGATTTTAATTGTGTTCAGTTTACATTGAAAGGCAATGGAATCGTTTATGGATTGCCTGCATTGCAAATTTTACCAACCCGCGCTGATTTATTCTGGAAATCAACGACGAAAGTGTAATTTTTCTCGGGTGAAAAGTTCGCCTGGCTCAGAGATGGACAACATTTTTATTTAAATAAATTTCGAATAAAGAATGAAAGTTAAAAAAATTATTCGTTATGTGTCGAATAAAGCTGACTCAGGTTAACTGTGTTTGACGAATAAGAGTCGATACTCTAGAGGGTGATTCTATAGGCCAAAATAAGACGAAAATATACAAATCAATTTTTTAATATCGCGCTTCGTTTTCGAGAAAATTGACTTTGAATTGAACGCGTCCAGCTGTCCGTAGAACAAAAACATTATTCTTATTATTTATTATTTATTATATAAACGGGAAAAACCCTTTGGTACAAAGAAGAACGAAATTAGAGCATTAAATAACATTAAGAAAACTAAAATAAAAAGAGATATCGAAACTTAACACAAAATAAGAAAATCATAAAACATATAACATAATTATACCCAATAATTTTTTATTAATACTTTGGAAAATAATAATACTCCAACATACAATTTTAGATTTAGGGTCCACGAGTGGGGCCATTCGGAAGAACATCCAATTTTTTATTCGTCGGACGTTTCAACTTCAACATCGAATAAATTTTTCCACTTTAACTTTTCGACGTGGAATAATTTTCTGGCGCGCGTCGAATCGCCGAGGACCGGAGATCGAGTCCCGGCGCGCGCGTTACAATGTATTATCGCCGAATTACGGTCCTCGGGGGCTCCACGCACGCCAGAAAATTATTTGACGTTGAATAAAATTAAAGTTACACTTAAAATTGAAAAATGTATTCGACGCTCAAGTTGAAACGCTAGACGAATAAAAAAATGAACTTTATTCGTCAAATAATCTAAAGCTGAAGTAATTTTTCTGTGATCCATTATTTAAACAATTCTTTATTTAGTTAATGCCTGATCCTGGCCGGACTACACCCAGCGGTTCGAGTGAAAACGGACGTCGCTGGTCAGACGTCGGTTAAGAAACGCGCTTAAAATTTAAGACGACGTCGCCGAGTGACCTCAGAGTCCGATTACATGATTAAATAATTGTCCCCGATTCGTTAACGGTTCCTACAACGGAATTCACGAAGTGGACGTCGAGGGAATGAAGCAGAACCGTGGTTGCGGATTGGAAAAGTAAGCCACGCGAACACTTGAGGCGTTTGCCTCTTTTGTCAACGGGCATCACACTTCAATCTTCCGCATTTTATTAACTCACGCGACAAATATGTACAATTATAAGCAGAGCCTGTTTAAAACCTTTAGAGGCCCCCTTATACAGGGTAATTACTTCAACGCAATGTACCCACGGTTTCTTAGCATTTCCGATAATTTGATTAAAAAGTGTTTCTAACAAAAGTTAGATTTTAAAAATCAGAAAATTTTTGTATGATACCCCCTTTTTCCTGATGTCGTAAGCACGTGCTTATTTGGCTTATTGGATAATCCAAAACTGATTATAAAATCCCCAAATTTAAATTACACACATACAGTGACTGACGAATTTGCGGAATAGAGAAACTGTTGCATTCGGTCATTCAAATTCGTGCATATTTTTATTTTCTAATTAAAATCAGAGTAATTGAACGACAGTCGGATGTGAGAACCAAAAATGGCAGGGAGATCAGAACAAAAGCAACACGGTTTATACAATTCCCTCAATTTTTTTTTTTAAACGAGTCCAAACCGATCAGAGAAATCGCTCGAAAAGGCGAATTCGTTGCAAATCTGATGACAAATATTCCAAGAAACGTACCGTAAAGGCTGATCCATCCTAGTATCCAAAAGCTGAACAGAAGTTTACCGATCATCTCACGTCCGTGGGCCAGCGGGAAGCCAAGCTCTTCTTCTCAAAACTCCATCGCCCGCGTGCCGATTCGATGACCCAAGGAGCACGTGTTCACCAGTTCGCGGCAAGGAACTCTCAAGCACCCGAATAGTTAGCGTGCTTTCGGCGTCTCGTCCGTTTCGACGTCGATCGGCGTGCAAACAATGGAGAAACTAACTGGATCCGCTCGAAATCGGGCAGGGAAATAGCAGACGATCGATCGGAGCCGGCGTGACTTGCTCGATTTTGCGTTTCCCCCTCTACCGATTTCTCTCGTCCTTTGAAATTCGCGCGCTACTCTCACGCACCTCGACGATTAATCATTCGATCTCGGATTATCTTCTACCCGGTGGTTCCATTTTAAACGAGTTTAGTTGCCGATTTTTACGGCAGACGGTTTACTAAGACCGGGATCGGTAGTGACTCGAAAGAGCCGCGGTTGTCAAGGAGAGACGCGGTTTTTTTTCAGCTGGCTGAACTCTTCAACTTCTCCTGCTTTCTCCTTCGAAAGACTCGAGGTGCCTCGAACGCTCGGCCGATCGCCGGTCATCGGGTAGATCGTCCAGGATGCTTCACTCGATTCGCGAAACTCGTCGCGGGGTTCGTCAATCCCGGGCACTTATTTTTCTACGAACGTTCACATCATCGATCGGTAGGCGGAGGATCGAAACGACGTCGTTCCATGCCGACGATTACGCGTTCGATCGAGGACCACGAGTCGAGCTGCTCGGTTCACGGAATTCGCCTGGATTGAGGCGGAAATCGGTATGGTCGGTGGGTGTCTGACGCGGATCTCCGTGGATATCGCGTTTTCATTTGCCCGGATCGCTTTCGAAGCGATCTCGAGCCTCGGTTTTTCACGGAGCGGCACACTCCGGCAAAACGAGAGGCCTGGAGTGCCAGCAGAAACTAAGAGAGAGTTCGTACTGTCGTTCTACACCTGCAGCTACGTACAGAGCTGCTGCCTCGTGGCCTACTATAACAGAACTGACTCCCACCATGGTGTTCCCGTGTCTCTTTACCTGCTATAAGCGAACGGTGTTTACGCGTCGTCTCTCCCGGCGGCGGGCATTCCCACTGACGCGATGCCTTTGGGCGCGCACGTCGTTCATGACGATTCTGGTCTGCCATCGCGAAATCATTGAGGTACTTCGAAGGGCCTCGCTCGAGTCCCGTGCGGTGCTTGAAGAAGGGCAGTGCACTGAGGCTTGAATCACCAATTTAAATCGGTATCGGTATTCCTGAGACATCCTGTAGTCAGCACGGATCAGGAAATTCCGATGAAGACGCTAACAAGGAAAGATCCCGAACCCGGAAATTCAAAAAATTCTGAAACTTTGTGGATATGTAGGGAATTTCCTCCTGATTACAACGCAATTTTTTTTTGCTGCCCAAAATCACTCTAAAGGGGTGAGAATTAACCCCTGCAAATCTGGTTATTTTCCGATTTTGTGTTATAACTCGTGAAATGTAAAATAATTTTTTTATCAAAGGATAGATCTAATTAAATGAAGTAACTTTTGTCTTGAAACTTTTTTTCTATCTCGTACAGTTCGCGAGTTATGACACAAAATCGGAAAATAGCCGAATTTTCATGGGGGTTAATTTCACCCCCTTAGAGTGATTTTGGGCAGGAAAAAAAATTGCGTTGTAATCAGGAGGAAATTCCCTACATGTCCACAAAGTTTCAGAATTTTTTGAATTTCCGGGTTCGGGATCTTCCCTTGTAAGTCAATCATTTTTTTAGCTCTTGATTTTAAAGAATTCGAGGGATCTTCATTGTTTTCTTCACTGGCGATTAGATGCCACTTAATTCTTAGTGCGTATTAGCGCCTTATTCAACCAATACGCAATATAGGACGTTTCAAAATATGAGGTACGATTTAAAAGAAGAGTTTTCTTTTAGAAAACACTTTAAGTGCTACTAAATTATAAAAAAAATTATCGGAAAATGTTCTACATGCCAATGGTATTATACTATAGTATGGAATTAGATTTTTGACATTTACAGTGTTTTGTATACTTAAGGACCTCAATCCTCCTAGAAACAAGGAATCGAAACTGTGGAGCGCGCATTCCCGAATGACAGTAAAGATTTTCACAAAGAAATCTTATTCACCGCATTGTGTTTACCTTTTCAAAGGGAATTCCCTACTTCCGTACTTTAAAACACCCTGTATATTGTTGCTCAACACGTCGGCCGACAAAGGCCGCAAAATTTTCCTAAGGTGTCGCAATAGGGAAGTTTCACCACCATCCAAAGCATCCGCACAATTACACGCTAACAGCGCATTACCAAATATTATATCACCGTGCTGGAACCGAAAATGGATTCGTGTATTCCCCCGTAGCAATAGAAAGGAACTGCGACTCGCTTTCGCGAACAATCGTTGAATGGGAATCGATTAAGACAATATAATCCACGAGGTCATCTTTCCCCTTTGTCACTTTACTATTAATTCTTTCAATTCTATTATTTTTCGCGGAACGCGCTCAGATACAATGCAACGCTGAGAGTTCATCAGCAGCGAGTCGAGAAAATAACACCTGCGTGATAATCACAGTCGTATTCGTCGTCGACAGACTATAGAATAGGCAGACAATATCGGTTACGTAAGTTTGTCTAACAATTTATACGGGTTTGCGAGCAGGAAGGTACAAGTGGATAAAAAAGCAACATCAGAGTGACGCAATGGCAAGTCGAATCATCGAAAGTATGTACTTGGACGTGTTTGGAAGAGTTTAAGTTCCTGAGACTGTGCCTTCGTCTGTATTCTAAAGGGTTTCCCGTTGATAATAATAATAACGCTAGACGAAAATTTGATAGTCGTTTCATTTTACAAATTTCAATCATAACCTCAAATAAGTATAACCGCAGCCATTTCGGGCAAAACCGGAAATAACATAACCTAAACATTCATTAAATCGTCTGCTTTCCAAAGTGCTTGTTTATCTATCTCTTTCTATCCGTATTTCTGTCTTTTTCCTTTTTACACTTTCATCTCTGTCTACTTCCGCTTTTGACCGAAATGGCGACAACCAATCAGCGACGATACACGTTGTTCCGATCACCATCAAGTAGTATCCATGATCCTGAAACATCCTGTAGAATCTACGCCTCGATGTCCACTCGCGAAGCTTCTCCCAGCGACACGACAAAAATGTATTTCCTTCTCGGTCTTCCTAGCTTCCTTAACGATAGAAAGCGACACTTTCCATCTTTACTGCTTAATGTTTTCGTTCGTCACTTTCGTTCGCTCCATATCTCGATGTGTACCGTTGAAAGTTCATCCGCGGCGGCTTCGACAATTACTTATGATTAACGCGAAGGCCAAAAGACGCGGACGCGGTGGCCAGAGAAAGTTCACCGGGAGGAAATCGTCGCGGTCGTCGATGTTTGTCAAAGAGAAAAAGAACGCAAATAATCGGTGCGATCGCCTCGCGCGGCCCGACACGAATTTTCTTGTCACGGCCGGGCTGCAGGATGTAATTTTTTCGACTGACACGTGTACGGGTGCTACGCGCGAGGTGAAAACGTGCGTTTACGTTAATAACGAACGGCCCGCGGGACACTTATTCGACGCGAAGAAAACTGTAATCGTTTACTTTCACTTTTTCATCGATAATCGCGACGTGCGTGATGCTCATAGCCAATAAATAGGTTCTACGTGCTCTCCTATCGCGGTTCTACTAACGACGATACGTGAGTTTTAGAACACCGAATGTGGCCGTGTTTTTCTTTCGTAAGCCTTATTTGCCGCTGGATAATTTAAAGCTGGGTTTACATTAGTCCAGTCCAGTGATCCAGTACAGCACTGGATTAGAACTGGAATAATGTAAACAGTGTGTTGATTCCAGTACATTTCGACTGGATCGAAAGTCTACTTTTCGATGCTACTTTTATGTTTTTTTATCCTTCTTTTGCGTCAATCCATTATTATTACACTCTACCACTTTCAACGCTTCAGAAACGACTGGAATAATCAAGATATCGTCAGATTTCCAGTCGAACCACTCGCTGGATCCAGCGACTGGACTAATGGAAACCCAGCTGTAAGCTTAATAACTTATAAGCAAAGGTAGGTAGGGTCTCTAGTATACAGCTACGTTTTTATTGGGTCATTCTTAATGTTACAGCGAAGAACATTTTGATGCTACCTGTATCATTAATGGAGTTCTATGAATACAAAAGATCATGAAAAAATGATGTGGACAGTGCAGCTGCTGCGTCGCTCAGAGATATTCATCGGTATATACAACAGTATCAGACTAGATACAGCAACTTTCCTTTAATGAAAAGTGCAAAGCTCTCTGTCTATGCATTAAATGTACAAGGAAACTATGAAACTGAACTAACGGGTATCACATCTTGAACTGATAATATTTCGACTCGTCGAAATTATCTTCGATCTCTTCGATTATCTTTACTTTAGACAGGGGTGTACGTGCCTGTATCCTCGCTTGACGCTGCTCTTCCGAAATAGTATCCACGTTAAGAGGAAGCGTGATTATCATTCTCGGTATATCGTACTCTATATTAATGCTACTACCATCCGATAAAACCAGACGAGTAGGATAAGTGCGCCTATATGTCTTTCTATGTGCTTTCGTTATTGCCGCCGTCCAGCAATTCAATTTCCTGCAAAGGCATGAGGCGGTCTGTGTTGTTCGTAAAAGCGGAGTCACATTCATTCTGAAATACAAGAATATTCAAATTAGTGAAAATTTTTAGGTTAGGATCGACAAATGAATCGTTCGAGTTGAAAAGCGCGTTAAAATCAAAACTGAATCATTGATCGTTAACATTACTCTCTCCACGCATTGTTCAATAGTAATATAAAATTCATTTTGCATGAAATTCGAGTAAGAAAGTAAACTTGCCTGTCTATTCCGAATGACACCGATAACCTCACATAACAACACGTTCGGCGCAAGCTCAACGACATCGCGCGACGCGATCTGCGACCAACAGACGGTCACGCGATTATCGAAAGCAAATCGAGAGTATCGACGGTTCAAATTACGAAAACCAAGGCGGTTTCAACGGTTCGGTCTTGTGCGAAAGGTTCGCGGGACCGAAGCGCAGAATTTCGGGCAGAAGAAAGTGAATCGGTCGAGTTTGTGCATCGTGCTGCGGCGTAGAATTACAGAAACGTCCCTGGGCACGCTTCGATCCTGTTGGAATTTCCACGTTGCTTGGTGAGTGAATTTTCGGTTAACGTATCCAAGTGGGAGCATCGTAGTCGCCGATACCGGTATCGGGCGTTCGTTCACGCGGTTCAGTGATGGATAAATAGTTGTTCTTTATTATACGGATATAAATAAATCGGTGACGGAAAGTGATATCAAACGCAAATCGGCTCGTCCTCTTGCGACTCTTCGTAACTGCTACCAGGTATCTCAAGGTATTCTTTACGATCCCTGTGGAAACGAATTCTCCATGATCTATGTATACATAATACCTTTTTTTAAAGGTATATTGGGAAACCAAGTGGAGGCGTGGCTTAGATTTCAGCGCTGCGGTGGTAAGTTGGCAAACTATTGTAAGTAGGCCCGGATCCCATAAAACATTCGGAATAAGTATTTATTAATCAAAGAAATAAAAATTTAGTGTTCAAAAAGATTTAAAAACACTTGTTTTTCACAAAATGCCTATATAAACACTGATAATCGTATGGACTTGGACGGATTTCGGCCCACTCACAGTAGTTTAATTTTCTGCCACTAGTTGGCGTATCGAAATTCTTGGTTTCCCAATTGGGAAACCAAGTGGAGGCGTGGCTTAGATTTCAGCGCTGCGGTGGTAAGTTGGCAAACTATTGCAAGTAGGCCCGGATCCCATCAAACATTCGGAATAAGTATTTATTAATCGAAGAAGTAAAAATTTAGTGTTCAAAAAAATTTAAAAACACTTGTTTTTCACAAAATGCCTATGTAAACACTGATAATCGTATGGACTTGGACGGATTTCGGCCCACTGACAGTAGTTTAATTTTCTGCCACTAGTTGGCGTATCGAAATTCTTGGTTTCCCAATATATCCAATAGGGAATTTATGAGTCCTCTGAATGAGCGATACTACTTTAAATTTCTTAACTGTGCGTGGTCCACTCTTGGCCTTGTAAAATGTTAGTTTTATTAGTATTGTTAGTAAATTTAATACAATACATCTACACACACACACACACACACACACACGTTGCCACTTATGCAGTGCAATAACTGATTTACTGCAAATTATCGCACCAACTTTGTGTGCACGCTAATGTCATTAAGGTTCCAATATCTGACGAGGAATTTTTTCACGAAAGAGTTGGTTTCGTTTTTTCATCGTTCCAGATAAAACTTTATTGCTACACGAGGGTTTATTAGGAGTCACCGTAAGGCATGCAAAGGGTCGTTGCGTGAACCGAGCGTAACAATACCAGTTACGGCACAGTCAATATAATGATGCAGAATTATTCCTCGTCTAAAGTGTAGAAGGCTTACGAAGTTGCGTACTCGTATCCATAATTCTGAATCATTCTGTACTTAACGATTCGTCCCACGCTATAAACATAACTTTAATACGCATGCATAAATGTCACAACATCGATAACACACTCTGCGTACAGTCGTAAACCAATTTATTAGCTTCATTGGTTTAAAATAGTTGACGGGCGTCGTCGCAACACTGGACAAAGACAGGCGATTAAGTCGCGAGACATATAAATCAAACATTTACGCTTAAGTCAAAATGCAGAGAAACATGCAGATAGTTTTTATTACAATTTTTCGTATAAGTATATAAATGTAGGGACTTGAACAATTATAAGGCGTTTGAAATTTTGAATAAGTATTAAATATTACAAAATTCTTCTACGAGCTAGACGATTATCAAAATTCTCTTCGGTTTGCTGTGTTACCACTACGTGCACAGTTCCAATTAGTAACAGCGAGCTTTTTAGTTCTCGCGGTTTCTGACCCCGACGTAACATCACAGATATCGAGAACATTTGCATATTATATTTGCAAAACGATCATTTGGCACGGATAATTTATTTACGTCTTTTCGTATACTGTAAAATTACCCGTATAATTATTTTATATCGTAAAGATACATATTCGTTTAATATTAATCCATCAGAATTCATTAATCTACGTTAAAACGCGGCGATTTAATTGCTAAAAATATGTACACCTATTAAATTAGGTTCCCGTTCGTCTCTAATATTTATTCATAATTAACAACCAACAGAGATTCATTTACACATTAAATAATAAACCTAATATCAATTGCAATTTGTGTACTTGAATGCTGTCAAACGGAATGTAAAACTCGTATTGCCATGCAATAACGTATACTAGAACATATCGAATACTGAACGGTTTTCATTCGCAATCGAACGAAATGGTATAAGATTTTGTTCCTAATACATTCCTATTTCCGTCTCATAGATGGGAGCACATATCTTTCGCCATTGCCCTCCCGTCTTCGTCATATAAATTTTCCCATTTCACAAGTGTTTCATCACTTGTTTCATTCCGGGCACTTTTTCTGTAAGAATTTCGAATTTTGCAAACTTGCGCGATGCGGAAAACGAGGAAAATGTATATGGCAGTGAGATGAGTCTAAGGCAACTGTAACGGTGAACGTTGCTTATATTCTGTCATTGAGGTCAATCATCTTTTCATTGATAAATCTGTAAAATCAAAAACTTTTCTCTACCACGTTTATACAACTATTTGCAATAGCGTAAGCATGTGTGCATGTATAAGAATTAAATTGCATAACATTTAAGCAAACGTAGTCAAGTGTTCAATCAAACTTTATACACATTCGAAGGAACTTAATAAATAAATTCTATTTTATTATATATATGCATTCATTACCCTTAAAAATGCATATATATAATAACACGAATATATGTATTAACTTCTCGATCTATTTATAACTTTCCATTGCCTCGTTAATCGCTTTTATTAAAAAGAACGTTAAGTTTCCAAATTTTAGTTGCTGTCAAATCCCAAAATGTTAATTATTTTATAATTACTCGTAATATACGAGACATGCAAATAACATTATTTCGCACATGCAATATACCATGCTTTCATATTTATGCAAATTGTTTAACGTTAAATTAAATAATACACTAAAACATGCAGCATGCGATAGTTTAACGTAATTAGCTACTAGGATTTAAAATAGAAGAGTCTTCCTATTATCTACAATTCTACAAGGTCAGTGGGACGTGAACTGTTAGTTGGATGAATGGTAAGATGATAAACAGAAGAAAGGAAAAATCTACGTACCTATACAAAACGTAGTGTTGTATAATGAAAAATATATCAAACGCGACTGAAAAGAATCCCAGTCCGAATTTCGTCGGATCTCCGAAAATACTCCCCCAATCATCTGATAAAAATAATCGCCATTAATAATTTGAAAGTAGATCGAAAGCTGGTTTCTGTAATTGCACATCGGTCCTCTATACGTTACCGTAATTGTATGCGTTCAATATCATCTGTAGCATCGACAACATTCCACCAGTGAAGTCTAAGAATATATTGCCGATACTCCATCCAACGGTGGATTTTCTTTTGTAATTGTAAAACGCTTGCGGCACGTATTTAATCAACGTTATGCACAATTTCACGTAGCTACAGTAATACAGAAAATCGAGCCATGCCAGCACTTTTACCACCGCCAGTATCATAGAAATTAATACGAACACTCCAAATATTCCGTGAATAATACGCGCAGTCGTAGATACTCTCTGGCTGCCTGTCTAAAAAATTAGTAAATTTTGTTCTCGTGTGTCGAGCGTCGATTTCGTAGAATTAACGCGGCAGCTGATAGGCTGATTAATTACCTCATAAATAAAGCACTGAATAATAGTTATCACAGTGGCGAATACTGCGTGCAAAGAGAAAAATATGTCGTTCACTTGTACAGGATTTAAACCTTTCGGAGATCGCCTGAAATACTCAAGCTGAAAAGGGAGTCTTAGATTAATACGTGATCCTCGCTCCTCCGTTTCCTTATTTAACGTACCTCTATGTCGCTTATCCAAAATAGACCGCAGTTGAATAAGGCGTACATAATGAACCCAACCACGTTTAACGACAAATAATCAAAATTTAAGCCTACAACACTTTTGCGCTTGTAGTTGCTGTATATTTGTGGATAGAAGCTTACGCTCCATGCTAAAAAGTATATCCATCCCACCACGTTACTTATATGGTAAAGTGTCTCTGACTTTTCTATCGTAACTCTGACAAATGCTTGCGAAAAGCTGTAAGAACGTGAGAAAGAAAGCGTTACAATAATCCTATCGCAGACACTATTGTTGGGCGTGCTAATGTGTAGGATGCAGAAAAATTTCAAACTCCCTTCTTACTTTAAATCGACTTTATCCAATTGGTCCCGAGGAATCAGTATCACTTTGAAACTTGTCATTACTCACTATTTTAAAGTTACTTAGCTAGAGTTTCACTTATTTTCAAATTTCACAATGTACAACGTCGAAACACTGTAGAATAGTAGGAACGACAACACCGAGTCACTTTTTATTAAAAAGATTTACAAAACAAATGGATGGATACATTTGTTACTAGCAGCTAATTTTAGGTGGAGCAGAAAGTAGTCTGCTGAAAATCTGAGCACAGACTGACTGAACTTTAAGTTTAAGACACGATGACTAGTACAGGTCAGGAGGCTATCTCTACGAATTGCTGTCAGTGGGTACTATTGAACGTATCGCTGATTAAAATCTTTCAGAATCTTTCGAACTTGTTAGTCGTAAAAGTAAATATTGACATTGTCCCCAACACGATCCCCTGCTGCAATTTGATACCAGGGAGGGGAAGGAGGGGGGGAAGAGATTAATTCGGTTAATTTCCTTCAGCTGCTATCTGTTTGTTTTACCCCCTGTGAATCAACTTAAAGCTATCTTCGTTTGTGCTTATAAGCACTTCAACTTCGCAGCCTTTTATCGACTTGGATCGTTTCAGATCACTGTTCCGTTACGGTAGCTATTCTATTTCCAAAGCGTATAAAAGGGTGATACGTCTACTTTTTTTAATTTATTACTGGCGAATACTTACTCTGCGATATCGCTAGGTGTGACATTAACGTTAACAACCGAATGTCCCGCATTCAGACCTGTTACAACTATATTCCATGTACTTTCCATTTCATTTCCTTTAATACTGATGTTAGAAGGGTCGACGCGAACCAAATCCGGATGCTGCACGTCCATCCTGACCAACACGCTTTGAAGAAACTTGTCCCTGCGGAAGAGAATTCCATTGCTCGCGTCTTTCGCCTTGTTTCTTAATTACAATAACGCAGCCGACTCAATAAAGCGAAATGCCGTGGAGCATAAGAAAGGCTTATCTTAATTGGCTATGGTTCGAAGATAGTTCATGAAATATTGCAATTAGGTATATTCCACAATCGCCGCAGTATTTATATATAATGTTATCGAGTCTTATCCCGCAGTGATTAAAATTTTCCTAAAAGGAACGTAAGCTACTAGATCGCTCAGGGAAGTGGTTTACTTTAAGGCCCACCGATCTCGTTTACACGAAATTCTCACTTTAGACGGTGACGAAATACTCACGTTACGTCTAATGTAAACTGCCGCTGATTATGTAACTGGACTTTTAGATCTTGAGGGGAAACTGTGAAGTCTGCCCATGCTTGTCCCGCAACTGAAACATTATTTGTCCTGTAAAATTTGTTCGTAGAATCTAATTTGCTAGACGCATCGTGCTACTTACCTACGAGCGCGAAAATACCAATACACCAAGAGTACGCCATTCTGGACATCCTCTGAAATAGATTAAATACAGGATTAGTACTAAATTTCCAGCAGATTCGATGCTTAATGCTATAATTCGGTTTCTAATATAAAACACAATGCAATAGGTATACTTTTATAGGCACTTTTCGTAGACAAGCTAATCAAAGGACCTAGATGGTCCAGAATTCTTAGGAACTTAAGTTCTTAAAGGCTCGTACAGAATAAACTTGATGATAAATCGAAGAGACTTTACATAGGATTTCCTGGGTTTCCGCGGAATTGTTTTAACAGACTCTTTGTTATTCCACATTACAATCGCTACCCGAACGTGTGTACATCTACTCGGGAGCAGAGTCTCCTGACTTCTGAAGGCTTTGACCGCTTAAGACGCGGAAGGAACACGGAAGTCGTACAAAGTGCCGGGCACTTTGCTGGGTGCAGACAGTACGCGCCATTGCTAGCGGCCGATAGTGTACACAGATTCGCGAGCTGTCATTCGAGGAGATCGATATCTGGATTGCCGAGGATCTATTCTACCAATCCGACACCGGCGAGCGGTGTTAATTGAACGGGAGTTACGCACCACCTTGGCGTGACATCAAACGGCGCGGTCGCATTTAAAATCGACGAGGAAAACGGTTTCCCCCGTGGAAATACACAGGGAGTATCAATCGAACTTAACCTCGGAAGCGCGACGACCTCGATGAAACGTGCCGACGTGGGGCGTTAAAGGCGATAAGACCGGGAGCTCTCAAAATCTTCGGCATTTCGCGGTAGTCTGGATTGATAAGGCGTCGCGTTGTTTCGGTCGCGAGGCCTGGCATCGCCGATATTGCGCGGCAGGCTGCGCGAAAAATCGATCGAGCCTTCGAATCGTTCCAGTAGAAATGGAAGCCACCGGGAACGGGGAAGTGGGAACCACGCGTTCGCCATTTACGTTGCTGCTGCGCTGGCAGCGTAACACGCAGGAACGCAGCAAAACACATTATTTCGAAGCAGCGAATTTCTGTGATTCATGGCGCTGGATTTTATAACGATGAGAGTTATATGTACTTTCTAAAGTTTCTCGTAAGTTACGATGTGGAATGTATAGATTAGGTGACGAATGTTTAGGTGTTACCGAGTTGTGGCAATTCGTCGTAGGTGTATTATTGAAAAGTTGCAGAATCAAGCTGGTGTAAGTGCCTCGTTGCGGCCATTCTGGTAGAATAGTGAAAGAGGTTCTCTCAGGCTAGTATCGGGATATTTGCATGTAAATGGCTGGGCAGCACGATGCCATTAACGAGCTCTATAGCGTCGTGGTTATCCTTTTGATACGCAATGTTTCGGTATTCCATACTCTCCCTTTTTCCCTTCGTTTCATCGTATTCATTATATTCTTTCTCGCCCTATTAATTTTCGTAACGCCCAGGCCGGTAGACCCATAACATTTCCTTCTGCCTGAGTTACGCGCCTATTCAAAGTTAATGGACCTATTATTTCTCCCTTAAAACGTTTCGATACCATAGTTCCCGTTGCAGGAGATACTCTTTCCTTTCGGCGGCGGTTGTTGCCCGTATCGATTAATTGTTTCATCGAAGCAAACACGCTCTGTGTCGTGGGCCGCGGATGAGCGGTGCCGGGTCCAAATTTTCCGCGGCTTTATCTGCCGATTACTCACGTTTCCTTTGTTGTACACGCTGACTCGTGCCACGGAAAATTTTCCTCTTCTTTTACCTCCCGTTTGCCGCAAAAGTGCTCACTGGTTTGTGAAACCGCCGCTTTCGCTTTGGCCACGGCGTACGATAACACAAAGTGATAGAGAATAAAATTAAATATTGACATGTAAGTGAAGTATCGCGAAAGGCGTGACGAGCTGCGTTATAATTCATTATTTTCTGCTCGGAGCAATCTTATCCGAATTTCCGGAATAATGCAACGTTCGCGTAGATAGTAGTCTAAATCATCGAATTCAAGGCTAACGCTTCCTAATATTTATAAATATCCTAAAAGTAACAAGCAAAACGTTCAAGATTCGAATGAATACAAGAACCAACCGAGGGAGACTCTCTTCTGTACTTAAAGCTGGGTTTACATTAGTCCAGTCCAGTGATCCAGTACAGCACTGGATTAGAACTGGAATAATGTAAACAGTGTGTTGATTCCAGTATAGTGCTGTCATTCCAGCAGATTTCGACTGGATCGAAAGTCTACTTTTCGATGCTACTTTTATGTTTTTTATCCTTCTTTTGCGTGAATCTATTATTATTACACTCTACCACTTTCCACGGTTCAGAAACCACTGGAATAATCAAGATAGCGACTGGAATAATGTACGCGTCGACGTGATTTCCAGTCAAACCACTCACTGGATCCAGCGACTGGACTAATGTAAACCCAGCTTAAGTCGCAGGGAAAACAAAGATTGCTGAACCGAGAAGCAATCGTCATTAACGAAATGGAGAAAGATGTGCGTATGTTACTCCAGGGAAATCGAACCCCAGTAGGAGCCTAAATTTCCATAACAATGTGACGTTAATGCCTCGCATTCGGCATTAGGAAAATTCTTGCTCGGCGAGTAGCTCTCGATAGCGGTTGAAAGCCGGGAGGGGATGGCAGTGCACACGGTATAGACATTTCGAGATAGAATGAATCGAAAGAGAGATCGTCGTTCGAGTGTACTCCGCGTCCCAAAGGGCCTTCGCGGAGCCCGCGCGGAAACGGGTCCCGAACGTCGATCAGCCGGCACCGCTGTCCGGTGCCGCTTTTGTTGCCGCATACACGGGGCTGCCTCGTCGACAATATTTTCCTTTGCGTCATACCGGCCGGCGTAGGACGGACCTAATCCTCCAAGATAGCCCTTCAGCCTCGGCCGCTCGTTCCTTCTTTCCATTCTATCACTTTCAATTCGCCTTCGATATGGATAAACAGGATCGACCCCGGTCGGACGTTCGCCAATATACCTTGAAATTATTCGGTCGATTCGTTCGACCGGAATACCCGGCGAAATATCCCTCTGCCATCGGATCTTTCTTCGTACTCGGGAATTCAGAAGCCTGTTGGCGGTATCCTGAACATTTCCGGGACCTTTGAAAGTATTCTGCCCGGCGGAAATCTCCCGTGGTCTCGGGCCGATTCGGAATAGGGCGAATCGAGGTTCACGCATCGCGAGGATTGTTCGGCACGAGCATTTATGGAAACATCCTGTTGTTCGGCCGGCTTTGAAGACTCCGCGGAGCTCTGAAGCTCTTCGATCGGTTTCTTTCATCACTGGGAAACATGACCCTGCAGAAATTTCGGTCCCCTTTTGCTCCGGCGGTCTTCTTTCGAATGTGTGCGCGCGGCCAGACGGCTCGCAACGCGCGCGAGTGTTCAATCGCATCAGTTTAATTCCAACGGTGCCGTTTATTCTCGTTTTGTCACTCGTCATCTGCACCCTGCACGTATCTCGTGGCCGACCAATTGTGCGTGCTCCTTGATAAACTTTAGTTCGCCTGACTGGGTCAAGTGTCGGGGAAGTTCCATCGAGATTGCGGAAACTGCTTCTCGCATTGAAAAGGAACAGAGGCGAGATAACGGAAGAATGAGATCAGGGCGATGAAAGCGGGAGGGGAACAGAGGCAGGCGCGATGGAGGGTCGATGTAATTACGAATATAATCTGGATAGACTTTTAATTCATTAAGGCGGAGCGATAAGGAGGAACGTCTCGTGAAATGGAATTCGTGCTTGAAACTATCATTCGAAGCACTTTTCATTTCATTCACGTAAACACGGGGCTGCATGTCGAGGCTGATCAGTTAAGAGTATCTAAATCAGATAGAAAGATTGCAGTTTTTGGTGGGCGATTAGTCAAGTGAAAGTCACAGATCATGTAAAACTAAAAAAAAAAAACGAAACGCTTATCTCGTTTGCTATCACTTTCGACGCGCAACTTTTTCGAATTATATCGCGAATCTCTCTTCGCAGAGAATAGTCGAAAAGGTCGTTTACGGTTTCGATACGAGCCTCTGAGTGTCTTATCGTTGCGTCGTACAACATTATGAAAGCATTTGCAAATAGTGAACGTTGATTGCAAACAGCTGATTAAGTGAAATCAGCTCTCTGGCTCGCTTCGAAATGCTAAAGGCTCGTTCAGATTAGTTAAGTCGCTTGAATTCAAGTAACTTGAAACTACTTTACCAATTTCAACCTGTTATTCACTTGACTTGAAATGTCTTTTCAAGTTTCGTTTAAGTTTCAAGCGAAGTAGAGTTATTCAACTTTTCTTGCCTTGGAACACAGCTTGAATAGTGTGAATATATGTACAAGTGTGAAGTTGAAGTCACTTGAACTAAGCTGACTGCTTTTAACCCGAAAGAAATAAAAAAATTTATTTGAAATGCCGCACCTTTACATCTTCCAAAGGGGATTTATCGCAACAAAAAAAATAAAAAAAAAATTTAAAAATCTGGATTTTACCACAATGATGGAAAGTCGCTCATTTTCAACTACAAATTTTAGCATATCAAAATTTACATTTCTAGAAAAAGACAAGTAGACCATGCCTGTATAAGTATTACGAATGTAGAATTATCACTAAAAAGTTAAAAGGTTAAAAAATACGAAAATGGTAACTCAAAAAATGACGCTGGGGTACAGTGAACCCAGTGTGACCAACTTGTTATTATAAGAAGGTGTGACCACGAAGGGTTAATAAAGAGAAAAGTTCAGAAAACCAATATAAATTTTCACCAAAGAAAAGTGAAGTAAGAGAAATCAGTAATTAATTCGTTCATGAGCATGTCGGCGTCAAAGTACCGCAATAGGGACATGTATCATATCCAAGCAACTTGAAGTCAAGTAGCTCGACTAATGTGAACGAGGCTGGAGACCAGTAATTTGCATGCAAGGTCAACTGGTCTGAACGTTGATACAAAGTCGAGAGACTCCAATAAGAATGATTAAATCGCTGAATTCGTTCCTGAGGGGATGTCCAGAGTTTTGAAACTGCCTGTACACCGGTGGCTTCTGTACGTCGGTTTGTCGACGACGTCGATCGATCTCTGTGTCGATATTATTAAACATTCTTCATCGGGCGTACATGGCCGCGCTATCTTCTGGCCAGTAGTCGCATTATCCTTTCATCCGGGAAACAATTTCGCGAGCAGTTTTGCGTGAGCAGTATTAAAGGCCAGTCCGCCAGGCAATAACGGTTAGCATAAATTAAAGATTAACTTTGCCGGCTGGGATCGGGCAACGTAATGCCCGTTCCATGCTAATTTCTTATCGCCGGCAATTACTTAATCGCACGCAGTCGAATCCACGCTCGGCCGTGTCCCCGGCTAATTGGGACGCGCGAAGAAACATCCACGGGATCCACTTTTATTCCGCGAAACCGCGTGGCAGCTTTCTTTTTTCCCTAAACAAATGGAGGGAAACAAAGGGGAGGCATTATATTGCGGCCAGATAATTTCAAAACTCAGATCGTTTTCGGAGAATGTTACACGCGGATGGAAAAGCTGCTTTGTTTTGGGAAAGGGGGGCTGAAATAGTGGTGGAGAACTATCGATGGTACTTACGATAGTTGTTGATGGTTCTCATTATCGAAAACTGTAGATGGCTTATTTTCACTATCGATAATTATCGGTATTGAAAATCGTAGGTTAGTCAATTAAAAAATCGATAATTATATCGGTATTGAAAATCGTAGTTAGTCAATTTGAAAATCGATAATTATCGGTATTGAAAATCGTAGGTTAGTCAATTAAAAAATCGATAATTATCGGTATTGAAAATCGTAGGTTAGTCAATTAAAAAATCGATAATTATCGGTACTGAAAATCGTAGGTTAGTCAATTAGAAAATCGATAATTATCGGTATTGAAAATCGTAGGTTAGTCAATTAGAAAATCGATAATTATCGGTATTGAAAATCGTAGGTTAGTCAATTAAAAAATCGATAATTATCGGTATTGAAAATCGTAGGTTAGTCAATTAAAAAATCGATAATTATCGGTATTGAAAATCGTAGGTTAGTCAATTAAAAAATCGATAATTATCGGTATTGAAAATCGTAGGTTACTTAATTAAAATTCAGAATCCCAAATTTAATTTGTAATATTATTAGAAATTTCGATAGTGAGAATCATCGATAACTATCGTAAGTACCATCGATAGTTCTCCACCACTAGTCTGAAAGACTCTTGTACACTAAGGGCCAAACTCGGCTTCCTTTCGGAAATTTGGCAACGTTGCATGTCACTAGGCATAACTCAGTAATTCTAGTGACATGCAACGTTGCCAAATTTCCGAAGGGAAGCCGATTTTGGCCTTTAGTGTACATAGAAGAGTCTGGGTCTCTATTATACTGAATTTATCGATTGAAATTGATTTAGAGGAATGTTGCAATAAGTGGTTTAAAGCTTGCATTATAGATGATAATTTGATTGTGAGAAACCAGAGATGGGCAAAGATTTTATTTAAATAAAAATTTCGAATAACGAATAAAAGTTAAAAAAATTATTCGTCATGTGTCGAATGAAAAAATTATCGTTACCCGTCAAATAATCTAAAGTTTAAGTAACTTTTATTTGATACATTATTTAAATAATTTTTCATTTAGTTAATGCCCAACTCTGTGAGAAACTTAGTGGTGCGGTATTTTGTCGAAACTTATTTTTGGGAAATTACGTATCTAAGTAGTTCCAGTTTACGTTCCCCTGACCTGTATTCAATACCGTGGCCATTCTCATGGCATAAAGAAAGTCGACGAAAGGATTCGTCGCGCGTGCACGCAGCACGCCGAGCTATTTCCATCGTGCCCGAAGAAAATTGATTGCTCGATTCGTTGGATCGAACCGAGGCGATTTATCGAGCCAACCGGCACGGCATTATTATTCGATCGACAGAATTATTAGCACAATGCACTGGCCGCTAAATGGCTTTCAATACTCGGACGTTGTCGTCGTACTCTTTTGCCTGGTAGAAGATCAATAGAGCTTGAAATACACGGCTCCGTTGTCGTTGCCCAACATCGAGTAGCTTTTTATGGCCTCTCTGATTTCTGATTTCATCGGAGTCTCCTTCGTTGCTTTTCCATATATGATCGTACAATGGACGCGAATCGTATATCAGCGGCGACAATCGCTGCGAATTTTCTGCGCGCAATCTTACGGGGGAGAAGAACCTATAAATCGACCGACAGCAACAATTGAAAGAGAATGCGTTGTTTGAGGAAGCAGGTCTATTGTATGGGTTATGAATAGTGGATTAGCTTGCGACAGCTGTAAGCATAAATAAAGTACCATTTGTCTTGACTTTAAACTAGGGCTGGGACTATTCGAATAATTTAATATTCGAATGTTTTATGAGTATTCGAATGCTACGAATAATTTTCGAATATTTCAGTATACGAATGTTATTATTCGAATACTGCTATATGCCATACTGCCAAAAATAATAAAGGTCGTTTTTTAAACTTTTTTTTGTGAACCCTTAATGAAAATTCAAAAAACCCGTTTGTAGATTTAAGTAAGTTATATACGTGTCTAAAATTTCATCAAAATCGGTTAACGTTGCTCTGAGCCACACACGTTTCAAGATCGCAGAATAAGGTCGAAAATCGCGAAATGCCCGAAAATCATATCATTTAGCAAACTGATCCCTCTAGCTTCTCAAAAAATCTCAAGTCGTTTGGATTAATTTTAAAAAAGTTATACGATTTTAAAGAGTGTCCGAATATTTTTGCGAGCCACTGTAGGTAGTAATCAAAATTAGATCAGTAGCTTGAGAATATAAGTAAATAAAGAATAATTTACAAAATATCAAACCATTTGAACAATGTTCCATACATAAACATCGAACTGAGAACCTCGTTGTCTGAAGTCTGGTAAAAAGAACGATTGTTCTGTTATTAAAAAAAAAAATTCCTCTCGCACCTACATGCAAGTCTTACATCTCCGTATTACATTAAGCAATGAAGGTTTCGCTCTGTGCGAATAGAAACGAGGTCAAGGAAGGACAGTTCTATCGGGCGATGGTTCGATCGCGCGACTTCGCCCCGGTAAACCGAAACTCGTAGCCGCGACGTCCGTCGATCGCGGTTCCTTCGCCACGTTGCCCCGTCTCCACGGGAAAACTTCGCTTTCCCCGAAGTGTTTCGGGCGTTCCGGCCGATTTCCAATGTAAATTTACAGGCTCGCGGCGGCTCCGGTCTGGCTCCGTTTGCGGATTCGATCCCTATCGAATATTAATGCGTTTGACCCGCCGCTGAGACCCGATTTTACGAGACTGCTCGGCGCTGCCGCGATCGAAAACAAGAAGGGAAGAGAGGAAAACGAAGGGTGCGACCCGGCGTCGGCCCAGTTCCCAAGAAAACCGTCCGCGGCAAACTTTTCCTCCCCTTTTTTCCCGGAACACCGACGGCAAAACGGTTCGGCCCCTGTTTGCCTTCGAAAAGCTGCCAAACGACGAAACGAAAATTGGTATTCGGAACCGTTGGCGGTGACACTGTTCCCTTGCTTCGAAAACTTAATTACTGGGTGGACGAGGAGAGCTCGGGGCGAGGGGTGAAATTTATTCTTGGTTATTACGATCGTTCGCCGTGCTGTTAGCGTTTCGAACGAACTTCGAACTTCCTGACCTCGGGATTTACGCCCGATTTCGTTCATCTTTCGAGGAAACCGTTCCCTCGTGAAACTTCTCGGTGTAATTCTTTAACGAGCAGTTTTCTTTGCGAAACTTATTCCTCCCGCGGTGCTGGATCCACTTGCTGGCTGTTAATCGCGCTGGTGGAAGAAGATCCGAGATTATATCGGACTGCAACCGATAATGTGGGATCGAACTATCGAAGTAGAGGTTTGTAGTGGACCCTAAGACGACCAACAAGGGAAGATCCCGAAGCCGGAAATTCAAAAAATTCTGAAACTTTGTGGATCTGTAGGGAATTTCCTCCTGGTTACAACGCAATTTTTTTTTGTTGCCCAAAATCACTCTAAGGGGGTGAAATTAACCCCCATGAAAATTCGGCTATTTTCCGATTTTGTGTTATAACTCGCGAACTGTACGAGATAGAAAAAAAGTTTCAAGACAAAAGTTACTTCTTTTAATTAGATCTATCATTTGATAAAAAAATTATTTTGCATTTCACGAATTACAACATTAAATCGGAAAATAACCGGATTTTCAGGGGTCAATTACACCCTCTTAAAGTGATTTTGGGCAGCAAAAAAAAATTGCGTTGTAATCAGGAGGAAATGCCCTACATATCCACAAAGTTTCAGAATTTTTTGAATTTCCGGGTTCGGGATCTTCCCTTGCAAGTCTTTCGTGTCTACGTTACTCTTTCAAACTCGATTGTCCTTCAGAGATCGAGGACCTTGCAGCAAGAGGGTGCAGCTTCGGTTTTACCAACTCCAAGTAAATTAGAAAAAAGATGTATATAAAATTATTGCGTCGAATTAACTTTAACAAGAGAACAATAATTGAAAACTATTTAAAAAAGAAATTAAATATGTATTTTTAACTCTATTTTACCAACTCCAAGTAAATTAGAAAAAAGATGTATATAAAATTATTGCGTCGACTTAATTTTAACAAGAGAACAATAATTGAAAAATATTTAAAAAAGAAATTAAATATGTATTTTTAACTCTATTTTACCAATTCCAAGAAAATTAGAAAAAAGATGTATATAAAATTATTGCGTCCACTTAACTTTAACAAGAGAACAATAATTGAAAAATATTTAAAAAAGAAATTAAATATGTATTTTAACTCTATTTTACCAACTCCAAGTAAATTATAAAAAAGATGTATATAAAATTATTGCGTCCACTTAACTTTAACAAGAGAACAATAATTGAAAAATATTTAAAAAAGAAATTAAATATGTATTTTAACTCTATTTTACCAACTCCAAGTAAATTATAAAAAAGATGTATATAAAATTATTGCTTTGACTTAATTTTAACAAGAGAATAATAATTGAAAAATATTTAAAAAAGAAATTAAATATGTATTTTAACTCTATTTTACCAACTCCAAGTAAATTATAAAAAAGATGTATATAAAATTATTGCTTTGACTTAATTTTAACAAGAGAACAATAATTGAAAAATATTTAAAAAAGAAATTAAATATGTATTTTTAACACTAGGTATTCCTACCGACACATTTCAAGTCATTTGACCGGTCGCGTTAGGTAAGACAGACTACAAATTTTTCTCAGAAAGTAAACAATAAAACAAGAAGTGAATATTCAAAAATGTATTATACGTATATTTGAGGCAAAGTCGAGAAGTTTAAAGGCGATTCGTTTAGGGTAATTCCGGGTGAGATGGCCCTGCGGGTGAGATGGCTCGATCACGTTCCTTTTGCAAATATATTTTTGTCCTTTATAAAACCACTAAATTTACGGTGTGCTGATTTTTTTAAAAAGTGGGCCATCTCTCCCCGACTTACCCTACGTTGTATATAGGAAATTCTAATCGACATTTTAAAAACGGTCTTTTTGACCGGTTCGTGGTAGGAATAGTGTTAAATATTTTTTAACTTTGAAGCATTCGTATCACGCAAACTAATAATGGGTGGGCATTAAAAATTTCCAATAAATCGCTGATTTGTTATCGGGTTTGCATCAAACGTGCCCCAAACGATGTAGAATATTTTTTTTACATAATTATATTCCACGTCATAGCTCAAAAACTATCAAAAATTGCTGCAAGGTCCTTGATTCGCTTCGTGGAAGCTTGACTATAAATCTTCATAATGATCCGTCTTCTTTGATAATAAAAGGTTGCCGCTACAGCAGTGTTTCTAACTGGAAGAACCAGAGAGCTCAATATCATGATTGTTGAAGCAACCGCCGGGCGATTCTATCGTTTAAACTGCCCCGGGCGTTCGTACGGTTAGACAAACAACATAAAAAAGCTTTCCCCGTTATTAATAATTGAAAGAGTCGATAGGTCGACCGACACCGTCTTTCGATTTTTAAACTACCTCTTTTGTCCGGCCAGTGGCTATCACGTGCTGTTTGATAAAGAATTACTCTCGTGGTCGAGCTCCAGCGTTGTGACATTAATCATAGAATAAATCTCTCTGAACAATTTGAAATATTTAGATACTGGAAACTCGACATAATTCAAACAAGTTTTCTCGTGCCGGAGTCGGAGACCTCGAGCGTCACAAACAACTTTGCTGTATTATAATACGGGCAACACGGTTATTGCGAATTTATTTTATTTTTAGAACAAACGCAGTGGCATATTATCACAGGATAACTTGACAATTCTATTGGAAAAATATTTGTAACTTTTTTAGTTAAAACAATTTATCAATAACCAAATTGTGACCGATCTTCCGGAGTTTATTTAAAAAAAGATCATCAGAAATTAAAAATTCAAAAAGATTTATTTAATATGTGTATTAAATTGTCTACTCAGTGTTTGACCGAATGACTTTTCGAAATATTAATTTAAGACAAAAAAGTTTATCTTTATAACAAAACAGTCGCTCGTTTTTGGTTACTAAAAAAATATGTGCAAAGAAAAAAAGGCCTTTGTTCAAAGACTAGATAATTTAATATAGGTATTAAATAAATCTTTTTGAATTTTCAATTTCATTACAATTCACCTTTTTTGAGGGGACCTCCGGGAGATCAGCCACAACTTCGTTATTGATAAATATTATAAAATAAAAAAATTATAAGATACTCCCTAAAATACACCATCTCAAATACGGAAATCCTTTTTGAAAACGGTTCTACAGTTTTCGAGAAAAATAAATCCCCGCAAGCACCCTTTTATCGGTCTCCTGAGTGTGTTATTGTGATCGGTAATGGAACCGATCGCGAGGAGTTGTGGCATAAACACGAAATATAACCGTCGCAATATTTCTACCTATTCCTTTATATTTCATATTATATCATCTTGTGTACCACGAGTTTTTGTGTATGTCTATTTTTTGTATATTAAATAAAGTTCTTTTTCTTTTGTGTAAACATTTATGTAAGAGGGCTTCGGTCCGTTTATAAATAAATAAATAATAATAATAATAATTATATTAAATACAAGTTCCGTTCAATTCAAAGAAGTGTAATTCATTCAAAATCCAAGACAGCGATTGGACAAAATATTCCCAACAAACTCGAACGCTACCCACTATTTTTTATTCCAACTATTTATCCGATTTCCTTCAGGTAGCTGGTATTAATTTCGTTTGCTCGAAACGTTCCGACACGAAATATTGATGTGCTCGCCGCATTTGCTGCCAGTGTGCCCGAACTGAACCACGTTTTAAAAGCATTTCGCAATTGCGATGGTAGAAAATTTGCCTCCTTAATGCGCTTAAGGGGGCCGTTTACGCGTTCAAAGAGCCAAGAGGGGGGACGATGAAACGTTCGCGGAAAGGAAATATTTTTAATCCCGGAATGCGCTGGCGCCTGTGTCGCGCTTTCCCCCCCCCCGAAACCGAGTTTGAGACGCGCGCGCCATAATTGAAGCATGATACGTTGCGCGCGTTTTGCATTTTTAATTCCGTTTCGGAAAAAGGAAACGCGAGACGCTGCCGGGGCTGCCAAGCACCGGCTGATTATACGCTTGCTCCCCGCTACGTGTTTAGGTATAATTATTTGCCGACTCGTCGCGGCACAGAGGACGGGAACTTCGCTAGCGAAAACATTGGCCGGCGTGACGTTTTCGGCCGGCCGAGGACGGAATAAATCAGGACGTATGAAAACGCTTGATTCATAACCGTCGGCCCGTAAATCGCGCCGGGGACGTATTAGTTCGTCATTTGCTGAGCGAATTATTTCGGATATTCAATAAACACGGGCGAAAATAAATGTCCAATTATTTACTTCATCGGCTCTGTCTACGCGAAACGCTTGATAACCGTTAATTTATCGCTGGCGGTTCGATCGGGCGAATAAAACGAAATTGGAGAAAAAATACGGAATTCCGGGAAAAATTCACGGAGCAACCTTTATTCGCGGAATTAAAAACCGTATTAGCCGCCCCGGGGCCATTCTTGCCAGAGTAAATCGTGATTTGGTGGCAAGTGAAATCGAACGAATTTACCGCGGCTACGTGAATAGCTGCGACGATAACGCGGTTATACCGAAATTTATTCGATCGTCTTTGGAGGAAAAAGGTGCGTTCGCTTCTTTCAAGCTGGCTCTAATCGACCGTAACGAGTCGTTTGCGTTTCGCAGCGAATTCCCGCTTTTATCCAACCGAAGGGGAATTAATTGAAAGCCGTTCCGCAGTCGTATTGCAAGGTGATTATGTAAGAGCGCGGGGAAGTTTGTTAAAAATCGGGATTAAAATTAATTAGTGATTCGGAAGATCGAGAGTGGACGTGTAAATATCGTGAATCGTATCGGTAATCGGAGATCGAAAGCGTCAGGAAATTACAAGTATGCACATCCGTAAGGAGATTAATTTAGTATTGAATATATAGGAAGTGGATATTTCTTTTGAAATCAGTTTAAAGGTTTCGCGGAAGCTGAATAGAGGCGTGTTTAATTAACAAATCTGTCTTTTTGTGTCTGCATTTAGATAAAAGAATTCGCTTTAACAAATGTTTCAAATGGCGATCGTTCACTGCTACGCTTGTGCTGTTGAGCTACAAACAATAATTGGTTATGTAACCTTCCTCACTGTTCAGTGATATTATTTCCACTACAGTGAAGACGAAGTCTCCTGAAATTTGGAAACAGTTGTTTACAGGAAACGATTCGTAATATCAAGATTCAGAACTTGGATCTTGCTTTTTCGGGTGTGTTTGTGAAGAAGAAAACGCATTTATACCCATTAGACTTATTGCTGACTTCCAAGAAAGGGTTTGAAGCAGTTTAAAATGAAACGTTCATTAATAACGTGTCAGCTTGGTGAATCGTAATATTTGCTACATTGAAACAGAGAATCTCCTTTCTGGATTCGTTTGAGGCAGTCGAGTCTCGAGAGTCAAGTATTTTTTGCAAATTAATTACAAGGAGATGAGAACACGTAGAGACTTTTCCTTTTACACAATAATAAACGAGTTTTTGTGCATGTCTATTTTTTGTATATTAGGTAAAGTTCTTTTTCTTCTGTGTAAACTTTTATGTAATAGGGCTTCGGTCGGTTTATAAATAAATAATAATAATAATAATAATTATTACTGTCACGTACAGTAAAAAAATATATTTTCCAAATGGCACCAGACGAGATTTATTGTACAGTGTCTTAGAAAAAATGTTTTAGTTTTGCATTGACACTGAGACGGTTCTAAAAATAAAGATACAACGTTATCCTTGGAATATGTTTCTTCAAGAACCTGTAATTTTTGTCTGAACCTCGGAAAAAAGAATTGAACGAAAATTATTAAAGTAGCGACTAGGAGAAGGCGATTTTTTTTCGCGGTGCACAGCTGGCTTTGTGTTTTTTTTTTATTTCGGAAACTAGAGTTTTTACACTTTAATATCGAAGTTCAGTGCAGAAGGGAAAATATTTTGAACATGCTATAAAAATTTAAAGTGGATCCGAACCTCCTCTTTTTTCCAATCATTACTCAAGAAATTTTTTTTTAACAGTTTACAGTATTAATAAACATTACCCAAAAATACTAAAAAATTTGTCTTCATCTCCTTGCAATTAGTTTTAAAAAAATACCTACTTGATTTTCGAGCGATTTGACTGCCTAATTCCCCTAAGAGAAATAGAATATTCAGTGTACCTTCTTGATTGATGGATTCCCGTAAGGTCGTCCATCGTCCGATCTCTTATAAAATTAAAGGAATTTTTCTTGCCATAACGATCGCTACGTACGGACCAACAATCGATAATTAACGTGAGATTCTTTCGCCTCAATTAATGTTCGACGGCTTTAATTGGCAGGTCCCGGCGTCGCTGTTCGATTGACCCTTTTTCTGGATTAAATGATTTATCGTTTCGCACGAATAGCTGCGTGAATTCGCGCAGGGGAACACGATCGCCTCCGGAAAGTAAGACGTTGCCTATCGACACGTAACTGCACCAGACTGCGCTACAAGAAAATTTCGTATCTACCTAGTTTTTTATTTGCGACGAGGAGTATAAATTGTAGAAACCGGTTGTCCTTGTCGAAAGTGTTTCCGCATTATCTCTGACGATATCAGCGGCTTTGTCGAACGCGAGGACAATTTTTCTACGTCGGAAATGAGTTCGTAACGTCGCAGGTTTCGTAATTCCGTTGCTATTCTGACGATCTACAATTAACATCGTCATTGAACGATCTTTGAGCGGGGTGCCTCTTTTATCTAGATTTTATCCGAAGGATTTAATTTTTCAGCATTCTTTAAATAAAATAATAATCTTTTATCTGGATTTTATCCGAAGGATTTAATTTTTCAGCATTCTTTAAATAAAATAATAATCTTTTATCTGGATTTTATCCGAAGGATTGCATTTTTCAGCATTCTTTAAACAAAATAATAATCTTTTATCTGGATTTTATCCGAGGGATTTAATTTTTCAGCATTCTTTAAATAAAGTAATAATCTTTTATCTGGATTTTATCCGAAGGATTTAATTTTTCAGCATTCTTTAAATAAAATAATAATCTTTCATCTGGATTTTATCCGAAGGATTTAATTTTTCAGCATTCTTTAAATAAAATAATAATCTTTTATCTAGATTTTATCCGAAGGATTTAATTTTTCAGCATTCTTTAAATAAAGTAATAATCTTTTATCTGGATTTTATCCGAAGGATTTAATTTTTCAGCATTCTTTAAATAAAATAATAATCTTTTATCTGGATTTTATCCGAAGGATTTAATTTTTCAGCATTCTTTAAATAAAATAATAATCTTTTATCTGGATTTTATCCGAAGGATTTAATTTTTCAGCATTCTTTAAATAAAATAATAAATAGAATTTTAATATTTTTGTTTCATTTATTTATAATTTTCACTGTTACGTATTCTGTTCACAGCAAACGATTTGCGTGCGATCACGGAAAATCGCTAATCAAATATTTCCAATTTCGATGGAAAACAATTGCTCGAATTTTTGCCCGAAATTCTGACCCGTGCTCGGTCACTTGTATATTTTTAACGACACATTGTCAATTAAACTGTGCCACACTCGCATGGAACAGCGAGTTCCACGGTCAACGTGCGTCGTATCTCGCCGATAACGATTCCTGAAGATTTATCAATGGATGTCGACCAGCAATAACTCAGAAATTTCCGGCGATAAGCCGGTGTCTTCCTTATGAGGAATTAATCCGTTAAACTTGTTTTCGAGTCACTTATCCTTATCGTTGGCAGGGCCGTTCTTCTCGTAATTCAGTGACGGGTCGGGCATTTTCGCGCGGCAGCTATTTTCGAATCGAAAGCATGTCGTAGGAGTCGAAGGAACTGCAGTTTCTGGCTGGAGCTCACAAAGCGTGTATTCCGCTTACGACAGAGCTGTCAGAGGCGTTTGGCAGCGTATCTCGCGTCTCGTGTGCACGCGCGTAGAAACGTGTCAATGACTTTCGTATTTGCCGGCCTCGTTTCCCAGTTTCCATCGGCGACGAGTGCCGAATCGATTTCGATTTCACGGCCAGTTTCACGGAAATTATATTGTGCCAAAGGCGACGGCACTGCGTTCCCGTCGATCGGATCGATTTTTTCCGATCCCTCGTAATAGGAAAGCGAGGGAACGATTTACCAGCTGTCTTGCAACTTCACTTTGTCGCCAGTTTCCTAACAAGAAAATACTTTTCTAACGAATAAATCGGCTACACCTATTATTCTAGAAAGCGATCTTTATATTTGTATTCTCTTGGTCTCTAATTTCGTTTTAAATAAACCCCCGATTTCTAAAGTCTTCACCGGCGTAGATTCTAATTCGTTGGTGAACTCTGCATCCCTCGTGAAACGCGTTCGGGAGCAGGCGATCGATTTGTTTCACAAACGTTGCCCCCGAGTTTTATTGGATCACGATTCGCGGGTAAATTGTTCCGCGGTCTTCGTTCACTCACCTGTCGAATTTCCTTCGGCCGCAAGAGATCAGGTGACAGTTAAAGCCCGCCGTGAGCGAATCCGATACAGAGACGTCCAATCTCCTTCCGTGCTTTGAAAACCTTTTGTCCCTCTCCCACTCTCCTCCTCTCTTCTCTCTCTTTCAAGCTGCCTGCAAGAACCGAGCTTTCCATTATATGTGACCCGCGTAGGTCGCCACGTCTCTTCCGGGTCACACCGAAACCATTTACCCCCTTGCATACTAAATTAAATCTCCCATTTCTATGCTTAACTAGCTACTAATATGTGCATAACACTAGGCGGTGTCCTAGAAACGTGTGGCCGAATGTTGGCAGTAGGGCTGTAACGAATAGGTATTCGAATAATTCAAGTATTCGAATAGTCGAATATTCGAATACCAGAGAATTCGAAATTATTCGAATTGTTCGAAATTATTCGAATTGTTCGAAATTATTCGAATTGTCGAATATTCGAATTGTCGAATATTCGAAGAATTTCAGTATTCGAATAGTCGAATATTCGAATAATTTAAGTATTCAAATAGTCGAATATTCGGATAATCGAGGTATTCGAATAGTCGAATATTCGGATAATCGAGGTATTCGAATAGTCGAATATTCGGATAATCGAGGTATTCCAATAGTCGAATATTCGGTTAATCGAGGTATTCGAATAGTCGAATATTCGGATAATCGAGGTATTCGAATAGTCGAATATTCGGATAATCGAGGTATTCGAATAGTCGAATATTCGGATAATCGAGGTATTCGAATAGTAGAGAATTTATTCGAATAATTCGAAATTATTCGAATTGTTCGAAGATTCAAGTAATTCGAAATTATTCGAATTGTTCGAAGATTCGAGTAATTCAAAATTATTCGAATTGTTCGAAGATTCGAGTAATTCAAAATTATTCGAATTCTTCGAAGATTCGAGTAATTCAAAATTATTCGAATTCTTCGAAGATTCGAGTAATTCAAAATTATTCGAATTCTTCGAAGATTCGAGTAATTCAAAATTATTCGAATTGTTCGAAGATTCGAGTAATTCGAATAATTACAGCTCTAGTTGGCACGTTATTTTCCTCACTTGAAGGATGAAAAGAATGTCACGCTATTTATATAAAAAACACTTGCTTTTCAAGATACTTAAGCTGAGTTATTCGTAGAGTACCTTGTCAATGTTCGACTACTTATTTCTGAGACACCCCGCGCATATTCTGTGCACATGTTCACGCACACATGATGTTGGTACCCAACACAAGAATCGAAACTAAAGCGACATCGTACCTGCCGATCCCGTCGTTCACACGAATATTACGTTCCTATGAACTAGTTATCTGGCGCAGGTTCATCCAGGCGAGCACGCACTATTAACGATCAATTGGTCCACGTTGAATATCGAATCCAGCTTGCCGCTGACCACGTTGTCCCTCTCACGGCTTCAGCCTTGAACTTTCAGCGAAACTATCGCACATACCTCCCCCGTGTCTCTTCTGGCTTGGCTCAGACATCAGTTCCTCTCTTCCGTGGCGAACACTGGATTCTCTCCCACTGGACACCCCTTCAGCCAACTCGTTACTTCGATTCTGACGCAACCAACAACCGGCAGATCGACGCTACCCTCGAAACTCACGGATAATTCCCCGGGAATCGGCTACCTCGGTCAAGGTCTTCGGCACATTGTGACGAAGATGAAGAGAGAATGGTCCGTTAATGCTTCTTTTTCCTCTCCAGCGATGGGCATCGAACGGCAGAGGTGCTGCTATCGCGGTAGCGAACACTGTTCGCAATGGCTAGCGCGAGTCTGTCGAACCTACATATAAATCTCTTCTAAGAGCCTCTCCCCTCCCTACAAAAATCCCCACCTCCCCTGCCTTTCCCCTGCGACGGCCAATTTCACGATCCTTCGGGCGTCGCGGTTTCCATCACTTGCAATTTTCCGTTTACCTTCGTCATTCAGTTTATCCTCATCTGCGAACACGACTATGAACTCGTATACATTGTTACGACATGTGGGTAGAAATTGTGCCATTTGTTGTGTCATCGTGATGTAAAAGAATATGGGAAATCAGATAGGATAACAGAGAAATGTTTAACGTGTGTTAAAGTTGCTTTAAAAAAAGTACCATTTTTTTATTAAAACTTTCCAAGGGGCCAACTCGATATTAATGGCGATGTATTATTAAACTTAAATGCTCCGAGAGATCGCTCTCTTTCACTTTTCTTCTCATTTTGTACACGAGCATCAAGCTGGGCAACTCTCCTGTTTTTTTCGATGGAGAAATTACAGGCATTCGAGTAATAGCGAGCGCGACGAGGAAAGATTAATCGATTTTCTGACCGATCGGGATCAGACGGTGGGAAATAATGACTCAGCGTTGATGGAAAAAGCGATCGTATGCACGTTCCTTAAGGTCCCCTCCACTTAGCCCCGTTTCGTCGAATTATTTCATGATCCAACGTTTCGATGTTCACAATAATTCGAGTCATTACGGTATTCGTTTTAGAGATAATCGACCTCGAACCTATTTATAATTATCAGCAACAAATCCAATTGATAAAAAAGCAATGTCTGGGTTCACTGATTTCGATACCGATAAAAATCCAGATAGTTCAGCGTTACTCAATAACGCCCAATAATAACACGTTCATCGAAATTCTTGTATTGTCATCGCAGATTTACTGTTGCGTCGGTGGATGAACTCAGTATTGACAATTGTATCGATAAAAATGCGATTAATGGCGACACGTCACGGGTGGCATTAATGTAGACCACTTGTTCTATGACCGTCTTACTAAATTATATTAGACCATTCATCAGAGGGTATTGATTTGCATCGGGTATCGAGTTATTTTCATCCATGTGTATTAGTACATATTGTATCGATATGTATATATATATTATATATAATTTGCGGTGAGATCGACGGAATCAAGAGACCAATAGCTGCTATTAATACCGCCAAACCCGCTAATAATTAATCCGGCGTTGAAATATTCACGTTTAGATACCTCCGAAATCAGCTTCATTTGTGCAGTTTAATTGTAGAGGCTACTCATTGCACGAATAATGGTCAGGCTTTTATAGTGACTCAGCAAAGTCAAGATCTTATGAAATTATCTATCGTCACGCTATGCGAGGCTTCAAAGCGATTGCATTGTGTACTTTGAAACACTTGTCCCGTTGATAGGATTTATGACACGACCTGGGATTATTATTACTTCGAAAGGATTATTTACGGTTTGAGAAAACGCAAGATGAAATTAGGTCACGGAGGATTTGGAATTTGTGCTTGTATTTTAAATTTTTAATAGTAAGAGATGAGCAGCAGATGTATGAATGTGATGGACTTTAGATGAGGACTACAAAGTGGCAACGAGAATAATAGGAAATTTGGGTAATCACTTAGGAAAGAGTAAAAAATTAGGACTTAAGAATTTTTATATCATTAAGCTAATTGAAGAGTGGTAAAAATTAAAAGAAAAATTTTTGTCGGAAAATTCTACGTGAAAATGGTAATACTATACTATAGAATTTGAATTTTGGCACTTATAGCGTTTTCTGTAAGGTCTTTTCAATTTTTGAATTTTATGATAGAGTTTATCGATCATTGATTTCTGAATTGATTAACTTTCACGCTCGACGAAACCGACTTTTAATATCGAAAAAGTTCGAACACTCGACGAACCAGTTCATGCTGATTTAAAAAATCTTGAACTTTCGATGAGCCAGACAGCACTGGCGCCAGACATTTTTATTGCAACAATTTTCACGACGATTTCTTGGGAATTTTTGTTTCTTAGCAGTAGCAAACCCGTTCGTTTACTCGCCAGCAATACGAGGAATTACAATGTACATTGACACGCAGCCGGATCAAACGATTTTGATTGGATTTAATTGGTCAGGTCGCACGTTCGTTACGTTTACAATTAGGCTAACCGAGAGTTATCCAAACTGGTCCGTGTATAGCTACGATACCCCAATTTCCAAAAGTTTCAACGAAACTGTAAACGAATCCCTGCAGAATTAAAACTTTCGACGTGCTGTAATAAATTCTTCTTGAATTTTTAACGCGAACAAGGTGCAATTTGCTTATACCTTTGAAAGCTTGTGCTTTAAAGAGTATTTAAAAAAAATTGTGACGCGAAAGGAAAATGTCCCATAAAGTACATGAAAGAAGCTAGTCTTTGTCATATCGGTTTTTTTTTTGTAGCAGCCACAGTTTGGTTTTAATGATTAAAAAACTGATGAAATGTGTCTGAGAAATTGCATTACTGGGTTGAATTTACACTTGGACACTAATATTTTCTTTAAAAATAAAAATTTTAAAAAATTGGTATGACAAAGACTGGTGTCTTTTATGTAAGTACTTTAAGGGATATCTATCCTTTTTTCTTTTAGATGACACCTGGAGGAGATATTTTCTGCACAATGGAAATGAATAAAAGTCCCCTGTTTTCAGGGTTCTAGATGAACGTAACCCCTTAAGGCCGCGTTAATAATGTGCAACAGCGGGCATTGCGCGCCGAACACCGAGCGCAGCCAAAATCACGTCCACGCGTTTCGTAGGGCACGCGGTCCCTCGTTGCGCGTCGCCCTATTAAAATCGACTCTTTCAAGGGTGTTCCGTAGTGCGCATTACACATGTTTAACTGTGCCTTTAGAGTTTAGACGCTCAATTTATTCATTTCCGGCTGTTGTCTGCAATATCAGACCCGGCGCTGTCATAGAAGAAAGTGATACTTCGTCTATTGACCGACGCCATTTCTTACAGCAGTATTCGAATAGTATTCGAATTTTAGCAGTATTCGAATAGTATTCGAATTTTAGCAGTATTCGAATTTTAGCAGCATTCGAATATAGCAGTATTCGAATATAGCAGTATTCGAATAGTATTCGAATTTTAGCAGTATTCGAATTTTAGCAGTATTCGAATATAGCAGTATTCGAATAGTATTCGAATTTTAGCAGTATTCGAATATAGCAGTATTCGAATAGTATTCGAATTTTAGCAGTATTCGAATAGTATTCGAAAAGTATTCGAATTTTAGCAGTATTCGAATAGTATTCGAATTTTAGCAGTATTCGAATAGTATTCAAATTTTAGCAGTATTCGAATAGTATTCGAATAGTATTCGAATTTTAGCAGTATTCGAATATAGCAGTATTCGAATATAGCAGTAGTCGAATACAGCAGTATTCGAATATAGGAGTATTCGAATATAGCAGAATAGTATTCGAATATAGGAGTATTCGAATATAGCAGAATAGTATTCGAATAATAACATTCGAATACTGAAATATTCGAAGTTTATTCGTAGCATTCGAATACTGAAATATTCGAAGTTTATTCGTAGCATTCGAATACTGAACTATTCGAAGTTTATTCGTAGCATTCGAATACTGAAATATTCGAAGTTTATTCGTAGCATTCGAATACTGAACTATTCGAAGTTTATTCGTAGCATTCGAATACTTGTAAAATATTCGAATATTAAATTATTCGAATAGTCCCAGCCCTAGTGTGAATCTTTCTCTGCATATATGTACCGATGCGAAATCGCAACGACGGCGCATCGCTCGCCTGCATTGACCCTTAATCTCTGAACTAAGACTACACCATGACATAAATTTTCCTGTTCACATTTCCGTCTCTTGTATCGATATCGCTGACATTTGCCGTATCTTCCTGCTTCGATCGATAACGCCGACGCGGATTCGGCGAAAACTAAGCAGTTTTCTGTTTTTTATCTTGCCGCACGGATTAGGTACACGGGAGCGGCGGCGCTGAATTGGTAAAGCGAATCGCCAGCCGTGATGTCATCGAATGACGAAGCGTATTTGTGCGTACGATACTGTTCGCGCTAGGCGTTTCGATCGCGCGGCTTTTGGCACGGGATTCCAGAGGCACCCCGGTAAATCTCTAGCTCGCCGGCGAGAAACATAAATTGCCGGCCCGCTGGGGGAGAAAAAAGGGCACGAGGCGTACGCGGGAAAAGAAGTAGCAGAGGCGAAAATTCGAGTGTCAGCCTGTGCCCGCCGGACATGATATAGAATTTGTGAAATTAAATTAAATCGGACGCGAACTTGCTACCTCGATATTCCAGTGGTCCAAAAACGTCGAAGGCAATCGGGATCCTCTGCCAGGCCAATGTAGCTACGTATGTGTAACGTGGAAATTGTTGTCCCATTGCTGATTAAACTGTTTGTCACCCACGTTCTGTTTTCTTCCTGCTGTTTCGATTGCGAGGAAGGTTATTGTAGAACTTTGATTAACTGTTTGTCACCCACGTCCTGTTTTCTTCCGGCTGCTTTTTCATTGCGAGGAAGCTTACAGTAGAACTTTGATTACTAGGGCATGGTGATGCGTACGAGCCTCTCACCACCCAGTTTTTTAGATGGTTGGACGATTAGTTCATTACGCAGTGTCATATTTATAAATTCGGATACCCCATCTTGCTGAACGCCTTTACCGATTCTCTAGACCTTTTTAGAGGAGCAACTTGTTCCATTGACAAGGCGCTTGGACAAAGCGCCGGGTCTGATATTGCAGACAACAGCCGGAAATGAATAAATTGAGCGTCTAAAGGCACGGTTAAAGTAAACATGTGTAATGCGCACTACGGAACACCCTTGAAAGGGTCGATTTTAATAGGGCGACGCGCAACGGGGGAACGCGTGCCGTGCGAAACGCGTGGACGTGATTTTGGCTGCGTATGATGAAATGGTGTTTAAACCATGGTATTTGTGGATTTCTTCTGCCACTCATTGTACTCTTTCAAGCGCTCTGCGAGTAAGGCGGTTAATAGTTCTCGTTAACTCCTTTTATTTCTATTGTATTTGATCCTATTTCTTTTGCTCGAATCTTGGCACTATTTTATTTTGGCTTTTGGTGCTCTGTTTTTGTGTTTCTACTTTTATATACTATTCCTCTACTGATATTTTTTATTCTGAATGTACTAAAGGGTTTTTTCGTATATAAATAAATAAATAAATAAATAAACCAGGGATCCAAAAATAACAGTTTTACAATTTCTATAGAAAAAAGTTATCAAGTAAAAATTGATTTTTATTTAAATGGAAACCAGTTATCATTAAATCTCAAATAAATTTGTTAAAATATATTAATTTTTAATTGCTCTGATTACGACTAATCATTTAAAATGGCTATTCGTAACCAAAATCATTTAATTAAAAATATTATATCTTATATCATAACGAATTGTTATTTTTTTCTTTGTTTTTCTCTTCTACACTAATGGGACTTCATCCCCTATATATTTAATAAATAAATATCAAATATTAAATACATAATCATTTCTTTGTAATTATATTACCAGAGTATCTGGCCTCTTTCAATCGAACTACCACTGCTCGCTCACTAGAATCGTACTAATTGTCGCTTGTATGGGCTTCTGTCACAATTTATAGACAGTTGTCGCAAAAAATGTGGGACATTGGCTGAACTGTTTATCAGGCAACCACTATTTTTAGACTCAACCGTAGAGTCGTGCAGCTCTTGTAATCCTATGAAAATTAAATAGCTCGAAAGCGGGATGACGCAGTTTTTCATATCTCCCGCGACGAGATCGGACAGACTGCGCAGCTTTTGGCACGAGTTTCGAAGCGGGCGAGGAATCACGCTCCTCTAAATCTCCGTAACCGATGAGAAATACAGAAAACACACCGTGGGAGAGTGATAAGGTTAAACAAAAATTGAATGAGAACATAATGCATTCCTGGGCGAGGCTGCGGATACGGTTTCAATTCGATTCCGATGTCGCCCCCGCCCCCGCAAAGGGGAACGTAATTAATGGCCCCCAGAATGTACATATTATTATCGCCCCGCGTTTTACGAAACTAATTATCGGCAATATGTTTCAAGTACATCGATAATTAGCGAAATTCTGGGCGTCATTAATCGCTGATATGGCAACCCCTTCCCCTGTCGGCTCTGTGAATCTAATTCTCTCGATATTGATGTTCATATTTCCTAGAATTCTTTATCACCGTTTCAGCAGTTTCTTCTAATTAACATCGTCAACCCGAATTTGCGATGGCATGTGCAGAATTTACACGAATCTATTTTTCTTTCAAACAGGTGGTGGTTTGAAGATTTTTTAGCTAACAAGTGTCTGCCGTACTTTCCGCGAAATATTATCGAATATTTTGATTTTAAAGAGTCGAGACAATTTCGAAATTAATTTAATAAAGCAACTCACATCTGAGTCATTGCTAATTTGCTACATGGAACAAAAGTGAATTGTTTTTAAAGTTGTTTCAAGCCTTTTCTAATTTCTTTCACTCAGAATTTTTGGCTTCCCAAAATTTATTGCTTCCAAAAATTGACTTAGTTTCTTACTAAATTAATTTAGCTTCTAAAAATTACTATTAAAATTTGACCAAATCCGCTTTCAAACTTTACTCAAACTTGTGGTAGATCTCGCGCTGTGCCGCGTCATTCGAACGAATACGGTGATTGAAGAACAGTGAAAGGAGGATAAACTGCCAACTCGAAGCTAAAGACGAAGTCTGTGCAAAAACAAAGCCGATCGATTTATCCATGTGACTGGCAATAATTACTTGCCGTTCGGTATCTTCGTTGATAACCGCATACGTAGTCACATGATCGTCGACTGTTAAATTTGCACGGCGCTCGACTCGCGCCTTATCGTCGCGCACAGTTCAGCAGCCTCTGCTTCAGCTGGATCGATGACTAGATCGATCACGCCGGGGGGCTTTAGTCGATCAGCGGTGAAACGAGGTGATTCTCACTCGATCCGATCGTCGCAGGTTTGTTTTTCGAGTGACCAGAGGTGGCCATCCAAGCGACTCGTCGCGCTCGTCGCGCTCGTCAGGTGATCGGCAGGCAGTGGCGCGCAACCTCGGTGCCGCACGCGGCCTGTTATGCGGTCCACGCGCGGAATGCGGCTCGTTACATCGCGCTGCGCGGTCTCGCGTGCCGCGTGCGGTCCACCGCGGCCGATCGTGCGGCCTCTGCGGTCCCTTACGCGAACCTCCGACATTTCAGCCTTCCCCGGAATTTTGCGTTTCGCCGAATCGTCTTCGACATCGCGGAAACACTCGCCACTCGGTTCGTGCCGCTTCACGGGACTTCTTTTCGCTAGCCCATCTTTCTCAGTCGATTTCAACCTTGAATAGCATTCTGTGGTCCAATGTCACTTTCGACACTGTTTTTTTTTATTTACCTTTCGCTTCGTGGATTTAGAATCAATGGGAAAAATACCGAAAAATATCTTCGACGTTATGGATCGCGAGTTGCGCACCTGTGCAACAAGGCTTCTCCCCCTCTTTCTGTTTCTTTGTTGGTCTCCGTCTTGTTTCCCAGTAGCCCGTTAACGGGCAGATTGCAGCGGTTCAGTTGAAAAATAAAAAGGAGACGAGGCGAGCCGCGGGGAAAAAGGTGATCGACGTTCGGGCATTCGCTATATCCGAAGGAGAACCGATGCCAGAAGCGTTTCTCGTTTACGCGTGTAATCTCCTCCCCTCGGCTCTCCATTCTTTTGCCTCGGAAGGAAGCCCGGTGGTCCAACACGTAACTTCTGTTTTACAACCGACGACCGATTTGTAACCGCGGGGGAATTAAAAGGGTTTCGGCTGACCTACGAGACAGATTCACCGGGTCGCCCCTCCCTTCTTTACCTTTTCTTCGGTTACCAGGTGCAGGTACCGAAGTAACTTAATTACCACTTCGTTAGTAAGCGATCAATTTGTTACACTCGCAGGGGCACCGTGCCACTCAGTGGCGGATTTAAGGAAAAAGGCCCAGGTGGCAAACGTTCCGAGGGGCCCATTTTTTGGGAAAAATGAAGAGACAATTTACTAAAAACGGGATAAGTATAGTAGCACAGAAAAGAAATATAGTGTTTGGTTAACATCGCAATTTTTTTATGTTGGGGCCGTTGGGGGCCTCCTGGGCAGGGGTCCATTTTTCGGGAAAATGAAGAGGTAGTTTAATGAAAACGGCTCAAGTGTAGTAGTACGAAATAATGTAGTGTTTGGACTCCTATACCTAATCATAACTGTATTTAGTTATGGAAAAAGGCCCAGGTGGTACACGTTCCGAGGGGCCCATTTTGGGAGAAAAATGAAGAGACAATTTTCTAAAAACGGAATAAGTATAGTAGCACAGAAAAGAAATATAGTGTTTGGTTAAAATCGCCATTTTTTTTATGTTGGAGCCGTTGGGGGCCTCCTGCGCAGGGGCCCATTTTTCGGGAAAATGAAGAGGTAGTTTAATGAAAACGGCTCAAGTGTAGTAGTACGAAAAAATGTAGTGTTGGGACTCCTATACCCAATCATAACTGTATTTGGTTATGGGGCCCTACCGGGGCCTTGTGCGCAGGGGCCTATGCGGCAACTGCTCATCAGCCAGCCTGTTAAATCCGCCACTGGTGCCACCAGTCCACGGGTTATTGTACCATTTACGTATCCCGAATATTCGGTCTTCTAAATTTTCGTAATCGCTCGGCAAGGCCCCGCGCAATTCCTCCGCGTGTAAACCGCGCTTTACGAGCGGCCTCGAATTCGAATAAAAATTTCAGAATAAAAATTTACGACCCCTCTCCACGCGCACTTTAAAACCGTGCGCAATTGTCTCGATACCGATGGCGCCTATGCCGAAGTTTCCTAGCGTTTCAAGTCCCCGTGGTTCCGAAGTTAAAACCGGTGGAAAAAGTCGGGGACGTTGTCGATCATCCCCCTTAACTTCGCGACGTATTAATCTCAGGGCCATTTATTCCGCGCGCCACACGTACAGCCACGAGTTAATCTGTGTCTCGCTGCGAACTAATCAGTGGTAATAGTTGGGTCGTTAAGGCGCACGGCTGGACCTTGGAGGAGTTGGCCACTTTTTCCCTCGTTACGGCGCTATACAGCTATTTTTATAATCGCCCCCCGAACATCCCTCGAACGAGATCGTATCGGGGGTTAGCCGAGTTTAAATTAGATTTCGACGGAGGAGCCTTCCGACGGCCACGGACGGGGACGTTCGTCCGAGGATCGCCGCAACAACGTACGCTTAAGGGCTCGTCAAGGGCTCCAAGGGGATGAAGGGTTAAGAGATCCTTTCGATGGAAGTTTTTTAACTGGCGTCCATTTTGGTCTCTTCGCGACGCATTAATTTCAGCACAACTCACCTTTACGACGCTCCTTGCCACGGGGAGCCTTGTTAACGGAACAGCCTGCTGATTAACCTCGCCGTTCTTCCGGGGGATTTTAAATGAATTTAGCTAATTCGAAGTCCCCGGGTTCGACAAAGGAGGAGACACGAGGGGAGATTTCGATGGGGACGTAAGCTTCAAGTCGATCTCGGGGATCTTACTTTATTAGCAAAGTTACATCGCCCTGGGCTCACTGACCTACAGCGATGCTTCCTCAGCTCGATGAAACCGCTGCGGGACATCGTAGGGATGAAACTTTTTGGAGCACTATCGATTTTCAAATTGGAAATTTTTTGTCTGAGACATTTTGTGTTAATCTTCTAGAAATTCGTGTGGGTGGTTGTCAGCCCTTGTAAAAAGAATTGGGGTGAGAGAAGGGATAGCTTCTCGCAGTAATTGAAGGTCTTCAGGGTTATCGGGAGTTTTTTGTGGAAAATCTAATGTATATTTCTTACAAATATTTCCTTATTTTAAATATATATATATATTCGGCAACTCTCACTCATTTTGTTATAAAAAAATATCGCGGAAGCTGTTTTTGCAAAGTCGCTGTGCTGTGATTTTTCGAAAAAATGATTTTAGATTAAATAGTGGCCGTTTAACGCAAAACCTGCGATTTTTCCATGTCTAAATTGCTCGTTTTTCTATAATTAAAAATAGACTTTTCATTAAAAACAAAAATCCTTAGTTCTTCTACCAGATGACTTCATACATTAACAGAATCTTCTTCACTTTTTGATTTCAGATGATTCAGCTCGAAGAAATCATGCTCACCGCACAGCTTCCGCGAGAGTGGCTGTTATTCGTTCATATTTCAATATTTTTTGTACCAAAATTACTGAGAATTGCTGAATACACGTACTTGTAAAATAAAAAATAGTTCTAAAAAATATACATTAGATTTCCCACAAATAATTCTCGAAAATCATGTTTCTTTTTCGCCTGCCAACTGCACTTTAAGATTAAGGGATCGGTTGATTTCGATCCAAATAGAGCTTCATCGTTGTCGAGAGACCCCGATCCTAGTAGCAGTAAGTGCAACACACCCATCATCTATTTGCGTTCGTGTCTCGAGTCACTGACCAAACACTGCAAGTTTCAATTGATTAAGTGATTAAGTGATCGATTAAGAAATAGGAGGAGGGTGCCTCGATTGACGTTCGAGTTCCAGCCAGCGTTAGATCGACGAAGATCATCTTTTCTATAAATCTTTCGCTAAATTCCAGTCACGAGGCTTCGCATATTAGATAACCATTTCGGGAGAAAATGCTCGCGCAGTAGTTCGTTCCAGATTTACCGTGTTCCTTGTGAGATACGATTTTTGAAAGAAGCTCGCGAAATTGTCGAAATTATGAGTCCCGGAGGATGCTTCTTAGTTAGGGATAGAGGATCCCTCGAAGCCCGCAGCAACAATATACACTTCCCCGTGGCCTTTAGGCACGTAAAGTCTACGTTAAATCAACGTCGGCGCGCAGTTGAGGATAACTTCGGCCGTTTATAATCATTTTACGGGTACTTTGGAAATTTATGGGCCTCCCTTTAAAGGAGCCCGCGCGGCTTCCTCCTGCACGCCGTATAAACGTTATCGCGATATTAAGGGAGCTTTTCAACGAGTTTCACGTCCGCGGGAAGCCTAGTTTTCGATGCGAATCGTGATTAAAATATACAGTCGGTCGAGTAACGGCCAGTAAAAGGAAGGCGACTGGCATTAGTGTTAGGAAACAGAGATATCTACTAACGGGGGGTGTGTTTGTGAATTGATCTCGCGCGCTATATTTCCATATACTTACTATTGGGGAACAAAGTGAACGTTTTTTTTTATTTCTGGTAACTTAACCCTTGTGCAACGAATCTGGGGTCATAGCAATCCAATTTTGACAAAGTCTATGACGTAAAAAAGGGACTAACGAACATTGAAAAAAAATTAATTTTTCCTATTTTATATGATTACTTATAATATTCCAAGTCTATTGGAATACATTATTGCTACTAACTTAATTTCGCAAAAAAGGAAGTTAGTCCGTTTTTGTTCTCAATGCCTCATATTTGTATCGGAAAATACACAAAATACAGTATAAGCTGCCGAAATGGCAGTAAATTTATTTGTAAGAAAGGAAATACATCTATTTTATGTGTCAAATGTAGATAAATAAATTCTTTTATGTATTAAATATTTCTTTATTACTCATTTATGTTCGATTATGCATATATGTATTTATAACTTTAATTAATTTATTCATTACAGACAGAATGACTCTGCATTCGTCTTCCTGGGCTTAATTCCACAAGCACAGAATCTGAAAAATTGTCCCGGGATTTTTGGAATTTGTAACAATGCGCCGATTAAGGTACGAAATATCTTCGATGGATATCTAATGTCCACTGATCGTAATCTTTCGCGCGAGAACGATCGTACAGCATATTCGATGATAAGAAGCTTCCCTGTCTCCAGAAGGCGTCTGCGTTTTTAGTTGCCTCGGTCGTCGCGAATTGCCCCAAGAACCTTGCCGCGTAAAAGTAAATGGCGCATAAAATGGGACGAGTAATCGAAAGCGCTGAACTTGGCGACACGGCATTTGGGCCCCGTTACAGCCGCGGGGTCCTGAATAGTCTCGTTCAATTCACAATGCGAGTTATCCACGCGGATACACAGTAACTCTTTAACTGCGCGCGATAAATAATAAAACTCCGATCGCTCTCGAAATTCCGAACGTTGCAGCCCCCAGTTTTAGTGTCGCCATATTCCACGCGGCCAATGGTAGGGAAAAAAAATAGAACAGCATCTAGAGCCTCCTGCAATACTGTTCCACTGTCATTCGTTACCCCTTTCGATCCGAAATTTCCTCACAAATTCGCAGCACGAGTGTAATAATTAGACTGCGGATGTTCATGCAAATGCATATTTTTATAGGCAAAAAATAAAGTAATGGCACTTAGACAGAAATTTGTTTTGTCATTAGAGAAATCCAAAATGATACTTTTTATTTTGTGTAGAGAATTTATAATTCGCGCCCGGCAATTAGTTTAATGACCTATCGCGGGATGGCGTAGCGAAGTAGCATTTCTGTTTTAACGTCATGGATCTCGATCAATCGCTGGTACATGATCCTCGCGCGTCGCGATTCCTTCTTCTTGCTTTGTCCGGCGTCGCGCAAATATCGTTATAACACACGTTATTTCAAAGAAATAATTTCAAAATTATTTTTGTATTCAATAAACATTTATATTACGTTAACATTTTGCATATTATGCATATTGCATATGTTTTGCATAATGCATATTTTGTGCATATTGCATATTCTTTGTATATTATTTGCACGTGTCTTGCATATTTCGTGCATATTTCTCATATGTTTCGTGGATACGCGGCTGACTTTACATTACATACTGAATATAGGCACAAAAAATTGACAAACGTTGATGGCGGAGTCAATAATTTTGTATATATGTATCCCACGCCACAGGAAAAACTATTGTAATATACTGCAATTTGAACTATAATACCTAAATAAAATAATAGATACTTCTGTGTGAAACATTTTTAGCTACAATTAGCAATTTCCAAGAAATATTTCAGGTTTCAACTTTGGATGACTCACTTTGTATTTTGCATATATGTTGCATATTTGTTGCATATTACGACATATTATACGTGCATAAACATCCGCAGTCTAGTAATAATATCCACAGTAATTTAAAGAAGAGCGAGCTCATATATAATCGCGAGCTACGGGGGGTCGGACAAGCCGAAGTCCTCTCGCGGGTAAACAAGTTATCGAGGAAAGGGGATGAAAGGGGTGGGAAAGGGGTTCCGTTCCATGAGAGAGATGCTTCTGACACGCGATCTCAATTAGACCGTGGGCGCAGGGAAAGGGTAACGTAGGTAGCAGATAAGTGGAAGAGGCAGTCAGTGGCCAGACGCAGCGTGCGCGACGCGTTATTTTCCAATTCGGAGACGCGGAGCAACGCTGCCGTGCCGCCATCGATCCCCCTCGGGCGGGAGAACTGGTTCCGACTGTCTCGTCGCCGATAAATCGATGGTTCCCGTCACTCGAACCACCAGAAGGAAACCACCCTGAAACGCAACGCGACTGTCAGCCGCGGAATTTCTCAGCAGAACGACGGGGGATGATCGTCCTCGTGGTTGCGCCCCCGGGCGGCGTGGCTTCTTGTAAAACATAAATCCATCTTCTGGAACGGTTTGTTGCCCCGTCGCGACAGCCTTTTCGGTTTTAATACAACGGCTGCCCCGGCGTGTTTTGATAGACGAGAGAAGGAAAGCCGAGAGGCCGGGGGAAACCGGCATTGTAAGCTTTGCGCGTTGACAAAGAACCCTTACCGATAAAAACAAAAGCGACCCGCAAATGGCAGCTTCCGTCACGCGAAAACGAGCGAGATAATGGCGATGGTACAACCGATAAAACGCTGATACAACGCCGTCGCGTCTCAACATAAATTGCTGCCGTTTCGTTACCCGCTTCTCCCATTGTCCGCTGCCTTTCTCCCTTTTTAATGATATAACCGCGCTCGAGAACCGATTGCGATCGCAAAGGACGGACGTCAAAGGGGAAATTACTTAGGCGAGCTTTTGTGCGGGTGTCTATCTGTAATAAAATGTTGGATGCGAGAATGGTCGCGGGACACTTGGGTCCTTTTTTGTATAAAACACATAATTAATTACCGTACATTTCTCGTTCTTTTCTATTTATGCTCTCGAAATTTCATTGCCGTATCTGGAAAATTGACAGAGCTGTGGGAAATTTTGTGAATCGATGTTGACCGACTTACACTAATATTATCTACTCATAGGTATTTAACAAGGCAACATACTGATGAACCCCTACAAGTCGATTTTTATGGGACTCTGCAGATTTGCAGGATAGTGAAAAATATTTGACACATGTTTTCGGTTAGCGACGGTCGTCCATGTTGAAGGGGTGAAAAGGCGACTGAAGTTAGGGAGTGAAAACATTTTCTGAAATTTTGTAAAAACTGATTGGGAGGGTGGATTCGTGTTTAAACACACACAATTCAAGAAAATTTCTCCTACGTATAATAGTTCTCTAAATATTTCAGACTTCGGGGAGCGATAAATTTTGAGCGAAAGAAATTGGAAAAGGCTCGAGGTAACTTTAAAAACAATTCACTTGTTTTTCATATTTATAGCGAATTAAAAGTGACTCATAGCGAATTCGTTACCTCGCACTGACTCTGTGCTGGTGCCAAAATGTGCCAAAAAATGACTTGGATTGGTTGATTCTTATGGAGCTAGCCAATCCAAGTCATTTTCTGGCACCAGCACAGAGTCAGTGCGAGGTACCGAATTCGCTATCAGATTCGAGTTGCCATATTAACTTAATTTTGAAATTGTCCCAATTCTTTTGAATTATAATACCTGAGAATACCTCGCAGAAATGGCAGTGGACACTTCTTAGCCTAGGGTCTTCAAATCTGCTCCAAAACATCACTTTGTATAAAAAAACCAAATTCGTAATATTTTTCTCGAAACTAATTTCTGACACTGAGGCCTTTCTTGCCTCCAACAGCACAATTTCAGCTTTCACTGTAAACCTTCTCCCGAAATGCTTCCTTCAAGATTCGAAAGTGCGTACAAGCATTAAAAAAAGTAGCAGTTTACTCACGCGGTTCCTCGTTTAATCGAGGATCTCCGTCCTCCAAGAGCAAAACCACAGAAGAACCAGTGCCAGAAGCACATGACGATAGTGTGTGTTTTGAAGCAGCATCCTTCCCCATGAATCAGCAACAGATACGAAACGATACGAAGTACACAGAAGATAGAAGAACCGTCCCGGTTATCTTCGTCTCAAGCCGACTCCGGTGAATAAATCATCGTCGCTGGTATCGTATTTCGATGGTGGCCACGTGCCACCGAGCGGAAGCAGGATTTATGCGTGCGCGTGTCGCTTAGCGCGAGACAGATCTGGTCAATCGCGGAAGGGAGAAAGAAAGGCTTTAAATCAAAAAGAGGGGGCCATCGTTCGCCGGCAATTGACCACGTCGACGTAACGCACCGGCCATAAATCCCGCTGCCTGGCACCGTACAGGAGAAAAAGCTTCGACTTCGGGACGCTTCTGCAAGGGTGCAGAACCGAGCCAAGAAACCCACCCCAAGGAAACACAGGAGCCCGCGAGCCGGTGCTTCGACGGCTGACCCGAAAAAGCTTTTCCATTCGACGCTCGCTCAACATCGTCCCGCCGAGCAACTCCGACCTCGCGTCGAATCAGAAACAGTTCCATTTCACTCGCGGGGCGGAATGAACACGACGGGGAAATAATTCCCGATTTTTATAGAAACCGTGCTGGTTGATTCGAGCACCGAGGCTGGCCAGAGACTCCCGATCGATCGCGAGGAGGGAGGAGCACCCTCGTTTTCGTCGATTCCCTGAAAAGAAGGGGAGGAAAGGAGGAAAATGAAAATCCATCGACGAGAATAACGCGCGGAGGGAATGAAACCTCCAGTGATCGAGCTTCGAGATTTTATTTTAATCTCCCCAATGTAGCAAGACACTGTAACAGTATTTATAATAATTAACACGCTCGCGCGTCGCCGCCGCGACAACAAAGATTGCGGTGTAATAGTCGACTCTTTTTCACTCTCTCTCTCTCTCACTCTCTCGTTTTTCCTCCCGTTTAATAATTCAGTCTGAGATTCGATTATTGCTATTTTCATCTTTTTTTTGGTTTACTTTTTCGTTTAATTCAACAACACATTTTCACCACGTTTCTTTCTTTCTTTCTTTCACCTTCTTCCGTCTTCCTCCTCCTCCACGTGTCCTCCTCCTCGCACCCTCGCGTTGATCCTCGCGCACTGAGGAAACTCTGAATTGGGTTCTCGTTTCTCTCTTTGCTGCGCTCCAGAAGAGACGATTGTTTATAATATTCATATGTATATATGTATATACGTGTGTGTGTATATAGATTATCGTAAGAGTTTACGTGTTACACAACTTGTGGTATGCAATGTACTTCTTTTCCTCCTGCTGGTGTGACCATGTGTATATCATACGGTATATATGTACATACATAGTTTGTTACAAGGCACAGGTAGCTTACACACTTATCATTCTCTCCACCCTTCGCCAAAGCTCGCTTGCCTTCGCGTCCCACGCGCTCCCCTAACTCACCACTCACGCCTCCATTCACGCGACATATGTATTGCTTTTTCGCTCATTCATCCGACAGAGACTATGATAACACTTGTCCTCCACTTTGGCGCTTCTGTCTTCCTTGTTATCGGTTACTTCGTTTACCTTCTTATTTCCTGCACGTCGGCGGGGACTACTGGAGCACGATCGACATTTTGGCTGAGTTACGCAGAAACCTACCGACTTTCAGTGAACCGAAATTCAGTGAATTTAGTTCGAAGATTTTAATTGTGAAAGTATATCCTAGTAGCACAATATATTGAATGCATATAGATCCAATATTAAAAAGAGGTTCAATCTCTTTTTGATATTTAAATTATTCTAGATCAAGAAGCAAATATTTTTTCCAAATATACTGGAAATATTCATTTTATATTATAATTTTTTTTTCAAATATAAAGTATATTTTACATTTCCTGAATATTTATTTGGGAATTCTGAATATTAATTTCACGTTTCCAGAATATTTGTTTTACACTTTCTAAACATTTCTTTTATATTCTACGAATATTTAGTTCATATTTTCTAAACATTTATTTCACATTTTCAGTATGTGTATATAATATTTAGAATCAACATGTTTTTCATATTAAAAAGTGTGGCTAAGAAAATATTTTTTTAATATTCGGAAAAAATATTTTACCAATATTTTGTGCTACTAGGGTAGCTTTATTTCTGTTGGGTGTATTTTATTTCTTGTTACGATTTTACAATGTTTTTTAAGGGGTTGTTTAATAGTGAGCAGTATAATTAATATTATTATTTTAAATTTTCTGTAGCTTCTGTTTTTAATAATTTTATAATATAAGAGTTGTTTCATGAGTTGGTAATTTTCTGCGAAATAAAGGTCACAAAATTATGGAACCCATACCTTCTGTGTTCAACTAATTTTTGGTCGCTTTGAGGGGTGATAGGTTTCTGCATAATGGTCCATTTATACATTAAATTGTCATTGGAAATGGGAGGGAAAAGGTTTCCAATTTTCTGTGACTATTGTGTTGCCACGTATCGAGGAGCGGGTGGGATAAATGGCCCCATTGGTAGCCACGTCCCCTTTATCGATCAGTTCTATTTCCCTACCAAAAGTGAAATTTAAATTCATGCTACCTTATTTATCAATTAATTTCTAATCTCATATATAATCAAACTCTTGAATCGCCTCAATGAGTGGAAAGTGGCGAAGTCATTCATCGACACAAGAGCATTCGAATTTCAGTAGAGTATAAATATACATTATTTATACCTCCGCGTTCAGTGGCAGAATTTTATCAGGCAGCAAAGTAATTTGTCTGGCTGCGAAGCAATTTGTCAAGATTAATAAGAAAAGTGGGATTTAGACAATAATTAATGGGGACACGACGGATAATCGATAGCGAGGGGAGGTGGGTCGATAAAGGGGACAAAGCAGCGGATGTTCTTCTCGATACAATCCCCTTTCTCCTGTCCTCGCCTTTTAAAAACAGCCCGGCGTTGAAAGCTGTCGGGGTACGAGCTTTAATCCCCCTTGATTTCCCGCTTCCCGTTTTCCTTCGGTGTCAATTACGGATCTGGATTTCCTGCAAATTATCGTGTCCGGGAGGAGGAGGGGGGGTCGATTGCGTATCGATCTTTAATCGTGCTCGATTACGGTGGCCGTGTCGCTCCGTTGATTCGGCGTGATTGCGCAATTCGCGACGCACCGTGCGTCGAAAAGTCGTAATCGAGGGAATCGAAACGCGATTCCGAATGGTCTGTCCACCCTCCCGTCGTCAAATTGAATCGTTCGACCCGATTAAACTTCCAACCGGCTAATCATCCGCCGTTCGTGTCGTTGATAAATCGGTCGCGTCGTAAGTGGCCCGATCGCGGATCAAATAAATTCGAAACGCAATTAAAAAGTGCCATTTATTGGTAATCTGCACTCGACGTATAAAAAAAAAAAAAAAACAAGTTCAAAGTGCCCATCGAAATTGTTTCGATTCGGTAGCAAGAATACGCAGCCGGTGTAATAAGGGTGTCCTCGTTTGTTCGAGTGCTGAAACGCTGTCATTTTATCGAGCACGTATCGTCGACTGCCGCCGCAGCTTTTATTCCCCGATCATATCGGACACGCGTCACCGCGAGGATCGACATTCCATTAACTGACCCAGAGCAACGTATATATTTTTCCCCGCGGAGGCTGCTATTTTCATGGGAATCGTGGAAAATCGTGGAATCGACCGCGGCCACGAGACCGCCAGCGGGAACATGTCCTCGATCGCTTGCCCCGGTTAAATAAGGCGAAGCGCCTTTTTCATTGCGCGCTGGCCGTGACCTGGCGCGAACAAACCATCCTCTCATGAACCATAGCCCGCGGGAGTAATCGTCCGTTGCCTCAGATTTCGCTTTTGAATCTACCGATCCGTTTTTCACCTCCCATTAAACGACAGAATAATAATAATAATAATAATAATAATAGTTTATTGACGGAAATAAATTCATCAGGCACTGAATCCTCCGATCGCAGCGGCACAGTTAATTCCAGGCGAAATACTTTTGCACAGGAATCGAGGATATAAGAATACAGTAAATACTCGTTAAGAGCCCGACGAACGGGGCTGGCGGCGAGCTCTTAACGCGACTGGACACTATTCCGCGCCGCCACTGGCGCGAGAGAGAAAACCCAACGAGCGAGCGAGAGGAAACGGAAGAGCCTCTCGCAGGTTCCCGGGTTCCCCCACTCTCGTCCGAAGGATTCTAAGAAATGGTGGGGATAGTCGCCGAGCTCCTAACGCGTGGTGGAAACGGGCTCTTAACGAGGATTTACTGTAGATCGTGCGTCCACTGTCCCCAGTTGTCCGTCGAGCAGGGATCGATCTCCTAAATTAAAATCGAGCCGAGATAGTCGAACGTCTCGGGCTCTCTGTCTCTTTCGCTTCCGCCGTTGCCCCGCGGCTCTGTCGCCCGATGAGCGTGCAACGCGTGCTCGTTGTGCACTTCCTACGAGTCCAAATGTTACACATAGGATATAATGTTATGTCTATTTACAAGCGTAATCCTAGGGTTGTGCGCAGACGTACAATAAGGGCCCGTCGAGGGGCAGGCTGCAGTAGCTTGGGACTTGCTCGCGCGCTGGCCCTTTTCGAAGTTAGAAGACGAATTTTTTCCAGGCGTTTCAAAGTACTTTCTCTGCTTGATTCTTCTTTATTTACAAATCTCGAAGCGCGCAAATTTAACCCCTTGACGCCGACCTCCGTGGTTTGTCGCGACGAATTCTGATTCACGCTACTGCCGGAAATGTGAACGAGATTGATACGTAACGATTCTGAGGTTAACTATCAGTAGTCGGTATATACAGTGGGCCACGAAAGTATTTTAAAGCAGAATAACTTTTTTAAAATTGGGTCTGAAGATTTGAGTTTTTTTTTTTAGAAGCTAGAAGGATTTGTTTACTGCGTGACGTGTTCGTCATTTTGAAAAAAAATTATATTGGTCGGAATAGCGAAGGAAATAGTGAAGAGAATAAAAAAAGACTTTTTTAGCTGAACCTGTAATGAAAATTTAAAAATCCCGTTTGTAGATTTAAGGAACTTGTATACATGCGGAAAATTTTATTGAAAATAAGAATCTTTAGGTTTATTACAGTTATAAACCGGAAACTGTGATTCCCACCACTTTTAACTGTTTGTAACTCGCAACTACGTTAACCAATTTCGATAAAATTTTCAATACGTACATATACAACTTACTTAAATCTACAAACGGGATTTTTAAATTTTTATTACAAGCTCAGCTGAAAAAGTTGAAAAATCGTCGTTCACTATTTTCCTCACTATTCCGATTAATTGAAAATTTTTTCCAAAATCCTTCTAGCTTCTCAAAGAAATTCAACTCGATTGGATCAATTTTCAAAAAATTATTCTACTTTAAAGGGTCTCCCAATATTTTTTCGGTCCACTGTACATCAGACTCCACTGTATATAGAACTGAACATCTCGAGAGCGATTAGATCACCGGCCTGCGTTTATCAACAACCTTCAACTTCTTTGCGCACGTTGCATTAACCTGTTAGAATTTTGCTTATATCCCCGAAATCTACAGCGCAGCATATTCCACCCAGCGTATCCCCGCTATCGCCCCGTATCTGTGGTCGTCAAAGGGTTAAAGAATTGAGTGCACGCCGAGAACGTCATAACACTGACAATAATCATTTATTGAAAATCAAAATAACAAAGTATCGAAGAGTTCGTATGCTCTGTCAGTACAAAATATTGCCTCCTTCGTCCAGGTATTCCCTTCTATCTCCTCGGGCTATCCCCTACGATTCAAGCTCTCTCTATCTCTCTCCCTCTCTCTCTTACTCTCTCCGGCAAACACACACACACGCACACATACACACCGAGGCGCGCGCACACACTCACTCTCATATTGCTCCGTATGTACCCCCGCCGCGGAAAAGCATTCTCGTCGTTGTTCGATGATCGGCCCCGCTGACGTCTCGGTCCGAAGGAGGGAAACGGCGGGCCGCGATGATTCGATAAAAAGGTTCGATTGCTCGTCGAGGGATGATTGTCCCTTGATTGAAAACGTCCTCGACCCGGTGGAGCGTGCACGGACAGAAGAGTTTCGGAACAGGGTCGGGGAGAGGAGCGCTCGTCCCCATATGGCGCCGGTGCCTTTCTAATCTTTCAGCGACGGTTTCAAATCATCCTCGATGCGTCATGCCGAACCATTAAGGCTCGCCTCAGCTATTCACCTTCCCGGGGATGGGACTCGTGGCCGAACCCTTCGTGAAAGGTCCTGGCCTGGGTTGCCGTTGAAGGGACGCGTCGACGAGCTCGTTACACCGTCGTCGAGACCCTAGCAGCCCCGTAGTTCGCAGCGGACAGTGAATTATAATTAAGATTGAGGACTTTTGAGAAGCACGATCCAGTTGTTAAGGGACATCCAGACGCTGATGCATGTTGCAGTGGAACACTGAGGCATGCATCATGAGGCAGGGTTCGTGACTCTTGCATCTTGCTCACGATCATTGCTGATGAATTGCTAAGTAGCTGTGACACTTTATTTTATTCTTAAATAAATAAAATAATCGTATTATAGTGACCCAATGAGTGCGCCGAAACCACTTTATTTGACGAGCAAGGTGCCAGTTCCGCTTCTGACGCTGAAACACGGAAACCGATCTACAAACGTAGCAACATGTATCATGATGCCTGCATCAGTGTCTCACGGACTCTTGCATCAGCGTGTGTACGAGCCTTTAGACTTCCCACGTGTGTATAATGGTTGATAAAGCGAGAACGAGCCAGTTAAGTGCACGGCGAACGAAAGCGCCAGGAGAATCGTGGAAAATTGTGCGCGTGTATCCCGTAACGTGGCGTCACGGATTAGCCGTCGTGCAATTAGGTTCTCGCCGGATTACGGTTAGAAACGTTCGAAGCTCGTGGAGATTTCGCCGAGCGGGAATAAACCACAGCTAGCGTTTCGCGCGCTGGCAAGTGTCGGGGGACGCGTCCACGGACCTGAAGGACCCCCCCGGGCTTTGCGGGGCGAAGAAGATTCAAGAACGAGCGCATAATCCACAGTGCGGGAATAATAAACTGCGGTGCCGAGCACCCGTACCGACGCGGAACTAATCCGATAATCCCATTAGACGGGTTTCCATAAAATCGTTAACCGCCATCCAGCTCCCGCGCTAAACGCCTCTCCCTGTTTTTGACTTTCCCCGCTGGAGACCCGCGACATCCGGCTCATCTTCGTCCCCCGGCTTCTCGCACCCCTCGCGCGACACGACCCGGCTCCTCCTCGCCCGGCGAGATTAAACTTTTTTTGTCCGGGCTGCGACATTATCGCGAAACGGTTTAAACGATACTCGAAATGGACGCGAATTAAAAAAGTCAATTCTGTGCGGAATTTCGGTTTAAGAATTCCAGTCATATTCAACCGTTCGTGGTCTGGATTAAGTTCACCTTTTTGTAATCAGAAATTGATCGTTCAAAATGGGGTTCACCGCACCCCAGCGTTATTTTTGAAAACCAATTTTCGTACTCATGAATCGTTTAATTTTTCAGTGATAAATGTAAATTTGTAGTTGTCGGAAAAATCAATTCTTCGGTTAAAATTCCCCGAATTTTCAAATTCCAATATAAAGGTTCAAATATTTACAGAAACTCTGGCAAAGAACAAAAATTCCCTGTTAAAGCTAAATAAAGTACCGAGACTTGTTTTATTTTAAAATAGCAATTAAATCAATTATCCATGTCCAATTAGGTCCGGGCTCGGAGAATTTAATTCCCAATGATAATTCCGGCAGAAGTCGCCCTGGCGGTCTTTTTTGCCGAGTTAAATTAATTCCCAGCGGCCGATGAGAGTCCCCATGGAACCGTAATGATTCCAGATAAACCGAAAACACGGAGGAAACGCGTCAAGTTGAAATCGGGGCGACAGGTTGGGGGGCGCGCGGGGGGAGGTTTGTGCAAGCAATTTTCTGTTTCTCATTACCGACTGCATTAACGGAACATTCGCGTGCGATATTAGGACCCAATGTAAATTAACTGGATTAAATGCGTAGGCCGATTGCATCAATCTCATTAAGCGTAGCGCATAATGTTTGACGAGAGGACGGCCGGCGCTAGCGTAGGCGGTCGGTCAGTAACGATGTTTGGGGATGCTCTGATAATTATCAAATCCCTCGGCGTTGTTTGCGCCGGGCAAATCGAAAATAATAGAATACTGACGTCCCGGCGACGATACACCGGCCCGGAATCACTCTTCACCATCGTTAATCTAGCGAAGGCTAGTCGACTCGCTGACTCCTCGTTCGAAAATACCCCCGCGTTCGATAAGACGAGGCAATTTTGACGTTTCTAGTCTCGCGACCAGCACTTGGAGATTTTCAGTCGGTGGACCCGGGTCTCCTCCAACTCGTTGGCTTTTAAAACGGAATCTATCCGGATATTTGGACGACCGAGGCAACATTTGACTTTCAGCATGATAACCGAGGTTCAAATACAGCCAAAGAACGGAAGCGGCCGCCTGGATAATCCAGTGCTCGGGCTTTTAAACGGGAAACTCGGGAAACAAGCGTTTCGCTGAATGGAGAAAATTTTGAAAAGACCATGGCTCTCCTCGCTACTCGCAGGTTGTTGTCCTCCAGGCACGCTCCATCCGGGTCCGAGACTCGAGACCGTTCGCAAGAAGCGCACGCGACGGATAAAAGGATGGGCGATCGTAGGAAAATTGCTCGAAGGAAGGGGATCTGTTCGCGATCGGACCGCGGGGCATCTGATTGCTGTCACAATGAGCTTATTACCCCTATGAAGCTAGAGAATCCTTAACCGCTAAGTTTCGCCTTAAGGTTACGCTAAATACGCTGATTTCTCTTAGGTACAAGTACGGCGTCTAAGGTGCTAATCGTTTAAAAGTCCTAACCGCTAAGTGTCCTCTACTCGTTCGGTGTGACAAAAAACCAAGGGAGAAACGCGGAAATCAAAACGAACCCGTGGATCGCCCGCGGCGTTCTCTGCGCGCAACGACGACGAAGCGGCAAGTAGCCCGTCGAGAAGCCTAACGAAAGTCGATCGGCCCTTCTCGTCGGGGAACCCTGAAAAAGCAGCGGCTTTCACTCGATTAAATGGACGCCTCCGAGAGGAGCCTTTGATCCGCTGCATCTTTCCGCGCCGAGAGTCACTCTCCAGGCTTCGACATTTTCTTCCCGATGAAAACTCGCCCACAGAAGGGAATTGCCGATTAACGACACGTCCAATTCCATGGGCCAGGATATGAATAGACTCCTTTTGGGATCGCGAAGTTGACGAGAATTCTTCAAACCATCATTTACATTGCTACCAGACTTGGCGTTATCGATTAGCAACCGGTTAACGTATTCGAATCGAGCGAAAGAAAGAACCATTCGAGGAGACTCGATGGCTGGAGACGTTCATCCCCGCGGAATTATCACGAATCAGAGGCCCGCCCTGGTTTGCGTCGTAAAACGAACGTGAAGGAAAATGTAACGGCGTAAAAACTACGTTTACCGCGATTGGAAAAGTGGTAAAATAGCGATTGGCTTCGTTTTACGTTTCACTCTCTATTCGGCTTCGCCTGTGCTCCTCTCTCTTATGTTTTTTTTTTGTGTGTGTTCTCCTCTTTCTTATCTTCTTTTGTTGCGTACTCTTCTATCGATCCTCCCCTCGTCTCGTTTCCTCTCGTCACTCGGTTCGGGTTAATTATTACAAAGATGCTTGTACAATAATATAATATAGACTCTGTATTAGTTACAATAATATCGTAGCGTCCTATCCTCGCGATCGATCGGCCCATGCATCCGCTCGCCCCTCTCTCCCCTCTGCGCTCGGCTGTCGCGAAGATCCGATTGGACAAACCAATATACAATAGAACATCTCTGGTGCAATGCGCGTTCGCGACCGTCTTCAAGGTCTGCCCGCGAAACGCGGCATCGTTCGTGTACAAGGGTTGAGCCATTGCGTGAGTTTATTGCTTATTGCTTACGTTAAACGCGGCCTGCTCCGTGGCCCGGAGAGAACGTCCCGTCGCGGGCCGAGGGGTCTCGCTCCGGAACGCGGTGCCCGGCGGATCTGGCGCGGATCTGACGCGGCACGGGGTGAAAGAATCGTCGACCATATTTCTCCGCACGGTGGTCGAATCGAGACGCGGGGCGTCCCGTAAATCACGCGACACCCGGCCACCTCCGACGATTCGTTACACGGAATTTCATTTTGATTCGCGGCACCCTCTTCGCTCTCGACTCTTTAATAAAATATTCGCGCGACCCCCTTCTCTCTCTTGGTCTGACGGGGGCCGAACAAGTGGCCAATTCGTCTCCCGCGTTTCCGAGCTTCGATCCCCCATCGAACGTGGCAGCTTCTCTCCGCGGCCCGCGGCAGCCTCGAACGGAAAAACGAAATCGACCGCGGGGCGAGGAGCGGTCAGAGCGGACTCGCGAAGGAGAGACTCCAACGTGACTCGGCGCAACGGCACGGAGGGCCCATCACAGTTACAATTTTACACTTTACACGTCCGCCCGTTTGGCTGCCGACCAGGTGGCTACAACTCCCATGTACGATTTTGGGGCAGTGTTTCGACTGCCACCTAGGCGGTGCCAATTTTTTCGAACTAAAATTCAATATGGCCGTGCTCTAGTGTTATGCTAAAAGGCATCGTATCGAACTGGAAACCCCCATTTGCTTATTATTTGAGGCAGTCGGAGCAGCAACGGACCAACCCAAATTAAAAAAAAAATTCCCTACTTTATATGGTTCGTAGAGCCTATTGGAATACGTTATTGCTACTAATTTAACTTGGAAAAAAATGTAGGTTAGTCCGCTTTTGCTCTGACTGATTTATTTAAAAAAATGCAAGACATCCTCAAATCAGTTGATGCACTGCATCAAAACTGTTGTAAAAGAAAAGCGACTTATCATCCTCAGTATGGTTGACGATTAAACTACAAAAAATGTTGCAGCAATTAATATATTATTACTGAATTCGCAGACTGTGCTGGACGGCCATATTGAATTTCAGTTCGAGAAAATTGGCACCGCCTAGGTGGCAGTCGAAACGCTGTCCCAAAATCGCATGTGGGAGTGGTAGCCCCCTGCTGCCGACGTTCCTCTCCCCTCCAGCGACCCCTCGTTCCCCTCCAACAGCAATTATGACAAACGTCACCTGGGGTGTACGTGGTTCGACTAATTTTTGGGTTTAGAATTTTCCGGATTTTAATTAACGGGTCACGAGTGATGAATACTCCACTGGGTGGACCTGGAACCTCTGGACTCTGATCTTCTCCTCGCTCCCGTCGCCCCTCTCGTCCCTCAACTCCCAGCCGCGCGAAATAATCCTATCACCAGGTAGATTGTATTGCGTTCGAGTTACTTCCTTAACGCTTTGACACATTTTCGCTATACACTGTCGGTGTCGATTTAATCTTACCCGTCACGATCACTCTCTCGCACACACGGGAACGAAATGTTTCACTCGGCAAGGATTTCCTCCGCGCGAAATTTTTCAATAAATTCACGGCGACGTCGCCTGTCGTTCGTTCGCCCCTCGAACCCTTTGAAACACCGCGGACGAGTAGCGCTGACAGAAAAATAACGCGGTTCACCGGCAAGCTTTGAAATCGCTCTTCTGCCATCCCCGCTCCTTGCATTGCTTATTAACACGGTCAGAGGCTATTACAGCTATTATATGATAGCGCACGTTCGGCTATAACACAGATAATAGCCCTTTGTAGCTATTACATAACAGCTACAGCGCAATCAACCTTTAGTACGCCCGCTAATATTTCGCGTGGTAACTGAATTTCAACGCGGCCACTCTGGATTCGCCGAAAAACCTGTTGGCGGAACGGAGCTACATCCGAAACGCTGGGAAACCTATTTTTTTTTGCTCGGGTAGGATTAAACTTTTCAGTGTACCAAATTGTTTTCGGTGCGGGAGGCTTAACCTCCAATTCGATAATTTCGCAACACGGTGTTTCGTCCAAAAGGGACGTGTAAAATGGCCCTAGGAGGCGAAAAAATAAGTAATATTATATGTATATATTAGAAAGATACTATTGTTTATAAAATGTGAAATTTTCATTAGTCGACTAACATTTTCATAAAGTCCACTTCTATGTTTAAATTCCCACTCTTTTGTGACAAATTGAAAAAACTAAATTCGACTACGACAAGTATTACTTAGTTTTTTTATCTACTTTAAGAATAATTTTTTATTTTTTATTTCTGATTAAATTTATTATATGTATATATTAGAAAGACCATACTATTGTATAAAATGTAAAATTTTCATTAGTCGACTAACATTTTTATAAAGTCCACTTCTATGTTCAAATACCCACCCTTTTGTGACAAATTGAAAAAAATAAATTCGACTACGACAAGTATTACTTAGTTTTTTTTTATCTACTTTAAGAATAATTTTTTATTTTTTATTTTTGATGAAAAACAACGAAGACGTGATAGTTAACACAGACGCCTTTTCTAAAAAAAAAAAAAACATTGTTCGGAAAAAGCCACCACGCAGCTTCTTGCTCGATTTTTTTAATGAAAATTTCACATTTTATAATCAAAAGTATAACCTTTCTAACGTATATATTTAATGTTTCTTTGATAAAAACAGTTCTCCACCGAAAATAATTTTCGCCTGCTAGGTGAATCTTCTGCATTGTTAATGAAAACAGATATATTTTACACGCGAGATACCTATTCGGCTAAAAAGAGAGTTATGCTCTAGCAAACGTGGTCCTCGATGTTTCAATGAGCTCGCGAGCGCACCTCTTTCTCTCTCTCTCACTCTGAAATAATAACGTAATTACAACTTACAAAATACACGGTACACTCGTCGAAGGCGCGCTCGCCGGGGTTCGCCGAAACGAAGGAGCATCTGTGGGGTAAAAAATATTTGCCGAGTAAACGGTTCCCTTCGCGCTCCTTATTAAAGCTATTCCTCTATGTAGTTCCTACCCTTAAAAGATAGCGGCCTTCGTCGGCCCGATCGTCTTACTAGCTAAAACGAGATGTTACTCTCTCTCTCTCTCCCTCTCTCCCACGTGTGCAGCAATCGATATCCCAACGATTGCAACGTCCGCGAGACTATCCGATCGATCGTGCGCCGCGATCTCGCTCGTGATATGGTCTAACCCATAAGAACTCGTCGCTTCGTTCGTTAGCTTTGCCTGATTTTTAATTAGCTAGTGCCTACGAGCTACGTCGGTAAAAAAACCTATTGGCCAGGGGAGATTCGTGCTCGATCCACGGACCACCCCCGTGCTCAGGAACAAACAGTTCCCCTCCCTCGCCGCGGGGGAAAAGACGATTCCCTTCGAGGAGCACCCTCCATTTCTCTCCCCGCCCTCGAGACGTCCGGCTTGATCGGATACCGCGTCCTCCTCCGAAACCCTCTTCCCTCGACTCTCCTCCTGGAGAGTGGCTCTTACGAGAAAGAAATCAGAGTTTTGCCTCTTGTCTCTTTATTACGGGCGACTTTATTTCCCGTTCCCTACTCGTCGAATCGAATCAGCTGGGGGTGTAGCACGTCGCCCGGGAGGAACGTCGAAAATTCTCTCACACTCCGGAGTCGATTTTACGCTGCTCCCGTTCGCTCGTCGGACCCTTTTCTTCCCCGTTTCACCAAGTATTTCGGTGGTCGTGCGAGCACGAATTCCTCCCGACGGGTATCAGAGAGGCTAGCCAGGGGCCACGGACACGAGCGCTCCAAGACAGAGAATCGATTCCTCCGTTTTTCTTCATCCTGTGCATACCCCTTCTTGTCGGCCCGGACGCTCGACCGATCTTCCTCGGTGATTCGCCACGAAGGCGACTGTGTGTGTGTATATATATATATAATATATATTTTTTTTTTTTTATACACGTGTAACACCTTGTTTCTCGTCACTCGCACGGTGTCCAATAACGCGGATTACAAACGTCGGTGTCTAACGGTCGTGAGATCGTCGTCCGGTTCGATTAGAATCACCTGTATATCGCGACGATCGCCGTCAGGCTGACGATCATCAGGTACGTCGAGCGAACCACGGAGCCACCGTTCTCTTCCATGCATTGACCTGGAAGAAGCAGAAGGAATAAAAGAAATAACGGCAACGAGTTCCGAACAAGAGTCTGATTATGCAATTACGGAGAGATCGGTTGTTTTTAGGACCCCCTCTTATCAAATCACTTCAAAAATGGGTAATTTTTAGGATTTTATTTAAAAAAAGGAAACGTCGTGGTGTTAAAATTTTTTTTGGTATTTATTTACTTTCGGTTTTCATGACCGATTTTGGTGACCGTGAAATATGTTGTTGGGGGAAGGTTCGGAATAATTTTTTCTTAATTTACATGTTACTACCGCACGGATTTAGTTTTCGAGATACATATTCATATGAATATTTTGGTATTTATTCGGAATCAGGCATAACCTGTGCTGATCGTTGGCAGGAGAGATATTTCACGCACCTGTTCTGTATTTGCAGTTATGTTTAAAAGTAACTCAAATTGTAGAACCAAAGCAAGAAATTTAAAAAATATTTTCAATTTTTGTTGTTTGCTTATTGCTTTTTGATATTTTTGTGAATATCTTTTTACTCTGTTTTTGTACATATTTGAATATATGTAATACATTTTTTATTTTGTATTTTTTATCTAATACTGCGGTCTATCTTCTATCATCCACGATCATAACTTTTCGATCCATCTTCTTCTTTTTTATAAATATTTTCGTGCATAAAATTACCTTTTTTTAAAGTTTGTGGTTCAAACGTCTGCCAAAACATGAGATTGCAATATTTTGCAGTGACCATAGATGATTCCATAAAAAATCTTATAAACTTTAAGAATTTTCTCGGTTTGTTGATTTCAGATAATTCTACAAAATGTTCCACCAACAGACAGCAGTATTAGATAAAATATGCAAAAAAATTTATTATCTTCAATCGTGCACAAATACCATCTGTAAATATTCAAATTTCTTCGTATAATAATAATAATACAGGCTAAAAAAATTTTTAACACTGATATTTACTTTTTTTTTAAATAAAATCTTAAAAATAACCTATTGTTGGAGTGATTTGATGGGAGGCTCTCCATAATCGTGGCTCTACTTTCTCGTCTTATAATTAAGAGTGGATACTACGAGCTCCTTTAGATCGTCCTTCGGGCGAAGCTGCAAGGTGATTCCCTCGCGAAATTGACGTGAAAGGGAGAAGTTCCGGGGCGACCGTCCAACGCCGTTCGAGCGGCTGATACTCGCTAATTATTTGAGTGTCGACGCGCTGCGAATTCTACTTAACGGCGACATATAATTTGACGTTGATCAACGAATTGTCACGGTACATTTGTCAGGAAGGGTCGCCTATATGTCGCAGTAGATTGCGCCCGTCTGTCGCGTGCCGTCTGCGAGCGCGTATTCAACCGACGCGCTGGATGACAATCGCTGACGCCAGGATTTTCATTGGACACTGCAGTCTGTCGTTCTGTCAAACCGCATCGAACGTTCCCTGGCGCGAAGGCAGAATACCGCGCCTCCCATTTTCCTTCCGCGGGTGTAATCAGTTTTATCGAAGACGCGTGGGAGATTGCGCCGAGGCAGCATTGTTCTATTACTTTTTCTCGAGGCTTCGAAATAAAACGGCGCAAATCTGTCATTTTTGCATATCGGTTGGAAATTCTCGACATTCGTCTCCAAAATATTTTAAAAAGTTGCGAGGTGTGCGAAGTGTTTAGCGAGCTTCTGAATTAAACGCGAAATGGCTAAATGTTGGTTACGAATTGGGTAAAGTCGAGTAAGTGTTATTTGTTGATAATGTTTTTGTATTCGATGTTAGATAAAAGCAGGCCTGGGCACTTGTGAAATAACATTATTTGAAATAGTATAACAAATTATTTTATTTCATAATTATTTCGTTGTTTGAAACATATGTAATTGTGTTATTTAATTTCGAGAAATAATTTTGAGAATAATTATCTTGTATCTAGGATGATAAGATAAGTCTCTGTGTTAAGTGTCAAGTAAACAAAAGTCTTTTACTGATAAATTTTTCGAGGAGCAGGTTTTGTTCAAAGCGAAATGTTGTAAAAATTTCTTGAAATAAAATCTTTCAGTTGTATTATAAAATAAAAAAATTATGAAATATGTAGTTCATTATCGATATTTATAATAATACGAATAAATCAATATTTTCTATATTTTCAAATATCAGTATAGAAAATAACGCACCGAAATATTATTTCAAATACCTATTTTTGATTTTAATTTCAAATAAAATTTGCCCAGGTCTTGTGACCATACGCAGACATTCAGGATTGAATCACGCCTCGCGAATCAGCGGCTCTTTCAACGAAAGACCGATTGGAGTAGCGACCGGGGGAAACAAAACAGAAGGATCTCCACTGGAGTGACAGGATAACAGTTAAGATTCCGAGTCCGAAGCAGTAAGAAAAATAGTTACCTACTAACCCATCCCGTTCTTTAAAAATGATTACCCAGCAGATTGCGTCTCACGCATCCCCGGACCATCAAAATGACCACAGAATGGGTTTTCAAGGGGCAAAGGCTCAACTTGTTATTGTTAGCAAGGGAGGTTTTCGTATATACCGAAGCTATCTACCCACCACACTACCGCAACCCTCCAAATAAACGAACGATCGTAATTGAAAAGATATACGATCCGGAGTCGCGTGCTCCGCAAGCCTAATGGGCGAGTCTCGAGAAAAACCGAGGGAATCGATGGAGGATGAGTGGCGTAAAAGCGGCCTAATCCCTGGACAATGGAGCCCGAAAATCTCGAGACAAAGTGCTCGAGCCGAGGGAACGTTCGCAGCCAGTCGCGGAGGAAAACTGTTAGGTCCTGGCAGAGGAGACACGGCGCGGCGGTAGCCCGGAGATCTTAAGGATTCTCGAGGGTGAAGTGGGTGCGGGGTAGCGGCGAGGCACTCACCGGTACTGGTAGCGTTGAAGGCCAACATCGGCGGGGGCGGAGGTATCCCCCTTTGGCAGGCCACCTCGCTGGCAGTGAGGCTGACAACTCCGCCGCTCTCTTTGTACATGAAGCACAATCTTCGACTGTTCCTGTACGGCTGGGGCCTGTTGTTCTCGTTGGCCCAGGTCGTCCCGGGCGCCAGCTGGGTGGCGATCACGAATTGGGTGGTGCCCTCCGCGTCGAACCACCTACCGTGGCAGGAGTAGGCTGCGAAAGAGAAAGCGCCCAGGCCCTTACAACCGGGGGGAACCAACTTCGCGGATAATGGTGGGAGGTATCTCGAGAGCGGGTCGTTACTCCTCGAGTGCCATTATCCTCTAAATAAACTTTGACAAGCTTCGTCGGGAGGGCTGAATGCCGCTCGACGAAATAAAACCGCCTTCTAACGGCCCACGGAACTATACCGTCGCTCTATCGTTAATGGGATTTTAATTATCGACGATTCCCGCGGCTCTCTAGCGCCCGATAGTTCTACTCCACCAACGCTGCCCAATTCAGTCAACTTTTTAATGAATTCCACCGTGGTGATTATCTCAGGGGAATATCGCGGCAAGTGTTTGCGCTTTTCAACGGAAATTCTTGCCCAAACTCTGTTACTCACCGATCGCGTTCTCGTCGACGCAATCCGTCTGGAACTCCATCCTGTCCGCGGTGGAGCAGCCTATGGTTATCGTTGTCACTTCGGAGCTACACCTGGAGATGTCCTCCTCCCTCTTCTCCCTTCTCTCGTAGGACTCGTCCTCGGCGTCGAGCTTCTCCACGTCCCTCCTCATCCTCAGCAGATCATTGTACGTCAGCCTCCGGTCGTTCCTGCCCGACCTCTTCTTCGGCAGGTCCGAGCTGTCCGGATACTCGCCGAAGTAATCCTCCTGCACCTCGAGGATACCCTGGCCGTCCGAGTCCTCGAAATCGGTCGCCCAGAACTGCCTGATCCGCGCGAAGTCGTCCGCGTCCACCCGGAAGTCCTCCAACTTCGGGCTCCTCCTAGCTCTGCTACCCGTGGAACGTTTGTCAACGTCGCGCGTTCTTCTGGCTTTCGACCTTGACGCGCCCTCCGTGGACCGCTGGTCCTCCGACCTTCTGATCTTCGACCAGGAGTGGTCGCGAAGCAGGTCCTCGATGTCCAGGGACCGCTTCGAGGACGCCTCCTCGAGGCTGTGATCCCGGTGGCCTCTGCTGTTGCGATTCGACCTGGCCCGCCGACCCATCCGCTCGTGGACCAGGTACTCGTTGTTCGCCCGACGTTTCTCCGCGTCGAAGTCCAGCTTCCGACCTCGCCGATCATCCTGGGTCCGCTCCTGGGCGTGCCGGACCTTCTCCCTGTCCCGCCTCACGCCCTCCTGGTGTTGGTTCCGCCGGCTCTCACGGATGTTCCGCTGATTCCGGTTCACCCCAGTCACCGTAAATTTGCCCAAGTACGGGCAGCTACTTGGTTCCGGGGAGCTAGCTGAAATTTCGAGAAAATCACTGAGCAACCTGATCCAACCAAAGTTCTCTACAGAAACCTCAAGTTTGCCCGCATAAAGCCTGGGGCTTTTCACTGAAATATCGTGAGTATGTATATTTTCCCTTCTTCCTGCGGAAGATCAAGCCTTCGCTGGACTTTAAACGTGGTCTACACGGAATACGTTTATAATACATCCATTGAAGCAAACAGCGCATAGCAACATAGGATAGAACGCAGAGCGTCGATGGAGGGAGGAATAATTTATCCAAACACGGGCCACGACCCGAGTCGATTAGAGCTCATTTCCTAATTCCGCGAGCCGACACCTCGATAAACGATCGATCCGTAAACTCTCGGTGCGAGGGCTCCTTAAACGGAGATACTGGCCAAGTTACCGAGAGACATCCCGACCGGAGATCAGCTGAATTACAAATTACCTGCTCTGAGTGCACCGCGAGGAATCAACAAGAAACTTTCGATGGGGCCTATCGATCTTCCCTAACGACGCTTTCTTGCGGGGGAGATCGGTCAGCTACGGAATGCCACGGACATTCTGGGCCTTCCGTGGAATTTCGCGATACTCCTCGGCGATCGATCGGCCCCCGCCGAATACACTGCGGAGTTGCGTAGGCGAGCGAAAGGTCAGAGGGAAGAACGGAGAAAGTTGGGGGCGATAGCTACGATAGGAATACGGCATACATACGCGGCGCCAATCGCGGCAGCGGCGCATTGTGGCTTTAATGGAAGCTCGTTAGGTACAGAGGAGGAAAAAGAAGGGGGGTTTATCGGAGAAGGATGACGAGCGACTATAACGAGAGAGCGCAAATCGGCCATAGGCAGGCACAATGCGAACTCTAACGAGACAAATCTGACGTCGCACCCTCGGGCCAGCCACCCTCCCTTTCCCCTTTCTCCCTCTGTTTAGCAACAACCCCTTCGCCGGGCTCGCTATCTTCGGCGAAGCCTCGCGACAGAATGTCCCCAGCTCTCCGTCTTCCTCCTCCGTTGTCTCAGGACCGCGGTATTATTTTCGGGCTTAATGAGGCAGCTGCAGCTAGGCAGGAATCCAAGATGCTAAGCAAACACCACCCAGGCCGAGATATTTGCTAAACTTTCGCCCGCCTGGAAGAATTGTTTACCGCGGGGCATCGATTTTTAGCCCTTCGAATCTCCAGCTTAAGTCGACAGCCCTTCGCCGCCTGTTTGCAGATTTCAAGGATTTCGCGAGAGAAATGTTTACCACCGTTCATGGGCACTGTCGTTCGTGGGGGATTAGGGGCGGTTTCGTTGGGATTAGCGTCGATGCCATTAATGAGCCGAATTATACTATTTTTACAAAATTTTTTGCAAATTGATGCGAAGAAAAACGAAGCAATGTCGGATTTAGGGAAAAAGGCCCAGGTTGCAAACGTTCTGAGGGACCCATTTTCCCGGGAATACGAAAAGATATTGTTTACTAAAAAGGGCCAAGTCTAGTAGTTCAGAAAAAAATATATAGTAGATATTTGGATATAATTAAATTTCTTTTTAGGAATGTGGCTCTGGGGGATCTTCTGGGCAGAGGCCCAAGCGGCAACTGCTTATCAGTCGCCCGTTAAATCCTCCACTGCGTGTAATACCAGTCATGCATTCCATAGAATTCTCAATTTGGCACGAGTGGACTAAACGCAGAGCGTAGAGGAAGATAGGAACAAAGAAGCACGTGATTCGCCATTGTCCTTCGGCATAGCAAGGTGATTTCGTTGTTGGAGGACTGGAAAATTGATTCCATCGGTGTCCACAAAAATCTCGTTATTTTTATGGTTAATTAGGCATGTATTGCGTCGAAGCAAAGGCGACTCAGCCAAAGGAGACTTGATTTTTCCGACTCGTTAGGCGATTCCCGATACGAAGGTCCTGGCCAAAGGGACGGGGTTAGAATCCACCCCCCGCTGTCGATCGGCCGAGTGGCTGGCCCCTTCTCTCTCTCTCTCCCTCTCTCTCTCTCTCTCTCTCTCTCTCTCTTTGTGTTTCGAACGGGAGAACGAAATCGTGGACTTGGACGATCGTTAATTACGTTCATCGGGCGAAACTTTTGACAATGTATTGCGGAATCGGCCCCGTCCAGCGAATTTCAATGGCAAAGCGGCGAAGTTGCAGCAATAGGTTCCTGTAACTTTACACTTTTCGTCCAGTCCCGGCGGTGCTTTGTGCCGCGCTCGCCGTCGTGAAATATTGCATTTAATATACTGGAAATTTATCGGGTGGAATTCGTATAATACGGAATTAATAATTGTTTTCGCGTTCAATGTGCCGTGCTGCTATTGGTATTTAAATTACAGTTCCGCGCGGTTCAATTCCGAATTTCGCCCCAGTGTTCCAATTTTGCGTTATCGCGCGAGTGCGCCACATAAATATGGGTTGTTCTATTTTAATCCACCCGCTCCAACACACTCGAAACTGTCACTTAAGGGTTCAATTAAGGGTAATTAAGAATCCTCACTTCGACAGCCTTTAACTTCCACTCGGAACACTTTCTCATGTCAGTAGGGGTATTTTCAGTCAAGACGCTCTTGTGGACATGTCCTCCTTTTCCACTGAAATTCAGTGTCCTCTTACCACCTAAAACTGTTCTCCTTTTTTGTTTTAATCCATCAAAATCCCGTCACTATTTGCCAGATCTAAAAATGAAAAAGGAGGACGTTGTAAAATAAAATAAAAATTTTAGATATCAGCTGTAATGTAGTCATCTCAGATTGTACATGTGTAGAGAAAAATGCAAATAAAGTGATGATTGTACCTATTAATCCGGATAATAAATTGAAGAAAAAAAAAATAGTAAAATCTAAAAAATCAGTAGAAGAAGACTGCGAATGTTTATATTGCCATGATTCATACCTGCAATCCACAGAGGGTTGGGTTGCATGTCAACTCTGTGGAGGGTGGTTTCACAATTCCTGCACAGGGGTGGACGAAAATAATTGTGAAGAAATTCACATTTGCATCAAGTGCGAAAATACTTAGGCAAATCATCTTGGCCCATTTTCGGTACCCCATTTTACCCCATTTTCGGTACCCTATTTTACCCCGCGTTAGCGGCAAGACGTTTTTTTTTTTTCGTCAATTTTGTAATGTTTAATAACTTAGACGCCTGAATATTCAGTAGCTACAAGATTATTCTAATGTAAAGATGATCGCTTTCTTCCATAATAAAAGTTGATACCCATCTAAAATTTGGTTCCATTGTCCTCCTCTTTCGTTTTTAGATCTCGTAACCCTATTGGTCGCTTGAATACATCGCGAGCTAACAAATGTCTCGAGAAAGCTCGCCCGAAGAGGCGCGAAAAGTTTCAACTTGGATTAACATGGAACAGCCTGCGCGCCGCCTCGAGAACGAGGACGACCATCCATCAAACGTTTCTCAACGTCGAATTACGGGTTCGTGCCGAAGAACTCCGGGAGATTCCTCGAGTGGCTCCCTCGAACGGAAAGTTGGGGGGGACGATTAAATTGAATTGACGGTCGTTCGGCGCGAATCGCGTGTCGATGCCGTTTTTAGCGAAAAAAGGAAACAGAAGTAGGCACGCTATCCCGTGGATCACGAGCGCGGCCTCCTCGACACGGCACTTGGAACTTTTTAATTAATCAATCGGCCCTGCCCCCGCGGACGGCTTCTTTGTTGCGCTAAAACGAAATGGCCGGCCGTCTGTCTAATCGATCACGAAAAATTTTCCACTTTTCGGCTGTGTACGTCCCGCAATCTCGTTGCTCTTTTCCCCGCTGGAGGCCTGTCGAAAATTTAATCACGCGATATTGGCTTTGCGTGGCCACGCGGGTTTTCCTGGCCGGCCTGGACAGCGTGTAATGAAATTTCATTCAATCGCATCTTGTACGGCCACTTATGAAATCTACCTGTCATTATTAAAATCGAATAAGAACAACGATATTAATTCCCACCGTGGAAGAGAAAATTACACGATACGCCAAAGCAAACGAAAAAAAAAAGATAAATGGCTACATAAACCCTCTCGTAAAAAAATGTTACTCAGATCTCCACAGGAGACTCGAAAGGAAACACCCCTCTGATTTATTCATACTCAACCACTAATACACTACCCACACATCAGTTACAACACTAATGTAAGTAATAATCCGCTCAAGAAATTGTTTATGAAGGTATAGAAATCGGAATGTTATATTAAAGAATCACACTAAAAATAAATGTAAATAATTGTAAGTATTGTAACAATTAGGAATATTTAATAAAGGCCCAAAAAAAAATTGGAATCGAATGACTACAACTAAGTAGTCTCAGATAATTGACTAACCGAGGGAAATGGTATCAGCCGAGTTTAATCTGTAATTATATGTGAAAGGCGATAATGAGGCCCGAGGGTGAGCGGACACGTCGCGGGAGCGAATCCTATAATTCATTCGAATCGTAATTAATTCCATCTTGTTGCATTTATTAACATCCCGTCTCGTGGCGTTTTTTCCTCCCCGTTTGTTAGTTGCAGGATTTTCAATTCGCGCGCACGTTACGGGAGCGTTTTCGCGGAGCCCCGAATAATAAATCGCGTTAAAGAGCAAACACATTATTTACCGCGGTGTCGGAAAGGGACGATAAATATCCAGGCTTCTCTCCTTCGAAAACCCTCGGGGAATAAATCAGTCGAGGCGTGGGTACATTTAACAATCGTCAGCTCGCGCACCCCGTACAGTTTCTTCCGGAAAGAAATCCGCGACGGCGGGGGAGGAGGGTGGTTTTCTCGGCGAGGGGGTGGCGCAGCGAGGAAGGACGCGATAGAACGGCACGCCAATTATCTTTCGCGCGAGCCGCCTCGACGCCTTCTTTGTTTCGTTCATCCGGAAATGACGCCTCGATTCTCGGCAGAGCGATAAATTTCCAGCGGAAATAACTTTTGGCAGTGAAAGGGGGGCGTGGACTCGGGCCCCCTCGGCGAAATTGGGAGGACGCTCTTCGTTCGGGGGACGGGAAACAAGCAACGACCTTCGAACGATATTTTTCCTCCTATCGCGGCATCTCACCCTTTCGAGGGGAATGTTCATCCTGTTTCTGGTTTCGACTTTGAAAGTGGGTATACGTGGTTATTATCACTGTTACTAGCAGTAATGTGTAGGAGGAGTGTGAGTCGTTATTGGGAGTTAGTTAATGAATGAGGATTTTGTAGCGAGAGGGGTGCAAATTTAAAAAAAATTGTTTATAAAATTATTGCTTTGAGTTAATATTGAAAAGAGAACATTAATTGGAGAATATATGTATATTTTCACACAATAAATAGTATATGTACATAGTAACTGAGTTGATAAGTTTTTATTTCTATTTCTGGTGAAACATCTTTCCATAAAAAAAATATTAATATCAATTTTAATATTTGTATAATAGAATCTTTTTCACCAAAAATAGATACAATAATATTGAATTAATATTAATATTTTTGTAATAGATTAATATCAATATTGATAGTTTTATTATACATTAATATTAGTATTTCTATTTTTATTTCATGGCAATCAATCACTCATTTATTATTGAATTTCCATCAAACGTGCTCCAAACGAAGTAGAATTTTTTTCATGTACATTACACGTCATAATTGAAAAACTGTCAAATGAAAAATATTGCAGAAAGGTATTTGGATTACATGGGACCGGTTGGAAGAGTAAGGACGTCGGCCCCGGAAGCGCGTTCGTGCGAATCCGTGAAAAACACTTTGCAGCGAATAAAGGCGTGTAAAAATATTTATGGGACACCGACGGAAATATTTTATCGCCACGTGCAAGGTGCGCGCGCGGCCGCCCGTTTATTAAATATTTATGTCCACCGCGCGACACATTTTCCTTTCGTCCGACGTGCATTCGGTCTCCCTAACCAACGACCTCGACGGTTCCCCCCGCTTCTCTCCCGCGGAACTTCCTGTTTTCCCCGTTTTCCCCGTTTTCCCCGGCCCCGAAGACGCGCAACGTTTGGAAATGGGCTCCCCTGTCCGACGGAATTGGATTTTAATTCGCATTAACTTCCCACCCGTAGGACTCCGGGATTGATTTTCTCCTCTTTGATTTCGCTCCAACGAGTGCGACCAATATTTTCGCTTAGCCCCGGACTTCGGCATCAAACTTCTTTATACTTTCGCCCTCGTCCTCCGTTCTCCTTTTTACTTCTTCCTCCCTTTTCCTTCCTGCCTTCTCCCACCCCCCCTCCTCCTCCGGGAAGACGGAGGGTACGCCCGGTAATTCCTTTCCCCGATAAAAGAAAAGCTTTGTCATCCGCTCTTATTTTCCGAGTTAATGGATTGTTGCGCGTCGCGATAATGGAGAATATTTCCCCGGGAATGAATACCATTTAATATTATAATTTCAAAACGAACGTCCGTCCGTCTTCTTTTCCTCGCCTCGGGCTTTCCCTCGCGAGATGCGAAACACGGGGTGGCGTAACGAAGGCGCGAAATATCAGGAATTTCGTGAAAATTATTTCAGGGCCGAGCTTCTCTATAAAGGCGCCTGGATGCAAGAAATATTTTAGTAATCGGTAATCGGTTGGCGAAATGGTAAAAAAACAACATCTTCTCCCCAAATGAAGGATACTAATAACAATAATAAAGAAAATAAAAGAAATAAACATTAACACATGTAAATATATGACTTTTTTTATTGCCATATCTATAACCCTGTAGTGCATACGCCTGCCTTAAGGCGGGCACCTGTTTAGTCCAGGGGTTGGGAATTCTCATTTGCCAGCCCAAAAATAGTGCCACAGCCCACATATTGGTCTAAGAAATATATCAATCTGAGTCTTCAATTTGACAAAAATCTAGTTTGAAGTGCATTTTTGAGCTACACACGCTGCAAAAAAATATTATTATTATTATTATTTCCTCCAAATTGAAAACTGACATCGGATTCGGTATTTTCATCCTCAAATGAGAGTAAACTAATTTTTCCAACTGAATTAAAAATCTATGCACTAGAGGGTTAATAATATTCTAATTTCGTCTACTGTGCTTAAAGCTAATAAAGTTATTTCCCCTTTTCTTTATTCTTCATTTTTCTGGGGCGCCCGTACCGACCCTCTGTGGCGGACCGACGAGATTCTCCGAAAGAGAGTGTTTCAGTTGCATCGCTTCACTGTCGGGGCTTCCGTCAAAGAGAAAAATTGATTTCCATTCGAAAGGCTACTGGCGAGCCCGGGATCTTGGAGAGCGGAGCGTAGGAGCGAGGGTAGGTAGGACGAAACAATGGCACTATTCGCGAATCAAAGACAGGAGCGGCAGGCGGCCTGGTAATTTTCTGCCAGCGTGATTCGAGGGATGCATTATAGAGGGGTAAAATACACATATCTCCGGCGGTAAACACGCATGACAAGCGATGTAATTAAAGCTGAGTGCAGTCGAACGACATCGAGCTTGGACGGCTTGATTATTATTGCCCGGCCAACATTTCGACCCGATTCTGTCAAATATAACCGCGCCGCGTAATTTTGTATCGCGAATATTAAACCATTAGGTGTAATGACCGATACGCGAACGCCGATGCCGTGAATTCATCGGACCAATCAACGATCGTCCACCGATATTCACCCCTTGGCCGCTGCCTTTCAAACTTCGCCAACAAATCCTCCCCCGGAAATCAATTTTGCCGCCCATTACTTCGTTTCGTTTCGTTTCTGCAGCTAGAAGAATCGTGTCCGCGTTGATCGGGAAGATTTAATTACACAGAATGAAGTATGCAATTGGTAGATACTGCTTCGTTATAAACGAAAGGTGCTCCATTAATTATTTTCTGCGAACCTACACGCAATTCTGTTAGGGGAGGAGAAATTTTTAATTAAGGGGTAAAAACGTAGTGTACTTTTGACAATGTCGGTAAACAAATAAATTAGTCGAAAATCTATTTAAACGACTTTATTCAACACATCTTAAGTAGTTTTGAGCGATTTTTCTTTTTTTTAAATGACAGTTTAAACGCGTTTTTCTCGGAACCATGTTTTTCAATTTGGTTTGCAGCGTAACAGAAACAAATTTATTCGATTCACTTTAAATTTTTACAGAAGCCTCTAACTACATTTTCCAGAGAAAAATACGTACCGATTTTACGATTTGCTGAAAACTTGTAATGTTATGAAATATTTTTTAGTTGAAAATGGTGGTAAATGGAGCTGAATAGTGAAGTTTACATTCAAATGCTTACCATTTCTAAAAAAAAAAACAATATTTTGCAATATAGCTACGTATTTCTACGGAGAATGTAGTTTACAAGCTACTGTAAAAATTTAAATTGAATCGAATCAAATTTATTTAAGTCATGCTGTCACATTTAAAGACCATTTTGAAAGAAAGAATAAAAAAAATACCTCATAATAAAGATGTTTAAACAGATTTTCGACATATCTCATTGTTTACCCCCAAACACTAAAATTCTCTCAGGTCCACTGCGTTCTTCTGCTCCAACAATGTCGTTACCCACCCAGGTTCCTCGACTCCATCAACCCGAAGAAGACCAACAAATGTGCCACGATCCCTGAATCGCTCGGAACTTGAGTAACGCTCAGAGCGAGCCTCAGCTTGCAAAAGCTTGCAAGAGGGGGAGCCAAGCTCGCATCACTAACCCCGATACACCCCGACAGACTGTATCGAGCGGCGACAAGACGCGGCAGAAAATTAAAGGGGCGAAGGAGAGGGAAGAGAGGAGAGCTGCGCCCGTCGTCCCGACCGGGGCGGATTCTAGCGAATCTGGGAAGATCGGGAGGAAGGAAGACAGACTCGGCCAAGGATAAAGAGCCGGGGGTGGAAGGAAAACAGTGGAGCAGAGAGGGCTGGTCGGTGACGAGAGGGACAGACTGCGGGGCAAGGATCCGAAGAAGAGGCTGAAGCCGCAGAGTCAGGTGACCCGTGTCAAGTTCAAAGACGCGAATCCTAACCCCGGCAACGTTTACTCCGCGCTCCTGAAAGGAGGCCTTTAAGAGCTACTACCCTGTCGATGTTATAAGGTGGCCCGTGATCGATCCACCGTGAAAACGCAGCCACCCTTTGGCGGGGAAATTATTTCCTCGCGGGTCTAATCTTCGTTTATCCTTCCCCTTTTCTCTGTCCTCGGCAATCAGGATGTAATCCGAAATATACCGTCAAGGACCCAGTTCCTGATCACTTAAGATGCAGAGGGAGCAGTTTCTGATGAACCTAAACAATTTTACTGTGAGCTATAAATTTAAAAATACTTCATAATTATTTAATCATTTTTTGGAATAAATTTGTATCGTGATAAACTTATTAGGGTAAGTCAGGGTAAGATGGTCATACGGAAGAGATGGGCAGTGACAGTATTTTTTAGAAGGAAACGCCTGATTGCGTACAAAGTGTCATAGAAAAGTAACATTCTTAGTTCAAAGTGTTGGAATAGTACGTTTTTCAAGATTTGTAAATCCACTGTGAAATTTAAGCTAGTGCTTCAAAATGTTTGATCAATATTTTGGTCATCTTGTTTGTGTTATTTATGCTGAATATTTTTAATTCTCAAGATGGATTTTCGATAGTGCATTGTTTACAGTGTTTTTAACCTTAAGGTATTCGGGGTTACGTTTGTTAGTCTAAGCGAAAGAGGAATGGCTATCTTATCAGGGCTTTAAGGGAAAGATGGTCAATTGTTGTCCAGGAGAGCTGGCCACAGCTATATTTGATGTAATTTCAGATACTTTGGTGAAATTCGGAGGAAATTATTTCGAAACCATAAAAAAAAAACAAGATTGGTTAGATGTAACTCATGTGGTTATTGGGCCCATGAAAATTGCACAGAGTTTCACACTGTGTGTCATACATGCGGATTAAAAGACTCACAGCAAGAGCCCAAAGAAGTTTTGAGTGGGCAAAAACGAAGGTGGACGAAAACTAGAAAGAATCTGAGATAACCAGTTAAGGACCACAACTTGTTAGCCTGAAAGGTTAATATGACCATCTTCCCCGGACATTAAGGGAGATATGGGCAATGACACTTTTTTTTCATTTGCAAAATTTGTATATCAAATAATAATTTTTCGTTTATTCATATTAACGGACATGTAGACAAAGCATTGAAGTTTTGTTCTACATCATTTTCGTTGCTTTTTTTCGAATAGGTCGGCTGTAGCAGACTCTAAACGAAACTATGACCATCTTACCCCGACTTACCCTATTTGGTATTTATATACTAAACTGATCAGGAAATGGGTCTTGGTCAGGAACTGGGTCCTTGACGGTAAGGGAACGATAAGAAGACAGCGCGAATCAACGATTCGTCAACGAAGAGATCGATGGAGCTTGCAAGAGGAGAAAATTGTATCAGCAGCCATTATTTCGAAAAACGTTGTTCGGAGATTCGAAGGTTTCTTCCGCGAATGGTTCCCGGGTGTCTTGGATATTTCGCGGCAAGGAAAACGGTTTCCCCGTGGATCCGATGGAGTATTGGAGCGATTGAACCAGCCAGCCGCGCTCGAGGCGCTCCTCAGCTGGCCGAAACAGATTTCTCGTGGTGATTACAATATTGCTGTTGGCGCAGCCCCTTAGACCCGACGTCGGCTATCGATTGTAAATTAATTTCAATTACGCGCCGCGTATAACCGGGGCCGACCGATCATCTGCATTTCAACGTCCGCCCGGTCGGGGATTGAAATTTATACCGGAGCCAACGACACGCCGCGTTTTACAACCTTTAACCTGCTTTCGCCGCTACACTCGCTAACCCATTTATTCTTCTTTTTTTTTCGCGCTTCAAGCCGTAATCCTCCATCCCCGGTAAATAACGGGACGTACTCGAATCAACATTGATGGGACGAACGCTTCGATTTGAATATTGATCGCCTGGCCACGTTCGACTGGATATTGATACGTATCACTTACGCCCGCCGTTGGGATAACATTCTGTGCTAGTGTCGTCGAGTGAGACACCTGAGACACGTTGTATGCCGACTCAGGGTAGGGTAATTCCGGTAGAGACGGACCGCCAGTTCGGACGGACAAGTTATCAAAAAGTGGAAATTTATCTAAATCTAATAAAATCTTTTTTACTTTACTGAAACAATCTTATCGAGGAGATTTTCCATTTAATGAAATAATACGACTGTTATCGAAGTGGGCCAACTCACCCGTAGTAGTGAGGGAGAGATGGACCACATCTCGAAATATTATTTAATTAACAAATAAAAAAATACTAGAGAAAATAGTTCACTACACGAATTGATTAATGAAAGAATACAACTGTTATCGAAGTGGGCCAACTCACCCGTAGTAGTCAGGGAGAGATGGACCACATCTCGAAATATTATTTAATTAACAAATAAAAAAATACTAGAAAAAATAGTTCACTACACGAATTGATTAATGAAAGAATACAACTGTTATCGAAGTGGTCCAACTCACCCTTAGTAGTGAAGGAGAAATGGACCACATCTCAAAATATTATTTAATTAACAAATCAAAAAATACTAGAAAAAATAGTTCACTACACGAATTGATTAATGAAAGAATACAACTGTTATCGAAGTGGTCCAACTCACCCTTAGTAGTGAAGGAGAAATGGACCACATCTCAAAATATTATTTAATTAACAAATCAAAAAATACTAGAAAAAATAGTTCACTACACGAACTGATCAGTATAATATTCACTACGGTTACCATCTCTATCGAAATTACACTATTTTTTATTCTTCTCCTCCTTTTATGGCGCAAGGAGACCACATCTCAAAATATTATTTAATTAACAAATAAAAAATACTAGAAAAAATAGTTCGTTACACGAACTTATCAGTATAATATTCACTACAGTTAAATACCATCTCTATCGAAATTACACTATTTTGAATTATTCTTCTCCCCCTTTTATGGCGCAAGGATAGGTAAATTGGAAGGAGAGGGGATGTTTTGCGAGTAAAATGAGACGTCGAATCCTATAGCGCATTTGCAGGTGTAAAATTGAAGGTGTCAGAGAGTGACGTCTCGAAACCTATAAGGTAGAGGATCATCGAGGCGACACGGTAATCCCGTTAGCACCGTTGGTATTTACACGTGCCAGTGCGCCCGTATATTTCCGCAGATTTGATTTTCTACTTCTATAACGGTGGACAACAACGCTCGGCCGAACTGGGGCGCAGGTTTAATGAGATTAAGCGTGAAAAACGAGCGCCGATCGTATAATATAACTGGGGCTGACACGAAGCTCGCCATGTTGTTTTCATCGCAGCCTCGTTCCCTCGATATTCGCAATTTAATATCTCGCTGGGCCGCGAACGGGCCGTCGACTATTCGCTGCCACGTGAATCGCGACTTTCTCTTCGATTGCTCGCCGATTCTTATCGACCATGTAATCATTATCGCCTCGTACTTTCGTCACCACTTTGTCCGTATTTCTCGCGCTCTTTCTTAAAATTTTCACCGCAGACGTTGATGCACGATTTTTTTCGACACCTGTCTGTAATTGAAGAGTATGGTGGAACGAAAAAATCAAAATTCTGTGACTGTTTTCTAATGGTGCAAAAAACTTTGGTCTTTTGTCTCTTATTATAATAATAATAATAAATAATTAAGCCTGCTAAAGCTAGTTTCTGTCAAACAAAATGTTGAAGCCTTAATTTTAATTTTTTCTCTTTTTAAACAGATTTTTAAATTTTTGTATTTGTCATGTTTTTTATAGTCTTTTCACACACTCGTCTCTCGTGTGTCAACGCTAAAAGGAAGTGCTAAATAAAATCAAGAGATTATCAAACAATTTTATAAACTCGTTCAGATTTGAACAGCCATTATAAAAAATACCATTATAAAAAACATCTTTTGAAAACTATTAAAAGTCATGAATTATACAAAAAAGTTCTACGTCTATATTTCGTTCCACCTTATTGAAGAGCTCTCGTAAAAAACACTGCAAGTGCCAAAATTCAAAACGAAATTTCATCGTAAATGTTCTACGTACCAATAATGATAATGTTATAGTACAGAATTTGATTTTTGGCACTTACAGTATTTTCTACAAGATCTTTTCAATTATTCTCATAAGAAATAAAAACACGAGTTTGTGTACCCACATTACCTACAATTCTACCGAACCCTAAATTATCCAAACTTTTAAAAGTCGAGTACAAAACAAATCTGATCGCAAAATGGTTTCCTCGCGCTTCAACTGTTTGATACGAGCTCGAATTCTGAAGCGATTAAGTTCCGAGCGCACGCCAGCGACTCTTCGATATTTTATCAATCGCCGAACCAGCAGGATGTCGTCCGGTCGCGTAACTTCCGTATGGAGGAGCGCCGATAGAGAAGCGAGGGGCGACAATGGAAGGGAGAAGGGAGGCGAGCCACGTCAACGAGTATCAAAACGGCGAGCAATTCGCGGAAACGATCGGCTCGCGTCCGCCCGGCGATGGGAATTCAATTTTCCAACTAGGCGGACTCGTCGATATGTAGATGTGTTATTTTCGGACAGGTCCCAGCGAGCGGTTCAACGTTTAACGGCGACACGTCAGCACTGGCGCTCAAATTTCATGGACACTTTGTTTCGCTTTGTTTTTTCTCCCCCACCCGCCCCCGACAACGTCCGCCAACAAATTGTGCCAAGAACCGGCCGTATCGATGCAAATTCTGCCGGAAATGAAATTAATTTTTCGGCTCCACCGTTACGAACAGTTGTGCTCCCTTTTTGCAATCGTTTACATTTTGAATACCGTTCTCCTGGAATTATGGAGAAAGCGAATTGGTGTTCAGTTCCGCTGGCTTTGATTCCAGGTTCCCTGAAAAATTCGGTGGAACTCGCTACCTTGGTGCTTCATATTTCTCCACAATTTAAAGTTAAGTGGCCTTATTACCAAACATAGAACAATGGACTCTATAAAGAGCAGGTATTTTTTGCGGAAGCTTGAATTTTTCGTGCCGCTGGCTCGTTTAGCCAACAAGAGTGGATCTTTGCAAAAAGTAAATTCGCAACAAAGGCGCAAATAGTCAATAAAGAGGAGGCCGTTAATTAAGCCATTTACGTTCACAACTTTTTGATAATTCAACAAAACCGTGCTATTGTTGCTCCCTCCTCCACGGCATCGCCGCGAACGTTCGTTTTAAAGCCCATTGGAAATCCGATTTTTCCTCATTATGCATTCCGGTTCGACACAGTGTGGCATATTCAACGAGTTCAATGAAAACTGCAGAGATTTTCATTTCTGGAATATTGAATTTTTCATTATGCCAGCTATTCAGTCGCGTCTTCCATTACGCTCACCCATCCCCTCCCCCTTGTTTGTTTTTTACGGACATTGGTCATTGTTGGTAACAATATTATTGTGCCTCGCAACCTGAATATGCATTCACCGGGCGTGATAAATGCTTGTCGCATTATTAGAGCTCGATTTATCGCGGCCACCGCGCGCGTAATTAATATCATCGATTATCAGAGAAATTACTGCGGGGGTGGGGGAGCAGGGAGACAAAGATTCCGCGTTGGTACAGAGAATTACGACGGAGCGATGAGAACGAACGACAAGAAAAAGACTCGATCTGTTAGCAACGATTAGCGGGATAGAAATTTGATTTTGCAGAATTGACGGGGTTGTGTAAAAATTTCGCGTTCGACGCGGGGTAAAACTTCCGATCACGTTTCAAATTTTCTCTAGTTCTATCCAACTTCTTTACCTTTGTTTCTCTTCTGTTCCTTGAGATACCATTTTCCACTTATACAAAGATTTATACAATTATTTTAGTGATATTTGTGTTGTTACAAATGTCCAAGTCACGATCAAACAGGAATGTTTACAATATTCATTTAAAACGCCCGCAGAGGGTTTGTCTATTGCGCAACAGTATTTTTGGTATTCAAGTCTTGCGTTCTATATATCCATCGCAATATTTACGTCTCCGCGCACGATTCGCCTTCAATCTTTATTTATTCAGGCTGGTATACCTCTGGAACAAACAACAATATACCTCTGGTCCACTTCCCGCAGCACCGTTGCCCCCATTCCTAGCTGCCTCTACGTCGCTCGCGTTTCTTTGCAAATAACAACGCTTGGTCAGCGTTCTTCCAGCCTTCGATAGCAAAACAAGCAAGGAGGTTATGGACGTAACCGTTTTATATATTCCACCCATCCTTCGGTGTAGATATACCGTACATTAGCGCACTATCCATTTATTTTCTATCGAGAACATCGATGTCGAAATGTATAAGGCAAATTCAATTATGCAGCGGAAACACGTCCTTGTACAATAAATATTCGCTAAGAACTCGGTCGGTCTACACGTTAAGAGCTCGGGTCGGCCTACACGTTAAGAGCTCGAGTAGGCCTACACGTTAAGAGCTCGAGTAGGCCTACACGTTAAGAGCTCGGCGCTATCCCCACCACTTCTGGCCTTCGACGAGAAACCGTCGCTCGGAATCGTGCCCCCTCTACGTTAAATGCTCACCGCCTGTCCCGAGCGGCGAGCTTTTAACGAATAAATACACACGTTTCTTCAACTTTTTCGTTTTATTTAGAGCGGAAGACCTTTTCTAACGAGAAACTCCATCACGATCGGCTAAACAAGAAGCCATGGGAGGAGGAGGCGTCTGAAAGTTCGTAAGAGACTAGAGAAACCGCGCGAGTTATTCTACGCTGGGATATCGATTTTAATATGACGAGGAGCAGCGAAATATCATATTAAATTCCCGTTCGGTGGATGAATGCGCCTCCTCTATGAGACGCGGCACGGTTATTCCCTCCACTGAAAACTTATAATTGTGTCTAACTATTCGTCCGCGTCGGTGCCTGAAATTTTAGCGTTAGATGGCAATTAGGTATCGCGAGCATGCAAATTATCTATTTTCCCGGTGGCGTGCGGGACTCTGCGCACACCGCACGGTATATATTTTCCGCCGGTGGGTAACAAAATTGTGCGCCGGGCGCGCTGCAACATGCTCCTTCCGGTCACGGTCTATTAAACTAAACGCGTTCGTTTAATGAAGTTCCCCGGCAAATTTGGCGGCCGTTGTTTTCTTCTACGTCCTGGCGGGCGACCGTTATAAAACATTGTTATCGACTGCGACGAGTATGCACAACGATAACGGGAACGCCAATTAAAATCAGGCTAATGGTTCCATCGCAAACTCGTTCACAGTCATTCAGGGGAGTGTGTCAATATGCGGACCAACCGTGGTGCTTGTTTTTCTTCCATCTACGACTTTGCTGTTCGTGTTTCGTCCCCGTGTTGTTTCTTTGCCCATGACACAGCAAAATGTATACATATTTAGGTGTAAGTGTCGTTTGGAAGGCCTGTGATCTCTACTTTTTCGTGGAATCAGTAGTTTAGTCAATGCTTCGGCCGACATGTGTTGTGGGAAGCCCTGTGCACGGCTTAAGCCATGAAAACACGAAGCATTTCTTTTTCAATTAATTACAAAGAAATTAATTGAAGCTGAGACTTGTTCTTTGACACAAAATTTATTAAAATGTATTAACATTGTTTCAAAGAACAAGTCTCAGCTTCAATTTTTTTCTTCTAATTGAATGAAAAATAAATGTAGTACACTTAAAGGGTTTTTCTAGTGTGGCAGCTGAAACAAAGTTAATTTTTCGGGAATTGTAAAAAGGAGTTTTGCCAGTTTGTAACTTTATTCTATCACCTTTTAAGAATATGGAATTGAAGATTGAATTACTATCGTCAACAGAACCATAATTTTTTACTAAATTTGAAAAAATTTAAGACGTTGCCATTTCCTTCTTTCTCAATATCTTTTCATTACTCTGGTTCAGACGATAGGCACACCTCCACATATTACTAATCTTTTTGAATTTTGCGTTTGAGATAACTACAACTGCTGACATTGCTCAGATATTTTTACTTACAATTTTTTTATACTCCTAAAAGATAATAAAAGAAAGCTACAAACTTGCAAAAGGATGCGTGCAATACTTATTTCGTCTTTTAATTCCCGAAAAATCAAGTTTTATCCAGCCGTCACACTAGAACGACCCCTTAAAAAAATTTCCACTGTATTACCTCAACCTAAATAATAGGAAGTAATGTAAAATCTCCCTATACACCCATAACTGTATTCAATACTTAAAACAAGCTACCTTCCATTCTCAAAATAATCACAAATCCCTGGTTGGAGCTCGGCTTCATTGAAAAGCCTTCACACAGAATCCAGGAACGCCCTTAATGAAACAACTACGCTGTATTATTTGCGGTACAAGCTCGGAGGTATCGAGATAACGCGTGCCGTTACGAAAATAAGATTCGTTGGCAGACTCGTGTCGCGTAAAATTCGCAAAGTGAACTTCCTGCTACGCCTGCGGCGCGTTAGAGGAAATCTGCCCGCGGGGAAGGGGCGTTAATACACCCTCGCGTTTAACTATGACAAGGTGTTCTCGACGATGGCTGCGGTAGGTGTCGCGAGACCAGCAACGCCGGCAGCGGCGTTGCTGGTGTTGGTGTCCGTTAAAGGGGTGGTAAAGGTCGGATATTTTTAGCGAGGGTAGTATATTCGGTCGCTTATGTAATCAATATGCGAGGGTGAGAGAGCACGAAGGAGCGCGAGGGGAACATCGACGAGGAAGCGCGAGTGTCCTGCCGCCGGCGTGTATATAAGATGATAAAAACGGGGCTGAAACACCCTCGCGTTCGTTCCCTCGTCGCGACGCGGGGGGATGGAAACAATCCCCCGCGTCTTTACGCGAATCCGAGAATGAATGTCTAATTAGTGTCTTAATTAAATGGCTCGACGAGAGAGCACGGGGAATGTGGAGCTAAACGAATAGTTGAACGGCTCAATACTCCCTTTCACCCGTGTAAGACGAGACGGTTGAATGAATCTCAACGAATTTACTATAATATTCAGTTAATTCTGACTAAATGGGGGGAAGAAAATTCCTCAGATAGGAAACTTTTATTGTAGATCTCGCCTGTGAGAAGAACCGTTGCAAAGATTCTTGGGTAAAGTAAATGTACCAATACCTGGACGCTTAAGGGTAGGAAACGCGTTACTGTTCAGGTACTGGACAGAGTTGGGCATCAACTAAATTATTTAAACAACGGATCGAATAAAAGTTACTTTAACTTTAACTTATTCGCCGATTAATGTTAACCCGGTTCAACTTTATTAGACACATGATTAATAATTTTTTAACTTTTATTCGTTATTCGAAATTTTTATTTAAATAAAAAATTTCCCATCTCTGATACTGAAACATGGCCGTTCGCCTTACGGGTGACTATCTATCGCTGACTAATTTCACTTGCAACAGTTGACAGTAGTCTACTGCCTACTTTGCAAGACACTTCCTTCAGAATTCCGTAGAAAGCACCCCCAATTCCACGAAAAACCTAGCAAAACACGTGGAGAGTTTTGTCGCAGACCCGTCAGAAGATTTTACAAATCAGTTCTCTAATTAGGTAGCGTTCCATCTTCAAAGGCTTACCAGGGCAGAAAATGAAGGCTACCTGGTGAATACCCTTTCAATGCGCCAGAACTTTCGTAATAGTGTTTACGCCGCGGCGTAATCTCGTAAGCTACTCATTCCTGGAACCGTAAATTGAAATTCACATTTTCTAGCGGGCCCCTTGACCACGCACGTCGTCAGAAAGTTGCACGTTCCGCGAGGAGACTTTGAAGGATTATACGCGAGAACCGTCTCCGGGTATTTGAGAACTCAGCATCATCGCAAATCTCCGCAACGTTTCAGCGCGGCTTTAATTGACTGAGAGAAAGGGAAGCTTGTTTATCGCTCCGCGCAAATTCATCGGACTAATTAGACGAAAGACACGGGGACGTCGAGGTTATGAATGGACACGCGAGATGAGGAGCGATACAAAGAAGTCCGCTGGCGGGAGAGAAGGATCGAGGCGAAGGATGATATATGAAAGTGGAAGGCGGGGGTTGGTGGGTGGAGACGCCGCTGTAAGGAAGAAAAAAATGTACAAAGAGGGCCTTGGGTGGGGGAAAGAAGGATGAAGGGGAAGAAAGCTCGCTGCGTTCCGGTATGCGAGCGAAAGGGAGTGCAAAAACCGAAACTGCAAGATGTGCAACTGCAAGCTCGGTTGGACGAACGCAGGGATTGCCAGCGACGTCAGCAGAAGCCTCTTTCACTCCCACCCCCTCCCTCTTTTTCTTCGTGGATTTCTTCCAACTCTTCGAAACGGCTTACGAGCCCGAGCCCCTCTCCTCTCCCGGCCCCTAGCCGCGAGTAACGCGCGCGCGTGGGCGCGCAGGATCCTTTCAAGGATCGCGGAAGAGGATTTCACGTCGATTTCACGGGCAAATCTTCGGCTTCGTACACACAAATGATACGATTGCGTCGCGATGCAATTATAGGAACGTCATTTCCAGCGGAAAATTCTGCCCTCTACGTTCCTCTGATTTATCCGTCCTCCTCCTTTCTCCGCTGGTTATAGATAACCGCGACAGTTTTACTTTACTTCAGGTCCATTTTCACTCGACTCAAGGTCGAGGGTTAGGTTGCAAAACAGCAGGTATGCTGAACCTCGCCCACTCATCACTTGATTCGTGTAACTTGTGATGAATAAAGACGATTTATTATTATTATTATTATTATTATTATTCCTTCCCAAGTCACGCTCCGATGCCATTGCTCTCTCGCCAGATCGTAAAGAATTTGTGTGATTTCTTTATCGCTAAACAATATCGAGACCCACAGCAGTTCAGTGGGCCCTTTTGTTCCTCGTAAATGCCCCCGGATTGGTCCCACAGCTTGGCAAGCTTTTACCTCTCGCCGACGACATTCACGGCCCTTTAAAACGCCGGGTATAATTGTCCAAGGCGATCTCTGTTAATGGAGAACCCTCCGAGAAGTACAAAGACTATCTCAACGACGACGGAGCTTCAGCATTAGTTAATTCAAAGCAATCTTTGTCTGAGTTTTCCCGCGCGTGAAAATTAATAATCGATAGCAGGGATCCTCGAAGCTCTTTCTACTTTCTATTCTAATCTCGCGTCCGCCATTTGATCGCACACCTCGCCGTTTTAATTTGCCCAGACGGGGGGACGTTCCGCAGCCCCGTGAAAGTGAAACGAGTGGACGAAACGGTCGCCAAGAATTTAATTACACGCCACTGGAATTAATTTGCCCCACTTATGGGGGACGAAATCCAAAGTAGCCGCGCAAAATTTTCGACGGTCCCTGGGATCCCTGACGGACGTCCTCCGCCGTGTCGACGTTTCGCGAACGAGTTCCTGGGGCAGAGGATCCTGATGGCCCCTGGGTATCCACGTGGCCTGCCTACCTGGCTTCTACCTACGCGCCGAGCCCTGGCCACCTGAGAATTGGCAATTTGCTTGCAAATTTCGTGCACTGGCCCGTTCCCCTCCGACGCCCGCGGCCTCCCATCCTCTTCGAGCATTCTTCGGCCTGAAGGCCCTCGGGAAACAACAGAACTATTTTCCTTCCTCCAACATCGCATTTCTCAGACTTTTGGGATCCTCGACTGCGGTGAGGCGCTGCTGGATCCTTATCGCCTGATTTTTCGTTAGCTGGTTGCGTGTAAATGCGTGGTGTATCAAACAATGTAGAATCTTCAGAAGCTGGAATCTTCAGAAGCTAGAATCTTCAGAACCTAGAATCTTCAGAACCTAGAATCTTCAGAACCTAGAATCTTCAGGGACCTAGAATCTTCAGGGACCTAGAATCTTCAGGGACCTAGAATCTACAGGGACCTAGAATCTTCAGGGACCTAGAATCTTCAGGGATCTAGAATCTTCAGGGACCTAGAATATTCAGGGACCTAGAATCTTCAGGGACCTAGAATCTTCAGGGACCTAGAATCTTCAGGGACCTAGAATCTTCAGGGACCTAGAATCTTCAGGGACCTAGAATCTTCAGGGACCTACAATCTTCAGGGACCTAGAATCTTCAGGGACCTAGAATCTTCAGGGACCTAGAATCTTCAGGGACCTAGAATCTTCAGGGACCTAGAATCTTCAGGGACCTAGAATCTTCAGGGACCTAGAATCTTCAGGGACCTAGAATCTTCAGGGACCTAGAATCTTCAGGGACCTAGAATCTTCAGAACCTAGAATCTTCAGAATCGTCCTTAAGGGGGTATTCTCGTCTGGAAGACCAATTTCTTGCGTTTCAAAGAAACTAAACAGTTTTTACGGATGAGCATTATCCACGTGTATTTATTAACATTTCAGTCAGTTATAAAAAAATTTCAGCCATGTATAACAATAATTAATAGGAATATAGGTTTTTCTAAAAAAAAAAGGGTGTTTTTCATGACGGTGTGCCTGATCTCTCAACTTCTGGTAGACCAATCTGGTCCATCGTACACCTTCAGAAAGCATATAATTCTAGCCGCTAGCTGAATCAAGTCGAAATATTTTTTTCTCCTGCGTCATCCCTAAAGAGGACAGAGAATCTCGTCCCTCTAAACGAAAATACCTCCCAACTTCTGAGTTCTTGACACTTCAGTGTACCACTGGTTCTCATCCCCGAGTCGGAGGTATACTTCAAGGGTGTGCTATTCTAATCTCCACTTTAATTCCTCTCAGCGCAAAGTTCCCATTGACTCGACGTTGTCCTTTATCAGCAGATGCCCAGCAAGTACAGCGAAACACTTTGCAGAGACAGCAACCTGGCTTCCGTCGTCCTCCCAAGCAGCCGGCAGGATTCATTGCGCCGCGAGCAACTGTCTTTCGTGTTGTTTTCCATAATTGCGCGACGCCTTCCGATGAACACTTCCGCGAGCTAATTCCGAGTCTCATCCCTCTCGCCTTGGCGATGAACGTCTGGATACTTTTGTTGTTCGCGGCCCTTGACGAGCCACCCGCCCGCCCGCCTTAATTCCGTTACACGCTCCCCGCTTTCGGGAAAATGAATTTTCAACTTTCCGTCGATCCAACTGCTGTCCCGCGGAGCGCAGCCTTCCGTGAGAGTTTATTTCTTTCGCCGCCTTTGTTTCTTCCGCTGTCTATCGGGAACTTCAAAAACTTCCGCCGCTCCGGGCGTCGACGCACTCTCCCCCTACGTGTCTATCCTCCTTCTTTCACCCTCTTTTCGCCGTACTGTTAATGCGCGCCTGTATATTCGCTGCGCAGGGGGCCGGAATGTCTTTGAAAGCCACTCGAGCGCGCGGCTAACAAATATGGTTAACGAATCGTGCGCCGGGACTTGGCTGTACCCGTTCCAATCGACGATCCAAAGACCACAATTGATCTGAACACGTTTTCATTTCGGTTAAAATCTGTCAACAGTCTTCCAGCAGATTCTTAACCGCCGTGGAGTGCGACAAACTAATTCTTTGTCTCAAAATTGTAGAACTTTTGATAAAAATGAGATAGAGGGATGAATCTTTTTGGAGGTTGAAGCTAAGATGTTGCAGAATAAGAGAAAAATATGAAGAAAGTATGACAAACGAGTTTTGACCTTGAGAATCTATGTCAAAGTTAACATATTCGAAGAGAATTGCCGGTTTTCTGTTATTCAAGATTCTTTTGATAGATTTTCAAAGCTAAAAAATTCTTCCTCACAGTTTTTCAATATTTTTCCTATATTCTACAACATCCTAGCTTTAACCTCGAGAAAGATTCACCCCTCCATTTTATTTCTATCAAAAGTTCTGCCCCGTTTTAACTTCTCAAAAGTGTGCCTTAAAATTCCTCTTCTTAAAGAAGGAATCGCAAGGTTGCCGCTGTTATTTTTAAATCCACCGGCAGTGCCGCAAAGCCACTTATCCCGAAATCAAAGTTTCCTGGGAGGAAAAATGAATCTCGCGAGTTCCGACTTATCTTATCCCGGGAACGAACCGCGCGGCTCTCGTGCAGCGTTCTCGTGCAACGACTCTGGCGAGGCGCAGGTAAACGTGCACGGTGTTCACGGTGCATTGCTCGCGGGGCAAACAAAGTGGGGTAAGGGTAACTTTGAGAAGAAATAGAGCAAGAAACAGAGCGAGCAACGCTCATGGAAACGCGCCCTTCCATGCATACAGCCCGGTTTGCCCGTGATTGTAGTCCGTACACAACGGGAGGCGATGTATCGCGGCAACAGCGGCCCTGTAATTAATTAAACGTCTCGCGGACTGTCAAAACGTCGTAAGTTCAAAGTTGCACGCGCCTCGCCCGGCAGAAAGATGGCTTCTAAACGTCCGTCTCCCGTGCCAGGAGAGCCCCCCACTTACAGGAATATTTTCCAGCAGCTCGAACGTGCCTCGTAATTTTTCATGCTAACGGATTACGAGCCGCTCGAAGTTAACGCCGCTTCGTGTGGCCGTTCCTGTCTACGTTTCGCACAAGTAGACCCGTTTCCACTTCGATTCTATTGGTTTTCGTGCCGCCACGGCCATCTTGCGCGATCTGCTATGGAAATAAAGCGAATGATCCGTTTTACAATCTAGCCGAGATTTCACGCGGAGACAGCGACGCCCGTTTTCCAGGTGATTTTTAGAATTTCAAGCGATGGTAGGGGAGGGGTGGGATAGTTTTGCTTTTTCATTGATATAATAATTTTCTATTTTTTTTGTATCTAATTGTTTATATAAAGATACTTACGATTTGTCTCAATATATTCTCACGTAGAGATTTGATAATTGAAAAGTATTTTTATTTACTAAATTTAAATATTTTCTCCTACTGCAACCGCTCATTTTGAAAGTGGTGTAAGTCCATTTTCTCTTGTTTCGAGAAAATTAAAGGTTAACAAGGTTTACATTAAATTAAACATGAATTACGTGATATCTCATTTTTTTTCTAAAATGAGTTTACACCACTTTCAAAATAAACGGTCCAAGTATCCTCTACTGAAGGGGAGATTTGTTCACTGCAACTTTTTAAAGCAAGTAACACATTAACTAAAAACTAAATGATACTCCAAAATTTTGCTTTTTAATTTTTTTTGCCTAATTTTTCTTTTTTATTTACCACTTTATCCCATGTACCGGAATGACAACTACGACTGGAATTGTAGTCATATTGCAAACATTACGTTGCCAATATATTAACAAGTTTCGTGCCGAGCCGGTTTTGCTAGACTTTTCATTCAGGCCATGTGATGATTTGACTAAAGATTGATTTATTATCACAGAATATTTCATTACATCATCAGCTCATAAGTAATTTATAGCTTGTTTAGCATAGTTATCACGTGTTGGAATTTCTTGCGTAAAATCGAGGGAAATAAAATATTTAACAAAAGAGATATAGGCAGAGAACTGCGTGCTGGCGGTGCCCTTTGAAGGCAGAAGCGTCTGGGCGGTACTCTTGGTGGCCCGCCGGAGCTCCGCGAATTGATGGTCATGGATGGTACACGTGGCCTGAATGGAAAGTTTAACATGTACCATTCATGGTACACGTGGCACGGAACGTGTTAATCACAACCCCTCTATGATCGTGAATCCTTTCTGATCACAGCTTTCCCCCAAGTTGCGAGTCTTCAGAGTATAGACTTTACTTCCCTTCTTAACGAGCACTCGACAGAGTTCCTTGTTCCTCCAAAAGATTCGCGAAGAATATTACCAGGGAAGTCACAGGGTTGTTAAACAATTCCCAGAAAATATTGAACTCGAGCCTGTCAGCTGTCACTTAATACACCGAAAACGTCGATCCCCTTTCCGTGGGAAATTCGATCGGAACGAATTCGACGTGTTGAACGCAGGCGCGCCTTGGGATTCCCCGGACCCATACGAACCAGTGACGTTTATTAGGTCCAAGGGAGGCCGATTCCGTCATATAGTTCCTCGGGATTGAAACGGTATCGAGGAGGGAGGAGCGAACCTATCACGACAATTGTTTTCCTTTAATTTACTCCTGGCTTTCCTCCGACACGGAATTGGTCAGCTGCGTCGATCACGTCTCACCTGGCTGACCGATCGAAGACAAGGACGAACGAGAGCAATCGTTCTTTTTCCCCCATTCTATCATGGCTCCTTCCACGTTTCACCCCGCTGGATCTCTCCGGTGGAAATATGATTCATCTTTTTTCGAAGGGAGAAGAAAATTTCCCGCGGAAATTGGCCGTTTTTATCGGCGCGCGGTATTGATTCGCTCAGGAAGCTCGGGGGATTTTGGTGGGAGCGGAGACGTGCTTGAAATCAAAGTAGATAAAGGAAAGGAGCGTAGGATGTATTATAATCACTCAAGGTAGTTCCGGTAGAGATGGACTTAATTTTTTTTATTATAACAGAAACAATTTTTTTCGCCAAAAATAATCGCTAGGTACAAGTTAATTTAATGGAAGAGTATAACTTTTATCGAAGTTGTCCAACTGAACCGTAGTAGTGCGGGAGAGATGGGCGATATTTATAAAGATATTCAGTGCTTTTAAAATATTTAAGTTTCAGACGATCTTAAAAACGTGGTCCATCTGTACCGAAATTATCCTATAATTACTTGTCTAAACATTTCTCAATCTAGATGCGTTTATTCCCCTCGGAAGTGTCCCCCAAGAGCTGCAACGCCTTCTATAAATAGGGGAGGAATCGCGGAGGAGCTGAGGGGCGTTTAAGGAAGGTTAGGTCGCGTAGGTAGATTCAAAAACGGTGAAAATCGGCGGGCGGAGGTGGCGGAGAACGGTTGTTCGTGGATGATTGCGTACAATGCAGCGGCGTAGGCGCGACAATCCCTCAACTTGTCACTTACTTGTCCCCTTGTCGTACACGCTCCTGCCTTTTTCCAACCCTCCCCTCGCGACCGGCTTTCTATCTTCCGCTGGCAACCCTTTCATTCGACGACGACGATGACAACGGCGACGAAGACGGCCGCGACGGCCTCCTTTTCATCCGGTAAGCCATTTCATTCGGGCAACTCGCCGTCGACGGGGATGAATGCGACTCCTCGAGGGCGAGTTGACCTTCAACCTTCCGGAAAGTTTAGCAAAGTGGAAGGGCCCCGCTCGCTCTTGCCAAGGTCGATGCCGCTCGAATTAATCCGCACGATCGAGTCCGCTTTTACGAGGACGCCGGCGAATAATAGGCTGGACAAATTCTGCGCGATGCCAGCGCACCGCTACCTGCCGGATAAAAGGGTGGAGGAGGATGGGGGCGTCGGGGGATGCGAAGGAACGTGCAGGAATTGGGCGAAAGGAAGCTTTTTCTGGGAAAACGACTCGTATCGATTTTGGGGGCGAAGGACAAAATATATATTTAAAAATCCCTGGCGGGGGATCGGTTTATGAAAGATCGCTTGTGTTTAGGCACTTCGGTACACAATGTGTTCTTTACCGCCCTGCTTTCATCGAGGGATGAATTAAGGAATCAACGAGCCGACGAACCATCCTCTGAACGAACAGTTTCGCGCGATTGGGCATTGAGTCCCGGTAAAAGGGAGCGTGGAAGTCTGTAGATCTCGAGAGCGTCGGAAAATCTCGCGGCTGGGAGATAATAATGCGACGAAAAAAATGAGAATTTAATCGGCGGCGCACCGTTTCGTCGCTTTGCGGGGTAAAATGTTCGTTAACGAGCGGAGGATGATGATTCACGCGACCGACCGCGAGAGGGAAAGGGGCAGACGAGGGGGAAAGTTTCGTTAATTAGACGGGAGCTGTAATCGCGTGTTACAACGTACGCGTGGAACGGCGTCGATTTAATTTTTCGTCGGGCGACATTCCGCGAGCCACCCTCGCGGGTATTATAAATTTCTCCGAGCTCGTCGGAAGTAATAACGTTGAGGCCTGGCCCGAGGATGGGGGGGAGAGGAAGTCGGCCAGGGGGTGGGGAGATCGGATGTGAATTTAATCGGTAATACACGATATCGACGTGAGGTTCTAGATACATGATTGGGGAATGTAGCGATACCTCCGTACTCGCCGCAAGAAGACATTGCTCTTGCAAGTTCTCCCGCAACTATCACCTCCTACGTAATACTATAGGTAATTCCTGTATCTGCCCACCTCCATAACATCCCGGGTCTGAGGCAGGTTCTGCTACGTAAAGCTTCAAGTACTGATAAGCCCACTAATAGGCCTATTTCGAAACGCACATTCACTTTTCTTCTTCCCCTTTTCGGTCCTACTAGTCCACATTGGCGTAACTAGGATTTTTGTTTGAGGGGGTGTCCCCATCTTCTCCCCCCCTCTTTCCCTCTCGCTCAATCTTTTTTTATAGGTAGAGGAAATCTCTATATACATAGATAGGGGAAAGGTGGGATAGTTGATCACAGTTTTTCTTTTTTATTAAAATAATAATAATGGTTTGCTTTGTTTGTATTTAATTATTTGAGTTGTGATATAAACTGATGTGATCATGTATCCCCGCTGATCAACTATCCCACCTTTCCCCTATTTTATAACAATCATTTACCTACATTTTTTTTTACACTAAAACACAGAGTAAACTGAATAAAAAATTATTGATTATTTAACGGACGAATGTTTTTTACTTATTTTGATAGTTTCTAGGAAGGGGTCATTCTGCGTTTTGAAGACGGCGGGGGGGGGGCCAATCCGCATTTCAGAGGGGTCAGAACCACCCGGCCCCCTAACTAGTTACGCCAATGCTAGTCCAGTGAAATTAGGATCTGTCTGCGGAATAATTCCCAGCGAGCTAACTTTTAGTACGGGTCCTTATTTCGCCGTTTTAAACAATATGTCAAGAGTCCCCATCGATGTGACCGCCGCTAAAATTTTTAAAGAGAGTCAAAGGTGAAAAGAAATAATTTTTCGCGAATATCTTGTTATCTATCAGTTTTACGACAAGAATACTTATTATGAAATTTGTAGCTCGGCAAATTCTCTACAAAACGGGTTGCATGATGTTTTCTCGTAGAAGTAACCATTTTCATGTACGGCTGCTTACAAACTTTCAACCCTCATACATTGGACAAGGGAAAAAAACTGGAGCCCGGAAATTCAAAAAATTATGAAACTTTGTGAATATGTAGGGCATGTCCTCTTGAGTTCAACGCAATTTTGTTTTTTCTTCCCAAGTTCACTTCATACTCTACACAAGTAGCCTTTAGTAGTCCCAAAACAATACCCCACCCCCGAAGACTTAGAATTCCAGGAAACATTTCACTGTTCATTGTGCAGCGGTTACCCAAATTTGTAAATCGATGAGGTCCAAAAAAAACCCCAAATCGGTTTAACCAGCGCCCAACCAGGTCCCCATAATTTGCCCAGGAAACATGATCGCCAGCCGCGGTGGTCGCGGCCTCGGAACGATGTTCCTTCTCCAGCGGTGTCTGTTCGACGAGGTAACCGGAACGCGGCTAATAATTCCGCCGGTTTTCGTGGCGCGTTTTCGAAAACGACCGAGGCCTCGCATTCGATTATGGGAGCGTTGTAGCGGTGGCCCCCTTCGGGGAATTGCGGTGGGCTGACAGCGCATTCGACCACCCCCCCGGCCCCGGCGCCCTTCCACCCGGTAAAACAATGACGAATGCGTTCTCGCCACCGCGCGACACGTTCATCCCCACGCGCGTATCGACAGCCGCGCGCGCAACCGGAAACGCGGACTAACACGGGCCCGGTTACGCTCGCGATCGAGTTGCGGTGTTATCGAGACGGCTTCCTGTTGTACACGGGGACTGGTCCCGAGGCTCACGTGTTTTAGACAAAACGGCCAGATATACCAGTCGCGAGAAAGTTCACGCACGAACAACCTGTTTATCGTTCATCTTCCCTGTCGCCTGCGACAACGCTAGCTTTTTTCCTTTTATTACCCGATGGCGTTGAGGATGTTAGAGACCCGGCAACGAAGTGGGGACCTTAGAGCATATAAACATGGAGTAAGCATGCAATAGGCAAAAATGTAGACGGCGATAGAAAGAGAAACATATACAGGAGGGACACCCCCTCTCTTTCTAGCGCCAGCGTTTTTTTCTATATTAGAAAGAGAGGGGGTGTCCCTCCTGTATATGTTTCTCTTTCTATCGCCGTCTACATTTTGGCCTATTGAATGCTTCCTCTATGTTTATATGCTCTAAGGTGGGGACCATTTTCTGTTTTTCACGCCGCGACAGGTTCACGTCGATCATAGATTACTCTTCCATCGCTCTTCGGCGGTGTCTGGTTTAGGCCTCGCTAGGCAGGAGAAAGAATATTATGGATATTGACGTCACTAGGTGCGTCGATGTAAATTGTTTTGGAGATGATTCTCCATTAGCGATCGGTGGCTGGCGGTTAGGCACCTGGAAAATGAATTAGGAACGCGCGGGTAAATTGCGAGATCGCTGGTGTATTACCGGAGCCGATTTCCGTTACGTGTTCTGCGCAAACTGGTCGGACATTGACGGGTCTATAGATAGAGCGACAAGTCACGTAGGACGAAATGAACGTTCGTACACCAATTACTTGTCCTTTCAACCCTAAATCCGCGTTAAACGAGCCCCGAAATCAATATTACACGACAGCCTGTAACTCGCGCTTTAATCAACGATTAATTCAATCTAATAACTCGCCGGCCCGATAATTACGTCTTCAATCTCCGGTGAATTACGGGGACGAATGTCGAATAAATGTCATCAGAGTCCATCTACAACTGTGTCACGTTTCTGTGTAGGTATACTTTTAGGTACTCCAGCTTGTTCTTTACATCGAATATGAAGGATAAGAGGAAAAACAGGGAATGTTCATTTTTAGGGATTCTGCGATGCAGGGTAAATCCGGGAGACGCAGTCGGGCTGGAGAGTTGGTCGAATGGCTAAATTCAGATGCTACATCTGTATATATGTAAAAGAGTGTTAAGGTTTAGAACAATTAATTCTCCAAGAATCAACCGTTTCGACCAACTCTCCATCCCGATTGGGTATCCCGGATTCACCCTATAACGTATTTTGCTGGTGACAACTGGGGCCACAGAACTGTCAAATCGCAAAGAGTTATAAGGTAGAAATGTCAACATAGGAAAACGTTAGAACGTGGTGTACTAGTTAACAGCAGGGAATGTCCACCTTCCACCGGAACAAACCGAGGAAAGTCCCCAGTCTTTCTACTTGCATTATGTATTTCTAATTAGTGAACCTAAGCTTGAGCTACGTCAGTAGCCCCCGGACACCACTGTGTAAGTACACATTCTTGTTTTGATACTTATAGAAGGGTTCATTTGTTTTGTTACAGTATTCTGCAGTGGATGTTATGAACAATTAAGTTCATCGAACCTTATTTCTTTACTGATGTACTAAATTACTAAAGTATTAAAACTTTCCTCAATGAAGCTCTGTTTTGTGATATTCCTCGTTTGCCCCCCTTTATATGCTCATTCTTCATGGTTTTATTGTATCAGATATCAATTGCTGTCACTGTGACTAGATAGGTTTGAAATGTCACACCACTCGAGTACGTCCCAGGCGTCCTCAGCACCTACACCGCAGCGGCAGGGGTTGCGTTCAATAAGAACGAGGAGCGGGAGTTTTCGCGAACCGCGTATTCCGCCGAGTTCCTCGAGAAGAATGAAAGCGGGCACTGGGTGTGGGAGGAAAAAGTCGTTCGAAATTCCGCGCCATATGCTCAATGGCTCCTCCAGACTGCCCCTTCCAGCCCTCCGCTACCCCCTGAGGAACAGTCTCGGCGTCGGTGGCTCGCTGCAGCCACGGAGAAATTCAAATTTACGCACCGACTGCCCCGGGTGTGTTTTTCGAACTTATGAAAAATGAGTCTAGCCGAGGGTCCAGACTAACCTCCAACCCCAACCCCCCCTCCCACGCCCGAGGGTTTACCTTCTTCGGCCTCCACGCCTTCTCCCTATTCCCTATCGTTTTAATTTCCACTCTTGCCGCGATCTCCAGCCACCGACGGGCGAACCGGATCGCTAATAGTTCCGCAAACGGGTAATTAAAGAATTCGTGACGGACAGACGGAGCGCCCGGGCACCGTAACTTTTCGCATTAATTTGGCGGAGGACCTGTCTGCCAGGTTAACGAATTCATATCCACCGCCGTTTTTCACTCCAATCAGAATTCTTCTTAATTAGCCGGAGGAGCTACGACGCGGGGGTGGAGAATGGGGGGCGATTCGCAAGAAATCTTATTTTATATCTTTCTTATCGAAACGGTTCTTACTTCGAAGCTCTCTTCTTAATCACCCCGCTCGCTTCGAGTTCCATTCTTCCGGTTTTTGTCCGAGCCGGAGCGTTGCCCGATCATCCGGCGGAAGCAAACAACGTTGTTAATCGCCTGGCGAGCATCCGGAATCAAGGAACGCGGACTCCGGCCGGAGAAACAGCGGGAGCCTCTTCTTGCCCGGCATTACCATATCTTCCACGTATCTCGTCTCATTTCTCTTCCGTTATTGCGGCCGGTTCTTTAACTCGCTTCATTTTTCACTCATCCGCTACGTTGCCCCCAGCTGATATGAGACGTCGCTTGAATTCGGTCAATTTCGTGAGTACTTTGCGCGGAACGTTGGCCCGGAATATTTCGCGGAGATATTCGTGGCCCCGGACGGAAAGTTCGACGTAATGCTTCGGGGACGTTTCAGCTCGCAATGAGCATGCCGCGCGTATGGAATCGTATTTTTTTAGTAGCGCGTTGCTGCGCCAGCGTACAGTCCGTCGGAAAAGGCTACGGTATTAAAGAAAACATGAGAGTTTTCATAACCCTGTGATTCGGCTTCTCAGAAAGAATCGTCCACCTTTGCAGCTGTATACCGCAAACCAACTGTGTGTATTTGCGCTGCGAGTATTCTCGCGTGGTTGGCTTTATTATGTATAAAGGAAATGGCTGCCAATCTCGAGGAATGAAAATAGAGAACGTTACACGGTGTATTTTTAAACGAGCCTTTCCTATTTACAACGTCACCGGCCAACGGACCGAGATAATCGAACTTCCCTCCGCGATGTCACGAAAATCAAGATGGCCGACCGGCGCGAGCAGCAGGCCCCTCACCTCACGTTTTCACGAGCCTTTTTTGCGACCCCCGGCGACCGTACCGCGATGAATTATGGCGCATAACCTCGAGAGACACGGAGGCACGGTGCATATAACCTATATTTCAAGTTCTTACCGCGAAACGTGCAGCGGTACAGTTCACGACGCGGTAACTCGATCCAGCCTGACCTCAACTAACTCTGTAGATGAACATAGGGCTACCAGTATCTTCTGCTGGCCCTTCTTCTCTTTTATTTCGTCCTGGATCGTATTGTGGCTCTTTCTGTGCGTTTTTCATACACCTTGCGTTCGCGGTTTCTTTTTAAACACATTTGTGGAGGTATCGACGCGATGAAAGGAGATACGTTGCATCTATGAAGGTGAAGGTGGAATTCGCTTTAGCTTCTATGCTTCTTGGCTTACAGACGTAAAACGAATTCGATGGATCAGGGATCAGGAGTTATTATATTTTTACCATCTTCACGTGGGAAGTAGGCATAACCCTTTCTCTTTTACTTTCATTAAACTTAACGTTACTTATCAGAACTTAACATTAAAAATTTATATATTTTATGTAAGATTTAATTGAAAAATTATATAATTCGATAGATTACATTAGAATTTAATTGCAGATTTAAGCATTTATATACTTTATGTAAGATTGAATTGAAAATTAAATAATTCGATAGATTACGTTACAATTTAAGTATAGGTTTAAACATTTATATAATTTATGTAAGATTGAATTGAAAATTAAATAATTCGACAGATTACATTAGAATTTAATTGTAGATTTAAACATTTATATAATTTATGTAAGATTGAATTGAAAATTAAATAATTCGATATAGTATATTACCCTTTCGACCTGACATTTTTCTATCTGGATTTTATTATATTTTCTTGCAGAAATCGATTTTACTAAGTGGCGGATGGGTACCTACTGATTAAATTTCACAGTTGTATATCAATTTTAAAAACTCATTGATTAAAAAATATATTTTTTCACACAATCAGTAATAGTTATTGAGTTGATAATATTTTTTATTTCCATTTTTGGCGAATAAATATTCTATAATAAAAATATTAATAATAATATTTCTATTTTTGTTTATTTGCAATAAATCACTCATTTCTTATCGCGTTTGCATTAAACGTCACAACTCAAAAACTCTAAAAAATAGAGCTGCACCCCGCACACTGTACCCAATTCGGCCACAAAATGGCACGTTGCCCAGCCAGCTACTTCTGAGGATTCAATAAGAGGGCCTCGGACAAATTACACGCCACTCGTACCTTTTTCCACCGCTTCCTCTCTCAGCGGAAGAATTCTTGTAGCTCTGACAAAATTCTAACTGCGGATGCGAGACATTACTAAATAGAGATTATCCTCCTCTTCCCCTTTCTGTGTTTCCTCCTGCGACCCCTGGGTCCAGGAAAGGAAAGGTCAAGTGTCTCTGCCTTGGGAGGGTAAGTCCGGGACAGTCGCTCGTTCTGGCCCGCTCGTTTACGATCGTTTCAAGCCTTAACGAGGCTAATCGCGGACTCGAGGACAAGCCTTGAGATCCTGGACCCCGCGCGCTCGTTTTGAATACCCTCACGCGCCTCGCGTTTGCGTCTACTCCCTCTTCAAGTCCTTGTTCTTGCATATTTATCATTCGCTCTGTCTTCTTTCTTCACAGTTTATCGTCGTAAACGACATTTCCTCGCGCAACAAACGAGTCGCCTGATTACAAGTCCAAAGGTAACTTGCCAGTAATTTCCAAGGTCCTCGCTATACGGGGTGTCCTAGAAATACTTGTCCAAAAGGGCTTCTATTCTCTTCATATCCTTTCTCCTAATTGTGCTGATGATTATAAAAGTGAGTGAATTAAGTCATAAATGTCAAAAAATTTGAATTTCTCTCATTTTATATTATATTGATTTATATTTCAATATTATAAAACAATTATTAGTATGATCCGCGAAAATGGGTTTTGGTCGAAAAACTTTTGAATTTCTTAAATTGTGAAGATCGAAAAACTAGGTTTTTGGAATTTGAAAAACATTCAAAGATTTAAAAAACACATTTTCTTACAAGTTACTCAAAATTTTATAATAATCGCTATGTTTCATATTAGAAGAACATATATATTGTGAAAAATTTTGTTGAAAGTAGAAAAAAAATTAAAACGCACCAGTCTAAATATTTCGAAACAAGAAATCCACGACTCACATCACTTTTGTAATCACCGTCACAATAAATTGTAACTCCTATTTCAACTAAATTCGACTGAAACCCATAGAAAACAGGTACAAGAGGATTACAATCTCAAGAATGGCTCAAAAAGAAATTTATATACCCGCCATAAACCTAAATCCTATAATTATCTCGAACAATCTCTTCCTGCTCGTACACGGGTAGCAATTCAATTTTTTCCCGTTCCTTGAACTGCCTCCCGAGATGGTGAGATAATTAGTGGATGGGCGATATTTCCTACGGCCGCATTAAAGTCCCGAGGCGGTTCTTTATCTTTATCGACGCGTCGTAAATGTAAAAGCGCGGGGGGCGGAGGGGGGCGGAGGGGGGCACGCGACGCGGATTAAAATTGCGCGATGCGTCCGCGCGGGACGCCCGCGCGCCGACTGCATACGAGAACGCGGGATTACGAACTGGCGGGTAATTGCCGGTACAACGTTGTTCTCCGCCGAGTAATTCGATTCTTTTTTCATTATTCAAATTTCGGGCATTTCCGCTTGATCGAATCGCGCCGGAAAAAATATCGCCTGCTGGTCGTCCCCCCTCTGATCGATCATCGCGGCGATTTTTTATTCCCGACCCTCGACTCTTGTCGAATTGCCTCGATATCGCGGACTGAAAGCCCGTCCATTTTCCTCGTTCCATTTCCCTTACTCGTGCATGTGAGTACCTTCAAAGTCTACTGCACTTTTCAAAACAAAAATGTTCTTACAGGCGCGTAGCTAGGATTTTATCGAAGGCGGGGCAATATTTAATTCAGGGAGGTGCAGAAAATAGTAAAACTGGATTTCGAATTTATGTAGGGGAGACCGGGGCCACAAGTTCCGAGGGGTAAGTTGTTCCGACAGTTCTATCTTCAAAATGAAAAAGAGCGTTGTACTTTAAATTATTTTTTCCGTGTAAGTTGATCACGCCACTCTGTGGAAAAAATAATTTAAAGTACAACGCTCTTTTTCATTTTGAAGATAGAACGATCGGAACAATTTACCCCCGGAACTTTTAGCCCCGGTCTCCCCTACATGAAATTACTTCCCAATTTACTTTATTTTTATGTTGTAATAAATTAATTTAACTTTGGACGAACGACACATTTTTTTGCCTATGTTTCCTTAGCTTCCTATTAAGAAAATAAAGTTAAAGGGACTTGCATCCGTTCGACGCGGAGCACCCGTTGCGTGGACCGTGCAGGAGCTCACGTAGAACCGGTACGTGCTCTCGTTGTCTCGATTAAATTGACGGCGGGGGTGTGGGGTTATGCGATTTAGCAGGGGCGCACTATTGATTATTACAGCATTACAAAAATGGGCACGGGGAGGGGTGGGCGTCGCCTCGATAGACCCGTCGCTTTTTATAAACTGTCGTGGCTGATGGCCGGAAAACAAACGGGGGGAAAAAGCGGCGGGAGGAACGGGAGCGAATCGAATTAATGCCCAAAGCTGCCGTTTTAAACAGCCAGAGCCCTGCGGTTTTCCAAGCTTGCTTTAATAACGAGAGAATCGTAAATTTTCGAAACCGGCGTCGGGGGCTCACCCTCCTCCGCCCCCCAACCCGCGTCCCGCCGTATTAAAACCAGCCAAGAAGCCCAGCGCGGCTTTTTATTCCGGCCGCAAGAACACCCTCGTGGCTTGAAAAAGGTCTGGCTGGTTCGCCGGCTGATTATTTCGCCGATAATTGCCGAACGATCGCCCCCCCCCCCCCCTCCTTTAACCCCTTCGGAGAATCAATCTCCTGGCCAGCTCGGGGGTAGTTCTGGTCTCGGGGACCGTTATCTCGCGAGCGGGTCCGCGAATGTTGTATTAACGAATCGTTGAAATACTTTTGCAAATTGGGCAAGTTCTGGACAGCATTCTGCTGTTCAAGAGGGTCAGTATTCTTCGGGGGTACATCGGGGAAAGAGTTTCCGTGCCGGCACAATGGGAACTAACAGGTCAACAGTTCTCGAGCGCTCGTGTTTCGAGTGTTACTTTACAGTCCCTCTAACAATCGAAACAATTCCTTGCCTGTTAAAACTCTTCATCGAACCGATAACTGAAACACCGAAATTCAAGGGGCAAGGTGGAAACAATATGTCGAAAATGGGCGACGAGCGGGACCAAATAGAATAAAAATTCATCCAGGCCAATGGGGAAAATCTGGCGAAATTGAAAAAGGATTCGAGTAGCAACTCTCAACACCGTGTCGTTACGTCATGTTGCGAGGGAGGTCGTTGAAGGTTCGATCTTTGAGATTCAGGCAACTTGTTTCTTCTACCGCCATAAGTTTAATTAAGTAGAATTTAGTTTTGTATTTTTTGTTGCTCTCCACAAGCCTGTTTTCGGCCAAAAATGAAGTATATTTACAGGTCGCTACGATTTGCAAAATTATTTTACCCAATTGAAGCTTGGTTTACATTAGTCCAGTCGCTGGATCCAGCGAGTGGTGTGACTGGAAATCACGTCGACGTCTACATCATTCCAGTCGCTGGATCCAGTGGTTCGACTGGAAATCAATCGATGTCTTGATTATTCCAGTGGTTTCTGAACCGTTGAAAGTGGTAGAGTGTAATAATAATAGATTCACGCAAAGGAAGGATAAAAAAACATAAAAGTAGCATCGAAAAGTAGACTTTCGATCCAGTCGAAATCTGCTGGAATGACAGCACTGTACTGGAATCAACACACTGTTTACATTATTCCAGTTCCAATCCAGTGCTGTACTGGATCACTGGACTGGACTAACGTTAACCCAGCTTAAGTGTATGTTATTCATTAATAGCGCCACTGGTACCCCAAAATCTACAAAGACGACAGCTGGAGAGTCGTTAATTCGAAAACAGATAGAAACTCTATTCCATGCCACCGGAAACGATTAATCCCAGCGATATGCAAATATTCTCCGATTCAGCTTCAATTTTACACAGGCGTTAGGCAGCATGTTTGGAACAAAAGCAACCTTGTGGAAAACCTAGATTTTATACTTGAAAAAATTGACCACCCTACTTGCACACCCATTTGCAAATTAATATTGAACACCCCGTACATGCGCGCACGTCACATAGATTTCGCGTGCCGCTCTGTCACGTTCTAATACGAGCATCTAGACTGGCGGCCATGTTTCTCTCGGCACACGGAAGCAGCCAGCGTGTAGATGATTTAAAAATATAATATATTCAACGGTTGACCGCCGTTGAGCCGCTTAACTAGCCAACCGTGGTAGACTTTGAAGCTCGCTCCATTCTGTCTCTACGTCGCCCGGTTTCTCTCTATCCCCTAGTGTTCCTGTTTTTCTTTTCACTCCCACTCGTTTTTCTTTCGCCGACGTCCACCTAATTGCTGTTTAACTTCGACTTAACGCGACGGTTTTTAAGCTGCTGGCAAAAGGAATTCGTTCCACCGGTCCAATTCCGTCGATATCTCTTTTTTTTTTTTTATGCCATGTGAGAGATGTACAGTTTACGTGTGCAAATAGAATATATTGCTAATTGCACATCGTTCTGAGAATTTTGGATTATGTAACATATTAAGGTGCCATAGTATCTTTTTCGCCCGAAAATTGGGGATTCTTAGTGAATTTTTGTCTATGTGAAAATGCAAAGCTAGAGAGATGGGCTTTGTTGCAAATGAAATATCAAAGTTTGAAAATATTAAAAGAATTTTTATTAAAAACGAAGCACTCTCCCTCCCCTCGGACTGTCAAACTGTCAAAATCGAAACCTACAGTTTGCCACTCCAACATTTGGTTTTAAATGCGAAGTTTAAGAATCGGATCGGTCAACGACACCAAGAGGTAGTGAATTTTAATGTCTTAATTTCTTTTTATGTTTCAGATAAGCTCAGAAGGCGGAATTTATGGCACTGCAGTTCTACTCACTCCGCGACGGACCAACTTTGACCGACTATAGCGAAGAGAAGGAGAGTGTATTTTTTTAATAAAAATTCTTTTAATCCTTTCAAACAGTGAATTTTCATTTGCAACAAACCCCATCCTTCCAGCTTTTAATTTTCATATAGAAAAAAAATCCTGAAGAATACTAAATTTTCGGGGAAAAAAGTACTACCTATACCCTCTTAAGGGAAAATTTTTTAAAAAAAATGGGATTGCAAAGTACAATTTACGTATATAAAATTAAACACTGAGAGGCTATTCCATGATTTCTATGAGTAAAGCACTTCGCTAATAACTAATCCTTATTTACCTACTCTAACCTAAATCGGAGGCCCAAATTAAATTTAACATTAAATTTGAGACTAACAATAAAAATTGCCAATATCCACCCTCTAAAACTCCGAACGTAGAAATACTTCCCCTGCAGCGATTCGAAAAGGTTCGCGACTCACTCGAGCGATTCTATCACGAACTCAGCCGCAGCGAAGGACCGAGGAGCTGAATAGAAATAACAAACACTGTACGATATCCACTGGAGCGATCGAGGAAGTGTTGCCGCGCATTAGCCAATGCCTGCTCGGCCCGTAAATTTCAAGGAGTCACGCCGACGTGGAAACTTTTCGCCTGAAAAATGTGCAACCGGCGATCTGCAAACACGCGAAAGTTCGATCGCGTTCCGTGTGGCGGCTCGTCAAGGGGCACGCCGAGGAACGAGATCGAATCTCGATGGAGCGATATCGTTGACGTTTACATCGGGTGTCCGTGACACGTTCGATGACTATTAGGATTTCTGGCGGAACGCTGGCGCTCGTTCGCCGTTCTAAATTGCGCGTTTGCCGGGAGGAAGTTGCGGACAACCCCTAGCGCGCGGTCTAAATCTCTAAACGACGAGCTGGCAACATTATCGAGCGGCCCGCTGTTTCGAGCGGATTGAATTATTCTAGCATGATTTTGGCCATTGCGGTGGTCCTATATGATTTATGGCCGCGAAGTCTGGACGCGAACACAGTCATGGTGGTCTGTTCCGATGGGCGACGTGGCTGCTCCATTTCCCGCTTGCTCTACTATTCTATCTATTGTTTATAAATGCACTCTAGTGCGCGGGGAAGGTGCTGACTATTCAATGGAGCTTCAACAAACGTCTGTGAAAAATAAGTTCACTTGCGATTGGTCATAAAACATTTAAAGTGGGGACATCCGTTTTGTGCGAGGGAACTGCTGTGCAGAAACATTTCTCTTTGTGTCAGTAAAGCACCGGCCACCATCCACTAGGCAGTAGGCTATGTATGGCTTGGCTCTGCGAATCCATGGTATTCTTTATGGTACTTTTGTCTTATGTAGGTATTTTCAGTGCTGGATTTACGCGTTAGGCTAACAAGGCTGAAGCCTAGGGCCCCGTTTAGCTGGGGGCCCCTCATTCTAAATTTTTTCTTCGAAAAATTTGTCAAAAAATCTTGCCGAGGGTTAATGTTATATTTAGTATTGATATTCAATGTTAATTTTGAAATTAAATTCTTACTTAGATTATACGAGTATTATGATAAAAAAATGAAAGTAGCGTTATTTTATTTTTTATACTTAACCGGGGGCCCCCGAATATTCAGCCTAGGGCCCCTGAAAAGGTAAATCCGGCTCTGATTAAAAGGTAGCTTCATTTACAAAATCCATTCGTCCGCTTAGAAAATAATCCCCAAAGGGAGCCTGATTCTAAATTTTTTCTTCGAAAAATTTGTCAAAAAATCTTGCCGAGGGTTAATGTTATATTTAGTATTGATATTCAATGTTAATTTTGAAATTAAATTCTTATTTAGATTATACGAGTATTATGATAAAAAAATAAAAGTAGCGTTATTTTATTTTTTATATTTAACCGGGGACCCCCGAATATTCAGCCTAGGGCCCCTGAAAAGGTAAATCCGGCTCTGGGTATTTTCATATTATTATAATTCTATTCCTCTGGAAATTCGTTTATTGTTATCCCTCCCCACTCTTCTTGTCCACTTCCCTTAACTTTCTTATATTTTGTGTCTTCTTGTCCTAGATTTGTCTGTCCATCTTTAGCTTTGAAGAAACAGCCTGGCAGAATCGACAGAAATCAAGATTCTTTTTGAGAATTTTTTGTACGAAAACTATACATGCGATCTTTTTAAAACTTTCAGACTATATTATTATGTATTTCAAGAAGTAAACAACCTTTTTTTTATATAAAAATAACGCGGTAATTCTAAATAGCCCATTTATCAATTTTATCACTTAATTATTTGCAATTGGTGATGTAATAAAATAAAGTCATTCTTCTTCTTCTTCTTCTCCTTCTTTTTCTTATTATTATACGTGGTGAATTTCAAACTACTCTCCTCACATCTTTCGATCCCCAAGAAGCTCTGCAGAATTTTCCCAATACTCATCCAAAAGCACAGCTTCGATCGGTATCATTTTGGCGACCCGCGGCTAATTACGCCAGGACAACAGATTTATAATGGTATCACGCGGCGCGTATCATCGCGACATGCGCGTACGCGACCGCGTCACGGGCGATTTTTTACATCAGCCTGCGGTACCATAAATCAATTAAACAAAAAACCGCGGGGCCTGCGAGTGACAAATTCAGCTGCGACTCGGTCGAACCACCTGGAGCGAATTTGATTCGCGGCAGCGAGCGCGACTGTCGCTGCCCTTTCCTCCTCTTGTCGCGCCGCCCTGCCCCGGTTGCTCGACAAACCCGCCGCCCGTTTTTCGCGCGGATATTTGCGCGGATCCGCGATAGCGAAATGCATGCCTTTGCACGCTCGCCCGGCGAGCACGAAGTTATACGCGTCGCGTGACGCTCGCTGGAATTGGGTAATACGTAGGTAACGTTAATGCACGGGGTGTTCCTCGAGTAGGGAATACATCGTGGAAGCGGAGTACCTGCGGAGCATCCGAACGCTGTGTGTTTCTTTTTCTGAGCTCTGGTAAAGGCGCGGGGAACGCGGAGGAAGCGGAAACAACGCGTTGTTTCAGCGGAAGCTTAATTGCTCGGGGATTCGAGCTTGTTAGACCCGGTGTCCCAGCACTCTTGGGCTCCTTCTTAGGATTATTTCGCTGTCCACTCTCGATTCAAGGAATACACGTGCTAACTTTTTCAACAACCCCCAGGTTTCGAGCTTGTATATCCTCTGCTTTGAAAAGGCGAGGGTTACAAAATATATTGCAAGGTACATAGGGTCACCTGTCCAGTGAATGAACAATTGACCTGCATGTCTGTTAAAATTAATCGCAAATCGTTACCCATTATAATCGTCATTAGTATAATTCACAAATCGTTATTTAATTCCCCCAATGTTATTACTATAAGCGAGCCGGTTCATTAGTAAAGTTATACATCCCGGAATACAATTCTGGCAATGTTTGATAGTTACAACCTTCATTAAAAGACTGGCGATTAAATGGAAAGGGGTCAAATGGCCAATGAATGAACATAAATGCCTGATGCATGAACAGAGGTACCCCGGTGAATGGGGTAACGCTGATAACACGATAATAACAAAGGTTAGGTTGTCGATGTATTTAGACGATTTTTATTTAAATATTTGTCCATTCTCTAATTGCAATAATATTATTGATTTGATACTTTATTAGTGGCCTCAGTGGCCTCAGATCACTTTTGTATGGGCGTTCATCACCACTCAATAGGTCACTTAACCTCATGCGTTAATCTTATACTAAGTAGGTACTCACACCGATTATTTATTTATTTTATTTTATTTTATTTTATTATACCTTACTTTGTTTTAAGTTACTTTAATTTTATCTTGTATTGCCTACATTTATATTTTGCTTTAAGCTTTGTATCTTTTGTAACTAAAGGGTTTTTCCCGTTAATAATAATAAAAATAATAATAATAATTAGTCTTATAAGATCATAATTATGCATGCTTGAAATTTGGTTTCTGGGGTGAGTTCACCCTAACGATAGCTGTTTATTTATTGGTATTTACTGTTATTTTCAACCCAATTCACGAACACTTAACAAAATCTTCAAATTCTTAGAAATCCTTTATTCATAGAGTTATTTAATGTTTTGTCCTATTTCTGTGACCAAGTCCACCTTCGACTCTCGAGCAAGTGAATAACCCCAAGACTTTACCTACACGACACACGTATTTATTTACCACTTTCAAGGGGAAGATAAAAGCAACCGGTCGATAAAAGGGACGCGTTCCCTAATAGGGACATTTACTTCCCCATACAGTGGCTTGTTTCTTTGCTAACGTGTCCTCGAGACTCGCAACAGTCGAATATCTCCGTATATCCGTCGAACGTATTTATCGTTAGCCGGTCCCTCCGCAGTTTCAAATTGTTTCGCTTTATTCTTCATTAAGGAGCATTTTTTATCGAAACGGGCCACGAAGGGGAGCCAGGAGGGGGCCTCGCTCTCCAAGAACATTACGCTTCCCGAGGGATTCATTCCTCCCTCCTCCCCCTCCATCCCTCTATTCCACTCGCTCACGATCAATTCCAGACTTTGCTTCTTACCCTCCTGTAACTTCGAATTGGCCGGAATCGTGCTCGTTATATCCGATGTCGTGAGTGCACTTACACCGCCGCCGCTTACAATCGTTTCACTCATCCAGTTGATGATTTTGCTTCCGGACCTCTTACAACTTCGAGCCATCCCGCAGGAATTCTCTGCCGCCACTTATTACGCTTAGTGGATCCCTATCAATCTAACTTCAAAATGGAATTTCGGGGATTCCTCCCGCCTCTATATTCCCGGGCCATTAGGGCCCCCGGCCCGTCGCCAAAAATTCCTCCATTAATTACTATTCGCCCATTTAAAACACCACCACCTGCCCAATATTAGTAATTAAACACTGTCCGTCAAATTTGCCTCCCCAACTCAGTGAGCTCCACCAACAGACCCAAAGATACTCGGAAGCGATCTTTCGCAATAAATAGGGCTGGGACTATTTGTCGAATTTTTCGGTATTGGAATATTCGAATACTTCAGTTGCTCAATTATTTGGCGAATATAATTCGAATATCCAAGTATTCGAATACTATTCGAATATTAAAGTATTCGAATACTATTCGAATATTAAAGTATTCGAATACTGATATATTCGAATATTAAAGTATTCGAATACTGATATATTCGAATATTAAAGTATTCGAATACTGATATATTCGAATATTAAAGTATTCGAATACTGATATATTCGAATATTAAAGTATTCGAATACTGATATATTCGAATAGTATGGTGTGAATTATAAATCAAGTTCTTTAGGTTCATTTGTCAGGGTGAAATCTTGTACGTTAATTTTGACCCACTTCACACCATACTATTCGAATACATCAGTATTCGAATAGTATTCGAATATAGCAGTATTCGAATATCCAAGTATTCGAATATAGCAGTATTCGAATATCCAAGTATTCGAATAGTATTCGAATAATAACATTCGAATACTGAAATATTCGAAGTTTATTCGTATTATTCGAATACTTGTAAAATATTCGAATATTAAATTATTCGAATAGTCCCAGCCCTAAATAAAACATGTGCTCACGTTCACCGTCTCAAGCTCCACTTCGTCGAACCACACACCTACACACAGCAGTGCTTACCCTGGACTTCCGGTCCCAGCGGTGATCACCGAAATCACGACGTCATAATCCGCGCCGTTTCGTCGCCTGTAAGCGACCGCCGACATCCCGTAAAACTGGCACCCGTCGGTTGGCTACAGTGGCCGCGCGATAACGATAAAGACCGCAGGGCGATTAACTTAACCGCGACGCGGCGTACATTTATCGCCATTCGTAACGACGCGTCCGCGACTAATCTCCCTTCTTCCGTTGCCCCGTGAGTGGCCGACCCGTGGAGATTTCCTCCGAGGTGCGCCTGTGACGAAACCCTACCGTCGACATTGCGATTCGCGCGCCTCCGCGGAATACCAATGCCGCCCCCGAGCTCGCTGGTCATAAAAGTTTAGACAAGGAAACACCCCCCGATGGGCGAGCGAGCGGGTGGCTGATCGAGCGGGGCGGAAGAAGCCCGCTAGGTAAGAAAAAAGATGGATGGCCGGTGGATGGTCCACTTTATTGCACCGTCGGATATTGTACAGCTTATGGCTGCAGGCTCGCGGGGGGTGGGTGGAATTTTCTCTGGGAAAACGAATGATCTATCGCCCGGCGCCTGGCCACCGAACGAATTTTTGGTGGCTCGGAGCTTCCGGCCGGAAAATCGCCGCTGATGCGAACTACCCGCGGAAACTTTCGATCCCCCGGACAGGTTTAAGCTCGAATTCCGCTCGATCGATTGGAAGCCGCGGCGCGAACTTTCCCGCCGATTCTGGCAACGATTATAATTTTATAATCTAACGGGCGGGGGGCTCTGGGCGTTCAACTTTGAACTTCAAGTCACGGGACTTCGGGTTCCCATCGATCGCTGGGAAATCCCGCCGCCCCGCTACGTTCGACGGAAGTTTTAATTCTTATTCCTGGTCGCGGAATTATTTCACTTGAAAAATGAGCACACGTCGCGGGGGCTGCGGCGGAGAGTGCTAAGTTCAGGGAACCACGGAGGGAACTTATAAGTTCCTTTGCTCGAGTCTTCTGCGAGATGAAAGTAAATGTTTCACTTTTTCAATTTCGTCGCGGGAAGGGGTAAGCTTGGGTGTAAGGATCGTTAGAAATTTCTTGATGAAATGTTAGGGGAGATTGGGAGGCTTGTTAGTGGCGGATTCGTCTGCTTTGGGGGGACTTGTAGAATGTGGCGTGTTTCATCGAAGGTAGAGGGCAATTAGATATGCAGTTGAAGGATGATGATGGATGTATGAGTAGTTAGAGAAAACCATCTTCTGGATTCACAGAGGCACTCTAAGACCTCTGATCGTGTGTGGGCTTAGGATTTGGCAGTTGTCAGTGCTATTGAGAATAGCAACGACTCTACCTTTGCGTCGTCGACTAAATGTACGAAAACACTGCGTATCTATTCATGTGTTGAGGGTTGTTAGACGCTGCAAGCAGGGTATTTGTAGGGAAAAGGAAGGAGGAAGGATAAAATGGAGTGATTTGCTTAACCCTTTAGTGCTGAACCTTTGAAAGTGGAATGAATTCGCTGTTTGCGCCAGATTAGTATATGCTAGAGTAGTTTTATTCATTGAAAAAAGATGGACCTGCCTGAACTCTGTATTCATTTGGCCTAATAACAGCTTTAGCTGAGCCTCGCCTTTTCACCATTCTATGATTAATTTGGTGAAATAAAGACGGAAAAAAAAATAAAATTTGTTTTATGCATTTTAACCTCTAAAAAAATGTAAAAATTCAGACCACTTGAAAACAGGATATTTTTCCTTCAACGGGATCTACGGACCTAACCCAGCTAATTTTGTGCCGACTCTCTCCCCTAACAGTGTCTATAATCTATATTAACAAAACTTAACACCATTTAGCCAACAATCCCCACAAACTTCATCCCTAATGGCGATTAATCGGCCCAAGTAGTACCCACGGGCCCCCCGAAAATTGAGAAGCACACTTTTCGATCGAACATTCCCAGGGTTGACCTTAGCTGGTGCATGTGGATAGAAGGAAGCGGGGAGATCGAGAAGGAGTGCGACCGACCACTGGATCAAACCGAATCCAATAACTCCCGCGGGATTACTGCTCCGACCCTTGGGAACCGACCGTTCCCCTGAGGATGTGAAAGTTGCGGCGAAGGGAACATTGGGGAGAGGAGAAGTAAGCGGGAGGAACGGGGTGGAAAAGGTGTTAGGATAAGGGGAGGTGGTTTCGAAAGGTGGATCGTCACAGAGGTAGGACACTTCATCGGGGCTGAGCAATCGTGTATCGCAGCCTGCATTTGTATGAGGCTCAGGGGATGAACCTGCCCGAGGTGACTACTCGAAGAGAGCATAGCTAAGACAAAGAAATATGTACAGTGAATGGGGAAGCTGCAACCTTTTTCTACCCGTGACGCCACCAGCACATGTAACACTTGTCATCAGTGTTTTAGGTGTATTTGAATTATCTTATTTTACTTTTTATATTCTATTCCTATAATTATTATTCTTATTATTAAATGTCTTTATAATAAGCGGATGTATCTATAATTTTTATTGTTATTATTATTAGTTACTAGTAATTACGTAGATATAAAAAATAAAATTGCATTTTTAGGTTATAAAACAGTCAACCTTGGTAAAAGACAAAAATGATATTAGAAGTCAACTTTAGCATTAAAAATTTCAAACATTTCATAATTTTCTCCATTTATTGTAGTTTTCATTTTGAAAGCTATAGTTAGGAAAGGTACATGCGCTAGTGGCGCCCTCTGCGCTAAGCTTAGGTCGCGCTCGGGGCTCGCGGTGAACATACAACGAGTAGCGGACACTGTTCCGAGCAGACATTCATCAATGTTTTGAATTAAAGAACTTCTCAAAAATAGTATAACCCTATCGAAATTTTATTTAAATAATATTAGAAGAGCATTCACTTCTCTACAATTTCACTACGCATAATTTCTTCGTGCATCCAACCATTTTTTAGGTAACAGCGTTTCAATATAGAGAGGTCCGCACTACGCGCATATATCGCGTAGGCACGTGAAAGACGAAGCGAAACAAATTATCATGCTTCCTCTGTTTCGTAGCGGACTGTAATCTCGCGTCGACTCTTTCGCCCCCTTCACTCGTTCTCCGGTTCTCTCACTTTCGACCGAAGAATTCCAAGAAATTATGAGAATAGCGAGCGCGCATACACGCGAAGTTGAAACGCGCTTATAACGAAAATTCGCCGTACTAACATAAGAAATTCTTCATTATTGCTCACACTTCTAATTTCCATGTTCCTTTATTTTCTAAATTAAACGAGGCCACACATCCACGTACCTACGTACTTAATCTTCCGATGCTCGCCTGTCGAACGCAAGCGACTTTTTTATCTAACGAAGGGAAAGTTGAGGATCGACAAAGTGGAGGAGGCTCCGAGGACGAAGCCCGTTGAAGCCGAGCATTACAACGGGAACCGCAGAAGGTCGGTTAAAAAAGAACGATTGAGCGCGCGGTGATGGCGACACACCTCGAACCAGGGCAACGGGCGCAAAAACAAAACGGAAAACAAACGAAGAAAGGGTTGATCGGCAAACAGAGCCGCGAAACCAAACCGCACGAGCCATCGTCGAAACGATGAAACAAAATATTTGTGCGGTTTCAACGATTTTCGTGACGCGCTTCGCCAGCTCCCTACAAATTCAATTTCTCCGAGGAAGATTCGTTTACCACCCGTGTTGCATAACACCGACACGGGCCATGTGTACAGGCCACCCCGTGTACAATCGCGCCCCGGCGTGTGTGTTGCGCGCGCGCGCGCGTAACTATCGGTCGAGGGTAGTAAAGGTAGCCGTTGCAGCCAACGATAGAGGTATATAACTTATAAGTCGTTCCGTGGGATTTTGACAAATCGCCGAGGCTACGGCTGCCCGCGTTTCCTTTTCGTTTTCCTCCCTTTCGTTTCTTCGATTGCGCGAGATGCTAGCGATGGAGTCGAACGGGAATCGAGCAGCGAGACCACTTTCTATTTACATCGTTTTTGCATTAATGTCGGAGGTCTTCTTTAAATCACTTAGGCTTTTTTGAGGGGGTCGCGAATTTTCTTAAGTTTTCATACAAGGAAGATGAGAGTCGGGTAGCGTTTTAAGTAATATTTGTTAAACTAATTTTCAATAAATACAAATTCTGCGATTGATATTCCAGAAAAGTAATTTTAGTTTAAATTTCCCGAAACCGAGTTAAATGAATTATATAAACCTTTAAGAAAATTTTAATAACTGCGAAAATGCAATGTAAAAAATATTAGAGTTGGAATATAAAATCTTACGAATTCATGTACTGGAAGAGGGCGGCTGTAAGAAATCGGGGGTGAAGATTTAATGAGAAAGCAAATTATGTGAAACATTCCAAATTACTGACTGAAATAGATATACACGGTTTAATCAGAATTTCGACTACCCCCATTATTAGAATCGATTAGAAATGATTATTAGAAGCCACACGCTCCTGAAACGTTAGCAGGTGTCAGAGGCAGACGACATCTGTGGCTCATGAAAAATAGAGAAACGTTTCCCCCCTGATTGCGCGTCGGGGAATAAGTAGGAAATTGCGGAGAAGGTATCGGTCTATCCCATCGCTGCGGGGTTTCCTTTCCAGCAAAACAGAGAAACATTTCGCGTGGAAATCGATCGAAAATTGCTGGAGAAGGATCGGTCAAGCCCCTTTTCCAGCCGGGTCTGCCGGGTAACAATGTTGGCGCACTAAATCCTCGTGGCACGGCGAACTTTTCCACGGAGTTCGAGTTCTCCGAGGTTTATCGGCGTCGGGGGCAGTTCCCACCAACCGCAGTTTTTCTCTCGGTGTTTCTCTTTCCCTTGGACCCAGTCCCTCCCCCTCGGACCCGATAAAATTCGAGGGTCACGCAAATCGAGCGTAACCGGGGAACCCACTGCTCTATGGCCCTCGAATTCTTAGTTCTTTGCGGAAGTAGATATTGCCGGCGGTGTGTCGGCGACTTTCTAACAATCGTACAAGTTGAAAGTGACGAGGAGTAGCGTACGTATAACGATTTCTTTCCTTCTTATTGGTAGAAATAGCGGACGGCACCTCTAATCAATGAACATTCTCCTTGGGTCTATAGCAAGGACCCTTGAGAACCTAATAAACCTTCGAGGATGCAGCAGTCGAGGTTCAATTGGCCATCGGAAGGTTTATACTGTAAGCATCTCTGGACCTGCGATCCCTAGGAGTCTCGAATGGAAATCTGTTCCCCGAAACCACTTAAGCAGTAAACTTTAAACTCACTTTCGACTGAGAGCTGTTACGAATATTCGAATATTCGAATACCGGGGAATTTGAATTTGAGATTCGATTATTCGAATTTTCAAATACCAGAGAATTCAATTATTCGAATTTTCGAATACCAGAGAATTCAATTATTCGAATTTTCGAATACCAGAGAATTCAATTATTCGAATTTTCGAATACCAGAGAATTCAATTATTCGAATTTTCGAATACCAGGGAATTCAATTATTCGAATTTTCGAATACCAGAGAATTCAATTATTCGAATTTTCGAATACCAGAGAATTCAATTATTCGAATTTTCGAATACCAGAGAATTCAATTATTCGAATTTTCGAATACCAGAGAATTCAAATATTTGTTTATTTATTTCAACGGGATAACCCCATTGAAATTATATTATAACAAAAAAGAAAATTACATAACAGTCTATCAATATTTGAATAAATAAATATTCGAAGTGATCGAATTATTAGATTAATAAAGTTTCAAATTTATCGTTTGGACAACAAATAATTACATACTAAAATATAGTTAATACTCCCAATTATTACAATATTCGAAAAAAATATTTGTATTAAAAATTATTCGAATATTTACAGCTCTATTTTAAAGCAGATAAAGTATCTAACCTTATATTTGCTTATTAACCCTTTATTTTACTACTTTCTCGTAGTTTCACATTAGCTACTGCCATCATAAACAGAATCCAAGACCCGATGCTGACAGGTAAAGGATGAACGAATTTCAAAGGGACCCTCGAATTTGTCAAAGACGACAAAGAATGTTTCACTGCTCGACGTATCTACGCGACGTATCTACTGCCGGGCGAATCGACGAGGGTAGTTTACGGATCGAGTAAATCGTCGAAGCGGGAGAACAAAGAATGCCAATTGTACTCACTGACTAAGGTGAGGAAGGGTACGTTGTGTTGCTGGAAATGGGGCGGGCTGCAGGCTTCTTCCGGCCTCGAAACGGCGCTTCCGGTCTGCACTTCTCCCACGTTGCCGTCCCTTCGGTAGAATGTCATGCACATGAAACCGCTCCGACTGGAAACAGAAGGACGCGAGGGTGAAAGACCCTCTTTCGTCCCGAAACGTTCGCGCGAACAACAACCGCGCTTGTTTACGCCAACAATGCGGGCCGGTTCTCGCGCGTGTCCGGTCCGTCCCGCTTCTCAAAACACTTTATTATCGAGGCCCTCTCCGTCGTTTTGTAGCGCGGCCGCGCGTCTGTGCGACACCGAGATGTTTCGAAAAATTGCGACAACGGTAAAACTGGCCCACTGGAGCGGAATAACCGTGTTCGCGTTAGTACCAGCCAGGGGCCATTTACGCAGAGTTCCCTTTACGCGAAAACATCACCCCTTTCAACGTACGGTAATTGCCCGGCTTCCTTCTTTTTGCGTAACGAAGGTTTACTACCAGGTTCTGTATAGGGCTGGGACTATTCGCATAATTTAATATTCGAATATTTTACAAGTATTCGAATAATACGAATAAACTTCGAATATTTCAGTATTCGAATGTTATTATTCGAATACTATTCGAATACTTGGATATTCGAATACTATTCGAATACTTGGATATTCGAATACTATTCGAATACTGGTATATTCGAATACTATTCGAATACTGGTATATTCGAATACTATTCGAATACTGGTATATTCGAATACTATTCGAATACTGCTATATTCGAATACTGATGTATTCGAATAGTATGGTGTGAAGTGGGTCAAAATTAGCGTACAAAATTTCACCCTGACAAATGAACCTAAAGAACTTAATTTATAATTCACACCATACTATTCGAATATATCAGTATTCGAATACTTTAATATTCGAATACTTTAATATTCGAATACTTTAATATTCGAATACTTTAATATTCGAATACTTTAATATTCGAATACTTTAATATTCGAATACTTTAATATTCGAATAGTATTCGAATACTTGGATATTCGAATTATATTCGCCAAATAATTCAGCAACTGAAGTATTCGAATATTCGAATACCGAAAAATTCGACAAATAGTCCTAGCCCTAGTTCTGTATAGAAACGAGGGGATGAAGATTTTTATAGGTAGATAAGGGAAAGTGGGGTAAAACGGAACGGGTGGGTAAAACGGAACACCATTATGTTTCTGTTAGGTAAGAGTTGCGAATGAGTTGGTACCGCAGGGATCTATAGTCTATGATAAAATGCTAAGGACCCTTTGGTTCCATGTGACGCGGTACCAACTCATTCGCAGCTCTTATCTAACAGAAACATTGGTGTTCCGTTTTACCCACCCGTTCCGTTTTACCCCACTTTCCCCTATTTGGATTCGTCTTGTGTCAAGTCACTCACCATCCGACGGTGAAATGCGCCACCATCTTGGTCATGATGGTCTGCGCGTTGTTGGTTTGCTTGATGCTGTTGCAGAGGATCTTCATGTCCTGGTCCTCTTGCCCCGGTACGTATTGGCCTTCCTGGGGGCCGTTATCGAACCTCGAGGAGCTGCTGTTGGACCTGGTCACGTGCAGGGAAGCGTTCCGCGGGTGGAACGTGTAAGACCTGGTCAGGTCGAGGGTGTGCCAGGTCAGTCCGCCGGTGGAATGGCCGGTCAACCAATTGGGGAATGAGCACTGGCCAGGCGGCGAGACTGAAAGCGCACAGGAACCAATTTATTTAACGCTGATTGAACTGCCTCTGTACCCCCCGGGCCCCCCCGCAGCGGACCGGGGTCCTCGAACCTCTCGCCTCCGTGTTAAGCGGGACTCGCTTCTACGCTTTTAAAACGTATTTAGAGGACGGGGACTTCGTAATTCCTGATTGCCAGCTCGGCCAGCTTTTTACTCGTATCTCACGGTTCGTTTCACCGGCGCGATGGAATATTTGAGGACACCGGGCGGGCCGGGCGGCAGCTGGGACGATCCAGTCGACTTTCGTAATCGCCGATTTAATTCTGTTTAATCGTCTGTTCGATCGCTGCCTTCGCACTGCGCGCCGAACAGCCACGAACTTTGCATCGTCTCGCGTCGCGCGTGCGGTAGGTGATTTTTGGGAGAGATTACTGTCGCGAATGGTAGCGGGGACGTTTACTCGACCGCCGATGAATTCTCCAACGAAATGGACAGCGAAGGGGAACGAAGGGAGGCGAGGTCCAAAAATTTCGCTGCCGCACACCCCGCTAGGCCCCGGTCCCATAAAGTCCTCGACGTTCCGGAACGACAGCCGATAAAACGTCGACGTAGGTATTCGACGGCGAAACAGAATCGTTCGAGTATCTCGGCAGTCCACCAGAGCCACCCCCTTCCCTCTACGTCCCACCCTCTCTCGCTTCGCCGCCTCTCCGGCGTGTTCCGCTTCCGGTCCAAGGGTGTAAAATCCGGTCGTGAGAAGGAGCCACTTCGATAGTGTCGGGCACCGGGGAAAGGGTTGAGGAAAATGGATAACAAAGAGGGGCCGAGGGAGAGGCCGTCGGCCAGAGGAGCCGGGGAGGGGGTGTAGGCTGATAGATAGATAGGCGGAAAGAGAGCACGAGGCGGAGAGAGGAGATAGGGAAAGACAAAGAGGGGAGGCGGGAAGAGGGGAGGAGGGACAAGGGTGTAAAGGATGGTAACTCTGTAACAATGAAAGGGTAAAATGCAGGGTGTAAAAAATATACCGGGGAAGATGGGGAAACGGGGAAGGAGTGGAGAAGTGGAAGAAAAAAGGGAAGAAATATTATGATAGAAAAAGGTGGGGGGAGGTGGACGAAGGAATGGAGGGAATGAAGGATTGACGGAGCGTAGAGGCTCGGCCAGTTTTATGGCACGTAAAAGCATTGTTGCACGGCCTCGGAAAGAATGGGAATAATTCAGCGGCTCCATCGATAAGTCCACGACGGGGACGAGCGAGATACAAATTCCGTGATCGTAAAAATCGAATGGCATTTCCCTTGTTTCACTTGCTGTCGTCCTTTATCCTTTCGTGGTATCAAGCCGCGCGCCACCCCTTTCTTTCCGTCCTCCGCTCTGAGCTGATTTTTCCTCTCTCTTTTTCTCTTCCCCCTCCCCCCCCCTCTCTCTCTCTCTGTCTCTTCGATTTCGCACGTACCTTTCCCAACCCTCGAGCCCCGTCGCCCGTTCCGTTATTTTTCCCATTCCCCGGCCCGCGTGTATTGCCAATCTGCATTTTAACGATACCGATAAAATCTGACGGAAAGTTGAATTTGTAACTCCCTGCGATCTGCTGGCTTGCAAACGATGCAGTTCGCGCATCGAAGGAGATCCGCCGCGGTGTCGCGATTGATTTCTAATATTCATGCTGGCCGGACTTGCGTCGACGGAAGCCCGATTCGTCGATAACGAAACCGCGACGTCAATGGGTTCGTAGGGAACGCGCAAACGGTTCGATTTCATTTCGACCGCGTTTTAATGAAACGAACGACTATCTTCCTGTATGTAATTTCAAGTCCAACTTGCTGCGGATCGTAACCACGGGTAAAGCCAGTGTAGCGATACTCAAACTCCGCCACCAGAGGACCCCTCGACTGTGCCGTTTTCTCGCAAGTTCTCCCTCGTCTACTTCCTCATATATATACACGTTTCGTCCTATCTCCTAACATCCCAGAGACGTAGGCAGGGCGAAGGATGAGTCCACTAGCAGGCCCGAAACGAAACTTTCGTTTCCTTCCTTCGATCCTACTTTTCCAATCATTCGCAATCCCTGCTAAACACCGTTCAGGTGAGTCAAGTCCGCTTGAATTTAAATAACTTGACTTCAAGTCGCTTGAATTCAAATATCTCAACTTTCAAGTTGCTGGAATTCAAATAACTTGACTTCAAGTTGCTTGAATTCAAATAACTTGACTTCAAGTCGCTTGAATTCTAATAACTTGACTTCAAGTCGCTTGAATTCTAATAACTTGACTTCAAGTCGCTTGGATTCAAATAACTTGACTTCAAATCGTTTGAATTCAAATATCTCAACTTTCAAGTTGCTGGAATTCAAATAACTCGACTTCAAGTCGCTTGAATTCATATAACTTGACTTCAAGTCGCTTGAATTCAAATAACTTGACTTCAAGTCGCCTGAATTCAAATAACTCGACTTCAAGTCGCTTGAATTCAAATAACTCGACTTTCAAGTCGCTTGAATTCAAATATCTCGACTTTCAAGTCGCTTGAATTCAAATATCTCGACTTTCAAGTCGCTTGAATTCAAATAAACTTGACTTCAAGTCGTTTGAATTCAAATAGCTTGACTTCAAGTCAAAATTTATTACCAATGTGATCCTGTTATTTACTTGACTTAAACTATCTCTTTCAGGTTTCTTTCAAATTTCAAGTAAAGTAGAGATTTCTTCACCCTCACTTGCCTCGAAATACAACATGACTAATCTGAACGAGGCTTAACGCAGGTCGGATGCGGGAGCGAGCCTTTTCATTCTCCAGCCGCCGATGTCCAAATATTATGAAACACGGCAGGCGGCCAGGAACTTCGCAACACGTTCACTCGATTAACGTTCAGCTTGGCCAGCGTAATTGCCTATCGGAGGGGGCGGGTCCCGTGCCACGGAACGTCGGGAGACTCGGCGTTCCAAGACATCTTCTTGCGCTTCCGGCCTCCCTCCCTTCCCGCTGGTTAAACCGCACGTTTCGAGCAGTTATGAGAACGCAGTCGAGTAATTTTCCCGGAGTATTGACTCTGCCGGTAGAAGAGTCCAGGCTAATTGAACAAACTTTCGAGCCGGCCCGGTGGATGCAGTTAAAGGTACTCAGCCGACGGCCAGAGGGGTGCCGGCAGGGAGAGAGGGAGAGAGAGAGAGAGAGAGGGCGACCAGCCGCTGGAGAAAGAGGGGAAAAGATTTAATGTTAATCCATTTTCCGGGCTGCTTCTCGGGGTTGCTCTCTTCCTATTCCAGCCGCGCCGTTTCCGCAAGAAGGATCGAGATATTAACGACGCGGATGCTCGCGGGGTGGGGGGCGGGGGCGCACCACCCTCCCGAGGCAACCCCCTTGTCTCGCCGCCCTTCTCCGCTTGCTTTTCCAGCCGACAGTTTTATCCGCGTGTCGGCGACTCTCGCCCGACTTAAAGCGATTCGCTGAAGAAAGTGCCGTGCGGCCCTCGCAGCAGTTTCAACCAAGAGCGAGAGAGAGTGAAGGGGGGAGGGGGTAGGAGAGAGATCCTGGGAATCCACTGAAGTGAAATCCGTTAACGAAGTTTGCCCGTGAAACTGTACGCGGCAAGATACGGGCTTGCAAACTCCCGGAGGAAAGGGGAGGGCGACGGGGCAAGGGAAAAAGAATAGAACACGGGGGGGAGGAAAAAGGAAACTGTAACGGCGAGTGGAGTAGCGTGCAAATATTCCTCCTTCGCGCTACGGGACCGCCATTTTGACGCGTTCAGTTAATGACACGGGGGGTGGAGAGGGAGGGGTGAATTTTTCACGCTGTGATTTCGCAGGAGACGGGCGCTTTTCTCTTTTCTCGCAGGCTCTGCCCGGCGTAACGCAACACCTGACCTTATTTCCAACTACTCGACTACGCAGCCCCACCCCTGATCGGTGAATTTTCAACGGTACCTACTATGTTAATGGATGTACGTGTAAGCAAGTTTCGGACGTGAAACATTCCCGTAGGCGATGGATTGTAGCCGAGGTAAATCCCGTGGGGTATTTAGATTCAGAGAGGTGCATGTAATTTTACGAACACAACAAGTGCGCCATTGAAATCTGCTGGTTTCGCTGGTCTGTCTAAACTTCTGTTTTCTGGACATGCGTGGCTTTCCACGTAGGTATTGTAATAAGCAACTAGTATTAATAGCTTCGATGCTAAAGCCTCGTTCTCATTAGTACGGTTACTTCACTTCAGGTCACTCGAATTTAAATAACTTGACTGCAAGTTGCTTGAATTCAAATAATTCGACTGCAAGTCACTTGAATTTAAATAATTTGACTGCAAGTCGCTTGAATTCAAATATTCTCGACTTTCAAGTCGCTTGAATTCAAATAGCTTGACTTCAAGTCGCTTGAATTCAAATAACTCCACTTCAAGTCGCTTGAATTCAAATAATTTGACTGCAAGTCGCTTGAATTTAAATAATTTGACTGCAAGTCGCTTGAATTCAAATATTCTCGACTTTCAAGTCGCTTGAATTCAAATAGCTTGACTTCAAGTCGCTTGAATTCAAATAACTCCACTTCAAGTCGCTTGAATTCAAATAACTTGACTTCAAGTTGCTTGAATTCAAATAAACTTGACTTCAAGTCGCTTGAATTCAAATAACTTGACTTCAAGTCGCTTGAATTCAAATAACTTGACTTCAAGTCGCTTGAATTCAAATAACTTGACTTCAAGTCGCTTGAATTCAAATATCTCGACTTTCAAGTCGCTTGAATTCAAATAACTTGACTTCAAGTCGCTTGAATTCAAATATCTCGACTTTCAAGTCGCTTGAATTCAAATAATTTGACTTCAAGTCGCCTGAATTCCAGTAACTTGGAGAAAATGGTCATTACGCCACCTATTCTTAGTCATTGTTTTATGATTATAAGCTCACTTTTCAAAAACAATAGGCAGTCAGCTTGCTTCGAGCGACTTCAACTTCACACTTGTACGCACGTTCACACTATTCAAGCTGTGTTCCAAAGCTAGTCAAAGTTTTAAAGACTCCACTTAAACTTCCTCGCTTAAAACTTAAAAGAAACTTTAAAGGATATTTCAAGTCAAGTTAATAACAGGTTGATATTGGTGAAATAGTTTCAAGTTACTTGAAGTCAAGTCATGTAGCGTCTAACACTTACTAGCTTTAATGGTTCCTAGAGTATTTCCCCCAAATTGTAGGTCGCCAAGAAGCATTAGTACCCTTGTATTAAGTAATTATTAACTGACTAGGAAAATTCGATTAAGAAGTCAATCTATTTTATTAGTCCATTATGGTTGCATATCAGTTTCTTATCTAATAAATATTGTTAAGTTTATGTTTTGTAATTCAATTTATTGTAACAAAACAAAGATTAAAAAATGGCACTATAACAGCCAAAGTAACTTGACTAATGAGAATGAGGCTTAACATTACTATTTCAAGTTGTATCATCGTTAAAAATTTTACTCTCCATTCTAAACACCTCACTAAATTCTTTGTTTTCCTTAATAATCTTTCCTATCCAAGCAACACGATTTCTATCACCCAATATTTTTACCTTTCATGAGGGTCATGGTACGAGATCCCTCCATGGGGCTGGACAGTCCGTTGCAAGTGGCATCGCCGCTCTGGGCCACCCGGTATATCTCGGCCGCGCCCTCGGGCACTGGTCCGCTCTGTAAACCGACATCGTGATCCATGGCCCCCATGCCCATGGCAGCTCTGTGCAGATTACCCTGCACTGTCTGGCCAGCCTTCTCGTAGACGAAGCATCGGTATCGATCTTCGTTACTGGACGCGTGTCCGTGATGTAAACGGCCGACCAGGTAGCGGCTGCTCCCCTCCTTCCAGGTGGCCAGGCATTCCAGCTCCTCCACTGAAACCGACAAAACCCCATTTCTTAGCAGCAATAACAGAGGACCACTCGTAGCCCGACTCGATTACCAGCCACTAGCACGCACAGGACTTATTAGGAGCTCATTTTTCCGCTACCTTCGCTCTTCGAGGAACATGGTTCATTCGCGTGAGTAGACCTACGCGAAGAATTTCAATGAAATCGGTGTGCCTTAAACGTTTCTAGGTCAAGATAGATGTCTTGAAGCGCATTTCCATCTAAACACGTATGTGTGTCAGCAATACCGATGCACGGTGCATCGGTAGAAGTTGGAGAAGAGCTCCGATAGCATCGCGCTCGATCTTCTTCTCATTCTGAAGCAAGAAAACCGTTTCGTTCGGTGTTCATCGAGAAGTAACCGCCGCCTTAGGGTTCGCCCCGACAGAGGGTAGACGCGGAAAGACGCGTTCCCGCGATCCTCGCGTCTATCGGATGGGATCAAATTCGACGCAGGAACTCGGAGGAACGAGGCTGAGCCGGCATGCGGAGGAATCAGCGGCGCGGTGACGAGCAAAAGAGCACACCGGGGCTCTCAGGAACGAGCTTTTTTCCGTCGGATCCTCGCAAATTGCTCGCGGCGTCCTCTCGCCTCTGAGGATCGCGGGGATCAAAAAAGGAAGCCGTCTGTAACGGCGGGGGACGAGGGGCAGAAGCGAGCGGGGAACCAGGAGGGGGACGCCCAGGGACGAGGATAAAGAAGCAGAAGGGTGGCGGGCTGGGAAGGAAGAAGCGACAGGAAAAAGAGGTAGCCGACTTTTCCGCGAGATGTGATTTAGATACGCGCCTCACCGGGATCCTGGCTTCTGCTTCTTTGGGAAGCTTCGCGGCTAGAGCGTTGCTTAAGGACGAAGGAAGAGGGTGTCTGCCGCGGCAGTTCCGTCGATAACATCGACCTCTTTATTCGCGCCCTTTCAGGGCCGCGTCCGGAGCCAGCGGACCGATAATTGTTGATTTCTTCGCGTCGACGCGACGCTCCTCCTTTGCGGGGACCAGCGCAGGACAGCCGAGGAATCGGGCTATCGTTTTTCACGCGGAAATCTCGCTCTCTGATGCCCTTCCTGCTTCCGGCCAGTCGATCGGACTCTCAGCTTTTTCCACCAGGCTCCTCTCTTTTTCCCTGCTCCTTCAATGGCTTCGTTTCAACAGGGCTGCGCGCTCAGGGTACCTTTCGCGCTGGATACTCTCGCTTACTGCTGGAACGACGACAGAGAGCGACGAAAGAAGGGTGGAGAGTAATCGGGGACACGTCTTCGTTCTGGCTTTTCGTGTGGTTGATACCACAAAATGGTAGGTATTCGGTAGAACACCTACTGTAATTGAGCACCTTGCAGCGAGGGGGTGCAGCGACAGGGGTGCAGCTCCGTTTTTGACAGTTTTTGAGTTATGACGTGTAATACACGGAAAAAAAATTCTACGTCGTTTGGTGCGCGTTTGACGCAAATCCGATAACAATGACCGATTTATTGCAAGTTTTGAACCTGCATCCATTACCCTGTTGCAAGTCAGGGTAGCTCCAGGTTTGAAAAATTCACCGAAAATAGAAATGGAAACTTATAGATTCAATAACTACTATTTATTGTGTGAAAATATATATTTTTCAATTAATGGCCTCTTTTGAATGTTAGGCCAAAGTCATAATTTTATAAAAAGACTTTTCAAATGTGGTATATGAGATACCAAACGTAAATTGCAAATGGCAAAACTCTATTAATTATTCAACATGCGAAGTCGGTTATAATTATTAGGTCGCTGGAAAATTTAAATCGCTCACTGCCAGGTGATGTTAAGTGTAGGGAAATATATTTCTTCATTACACCTACTCGGTCTAATATCAGTGTTCGATAGTGATCGGACATCCATGGACATAAAGTTCCGCTTTGCATTTGATGGGGCCATTAGGGGGTTTGCCATTACGATCTTTTGAAACCGGAACCGTCACTGCTGAATGCCGCAGCCAACAGTTAATGCGTTTAAAGGCAGCATTGAATAAAAAAGGCCTCGGGTGAGAAGCAATCGCTAGAAAGGTCTTCTACTCCATGACAATGCGAGGCCACATGTCGCCGCCGTAACACGGGGAACTTTACTTCGATTGAAGTGGGAAGTCCTACTTCACCCGGCACTATAGCCCAGACATCGCTCCTCCCGACTACCACTTGTTTAGATCGATGCATCACAGACTATCCGGCAGAAGCTTCAACAATGTGTAAAAGATTCAAAATTGCATCGAAGTCTGGGAAAAATACAGATAGCTGTAAAAAAGTGAAGGAACTTTCGTACCGACCGAATAAAAAGAAGAGGTCGAACGCAACGTCCAGGTGCCCCCAGATTTTGTTTCAGCCTGTAGAGAGCGCGCGAATGTATCGTTGACAAAGGCAACAGGAAAGGGCGACACTCGACAAAAAAGGGGGCAGCCCGATATCGGCCCACCCTCCGCTATTTTTCACCGGTCTTTTTTTTTGTTTTCGCGTTTTTACATCGAAGCTTGATTCGATTTAACGTCGACGCGTTCATAGCCCTGCCGGTTTTCGGGCAAATGTCCGTCAAAGTGAAAACAATTCCGGCGGACTGTAACCGGCGAGACGTATCTTTGGCACCCCTGCGGAAGGGGTCGAGCCGATCACGCGAAGAATTTTCAAAAATCAAATCGCCGCGCGGTCGCCGCGTCCGCCCTTTGTGCGCCCGGCGCCATTTCGATTACACTTTGCACCGATGATTGGGGATGAAACGCGGTTAACGTTGCCAGCGGCGTTCCCTTTTTCCCCCGGTGACTCGTGGCTTCTCCACCCCCTGGCGAGCTAGTCGCTCCAACTGTTCCCCGAAATTCGTTAAGGGATCCAGGTTCCAGCAGCGTTCCTTAATCGACGGCGATCAAGGAACGGCCGAAGACGATGAGCCGTGAAACTTTGCCTCTTCGTTCGTCGGGCCATTATGATTGCGCCCTCGTGCGCGAGAGGGGAGGAGCCCTTCGAAAATAGGGAAACTGTCCCCGCGGCCGGGACTCCGATCGAAACTCCCCGCGCCGCTGAATCCGGGACAGAAGTTTAACGAAGTCCAAATGGGGCAAAACGAGTCGGCGGTTTTGCGAGTCGGAGACCTTCGTTAGGGAGTGAAAGGGAGGATTCTCGGGTCGTCCAAGCATTTAACCTCTGCGCCCCTTTCACTTGAACCGCGCGCGGGGCGTCGCATAGATTACGGTGCCTCCGAAAACGGTGGGAAGTTTTAGTTTACAAATTCCTCTGTGTATCTGCGTCTCTGCGTTTCCCAAACGTCATCGAATCGTCAATCTCGACATCTTCGACTTCTCGGCAAGGCGTTCTTAATAGGTTCGACGCGTTTGCCATTTATACTTTTCCCCGGCCGCCCTTCCGTTTAATTTTCCGCCACAGAAATCGTTACCCACGCCTGTCCCTTATCGGATGTGCGTCTAATGGCAAACGTTGTCCCCCTTCCCCGGAAATCGAACTCGCCCCTGTCCCAGGGCCACGACTAACGAATGCACGAGCGAAAATCACCTCTAATCGCGGCGCCATCCCCTGATCCTTTCAACGATTCGTCGAGCGTAGGGGTGACCAACACATTGTTGAAAATTTCGAGTGCCTTTTTCGGCTTTCCCCCATGCAGTTAGTTTTGACACGTGGCGCATTCGAATTAAATAACAAAAGGCTGAATTGGAGGAATTAAGGGGGGTAGGCAGTCGAATCGCTTGAAAATCAAGTATTTTTTGCGAATTAATTACAAGGAGATGAAAGTGGTTAGTTACAACACTTTGAAAATTTTCATTTGAATGATAGCTTAAAATCGCAAAAATACTTTAAACGCGTTTCTCTCGAAATGGTGTCTTTTAACAATCGGTATGCAGTATAACTTCTTTAATTTTCAAAAAATACTTGATCTTCGAACGATTTAACTGCCTACTTACCTAGTTCCCGTAAAGCTGGGTTTACATTAGTCAGTGATCCAGTAGAGCACTGGATTAGAACTGGAATAATGTAAACAGTGTGTTGATTCCAGTACAGTGCTGTCATTCCAGCAGATTTCCACTGGATCCAAAGTCTACTTTTATGTTTTTTTATCCTTCTTTTGCGTGAATCTATTATTATTACACTCTACCACTTTCAACGGTTCAGAAACCACTGGAATAATCAAGATATCGACTGATTTCCAGTCGAACCACTCACTGGATCCCGCCACTGGACTAATGTAAACCCAGCTTAAACGTGCACCGCTGGAACGTACACACAATGTGTTTCACAGAAACTTGATCCCCAAACTCTTTTAAAACCTCTAAAAACATAATTCTAGAAGCATAGAGGTCTGCTTAAAGATCTTTTAAAAGCCTTATCTTAATCCCATTGAAGCTTCACCACAGAGATTCGAAGGGTACTCACCTGCGCTTTCAGAGGCAGGTATGTCGGGGCACGCCTGGTATCTGAAGAGCAATCTGCTGTCGTCGGTGCAGGTGTCGACGTTGCTGACGGGCACGGAGCAGGTGCCATGACCCCGGTTATAGGAGAAGGTCATGGGGCCGCGAAAAGGGCACGGCACAGGTGTCGCCTCCTCACGGAACATCGAATAGAGCAGAGCATCCCCCGTGATGGACGAGCACAGGGATGCCAGTGAGCTCCTGCTGTTGCAGTAAGCTGGAACAGCGAATGAAATCTATGTGACGAGTTGGCTTAATAAATCCAGTTAACCCTAACAACCGCCACGCTCCAATTTTAATAGACCCCCCCGTCCGTAAAGCTGGCTTCGCGACGGGTTCGGTAAATCGAGAGCAGGTAGCAGTCGTTCAATTACTCGCCCCGCAATTTCCAGCGACACCTATCCGCGACATGTACACGGCGCAAAGACAGCTGGACGCGTTAACTTCCCCGGAACAGCCATAAGTTCTCTGGCCGTGCGGAGCGGGCTTGGCAGGAAGTCGGCCCTCCGGAGAGAAGGAAAAAGGCCGGCGGTGGAGGGTGTGAGGGGGTGTAAGCGGACGATGACGAATCTTCTCTGAGTAGGAAGTTCATACCGGGGAGTAACTTTAACCGAGGATATTCCTCGCGATTTCTTCCCTTCCGGCTGGAAAAGTGGCGAGACGCTCGCTCGGGGACTCGGGCAACTTTTTCGCGAGCAGGTGTTGTCGCAGCTGAAGGAAAAATCAAAAGGCGATCGACTTTTCTTCTCCCCTATACCTTCCGTTCCGTTTCCATCCACTGAAAGCTTCCCGGGGAAAGCTCCCTGGCCATTGCCTGGCCGCGCTATCAGATCCTTTTCTAATTCCTTCCTCTCGAAGGCCCGCCGGGGTCTGGAAGCCGAGCCCTGTTTCGCGGAAACAGAAATCCTCGCCGGTGACGCTAACGAAGTTTAGAAATTATTCAAATAAACGAACATCTGCTGGCGCGACGGGAAGAAACGAAGAGAACGCCCGGGCAGAGATAACGATGTAATTTTCAAAGCGCGGAAATGGAAAAAGTGCAATGCCGTGTCTTCCCCCTATTTCCAAGTTTCCCGCGGCAGTTTCGCTCGGCCGGCTCATTTATTTATTTATTCTCGCGTGGATGCCCGCTTCGAGTCACCCTTTCTCTCGCCGGTTCCTCAAATTTTCATCATCATTTATTCGTTATTAGGATCGACTTCCATTTCCCTCGGCTTCCGTACCGCCCGCGGCCAACCAAATTGCGTCCACGCGGCGTTTCGACATAATTAATTTGCCCTTCCAAAGTCGCCTTTCCCGCTGATTAATTAGCCGCGCTTTATTCGCCTCCGCGGGGGCTGGCGGAGTCGCGACCGAAGGTATCGTCGAAACGGGTCCCGAAATTAAAAAGAAGTCCCTATAACGGCCCTATTTTTTTTATCAGTTTTTAGGAATTTTTCGCAATGATGCCAATGCGCCAATCCTTTCGGAATTTTAAGGACACTTTATTAACATTGTGACAAGTAAAGAAAATTTTTGTGACAGTAAAATTATGATAAATACAACAGAAATAGAACAGTACTTATCTGAAATAGATTTTTTTGCGACCAATACAATTTATTTCAATTTATTTGACAATTGTAAGAATACGAACCTAAAATGGTGTAAGAAAATTGAATATTTTAAAAATGGCGGTACTTCAAATCATTAAGTGTGATTCTCGCAAAGAATTTGCGCCTTTTTGTCTAAAAAAAAAGTGTTTAAAATTAATCATTTTGAAAACGTGAATTAAAGTGAATTGAATTTCGGCCTGTAACTTTGAGAATATATTTTCGAAACGTTATAGAAGCGATTTATGGAAAACATTTTTTTGTCGATTTATAGGATCTTCTCCCTTTAATACAACACAACTCGTCGTCTTGGCTCGTCAAATTCCACCTCTCCCTCCCCTCCGCGCGCAACCCTTCGCCAAAAGCTGTCCAGACGAAGCGGCGCGTAATTTCGAAACTGGAAGACTCGCAAAAAGTGCAATCCCTTGTCCCGGGCGCCGACTTACCCGCGCGAACTCGGCCACGTCGACTCGCGCGATAAACGCGTCCTCGCCGCCGGCCAATTAAATCCAAAGCGCGCCACCCCTCCGGGTCGACGGTAATTCCGCCCCTTAAACTTTCCGCTGAACGCTCGCTAGGAAATCTTTCCGCTCACGGTCGAGTCGCGCGTTCGAAACGCGAGTCGCGCTTTATTTACCCCTCAGCGTGTTCGGTAATGAGCAGATGGGAATGCGCCGAGTTTTTTTAACGAACGCGGAGAGCCTCGCGGTGGAAACAGCCCGGCGCTTTGGGGGTTGAAACGGAGGGGAGGACGTCGCTGAGGCGTGGGCACGCTTGTTTCGTGGGGTCAGGTTAAGTCTGCTGGAAGCTTTCTGCCTCGTTCTGGGAACACGTCCGCGAGGGAAAGGATTAGTTGGTCAAGTTCGGGTTAATGCGGGCGAAGGCTCATTTGCGGACACTTGTTTCTTCCTTTCCAATTGCCGGTCATGGGTGGATCACCTTGTGGAAGATTCACGAATCGAATCTCATCCCCGGTATGTACAAGGCATGGTATGTATGCATAAAAGCAAGTTTAAGCTTTTACTAGTGATTTTTCAAGCTAATACTCAGTTCCGTATGCAATAAAGTATGAAGTATTTTATTAGAAATAGTTTTTACTTATTTTCCAGTAAATACGTAAAACACGTATGCATAATACAAAACAACAAAGAGTATTAGTATTAGTACTAGTATTTGCTGTTACTTATACTTATTACTTTTAAGCATTTCCTTATTTTTATGCATACGGGCCGTGTATAAAAATTATATGTCACGACCACCATAGCTCTGATTCTACACCCCTGGATCGGTGGAGATCGGTTCAAAAAGTGGACCGGAAAAATGGTTCTTGACTCAGTTTTTCAAGGTCAAATTTTTTAATGTGTCATATTCTACTCGGCGAGAGGGTAGAAAGTGCCAAGGGAATCATAGGTTTTTAATTATTCCACTGAATAATGAGTTCTCTAGGTAAATTTTAAATTTTTGCTGCTTCGTCAATGACGTGTTATTTATTCGATACCCGATTGTAAAATATAAGAATATTATCAATAAGAATATTGAAAGTTTCTCATTGATTTATGGGAGAACGGTTGGGTTTCGATCTACGGCTTCTTTTTCACTAAACCCGATTAGAACACTTTTTTAAACGATCTCCACCGATCCAGAGGTCAGATTTAACGGGCGGCCGATGAGCGATTGGCGCCTGAGCCTCAAAAAAAATTATGATTTTACTCCAACACAATACTTTCTTTCCGTACGCATACGGAAACAATTTTAGCAAACAATCTCTTCATTTTCCCGAAAAAATGGGCCCCTCGGAACGTTTGCCGCCAGTGGGCCCTGTTCCTTAAATCCTCCACTGCGTAGAATCCCGCCCCGGTTTCCGTGAGATATAATTTTTATCCACCCTGTACATGTGATTTTACAGAACGCAACGAATTCGTGTTTTCACAGGCATCGGTAGAGTCCGCGTTTCCATTCATTGGGTCGCCCGGAGCATGACGAGCCTTTTCCCGATCCCGTTGTCACTGTCCGCTCCTTTCCCCCTGTTTTCCACAGAAACGACCCACATTTCCCCGCACGCTGACGGTCCGAATGCAGCCTGCAGGCGACGGTATCTGCGGCGTGACACTATGCAGATTAAAATCCGATAAAGGAGAAGGGGGAGGGAGGCGAGGGTGTGCCTGCGCGCGGGAGACAGAGAGAGAGAGAGAGAGAGAGGTAGAGGGACCCGAGGGACTTTGACAAATCGTCGAAAAATGCGAACGGGCGACAGGAGGGGCGGTACCAGAGGTCGGTGTCCCTCTTTTTCAGCCTGCATATATCGAATCCACCCTCTTCTTTCCTCTTCAGCCTGGCTCCACTGCCAAACTCCACCTGACTGACGTTGTTGCTCTCCCTTCAGCTTCGTTTACCTCCCTACTGGTCGTTTCAGGCTTGCGAGTATACTTTCGGGGATCTGATAGGCACGTTCACGTTTCCAATGGTTTAGCCCTTGAATAGAGGGTGCGGGGTCCTTTTTGACCCACCTTTAATATCGAACTACTCGCGTTACTTTTATTTTTTTAAGAAGATACAAGTTTTGAAGCAGAACAAGGTCAGAATTTAGAGTGTTCTCAGGTGTGTATGAAGAATAAATATTATTTCATTAGGTTTAAAAAAAAAAAAAACATGGGGCTGCATTGGACGAGCAGTAAAGTATCCGCCGTCCAAGGGTTAATAATGTGTTCATCCATTTTCACTTAGATAGTTTTTGATGAATCCTTTGGGACAAAGTTAATAACTTTCATTAAGAATCTTGTTTCCAATGATTTCCTAATTTCTTTTTCCCAAAACCTTGACTGAATTATGTCGAAATCTGTGCAAACTGTCCCCGTTTCATTTGAAAGAGCCTATACATGCACGTACACCCTCTCTTCACCCACCCCTAACCCATTTTTTATCCGGATCCATATTTACCACCCCCTGCAGCCACCTAACTCGTTTCCCCTCGCCACGGAGAGCATCGCTTACAACCACAGTCCGAGGATCAAAGTGTCGTTAGCAGGTTTGGAGGAAAAAAAAGAGGGGCTTGTATCGTCTATGAGCTACGCCGGAGCGAATAGAATTATCAGGAAACTTCGTTGCTGGATCCTAGGCGGGATAAAAGCGCCCTTTGCGAGCGAAGATGCTTCAAAGCGGGCGAGACGCTTCTCGAGATTCAACGATTTCTGGGACAACCCTTCCTCGACGTAAAATTCTGACAGTTGAAACAGTTCCTTCGACTCCACTGGCTATTTAATCGACGCGAATAGATTTCCACTTTCGTCTTGAAATAATCGAAATACATTCGCGTGCCACTTAAATTCTCCAGCTACGGTTCATGAAAATAGAAAGCTGCATTCTTAATATTTAGTGCGTCCTCAATCCTTTGACTGACAGGTGGGTTAAGACGGTTCTTAATCGTGCGGAGTATTGCATTCAATCCATAAGCGATGTGTGGCTTAATATACCTTCGACCTGAGTCTATAATTCACGACTTTCTTCATTCGACGATCGTTCACAGGTCATTTATCTTAGTGTCGCATTTATACCAGATTTAGAACTTACAAGGGAGTTGACTTTGAAGTTATTTAGAATTTATTTCACATCTGATAATGCGATCTGTGAATTTAGCGACCCCGAGGTACCAAGACCTTGTCCCCCGAGTGCCTAATTCACGACGACCCCGGGCGCTCGAACGAAAGCCTGGAAAACCAGCATGTGGCGTGCTAATGGAAAACAATGTGCCCGAAGCACGACTGACAAACTGGAGGTTCGGAGGCCGAGGCGGTCTCGGGCAACGGAACCGAAGCCGCGCAATAATCTGCAACGATCTACACGAGGATCCTCGATAAATATCCGGAACGAGAACCATTATCACGTCCCAGAAACTTCGCTATCCATTCTGTTGTCGGGCGTATTAACGAGGCACGGGGCTGATTGCACGATAGAATCCCGCCAAAGTGCTCTCGACTTCTTTTCCACTGTAAACGAAGCTCGCAGATCCCCCCCACCCCTCTCCATCTGGCTGAGAATTAGCAGAACTATTGCCTGTTTCTTCGCGTTCTCCTGCACCTCCTCCAGCTGCTACTCCAACCCCCCATCCTGGTCCTCGTCCCCGTCATCCCCGGGGTTTGCACAACGAACGAAAGTCGTTAAGTTCCTCCCGGAGAATTATTCCGGGCAGCTATGGCCGTTGTTCCCGCCGTTCCTCGCTCCTTCTTCTCGTCATCTTCGAGCTTTTAATTACCGATCGGCATTCTAATTAATGAATGGATTTCCCCGGGCCACCGGGGAAATCGTTATCGATCGGGGCGAAACAACGGCTATCGGGGAGGTGGACGGGGACGACGAGGATGGCGCGAAACAGGGCAGAGAGAAAGGGGAGCGGGCGTCTTCCAATGTTCTTTCGGGGGTGGAACGGGGGTAGGATTGTGATACTTACTTTCTTTGTACTGGAGAACGTTCGAGTGCTTCTCGTGAATGACGACGCAACGGTAGCAGGATTTTCTGGAACAGAACGGAAACGGGGGTCTCTCTTATTCAGGCCTTTCATTCGATATCGCTCGACGGAATTAGAACGCTTTCCCCCCTCGACTCCGCGCCCGCCACGTTTTTCTCCTTCGTTGTTTTCTCCTTCGTTTCTCGTTAGGCGACAACTCGGGATTAACGGGGGGTGCCCCGGTCGTAGGATAATGGCAGCACGCTTCGTCGCGCGGGGAACTCGCGAAAACGTATCGGACGATTGACCGAATTAATGCCCGCTGATAAGAATCCTGATCCCGGCAAACAGGCTTCAACTCGTCGCGTGCTTAAGGAAGGGGGCGAGAAAACGAGGATATCAAGTTCACGCTCGCAACCCCTTTGAGGGGACTAAGGTCGGGGCCAGATATATTGGCCGGTGAGTTTCGTGAGGAGTATTCTTCTATTCTCAACGTTTTCTGACTCGCTCTCACCTTGCCAGAAAAAGAGTGCGCCAGAAGTGGTGGGGATAGCGCCAAGCTCTTAACGTGTAGGCCAAACCGAGCTCTTAGCGTAGAGATACATACCTACATCATTCTTCTATTCTCAACGTTTTCTGACTCGCTCTCACCTTGCCAGAAAAGAGTGCGCCAGAAGTGGTGGGGATAGCGCCAAGCTCTTGACGTGTAGGCCAAACCGAGCTCTTAGCGTAGAGATACATACATCAGAATAGGTGTGCGTTAGCTGCGAAAACGAACTCACCGGCCAATATATGTGGCCCCGACCTTAGGCAGTCGAAAAATCGATTTTTTTTTTATTGCATTTTCCAAAAGCACTATCCTTTCTGAATAAGATGCCGCTTGGTTTATAGTAAAATTCGCAAAATTATAGATTTGACAGGTAAAAACGTCAAAATATTTACCCGTCTGCAGCGCCATTTTTAAAGCACATATGTCTTTCTTAAAAAAATTTTTTCAATCTGTATGGTAGTAATAAACATTGGGTAAAATGATACATCTGGATGTGCTTTCATTTTCTTACAAATAAATAACGCACAGATTCTCTAGGGTAAGTCAGGGAGAGATGGCCCACTTTTTAAAAAAATCAGCACACCGTAAATTTAGTGGTTTTATAAAAGACAAAAATATATTTGCAAAAGGAGCGTGATCAAGCCATCTCACCCGCAGTGCCATCTCACCCGGAATTACCCTAATTCACGAAAAACGACTGCCTAGTCCCCTTAAGGGGGAAAGCACTGTAAGAAATCGGAAAAATTGGTTTATTTTTTTTTTTACATTCTACACCTGTCGGTTGAAACGAAAGGGTCGGGGTTGCGAAAAGACAGTTATGCAGCTTCCGTCGACGCGGTTCGTCGTTAACGTCCGGTGCACGGTAAGGGGATGCTTCGACCCCGTTTCCATCAACCTTTATTGCATCATAATTCCGCTCATTAAACGGTGTGTTTAATGTGCCTCGGCATTCAGACGCGCGGAGAATATTTGCCGGCTCTCGCAGTTTAAATTTCATCCCCCACACCGGGCCCGTGTCGCACGGCACCTTGGCCCCGCGCAACTTCCGCCTTCTTTTTTTATCTCGCTCGTCGACATATCGATCGGACACTTTGCCAGGCGAGCGCGATAGAAATCTCCACGAAAACTTCGGGCAGCTCGTGTGACACGAGCATTACGCGGCGAAACGACGCTCCCCCGACGCCTCCTCTTCCTTCTCTCGCGTGTGCCACTCCGGAGCTACGACTGCGAGTCGACAAACCCCCGCTTTTAATCCCCTCTAGCCCCCCCTCCCCCTCTTGGGAACAAACTTACTCCCGAACGTATCGCTTATTTTCAACGAGGCGACGTTTCGCCAAGGTTCGGTCGCGATTTTTTGGTCTCGAATGTCCTTGGGAACTCGCGCAACGATTAACCCTTCGCGTTTCGAAGTTTTTTCTACCTTCTGGAATTTTTCGATCGGAATTGATGCCTGGGTCATGGTTTAGTTTAGAGGGAAAACGTTACAATTCCGTGGCGCCCTTTTTTTATATTGTTGAGCCAGAGGCATTGAATTATCAATTGAATAATCCTTCGGGAAAGTACTGCAAGTGTCAAAATTAAAAAAAAAATTATCGAATTTTCATATTATGGTAGGGTAAAGAACCCAATTACTGACACCTGACCAATTACTGTCACCTTAAGGTATTTTAATTAAAATAACGAATAAATAAACTATAGAATATAATTTATAGTATAATATATAATATAATTTATATTCTATTGGTGTATGACTTTACAATGTTTATTTATTTGTTATTTTAAGTAAAATAGCTTAAGGTGACAGTAATTGGTCAGGTGTCAGCAATTGGGTTCTTTACCCTATATGTAGGATTTGATTTTTGGCACTCTTGCAGTGTTTTCTACAAGGACTCGTCAATTTTATAGCCAATTTCACAAGGGGGCACGGAGGTGTCAAGTGAATGATATTCACGAGTGATGAGAGTAGGAGAAGTCTACTCACTGATTCACTAAAAGGAACTTGTCGCCCTCGCTGTGCAGGCACCTGCCCTTTCCGGACAGCTCGTTCCTGGAGATGACGATCGGGTGGGTGACACCGCTCTGGAACCAGGTGCCTTCCCATCTCGGTGGAAACGTGCATTCTGAAACAATCGACGCAGGCAAATTAGTCAAACCTGTCACGCATAGATTTCTATCTGCTTCGTACTTAGCGAAGCAAATGAAGGGTGGGTACACACAATTCGGCAAAAGTTTGAGTAACTGCTACGCAGAGTATCATTAAAAAGGGAACCCTTGCCCAGCGATTGGAACGCAACTTTGTGGATTTATAGAGTGACTCAAGATAATAACAACGGTAAAACTAACCTTAAAAAGTCAAATAGGCATCCCCTTTTTCTCATATAAAGCCTAAACTAGCAGAGACAGAAAATAATGTTTCAACAAAAAGTTCGATGGTACAATCAGTGCTGGATTTACCCCTTAGGCTAACAAGGCTGAAGCCTAGGGCCCCGTTTAGCTGGGGGCCCCTCATTCAAAATTTTTTCTCCGAAAAATTTATCAAAAAATCTTGCCGAGGGTTAATGTTATATTTAGTTTTGATAATTCAATTTTTTTTTAAATTAAATTCTTATTTAGATTATATTGCGAGTATTATGATAAAAAAAATCAAATCAGCGTTATTTTATTTTTTATATTTAACAGAGGGCCACCCGAATATTCAGCCTAGGGCCCCTGAAAAGGTAAATCCAGCTCTGGATACAATAACCTTTGCAAACTCTGCAAAAAAATACCTCACGAAAAAACCTTTTTTTTTTTCAAAATTGTGTTAACGCAAGTTTGTAAAGCTTAATGCGTCATTAAACTTTCGTTCGAAACATTTCTTTTCCGTCTCCTGCACTTTACGAGTTACACGCGAAAAAGTGGGAGTGCCTGTTTGACTTTGGGATGAGTTTTCACATCCATAAAGGGCGATTGGGCACGAATGAAACGTACCATTCTTCTTTATTTTGAATCACTCTATAAACCCACTCAGTTGCACTGCATGGGTGAGCCAGAGTTGGCGATGTTTCCTCGTAAGGTACCATAATTATAATTCGACAAAAGAACCCGAGTCACGCTATACAGTCCCATTTACACCACCACCGCTACATCCGTCATTATCTACCCCTCGCGACCGTTCGCCCCATTCCGCGCCACTTGGTTTCCCCAGGACAGTAGAGATCTTCAGGAGCACGCGTGGTATTATCATAAAGAAGAAAAAAGGTACGACGAGGCGACGTGATATTCCCCGACGAAGTAATTCGAGACAAATCGCGGCGGGGCACGAAGAGACAAAGGGGTCAGGATCCGTGGAGCAATGGCGAAGGGAATGCGCGGGCGAGTGTAAGGGTTGAACCGGAGGGAAGGGCGCATAGCCATGGCGCCGAGATGGGAATTCCCGGGACGGGATAATCCCGGGGGCGAAGCGAATTTCCGGAAACTACTGCCATAGCACGGAAGGGATACATCCAGCCGAGTTATCGGCGATAATCGAAAGCCTGGGACGTCCCTCGTGCCTCGTTCCTTTCTCTTGCGCGGGCGGGCCCGTTGAAACGCTGCCCTTCCAGGGGACACACACGACTGTGCATTTCGAGCGGAAGGGATCCATTTTCGCGGCCGCGTTTCCGAAAACCAGTCGCCGCTCCGACGGCTCTCTGTCCAGCGCGGAATCGAGAATACGACTTTTTGTCGGAGCATTGTCGCGCGCCGCGGTCTTTCACGTTTTGTCCGCCGCTGTTCCGTCGCAGCCCGTTGTTCTTTTCACGCTCCACACTCCGCCGTGCGTCCTTGATAGTGGCTAATTGTGTTTCGTCCTGTTGCTTCGATACTATTCTGCGGGGGGACAAAGAATCGAGAGGGGATGAATCGACGCTTTTATTTTTCCTTCGATCAGAGTCCTACTCACCCGGTTGGCCAGATCGCAGATGAATTACTTCGCCCTGAATCTAATATTCCATCTATATTTAAACAGCGAATGTCACGAAACAGCTTTATCGAGAAAATTAAGTTTTAATACTTTATGAGGTTCGATGAATTTAATTTTCTTGTATAATTTTCTTCTTAAATAATTTCTTGCTCTACCTTGACGTCGGAAGCTTATCCTTAAGCAAAGAGTGGAGCTGTTTCGATGTGAAGGAAGAGCAGAATGAATATTTTCTTGTAATCAGTAGGTGTACCAAATCTTACGAGGGTGTTAGAACTTTACAACCCCTTGTGATTCCTCAATTCTGTAGCCCCACTTGCTACCAATAAAATATACTATAAATCTCAAAATAGCCATTCCCAGTTTTTCCCTCTACCGTTCATTTAACGACTTCGATCTGAGAAGAGAATTGTTAGGAAGTTTGATTCACGAAAGAGTCCTACTTCTACTCGCGTAACCGCACAGTCGTTGAAAATAAACTCCTTGCAAAGCAGCAGAGCCTGATTGACAGCAATTCGAGCTCCGCAGTGGTTCACGATGGTTGACGGTGGAAAAAGAATCGTAGAGCAACATCGCGTGTGGACTCGTCGGTAGCTTAAAACGTAGACGAGACTCGAGCATGGACACTCGATGAATAAATCAATCAGCAGTGCAAGCTTCGCCCTTCTGGACGTTGCTGGTACGACAGCGATTTAGCTTCCGTTCCAGAGCGACCGCCTGCTGCCACGGAACACCGCGCGATAAATACATAAAATGGCTGTTAAGTGTGCGGTCCGTAACGAGGGGTTAATTAGATTTCGGGCGAGCAGACCGACGAGGGAGAGGAGGAAAAATATTGTTCCACGGGGATCCGACTCCCCCGCGGCGAGGAGAGACGGACACGGGTGGCGTTTTGCTAGTCGCGTCTTTAAGTAAAAGCTCCGTAAACAATGGCGGTCGTTGACGTTCTTTAGCGTCGAGGTGTTGATTCATCTAATTGTGCCACTCGTTCTCCCGACTTTCCATGGACAGAGAAGAGAAAATAATCGAGTTGGATTCCTGGTTTGGCGACTGGCTTCGTTTCTGCCTCCTTGCTCCACTTTCCAAGCCCCCCTTCGAATTTCTCCCCTCCCGGCAGAATATTTCGCGAAGCACCTTTCGGTCTGTGGAACAGATGTCCCACCTTTTAACGCGGAATAAAAAAATTTATCCTTCCCAGCCGGGGGACGTGCTCGTGGAATAATAAAAGCGCGGAGAGAGCGTTTTAAGAGCTCCTCCGGCATTGCTTATCGCGGAGAGCTGACGCTGGTATTGACGCGTGTCATTTAGAAAAGTTTTTGTAGCGTCGCCGAGAAAAAGGGGCTTTTTAGCTGGTCCTTGCACCGAGGAAATGGCGGAGCCGTGTTTTCCCTCGGCTGGTGCAAACACCTCGCATACGCGCCAAGTGAATTTCAACTTTAATAGTTCAGACTAGAATTAGTAGAATTTCCACTCAAGTGAAATCGATATATGTATTTTTTGGGCGCGGGGGTTCGAGAAACACTTTCGTTATCGTTGTTTAATTAAGTTAACTTGTAGAGTAAATATTCGTTGCATGTTCAACTCTCGGGACCGGGCACGAACATATAACGTGTAGGAGGACTCGAATTTTAGCTCGAACTGGCTAGTTTATTCAGAGGATATCGACTAGCCTTGGGCTCGCTTGTATGTTTTGCCACCGAGGTAATCGGCAGTCGAAGAAAAGGACAGTGACTGAGAAAAGTGGGAGCGAATGAGAAAGAATGAACACAGTCTAATATGAAAATGACTCACAACGGAAAATCCCCAACCCGAAAATTCAAAAAACTATGAAACTTTAGTTAGGGATATGTCAAAGATATATAGGCGTGTATATCGTAATTTTGTGTTATCGAAATTGACTCGTGAAAACTCAGCGGTTTTCCAATTTTGTGTTATAACTTGCGAACTGGAAGAAAAAATTTTTTTTAGACAAAACTTACTTCCTTTTATTAAGACTATCATTTGGTAACCTACAGTTCTTACAGTCCGCGAAATAAATCACACAAAATCGGAAAGTAGCCGGATTCTGAGGGGTAAATTTCACATCTATATATCTATATAACCTCTACATATTTTCAGTTTCATAATTTCTTGAATTTCCGGGTTGGAAATCTTCCCTTGCCAGTATGACCCAAATCACATTGTGTTTGGTCTTGTTTTCATCACAAAAACCTCATTAATATGTTAAAAATATTTTTATAAGAATAGAACCAAAAAATTAAACATTTAATTTGTCATGAAGCCTGTGGCCTTTAAATATCAGGCCACGCCGTCACGATCGCTCGTGTCTTATCTCAGGGGTGCTTTCTTTTAACTCGTGTCGCATTTCAGGCTTGACTGGTTCCGAGTGAGATCTGCCTAGTTAGTGGGGCGAGGCGACAATCGTATACGTAAAGAATATTTCTGGTGAACATATAACGAATATTTCTGGTGAACATATAACGAATATTTCTGGTGAACATATAACGAATTTATACTGTATTTCTTAACCGAGCTCCAAAGCAGCCGCCGCAAGCTTTTCTCGAGATGAAATTAAACTAGAAAACCGAAGGAGGAGGCTCGTTCCGATGTACGCAACCGCGGGGGGTGGTTATTTACGCGCGATCCCAGCGCCTTATCGTTAACAGCATCGGCAGAGCGCGGCAGGGAGCCCGAGGAGATTCGATTCCGCAATGGATGTGGGGGGCCAACGGCGTTGGTGGGCCAGCACGAAACACTCGCCCGTTTTTTCCTCCGGCAGCCGCGTTCCATTCCGCTGCCCTCGCGACGCCCCTTCTGCCCCCGAGGGTGAGATTCTCCGTCGCGAGTCGGGGGCGGCTGGCGCGAACTGTGATTACGGATTTCGAGTCTCGCCCGCGGATTTTACGAGCCCGTCGTGAATCGCGCGACCCACCCTCCCCTTCGCCCTTCCCTTTCCCACCCCCGTCGCGCAACAGCCCCGCCAGCCACCCCCCTCCAGTTCCGAGCACAGTGAAACGCGGGGGAGGCAACGCGCGGCATACAAACCGCATGGAAATAAATAAATGCCTCCGGGGGGGGCGGCCGGCGACGGTGAGACGGGGCTGGGGGTGGAAGGGTGGTCGGAGTATTCGCTCCAGGGACCCGCCACCACCTGCTATCGATTTCAGCCTCGAAACCCGGGGCCGATCTGACGAATGACTTCTTTTCCGCCGATTTTCTTGCTCCTCCGCGGGGAATCGCGCGGACCTTGTTCCACCCTCGGATACGCCATCCCCCTTCGAGCCACGAGTCTCGGTTCCGCTACTCCGGCGGGACTTTCGATGCTTTAGCGATTCCGAGCGTGCAACGGAACGTGCCTGGATACCGGGGGTGCATCCGGCCGCGGAGTGTCATGGTCCTGATACCTCGACTCGATGCTTTGACGTGTTTCCTAACGTATCCAGTAACGCGGAGCTTGGCGACTATAGGAGTTCGTAGGTTGCGACGATGCTCTAGCTAGTCGGGATTTTGGTAACGAGTAGTATCGACGGATACAGGAAAAAGATTCGAACAGGTAAGCCAGATAAACTCTTAGTCGAATAAATTGAAAAGCTACGGCGGGGAAGTGGAACCGTGGACCGAGGCCGATTAAAGATTCCGTTGTCAGAGGGGGCGGAAATAGGCGGACCGGAAGTGAGACAATACGAGCGAGGGGTTTCGTATTTCATCGGCAGCGCGGCTTAATATCAATAAATTCAGGCGATATCTTTTAGCGGCACTGTATCAAGGATTCCCGCGTGCCTCCAGACTCACCCGCTACCGAGATAATGAAAGAATCCTTACGCAAAAAATGCGCTGGAATATACTCGAGAGTGCTCCGTGTTTCTCGCGAGGGGATCAATAATATAACGGATGAATATCCCGCGCGAGTTAAAACCGTGGATAGATGTTTATTACGTTGGGTATCAGGGATCGCGAAGTAGGTACAGTCGAATTTGATAATGGTTCAGGAACTTGAAGCGAACTGGAATTGAAAGTGACAACTGAAATTGTCATTAATCTCATACTGAAGTGGGAATCGTGAGAATCTTGACGTGGGAATCGTGGAAATCACAATTTCTTTTTAAAATTTTACTGGAAACCACAACTTCTTTTTAAAATTTTCTGGAAACCACAATTTCTTTTAAAAGATTTTGGTGGATGCCATTCTACTTTCTTTTAAAAAGTTTTGGTGGAAGCCACAATTTGTTCAAAAAATTTTAGTGGAAACCACACTATATTTCAAAAAAATTTTGAAGAAAGCCAAAATTCCTTTTAAAAAATTTCAGTACAGGGCATAGTAATTTATTTTAAAAAGTTTTTGGGGAAACACAATTTCTTAGAAAAAGTTTTGGTAGAGGGCCAAATTTCTTTTAAAAAAATTGGAGTAACGTCGATGATGATAAGGTGGAGGATGTTTTCGGCCTTATCACAAACGCGTGCACCAGAAAAGACGTAGTTAATTATTTCAAGAAAAGAAATTGCATAGAGCCAAGCTTTGAAGCGAACATACGACTTTTCTTTGAGGAAACGGTCGCGGCGGAGAGTTTCGCGAAGGAGAACGAAATGGGGTGGCGATTCGCGAAAATCCAGTGGCGTTACTTTTCGTTAGCCGAACGACTGTCGGGCACAGGGTCGGCGGAAGGATTTGAGAAACGCGAAATTACGCGGAGTATATTCTCACGGACGAGTCATTACTTTGCTGCGACCTCCTTACCGGGCGTATCCTGCTTCCTCCGCTCCATTCACCGAGCGAATAACGATCCCCCGGGTGGCTGTACGTCTCCCCGGAAATGGGCCGCGTTCTCCAATTGGACAACGATAATAAGGATAATAGCGACGAGAATAATAACGGCGATGATTAGAAAAATCGCGCCAGCGCCCCACTGGAACCGTATTTACTCGCCAGCTTCAGCTGGAGCTTGGCGGCACTTCGCTTTATCCAACGGCGATTGAAATTAACAGGGGAGAAATACTACTTGCTTGAAACAGAAGTCAAAACTCTCCAGTAGATATTCTATTCGAAACATTTTGTGATACACTTTTTATTTCTTCGTACACTTCTACGATCCATTTAGGAATGAACTATGTTTGTCACTTTTTGTTTGTACTTTTTTCTCCCCTCCTGCGACATTAATATTGATTAGTAAATATCTCGAGGGATTGGAGCTCATCCAGAGTCACATACTTGAATCTCTCAAAGCTCAACGTCTCGATTTCTCCATTGTTTTTTCTTTTCTTTATTGTACAAATTGGGCTTGTCCCGTAATAAATAAATAAATAAATTATCTATACTCTCCATATTTTTAGACAGGTAGAGCTACGTGAACGCTGAAAAGATCGTTGAAGATTAGAAGAATCGGTTGCAAAGCGAGGGATAAGCATCTTGAAAGCAAAGAGAAAGGAAAATAAAACTATATTTCGCGGTAATAACGATAACTTTCGACGAGTTTTAATCGCGCGACAACTACCGGCGCGCGTTAACGAAAAATGGAATTTCCCCTCGTTTTTTTTTTCCTCCGCCACAGGCAGAAAACCGTCGGACAATACACGCGATATAACCGGTGGCGGCAATTTTTCATTCTTTATCCCTGGCACAATCCATTTCACCGGCATTCAAGCAGCCGTAACGACTCCTGCGTGGCTGTAATTTACCCCAGAAATGGCCCACGACAAAATACACCCTGTTCATGGGCGGCGGGTCACGTGGCCTGCCCCGAAATTTCTTGATTAAGACGACGGGCACGCGATCTTCCGTGGCCGCGTGCACTCGTTTCTCTTCCGGCCCCGTCGATCAATCTTCGACCGCCGTCGGCCTCGCTCGTCGTGGAAAATCTTGGGAAATCGTCGCGACGCCGAAACACGGGGAACCAAGAAACGCTACCCTCCGCGGGGGTTGATGCACGGTAGCGCGACGCCGGCGATCGTCGGCCCTCGACGAATTTATCGGTGATTTACGAGGGACGACGTATCGCAACGCCGCGCGGAGGGAGAAATTGAAATCTCGCCACCGACGGTGTCCGCGGACTTAATTTCACGGAATCGATCGAAAGTCGAGGCAAGTGAGATTAATTCGTCCGGGTGGCGGAAGCTCGGCAACGTTCCGTGCGGACTTTATTTCATCTCGGAATGGAATTGCACGCGAAATAATATGTGCTGGAAATGAACTCTGATTGCTTCGATGCTCGCGGCGATATTTGCCTCGACGTTGTAAGAATTCACGGGAACAAATTAATAGCGCCCGGACGCGGAAATTCTGTAACCTTCGTTCGTTTCAATTTCCATTGTGCGGCGTGGAATAAGTAATGACCGTGGCTTTCGCCAATGAATCCACTCGGCTGGATCGGAGTACATTTCTTAATTATAATGCTCGTTTAACGCGAAGCCAAACTCTCGAACTCTATTTTATTCGTCTGTATTCTGTTAAAGTGGAAGGTGGTGGTGGTGGAAGTTCGGGCAATTGGATCGAGTTGGATTCATTCTGGTGATTTTCTGATGATTTAAGGGGTCATGCTCAGTCAGGAGGCCGAAAAAAGGGTGATCTTTGGAAATTTTTTACTCGAAAGCTATAACAAATTTCGCAAAAAATTTTGTTTCCTTTTAAGGATTGCACCTAGTACCGTGTATCGTAATTTTTTTATTTAAAAATATTTATTCATAACTAAGTTATTGTCCATCACTCGAAGGTTCTCTAAAAAAAAGGACCACTGCTGCTCGAAAGTCGATCATCTAAAATTAAAATTCCAAAAGAATTTACTTAATATATTATATTATCTAGTGTTTGAACGAAGGATTTTTCGAAATATTGATTTGGGACAAAACGGCTGATGTTTAAAGAAAAAGTTTCAATTTCTATCATAAATCGTGTCTGATTTTCGTCAATTAAAAGAAAACTAAACATTGGATAAAAAAATCCTTCGTTCAAACACTAGTTTATTGTTCCTACAGTAAGCTCGTAAAATTTGAAGTAAATCGGTTGAATGGTTATTTAAATATTTTGGTCACCGCAGAAGCCTTTTATTTGAGAGAACCTTCGAGCGATGGACGATAACTTAGTTATTGATAAATATTTTTAAATAAAAAAATTACGATGCACGGTACTAGATACAATCCTTAACAGGAAAAAAGATTTTTTGACAAATGTGTTATAGCTTTCGAGTAAAAAATTTCCAAAGACCACCCTTTTTTCGGCCTCCTGACTGAGCATGACCCCTGAATGCACATCTTGACTACGCGCAGCTTGCAAGAAATATCTGGTGTTGCTTGGCAGCAGCGGGGCTTCCATCGATTCGTCGATAAATTGTTTTGAATATCGCGGGGAGTATGGCATTATCGAAGCTCCATCATCAGGCGAGCAATTATCAGCGGCAACATCGTTAGTCCGTAAGTTCGAGATCACAATGGCACCTCATCGGTTCCCGTGGGAGATTCGAGACGGGCTGGCTCGATCTGAATAGAGCGGATCGAATCGCCAGATAGTATACAATCTCTCGGATGAATTCTTGTTTGCAGAAGGTATGACGGCTTCTGCCCCTTCTCCGATTGAAATAGAAGTAATGGCGGGGAAATTTAACGCGCGTTAGGAACCACCGCGGCTGAAAGAAAAGGAAACGGAAGCTGGTCCGGGAAACGTGGGCTTCGCAGGCACCGCAATTAGGATTTCAGGAATATTTGCGTTGGTGGAAAATAGCTGGTTCTATAATTCTGTGACTGGAGATTGATTTTGGGGAAGCAAACATTGATGAACCTCGTCTGTTACTACCTGTCGGTAATTCTATTGTCAAGATGGGAATCCACCTAGAAGCTAAGTCAAGCTATGCTACGTCTGACAGGATCATAAAACATAAAAACATAGCATAGCTTAGCTTTTGGTGGAAACGTTTCCAGAAGAATGTATTGAAGCTAATTTTTTAAAACTTAGGATGGCATACCGTCAAGAACCCAGTTCCTGATCACTTAAGATGCAAAGGGAGCAGTTTCTGATGAACCTAAAAAATTTTACTATGGAGCTATAAATTTAAAAATACTTCATAATTATTTAATAATTTTTTGGAATACATTTGTATCGTGATAAACTTATTATTTGGTATTTATGTACTAAACTGATCAGGAATTGGGTTCTGATCAGGAACTGGGTCCTTGACGGTAGCTTGGCTTAGCTTTCAGGTGGATCTCCAGCTTTAACTCTATTCCATCTAAAGTACACTAAAAACGATATTACTATCAGTGTCAGGTCATCGTTGCGCCAAATGTCTGGCCAAAATCCATTCCTCCTGGTTAGTAAATTCAAGCCTTGCGTGTAGCACGTGATTAGTCCCTAGTTAACCGCGTGACTCATTCACGAGAATCAAATCCCTCGAATTACGTTAATGGAAAACAGAATCTTGATTTCGCTGCGGCTGTACGCGCACAAAGTATAGTTTCGTTCACCATACGCAATCTTCTCCGCAATCAGCATACGTCCTTAATTAACACGATGGTTGTGTGCCTACCTCCGTTGAGTATTTAGTCTACTTCACTGTGACCTACTGCACCCCAAAGGGGAATACAAAAGAAATCGCTGTTCTGCATCTGGACACTGTTCTTCCCGCCACAGCTGTGATTAGGGAAAAAGCCTGCATCGAGAGACCGGATAAACTCGAGCGAGAAAATTCGTAGGAACGAGTGTTAGACGGCAGATCGGAGGAAACAGAGATTTACGAGCAGCGAATGAAATATTCGCCAATACGAGCACGGCTAGGCGAGATTAAGTAGCTGGATCGCGTACCGCTGGGAGCAGCCCGCTGTTGATACAGACCGCCGAAACTTTGGCTATAAACTGCTCGCGGCTCTAATATATATCATTTATCAGAGGGAAAAGTAGCGCGAGCCGTGGTCCTGCGGGGGCCATTTTCAACGGGCCAGTCTGCAGAAAGAATTTCGCCTTACACAAATTCACCTGGTTAATATAAATGCACCACTGAGGACGCTTATCGTTGTCCACCTTAGAAAGTCATGCTATGCTTCGTCCGTTGTAAAGGAAGGTATTTTTAAGAGTTAGAAGACTACTTAGTAGTTAGTTTTCTAAATTGTGACCACGAGGATAAGGTAAAAGTAGGTGCATATCGAATCTCACACCTTGCAGCCTATGTAATTACCTAGTGTATTTTATTTTATTTTGTTTTCTTTCCTTTCTTGTTCTTTTCTTTTCTTTCTTTCCTTTTTCTTACCTCCCAACGGCTTTTTAGGTTAGGTTGTAGAGCAGCAGTTAATGCTGAACCTCGCCTACTCGCCATTGAAATTTAATTTAATTTAATTGTAATGGTGCAATAAAGACATTTAATAATAATAATAATAATAATAATAATAATAATAATAATAATCCCACTTGTTTCCAAGAAGATCGATGACGGAACTTTGCTCTAAATTTTATTTATATTTTGAGCGTTTTGATCCTCAGGCTGAATTTTTGAGACAGAACAGGAACTTTCCTTGTCATAGTTTGGGGAAATTAAATATGGTGACTGAAATTAAGGGGGTTCCACAAAGGTGCCCTTATTTTTCAACATCTGATTTGTCTGCTCGCACAACCTAGTATGGGTCCATTTCATAAAAAATAATCCTTCAAAAAGTTTATTCCGATCGCACAACAGGAAAGGGTGTTAAGTTTTAAAGTTTAGAATTCCATCTCGCAAAAATGGTAAGACTTACCGAAATTTTATTCAAACTATTGTTAAAAGAGCATTTAATTTTCTATAACTGCTGTACATATATATAATTTCTTCGTCTTTCTATACCACGTTTTAGATAATAGTGTTTGAATATAGAGAGATTCGCACTACGTGTCTATATTTTAAAATAGCATTTTGCTGAATTCCGCCCGTTGCGCCACAAAAAAAAAAAAATAAATCTGTACTACTTAATTTTTTGGTGTAATAAAGACGTATTATTATTATTATAACGCCAAACCATAGAAGTCACCTAATTGGGGAACCTTGGTCGCTCCTCCACACCCAATCAGAAAATAGCGAGTCCTCAAATTTTCCTAAATATTTCGAAGCGTCTATTTTCAAAAAAAAATTAAGTTCGCGCCCCACAAAGAGTCTTTGAATCCTACATCCCCTTCAACCAGCTCTTGGGGTATTAATTTGTCCTAAAAGCAGCGGCACACTCCATCAGAAGAGTTACGCTCTCAAGGATAGATGTTGTGCCGCAGCAAACAGCTTCTCAAAACAAATCCCTCCCTTCGCCATCCGTCCCAGCAATCCAGAAGTTTGTCCAAACGTTCGTAAGAGCGTTTAAACAATCCTGGCATTCGGTTGCCATCAAATATCGCGGGTCGGTCCTTTGTTCGCCGGACAAAGGCTCTTTTCGCGGGCAACGCGTGGCAACGAGGCGAGCGAGGCATTCGAAGCCGGCTGGAAATACTCGTACAAGTGACTATTAACCATTACTACAAGCGGGGCCGACTCGTCGGCACTTTTATTTCCGGCGCCGACGGAACGCGAACAAGCTGAGCGAGTTCGGAGAACGCGGGGGATGATCAACCGGGGACGCGACAGCACACGGCGGACCTGCAACATTGTAGCCCACGGTGTCGCGTCTCTTCACTTCCTGTTCCCCTTTGCCGTCCGCCACCCTGCCTCCACGCGGGTCGACCTTTTCCAGAGAGCTAACGAATTCGGCAATCAAGGGGTATCGATTTCGATCTGTTCCACGTGACTTTGCCCGCTCTTTCGTCCTTCTCTTCCCTGTCACTTCCTGTCTGCTCCCTTTGCCTGGGGTAGCCACGAGAAATCTAGCCGATTTTCCGGCTGTGCTTGGAAGAACGCTTCTTCAGGATCTGATGAGTTATCGGGGGACTTGGGGACTTGTAACTCCTCCCTCGTGTCAGGATCAGGTCACTAGGGCTGCTAAATTGGTTCGATAGCGGTGTGGTGCGGGGCCAAGGAAGATGATAGCTTCTTTCGGGGTGAAACAACGTTTCTAGCTGCAGAGGGACCGGGTGACTTGGTCCTTCCGCGACACAGCGTCGTGGCGATTCGTTATCTTTTTATAGGAGGAAGCGGCCTACGTGGGATCTTCAGGCCGCCGAGTGAATTACTGTCAGTCGAGCGGGGAGAAGAATAGCGCCGCGGATCCCTGACACATTGACAGTGGTTGGGCGACGCAGACGCGCAGGGACTGGGACTCTGGCTGCCAGAATAAGTGGAGGAGGGTGGAAAACCGCGACCACCCTCGTCCTCGCTCTCGCCCGTCATTGACAGCTGTCAGCCGTCACCGCTGGAAAGTTTTACGAGGACGAAAGTTGATATTGCTGCGCTTGCAGCTCCCCCTCATCTGCTCTGCCCTCGTCCTGCCCCGTCCTCCTCGTCCATTTTTTCCCCAGCTTTCCCCCGACTTCCGCGTTCTTCCTTTCCGTTTTCCTGCGTTCTTTCCCCGCTCCTCTCGCTCCGTCGCTCCCCCGTTGTCTCTTAATCCATTTTTTACCAACAGCCCGCTATCTATTCTCCGTTTCGTTTCAATTCCGTTTTTCTTCCCGCTGCATCGCCCTTTGTGCTCCCTTATTTCTCAATTTTCTGTTCCTCGGCTCGCTGACCCTTCGTCGTTGTCTCTTTCAGCCCTTCCAGCGGGACCTTTTTTATTTCGGCTTGCCGAATTGATGTTGTTGCAGTCGGGTCCCTTTCTCTCGTCCCGATTCAACCATCCCCGCGCTTACCCCACCTTTTCCTCCCCTTGCTCGCGCAGCCACCCCTACCAATGCTACTCCGCCGACTATTTCTAAAACTTTACCAATTTTCTGATTATGCCGTCCTCTTTCGCAATTCACTCTTTATCTCGCGCACCCTTCCGCGTCGACGCCCTCGATTTCACCTCGGCTTCGATGTTTCACCGTTCGGCTCACTTCGAAACCAATATTCCATCTTTCATTTCGCCTCGAGATCGATGCTCTGGCTTTGCCTGCGCCGGGAATCAATATTCTACCTTAGATTACGCTTCAAAGTTCGCGCTGCGCCTTCGATTTAACTTCGAAATCGACACGTCGAAGGTTTAAGAAGCTCGATTTTTCTGATTTCGCTGAGCGATCGACTTGCATGAATTTCGAAACGAGTAGCGGCTGTGAAAGCGACGAAAGTGACTGTCTTACAGTGTTATCCATAAAAATAAAGACGCGTCTGAAAATTGTCACAAGTCCAATCTTCCCTTAACTATTACAAGGCGCCGTTACGAAGCTCTCCGTATTTACTCGCAGAGTTACCCGGTCGCATTCTCTCGCAAAGATCGCCCCGAAATCGGACCACCTGCTTTAACCCGGACGGTGGGAAAGCGTTGCAGCGAAAACGATCGATCCCTTCACGGTGGGGTCGATAATCGAGGCTTCAATTTCGTTGCGAAAAAGCTCGCGGGAAGATTGGAGAGGCGGCCAGGGGAGGGCGTCGAGGAGGGTGGAAAAAAATCGAAAACGTTCCCAGCCGTTTGGACGCGGAGGGGTGTTCGTTCTCGATGACGACGTCACGGATTGAAATGGCGCGTAAAATGGCCACTGCTCCCAAGGGCGAAATATTCCAAGTCTCCAATTTTATTCATCCCCCTTCCCCTCGTCCCTCCCCTGGTCCCATGCCACCCTTCTCACAATTCGGAGAGAAATGTCCCCGCGAGGAAGGACAGGGGGGAGGAAGAGCGTTGTCGGCAGCCCCGAAAAACATTTGTTATTCAGTGGAACAGGTTCTCGTCGGTCGAGTAAGTGGGAACACGGAGAGGGAGCGGTGTTGGGTGACGTAAAAGTGGCCAATAGAAAAATAATCTCGGTCCCCCGCCGTATCCCATCCCCCGCGGAGACTTTCCAACCTCCCGCCGGCACTGATAAGTGCAACGAAATTGAACTGCTATCACAACACGATTGTTACGCAAACAGGGAACCTTATTCCTCCGCGGTAACACGAATAACGCGGATCGAAAGCTGCTTGCCGTACGCTTGAAAATACAAGAGGAGGGAAACGCGGGCAAATAGCAGCGGGGTGGTCGGACCGAGGGGAAGGTGGAGGGGCGGGGGTGGAAAAAAGAAGAGCATGCTCGCTGGAAGAAGAAAGTGGAGGCTAGAGGGAGAACAAAGGAGGCAAAAAAAAAAAGGCCACGGTGGCTCCATTCGCTGTGCATAATTGATTGGCGCTTCAAAGGGCCTGGGAATAATCCGGGCCACTGTATAACGTTGATACGGCACTTTTTCATCCTCCAGGCCCTCGTCTGTCTCGATAAAAGTCCGGCCTGGACACTGCCATTGATCCGGATATCACAATGGCCGGCGATCTGACGTGCCGTGGATGGGTCTTGCGTTCTTCCGCTCCCCGATGGAAAAGAGGAAACGAACGGCCGGAGGAGCCAGCGGGCTCCGCGATCAATCGATTCGGGAACCGGGTCGCTGCGCGTTAAATAATAAACCGAGACGCGACCGAGCGGAGGGCGAAACACACCGTTTACCAGCGGTTTTAGCGCGGAATCCTGGTCTCGAGTGGCGAAACCGACGCCTGATTCCGCGCTCGAGGGGATTTTTTCGCGACTATCCCGCTCGGGACGCGTTGTCGCGCGGATTAGCGAGCCTCCGAGCGCTTGTTTTCACGGAATTTCCTCGATTCAAGTCGCTGGAGGTCGACGCGTAACGAGAACTCTTATTTGCATGGTTTATGGGCTGGAATCACGCCTAGCGTAGTTGGATATTAATGCACCGAGCAGTGAAGTGGATCGAAGCCATCGATCGGAATGGACCTCGCCGGGAGACGAAGTGTCCCATTACCGAATCACATAAATCGTCGAAATTAGTCGGCCAGAGTGAGCTCGCAAATCGACCGAGAGGGTAAATCGTCCGCTCGCGTCGGTCGCTGCATATCGAGCTCGCGAAATAACTTGTGCCACGGTCCAACGTCCCGCGAATAAAAGCCGCTCCCGATCACGGGATCTGCAATCTTCGTCACGAAACTCCCCGCCGCCCGGTAATCGTGCTCGGGGCCGGTGATTCTCGGCGTCGTAGGGTTCAATTTGCAAAACGCCGATTCGAGTGGGTCGACGCTGCCGCGGAGGCATTAGCAGAAACAAGTTTCACGATTTACTCTCGACGAAGGGCACGAAAGGGTCGTGGCTCCTCGTTCGCGTTCGGGGACAGAGGGACGGAGCGAGGGAGAGAGAGAGAGAGAGAGAGCTTTATTGACCCTCGAAACGAGTTTAAACCGAGGGTGAAGCGGCCTGATTGCCGCACCGATTGTATTCGCTGCGGCATAATGAAAATTCTTCTTGCGTCATCTGCCCCCGAGGATAGTTTAACGGCATACTGAGATCCCCCGACCTCCCCCCGTCATAGTTGCCCGATAGTTGATCGCAATCTCCCGTCGCGTTCGACTCTTATCGGGGCAAACGACCTCCTTTAATCGCCCTTAAAACCTCTCGCTCACCGGACCGGGGGAAATTAATTAAGGGCCTGCCAGCCTTGCGTTTCAGCGCGAGTCTTATGCGGATCACGGAAACGATCAAGCGATTCCTCGCTTTAGGACCGTAATGCGTCGATCCCCGCGACGCAGCGACCGTTACGAGTAAACCTGATCCGAAGGAAAGCTCACTTCGTTCGAGGAAAAGCGTGGAAGTGTCGCGAGGTTAGTTCTCGCGAAAAAAGGAAGTGGCTGATCCGGTGGTAAGCGACGAATACGATTCACAACGCTCCGCACCGAGGCAACATTGTTAATTCCACAAAATCAACCGGGCACACTGCTGGCTCTGTTCAGCTCTCTCTGCTGTATCAACAAATTGCAAATTTAACTGTTCTAAGCTCGACGACGCAATCGCTAGAAGCTGCTTAGTTCCACCGAGACATTTACTCTGTTCCGCTTGAATCTATACAATTAACACCAGCTTCTCGCTGAGGTTCCCTCGAATGCTCAAACAATATTGAATCCCGGCAAAATATCGCTTGCTGCCGAGTCGTTTGTGTCGTTACCTGCCTTGCAGATTCTCAACACTGCGAGGGGGCACGTGAAACTCATCGGATGGCTGTGGAGACTCGAGAGACCAGAGAGAGTGCATGGTTTTGCGATTCGCAAATTAGCAGGGGGCCGAATAATAAGAGGAATTTCGACATATAAAAGTTATAATCCAAGCGTAAAGTGGGAAAAGCTGCTTCCTGCGCCCCGAGATTGAAGTGTCTGGAGGGGCTGACGCATGACGATCCCCGACTACTTATCGAGTCTGGCCAGACCGGCTCATTCGTTATTCATTTATCCAAATCACTCGGGGATCCGCGGCTCTGTCTACACGCGGCCCCGACTCGCGAAATCACCATAAAACCCGCGGAAATCCACGACACGAGCAAGACACTGCACAATTCATACACTTCTGGCATGGAAGCGTCGTGGAAACGAGAGGCGAGAAAATTGCCATGTTTCTTATCGTCGCTTGGCACAACATTGACCGCGTACGATCAGCATTGCTGCTGAAGGCGGAAGCTACAAATGGTCTAGCCATTGAAAAAAAAAGAAATAAGTATTCATTCGAGACACCCTATAAATCAACTCTCAACCCTTTCGACGAATAAAACGCCTCTTAAGCAGAATAGGATCTCGTCGAATAAATATTTTAAGTTTGTAATGTTGAAGGATTACTATTTTAATTAAGGTCGAGGCCAGATATATTGGCTGGTGAGTTTCGTGAGGAGTATTCTTCTATTCTGACTCGCTCTCGTGTTGCCAGAAAAAGAGTGCGCCAGACGTGGTGGGGATAGCGCCAAGCTCTTGACGTGTAGGCCAAACCGAGCTCTTAGCGTAGAGATACATACATCAGAATAGGTGTGCGTTAGCTGCGAAAACGAATTCACCGGCCAATAAATCTGGCCCCGACCTTAGTGTGAAAGTTATCAGTGTACAAAGAGCTTGTTTACAAAGAATCTACACGTTAGAAAGTCGTTTAGTCCTGCATACGAATTTTATATATTTCTCTAAAGAGAGATTAACCTTCTGCAAGTTGAGTTTTGAATTTCTGACTTAATCGTGATTGGTCGCTATAAACTCTCCGCTTGTCCGACAGAAAGGTAGAAACACTTCTAAAATTACTTTATTCCCCATACATCGTAAACTAATTCACAGGGTTGTTAACTCGTCGGAATCGCAGTAAAGTTTTTACGTTTACTCCCGAATTACTGCAACCCAATTTCTCTATATTCGGTGTGCTATAAACCAAGCTCTTTTCAACTTCCTACATTCGAATAACCATCTGGAAGCGCGCAGCTGCTCAATCAAGTCCAGATATTTAAGAGGCGAAAGTATTAGAGGAGCCAAGTTGTCGGTGCACTTTGGGAAACTACGGAACAGCAAAAGAAGAAAGGAAACTCTCGCAGGCAGCTGTTGAAAGAATGATAAGCTGGTCTGCAGAGAGAGAGAGAGAGAGGCGTCGCGTCATCGCGGTCCCGGTGCTGCTAAATATTCGAGGCGGCGTGAAAATTTGCCAGCTCGCCGGCTGAAAATTTCATCGAGGCACGCGCGCGCGTATTACGCGCCGCGAGAGACCGTCTCCGCGGCATCATCGGCCCTGAAATTGCAAAGTTTTCGCGGCTGGAGCGGGAACGGATTTCGTTATGGAATCCAAGAATGCCGCGCGCCACTCCGCACCCACACGAATGCGCCACGTCAACGGACAAGGGGAGAAATTCGTGCAGCGTCGACGATACAAGCAACGCCGCTCCGACTTGCCAGAATTCCGATATCTAGCGGCTCTGTCACGTCAGACAATTCCAACCTATTGATTACACCGCGGCTGACTTTAATCCGTCTCCACGTTTTCGGAAATATATCGTCGGCTATGTTTCACATTTTTCTTGACGATTTCGTGGAACAATACTAATTTCAAGGATTTCGCCATGGTGCTAGAAATGTTGTGGTGGGTACAGAGGAACCGTAGAGGGTGCTTCGAGTAGTTTAGGCGTTCCGGCTAGCTCGAAAGTTTCCTCTCAACCAGGGCCGGCCTTCTCTATAAAGGGGCCCGGGTGTAAGAAATTTTTTGGGGTCCTAGATAATTTCTCAAGGGTAAAAAAGAATAACATCTTTTCACAGAAGGAAATAACGAAAAAGGGCTATTAATAATAATAATAATAAAGAGAATAAAATAAAAAAATAAAGGAAATAAACATTAACATATTTAAATTTGACTTTTTTATTGGTATATCATTGATAATACAACATTATTATATTATTATATTAGAAATTATGTTCTAATTTCTGTTTTTTTTTTTTTTTAATTTTAATCAAGTAAAGAAGTTTTGATATGAAATAAACATTAAGATATTTAAATTTGACTTTTTTATTGGTATATCATTGATAATACAAGATTGTTATATTATTATATTAGAAATTATGTTCTAATTTCTGTTTGTTTTTTTTTTTAAATTTTAATCAAATAAAGAAGTTTTTCCTCATTTTTTCCTTTTCATGTCGATTTTGAATTAAGAGCGAATACATTTGGAAACTGGAGGCAACGAAAAGTTTGTCACCCGACAGTTAGTTCTCCCGGAAAAAAGGCTCCGGTAAGCAAGTTTGCTTAGAATTCATCGCGCGTAGTGTTGGCGGAATAAAAATTCCATACAGGGCAATTTTCTTGAAAATTTCAGAATCCCGGGCAACTCGTCGCCCCAGAAGTTCCCCGTGGCTGTCGTGGAAGCCGTCTCCTTTTTACAGGCCGCTCGCGAACTTCCTCTCGACGGATTCACGGGCCGAGACCAACGCGATTTGAAAATTTCGCGTCTCGCCGCTTGGGCTGCGCTCCTCGAAAGAGACTGCATTATAAGCGGCTGCATCACGGCGCGGATACAAACAGGTGCTCGCGGTCCCGCCGCCATCCCCCGCGCCGAGCTCGATAAGAAGAGGGGAAGTTCGCCGCGGAATCTTCGGGACCGCAGCCGCGGAAGCGTCTAATATTGTATTCATGAAGTGACGAGCGTTCGAAGCGTTCCGTATAAATAAATAAGCGAACACGCGGCGGTTTACGCGTGCGGGCGCCGCCGTGGAAGCGAACGGAGCGACGCGTCCCGACGCCAGCGCCTTCGAGATACCAATAAATAAACGCCGTGGATATTTATTTCTTGGATGATTTTTTGAAAATACGAGATTTAGGATTCAGAATCGACTGGCCACTATAAACGGAATGGGGTCCTTTGTTTGTTTCGGGCCCATTGGAAATTCTGCCGGTAAACAAAATCAGTAGGTCAGCCTGTACAAACGATTGCGTCCGTGTCAACGCACACGTATTTGTGAAGAACGAAGGGGCGAGGAAGGAAAGGAAAAAGAAGCGCGGAACGAAGAGGGTGGCGGAGGGGTGACCAGTGGAGGTTGACAACTTCGAGAGCTCTTTCAATTTATCTCATCCCCTGAAGCGTCCTTTTCCTCCCCCTTTTCCAGCCGCGCATTTCTATTCTTCCTGCCGCCCTCTCCTCTTTGTCTTTATATATCCCCTCTCCTGTCGCTCTCTTTCAACGGTCTTACCACGTATTTATTAAAGCGCCGTCGCGTTCTATAAAGGAACAGCTCCGGCGAGCAGGTGAAAGCTACTGGGTCGCACCCGGGCAGACATACTATATGGAGTTAAAATTCGAGACGAAACGGGGGTGGTTTGTGTAGAAGTCTTGGAATTAGATGCGTGAGACGTTGCGTGGAGAACTGAGCGAGCTAGTGGCATTTAAAGAATTACAGTAGGTACTTTGTAGCCTAAAAGAGCAACAATTTTCAAGATTTTTTTTTGAGAAAATGATGATGAAAATAAAAAATCTATAATAGAGCATTTATTGGACAACTATCAAAGAACACGAAAACATTATTTTGTTTTTTACTTCAAATAAAATGACCGCGCTAAGACCGCCCCTACGTACCTAACCTTCTTTTTCGTGTACTTCAATATTTATGCAATAAATGCTCTTTTATGTATATATTTTTTATTTTTTTTTAATATTTTCCCCCTCCAAAAACTCTTAGAGATATCTGAATTTTTCAGGCTCCAAAGTGGCGTAACCCCTTAATTGGAAATAAAAATATGAAAGTGGCGGTTCATCGCGTGAATTATTCGTCGCGACAAGCCGCGCGCTGTCGAAGCCGCGGTTGCAATTATTGTCGCGGTTTGCGGGGCCTGGAATCGTGTAATTATACACGGGCACGCGGCCCCGGCCGCCAGTTATTACTACACGCAGTGAACCGCCGCGAAATAATCGCAATAACAATAACAATAATTATGATAATGATAACAATAACGGTAACAGAATTACGAAACGTCCAATTTACCTGGCAAAACGTTGGCCACCGTACACCAAAGTATTAATAATTACACGGCCGTAATAATATTCCTGGTAATAACGGCAACAATAATAATTAGGGCGCAAGCCCGGCAAAAATACGAATCCTCCGGAACGCACCGCCCCCCTCGAATTTATTTCCTGCTTATTACGTGTCACTGGATTTTTCGCTCATATTTACCTCATCCACACCATTGGCACCAAAGCTTGTTTTTAGATACTAGTTCAGGGGTTAAGGGGTCACTCAGGTGAAAATGAACTACCAGTGATTTTACAGATAAAAATTTGAAAATATTTATATCCATATAATTATTGAATTATGTAAGAGTTAATATAGTGACAATTTTTTTTTTTTTCAAAATTTAAAAATAAAATTTCTAAAAAATTATTCTATTGTAAAATCCATACCCTTATTTCTGTAGAATTGTATACAAAGACTGCAAAAAATTCAGCTCGAAAACTTCATTTTTGTCTGAGTTATAAAGTTTTTATGTGCGAGGCAGGAGTTTTTATGTAACTAAAAAGTTACTACGCCAAAACAAAAAACTTTATAACTCATGTCAGACAAAAATGAAGTTTTCGAGCTGAATTTTTTTTGCAGTCTTTGTATACAATTCTACAGAAATAAGGGAATGGATTTTACAATAGAATAATTTTTTCGAAATTTTATTTTTAAATTTTGAAAAAAAAAATTGTCACTATATTAACTCTTACATAATTCAATAATAATATGGATATAAATATTTTCAAATTTTTATCTGTAAAATTACTGGTAGTTCATTTTCACCTGAGTGACCCCCCTTAAATAAATTCCCGGGTATCTAATTTCCTGGCCTCGTATGCACACCATTTCAATCATTCAGAATCCATCAAACACGCCCACAAACTTTTCACTTTTCTTCATCCACGATCGTCCCCGTTCATCTAACCACCCCCTATTCCATCGTATCGGATCCCCACCGACGCACCGTCTTTCCCTCCGTTCACGGAGGACGCCGTTCAGGCATCTGTCGGCGAAATCCTTCCGTCCAAAATACCGGGATACCGAAAGCTTCGGATTACCGTTAACGAAACAATACAAGGGCTGACGACCAGAACCGGACAGCCTCCCTTTGTCCGAATCCTGAAAAGCTCCGTCCTCCCTGTGTTCCATCCACGTCCCCGCGCGCTCATCCAGCTCCTCCGGCTCCTACCGTCAACTAGTTTGTAATAAAATACCGTACGAACCCCTCCCGGCGGATTATATTGCCCTTCACGGAACCCTCGCGCCGAGCCCCCACGGGATATCTGGATTCCTCCAACGACTGGAAGAATGTTCCTCCCGACTTGCGTCGAGTTCGAGGGCCTGCAGGTATTCGCAGGTAATTAACTGCGAATCAATCGGCCGATCCCGGGATCCGCCGAGGTAAGGACTCTTCGGCTCGAAAGGGTTTCGCAGCGGAGGCTTGAAACGCGAGGTTCCTCGGGGAAGGTGTTTGAAACGCGATACTGCTTGGAATGGAGTCTTCTTTGACGATTACTTGGTCAGCAAGACGTTGGGAATAAATTGCGATTTACGCACAAAAATGATTGTGGTAGTGAAGATATCAAAACCCTTGGTTATCAGGCTGAGTCAATTTTATTTTATTTTATTTTTATTACTATTCACGGGAAAAACCCTTTGGTACAAAGAAATATAATGCGGGGAGACGTAAACCATAAATGACAAATAAACATTTCGATGAGAACAAATCAAATGGAGAATATAAAAATTTAAAAGTGAGCAAAGAATAAAAACTTTGACTTTGAGGTAAAATAGTAATAATAATGATAATGGTAATAAAATTGTATTTTCAAACTTTACCTCAGTTTTTTAACAGAAGCTGATTGAAAATTTGCTTGGGACGAATCGACGCGGCGTGACAGCTACGTTCACAAAAATATGTAGCTGTGACACTCGAGGATAAACAGATTCCTTACAGAAGAATAATTCTGTATCTTAGCGCTTCTTTTGCGGTTCTGCTTGAAGGCTACAGCTTCCGCGACGTAAAGAATCCTGTCTGGTGGCTTTTATTTTTCGTTTCAGCTGGTACTAGGCGGTAAAACACTCGGGCAACGTTTATGAGTTACAGTGTCCTTTCTCAACTTTTCGTTCCGCGATATTAGGCAACTAGGGTTTCCAGGTCTGTTTCGACTTGTTTGCAATAAACTGTCGTCGTTTTTCTCCGCTTCTCTTCTTTTCCATAGCCTTCTGCGAACTACACTGCGTCAAAATAAAAGCCAGTGGTGCAATGTATCTTTGCTCCGACATCCCGTTCAGTATTATCCGAAATTTCAGAAATTTTAGCCGTCCTTTTAACCAAAGTAGCTTCGATTGTCGTTTGGGGATAGAACAGGGAAGGTGGCTCTCGTGCGAACACGCGGGTGATTCCCAAAGCGTATCGGTGTTCATTATCTGAAGTCTGAAGTAACGCGCCGTATCAAAGGAATCGAAAAGAAAATTCAAAACGTTTGCATAAAACGATTTTGGAGGGTTTCCTCTAGTGTCTAAGAATCTGGAGTCTTCGGAATGCTTTCCACCCGGAAAATCCATACATTTTACAGTCACAAACCATAAATATTATGGTTAGGCTTACTAACAGTTTATACTGCGGCCTCGCCTTTACTCTAATCTGTACCACATCATTTACTTTTATTTTTTTTCTGTCACGTTTAAAGGGTAATAAAGTTGAAATAATAATAAAAAAAAAAATAATAAATTAGAAAAGAAATTATTACTATTATTATTATCAAGGCGAAACGCTTTACCCTTTTTAACCCTAACCGCTCCAACTCAGGTGTGAAAAATAATTAGGCACAGTAAATTAACAATGCAATAAATTTCGGAAGCTAGAGAGTGACTAAAAACAATTGAATGTCACTGAGACATTGATTTACGTCGCTCACGGCCCTATTAATGGGATGGACTGCATAACAGATAAATTATCCTCTGCCATCCGCAGGCTTGACCCAGATTCCGAAGAAAATCCCCGCAAAACACTTGCCAGTCCTCGACGTCCCTTTCACCCTTCGAAGCTGACCTTGTTCCAATCGGGAGCAGGCCAGAAAATCTCTCGATCCCGATGCACGCGTCTCTGTCGAAGCAACGGAGGCTTCGGACCGAAGCGGTGTGCATCCAGTGGCTGACCTTTACCGAGGAGAATCGCACGGGTCGATGAATTTTTGCGAGGCCCGGGGAATTTTAGACAAGCCACGGGGCCAACAAAGCCCGATGAGCTACGACGCAAACCGTTGGGGAATAATTAAAGGCCAGCAAACGGGGACGTAGCGAGGGCCTCGCGGCCGGATGGATCCTCGTGGATGTCGATAGGCAATTTTACGGGCCGTGAAAGCGGGCTTAAAGACTCCGCAGCGACGCCGGCCGTCGTCGCTGAAGGTCAATAACGAGAGGGGCTTTACGCGGATGACACACGGCTTGACAAATTGCCGCCTTAAAGTTGCTAGACTTCGCCCGGAGCCAGCTCCGTGAACCAGATTCCGATGGAATTTATCGATTCCAGGCTCCGCCGGAAATCTACGTGTACCGGCACGCGGATATTACTCCGGAAAATGGGTTACTCCTCTGTGATTTATCGCGCGACCCGCGACATTAGGTCTATCATGGGAGGACCTCGTATTTTAGGGGGCGTGAATTAGCGACTTCGCAGGGGCCACGTCCTACGGGTCACGGAGGGATCGATCGGGTCGTGGGATCGGAGGCTATTCCACGGTTGGCAGTGCATTTCACCATCGAAATCTTGTGGGAATACGAGCTACTATTTAATATTATCAGCTCCGCCATCGGCTTTAAAAATTCGCGTAGGTACATTAGTGAATGTCGCGCCTTTACGAATTCAAAGTGAATTTAGACCTTGATATTGAAATTAAAAAATTTGGTTAAGGTTCAGAAAAGTAATCGCTTTTTTCCACAACTATTGTGATTCGACAGTTCTATAGTCCCAGTTGCCACCAAAAAAATATGCTAGGTATGATACAAATCGCAAAATCACGATAAATGGCGATTCCACGTTTTCTCTCGATTCGTACAATTATTACTCGAAAGTTAAAATTTTTAAAATTCAAAAATATGAAAATGGCAACTCAAAATTGACGCTGGGGTGCAGTGAACTCCGTGTGATCAATTTCTCATTATTAAATGGTGTGACCACGGAGGATTATTTATTATTATTAAATTGACGGGAGAACCCTTTAGAATACAAAAAATTTAACTGGTTAAGTACAGAACATATAACAAACTAACGTACAAAAATAACGTACAAAAATGAAAAAATAAATAAATAAAATATACAGAAGATAAAAAATAAACGAAATAACGAAAAACATATCAGTCTACTAATCTACAAACACAGTACCACTGGTACGAAATTTAAGGAGGTGTCAGTCTCTTTAGCAGTGAAGTCCTAAACGAAGCGAGGGTGGATGAGAATAAATCAATGTCTGCTGGGCATAGATTTAACTCATCCATAGCACGATTTATGATATATTATAGTCATTATACGATTAAATGATTCCAAATTCTCCGAGAATATCGACCGACTGCATACAGAATCTCCCTCTCCCTCTCTCTCTCTCTCTCTCCATCGATTTCAAATTCGTCCAGCTTGAATTTCTTTCTGCCCGTCCACAATGTCCCGCAGCGAGAACGCGGAATTAAACGGCAATCCCCCCAAGGAAACGTAATTACGTTACTTGGCGTATCGACTTGTTCCGCGGCACGAAAAACAATGGAAAATGGAGCAGCTGTGCGAGCGAAGACGGCCACGATCACGGAAGCTGGGGGGATATATTTCTAAATTCCATAGAAGCTCCGCGATCCGTGCTCGCCCGCGGATCTTTATTTCACCGTGGGCGCGTCGTCCTCGCGTAATTAGTCGCGGCGTGCGTTCCAATTACGAGACGCGACATCGGCCCTAATGAGGCACTTGCAAGTAAGCTGGCAAGGGCTTTGACTAATTAAGTCCCAGTAGGGCTCGCCATCGGCCAACCCCCCTTCGGGCCGCGTTCCATCCACCTTTTTTTTCCGCGTTCCCCGACCCTACACACTGCTAACGGAGCAGAAGTTGTGCTCTGCTCCGCCTGCTTGGCACACACGTCGCGTCGCCAGCAACTTTTGTCCGCGGCACGATGTATCGATTACGATGATGCCGAGGGAGAGCATCGGTGGCTCTCATTGTTTCGGGGGAAATAATGGGCCGTGCATCGTCAGCTAATAAGGTACGACGTCGCTGGCTGGCTGGCTCGGGCAATTTGTATACAGGGCGGCAGTCATCTTGTCGACGGAGCGGATCCGCGTCGGGGGAGGACAACAGGTAGCGGACTGAATAGACGCATCACCGGGCCCTCGCTCCTCGAGAACTGGATCGAAATTCATTGTTGCATGGCGGTCGATTTCTGACACGCGGCGGAGAATCGAATTATGGTCAAGGAACGAAAGCTTTGGAAGCTTGGCTGGTTCCAAGTGTGATTAAGGGTCCATTCTACTTTAATCGTCGAACAGGAGGCCTATGTTCAAGAATTTTTTTCGGGATTTATTGTACCTACAGATTTTAATGTGTTCTTTTTTGTTAAATATTTAGTACCGTAAACTGGGGTGACTTTGCCCGCCGGGGTAATATTGCCCGCTTTTTTACTCTGACTGCAAAATTACCATACGATTGAATTCGCTATTTTTTTTTTCGTTTGACCTTGGAGGAATGATTGCTATTGATTACAAACACCATATGTTCTAATAACTTATATAAAGCAGATTTATAAGCTCTACACTTACAAGACTACTTAATAATTTACCGCTACAAGAAATCGGGTTGTCAGTTTTCCGACGAAACGGTTCTTCTAAAATCAAAAACCAAAGAGGTTTAGAAACTATATGCGTATATTATTTTCCAAAATTTTTAAAATCCCACCTATTTTCTGTTGGGTAATTCGTGGAAGCTCACACGGTGATAGTTAAAAGAAAGCTTACGTAAATAGTTCTGGTAACAAGGAAATTTCCTTTCAAAATTCTTAATTCGTGAAAATAATTTCTAGGATCATTCAGAAATATTCAGAAATCAGATTCGCGTAGTTCTCAGTTTTGGAAACACCCAACGAGTCTCCCAAATTACCGCGGTCCCTTAACTCCACGCGCTCCTCGAGCAGCACATACCTCAAAAACAATTCCGTATTCTGTCGCACCCACTCCGGAGTCTAGCGCACCCTCAGCCCAGCGAACTGGGTCTCCGACACTCGAAAGTACGGACGAAAAGCAAATTTCCCAGGCCACTGACCTACAATCCCCCTCCCTGCGAAGCGGTAAATTAATCTGGGAAGCGAAGAAGAGCGCAACTTCCCCGAGCAAATAAAAAGTCTGCGTCCGCATCTGGATCATCGTGCCAGCGGGACCATCAGGCTAATGCTCGCGTCTTTGCATCTGGAGAACTCATTTCCTTATTAACTGCTCCCAGGCGAAAGGCAAACGAATCTCCGAAATGTACAGCGAGAACCGAACGAGCGTTCGCGAGAGCAAAGGGTGGAGCCGGCGAGTTTACGAGGGGGTTGCGCGTGCAGAAAAACGTGAATCCCGCGCGGGAGGGGTGCTCATCTCGATTCGGATTGCGAGCGAGAACCGTGGGCCACGTTTGTTCAAGGTTCCGGAGCCAGGGAGCGACGGGGCGGGACGTTTTTGTCCGCGCAGGTACCTCGCTACGGAAAGGGACTGCGTGAAAAGGTGGAAGCTTGCCGGGAATAAGAGTTTCCGTATGCGAGACGCGGGGCAAATGTTTGCCCAGCGATCTCGTAGGTATGTGCCGCCCGGTCGCTTCCACGCGTGCTGCCAGCCCTCCTCCTGATTAGGTGGAGAACGCCACCGCTCGAAAATAATAAAGAAGCAAACGTATGGAAACGGCGGCGCGCGATACGGCGAAATTGAAAACACCCGTATGGAAATTCGAAATTCCAAATCGGCCATCCGACGCGTCGAGGAATCGAAACTTGATGCATCGGTATTGCGATTGGACGCGGGAAGAAATGCAATTCCACGCATTGCGAATTTCAATATCATATATTCCGGGAAACTCGTGTATTCCTAAATGGGGGAAACACTGGCGATCCATTTCCTTCGCGCGGGCTTTGCAATGGCGTAGCGATCGCGGCGCGGTCTTTGTAAATTTCGCAAGCTCGTTGCATTTACCTGGGAATGGAGACAGTTCGTTGAGAAATAAAACGAGTGTTTCTTTCCCCGTTAAATATCTCGCGACGCCTAATCGCGAGCGTCGGTGTCGCGCGCAAAATTTCGGGCGTCGCGGGAACAACAACAACCGGGAGGAGGCCGCGCTCATTTCGCGGACGCGTCAGCCGCGTTATTGTTCTCGCAATTACGCTTCGAAAATCCACCTTCCGCCGGCTCTAACGAACTTTCGGCAAACGCGATTCCCCGGGTTCCGCAAATATTTGCGCAGCTCCGCGGCCGGCACCCCCGTGTCGCGACGTTCCACCCTCTCCCCGACTCACCCCTCGCCCCTCTCCGCCTAAGTCCGCTCTCGCGAAAAATTTCGCGGGATTACGATTTTCCCGTGCCGACCCGCCGAAAAACTCCCGCTCGGAAATTCGGTGGACTCGTTGGAACGCGGTTCACGACTCCGGTCCTCGAGTTTCAAGGAAACAGCGCGGTTTTTCGCGCTCGAACGCGTCCCCGCCAAAGTAGTGGCGGGGAAAAAAAAATGTGGAAAAATTCCGCGGTCCCCGTCGTGTCTCTATTAGCGTCGCGGGCGGACCTTGCTCGCCCGACGACGCACCAGCGTCGACGTAACGCGATTAAGAAGCGCCCAGGACGCTTTGGGAAACACGCAAACACGTCGCCGAAAAAAAAACTTAATTACGCGACCGTGGAAAATATGGAACGCTCGCGGGGGGAAGTAGCGCCGGTCGAGAGCGCCTCACCCTTTTTCCACGGCGAAATATTTTCGAGCTGGCCCGACTGAACTTTACGCGTTCAACGTAATCCAGAGAGTGGCGCGTGTGTGCATTCAATGCTTCCGAATTTTTGGTCGCTTCCTGAATACCTTCTATTCATTTTTCCAACCCCCGCGCGCTCCCTTTCCTCCTTCGCCTTTTTCCCGGCGATTCATTCGGCGCTTTCCCTCCGTCTCGTTCCCTCCCCCTCTTACTCCGTCCCCTCGCCAGCCGTAATGAAGCTGCGAAATAGTTCCATTTGCGAAATGAGGTTCCCCGTTTTTAGGCAGGGAAACGGGCACGCGGAATTGTTAATTGACGCGTACAGAGTGTTCCCCCCCTCCCCTCCGCGTGATCGATGGGCAAATATTTGCAAAATCACGCGAAACGATAACCCGTTTAGCGCGATTATTTGAACCGACGCCGGCGAGCGGCGGAATCCATTTTTACGGGGTAAATACGATCCGAGCTGCGCTCCGATTCGCTCGCGTTCTATCGAGCAGAGATCGGAAAAGGTCTCTCTAACGCTCGAACAGTGTTTAGCCACGTGGACGATCTTCCACGATCCCTGGGGATGCTTCGGAGTCCACTCTGAACCTGTACATTCACCCTTAAAAACCTCCATTTATTTCCTGGTAGGGTGAATGTACCAGTAAATCAACACGTACCAGTGAATGGACATTTTATATTAAAATTAGTAAAATAAGTTATTAAAACAAGCTACTAATTAATCACAGACTTTTTTTAATTTCTTGCTTCATGTCCAAAGAACTTTTGCAGCACGGGGAATCAATCGCGCTGCGAACATAATTTTATAATAGTGTTCATTCATTAGCCTTAAGTGTTCATTTATTGGTGCGTTTACCCTTTATACGAGTACGCTACTTAAGTACCTTTCATTTTTTTTTTTTTTTCGTACGACCGTCCTTTTGGTCGCGAATCGACTGCAAAGTATCGTCCCGTGCTTCCGCCGAGGACTCATTGAAGCCTCCGGCGAAAATCACACCGAAATGGCATTTGAATTCGGTAGAAAGCTCGAGGCGTCCACTTAACGCCGCCGTCGCGACGAAACAGCCGAAAGGGTAATTAAATAACGGGCATTGAACGAGCATTCGCGATACTCGTCCCACGAATAAATATTAAAGTGGCCCGTCCAAGCTCCGCGGAAAAAGGATTAAGAAGCGCAGAGACGCTCGCAAAAAAAAAGGAAGAAAACATCCAGGTGAAAATTCAAGAGCTCGTCTCACCCTCGAGACGAAAAATCAACTGTTTCGCTTCGTTTCAATCGCGAGAGTAGAAGTGCTTATCTTCCACTCCCGGCGTTTCAGTTCCTGCCTCATTAGCCTAGCTTCCACCATTTATTCCCAGCGCTCGCGCCAATGTGTCCTTTTACTCGCCGCTCTGTCTTCCTAAACCTCGCAACCGCCCCTTCTTCCTCCGCGCCTCATTCCCGGTCCACTTTCCCACCCCCGCGCCCTCCTCTTCCAGCGGAGAAACTCGTAAACTACCGGAACTGATCTCTGGTCAGAAAACAGGACCCAGCGCCGGGATCCTCGCACCCTTTGGCATCGCCGTGGCGTTCAACCCCCTCCGCCACCCTCGCTGTTCGAAATTGCAGCCACTTTCGGAGCTATTTGTACGCGCCGGAGGCGAGCTCGCGTTTCGCTGTTTCTACGAGCGCCGATTTTGTTGGACGTCGAACGGGCGGAGGGTCGCTTCGTTTCGAAAATCCGCCTCGTTACGGGAGAGTTCGGGGCCTCCGGCCGCGAGACGCCCTTTTAGGAATTCGCAAACTTTCGCGATTAACGTTGATCGACGGTTAGCGTGTTACCCCGCGGATCGGAGGCGGGCGCGCCAGACTTTTCGGGAAGACTGATTTATCGATGCCAGGGTTGCAGGCGGGACGCGAAGGATCCGCGGAAAACAATTTTCATTTTGCAACAGGTACCGCTCCCTCTCGATTACTCGTGGCGATTGCCAGCTGGCAGACAGCGTTACGGTTATTTTTCCGCCGCGCCACCGAATTTACGCTCTGCCGCCTCGACAAATGCGGAAAAATGCTATAGTCGCCGTGTATCGGCTTCGAGTACACCGGGCTGCTGTGCGCGGAATTTGCGGAAAAACGTGTTCGAATGATGTATGTAAGCAAAAAAAGACATTTAAACGGAATTATCCTGTAACGGGGTATTCGTGTTTGGCCAGCCGATTTCGTGATTTTTTTTTGAGCGGCGAAAAAAGGTACAATGTTGGTGATTTGTGTACACTTTTATTCATCATTTGGCTGTTTAATATCAGGAAGGATGATTTGAAATGTTTACAAGTTTCAGAGTTATTGGCATCCTTGCTGAATTGGCCTAAGACTGGCGGCTTCCCTATTGGGCAGAAGAAATTGAACCAAACATTTTTGTAACCGTTATCGCTGGTACCAAAATCGGGTCAATATTTTCTAAATTTCGATTTTTATTGGCCACTTAAATTTTACATGAACCACGCGAAAAAGCGTAAGTACTTTTTCCGTAACCGGCTGCCATTTTGTAGAATTTTTTTAAAATTTCTGATCGTCAGCTTGTAGATAGCTTTGAAAACATTTTAAATCATCCTTCATGATTTTAAACACACAAAAGATGAATGAAAGTGTATACAAAACAGCAATATTGTATCTCATTTCGTGGTCCAGGAAGAAATTATTAAATCGGCAGAAACATCGTCTGAAAAATATACAACCCTTTACGAACAACCCTGAAAACTCAACCCTTAGTTAACACTTATCCATTCGTTTATTTCTCGAGCGGAAAAATGGTATTTCCGTGAGAAAAAGGCGAATATTATTGATTTTTCAAGGTCACTGTTCTGCTACCCCCACCACACCCTTTGTTTATTCCCACCACACCGTGTATTCACCCCTACCAGAGAGTTTTTAGCCACCCCTCGTCGCGTTAGAAGGTCCGGTGACCAGCAGGCGGGAATATCGCCGTTGGCGACTCGCAATTAATCGCGACGACATTATTCATGCGTCGCTCGAGTGTTGCCGCGGGAAAGGAGGCGTGAAAAATTGGCGCAATTACCGATACGAGGCCAGCTAATACGAGCCCTATTATCAGCGAGCATAGCTGCATTAAACGAAACGGGGATATTAATCGGCTGTGATTAGAAGGGAGGCCACCCTTGCGGTACCTTCCCTTCGAAATCCAGATAGAATACTATGTGTGTATATCTTTATTTGTTCCCCTAAGGTTTACAAAGTTCCCTCTACCTTCCATCTTTCCCCCTCTTCTTACATAATTTCTTATCTCTTATTCTATAGGGGAAAGGTGGGATAGTTGATCAGAGTTTTTCTTTTTTATTAAAATGATAATAATGGTTTGCTTTGTTCGTATTTAATTATTTGAGTTGTGATATAAACTGATGTGATCATGTATCTCCGCTGATCAACTACCCCACCTTTCCCCTACTTATTCCACTCGCTTCCACCGTCCATCTCCTTTTATTTCTCCCATTCCTATTCTCATTCTTGTCACCCTCTTCACCTCCATCCCCTCCTCATATATCCTCCCTTGTTCCTCTTTCCTTCTCTCTCCTTTTTCATTCACTCTCCCACCTCCTTCATCCAGTATTTCCCTTACCTTCTCGCATATTCCCTTTTCATTTCTCTCTCCCCATTAAATTATAAAACAAAAAGACATGTTTTTGATAAACAGGTGAATATTTTAAATTTGCCGAATTCCTTTAAATTACTTAAATATTAAATTTATATTTACATTAATAATAATTACTAATATTATCATTATATCTATATATAAATCTACTACATGTTCCCATGACTCTATTTCTCCTCCACGTATCCTGCACCCCCTCTCATTTCGTCCCCCATCCAGAATCTCGCTAGATAGAATATTATAATCTTCCATCGAAGGGAACTTGTGGGAAAAGATGTGGTCCAGAAACGAGTGTGTTCAAACAAGCGTCCTCGTTCCTCGTTTCACGACTGCGGATCGTGGAAATGCTACCCTCGCTGCAAAAATACCTCGGATCGAGAGACTCCGAGCGTCGGGACTGGGGGACAGTTTCCTAAAGGGTAGTTCCGCAAAGTCGTCTTACTTTCGGCCAAGCGTCTTCGCAGTTCCTGGCTCTCGGGTCGTGACCGCGCGCGGGGTAACTTGGGAATTATTCGTAACGTCTGATTCCCGCGGACGAAGCTCTCTGCTAATCTCCAAGAGGGTAAAGTGTCGCCGCGTATGCAAATAAGGGAACGTCCCGGAGTTTCCGGGCCCCTGTCGCTCGGCCGGCTTTATTAATAACGCGCGAATAAATTTGCCGCTGCCGCGAAACGTTTGGTAATTTTGATATACCCCGGCGAGAACGTGATCCTCCTCTCGAAACAAAGTTCCGCCCGGGAGATATCGGACTGCGACCACCGCTGAATTTTCACCCGGCAGCTCCCTGTGGCGTTCAGTCCGCCCTTTCTCTGGCAACTTTAATTTCGTACTCGACCTTTTAGTCGCGGTCGGAACCACTTTGGGCCACCATTTGCAATCAACGGAGAACTCGGGGCAAGAATGGGTGATTGATTTGAATTCCTCTAGTCCCTGGATGCACTCCTTCGACACCAGTTTCGTGGAGTTTCCGCGAGCACGAGTCCCCCGAGCTCGGTAAAAACTAAGGTCGGGGCCAGATATATTGGCCGGTGAGTTTCGTGAGGAGTATTCTTCTATTCTCAACGTTTTCTGACGCGCTCTCGTGTTGCCAGAAAAAGAGTGCGCCAGAAGTGGTGGGGATAGTGCCAAGCTCTTGACGTGTAGGCCAAACCGAGTTCTTAGCGTAGAAATATATACCCATTCTTCTATTCTCAACGTTTTCTGACTCGCTCTCACCTTGCCAGAAAAAGAGTGCGCCAGAAGTGGTGGGGATAGCGCCAAGCTCTTGACGTGTAGACCAAACCGAGCTCTTAGCGTAGAGATACATACATCAAAATAGGTGTGCGTTGTGAGGAGTATTCTTCTATTCTCAACGTTTTCTAACTCGCTCTGGCCTTGCCAGAAAAAGAGTGAACCAGAAGTGGTGGGGATAACGCCAAGCTCTTGACGTGTAGGCCAAACCGAGCTCTTAGCGTAGAGATACATACATCAGAATAGGTGTGCGTTGTGAGGAGTATTCCTCTATTCTCAACGTTTTCTGACTCGCTCTCGCGTTGCCAGAAAAAGAGTGCGCCAGAAGTGGTGGGGATAGCGCCAAGCTCTCGAAGTGTAGGCCAAACCGAGTTCTTAGCGGAGAAATACATACCTACATCATTCTTCTATTCTCAACGTTTTCTGACTCGCTCTCGCCTTGCCAGAAAAAGAGTGCGCCAGAAGTGGTGGGGACAGCGCCAAGCTCTTGACGCGTAGGCCAAAGCGAGCTCTTAGCGTAGAGATACATACATCAGAATAGGTGTGCGTTGTGAGGAGTATTCTTCTATTCTCAACGTTTTCTGACTCGCTCTCACCTTGCCAGAAAAAGAGTGCGCCAGAAGTGGTGGGGATAGCGCCAAGCCCTTGACGCGTAGGCCAAACCGAGCTCTTAGCGTAGAAGTACATACATCAGAATAGGTGTGCGTTCGCTGCGAAAACGAATTCACCGGCCAATATATCTGGCCCCGACCTTAGTGACGCGAGCCGTGGCTGAACTGAATGTAAGTCGGGCAGGCCGTGCGTTCACATAAATCGCGAGGTTTATATCGAGCCTCGCGTCCTCCGCCGTGATTCATATCCATTTGGACGGCGACGAGGTGGGTCGCGCTTCGGAAACGAAACAGTCCATTCCCAGGCCTGCGAGACCCGCCAGCCGCGCGGGATCGCATAAATGACGAAACACGGATCTGCTCTCGGCCAACGAGAACGATTCTTCTTCCTTTCACCCCCCGCGTCCCGCGCGATCGTGTATCGCCAGCGAGAAGAGGCTGATATCGAATTAATAACGAACTCATTTTCCCCGCTAATTGCTTGGCTTGGGCGAAGCAGAGGAGGCTTGCAGTTATTAAAATGCGGACAAATTAATCATCATCGCGAGCATGGTAATTACTCTCGATTCGGGTAAAAAGACCCAACCCGTCCGGGCAATCTTTCGATGTGAAATGATAATTAAATTCTGATGCACCTGGGGGTCATTGACCACCCGGCGGCGTAGGGCGCCACGTCCACGGGATGTTGAAAATAAATTCGCACGAGCTTTGTTACAGTAAAAAAAAAATACGAATTTTTGTAATTGGCGAGTGTTGAAAGCCTTTTAACTCCTCTCTTCATCCAACCGATGGTCTTTTCATTTTACCCTCCAACAATTGAAGAATCCTTGTAAAAAACACTCTGTCAAAATTAAAAAAAATATTTTATCGGAAAATGTTCTACGTGCCAAGGGGTCGTTCTTAAATTATGTAAGGCTTCTTGGGGTGCGAGGGGCCCCGAATTTCTTACGTTTTCATACAGATGGGGAGAGGGAGCCAGGTAGGATTTTACGTAAAATTTTTTTAAGACATCTAATTGTAAGTATTTAGCTAAACTCGTCGTGCAACGTGACGCACCGAAGCTCACGTGCCCGCGCCAACCATCATCGGCGGTTGATTCCCCAGACTGCGTCGGTTTAGGGTGGCTGGCCAAGCCGTGTTCGGAATATTTCACGAGACGCAACCCTCCGTCGACCTTTCCGCGGCGTTCCGGCGTCGCGTCGGTGATTGAAACGTGACGTTACACGCTATATCGATAATAGCATACGTATTTTGGGTCGCTGAAGTCGAATCCGTTGCCCGTTTTAGCCCATCGCGTCTGTTTTCGGTAAATTGCAAAAATTTGTTGTAAACCTATAAAATGCCATATAAACACAACATATTCTATTTTCATAAACTTATAACGTCAAATTCTCTAACCTACTAACCCCAAGGTAACAAAACCTCCCCCAAAAAATATATATTTTCAAATTTACTCAATCTTCAAACTCGCATAACTTCGCTAAAATTATAGTATACGAGGCGTGGTCTAGTTTGTGTCAATTAAAAAAAAGTTTCGTGGTCCTGTGTTATCGTCTTGCCAGCTTTCGACTCGACCAAACGCTCTCGTCGCAGAGCGCCCCGATCCGTCCCGTGCGGATCGACGCGCAAGTGTATGGGCGCGCAAAGGATGCCCGACGTTCCCCCGGGGACCAACCGTCTTTTCGTGCCCTCATCGACGCCGCGCCGTCGCTCTCCGCACGGCTGTTTTCGCGGCGTCGGTTCCGAGTCGCGCGAGACAAAAAGCCGATTCCCCCAGCGCGTTTTCGCCGTCATCCTTTCGCTCCAGCCTTTTCCCTCGCTTTTCACGGTCACATCGATTTTCTAACCCCTCCCCAGCGCAGGGTTGGGCATTATTCGAATAAATATTTATGAATAAAAATTATTCGAAATTATACAAATACAAATTTATTCAAAATTCTTATTTGAAGTTATTCGAATAAATTTTTATGAATAAAAAAGTATTCGAAATTATACAAATGCAAATTTATTCAAAATTCTTATTCGAAAGTATACAAATACAAATTTATTAAAAATTCTTATTCGAAAGTATCCAAATACAAATTTATTCAAAACTCTTATTCGAAAGTATCTAAATACAAATTTATTAAAAATTCTTATTCGAAAGTATATACAAATACAAATTTATTCAAAACTCTTATTCGAAAGTATACAAATACAAATTTATTCAAAACTTTTATTCGAAAGTATACAAATACAAATTTATTCAAAACTCTTATTCGAAAGTATTCGAATAAAAAATTATTATAGTAAAGATCTAGTCGAATAAAAATTTATTCTGATAATGCCCACCCAACTCTAATCGGGCGACCGTTACGCAAAACTTACACAGCTCGAAGAGGCGTTTCTACTATATCCACAAAATACAACGAGAATTTGTTTTAATCTGGAAATTCCGAATGGAAAGATTGAAAAGGACCGATGTCGTTCTTACAAGTGTTTCGCGTAATTGGCAATTTTAGTGGTTCCGCTGGAAGGTCGGTTAGCGCTGTTGGCGCAACGCTGCCGTCTGCCGCATTCGCCGGTGAATTTACTGGGATGGTTTATATCCCCGTGACACGCGCGGAGAAAAGTGGGTACAATGCGCAAAATGTGTAAATTCGTGTCACGAGGAATGCGCTCGAGAGAATAATCACCGGAGCCCCACTTCATGCTCTCCCCTCGTCTACCTGTTTATTATTTATCGTCCAATTTAAAATGCCAAAATTCATCCGCGGAAAGAGTCTCGGCGAGCATTTTGTTAACTCCGAAACGTCACGCGTTGCGCGCGTAGCGACTCCTATGTCTCTCCGAGCTTCTCCAGAGCTTTTAGAGAAGAAAAGTATGGCCGCGCACGTGCGATCGGTATTGAAAAGTTTAGTTTTCGAACTGCGATATTTTAGAAGCTTCGAGGAGAAAAACTAGTTCCCTAGGAATATTCAGTTGACGGCGAAGGGCGCTCGGTGCTCCGAAATGCCACTTCCATTACAATAGAGTCTCGAAAAAACTGACTCCTTTCGCCACTTTTTCTTCGCCTTTCTATAGCGAACCACTCGCTCACTGATTTTCGGCTTTCCCGGGGACGTTGCGGGATTTTTCACGCGGCCAGGATTTTGCACGCGGACACAAAGAGCAGCAGGCCGCACAACTGTCGCGATGCGGCGAAAGGCTGTAGTAGCGCGACAGCGACCGGAAATTTGCGGGGTCGTTTCGCTTTAAACCGTTTTCGATTGTGTATTTAGGCACTCGGCTGGCGCGGACCGACGCGAAAGACCAGGATCAACGTTCGACGAGCGAATATTGCCACATCGATCCCCGCCACTTGGCAACTCTGTAATTAATTGCGGGCCATCGGTTCCTATCAGTCGTCCTTTCGAGTATTATCAAAGAGCTCGATACCCTAAAAATAGCCTTGCACCGATATTTTGTCGTAATTAGGTCGAGTGGCTCGACGGTCCTTCAATTCGCGATGAATTTTAAAAAAAAAAATTACAGAACCTCGGGTCTCTTGGATCATTTTTATTAAGAGAGGAGATTCCGAGTGCTTCTTGGAGGGGAAATTTTACAGATCAAATTCCAGTTATAGTGACAGAATGTTGGAGTGAAAGATCGGAGTCCCACTTATACCTAAGTTATAAGCAGCTAAATCAGAGGACGATTGGAAAAGCTCCAACGTTCTAAACCAGGTTCTCCCCTTAAAGTTTAAGGGGGAACACCACTGTGACGGTCGGAAAAGTAAGCCATTTTTAAGAATTTTTTTCAGACATAATTTACAGTTTTCCTCAAAACTTTTTATTACCTACCTTTAGTATGCCGTCTTAAGAGACTATACAAAAAAAAGAAATAGAAAAACATCCATAAATTTGAATATATTAATTAATCTTCTAGACCCCTCCACGCGAGCTGGTCGAATCTGTAACTATGGAACAGCAGGTCCGAAATCAAATTTCATTTTTTTTTTATAAACTATATGAGTGTGGTTTTCGTTGTACGTGCAGATTTTTTGATTGAAAACAAACTTTTTGAAATACAGTCGAAAAACTGTCCATCTTATTCGCGGATTTTAGAAACTTTTCTTCTAAAGCGCACCATTTTTACAAAAATAATTTGTTTAAGAAATCGCTACGTACCACGGAAACTACACTCATATAGTTTATTAAAAAAAAATGAAATTTGATTTCGGACCTGCTTTTCCATAGTTACTCCATAGTTAATTAGAAGATTAATTAATATATTCAAATTTATGGATGTTTTTCTATTTCTTTTTTTTGTATAGTCTCTTAAGACAGACTCTTAATAAAAAATTTCGATGAAAACTGTAAATTATGTCTGAAAAATTCTGATTAATGGCTTACTTTTCCGGCCGTCACAGTGGTGTTCCCCCTTAAAGCAGGAGAAAATGCAAAGTAAAAGCAAAGGAAAGAAGAACAGCAGCGCGTTGACACGGCAATAAAGTCAATCCACACTTTAGTCGACGGGAGATGGCGCTGAGATGCTAATTTTCTCCAGCAGATTGCATTGGAAATTGCAACGGTGCTCGTCCGCGGTTGGATATTCCATCGACAACGCGACGATGTGTTGCTCACGCGGTCCTCGAGCAGCCCGAGTCGAGGTGGAAATTCCCGCGACGGGTCCGCGAGCGTCCGACGAAATCGCCGGCAAATTAAAAAGCAAATATTTGCGCGGTACTCCGCCGCCGCGATCTCGCTCCTCTTTTCGATTAATCTCGGCGGGTCGCCGGTCGCGCGCGACCAGCCGGCTTTGTAATTAATTGCGGGAACGTCGTGGCGCGCGTCGATGAAGATCCGTGTCGCGAATATTGCGCGGTCAAAGCGCGGGAATTTCGCGTATTGTCGGGGACGAAAAGGGGGGGCGAGTGAGTCGCGGCAGAAAACGGCATCGCAATTATTGGCCCTTGTAAAGTTCCCGGCGCAAATTCCGTCGCGCTCCGCCACTCGTCGACCCCCTGACACGGAGTTCCAGAGTTCCAGAGCTCCCTGGAACGTTATTGCTTCGCGTAATCGCGAATCAACCCACCCCCACCCTCCCCGACCCTGCGAATTATCGTTCTCGTTTCCCTCGCGAGGCGTTCCCTCTTCTGCTTGTTTTTTCCTCGCGTTAATTTTCTCCCCGTCTGAGAGTTGCGCCGAAACGCCGCCGAAGGCTCGCGCAAACACTTCAATTTTCATCGCTCGCTGCGGGAAATATTTTTCGCCGGACTTGTTCTCTCACGATTAATTAAAACCCTTCGCGATGAATATTGCCGCGGCCCGCGAGCGAGGAAAAGGCCGCCGGAGAGCGGCGGGATTAAAATATTTCTGCTATTAGTTTTTTGTCCGCGAGACGAACCCGTTGCAAAGTGCTTCGAAATTGTAGGCCGGTGATAGCTACACTTGGAGAGGAAGAAAAGAGTCTGTTACAGGGAGCTTACTTAAAAATCTTCGCACGGAAAGCGCCACGACTCTGGAGATGTGACGTTTCTAATGCGTGAGGCAGTTTCGCATTCCTCCGGTTGCAAAAATGGAAATCATCCCCGGGGATCGCTGAATATTTCACAACGAAAGTTTACCAAGGCCAGGAATATTACCGCGGCACGGATCCCGCGGAATTAGAGGGGCAATTTTCTTAAAGAACGCGTCGCGATGTAAATTCGCAGTGCAGCTTCTCGCGCGGCGGCCATTAATCTTGCCTTTTTCGAGGGAGAGAGCCGGCTAAATACTTTGCGATTAAATCTCCCAATGCGGCGTCTTAGCGACCGCCGGAAACTGCGCGCAACCCCTCCCAACCCCCTTCCTGCCATCCTCCCTTCCTGCCGGCCTGATAAAGTCATTAACAACCGCGCACTTTTCTCCCTTAATGAGCTCGAACGTTATCTCGATGAGAGGAGCGTAATACCAATTTCTCCGGCCCTCGGATTATCCGTGTTACGCCATTTCTGAATTGTTTTCCACTCGGGGTGGGCTGAATTTCATTTATTCCCGTAATTCACGAGATCCCCTCCCACGATTATCTGTATTATCAGGATACGCCGGCGTGTTAGGAGGTTTAATACGCTAAAAACACTGCCGTTGCCTGTGTGCGGATCGATATTCCGTTGTATCGTCCGCGTTGACCGAAATTTTTCGCCCGATAATGGCGCGCGTTCACCCGGTTCGTGGGGCCGATTCAAACGGAATATTCTCGTTATGCGGAATCTTTCCGATTCGCTCGCGCTCCGTCGGTTAATTGGCCCATTAACATTCGCGGGCTTTCCTCTGTCGCTGCCGTTGGTAAATGTACGCGCGGAAAGTGGCGTGTGTCCCTTTCGCTAGGGGAGGGAAGAGTCGTTGCTTTGCCAGCGGCCCGGCAATATCCGGCCTAGCTATTAAAATTCCATCGACCTTCGGCCTCCGCTGCTAGGACATTATTAATGTTCAATTAATTACTCGAGGACGGGACGAACGGGCGTGTTGGTCGCAGAGCTTCCCTTGCGATGACTTCCTTCTCCCTCTTCATCTTTAAACTTCTTTTTCGTACCTGCGAGTTTTTCCATTATCTTTCATTGGTGAATTGTGGAGTGATTTTTTAAAAGGCGTATTTTCAGTTTTGACTTTGATGAAAATTTTGGTATTAAATTATATCCCCCAGTGGCACAAAACACTACGAAGTAGGTTTAATTCGATTTGGAAAAATAGAAGTGAAAATACGTGGTTTTATGTCCAAGTTTGTTTGATGGCATATTGAAATTAATTTTTAGTCTGAAAAACGGACACATTTCCTATACTCATTTATAAAATTTTTATGAATTCGAAAGAAAAGGAACTTAATTCCATACTAAATTAGTTTAAAAATCTGTTAAACGAGTACATACGTGGGCAATCCTTGGTGAAGTTAAAATCGAAGATGCCAAAGAGAAAAGCAAAATAAAATATTAATAAGTTTTTATCCAATAAAAATGCCAATACAATTTAAATTTATTTTGGGAAATTCCTACTCTTTCTATTTACTTCACTTATCAAGCGTTTGAAACCTTTCAACTTTACTTGTGTTCACTTTTTTACAATATGTACATTACACAAAGATTTATTTCCAAATGGTTTCATACAAAAGACTTTACTTTTTTATAGTTTTCATCAAAAGCGTTTTTAAAAGTCTTTTTTAAAACAACTATTAAAACAATGTCGCTAAATTTAAAATATTACCGCTATCAGATGGAAGAATAAAATATAGATACGTGTACTAATAAAAAAAAAGATTTGTTAAATAAACATAGGTACACAGTCTTTTACAGTTATTAAAAAATGTTTCTACGTTGAAATGTCTCCTTTTAAAAAATCACTCCTTATTCATCTCTGAGAGTGTGAAATTACGCTCCTACAATTCCAGACATTCCGTGTTCACGCTCGATACTGTATCGAAATAAGACTAAATTGAGCGCAAGGTGCCGAACGAAACTGTAACACGTTCCTAAGTATGTTCTCCATTACGTAACGCCGCAAACACAGGCTGTCATACACAGCCATCGTAATTCTACCGCTCGAATTACAGCCGACCAGCAATTGCGCGGCAAGCGCAGGGAAATAACGTTAATATGGCCCGACGCGTACCTAGCGTGCACCGATGCGGCCTCGATTATGCTCGCGATTATCGTAATTGCCGCGATCGCGCCCTCCCGCCGATAAGGCCTCCGTTGTTTCCCCGAATCGGCCGAACTAAAGGTGAAAACGCGCGCGAATCGATTGCCGTTTCGAGCACCCCCAGAGGCCCCTTTGCACGCAGCTGATGCTCCGCATCCACCTCGCTAAAACTCCCTCCACACTCTGCAGTGGTCTATACACTCGCTCCCGACTCTCTAAATACCTTCTTCCATTCCCCTTTCTCTCTCAACTTTTACTCCGAGCTCCTCTCCGCGGACGTAATGATATTTCGCACTGGCGCGTGATTGATGTATTCCAGAAAGTTACTCCATTGTACGCCTCACGTGCGTTTAAAGCGATTAGAGTGGAATTAACTCGTCCCGATTACACTGCGCGGCGTTACGCAAACGTTTGCTTCGCGTACTATTAGTATTAAAGTTTCGCGAGTAGGCGCCTCGTCGAGCTGCGTCGACCGACAATGGAAGATTTCGGGATCTGGACAGTCAAGAAATTCTGAAACTTTGCGAATGTGTTGGGGATTTCTTTCAAACTACAACGCAATTTTTCTTTGCCGCCCAAATTCGGAGGTGAAATTAACCCTTGAATATTCCGCTGTTTTTCGATTTTATTTTGTAACTCGAAAGAAAAAAAGTTTGAAGAGAAAAGTTACATCTTTTAACTAGATCTATGAAATGGTACAGATTTTATAAACAAAAATAATGTTTTTTCTAAAATTCTTTCCTTCACATGAAATCTGAATTCGTGGTTTAATAATTATAAAAAAAAATTTCATACAAATTCAACCCCGCCAATTCCTTTAGAAAGTGAATTTGAGCAGCAAAGAAAAGTTGAGTTGCAATCAAGAGGAAATCCCCTACATATTCGCAGAGTTTCAGAATTTTTTGTATTTGCAGAATCTTGCCTGGTTAGTTGGATTAGAAAACCGAGTCCCCGGGAGACGAAGGAACGTCGAATACAATAATCTTTGGCGAGGCGAGCCGCGAGGTTCGCTCCAGTTCTATTGAGCAGCGCCTCCGCCACTCGAACGGGCACAATGGCCCCGGCGCAGCGCAAATAATTTCAAAGGCACTAGAGCGAACAGAGGAATAAATGCGCGATAGATTAAGGGTCGCGGTGAACGGGCCGCGGAACGGCGTGCAATTTGATCGAATGGATAAATGCCGTTTCGAGAACGAACGACTTCATTTGTTCGCGCGTACGTACGAGCTGTTTCCCGCGTGTACCATCGCGCCCCACACCGAGCCCACCCCCGGGCACGCGTGTACCGCTCCACACAGCCCCGTGCGCTGGAGGGCTGTTCGCTTTAACGAGCTTCCCAGATAAAACACCGAAAACGTCGTCGGGATTAATTAAATAATTAAAGCGGGTAATTATCTCGACTCGCCCATCTGCCAGCGCGGGGATCCGCTACGCTTCGAGGTGGAATCGTTGAGCTCGCGGTACCCACCCTGTGCGGGGGGTTGGATAGATTGGAAGGGGGGTGGTGTGGAACGTTTCGTGAGATATTTGAGTGGTAAGACGTTGATTTTGGGGGAAATTCAGCTCTTCTTCCGCCAAAAAGACGACTTGATGAAGCAAGTCCGACTGAATGCGATTAAACTGAATATTATTTTTAACTTTTTGTTTATTATTTTTGGGAAATTTAAACGCTCAACATACGTCGCGTGCGGAATTCCCTTAGTCGTATCTCTTATACATAGTCGCCGAACGCCTATGGGCGTTCTTCGCACACACTATAGCACCCAAAGGGTTATTCGTCTTTATTACTCAAAAAAGAAGAACCCGAATATTTACATTACAGTGGTAACACTATTGGGAACCCTAATCGTGTATTATATATTATAAACTAAATTAAAATAGACACTGCAAGAAACAAATGTAACAAATGTCAAAAATGAACTGATGTAAAATTAATCTTAAGACTTGAACCTAGATATGAGAATATGTAACAAGAATTAGTAAGTATAGTAAGAAGAGTAAAATAAAAAGTAAAGTGAAAAGTGAAAGCACATGCACGCGGACTAAGTCAATATTGATTTTTTATCGGAAGAGACGAGCCCGTGTCGAGATCGAAAGCACCAATGCATCTGCTCCTGGATCTTTTGCAGGGGACAGAAAATGAATTGTGATAGTGGTCGCATAAAATATCCAGCTGGATTTCGCTGGACAGGTCCCGTAAAATCCTTGCGGGCGAAAAATGACGTCCATGGTTAGCGACCAAGTATCTCAGAGACAAGAATTTGTCACCGCCTCGCGCCCCTCGAATTATCGATACCGCTCGCGCGGCAAGTCGCCCGAGCCGTACATGAATCACCGCGTATCGCGTGCGCCGCAAGATTTAAAGTAACCGGCCACCCTTCTCGCCGCCGATGAAGTCAAGCGTCGCCCTCGCGGCTCCGATGCTCCCTTATTTACTGTTACGCGAGTGGGGGGTGCAATCGAAACCAGTAATAACCTCGTTAACGTCCAGCTCCACTTGCCCTTTCTTTCGTTCTGCCCGTCCCTTTTCACTTGTCGACTCTCGCCGCGGCTCCCAGGGGGTGTACGGAGAACTTCGCTGCTGGTTAACGTTCGATGAAATTGATATATCGCTGATGGAACTGGACGGGCGACGAGCAACGGCTGCTTGCTTGGATTTAGTACACTGGGTGGCTCGAAAGTAATTGCTCCGTATTTCAGGGTATTTCGGACGTTGAGAGCCAAACGAACCACAATGAAAAAAAATTCCTATTTTATATGATTATTCGGAATACATTATTGATACTGACTTAATTTCGTAAAAATGAGGGTTGGTCAATTTTTGTTCTCAACGTCTCATTTCAAGTAGTGGAAAACTCTAATATCTTGTTTACCCTTTCGTGTATCCTGACATCAGGGTAAATTCAGGAGAGACGCCTTTTTGGTTGAGAGGCAAAAACCAATTTGGATTCCTTCTAATTAAAATGATTTATTTTTTTACCACAATGAAAAGACAAAAACAATTTGAAACTAAAAAAATTAATTTACGGATCGGAAGGTGTTATAAGTGTACATTTGTTAGTGGCGTCTCTCGCGAATTTACCCTAAGCGTTTAATAAACGAAGCTTCGAATAACTCTTCCATTCTTGGAATTACGAAGAAATAAATACGCAGTTTTTAAAGGGCAGCTCGTCACAAATTGCACGGATTGAAGAAATCTGGGTTTTTTCATTGTTTCCCTCGGATAGTAGGAATTTTCCAGCGAGCGCGAGCACGTGAACGAAGGCTTCGTGCCCAGGGGCGAAACGAAGCTGGTAGGAGAAATCAATTAGCAACGGGCCGCGCCAGAATTCGGTGACACCCCGTGTACGCTTTTCCGGAGCTCAGCCACGCAGTTTTTCCCACGGGATGTCGCCTCGACCAGTCCGCCCCGCCGCCCCCAAGGGGGAGCAAGAATTCCCTTCGCGTATGTACAGTCACTCCAATCACGAGCCATACATCAGTTCGCGTGGTTGACGAGAAGAAACGGGTGGGATGGAGAAAAATGTCCCGATTGTGAAAGTCCCGAGGGGATGAAACAGGGTTGCTCGCTCTCTCGCTCCCAAGCTCTCCCTAAGTGACAGATCGCACGGTCTTCGCAGCCCTCGCGAGCCTCAATACTTTTCCTCCTTCTTTCTCCCTTTTTCCATCTTCGAATCTTGCTTTCCACCGTTTTTAATGCTAATGCAATTCAATATAACGATTCCGTGGTCGATGTACGTCTTTTAATATTATTTATTTGTATAAATTTCAATCTTTAACGATCTACGTATTTTATTGTATATTTTATTATAATTTTTTACACCCCTCACCTACCGTTTTTTAAGCAATAGGCCCCACAAATTTTAATTTATTTTTACTGCTGTCTACATTTTCGCGCATTGCATACTTTCTTCCTGTTTAGATAATCTAAGGTTTCACGCAACTGATTGGAACACTACTGACAGAATGATCGACAAGGTCCAAGGGACCAAGGTATCTTAGTGGGACGGAATTAAAAAGTTAGAGGATTTTCGAAGGACGACAGCGACGAACAAAGAGGATACGCGAGACTGTCCCTCGCCACAGAGTCCCGAAGGGAGCGCGCTAAGTGATAGATCACGAGGACTAATGCGACCGTCCTGTCGTTCCACCTCCAAAGAAGCATCGACTCGAAAATAGCTCTCCTCCGTTACATTCGTTCGTTGTTTTAAGGGAACTCATCCACCAGGCCACCGCCAATTTTGTATTAATCAGCGGAGGAGAATTTCAAATGGGAACCATTTAAAACAGTCAAACTCTTCTTGGCGAATGGAACGCAATTCTACGTTTCGCGTCTGTTTTAATCGTTTTAGTGATCGATCAAATGGCGCGGCGTAATTTTATGTAGCTTTATCACTCACCCCGAGCTCCCGTCTCGGGGATATTGTTTGTAACAGAACTTTCTAATTGACACCGAAGAAACTAATTTTAACCTAATTTTACACGGGCAGCCTCGATAATTTCGTAAGTTGGAGCACCGTTCCCGACTGTTCGCCAGGAATCAGAGAAATCTGACATCCGCAGCCCCGGTAATTTCGGATTTCTAGATTAAATTCTCGTTTTGCTCGTTACTCCGCGCCAGGCAGCCGCCTTCCTCCTCTTTCCGTCGTTCATTACCATTCAGGGCAAATCAAAATCCGACGTGGATCGATACACGTCCGCTCCACAAGCTAATTCCTTACGTTTATTCGCGCAAAAAACTCGCCGAGCTTCCCTGTTACGCTAGGAATAACAGAGCCCGGTTTTTTAATTAATCACGTCGTTCAATAGTCAAGTTTTTCTACTCTTCGAATAACATTTATACATTCGTTCTTGTGTTCCTATTTGCAAGGGTGCTTGTTCATTGTGGAGGCTTTTTTAAAAGATAATAATTGAGGCAATCAGTGCAACAGTGGCGTAAACCCAAAACTTTCGTTCTGAAATTACAGGTAATGAAATTATTAACCTTCTAAAATCGTTGCTTTAATTTCTATTTTTGGGGAAATAGATATGATTTTTTAAAAAATATAATTTGCTAATAAAGAGGATTGGTAACCAAAACACGTTTTAGTGCTGCCATTTTGTAGATATTTTTGGAAGGTCCCTCAGGCCACTATAGAATTAAAATTTTTCTATATAAGGGGTTGTTTAGGCTGAAATATCAATCCACTCAAAATTGTGGATTCACTCACTATTGTGCGGACAGCGTCAATTCAACTCGTCGTCCCCGCGAAATGAAAATTTAAGGGATAGAGTGCTGTTCAATATATTTAGAGGATAAAAGAATAAAGTCCTTGATTTTTTTATCGAGCATGGTGCATTCTACTACTCTTTGGTCTAAAACGTTCCCTTGCATCCCCTTTTTCCGTCCCCCGAGTTCAAGATACACCGCTAGACAACTCCATGGACGCCTGGTTCGAAACACAGCGCCTCGTTACGACGACTACAGCCCCCGAAACGATCGAATCCTCATCGCCAGGGACGGTCGCTCGGTCTCGAGATCGCAGCAACGTCGGAGCAATTAGCAGCGCAGCTAAACACACACACAGGGTACGTGTACACCTCGTAGACTCGTCAGATATTCCCATAGGTTCCGGGATCCCAGAGCCAGAGTCGTGTATCTCCGATTAAGGTCGGCGATAGGGGCCGGGAACGGGGTGAGCGCGGATGGTACACGTTTTACAGGCAAAACGCGTTAACGGACGCTAAGTAATGGATGATTCGGCCCCGGGCCACGGTTTATTTTCGCTCGGGACTTTTGTTAAATAATTCACAGCGCGAGGAATGTGTATCGCCGCCTAATTGCCCTGAAATATTCAACGCTCGGTGTCGACGCCGCCTGTTTAGGCGGAACTCGATGAAATTCGATGGGAATAAGGCTTTGCGCGAAAAGGCTGATCAATTTCGAGCAAGACGAAGGGAAGTGGAACATGGAATCTGTGCAATGATCGTACAGGGAAGCACAGTGGCCACGAACTGTGGAATGCAGTTGCAGTTGGCACGAGTTCGCGAAAAAGAGACTCGAATTGAATATGTTTATTTATTTTATGTACGTGTGGGCACTCTTTGGTAAGTAGCGCAATATATAACAGAAAACGGAGATGTATAACAAGTGACAAGATTAGTATGCGCAAACACAAAAAGAATTAGGGAGAGTCGGTGCGCACTAAAGTTGAGAGTTGGTTCTTGAAAGGTGTTTGAAAAAGTCTACAGCGTGATAGAATATGTTGGCTAAGTTGCACAAGCGGGTCATGGAGTTAATTTGAAGATGGTTAGTTCTGCCCTCCATTAGCGGGAGTTGGAGGGTCACACGATCCATCAATGTTGCTTTAAAAAATCCCAGGTTTATTCACACACTGACAAAATACAATGCCAAAGTGATCTAGTCGATACGAGAGGAAATTACTTCGACCGAGCTCGATAGGAACCGGAAGAAGACGCGAGCAGGGGCCAGCAAAAGAACATCCGCAGTCTGTTGCTTTAATTCCCGCCTGTTGACACGCAGAAGTGCAATTATAACGGGAAGAAGGTTCGGGATATGCGGGACAAGTGGCACCTGAGTGGCCCCGGGCGAAATTCTGGGAGCGGGTTGAAAGTGGCGTTCGTGCCTCTCTTTGGATCGCTGAAAAACCAGATCCCCTTGAGAGAGGAACGCTCGTCGCGCAATGTGGGACGCGCTTCGCGAGTGTGGATGCTGAAAGCTACTTTGCCCGCCACTTGTCGCGAATTTTATCCCCACCCTGGCACCGAATTTCTGGCAGCGCGGGGAACCTGTCACGAAATGAAATCGCTCGTCGGTGCAGAGACCCGACTAATCCAAGAAACTCAGCGAACAGAAAGCTCCGCGTTTGAGATTCGATGTAAAGGTTTCGAATACAATACTTATTCGCTAAAAGCTCGGGTGGGCCTACACGTTAAGAGCTCGGTTTGGCGTACACGTTAAGAGCTCGACGCTCACCCCACCACTTTTGGCTCACTCCTGTCCCGCAAACACGAGACCGAGACAGAGAAAGAAGCGAGAAACGATCGCACGGAATCGTGCCCCCTCTACGTTATATGCTCGCCGTCGGTCTCGAGTCGCGAACTCTTACCGAATAAATACTGTACGTTTAGATCGACTTTTAATGATTCGATTTGGAGCGCTCAGAGTTTGACTCGTAACTATTATTCTTGAAGAAGAAAGATCAGAAATGTGTGTTCGAGGAAAAACAGAGGGAGCGAGAACTTAGGAACGAATGACAAGTAACGAGAGAGAATAGGAGTGAGCATCGTCGATGTTGACACGATCTTCGAGACCGAGTCGCTAGTGACAGCTGTTACGGAACAAGGCGCTACCAGACTGCCGCAGTTTCGAACGCACAGCAAGAATGAGCGCAGTGAAACCGACACGACCACTTTAAAAGAAGAAATTACAAATTCCAACGTTCCCTCGTGACACGCGGTACACTCCCACTGCAACACGATTCCCCGTCGCTTTGCAGCAGCCACGCGAACCGCGTAACGAACGATAGAGCTGGCTGATCGAGAGGCAGCGAGGTGCGTGGCAAATCGGCGAAATTAAAAAACGAATTCGCGCCGAAGGGGAGGGGAGGGCGCAGCCGAGGGATGAACGTGGAATCGAAAGCCGCGGCGTGATCGAGGCCGGAGCGCGTTCGCGCCTTGTACCGTGCGAAATTGAATGTACCAAGGACTATTATCGAGGACGGGAAGCGGCGGCTCGCGAATCTCCACGGACACGGCGTCGATGAATAACTTTCAAGTGGCGGCTGGATGCGCGGGGAACGGCGGGGTGCCTCGAATTCCACGCTGCTCCGCCCGTTCCGGCACCGACGAACCATTTCCACCGCGGCGCTAGTTTCATTTTTCCGCGCGCGCCCCGAATTAACCGCCTAAATTTCCGCGATTCCAGCGACCCGGCCGTCCGCGATCGGAAAGGGGCCTTGTATCGTTATTAAATTCCCCCCCGGCGCGGATGGGAATGGAAGGACAGCGACGAGGGCGGAGTGGAGGAAGAGATAATGTCATAAAGCGACGGTGAAAAAGGAGAATCGCTTCTCAATTCCCGGAATTACCGTGATATTACGCATTCCACTTTAAGAGGGAAAATATTCATCCCTTGTTGCCAGCGGGGGTGAGTTTCGTTTTCTTCGATTCGTATTATGTTCGATTACGTTTGAAATGTGTTGCTGTGCCCATTACGTATCAGAATACAGTAACGCGAATCGCGCTTTAAGTCTCAGCTGGGACACTTGAAACGAGGGTGTAAACTGTTTCAGTGTGATACTTCGGGTGCTTCATTTGCACGCTGGTATCTCGGAACGGGTGAAGATGTTATTAGACTTCTATAGTCCGCTCAACGAGTCGAGTCACCAGCTGTAAATAAAGGCAGGTGGCATTCAGATAATACAGTGACGTATTCCTCAGATATTGTATATTACTCGTTGCAAATAATAAACAAAACAATTTCTGAACGATTAATATTTTTTATTTCGAATTTGATTCTGCATCGCTATTATTTACATGTATGATTAAAGCTTCAATAATTACAATACAGCGTAACGCGTTTTACAAAATGGTACAAAAACGGCCCCGCGATTAATAAGTGACTACCGTCAAGGACCCAGTTCCTGATCAGAACCCAATTCCTGATCAGTTTAGTATTGGGAAACCAAGGGGAGGCGTGGTTTAGATTTCAGCGCTGCGGTGGTAAGTTGGCAAACTATTGCAAGTAGGCCCGGATCCCACAAAAAATTCCGAATAAGTATTTATTAATCGAAGAAGTAAAATTTTAGTGTTCAAAAAAATTTAGAAACTTTTTCACAAAATGTCTATATAAACACTGATAATCGTATGGACTACGACGGATTTTAGCTTACTCACAGTAGTTTAATTTTCTGTCACTAGTTGGCGTATCGAAATTCTTGGTTTCCCAATATAAATACCAAATAATAAGTTTATCACGATATAAATTTATTCCAAAAAATTATTAACTTATTATGAAGTATTTTTAAATTTATACGCAAACATTTGACAGCTCATAGTAAAATCTTTTAGCTTCATCGGAAACTGCTCCCTTTGCATCTTAAGTGATCAGGAACTGGGTCCTTGACGGTAGCGTTTGATAATTTGTGGCAGCCAATAGCTGTGGCCGCTGCCTTTCCCACGTACTTCAGCAGGGTCATAATAATTTGTTTACAGCTGGTAATTCGACTCGTTGATCGGACTTTACAAGTGGCCCAAAGAAACTCGCGAATGCGCGGCACTGCGAGGATCAGGTGTTAACCGAAAGCCCCGAAGAGTGTCGGAGGGAAGCAGAGGCGAGGGTGATGCCGCAGCGGGCGGGACACCGGCGTCGCCGGGAGGAAATATTTTTCATTAATCTGATTATTTATCAGCCGTAGAGCTTTCACGAGGGTTTCCCAGCCACCCTCTAACACGCTGTAATCCCGTGTAGCGGGCGCGGCGGTTAAGCGTTTAACGGAGAAGCGGAGAAGAAGAACGAAGGGCGTCGGTCGAGGCGACTCGCAGGGGGAAATCTGTCGTTACGAGGCTCGGGGATACGTGCAGTCGCTCGTCCCCCGCACCGGCGGTGTTTTCATTTACATATTGAACGTCTGCTTGCACAAGCTGTTTGGAAATTGGTGGGTTCTGAATATGGGCGCGTGGCGAGTCTTTGGCGAGTCGTTCGGGACGGCTGGATTATGTTGCGCGTTCTTCCAAGGGCTTCTGACTTCTGAGTGGCCGCTGTTAGCGTAATGGGGCGTGACAGTAGCTACAGTGGATGTCGGAGGCTCGCGAGCTTCAAGGGGAGATATTAAAATTGGGGAGGGATAGAAGGGGGATAAGCAAAGTGGTTGAATCCAGAGCCAAGACCTTCTATCGATGAAGAATACTGTATAGTTGGCAAGACAAATATAATAAGCTATAGGTTAAAGTGGGGTAGAACGGAACGGGTGGGTAAAACGGAACAACATCATGTTTCTGTTAGGTAAGAGCTGCGAATGAGTTGGTAGGGTAGATGCACCGTTTGTGGCCACATTAAGATATTGTACCAGTTTTGGCCACTTCTTAAAAAATATAATATTTTTCCGTGTAAACAATAATTATAACCTTATATTTCGGGCGGTATACTAAACAAAATATTTATGATGTGAAATTCTCCACATAATAATGATCTGCAAGCAATTTAAAAATAAGATAATTATGCACATGGCCAAAAACAGTGCAATGGCCACAAACGGTACTTCTACCCTACCACAGGGATCTATAGTCTATCATAAAATGCTAAGGACCCTTTGGTTCCATGTGACGCGGTACCAACTCATTCGCAGCTCTTATCTAACAGAAACAACCCTAAATAATCTAAGAATATTATATGCGTGGACATTGGTGATTTAAACCACTCCCAGATTTGCTCCACTGACTTTCACCTGATAATAAGGGAAGGGACATTGAAGCAGTCGCGTAAATCAGGCAAAGATAATAAGCGCCTAAGCGATACGCCGAGGCACCGCGAACGAACGTTCGGAATTATCGCGGGCTTCAAGGAGCGGTTCGATGACGAATCGCCGGGGTAAGAAGGGGTTGGAGGCGATGGGGCGGCAGAAACGTGCCGGATACGAGATTCGGGGGTAAGGAGGGTGGTTCTCGCCACTCTAGATTAATAATTGTCGTGTATTGCCGAAGGAGATTCGGCTGGGCTGGGCGTGGCCTGCGAGTAATCTGAAAACGTGAGAAATTGCATTGGGTCTGTTGGTACGAGGGCAATGATACGGGGAATAATTTAAGTCGTGATTTGTGGGAGGAGGAGGGGAGATAATGGAGGCGGATGTTCGAGCATCGATGCTGCGGTAAACGAAGCTTTTCCTTGTTAAGAGGATCTGCTGGGGCATAGATTCCACGTTGTAGGTACACATTTTCTACTGACTTTGATTTCTCTTTCGACCAACACTTCCGCGGCTGGTACACCTAAGTAGCTTGTCAAGAATGGAATCCTATAGAATAAGACGCTTAAGGTGGATGTTCGTTTGTTAGCAAAATCTGTCCACAAGCGTTTTTTCGTACTCCCCGATGACCTACGAGGTTTAGATTCAGCATGAGGCTTCCTCGACACCCAAAGATGCCGTAAAAAATCCAAAACCTGGAAAATTCGATAATGGGTACTATCTATGACCTAAAACAGGTATTATGTATAATGTAGAAGCCTTTACCGCATTGGACATGTAGGTAATTGTGGTCACCTTAGGTGTCCTATTATAAATATAGGGTAGTAATGCCTGGCGAAGACAGGCTAAGAAACTAGTATATTTAATCACGCTGAAGCAGTGAACTAAAAATTTACTAACTCGATTTACTAACTCAGGTGTCCGCATACCCACGTGCTTTAAGGGAGCGAAAGTAAGGAGTGACAATTTCCCAGGGACTTGGTTTGGAAAACGGTTTTCAGGGCATTGTTGCGCCGCGCTAAGAAAGCCTGCTGAATAATGCCGTCGCACTTACTTAATACGGGCACTTATTAAGCCTGACGTTTCTCGTTTCCACGATTTATAACCTCATATCCGCTAATTAAATCAAATATAACTTCACGAAATCCCCCGCGGGACGTGGCTGTAACGTCGATCATCATTACGCCGGAATGGCTTCTACTTTATGCAAAGGTCTTTGGAAGAACACACCGGGACGGTTTAATGGAGTTAGGGACAGGTTCAGCAACCACGATCGACGCTAACGCGACGCCAAACTTTCGCGAAATATTCCGACGGCTCGCGGAGTCCATTTCGCTTTGGAACGAATCATTTCCACCCTTTGTCTGAAATTCTCCAACGAAAGTCCCCCCTCGAATTTCACTGGAAACTTTTTCGATCGCCTAGCTGCTCCTGCCATAGAAATACACACGCGGCTCGCCCACTTGGATCCTGATTTGTAACCCGTGAACATTTACGCCTCTGCCAGGACCCATAACTCACCATCAACGAGAATCTGGGACTCCCGGTGCCTCGCAATCTTTCCCCGCGGTCCTCGAGACCAGTATCTCACTTATTGCCGATTAGGGTACAGGCCCATTTATTAAGGCGGGGGCCGTCGGTGTTTCTCTTCCCCGAGAACTCCTTAAAACGGTCGTTCCAGGCCGCCGCCGTGAGCAACGTGAACAAGAGGGCAACGACGAGGTATTTCCCGTGACATACGGTCTATTAGGACTAATAATAGTGACTGGAAGAGGCGCGGACGCCCGTATAGTTCTCCCCGTGCCGCGTCGTACGTCTTTCCTCCGGGTCGTGGCTGGACCACCGTGAAAAACAGGACCGCCCGGCTCGTTTTACACACCCTGCCGCGCCAACCGCGCCATCTACTTCGTGGATTCTCACGTTCGACCTATGCATCAATTCCGAACGCTCCCTCCGCATCGAAAATAGCAGACCGGCGCGGCTGAATTCCAGCATTCGAAACGGTGCCTTCTGAACCTCGCGCCGCACGTCTTGGGCTGTCCATTTCATTTTCTCTTGGTCCCTTTCGTTCTCGTCTTTCAGCTTCAGATGTGTAATAACAATGTGGGTAGAGCTATGTAGAATCTTCTTCGAGTGTGGGGTCAATTCTTGAGGAAGAAGGTTTCAGTGTTCACAGCGAGTGTACAGTGAGACCAAGGTAAATTGAAGATGGCCATTAAAGGGTAATGCCACTCTAGTGCCTGGGAAGCAGCCTGAGTTTGAGAATTTTTTATGCGAGTATAGTGATTGGAAGGCAAATTCTGTTTGGAGGCCTTTATTCTACATACTTTGAGGAATGATCACAATTTTTTTTAGTACAAAACGGTGCCACAGCTCAACAAAGGAAGCTCCTCCGGTTCCGCAGCCGGAAAGATTCCTTATCTAATATTTCCAAAAAAAATTGAGAGTGTCAGTGAAGCAGCCCGCCACCTCGAATTCGCGTGTTCATTACCGTCGATCACTAGGCAGCCTAATTAAAGCCCCCAGCGTTCTCTTTCGCGGCCCGGAAGCGAATCGATATCGGAGGCCCAGGTCGAGAGGCCAGGTTCGAAAAGGGACGATCCATGGCTCTCCACCTGGCCGGGGGAGGCGGTGTGAATTTTTAAAATTCCTTGAGGAGCGCGTACACGGATCGCACGGTAAATCGAGGCGAAGGATATTCGGCTGTTCGATTGAAATATTCACCGGCTGTGTTCGAATTTCGAGATGGACCCTTCAGTAACGCCCTGCCTCGTGATTCTCGCGCGGAGCTTGAACAGCGCACGGTGAATGTTTAAATCCCATCGCGCCCTACGTTACATTAACTGTTAATTCGCGCGGGAAACGAACGCCGGAGCCTGTCAGCTTACCGATGCTACGGTCGGACTTTGAATTTTAACGTCCGTTCAACAATGGGAGTGTCGGCGCTACGGTTACCCTTGGTCAACACTAATTTCAGAGCTTACTCTGTCTCTCCGCTCTCCCGGCCGATATTCAAGTATGTACAACGCGCTGCGGGGGCCCTCGTGACGTCACGAAACTCCCGGATAGGATTTGACGTAACAGCGATGAGAGAGAGTGCGATATCCGTGTGCCGAGTCGACGCCTATCGTCGGGTCCCGCCGCAAAAAGAGCACCAAGGGCGAGTTCGCGTCTGAGCATCCGAGGCAAGAGTCTCGGCGCCTGACAGCGCGACATCGTATTGTTTTTGGTCGCCAGAAATAGCGGGGAGAAAGCGCCACGGAGACGGCGAAGGCGACGCGTCTCATTCGTCGAACGAGACCAAAACGAGCGCCACCGAAAGTCCAACCCTTGTTGACCGCTGAAAACCGTTCGACCAACTCGAGTCTACTTTGGACCTCGCTTTGGAGAGCTTTGACGCGGCGCTCTCGTGTCGCGCGACGCCGTTGCCATCTTAATTTAGTGCGCCTAAGTTTCGCGCAGGATTTCATAGTTACCCTCATAGTTGTTTAACCGGTTAACTGTCAATGCATCATATATGATGAAACAAAAATCTGGCCAAAATATGATCAAATGGGATAACTTTTTTGTTTTTCAAACGATTTGAATGAAACTTGGTATGTAATGGTTTTTGGGGTCGCTGAATCGGAATTTTGCATCGGAATTGTGAAATTCAATATGGCAGACTCAAAATGGCCGAACCAAATTGGCTGACAAACATTAAAACACTATCGGGATATAGAAAAATTGTATATAGGGGTTTTTGGGGTCGCTGAATCTGAATTTAGCATTGGAATTTTAAATTTCAATATAGCAGACTCAAAATGACGAACCAAAATGGCCGCCAATTGACAAACTCACCCCTAAATTCTATTTTTTTAGGGGTTGGGGGTGTCAGATGAAAAAATTACCCCCGGAATTGGTTCAGCGACTCAAAAAAATCCTGTATACCAAATTTTGTGTGATTCACTTGATTTCTCGATGGCACCAGTTTGGGCCCGAATAATGAAAAGGACCGGGCCAGTTAACCGGTTAAACGATGTAGAAGACCTTCCTTACAGTTGCCCAGACACTTTGATCAACATTCACCGCGTGGAATCTCGCGTTCTTCCCGGGGGAACGGGAATCGCGGGGTTTATTTTCTCCGATTTCCTCGACGTCCCCGGCAATGTTCACCTTTGCACGGGCGCACGGAGGAAGGACGTTGAGGGAGGGCCAGCGAAGTTAAACGCAGGCGGTGCACGTACGCGCGCGTTTTAAGCGGGACGAGGAATGAGGTGTTATTTGAAAACACAGGGGGTTTCGGTTGTTAGGCGGTGGCAGGACATCGAGGCGCAGTAGAGGCTGCGGCTAACGAGGGCTGTGGACGCAGGGGATAAAGGAGATGGAAGGTAAAGGCAGCGGGAAATCCGACGGCCGGGAATCTAAAATAAGCCGAGTGTTATTGTTGGTGTCGCGCGTGAGACGCTTCGAATCACTTTTCCGACGTTATTCCGAGGGATAACGGAGGAATTCGAGCCGCTGCTACGAATCTGAACCTGCGCTTCGTATCTTCGAACGTGCAAAAATTTCTGATAGGTAATCCGGGAAAAGATCCGCTCCGGAATGTTGGATTATTATTATTATGTATTTAAATGAGACTATCCCTTAAATCCTTAATAATATATAAAAGTGAAACGTTGTCTGTTTGTTTGTCCTTCTTTCACGCCTAAACGGCTGAACGGATTTCATTGAAATTTTGAATATGCATTACATATGGCCTAGATTAGATTATAGGCTATTTATTTTTTGCTTTAGGCTTTTTTATTTTCCAAACATCATAAGTAATTCCCGGGTGAAACCGGCTAACGGTTCAGGCTAGTAGTATATAAATTGTACCTACAGTAATAATAATAATAATAATAATAATAAATCGTCTTTATTCACCACAAGTTACACGAATCAAGTGATGAGTGGGCGAGGTTCAGCATACCTGCTGTTTTGCAACCTAACCCCAAAATTACATGTAAGAATTAGAATTAAAGTTAAATGCATCAGGAAGGCAAGAGAGAACCACAAACAAGTAACAAGTGAATATGTGAGGTAATATCTGGATACAAAGTTTCGTCGACACAACAGCCCTCGGTTAATCGGTGGGAGTAATTTTCTACACAGCGGTTCGAAAGGACGCTAATGATTTATTGAAGAAGTCCAATAATTTATTCCCTAAGTTAGATATCCTGTTTATAGGATCGGTATGCGCTACCCTCGTTTCGCAAATCTCGCAACAAGATTCATTGTATCTCCCCAGGGTCTTCAATGATTTTTATGTTCAGTGTTTAAGAATAGGTAGTTGAAAACGATCGAGACAAAGAACTGCCGCTATTACTGTCCACGAAAGCGCGTTCCAAGCTCCAAGGCGGATGACAGAACGGGAACAGAGGTTTTGTCAGTTCAGCACCGCTCGTCACCGTCATTATTCCAAGGGTGAGGAGGAGAAGGAGGGTCGTTTCGAATAGAGAAGCTCCGATGACGGTGTTAAATATATCTGACTTACACCCCGAGAGATTTGCATAAACAGAGTCTGCGTGATCTCGACGACCGATTTAAACTCGAATGACACCGCGAGATCGCGTGTAGCACGGTACACGTTTACCGCTTCCTAATTTTAGACTACACAGAGAAGGCAGAGGCGGAAGGAGCAGAAAAAAAGGACCCGAAGAGGCCATCCTGCGTTTAGTACCTACACAAACTTGAAATATTTCACGAATCCCTATAAAACAGTATTTACAGCGCCGTTAACGACGTCGAAAGCAGCGCGCGAGGCAGGCTACGTAAAAGACGCTGTAACTACGCGAAGTCGCGGCGAACGTAAGTGAAAGGCAAGTGCAGGGCGAGATTTTTAATAACTTTAACGGCGCGGGTGAAAGAAAAATATTAACACCCGCGAAAGCGATACTTCTCCAGCCTCTGGTCTTTTAGAGCGGCAACTCATTTAGCCGCGGGAATTCAGCACGCCTCGCGAAGCACCCTTCAGAAAGCAAGCGCGTTCGACTTGTTCGTTCCCCGGGGCCGGACCACACAAATTTTTTGCAATTTGTCGATCACGCCTCGCTCGGCACGTGTACGGCTTCGGGAAATATCGCTCGACTTGTTGGCGAGCGCCGGCGACCCGAGCGATTCCTCGAACTTGGACGTGCCGTTTTCTGGAGCGACGGGCACGCCAGCGAGCATTCACCCCGAAGTATTCACCGGCAGCTCACGCTCGCCCCGAGGAAACCCACTGCAAATATAATACAGTAACGAAAGCTTCGTGACCGCCGCCGTAATTATTTTCCGCGTTATTGTTCGACTGCCGGCTCGGGGATCCATTTCGCTCAAAGTCTTTGGCGCGGCACCGCTGTGCGCGCGGAGTCCGTGGCGCCTTCGTTCGCCGCGATCGGAGAAAGCGAGTACAGCCCGGGGAGAAGAAGAAAAGGAAGGCGGAGGGTGAGAAGGGAGGAGAGGGAAACGCGAGCAGGCGAAATGATGAGGGAAAGGGAGGGCGAGAGTGTAGCTGGTGACGAGTCACTCTGTCATTTCGTTATGAGTTACCGGGAAGAAACGAGGCGGAACGAGGGGGGCGGGGGACGAGCAATTCCTTCTGGAATTTCGGGAACGCTCGAGGGCCTAAATCGTTCTCCTCTCCTGCAAGAAGAAAGGATGTCTCCGTTTCCGCGATCAAAGGCTCCCAGCGAATCGCTGCGCGTACCTACTATAGAAAATTCACAACCCTTCGCCGTCGCGACGTTCTACTCACGGCAAAATTATTGCACGCGCAGATGGCTTCGCGGGGGAGCTTGCACGGTCTCTGCGCTCTCAACGATTTCCAGATTTTTTAATACTCTTAAGCTGCAGAGGTATTTGCAGTTGGATATTTTAATATATTTCACCCTCCAAGCAGGATATATTAAGCATACAGTCTTTATTTATTGAAAACAGATTTATTTTCTTTGAAAACAGAGGGATAGAGTAGGTACACGAAAATCATATTGGTATAAAAAAAATGATTATTAAGAAGATTTGATGATTTTTTATTCTGTATAAAAGTGTGTGATCTAAGTAATCGTGTAAAACTTGGGGTGGGGAAGATTTTATTGTTTAAATTACAAATAAACAGTTTGCTTAAATTTTCTTTGTAACATTTTTTTTTATATACTATAGTTTTCAAGATTTACAGGCAAATAGGAAAACACACTTAACCTTTAAGCCTTAAAGTTTAAGGGGTGTTTTCACCCCGAAGAACCGAAAGCGAGCACAACCGAAAATTTTCCTGATATTTCTATCGAGGTCCTCTGCGCAGTTTCAAAAAACAAAAAAAAAATGGGAATATTCGAGTAAGCAAACTTCCCTTGTTAGCATCGTCTCGTGGGCCGTGGCACATTGGTTGCCTTACGAGATCGATTTACCGCAGGGATCAATCAGCGATAATGGAAGCCCAGTTGGCGTTGCCACGATCAGCAAAGAACGAACGCGGTGAACGCGTCGGAATTTACTGTACCGCGAGGCTTTGGCAGTGCTACGGTGGCTAATGGCGAAAATATATCGCGCTGCCTGAACGGAAATACGGAAGCACGCGATGGTAGCGCGGCCGCAAAACTCTGCCAACTGGTGTCCCGTCGCGGAATCCGATTTGTCTCGGTTTCAAAGGAACTTTCCCCGTCGGTGGAGCACAGCGCGCTGCAACGCTTCAAACTAGAACGGTCGAATTAATGAAGTAAACCGGGGCAACGGGGCCGCGGGGAGAAAAGCCGAATCGATGAACGATCGACGAGTGAGCGAGGCGAGGCGCGGCGCGGCGCGGCGCGCCGGCGAACGATGGACAACGGTTCCGGGCTAATAAACCGGCAACCTAATGCGGTTCGGCCTAATAAACCGGAATTACCCGTATTAGGTGTCGGATCGAGCGGTGTATCGCGCCCAGCTTCTCGGTAATAATGCGAATTTAGATTGATCCGGGCACGTGGAAAGGGGCACCGTCCTCTGCCCTCCAAACTCCGCGAATAACAAGCGCATAACGTGTTTCAACCCCACACCGTGAACTTGACATCGATTTCGATTCATCCGCGATTAGAAAGAATTCGTCTTCGGCTCCAAGCAGAACTCAATCTTGAACTCGCTAGTTATTGTTGGTAGGATAGGATATCGAAGGAGTGGAAGGATTTATCTTTCATTAGATGTTTCGTAGGAAGGACGATTGTATTTTTACGTACAATGGTAATATTTAACAGAAAAGATAAAATAACAAAAAAAAGAAGTATCGTTTGATTGGTTTAGCTTAACTACACTTATGATCACCACGTGTTTTACGTATAATACAACTGTAAGGGTGTTTCTAAATAAATCACACAGGTGAAATTAGAAAATACATATTTAAAAAGTATATAGGTTCGTCTATAACAGCGGCTCGACCACAACTGCCGCTCAGGGTCGTCGTTGTTTACCTCGCCGCTTGTACGACGCAGCGTACGGCTCGCCGTGTTGCCACGTCGCTGCCGAATTCACGGAAACCGTAGCCCCAAACATTTCTTACACAACTCGATATTCTTCTCTCCCCAGAGGACCAAATATGGCTGATGCACCTACTTAGGTAGGTATTCACCTCTTTAAGCTGGGTTTACATTAGTCCAGTCGCTGGATCCAATGAGTGGTTTGACTGGAAATCACGTGGACGTCTACATTATTCCAGTAGCTGGATCCAGCGAGTGGTTCGACTGGAAATCAGGCGATATCTTGATTATTCCAGTGGTTTCTGAACCGTTGAAAGTGGTAGAGTGTAATAATAATAGATTCACGCAAAAGAAGGATAAAAAAACATAAAAGTAGCATCGAAAAGTAGACTTTCGATCCAGTGGAAATCTGCTGGAATGACAGCACTGTACTGGAATCAACAACTGTTTACATTATTCCAGTTCTAATCCAGTGCTGTACTGGATCACTGGACTGGACTAATGTAAACCCAGCTTTAGTGCTCTAATAGTAGACAACGCGAGCGTTGCGGTGTACATAAATATAAACATGGCTTCAACGTTATTAGACATATGTCAGTTGTGTAACCTGGTGTTGGATGTTCACAGGCCAATTGAATCCTAGGGAAGAGACGAGAGTCCAGTGTTAACCGAAAATGTGGATCGCGTAGCAGTGACACGGGTTAATTAGAAAGCCGAATCTTCGAGCGTGAAAACCGAGGGCAAATAGGCGCGGGCCGAGGCTGGCCAGTCGAATTTTCAAACAGAGGCCGGAGAGGGGCCTCGGCGAAAACACGTAGCGTGGGAAGGAGGAGTGAGAGGTCGACGGATCAGAGAGATTTTCGCGGTGCCAGCATAGCTGCCGGGGCGATGGCGAAATAATCGAGAGCCGCCTGTCGCACCGGAGGACAAAAGAGATATTTCACCGTCCGACAAATTTCCTCGCTAAATGGCCGTGCAAAAATCGAAAAAAAAGAAGCGCCGGCAAAGAGGTGTGGGGCGGAGAGAGGGAAACAAAAACAAAAACGCCCACCCCTCCACGGCGAGACGGTGCACAATGCCGGCGAATCGGAAACGCGGGAATTAAAAACTCGTCGTCGGTACAAACTGTTCGCGTTAAATATAATAATAATCGCCGGTACGGAAGTCCAACCATTACCAGCTGATAATTACCGTCGTTTTTAAACGACGGAGAAGTCGAAGCTGTTTTGTAGCTTAATTACATCCAACAATTGAATCGATGTTCCCTGCCATCTTATCCTGGATCGGAGATGCTTCGGCGATTCGAAAGCGAATATGGAATATTAGTCGCGATTCGATTTACGGTAAAATAATTTCGTGGTGTTTATGAATCTGTGCCCAGGTCGCTGGATGATTGAACCCGATGCTACGTCGCGATGAGAATATTTCGTAGCCCGTACAATTTGATGATTCCATTCCCATGGTAACATTAATACTTAATGGCGTGTAACAACTAATTCGGTCAACGACTCCCCTCCGGCGCTTTTCCAGCTAACGATTAATCCTCCTCGGCCATTGGACGCTACATCGTTTAGAAGTAAATGGACAAAATGCGCACGACTGTTCAGCTTATCGACGATAATAACGAAATTACGAGTCCGATTATTGAAACGCTTGATACGCGAGCGCTCTCGATCCCGAATTTTCCCCTTGATGAAAACAGAACGCTCGCAAGACCGCGTGGGATGGGGCACGGTAACTGAATATCCGCTCTCGTAACTGCGATTCTACCGAAAATCGCTTCAGAGAAGTTGTTCCAAAATTTTCTGTCGAAAGGTATCGATACGTTGCATTAATAAAAGCCTCTTCTTACATAAGGGGTTCTTCGAGTTCTGATTAAGATGGCTTCCTTTGAAGGACCCAATATGGAAAGTAATACCAGCGTTGAAATTTTAAATACAAAATCAATATCCATGAAGCCATCCAGTTGCTTCTAATTACATATTTGATCCACGACCGATCACTCGGGATAAACGAAGTAAAATAATTACGTTGCAATATTAAAAACCGGCATAATAAAAACGTTGTCGTTCGGGGAACATCGATATTCGGAGGATAATGGCGGAACAAAATCGCCGGAAAGTCCCATTTGCTGCTTCGACAACGATTCTACAGGGTGTCCCATAAATATGTGACTCGAGACGAAAAGAAGTCGATGATAAATACAGAATTGCTTCTTCTTTAAGGTACACGTAGACACATTTTGTTCTGCAGTGGAGTTTTCCCTCCGGTGCGGGAGCCGGGCCAATTTTTCGAAATCAACCGAGAAGCAGAAAGTGGAGGAAGGATTTGGAGAGCGGTGTTCCTTTTTCCTAGTCGAGGCCAGGTCGACCGGGCTCGACTAATCGCCCAGTGGAGCAAAACAGGCCGGACTCTCGAAAATGACACGTTTCTTTCCTACCCCCGGCTCCGTTCATCTTTCTCCCCTGTCGTCCGCTACAGACGAGGCTAACGAACAAACTACAGGACCGATAATAAGCGAGAAATCAGGGATCCCCTCTCGGAGGACCGTCGTGTCGCGTAGCTTTTTTTTTCCTCTTTCTTCTGGCAGCGCACCAAAGTACTTTGTCTCGACCGTTTGAAAAATGGCGAGGGACGAGGGTGCAGTGAAGTAGTCCCGTGGAATATTCATGAATCGACCCTCTATGTCCCTTCTTCTTCTCTTTTTTCCCCTGGCTCGGCTATCGATGTAAACCGCGTAAGCTGCGGGCACCGATTGTTTGCGTTTAATTTGATCCTGCGGTTGTTGCTTGTACTTTTAGAACAGAGGATCAAGAGTCGCTGAAGCTGATCGGGTTCCACAAATTTGTGGTATACTATACTGATCCTTCTTAGTTAAAATGTTCTATGTTTTCTACTGTTCTTATTTTTCCTCATTAAATTTAAAAAATGACATTATTTTGTTGCAGCTTAATATAATTTTTTTTGTAGTAGGTGTAGTGGTACAATATAATTAAATATATTGTATAATTTAATATATAATTAAATGTTTCAGATAGGACATTTTGACCATCTGAAAAGTAGATAGGTTGAATACATGAGACTGTTTGTAGATCTCTACGAAGCACATGGGGTTTTCTAACTTATGATTAATTTATAATATGATATTTCACGAAGGAGACCACCTTCTTTGACGCCAGTTTAGATAGCTACTTGCTTCAAGTAATCTTGAAAGTAACTTGAAGGCAGCTGACACTACTGAACACAATCTTGAAGTCAATATAGTTGAACATAATCTTGAAGTCAATATAGTTGAACACAATCTTTAAGTCAATATAGTTGAACACAATCTTTAAGTCAATATAGTTGAACACAATCTTGAAGTCAATATAGTTGAATTCAATCTTGAACTCAATATAGTTGGATTCAATCTTGAACTCAATATAGTTGAATTCAATCTTGAACTCAATATAGTTAGATTCAATCTTGAACTCAATATAGTTGAATTCAATCTTGAACTCAATATAGTTGGATTCAATCTTGAACTCAATATAGTTGAATTCAAGCAACCCGAAGTCAAGTAATTTGACTAATGCGAACGAGGCTTAAACGAATCATGGAACATCAAGTATTTCGAAACCTATTTTGAAAAATGGAAGCCTGCTAGATGGAACACGCTAACTAAGGAGGTCAGTATACTTTTCGGCCAGTATTATTCATGATTTCACGTTGCGAAAGGCGGTCCAAAGCAAAGAAACACAAACGACAGCGTAAACGTACAGTGTTTGCCAACGATACCTTGCATTCCCGCGTCCCGTATGCACAGCGTACCTAAAGAGTTAAAGACGAGCGAGTTGCAAACGAGAGAGCACGGAGGTCCATAAGTGACTAAAGAAACTAAATTACACTGCACAAAGGGGAGTCGCCGGAAAGCTAAAAAAAAAAGAAAAAAAAGGAAACCACCTTTGGGCAAATAAATCCTACTGAAAGTACACCGTTGCACGCGGAAGAGAGTGGCCAGCGCCGGCGCGAGGCACAAAGCGCAGCAACCGGCCAGCTTGAAAAATAAAAAAGCAGGGGGATCCCCAAGCTCAACAGCAACGTCGAAGCAATAAAATTCTCATTTACTCGGCCACGCTCGCCGTCATCTCGTCACGTCCCCCTATCCCCCAGCAATCCGCAAGGGTTTAAACCACGGCGTAGAAGCCCGACGACGCCTCGGCATTCCGCGGAGCACAATTTACGAACAACGCCGCCGCGCAACCCTTCTTCCCCCGGCCGAGCAACTTGCCGCGTTTCGGTGCGAGGTCGCGTTTCCACGGACTCCCTCGGCGTATATGCGGGGTAGTTTGTCACAGTCAACTGCTCGCTAAGTATGCGCGACCATTTGTCTCCGATCTTCTATTCTGGCACAGGCGTCATTCTACGCTGGCCGCAAACAGAATTAAATGCCTCTGCTTCGTGGCATCTCTCCCTGTCCCTCCCCCGCGCTCCCTCTCCAACCCCCACGGACGTAGCGTCGTATCAAGATCGTCAGAGCCGCGAGAACTTCGCGAATGCCGCCGTTTTTCTTCGCGGCCGACGTGGGTGTCCTCCTTGGCAGTTTCGCGGAATTCTTTATGCCCAGACTCTCTCTCTCTCTCTCTCTCTTCGTCCGGTATTCATACGATGCTCCGCGTCCGACGCGGGCCAGGAAACAGATGGATTTGTCGAGCGAAAGTTTTCCACTTTTTCGCGGGGGAAACGTCTACCCACTGGTCTTCTTCCGAGCGCGTGATCCTGCGGGCTATCAGTTTCTAGATTGCTGGGTCTTTCTATTTCGAGCCTCAAAGGTGACCGCCCGCTGGGGCAGCGAGATAAACGCGATAAATAAGCTCGCGTGAATTCGCGAACGTAATCGGGTCGAAAGAACGCGAGAGTGAAAATTATTCACGCCCCTCCCCCGCTTGAAATAAAGCAATTGCTGTCACGGCGAGATAAAAAGGGGCCCTGCTTTTACCCGAAATCCATTAATAATGATTCGGCCAGCGGCGCTGGTAAATGAACGCTTTCATTATTTATACGCCGGGGGGAAGATGGATTTGGGAATTTTTAGTGGACGCGTTTCAGGTATCCGCGATTTAAATAGCGGGGAAGCGAAGGATATCCTTGATCAATATTTTACTGAAGCACGGGATATCGGTTGTACCCGAAAATAGAAGTTCGATCGTCGATTGTGTTGTATGAATGGTGTGGCAGAGCTTTCGTTAATCGGGACAATCACAACGTAAGCTTTTTTAAGAATATTCTGTCAGGAATAATTTACCTACTATCTTCGTTAATTAATATATCAAAATTTATGCATGTTTTTCTATTCAATTTTTTTATAGTTTCTTAAGACATTCTACTAAAGATAAGTGATTATAAATTTTATATGAAAACGGTAAATTTTTCCTGAAAAAATTCTTATTTCTCCGGCCGCCACAGTGGTGTTTCTCCTTAATGGCTAACTCTTGCATGTCCAACTCTGGTCAACTTCCATTTCACAGCGGAGAACTCCTCGCCAAGGTTCGCCTCTCTATCGAGATCCTGGCTACCCTCCTCGGTCCGCGGCGCGACAAATTTTTATAAGGAAAATTTATTCCTCGGAATGCACGTGCGTCCCTCTCGTTATCTTTGCGCGCAAAGCAAATGGACGGCCGACATCTGAGAGTAAAAGCTGGACCTCGATATGCACTGGCTTTTAAGGAATTAAATCTGCCCGCTCCGGAGCACGCTGCCGGACACGTTATTGTTTTTCTGCGTGCGAAATATTAATTTCCGCGTCCCGCGCGTTATCTTCGCCCGTCCGATATTTCACCCCGCGATCGTTGATAAAATTGATAAGTAATGCGAGCATCGTGCTCTTCGCCAACTTTGCATTCCAATTTGGTAACTCGAATTCCAATCGAACCGCGTCTCTTAATTAGACCAACTTACACGCGTTTCCATTTATATCCAATCGCACCAATATCGTTAATAAACCACCCCATAGTTTTTTAAAAAAACTAATCGACTCTCCAGGAGCTTCGAGAGGCCAGGAAGACAGAGATAACGCATTCGCGAGGACGTTGTTAAGAGACAATAACGAAGGTTACTTGGAAAGTTGGTCCCCTTCGAGCAAACGATTTATCAGGGCGAAACTGAAAAATAAAGGGGGACGGGCCGGCCCTGTCTCGGTGCCTAGAAATTTTCGCACCAACTCCACCCTTATCGCCCGCAGACTCGCGCGAACTTCGCGTGCCCAGGGACCTCGGTTCAGCGAGTTTTATCTGACGGCCACTTGGACGAACGGCGAGAAAGTTGCCGGAGGAACGGCCGCCGAGATGCGGAGACAAGAAGTCGAGGGCGAGATACGGAAAAAGGCTAACAGGTAGGGAGAGGCGCGTACACTTTGAGAAATATCGGGGCGGGGGCCAGCGAGCGCAAGTTCGCGCACTTGTCCTCTTGTCCTTCGTTCTTTTATCTTCGACTCTCGCGCCGCGCTAACGCGACGCCGTGGAGTTTCACAACGAAGACTGATCTCGCACGCGATTCCTCCGAACAACTTTCTGTCTGAGTGTGTTGTCGCTTTTCTTGTTGCTATAAGCTTGTTGCTCGACGTTAAGCGATATATGAGGCAGTCAGAGCAACAACGGACTAACCCACATTAAAAAATTTTTTTTTTTTCTATTTTATATGGATAGTAGAGCCTATTGGAATATGTTATTGCTATTAATCCAATTTTGAAAAAATGTGGGTTAGTCCGTTGTTGCTCTGACTGCCTCATATATGAGGTGAAGTGGAATCTTTCTATCGATAGACTTTTGTTTTAAATAAGGAAAATGTCCCCATTAGCGACCGTTTAAGAGTGCGACTGGTTCGAAATAGTAATTTTTTTACTAATATAGGACAATGTTTGAGTAAAGTATGGATCATTGTATTTTTTGAAGTCACTAGTTTCTTAATCAAATTGGTTTTAGAGTGATATTTGACTATTTACACAAAAAATATGGTGAAAATTATATTGGACCTGATTTATTGATGAACTTGTACCATCTATCGATTCTCTGCTACAATAATGAAAGAAAATGAATATTTTCTGTTTACTTTATAATTCTGTATATATTTCTAGTTAATTTGAGCGAGTTACTGCATGGATTAATGTATTTTTATTGAAAAATTTGCGAGTTTAATGATATCTGTAGTATAACCTCGCGTTATTAGAATCCGTAAAATTTACATGTGAATTTACTTAAAGATGAACGTACGGCTACATAAATGACGTATGCAACTATAAACGAAATACCTCTAATTATAATTTCTGAACTTTCTGGTTAACATTTTGCTTTCTGTGTTGCAATAAACAATATAAATGAATAAGTGGTCACTAATGGGGACGCGGTCCGTAATGGGAACATCTACCTTAGGTACCTATAATAATATTATCAGAAATAGAGGCTAAAAAAATTCTTAAGCATAAATATTTGTATTATACTGCATATTTCACGTTGAACTATCAAATCTCGTTAATTTTCGCGTTGTTCACAGCTAGCTCAGTTTCAACTGATAGTAAAGGTTCATATAGTTTTTACTATCAGAGTTCCTTCCACTATCTAACGCTATATAAATCATCCCTCTATCTCTTTCCGTTTGGGAGTAATAGCAGCGGAAGGGGTTGCACTTTTTCGTGACACGTAAATTCTCAAATTTACCCTCCATATTGCGTATCTGGTGGGGGGAAAGACGTAGTTCTACGTCAAAATGGTCCTTATATAGCATCTCTCCCTTACTTGCCGCGCAACATGGAGGTCGTGGTACATTTCAGGATTCACGTCAAATGGAAATGTCGTTTGAAAAACTACCCTAAACATTCCATTCCCTCCCCTTCGTGAACGCCTTCGATACCCAGAAGCCCGCAATAAATCTGACCGGGGGGAAGTGGTCAGTCCCTGGAAGAATACTTGCCAGTGACACTCCGTTGCCACCGTAAAACTGATTAATGCGATCTTGTTAGTGCGATGCGCCCCGTAGTCGCCAGTTGGAGATCAAAGCGCGGACAAACGGCGCGCGATGCGCCGCGGCCGTGTTTCGCTTAATTACGAGGTCCTTTTCGAAGCGGGCGACTCTTGACTCGCGCTCCCGACACGTCCTTTTCCTTTCTCCCGCCGGTTTATACTCTTTCCGCGGCACGTCGCGATTATAGCTGCCGCTTTATTAAAGCGCGCGCGGACTTAAACGACCGTGGTAATTGCGAATCTCCGGCTCGTTCCATTGTGTCGCCTTCTCTGCCGCGAGTTCGCCGCTTAAACGGTTTAAAATGATAACGGCTCGCTTCTGTGCTGACATGGATTCAATCTGCGCGCTATCATCGAGTCTGCGTCCAGATATTAGAGATATGAAAGGTAAATGATACTTCTATCGAGGCAAGGACTCGAGAATTTAATTCGATCTTTAATTCTATCTATTTAGAAATGACAAAGGGGGGGATCGAGGAGGAAGAAGGATTCACTTAAGCACCTTGTTCGAGTGACACGATTAAAAAGGGAATTTTCACTTTTAGTTTGATCCTCTTGGGGACTAACAAGGGAAGTTAGGCAACTCGAAAATTCAGAGAATTATGCAGCTTTGTGTGCAAGCAGAGTCGTTCATCCGTGAGGAAAAGCAATTTTTATGTCAAATCACCGTTTTGAAAAAAATACAAAATTTGCTTTATGAAAAGAAATTTAAACAAAAATTGCATCTTTCTTTTATATCTACAAAATTTTGTAAAAGTAATTATCGAGAAATACACACTTTTCAAGTTACCCCCTTCGACAATCCTTAATTCGATAATTACTTTTACGCAGTTTTGTAGATATAAAAAAAGATGCACCTTTGCTTAAACACCTTTTCAAACTCCCTCACCGTTTTAGAAATATTCCACGAAAAAGAAAATTCGGCATTTTTTTAAGGGATGATTTCACCCCTAAAACCATTGCACCCTATGGCTTATGGCACTAGCAAAAAATAGGTTTGTGTTACGGGTCAACTACTCTATATATATACAAAGTTACATAATTCTCTGAATTTTCGGATCGCCTAACTTCCCTCGTGAGTACCGCAGCACACAAGTGGATTATTCTTAGACGAAGAAAAATGGAGAGATACATGTATCTGCCGCTATTCGAGGAAGCGTGTTTCCGTCACCAACGCAAACAACTGTCTATCGTAAAGTGTAAGTCTACGTGTCGAAGGCCTCGACAGCGACAGACTGTAACCCGAAGCTTCCGTAACTGGAGCTCGACCCACGATGTCTCGCAACTGTGTTCAGGAAAATAGGCGAGTATCGACGACAGTGGATACGCGATATCAAATTCGTCTCGAGATATGTTTCCCACTTACAAATCACAGTGGCAAGTCGCCATAACGGGCACTTCAACCAGTCGTTTCTCCAATCTAAGATCGCAGACTGTGCTTCAGCTCGATCGAACGTCATACGCCAGGAATTTCCAGCAAAAGTATTGAATAGAACACACTAACCGAGGTTCGACAAAAATCTCACTTCGTGATTTGACTCGTCCAGGACGCCATCGAGTCAGAACACAACTGAATACACTCTGTATTCGCTAAGAGCTCGCGGCTTGGGACTGGCGGTGAGCATTTAATGTTGTAGCACTTAACGTGCAGGCCAAACCGAGCTCTCAGCGAATAAATGCTGTAGCTTGTCTTGTAAACAAAATACCAGAAGCTACAGCTATTCCCTCTCTCGAAGGGGGCGGGTTAAAGCGAGAGGAAAAGCGCATTGTCCACGATGATTCTTTACAGTCTTTGCACATTGAAAGCTACAAATATGCTCAGCTCGAGCAGTTCGCGAGCACAGAAGTCGATACTTTTCACGCGTTCAGGCTTCCGCCCTTTTTTGCTCCTCCAACAGATTCAAGGATCCGCAACCCCTATCAGATAAACATGATTGGAAGCGAATTGATGGATCGATGCTGACGAAACTGACTTTAAGGGACGGGGTGCTGAGGATTAGCCTTCAAGACAGGGGACGATGTCTAATTAACGTTTCTTTCGCGCTTCTGCGAACTTTTGCGACGATTTTAGATCCCTATCGAGATGGATCAGAGATTAGATCCTCATTCGATGCCGCAAGAGGTGAGACTTAGGTGTAAATGGCACGCCTCCGTGGAATTAAATTGCAGGTGCGCTAGACTCTTAGGTGTACAAACTACAAGGGGGTTGAAGAGGGTGCAGCTAAGACGAAGGGTAGCGAGACCCCCAGAAGCGTGCTAAAGATAACTGGGACAGCTTGTTCATACTGTGTAAATTCGCGGAGTTGGAGATCAGGACCGCGTGACTCGATGACTCTCAGTAGCGGGCAAACAACCCTCCGGCAGCGTGCGCGAGGTCGGATTTACCCCAGCATTAATGAGCAGAACACCGCTCTTTACGATCGCCTTGGCCAGAAGAGGGTAGCTCGTCACGGAGGGCACGCGAGCTGGCCATTAAAATTCGATCAGATAATTTCATTTGCCCCGCGATTAGGGCGATCGTTTCACCCTCCGCCGACCTCCTGTCCCTCGAACCCGGGCGACCACAATTTTTCACGCGAGCCGCGGAGGAACGGCGACATAAATTTCGAGGTAATCAACATGTCCCCTCGCTAAATGAAAAGAATTCCAGTGTTGTCGGGAAAACGCGAGGGACCGCCCCACCGTGACCTTAATTCGAAACGGGGTTGCGGGTCGAGGTCTCGCCCCGGCGACCGTTCCTCGCGCTGCAACTGCCCCTCGTTCGGACCCGCCAGATCTCTGCCAATGGACGGCTGGAACCGCTATCTCGGTGTTTAAAGGGTTACGACAGCGGGTTCTGTCGTTTTCGGCCACTTCTAAAGGCCCTCGCGTGAAAATATAACCTCCGGAATCCTGCCTGCTGCGGCACGGTTGAGAGGTAATTCGGCTGTGGTACTAGTGGCCTGGTGCAATTGAAATAAACGGCACTGACAAGCGTAAACTGAAGGGACGTTGGTCTTCTCGATGTTAAAGCTGCTTGCCGAGGACAGCTATCGCTTCTGTTTCGGGATCCCTTCGTCAGTTTGATCACGCATCGATCACACCACGGAGAGAGAAGCAAAGATAATAAAGTTGGCATTGAAAGGGAGATCGCTGGATATCTAGCTTCTTTTGCAACGCGCGGGTGTAGACCTCGTAAACAGTTTTGCAGAAACGGGCGAACGGCAGGAGTTCTGCGTTCACCGTCGGGAGAGTTCCTCTTTCCACTGCTCCTAACAACTGTTTGCTTCCAAGTGACCTTAATCTAGGAAATGGCCACTAAGAGCAGCGCTCGCTCCGCGGATGCGAGAAAGGTGAAACGCGGACAAACGGCCAGAGGGATAGAGAACAGTATAGACTCTATAAAGGAAGAATCGAGAGGGAGAATGGGAAGAGAAGAAGGGGATGATCGGGGGTGGTTTGGATGTCGCGTAGCTATGAGCACGCGCGTCTCTTCGGAGCCACGCGTCGCGTGGGGCTTTTTCGAAATAAGGTCTTGTAAATCCAGAAGCTGGCCCGGTGTCTCGGTAATTCCAAGAAACAGCGCTAGTTTGCATTAAGCCAGCGCCGTCGTTGTCTCGCGGATCGGTTATGAAACGTTTATGCCCCCGCCAGATTCAACTTAGGTAGATTATACGTAAGGCTTAAGTATTAAAGTGTAGTTAGGTGGAGGTGGTTGGGACTTGCGAGGAGGCTTACGATAAAATTGTTCTTCGATGGATGAGTTGGTAGCAGAGATCCAAAATAACAGCTATTTTAAAAGTTCTTTGGAAAAAAGTCATTAAGTGAAAATTAATTTTTATTTGAATAGAAGCCAGTAGCCATTAAATCTCAAAGAAACTTCTCAAAAAATGAAATGAATAAAAAATACCAATTTTTAAATTTTCTGATTACAGTTAACCATTATGAATGATGAAAATTTTGTTTGGCTTCCGGTAACCATTATCGATGACGGAAATTTAGTTTTGGTTGCCAGTAACCAATATAAATGACCGGAATTTTTGTTGGTTACCAAAATACTCGGGTAACCAAAAGAAAATTCGTGTCATAGATAATGGATACTAGCAACCAAAAATATTCGGGTCATTTATATTGGTTACTGGTAACCAAAATTAAACTTCCTTCATCGATAATGTCTACTAGCACCCAAAAAAAAATTAATCATTCATAATGGGTATTCGTAACCAAAATCATTTAAATATAGATGTTAACCCTTATACCATAACTTTTAAAATATCTCCGTATCCGCGAGAAGAGTGCATTTCTAATTTCAATCGAGCCCCTGTTTCGTCTGCAAGGTAAAGCCTAACCCGATGAGTCCCACTAGCAGACCCAGAACCAAACGCACCCTTTCTTCCTTTTCTCCTTTTCTGTCCTACCTTCGATTCCACACTTCCAACCCTAACCTCTCTAAGTTCTTCCAGAATCCTCGTATCTACTGCAAAAATAGGTTTTGTAATTCTTATGTGTTCGGGAGCCACGGAAAAATGGGACTCGGACCCATGATCTTGCGAATCCTCTGCCATTCGCCTAACCAACTCCACCAACGTCAACTCTCCGAGGTCTCTTATTCCGAGCTGCCTCTTACGGAGGTTCCTCAACCCACACTACTTTCGTTGGTCCCACGTTCCTTTTACTGAACCCGTAATTCTTCAACGCTACATGTTCCTCCCATTAAATGGCAATGTTCTCCGTGCGAGATATTTATCGCGAAAGACGAGCATAGCCCCGATTATGGTTCACGCAACAAGGACCCAGCCAGCCGTTATTCTCCTAACTTGGCTCGGGAGCCGTTCGTTTCGGCTTACATAATTTAAAAACGGCAGCAACTGGGTCGCCATCCAACAGGTCCTCGATCTTCAACGACGCTCGGCGAGCGTTGAACGCCACCGGAAGGGTTAAACGAGTGGAATTCGAGCGGCGAAAACGACGAGGGAGCAGCTTGAAACGGGAATACACCGTGGCGCGGGGGAAAACTCGGTCAACGACTTAACCAGATTTGCCACCCCCGGGGGAAAAGTTTCTGAAAATTGACGAAGAGCGAGGAACGTCGCGTCGCCGGTTTCTGCTGGTCGTCGTTGCCGCCTCTCTCAGGACAAAACATCCGCCAGCGACGGTTCCTTACCTCCTTGTCGAGAGCCGAAGGCACCGGTGCTTTCAGCGATGATTAGAAGCAGCAGCGGGCTTAATAAAGCTCCCGAGGAAGGCAGCATCTTTCCTGTACTCCTACCGGCGCCTGCGCGACACAGGGTCCTTTAACCGACTTCCCTCATCACAGCACCTCTGCAACAACAAGAAGAAAGGATGAATGATAAGTGGTGGTCCGCGAAAATGGCTATCGCCAGTCGTATCGCCAGCCGCCCGCCTTTTCGGCGTACCGGCCGATGAAAAATTAACGAACCACGGCACTTCTTTCGAGGGGAGGACGGAGGTGGTGTTGCTTAAAGCTGCTTGGGGGATGATGCAGATTTTTTAGGAAGAGAAGCAAGGGGAGGGAGCATTTGGAAAGTTTCTTTGGAACTTATTCGCGTTGTAGGTAACAGTATTAGATTATTATCACTGTTTTTCTAAGACAAGAGCTGCGATATGCAGCCAACATTCGTTGTTTTTCATACAAAGAAGTTAAAAAATTTCGAGTTGAAAAGTTCCAGCGTTGTATTGGTGAATTCTCTTTTTTATACCACTTGGATTTAAAGAATCTATTCTTGTTATTATTGTAAGGGTTTTACTAAAATAAATTGACACTGATGTAAAGAGGAATGAGAATTTATTTATATAAATATAAAAGGTTTGCTCGTGTCTACGATAGCGGCTCGACTCACGACTGCCGCTCGGCGTCCGAGTTGTTTACATTGTCGCTTGTAAGTATCTACGACGCAGCGTACGGCTCGCAGTGTTGCCACGTCGCTGCCGAATTCTCGGAAACCGCAGCCCCATCATTTCTTTCCTTATTATTATTTTCATTTATAATTGGAGGGCGACGATACCTTTATTAGTGATTTTTGTCTACTAGCTAAATTAAAATAAATATATAAATTAATATTTGTTAAAATAACTTCTTTGATGATTTCTGAAATAATAGAAATAAAGGTTTCATAATTATAGGTATTATATTTTACGCGTTTTTTAATAAGCACCCGATATTACTTGCATACTTTAAAGCAATCTTCTTTTTCTGCGAGCCAAATAATTTTTTTTCAAAGAAGGACTTCCATTTTCTGATACTGTAACGTCGAATTAAGATTTCTAGCGGTGTCCAGAGTTAAATTTGGCATCTGACTTTTTGCTAGCATGAACAATACATCAGGCACCCGGTTTTGCCCCACTTTCGTCCAATTTCAGTGGCAATTCTGGTTCTAAATATATTGCTCGTTAGACGAAGAGCCTCGTTCCGCAGAAATCCAGCCGTCATGTCACTGCCCCTACAATTAGGCAAGTAGAATCCCCAGATCGTGCACGAGCTGCCGCAATTATCCGAGATCGAGACAACCGTTTACTCGATTACAGAGTGTCGTCTTGGCCGTGCACCTTTAAAACGTCCAAAAGTCCAAGTTACAGGGATAGACGTGCACGAAACGTTCCACTTAAGCGAGCTTATCAAACTTCCTCGAATAAACTAGTTTGTAAGTTCTGAAAAAAAAAGAAGAAAGGCGCGCGAAAAGAGGGAAATTCTGCTCGGCCGCGAACAAAGGCGGAGGACGAAGCAGATCGTTCCCCGGCTGCAATTAACTGCCAGCGAAATTGTAATCGTTCCTCGGAAGACTCATCTGACGATATAAATGCTTTGAAGCTCCGTCGTCTCCGTTCTAACGAGGCTGAGTTATTGAAACAAATTTCGGTGAATTATGGATCCGCGGGCGAGCAAAGCGAAGGTTAACCCTTTGTGTCCGCCCGTCGATTGCAATTATCCCGGCTGCGAGGCGATTACCCGTGCAATTCTTTTTCACCCTGCGATATCCTTTCGCCCACCCACCGATCCGCCGCTATAATGAGCCTGGGACGCTTAATGCAGTGCTCATCGGGGCGTCAAAATTTGTTGTCTCGACTTTTTTCGCTGCGCTGATGAGAACGGTTATAACATATAACTGAGTCGACATAAATCATTCAAGGAAAAATAGCACATAAGCCTATATATGTCCATAAGCCTTATTTCCATCAATGTCTCCAATTGTAAGTATTTCGCAGGTTCCAGTGAGCCGTGGCATTCGCTGACTTTCGTAGAATTCGCTTACGTTGTTATCTGTGACGTGAGAAGTGAGAAATGAGACGATGGAGGACGAAGAAGCTGCAGAGGCAAGAAATCCCTAAGGGTAAGTTTACGTTAGAGCTGCAATAAAAGAGCGGCGATGAGAACGAAGCGTAGAAATACATTCTATAGTTTAATAATGAAAGTGTTTGAAGCAGCGTTCACGAAGAGATGACCAACGATACCTACAAGCGTCCGATCAACGCTCTTATACTTTCTATCGCAGCGCCACCGTAAACTTACCCTAACTCAAGCTCCCTTCGTTCTTTCACCTTCGCCAGTTGAGCCACGCGAAGTTAAGCGTCCCTCCCCGCGGCCGCGCAATCGCGCATTAATTAAAGAGTAATTAGTCCGATATTCGTTGGCCGTTTATTATATTCCAACGACGGGCAATCGCCCGCGCAATTTCTCCGGCGTTATTGTCGTTCGAATGAAAATGTAATAAAATTTCATTGCGATTAACGGCCGCGGCCGTTTGTTTCGCGTAATAAACGTGCTCTCTAAATTACATCGCCGCCCGGCGAAATTTCAATGGCAAATAGCGGCCGGAATCCGAGCCGCTCGCGTTCGACGCGCTCGCCGCAGACTCGATCGCCCCGATCTTACAAGGGGATCGGATATTTTTAACCCATCATTAGGGGTCGTTAAGCTCGAGCGACAGGGAGGAACGCCGACAGTGACCCTCCGAGGCAATTGTGGCCTCGTCGTTGGTTAAATTAAAAGGAACGAAGCAGCGTTCGATTTCTGCTCGTTGAATGCGCCGTGTCATCCCCGTCGCCGGGATATTGATTACACCGACTCTTTATGCACAGTTTAGTACACCAAAGGGAATTCATTACGCGCGTTAGAAAAGTATCGAACCGTCCTACACGCGTGCTGTGCTAATTCCCTTGCCATTCACAGTGATGCAATAGTTTTTATATGAGAGACGGATTTTGGGATTTGGCATCCCCACGCTAACCGCGTTTGCCTACGTTTGCCGCTCTTTCAGTGAAATATCATCAAAAATTTTAATTTAAAAAATATTTTTATTTAAAAAAAAGGGAATTGTTTTTAGAGTTATCTCAAGCCTCTATGATTAAACCTTCAATGTATTCTGCTCAAAATATACCTACAAATCCCCCCCTGCTGATATGGACCGTTTATTTTGAAAGTGGTGTAAGTCCATTTTCTCTTGTTTCGAGAAAATTAAACGTAATTAAAATTTACATTAAATTAAGCATGAATTACGTGATATCTTTTTTTTTCAAAAATGGACTTACACCACTTTCAAAATAAACGATCCAATTATGTTACCTATATTCCCATTTTGCTGTACTTTATCTGAAGCGAGCAGCCGAATGTTCAACAACTGACGAGCCCGATGGCAACGTCACCGCGAAGAAAAGGTTCTATTTACCCCAGTTGCTGCGAATATTCGCGAGCCACTCGTCAGCAAAGCGTGAACGGCAACTGGAGAGGATCCAAGCAGCGGCAGGCCCATCAACGGCCGCATGTACGACGTCTGAGGCCGGGGCTGGGTCACCATTGCCAACGTTTGCCCGAACTTATTTATTTTTCCGCGGCGAAACGTGCAGCGAGACACCGTGGAAAGAAGGAAGCGAGAGAAGAGAGTGGCGTTGGCCCCGGGGGCGCGTTGGGTTTCCATTATGCTAAACCGCAAATGGAGTCCTGCGATCGAGTGTCTCTCTACGCCACCCCCGCCCCGGGGCACACAAAGCCGCTGGAATAAGGCTCCTAAGGTGTAATGTTACCGAGAAATTAAATTCTCTCGTTCTCTGCGACCGCCTCCGTCCCGTTCCGCTCGGTCCGATTCCTGGCCCTGTGCCTCGCCGCTCCTCTCTACGGGCCCTTTCGTGGGTCAACAAGGAATTCCTCCGCCGACAACGATCCGGTCTCGAACGGGGCCCCTTGTCGAAAAAAAACTTTCTGCTCTTTCATCTATTCCTTATGGAAAGGGAGGCCTGGGCCACTCGGAACACCTCGGGCAAACGGATATTAAAATCGGTGTCCGAGACTCTCTGAATAGTAGTCTCAGATTGGAGGACCATCGATTTCTTTGCACCTCAGTAAGATAGGTGTAGGTATATTATGGAATAATTGTGTATATTACTGTTCTGAACCTGGGTCAGAAGGATCGTTAGAAAGAGTTTTCAGTATTCTACCAAGCACAAGTTCCGTTTTAACAATTTCGCTTTATTTTTAATTAGGAGAGTCTTCAGGAGGTGTCTTGCTTGAAATTGTATAGAGACTACTGCCGCTTTTTGTGACATGAGGATGTACAAGGAGTAGAGAGAGAGAAAGAAATGGGGAAAGACATATCCGTTTCGCGAGTATTAGATAATAGGGTAATTCCGAGTGAGATGCCCCCGCGGGTGAGATGGCTCGATCACGCTCCTTTTGCAAATATATTTTTGTCCTTTATAAAACCACTAAATTTACGGTGCTGATTTTTTTAAAAAGTTGGCCATCTCTCCCCGACTTACCCTAAAGAAGGTCAGGTTATAAAGCAGCGCTTTTGCACAAATTACATCCTCCTTTATCTCTGTTAAGCTTATATTTAAAGTACTCTTTTAGCGCAACAAAAACGCTAAGAAATCGCCATCTGCTCGAAACTCCGCCTATATTAGTCCGCACCAAGGAAGCAGACGTCATTCTTGTTGAACACCCCGTAGTAGCCAGCCTCCTCTCCTCAAGTTTTCTTGTCACGGAACGAACAAACCCGCGACACCGTGTCACCGGTGCGCCCCGCTATCTGCACACGTACGCGAACAAAAGGATTCGCCTGACATTCCAGCTTTTTGCCCGTGAGCACGTCCCCGACGATGATTTTCTCCGCTTTTCCCTGCGAGCCGGTCTCGAGATCGTCGCGATGAATTACGGTGAACAGCTCCCGGTGAATTTTGATCGCGCTCGCTGCTCCCGCTACATTCGCACCCGTGGAGGCGATTGCCGATCGAGATCGAGCATCCGCGAAGAAGAAGGTCAGGCGACTGCGAACGACCACGCGCTCCAGCGACTGTGCCTAAGCGGAGGAACTCGAAGAAAATGTAATACTGCTTACAGTCGGCTAGATTTTTGCGCGAGTGCGCGAGGGGAGCTTCGAGCCATCGAAGTTGGAGGAACTTTGGAATAAGCGAGACAGCGATTTTAGGTAAACCGAGGCACATTTTTCTCAGGGATTTCAGACGTCAGCTTTTTCGCAGACAGTTGGAGAACGAGCTCCAAGTTTCCCTCCGCCAAGCGCGGCGGAAAATGTTGGACACGAGTCAAGAGTCGCGACGCGGCGATGGAATCGGTGCGATCGAGGAACACGAAATTCCAAAGTTCGCACTGACGAGACTCGACAGCTTTTCACGTGTCCTTGAAACTTCCTTTGGTATAAATATTGAATCTGTGTCGGGAATGTTGAAGCGTCGCGGTTGGCTAATTTGACGAGGCATTTTGTCGCTGCAGTGACGCTAAAAATTTAAATGAAGGAAGCGTAGAAGAAAAAGGGAACCTCGGGAAGCGATGGGACTTGAACCAAGGATCTTGGGATCCACAGCGCGCTGGCCGGCCGCCTCGGAGTCTCTATGAAGTCTCTATGAGTCCAAAGTCTCTCTCGGACTCTACTTAACGGGGCGCCACCTATGTGTCAATCACACCGTTACTAAACGCCGAACTCCCACACAAGCGAGAGCAAGAAAATCAGCTCGAGTTGCTAATAACCCAAGTTGGAGGTGGATGCGACTTAAAATAACTAAATTAAAAAAAAATTAGTTCCGTTTTCACGATAAACGGGAGTTGAGTTTCCTTCGACACCGCGGAAGCTTAATATGCGGCAGAATGTACCTGAAATAAAAAGGTAGCGAGCGACTCGATTAAAATATTATTCTTCAGCGCGAAGGATTAAAGATGGTACTCGCGGGATTGAAAGGCGATCTCGCGCGGAGGGCGCTGGGTCGACGTCAACGACGCTGGAACAAAGGAAATCCTCGAATAACTTCCGACATCCGACGGGTCTGAAGCGTTACGGCAAGTGCGCCGCGACTCATTACCATCCATCGTATTCCAAGCTCCCTTTTTTCTCCCGCTGGCAGCCAGCGAAAATTAAGGCGCGCCTTTCATCGCGACACTGCAAACATGGCGCGAATGATATTACAGCGAGCCGTACCTCGCCTTTCGAATTAGCGCGAGCTCGCTGCTACTCGCCGAGGAAGAACGAATCGCGGGTGGCGAGCAGAAGCTAACCTGCGAGCCCCGTGGATCCTCCGAGGCTGCGGCTTCGCGTCGCAACAGAGTGCAGATGCATCGTCTAAATTAATGGAGTTCTAAATTCATAAGTTCGCTTCTGTGCTGGAGCTGCGGTACCTTCGCGTTTCCAATATTATGTACAGGGCTGTGTTCGTTTCTGGTCCAAGTCAAGTTTCCTCGTGGCTGACTAAATATTATTCTTGGTACGTTGTTCGAAGCCTGCATCGCTGAAACGCCATGCAGGATGACATGTCTTAGTATCCGCGATGGAAACTTTTGTATGATTCACGTCCATAAAGTTGGGGGTGCACCTTTAGGCACCCGGGTATTTACCTGTTCAGATCGCGGAGTCGCGGCTCCAGCGAGAAAAGAAAGGAGCGAGAGAGGGGGTTGTAGGAAGTAGGTGGTAGGTCGTAGGGTGGTCGAGGAAGCTCGCCCCCAAACAATGGAATTCCGCTGGTTGAAAATTTTCTCCAGTGTCACTGCTCGGTGATCCCCCACGAATTACACCGCCTCCGTTGCTTGTCTCCGTCATATTTCGTAATATCGCGGGATCTCGCGGCGGTTCGGTCGAGACAGGGCACGGTGGCTCGGTAAATCGTTTTCGAATGGGAAAGGAAAACTTGTTACACGGGGACGGGAAGAGTTGGGAGTGGAAGACGCTGCCAGGATGCTCCGCGGAAGTGAAACGTAACGGTCCAGGAGGAAGTAGGAAATAGTGACGGGGTGGCAGTCGCGGACACGCGGCGGAATCGGGAGTTATGAATGCGTGGAAGAATCAAGGGACCGAGAGAATGGGGCGACGGGATCAGGTGAAATATAGGGGTGAAAGGAGAAAGAATCGACTGCTGGTGGGTTTTGAAATTATGTAAGGAGTGAGTGAACTTTACGAATGATGGGGATGAAGTTTGCATGGAGCGGTCTGATTGAAGACTGCGGCGCGCTGGAGGGTGAGGAGCCAGTCGGAGTGACAGAGTCGTTGCGACCGAGTGGCTCAGATAGACCTTCGAAAGTTTTAAGAGAGTTAGAGTTATACGAAGAGTGCGTCGTAACATAGTTTGATTATTAAACGCGTTAGTAGCGTTAATTAAAAGGGATCCCTTTAGCTGTCTAGCCACTAGCATCCCTGGCAGTACAGGGTGCTTCCTATCTTCCTCTCTTCTGATCAATTCAAAGATTCTCCAGAACTTGTGTGAACAGACTCCTCGTTGCATAATCGAAGATTTTTCCAAGACACGATTTTTGAATTTGCAAGCTCCTAGCTGCAGTAAATTTGGACATTTCGGGGAAAGAAAAGGCAGGAGCAAATGAGAGGAGGGAGTGGAGCACGAATGGGGAAGTCGAAGGCGCGTGGCAAAAAAGCTGCAGCGCAAGAAATAGCGGCCCGGAAGTGGAACTCCATGCTGACGAACAATGCTGGCCCGCTGCGGGGGAGTGAAAATTCCCACGGATTCGCGGGTAGGAACACGCGTCGAAGCGACTTCTTTTGTCCGCCCTGGCAAACGGCGCGGAGCCTCGAGATCGGCCATTTGCCAAACGAGATTGGAGATTTGCGCCGTCGGTTCGTCGGTTATTATCGTCGACGTGTACGGACGACGAAAGAAAGGGGCTAACGCGGGGGGAGAGCGGGGAGGAGGCGCCAGCGATTTCTTCGCGACGGAGAACCACCGATTTCTTTCCTTCGACGCGTTAACTCCAGCGCGGCACCGTGCAACCGAGTGCCGAGGAAATAAAAATCCGAGTAATAAATATTTGCCAATTCCTAGTTTGCTCTGTATAAAATAAATAGACGAACTGAGTAGTTGATAGCAAAATAGAAGGGCACCAGAAAGAAGCTGAAAGAGAAGTTGAAACGTCCAACGAAGATGAATCTCGCCGGGAGTCAAGGGCCCCCAGCTCGACTCGGGGAAACAGAAGATCGAAACGCGTAGAATTAGTCCCGAGCATAATCTGGAATCGTGGAGCCGTAAGGGTTCCAAGTCGCGTGCAGTGGAAATCAGCGAGGATTCGGTACTCCGCGCGCGGCGTAAATCGAATTTCCATGGAGACGGAAGCACGGAAAACCGTTTCGTCGTCGCAGCCCCCTCTGCTATCTGCCACCAATTATCGCGTCTCTCATTCTCGGTAGCAATTAACATCCCTCTTTGTTGTCTTTCCCAAAATTACCGGAATTCGGGTACGGGAACGGCGGCGGAGGGTTGGAGGATGGCGGGGTAGGCGAGCGACAGAGGAACGACCGAGCGAATTCACGACAATTTGCCACACGCATCGAGAGTCAAACTCCCTTGAACGCTTCCCGCGATTCCCGCATCCCCTTAAGATTCCACGAATTGAATCGACGCGGTAACCGGTGTAACGCCAACAATATCATCCCCCTTCGCCTCGTTCCGTCGTGTCCTCCTCCGCCCTTCTCTCTCCCCTCACCCCTTCCTCCGTCGTCTTCGTCGTCTTCGTCGTCGCGGCTTATACAATTCCGTGTGCCGCGTGGAGCCAATTACAACGTAAGAAACGTTAACTTAGTTTGTCAAGCAGTTAACACGAGGGAGGCTGTTCCAGGGACCGAGGGTGCGTGCGCGCCGATAGCTGCGCCACCAACGGATAACTAGTCGAAGCTGGAGTCAGCTACCCCGCTCCCACCCCGTCCACAAGTATCTCTCCCCCATTTCCCCTCCTTTTCTTTCGTTTCTTTAATTTATTCCAACGCTTGAAACGTGCAATTACGTATCGCTCGAGCACCACTCCACGATTATGCAGCGTGTTTTATGACGCGAGGGGGGCAGGTTTCGAGGATCGATTCCAGACTTAACGCTTCAGGGGATGATAAACGAGCTCGCGATGATATGCATACGTCTGTACTCGGGCCGCTGTCGAACGCTACTCGTCTTTGGGTTTCGATAACTAGGAAGTGGCGCAAGTATTTCGCCTCCACCTGAATCCATACTCCGCGGAGTATTATCATAGGTGAAGTCGTTTACGGAGGCGGAGCGTAGGCACTCTTCGACACCGGATCCCCTCGGCACTTCAAGCTACCATGATGCGATTTGCATCGCGTTCCGTCGAAAGCGGAATTCCCAGAACTTTTCATTACCGAAAGGCAAGAAACGCGGGAGCTAGCAGCAGCTCCTGGCGCGTAATGCATGCATGCACGCGTGTGACGCACAGACACGCGGATCGCGGGGTAGTCGAACCGAGTGCTTCGCCAGCCTGAAATTCCAGGATCGACTGTTCAGCTTCCGACAGTTGGGCGCGAAACCAACCCCCGCCGCGCGCGTATCTCGGATGTTTGGGTGCGTGCGTGTGCCGCGGCTGGCTGTGTGGGAATTTGCTCGCGTACCCGCGCGGGTAAAGAGAGGACCGAGCCCTGATTATTGCTCGTCAAGTTGGCCCGTTGCGCGGAACCAAGTTATAGGCCAAGGGAAACGTGTTCTCCGTTATTTATGCCCCGAATAATACCCCGCCATTTCAGCTTTGGCGGGCATAGAAGTGCAGGTGGGATGGAAGGAGATGAAAGAAAGATGCGTTTCGTCCTGTGCGGCGTTGCCAGGAGAAATTCTCTCCGAGGGACACGTTACCCTCGCTATCACTTTATACCTACCTCACTTGCACCACGTCACTTGAGTGACATCCATATTTGAGGCGGTGAGAGCGACAACGGACTAACCCACATTCTGTTTCGAAATTGAGTAAAGCTGGGTTTACATTAGTCCAGTCCAGTGATCCAGTACGGCACTGGATTAGAACTGGAATAATGTAAAGAGTGTGTTGATTCCAGTACAGTGCTGTCATTCCAGCAGATTTCGACTGGATCCAAAGTCTCGCTGGATCCAGCGACTGGACTAATGTGAACCCAGCTTTAGCAGTAATAATGTATTCCAATAGGTTTTACTTACCATATAAAATAGGAAAAAAAAAAAATTTCAATGTGGGTTAAAAAGTCTGGTTGTTGCCCTCCACTGCCTCATTTGCCTCTGATTCTGTCTACTCTCTCCATAACTTCCATCTCCATTTGTTTACATTATGTGCCGTGACGTCACTACTACATTAGTTCACTAATGTGTACAACTAATTAGTTTTCCCTTGTTCCCTCGAACCTGGTAACGCTGGGCCTGGGCCTCCCGCTAGTGCACTTATCGGTAAACCTTAGAAACTGGTATACATATAAAAGTATGAGTAGATGAGACAGAACTTGCGAGAGAGCGGAACCGTCGAGAGGCCCTCTACCGGTGGAGTCGGAAGTATCGCGACACAGATTTCAATTTCGTTGAACCGCCCAAGCACTTGTAATACATTTCCCGTCGATCCGAGTTTTTAACAGTGACGCAAATTCAAATCGTAGTGGAATTTCCATGTCCGCCGTTCGCACACTCATCGGTCCATTAACGCGTGCTCGTGTTTCTCGGAAAACTGGGTGCACGAATTTTGCGCGAATTTACGAGCACAAATTCCTCATTACTTCGGTCGCTGCTGCCTTCGACTGCCAACGAGGCGAGCAACGAGGAGCGAGGAGTCACAAGGGACGAAGCTCTTCGGGCATCAGCGGCGCATTTCCATTAATGGTAATATAGTATTTTGTTAATGATACAATATAACGACGGGAACACGTATCTATAAATCCGGCGTGTCGTTAGCCGGCTGGCGAGGCGCCATAAAAGTGTCGTAAACTAAAAGCCGCGAAAATGAAGGACGTGGATTGGAAGAGTGGCAACCTGGATTCTTGATGAAGCTGGGGAGAGTGAATTGCGACGTGCTCGGGCTGTGCTCCGATTTTTAATTATTCTCGTCGGCGGGAATGTAAAAGCTTTGTTGCGATAAATCGGGAGAAGTCACGGTGCCAGCAGGAGCTCGGCGAGCGAAAGTACGAATCTCGAGAGTGTTCGATGGTATCGCGAACGCACCGGCAAAGTAAATTTCTAGCTCGAAAACTAGCTACACAGGCAGCTCCTAACGTTTCTCCACCTGTCTGCCGGTCGGTTCCCCGAAAAGGAGCCTCTCACAGGCGGCAGAGTTCAATTTACAAGCGAGGCCTTCACCGTGGACGTAAGCCATGCGTTAGGAGGCCCTTTCCAGCCAAGGAATTACTCTCCCCGAACTCGTTAATCTTTCCAATGCGCATATTGAGCTCCAGAGGCGCGTAAAACAGGGCCAACGACTGCGGGGCCAGGCTGCAATTTATTAGGAGGCAGAAACGTTACCGCCCTCCTGCGACGACGTAACCCTTCATATCCTTCGGCGTGGCTAATTGAAAGCAGATTCACGGGTTAGCGCAGGTGCGTGCCTGAAAAGGTGATGCCTCGGCGGTAAACGCGACAACCTGGATAGTAACCCGCGGCAGTTTGCGTCCGGCCCCTTGCGCGCTTTAGGGCACCCCGACTGCAACCCCCTCCGTGTCGCGGCCCAGCATCCCCGAGCCTCCGCGCTCCTCCAGGAACAGTATAAGTCCCGCTACGATGCCCAAGGTGGCTCGCAACTGTTATAACTCGAATAAGTTTGTAACCAAGATCTCACCCCTTTCACCTGCTCGCGCGCCACCGCGCCCACCGCCCCCTCGATATACCGCCGAGACCTCGTAACTCGCGGCGAAACGCAATTCCTCGGGACGTAATTGGCTGCCGCGCGGAATTGCCTTCGCTCGCTTCCGTTCCCTGCAGCCAGCCGATTCTCGAATCCTCTTCCTGGCTTTTGCAAATTGCCGCTCGTTGGTCGCGTTAGAACCCTCTGACAACTGGTTCCGTAACGAGGCCGGCTGCCGCGGAGCAATTTTTTAGGGGCAATGGGGGGTGAGGTTACTAGCCAATTATACAGGGAGTCCCAGAATCGAGGGCAATCAGGAACATGCGGTATCCTGATGCAAAAAGACGTCGAAACCTCCTTTACTGTTTTGCGATCCGAGGCATCGTTCTCGAGATATTAACAATTGAATGGTGGAACTTCTGGGCCGCGCGGTTTAAAGCCGAGTCAGTTGGGCGCGCTAGAGGTCACTGCTGTGCGCCAGCTGTTGTGGCTTTAAACCTCGCGGCCCGGAGTTCCACCATTCAGTTGTTAATATCTCGAGAACGAAGCCTCGGATCCCAAAACGGTAAAGGACTTTTCGATGTCTTCTTGTCCCTCGATTCTAGGACATCCTATATTAGGCATTTTGGGTCGTTGAAGAAATTCTTCTTGAGAGGCGAAGATTACATCAACGTTATTTATTCACGCGTAATCCCGTATTCCCGCCAGACGGGGTCAATTAAGGAACTGGGGTTCCCATCACGCATGCGTCCGCACTTTCAGGTAGCGCGATCAGATCGAAAGGACTTGATTTGTGTGCGGAAGATTTTCCATCGACGCATTTATATTCATAGCCCGTGAGAGCTCGTAGTCGGAGAATAGGCGGCGAGACAGAGAATCATAGGAGAGATAGAGGGAGAGGGAGGGTTAGTCGCAGAGCTAACAAGTCGAAGTAGTGAGGGGTGGTCAGGGGTTGGCTGTGGCGGCGGTGGCAATGGTGGAAGGAGATGAACGAAGTCGTGCTAAGCAACTTAGATTAGTTGAATCGACTGGCCTCTGCTGGCGAACCGCCAGGCCAAATTGTCAAGAGAATTGCTCTCCAGTCTTGCCGCTACACCGCACCGCCATTCCTCACCATCCTCCCTTCCCTCCTCCATCCCCTTTTTCGCCGATGTGCTTCCTCGTGCGCGGTGAAACAAAATGAAGAACCGTGCAAGCCCGTCCCGCAGAACACCGGGGAAGAAATTCGGCCAACGATCTCATCGTTATTCCCCAACAAATACGGGGTCCCCCGTCCGCATTAATATTTGTACCGAGGCTCGAACGAGCAATCGAAATTCCAAGCCACGGCGGGTCCATCGACACCTTTGAAATTTAAATTTCCCAGAAGAACCAACGTCCACTTGCCTAAAAAAAAAGCGAAATCCTCAAACTCCTGTAGAAGTACCAGACACTTTCAAGCTTCCGGCGAAAATGAGCAACGAGTTTTAATTTCTTGAAGTCTGCGTCACAATGGAATAAAGATTCTACAGTCGGTGGCGTCCGGGGACGCAGAAGGAGGTTGGAGAAGGAAGAGGAAGAAGGAGCTGGCGATCGAATCGAAGAGGAGGAAAACAGGAACGGGTGGCGCAGCCCGCAATATGGATTCTGAAGGAGACGTTTGTTAAATGACTCGGGTGCCGGCGCAGCCGGATGATAGATGAGGACGCGGCTGCTTCTCTCCATCGCATCGGCTGGTAACCTGGAAAAACGGCGCCGCCCTTGCACGGAATCCAATAAAACGAGACCGCGTGCCAGCAGCTATACAGGCCCGATCGGCCGCGCAGGAAATAAAGGATCGAGATAAAACCGCCCCCGACGTGCAGTAACACGTACTCTCGGCCAACTTCGAGTGTCCTCGAGCAATCATTTTTACCATCGGCCCCGGGACACGGAGCACGCTTGGGACCGTTTTCGCCCCTTCCAACGTTTCAGCGTTCGAAGCTTCGACCCGCAGGAGAATCCGGGCGATCTTGTTGCTAATTTCGATCCACGGGCGGAGGGAACTAAACACACTTGTCCCAATCAGTTGGTTGTCCAGATTTTTATCAATAAGTAGGTATTTATTGCTTTCACTCATGGGAAGGTTAGAAAAAAAATTCGGGCGCCCTCGATATTCTCCAGACCAGTGTTTCTCAATGTTTTTTGAGTCGCGATGCCTTCTTATAATATTTAAATAATCTGCCCCTCTCCACCCCCATATAAGATAAGGTAAAGTTAAGGAGGTAAAGAAAAAATTAAAAATAGGTGCTTCAGAAAAGAATTCTAACTTAATAATATTAAAATAAAAAAAAAACTGTGACGACCCCTCAGAAAACACTTTGCGACTCAGTTTGGAAGTTATTGAATGTAATGGTGACTACTTACTTGAACGATTAAAGCGATTGAACTGATATTGAAACACGCCACCGCCTGTTTTGAAGCTAAGAGAACTTTCCGTGGCACCTAATAGATTAGGGAAGCCTCTGCCGCTTCTGAATGTCGAGTTTGCCAGCAGAAAGTGGGGGCAAGAGACGCGGGTGAAGGATACAAGGCACCAGAAGGACTACCAACAGTATCAAAACCTCTTGCACCAATTTCGAGCATCTCGGTAGCTTTATTACCAGGGCCAGCGATAAATCAACGGTTATCGCGGTCGCCGCGGTGTTCACGCCAAAAATCAAGATCGAACCCTGCCTCGGAAAGGGGCACCGCGAAAATTGCTTCGGGCTGATAAATGCCTGGGTCCGCGGGAGTGATCGATAGCAAAAACTACTCGACAGCCAGTTAGTCCGAGGGACAATCCTCGTATCTCGTTGGGCTAACAAATCACAGCCTCCTTTTGTCCGTGATCTTCCTCCCGAGGATGTAGATATTGCCCAGGGATTGCGGCTTTGTCGTGAAACTCAAATCCTTACAATAATTGGGGGGCGGGAGCGGAGTTTGACGTGGCCCAGCGCAAACACCGCGCGGCCATCGGCCGACAAAGCTGTGCTTCAGGAATTGTGGCGGTCTAATCTGACGCAGAACTAACGGCCGTTTGCCCTTCTACGATTCTCGGATTTCAGTGTCGACTAATCGAGCGTAGACTCTTAAACTCCGCGGAACATTAAGGTTTAAGGTGTTGCGTTGCTGCGATGTGCTTAAACAGAATTCTGAACAAGAGAAGCAGCTTCTGAAGCTGTTTCCAAATATGTGACCTGGTAGAGACGAGAAGAGACTGAACAGATTGGCATACAACTCCTGAAGTACAAGACACGAAAAGAACTTTGAAACGAAAGTTTAATGGCACAATGAACGCCGCCAACCTGCGTTAAAGAAATTTTAAAAAAGATCCCTTCCCGTCAGGAATTTTTTTTTAAACTCTCCTCAAAACTTCGTTAACGCAAGATAGCGGCGCATATTACTCCATTAAACTTTTATTTAAAACATTCTCTTCTGTCTCTTGTCCTTCAAGAGTTATACCTACCTATGCCAAAAAGCGGGAGGGCCTTCTTGACTTTGAGGGCACGAATGTAACGTACCAGTGTTCTTGTCTTGAGTCACTCTATAAACCCAGAAAGTCGCGTCCCAACCCGTGAGTGCGAGTACCCGGTGTTCCCTCGTAAGAAACACTGGAAAGTTCAAGTGGGGTAAATAGTCTCCGAAGGACAAAAGACTATGCGAAGCAACTGTATAATCTAGTCAATCGTGGAAAGAACATTACGTTATTAAAATCATACTACCCCCGTTCCTTTCTGCCAGACCCGGGCGTTCCCCGCGAATCCTATTAACGTCTTTAAAAAGGAAAAGGGATCGAGAAAGCTCCTTCTTGTCCCCTGTAAGTCTATCGTGTTGTCAATTATCCAGAAACTTGCTAGGACCGACAGGCAGTCGAGCTTACGTCGCAATTGGAATCAAGCCTCCAGCGGGATACAAATTTTCATGGAAGAGGCTCTACCCTCGTCAACCCGGGACATTGAACCTCGATGTAAAAGTCACGTCCTACACGTTCTCGCTCCATCTTCCATCTTCCATTTCCTGTATCTCCCCCCTTCCCCACCCCTCAACCCATCACCTGGCACTCCTCTTTTTCACCCTTCCCTCTATCTAACTGCCCCGTAGCCTTTGAGTGAATCATAATTCAGACCGTCCGGGAATCCGTTCGCTCCGTTCCACGCGGACGCCCATTCCCATTGACACCGGGGCTTTATCAGGGCGCAAGTGTTCCCAGGCATATTCCCCGGGTCGTTTATCAGCGAAGTTCGAGCAAGTTACGAGGGTATCGTGTGTGCGCGCGAAAGGGTCGAGCAGCAGTCGCAAGAACAACGCTTCCACGAGTCTTCTCGAGCCCCCGCCGATCCATTCCCAGGGTTCTTCCCGCCCGTGGAAGTCATCGACAAATGCATCGGCGCCGTGGCTTCGACGAGCAACGCCCGCAAACTGATACGGGACGTCCAAGAGCGATGGACGTTGCCTCGAGCTGGCTTATCGACGCGAGGGATCCCTTATCTGTCCGTCGGGTTAATCTCGGGGAATCCCTTTTGCGCGGTGTTATCTGGCTCGAGTCGCAGGCCACCGTCTCCGAGCCGGAGACACGGGAGGGGTCGCAACCACGCCACCGCAACTTTTTAACCGTGCTCGATAAATCTCCACGCTTCCTCGATCTCCGCCGATCTCTTTCTTCTGCGACTCCTCTTCCACGCCCCGACTCACTCTCTCTCTCGCTCCTTTCTCCAGGTCTATTTCGTTATTGTTTCTTTCCCCTTCGATTCCTCCAGAGACCATCGGAAGCTCGGCCCTCCTGGCATTGTCTCAGCGTCGCTGGTCAAGGGTACCGCGCTATCGATTGCCACGGAAATTCAATAAGCTCCGTGGGAGAACTCGCTGAGCCGCGTGTTCGAGAACGATCGAAAGCTTTCGTCGCGTTTCCACTGTGTTACTAACAGTGAGAGTCAAAGGGGTGTTTGAAATTCATTATCCTGGAGCAGGTTGGTGCTAGATTTTGTCGCTGACCTAGTCTAAAATATTCTTCCTTCTTACTGACAAGTAGAGGTCTTTAGGTGACCGTTTCCATTATTTAGATCTGTTTTAGAGGACCGAAAAATAAAATAAAAGGTTTTTTTCTGGCAACCCGTTTCCATATTTTGGGGTTTAAACTACCCCCAAAGTTCATAAGAAGAGGTACAAAAGTGACCGGTGACAAAAATACAATACAGCAAGTTATGTAGAAAATGAAATTGATATAAAGTTTTATTCAACACAATGTTATAATATTCTTTAAACACAAAACGCCCAAAATACAAAAGTTTTCTAATTTTTTGGTCCTCTAAACCAGTGATGAGCAACACGCACTTGGCGGGCCACATGTGGCCCACCTGAACTTCGCCGCGTGGCCCACCTGAACATCGTCATATCGGATTTTTCACGAACGAGCTTGATAATATTAGGTGCGATATTTGTAATTTATACGTCATTTAGATTTTAGATAAACAGTACATCAAAGTTAAAAAAAACAACGTTTTATTGTAAATCAATGTCAGAAATTCTTGGATTAGTTATATATATGTATTTAATATTGTGGCCCGCATAGAGAAGTAGGTTTCCACTTGTGGCCCACTTCTGACAAAAGGTTGCTCATCACTGCTCTAAACCGAAGCAATCGGAGGCGGACATCCAAAAATCTCTCGTTGGCAAAGAAAGGTGTAATCAGGTTTACTTAATAAATCGACTGCGGTGTCCGTTAACCACGCAAAAATTTCCAAAATATTCTTCGCTCACAGTCTCCCGCGAATAAAGAGTTTTCCCTCCTCTCGAAGGGAGCTCCTCGACAGAGTCGGAACCGCCTTTGTTTTTCCTTTTTAACGCCGCCGAAAGGCGCATTAAATTATTTTGCCCGCAGCGTTGTTTCTCCCTGCGGCTTTCGCAGGGGCTCGCTTTCGCGCCTTACTTCCCGCTTATTCGATCCTCCCTGTTTCGTCCTTTTTGCGTCGCCATCGCCGCGTCCGCTGTCCCACAAACCGGATTCGCTTTTCTTCCCTTTCCAACCCCTCCCGCGTCCCGGAGCTCCGTTTCCACCACTCGTTTTGTCCCCCCGTGCGCTTTCTTCATTTTATAATAACCCAGGACACCGTCAAATTCTATTTCGAGTTTATTTTCTGGCAAACAAAGCGGCCCAGACCCGTCACACCTACGGCCACCGGTTCCTCGCCGCTCTTCCCTCGTATTTTCTTCGCTTCAGCGACGTAGAAAAGCTTCGCGGCACTTTACCGACGTAAATCATTCAAATTGATAAATGGTAACTCGCGGGAGGAGGTTCCTTTAAACGCAAGTACGTTTCCTGTATCGAGCGAGAAATCTGAATTCACTGAAAACCTGGAAACAGACGACGCTTAAAGCCCACTCTATTGCCTCTTCTCTCTCCTCTATTCGCAGCCAAATCTGCGCAGTAAAGGAGTGGGTATCGCGCAAATATCGCGCCCCGCGGAGGGCACAATTTCGCCGGGAACAAGCTCGCCGATAAAAATCTTCTCCCTCAGAAATGTTATTTCGACGATCGACGTGCTCGGCCGATCGATATTTCGATCGCGGACGAGAGGGTGGGCCGGCCAGCGTAACACGCTGCAAATATTCTTGCCGAATATTTCAGACGATTCTGCGCGGGGCCAGCGCTCTCGAGGATGCTCGCTGAATATACGGGCGCTTTTCGACCGGGGCCGTAGCGGAGGCGGGCGAAAATATCTGCGAAAGTAGCCGGGCCACTTGGCGAATATTTGCTGTAAATCGGGGCATCAGCCCCGGCGACACTTGATCTGCAAAGTCAGATTTGTTGCCATAGGCGTAAGCTGATTTCGGGGTCTGAATCGCCGACCAGATTCAGCTCTGCGATCTTCCTGCTCGACCTTCTCCCCATCTCTCTCTCTCTCTCTCTCTCTCTCTCTCCCTAGTCCTCTGTTCCCTCGTATTTCGGATCGGAATACGGTGTAATACAGAATATCGGTACCGCGTCCAGCGACGAATTACGATCGCGACGATTCGACTCGCTGGCCTTCCTCGTAAACCCTCCTCGCTCATCCCTCTGCTACTTGTAGCGACACCCTAGCCCAGAGGGAGCAGCTTCGATCCAGCTCCGATCTTTATGGATCCCCGCCGATACTTTGTTGCCCGTTTATTGCGGCGATTTCTTGTTTACCGTGCTCCACTTCGCTTCACGGAGACGTTGGAGTAGAGAATCTTGTTGGGAACTTGGTGACTCGAAGGCTTCATCTAACCCACCGAAAAGGGTATCAAAGCAAAATTGTAGCGTAAAGTGGCGTGGAAGAGGAAACAAGTTGCAATAAATTTTGGATATTCTTCTAAATGGCCACATTTGTCTATCGATGAAGTTTGAAGGGAGGACTATGGAGGTTCCTTGAACCCTAAATTCTAAATAGTAGCTTCGGCTATTTAGTAGTTTCCGAGATAATAAAAATACTTTCACCATTTCTGTTGACTTATTCCTAAATTTTTTCACTTCGAAGAAACGTTCAAACTTTTTTCGAGAACCCGCTGGCGCAGGAAAACGGGTGAGGGTTGTTCCCGCGCGATTGAAAACTAAATCGAATCCCCCACGTATCGGGGCGTGGCGGTTTTTTCCATAATTCGTGTCGCGAGAGAAGAATCGTGCATTGTGGGGCGGAACGGTTGTGCCAGGAGCGCGGGTGTTTTTCTTTTAAATTATTCAGCGTCAGGTGGCGGGCACTGCGAGACAGCCCTTTTACAAAAGTCATTTACCAGACCGTGTCTAGCAAACAAAGAACCTCGTGAGACGCGCAGCTCGTTGAATCGGACGGATTTCCCGGGCTTTTCTCCGAGTAACGTGTCTCCTCATTATTCTGCCGCCTCCCAGCGAATATATTCCGATATAATTGACCCGCGTCGAATGCCACCCCCTCTGCTTTTTCCCGCTCGAAATAGTAAATGATTCGAACAATGCGAAAGCGAACGATTGATATTGATTACGGACGGACGCGAAAAAGGGTTTGCTTTGGTGTCGCATAACTGGTTTGCATTTCTGAAACGGGACTCGAACATTTCCGTTAAATTTGCAAAATTATTTGCACCGTGGAATTTTATATTCCCGTTACGCGATCGCGCCGGAAATTTATACAAATGTGATGGCCCCGGAATCCGTTTAAAATCGGTTGCGTTTTCACGCGTTTTCGAGTAATTCGATATTTTCTAAATGCAGGTATAGCAGTCGCCGATATTTTGCTGAATACGCTGGCCCGGATGCTTATTGATTTTCCACACTCTTGCCACCGTGAAATAAATTGAATAACAGCCTGATTGCATAGTTAATGTCACGTCAACTCCTCCCAACGAGCCAGCGAAATGGTTCGCTGTCTTCGACCCTGCGAATTATATATTTCCAGCTACGTAACAATGCTTTCGTCTACGTAAAAATGTAATCCTTTATACACCACGCGACCCAATTTTCAGGCACCGGTTAACTCCGTCAGCGCTGCATATCCGTTAAAAGATTCAAGTGTCGTCACGTTGATCGCACCGCGTGCCTCAACACTCGAATCGTTTTATCGAAACAGTTGTGCGGTATTAATACGACGTGCGAGATTATCGTGCACTTTGGTAGCTCCGCTGAGTTTTATTAACTCCTAAATATCATCAAAATAGCAGCGCAGAGGCGAGAGCAATTTACATCGGTGGTTGCTGCGAAAACTAAAGAGTTGTGACTACCAGTGGCTCGTCAGAGACAAAGCTAGATCCTTGAAAGGAGGCAAGGGTGGTTTCGACTTTGTTGGAAGGTTGCTCGAACTTCGCTCGTAAAATTCCAGCGGCACAAACGGGAGAAGAAATCGCGTTGCTTTTTTTTTCAAACTGAGTATTCAGCCGCCTGCTCGGTGACAGTTCGCCTCAAGTCGCACGCGCTGCTAGGCGGGGGTGGCCGGAGCGTCCCGAGACTCTCGAGCCCTCTTTCTTCGTCGATTCGGAGATCCTGTGCTGGCGCAATTCCACTCTGGACGTTTAATTAAGTCGACGAGGCGATTCAGCCTGGTGTCCCGAGGCGGTCGACAAAGCCGGATAACGGAAAGAAACGAGAAGGAACTGGGAGCGGCGAGGGGGATGCTAAGCCGCGAGAATGGGGAATATCTGTGCCGCTGGAAATTAATTACCGCGCCCGCGAAGACCGACGGCAGTTTATCCGCGGTTTCATCGGCGTTAATAGCCTCGCTAAGTGCGAACGACAAACGGCTGGGGCCGCGATTCCTCTCGTGAGTTAAGAACGTCACCGAGTCGTTGTTCGTTTGGCGAGCTAGCAGGTTCGGAGACAATAGAAGGTGTCCTCTGGCCTGTCCAATAATTCTCTGTTATTCTACGGTGATGTACAGTGGTGTACCATTAGAAATAAGAAGAAGCGAGAGATTGGAGCATTTTAAAAGAAAGTTTAAAGAATTTATATTAGGCATAAGTTATTAGTGAGTAATCTTTTATTTTATTGTATACAATTAAATTTACGCCAATAGCCGAGGAAGCTAATAAAGTGCAATCAATCAATCAATCAATCTGCTAGCTTGTTGTACCTCATCGTTGCAAAAAATATAAGATAATTATAATTATAATGGTGAATAATAATAATAATTCTTGATTGCAGCAGTAGAGATTACAAAAATTACGAGAAAAAATACCAAAACAAATACATACTTACAAGAAAACAAGAAAGAGAGAAATAGTAGAGTTAGAAGTAGAGTGCAAAAGGCGAGGTCCAGCTGTGTCAGCTGTTGTTTATCTAATCACTGGTCGAGGTTCAGAATAAGTACTGCTCTACTGCCTAACGCAATGAGGTATTTAAGACAATAAAAAAGGTAGAAAGGCAGGGAAAAGGAGAGAGGAAACGGTGAGCGGATGAAAGAACAGACTACCTATGTTTAAAGAAACTGAAACGACGATAGTGGAAAGATAGGAGGAAGAGAACTGTAATAATAAGAGGATATGTAGAAAAAGGACGCAGTGAATTTACAAGTAGATATGGAGGAAAATACAAATCTAAACTGCGTCTCGTAGTCATAGAGCTGTTAAACCGCGTGGAAAGGTTAGCGCGAGACAGATCCAGTTGCAAGTAACGCCCTCGACGTTCTTTGGCCTTCGTCGCAGCTAACTCGAAACCACGAAACAGTTGGAGCGCTTGATAGCTGTGGGCTGAATCTATTATCGTAATGCAATAATTTATGCAACCATGTCCGCGGGGACTTCCTAATGAATTTCAAAGCCGGCAGACGTGGAGAATGATTCGCGAAAAGCTGATTACCCGGCGCCGCGATTCCGCGGACTTATGGCGGCCGGTTACGCGTGTAACGGATTACGCGGGCGAGATGGTCGCGGCTTAAGCTCGACGGAATGAAAAAACAGAGGAGACAAGGGGCGAAGGAAAACACGGGGATGGAAGGTGAATCTGAAATCTGCGGGGGAAAAAGCACGGGGGGAACGAGGAGATTTCACTTAGCGCCCGCGTAACTAACGCGGCACATCGGAGTTGCTGGATGTAACGAGTTCCACGCTTCTTCTCCGTCTCTTCCCTTCTCCTTGCCCTTCTCGACACGGCCCACGCCTAGGGGACCCGAGAGGGAATCAACTTAATTAGGCGTCGAAGCGAAATTAGGAGTCAACAATGGCGACCCCCGATCCTCTTTGTCTTCCCTCTTCTTCCTCAGCTTCTACATTCCAGCTTTCTTCTTCTTCTTCTTACCCTAGCTCAACTACCTTCTCCTTTCCCCCTTTCTCTCTTTTCTCTTTTCGCGTCGTACAAGACGCCACTCAGGCAGTCGCTGACCCCCGATGAAGATGAAGATCCCAGTGATCACGCAGCGCGTGCAGTCCTCCCACGGCGACCGATCAAAGGGACTCCTTTCGCGGCTTAATTGCCGACTGGTGAGATCGCAAATGAGTTGGATCGGCCGCCACCCACCGACAATAGCCCCGGTTCCTCGAGCGTTCCCCGGCGCGAACTTCATGGCGGTTTCATCGATCCTGTCCGACCGCAGAGGCCGGACATTCTTTGCAGGTTCATCCTGGCCCGCAAACCAGACCGCGCCTCGTCGATCCTTTCCCGTTTGCGTCCTCGGTCCTTGGCCCTTAGCCGCGGTCGGGGCTGCGGTTGCGAGCCGTGCACAAGCAATCCACGAAATCACGAGCCAGGGCTTTGCTTGCCTTCGGGAAAGAAGCAGCCAGGCACCGAGGGTGGCCCGCTAAGCCGATTTCCCGATACCTACCGGCAGGATCCTCGATACCCTCCCCTTCCCCGTCGGTCCAACCGGCACAAAGCGTCCCTGGACGCGAGCGCCAACGCTGAGAGGGCTTTTTTTCTCCTCCCCCGACGTTGCTCCGGGGAAAGTTTCTCCTTCGGGCACGGGTGCTTCGGGGGAACTGAGCAGAGGTCCGAGAGAGAAGGTACGCGGGAAATTAAGGGGAAGATTTTGGAGGAGATGCTTCGATATAAGGAACAGGAGGTTTGAGGGGTAAGAAATCGCCAAAATCTCCGTTACGTAATTTAAGGGCGGCCCCATGTAAGAAACCATCTGTTTTTTACATTCGATATAAGGAACAGGAGGTTTTTTATATCGAATGTAAGAAACAGACGGTTTCTTACACGGGGCCGTCGTTAAATTACGTAAGGGTGATTTTGGCGATTTCTTACCCCCTCCCTCCCCCAGTATAAGAATTCGTAAGATTTGATTTTGCAACCCCCTTCTTGCGTAATATTTTTTTCATTCAATTTTTTCAGTTATTAAAATTCTTTTAAAGGTTTATATAATTCATTTAACTCGGTTCGGGAAATTTAAACTAAAACAACTTCTCTGGAGCATTAATGATAGAATTTGTATTTATTTATAATTAAGTTGAAAAATATTACGTAAGGTGCTACCTGACTCACCCCTCCCCCTTGTAAGAAAACGTAAGAAATTCGCGACCTCCCCCAAAAAAGCCTTACGTAATTTAAGGACGACCCACTTGCTCTCCAATTAACATCCAACTATCCTTCTCGCACGATCGCCCTTCACTCTCCACCCCCTTAACTTATCTTTCCACCACCGGCGAATCGCAGCATCGCGACACGCCGCATATACCCCGCGAAATGAAATCCCGATTCGATAAATCCAAGGTTGCACCCGGTGCCGGAATTTCCCGCGGAGCCGAGAGACGGGCGGGACAAAAATCAGCCACGGTTAATCGAATCGTATAACAGGGAAAATATCGGCGCGGATCGAGCGCGAAGTTGTTCCATTATCGAGGCGGCAGATTATCGAGATTGAAATTCTTGCGGCGCGGTCGGGAAACAGTCCTGCCCCGCTGATCCTTCGGGGGTCGACATCTACTTCTCCCCGGGCTATCGACCGCGATGCTACTGTTTTACAAAACGAAATCCCAGGACTCTGACCCAGCCAGGCCAGGCCAGCCAGCGCGCGCACTCCACGGAGAACACGGGTCCGGAGCTGGTGCAACGGCGGGCGTGTGTTGCTCCCGAAGTAAGCTGATTTTATGGGGTTTTCTCGCGGGGGAGGGGGGATGCTAGCCCGACCCTGCGCCCCGACCGCATCGAACGACCCGCTGACACTGTACAAATGCAACTGCGCCTCGTCCAATGACACAGTGGCCCGTGGCCGTCTTACACTCCATGAAACATCGAATTTTATCCGACCCGTGAGCTCGTTGTACTTTAAAATCCGAGCGCTGCTTGAAATTTAATTTCGCCCCCGGTGCCGTCGGGACACCCCAACGATCCCACTCCACTCGTATATTCTTGACACGGCCGCTGGCCTCTGGACGGTGTATCTTCGTTTCACGGACCTCTGCTGCACCATTTGCTCCTCCGCGCTCGAGTTTGTCCATTGATCGTCTATTACAATTTCCAACGGACTGGGGAGCAAGTTTTCTCTCGTTTTAGGAGCAGGCCGTGGATCGAGATGTTTTAGTCCTGAAGGGACTTGAGGGAGAATGGGACCACTTGGTCAGTTATTTATTACCATTAAGTCGCTATTGTACTGACATTGTGTATGTATTACGAAGAATATAATATGTATTAAAGAATGGGAGAAGATGAAACTGAAAATCGGAATAAGGCAAATGTAAGAAGGCGAGGCTCAGCTTTGATAGGCATTTATTTATTTAACGGGAAATATCCTTTAGTTACAACGAGGCATATAGCTAAGTAAGTAAGAGGCAGTCTAAATTAATTAATTTATATAACGGAAAAAATATACAGAATCGTTATTATTATTATTATTATAGTTATATATACATAAAATAAGATATACAGATGTGATAGATGTTCGTACTAAAAGAATTCAGAAAAAATAAACGACAAATTGTAGCAAAAATAAAAGTAGTATCGTGATAGTGTTAGTGTTAGTTTTAAGTAGCTTTAAATGGTAAGGTTAATAACAACTGACAGCTGTACCTCGTCTTTTGCACTCCTCTACTGCTATAAGTGCTATTCAATTCTATCTTTTCTTTTTCTTCTTCCTCGCTTTCATATATATATTTTCTTTTGTAAAGTGTGTTGTGCAATAAAGAATTATTATTATAGCTGTTTTAAGCGAGCCACGACTAGATCCTGTTAGTAAAGAGAAGGGTGGTTCAGGAGAAAGAGCATAAACTTCGTGAATATTTTGGGGAACGGCGTTTATTTTGTTTCAAGTAAAAGATTCCAATCAGAATTTTTCTCGTTTCTCCTTCCTGCCACTTTTTATTATACACATTGCAAACGTGTAAACTGCGCATAAACTTCCAACGTCAAACTCTCGATTAGAGTCTGTAGATGCAACGTTCATCGAGTTCATTCAATTGCCACACCGAATTGGAAGAATCTACCACCGATTGTTATCGAAAGAACCAAAATTCAAAACGCGAAGGTTTAACCCGAGGGAACTGGACGACGTCTATCTCCGCGTTCGTAAAAAAAGTGGAGCGACAAGAGACACGGGCGTGGCGATAGGATCGAGCGATCCAGATTCATGAGCGGGAATCGTGGCCCCGAGAACGTGGAAATCAAATCTATAACGCAGCTCGATTGAAACTACAAAAGGAGGAGCTGATCGTTGGGAATGGAGTTTTCGGCTTTACCCCGTTAGCGGTTAATCTCCGGGAGCGTGTAAAAGAGCGGCGACGAAAACGCGAGCCGGTAATTTCGCGCCGAGGGAATCATTTCGAGCGGCGCTTCCGCGAACTTCGTTAACCCTTTGCGACCTGGATCCGCGCTGCACCCGTTTGCGCCGCGGAATATTTAAATTAATCCCATGCGCGCGTAGACTAAGCATTCATTCATTGACTTTAAGATGCGCGTGTAATTCTATACAGTTCTTTCGTTCCACCGCCCCGTGGTGAATATTTGTATTAATTTTCTCCGGAGAAGAGCCCTTAGGAAATGTTTCATACGAGCCTGAATCTCACAGGGGATGTAGTGCCGCGAGATTTTATGAAACCTGTGCTGCGTGTGTCTGTAAATGAAGTGGGAAACGAGGGTATCAAAGATTTAGTTAATATCTAAATCTGCTATCCCGACGTTTAATTTTTCGGTTTAAACAGTTTTACGCTTTAGTGAACGGGTACTGCGGTTATATTTTATAATTCATTGGGAAGGAGTACAAAAGGTAGGTAACTCGCGATGGAATAATTTTACAGAGGGAAATGACGAAGGAGAAGAGCTATGGAACGTCAGAAGAGATTATTCGTAATGAAAAGAACATATTGTTGGAGAAAGAAATGTATATTGGGACGAGGATGTGGGAATGATGTCAATCACTGAAAGAAAACATTGTTTTATCAGGTAGGGCGAACTTCACTAATCATTTGCATCCTGATTAAAAACCTAAATATTAATAAAAGAGTACGAGCTTAGAAAATATTTTTTTATAATTTCGTATTTTTCTTTCATTACAACACTGCAAATTCTAGTAGTTGAACTACACATTTTACATCTGGAAACACCGCAAGGTTTTTTTCAATAAAATTTTGATAAGGAGTAAGTAAGTATATTAAAGAGAAACATTCCGCCACGAGAAAGAGTTGATGGTTTTCTTAAGCAATTCTCCTGAATCAGGTGACTCTATTTAGATCTCAATTTTATTTTCCTCTGCCTGGTTTCTTATTTATTTTTAGATTATGAGTGCCAATAATTGATACACGCTGTGATAATAAATCTACTTTAACTATGCCAATGATTGTACTTTTATGCCTATTTGTTCACTGAATATCTTTAAAATAAAATACTTAAAAGTTACCCAAAATATTTTGTTTTAATGAGAAATGCATAATTATCGATAATAACTGAAAATAAAGACCATAATATAAAATCTTCACAAAAAAATATAGACCTTCAAATTGGAATTTCCGATTATTCCTAATTAATTTCCTAATTACACTGGCTTACCCTTATTCTCTCTATTTCTATATCATCAAACACTTTTCCTCGCCAGATAGCTGATCCTTGCACCCACGCGTCTGCGAACCTATCGAATTCTTACGATGCAGAAAGCAGTTGCAACAACTGAAAGAGTGGCTCGAAGAGGGAAGAAATGAACGTTAATCGAATGATCGACGGAAGAAAAAGGGCAGGAAAGTTTCGCAATGCGATTAACGCTTGCCGAGGTTCTTTAGCATTTATGAAAAGTTGTGCTGCGAGTGGCGGACAGACCGAGGGTAGAATTCAAATTCTATCCAGGGGCGAGAGCGAAGGGAGCGGAAAAAAGAGGCGGAATCTGGCGTTAGTCGACCGTGATAAGACCCGTAACTTCGTTTTCGAGGCGAGAGGGCAAAGTTCGCGTCGCGCGAAGTCTTAACGAGGAAAGATCGAGGAGAGCGCCGGCGCACGTTCCTCCGCGGATCCCGAGATCCTCGGCCGTGGAAATTCGATCAGTCTGGATCCCGAGGCGGGGAGAAGCGAGGCTACAAAAGGGAAAGGACCCACGAATCGCCAACAAACATCTTCGCGTGGTAGCCAACGTCGCGGAATTCAATTTCACATCTGCGGATGCGTTGCTAAATTTAAAGCAGGCTACCAAGTCGCGACCGCAAACTTCATCTATCCATAAACAATTCCATCGATCTTCTGGGATCAAATTTGCGAAATCCGTCGTTTCGTGTTTTGCGGAATTTTCAAAATGATCTCAAGCAGTGGCACACCTAGAGGGGACCAAGGGGCCTTAATCATGACTGAAGTAATTCAAGAGCTGTGTAAAAGGAAAAGGAAACTGTATTTTATTCTTGAAATAATTTTTTATAATCACCTAATGAATTTTATTGAATTTGCATTACAAATATTTGTGTAAAGAAAATATACTTTCTTTAATTTTGAATCGAGCGCGCTTTGCATGCCCAGCGCACTCTGGCTTTTGGAGATGGATAGAGAGAGGAAAAGGGAGTGAAAGGATATAAAGAGAGCACACGTGCGTAAAAGAATTAAACGATATAAAGTGTAAATAAAGAGAGTGAACAATAGACTCAAATTGTCGTTTCTTTATTTACAGGTGCGTATGTAAATAGTTGTAAAAAGTGTAGATTAATAAGTACTTAATAAAACATAAACTTCATTTACAGAGAAACAAATTTAGTCTGTTGTCGAATTATTAACACCAGATAAATTATAAAATATCAACCCTTATATTTGTATCCCCTCAACTTGGCTCCTCCAAAATCCCCGAAATCTTGAGTGCGCCACTGATCTCAAGTCTACCGAAAACTCAAGATCACCTTGCCCCGGTCGATGCTAAAAGAAATGCTAAAAAGAGGATGCCGTGATTTTGCACAGCGATAGCAGTGCACCGCAGTTCCAGCGGTTCAGCCGTGGCACGATGGACGCAATCCCGCGCCCGATTGCACTATCGCCAGGAAGACGTAACTGGCTGTTAGCAGACGGCGCGCGAGATTAGAGTCCATCGGCGGAGTCCATAGCCAGGCAAATCTGGCGGCCAGTTGTCCAAGAATCGCAATTCAGGATTGGCGAAACTGCGATTCGGCCATCGTCGAGATCGTTGAGGTGTCCCTAACGCCTCCCCCGTCGCAGCGACGAGTCACCGAGGGGAATTAGCCCGTTCGCGGCGATTTTCCTCGGCTCGGCTACGAGATACGGAGCCAAAGACGGTGCAATTACGCATCGAGCGCGCGTATATCGCGGGGGTGTCGCCGTTCGAACGGAATAAAATAATAATTCGCAGCACGCGCGCGGACCCGGCCGCGGGGATCCTCTGTTCCGCAAAGATAATGGAGAACGGCGGGCAGAAGTTTTTACCTGAAAGAGCGAATCCGTTCTGCGGCTCGTTAACAAAAACCCGATGAACCCCGGCGAAGTTCGTTAACGAAGCCCGGCGAGTACGACAAGTACGTAAACTCTGAAAGGCGCTGCCAGCCGCGCAGAAAATAATGACGTGGGAGTGGCGAGGAGAAGTGATTTCCGGCGGAGCCACGAGAGACGAATTTAATTCGCTGCAATTATGCAGCCCGCTGACTCTTTCTCTCTTCCTCCTTGTCCGACCGCCTCCTACCACTGCCACCGCGAAGAAGATGCTCGCCCCCGTTCCTCGTTCCTCGTTCCTCGTTCCTCGCTCCTCCTCGCCCCGGGTTCCTCGCTCCGCGCTCTCTGGGATCGAGTCGATACGAAGGGGTCGCGGCGGTTCCTCGCGCCCCCGGGGATAAACGATGCGACTGGTTTTTCCATTTCAGTCGGGGGGCCCAGAGAAATAGTGCCCAGGAGCGGGAACCTAATTGCAGCCGGTCATACTTCCGCTCACGTTCGCCGGCTGTCTCGTTAGTTCGTTCTTAAACTCGGATTAGCACGCGTCCCTCATTCCGTGGCGTCTGGATTCGGGGTCCCTGCCCGGGGACTAATTAAAAATGTTCCGAGCTTGCCAGTCGAATGGCGCAGTGGACGGGGACTGCGTTCGTGACGGCTCGATTCCCCTTACCGCAGTCACTGCCTTCTCTGACTTTCGGGCTGGGAACTGCCACTGGTGCGTAGCTTGTGAGGGGATTTTTTAGTGGAATATTGTTTCTTGGGGATGTTGGGGGGGAGTTGGAAGTGGTGGGGTGAGAATTAGTAAGTTGGATGAAGGAGTCAGTGGCGGACTGGGTTTAAAAGTATTCGCTGTCGGGAGACAAAGCGGGCTAACCTTCTCATAATTATAAGGCTATCATTTAGATTAGTATCATTTTAGTAGGTATATCATTCTCAGATAAATCATTTTTACCGTTTTTAAATAAATAAATCTAAACAAATCTAAATAAGCCTATTATTTTTTAAAGGAAGAAATAATAACTCGAATCAGAATTATTTTTTCACAGTTATTTATTATATTCTGAAATATTAGAACCCTCGAAAAATCATTTTATTATTATAATGGTAATACACTGTAAATTTTATTTACCCTCGAAAAACAATTTTATTATTATAATGGTAATACACTGTAAATTCTACTTGCATCCACTAACAATACATATTGGAATTTCTGTTATGTTTTCCAGCTATTAAAAGGTCAGTAACATTTTTAACATATTGTCTATTAATACCCTCGAAAAATGATTTTATTATTATAATGGTAATACACTGTAAATTCTACTTGCATCCACTAATAATACATATTGGAATTTCTGTTATGTTTTCTAGCTACTAAAAGTTTATTAACATTTTTAACATAGGTATTGTCTAATGTTTAAGGGGGCTTATTTTATAAACCGCACCTTTGCCAGTCCGCCACTGAACGTAGTAGAGATCTAAGTAAATCCATCGACCAGGTGTTCATCTCTGATTATGTACTTCACATATCCACGCGGGGGAGTGGGTTACCCAGAGTAAACGAGTAAAGACACAGGAATTTTATTATTAAAATGGTTTATACGAAGAGCGTTCTTTTGATCGCCACTGATCTTTTTCGTAGTGGAATTTCCACGACAGGGAAAAGCGAAATGGCCGCCCGGCGATTTCCGTAAGCGAATGACACGTGCGATCGCACACACCGCTCCGTTTTTTTGCGAGCTCTCGACCAGCGAGCCGGCGTATCCTGCAAGGGGTTCGATGTTTAACAAGGGATAACCTCGTTAAGGACCACGGAACTAGCTTGTGTGTTTTACAAGTTAGGAATTACGTTGATTAGTAGCAAGTCGAACGTCCGACCAGCGTGAACGGCCGTCTCCGCCACTTGAATCTCGATCCTCGTCCTGCGCCCTGGTCCCTTTCGGCCCTTCTTTTATCGTCTTTGCGATCTAACGCGTATCAACCTTCGTCGACCAAACGAAATTACTCTTAATGGATATTAAGAGTGCTCCGTGCCACGTGGGCCATCGGTGGGCCGCGATATTCATCGTATCTGCAAACTTCGTTCAAACGAAAAAGGAATTTCTCAATTCAAGTCAAAATCAAACTACAGCAGTGATTCGCAACCTGTGGGTCGCGTCGGGTATTTATAGATGACGATTTTCACCACTTACTTATTTGCATAGGTATGGTTACATTGCTATATTCTATTAATGATGTAGCATTGATTTTTCACAAATAAAAGGAAGAAAATTATGCGAGGGAGAGGGAGGTGCAGATTATTTGAATATTACAAAAGGGATCGCGGCTCAAAATAGGTTGGCAGATGTTAAAATAGAGAAAAGGAATCTGAAATTATAGAGAATATAACAAAACTACTATTTCTCTATAGTATCTTTTTTCTAATCACTTTTTTACAGACTCACCACATAGGTATCTAAATTTTCACCATGGCTCGAAAAGTGTTAACAATAAACTGATCGAAAAAATCACGGTTTCTGCCTCGAAGTAGAAAGAATAAGATAAATTTCCGGTACGAATTGCAGTACAGTATTAAAAGTGCAATCTCAGTCGCAGTTAGAGCTGCAAGAGCCATCCTCCTTCGGATCTTCTTATCTCCAGTCTCCTTTGACACAAAAATTCCTCGGCTCCCCGGGACGTCGCTGTCCCAATGTTTCGCCAGGGTTACATTTTCCAGAGTTAATGGAGAAGTTACCGGTGCTCGGGTTCCCTTGCACAATGCACGAAGAATTCGTAACATTTTGGCGCTCTGCCACTTCGAAAGTTCGCGGGGACCGTCGCTGAGACGGAGTTGATCTGGACTTAGCGCAGTACTAAGTCCACCACGGTCCGATTTGTTGACGCGGTGCTCTTCTTGCGGCGACGATACTTGCTGGGTAAATAAAGCGAAGCGAGGGCGAAGCCTCCGCTCGCGTCCGAGTGTTTTAACGGAGGAGAAAAATGTCTGCGCCGGCCTGAAGGCGTATCGGTTATGATATCTATTTGCAGAGACGGAAGCCATTACTCTCGCCAGGCGAACTTTAAAGTTTCGCGCTGGCTACTGAGGGAGGCTTGACAAAAGGAGAAGGAGAGGAGAAACAAACGACGCCGTGAATCTCGCCACCCTCTTTCCTGCTTTTAATTCCTTCCCTTCGCGCCGTATGTTCCACCATTAAATGCCCTCTTCAGCTTTGAACCACTCCTAGCTTCAAAATTGGTGAGGTAGCTATTTTTCTGTAAAAGTGTCCCACAGAGTCACAGAAGACATGTAGGGGAAAGGTGGGATAGTTGATCACAGTTCTTCTTTTTTATTAAAATAATAATAATGGTTTGCTTTGTTTGTATTTAATTATTTGAGTTGTGATATAAACTGATGTGATCATGTATCCCCGCTGATCAACTATCCCACCTTTCCCCTATCTATATTATTTTATCTATTGGAGTTTGTGATGCGAAGAGTTCTAAAATTAACCAAGCCATTCATAACGGACCGCATCAAAACACCTACTTATAAAAAAAAAAAAAAAAAATTGGGCTAAACGGGACTCGAAGGTTCTCGCCCCGCGTCATCGACGGCGCGTAGACCCGAAAGAGTAATTCTGGACGATCCAACGCTGAGAGTGCATCCTGGGGGCGTTTTTTCGTGGAGTCGAAGGGACGTCGGTGATTTGACTGCGACACGCCATGTGTTCCGCGACGAGCCGGCTGGAGCACCGCGTCTGATTCACGAGGGCCATTAATTTAAAAGAAACGAGGCTCGGAGCGCCGACGGACGAGGAACGACGCGCGGATGTATACACTCGACCGCTTAATCAGCTCGTTGCTTCTGGAAGAAGTATCGCTCGGGGGGGCTGGAAAAGGGGGAACCGTCGACGAGCCTGCGACGTCGCGTCCTGGTGGTAAAGGTGCGTTTAGAACCGAATCGATGCTCCGAATAGAAGCCACTTTATGGCTCCACGATGCTTCTTCGACCCCTGAAGCTACAGTAGCCTCGTCCTTCCATTCTACTTTCCCATTCAAAGACATTCCCAGCGAAACGGAACTACCAAGAGAACCTCCACCAGCCAGGCCGTTCCCAGCACCCCGAGATCGTCGACGTCCTCTTTTTTAATGGACCCATACGTTTCCCCTGGCACGGTAACGCAGGCGGGCAAACGTAAAATATGCCCCGCGAGTGAATTCCGGCACGGCTGGCGTGCACCGTGCTCGCGTGAGCAAGATAAAACGTTCCTTCCGGGGCGCGCGGCTCCCCCGTTACGGCGGCGGCTCGGATGGGGTGAAATTTCGAGGCAAGTCGCGGTTATGCCGGCGCATGACAAATTTCGACAATTAATTACGCGTCGAAGACACGAATAGTAATTAATACCGACCCGCGGGCGCAATGAAAGGATACGAGAGCAAGGCGGTAAACGCACGCCACGCCGCGCCACGCCACAGACGACGCAAGGCGACGCGAGGCTCCTTCTCTCCCCGTGAACTTATAGCACGGAAGGACGTGTAATTTCCTGGCTGCTAAAGCGACTTCGAGGCCTCCACCTCCAACGGTATCCACCGTCGCGACGGCAAAGACAGCAAAACCGGCCGTCGAACCGTGCCACGGGCTGAAGGTGCGATCTCAACGATTCAACATGTGGCACGGCAGCTTGCAACCATCCTGCTCCGGCGCCCTGAGACTCGCCTGAAACCGTTCCGCGGTAATTGGCACCGAGTCAGACCGATTAACCCATTTCACCGAGTCATTTCTTGATTGAAAACCCGGCCACTTCGCGGGGATTTAAAAACCAGCTGCGAGTGGTTATGTGGCACATTTCACTGCGTCCCTCCGGCGATATCTATTTTTTATTCTGCGTCTTTGCTTCAATAATTTTAATATAAAGAATGGGGAAAAGGCGAGGTCAAGATGAAGTTGCTGTTAGGCCTCACCTTTGTATGAGTGTGAGTGTCAGATCATAACATTAGAATAGAAAAGATGGAGAAGAATATAAAACTGATTGTGAGCTAAAACTAAACTGTAAACTAACAACTAAAAATTAAACCTGAAACTAAAATTTTGGGGTAAAGTACCATTCTTCTTGAACTAACTTCTTTCCATTCACGTGGTTGCAAAGACTCGAACTCAGGAAATAGTCCATCATGAATCATGAGTTTATTAAAACAAGCTTCTCTTTCAATCGATAATCCCACAGCGGGTAGAGGAGGACAGAGCCGGTTCGTTATTCGGTGACTTAATTTCCCCGCTGAACTAATTACTCGCGTCTTAAATACTCGCGGCTAGAATATCGCGGCGCGAGACGTTGCCGGTGGCTGGAAGAGGGAGCACGTCTGCCCCGACGTTATTAACAATGGCTCGCGGATGTCGATCCGCGTGGAAAATCGAGCGCGAGGGAAGTCCTTCGGACGGGTGTCCCGACAGGAAATGACGACGCGGCCCTGGTAACGAGCAGTATCGGGATTTTCTTTGGCAAGTTGGCTTGAAAGAAGTAACCGACTGCCTCCGGTGACATTGTCGCCATGAGGGATCTCGCAGGAAACTCTCGCGTGCCCCGCGCCCTCTCTCCCGGAGATTAATTATTTCAGTCGCAAGGACTCGCGCTGCGCTGCTACGGCTGACGAAAAGCTGCCACGTCGAACCTGCAGCTTCGAGATGATCATTTAGTACGCGTTCCTGCGGCGTGGCTGTGTTTCGACTTGCAATTAGCCAATTGTTCATTGGACAGAGTTGACCGACTTGACAAGAGGGTATTCAGAATGTCGATTATTTTCTTTTGCAGAAGTCAGGATGAGAGTAAAGTGGAGGATACCTAGGGAGATTTAAAATGCTTTTAAAGCTGACTGTAGCACGGATATGGAGCACGTGGTAGCTCCTTGGGATACTGGGTAAATAAATGTCCCGCGGTAGGCTTTCATTTGGAACTTGACCAACCTAATTAGAATCTATCCAAATCCGGCGCGGAGATGGGAGAGTGGGTTGATTCAATAAAGTTACAAATTGATATTGTCAGCTGTTGGTTTCTGGAAAGACGACGGAAAATAGACTGCAGCACTTGAGCTCGTGAATTATAAAGAATTATTATTATTATTAATATACGGGAAAACCCTCAGTATACAAATTACTTTACAATGAAATTACAGAGTCCGAACACTAATATTTAAACAGTAATGAGTGTGTAATGGGATAAGTCAGTAAGCATATTGAATTATCATACAATTTAAAGAACAGCGTCTGTAACTCATGAAAGTCCACAATTCTGGAACCTTTAACTCTAACAAAATCAATGAAATTTCGTACCATCCCGATCCAAAACCGTCTCCGTTCACCGAAATCTATTTTCTGCTATAAAGTATTCTTATTATTATGAAAGAGTTCGAGACTCGGTAACCGAAACTGGCGACGGAGTCGACGCCAGTGATAAGTATTATCTAATATTCAACTGGAATGGAATCAGGATCGGTCGACGACCTCTTATGCCAGAATGAAAGCTTGGCGAAGTTAATTGCTATTGATCGAAGACTATACACAGGAATACCACGTGAACTGTCATTCTAAGATTCTATCTATCGTTAAATGACAGGCCTCGCCGAAATTTCAAGCTCCGAGAATAGCGGAAGCGGAGATCGGACTACTCTGTTTTTGTCTTTGCAATTTAAATGATATATCACAGGCTCGTTTATATTCTTATCTATGTATATCGCGACACGGCTCCCGGAAGCGGGGTAGCTTTACCGACGCTTCGCGAGTGGATCACCGCTCTGCAAATTACACAGCCTCGTCCCGTGGTAATTGTTGCAATTTCGTGGCCAAGATGGTTTCGCGAACGGCAGAAGAAGTATTACACCGCGGTGGTTCGCTTCGTTCACGCCTTTTGCATGTCGATAGGGATCTCCGCAGTACATAACTTTTATTGGACGGCGAACGTTGGTGTAAAGTTGCCGCAGCGACTGCAGAGTGATTTTGAGGGGTTTTCGTCGTACGTCGATAAATCCCTTTCGACTTTGCATAATTCAAATCGTTTTGCAACTCGTCGAGGATGTTCCAAGTATACTTAACATTATTAATATTATTGAACAGCTATATTATCCTTTAGTTTACAGTGATAAATTTTACAAATGCGTTAATAAAATTAATTTGATTAGTGCACTTAAGACTTTAAAATATGTAAACTAATTTATAGGTAGACAATTATTTTTCCAATATTTATTTATTTATAATTTAATTTATTTTATGTAATCATTTTATTATTATTTTCAACTTTATTTCGACGAAAAGTATCAGGGTATATTTAAGATCGTATAGGTCCAAATAAAGTAGAAATTTTACGCCTTTTAGTGAAATAATTAAATTATTAAATATAGAATTTCTTTTTACTGATAAAATAAATTTATATTTTATTTATATGAAAGTTATGAACCCCATGTGATCAATTTATGATTACATATAAGAAGATTTGACCACGAAGGGTCAAGTTAAAGTGCAATAAAGCCGCCAAACGTAAGAGCGCAAGAGGAAATAGCTCGTATATGGTCAGCCACGCCTGAGAATCCACACAACTGGCTCTACCACTGCATCTCGATAACTTTTCGCGTGTTATTCGCCAATCGAATCGAACAGAGATGCATTAACGACTCGTTAGCACTCGCAGCCCAGGTTATACGACTCCACTCTACTTCTCTTTCGAATAATCGAGATGGAAATGTGGGGCAACGACGAGCGGAAGCGGCGAAGGGACGGTGGAGGATTCACCGAAAGGGAAAGGAGGCGGAATCGATCCTGCTTCGACAAAGCGTATCGCGGTCGATGATTTTTATGGGCGCCGGTGGAATCGTCGCGAGAACAACGAGGCGACCAAAATGAACCAAACGAAATGTCAATAGCAGAGATAGCAGTCTCACCTTCGTCGCGTGCAGGCCGCAGCAGCGTAATTGAATATCGGGAGACGACGCGGCGTTCTCGTCCCAGCCTTCGGTTATTAACGTTAACGATTTTACTGCCCCGCGGCTGATTTACTGCCCCCTCTCCATTCTTTTCTCCTTCCCTGCCCACCGAATCTCGATCGTGTGTCGTTTTTTCCACCGCGTTACCACGTAGCCGAGGACGCGGAATTAGCGCCAGAAAAGTGTTTACCAGAAAACTAAATAAAAAATTTTTTCTATTTGAGTGGTGGCTTTAATCTTTGCTGCCGTGAGGTAAAGAGTTGCCTTGCCTTGTTGCGTGTTGGGAATAATATTAATTAATGGGATCCTAAGAGTCTGACGAAGCATCTGGCTCTAAACGTGATACCGAAACTAATCCCTAAAGGCTTTCTTTTAGATACTACACTCAACTGTGTACAGTGGATGGATTAGAATATGTGATATCAAGGTTGAAGTAGGACTGGGAGGATGTAGACCTCGAGGGGTGAATTTTTGCGCGATAAATTTAATCTAAATCCTAGACGACTAATAAGCACAATTAATAGGAAGCTTCCACCGTTCCCACGGCTCTTTTTTAACCACCGCGATCTAACACCCCCCTCCCCCCCAACGTTCCTGTCCTAGCTCTAGACAAATATTCAGCATATTCTCCAACAGTTTGAATTATCGCCGGCTACATCTGTTTCCCGCATTCCTCGCTACAGTCGAGCTTATGCCAGCCCGTTATCGGTCTTCCTCGATACACGTGCACGTATCTCCCACGTCCATAAACTCTGGAACTCGTTACAGAATCGTACTAGCATCGTGCACACTTCTGGCCTGGTAATCGAGACCTCTTGGAAGCCTGACTCGTGCCCCCATCGATGCGAATTGGGACGCGAGGATCGGTTAACGATGTTGCATGGCTGGTTCCACGCGATTTCCGCGTTATCGCTGTTAGGGCCACTTTGCGTCTTCAATTAATACACTGGAGAGGTATATCGAACTGAAACGGAGCCACGAGGCTCCTCGTAGTCAGATAAACGGAAATACCGTTCCCAGAGGGAAGGAGAATCGGCTGCAGCCTACATTCGTTCTATCAAAATTCATACGTTTATCTGTTCTTTTATCTCTTCTTAATATTTCAAAATTCAACTACACTCAATTCATCTTGAGAGTAATCCTACGCCTCCACCGATTTTCTACCGATCTGCGCAGACCCCACTACTCTCCACGGACCTGACACACGCGATCGCTCGTAGCGCTATCCCTGCCGATTTCCTTGCCGATTTCTTTGCCGATTTTTTGCCGATTTTTTTGCCGATTTCCTACGAAGCCGAACGAGTGACAAGTTTACCAAATATGGCGGCCATAGGTGCCAAATGGAGAACCAGTCTGTCTTCATACATATCTATTCAGCTCTTGAGTTTCTAATTCGCGAGGCTGACGCTTCGAATAGCCATAGCGCAGTCCAATTATCGAAAAAAATTGCTGATCAACAGCCGCCGTGCGCATCGGCGACAGCATCCGAATGGCGAGCGACGTAATAATTAAATCACGTGGACGGTCAGCGCAGGCCTTGGCACCGGTGCCGTGCGACGTTGCAATTTTATTTCCACCGCAGAATTTCATTCGTCAAGCACGCCGTACAACGAATCACAATTATTCCCCGCCTTATGTATTTCAGTGCGCGCGCGGGGCTACACTCGTCAACGTCCACCACCGACAGAATTCCATTTTTGCAAATTATTCTTCCACTCTCGTGCCGCGTCCCGATCCCTCCCGCCTCCACCGTCCCACGGAACATAATAAATCATTCCTCTCGTCCTTCCGGCGACCTCGCGCGTTCGTTTGCTCGCCTTTTACGCCACGTACGCGATTAAACGACAAAACTTGTACGTACGTTTTCATCGAACGATTGCAATTAAAGGTGCTGAAGGGGAAGTTCGATGTGTGACTTGGGAAGGTGTACCACAGGTTGTAGAAGGCAGGATGGATTTTCGACGGGGGTAGAAGTGTGGCTATAGGTAGGACAGAAAGAGAGAAAGAATAGGTGGCGTTTTTCGTCCTGAGCTGGTTTGCTTTAGTGGACTCATTCGGTAAAGCTTAACTTAGCAGGCTCTTTTAGCCTCAGCTTCGTTCATATTATTAGTCAATTTACATTTCAAGACAAGTAAAGTTGAAAAGGATCTCTTTTACTTCACTTGAAGCTTGAAAGAACATTTCAAGTCAAGTAGATAACAAAGGTTCACATTGGTAATGTAGTTTTTCAAGTTATTGAAATTCAAACGACTTGAAAAGTCAAGTAACTTGACTAACGTGAACGAGGCTTCAGACGCAGGGATATTAGAACGTAGAACGAAACAGGTATATATATAGGAATGAGTAGATGAGCGAGAACTTGCGAGAGAGCGGGATCAGTCGAGTGGCCCTCTGGTGGCGGAATCGAAGGTATCGCTACAGATCCCTTATTCCAACTTCAACACTCAACCATCAACTACACACTTCTGTTCCTGAATGTTTGATTAAAATTTTTCTCTCAGCGAACCACCTCCTACCCGCAGCACTTCCATTTCTCTCTTCAGCCATGTAAACGTCCCTACATTTGTACCCGCGATTCGCCAAGCACGACGCATTAAGGCGGGCCCCGTCCGCATGCGAAACAATTTCGCCGGGAAAGAGTTTGGTTATGCAAACAACGGTGGAAGTTATTCGTGGCAGTCAGAATAAGTGGCACGCCTTGTACGCGGAGGCATGGCCACATACATAAATGCATACGCACGTCAACGGATGGGTGCATCCATAAATGCATACGTAAAGCCCGCGATGACTCCGCGGTCCGCGAGGAATCCAGCCCCGCGGACCAATTAATATTTCAATTCGAAGTTTCGCGCGCAAGTCGCCGGCAAGGCGTGAACTATCCTTCTGTCGGGGAACTTTGGTCCCCGCTGGAGCGTGGTGTTTAGGAAGATCAACGTTTCGAAACTGGTGCCAAGTCTCGCGGCGCTCAAACACCGCATTCCCGCTATTGGAATCGCGCGATCTTTACCTCGAACGGGGGAGTGTATTTAGCACAGCAGGCTGTTATTTTCGACAACGATGGAAGTGGCATACAAACTCGAAACTAGCTCGCGGAAACTGATGGACGCGAGTTATTCTGATTCTGAGCCGCGAAATGAATTAACAAGTTTTCCCAATACATTAAAATAGACCAGTGATTCCCAACCTATGGGTCGTCACGGTTTCCTAGGTTCTATTTTTATTTCTTTTTTCGTCTTTATTACTCTAATAGATGGAACCTGAATAGTGACAAAACGTAAAGAGAAGAGGATTAATTAAATATTATTAAGTTAGAATTATATTCTGAAATATCTATTTTTCATGTGTTTTCGTTACCTTAGTAAATTTACCTTACCTTATATGAGGGGTGTGGAGGATCGCAGGTTATTTGAATATTATAAAAGGGGATCGCTCTCAAAATATTTTTGAATACACTGAAATAAACTCAGCTGTCAAGAATTAAATTGAAAGCATTCTAAGAATAAATCGTTCCAGAAGCAGAGCCGATCGAATTGAAACAGTGATCTCAAAAGAAACTTGGATCCAGTGCAGCGCGTTAAACCCGCGCGAACGAATGCGGAATTGTTATCGCAATCAGAAAACGCCCCGGTTGCTTTTGTTTCTTCGTTATTTACATATTCGTAATCCCTCAATCGTGCCCCGTAATCGATTCTGCAATCGACCCGGCGCCTCTCGACCAGCCGCTCGATCGAGGACACCTAATTTCCCGCGTAAACAAATTGTTATACGAATTGCCGGCGAAGGCCGCGGCGGGCAACAACGGCGGGCGACGAGTAGCAACGAGTGGCGACAACAAATAACCCCGAGCCACGGGCATTATTCCTTTTCAAGGGATGAATAGGTAAAAGGGCTGTAACCGGGGAGTTTGCGTATTCGGATTACGCAAGCTCTCGCTTACGTATACAATCCGGACTCGTTTGAAACGCGTACACGTTTTTTAATCTCCATCGTTCCCGCCCCTCCCATCCACGGTCGCTGTTTTAAATTGGATATCTCTCCTTTTGAAAAGCGCGCGTAATCGCAATATCCTTGTCCCGCGCTTTTCAAACGTTTACCCTGGCCGTACCTTTGACACGAATTGCTCTCAGCTGATTCTTTTTCGGAAAAGAGACGTTCCCGCGGTAACGATCACCGCCGTCGTTCGACGTGGAACGTATCACAGCGATAAACGCCGCTCGCGATTAATCGCCGAGGATTAATTACGCCGCGGGCAAGTAGACCGTCGATGCGAAGCAATTAAGGCAATCGTTCTCAACGACGCCATGGAAAGTGGACGACGGGGGTGGGTGGTCGATATCGAAAGTATCGATAAGTTTTTCCGTCAATTACGTCGACCGACGGGGCCACTTAAGGAACTTTCCGCGGAGGTTGGTGGCCCCGTGTGTTTCGAGCCGTGGCGGAAAGTATCGGTCAAGTATCGCGGTAAATTTGCCGAAAATAATTCCCCGCTCGCGTCCGATCGGCCCTCGGTCTCGTCGAGCGATCGTCGAGCGGCCGTCGAGGGCGGAAAAGAGACGGTCAGTTTGGAGGAGGCCCCCAGCCGCAGCCACTCCAACAGCTTAAAGTCATCTCGCTGTCTGTTTGGTTCGCGGGCTGCCTCGACGGTTAGCCGATCGTCGAGTGCTCGTCGATGGAGAATATCGGCTCCCGGCGCTATGGTAATTGCGTTAAAAGGAACTTTCCCCTTAACTGGCTCTCCAGCCTGTAGTCGATTCTTTGCGCTGCAACCCGATACAGCATCTCGGTGTAACTCGAACGACTGCCTCGAGGAGGCGTTTCCCTTTGCCGGTGGGCAAGTAAACGGTTTCGCTCCGTCGCTGAATATGTATCGAGATAAACCCAAGCGAACGTGACGGGGCAACGGCGAAAAATCGTATCGGCGCTTTTCGCGGCGATTTCCGGCCAGGGGAGCGATAAAATTGATTATGTCGAGCTTAAACGCCGTTAAACCGTAACCGGCGCATAATAAAGGGCCGGCGTGCAAACTGTTGCGCGCTCTGCGCGCGGTTATGCTGAAATTCGCTTATAAATTTGCATCGCATTAACCGGGTGTAAGCGGCATTATATATCTATAACACGCGTACGCGCACCGTGCCGCGAAATTGCGAGCCATCGAGCATGAAAGCTACTCTAACGACGGCCCGATCGAAAAATGAAAGAGGACCGACGAGCGAGGAGAGAGGCTGCGCTTGAAATTTCCATCCGGGGCCTCCTTAACGCGTTAACGATCAGACCCGGCGCTCTCGTCGCGGCAACCGCGAAACATCTGTAATTTAAATGGAAAACCCGATAGCCTAGATCGTTACCGCGCGGTGCCATTCTCTTTGTCATCGTAGCGGGCTACGGTTACAATCGATGAAAGCGCTGCACAAAGGGGACGAATCTTATTACAGGATCGGCCGATGTTGCTTTTGTGGGGGGTTGCCGCAATGTCACGACCTTACGCGATCGATCAGACAACTGTGTTTCGTTGCGCCGTTATCTGATTCAATTGTTTCTCACTTTTTCCTTTCGACTCTTTGTCCTTTGTCGGCGGAATCTCCGGGCTACGCGATTCCATCGCCAGCGATGGAATTAGCTATCTTTATGCCGCTGTAGCGGCGTTCTTGTTCATCCTCCTTTGAAATCTGCCTATCAACTTTACATCGGCGTAGATATATATCGTAGATGATGGTGCAAAACCGCGTGTGAGCAGTTTGTAAATATGTACCGCGGTTCTGCATTTTACCGATTTTACAGGGGGAAAAAAAAAACTTAATATATTTTAGTTATTTTAAGGGATTCCTTTGAGTGAACTTTTTTTGGACAGTTTTAGCACTCCTTGTAATAAATACAAACGGCAATGGTGTGACTTTTAAAAAAAAGCGAAACAACGCTTGGCAGTCCTGCGCGCGAAATCTCAGTTTTGCTACTTTTGTAGAATAACAACCCTAAACTTTAGGTACAGTTTTTTTCAGAACAATTACTTAAGATACTTGAATGCTTCAAAATGCACGTAGTAGGTACTTTTTAGCTCTACTATATAAATTTTGTTCGAAATTGTAGATCAATCATTAAGGGTGGAAATAAAGGAGTTAATATTTTTAAAATTTTTTTAGTCCCTAAGTGCGCGCTAGGAAATCCTTTCACAGACTCCCTCCCCTTCACCGATAAAATAAATATACTTCAATGATTTAAATCCCCCAAGTTTCTCGCCACATATCCTAACGAGTGAACAAAACCCAGAAATCTGTTAACACGTTGCGTACGGCACCAAAAATAGTTGACCGTCCCAGATACCGGAAATAGATTTTTGTATAAAGTGCACCCTTTTATGCTACTTTCGACATTTTATAACATTTTACCCCAAAATAATTTGTTTTTCTAAAAAAAAAAACATGACGCGTTAAATACAAAAAAAACAGCTGCACCATGGTGAAAAACGCTGCAACTTTGTAATGACATGCACACAGTGATGAACAGGTTGGTACTGAATGCGTATGCAAAAGGAAAATTCGATATCTGAAAAATTCTTCTTCAACTTCCACATTTATTGGGACCGGGCCCAAGACGTGACCGTACATGTCACCCGCACGCAACGTGTTAACTACAACGCCACCGATCGAATGCCGAAGCACTCGGCTCCCTCCGCAACAGACTGACCCCGTGCGCTGCACGAAAGAAAACAGCCCCCTGGGCAAGCACACTCAGACGTTCCCCGCGAAACGGAGCCGAAAGAAATTACCATTCTCGACGGTGAACACGCGCGCGTGGCTCGGGGCAGGAACACTCGTCGCCCGCACGCACACCTTCAAGGACCAGCCCCCTGGAGCAATCGTTACCGCATTAGGAGCGCTCATTGTCGACGCGGCGGTGGTTGCCGTCGACGGCGGCGGCGGCGTTGAAAAATGAAAGCATTCGCGCGAGTGCTTTCGAGTGCGCGAATGCTCGCGCCGAGCCTGGCCACTTGCGTGGGTCGAGTGCTCGTCTCAAGCACCCATATCATCCCGCCAGTGATCCTGGAGTGCCGAAAACGCCTGCCAACTTCGCGCGTCCTCGGCCCGATGAATCCGTCACGAATAGGCTTAATGGACCGCGGCGTTGACATTCGTCACGACTTTTCTTCGGCTGTTGTAAGATTCGAATCTCCAGGTGTGAGGAAACCAGAAAATCCTTGGCTATAGTAAGAACAAAGGGTATCGGCGCTTCCCCCACCACGGCACCTGGATACCTTCGCCAGAAACAAGTAGGGTAAAGAAACCAGTAAATGACCGAATTGTTGAATGAGAAGCCCAGTAAATGACCGCATATTTTTATTAAGAATTGTACTTATTAATGTTTGATTAATACGCAAAACTAAAAATATGGGATATTAAAAGTGCCACTACACTCTACTTATAAAGAAATAGTAATTTTTAAATTTATAATTGACATTTCTTTGCCTAATGGTCATTCACTGGTATGCGGTCAATTACTGGTTGCTTTACCCTAGAATAAATTTCTGTTGAGAAATGTTGTATATTGTGCGAAGAATTGAAATTTGACACGTAAACAATAGAGAACGGATAGTTGATAGTGGAGAAAGAGAGACTCTCAGAATCTCAACTTCAAAAAGACTGACTGGTTCTGCAAACGGGAATTACTCGAAGTATCGAACTCGTTTAGTAAGTTGCTCGGTGTCTTCAAGCTCCTGTTCGAAGGAACTTGCGGAAAGAAGTGATTGAAATTAATGCAAATTGCGAATTAAAGTGAACTTTGTAACTCACTTCGAGCAACTTGGCAGTGGCGCAAAGAAGACAGTAAAAAATTCTATGGAGAATGTAATTCGGTGGCCTCGCGATTAAAGGGCAGAAAATTTTCATTCTCTAGATGTCCCTGCGTTGTGCGAAGACGAGAACGATCGTTGCTCGTTCGGAATATTACCAGCGATAAATTTGAATTTCATTTGTGGAATGGGACTGAAAGTCAGCTGGAATTCCAGGGAATTCCGAGGGACGAGGGAAAGATGTGCCAAGGGTTGGCTGAACTGCGTGCGCGCTCGGTGTCGATAAAGTTGACGAATCGCGCGGAGCTAAAACTGGCCCAGCTGTCTCTCTTTCGTCGACGTTCCTCGAACCTAACCCGTAACAGGCGGCGGAGAAGATCCCGGCTCACGGACGGGAACTTTTGCGCCAGAAACGTCACGTCAGACGCCTCGTTAGGGTGGCAGACACGCAGAATCAACGGACGGCCGTGAATTTTTTATTCCCGCCACGTTGCTGAAAAAGGAACGACGCGTTCACCTTTCGCTGCTCCCCGCGATCGGTGGAATGAAAGATTGATGCAATTGCCAGGCTCGTTGCACGCGAGAACCCAGTGACAGCTTTCGAGGTGTAGCTCAGTTGTCTTATTCGTTCGGCTGGCTTCGGTGCCTCGACGCCAGTAACCGTCTCACCCGCACCTGGGGTGGTCGATGCTGTTACTTACAAGCGCAATTTTCCGCCAAGGAGATGAATCAAGCTCGAAATGGGTCGAAGCATACGTGGCGGAGGAATAATGTCGAGCAGAAGGCATCCGTTCTCGACGGTGGCGCGCAAAGTTGCCCGCGAGGAGGTTCGACGGAGGCAGCCCCGCGCGATTACGGGCCCCATTGTGGGGCGGCAAGCGTGGAATCGGTATCGGGAGGGGCGGGGTGCGTTGAGAAGAAGGTGCGCGGAGGACGGAGCGAGGAGAGGGCTGAAGGCAAATAGAGTCGTCTGACGAGGCTGCATCGAGGCCGCGGAATTATTAATTTTAATTACACAACTCGAGGCTGCGTTCATCGCGTCGAGGAGGCCCGGCTTACGTAATAAACTTACAGCAACAGCATCGGTACCACCTTCACCGCCGCGCCGCTACCACCACCACCGACACAGACGCTCTAGTTCCATCAACGCCGTCTTTCCAGCACTCCACCATCGCCATCATCTATCCGCAGCAGCAGCATTACGTGGGTATTGATTAAACGCAACGCATCCCTCTCCTCCACCGTCCACCCCCGCCTCCTCCTGCTCGCTCACTCTTGAACACCTCCTTCGTTTCTCCGCGGGGGGAGAGGGTGCTTTCGGCGCGGCAGTTGGCCGACAATTAATATTATTTATCGACGTCTTAATCGGCTGGCCGCATCTAACCGCCATCTCCGACCCCTCGGGTTTCAAGGCGGACAGGGGTTGGAGAAGCCGACCTTGCTGCACGCCAGAGCAACTCGACGGTGCAACCGACGGGGGTTGCTCGATCGTTTCTCTTACCCTCGTCGGGATCGGTCAGCTTTTATCGGGGAATAACGGGCAACGGATCGCCGGTCGCGTTAAGTGAATAACAGAAATGGCGGATTAAGGGTGCGGAGGGGGAGGCTTGAGCGATTCGAAGGGAGGCGAGTGGAAATGCCAATTCTTGGGGAAAGCATTATCAATACATGTATGATATTTCAGGTTAATCTGGTCGGAGTAAAGAGGTTGGAATTGATGTTTTATTCAGTACGGCGGAGAAAGGATTATCAAATGTTAATTATTTGATTATTCGTGATGTGGAGCTGGGTGAATAATTCCTTAGCCATTTCCGTTTATATTGGCGAAGGTTTGCAGTTAGCTTCGAATTCATATTGAATTATACGGGGCAACGCGTAAAGTGAGGTTGACGGCTGACAAAGCGTCGACTAATACTACTTAATACACAGTGCTCGCTTAACCCTTGGTTGTCACATTGAGACGAAATGACCCACAATTTTGACTTTCGGGTAAAATACTTTAGTATTACTCTTTAAACACGATGATACTTTAAATGTTAATTTTCAACGATGAGCATATATTCTACAACCATCAAATTTGATCTCTGAGGTTTTGCGACTTAATTTAACCGATAGTTTTTAAACAGCAGCTGATTGAAAACTGGATTGGATCTAATGATACCCAGTATGAGGATCCAGTATGACAACTACTTTCGAAAAAACAGATGTGACAACCAAAGGTCAAAAACTACTCTTCTGTAGTAACTTCCTGTTACTTCAAATTATTACTCACATTCGTAGCTTGTCCGGTATCTGTAGTATCACGGAGGAATAGAATTTTTGCTCACCTGAAACAAAAATTAAGAAGCCATTACAATCACAAGTCCCTACTTCATTGAGAATCTTTGGTCGAAAGAATATATTTCCCGAAATATTAGTTGCATGCTTCGGACAATCGAAACATTCATCATTCTTAAATTTCTTCCTCTTTTTAACTTTCCCCTGTATTTTGTTCGAATTAAGACTGTTTATAAAAGGCAGTCGAAGCTAATAATCAGAGTGTAGTATCGTGCCATCGGTATAAATTGCCTCAGAATTCGCGACCGACTGGAAACGAGGACCGAGACCCAAGAGGGGATTAAAGAAGAGCAGTGAAAATTCCTTGGGTTTATCTTTATCATGTTCCAGGGGCGAATAAGCCCGTCTTCCTTTCGTCTTTTTCCAGCGACTCACTGTTTATCCTTTTCAATCGCCATAAGTTATTTATAAAAGTTAGAGGGACGCGGCGCGCAGACGTTGATTGCCCGGTCAATCGACTGAAAGTTTTCTGCTTGACAAAGAGCAGAGAAGAATCCAAGAGAAGTACAGCCGGGGCACGGGGGTTGGGGAGAAAGCGGGAACAAAGGAAGAAGAAGTAGAAGAGGGTCGACGAAAGGGAAGAGAGAGGAAAAGGGTCATGGAACTTTAATCCACCCTTTCACCCTGCGCACCTTCCCGCCGCCGCCATTTCTCTCCGTTCGTCCCTCAATTTAGCTATTTTTCTTCCCTCCCTACGCCCTCTCCGAAACAGAAAATTAGTTATCCAGAAATATTGTACCGTGAAGAAGTCTCTGTACAAATAGTCCGAGGCAAAGCGAGGCCGTAACATTTCCCATTCGTCTCTCGATAGATACCCTCTGCTTTACAGTTTCAAGCATAACGAACGTCAGCTGACAAATTGTCTTCGTCCTGAAAACACGAAGAAAGCTGAAGCGAGGGGGAGCAGGAAGAGACTCGAAGGCGAAGTAATTTTCTAAAATGTACTTCGTCACCTTCGTGGCTTTCCCGTGGCGTCACTCCATTTCTCTCCCTTTTTCTCATCGCTGCCGACCGCGCCTTTTATTCGTTTTACTTCTTCCCCGATATTCCGCCCTCGGTCATTTATGGAGCGCCGCCGTGACGTAGCTGCAAAGTCTATTACGCGGGACGGACACTCGGTTAGCCGGAATTTGTCTGCAGCTGAAGCACGGGAAAAAGGCGAAGTTACCCGAGGAAAGAGCAAACAATGGCCAGCGACCGAGAAAGGGAAGCTAACGACCAGGTGCTCATTCCTCCTGCGCTACCATTTTTCGAATCCCGTTCCGCCCTGATTATTCCTCTCGCAATTACGCCGATCTCGCTGCCGCAAGAAACTTTCCACGATCGTGTGTGTCCGCCGGCGGACGCTTCCACTCGTTTCCAGGTCGAATCGCCGAAAATCGAAAGACTTCTGGTCCGAGGGCGTTCTCTCTGTTCACTCGAATCTCGTTGGGTAAACGAAAGCAGGGACGCTCTTGATTCTTCGTCTTCGCTGTAATCAAGCTCGGTGATCGGGAAGATATGCTCCAGTCGAAAGGTCGGAGATCGGAGGCTTGTTTAGTTCGCTGGTCAGAATATTTAGGATGTCGGAGAACAGAGAAATCTGGCGAAGCGCGGATCAAATGACCGTCAGTGAGGGTCGAGAAGAAACGCCGCTGCGCCGGAGTTTCTAACATCTATCAGCTTCCACGACTTCCTGTACTCTTCTTCCGACCCTTCCACCTTCCTTCCCAGGATTCTCGCTCGTTTATGAGGACTAGCTGTACAGGCAGCGTCGCGACGACGCAGTAAAGCGCATTACGCCGCTTGGACGCTAGATTGGCTGAGACTTCATTGCAGAACGAGGTGAGAAAAGGCAGCTTTGTGAGCGGGATGAAAGAGGCGAGGCCACGGCATCTCCCACGGCGTCGCGGCGCCTCACGACTCGTGACGAATCGTGAACACCCAGGTGAATTCGAGAGCATTCTCGAGCGTGGGCGCCTCGTTTCTATCTACCTAGAATACGGCGGTGAATCACTTCTTCCCCATATTATCCTCGATTCGAGGACGCTTCGCTGGAATATTCCTCGGGAATTTGTAGCTCTCAGAAAGGATCTTAAAAACGAACGAATAAAAACACTTTCCTCCGCGTGATAAATTCCTCGACGCAATCTCAGGCGAAATTCCTTCCACACTTTGGGGCCGCTCCACGATCCTGACAGCCAGCACGCGAAGAAAGCAACCGTCAATTTCCCCGGACTCTGCGAAACTCCGTTAATCCGATTTTTCGTCGGGGGACCACAACGAGGTGAACGAGGTCGCTCATTAACGCGTGCCAAGTGTCTGACCAGCAAAGTTATCTCGTTACCGTGGTCCCGTTCGTTCGTGTTCCCCATCAGGAGAGAGAGAGAGAGTGGGAGGGGGAGGTGGAGAAAGTTCAAGAACAACGGGAATCGATCCGCGGATCGATGCTGTCCTTTATCGAGCCAGGGCGGGCGACGTCGACGCGGCTCGTTAAGTCGAACGCCGGGGCGGCTGGCATTCAGCGTGGCGATTGAACCGCGTCGCGTGGCGTCGCGACGCGTCGAAAGCGACAATCCGACTTACCCGTTCGCTGGGCATCCCCCTTTAACCTCTCCCTCCCTTCGATAACAAATGGCCCCGCCACCCCTGAAGGACAACGCCGCTTGCGACGGCAGTTCGAGCGTAATTCTGCGCCCGGTCGACAGGCCCGTAAGTCACCGGCTCAAACGAAGCGTCGAGGTATTAATTAGAGTTTCAGACCAGCAACCGCGATCACTTATCACCGAGCCCAACCTAATCTGCCGGCTGACCCGCTCCACGGCCTTTCCCCGCAGCCGACAGCCTTTTAACCCCGCAACTTAAACCTGCTGATCGATGTCTAGCCGATCGTCGCCCACCCGATCTAATGAGTCAGGATCACGGATCAAGCTTTCTTAACCGCCTCGCCCCCGGGGCTGTTACTTCCAAATCCTTTTCGGCCTGTGCTCCCGCTGCTTCGTCGAGGGTGGCTCGGTCGTCGTTGGGACCCTTGGAACTGCTTGGCCAAGGGGTGCTTGGGACGACAGGATGATACCGTGGCTGGGACTGGGTCATTCATAGACCTAGAGGGTCGTCCTTAACACTAAACCTACCAGAACGGTCAAATGACCGCTTTGGAGACTTTAATCAAAATTATTAAATTCCAGGTTTTCATTTTTCGTCAACTTACTGCATGACTTTTTCTATAATATATAGCTATTAATTTTTCAATATCTATCTCTCTTCTTCTTTCGTTTTTCCTGATAATAATATGTACTATACCGTTAAAAAAAAAATATAACGTTTATTTGAAAAGCGGTCATTCGACCGCCATCGGTAGAAACAGGTATATATAAAATGTCGGGAGGTTTAGTGTTAAATTACGTAAGGCTTCTTAGCGAGGAGGGCATCCAACATTTCTTATGTTTTCTAAGGGGGCAGGGCGAGTCTCGTAGCGTCTTACGTAATATTTTTAACCTAATTTTCGATAGATACAAATTCTATATTTACTGTTCCAGAAGATTATTTTTAATTTAAACTTCCAGAAACCGAGATATATGAATTATATCAACCCTTAAAAGAAGTTTAGCGCGGCATCGAGCAAAGGCTCTCGCGAGTCTCGAGGCTCGCCAAGGTTAGTCGAGCTTCAATCGACTAAAATTCGATTGAAAACGACAACACTGTTCACAGTGTTGCCAACCCTACGGATTTTTTATTTTATCTACGGATCTACGGATTGTAAACTGAAATCCACGGATTCTTCACCTTTTTCATGACCCATTGATTTTACGATCCAAACCGCCGCTTTACTGCGGGTCGGTAAATTCCACCTCACTACAAGAGCTTTTCATCACACTTAATCGCTGGAATTCAAGCTATTATTTTCTAGTTCCACTACCCTGAATTTCGAACGAGTACAATAGGAATTAGCAAAATGGATTTCAGAATCTTTGCATGTGAACTTTTTTTAATTCCTTTTCGTGAATTTACGTCGGGACGAAAATCTTCGGGGAAAACGACTTTCGGGGAAACATTATTTTTGGAAACAGCTCTTGTACTGAAGTGGAATTAGTAAAAGTCGATTTCACAACTTTTTTCGTAACTTGTGAATTTTTCTTGTGACAATAACTTTTTTGAGGATCTTAGGGGAGGGTCGAAATATAAGATTTCGAGAAAGGATTTGGGAAAGCACGGTTGTATATACGTATATTTTATTCCCAAGCAGTTCTGTTTTAACTACCGCGCGCACCGTGATTCACGCGTCATCTCGGCTCAGTTATCGAAAAGCAGTAGGTTCTAAACGGAAAATGGAGAGTGCCTGGGGCGCATGTTTGGAGGAGCGTCAGGAGACCTCTAAACCGTGTGCGGCTCGCGAAGCCTGCGACGCCCGAGATTCAACGCCTTTCGCGAATCGCGCGTGAAGCTTTCGAGAGGCCTCCACGCGTTTCCGTGGCAATCTGCGCAGAAGGAAATTCGATATCCGAATTCGGGAAAATTGAGCCTGCCTCGGAATATCGGCAGAAAGCCCCGACGTCGCGAGAAAGCCTCCACTGTCGTCAGGAAAGCGCGTGTCGTGTGTGCATATTGCAAACGCGCGTATTGTTTGCTTTTCCCGTTCGCGAAGCGATGCAACCTCTTTCGTTGAAAAAACACTGCGATCGGCAGCGACCGTCGAATTCGGATGGGCTCGGAAATTCGTGAAGGAATCGCGGGTGGAAAGATATTTAACGAACACGCGGCGCGTGATTCGTTAAAAGTCGCGCGGGGAAATTCGACGCGAGAGTTACGGTCGAGGGGCGCGCACAAAAGCCGCGCGAAGTTCAATTAAATGCGCCGAAGGTGCAGACAGCGGACGAGGGAAATGGTTGTTGGTCGATAATTAAAAAGCTTCAATCACGTTTTAATGCACTCCGAGGGAGCGGTGCCGTGCATTAAATACACTCGCTGATTAAATTTTTAATGAGTAATTAAACGATTTAACCTCTGACCGAAGCTTTCGCCCTCTCCCCATTCAGCCGCTCGTTGGATATTGAAGGAACTTCCGTCCCAAGGACTTCACAAAGCGACGCAGCCGGCCCGTCGAAAATGGGAAACAGAACGTGGGTTGGATAGTTTTCAAAGCGATAGAGGAGCTTCGTTCCGGACCAACTGCCGGGGAATTTGCTATTTTTATTATTCAGAGGCCCGTCCATCAACCGCCGAGCAATCTTTCACCGGCTGCGTAATTCCACGACGCGGCTGCCGCGGGAAATAGATAATCGGGAAACTAGTATCTCGTCTAAATCGTCGATTCTAGATCCTTCGTTTACGGGAGCAGATTTGCCGAAGCCCCGGGGCAGCTACCTCTTCCACGTGTTTATTTAATTTCCCTCGCTCCGAGAATAAACGATCTTTCGAGCTACCTATCGGTTCCACTTTCAGATTCGATTAACAGTCGCGTCGTGGAAATAACTCCGGGGGCATCGACGAAACCCGGTCTGTGGCAATTCCGCGCGGTTCTGCTGAATCGCGGGTAAAAATAAAAGGGTATGCGATTAAATCACGACATCCGTCACTTGGGTCTAAAATCCATTTAGTTGGAAGGCATTTCTCGACTGTGCTTGCGAAGCGCCGTGTTTGCCAAGCAAATTATTGATACTCGGAGGAATCGCTGCGTCGACCGCAGACGTAATTACGCAGAAAACGGCGCAGGGATCGAAGGAAAGAAGCTAATGATCTATCGCGACGGCTCGCCGCGATTGCTGCGTCAATAGCGACCCCCATTAATTATGTCTGTCATGGGCAACGCCGGGCTGTCGTCTCGGTTTCCCCAGCAGACGCTATCAAGTTTATCACGTCCCAGATATCAGGAGGGCCCTCCCCTTAACTTTGGATATCGACGGCTGCCCAGAAACTTCGCGGGATGAACAGCCGGCGGAGTCCCTGATCCGCTGGACCAGGTCTCTAATTTCGTAGTTCGGACTGCCGGATGTTCAACGTTCACCCCGACCACGCTTGGCCCTTACGTGGAATCACTCTGACCACTGTAACCCGCTATTAACTCCGCGCCGAATTGATTCCCCGGTTTACTGCCATTTACAGAAGCCGTCTGGCCGCGGGACTCCCTTCGAACCTACGAGACGAGACTACGTTCGTTTCTTCGGGCGAGTTTCTTTGTGAAATCGAACGAGAGACAGTTCTTCGAGTCACCACGGGTAGGGAATCGAATTTTTCTTTTTTTGCAATTATTTCTAACCCGAAATTGAATTTGGAAATCTAAATTCTAGTTTTAAGGGAGGAGGAAATAGAAATTTGACTCTTGAGGGACTGAGAAATTCAAATTTCAGGTTTCGGGGAGGGGGAAATCAAAGATTGGGATTTGAGGGAAGGGGAAATCAAAATTTTAGGTTTGACGGAGGGGGAAATCCAAGATTGAGATTTGAGGGAAGGGGAAATCCAAGATTGAGATTTCAGGGAAGGGGAAATCAAAATTTTAGTTTTGACGGAGGGGGAAATCCAAGATTCAGATTTGAGGGAAGAGGAAATCAAAATTTTAGTTTTGACGGAGGGTGAAATCCAAGATTCAGATTTGAGGGAAGAGAAAATCAAAATTTTAGTTTTGACGAAGAGGGCAATCCAAGATTGAGATTTGAGGGAAGGGGAAATCAAAATTTTAGTTTTGACGGAGGGAGAAATCCAAGATTGAGATTTGAGGGAACAGGAAATCAAAATTTTAGTTTTGGGGGAGGGGGAAATCCAAGATTGAGATTTGAGGGAAGAGGAAATCAAAATTTTAGTTTTGACGGAGGGGGAAATCCAAGATTGAGATTTGAGGGAAGAGGAAATCAAAATTTTAGTTTTGACGGAGGGGGAAATCGAAGATTGAGATTTGAGGGAAGAGAAAATCAAAATTTTAGTTTTGACGGAGGGTGAAATCATAATTTGGGGCTTTCCATGAACGCCCATGACCATTTTTGGGAGATTTCCTATCCCCCTCCCTCAAAACTCAAATTTTGATTTCCAAACTCAAATTTAGTTAGAATCCCCCTTACTATACTACCGCGAGAGTTCGATCCTCGTCAAAGTATTCAATTGTGAAACAAGATATACGCCGTCATCGATGATCCGGAGAAATTGGAGGTCCACAGTCTCGCCTGGTGGGAGGGAGCCAGCGAGATAACGAAGGAGAAACCAGAAGTGCAGACGCTCCAACGATCCAGTCACATCCCCCATTGGAAGAAAGAACTCGAGTCCCCTGGCGAACTAGTACACGCACACGTGAACCCCGCGGGACTTGATGATGGGGGAGAGTACGCGTGGGTGTTTCGCTAGCCGGGAGAGGGAAAGGGTGAAGGAGCGGGAGGTGGAAAGAGTACGAAGGGCGCGGGATCGAAGGGTGGGTGGAACTGGCCGTACACGAAACAGCACTTACACCCCCGCGACTGGCAACCCTCGGCCCCCTGTCCCGCCTCCGGGTAACTGTCGGACTGTACGACTGCCAGAAGTACGTTTAAACTGCAGGTACCATCGCGCATACCAGTGGCTTTCAAGGTGAACTTGCCCCGCGGACTTTATTAATATGTATACGCACGCCACCGTAATATTTCTGCCGGCAACTTTCCGTCGAGCGCCAAGTGAAAATACTAATCGCGCAGATTCGCCCGCAATATTGATCGCAGGGAGACTCGGCTGCCCCAACTTTTCAAATATAGACAGTCGTATTTAAATTCCACCCTGCGGAATACCTGCGCCGTGGAAACAATTTCAGATACGATTTAACTTGTTAACTGGCAGATTCTTCGAAACAAAATGCTCCATACTTAGCTGGGTAGTGACGAATGACAGAAAATTATATAAGCAACTTAATATGTAAATACATAAATAAGTAACTTACTCTAAAAATATGACTAAGTAGTAAATAGATGAACGTCTAATGTTAATTTATTATTTATTTACTTAAGTTATGTTAATTTACTTTTATTTTGTTCTCTTTTAAAACTGGCAAAAGAAAAAAAATATAGTAAGTAGTAAATGATATTCGCAATTTTGTAATATTAACTACGACTCAACTCGCCTTCGCTACCAGTACCTAGTAAAGTATTTGAAAATTTTCCCTCCCACACGAAGGGTCAATTGCAAAGGACCACGTCAGAAGGTTCAAGTCCCTCCACCCGTTGAATTTTCCTCGCGATCGATTCACTCCGAGAATTCCAACGAACTGAAAATATGAAATCCACTGTCGACGCGGTAATCCAGAGGGTTGAACGCAAACACCAGCAGCCCCAAGGTCCGCCGAGACACACGCAGGCCGCCGGTTGCGCGTGGAGACGAGGAGCGGCAGCTCCCGCTGGAACTCCGCCGATACCTGCGTGCTCGCGTTCCTCTCGCGCTTGCTCGCCAAGTGGAATTCTCTCGTGGACCGAGTCAGCCGCCGACGAACAAGCCAAGCCAGCCAGCCGACGTCGAACCGGCTGAAACTTGCCGCGCCAGCCTCCGCTAATGAAAACGAATCGTCCTTCTTCCACGGCCAACCCCTTTTTCGCCCCCGATGCCAGGCCACGCTCGGATGGAGCGAGACACGAGGGTCTCGCAGGTAGACAAGAGCGTGCCAGAGGGTCCGACTCGTCGCCAACTTTCATCGTGCTTCGCCCCCTACACGCCGAGCGAGACAATTAGGGGATCGCTTGTTCCACTGACTTTGTCACTCGATGAACGCCTCGGTGCTGCCAGAAATACTCGCGCGAAGTGGGCTACCTGTTATTCTTTGCACGAGAAATACTGCAACCGTTCCCCCAAACATGGTGCCTTTAAAGGGTTCATTTATTTTTTTCAAATTTCAAGTAGCACAGTCTGCCAGGCTTCCGTCGAAGCCCCGCGCAGCTTCGTCGCGTAGGAATAAGTTTGCAGGTAGCTTGGTAAGTCAGTAGACCGAGACTTTGGATACGGCGAGATTGCTGAGGGAACTCCGCCGAATTTCTCAAGAGCGGCGTCCTCGTATCCATCCTCCGTCGATGACACGCAAAGGGGGCAACTTTCCGACGACTAATTGCAGCCGAGTCTAACGAAATAAATTCCTCGCCGGCTAACTAGCTGGTAGGAGCATCAGGACTCGTTAGCAGGTGGAAAGAGCCGCGTCGAACGTCGCTAGGCGCCTACTAATGAAAAGAAATTGCCCATATCTCGCGCCCCAGCCCACCTCGTTCCACCTGCCCTCCCGCTGCCAGGGCTACAGGACAAGATGAAGGATACTGGCGCTGGCTGGGTGATGTAAATTTCTGCGTTACGGTCGGCATCGAAGTTGCCCGAGTGGGATGGGTAATGAAAACGAATTGCCCTCTTTCTCCTGCGTTTTCTTCGCCCCGAGCCACGGCGGCGGCTCCTTTCTCTGGCCTCCGTTGACGCCCAGGGGACAGGTGGCGGGCTCCAAGGAAAACCGATTCGTTCCTCTGTGCAACTCGCCCCGTTTCACCGGCCACGACACGTACATCTGGCCGTTTCGTTGCCCGCGTTTGATGTATTGCGGTGCCCAATTGTAAACTTTACAAAGGACCGCGTAAATAACGCGTGACGAGCGGCTGGTAATGTCCATCTCCGTTGTATAAATACTTGTTGCTCTCTGCCGAATCAGGCGCTATCATCTACCCTTGTGGCCATTTTCTAAACGACCCGGGATCCATCGCGGATTAACATTCACACTTTCTTAGGGTAGGTTTACGTTGGAGCTGCGATAATAGCGAAAAAAGAGAAATATTTGTTTCTCGACGCTTTTATCGTTTGTCATCTATATAGTCATCTCGCTCTGATCATTTATCGCAGCTCCAACATAAACGTACCCTTAATCGTTTAAGGGGAATCCAGGGAGCTGGCCGGAAAAAGGATAACTTAGAGACTCTGTTTTTTGGTAAATTAAAGTATCTTTATTGGCATTAAGAAGTGCGTATTTTGAACAAAATTTTTCAGAAATATCGTGTAAAAATATTGATTATTGTAGCCACAGTAGCCGATAGCGTGACAGACCTTCGGAAATGTGTTTAAAAGAGGTCATTCCGGTTTTTACGGTAAGTAAAAAATATAAAAGTAATAAAGCTAATGTTTTAAAAGCAGGCTTCATGATTTGAACAGTAATGCCTTGCTGGTGCAGATGGTTCCAGCTGTTAGACTTATCAAAACCAAGAATCCAAACGGATTCTTGATCGGTATGACTACCTATCGCTATCCTCCGCACTATAATTAACGATATCCCTTCAAAATTAACAAGATGGCGGACAAAAGTACAAAAAATGTTGTCCACATTTTTGTTTTTACTATTTTAATCTGCCACCTTGTTAATTTGATATCGATTTCTCAAACCGTCATCCTTGTTTCCTTCCTTAATCAACCCTAATGCTTTGCGCACTTTCGTCCAATGTGATCGTAATATGTAATAGAGCCGAAGTAACGTAATATAATAAGAAGAATGAGAGTAAACGTTGGCTGTAAATTGATTACCCACGGAGGGCTGAGACGTCGCAGCTTCTAAATTTAATGGATCTAAAAAGTTCTAGTTCTAGAAGGTATTATACCGTAATTGAATTCCATATTACTTTCTATAGCCGGGGAAAGAAGTTAACGGCAAGTTCCATCTTTCTTCGCGGCAAGATGTCGTGGCCATTAATAACGGAAGTCGGCCTCGTGAAGTTTACATTCTAAGCGCGGCCGGTTATAGAGTAGTCTCAGTAATCGTTACGCATAACTGATAATGGAGGGGTTATTAATTGCTTCTGGCCACGGACCCGTCGACGTTCAGGCTTACCATATGGCACTGATTAATTACTGCCACCGGTATATAACGGCGGCTATCGGGCCAGCTCATACTTCGTGTACTTTACCGGCCACGATTAAGTTTGCCTTGCCAATACTGCCGTGCTAATTGCTCGTCTTCGCCATTGCCTTCGCAGTTTTGCTTTTAATTATCGCTGCCGCGCTCCCTGTCACCAGAAACGACGGCAACTTTAACGAACCGCCGTAAACGAGCTTGTCGCTTTTCTAACGGGGTCCGGGGACGTTTGTTACCGTCCCTGATATATTCTGCAGTCCACACCGTTCAGATTCAGGTACAGTACTTGGTTTAAAAAGAAAAGTTAAAAAGAAAGTTAGGAGAAACAAACACGTGTTCATTTAAGGAACTCTAAAGCACTAATTCCCAACCTGTGGATCTCGTTTTCTCGAATTTTTTTAATATTATTAAGATAGAATTATATTCTGAAATACCTATTTTTAATGTGGTGGTTATTTCGCCGTGGGGAGGGTTGCATGTTATTTGAATATTATAAAATGGTATGGCGACTCAAAAATCTTTGGAAAATCGATGCAACACGAGGTCTCTAAATTCCCAGTGGAACATATCTGACAGAGAATTAAGACGGATTCACACTTATCACTTCCGGTGGCGGTTAAGTGCCGTCAGTGTCAGTGTTAGTAACTGACAAGCGCGAACTGCTCCATTCCACATCTATGAATCCGAATTTACCCTCCAGGTTCGATAGCTCAGAAAATCTCTCCCAAGGAAAGATTCCTCGAACCTACTTTACTTGCCGAATTTAGGGACGATTTATGTAGCCAGCCAGCGGCCGCATAATTAGAATCGATCGTGGCGAAAGGTTGGCTCCCCCTCGACGCTGTTTCGACCCGACTTTTTGAAGGATTACCGAGCTTTGGCCGACGCGAGGACCGGGGGTCCCGCGAACCTCCAATCTCCGTTATCATTTCATTATTTCCGTTAATTTAATATCCGTCGGAGGCCGTCGCGGGTGCGCGTGGTCGGTAGCCGTGGACGCGGCCAGAGGGGACATCTGACTTGTTAATTTTTCCCGCATAAATTTCAGGCCGGCTCGCGAGCTTTTAATTGATTCGACCAAGGCCCCCGACCACGGCCACCCGAGGCAAGGCGGCCGTCTGCCCACGAAACGTTACCCGCTTGTTCTTGTTCCCCCGTCACCCGGGCAAGTTAGTTTCACAGAGTCACGATGACGGACGCGGTTCCCGCTGATCGTCGTGACGGACCGGGCGCCTAGGCACTGGGAGTCACGCTCTTATCGGCGAAGTTCACGTTGGTTTCCTCGTGACGCGACCCAGAGGCCCCTCGTGGTTCTTGCCGTAAACTCGACGCGAGCGTGTCAGTGGCTGAGAGTCTCTGGTCCCATACATGTAGGATCACGGAAAAAGGGAAGTCGCCTAAACGGGACTCGAACCCGCGATCCTGGAGCTCGTTGCGCGCTGGCCAGCCGCTTTAGCCACCTCGGCTACCGCCGACTCCCCATCTTTCGCCATTCCGTGTCCTCCTCTTATGTTATGGGGGTTCCTCATCCCACATACACTTGCCTTTAGAGTGGGGAAAAACGAGGGCACGGCCAAGCTGGATCCTCTTCGATCTTGATTCTAACGGGGCCAGCACCCCGAGGTGTCTCCGAGGCGAAGGGGCCTCGCGGGACAGCTTCGTTAGCGCGATCACGAGGCTTAATCCGAGCTCCGACTGATTTCGACTGGCATCGCGCGCAAGCGACCTCTTTTTCCCGCCCCCTCCACCGATGTCGTTTCTTCCACGAGCGCCCCGAGGGTGGCACGCGGTGCCAGAAGAACACTCGAGACTGCGGAGAGTACACGGGGAGGGTCCAGGACGCCTAATTAGACGCGGTACCCGCTGCTAAGAGGGTGAAACGAGGGGACGTCGCGGGGGCAGGCGGGCCGCAAGAAAGCTGGAGAAGAGACCTGGAACGTGAACGCGCAAACCTTGGGCGAACGCTGGAGAAGGGCCACGCGTATACAGACACCGGGGTACCCTTGCCACCGACGTTCTCCCGGTCCACAAAACTTTCCAACTGTCTCCGGCAGCTGGAAAAAGTGCCGGGTTACCGCGAGGGGAGCGGCAACCTGCTCCCTTTTCCTTCTGATGACGTCTGTCGGGGCCACCCCGAGCACCGCCGGCGGTTTCGGTGCGTTTGCGCGGAAACCGAGGGTTTAGCCGTCGCAACCGCCAACCGACAGGGGATCCGGAGATTTTTGATCCGCGAAAATGGAAATTTATTCGCTTTCGGGGCTTCTTCCTTATTCCCTCTCGCGGTTGTCTTGTCTTCTGAGCTCGAGGGACGGGGTCGCTTTGGGGTACGTCGAGGAAGACGTTTCTAGAGCGGACGGAATAAGGGTCTGGGAGCGAATACACGCGTAGCAGTTACGTGACGGTTTGGTGTCAGTGGAAGGTTTGTTTCAGTGTCAGTAACTGAGTAAAAGGTATGATGACAGGGGATACAGTAGAGGAAAGAAGAGACCATTGACATTTGACGACACTGAACTGTCACGGAATTGATATGTGATTGCGCAGAGCCTAACACTACAATTATCAAACCAGTTTTAATATCGAAACGACTGGCTTTAAATTTACCATTTTTAAGTATGAAAAAAGTGTATTTCTAAGTAATATAAATATGTAAATATGTAAATATAATATTATGTATATATTTTTTTAACATTATAAAAATTAAAAAAATAATATGCCTAAAGGTTAGTTTTCCTTGCATGACGTATTTTATAAATAACCATTGATTTAGACTGGTCTGGCAGAAATAAGTGTACATTAATTGTCGGTAATTTTAGTACTAAGGGATGTTAGACCTACCAAGTTTATTTAATCCAACGCTGGCCGTAGAAACCAATGGATTGCAAGAAGAAACGCGTTGAAGTGCACCCGAAGGGCCTAACTGTCTCAGATGATGTGGCGAAAAATCGAAGGGGAAGCGAGGTGGAGGGCAGCGCGCAAAGTTCTCGAAAACTTGCCCCGAGTTCGCAAAGTTCCCGCCACGTGTATACGTGTATGGACGCGCGCGTCTCGGGATTGTCGCGAAAGATTGGAGGGAAAGTTAAAGTCCCGGCTGGCCAGACCGAAAAAGAGGATCGCGGGGGGGTAGCTGGTAGTGCGAGTAATCAGAGTCGCGGGGGTGGCCGGTAGTTTCGCGCCGTCTCGCGCGGTAATTAGTGTCAAAAATTCAAGCCCACGGCGGCGACGCGAGGAATTACCCCCCGCGCGGCATAAAATATCGCTGCTTTAACGCAACGGAAGGTAATTAGTGGCACGTGCTCGCGGTCGTGAGACGCGCAACTAGAAACAATTAGTAACGAATCGCCCGACGGCAGCTGCGACGAATATTTAGTCGCCCCGTCCGACGGAAAAATGATCTAAACACGGGGAGGTAATATCTGCGCGCAATCTGCCTCGGGAAACCGTACCCTAGCCTCTTGTGCCGTTTTTTGTTTGAGAAAAGAGGCTCACGGTCGCCGTTGTATAATGAGAGAATTATAATCCATCCGGTTCGCAAGTTTCGCAACAATTTCATCGAAGATCGCTACAATTAGTAGCTTCCAAAACCACAGTTCGCATTGTGCATCGAGAATACAATGGTAAGCCTACTAGCGCGGGGAACAATCGATCGAGGAAATCGTTTCAACGAATTACGTAGCACGGAAAGTGAAAGCTATCGGCACAATGGCGCCACCCGGTACGCGAACGAGCAGCCGCGAAAGGTACGAAAGCGGTCCGCGAAATGGCACGTAACGCGGTTCGTAGCGTTAGCCATTTCGCGTGGCCGGAGCTCGATAAATCTGACGTCGATTGAAATATTGCCTTCTTCGATATCCCTGGCAGCGCTGATTTCAACTCACCCCCGGCCGACTCTCTCCTCCCCACCCCCGCGACCCCGTGCACCGATCTCTGCGTACTTAAATCTTTCTCTCTCCTTCTGGCGGAGGCCCGCAGCGCACCCCCGCCGCTCCGTGGCGGCGAGGACGTGCGCGACACCGGAGAGCCGGAGGAAAATAAATTCCAGGGGTGGAAAGTAACGACCACGATATGAAGCTCGGTGAATTTCATTCGTTCTCTGCCCCGCACCATCCCTCTCGTGCCCGACACCCTTACCCTTTCTCTGCCTCGCGAAAATGTCGATACAGCCACCACTCCGCTCGAGCACCGATCGCACCTTCAAGGTCGCTAAACGAACCTCTCCCCGTGACCATTCGCGATGCAGCTTTTTTCGGGGAATTAATTTCTGAGGATTGAAATTCACCTCCGAACTCCGTTAGGGCTACTCTTCCCCAGTGGCGCATCCAGAGGGGGGCAAAAGGGCCCTGCACTCCCCAAAGAAAAAGAAAAAGAAAAAAGGAGATTAATGTAACCACGACTCAAGTACTTAATTCAAGAGCTTTGTAAAAAGAAAAGAAAACTGGATTTTATTCTTTAAATAAATCTTTATAATTGACAGTTATGCACATTTTCCTGGTTTCACATTCACCATGTATTTTATTTACATATTTCGTTTATCTTTCTTTTTCTTTTTGTGTAACGCCCGTCTCTACTGTGCATCGTTTATTATTAATTCTGTTATAAAATGAGTCTTACTCTAGTGAAATAAATAAATAATCACCCGATGAATGTTATTGTATTTGCATTAAAAATATTTTTTATTTTCATCCCTCCAACTCGGCTCCTCCAAGATTAAATCCTGACTACGCCACCTTTCCTATTTTGATCACCGAGAAGCCGAACGATCGGATTCAATTACTCTGCAGAGTAGATTCCGCTGGAGGATCAGGCAGCGTGGAGCGCCGAAAATCAGCCCGAACCGAGGAGCGTGCATTTCGAGCGGACCGCGTAACGAATTCGACTCCCATGGGGTTGCGCGAAGACACAGTGACGGCACGGTCAACGCGTCGGCGAATGGAAAAACTGGAGATTCAGACGGTGCCGCGGGAGAATCCGGGGAATACCGGGCTAGAGGGAGACGCGTGTACGAGGGGTACGGCTACGTTGTCGGAATATGTGGATTGGGTTGTTGCGCGTAAGGGGTTGCTCGGGGCGTTATAGCGCGCCGCGGGTGGCGATGGAGAGGTAAAGGGCCGGGTGGAGACGGTGCCCCGGAGAAGAAGGGAAGAAGAGGCCGAGAATGAGCGGGTAAGGCGGGTAGGGCGGGCGGAAGTGAAGCGAGATGAAGCGTGAGGCTTCGGATCGAGCACGGAGGTTCGAGGGTGGCTGTACTTCGGCAAGTTGCCGGGGCTCGGCGAGGCATTGAAATTGCAAATGCGCATTATGGATATTTCCCTATAGAGGGTCGAATACCACTCGCGCCATCTCTGTTCACGCACACACCACCCCGACCCGTCCTCCATCTTCGTGGCGCGGCCGTTCCTTTCACCTCCTCCGCTCGCGTACGCGTTACACCGCTCCTTTCGCTCTTTATCTTCCTCACCCTCCGCCCCCGTTTTCTTTCCACCGCTTTCTAGCTGCCCTACCATCCCTTTCATCTTCCCTCCCCCTCCCCAAGCCCTGCCGCGCCGGGGTACAAATACTCCACGCGATGTACGCGCACCCTTAGCCCTCCTCTGCTTCCCGCCAGACTCGCATTCGCTGCAGAAAGAAATATGTTCCCCCTTTTTTCGGGGGCGTATTTTGCCTGCGAACCGATGGCTCCGGGTAATTTAAGGTAACCAATCTTTCGGCGGCTGGGCTTTGCTCCGAGAATGAATGAAAACATCATTGGCGGGAATGCGGAGTTGAAGCTCAGACTCCTTCCTCTCGCTCCCTTTATTCACCCTGTCTCGCTCAACTCGTTAATTTCATTATAGCGCTTTCAAATTCCGGTACACATAAATTCTCCAGGCAATACCTCGCTGCTGTACCTACACTCGCTTCCGCGCGATTCTACTTCTCGCTCTTTGGTTTATAGACGGGCATTCGTTTGCCAGAGTTGCTCCCTAATTTGTAGGAAAAATGTTTAAACGGAAGTTAGCGTGTCGCGGGGAACGAGGACGCCGGAGAGCCAACGTACTCTTTGACCATATAAAAATGTAGTTTGCCAGGATACTACCGCGACAAAGGTCCGAGTGAGCCGAGCGCGTCGTATGAAATACATATTTTTCATCCTGCGGTTTCCCTCCGCGCGACTCTCCGAACTCGCGTACAACAACCCCTGGCGTCTCTGTCCTTCCCCCGTGCCTCTCGATCCACTCTTTCCTTTCTGCCTCCGCGTAGAGTGTGTTGTCTACTCGCCCCTTCGTCCCCAGCATTCCGTTCGACCGTCTCCGTCTAGTCGAAACCCTTTCCACCCTCCATCTGTCGACGCACCGCGAACGTTAGGTTTTCCAACACCATCTCCGCCCATCGTGTCGCCTCTAACAGCGAGCGTCGTCGGCCACCATCCCTTGTATCATCCCTTTTGACGCGCGCCTCCCTCGGAAATTCTCTCGATCCCATAACCGCCGGGGCTCTCGCGTCCTCGCTCGATTCTTCCGCTATTCTTTCTTGATTTTTCAATATTCCAAACTTCCCTGGAATACGAAAGCAGCGAGGGGCAGACGCAGGAGGAGAAGACCGCCGCATCTTTATCGTGTTTTCACCTTTCCGCGGTCCCGCCTGTCACGGTGTTGCTCGACCACGCGGGATAACAGAATTCTCTCGAGGTCACTCGCGTCGAACACCGGAGTCCCTTTTCGCTTTTTTCAATCATTGGGCATCGAGAATTTTTTTTCTTGCGCTCCCTCGACGCCGAGGACGATTTTTGAGAGGCTTTACAAACTTTCTGTTCCTTCTTAACTTGTCTCGAGCTGAACTATTGTCAACTAGACTCATCAGTAGGACGCACGGAGACCGGAAGGTAGAAACTTGGAACTTGTAAAATATATACGAACAAGACTGGGACCTGGCACTTGCGAGAAAGAGTTGACCCTTCTTTGCAGGATTATTATAGCGTTGATGATCTCACGACTGAACATACATATGACTATAGTCGAATTTACGAAAGAAGGCACCTGGGCGGCCCGTAGGCCGGCGCGCGTGGCTCGGGAGAGAGCCAATGCCTGCTCCGCACTTCGCGCGACGTTGCCAGGTTGTGTAGCAGATCTTACGTCTCTTTCTATCTTCAAGCGCAACGGTGTTTCTCTCACTCACTGGGTTCGCCCTCTGGAAGAGGATAGTAATATACACCCGACAAGGACAACGATTACTCTAGGCCCACAGCTAAGTAGTCGAAAGCATTGAGCTCTATACTAACTGGAGAGTGAACAGAGCAATGGCGGCCGATCAGACAAGGTACACAAATTAGTGGGTAGAGCTGTCTCTGTCCCGCGCGGCGTCTTTACCGGTCTATACAGTCTATACCCCCACCACACGCAAATTTACTACAGGATAGTAGAGATATAGAGAGGGATAGTAGGAAGAAGAAGGATACATGGACACACTATTTTCCCCTCTCTCTCTGATCACTGTCGCCTCTACTTCTTCCAACTGCTGTTCACACTTCAGTTAGTATAGAGCTCAATGGTCGAAAGTCATTGGCCAAGGCGTAGAGAGCCGCGTAGGGCAAGCGCCAATCGCGAGCCTGGAGTAGCGGCAACGTCGCAAACTCTGGCCCCGGTCCCACGGTGCCTTCTTTCGTAAATTTGACTATAAGCTACATTATACACCAGCGGCTTGACTCCTCTGCGTGGCCAACATCCCCAGCTCTCGTAACACACTTCTTTCCCAGAGTCGAATCTGTCGCACTGTCGAAACTCGCCCAACTCCAAGGGACACCCCACGTAAAAGCGATTACTTTCGCCCCGACCGCAGAAGGGTTAAATAATGAAGGTCCGCGCGGGGGCTCGGGCAGCGCTCTTTAATCCGTCAAAGCGGCGGGCTAAACCGCCAGCAAACGAAACCGAAGCTCATAAAACAACCTTAACTCGATTTCAGGGCCGTGGACCTGGAGGTGAATCGATTTGAGCGTCACTGCGGTTCCGACGTAACTCTCGTCAGGGATTGTGGGGGCGAAGGGACGAATAGGTAAGTGAATCTACTACATAGGTCCGACCGGGGGTGGTTCCGATTGCTTTGGGCTATTCTATCCCTCCTTCGGTTCCGCGCCGTCCCCCTCGGCGCCCAGCCACCCTTGTACTCTAGTGCTTGCTGCTTATCCTATTCGAGGAGATTCACCCCTCCTGCTTGTAGCGCAGCCACGCGTTGTCGCGCGATCATCGAAAACAAAGCGGACGCTCGAGTGAATTCACGATTCCTGTAACTGGCTATGTATGTATTTCGAATTATCCTCCTCCCTAATCACCAGCCAAGTCTCCCAGTTAATAAAGACGTCTAACCACTGCAGAAGGCCCACTGTTTTCAGTCTACCAACGATTTCACTTCGAAATGGCAATCAAGCTCAACAGAGTTGCACAGATTTATTCATATTCCCGGGAATAAAATCGCGCGAGTCGAGTCGCCGCAAGAAGCGGCTCGGAAACAACGAAAAAGCCCGTGCCGCGATTCACAGCCGACGGGAAGGGGGTGGCTTTCGTTGCAGGAGCGCGGCACCGCGCTCGCGTAGGGTACGTATTTATTTTGTAAACATCGACAGGACGGTGAACAGCGAGCGTGAAAGTGACGCCGGCCGTTTTATTTCACGTACGCGCCCCTCTTTTCGACGGCCGGGGGTTGACGCGCGAGAAGAAGTAGAATTCCCCATATTTTCGCGCTCATTGGCCGCCGTTAATTAGCTCGGCCTTCGCCGCATTTTTCCTCCACCCCTGACGGCCCCGCGTCGAGTAATTACCGGGGGAAAATTGGCGTCGCCGAAACGAGCGACTGGCGGCGCGGAGCGTACGTCGCCGGACTTCGAATTAATGTTTCAACCGCGCGATGCTCTAATCTCGCGAGAAGCGATTATTGTCCGAGTGGAAAAACAAACCTCTCGCAGCGTGTGCGGCCGGAAACTGCGCGCTTTTTCTAGGCTGGAATTAACAGCGTTCGGCGCCGGGTGTTTGTCACTTTTTGGGACAAGGCGTGTAGTTATTGGCGAAGTGAACGAGGGCGCTGTGCTTTTCATTTTATGAAGTGGAGCATTCCAGATAAGAAACCGTATTACTTATTTATCTATTTGCGGGCATCCCGTTAGGAATTAGCCAGAGCAGTGCAAAAAATCATAGATATAATTATTTAAGTAGTGTTGTACTATATAACAAGAAGGTAAATTGGGGCATTGAAAGCAGAAACGGTTTAACCCAAATTTTTTGCGAAAGTGAGTCAGTAGTAATAATTTATTCCCATGGGTTGTACTAATCATATAAAATAGGAATTAATTTTTCAACGTGGTTTTGCTCCTTTCTGCCATCACAGCCTCAATTGCAAGTGGCTTTAGTAAGCCTGGATTGCTTGGACCTGCTTTTCCACGATCCAAAAACACCTGTGCACACACTGGATGGTCTTTTATTGGTACAACTTATCGCGAGGGAAACTGAGATTGGTAAACCGCTTCAGTCTGCTTTACAGAAGCACGAGAGACGACAGATCCACGGGAGGAACTATCGCGAACAAGTGCAGCGCAGCATCGCTAGCCGGACCTTTGTTTCGGGTTCGAGCAAAGTCAACAGGCCACTTGTTTGAACGAAAACCGACTAATCGAACTCGGTCCCGTTTGTTCGCCCCGAGGCTTATCAGTCCGAGGAAAAGTCCCTGGAAAGTCAAGTAAACGGCGGGGGGATGTAATCAGCCGAGCGACGCGCCACCGATCGGTTCGTTAAGCATCGCTTAATTTTAAAACGACCAGCACCATTCTTTACGAGCGATTTGCCCGTAAACGGTCGACTAAACTGGAGGCGAGAGGGAAACCGTGAAACGATTCGAAAAACGCCACTTTCCCCGCGACTCGCTCTCGCGTGGCTCTCTCCTTCGACCAATAAACCTGAAAGCGGAGCGTCGAAATTATCGGAATAGTTCTCGCATATTTTACAGCCGATATCGTTATCAGGGCAGGCCAGTAAGCAAGCAAATCCCCCGCAAGCTAGTAACCTGAATTCGATAAAAAGTTTTCAGATAAACGCCGGGGCGATTTGCATGCCGAATCGCGTGACTCTGCTGTGCTCCACATTTTAAAAAATATGTACACGGGGTGTAAAATTAAGAGTGTTCCAAGCTAATATCCTTAATGCCACAGAAGGTACGCGATGTTTGTTATTTAAGGGTGGTTTCATTCCAAAGGGTCACAATAAATTTGAATTTTTCATAAGCACAGTATTACTTGCGGATTATTAAACGCTACTTTTATTAGAAAACAAAGATGGCTGCGAGCTCTGCGTTGCCTCGAGTGCCGAAAGCACTTTCATAAATGGCCTCGCGAGTGTTGCATTCGGTGCCGCGTAATCGAAACACTCTGTAATCGGTATTTTCGCGAAACTAATGAGAAACACTCGGCCGGCAGGTGCTCGTGAATTCGACTGGCGAGGAGTAATCCCGCGGCGAGAATTAAGTCGGTGCGAGCGACAAGGGCACTCGGTGTGTAACGCGAGCCCTGTTGGAGAACGTTTTAATAAGGCACGTAGCCGCCTCGTCGGTGAAAGGGGAGGAAGTGCAGGCCCGTGAGCAAAACCGTGGGAGGGGGAGGGCAGGAAAAAGCAAGAAAATCAGGCGAAAGGGAGAACAGGCGCAAATACGCGGGAAGAGGGTGCCGAAGAATCGCGAGTGCATCTCGTTTCGAGAGGGTAAATATACTCGCGCCGCCGACGCGTCGGTGAAAGGGAAGAGGACGAGGGGGTAGGCGAGTGGTCTTCGATCAACCACGCGGAACGATTCAATAATTCCGCGGTTGTCTGGAAATTTTCCCCAGCCGATGGTTCCGTACGCGAAATTTCCTTTCAACGCGAAAGCGAGGGTTTGAGACACGGTGAGAAAATACACCGAAGGGGGCGGACGATTTTTGATACATCGAGGGGGAAAGATGTTGCCGGGCGAAAAACAGCGGAGACGCGACAAAATTACCCGCCAGCTTTGTTCGCTCAAAGCGATACATCTGACCGACAGAGTTACCCACGTCCACCGTCCTTTGTGGATTTTTCGCGGTGGCTTTGAGATTCACAGTTTCCTAACAAGTTAGTTGAAAATCAACGTAAACACGGTGCCACCGCCAGTCGGATGAAGCGTGTATTCTGCATGTGTTTTTAAAACTAATTAAAGTCACGCGGCGCGCTAAAGCACTCACTTGACTGAATATATTTCTGTCAAACGTGGACACTATCGACCGCCTCTAGGTGCTACGCGGGAGTTAGGTCGACGTGTAAGTGCCGTACGCAATGCGCCGAGATCGAATATCATGCATACGAAGTAAAGTCACTGATTGTTAATTGTACAAGATCGCTAGTAAATAAAGTGGAGGTTGATAAAGAGTTGGAAGACGAGGAGCAGCCCCGACGAAGCGTTATCATTGGAAAATAATTGCCAGAGCAGATGGAGCGGTACGCGGAGAATGGAGTGATAAGGAAAAAGGAGGAATCTCGGCGGCGACAGGCGAGTCGACTAATCAAGAGGCAGAGACGAGGGGAAAAAAACGGGTCGAAGAGCAGCGCGTTGATCGCTGATCAAACACGATATTCGCGTTTAATGCTCCGTCTGTGGCCGGGGCCCCGTTAATAAGCGAGCGGGGGATTCTTTCTGGCGGATTCTCGCGCGGTCCGATCCGACGCGACGCGCCGCAGGAAAATTGAATTAGAGAGCTTAAGCTTCCGCCGCCACCGCCATCGGCCCTCTCCCCTGTTGGTCGTTAGAATGGTCACGGTAATTGATAATCGAGCGACGGCTACAACCGAGCGCGACTAATTGGCTGATCGCATTGTGATTTAAATGCGGAGATTTCCGCGCGACTCGCGGATTAACGCGAATTATAGCCGAACGACTAATTGGCGAAAGAGCGCGAGACGGCCTCCTAGACGCAGGCGCGCTAATTCGCGCGTGTCACGCACCGTTCCGTGCGCGAGAGGAACGCCAGAAGAATCGAATCGATCCGCCTGCAGGCGAGCACGGTTCAGCTGATCCCGCGAGCCTCGCGAGCCATTTCACTTATTTTCCCAACGATTCGCTGGCGGTCGATGCTTGCCTATTGGCCGCTCGTATAAACCGGATGCTTTTCATTTACGTACATCGTTCTGGCGTATTAAGCGGCAGATCATTCATGATAATACACGATCAACTCCACCGGACGGACGATGGATCGCTTTCGAATACCTATGACGTGTGTGCAAGTCTAGCTATTCCGGATGGAGATCGCTGGGATCGACGTTTCTGGTGGTCATTAGGGTGAAAGAATAGTGGGGAGGATATGGATTCTCCTGTCTTTAGTACTTAGATGTAGCTAGGCTCTGAAAATAGGTCCAATTTAAATACTTTTTATGTGAAAGTTTTTAGGAACGCTATTGAATATGTAACTATGTAGGTGCAACGCGAAATTTCAGGATTTACAACGGAACATATCGAAGTGACAATCGCCAATTTTGATGCGACTTTGGTAGAAAGTATAATTCTTACAAAAATTTTGACTTTTTTTTATCGACTGACATTCATGTTGAGGAGGTGAAAACACTAAAACAGCCATCGAAGTTGAGGTGCAGAAACACGTTTAGTCGAATATTTTGGAAACTACTACACCCAGGAGAACGGTGTAAAGGGCAAAATTATGAACTTTCTAATAAGGATTGCATCCGTGCAGACAGATTCTAAAAAATTCAATTTGTTTAAATGATACATTAAAGAAATAGCATTTTTGTTCATTTTTTGCAAATGTATTCCTCACCCTCAACTCTGAGGGCTGTTTCCACCTCTTTAACATGAATGTCAAACCGATAAAAAAATACCTATTAAATATTTTTGTAAGATCTACTTTCTACCAAAATGTTGGTGATTGTCACTTCGATATGTTCCCTTGTTAGTTCGATACCTATATGTATCTAACAATATCTTATCATCTAAATTCAAAAAGAACCGCAGATTCCACCGCTCGGTGGTCTACGTGACTCCCTGCATTCATCCCCCACTAAAGCACCACCATACTATTGTTTTTTTTTTGCAGCCAACGCCAAAGAAGTCAGTGAAACTTGAACGTAATACCACACCGGAACTCTGTCGGCCAGCATTCTGGTCAATGTTCTAATGCAGATTGTACACCTATAAATAGAATAAGTTGCGTATTTCACTCGAAACAGTGAATTGAGCAAACCTCCCTAAAACCTCCCCAAAGTTACCTCCCCTCCATCGAAATCATAAGAACTCGATACGAACGCGTTAAAGACAACGAACCTTACGACTCATGACAAAGGAAACACCGTCGCAAAACAGAGGACCTTGCCCTCTTTCGACTCCGCAGCAGTGCCCCCTGGCTCCATCGACGAAACCTTGCCGCGATCAAATCTCTTTCCGCGGGGTTGAAATTTTTACGATCGATCGTTGGTGGCCGAGCCAGCGCGATATGAACCGCCGGATGCGATAACGTCGATCTGCGCCCCGACGGTCGTGCACACAGATGCGTGCACGTCGGGCCTGATACGAGGCGACGTCGGTTCATGAAAGGGTCATTGGCTGCGCCACGTGCACGTTCAAGTAAAATCAGGTCAATTCGCGCGGGGGATGAGGAGAGGGGTACATCGACCACTCCACGGCATATCACCGTGGCAGTCAGCAACTTTACAGCCGTAATTAGATTCCCCAGAAGTCAGGAATCGGTCAAGTTTACACGGTTTAATAACGGCCCCCGCTCATGGAGGGTTCACTTTATTACAACGCTGATAAAATTCATCCCCTCTGGAATCTGTGGCGTCGCGTAGAACTCCCCCGCCCCTAATTGCGGCATAAAATCGATGACTATCGCTGAAAATCGGGGCCCCAGCTATCTCGGCTAATTTTCCAGTCGTGCCCTTTATCGCTGCCGCGGAGGATCGTAAAGATTCGCGCCTTACAGCGACTTCTTGCGCTCGCCGACTAATTCCCCGGGAATTAGGGGCGGCGAGCGAAATTACGGAAACGGATGAAAACGCGGCGGGCCCCGCGGAGCCATGCGTCTTGAGAGAATCGGTGATTAGTTAGCACTGGTTAAGGGAAATCCAGCTCGCGCAGTTTGCCGAAACTCTGGGATATCCCGGCTAAAAACGGGAACTCCCGCTGCTCTGGTCCTGTTCATTAGCGTGATTCGCGAATTACACGACGTATATTCCGAGCCCCCGGCGGGGGACATTAATTCCCGCCGGATAAAAAGGAATTGCTCGCGTCTCGAACGTGTTTCCCTTAATTTCCCGTCGCGGGGGGGCGGAAAGAAGGTAGGAAAACAGGATCCGCTCGGAGGAGCGGGGCGGAGCGGGGCGGAGCGGTGTTTCCGCGCGGCCGGGAAATTACATCGGGAGGAAGAACGAACTGGAATTGCTCGTAAATTACGCCGATTTTGACGGCAGCAATTATTATAGTGGGGCCACACGCGAGCCTGCTCTCCAAGTTATATACCGGCCCTGCGGTGTAACGTAAATAATATCCGTGCGGAGCAGTCACGGCACTCGGCGCTCAGAATTTTTCCACCGATAATGCAACGCAACCGTATCGAAACCGAGTCTCCCGCGCTGCGACAACGCTCGCCTCGCTTTCTTTCGCCGTCGATGCACACAGCTGGCTGCATTTCTCACGCGTTTCCTTCCGCCGCTTGGGTAGACCCTCCGTGCTTTACGCGACAATTGCACGCAACGCGGTCGCCCAATATCGTTGCCTGGATGACGCGACGAATAGGGAATGTTCCAGTCTTTTCAGTGATACTATACAGAAATAATATCAGAAACTATTAACCCTTCGTGGTCACACCTTCTTATAACCACAAGTTGGTCACACAGAGTTCAGTGTACCCCAGCGTCATTTTTTGAGTTACCATTTTCGTATTTTTGAACCTTTTAACTTTTCAGTGATAATTTTACATTTGTAATATGTACTTATACAGTCATAGTCTAATAGTCTTTTTCTAGAAATGTAAATTTTGATATGCTAAAATTTGTAGTTGAAAATGAGCGATTTTCCATCATTGTGGTAAAATACAGATTTTTTAAAAAAAAAATTATATTTTTGGGGGGGATAAATCCTCTTTGGAAGATGTAAAGGTCCGGCATTTCAAATAAAAAATTGCTCTTGGGGTACAATACACCCTGTGTGACCACGAAGGGTTAAGCGATTAAAGGCACTACAATGAGAAAAGTTTATAAATGAATGATTCTCATGGAGCAGCGGCGACTAATTATTACTTATTATTAATTTCTTCTATTCGACAAAATTCGCTTCTTGATTCCCAACGCAGCAACGCGATAATATGCAGTGGCTCACGCAGAGGGGGGCAAGGGGCTGGTAACCCCCAAAGAAGGGGCTTTACGGAAAAAAAAACAAAAAAAACTGGAATTTATGCTTTAATAAAATTTTTCTAATCACCTAATAATCACTGAATTTTCATAAAAAAATATTTTTATCCGTTCAACTCGGCTCCCCCCAAGATTAAATCCTGAGTGTCCCACTGACAATAGTATGCTCGCCCTCTGCTCCACCCAGGGCTCCGTTGTATTATAATTCTTCCATCCCACGGCGCCTATCTATGATCGAAAGTGACTGTCCCCGAGGGAGCAACTAATTTCCTCCGTTGCCCGTCGGTGATACGGGGCGGCTGGAGTTCCGTGAAAAGCGCGTGGAAATACAGACGTCGGCGGAGTTGCGGGTCGCTTTGGACGTCGGTTAAAATTCGACGGGGCGCGTACGTCTTACGTTTCGGATGTCGAGAGATATTTCAAGCGTATTCCGGCTGTGCCGGCGCGTATCCATTTCACATGATTATCGTAGCCATTCAGAAGATCAGGGAGATTGCAACCCTCTTTCAGAGACCAGTGAACACGTCGAGTCCCGGTCTAAAGGCATTCGACGAAGAAACGAAGACGCGGGGAGGCAAAGCCGGCTGCTGCTCCCTCTCGGTCGATACTGGCCTACCCGCTCGCGTCAAACCGAATTTAACAAACTCCCCTGCACAGACTATACCCTTCTATGCGCTCTGCGGCTGCCGTCGACAGAGAGTAACATATTTTACGGGCAGCTTTGCAAAACGCGCCCCCCACCGTTTCACTCGTCGAGACTTTCCCCGATAGCTTGGCTCGCGAGTTTCATTTCCAACGCGTCAAGATTTTCTCGAAACCCCGGCTTAATCGCGAAAGCTTGTATTCGCCATTTGTCCCGCTCGCCGGAGACACGGGAGCGATCGATCGCCGACGGGTGAAAAATTTCGAAAACGCCCAGCCCCGCTACGGCCCCGCTATTCGTCACCAGTCAAAGGGCACGGCAGCGGGACCGCGGGCCGCTGAAAGGGAGGAAAGTATCAAGAAGGGGCGGCACCCGCGCGACGTCCTCCTCGTCGTGCGTCAAAGTAAATTAAACAAACACCGTCTCTGCGGCCGGCCCCCGTCACCGCGAGTAATACATTTTATGGACGATTTTGCGAAACGCACAGCCACCGTCCCTTCGCCAACCCCGTCGCGTAGGCCGCGTGTGGATGCGTTAATCCCAACCCCCGGCTAATCCTCGCGGTTGAATGCGCCCAGCTAAAAGCCACCACCACTACCAGCAATGCCGCCGCCATTCATCCAGGCGCTTTCCATCCACTCTCCCTCTCGTCCCCCTTCTTCCACCCCCCCGACACAGCTCTGCGCGGCTCCTCTCTCTTCCCACCGCCGCTGCAACCCCCCGCCGTCCTCTTGCCGCCTCCGCCGTCCGTTGCGACCTCTCGAGAGCACAATAGATTCCTGTAACTACCCCTATCTACGGCACGAATCGAATGGCTGTTTGTGTATTCGAGTGTACGGTTATTTGCCGGACACCGGCGTGTTACGTGTATACACGTACACCGGGTGGAGATACCGCCGCAGAACCCCGAGCCAACCCCATGGAAATGTCCCGGACCGCCCACGACCCGAGGACCGCCGCGCCGCTCTTCGCGGCAAGAACGGCCAACGCTATCGGCGACAGTTTTTCCACGGCCATTGTTCGCCGAGACTGATGAGCCGCGGTTCTTGCGGACCTCTGCTCTGCCCAGGTGACGGGGAACACCGACACCTGGAAGAATAACGCGTCGGGAAAAAGGGGTCGATCGGATTGGCGGGGAGGGGGAGTCGAGAGCGGATCATTCGTCTGCTGGCCCACTCTGCTAAGGGATAAGTGCTCAACGTCTTCCTTTAAAGCGGAGATCTGTCGGTTTGGAGGCACTGTAGCTTCGAGTCTGATAGTGGGCATTGATCTCTCGCTTCGGTGCGAAGGGGAAGATTATGTAAGCTCTTGTTTACATTAGTCGAGTTTCTTGATTTTAAGTTGCTTAAAGGGGACGCCACCTTGTGGACCTAAAAGAATTGGGAAATTTAAAATTTGCTTTCTCAAATAATTTTTCAAAGAAGTTTTGAAATTTCTTACTTAAAGTTTTAAAATGGCAGAGTTATACAACATGGTCTTGTCAACTGGCTCCTAGCAATTAAAAAATAAAAAATTCTTATTTCAATTTTAAGAAAAATAGATTTTCTTCAATGAGGCATATGATTTCTATCATATTGTAATTCGTTGAAGTTTTAGAAGTGTCCAAAGTTGTTTTCTTTCAGTGAAAAAAAAGAATTCTTTACAAAGTCATTTCCTTATTTTTCACCGCATTCAAGACCATCTATTTCTGTTTAAGTTGACATAAGAAGTTTTTCTTTTTCGTGTCCCAGTCACTTTTGGTGCTGGGGACCAGCTGACAAGCCACGATGGTAGATAATATTGTATAACTCCGCCATTTTAAAACTTTAAGTAATAAATAATATATGAAAATAAAGTTAAAATGTTGCCTAACATCTCCTAAAATAATCCCGATATTTCACTGAAAAATGAAAAATCTGAGAAAACAAATTTCAAGTTTCCCACACTTTAAGCCTACAACTTGGTGTACCCCCTTAAATTCAAGTTTCAAGTGAAATACTTAGAGATTCTTTCAACTTTACCTGCCTTGAAATACAACTTGACTAGTGCCAACGAAACTTAAGGTCAGAGTCTAAAACAGTTTTACGACTGAACCTCGCCCTTGCACTACTTTTTTTCATTATTTCGTTCTGGTACCTATATCCAACTTACATGCGATAAAGACGTTAAAAAACGGATAATCTAGATTCTAGAACTTGATTAACAATGGCTGTAGCTACCTACATGCATAAGACTCCGCGGCTAAACTTGAAGTGTTCGCGGTGGTTTTCTGTCTCAAGCCAGCAAATCCTAGTGAAACATTAAATTCCTTCAACGACACGCGTGCCTTCGCCCTCGGTGAGAATTTCTTCGACCAGACGACTGGTTGCCGGGGTAGCCGTTCGTCGGCCGCGTCCGGGACGATTTTAACGAATGAATTTTTCCACGTCGGGCTTCGTTGTTAAATAAATTACGAGGGAATTCCGTTCCGCTCGTTCGCCGTTCGCCGCTGGCCGGCGTCCAACGCGCCCGGACGCAGTCTGCTCGACAATTCACGGGCGAAATAGCGGACGGAACGTCAAAAACTGCTTCCGCGAGACCGAAACTTTCTGGGAGGAAAAATATTTAGACGGCGATCGACAAAGGACTCGCCGAAATGACATCTGCACGCCAGATGCCTCCGGCAAAAATTCTAGATTTTTTCACATTTTCCCTGCGTCTCGCTCACCTCTGGCGCGGCTATCCATTCACGGCAGAGATTCGCCGTGGAATTCTCTGCAAACCGTAACGTCCATCAATTTTTCACAACTTACCAAACATGCGCGTTACCTGCACGATTTCTCAGATAAATTAGGCCCAGGTAAACGCGGTCAACTTTTCAGTCCTCGCAATGTGTGTATTTCTACACTTAACCCTACACCCTCTCATTCTTTTCGTCCTTTTTACTTTCTCCACCCCTTTCTGTCTCAGGTGAAGCCTAATCGCAGCCACGTTGAGCCTCGCCTATTCCTCTATTTACATTTCTATTGCTTTTTATTTGTATCTGGTGTAATAAAGACGTTTTATTATTATTAATAGAAGTGAGAATAATTTCAAAGAAAATAGCGTAACTGCGCGCGTAAAAACTTATGAATTACCTAAACTTTTAATGAGGATTTACATTGGTAAAGAGTGCAAAAATACAGAATAGGAGATTATATATAACTGGAAGAAATTATTGATGTGTCTCGCAATTCAATAATTCAATCTTCGGGATTGCTAATGACAGATTCATTAAACTCAACCGAATCTGCACCCCCTATATTAATATTAATCCACACTGCAATTGATCCCTCCGTAATTATATCACTGGAATGATTAGTGATCTCAAGTGGAACAAGTTGAAAAGTGTAACAAGTGTGATATTTGCGATACCTACGGAATATTTCCCAACTCCCGCAAACATACCCCAATTCCTGCAACTCTCCGCACTCTTCTATTAACCCCGCCTCGACTGAAAGCAACTTGCATCGGTTCGCACGGGCCAACCAACGCTCCTACCCGCGCCTGCTACTCACTTATCCCCGTTGCTGATTAAACAGCTTCGTTTACGAATGTACGAGTGCTTAATAATCGCTTTAATGATCCGGTCGAAGGAAGTTGCGACTGGGAGCCAGCCAGCCAGAGCAGCGCTAAGGGTTGCGGGGGCGAAGGCGAGGGTGGGTGGATCGCTGCGTGTTTCACGGAGACTTAGAAATCAAATATTTGCACGGCCGGGAGCTTCGCCTCAGTTTACACGACGAAACTCGCGAATCCTAAATACTCAGCATTTACTGACTCGTCAACGGAAGGGGGGCGAAGGCTCGGCGGAAGGGCGAAGAAGAAGGCAAGAGAAATCGAGGGGGGAGGGCTTCCGTAGACGAGTCGTCGGCGGCTGGCGAGGGTTAATTTGCTGACCGTTGATGTTTATAGAGATTGGAAAATCGCAAGCCACGCGATTATGCCGGTCGGTCGCGGCCCGAGCGAGCGAGAGCGCCGGAGAGCTGGCAGGCGAGTCAAAATAGCGCTGAATCAGCGGCCATTATCGCCGCCAAGCGACCGTTATTATTGCGAGTTAACTCGTCCAGGCGTTTATCGTCCGTAAGGACCGCGAGTCCCTAATTGGCGCTTACGCAACTGATCGTGAGAATCAAAGCGACCGGTGTGTGTACAGGGTTGCGCGCGTCCCGCTCCGTTCAACGGACACACTGGCGGAACCGCTGGAGAAAGCCCGCCTAAATCGTACTCCATTAGTCGATTCCGACCTAATCAACCAACCAGAGGCTCCAGGCGGATTGCGGGCCTGGGCCTTCTTCGGACCTCAGCCACGTATGTAAGTGAAATTACGGGTTAGGTAACTGGCGGCGTCTATTCTACTGGAAGCGATTCCTGTTCCAACTGATTACTTCCCACCAGCCTCACAGGAATCGCCCTCTTCGATGCTTTGTCCTTGCTTCTCGATTAGCGCTCCCAGTAGGGATTAGTGAATTACTTCCCATCCAAACTTTTACTGATGTAGGTACCCAGGGGCGGATTTAAGGAAACAGGCCCAAGGAAATAAATTTACGCGCGTGCGGTATGAAAATTAACCCTTAACTGGTATACTGTTTTTTTTTTTTTAAACGTAACTGGTATCTTGGGGTCGTGGCAGACCTCAAATAAAAAAGGACACAGAAATTTGTAAAGTCAACATTAGATCAACTTCTATGAATACCTATTTTGTTCTTAGGTAATGTATAAAATAATAGAAACGTAGAAAGTTAAACTATTATTATCAAATTAATTAGAAATTCAGTTTACAAACTTAGACAACCAAATATTTTGCAGCGTACCTTGCGTGCTTGGGGTCATGACTGACCCCAGGATACCAGTTTAGGGTTATGGAAAACAATTAAATACAAGTAGCGTTCGGATAAAATCATAATTCTTTTTAGCACATGGGGCCCCGTGGAATTTCTAGGCAGGGGCCAAAGTAGGTGGCAATTGCTGATCGGTCGCCCGTTAAATTCGCCATTTATCCCGTTATCCTTCAGTTTACTCCGAGAGCCTCAGTTTCACGGATCCGTCCATATTTCGACGAAGATTTTCTACCCGTAGCGTCGGCAATAATCTACCGCTTCCACCCTTTGATCCCAGTTTCTCGATGATAAACGACGTTCAATCTAGGTACCTGGTCCAGTTATCGACGGTAGGGTAGGGTGGGGCTAATAGTCCCGTTTTTCGTATAATCTTATGTAAAATTTAGTACTAACAATCTAGAGATATCTGGTGTTATTTTGTTAAAACTATAACTATTGGGCTTTACGTTCGCGAAGTTCAATTGGTGATATTGTTATTTTTTGTTGAGTTATACCACAAATTGTTCGTCAATTCCAAATGGACTTATTGCCCCACGTGCGGGGCAAAAAGTCCATTGCTTGGGGTAAAAAGTCCCTATTATCTTCTAACCAACATTTCGTGTAATATAAAACTAAATAAGCAAAAAACTCTTCTTAAATCAACAAATATTTATTGAACCAATTCTTTTCGGCATACAAAATGAAAGGAAAGCATTATTTGCTTAAAAAAAAATAAAAATATATGTCAGAGACTTACTTTGAATTAAAAACTATCAAAAATCTTCCCTCAACTAAAACAAAGACACTATTTAAAGGCTTTGGCATCGTTTCTTTATGCTTTGGCCATCTTATTATGAAAGCAAATAATAAAAAATATAATTTCATTTCAAACTCTACCTTGCTTATATAAAACAAAAATCATTTTCTTAGTATTATTTGATTATGAAATCAAATACTACCTTGTTTTATAATGGCGCATTCTAAAAAACAATAATAAATATAAATAGTTCTCTAATTTCAAGTGAAGAGGCCATAAGTTCTCATGCGAGGTAACAGTCCCAATAAGGGACTTTTTGCCCCAATGGTACTTCTATAGTTTATGCGATATTTACGGTAGAAAATATTATCATTTCCAAATAAACAATATCATGTACAGATTACTAAAGAAACATAGAATCTTAACGTACTTAGCTGATACACTGATAAACTTCGGTTTACTTCGTACAAAACAATAAAGGCGACGTATTTATTTCACTTTTTAACGCATATAATACCAAAGACGTCGTGTAATCCGAACGAACGACCAAAAACGACTGGCGACTCTGTGGTTACCTTCGTTTCTTCTCGCCTTTTATATACTATACTGCGAAACTCGATATTTTGTTTAGGAACAGAGATTTTACATTCGGGACTTTTTACCCGCCGGACTTTTAGCCCCACCCTACCCTACCTAGTCGCGTGCTGGCTTACTTCCCGCAGTTGAGGCGTAATTGGAGGGATGTTTCGCCGGAGTAACTACGAAGCCGCGGTAATTCCGCGATGGTGATCGAGGCAAGCTGGCGGGGCCAGGGGTTGTAGAAAAATTCCCGCGTACACCGTGGCCGGCAGCTTCGCATACGTCCTCGATATCCTAATCTCCCTATTCGACTGGAACGCGCATATCGATTCTCCATTTCCGAAGCTAATAGCCTATAACTGGATATATCTGACTTCCATAACCCGCTGTCCGCTTTTTCAGGCTATCAATATTATACGCCACCCCTTCGGGCTAATAAATGGCGCGGAAGGCTCGAGGGATAATTCAGGAAATTAGCGGCGGCGTAAGCATCTTCCTCGACGTTACGGTGGTCCTTATTTTGCAACATCCGATATATTCTGTTCTCACCCCTTAGTATGGTTCTATTGCTAAAAAAAAAAGAAAAATAAATCCCTGGAGAAGTTGATTGCAATGCGATACCTAACAGGAAAGGGTGCCAATAATTCCTTAACGTTTAGGATTCCGTTTCTCAAAAACTCTATCGAAATTTTGTTCAAATAATAATAGTAAAAGAGTATTCAATTTTCTACAATTATTTGAACAAAATTTCGATAAGGCATTTTTGAGAAACTCTTTAAATCCAAATCATTGATAAATTCTAAACTTTAAGGCCTGGTCGGGACCCTTGCCTGTGGTTCGATTGTAACAAACTTTTTCCGGGACTATTTTCTTACGAAATGGAACCATTCTAGGGGGTGGGTTCAAAGAAATACGAAAAATAAAATTTCGAGACGTATAAAGAAAGGCACATTCGCCTTCGCGATATTACTTTCTCGATGAGAGTCCACCGAGTGAAGCCAAATAAAATAAACACAAATTCTTCAAACTTCAACGAATTAAAATTCGGTGAAAGAAGAAACCGTGTTAGGATAAATATCCCGGCCAGCGCGCGGCAAGCAAAGCCACTCGGAACGCGCCCCGCCGGGGACGCTTCGGGAGAAGCTTAATATTCCAAATGGCTGTCGCCTACAAGCGAAATATCAGAAGTTCGTGTTAAACTGCGCGATAAGGAGCGCGCGGATCTGGGGTGGTAAGAGGGCGAGCGCCAGAAATCGTTTCGCGAGAGCTCTCGCTCTGTTCGATTTCCGAAACGCCGGCAGCTCGAGACGAGGAGGAAGTGGAGGAGAGCTGGGCGGGGTGCAGGAAGCGCTTAAGTAATCTGCGTATCGATGATAGCTCGATGGCTGCGACCAACTGCGAGCTGCCGCGTATCGATTCGACGTCTCCGCTTTGGCCCGCTTCTGTCTGTCTGTGCCATTTGCTCCGCGTAACGCCGTAATAACCGCTGTTACGAGCACGGGCGCGATAACGGAGATGCGTGCGAGCGCGCGGGCACGAGCAGGTGAATCGGCCGCGAGTCTGGGGCTGCGTGCTCGAATTAGGACCCGGGCTGCAAAAATGATTTATGAAACCCTATATATTTTATTATGAATAATGTAATTCGTCGTTATTGTCCCGTTTTTACCATGCGTAATAGTCCCGCTCACTAACCCCACCATTTCTTGGAATCCTTCAGTCGAGAGTCAGAGAATCCGATACGTGCGAGAGAGAACAAAAGAGTCGACACGAAATAGTATCCGCATCGCGTTATTGTCCCGCAGCCAGCCCCGTTCGTCGGGACTATTACGACGAATTACTGTATTCCAAAATATAAGTGTTTACAGTAACAAAATAAAATCAACTATATAAGTAGGGAGGAAGTAGGAATATACCTACCTATTTAAAAAAAAAAAAAAAAATATCGGTTATAAAATATTCTAAAAAAAATCAATAATAAACACCTAAACACTTTTGGCGATTTTAATTCTCTCCTTTCCCCAAATTTGCCCCTCCGGACAGTTGGCCCGCTTGTGCCTCCCTAGATCGGGCACTGGCTCGCGGGGGAAACAGGGGGGTGGCGAAGAGAGAAGTATAATCACGAATGGGGTTGCGGGACCGGTAATAGGCGAGTTTGCACCGGTGCATAATGACTGGAACGACTGGCGACGAGCTGAATATCGCCACTCCGCACCGCCGTATATGTTTATGGGACAATCGATGACGTATTAACGTCATGGACCCGCCTCGACCACACGAATCCCACTCGAGCCTCCCCGCCCTGCCTCGTACGCTCGTCAACGCTGCGCGGCCGATCATCCATCTTGTTATTAGCCCATTGTGAAAAATCTGCTGCTCCGCTCGCTCGACTGGCATTAATTCGAGGAAGGGTGAAGAACACCGAGAGAGGGACGGTGAATTACAGATGCGCGGTAGAAGTTTCCGAGGGGGAGCTTCGATTCTTCGGGGGAAGCATTTTGAAATTAAATCGAACGTTATTGGCACTCGAGGGAAAAAGGAGGTTAACGTCCGGTTTACTAAATTCCGTGGAATAGCTTGGCGGGAAACGCGGCCAGCGAATGCGGGGACGTATTAGAGACAGGAAATTTAATTCCACCGTTTTTCCGTCAGCTTCCACGCGATATAACTTGTTTGTGCGCCAGCGAAAACTTCGCTATTTACAGAGGTGGAATAGAAAAAATGGATGTTGCGGGCTGGAAAAATAACGCGGAAGCTGGGGGATTTCGCGGAGCGCGCCGATCACTGTAATCGTGAAATAGCTATCGAGATTATTAGCGAGAGTAGAGAGAAATGGACGCGTGGTTTTCTTTTAAAGTGCGATTCCGCGGTGGGATTTTACGCGACAAAAATCTCAGCGACACCTAAATGTAAATAACGAAAATATCGCTAGAGATGAGCTTTTTGAAAATGTATCTATTTAGTTTCATGGAAAAAATAATAAAATATTTAACTAATTGTTTAACGTGACACACGATATTTTTGTCTCCTCGTGGATTTGCACTTTTAGGGGTGACGTGGCTTCGGAGAAGAATCGAGGCGACTGGCGCGTGTTAGCCAAGTCACACGAGCCCGTAACTTTTACTCGGTTACGTGGCCAGCAGGTTTTTCAGGGGAGCAAGTCTCCCGCGGATGTTCCGTGACTTGGCAGCTGGGTTAATAAGATACGCAGTGCAAGCAGCCGGGAACTCGCGTCTCAAAGAAAAATTGCTCATCCGGCAGGAGCCGTTGGAGGAATCTATAGGGCTCATATGGCATTCTCTTTTGGACACCGGGACTTCGAAGGGACTCGGAAAAGTTTCAAATTAACCTTAGAACCTCGCCCGGCGGCTGCCGCGACGCACCTATCCCTCCGGGCCGTGCGATATCTGCATAAAATGAAATCGAGAGACCGAGGAGCGCGGGGGGGATGGGGAGAACCGATTAAAATTTCCTTCATTCATTTTCCGGGTTTTAATCCTCTTTAACTGCGATCGGGAAAAATCTCCTCTTCCGCGTTAGTTGGTTATTACCAATGCATAAAACGCGAGGATTTGCTGTTATTACAGCTGGCAAACATTTGAGTATTTCCCAGTCGAGATGAAAACGCGCCCGCGACGATCCCGATTATTTGCGGATCGGAGAACCGGCTAAAAATTCTGTTGATACTGTAAAACCAGCGTAATGCTTGTGCACATTCTGCGAGCTACTGGATTTAGAGGTCTGCGAGCGTAATTTCTAGGTATTTGTAATCGATGACAAAGAAGCTGCTCTTCGCTTTAAACAGCACTTCTCCACCCAAATCTTTCGAAATTCGCAATTTAGCCAATTAACAGGTGCCCACGATCCCCGATCGATTACACTCAAAACAACCCCTCCACTCGCCGGAGCACGAGCGATCAACCCCCCCGCGGGCGGTGGTTAATAAACTTTTAAACGTCGTCGGTCGCATTAACGAAATAAGCGATACGTAAGACGCGAAGGGTCCAGGGGGCAGCCATTGAACAGGACCCGGGGGAAGGATCCGCGCTCCCCGATACGGCTTCCTTTCCAAGATTTCCCCTCGAGCGGGCCGGGAAAGTTTCAAATTGACCCCGGGTCGGTTTCACCCCCGCCTCACTTCCACTCGAGACTCGATCCGCATCAAATAAACTCTAAATAGAGAAGACGAGGACCACTGTCGGAGATCGAGGAGCAGAAATGCGAACGGAGGACGAGCAGCGGGAGGAAGAGAGACGGAGAAGGGTATAACGGTTTCCGTTGCGGGCTGAATTTCTCCATTAGCCAGCCTGTATCTGTGCGGGCATGTGCGCTTCCCTAACCCCCTCCCCTCCCCGCATGCGTCCACCCCTGCGTGTATATATCCTGCGAATACGCGGCGGCGTGTGCACGCTGCATTCACACGGACGCGCGCGCAGGGGGTGGTTGGCGTTGCGCGTACCCGCCGCGGGAGTACACGCGGCCTCAGACACCCGCAAAGATGAACGGGGACACAAATCACCGACGCAGGGAGGGATAACATCGGTAGGAGGTGCCTCTCTCCTAGACACGCGCGTAATTGAATCGGTCATATTTCGGCCCGGAGATTCAGTGCGTACCCTTGTTCGTGATATACGGCTGGCACGAGGGACGCGCCCCGAGTAAGATACAAGTTTTTCCCGCCCGATAAACGCGCTCTCTCTCCTTTTCACCGACGAGCTTGACCAGGCCGTAGACGATTTTTCCGATCGGGCGTTGTCAGGTATTTGGAGATCGCGCCGAGGAACATGCCAGCACTTCTCTGGCATAGCCAGCTTGCCTCGCTGGGGACTGAAGGGAGGTGATACTGGTGTGTTTAGTACCTATGCTCGTGTGACGAATTCATTAGTGGAGAATTCTGGGTGTATGGGAACTATGCGCGTCGAGAGGAACCGCTTTCATGCGGTGTGTAGAGAAAGAAGGCTGGAAGAGGCACGTAGTGGTTTAAAACGCGATTCTAGATAAGCAAAATTATTTCTCCCTGAACGTATGTATGTTAATACTTTAAAAGTATTTGCTCGTTTATTACTTTTAATGTTATTTCTACTTGTTTGTAATTAGTTTTTGCTCGTTTTTGGGTGTAAGTAAATTATTATTATTATATTTATTTGTAAATTTACATACAGTAATGAGTAAACTAATTGATTATAATCTGGAAATACTTATTAACTTTTATGGAGGAGTCCGGTATTTTAAGTAACACGCAAAAACAAGCAATAAATAAAACAAAAAACAGTCGTAAATAAGTAGAATTAATATTAAAAATTATATATGAGTGAATACTTTTAAAATATGTATGTGTAGAGGAAAAATAATGACAAAAATAATTTAGCTTACGAGGGAAGATCCCGAACCCGGAAATTCAAAAAATTCTGAAACTTTGTGGATATGTAGGGAATATACTCCTGATTACAACCCAATTTTTTTGCTGCCCAAAATCACTCTAAGGGGGTGAAATTAACCCCTGAATATTCGGCAATTTTCCGATTTTGTGTTATAACTCGCGAACTGTACGAGATAGAAAAAAAGTTCAAAGACAAAAGTTACTTCTTTTAATTAGATCTATCCTTTGATAAAAAAATTATTTTGCATTTCACGAATTACAACACAAAATCGGAAAATAACCGGATTTTGAGGGGTCAATTACACCCCCTTTAGAGTGATTTTGGGCAGCAAAAAAAAATTGCGTTCTAATCAGAAGGAAATTCCCTACATATCCACAAAGATTCAAAATTTTTTGAATTTCCGGGTTCGGGATCTTCCCTTGTTAACTAGAATCGCATTCTAAACCACTTCGAGAGCACACTATGGTAACGCAAACAATGTGAGAGTATTTCGCACGTAAATCATTCAGATTCTCAAAGACATCGTTGGAGAGCCAGCTGTAGCTAAACACCGCCATGGATTCAATTCGCAACGACAAATCAACAAACTTCTAACTCGATTGCGAGAAGCGTTCGCCAGGAACTCGAACGTCGAGTGGAGGGAATTCGACCCGCCAACCCCGATATCTGGCGAGGGAGGCGGACGACAGGTAAGGATGGTCGTCATATTCGAGAAATATTTCTTTCCGAAAATATTAGGGCGAGACGAATGTTTCTCTGGCCGTCCACCCGATTAATAAAAGGTCCCCGGCAGGCATGCCTCATCTATTCTTCCGAAAGGTATCAGCCCCGCGAACCCAGGCAGGCCTGCGTTCTTATAAATTCTGCTAGACAGCACCCCGAAGCTTCGCCCCCCTCCGCGAGTCGATATCACCCCCGCGAAGGAGAGTCGCCTTTTCGATTTCGCCGGCACCTTCTGCCAGGAAGCGCGGCTGCACCGGCTGACTCGACTCGAGATCGATAGAGGGCTCGATCCCGCGCGCACCACCGCGTGCCGCGGAGATACAAGTTTTTGTCGGGCCTCGAGGGATGATTCTGTATTTCACGGTACACGTGCAAAGCCGTAATCCCTTTTGAAATCGATGTCGCTTTACGAGTTACCGGGAGAAGAGGAGCCGCTGTTCCGCTGCTGTTTCGTCGGTACACGCGGATTATTTCTCTTTTTTTTTTTTTTGCCCGAGACACGGACCGACGACAGGAATGTGGCGATCGCGCGGGGGTATTATGCGCGATCGTTGAAACGAGGATCGTTTAAATAACCCTTGGAAAATCTCTCGGTACATCGGTGCCCGTTTTACACGGAAACACGCTGGAACCGTTCCAACGGCAGCGTGTCGTTTATTTTGCAAATACACCGGGGGTGGGGGAGGGTTGATATTTCGGTGGTTGTCGCCACGCAAAATGCGCTCAGCACATATGTAGACCTAAAAAGCCCAAGATTCTAATCACTTTGTAACCCCGTGTATTCCAAGCTACTCCCAAGGACGGTCCAAGGCGCGAAATATCGAGGAAGCTCGTGCGGAGGGCGCGAGAGGGTCAGGCATTTTTGAAAGGTTCGCGTGACCAGGTTGGTCGATGGGGATGGCATCGAGGGAGCGCAGAAGGAGCTGGAGGAAGATCGGTGGAGGTAGAGCGTCGGCCGAAAAGAGACAGAGCCGGAGCCAGAAGCCCCCCCGAGAAAGAGGGTGCAGGGGGTGGGTGGATGGTCGACGTTGGTTCTGGGGCCGCACAGAGAGCGTGCAGGGGAAGGCTCGCGGATCGATTCAGCCGCTCGAGTCGAGTTGAGACTATGCTTCGGAGCTGTACCGTGCTGTGTGGCCTCTCTACGTATGCGTCGTATCTTCTCTCCCCCGAAATCCTCTCTCTCCCGTGCACCCCTCTGTGTCACCGGCTACGTGCCACCCCCTCGGCTTACGCGCGCAATACCGCGCCGAGACGTGTGTACACACACGTGCGCCGAAAGAGCAACGAAAGTTGGGTTTATTGGTCGGGGACGGATGGGGGTGGCTCCACCGCGAGAAATCAGAATTTTAATTCCACCCCTGTGGCGGAACTCGGCGATGCCGGAGGGTCCTTGGTGGAGGTCGTGCGATATGCGAGGCTTCTCGAAGAAAATTATTGATGAATTGTTCGCCGGCAGTAGGTTCAGAACACTAAGGTCGGGGCCAGATATATTGGCCGGTGAGTTTCGTGAGGAGTATTCTCCTATTCTCAACGTTTCCTGACCCGCTCTCGCCATGCCAGAAAAAGAGTGAGCCAGAAGTGGAGGGGATAGCGCCAAGCTCTTGACGTGTAGGCCAAACCGAGCTCTTAGCGTAGAGATACATACATCAGAATAGGTTTGCGTTGTGAGGAGTATTCTTCTATTCTCAACGTTTCCTGACCCGCTCTCGCCATGCCAGAAAAAGAGTGAGCCAGAAGTGGAGGGGATAGCGCCAAGCTCTTGACGTGTAGGCCAAACCGAGCTCTTAGCGTAGAGATACATACATCAGAATAGGTTTGCGTTGTGAGGAGTATTCTTCTATTCTCAACGTTTTCTGACTCGCTCTCGCCATGCCAGAAAAAGAGTGCGCCAGAAGTGGCGGGGATAGCGCCAAGCTCTTGACGTGTAGGCCAAAGCGAGCTCTTAGCGTAGAGATACATACATCAGAATAGGTGTGCGTTAGCTGCGAAAACGAATTCACTGGCCAATATATCTGGCCCCGACCTTAAGTAGACAATGCTACGCAACGTTCGAACCAAAAAATGCCTACATAGAAATGGGACGCCAGCAACGGTGAAGCGTTCCGTTAGCCGCGTAACTTCCGCTTCTCTGGAGGGGTTGATTTTCATTGAGCTGTTGAAATTATCGTACCACGGGGCTCGAACTGCAAAAGAATGGCATTCCACGGTTTCGCGTGCGCACACGCGCGACCTTCGTCGAACTAATGAAAAGCGGGATTATAGAGCGGCAGGGAACAGACAGGGCGGAGCCGTGAAAAGTCCTATTCTTTTGGTTCGATTGGATTTAATCGGGTTTAATTGAGTTCCATCGGATTCCAATAGGTTGCGTTTAACTTTTTTAAACGGCTCTCCCCTAACGGCCTTCATTTTATCGCGCGCGATCTTGCGCCGCTTCCGGTGCGAATTGATTGGAAAAATTCGTCGGCGTAAGTTCGATCGTGTATCCGAATGGAAAAAAGGAGAGACTAGTCGGCGACCGCGAACGCGTTCCATTCGAGGAGAAGGGGATCGGTCGAACCGTGGGGGAGAAGGCGGTAAAAAATCTCGCTCTTCGGCTTTTATGGAGCTTAATTCGACGCCATTAAGTTTTAATTGGCCGCGTTTAATCGATCCGCCGTTTTAATGTCCCTTGTAACCGTTCCCGAAATATATACGGCGCCGTGGCCATCCGGAAACCCATATATATCGTATGAATAACAATCGCCGCCTCTCGATTTTGCCGATTTCAATTTGTATTCGCGCAGAGGCGATGCGAACTGGATCGATCGCCGGCCAGCTCCGGCTCGTTGCCGTTCCTCGGCCACCGAATCGTCGAAACTGCCCGAAAAACTCCACCGTCCCTCTCGGTTATTTGCATAACGTCCAGGCCGGTGGCAGACACTGCGATTTTTACTAGAACGTGACTCGCCATTTCTCAGATTTCGCAGTCCGAATATTCTCTGTTTCGTTTCCGCTATTCCATAGAATTCTAATTCAAATTTGGAGGACTAAGTAAAAAGGCGACTAAAAATTGCTGCCCCAACCCAGTTGCTTCGAAGCAAAAATCAAGCACATCTTCACCGCGAAGGAACCAGCGCAGCTTTTCCACCGATTCGACTGTCCCCGTCGTGTCACCGAGGCTCACCTACTAATTCCTGCGACTCTCCTGCGCGCTCCAAATATCATCGCAGACGGGGTCTGCGTTCACGGCGGCACGATGGCGCGGAAACACGAAGAGTAGAGGCGCGAGAGGCTGACGGGGACGATTTCCAACGCGAGGAGACCGCGAGGCAGGGTCGGGGATGATAGAGAAACGCGACGCGGCGGAGGGTAGAGAGAAAGGAGAACGGAGGGATAAAGAGGAGGAGTAGGCCGCGCAGACACACGCACACGTATGTGGCATAGACGATGAAACAGAGGCTACGATCTCTCGCCTCCGTAAGCGCTTCTGTCAACTGTATGTTCGCCGGTGGCTCCGCGGTGCATCCGCATTGCTCACGCGCTGCAGGGCCCCTTCATGCCTCGAGTCACAGCCGCGACGCGCGACTGTGTGCTCGCGGTACATGCCGTTTGTCACCATTCAAGACGCTCACGCCGAATGCCGCGCGAGCCTCCACCCGGCGCTCAGATTCTCCGTCGGCTACACACGGCGAACAACAGCACCGCGGACAGCTCGAAAGACCTCGATACTAGACGCCGGGCGTCCCGAATCGCGGCGCGACGAGTCTCGACGGCTGACTCCGAATCGGGGCCAAATTCTTGGGGAGCATCTAGGGACATCGTCTCGAGACGACGGGGTTTTTCATGAAGACGCTTTCTTCCTTCGAGGTCCGGCTGGGTTTAACGATCTTTCAGGTTTAAGGGGTGCTAGCCTGTTATCGATGACGATGATAACAGGCAACAATGTTCCTTTCACTATGTGCTGGAAGATTGTCCATTAGGTTTCTTTGATGAAGCAGGGAAGAGTGGTTTAACGCCGTCCAGGCGTAGCATTCGGAGTAACGCGCGAACAAAACAATTGCCAGCGTCCCGTTCGAATGGATTTGTCTAACGCGGCGTATTGGATTCAGGGAAAACCGCAAACCGCGTCTCGTTGCGCCGCAGAATCGTGTTTTCGCTGCGGAAGGTGATTAAACGGGGGAGGGTTGAATGGTCTCTGCTGTTTCGAATTTACAGGTGACGTTCGAAAAGCTCGACGATTAGATTCCAAGGAGGATACTGTGTTTAGGGTAAACCCTGGGGTCCCAGTACGGCGGGAGACTTGGTGCAGGTGATACAGTTTATATTCTATACGTAAGAGAGAACAATTGCTTCTCTAGGAGTCAAACAGTTGAACGAATAGCGCCATTTCGCTTCCTTCTGGGTTTTTCTGAATTCATAGGCTACAAAAGGTAAGTAGAGGTTGTGACATCATTTAACCTCATTTATAACACTGTAGTGTACAGAGTCGTATTTAAAATATACTTCTAAGATAATTTTCGTTTAATATTTAATTAAGATAGTAGAGGTGGTATTGGGGAATATTTACCCTTCCTTTCAAAGCTAACGACAGGACCAACGACGAGAACCATTTCTCCCGGTACCTCGGGAGAGATGGTCACACATCGCGGCTTCAGTTTACAAGTCGATTTTCAGGAAATATTGACCAGTTTTCCCGAATCAGCGCAATAATAAAATAAATAACATCAGTATCAGTTTTAATAGCCATTTTACGTTAGGCGTACCGACACCCCCGGCTTTATCCTACTCCGCGAGACTCCGCTTCTATCAATTACATTATCTGGGTCAATAGCGCCCCACTCTACCCGCCATATTCTGGTCGCATTCAGCGCGCAGATAAAACCTAACATCAACTTTAATATGGTACACGCTGGTGGCGATAGAAAGAAGACGAGGAAGGTGCTTAAGCTCCAGAATGATCTTCAGCACTTCCAAGAAGGTTCCGTGGTGATCGAGATCTACACACTCGGGTACAAGCACCGCGGGGTATCTCTCAGACGGCAGCCCCGTTCGTTAAAATCGGTAGCTTTGACAAAAGCTAGCTGGATGCCCGGAGGCGAGCCACCCAATTCCCAGGCAGACTATTTAAAAACAGTAGCAGTTGGTACTTTGTCCCGAGGATATAGTTGAAAGGCGCGGCGAGACAAAGGGTGTATATCTCGCTGATCCAATAGAGTCCTTCTGGACAGGCAATCTGCCCGACTGCTCGGTATCTTGCGAAATCAACGAGATTATCCTTTAACGGGACCGGGCCATCTGCTCCGTGCTCCACCAGCGATTCGTTCGACTCGTTCGACTCGTTCGACTCGTTCGATTCGTCGGATCCCGTCGGCGAAATCACTGCCGACGCCCGCAACGTTGCGGATTAACGGCGGCACGCGAGACCGATAATGTCGTTATCGCGATAATTATCGTTCCGGCGGCCGGGCCGATTCATTCCGCGGGCAAAAATTCTCCCCCGGCCGCGTTTCAAATAATTTCATCGGGCACGGGCGACGACGGTAGTTTCGATAATTAAAATTTCCATGGGTCGTTTGACCGATCGCTCGCGATAATCCAATCCCTGCAGCGGCGATTTCGATCGGTCCCCGGCTCGTTGGTATTCCGCTCGGCCGAGGCTGTCGACCGGCGCTGCTTCTAATAATGCGCCTCCGCGAAAAATCTAATTACCAGGCATAACGCCAACGCTTCGAATCGCTAATGCTGCCTGGCGCTGGATCCTTTGAGGTTTACTTCGGCAGATCGATCCGACGCGCTCCTGCCGAGTGGCTCGGCGAGAAGAGTTCAGGAACTTGGGGGTGTAATAGACTTGTAAAAAAGAAACTCGAGAATCTTGAAAGAGACGCATAGTTTACCAACGAATCTGCATAAGTCGCGGAGATCTGCTTTCTTTGTTGAGACTCATAATTCTTTCGTTTTCGATGAGTCGATTCTTGCTGCTTCGAAGAGATTCAAATGAAGAGATCGCGAGGGTCGCCTCGTCTATGAAATTCGCTTTGACAACAGTGCTGATCGCTTTGCATTTAGCTCGACGAGTATCGAGCGGCCCTAAATTCCTGAATCCTCTTCATATCCTCCCACATAATTCATCTGTCCCTAGTTACAATTAAGGATCCAGTACCCGAGTGCCGTTCCTTGGCGCAAAACACTAGATTGCTTCGGCCCCGCCGGTGGAATCTCGCAGTGACGTAATTCAAGGCTTTCAATTTAGGTCGTGCCTTTGTTTATCAATATTCTATTAATGTACCCGGAGTTCGGGAGCTGCCGTACGGACAATATCCGCCGGAAGCGTGCATCTGCCGCAGTTGCGGTGCGGTGGCAGCGCGCGAGGACCAGGGATCACGTCCGTCATATGCAATAACGTTAAGATAACGCAAGCTTTACGATGGCACGTGTCTCCTGATCGCGGCCGCGCCTCGCGAACCTGCAACGCGATCCCTGTGATAACGCGACGTCTGTGCCTCCGCGCGATATGTAACTGGAATTTTTCCCAAATTCGCCCGGGGCGCAACCCGTTGAATTATTTATCCGCCGATAAAAACCGCGGCCTCGCGAAAACTCGCGAAATTACGGGGCAGAATGGAAAAGTTGAAAATAAATAGTGAATGATGTCAATTCCAAGGGAGTTAAAAATCGTGTATTTTTTTAGTGAAAAAGGATGTAAATTTCTTTCTAAATACGGTGGTAAACGCTGTAAAGGCTAGAATAATATAGATCTGAAAGCATATGCGTATCGCCGTACTCGACTTTGCTCGAAATTTATTTTTATTATTACTCACTTAGTGAAAAAACACAAAAATTGAGATTTCTCTTATTTTACGTTATATTGATTTATATTTGAATATTATGAAAGAATTAAAATATTTTTAACACGTGTGAAATAAATACCTACATTTTGTTCAATAATAGAAAAATATTTTTTAATGCCTCCAAACGCAACAGTTGAAATATCTCGAAACAAGAAATAAAATAAAATAAACACCAAAAATGTATCATTTATTTTCTACAAGTAATACCGACGTACTAATAATAATAATAAAAAATTGAGAAGAAAATACTAAACATAGGTATTCACTTCTGGCACATCGTTCACCATCGCAACGCCTCAATTACTTAGCCCCCAGTTTCAAGGCCGAAAAGAAAACGGTTTACGCCTACCTGTCCGACGTAATGCCACCGATTTGCAGGGATGTGCGCTTTCCTGTGCCTCGTCCCGGAAACCGCAACTACACTGCAACAGAAATATCAACAGAGGTCACGTCGAGCGAGAAAAGTGTGCCCCGCTCCGACAAGCCGGAAGCATCGCGCCGCGGCGGAACGTTGAAAAGCGAGGATTCGCGGATGATGCGTGTCTACTTAACGAAGTTAATAAATGTTAACGCGCGCAACACCGCTGAATGGGCCTGAACGCTCTTTTATGCCGGTCCCGGCTTTGTGCGGGGTGTCGTTTTGTCGCGCTGCCTCGCATTCAGCGCGGTAACAAGCCATAAGCAGCCGGCTAAACTGGTCCTATTGAGATACTTGAAAAGTAATCTAGCAGGGATTGTCCCTGTTGCTCCGCTTGCTATTTGTGAGCGAGCGCTTTCAACGACCTGTCTACGCGTCGCGGCTTCCTCGGCCGCGTGTCCCGCTCGCCTCGTGGGAACTCCGCCCGACTATTCTGTCATAGATCTTTTTTTATCGATACGTAGATAAGTGTATGAAATTGACCTGCCTCTCGGGACGGGAGCTGAACACTGGGTCACGATGGAGGGATAAAAGAATTCTCTCTGAATGGATAAACAAGGCTTTTGTGGTGGCAAAGGAAGGAGGGACCTGGTTCAGTCACAGCAATGGATATTTAGCCTGACCCAGTGACTATTAACATCGCGTTAATTACTAACGGCTGCGCGGCAGAGAATGGGTCATCGTGCGACGATAATAATTTCTCCGCAGGTGAAGTTACTTCTTGGAGTCGCGCAACTTTAGTTCGACCGTCCTAGTTTCGAGAATAATTGTGGGACTCGGAGTTACTGGGTCGCATTGCGCGTGTAGGAGTAATGCGTCCTATTACAGCTTGCAATTCAGAGGAAAAAGTGAAGGCGCGTGACGTTGTCCGGGTGCATTAAAGGACGGAGGAAGAGTCAAATGAATTGGAGACTGCGGAACTCGCCGGCCAACTGACAAAGCGAAACATATGTAGCGTAACGTAAAGGTAAATACGAGGCCCTTGCGGAAAGTTCGATTGCTATGATTACGATGCCTCGCTCGAGTACGCGCGTAACCATGAATAATGCAGAAGACAAAGACGGCTTGATGCATGATCGATCAAGTAGCATGCTAAACGGAATGCGAACGAGGAGCAGGCAGGAAGTGTAACAATGGCGGACCGTCGACACGCGCCGCGAGCCTCCGATTCGACGTGCATTTTCATTTACCATACAATCCACTCTACTTAGTCGAACTCTCTTCGGTGCAACCTTTTCGCAACACGCGCCGACACTGTTACGATTGATTACGGCACGTCGAGAAACATCCACTGGCGAGCTTTCGCCCTTTCGCTGTGTATTTCAATTTTCCAACGATTCTTGAAGAGTGTCAATTTTAGAGGAATAAAAATGTTTCTAATGTAAATAATTTTAAATATATTCTTTTAACTTGACTTAAAAACACTACTCACCAGCAAAGGGAAAAATACTTTCTACGCTACTTCAGGGACAATCGTGAACAAAGGGAAACTCCCTGAAAAAATTTATCAGAGAATTCATTGCCACAATAAATCGAATTAACGCCGATCATTGTAATCTAGCTGAAGTTCATATCATAAACAACTCAAAATGTAAATGCAATTAGGAAAGTGGAGATATAAAGCATATAGTTTAGCAATGCAAACTCTTCGACCCTCAAAGAGCCACATTAATTAAAAACCTGGAAAAATGAAGCTGCATCTACCCCTTCATATGGTAACGTTAATTGCAAAACCGAACATTAAAGCGTGCCTGTATGTATCCACCTTCCTAAAAGAATGTAGCTTGGATATCTAGACTAATCTAGAGACATGTAGCTGTAGAAGTTAGAAAACTAAGTAGCTATTATAAGCTACACAATGTAATCCAAACACTTGCATATGTAAATACACTCGTGTAAGAAATAAACCTTCATTAGGTTTCAAGAATAAAGAAAAAATTGGTCACGAATAGGGTGTATGTACCAGTAAATGAACACGTACCAGTGAATGAACATTTTTTATTAAAATCAGTAAAATAAGTTATTAAAGTAAGCAACTAATTAATTAGAGACTTCTTTTCATTTCTTGCTTCATATCCAAAGAATTTTTGCAGCACGTGGAATGAATCGCGCTGCAAACATAATTTTATAATAGTGTTCATTCATTAGCCTTAACTGTTCATTTACTGGTGCGTTTACCCTACACCAAAGAAAACTGTCTCGTGTTATAACTCCCTCCGTCACCGAGCTTTCCCAATTTCCAATCAAAAGTATTATAGTCCCAAATACAGACTTACGAATCACCCAGCGGAAATTCACTGAATCGAGAACGCGCGTGATAGCCAGACTGGAACATCCACGCTTCTTGGTAACGTCGTCTTGGCGTTTCTCGGCTGAGCGAGCAGCGGTTTCTAGCCGCAGATACGTTTAACGCGTCCCCTAATGGCTCGTTACTATCAATACCACCGCAATCCGTATCGGAGACCAACTTGCCTGCCGCGTTTCCCTCATTGTGCCATCGGTAATGCGGCCCCTCGCTCCCGCCTGCCGGCGTTGCTGGCTCAAACGAGGCCTCAACCTCTGCGGCTCGATAAGGATGACGGTTGCACCGGAGACAGAATCGAGAGCCTAATAGCGGCTGCGAACAATGGACGGGCGTCGTCATCAGCGCGACTATTGCGGAAAGTAAATTGCTGCGGCGAGCAGCGTCTTTGTCGATCGAGGGACCCGCTTTCACCCCCGCCGCACCGATCAATTAGACGGTTTACCGCCGCGAATTTTGGATACCGTTCCGGGAGGAAAATGTTGCGCAACGAGCGCCCCTCGTTACCGCAACCCCCGCTAAGGACCTGCTTGGATCGTTCTGGAGGGACGCTTCATATGGGAGTAGATGTGTACAACTTGATTGGCTCGAATCGTGAGAGATTTCAGTCGTTTCGGGTTGTAGATATACCGCGGAAAATTCGACGGCTCGTATTGGTAATTTGTAGATACAAAAGTGTGACGTATATAATGACACCCCACTCCTATGTTTGAAATAAAGACGAAATTGCGTTTTTCTGCAAAGACAAAATTTTATTTACAACCACGTGTATGCACAACGTTTATAATTCCTAACATGATTTTACGACTAACTGTACACTAGTTTGCAAGATCAAGTGTCTGTAAACAGACGAGTTTCTCACCTGCAAAGACAAAAAAAACATCATTTAAAGCCTTTAATTCAGAGTTTATAAATTCTTTCCAGGCAGTTATATTCTACAGTCCTCTGACTTTATCGTTTTTACTCCCTCTAACCTCATCTTCTCTCCCATCTCATAAACGATCGTCATGACACCTATTTAGTTCCGTCGATAGCGCAGTAAATTCCAAAATGTGTTATTAAGAAACAACACACTAGGTATTATATGAGTGTGGTTGTTTTCTTTACACGTATATAATAATAATTCTTTATTGCACGGTAGACATTACGAAAGAAAAAATGTAGGAAGACAAGAAGGTGGAAAATAGTTAGAAATTATATAGTGCATGTAAAAGTAGAAGAGTGCAAGAATTTGAAAACTACTTAATACTAACACTAACAGTGTATACGGAAAATATATAGATGTAAATAGTCAAATGACGTAATCGCGAGTAAGGACAAACGTGAAAATGTGTGACGTTGAAAAATAATAAGAGTAGGAGTTAACAGTTAATTGCTAGGAATTGTTGATTAGCAAAAAATAATGTCACTACTTGAAATATGAGGGCGATTAGGGAGCGAATTTCGGATCGAAGGGAGTTGTAGTAAAAAATGGAACAATAGGCAAAGAAGCTGTAAAATTTAGTAGATTGACATGTCGAGTGGAGATGTATTCATCTGTTGGACGCTCGCGAATTCTGATAAGTAATTCAAGTGAAATTCAATTACCCGCGTCTTGGCGGATATCAAAGACGGTTTATCTCCTTTGAGAGACTGGGGGAGCAGTGCGAGGGGCATTAAGAAGATGAAGACCGGTGGGCTATTATGACTGGAAACGAAGCCGCGTAGTTGCGAGTTAAACAGACTCGATCGCTAGGGTGGAAGCACACCCCATCGGTGGCGGGAATAATAATCGTCGCGTGTCGAAAGGGGTGAGCCGCGTGCTGGGCCGTCGTTTCGACGACCAGGCCGCCGTTATTAATAGAGGACGAAACAATTTCGTAACGTGGCCCGGCTTATTATAATCCCGCCTTTATACACTGTACGTGGATCTTCTCGCTCCGCTGCGAACCCTTTCCCCCTCGCGCGCCACCCTCCTGCCTACCCCCGTCACACCCAGGATTACCGTGCGATCTGTCGAGGTCACCGAATTATTTTACCCCCCTGCGTCGTTTTTCGGCTCAGCGAGCCAACGGGAATGCTCATTTCTTCGGGACAACGGGGCGCGTTTGTCAGACAGCTGGGAGCATCCAGCTTCCCTTTTCGATTGACGTCCCGCTGACGAACGGTGAGTTGTGTGTATGTTAACGAAATCCAAGGAAATATGGCGAAGGTAGAAATAGTGGAAATTGTGGAAATAGTGGAATAGAAATACTTTCTCGCGAAATAACGAGTAAAACAGAGTGCGCTTTGCGATTAGATTCCGAAATTTCGTGACACGTTGGAATTCCGCGGCTCGTTTCTGCGATCTTTGAATGATACGACACACGTTAAAACGAATTAACCGCCCCATCGAGAAATATGTATTTCGCGGCGGATACAAACGAGTCCAGCTGTCGAACAGTTAATTAAATTATTTAATTATTAACCATCCATTATTGCGCCCCGAAACGAAATTGCCAGCATTTGAAAACGAGCGGAATAAGTGATTGGTGCTGCATAATTAATGATCCAATTAAACGAAGGATTATAGCGCGTCGTCTATAGATCGCTTTAGTTTCGCCGGCGCGTAGGTAGCGAACCGACTGGTTGTGCTCTCGAACACCGTCGAGGTATCTCCGTCGATTTTCTCGTTTCTGGAAATCTGCTCTAAACGAACGTTTTGACGCGCACCGTAATTACCATATTCCGCGTTAGGACGTGACGCGTAACGTATTACGGAATAATATGGCCTGTCGAGACGGATGCAACACCCACGCCCGTCACGCTTGACAATAACGCTTATACGTATGGAGCGTCACGCAGCGAATTAAATATACGCAGCCCGGTAGAAAAGTTCATCCATAGGCACGCTGTCGTACGTTCAGAGGTTAGGCCAACCTGAGACGCTAAAAACGCCACCAAATTAGACGACTTTTATTATTATTATTATTAAGCGTCTTTATTGCAAACAAGAAAAAACAAGCAACGAAAGTAAACAAAGACACATGCACAGGCGAAGTTCAGTCACGACTGTTTCTCAACTTAATTCATGATACTAGGAGGTTGAAAATGCTTTTCTATACTTCTGATGTTTACGGGATATATTAATGAATTATATTGTATAAATATTGTACAGAAATATTAAAAAATGGCCGAGTTATGTGTTGTCCCCCGGAATCACTTCTTTTAAATTCACGTGCAGCGTAAGTAAAAAAATATTTAATCAATCGACTTCCCCCAGGGCATAGATATAGAAAATTTAATTCTCCTCTAGATGAGTCTATATGTTTAACTATATTATTAAATTATATAATATCTATTGTACAGTGAAGACGGAAGTTTTTCGTAAGAATCACTATGTTTTGGTTTCACTTTTTTAATAAATCACTTTTTATTATTCTAATAGGTTCATCCATAGCGTAATCTAATTTGAAAAACAAAATTTCTGTGTTTTTTTTTATTTGAAGCGACTACAGTGGATAATACTCTGCACGCCAATTTATACCATTGACGCCGTGTCTATTTTCAATTTTTGAAATATGTATTAAGTCGTCTTGAAAGTTTCAACAAGTTATAATAAATAAGTAGGTTGAAAAAATTTCCCAAAATCATATTTCGCTTTAGTCATCTATACGAAGTTCCCCCCTCAACGAAACGATGCACGATCACAGGATTATATACCTACGACTATAAATCAAACTGGAGTCGAGTAACAAAATTTGAATGGGGAACCGTTGAGATTGGAGCATCCTGTCGCAGCCCGGTGACTGGCGAAACGCGGCTATACAGAGCGAATCACACGCGTAATCGTATTATTAGAACGTGCGCGGTGTTGGTCATCAAAGGCCGTAGATAAAGTCAGTGGAAGAGCGAAAGAAGACCAACCGGCTGAAAATTCGTTAAAAATGGCCGCGCCGAAGGCACGGCAATTTCGTCATCGCTGGAACCGTCAAAGGCGCTTAGATTTCCGCGATACTCGTCGCTTATCCAGATCCGCCCGAAGGGGTGGGGACGTATCGGCCGGCAATCCATTAGCGTAGATCCCGCGCGTGACCACGGACGAGATCGTGTGGTTGCACCAGGAATCATGGCTTGATCCAGAATCCTGAACGTTCTGGTTTCTGGCGCGGCCAGTCATGCCCCCCCCTCGCCACCGGCTCTCTGTTCAAATATTTAAGGCGCGGAAATACGATACGTATCGCAAAAATCGAGCCCCGGCCGGGGCCACGTTAAACGCAGACATTCCACCGCACGTTCGGTAATATTCCGCCCGAGCGCGGTATCGACCCCGATAATGTGCTCCAACGGTTCAAACTTCCCTGGCAAAAAGATGAATCTATATCAAATATGCGCCAAGTATCGATGGACGCCGTTTCGGGGTACGGAGGTGTGTGCGTTGACTCGTACTACTTAAATAGCGCGAGCGTTGAGAAGTATCACTAGTCGAGTATTTTCATTGATATTTCCTTGCAACTGGTTCCTTTCTCCGTTTCTGAGTAGTGAACAGGTTACTGCGAAATCCAACATGTGTCTATCAGCTTCAAATGTTCGAAAATACTTACAGTTCTCCGCAGTGGCGCACTCAGGATTTAATTTTGGACAGAGTCGAGTTGAATGGAGGGAATTATTTTTAATGCAAATTCAATAAAAGTCATGAGCTGATTATAAAATTTATTTAAAGAATAAAACCCAGTTCTTTTTTCCTTTTACAAAGCTACTTTTTCCACGCCACTGGGTCTTCCTCGTCCTCTGATTTTCTTGTGCAACGCCCTCTGACTCATTACAGGGTTGATGTCCCAATTACTGCCAGTGTCCCTATTACTATCACTTTATTTAATTTGCTTAATAAAAACGTGGCCTATAAAGAATAGAGTTCACGAAAATTTATAATTAAATTGAGACTGTTCTTATTATTATTATTGTACACTATTCTTTATACGGTCCGCTTTTATTAAGTAAAATAAATAAAATGGCACTAATTGGGACATAATCGTTTTCAACTTCTCCGCGTCTACCACGATTCCCAGACCCAACTCAGAAATCCTCGAGACGTCTGACGTGGACCACTACGAAAATTACGAAGCGTCCCGCGCCTGCCAGAAAATTCCCGCCCTCGTTACGCCCCCTGGAAAATTGATCGGCTCGAAAATGAGCGAGCAGTCCCCGGATAGCATTCATCGTCCGTCACCGTGCCGCCGAGGAGACTTGGGCAGGCAAGTTTCCCTGCCCCCCGACTGGAATTTTCCTAGACAGACCCAAAAGCCATGAAGCTCGAATGCCTGGCTGGCGGTGGTGCCGCAAGAGCCTCCCACTGACGGGCTTCCATGGATTTGCCCGGGAATGTTTACCCAGTAGACCGAAGTCGAAGGGAGATGAAGGATTAGGGACGGCTAGCAAGGTGTCGGTCGGTTAACCCGAGAAGTCGGTGTGAAACTCGAGGTCGGCGCCGGGGAAGACGAGCCAGCTCGAGTCGGCAGGTGCGAGAGCTCACCAATACTAAATTACGCGATATTATGATAACGGGGAAGTTCGCCTGTCTTTGAGTCGAGAAGACGGAGCATCCGAGCGCTTTGACGTAATTAACGAGAGGGACGTTGATAAGGCTTTTCCCTTCGAGGATGCCGCAGCCGGGACTCTCTGGTTCGACCGATGCGGATTAACCGATTCCCAGGGCGACGCGCGTAACCGTTTCTTTCCGGCGAATCGGGCCCAGCGGAGTCACCGAATAATCGTAATAATCAGACACGGTAATTCCCGGCGAAGCGCTGCGCCAACACCGCGATTCTCTTATTGCATTCTGGAGGATTCAATTCGGAATGTTAGTTAACTAAGTTTACCCAGTATACCAAAGGCATTGACTCGGGGGGCAGCGGGGCGAGGAAGGGTGGGATAGGCGAAGTTCGGGTGACGGTCGACTGACCTCGAGAAATCAACGTGAAACTCCAACTTGGAACCGAGCAGATGTTACGCTAGATATGGTCGAATCTCGGCGCCGGAGATTTTCATTAAAGCGCATTAAAGAGCCCAGCGTCTCTATTAATGGTGATTAGACGCGGAGGAGGGAGGGTCGAATACCCGAGCGCCTTCAAGCATCCTAACTATTTACTCGCCAAGAGTATGACAAGCTGAGTATGACGTTGGCTGAAATTTTGTAAAAATACCTCATGTGAAGAATCGCTAACAACGGAACACCCATGTGCTCTCGGAGTCTGATTAACGGGTGAGGTCTCCGCCTTACGGTGACTGTTACGAGTGGAAATAATTGTTGCTCGACGCACAGCCAGTGTCTTCGTGTTCGCGTAATTCCCCGCTTTGTGCATGCGAACGGCTACGAATTCACAGACGCCGCGCCGGCCGTGACCCGGCACTCAAGATCCAACTACCGTCTCGTCGGGTGCATTCGAGTGTGCGACACTGAATCGCATTCAGATATAATTACCGATGCTTCAGCAGGCGTCGTGCGCCATTAGTTACAGATGCCGGGCACAAGCAATAAATCACCATGATAAACACGCCACTGATTCATCATATTTATTCGCCACTGCCGGAGGTATTAACGTTAATTTACGCCCACCGATGATAATCTCCTTAAGCCGGCTCGCCCGTCTGATTAAAACTCGCGCTTTCCGAAGGACGAACACTGTTTCCCTCGATAGCCTCTGGGCGCACCAGGGCAACTGCCCCAAGCGGCAAAATTGGGGTGGTAGAATTGGTTAATTTGTCATTTATGAATATTACATTTCTTTGTAAAACAGAAGATTTGTATTATTTAATGAATACTAGCAAAAAAATTCACGCACTGTCAAAAGTTGTAAGTATTTTAAAATAATGATTTATGATCTCTTCCATGGATTTCGCTCATCGTTTAAAGCCAGCGTGTACAGAGCGATATCAACTGTTAATAGAACTTAAGTTATTATTATTATTATTTTGTACCTTATTCTGTTGCATTTGTTTGGATTTGTTTTGTGATAACGGTGTCTCCCTATTCTGCGCCTTTTTAACCCACTTCTGACATAAAATTGGTCTTATCCGTTGATGAGAAAATACATTAATAATTAAATATAAAGTGCAATAAAAATCACTTTTGCCCAGAACGGATATCCTTGATCTACTACTACCTGGAGTTCTAATTAACCAAAGCCTGGGACAATCTATTGAAAGAGACCTGCGCGAATAAACTTCGAAAGGGCTACGAGGAATTAAGCAGCTCATCGAAAGTGTGGTTTACGAGTTGCCCGTGAAAACCTGCGCTTCTCTGTCCCCCCAGTACTTAGTGATCGGTTTAGTATCAAACTCACCGATACACACGGGATCAGACTCATTGGAGGAGGTGTCGGTAGGTTGGACCCGAGAAATCGGTGCGAGACTATGGTCGGCTTAAGGGTGTTTCGCCAGGGACAGGTGCGGATTCTGGCTCGCCAGGGGGGTGCACACCCTCGTACCAACGCCCACAACAACCCCCTTCTTCTGCCAGCAGCCACGCAGCCTATTCCACGGTCCACTGTGAATCCCACGGGATAAAACCACCTCGCAGCCCGTGCCGACTCCCTTATACGTGGCCACCGGATCCTCCTTCGCCCGGACCGTCCTCCTCGTTCCGCTCAACCGCTGCCGTGCCGGCCTTCAACCCCGTTCCAACTTCCTCCATCCACCACTTCGTCCAGACACCCCTGGATCCACGAACAAACGCCCCTGGGCCCGGGCTTCCTGCATATTTTATTTATTCCCCGATCCCGCGTCTTCCACAAGCCTTCCTTTCGCCCCCCGGCACCTCCACCTCCCCCGTTCGCCTTTTTCCCGTGTCCCTCCAGCTTCCTTCAGCGGCTGTGCCTCATCATCGATGCTCCTTACTTCTCTCCAGTCGCCTCTCCCCTCAACGCACCTCCCCTTCGATTCGATCCTTCTCCGGCGATTGTTTTTACCGTCGACTCATTATCGATGCGTTTCGCTAGCCACCACCCCTTCACCCGGACCCTCCGCTCCACTTGGAATCCCGGCGTTTTATCCCCAAGGTTTAGCGGATCACGAGGTGGCTTTGTTTTACGGTCCGGCGGGGAAATTTATTACTCGTTCCCTTTTGGACGCGCGATTTTTTCGCCCGCTCTTTTCCCTTTTCCCACCATTTCCGCCCCTCCGCGGCCGTCTCTCGGGGCATCGATGGGCCTCGGCTCCTTATCGATTCTCCTTCCGCGTCCGACTTCCACCCCTGCACCTCCCTGCCGCCTCTTTTTGCCCTTAATCGCTCGAATTTATCTTGGTTAGACCGTCTCTGGAAGCCGGTCTACGGCTCCTTCCGCCCGGCCCGCGCCGACACAGCCACGCAGGTGTGCACACGTATACATAAGCGTCCACGGCGGTGCGCGCGAGCTCGGGGAAAGGGTGGACGTGCCGCGGCAAGCAACCCTGTAACGATCCAACCCCTACGCCCCGCGCCCTCCTGGCGCGCTCGTCGATTTTCCCGTGACTTCTGGCGAACCGATGCCGGGGTCTTCTTCTTTTGCGACTGTAACGCGCGTTCATTCGTTTAATTATTATTTATTCGACCCCCGCTTCCCAAATTTCCGCGAAGGTGTTGCAGCTAACAGGTTAAGGATGTATCGAACCTATTTTCAAAATGGTACCAAGTTGATGAAAATTTGTGAAATTGTTCTTTTCAATCTTCTTGAAAGAGAACGTTCTTGACAGATAAAGCAACTGAAATAATGTTGAAGAAATAGTACCGATATTTTCAATTTTTTTGTACATGTAGTATATGGATAGAAGAAAATATCTGCCGAGTTTTAATTCTTATCACTACACCGTTTTAAAGAAATAAATTATTTACTTGAGAAAATTGTGAATTCAGGGCACTTTCAGTGGCAAAAGTTTAGCAAATAATGCTGGAAAAAGCATTTGTGAAGTGAAAAATACCTTTCTAGGAGTAAAAATAAGACTCCAACTGTCGTTCCAGTTCCTTACATGTAGATTTACTACGCGTACGGCGTAGATATTCAAGTATTTCAAATTTCATATAGGTACTTCTGTCTAATATTGTACGTCCGATGCATCCTTAAGAAACCGATCAGGGTGTTTTCCTCCATTAGCGCTGGAGGAAAAATATCCCCTTTTCTTTTCATCGTTAAAAATCATCAGTGTTTTTATATTTCTATATAAAAAGTTTTCTGGGTTCAACGAATTATACCTTGCACCCATTATACTAAAAAATTTGAAGGAACACGTTCTGGCGATAGCCTCGCAGCCTCCGCGCAGTCCGTCGCCAAGCGGTGCCCCGTTCGAGGGCCAATATCCTAAAAGCTAGTCGATGTCGCTACATTACGGTCAATATTTGTCCGAAAACTTGCGCTCGGTGCCCAATCCCCGGCATCAAAGCAATTGCAAAGCCACCAAGACCCCCGTGTCCCTGGGAAGCCTAATTCCCATCGCGACGTCGGAAAAACCATCCGGAGAACACGTACGCTAGTGCCGGGTTCCCTACTACCTAATATTCACCACGGGGCGATCCATCAACCGATCGCCGGTTGTATTTCAGAATTACACGGCTCCAGCGGCAGAAATAATTCAAGCGGCTCCCGGTGCCGTTCGTTAACTATTTACTCGCGGCAGAAGTAAATAATCAAATATGCAGGGGATGGGGCCGGGGCGCAACATAAATTCCCCGAGATCGTACATCATCTTTCGTCGAAGCGGTGTAACTTCGTTACGAGGATCCCGACGAACCCACTGGGTAGGCGGCTGGGCAAACTGAAGCCAGATTACGCGAGCGAGATCCCTTCGCCGACGTCGCGGACTTCTTCGTTAATTTTGCATCGCGCCGGACCGGGCGCGCCCCTGTTTCGGGGTGGCACCCGTGCCACCCGCGCCACGGAAATGCGACACGGCGTGCGTTGTACCGGACCTAATCCGCGACGGGGACGGCCGGCGATTTCGTAGGGAATTAATCGATCGGGAGGGGCAGGCAAATTCGAACGCGCAGGTATTAAAGGATTTCCCCATGGTTCCTGATAATTCGATTGTACGCCCGCGTATATACAACGGCTAACTCGCGCCAGTTCCAGCGAACAGCCGAACAAAATGAATCAAATCCACGGTAAACTCCTGGTCACGTCGGCAGGAAAAATCCGCGATCGACACGCTGCTGGGACAGCGGCTCGCTTCAAGTCTTCCTTGTGTAGGAGCTCGGCTAGCTATGTCGTTTGTCGTAATTTTTTTTGGGTGGGGAACGAATTCATAATGTGAGTGCGAGAAAGGGGAATGGTAAAAATTGGGCAATTTTGAACCAAGTTGGCAACGAAAGTTTTCCACAGTGTATGTTTCTATAGATCTTAAGGAAATCGAAATGCATAACTATTTACTCTGGAGGCGATGGAAAAATTAGGGACGCCACTTGCCTACAAATTATTATTATTATTATTAAAAGTATCCTCTTCTGTCACGACTGTCCAAAATACCCAGCGTTCATCTGCATTCTCTACAATAACGCGATACGTGAAGAAGGTCCGTTTCTCTAAACTCTAAGGTTCGATTTGCGTCGAGGACAGTTTGGATGGTTGAATTCTAATACCTGAAGGTTCTTCCGAGTTCCTATACGCGATGCGTTCTCGAGCGTTCGTCTCGTCGAGAATCACGTCGATGCAGACTTGGAAGTAAGGCTTTCTCGCCGAGTGAGTATTCCGCGTGTCGATCGATAATCGGCAGGCTCCGACGGCCACAAAAGAAGCTCAATTTGTAAAGCAGAGTATCAGGGGCCAGCGTGGCGTCGGAGGCTGTCGAAAATCGACGATCCTTTATCCGCTTTGCGCTTTCGGCATCGGGCGAGCCCGAAAGACGGTAATTGCTTTCTCCCGGGGTCGGAAGGAAAATATTGTCGCTGTCGAGGCCAAAGCGCGGTTGATGGCATAAATTTGGCATTAAAAAAAAAGGAAAATAGACGGTAATCGCCTTATCTTGCGGGGATTCCGTGGCGCCCCAGCGACCCCGGTCACCGTGCCCCAGCGTCAGCACCAGATTCACCAAGATTTTCCGCTAGGTGGGTTGCACCGCTTGCGCGACGAGTCACGTTGTTTACGTAGCCAAATATATGATAATGCATAGTAACGCGGCGAATGAATATGTAACGCCGCGGCGGCGGCACTTTAAATGATTGTGTGAACACGCTGCCTAATAGGGATCGGGCAAACAAGGGGGAATGGATCGTGAAATGGTGTCCCGAGTTGAAAACTTGGGTTCTTTCGGGGGTAGGTCTTCCTTATTTTTGGATTTCCTCTTAATACAACATTTTCCACTGATCCCCAATTTCCCAAATCCCTGTATAATCGTCAATATCTTTCCACCCACCTATGGATACACCTTAAGCTGCGGAGTTGCCGAACAACTTCTCGGACGAATGGATAAACTTGAAACTAAATCTCGAGAGAACTTGTTAAGCCTCCACGGTACAATCGAATGTTTCTTCCACTTGTTAATCGATCGACAGATTTAGCGGAACGCGAGCGGACATTGCTCCAGACTGGTGTCCAAGAAGTAGCTAGTAGGTCCGTTAATCTTATTGGGACTCGAAAGTTTGCGTAACTCCGCGAAGACCTTCCCGATAACTGAATAGAATCCAGAGAAGTGTGCGTAATGCTCGCGTGACAACCGCGGATTAAACAATCGCCCGGCAAGTAAAAACGAGCATCGAAAGTGGGGGGATGAAGGAGGAGAGAGCGAGCCTCCCCCAGGTACCGCGTGGCAGTTGAAAAAAGATGGTGTTTGCGCGGTTCGCCGCTGGAGAAAAGAGGCAAGCTGCGGAGAACAAGGTGGAAGGTACTCGGCTAATAGGCTTAAGTTATTAAGAGGGAGTCATTAAGTGCGAGTATCGCGAAACGTTGCCTCCTTTTCCGTTCAACGATCCCGTGTTGCCCTCTTTACCGCGGTGAATGCGCGGCTTTCGGGATCGGCGAAAGCCACGCTGCGGCGCTCTTTCCGGCACTCCTCTTTGGACCCGCTTCTTTAAAGCGCCCCGGCATTTTAGTCGCCACGGTTTACGGACGGCAGTGAAGTAACGCCGATGTTGTGTTTCTAACAATGCGCCCGGTAACGCGGCGCGCAAAGTGACCCGCAGCAATGACGAATTAATTATGCAGCACGCGTGGCTCCGTATAATTAACAGGCTTGTGGCGTATACTTTGCTATCGCGGGTTAACAATGCGTCCACGCAGTGATATCAAATAAATGTTATTGTAACGCACGATTCGAGGCTCGGTGTTGACGCAAGTTTTACATTTTACGGGAAATACACTTCCTTGTTAAAAATAGAATATCTTCTGCGACTAATCGTGGTATCGAACGTTCGAATTTGAGATTGCCATCGCTGGTATATTCTTATGTGGCCCTATTAGGGTTGTAACGAATTCCTATTCGAAGAATTTAAGAAGTCGAATATTCGATTATTGGAGAATTCGAATTTAAGATTCGAATATTCGAATATCAGAGAATTTGATTTTGAGATTGGAATGTTTGAATATCACAGAATTTGAATTTGAGATTCGAATGTTTGATTATCAGAGAATTTGAATTTGAGATTCGAATGTTTGATTATCAGAGAATTTGAATTTGAGATTCGAATATTTGAATATGAGAAAATTCGAATTTGAGATTCGAATGTTTGAAAATCACAGAATTTGAATTTGAGATTCGAATTTTTGAAAATCACAGAATTTGAATTTGAGATTCGAACATTTGAATATTAGACTAATAAATTTAGAGAAATGGCGTAATAGTAACCGGGGAAGAAATATAAATATAGTTCCTTAAAATCGTGTATGGGGTTTTAGCTTCCTGCAAAAAAGGCTGCTCCTGATTATTCGAATATTCGAATAATTACAGCTCTAACACGCACCCTCCGCGCTCCAGCCTAAGGAGCATAGTGACTTCTTCTTGAACAACTGTACTTTCCCAACGTCCACTTATCAAACTTTCTTCCCGCCGCTATACATCCACCGAGCACAGGAGCAGATTTTCTTGGAAACATTGCGAGCAATCATTCTGACTGACAACGAAATCGTCCAGGCCGTCAGGCTGTTTGAGTACTCGAATATTCGAGTAGCTTGATGTTCGGACCAAGTCGAGACTCGGTTTCCGAGCCGAGCCGAGTACCCGTAAAAACCGAGTGGCTCGAAAAAAAAACCGAGCGGCTCGATGAAACCGAGTAGCTCGAAAAAAAACCGAGTGGCTCGACGAAACCGAGTAGCTCGAATTAGTTCGAGCGGCCCGAAAGAACCGAGTAGCTCGAATTAGTTCGAGCGGCCCGAAAGAACCGAGTAGCTCGAAAAGAAACCGAGCGGCCCGAAAGAACCGAGTAGCTCGAATTAGTTCGATCGGCCCGAAAGGAACCGAGAAACTCGAATTTCTTCGAGCGGCTCGAAATAATTCGAGCTACTCGGTTTCATCGATCCGCTCGGTTCGCTTTTTCCGTGTACTCGAACAGCCTTGCCAGGCGGAGCGTGCCAAGGGGAATCGTGAATAACGGTATCTTCGATAACGGCTGGGAGTTAATGTCACTCAGCGAAGGGGCAGCAATAAAACGCAGCTATCGTTATCCCCGCGACAGCGTAGCGACGACCTGGGTCAAGGAAAGTTCCGTGACGTTCGGCAACGATATTCCCTAATCTCCTCTACGCTTTTATTTACCATTTTCATCTAGTCGGTGCAACGAGCTCGCGGCAGCAACCGATCCTATGATTTACTCGCTTGCCTGCACGCTTGCAAGTGCCCAGAAGCGCAATAAATAACGGAAAGAAACGTGGCGGCAATAGGAAAATAGGAAAATAGCGAAATCGGTAGCGCTAGCTTTTCCATCGCGGGGCGATAAATCATTAGCCAGCGACGGAAGCCACGTTAGGCGAGTGCCAAGGAACCGCGTCGATAAATCTCGTTTAGATAATTGCAACGAAAGCACCGCGGAGTTAATAAATCATCCCCTTCCCTCGTCGAAATAGAAACTGGGCTAGCGCGACGCCAGGTTAGGCTGAAATTACAGGATGTCCCGGAACTTATGGGCTCTTCTGGGACGAGTCCTTCCCCGGTCATTTCGAATAATAAAAGTTCCAGCTGGGAAATATCGAAAGGAGAGCGAACACCTTCCGCAGCGATAAACGCCACACCGATTAACGCCGATCGACATTTCCTAATAGCCCCGAGACACGACGATCTCGATTCTCCCCCGTTTCACCAGCCCGAACATCGATTTGGCACCCACTATCGACCACGTCCACCGCGTCGACCGCACGGATTTGCGAACGAAACTTTCCTCCGCCCGATCTTCGCGAGAGCTAATTTCCAGGGGACACGGATTATCGATCAGCGCGGGGGATTGAAACGTGAAAGGATCGCGAAAGAGACTTGCTCAGTTGCTCCGTAGATCCCGATTTCACGCTCGGGGAAGCTTCACGGTTGACGCGTCTCGGGGCGATTCGCATGTGAACCGCGCGTTCTTCTCGCGCCACGCTCGCTGTCGTGAAATATGCATCGCGGGGATAAGTCGCGAGTGCGCTCGAGGCTCGGGCTATCGGAGGTCTCGCGAAACGCGTGATCGCGGTAAATCCGCTTTCGCTGGGGGGAACATGCGCCGTCGTAGCGTGGCGCGAATTAATTAAAACTAAGTAATCATTCGGATAGGATTGATATCAGTAGTTAAGTACCTAGCAGTTGGAGCTGCAGGTATTCCCCCTTGCGATCACTTCTCTCCACAACTAGCTATTCGTAACTGGTTTCTGTAGACCTGAATGCGTACGCAAGACGGGGCGAGTTGATCCACTGAAAATTGATCGAATCGATGAAAGGATGCCTTCCAATCCTATATGAAAGCGAAACGTGTGAAGGGAATCATAGGCCATCTCTAGGTCACTCGAGTCAACCCCTAAATCAACTCACCCACTGTCAGACAATCGAATCGAAGCACGAGTGACATTCTAGAATCTAGGGAATCACGAGCGCGACGGACGACGTGAAAGAAAAAAACCTCAGCCTCCTCGGGGATCCTCGAGTAGGATTGCTGGAAGTTCGACGGAGAGCCGCGGTGAAAATTAAAAATCGACTTCCCCGTCTAGGAGGCGCCTCTGGAAAGGGTTGAAAGAGGCCGACGAATACGTGCAGCAGGGATGAGAAGGTATGCGCGAAGGGTGAAAAGGCGGGATACGATATGAGTGGAATGCTTTACGACCCCATTTTTCAGAAGATCACCTCCTGCGCCTCCATCCTGGCCCCCTTGCCCCCCTCGCGCTTATTTCCTCCGCTCCTACCCTTCATCCTCCTTCGCCCCAGCCCTGTTCCTCGTGGATTCACCCACCACGTCCATCCTCCCGTGTATTTGCATACTGCTGGATCGCTCGCTTGATTTCACACAGGCTCTTCGATCTTCGAACTGAAATTTAAAGGCGCGCGGCACCCACCTCCTCCAAGCGGGCTTAAAAGCATCATATTTTACGTCCCGTCCCCGTTCCGCCTCTGTTTGTTCGCGAACAGGCCAACCAAACAACCTCCAAGGTCCGCTGGGCTCTGCTCGCCAACTACCGCTACCTTCTAGTTGCGTCACTAACTGGCTTCCTCTCAGCCCTAGCTTTCCTATTAATACGAGGAGCTGGATCGACACGAGATACTCGTAGAAATCCGACACAGTCCTGGTGAAAGTCCCAGCTCCTTCACCCCGACGAGAGGTTAACCGCTTCAAAAATTTCCTCCAATCGATTCCAACTGCCCCTTTCATCCCCTTCCGGTATTCTGCTTATATTCCAGGAGCCGTGGTCACTTCGAGCTCCCTTATTTTCGTATTTCAATTCCAAGTGTGGTGCATCGACCGCGGTTATTTTGAATACCAACCCGGGTACCTTCGGCGACGGGAGTAAAATTTTCAGACCACCGCGAGGACCAAATCGCTCGGCCTATTTTCAAGCAAACTTGGCTACCCACTCCGCTGCGCTGGATAATTTATTTAATCCACGACCGTTCCGCGGAACCCTGCCCCCCCCCCCCTCCCTGAGTTTTTCCCTTATTTATCGTCCCCGAAATTTCGAGGGAGATCGATTATGCCTGAATCGAGTACATACACCGAAATACGGCTCCGAAGTCGAAGAACCTCGCCATCCCCCGGCTGTTATTCACGATTCACGCGGCTGGAGGGGTGAAGGGGACGGGCGAATTGAAGAATGGTAAAATGGTAAAATTCTCCGGGTCCCCCTGTAATGTGCGGAAGGGGGGGAGTCTTTTCTCGATCGACGTCCATCAGCGAAAACCGTTTGAAAGGCTGAAAGCACCAGAAACGAGGCGAAAGGGTGGAAAGTGGCTGACTTTTTGGGCTGGGCCCTTAGAGAGGACGGCCGAGGTATAAGAAATAATAAACGAGACCATTAAGTCCGTGAATTTTCCTCGTGCACGAGGGTGGAAGAAAACGAGGCGAAAGAACAAAAGCCCCTGAGCTTGCAGTCTTTACATCCCACGGTCTTTATATTTTCATACTGCCCCTCTCCTTTTCTTTCCCTCTCTGTCTTCGCCACCCTCCCTCGCTGGGTGGAACGAGTCGGTGGCTGTGCGTTCCATGGACGTTCGCGACTTCGTAAATTCGTAAAAATATTCCGCCGTGTAATCTGCGCACGGTTTGTTTGCGGACCGCGGCTGGGGGGAAATCGAGAGGACGCGAATTGAAATCAAATGCCCGGCTCGAACGAGCCAGCCTGACCCTCCGCATTCCTTCGACCCTTCCATCCAGATTACAATGTCAATGGAACCGTCGAAACGGTGTTTTCACAGGGAATAAAGAGATTCCTTTCCGTATCAAGCGGCGATCAAACGACCCGCCGAGGAGCGTATCGGTCCGGCCGGCGAGTAAACAATGTAAATTTCTAAAGACCCCCTGGCATCGATGCATCGACGTCCTGCAGAGCCGCGCTCCGCTCCAAACAATTAAGGGATCGATCGGACAGACGGCTGGGCGAATATAGCTGAAGAGCGAGATACTGTAGACCCCTTCTACTAAGAATAACTAACACCGTACAACTGCTGCACTCGTAAACATAACTTCCCGCCCGATATAACTCTTCGAACTACCCTCCGTGTCTTACAAACTCTATGGAACTGCTTACCGATTCTTTAACGACTCTGCTCTGAAAACCCTCGTCGACACTGATTCGTTCTAGGTCCGCACTCCTAGTTGCGCTTCGTAGTCTTTCTGCACCAATGACGTCGAAGAAGGCACCCCTTTCGTCATCAACCCTCCGCGTTAACTAAATATTCGGCTTAGAAATCGTTTGTAACGAATACCGAGCCGAATGGCCAGCCTTCGACGTATTCCGGTAGCTGGCGAAGCGAGGCTAAACTCAACAAGGTGAACGGTTGGTAACGAGCAAGATCAAACGAGGCCCGAGTTCCATCTCCGTGTAACAGAGCGTGGGGATGAAATCAGGCCAAGATCAGGACGCGCACCGCTGCTTCTTCGCTGAAAGTTTACCCACGGATTTGGGGCGCAGGATCCTCCCGCTCCGCGTCATCCTTTTTTCCCTGGTGCATGACTCGTGAACAACCATGACCACCCTTCATCTCCGCTCCATCTTCCCCACGGTTCAAGGTTCAGCGAGCACCCTTATCGGCTCCGACGTCCCTCGCACGTGACACCGTAACAGAATGCACTTTTAAAGCGTGCGTCCCTCGGTAAATCGCAAATTGATTTCTCCCTCCCGTGTCTTGGCCATTGTCTGATGCGTCCGCGGCCAGGCCTGGAACGTGCAACGACACAGCCGACGAATTCGATAATTTACAGGCTTTTGTGGCGGGCCTGCTGCAACGGCGTGGACGAAATCGAAACGACGGAGGCTCTCGTGCTCGATCGTCCTTAGAGCTACCCTTGAACAGCTGTGTTTTGCTTCCCACCGAACGCCTCGATCTTCGACTCGACTAGTTTTCCTGTAGACGAGCCATTCTTCCGTCCCAGGAAGCGGGAAAACTCTGCAGTAAAAATCGTCGACCTGCTTTCCCGGATACACCGCAATTTCAGGGATAAGTCTCGCGACAATGGATCCTTTCAGACGCATCGAGGAAGCTCTCCGAGCCGCCAGGCCCGCCGCGGCAGATTTTTAGCGTCGAGCAAATCGCTTGTTAAACCAGCCTGCACCGCGGAAAAGCATTCATTACGCGAAGGGAGCCCCGCGGAATAACTCTGCGTCCCAGATGTCTCCGCGTGGAACAAGGGCAAGGGTTGATACGCTTGCTACCTCGACGGACGGCGGTGAGGAGCCGCGAGAAATATTGTCCCGGCTGGCGAAATGCTCGCAAGACACGAACGATTACCGGATCCGGCCGGTGTAAACGCGGGAAGCGAGCATCGATCATCTTGAGGAGAATGTAATAATTTTAAGAGGACTAGGTCGGGGATTTCGCGGCCGAGCGTCAGCCCCGTCCCTTCCAACCCCTCTGCCTTCTGTCCCTCCCTTTTTCTTTTCATGCTTTGCCCGCGGAACGAACGCGCGAGTCTAGCCACGAATCTCTCTTTCGTTCCAGGGACACCTGTCCGCCAGGATGTCGCGAGAAAGATGGCCTTTCTTCTTCATTGTCCTTACGCTGCAGAATCGCTGGATCCCAACGGGGCGGGGGCGACATTAACGCGGCTGTGCAACGGTGAAACGGGCTTGACGATTCTCGTTATTATCGTCCCGACGGATAAAAGGGAATCCATCGCGGAATGGAATCGACGGGCGTCCGCTGATTCCAGACGCCGCTCCATTGATTTCGTACTTCAAATATTTTTCGATAATGTTAGTCGCTCGATGGACGGATAAAATTCAACTCGTCGTTTCGAACGACTGGGCCTGCAGGCTTTCCAATCTAGTCATGACTGAGTCCGAATTGTAATTAAAACGAAGGGTCGGTGAATTTCTGGGGCCAGTAGCTTGGGTTCGTTTGGGCCTCAAGTCGTGGGTCAACTTCCAGAAATTACTAACGGTGGGAGTAAACTACGGCACAGAAAATATTTATTACATCACTCTCGAGTTTACGTTGTGGATACACAGAATTTTTATAGCAATACGATTTGAGGTAGTTCAATTGGAATTTGAAATGTGGAATAGAGTTCTTTTCGAATTTGGAGTACATTTTTTTTAAATTTGAAATTTAGAACACAGAATTTTCTTGGAAATTTTGAAATTTGGAACACAGAACTTTCTTGAAAATTTTGAAATTTGGAACACAGAACTTTCTTGAAAATTTTTAAATTTGGATCACAGAACTTTCTTGAAAATTTTGAGCTTTGAAGCAGAGGGTTCACTTGGAATTTGAAATTTGCAATATGGAATTTCCGTAATACGGTTTTTTTTTCGAATTTAGAATATACTTAGAGTTCCTTCGGGATTTTGAAATTTGGAATCTATATTTTCTTCAAATTCCGAATACACATTTAGCTTAGAATTCGGAACATAGAGCTTCCCTAAAATTCAAAATACATAACACAAGAATTCTGCTTGAAATATATAACAAATAAATTTTGCAATATAATAATAACAGAGGTGTAATTAATAACCTGTTTAATATTCGAGTGAGGCAATACATATTTCCATTATTTTCTGATTTAGCTGGAAACGCGCGTGCATCTTCGATCTTCCTCCGGGGTGGTCGAAAACCAACCCACCGCGAACTTTGCCCTGCATCAGGTCCGCAGAATTTCGACGTTTGCGAGTGAAACTGATCCGAGAACGGCTCGCTCCCCGTATTTCAAGCGGAGTACTTTTGGGCTCGGCCGAGGGCCATAAATTCTCCCGGAATCGATGTATACCTCCGACGGCCTGTAATATTTTACGTTAATTGTACGGGGTAGGGCGAACAATATCGACAATACAGTATTGCGTTACATCGGAGGGGGGTCGCTATAAATGAATACATAACGAGCAACCGATACTGCAGGTGGTAATAATTATATCCACGCCGGGGCCAGGTCGGTAGCCGTTGTTCGGTGATGATTCAGGACGTTCCTATTCATCTACATTGTTAAAAACTCGATCGATGGACCACCGATATGGACCCCGTTAAATATGTTTCAGCGGGGCCGCTGGAAGGGGTTGGTTTAATTAATTTAATGCGGAAACGTGCTCGCATCGCTGTGCAACGAAAAACGACAAAATACCGTGAGCCAGATATTGAAATATTAACTTTTCAAACAAAAATGTAATTACGTCGAACGATTCTGATCGTCGGGTTCAATTAATATCGTTTTTAGAAGAAACTTTCATTTCCATTCGCTTTATAACACCCCCTCCCCCCTCCCCTATCACCCTTTTCCATTTGTTCCGATTTTCCCCGTTAAAACAATTGGGCGAACGTTTGCGAGCCGATGCATCAACATTATTAATCCTTTGTGCTCCAAGTGCCTCGACTGGATAGCCTTTCAAAGAATTTCAGTCGAATTGGCGACCCGACTGACAACACACGTTTTTTACGTTATAACAATCGAACTGATACACTGCTATGCTCGCAGCAAATGAGTAAATGATTATAATTTAATTGTGCACGGAGGCCGGAGGATTTCTAAATCTCACCAATTTGTGGCTTCGAAAGGTTTCACGTTCCTGTCCTGTTTGAGGAGAACGTCAACTTCCTCCAAAAGAAAAAAAAAAACAGAAAATTCACCGATACAAGTAATAAGCATCGAGGAGTTTCCTATTTCGTCTGCATTATTATTGCAACTCATTATCAAAGTGTTAATCGAATCGTTTCTGAACGCATAAGAAGCTAGGTATATAAACGCGTTGAACGCTGAATAGCAAACAAATAACACCCCGTTCGCACGAGACCGAATATCACCGCATAATCCATCCACACATAATGCCATAAGAAGCGTACTAACGAATAACAAATAAACAAGCGTCGTTTAGTTATTCATGGTATTAATTAGTATGACCAGCCACGCTTGTTTGAACGCGACGTTCAACGGAATATCAATCCTGTGAGTGGAATACCCGAAATGATAACGAAACTAACAAAGCCTGACATGGAGAAGATCGTTTCAAACCCCAACCACGGGGAAGACCACCCTTGTGCGATGGCCGTGGAAGGTACTTCAATGCTCTTAACTTGCCCGCAATAAAATAAGAAACGAGGCAGGGTGGGGGGCGCGAGCGGTGTCATAAGAAGCTTCAAAAGCATCGCCGGAGGATGTTGCGCGAGCAATATTCAAAATCTTTGGCATATCCGGCGATCCAATATTTGCCGTGGGGATGAAAACGGTGGAAGGGAACGGTTTCCTTCCTCCGTCCCTTTTCCAGCGGGCCGAACCCTCGTGCCCTTGTCTCGGTCGCCTGGTACCCGTCACACGCACTTTTCGCGTGTCACCGACGCGTTACGCGAATTTGTAAGCGCGTTTACGCGCGCGGAGACAGCACGCGACCGGGGGGTGGTCCACCTCGGCGTAACAAATGGCCACCAGGGGGTGGCGGAACGAGCCTCGGCCTTTGCGCACCAGATAACCGACCTTGTACATCGATAACGCGTCGATGAGAATATTTTGTTCACTGCTTGGAATATGTGCTGGAAGCTTCAGAATCGTTGGGACCTGGTCTCAAGAGAAGAACGGCTTCTAACGTCAAGAGATTTTTTTTCTGCTGAAATTTACTTTGAAGGGGTAAGGCAACCCTTGGAAGGTTATCAAATTTTTTAGTTTTTAATATAACTTTATTTTCTTTTGGTAATGCGGAGAGCAGTGTTTCCCAACCTTTTTCGAGTCGCGATCCCCTTTTATGATATTTCAATAACCTGCGAACCTCCCCACCACTATATAAGGTAAGGTATATTCAATAAGGTATAGACACCATATTCAAAATAGATATTTCGGAATATAATTCTAACTTAATAATTTAAAAAAAAAAAGCTAAAAGAAACCGTAGCGACGCACCAGTTGGGAATCACTGACGTAAAGTATAAAATACTGAATAGTTCTGATATTTCAAGTTTTGCTCTATCTCACACAATTGCATAATTATATTAAAAAGCGTAAACGGGAGATAACTTTAGGGGCTGATTTCACCCCGTCAGAGTGAATTTCCCTAGAAAAAAAATCAACATTCAGGCAGAATTTCATTAAAAACAGAATTTTCTGGTTGACGACTCATTTCTTATAATACCTACCTGCTAGGTGGGTAAACAGCGTTTCCCAGAATACAAGAGTGGGTGCCGTTTGAGGCAGAGGTCGATACCGCGGACGTGGAGGACGCATGATTTGCGAGCGCCTTTCTTCGAGGCGATCGGGAAACGCTGAGCGTGGCAGCGGGAAAGTGGCTGCACTAGTTAGCTGGACAAATGATAGCTAATAAAACGGAACTGGGGCGGAAAAAGGAATCGAAATAGCCGGAGGTTACCGCGCGCCACCCGTTACGACGCATTGTTAGATGGAAAAGCGATAAAAGTGTAATTGATTCTAATGCAAACATTATTCACGTCCACCCATACGTTCGGGCCAAAGTATCGCCGGCGAGATATCGATTACCGTCCGCGGATACTCCATCAAGTTTTTCGTTTCGTGAAACACGGGGCGAGCCGCGTAATGGCCCCTGCTCGACACTTGGCTGCTCGTTTCGATTTCTCATTTTAATCCAGTTATTTATTGTGACATAAATAAACTCAAAAAAAAAAATAGCAGACAAATTTAAGGGACTTTTAGGACACCCTGAACGATTCGTTTGTTTCTATATTATTAAGGTCAGGAATAGTAATAATATACTAGCTACACCTCCCCTTTTACGAAAGCAATAAAGACGTTTAATAATAATAATAATAATAATAATAATAATAATGTGCACGAATCCTGAAGAATACAAAAAAAAAAAAAGAGCAAGGAGAAATGTAATTAGAAACAGGGGAACGATGAAATCCTTGAAAAATGGGCTCGAAGAAGAATGGCCGTGGTGGTCGTGCTACGCGCCGTTATCGTCAATATTAGCCGGAATTCAATTCGCACTTACAAGCGTGTTAACAGTTACAAATGACCTTGTTGACCAAACCTGTCGGCTGTTCCGTGCAAACCGTCTAATGACCCGCCGCTAATAACTGTTACCGCTCTTGTAAGCGCGTTCAGAATACGGACCATTAATTCCGCGCCACTAAAGTGTATTAGCGCCGCTAATTTACCGGTCAGGGCCTGTTATTTATAGCGGCGGGACGCGTTGCCCGCGACAGCCTCCTTCGCGTGGTCTTCGGAGCGATATGGAGGCGCTTTATAGGCGCGGGTGCGCGGGCCAGGATTAGCCCCGGAAAGAGGGAAGTTTCATAAATATTCGAAATAAACAATACAGCCTTTTCGCCGCGATATTCTAAATATCGTTTCTTCCGCCCCCGTTGAATCACTCGCGGAGATGCTCTCTGCCGGGGGAATAATTATTGGCCGACGATCTCAGGGAGTATTATCGACATAAATCGCGGATGAAGAGGAGGAGGGGCCAGCAGGCCACGGGATAAGAGAGTCTCCTTTGTATTCTAAATAGATAATAAATATCGATAGACGGCGTAAAAAGTTTTCGGCGTTATTGCCAGCGAAATCGACGATATCGTTCGATCGCGACACAATGCCCGTTCGGATAAAGGACGCCCCATGAAAAAGCGCCCCGCCGTCTTTGGGTATCACCCGCTGGAGTGCGGGGGTGGACACCGAGTATTAACATATTTACGAGCCCCATGAATTCCAACCTTCTCTCACCCCTTCGACACGCTCCAGCTCTTCATTTCCACCCTTTCTCCTCCTCATCCTCCTCCTCCTCCTTCCTTGCTCGCCCTTATTTCCTTCTGGGCAACAGCGCGTCCCTTCCAGACAGAAATCGCCATCGATCGGACCAGCCAAGCACATTGGGAGAATTAGCCGACCGTGTCACTTGTCCTGCGAGACCCTAGCAGTCCCATCCCTCCAGGACTTCTCACCCCTTCCTCGGACGCGCAGAAACCCGCGTGCAAACTTGCCCGAGCACGTACGCGATATTTCTTCCCTCGCTCTTCCTCCTCGGCCATTTTCGGCCCTCCCTTCTCCTTCCCAACCGCGGGTGGTGCCTCGCGGGCTGATCTCCGCCGAGAATTGCAGCGGGAAGGGCTGCGCCGGATGAATCATAAGACCAGCTCCTAGAAAGACTGATCAGCCGAATCGGGTTAAAGCCAGACCGAAATTAATCCACTGCGAACGAGCGGCGTCGCACAGTCGCCTGGGAATATCCGACGATTCGAATCAATCGACCACTGAACGTTCTTTCACCGTGCGCCACTTCGACCTCCTTTTTACGTTCCCCTATACGCGATGGCGATTCTATAAGGAAATATATCTGGCGTCGCTCAAGTATGTGGCGATTGTCGTGAAATCCAACGACGAGGGACGGTGGACTCGGCACGAGATGGAACGAGATAGAACGCCGAGTTGATCTCGACCGATGGAGATTCATAATACCGCGGTGTTTTCATTGGTGGAAACGCAGGGAAACGCCAGACCGAGAGAGAAACGTCTCCTCGAACGAAAATCGGCGGAACGTGCGCTTGGAAAACGCGATCGGTAGCTAAATCGCGTTAAGGTAATCCGATCAGTCAGCGTGCCGCTCCGAGACGCGATGGACATTTCCATAAAAAGACGCGTCAATTTTAATCGGTGTCGGTGACGCGTTTGGCGGATACGGCGCTCGGCCGAATTAACCGCTCCCACGAATGGAAACTCGGTTAACGATAACGAATTTTTCCTTCCCGTGGATCCCCCCCTTATTTGATCGGCGCAAATCAGACGCCTTGGGATCGACTAACCGAGAGTATTTTTCACGCTCCTTGAATACTTGAAAGCGTCGAGTCGCCGGGACGTGCGACGCCCCGCTCGCCCCGTTGTAACAGGAATTTAGTGATTCTATAAATGCGAGCCGTTCGATCCAACTGCGAAAGCTTTCAACCCGCCGTGAATAAATAGACGGCCGCTGTTTTACTCGATTTCTCGATATTTGATATTGTCCTGGAAATACACTCTCTCCCGTTTCTCTGTCACTCATTCTTGCTTCCTTCCTTCTTGACACACCACGCGGGTCTGTGTGCCAGAGATCCTCAAGTATTAGTGCTCTTTGTTCGAAGTCTGCTGAATGGAGACGAAGTCGAAGAATGGAACGGAGTTAGAATTAAAATGTGGTACCCTTCACTCAGCTCGAAGCTCTCGATATAAGAAACCCACGTGCTACACAGAGTTGAGGGTTATTCGAATAAATTTTTATTCTAATACATTTCTTCCAAATAATTTCGAGTAAGAATTGCAAATGAAATGAAATTATTCTAGGATATCGAATAATTTTTTATTCTAATACATTTTTTCCAAATAATTTCGAGTAAGAATTGCAAATGGAATGAAATTATTCTAGGATATCGAATAATTTTTTATTCTAATACATTTTTTCCAAATAATTTCGAGTAAGAATTGCAAATGGAATGAAATTATTCTAGAATATCGAATAATTTTTTATTCCTACAAATTTTAATTCCGAATATATTATTAATAAATTTCTATTGAGATAAATTTGTATTCGAATAATTCCCCACTCTGCTGCCACCCCTAGAAATGCTGAATTCTACCAGTGGCCTATAATATAAAATGACTCTAAGTGCATGTACCGGTGTTTGTGAGAGAAAAAAAATTGACGAACGATAAAAAGGAAGACCGTTGCCCGTTGGAAGGACGAGCTCTCGACGCGGTGGGACGCGGGGTGGTCGTATCCATATCCATCGAGGAAACAGGCATTCGCGTGAAATCGATACACACCGGCAAAGAGTAAACGGAAACGGATCTGCTGACACAGAAAGGTGGCTGAGCAGCCCAGAGCAGCCAGAGCAGTCGTCTTTGTATGCAAATCGCGCGGGACTCGATGACGGGAACTCGGGGGAAAGACGAGAAACTGGCTCGGCACTCGACTTCGCCCATCGCTGCCGCTCGCTCTCCTATCGCCTGACGAATTCCCTAACGATAACTTTATTCCGGGCAAGTTCGAACACCGCGGGAACTATGTGGGCGACACTCGGAGTCGAAAGGCAGACGACACCGACTCGGCCGCGATATATTTCCTACGGCAAACACCACGGCGAACCCACCCCCGCAACCCTCTCCGCGCCCGGATAATCCCGCGATTTGTAAAATCGCTTCCCCCGAGCTGATCTCGGATCTGACGTCACGCGGTAACACACTTACTTTTATTCGATTCGGTTATGCTAAGCAGCGACTGCCTTCGAGTCGAGTCAAGGGAAACTTTCCCCTCGATTCGGCGAGTTCAGAAATTGGGACTGCTAACCCGTTCTTCTCTGTCTCCTTCCGCGCTTATTGGCATCCAGCTTTCCTTTGGGTGTGTTTACGTGGAGGCTCTGTGTTCTCGGTGGTTTTTCGTTAACATGTTTCTTAGGGTGATCGTTTCTAATAATGAGTAGTACTGATGAAAAACTTAAAGCGAATTTACGCGGCTCGCATTGTTTGAACGTTTTAGTTGATTCAATGGAATTATTGAAAGATGCGTATTTAATTATTAACCAAACTGGATCATTTAAATAAAAACTAATTTGTGAATATTATTATTATTACAAGATATTCATGGTTTTCGTAGAAATCGAGAAATAACGGAATCTGTTCCTCTCTTCATTTATACAGGATTGTAAACTCGAGAGGAGTTAGAAATTATTTCTAAAATTCTTATAGCCTTCAAGAACAATTTTCTGGCACAAAACAACCGACTCCTCGTACAAACAGTAGGCACATCTACACATTTAAAATAAAACCTTCCGATGTTCAAGACACATACGTGTCTACATGTGTTCAATTTAAATGAATCATCCTTAATAACAGAAGTAAAAACTCGGCCAACTTCTCTTAATGTTCCATTTAGTTGAACACTTTGATTAAATATTAATTTACACCGTTCACTTTGCTTTCAATTTTCTTGCGTCAACTTCGTTACTCAACCAAAGTGAGTCGCGTAAATTCGCCTCTTGAAATAAAGTTCATAGCTCTTTACATCTCGAAAGTTGCCGCTGTCCGATGTTGGCTCTTCGTCTTCAACTTCCTCGTTTCTTGACGCGCATCTTCTACGCGGTGTGCGCATCGTAACGCCTCTGTCACCACGTGTTACAATCTACTATGTCACCATGAGTGCCCTATGCATAATAATATCGATCGAATCTGGCGAAAAAAAAAGGGGCAGAGAATGTATTCAGCGAGTGCAATACAGGGTGTCCCAGCTAACACTGGACAGAGCTATATCTCCTAAAGTATTGTTATTAAAAATCTGAAAAAAATAGGGAATGCATGGTACGAGGGGACCATCTTTTTCGCCCGAACGAATTTTTTTTTCGATTATTATTTTAAAAAATACGATGGTCAAGTTCGGATTTTCAAATGGCACTAACTTTTTGGAAGTCCTGAGTTGATAGTGCGTTAAAAGACAAAATCAATAAGCTATAATGTATACACTTTATTTCCATTGGTTTTTAAGATATTTCGCTTGCAAATTTCCTGATTTTCAGTGGAAAAACCGTTCTTGGACTGGCAAGGACCGGGGTCAGTTTTACTGTCGTCACGGGTAGCACTGCCTTTTGAAATAGATACCTACCTGCCAAAGGTCTACCCCGGCCCACGGGCTGGACAATTCTTTTCCGTCAAAAATGCTACTTAGGAAGGTACATCTGCAGTATCGAGAAGCGCACCGTTACTTTTATTTCGCACTTGCTTCTACGCTCGGATGACCGGTTCTTTTGGGAGGGATGCACGTTCGATTGATTAGGTTAGAAGGTGTGAAAGTTGCTAGACAAAATATCAACCATCGGAATATCAGAACCAATCGGATTTGCATCCCTCACAAACGGCTGCTCTCTTGAAGAGGCCTTCTTCACAGCAATACCTCCTCCCCCAATGCCCGCCTTCTCTCGCACGGAATACGTCAACGCATGCTTCTGTTTTAATATCGGAGCTCGTGTTTATACTCGAGAGGACCACGCGTGGACAGCGGGTTACCCCTTTTCTTCCTGTGTCTCTCCACGAGGAGTATTGACGGTGGATTGTAGGAGCGTAGATGTCTCGATGCCAGTTATTGAATTCAGGAGAGGATAGAAACATTTTATTACAAAACACACATGTACTATAATTAAAGTAAATCGTATTCCTCTCGGGCAGGAGTCGCCCGACGGTCGTCGACGAGATGCGGCCTGGTACCCCGTGGCGGGGACAGTCCTTCGCAGGGCCTCACTCGATTTTTATGGCTTTTTCCGGAAAAAGGTACGAATCCTGGGTCGAGCGCAGCGAATTAGGGTCGAACCCCGGCAGTCGAGGGTCTAATATCCATTACAACGTCGTAAGAAATTTTTTTCTTCATCGTATCGAAAGGGAAATGACGCCGATGGATTCCTTATGTTTTTCCGATGAAAATCATACCAAATATCATGCAAATCGGACTACTTTGACACAAGCTACTTGTATTCCTTATGTAAAATTTGTCCGATTTGCACGACATTTGGCATGATTTTCATCGGAAAACCCCAAGGAATCCATCGGCGACACTTCCATATCCATACGATAAAGAATAGAGAATTATTTTATTTTATAAAAAGATACAGGGTAATTCTCTCGCTACGCCTGTCACCCCGTGGCGAGGACAACACCCCACAGTGCCCATCGAATTTTATGGCTTTCGGTCCTCGGAGGGTTTGGAATATCATTAACACGTGAGATTTTTATGACTTTTTCCGGAAAAAGGTACGAATCCTGGGTCGAGCGTAGCGAATTACGGTCGAACCCCGGCAGTCGAGGGTGTCACATCCATTACAGCATATTAAAAAATTATTTTCTTCGTCGTATCAAAAGGACAGTGCCGCCGATGGATTCCTTATGTTTTTCTGATGAAAATCATACCAAATATCTTGTAAATCGGACGACTTTTACACAGAGAATACAAATAGGTTGTGTCAAAGTAGTCCGATCTGCATCATATTTGGTATGATTTTCATCGGAAAAACATAAGGAATCCATCGGCGTCATTTCCCTTTCGATACGATGAAGAAAAAAATTTCTTAATACGTTGTAATGGATATTAGACCCTCGACTGCCGGGGTTCGACCCTAATTCGCTACGCTCGACCCAGGATTCGTACCTTTTTCCGGAAAAAGCCATAAAAATCGAGTGGGGCACTGCGAAGGACTGTCCCCGCCACGGGGTGCCAGGGACCGTATCTCCTTGACGGGCGAATCTGGAGAATTACCCCGTATCTGTTTAAGAAATAAAATAATTCCTTATTCTTTATCGCATGGATATGGAAGTGTCGCCGATTGATTCGTGGCATTCCGCTGATTAAAATCATACCAAATGTCGTGTAAATCGGACAACTTTTACATAGGGAATACAAGTAAGTTGTGTCAAAGTAGTCCGATTTGCCTGATATTTGGTATGATTTTAATCAGAAAAACCTAAGGAATCCATCGGCGACACTTTCCTTTTGATACGATGAAGAAAATAATTTTTTAATACCCTGTAATGGATATTATACCCTTGACTGCCGGGGTTCGACCCCAATTCGCTACGCTGGGCCCAGGATTCGTACCTTTTTCCGGAAAAAGCCATAAAAATCGGGTGAGGCACTGCGAAGGGTAGCCCTCGCCACGGGGTACCAGGCCGCATCTCTTCGACGAGCGTCGGGCGACGCTTGCCCGAGAGGAATACGATTTACTTTAATTATAGTACATGTGTGTTTTGTAATGAAATGTTTCTATCCTCTCCTGAATTCAATAACTGGCATCCGGACATCTACGCTCCTACAATCCACCGTCAATACTCCTTGTGGAGAGACACAGAAAGAAAAGGGGTAACCCGCTGTCCACGCGTGGTCCTCTCGAGTATAAACACGAGCTTCAATATCAACACAAAAGCATGCGTTGTCGTATTCCGTGCGAGAGAAGGTGGGCATTGGGGGAGGAGGTATTGCTGTGAAGAAGGCCTCTTCAAGAGAGCAGCCGTTTGTGAGGGATGCAAATCCGATTGGTTCTGATATTCCGATGGTTGATATTTTGTCTAGCAACTTTCACACCTTCTAACCTAATCAATCGAACGTGCATCCCTCCCAAAAGAACCGGTCATCCGAGCGTAGAAGCAAGTGCGAAATAAAAGTAACGGTGCGCTTCTCGATACTGCAGATGTACCTTCCTAAGTAGCATTTTTGACGGAAAAGAATTGTCCAGCCCGTGGGCCGGGGTAGACCTTTGGCAGGTAGGTATCTATTTCAAAAGGCAGTGCTACCCGTGACGACAGTAAAACTGACCCCGGTCCTTGCCAGTCCAAGAACGGTTTTTCCACTGAAAATCAGGAAATTTGCAAGCGAAATATCTTAAAAACCAATGGAAATAAAGTGTATACATTATAGCTTATTGATTTTGTCTTTTAACGCACTATCAACTCAGGACTTCCAAAAAGTTAGTGCCATTTGAAAATCCGAACTTGACCATCGTATTTTTTAAAATAATAATCGAAAAAAAAATTCGTTCGGGCGAAAAAGATGGTCCCCTCGTACCATGCATTCCCTATTTTTTTCAGATTTTTAATAACAATACTTTAGGAGATATAGCTCTGTCCAGTGTTAGCTGGGACACCCTGTATATTCCAGGCGAGCCGTGGAACATCGGTGTCCGGCTGATTTCCATGGGTGACGGTCAAATTTCCAGGAAGAAAAACGGCGTATCGACGGCAGAGAGATAACCATCCATCACTCGACGAGGGCACGGCGAAAAGAAACCATAGGGGGTGGGCAAAAATACGATTCCTTTCGACTTGTTGACTTTTCTTGGATTCACTGCCAAGGAAGCCGGGGATTTCTTCGTTTCTACCACTGTATGCCCCTACGACTCTCAGCTTCTCCGCCTCCTCTTCGCCCTTCTTCCTGCCAGAGGCTTCATCGGAATTCCGTCGACCTTGCCAAGTCGCGAGCAAATCCATCCTGGCCGTCTCCGTTCCTTTTCTTCCCCTTTCTGTCTCGTCCGCCCCTAAAAGGGGTTTCGGTCCGCGCGTCGGCCCACATGTATATTTATTATTCTTTAAATATATGTGTTTTCGATACGGAAGACGCGTGCGGCTCGCGAGGGCAACGTGCCGCTTGGAATATTCATCTCCTGCGATAGATAGGGGACCGTGTTTTTGGGGATGAAGGCGTTTTTCAAGAAGACCGGTGTTTTTTTAAGGGAGTTCGGGTTGGACCTGGATTATGGATGATGTTATGGTTAAAATATTGCAGCTGGTGAATGTAAGTGGCCTTGTGAAATATTAGAACAAATGTCCTAACAGCTTCTAGTATTCTAGATTCATTTGAGGAACGGTTGAACTTCTGCCATTTATTTTCAACCATTTCAACGAATTTCTTTCCTGCTCTCCAACGAATTTCAGAATCACTCGCAAATTAATCCTCTGCTTTTCTTCTCGCCCCCTGGACCCACCCCGATCCTCTCTCACCCCCTTGTCAAGGTCAACCGCGACGCGTCCGCGGGAAACAGCCGCGAGAGGTGATCGTCGATCTTTAAGACAAATATTATTCAGAAAAATTGGATTACCGTTATCGAGGCTCGCCAAACGTCAGCGGCAGAGACGTGCGCGCCCGTGGCCGCGCTTCAGGAGGCTTCGAGTGGCCCGCGATTCCACTATCTCGCCCCACTGCCATCCAATTTCTCTTTTCTCTCCTTTTCAACGTCCCACCGGTGAAATTCCGTGCCTCCTCGAATCCTCCGCGCGCGAGATCTCAATCCTCCCCCGCTCCCACCCTCGCCGCACCCCCGTTACGCGCGACCCCTTAAAATTCGCCAACTCGCGTCCGTCTTCCCGTTCACCGGCGAGATTAAATCTCCTTTCGAGGGAGGAAAAATTCGATTCGACTGGGTCACAGATAACGGCGATATTTTTTCCCTTTCGAGGGAGGATCGAGGTCGTCGCGAATTTCGGCGAACCCCGGCGATACGAAGTGAAAAATTTAAAAACAATTCATTCCCATGCAGCAGCGACAATTAATTAATTATTATTAATCTCTTCGTGGCGTGTCACCTTTTACATTTCAGTGTCGTGAACGAAGACACAGATGATTCAAAATGAAGCGTATCGTGACACGACGATCGACCGTCTTCGACTACAAGTGTCCCAGAGAAGAGGCGAACGCAAGGAGAAAGAGGATAGGTATGGGCACGAGTTACAAGGAAAACAGAGAGCACTGTAAGAGAAACGGGGGAGGGGCTGGAGGGGGCTGGAAGGGGCAGAGAGAAACTGGCTGTAATACTCTCTTTGATAAGTTCTCGCGCAGCGTCGGGCCTGGTAATACCAGGATTAATACACCCCTGGAGCCTTTGGCCCTATACCAGTTTATAGAAAGCTGCAGCAACACACCTGCTGACTTACGCGATTGCCGCGCGCAGTTTCGCTTCAAAGGGAATCGAGAGGGATTAAGAGCCGTTCCCAGGGCGCCCCTTCGCCGCCCTGTGATTGTAAATAAACGTAGAATTAATCGGTCAAACGAGTCGGAAGCAGACTTCGCCCGGGAATAAAACGCTACGTCGATGAACTTGTCCTCCGTGGCAGGCGTGCGGCTTCGAGAGAATGGAACAGGATTAAATCGCCTTTCAAACCATGTTTTCACTTCGGCCAAGCGGGGCGAGGGAAGGGGCGGGACATTTCAGTGACGTTCGATAGCGAATAGCGCGAATAGCGAGCGCGGGTACAAAAGCGATCCGTGAAAAATTGAATGCGCGTCAGGTTCCAGGCATCAGAAATTTTCGCTCGGCCGCAAACTGAAACGTTGGAATTATTCTCGCGCGTCTCTACCACGCGCCGCGAATAATAACGTTTCTTCGAGCTTTCCCAGCGCGCCGGTTCGATTTCTCGTTGATTCGCGATTCGCGCATGCGACCCACTGTTTCCCTCCTTTTTTCCTGTTAAATAAACGATCGTTGCCGATCGCCCAGTAATCCTCTATAAAAATATTGGAAAGGGATTATGTAAGCTCTCCAGCACGCCCTAGATTCTCCGTGTTTCTGTTTTCCCTCCGTGTAAATTTCGCGAGACACATCGTTCGGGCGAAGCTGAATGCAAATAAAGGTGCAGGTGAATGTAATGGCTTAAGACGGCGCAGGCTCGACGTCCCCGAAAAAATATTCGCCCCTGTTCCACGCGAACGACCGGTAACAACGGCTGGGTATCCGTCGTTTCGCGTTCAAATTAAAATCGGCCGCTGGGGAAAAAAGCCGTATGATGAATTACCCCAAGATCAGATTACATTCCATGCACGATAGGTTTTACAACGCGCTGCTCCACTTCTTCTGTTAAATCAATAATGCCATCGGCCTGGACCGATCGCTCCGGTGCCCGTGGCTGGCCGTTGCTAAATCTTCCAAAAACGTATTTGCGAAAGAGTCTCCCCTTTTTCAATTTCTCCCCAAGGAACACGTTCGCAGAAATAAGTGTTCTTTGAACATCCACGTCGACGGTTTCCTTCGTCAACGGAGAAGAGCAGCGTTAGACGATTACTTCGAAATACCTTGGATCGAGAAGCAGCTCGAATTTACCAACAGCATTCGTTCGTAAATCTGGAGAGAAGCGGCAAACAAAGCAGCGAGAAGCTAAAAGGAGGACACACAATGCGCTGTCGATTGCTCGTCGAGGGTTTGAGAAAGTTGCGCCGCGACGCTGACGTCCCTGAAAATGGCGAAAATTCGGGCTCGCGTTAACTTTGTAATTATTTAGCAGAAGCAATCGATACGGAAACGTGGGAGGCGGGAGGCCGGGGAAGCGGCGTTACACGGTTGCATCGAGGAACGAGGTTGCCAGGGATGAATAGCAAGACGGGAAGAGGCAACTCAAGTACAAATGCAGAGCAAGTGCATTTCACAGGCCACGGTATTTCAGAAATTCCCCGATACCGGTCCCTGTCTCTATCGACGTTCCTTTACCGCCCTCTTTCTCCAATGCGCCAACCCCTTCCAACCCCTTCCAACCCCTTCCAACCCCTTCCAACCCCCGTCTCTCCCCGTCCGGTATCCAGGTCCCTCCGCTATTCGAGGTGGGAGGATTTCCACGCTTCTTCCCATCGGCTGCTAGACGCATTTACGGGGAGCAGGGAAACCCGGTCGATCTCTGGCTTTGTATTTTCTTGGATGGACTGGTTACCTTGCTCGAGACAATAACCAACCCCTCTCGCCACCCCCCCCCCCCCCCTCCCCGCCTCGTAAGCTGGATTATGAATGCCGGGACTTTATTGAATAACTGTCTTCTTCGCTCGAATCGCCGCAAGGATGCTTCGGCTCGCGAATAGCCGCGTAATTGCGATTACTCGGTCAGTACTCCGTTCGTTGATGCTGGAATTTTCGAGACGAGACTGTTTCAATTAGACAAGTAGTTCGAAGGAACGACGTATTTTCCAATTTTATGTTTTTCTTCCACTGATGCTGTACGATGAAGAGAAGTCCTTCGGTCTTGGAGACGTAGCTTGGCTGCTCTTTTTGGAGGACAAGGAGAGCCTGGACCTGAAGGATGGAGCTAAACGATATGACGAGATACACATCGATATGTGCACAATAATTGAGAAATCAAATATTTTCCAGGGCGTTATTCATCATTTAACATTTACATTTAAATGTTCAAGAACGTGGAAATTAATTTAGAAGAGAATCCTATTTTTTGGGGCGAAAACATATTGTTTTCTTACGAAACTAGCGATTCGATTCATCTGAAATTTGAACCATTATTATTATTATTAGACCTTGAGAATATTTATTAATCTTAGCTCGCATTATTAACCACGAAATCTTCTATTATGGGTATCCGTGTTTCAAAACTATTGCCCATCACTCCACCCACTGTGGGATAGTTAAATCATTTCCCTGCTACGATATTAACACTCCTCGCGAAGAAAAGGACAAATCCTCTCGCTTTGCACGCCTGCCGTCCAATTCACGCGGAAATCAAGATAACGCGGGCAAATCTCCTTGCTGTCTACTCGGCAACAGATAAATCGCGGCACTCGGGCCCGACAAAAGCGTCCACGAAACCGTCCCCCTGCGTGAAACGAATTACACCGAGCTAGGCCAGGATAGGGCACGCAAAAAGAGACAAAAGGATCCCATTGTACCAATTACAGGGGGCCCGACAAGAAAAGGCACGGTCTCACGTTCCCTTTCAGCGAGGGGGGAGCGAAACCGCGTAGCCGGATTTTCGAGTCGGCCGAGCCGCGATATAATCGACCTGGTAGCCTGGTCTCGGAAGGTTCAAAGTGTCACGCACACAAAATCACGCGCGTACACAGGTAAAGGCTGCGGGGTGTTTGCAGCGCGCAGGTACGCGCAGGCTTCACGCTCCAGCGACACAACGCGAGCGGACGTTTGCGCGCGCCAGGTAAAACGTGAGCGGGAGCAGAAGCAGGTAAACCGGTACGCGGCCTGCGCCTGACAGCTATGCGTACTCGCTTCGCTTCTACCGCCCCGCTCTCTGTTTTACATGATCGCTCGTCCAATTTCAACCCCCGCTCCCGAGGAGGGGGAGAAGAAGCCAGCGGAATAAATAAAAGTCGGGAGCAAAGAATGGAGGAAGAGGAGAGGAACGGAGCGAAGTCGAGGGCGAAGGGTAGGAAATAAAAGCAGGAAAAGCACGGCTACCGACGTGCAAATACAGAACTAGGGGAGGGGTTTAGGGGGGGGGGGCGGAGGGAGGAGACGGTCGACGGAGCACACGTCGAGAGCAGCAACCCTGCCGCGGAGAGATTTCGGGATCTCGCGTTGCTGATCGAACCGTTCGTGCATACTTCGCGAGCGGGATTAATTCGACTGCGACTAATTCGAGAATTGGCTGCGAACAGAGCCGTCGCTACACAGAGCAACAGCCCCCGCGCGTCCTTCGGTAACCGCCATCCTCCGCGATGCTAGCCGCGCCACAAAGATCGGAGGATACAAGTTCCGGCAAAATCGGCTGACCTGTTCGAGGCCAGTCCACCTCCTCTACTCAGGAACACGTTGCGCTCTCTGTCCTCTACTCATATACAGTAAATCCTCGTTAGGAGCCCGGCGACTATCCCCACCATTTCTTAGAATCCTTCGGACGAGAGTGGGGGAACCCGGGAACGAGCGAGAGGCTCTTCCGTTTCCTCTCGCGCCAGTGGCCGCGCGGAATAGTGTCCAGTCGCGTTAAGAGCCCGCCGCCAGCCCCGTTCATCGGGCTCTTAACGAGTATTTACTGTATTATTCACGGAAAAACTTCTTTCTTTCTCTCTTTCTTCGAATTTTGTCTTCGTTCTCGTTTCCACTCGGAGAGCCGCGTTCCCGCAACCCGTCCGAATCAAAGAAGCAACAATGGTCCCTGAAATCATGCGGGGCAGTGGTTACGGGGCAAACAACGCGCGATATCTTATCTGCACACCGGGTATACGAGATGCGCCCCGGAACGGCTCGCAAGGAAACCATTTCCTGCATAAAACAAAAGGCGCGCAACACGATACCCCGCGAGTTTCATACGCTTACGTCCCGTGCATATTTCAGACACGTCCTGCACTTGGAGATACGGAAGGAACCGTATCAGGATGCACCGACTCGGTGTATTTTGTTCGGCGCGCTCGCGCGCAGGCCTCTCTCCCGAGTCCCAACCCCCGTTCTACGCCGCTCGCATTTACACCGAAACCTCTGCCGCACGGCTGTTTATGACCATGGCCCGGTCGTACTTTTTGCATCCCGCCCCGTTGTCGCTTTGATGCTCGCCACTCTGATGAATTCTTCCCTCGTTAATCTTCGCTTCCTACCCGCGGTCATTTCCCGGGGATTTTCTTTCAGCGCGAGCTTTCGCTCGGAATAGTAAACAGTCCCCTAAGTAGAATGCATTGTAGTCGCGAAAGCTCGTTTCGCCGCGGCTTCGTGGCGAATTACACGAGCAGTTTCGAGGAATACCAACTTATTAATAGGTCCGAGCGTCGAGCGGGAATAGCTTCGGCGAAATCACCCCTAACTTTTATAGGACGCCCATTGACCGCGCGATCTATTGAATACAGAATAAAACTCATCGCCGAAGAAACGATTCCTGGCCACCCGTGCTAAAGGGCACCGCTCGTTGCGCGATCTCGAAGCCTCTCGCCGATAACTTTTAATGAAAACAGACTCGGCAACTTCTCCGTCCAAGTTCCTTTCATACCCGGCAGAACTGGCCTCGCGCTGATAGAAGTATGTACATTGTGTCTACGAACGGCGATGCACTCGACTCGGCCGCGGTTCTATTAATATTTCGGCGGGCCGCGTATCGTGCAACCAGAGAGGGCCGCGCGCAATGCGATGTCAGGTTCCTTTGTATTTCGCGAAGTATAACGATCATAATGGAGCTCCCGCGCCCCGCGGGGAAATACAATTGCCCGGGGTGGTGGCCACTATACGAATCCCATTGATTGCACAAGTGGCGCAACTTGCATTCTCCAGTGGTAATTGGTCAGGGTGTGCAGCCTGTGCATCTTGGGTTTATCGACCTCGCCACGGGGAAATTGGCCTTGCTCCGACTGAAAAGTCGATGCGCCGCTTGCCATCCGTCTCCTCGTTTCCTCGCCACGAAAAATCGATGGCGAAGCAGCTCGCACACGCTGTTATTTAACAACGTCGTAATTAATATCGCAGCAAATGGAGATCGCGAGACAATCCGAGAAATGTTCAACCAGAAGCAACCTTCTTACCTACTAGGGTAGTTATGGAAGGGTGGCCGCACCTTTCGCAAAATTGCCACTTTGCAATCGAAACTTTCTCCAAGGATACGTATTCTTAGTTGAACATCTTGTGCTACTAATTGCGTTACAAAATTAAAACCAAAAACATCCTTCTTTTGGAGAGAGACGCAGCATTTCGGAATATTTTTAATTTTCCATTTATACTTGTTAATTTAACCCTTAGGCTGCCGCTATAGCCACTATATTGGCACGGTTCTACCCCCTCGAATCTATGGGACTTATTGACTACTCACACATAAAAATTTTTTGAAAAAAGGGACCCCTATTTTTACGAAAAAAAAGCGGTAGCCTAAGGGTTAACTTCTTATTTAAAAAAAAAAAAAAAATTGAAGTAAAATGAAACATATTCATATTGTATACAGTTACAAAATACAATAAAATTAGAAAAATAAATAGTTACAGATATTATTTCTGCTTTTCTAAAATTCCACATTCATTACACAAATAAAATACAAATAAAATGTGAAAAAAAAACCAGTAAAAAGTCCACAAATATGTTTGGACTTTCAGATTGTTATTTAAAAAATAAATTATTTGACCTGAGATATCCCGCCGTTATCTAGTTTAAAACCCTCCGTTTGCATTTTAAACATTGGAAGCGCCCTTTAATCGACATAGCTGCCAATAAATACGGATCGGTTTATTATTTGTGGGACGCCGATTCGCGCGTTAAGTTCCGCCCGTCGATCCGCGAAAGGGACGCTCGGCGTCTAGATAAAAATACAGGAACGCGCGGCTGCACAAAATATACGCCTATTTTAACAACCGCACAGTGGGACGGATCGCGAATCTAGGTGGAAAAAAATAAGTAATGGCCAATTTTTTTACTTTTCAGGTTGAAAAAGACGGGCAATATATTTTTGATAAATACAGAAGTATATATACATATTTTTATTGTTTCAAACGCATAGAGGGTTATAACTCGTACGATGAGCTGGCACTAGAATCGGAGTCTTCTGAAAGCCTATTAAAACTATCGTCATTTTTATTAGAATAGGAATCGTTTAAAATTTCTAGTCCTTTCAGCAAATGTAATGTACCTTTTGGAATAGCTTCCTTCTTTTTACATGGTAATTCCCTGAAAGTATTAATAAGTATTATTACTTTTGCATATAATTATATTTTCAATCCATTAGCACATATTAGCAGTTCAAATTACCATAAATCGAAACTATCCGTAGTAACCTTACAAATTATAATGGAATTACAGTGGCATTTTGTGGCATTGGTTAGTAATTAAGTTTTTTAAAAAAAAAAGACCTTTTAAATTTTGCATATTCAATGCCCCATATCTAACATTAATAGAGGTTTTTCCAAGTAACCAAAATATGCTAAATTAAGAATATATATTAAATTTTTATAATATACAAAGGTTTTTAAATATTATACTTACCTTAATGCGAAAAAAGCTCTAATTTCGAAGCAATTTCGTCAGGATTGACTTTTGCCTTCAAACATATGAACTTGAACGAACCGATTTTCGAAAACGGTGTACATTAAAAAGATAATATGCTGGATTTGCTCTAATTAGACATTTTAGAGCCAACATATCGATTCTTATAAATATTGGTGACTTGAATTTTTTCCACCTAGATTCGCGATCCGTCCCACTGTGAACCGGCTTAACCCCTTGGCGGAAAAATTTCCCTAACGCTCCAGCTCGCCCGCCAAGAAATTTGCCTATTTACGCGGGAATGCTCCCCGCGTCGAGCACTCGACCTATTTCGCCGATGCATTTCGGCATCCCCTCGCGGCAGCGGCCGCCCGGAGCGGTCGTACAAAGTACCACAATAAATTCACGCCGATGACCGAGTTTCCCTCGTTACATCCACCTTTCCGATCGAGCCGGCGGATCTCGATCGAGCGCACGAGGCGCGCGCGCCCCGTAAGTGCCTCGAAACGACCTGGAAACTCCGGGCGGGCGGCACTCGTGCGAGCTCAACTCCGTGTACAACACCGAAACACCTAAGTCTATAACGACCCCGTTGTTAATATGCCTTCGATTTAACGTGTACAGCGTGTCGTGAATTTCCCCGACAGACTACGGGAGCTTACTCGGAATCGTCAAGCATCGCGCGAGGAAGAACCTCGCCTAGCCATTCGTTTATCCGAGAAACAAGCCACAGACTTTACCTTCGCCGCTGGTAGACGCGATTTCAATTAAAATGTGCCGTTTACTCGGGGAATTAGAAGCAAAGGTGAACGGTGTTGCCTGCTCGTCATTGGCAGCTTTACGAATCTACGGAGCAACGCCGAGGAGCGCAATTGTAAATGACTGTTCATCTTCGGAGTTGAAATTCGAAACAGTAGTCTGTTGTTTTTATCCAAGTTCTGTGAGCATCTCGTGGCTTTCAAGCGACACAGAACGAGGAATATGTACTGTCATGGATGAATCTACCGATCTGTTGTTTCTGTGTACCCTGTAGGTTTCATGGAAAGCTCATTAACAGCACTGTTTGCTACACACCCAGTGTATATAGCGCGGGGGTTCGTGCAAAAGTCCTTTCGCGTGTCCCTCCCCCGCCCCGTGACCTGCTACCACCCTGTAAAGGCATTTCAGTGGGGCGATAATGACGACGCCCGCGTTTAACCCTTCACCCAGCGAACCCAGTGTTTCGGTTTATCTCAGCGCTCGTTTTTCCGTGGTAATTGTCTGCCACCTAATCTTGTTGATAAGTCAACAATGATCACGAGCGGATTAAGGCCGCCGGTAATGAACAATAATTACCAGCGTTAAGCATTTAAAGGTGGGGGGGATGAATTTTGCGGTCGGGGCTTTAAAACGCTACGAATTTCCGCCGAAATTTATTCCCCGGCGAACCGGCGCTCCTAATTACACCGTCGGCGTAACGAAAATATAAATTCGTGGAAATTAAGTTGCGAACGCAAGTAACAACGGCAAATAAGTAAATACGGTGGCCCATTAATTTGCATTCATTTCCCCAGGCGTTTCGCAACGAATTAACGCTTTTTGTACGACTCACCGCTAGAAACGCACGCGTGTATTTTACGTTATATTCTCCTGTGCCGAGCAACGTTCGTCGGGTTTATTATAATACGGGAAATGTCTCCCGGCCAGCGTCCCCAGAAGCTTCTCCGGCTGTCTCGTGTTAATTCGCTAGAAAATCAACGCGACGCAGGGCCAGTGGGTCAGATGGTGCTTTAAACGTGGCATCGATATTCGTGTCACTCTAATTACGCCGGCAAGAAAAATCGCGATCCCCGAGCTGCGGCACGATCGCCCGTTTCCTCCAATTAATTTCCACGCGATTGTATTCGCGGGGCTCTAATTTAAATGAATAAATTACGTCCGCGCCTCCGCTTAAATGGGTCGTCCTATATTTACGAGCGCGTCGAATACATATATTATCGCTATTCGTCGCTCAGCCGGCGTTGGCGCGCGCGCGAAAATTACAATTTCAATGCCGAACGTGTAAATTATGCAATAATTTGGCTGCATCGTAGAATATTACACTCGTTCCGACCGGTGCTCGAATATCACCGCGATGTCCCGTTGAAAATGCAACGATACCGTACCGGCGCGGCTAAAGCTGCAGCGACCCCCCTGCGACCCGTCGAACGCGAAAATCCTTGAACCGATTCGCTCTCCAAGTCGCTCGACCGCGATTCTACTTTATTAAACCGAGAACATGCAAGCTACGCTCCGATGAAATCTCGAGATACGAGCGAACCACTTCCACGCGCTCTATCAAAGTGGAATTTGCGATATCGCGGGGTAGGAAATAGCTGCGATCACCTCGATGTTAATTGATTGCACATTTCGAACGATAAACGCTTCGCGAAATCCGAGACTCCGAGGTGGAAGATGACCGTTCGATTTCTTTTAGCCGGAGGAATTGACGCGTTCCAGCTTGTCCCGTAATTCCGGGACACCCTCTATGCACGGCAACGCGTGGACGACTTCGCTGCAGGCTGCAGCTCGCACGGAGGCGTTGCATGCACCGGGAGATTGCATAATGACATAATATTCATGGCGGTGCGCTTATGCTCGCGACCGAGTAGGTAATAAGGGTGTCGCGGAGGGAGGGGGAAGAGGAAAGGGGTTCGAGGGAGAAAAAGGATTGTCGAGGTGAGAGGGAGAAGATGGAGAGCGGCGGACGCGGGCGAGGAGGAAGAAAGGGCGAGAGAGCCCCGTTCCCGATGGCGAGGAGGAACGAAGTAGCGGCTGAAAAGGTGACGGAGGTTATAAAGGTGGTAAGAGGAGGGTGCATTGGGGTGGCAGCGAGGCTGACGGGCGGCGGACACATTTTTAATTAAGACAGTTTCGAGGCGTAATTAATTTTACGACAGCGCTACCTAACGACCGGTCTTCTATCTCCCACCTTTGCTCCCTTACCTCTTCTTTTCCCCGGGCAGCCCTCTCCGCCCCTCCACGCGCTTTCGTCGATCTGCCGCGCCACCGCCAGAAATTTCCGCTCGGCCGCACCGTCGCTTCGCTCTTCCCCACCACCTTTTTAATAACACTGTTTTCGTCCCCAAGCTTTCGTTACCGGCGAGTTCTCGCCCCAAACGCTACGCCACTCTCCCCCTTCCACCACGTACGTCAGGAATAACTTCACGCTAGAGAAGACTTTATTGGAAGAGTGTGTTTTTTACGCCAAGATTGTCAGAGTTTCACCCTCTGCTTCGCCGCTCCACCCATTTTCTAATAAATTCTTTAAGGGAGAACGTTCCTAATAAATGCTGAAGGCAAAGCAAAGGTGCTTCTAGCCTCCGAGATGTAATACAGATATTGTCCAAATATAGCTTCCAAATATATAATTCAGCACCAGTGGCACACTCAGGATTTAATCTTGGAGCAGCCGAATTGAACGGATAAAAATATTTCTAAGAAAAATTTATTCAATGCAATTTCATTTACCGCAAATTCAATCAAATTCACGAGGCGAGTATAAAAATTTATTTAAAGAATAAAATCCAGTGCTCCCTCCCTCCTCCCTCCAGTTCCGCTACTCAGTACTGCCAAAAAAGTGTCTTCCACCGCGACCCCTTGAAATGGTCATAAATTCCACGCAAGTCAAATAACGTCGCGCTATCTGTCCCCCTAACCGTCTTCAAATATATATGTCGAGGCTGACGCGCATCTTCGCCGGCGAAGTTTCCCGGCATTTTGTCCCGGGCCCCGACTAAACGCGCATCTGGGACTTTCCAGCCAACTTTCACCCTCGAAAGCGGCGCTCGAGCCCGCGGCCGTGTCGCTTTGTTCCCTCTGTACCGTTTATTTCCCGCTGATTCCGGGGAAACTGTTAAGGGAGCAGCGAGAGTCTGATAAATTCCGGCAAAAACACCAACTTCTCCGGCGAGAGGAGAGGGGAGGGGGAAGAAAGTTCGGGCAGATAAGGGGGTGGGGGGCGAGGCGTTACGTATCACCGCTTATTTTTGACTTTTTATCTCGCGCCATCTTCCGGCTACAACAATGCGCGCGCGGACGAGGCGCGGGGGGGAGAGAAGGAGGTCAGAGCATAAATTACGGAGCGTCAGGCGATTTCTCCGCATCCTCCCGAGGACCCTGTCTCTCTCCCCCATCTATTCCCCCGCCCCCTCCGTGCCCCTCGCCCCCGGCTGCCAAAAATCGAAGGAAACTTTCATCCGCGCCCCCGTGGAACGTTCTGGATTTATGGCTACCACAAATTATGTGTTGCGCCGGTGAAAAATGCTCCTCTCATCCTCCTTCGCCGAGCTGCTGGAGCCGCCCGAGTCTCTCGTTTCGAAACCAGCTTCCGGATTGCTTAATTCCAGCCAGACCTGGCCAGCATCGGCGATTAGCTGAACGATTAGGGAACCGAGTCGTTCTCGCGGCACTTGGATTGTTATACAGCGGGTAATAACCATTTTCGAACGTTAATTTTGCTAAGCACGTGAACACTTCGTGGACCTGAATAGCTTAAAGGGAAGATTACCAACTGGGAAATTTTAAAAATTATGAAACTTCGGGAATGTGCAGAGGATATACAGATATGCATCGGGCAATTTTCTTCGCTGCCTTTTACTCCAAGGAAGTGAAATTTATTGGTCCCTGAAAATCCGGCTGTTCCCCGATTTTGTGTTATAACTCGCGAATTGTAAGAAATAGAATAAAAGTTTTTAGACAAAAGTTACTTATTTTAATTCGGAATATAATTTGAAAACTTACAAAATAAAAAAATAGCCGGATTTTCAGAGATAAATTTCACCCCCTTAGAGTGAATTTGAGAAGCAAAGATTTGTTACTTCATGGAGAATGATTGTTAAAAGGATATCTAAAGGTTTCTTGATTCCCAGCAGACAATAGTTCTTCCCCACTTTTTAAATACCCCCGTGAGTAGTCAACACGCGTCTCGTAAACAACGGCCCCGAGGTAATTCCAGGAAAAAGTTGATCGCCTTTGCTGGGCGTTTTTAACGATTCACCCTTTGTAGTCTCCTTACGACACTGTAATGGAGTATCGTGCTGTCGGTGAAAATTCCGGGCGAAGGGCGTAGGGAAGCGAGCAGACTGCCATCTATATTCGCAGCGAAGTTGCCCTGTATTATGCATAATAATCCGCGAGCGGCCGCATTGAATTAAAAATGTTAGAGCGGCTTGGAGGCGAGCGTCTGCGTCGCTCCGTGCATCGAAATATATAAAGCGCATTGGCGCAGGCTGGCAACGATAAGATAATAAGATCAGCGTCAGCGACTGACCCGTCTGCATAATTTTAGTCGGTCGTTCACCATCGCAGCCTTGCGTACACGGGGAACCACTCTAAACGAATATTTAAGTGGCTCGCATTAAAGCGGCATGCGAGCTCCATTTTTTCTTCCCCCGTTAGTCATTTAAACGTAGAAAATTTAACCTCGGCGCTTAGACAGAAGAGTGGCATTAATTGACTAAAAATTCGAGGAAGAACTGTATTTCATCGTCGAGAAGATGTTCGATAAATGTCCACCAATTTAGTTAAACACACGGAACTCTTTGTACGTTTTCTCTCAGAACTGTTTTCTGACGCCGTTCAGCGGCTTAACTCGGAAGCTGGATTTAATTACGCCCGCGCTTAAAATATCTATGTGCCGCTGCGGCCAGCAAGATGCGCGCGATTTTTCTCTTTTTCTTTACGGTCAATTCAGGCGAAATAACGACCGAGGTCGGTTTATCTGGCCATTAAAGAAAACGACCTGTTAACGGACCCGCGCAGCTAGCAACCGTGCTATCCAATAAATGTCGCGCTAAACGTTGCTGCATCACGTGTATATTCCTACGCGTCATCCCCCGCGAAACCTTATCATGCGCTGTCTTCCGGCGATCGATAATGAAACCACGACGCGATGATCTCTTTATTTTACCCCGGGGGAACGCTCGACTTGGCATCTCGTAAAGTTTAGTAGACTTGTAGGTATCTCTTCAATTGCTGCCGGAAGAAGTGTCCTCAACGCGGAACGATGTCTCTTGGAAAGGACAGTGTGACCCAAAGCGAAGAGTAGAAGACTAGAGCATTTCACGTCGTGAATCTCGAAGAGCTATGTAAGAAACGTCAGCTTTTGGGCATAATTGGTCACTCATTTTCGTTATTTTATATTTTTAAATACCGTCAAGGACCCAGTTCCTGATCAGAACCCAATTCCTGATCAGTTTAGTATATAAATACCAAATAACAAGTTTATCGCGATACAAATTTATTCCAAAAAATTATTAAATAATTGTGAAGTATTTTTAAATTTATAGCTCATTGTAAAATTTTTTAGGTTCATCAGAAACTGCTCCCTTTGCATCTTAAGTGATCAGGAACTGGGTCCTTGACGGTACCAATGGGGACTTGAATCGAGTTTTTAAAATTGGTAACACTTCCTATATTATTATTACCTATTATTAAACGGGTGGCCACCCTTTGGTTATATAAAATAAAGTACCTACATGGTTATAAGTAGAATAATGTTACAATATTCAAGTAAATCACCAACTCCCACAAACTCTTGTATCCCATCTGGATTGCGCAAGGAGTAAGGATATTTTTCCAAGCGAGTCAATAAGAATGTGAGGAAGGAGAAGGCGGCAGCCGTAAACGGTGGATGAAAAGAAAAGTTCGCAATTACGGGCGACTAAAACGGCACGTTTTCACTGTGCGCGGTCAAGAGTCAGCGAGGTCTTTTTACAGGGGGCAACGGCATGGCGCGGGGCGGCGATACAGCCGACAGTTTATCACCGTGTTTCGTGCGCGGATATAGAGGCTGCATTTCGCTGCCAAGAGCGAAATGTAAGCGGCAACAGGAGCGACCGAGTCACCGCCGGGTCCTGCAGGATAATATTTAGTATTCCCGCGGCGGCGACTGTCGCGGCTTATAATATTTCGCGTCATATTAATATTCCAGAGGGATGCTGGCCGTGCAGCGGAGCGGGGCGAGGGCGTCCTGGACGACCGATGCAGCCATTGCAGAGCTGCACAGTGCCGTACCTCGCTGCCGCCCGCGTCAACGTCCCCTTAAATAACCTAAAAAGAAAAAAACTGCCGGGGGAGCCGTGTTATTTCGCAAACCAATCGGTTAATTAGCCCGGTGTCAATAATTACAGCGGAGAAACGGGCGGTGACAATATTTGCATCCTAATCCGCAATTCTTCTTTGCGCGGCCGACACGCGACAAAGCTGCAATCACCCGCGCGTAAACATTATCCGAACGTTAAAACAATGCGTCCAGTCGCTTTTACCGCGAACGCAATAAATCGGTTTCGCGCCCCCTTGCGCCCCCGTTGCGCCCCCGTTGCGCCCCGCGGTGGCCGGTTCGGCGACGTACGCGAAATCCGCGGGCCGGCGAGTAACGAGCGCGGCCGAATCAATTTACACAAAGCGGTTTTGCAAATGAATCGCGTATCCGCGCATAAATCGGCCTCGCCAACGAACACCGATACGTCGCCGGCGCGGGCGTTGATGCGATTACAACCGCCCCCGTTCAAGATTATCGCCCCTGTTCCCGCTGCCTCTCCTCTAGGCAAACACCTTCCGCGCGCTTCCCAGAGGCCGTGCTGTTTGAGCGTGTCTCGTGGAACACGTGACGATATCGTAACGACGTCGAAGGGGTGGCTTAACGGACGGGAACGACGTCTTTAACGAGGCACACCCTCGCCGCGGAATCGATTCTCCGGCGACCAGGAATCAATCTGCACCGTCGACACCCCCTTGTTTAGTGGCGATTTCGAGCTGGCTGCTTGGCGCATTTCGATACGAGTTGAACATGTTTTTCGGGCCTCAACAGTTGGTTCGGTCAGAAGGTATAAAGGTTACCTAGCTATATTCTAGACTATCCGGCATTACCCTTCCTGGACAAGATCTAGGTATACATAGATGAGGAAGTACAGGCAGTACCGCACTCAGGATTTCATCTAGGAGAGAGTCGAGTTGAAGGCACAAAAATATTTTCAATGACCATTCAATACAATTCATTGGGTGATTATAAAAATTTATTTAATTAAAGAATCAAATCCAGATTTATTTTCTTTTTACGAAGATTTTGAATTACTTCGGTCGTGGTTACATTAATCTCCTTTTTTCTTTATTTGAGGGATGCTCCTTGGACCTCCCCCTCTGAGTGCACCAAACACTTAATAAACAAATAAATAAATAAACTTCAAATTTCAAGCGATCTCGCTCGCTCGCAAGTTCTCCCTCAACTACCGATTCCTATATATGTAATATAATTCCTGCTTCGTCGTACTTCCTAATATCCCCGTGTTCAGCGCAGAGTCATCCATGTACCTAAAGCCAAAAGCACTGAGTCTACTAGCAGGCCCAGGATGAAACGCACGCATCCTTCGTTTCCTCCTTTTCAGTCCCACGTCCAACTGCCTCGCACCTCGTACTCCCTTGCTCCCCAGGTCAAAGCCGAGACACCAATTTTATGGCACCCCATAGGACGACCCCGAGTGGAAAGCAGAATGCACCGCAAATGAAGGTGGAAGGAAAACGAGAATTTCCACGGGCTCTCTGCTCCCATACGACAACACAATCAGACCCAAGACCGTTATCACGCTCCAGGGACCCTCCGCGAAAAGCAAAACCAAGTGTCTGCGAGTAAGCGAAAGCGGCCGGACAGGAAGGACCGCCGGCCACTCGTTATTTCCCTCAATCAGCCCCTTCCTCCTTAGCGTCGCAATTATCAATTCGGAATCGTGACGCGAATCTAACCAGCCGAAAATTGATTCTCCAACGTCGGGCCCGTTTAAGCGGCGGGAGAGCCGTAGGAAGAGGCGCGAGAGACGCCAAGACGCCACGGCGAGAGAGCAGTGGCAACGAGGGAGCGTGGGCGGCGGAGAGATTTAAAGGGAGCCGAGGAAGGAACGGAAGGGACCCGGGGTCGCGGTAGACGGAGCCATTTACGGCCACGTAAGCGGTTTCTATTGTCTATGGAGGTATAATGGAGTAATCTCGCGGTGATGCGCCGCCACCGAGGCCGATATTCAAATTACGCGCCTCTTACAAGTATATACACGGAACCGTCATACCGAGCCCTTCCGGTCAACACCGGAATATGTACACCCCAGTGCCGTAGCCACCAAACCAGGGGGTTTGGTAGGATCTGCGTTATCGACCGGTAATGCGGTGACCGGGCTAATATACAATTAGCGATATCACCGCGTAATACGAACTCCGTCCGCGTCTGTGTTCGAGCTTCCGGAGTCCGGACTATCGAGTTTCTGCCGCGCGATCGACTCACGAATGCGAGCCACCGTCATCGTTGCGAGCACGAGACGTTCATTAGCAGGACAGAGAGAGAGAGATTAGCTCTATTCGGGAGTGACGCTGGTCTAGTCTTGACCTAAGGTCGGGGCCAGATATATTGGCCGGTGAGTTTTGTAAGGAGTATTCATCTATTCTCAACGTTTTCTGAGTCGCTCTCCCCTTGCCAGAAAAAGAGTGCGCCAGAAGTGGTGGGGATGGCGCCAAGCTCTTGACGTGTAGGCCAAACCGAGTTCTTAGCGTAGAAATACATACCTACATCATTCTTCTATTCTCAACGTTTTCTCACTCGCTCTCGTCTTGCCAGAAAAAGAGTGCGCCAGAAGTGGCGGGGATAGCGCCAAGCTCTTGACGCGTAGGCCAAACCGAGCTCTTAGCGTAGAGATACATACATCAGAATAGGTGTTCGTTGTGAGGAGTACTCTTCTATTCTCAACGTTTTCGGACTCGCTCTCACCTTGCCAGAAAAAGAGTGAACCAGAAGTGGTGGGGATAGCGCCAAGCTCTTGACGCGTAGGCCAAACCGAGCTCTTAGCGTAGAGATACATACATCAGAATAGGTGTGCGTTGTGAGGAGTATTCTTCTATTCTCAACGTTTTCTGACTCGCTCTCACCTTGCCAGAAAAAGAGTGCGCCAGAAGTGGTGGGGATGGCGCAAAGCTCTTGACGCGTAGGCCAAACCGAGCTCTTAGCGTAGAGATACATACATCAGAATAGGTGTGCGTTAGTTGCGAAAACGAACTCACCGGCCAATATATCAGCCACGTTACCTTCCCAACAGACCTAACCGAATTATTTACTCTTCCGAAGCTCGTGAGCGTCTCTACCCGCTCCGTGATTCGTCATCCTTTCCCCCGGAATCATCAATCACCGGCGACTTGACTCGAAATAGAAAAAGATTGCTCCCATCCATCCCATCCCCACGCGGGAGGAGGAATCTTCTGGTGGCTGGCACGGTCAGAGGCAGCGAAACACGTGGTCCGCGATAGTGACCGCAGGGAAGAAGCACGGTACGCGCGAATCGTGCACCGTAAACCACACGTAACCGGCGCGGACGTACATCTTTCCCGCGGACCAGTGTTCGTGCACGCTAGCCAAGAGCCTGTGCCTGTGTGTGGGCAGGCGGGGGAGCGATGGTTACGGCGATATATCATCGCCCGTCCAGAGTCATAACGTGACGCGCAACACGCTGGCGCATCAGTCATTTAGCCGCAAATGGAATCTGCTTCCTTCCTCTTGCAGCGTTTCCGCGCCTTGTACGCCCGGCTATTTTGTACGTCCAATGGTATTGTGTACGCTCGTGTACCAGCGCGCGGTTATTCGGACGAAAGGGCGAGGAGAGTGGCGTAACGAGCTGCCACCGCCGCCGCCCACGGATATTCCCCACCGTTCGAAATTCGTAAAACCGAGCGGCCACGGCCGCGATGTTAATTGATGGGTCTAAGGGAATATCAATAACGATCAAGTCCGCTCATGAACCTATAAATGTTACTCCTGCGGCCTGGCTCATCAGTATTAATCGCTAATACCTACCTGCGTCCAACGAGGGGTGATTTATGCGGGATGGGCCATTTCAAGGAAACACCGTTCCGGGTCCGAATTCCATGCTCCGAACGGGTCTGCGGAATTTTTGTTTAGGGGGCTGAAAAAGTATTGGACGTCGGGGAGAAGGTACTTTGGCAGATGATGAAAATCCCAGATAGAGAAGAATGGATAATGGCAAAAGCCATAAAACGATAACACAGTTGCTTTGCAGCTGGGGAAGCTCTTTCCTTCGGCGTTCGGAGAGAAAAGCTTCTCATCCATTTCAGGACTTTCTCTTTTATGGCCTGGCGAGACATTTTTTTATATTTTGTTTAATTAATCTTCTTGTGCAGAATTACGGTGCAGAATTTTGCACGGCAAAAATCATTTAACTATAAAGTGCCATAAATTGCTTATTTATTTCACAAGAATATCATTTTATTTTGCAGATCTATCGATATTTAAAGTATATATCATGCTGACCATTTTTTCTTCAGTGGTCTAAAGACCCTAAAAAATTATAGATAATGTAACACAAGCAATTATTGTAAATAAATTTTCTCGTACACTTTATAGACTAAGAAATCGTGTGTAATAAATACCCTAACCCATGAATAACCTCGCCCAAAGGCCAAAACCACGAGCCAAAGCTGAAGTCTAATTCCCATCGCCACTTCTCCACCGATTCGCTACCAAATCGGTCCGGCAGAATCACCCAACAAGGTGCAATAAACGAGATTGCGAGCCACGCTCTATATCTCTCTGGAAGGAAAATCTTGCATGCGGAAACTCGTTAAAGAAAGAATCCCGTAATTGGCTTGACTACAACGACACAGAGAAGTTTTCCCGGAGGCCAGCTGCTTTCATTAAGAACGTCGCGAAGTGGATGCAACAGTTTTCTTTTTTTTTTCCAAGAGAAGAAGAGAGGAGAGCTGCTATCCTGCTAGTGTGGACGATTCTGTTGCGAGCGTTAAAGGATTATAAACCGACTCGTTGGATCAACAAGTCACGAGCTGGCAGGACGGTGGAGGAAAGGTTGGAGCGAAAGGACGCGAGGGCAGAAAGATTCTGTCATTGGCGTAGCCGGCGGAAGTTGCCACGAAAGTTTCGCCAGCTCGAATTTGCCGGCGCGTTAAGATTCACACGGCCGAGCACGTGCGATAGAATCGAAGCTCCCGAGACGGAAAAATTTCGCAGGAGGGCGCGGGAAGCGTACGTGACCCCTTGGAAATCTCGCGCAGCCAGCACCTGCGCCTCTCGGCGGAGCCAAAACCTACCTGCAACCCCGAATTTCCACCCCTTCCTCCTGTACCATCCAGCTTTTTCGCCCGCGCGTTTTCTCCTCCGCTTAATGGACTTTAACGAGTCCCAAGATGTCGGGGGAAGAATGGGAGGAGAGGGGTGAATCGATAGGGCGACGCCGCGGTTAAATTAGAAAACTCTCCGGGAGCCCAGTGCCGGAGGAATATTTAAATTAGGTCAACGCCCCCGCCAGGACCTACCCTTAATGAGCTGGATGAGCGATCGAGAGTTTTCGGCGATCCTCTCGAGCCGGGGTTGCGCATTCCCCGACTAACTTTGCCCCCTCCCGCGAAAACAACGACGCTTCGCGCCCCCCGTCGGGGTGAGATCAATTCGAAACAATTTTCGAGGGGAAAGGGGCCTTTTAAATTGCTTAGCACGACTCGAGGGTCTAAGCGGAGAGTTCCGGGGCACGGCTGTCTACTTCGAGGACGCGGGAAATTGATGGCAGAAGGAATTCGAATAAAAGTCTTCCTATTTATGTTTCAATTTCGTCCCCGCGAGGCCGCGGAACAATGGACGGTTAATTCTGCCGTAAAATACTTTTAAAGCTCTCAGAGGTGAAATTGCATCGCTCGCGAAAGAAAGGGTTAATGACGATGGCGTCATTAACTTCTCCGTGGCACTAGAACGACCCCGTTCGCGGCGAAAATTGCGAATTAGATGGCTCCGATACAGTTTTGTTACGGGGGCATTATTAGTGTATTAAACATGCCGCGTTAATGATGCCACGGTGCATACCACTTTCTACCGCCGTGTAAACGTAACGCGCGTCTGCTTACGGTGCCCTCGATGATTAATATTTCACGCTGTTCGACGATCCTACCGTTCCACTAACGTTACAGTAATTATTCCTGCAGCGGGATGGATTATTTTCTATCGAACGCGCAACTAGACCCGCCGGGTTATTGAATTATCGTAATCTAAACCGTATCGCAGTGAAATCCACGGCGGAAAGCTTGCTACAGAGCGCCGTTGCCATGAATGGCCAATGCGGAATAAAACCTGGACCACTTACTGACCGACGTAGTTGCCAAGCCTTCAATTAAATTAAAAACCCTCGACGATGTTTACATCCGAAGCGCGGATGTACATCAACGATATTAAGCAGAAAGGAGTCGCGGAATTAAGGAATTGAATTTAAAGCATCCAGCCTGGAGCCTCTTCAAGGAGCCCGAGTCTCAATTAATGTGATTAACTTTCGCGATGGTGGCCGCATTTCGCGACTGTCTCCCCTCCGCTCGGCCCCCGCGCGTTACAGATATTGGATAACCAAGGATAAGGTACGGTACACAGATATCGGGGAGGCTCCTTTTGCGCCAGGCGTAAGGTGTGCCGAAGGTAAAGAAGAGCGAGGGAAGAGAACGGTTCGAGGATCAAGGGGGTCCGAGGGGAGGGGGAGCATCTTACGCGATCAGACTTCATAAGCAAGCGGAGCTCCTCCGGTCTTCGAAAGCAAACAACCTTGCACTTCCCCTCGCCCCGTCTTCCCCTTCGCCCTAGACTTCAACCCCCGGCTCCTCTTTTAACCTCTGGCTTCCCGTGCTTCCAGCCCTCGCCCCCGGGACCCACGAATCCTTCGCCCTTAAATCCTCCGGCACAGATGCCGGGGATGTACCGGCCGGTATTTTATATTCACCTCGAATCATGCATATTTAATAGCGAAAGCGACTCGATCTGCTTTCCCTAAGAGTTAATCGCACCGCCACGCGGACCACTGTAAATATCACCGCGTCCTCTGTCTCTGGCTTCCCGGATTTGCCTTAGCTCCTTTCGCTTCGCGACCAACCATCGACCCTTTGCGATCCAACGAGATTATCGCCGCCGGTGACCTTTGGACAGTCGGTCTTGGACCCGGATGGCAAGGATGCGAGGTGTGCCTTGAGCCTCGGGCAATCCATTTTCATCCATAAAGCAAACACTCCACATCATCTTATTAGCTCGTTGGGAGTGAAACTCTTGACACTCCAGTTTCGATGAACGCTCGTGTACTTCTTCGACTCGTTTCTTTGCAACAGCTGGTGTAAGCGAGAATTATCGGAAGAAATCGGCAGATGTTGCGGCGGCCATCAATTTGCATATGCAAACAGCGAAGACAACGATACGATGTCAGTTACAGCGAGCTGGCGCAAATCCTATTGACGTTCTCACGGTCGGATTTGACTTCGCCAAACTTGCTCGTCCCCGCGTCTATCTCGCCGTGTAAGTCGGGCAAGTTTTCTCAAAGACTCCTGCCCGGGCATCGAGGAAAGTCTCGATCTAATGAAAGCCAATTAGATTGCGAGCGGGGACGTTCGAGGCGACTTTGCTTAGACGGACGGACCCGGGGCAGCTGGCGAATAATTTGTTTCGAGATCGAAAGACAGGGAGAGATTAAAGCGCGATAATCCTCTGACAAACCAGCTACTACGATCTTCTCGTAAATTCCGTCGACGTCCGCGAAACCAGTCGTTCGGAAAACATATTTGCAGGCGAGGAGACTTAAGTGACACGATTGTCCAGAGTTCCGAAGTACTTAGACTCTACTGTCCCAATCTTTGCGCCGAACAGCGGATGAGGAATCCTAATCGAGGAATCCTATTTTTGGGGGCTAAAAACAGCAAAATTGGGGATTTTTTGTTTTAAGAAACTACCAATTCGATTCAACTGAAATTTGGACCATGTTTTTATTCGTCTGTGAAGTTGCAGGTTTTTCATTAATTTTTAATAATAAATGGGATATACCAGAATAAAAAAAATTATTGAGGAGAGTGGTGAGTTTCCAAATAAAACTTTAATTTTTGCTATCAAGATTCTCCAATTTTCTTAGTTACTTACTATAAGTTTATTCCTAACTCCCATATTTATTATTAAAAATTACCTATTAAAGAAAAACTGCAAATTCTTCAAAGAAGCATAAAAAAATGTTCCAAATTTCAAATTAATCGAATCGCTAGATTCCAAGGAAAAAAATCCCCAATTCTGGTGTACGTATATTTTTAGCCCAAGGAAATAAAATTTCCCCTTTAATTCGCGAACAGGTTCGTAAAATCGCCGCGAAGTGGCTCAGTTTTCAGGGCAACCGAGGACAACGGACCCAGATTCTGAACAGTGATGCCAGAACGAGGACGGGTCCTCTCGAGAATTTCCCCCACCACGCATGCACACTACGCCGGAGCGGCGTGTCCGAGCTCACGGATCGCGGCTCCGGCGTAGTGTGCATGCGTGGTGGGGGAAATTCTCGAGAGGACCCGTCCTCATTCTGGCATCACTGATTCTGAATGCCGCATTCAGCACGCCGACGGAGGGAACTCTGACTCGTCCTATGTCCCTCAAGTTCAGCGTCGTTGTGCTGATTGTCAGTTTTCTAGCGCGCAGGCGGTGTCTGTCGCCGATTCGCGCCGCGGTGTACGCTGGATGGAAGAGTTTCCATCCGTCCGCGGCGTATCGCTGTTCGGAAAGTAGGTTTCCCCGTGGAGAGGCGGGCGAAATCGCGACTGCGTTTTCGAGGGTGTCGCAGCCAGCTTCGAGTTTCATCCCCGCCTCTGCTCCGCGGACGGGTCACTTGGAAACTTTACCACGAAACGGCTGGCGCGTCTGCGACGCGAAAGAAAGTGGTCTGGTTAGGGAGGGAAAAAGAAAACACGGCTGGAAGGAAGCTGGGAAAAAAAGGGGGATAGCTAAAACGGAAGGAGGCGGCGAGGGAACGCGGCGCGGATGCTCGACCCGCGCCGATGAAAAATTCACGTCGACGATAACTCGAGCGTTGCATTTTTCATAGAGCCGCGGAACTTTCTTATCCATTGCTTATATCCGCCGGAGTTTTCGACCCGGACCAACAACCACGCGCCTCCAGAGGCTGATAAAGGCACCGGCAACCGCTTGTTGTTCCGCCTTGCATTTGTAGGTTTGCACCCTCCCTTCCCTCCGCTGCTCCTCCTTCTTCCTCTGCTGCCGGGGGATGATTCGATTCGGTGGTGTCGTTTTCAAACTCGTTCGCGTTAGCGTTGCAAGTAATCGGATTTTCGATTACGTGATAGTGATTGTATCTACGTGTTGCTTGTATCCTTAGGATTTTTACTGTAGATAGGCAGTACTATATGTATTGAGAGAAATATAATTTATTTATTTATTTATTCACTTTTACGGGTAGACCCTATTGTTTCTAATATAAAAAAAGATAAAATACATTACGGCTCACGAGGTTGTTAACCACCTAATCATGCGCCCCAATTCTTTTCAAATTTTCAATTTAAAATCTTTAAATTCTGGATTAAGTAGAACCTCCCATATTGTAATAATTACAACGTAGTTCGTCGAATCGCAGCACCGTGACAAAATTTCAGAAAAATAGAAGACTTTCGAGCAGTTGTTGAAATTAACATCCACTACGGAGAATGCATTCCTCTGAAGGAAGAAGCTACACACATATTGTTAGGCGTTTGGTGCCCAGCGAACCGTCCCAGTGACATTCTCGCCGAAGAAACGCGGGGGCACTTGACTAACGTGTTCAAATACCTCCCTCAGAAGGAGACATTATTGCGTAAGATAATTAAACGGAGTCGCTGGAATGGATAAATTAAATCGTCTACTATTCCTCGGCCCTGTAATTAGTCGTCCACCCAAAGTGCACTGTCAAAGAACATCTCCCGCGCTCCGTTATCAGGACAGACAAGCTGTTAATTAAGTAGCCCCGTCCCCCCCGGCCCGTCGCGGCAGATAACACAATCCTGGATAACCCGGGACACTTTTGTGCAAGTGTAAATGTTCGACGGAGGGTTCGGCGGCGGGCATCGCGAGGAGATTAGAAAATCTCCGATGAGCGTAGCTGCTAATGGCGCGCTAAATGGAACTGAGTAATTATGGCGGGGGCCAAGGAGTCGTCCTTTTCTCGCCAACTTCTCGCGCTCGCCGCGGAAATACCTCGTTCGCCCAGTTCGCGGTGGAATTCGCGAAAGCCCCGAGTAGTTTGCTCTCTCCAACGTTCAGCCAGCCAGACGAAAATTTCGCGCGTTCGACGTCGCGTTATAGATTTAGTGGATGGAAAGCGACGCGAAGGGGAAGAAGGGGAAGAAGGGGAAGAAGGGAAGCGAAAAAGGGGAGGTTGGCTGGGGAGGGAGGGAAGAGAGCCAGAGAGATTTGTCGCGAGCATTGGAGATTGGAAGCACGAGGCGAGGTCACGGAAGCGGAGATAGGGAAGAGGTTCGAGAGAGGCAGATACCAGAGAAATTCTACGGGGCGTGGACGGGATAAGTTATCCCTGTGTCTCGGGGATGCACACCGACATTATTTCGTATCTTGCAGGACACTTCGGGCAATGAGGACGTCCTGCCGCGTGCACGCTGCCGGAATCCATAACGAGGTCTTATCTATCTTAGTCCGGCTTCCTTTTTCCCCTCTTTCCCTCCTTCCCTCCTTCCCTCTCCGCCGCCGGATGCTTTCTACTAGATCATCCTATACACGTGTTCTTCTTTAAATTAGAACACGTTCCAATATCCTGCGCTACCTTGCGCTTTAATCCCTCCGCCTCGAAATTAACAAAATTAACGTCCGACCGTTCTCCCCCGGCTTTCCCAGCAAACTAGAAACTGGATATTCAATGTAAGAGCGGCTCGCAACCGCGCGTCGCTTCTGCAGCCCGCTCCATCTCGAAAATCCAGCTTCGTTATTCCGCGAACATCGATTAACGCTCGACGCACGTTGCCAAACGGAGCCGGCCAATAATTGCGGGATTCAGATGCAATCTGCGCGATACGCGCGATTTACCCCCAATATTTCATCCACGGCTCGGCTTTTCTCGCCCCCTGCCCCGAGTCCCATCGGCGGGCCATTTTTCGAGACAAACGAGCGTCGATTACATCGCGACAAACATATTTTCGTGCAAAGGGGGACGCGCCTACGCTATGCTTCACCCCCCATTGTTGTCCCCCGCGGAAAAAACCGGCGGATAAAAAACAAATACAAAGTTCCCGGCGACTGTGCGCGATATGAAAATCATAGTGGCGCGAGTAAAAAAGGCAAGTATATACTGGACGGGAGGGGGGAGGGGTGGCCGCGTGTAATCGCTACGTTTCCACGGTTCCGTGCCATTTCCGGGGAACTTTTAAAGCGGAGCATGCGTGGGCGCGCGTACTTTACGCGCCGCGGACCGCTAATAACAAACCTCGCCGGGTGATTACACGGCGTGATTTCGCGCAGATTGGACGAGTGATTAATTCTTGCGGACAATCCGCGCCAGTGGCCCCTCTACCAGCCCCGCTCGCTCGACCGGAGCGTTCCACATCCCTCTCTCTCTCTCTCTCCCTCTCTCTCTGCCCCTCGCGACGCGCTTTCCTCCGCTCCTGGTGGCCGCCCTCTGTGGATTTGTCGCTGGTACCAACCCCTGGCAAGGATATTTTAATTCCGAAGCGGCGGCGGAGCGGTTTGAAACGGTTATTAATTCGTGTGTCGGGGGTCCGAGCAGTCGGCCTAGCCGGGCTTTTCAATGGGCGACGCGGGGCGAGCGACAGAGAAGCAGGGAGGGACGACGCTCGTAAAAACAACCCCATTGTTATCGCCGTCCCGTAGCTCGTTTCGCAGTGGGCGGCACTCGAATCGAGGAAAAGAGAAAGAAACCCGCAGCGGAGTTCCGCTCCGATCCGCGATCCTCTCCGTCCCTCACGACCGTGCACGTGCGATACACCCGAACCCGAACCCGAACCCGCCACCGCCTCCCTTTTCCGTTATCGCGAAACGCTAGCCGCGCGATTCCAACGTTTCTGATGTTTCTATGGAAGCGCGGCGAGAGGATTGATTTTCGGTCGGCGCTTTTCGCGGCGCGGATGCATTTTTTTCCAACCAACGGCAGCCGAACACGGAAACGATTTTACCCCCGCGCCGACGAGATGGACGCGACGATATTGGATTCCATTATTCCAAGAGATTGGCAGTAAGGCCAACCTTTCGAGTCTGATAACCGGTCGTTTCGGAAACGGTCTTATTGTCGGAGTAGTCCAACCAGATTCTCATCGCAAGAAACGATCCGTATCGACGGTAATTGCTTTATAGATTCCGTACGAGAGTATAGGAGTGTTGTAATATTTAACCCTCCGTGTTTACAGTTTCTTAGAATCAAATATTGGTTACGTGGGACTCACTGCAAGCAACCCAGTGTCATTTTTCAGTTAGCATTTTTGTATTTATGAATCTTTTAACTTTTCAGTCACACATAATTGTACAATTATGCTTTAATATTTTTTTTTTTCTGGAAATGTGAATTTGTATTTAAAAAATAGTTATGGATAAAATTGATTTTCTTTGGTAAAGTTCCGCAAATTTTTAAATTCTATTATTAAGTACGAAAAATTTACGGAAATTTTGTCAAAGACATATCCCGGATCGCGATACACCCCACCTGACTACATACAAATAATTACAGAAATTACCAAGCATTCCCCCGATAGGTGCCCTCGAAAGCAAAGAGCTGTCGATTACGACCCGCGACGCGAGTACGAAAATTCCAGCGGACTCTGATTTATCCAATTCACGAGGGCAGATAAATGTGGAGGGTACGCGGCGGGCTTTGGCATCGTTGCCTTTATATTCCGCGCGTAACGCGTCCACGTAGGTGCGAGTGGCTCGGAATGAATGGCGCGTGTTTACGTGCGTATATACGGGATTCCGCGAGTAGGAGCGATTCTTTCAGATTGATTAATGCCGGGGCCACCCTTCGAAACTGTTTTGCGACCCTTTCTCCCTGCAGCTCGTTCCGCGACGACAGACTCATCTCCGATTTTATGCCTCGTTTGAGGGCGCACCGTCTCCTAACCCCTACCCCTTCCTTTGCCCCGCACCCTCCGGGGCAACGATGGTACGGCCGACCCTCGCCGCCACGAAAATCACAGACCACGAGAGACTCGCGGGGAATGGTCTATTTGGTATTTAAATAAGCGTACGTGTACGCTCGCGTCGTCCCGTTAACCCGCGCGGGACAAGTTCACTGAGCTTCTTTTCAGGGACGCCGAAAGGGGGCAGGACGCGGCCCGACCCCTTGGATATTTATGAGGGAAAGGGTACGGTCAATTAGGCCCTCGTTGGTGAATATGCTGATACGAGTAACGCCGTGCGTGCGCCGGGGAACGAAAACAATAATAAACGAGAGTAGAGGCCGGGTCGGCTGGCACGCGCAAGGCTCGTTTCACTTCAACATCCGCGAGATGCTACTGCTCGACTACTGAGACCCGTTTCACTTTAGCTTTGCAAGAATTTCCAGAGCTTTAACGCTGATAGATGTTTCTCACTATTTCGTGATATTTAGGAGGCTCGAAACTCATCAAACATTTAGAATAAAAGCAGCAGTTACCTAGGGTAAAGAAACCAGTAAATGACCGAATTGTTGAATGAGAAGCCCAGTAAATGACCGCATACTTTTATTAAGAATTGTGCTTATTAATGTTTGTTTAATACGCAAAACTAAAAATATGGGATATTAAAAGTGCAATTACACTCTATTTATAAGCAAATAGTAATTTTTAAATTTATAATTGACATTTCTTTGTTTAATGGTCATTCACTGGTATGCGGTCAATTACTGGTTGGTTTACCCTACGTTAAATGTTAGAATCTCCCAATATTCTATTACCGCACCGAGAGGTGCTCGAAAACGGATCCATGCTTTCACTTTTATTCCGCCTAGCAGGAAATATAGATTCTATATCCAGCGGAGCGAGTCGCAAGGCGTTCGCCTTGTCGCAACGCGCGTTAATAGCGCGCCGTCCAACAGATGACGAGAGTTGACAGCGCGACGGCCGTGCTATCGACCTCCCGCATATCACGGAAGAACTAAGCGTATCACGGCCGTGGCGACGCCATGAAAAAAAAGGGATCGGGGGTAAAAATAACTCGGCGGAAGGCCGCGGTCGATCGAAACGACGGAGGAAACGACGACTGTGTAGGCCCTTAATTCAGCGATTCCGCGGATAACGGAAGCCCTTGAAAATAAAGTTGCCGGCTTCTCCGGGGAGAAACGACCAAGTCAATATTGTCTTCCCGTACTAAGCGCGGCAAAGTACACCGCGGCCGGAGAGCGAGAGAGACAGGCGGAACGATGCCGCGCAGGAAACTTTATATATCCCGGTGCGTAGTTGCGAACAAACTTGACGGAACCCAACAATAAGGCAAAGTTCCGTCTCGCCGCTCTTTCGTTTTTTCGCTGGCTAAAAATAAATACGCGGCAACCTCATCGGGAACGGACTCCGTCTTCGTCGTTCGATCACCTCGGGAGCCACGCGCGCGCGTCACTTGGCCCGACACGAGAGAAAAATAACCGCATCACAGTCAAACTCCCCTAAATCCGTCGCTCAAAATGTTAGGGGAGCCTCTCCTCGAGCGGAAGCGCTCAACGTTTCCCTAACATCGTCGAAACGGTTCGATGTAATCTGCTGGTTAACTGTCGTCTAAAAGTGTCCTCGCCACCAAATGATTTATAGGCTATGCGTCGAGGAAAGCTTTGCTTATTCCGTGAATTTAGAAACGCGGATACGTCACGTATTCAAAGATGTTGCGAAATATTTTAATAACGTCGATTTCGAGCGTGATGCTCTTCCATTGTTTCGTGGAATAACGGAGTGAATGAAACTGAATAGCTCTGAGGGGTGTATTAGTGTATAGGTACTTGTAATTACTAGAGTTATCTGCACCCACCATTTATTCGAGAAAAGCATGTTTCACATTTATGTTTCTAACTTTTAATTAAGCTTGCCCGTATAATCGTGGGAAATTAAACCAACAGAGGAAGAGTTGAATCACACATATTATACAGTCAGACAGACATAATATTTTTCGTAGGCGAGACTTATTAAAGCTGATCCATTACTATAATGAACCGTGCGTGATTCCGTGAAGGGCCAGGAGCCAATTCGATTTTAATAAGAATTTGAACTGAAACTCGATCGGGGACAATCCTTGTGTTTCGTAATAACGTTATTGGGCCGAGTTTGTCGCGTTGCCGCGGAGGGCAATAGAATCCACCGAGACTTTCCCCAAGTATGTAACTTTCAGTGGCCCGGCTACAGGCCGGGAATAAAGTCTCAAGTATCCGCCGTTGCTCGGCCATAGCCCATAGACCCAGGTCGCGATAAAATCTAATGAGACGTCGGAGAGCCCGGGAATCCCACCGAGAAACGAAATTACAGATTCTCTACCCTATATTTTGCCCGTCTAACGTTCGACGTCCGATCTTTTATTAACGCCCGGGCCCCGAAATCGATTTTTCAATTCCGCCCGGGGAACCTAACGCCCCTGACGCAACCGCCTCTTTCAGAAAATGTTAATCCACGATATTGCCGCTCCCATCGACGCGCCGTTTAATTCGCCCTTAGATTCGTGGAAACGGCTCTCAGATGCCCCAAGGATATTGAATGTTTTAACCTTCTGGGGAAGAGACTTCGGGCTCCAAATGGTGGCTGGCTATGTGTCGAAATAAAAATAGATAGGTGCTGTTGCAACAACTGTCACTTAATGTACACTTTCAAGCACTCATTGTCAGCGAGGAAGGCGGTTAACAATTCAAAAGCCCAGAGGAAAGAAGGCACATGCCACCATTCATGATTTTTTACCTAAAAATTTTCGTATTTGTTATTTTATATAATATTCAAAATACCTATCACAGTTTATAGTTTAATTTTCATAGGTTTCTATGCCTAAAATTAACAGTTCCCAAAAATATCATAATTCTTTTTAAAAAAAAAATATATTGGATCCTTAAGAAACAAAAACTTGATTTTTTACCTAAAAATTTTCGTATTTGTTATTTCATATAATATTCTAAATACCTATCACAGTTTATAGTTTAATTTTCATAGGTTTCTATGCCTAAAATTAAGAGTTCTCAAAAATATCCTAATTCTTTTTGAAAAAAAGATATTATGCATCTTTAAGAAACAAAAACTTGATTTTTTACCTTAAAATTTTCGTATTTGTTATTTTATATATTATTCAAAATACCACAGATTATACTTTAATTTTCATAAGTTTCTATACCTAAAATTAACAGTTCTCAAAAATATCCTAATTCTTTTTGAAAAAAATATGGATCCTTAAAACACAAAATCTTCTCGTATATTTTATTTACTTTCTACCTATTATTTCTTTTTCCCTTTATTTTGTTCATTTTTGTCTTTCTACTTTTATATAGTAATCCTCTACCGGTTTTCTCTATTCTGTACGTATCAAAGGGTTTTCGCATAAATAAAAAAAAATACACAACAGTGACGGGAACTACCGATGATCACTCTAATACTATCCAGAATTCTCGAGCAACGATTCCCTATTTACCATCGACTAGTAGACTAAATAAAAAAAACACCCCACGAATTCCTGCACCCCAGTAAGCAACCCCTCCACCTCACTCGTCGCACAAGTGCACGCTGCAGTGCTCTAAAATGAATCGACCCTCCCGGCAGTCCGTCGCGCCGGGGCGAAGGGAATAATGGACGAACATGGAATTCGGCGGACAAGGAGTCAAAAGGATACGTTTGCTCGAGGAGAGTGTCTTTCGCTTGGCGATAAGAGAGCGAGAGGCGGTAGACGGAGAATACGCCCGCATGGTTGTACGTATATCGTTCTCCTTTGTCGAATGTTCCCCGGGGTGCACGGCCGGGCAGCGTATCGTTCGCATTAGCCTCTTTACGATCGATTAATTCCTCGGCCGCGGAACAAAACATCTCGGCGTGTGAACGATCCATAAAGTCGCCGGCGGCGCCCCGGCGACGGGGCTTTGTCGACGACGCGCTTAGGCGGCGACAAAGCGCGAGCGATAAAAATACTCACGTGAAACTCGCGATCCCGTCAGCCGATTAGCGGCTCGATCGCGGGGGCTTTTCCAGATGAATCGCCTCCCGGCCGCGAACCAAACGGATCCGACTCCCCCGCGAGATCCTCCGCGAAACTGAATCACACGCTCGGGCGCCGTCGAACCTCTCCTTCGATTAGAGATACATACGCGCGCCCGAACGCCGGGTAAAAGAACGAGCCAGGCAATTTCAATGGAACGTACTGCGCCGTTTCGCGAGCAATATGGATTTTCCAACGGCCCAGCGAAATTGGAGGCGATATGCAGTTATTCGTGTGTTTAGTAGAAATGCTGGATGTAGTCGCGTATATCTGTTGGCGGGAAAGGTATAAGAAAATGTGCGGGGCGAATAGCTCGTCTCTTCGTATCATGCTTGTCGAAATTATTGGAATTATGGAAAACTTTTGTGTCTCTCGTAGCGGAGACTTGGGACCGAGCAGGTGGATAGTTTTAACAATTACTCGTAATCTTTATGTTTCTATGGCAAGGGGACATTCAGGTGTTCCGTTTCTCGTGACTTATGTCACGGCCCGAGTACAGACTTTTACTCAATGTCGCGGCAGAGCTTGGCGAATACCTGGTGGAATATTTCGCTTGGTTCAAGAATTTAAAGGGGAAGAGTCAAAGGAGCGGTGTTTAATTCATTATTCAAATAATTTAATAAAACGCACGAGGCAACTGTACGCTTTTGAGAATCCTTCTCCACGTACCGTCAAATGGGTTAATTTTATCCACCGAGGTAACTTTGACCCTATTATTATCTCGATATACTAAATAATGAATAATATCTTAGTATTATTCTCAGACACAATGGATATTGAAATAGGCAATTGAAGCTACCTAAGGCACTTTGAGAATACATAACACCTGTTCTACGATAGATGGCACAGGCATTTGTTTTAAAATCTAGTATCGTGGTGAAAATTACCCCATTTGATGATACAGGAAAATGAATGACATAGTGTCTTCCCGAGAGAATTCTACTTATCAATTTAAAGAACGGAATTGGTGAAAAAGAACTACGCGAACCTATCGCATAATCTCCCTCTAAATAACGAGAAACAGTTATCATCCTCTCCATCGTAAATTCCTAAATACCCTATATAACATGTATTCAAGAATAATGCCGAACGTATCGTGAAATGCATCCCTTGCCCCAACCCTCGATCACAACTGTCCCACAAAACACCCCGGAATATTCAACGCCAACGCAGTCGTATACGCCGATGACCCTATTACGTCTATATTTATACGGGCAATAATCGGCCACATAAAATCTCCGAAACGGGACAAATCGCCGGAGATAACAATCGGCGTCGATTTCGCTTGGATCAGCGAAGATGTCGCCGGGGTACGCGCGCTGGTTCGAGCGAGGCTCCCGCGAATTACCGTGCTCGTGTCCCCGCGATTCTCGAATTAACGAGCCTGGCTCACGGGCTAATGAAAATGTACAGTTAAATTAGCACCGTCTACCGTTTGGGACTCGGCCAGCCGGCTGATTTACAAGCACAATAATTCCAGCGCGAGATTCGAGCCGTGGAATCGGCTTAGAAACGACGCGCCAAAGATTCCGCCAATCTCAGCTGCCGTCCGATGCCTCTGTCATTAAACGTTGCTATGGAAACGCAAGACGCGTACTCACTGTTTCGATGGATCCCAGACGCGCGAGTCCCGCTGGAGGAATTGGCGGAAAAAAATCGGTGTGCCCTCGAATCGGCGTGCCTGTCCCCGGCTGATTCGTTGGCTGGCTGTTCCAAAACAAACGTCGATCGTCACGTGTCACACAGAGAGGCACGCGACGCACCAGGGAATCCAGTGACCGATTTCTCCTCTGGCCACGGGTAAACAAAAACACTGCGCGCAACGCGTCGGTCCGGCGACTCACGAACGTTCTCTTGGCTCTCGGCTCGGCGTCGACTGGCACTCAATCACACGGATCACCTTCTTCCACGTCTTTTATCCAGAGCGAAAAGTAGCCCCGTCGTTCGAATCCGGTGTTTCGGTGGATTCCCCGAGCGGCTTTAATTCTCGAAGCTTGCAGCTGCTGGCGATCGTCGAGCGTCGGGCATCGATCTTCGATCGAACCACGGCCGATCGGAGCTAAGACAATAACCACGCGTCGTGCTCCCCGTGCTCGCTGCTGGTCCTGGATCGACACGAGGGGCGGCGAAAAAAGTGACGCGAGTAGCGAACGACGGGCGAGAAGAGGTCGAGAGAGTGGAACGACCGACGCGGCGACGGTCGCGTGGTATCGATTCGTGGCCGTGGAAAGCCGGCGAGGCAGCCGAGATAGAGATAGAGATGGGGATAGAGATAGAGGCAGAGAGAGCGAGAGAGAGAGAGAGCTTCTTCTTCGTCTTCTCTCCCTCTTTTGCCCGTCGTGTCCGTTGGCCGCTGCTGGCGTCCTCTCTCTCCCTCTCTCTTCTTCCCTCGGACCGTTCGTTTTCGAGCCTCGTGCAGTGCGGCGAGCGCGCACGGCTCCGGAGTCCGAGAGCGGCCAGTGCGTGTGCCCCCGTTGGTCGCGTGGCGATTTTCCGCACGATCGAGCAAAGCCTCCCGAAGTGGCCCGTGCTCTCGCATTCACACACTCTCTCTCTCTCTCTCTTCTCTATGTACAGTCGCGTTAACGAGAGTGATTGTTACGCTGGACGATTCACGGCGACGGACGATGACACACAACGTGCGTAGCGGTGCGACGCGCACGTACCACGGAAGAGAGACGCGTCTCCCTCGAACGTCCGGGTCGGACTGAGCGCGGCGGGGCGATCCGGACACCCATGGAGTCGTTCGAGGTACCGACTACCCCCACCCGGAGGAGCCACGCTTCGGCTTTCCCAACCCTCGTCCTGCGCCTGCTTTCCCCGCTTCAACCCCCACGGCCGCGTGTAGTGATGGCCATTCGACGCTCCCTTCGCCACGAGTTCCCGAGCAATTCCGTGCCAGCTCGCTCGACACGCTCGGTCCTTTTTCCTGTTTTAAAATCGACAACTTTGGGCCTGGGGCCACAGGGGAGAATGGTAACTGACCAGTAGCGGATTTAAAAAAAATGGCCCAGGTGGCAAACGTTCCGAGGGGACCATTCTTTCGGGAATATGAAGACATAGTTGACTAAAAACGGCCTAAGCGTAGGAACGTAGTAGCGTTGGATAAAATTATAATTTTGTTTTTGGAAAATGGGGCTCTTCTGTGCGTTGAATCCGTCACTGTAGATAACTTCAGTTTTCGAGATTTCTGGCTTATGTAGAACACGTTACCTATTTTTACGGATTATTTACATCGCGATGCTAATAGTAGCCATTCTGAGACTACTGACGTCTTTAGAACTTGATGGGTTAATAACTAAACAGTGAGTTTAATAGCTCCAGAAAAAAAAATTTCAGTAGAAGTTTTCTCCAAAAAAGTAATTTTGAACAGATTGCTGGGGATGATCCACGTTGTATCGTGCAACTGGTAGCTATGCAAATGAATATTCGTAATTCCATGATCGTTGCCCATTTGGCAAAGATTGCCATCATAAAGAGGATGAATAAGTGGATTTCGCATGAACGGAGAGACTTAAACGCGAGCTTAAACGAATGAGGGGGGGCAAACAAAATCCATTTCTGAAAGAAATTACCGCTCGTTGCGAGAGATAAGTTTTATACGACAATGGATATCAATCAGAAAAAGAGCCGCGTAAACTTGAACTTGTACACCCCGAGAATCTGAAATTTTTTGAACGGGTTTGCAAAACTTACAACGATACCCAAGCGTTGTTACCATTTTTATTGCATCACTCGATCATTGGCGCAAGTTACACTTATTTTCGAAAGATCTGGAGATCCGAAGAATTCGAAAGCTTTCGGAGCATCGAAGTTTCGTAATAAGATAGTTAGGTTATCGAGGACTTACCGAACTTACGAAGAATACTCAATTCTTGATTAATACTTGCGATAAGAAAGTTCCGTCCTCCGTTCAAAGCGACTCGAACCGCCTCAAACCCCTCACTACCCGCACCCTACCCCTCTCTTTTCCATCCCCTTATGCTTTTCTTTCCTTCTCCTTCCTCCTCGCGCTCTCCCTACCCACATTTCCCTGCCCTTTTACGTCACTCGGCTTCTCTTTCCCACCGCTTTTCATCCCCCTTTCTCTCGCCGCCACCCTCTCGAACAGCGCCGTGCGCTCTTCAAGCTGCATCTCTCCCCTTCCACCACCCCCGCTCCGTCCTACGCTCTTCCTTCAGCCCTCTACGTGCCACCTTGCGCCCCTTCCTTCAAGGTTTTAAGGCCCGTTCAGCCGCAGTGTTGCCGATTTAGCGGGAACGCCACTCTTCACGGTGGATCAATCTTTCTATTGATTTCGTTTAGGGCAACACCTCCCCCTCTTCCCACCTGTACGCGAGTCATCCAACACCCTTTGTTTCCCTCAGGTGTCCCTCAGCCCTGCACGCCGTCTGAGCGGCAGAAGCTCCCGCGGATCCTTTGATCCGCAGATTCTGCTTCATAGCTCTTCGGTGCAGGTACACATAACTTTCGTAGCCGGATAATTGATTGGAATCCAACTCCGCCGTCCGGTCCGTACGTCAGATTTACCCCAGTTTTAAGCAATTCGAATGGATAAACTTTAATTGTCGTTGAGTTCGAACGGTTTGAACAGCCGACTGCTCCCGTCGCCCATCGTTGCGGGGATCGAGTTTTGGTACATTGCCATCGCGGCCTCCGACGCCGTTCCCTTTCTTTTTTAATACATTCTGTCACTGATTTATCGCGCGCTTCTGAATCGCGCAAACGTGATTTATGCCTCTCATTGGGCAAGAAAGATCGCGAGTCGGTTCTCGGAGCGACTGCTGCGCGAATACATCTTGCGAACGGGGCCGCCGCCGGCAACCTAAACTCGCCAATCGCATAATGGATACCCGTATATATCTTTGGGCTTGGCCGGGCGCGAGGGAATCAAGATTGAGACGAGCGAGCGAGCGCGGAGCCCGTGCGAGTGCGATTGGCCGAATCAAACGGGGTCGAACGATACCCCGCAGAAAAACCGGCATGCAGAATTCTCGCCGCCGTTCCTCGTTAAATAATCATTCCGAGATCCATTTTAAACCCTCCGCCTGGTAATTTAGTCTCTCTGCGATAGTAGCGCGGAGGCTTTTAACTTTTAATAGACTATACGCCGCTGGAACATCAAATATACAAGCTCCCTAAAGCTAGGTTGTCTTATACACGACTAGACCCAAAGTCTAAAACTTCAAAGTCGATTTTCTCGAAAACGAAGCGCAATATCGAAAAATCTTATTCCTTCTTCTCGACTTATATACTCGTTATAGATCGAAAAGAACGAGTAACTTTTTTCGCTATCGCGCTTCATTTTCGAGAAAATCGACTCGCGAAAATCCTCCGCTCGTTTTAGAGGTTAATCTTCCCTCCCCATCGGCTGGCATTCGGGATGGCTTAATTGCCAGATAAATCTATCTAACCGGGCAACCACCGGCAGTCTCACCGAATAAGCCGACTTGTTTCTCGCTGGGTACGTGCAACTGGCCATTAGCAGGCGGCGGGGAGCGTTATTATTAAGCGTGCGGAAAAGTTGGCGTTCCCAGTGGCTGGGCCCGCGACTTTAGAAACTTTACGCGGCGAACGCTGGCCCCGGGTGACCGTGGGGATTTTTTACGTAACATGTTTATTAATCGGGTGTTACATCGCGCTCGCGTGCGAGCTCGCCAGCGGTGGAAACCGGAGGAGATCTCGTGGGACGCGAGGCGGAAAAATCAGAGCGGTGTCGAAAAGGAGCGACCGGGAGGGAAGTTTAAAAGCGAACGGCAATTCCGAGGTCAAAGGCTTCGGACAGGGGGATATCGACACGCCGTGAGAGGACTGCAACCGATAGGGTGAAAATACATTGTACGGTCTTATGTGCACGGCTTTCCAGCTTCCTCGTTCGCCCGCGAAATAAAAACTCCAACAGCGCGGCCAGGATTGAAACGGTCTCGCAAATATCCTCGCGATATTCCCTTGTCTCTGGAGATGTCGACCCTCGGCCATTCCCGGCATACCTGACCGCAAGACGCAACAACACGAATTCCTTTTTCCCCGGCCAGGTATGCTTTGCCGAGATTTCATAAAGCCTGCCGAAGAATATCTTAACGAGTATCGTCTATCCGGGCGCCACGAATTACAGTTGACGGATTCCGAGCCCGACGTTCGATGGAATTCGATGCATACTTCCAGATGATCGGCGGCAAAGATATTGCGTGCCTCCGTAAATTAACGCTCTAAAGTATCGCTGCGTGGTGGACTGCAAGCTCGCCACTGGCATTTTCACCGATCTTCTCGCTGCCCTTCTGATAATTTAATGTCCAAGGAATTGGTTTATCGATGCAGGTGTGCTTTTCAATTATCCATTTACAAGTGGTGTATTTATGTATACAGGGGGTTATAAAAATGTGGGGCTTCATTCAGGATCGGGTATAGAAAAGTTGGTATACGCATACATATGTCTGTGAATGCTTAGTTTTGCAGTAGTGGTGGAGAACTATCAATGGTACTTACGATAGTTATCGATGGTTCTCACTATCGAAAACTATAGATGGCTTATTTTCACTATCGATAATTATCGGTATTGAAAATCGTAGGTTAGTCAATTGAAAAATAATAACAGCTGAAATTCAGAATCCCAAATTTAATTTGTAATATTATTACAAATTTCGATAGTGAAAACTATAGATGGCTTATTTTCACTATCGATAATTATCGGTATTTAAAATCGTAGAATAATAATTAATAATAATAATAATAATAACTCTCTAGCTCAATTCAAGAATAATAACAGCTGAAATTCAGAATCCCAAATTTAATTTCTAATATTATTACAAATTTCGATAGTGAGAACCATCGATAACTATCGTAAGTACCATCGATAGTTCTCCACCATTATTTTGCAGGCATAAGCATACACATAGGGGTACCTACACCAACTTTTTTTATTATTCCGGTGAGTAGAATCAATCCCGAAAAAATGTCGCACATATTTATAAACCGCCTGTATCCACCCTCTTCAAGATCCCCGATATTTCTTCGTCCTGATACTTCGCAACGCAATACTGCGCCGTCCGATTCGCTGCTACGTACAGCGAAGCTGTCCATTATTCTCGTTTGATCGGCGTCTAAAAGTCCCTAGCATTCTCGACATAAAATATCCGAGAATTTTGCTTGCACAGAGGAGCGCCGCGGCTACCAGTCCTTTTTTCTATCACATTTGCCGGGATCAGAAAGGAATTTCGCGCGGCGGCGTAGTAAAAGCAAAGGAGCCCCTCTCCCATGACGATGAAAGCCAAAAACGGTAATCCGGTCGTTCTCGTTGAAGGGCCGAACGGTTTTTCGCGAGTATATGCGAGAAGCCGGCCTAAAGCAACCGGGAACACGGCTCCCTCGACTCGCCCCTGCCGCCGCGCGCCCTCCCTTTATCGGCCCTCCCCGCGAATTTGCTGAAAAGGGACGAGGACCCTTGTCGAGCGCCAAGATATTTCACGTTGGATCACCGTCCGCTATCCCTCTGGCCGTATATCTTGCATCGCGGAACTGCTCCACGGGAAGTTCGATTCGATCGGCCGAATGCAAATGCCGTGAACGTCCAGCTCGCGTTACGTACGTCCGCTTCGGCGACGAACGTACACTCCGCACGCTATAGGCGCCCCGAGTAAAAAGAAACGAGGGTGAACGATTAGCCTACGTATCGTGAGAGGAAGAAATATAATGGGGTCGTAAAAGTAGCTGAGGGTAAAAACTGTAGTAGGTACTACATTCTTTGGGTAGGTATACCGAAGAGTGCCGAAGTTCTGGTCGAAACAGTAGGTAGGTACGGTGGTAAGAATTTCTATGGCGTTATCTATCTTCTTCTATTCTAATATATAAATAGTGGTATCACTCACTGATTTATCAACGTCTTTCCCAAACCGTTGAACCTAGAAACATGAAATTCGGAAAATAGGTATATTCTTTTACAACGTGGGTGCTGGATAAGAAGTGATATTTTTATATTTCAACCCTAGAGGTGTGAAAAGAGGGAAAATATGTTTCCACGGATTCCTTAGTTTCTCTTAGGTCTGATTACGTATCAACTCGGTTATTACTTATAAAGGTAATCCACAGAGATTCCTAAAAATCTAAAAAGTTAAAAATTACTTCAAGCAACAGAGATAAAAGTAATTCCTTTAGATAATCCCGTAGATTAATTAATCTACCGTAGCTAGGCACAGGTATTTTGCTAGTACCCATATAAACACACCAACTATTATGATATTGTTATCATCAACGGGATACCATTAAATTTCTTGCCCGCTCCGCGATACCGCCTGCTACCAACGTCCAATCATCATTGATTTATTAAGATTGTTCACTCCAGTTTCTTTTTCCCCCCAACTGCGCGTTTTCCACGTTCGTGAGAACGGTTCCAACGGCGCGAACAACGGGCCGTGCTTGTCATTATCGATCAGAACGCTCGAAACCGATTGTTAACCGCACGAATCGACGTTTACGGCCGTTCATGAGCGAGGCACGTAGAAATCTCGCCGAAATAGCACGCGAGAAGGTGCTTTCGAATCTAAATATTTCGCAAATAGGAGGGGAACAGGGGCGAGCGAAAATTTAAAAGTTTGCCGACCTGTGGGGGAATTCTGGAAATAAAATTTTTATAGATTATACGGTACAGCTGGAGAATACTCCGTTGCCGCGTGCGCGTCGCGAAACGCGTTGCAACGGTGGAAAGTTTAAAAACATTCCGGGAATGCATTATCGTGTCGGTCCTCGACTGCAACGAACCCTCTCCGCGTGTCTGCAGCGCGAACGTTTCTTGCATTGATATCGAATGTGTCTGCTATTCTTGAAAATCAATGCCTCTCGTAAAACGCATTCTGGTTTCTCGCACTTGACATTCTCTTGGAGTCGAGTTGTATCGAGTGTGGCGCGCAGCAGAAACTTTACAGTCAACATTTAAAGTAGAATAACTTTTTTAAAACGTGTCCATACGACTTGAGTTTTTGTGAGAAGTTAGAAGGTTTAGTTTACTAGGTAACGTGGTCCGTTATTTTAGAAAAGAATACAATTGGTCGGAATAGTGAAGGTCGTTTTTTCCATATTTTTATCTGAGCCTGTAATGAAAATTGAAACAATGCCATTTGTAGATTTAAGAAAATTACCTATATACGTACTGAATATTTCAACGAAATCGGTTGACTTAGAAACAAGCGCCAGGCATCGAAATACTATTCGAAATATGTAAGAATCTTTATTACAATTATATCAAAAAGTTGAAAAAACGATTTTCACTATTACTCCACTATTCTTCCCAATTTCAACTTTTCCCAAAACGACGAAACACCACCTAAAATAGTACCTAAACTAATCGTTCTAGCTTCTCAAAGAAACTCAAGTCATTCGAACCAATTTTAAAAAACTTATTCTGTTTTACAAGCTACAACCTTTCTTTCATCCACCACTGTACCTATCTCCTCTTTTCCTCCCATCGCAATTCCATTAACCCTCCAATAACCCGGTCACCGTCCCGAAACTATCACTCGTCATCTTTCCCCTTTCGGAAGAAGCGATCTCGCGCAGCTGCGAAAAGCTGTCCGAAACGTAGGCCAGTCTGTACAATGACGGATCTTGGTCGGTTCCGGGTGCAGTGGAACGCCGGTGGCCGAATCCCCACGGAAAAGAGAACGAAGCTGACGCGGAGCCCGCGCTGGAAACGAAGGTTTTCGGCGGCGTTTGTTCCGGGACTGCCGCAACACGAGTTACGGATAATAACGGCGGGCTATCCAGCAGCCACCGGAGTCAAACCGCAAGCCCATCAACATACGCCGCACGTACCGTTCGTGCACATGCATACGTGCAGGTGCAGCTGCAGTTCGGCCGACCTGCGCTACAATAGAATACCGGAGCGATCCCCGTGCACGTAGGTACACGCCGCTGATCGAAAGTTTGCGTACGACCGCCGTGCCGCGCGTCTTGCGGACGCTCGGAAAATGGGCCTCGGTCCGCTCGCTCGTTTCTTAATTGCGAGGCCCGCTACGAGGAGTAGGAAGCTTCAGATGGGAACGCGGGAAAGTTGGTTACGGGTACACGGGCTTCATAATTCCGCGAGAATTATAATTTAAAATGTCCGAGGTGCTCCGGCGCGGCGACTCATTAACGTCGTCCAGCTCCCTTTTCCCGCGGAGGAATTCAATTCAGAGCTGGGAATTAAGAGGAGCCCCGTCGCCGGAGCTCGATCGCTGCATTTATTCGAAATTAGATACGGAAATTCAGCGGCTCCGTGACCTCCTTAGAATCTCGCCCCCCAAGCCCGCACCTCAGCGGGATACACATTTCAGCTTGGCAACCGCCGTTCCATTTCGCGTCCACATATTCGCTCTATAAATGCCTCTGTACGCGCGTAAGAATTTGAATAAACTGACGTTCGTAAATGCGGGGAAAGTTTACAGAAGTCGGGCCTGCGGTGGTGTGCACGGTGTACGTGCCCGTATTCCGCATTCGATCCGGTTACAGGCGCGTGCATGTTGCATCAAATAGTTGCATTCATAAAGACAGCCGCGGGCACACACGTACGAGACGAAGATTTATAGAAGCACGTATAGATTCTACGGGGAGCGATCCGGCGTGCTCAGCTTGCTCCTCGATCGCGTATTTCCTGATTCCTCCGCGAGAACCTATTCAGGCCGGATGGAAATGGTTCTCTGAAATACTGAAATATCGAAAGTCGGGGCCGAGGCCAGCCAGCCTGGGAATAAATCATAATTATATGGCATTAAAGTGCCGCCGGAGATTATTGTGCGATTAATTCGATCTGCCAGAAGTTGTCGCAGAGACGCGGTGGCGCGCGCCTAATTCCGGGCATTAACGAAATCTCGGCTGCATTCTCCGCAGGCGGGTAGTACGTGTCCGTGTATACACCGCACGCATACGCTGGCGTTAACGAGGCTCCTTGGATGCAACTACGTATGCACCGATCGACGGATACGACGGGGACGTCCGTGTCCCCGCGGGATGCATTATACACGCTCCAAGCCATACAGAGTGTCTCTGGTGTGCAAGATGGAAGGGATTCCACCGATACCGAGTGGATAAATATTACTTTCAATTAGTTGGATTATCTATTTTATCACTGGGGAGTCGTTTGGCACAATAGTACTGTGTGCGATAATTACTTAGCTTACGAAAGGAAATAACGAGAAATTCTTAAAGAGAAATTTAAACTATAAACACTTGGCCCGCAATTGTGACAATTGTCAATCTATGTTAGAAATAAAAAATTCACCACGTTAATTAATATTCTTTGATTAGTAATATATTTAAGTGTTTAATATTGCTGCACCCGTAGGGTAGTAGGTTTCCACTTTTGGCCTCCTATGTGGAATTCTACACAATCGAATTGTTCCCAAGTCTTTATCACTTTTTATAGACTAAATCGGTTCCTTTGCGAAATATGGTTCCTTTCAAACATCTTCTCCTTGCAACGAGCAGTAGGGTAAAGGACCCAATTACTGACACCTGACCAATTACTGACACCTGACCAATTACTGTCACCTGAAGCTATTTTACTTAAAATAACAAATAAATAAACGTTGTAAAGTCATACACAAAAAGAATGATGTAATTCAACCTATAATCTATGCTATAAATTATATACTATAGTTTATTTATTCGGTATTTTAAGTAAAGTTGCTTAAGGTGACAGTAATTGGGTCCTTTACCCTATATGCTGATGTAAACAACATTTAACATTAATTTTCAAAATTTGCAGAATTTTTGTCTACAAATGTCTACCGGTCCAAAGGTGTAGTTTCACCCCTGAAAGCAGTGTTCATCCCTTTTTTAACACCCTGTACAAGAATCCCGCGCTAAATTCCAATAGGAACCCAATAGCTTGATTTGCAAATTAAGCGGGCCCAAGACAGCATTATAATCATGATGGGACAAACCTAATTTATTGGAAGCAATTTTCTTCGCAACTGCTATTCCAGAGATACCTACCCACGATCGATTACCTATAATTTCCAGGGATCTTCCGTAGGAAATCGCGGGGATACAATTTGCGCCATCACTGGGGCCCCCTGTACGCTTCTGATCGGCACATTTAAGGGAAGTTGCATCGGACCTGTCATTATATATCCATTTTATAAAAGTGCAGCTACCAGAGCCAGAGAGGCTTTCAATTTTCTATCAGTCTTACGCCGCTGTCCATGGGGATGCCGGCGATTCGTTATCGTCCGATTCATTCGCATGTGGTTTCAACAATGTTTTGCTGGAGCCTGCAACGTTGCTGTGAAACGATTTCGATGTTCGAGGAAATAAGCGTCGGGGCAAGAAATCACGATGGTCCGTTAATTAGCTTTTAACGAGATTTTAAAGAAAACAGTTTATAACTTTAGGTTCACATAGTCTTTTTATTGTCACAAGTAGGGCCCAGAGCAACAAAGAGGACGACAAAATTCAATAAAAAAGGTAAAACTGTTTGAAGAATCGGTAAAAAATAGATAATACATGTTTGAATTCAATATCAAACTTATAAATAGTTTTTAAATCACCTATATAATTACCATAATACTAGGAAAAGGGTTTTGTTATTCAACAACTACCTACAAAAAATTTCACCCACTGTCAGTGTCAAAAATTATATTTGAAAATAATTCTTTATAATTAAATACAGAGCTAGATTCAAAATCGGGCCCGGTGTTCAGCTCTACCGCTCCGTTTCCATCCAGTTTCATCAGAGATTACCGAAGATACCTTCTGCAATATTGCCGTCGGCCAGATCCAGGCGTTTATGTTTAATTTCGAGTGGTTAATTGGCAGAACAGCGAAGCACGGGATATTTCGCAAAGTGGCGGCGATTCGAGGCGTTTGAATAAAGAACCGTGTGGACAAACGATCGAACAAACAGTTTGCAAATCTTAGCCTGTACGTGACATAATTTTCCGTGACGAGATTGCCGATGTTTATACACCCAGTGACGGCGCGGAATATATCGCTAGTCCGTTAAAGCAGCGTTTCCTCTGTCGCACCGATAATGGCGTTTGTGGTGGCGCTCAAAGCGAGTAAAATTGGAAAGCGTGCAGCTACGCGAAACAACACACTCCGCCGTTAACTATAATCATTAATGTAACGCGTGTGCTCGGTTCTCCCATTTTCCTCGTTTTTCCGCAACATCGTGTAACTCGCGGAAACCGGTTGAAAGCGAACGAAAGGTCGATACTCGAAGGTGGCTGTCATAAAAAAAGACACAGAGCCCGACGTTACGTTCCCAGCGGGACAAATATGTCGGAAGACCCGGGAGCGCGGTTTTCGTTCGGCTCCTTCCGTCCCAACGAACGAGCTTCCAGGGAACATCTTTCTCCGCGAGGCGGTTGTGTACACTGGAGGTGCACCGGGGATGTTTGTCCAGCGTGGATGAAGCGGCCGGGGAGACGAGTTGAAAGCGGGAGCACCTCCTGTTCCCCGCACATAATGGCGGGTGTATCGTTCGCCGATTATGGCCGAGCCGAGGCGGAAAAGAGAGGAACGCTGTCAGCCCCTTCAGCCTAGGTAAACACGCGCGTATGTACACGTACGCGTAACGAGGTCGAGGATGAGGTCGTTCAGAAAGTGGTTGTATTCCATTAATGGCAGTGCCCGTGGACCGGCCGGGCTCTTAAACGCGCAGCAACGCCGGCCCAGCCCTCGCGATCTTCCAGGAGCAAGCAACGTCGGCAAACTTCTTTAGCCGAGGGGATAAGATCCACGGAAGCGTCAGGGATCGGGGACACGCGGATACTTGCCTGTCGAGGGGCCGAGAGTAAAATAGCCAAACGTGCACGGGGGGTGGCATGGGTCCGTAGGAAATTCCGGCAACGACACTTTTCCTCGAGTTGCTTGCTCCTTTGAGGAGTCCCTGAGAGATTGGCGCGTGGAAATGTACGTCCAGTACTGCGAGCGATAGGATTTCTTCAAAAGGGAGCTCGCAGAATGGTAAATGTATTTAAGGGTGAAATTGACAATGATAGGTACTATTTGGCAAGGGTCTATAACGCGTGGGCGCTTTGCGCAATTCTTTGGATTTCAACGGAGTCCTAAATTCCGCCTTGCTACGATAAGTAATGAGTTATCCCTATAGGAACGGATGATTCGTTTTAACATTAATAACAAGGAGCTGGGGCAATGAATGAGGTGGAGAATCAAAGTTAATCACTTAACCCATTGTACGAAATAGCTCCCATGTATTTTAGATGATACCTTATATTGACCTTATTATTCCACATTTTATAAATAATTTAATTATACTTATTTTCAACTTTTTCGAATTTTTCCTTAGTGCTTAAACATAAATTTAGCTTTAGGTGGCCAAGAAGGTTATGATTTGAGGTTTTATTACGTTAAAAATCATTATTAAAGCGGAAGGCCCTCTAAAATTATCAAAAACTACTTAGTTCCTTAACGGTAGGTGGCGCGCCGTTATTTTGAGTTATGTATAGTGCGGGCTTAGAGCATATAAATATGGAGGAAGCATGCAATAGGCAAAAATGTAGAAGGCGATAGAAAGAGAAACATATACAGGAGAGACACCCCCTCTCTTTCTAGCGCCAGCGTTTTTTTTTTTGTTAGAAAGAGAGGGGGTGTCCCTCCTGTATATGTTTCTCTTTCTATCGCCGTGAGAGAGAGTCACCTACCGTTGGGTGAGTTGGTTAGGTAGCTGGCCAGTACGCAGAGGACCCATCACCCGAGGCTCTCCTTTTCCTTATAAATAACGAGTACATATTTCTACATCTTACCAATCTACAGTTGTTAGTTTCGGAACCGAACATTCGCCACGATTTAAATACTTCGGTATCATTCCGTTCCAATAGTAGGTATCCAGACAGCTCCACACTACAACGCCGCGCAATCCGTTAGGAATGTGGGATTGCCGGTTCTCCTTGCACCCCGATACGCTCGATCCATTGATGTCGCGTTAACAACCCCCCTAATTCCGACTCGTCCCGGCGGCGGAGCGAAGCTCTTTGCATAACGGTATTATAATAAATCAACCGATTACGTAGCGAACGAGCCGGTCTACGAACACACGAGCGCGGCCATGCCGAAAATTGCGTCCGCGCGGTTATCGTCCGCGTATTATCAGCGCGCAAATGAAATACACGCCGGGCCCGGGTCGTCGCGGGAAAATTACTTTCGAATCCGTTTATCCTAATGTCAATTCCGTCGCGACGCCGCCCCGTCTCGTGCCGCGGCGCGGAAACAACGAGTCCATCCCTCTCCCCTCTGCTGTCGGAGGGAAAAGACGAAAGGCTCCAGCGGGCCTGGTAAACTACATCAGCGACCTTGAGCAGCGTGTTAATTCGCATCGTAATTCAGCCCCCCCCACCTCCACTTCGGCTGGCCCCCACCTGCCGCGTCGCACCCCCGAAATTGCGAAACTTTCTTACGACAGTGGGCGCGGGAGGAGAATTAGTTTCTCGTTAACGAAGTTTACGCTCGCGCTTATGGCGAGAGAGGGCCCCGTTTGCCGCGTAGCTCCTTGCGCGGACGTATTTATGGCGGTGCACACGCAGGACACGCGTGCCTCGGGGCTTCCTCGACGGCCGAAAATGCCAGAGGGGTGGCTCTGCCCGCCGGAGGGTAGCTGCTCTCTCGCCGCGGCAGTTTTTTTCCCCTCCCCCACCCTTCGGGACTCCAGCGCCGATGGGATAAGCGGTGAAAATATGGCGCTGCGCTAAACACAGCGCGTCGTTAACACCTGCTCCGTTCCGTCGGAATTATCCGGGACGCCCTTCGACGACCCCCAGGATTCCCTGCGTCGCGCTCGCCCTATCCGATCACAATGGAGCGCGAGAGGGCCCGCGCTATTTCTTCCTGTCCTTAATGTTACGAGGGCAAACATTCGGCTCGTCGCCTCTGTCCTCTCGACGCGACGCCTCGGATCGAGTGGAATTTCCACGGTAATTCAGGGCCCTCGAATGTTTTCCGAAGGGCGAGGCGGGTAACGTGTTACGGTAAGTAGCCTCGAACGGGGAGAATGTAATTACGTTATGTTTCGTATTTGTGGTAGCTTCTTCTTAGCTGCGTGCCAAGTTAGATGGGAGATTATTATCCAGGGTGGTTCGCGGGAGAACGTTGCACCGGGGAGTCAGCACGCAGAAATGGTGAAAAAGGTTCGTATAAACATTTGTCTTATCTGACCTGGATTTTGTAGCAGAAAGTAGTCGGGCGCTCAAAGTTTACCCCCTAACTGATTCATAGTGGCTGTGTAGGAATAGTTGGAAAAGTCGTGCTCGAAGAATAAAGCGTAGGTAAAAACGATAATTCGAGAAGGTGCTATATAGGGCATGCAACTTAAAACGAACGCTCGTTTCGTCAGATCTACTTGCAAAATTCTCGTATCAACGTGTGCCCACCTTTTGTAACGCGCCCTGTACAAACTTGACGCTTTGATGTTACATTCGCCGTGTCCAAGCACTCCATCTAATACGTGACTCAGTCGAAACAAAAGTTGATTGGAGTCAACAACTCCGCCGCTGCAATCTCCCTTCGCAAACCTGTAAATCACGAAGTTTCTCAAGATTTCTACAAAATTTCTGTCGATATCTCCCGGCGCTTGCAGTCCGGGGTTCGACTGAAAAGCTCAAACGAAGTCGCGTACACGGTATTTGTAGGAGGGTCGGTTCCCGTCGTGGCGCGTTTCTAATTTTCTATAGCAATTCTCGCCGCTGGTAATCCGTGCACGCCCCAGATAAACGTAGCCCGCGAAAGCGTCGAAGGTAATACAGATATCTGAACACAGAGGATGTGCGCGTCCGAGTGGATCGATGTTGGATTAATACGATCGCCCAGCGTGAATGCTAATATCCATCGGAGATCTGTTAAATTATTCGCCAGGCTGACGTCCCGACAAATTGCTCGGGCTTTTTTCTGCCTGCCAGCAGGTAATCTAAAAACGCAGCTTCGCGATCGGGTACTGAATGTTGCGTCGCCGATCCTCTCGAGGCAACGAGACGAATCGAGCTGGAGTGGGTTTTCAGTCAGTTGATTCTAAATGTCAACATTATTTTACTTCGATACTGACGATGTTTTTATCCTACTGCGGAAAATATCGAACCCGCACACGCCGATTTTGTGACGCGTATTATTTGTTATTTTTGGAAATTTTCTAAAAACTGAGCAAATAGCTGGATTCGTCTTTAACATACTCACACTTTAAAAAAAATTGTCCCACGTCTAATAGTTCTCGAGATGTTTTTATCCTACTGGGGAAAATATCGAACGCACACACGCCGATTTTGTGACGCGTATTATTTGTTATATTTGGAAATTTTCTAAAAACTGAGCAACTGGCTGGATTCCCCAAGTAGAAATTTGTCTAGTAGGGATTCCTAGTAGGGCGCTAGTTGCACCAAGGGAAAAACTAACTAGTGCCCCACTTTTTCCCCAGTTGTATTTCTACTAGGGTCGTCTTTAACAAACTTTAAAAAAAAATTGTCCCACGTCTGATAGTTCTCCAGATATTTCAGGAAATATGTTTTCGACTCGCAACTTCGGGGACTCTTTCCACCCCTTCAACATGGACGATTGCCAATAACAAAAACTACGTATCAAATATTTTTCAATATTCTGCAAATCTGCAGTCTCATCGAAATCGGCGTCTGCGAGTTCGATTAATTTGCTTGTTAGATTGGGACGAATCGAGAGCAGAGTTGACGTTCTTTCTAACATAGCGACTGAAACTCGTCCATTCGATCTTCATCCGTGGTCCCAGTGAAATTGAAACGGTACGGTACACGATTTTGGTAACGCCCTGTAGCTGTACGTACCGGTCCAGCGAAACCGCGCGACATCGAGAGCCAATACCCCTGTGTACCGTGAAACATGATCGTCCTGTGCACAATTAGGACGGTGGTTCGCCTTTACGTGAAGCTCCTGCGGGTATGCGCGCACCTTGTACAGTGTGTCTCGAAGGGATCCCCCGGTAATCCTTAAATCGAACGGTCAATACGCTAGCGGATTAAAGGGACGAATGAAAACGCCGCGCGCCGGAAAGGGGCCTCGTGGCGTTCGACGTTCTCGTTTTACCTCGTTCCAATTCCCCCCTTTACCGGATCCCTGAATATTCCGTGGGACGTACGCCTAAATTCACCGCGACTCTCTTTCAAGGGCCTCTGTACACAGAGGAGACGAGAAAGCGGGCTTCGACTCGGCGAGGCAACATAGGATAGTTAAAAATTTCCAGCGGGCCCAGAAGATTAGTCGGCGGAAAATACGTGCTGGGATATAATGAATGAGGTCGTCGCGGGGAGGGAGATGAAAGGGGGATGGTTGGGGGTGGGATTTCTCGTTCGTATAAAATAACGGCCGATGTAGCGAGCGGCGGTCTATACTCTCTCGTAACTCGCGCGTCCCACGGTTTTTCACATGGAGGGTCCGTAGTAGAAAAGTGCGAGCAATTAAACGGTAGCGAGGAGCCGTGTGGTTGCTTTTCAGTCAACTAGCTCGACGATTATATGAACGCTTCCCCTCGTTACTTCTGCATTTTTTATTTCACCCGTCGCTGTCTCCGGGTTGACAGTAACGAAGCGATCTCATCTGTACGCGTTACGCTCCTCTCTCTCTCTCTCTCTCTCTATCTCTCTCTTTAGCCCTTATGATCTCGTTAAACGCGACTCTCGGTGCTTTCGAATGGAACTTTTGCAAATGAAACGCGAAGAATTGCCTTGGCTCGCTTCAATTTTTGCGCCGCGCCGTTGCCCCTGACAATTTTCCACCATCGAGCGCCGAGCTCGCGTCCTCCCTCCACCCTCCACCCTCCACCCACCTTCCAGCTTCTCGTTTTGCATTTCCAGCGATCGAGGATGCCTCCGCGAAGACATTTCTGCATCGTCATGGCGCCTCCGGTAATTAATCGTTACGAGAACGTTTTCCAATTCTTTTTTCCCCGCCCCTCCCACGCCCCCCGTCTCGAGACAATGACTCGCAGAGGCTCCAGCAATAAACGCCTTTCACCCAACTATCCGTTTTTCAGGCAGCCCCACGCGAAACTGTTAAGAAGCAGAGTCCCTCGCCTACGTCCCTCTCTCTCTCTCTCTCTCTCTCTCTCCCCCTTCCTCCGACCGTTGGCAATTTCCATGAATTTAGTCGAAACTTGATGAGCGCGTCTCATTCTCTCTTATACAAAGGAAATTTATGGAAGCAATAAGAGCAATTTAATACGAGTCAGTGCGCCGTGCAAAATTCATCAACTGCTGTCTAACCCTTGCGCGCGGCCGCCTTGTCTCTCCGCTCTTCGATGGAAAATTACGATGCAATTCCGCCTCGCTCTTTTTAACGAACTCAACGAAATTTCTATTCGCCAGCAAATTCGATCGGCGATTTGTGGCCGGATAGCTATATCACAATCCCCCCGGGGAGTTGCTTGGAATTTAAACAAAATTTCAACCCTCCCGCGAGTCCGCGAGGAAAAAAATTCACCACCGACTGGCCGGATTTTTTAAAGCAGCGTTAAATCCAATTTTATGAATTCCGACGAGCACGGAATCGTCCGACTGCCTTTCATGCAAATCTAAGGATTGCGAAACAGAGTTATTCGACCGTTTTTATCAAACTACCCTGCCGCCGGAGCGCAGTGTTACCGTGTTATTAGGTCTGTGGATAAAAAGCCATTTATACCTAAGTAGATCCGAAAAGTTGAAACTCTTTGTTTCGAATTCGTGTCCAGATTAAATTAACTTTTTTAATCGCAGCTCCGCGAGACGGTAGGCGTTCCTCCCAGCTTCAAAAATCCGTACAACGTGTTCGGTAGCTATGAAATATTTACCGTTCGTCCGCTTTAAACCACCCCACTTCAACCAAATCCTTTCCACAAACAGACGCCTCGACGGTGCAACATTTAACCCCCGGTGCGCAGCCTGCAGAAACAAATCTGCAAATTCTTTCCCCTAAGGATAGGCAAAGCTATCAAACCGATGCAAATACAGCCTCTCCTTCCCAGGATGATTTATCGCGGAAGGTCGGGCGAACTTTCCCGTGGAGCCCGATAATTAAGAAGAATCGTTGTCGCGCCCCCACCCATTCACCGATACCACTCCACTATCGCGAGTCTCTTCCTGCAGAGTTCTCGTCCTCCTCGCGTCGCATGAAAATCGCGGCCCCCGTGGAATCCTCCGGCCGACTCGCGTCCCTCGGTCACCCGTTCGCAGCGGCGATTTCCCCGGTGTGCTAAAGAATCCGTGACGAAGCCAGCCAAGAACGGCCATTGTAAACTGTCTGTCCGCCTGTCTGACGGCAGACAGACCGACAGAAGTAAAAGTGCTTCTCGAGTGGCGCACCCCCAGCTGGGTTCATTAGTAAACTGAAGTACCGCGCGCTCTGCGCACTAAGGGTCTTTTGTGCGAGGGTGCGCCATTCGCGATAACTCTCGTCCCTTCCACTCCTCCGTTCTCGCTTCCCTTTCTCCCCCGCCGACGCACCTCGCCGTCGCGACTCGCGGTCCTCCCACCTTCTTCAGCCAGGTACACCGAGGACACTTTCCACCGACCCTTTGGCGCAAGGGTCGCGCGAGGACACGCGGCGAATTTATCTGCTACGGCTACGCAGACGTTGAATGAGCGTCGCCGGGGACACTGCGAAATTTTCGCCAGCCGGGCTACGATTTTCCGGCGTTCCGAGCAGCTTGAAAACTCCCCACCGTGGCAACGTTAAAGCGCCCTTCGAGCCGGAGTCGGCCTCCTTTGTACCGCCAGACGCGCGCCACCCTTTACTTCTGTTCTTTCTCCCTTTTTTCGCGTCTTTATCGCGGGCCGGGGTTAATTTCTGGCAAGTAGAAGTGACACTCGCGTCGGCTGCTAACTCCACGCGCGGTCCGTTTCTCAAGCGAACGTTGTAGAGGTGATGATTCAATCGTAAGACGGGTTTGTTGGGAGCGGCGAGATGAACTGAATTCTCGAAGGGATCTACTTTAAACCACCGTGGACACCCTTGTTTTCGCACTTTCTGTGGGAAAATTTGGTCGTTTATGTCTATGGCTGCTTTTGACTTTGAAAAAGTCTGAAAAAATTATGGGATACTTACAAGGAGAGTATTTTAGGTGTCCGCCTCCGCTGATTTTGATTTTTGGATATGTTATAATATAGAGGACCGAAAAATAAGAAATACGTGTTTTTTTATTTTTCCCCGTTTTCATATTTGGGGGGTGAAAAGTGCGTTCAAAGTTAGGGTTGAAAAATCATTTTTGTGGAATATCTCGAGAACTATTAGAGATAGAATGCGAAATATGACTGACTCAACAGATTTTCAAAAAGTCCAGAAAAATGATTTTTCAACCCTAACTTTGAACGGAGTTTTCACCCCCCAAATATGAAAACGGGGAAAAATAAAAAAACACGTATTTCTTATTTTTCGGTCCTCTATAACATATCCAAAAATCAAATTGATCAGAGGCGGACACCTAAAATACTCTCCTTGTTAGTCAAGTCTCCACTTGGTTCCATATACAATCGTTGTCTGAGGCGACTGTTTAAAGGATTAATTATGATAAATAAAAATTCGGAATGAAGTTCAAAAAAGAGGTAATTTGCCCGGACATAAACAAACCGGTGTCCCCACGGGGATTTAAAATGTTTATTAAGGGTGTCTGCTCTTCTTGAACTCGGCTCGACGACTGTCAAAAATCAACCACCATTTTTTATTGTAACATTCACCAGTAATCTATGCTTTAAAAATGAGCGATTTCACCGTCGATAAGCGTTTTGCATAAATTATCAATGTCCAGGCGCTCTGAACGCGTGATAATTAACGAGTGTGTTTGAAAAATGTCGTACGCTCCGCAGAACCGCCAAAACGTAGTTGAGTACGCGTCGTTGAATCTGCATGATTGAAATTGCGCCGCTTCTGAGGCGATTTCAAATGAGGTACAGTGGAATAATTGAGAGAATGATCGAATTTTCTACAATTCGTATACGAACATATAAATAATAGAAGAGAATAATCTCTACCTATATAAATTTTCAACGCGCCCTGTACAAATATAATTTCAAAAAACAGCAAGTCCGTCCAGTCTGGCGGAATTATCTGCTCGTTACCGAGTGATTATCAGAAAATGAAAAATATAGAAACGTGGAACATCATTGATGCACGAAGAGCGGTTCTTTCGAGGCTGAGAGAAAAGCTTTCATTCGCCGGGCTACCGATGATGTTTTCTATTCGAAAAACATCGTTGAACGGCTGTGAAATTGCTGTGAAATTACGGAGCGATGGTACACCGAGGATAACGTTGTTCCGCTGTTACGATAAAGCCGGACAATTAATATTCCATAGCGAGCGGGCTTTTGAAAGGGCTCGAAAAAGCTTGGCAAGGATTGGCCGCGCCCATCCACGCAGAATCACGTACACAGGCCCCTGTGTTTTCTGGTTAACACGATCGTTTGTTCACCATGAAAAGATGTTGAATATCGGAGCGCGGCGGGTACGCGCTCCCAGCTTCGATTTACATGTGTTAGAAATAATGAAACGAACAAATACCAGCTTCAAACAGAATGCTCTGCAGTAATACAATTCTCGACAGGTTCCATGGACGTCCTCAGGGATGAAAACGGGGTAGACCACCCCCTGGCTTGAGAAATAATCGCTTATTTTTACAAACTAATCTTTATTAAATTTATACCGGAAGAGGGAACATTTTTAAATTTCAATTTTAAATTTTTAATTAAATCCGCGTTACAACACGGAGTCAAGCAAGCAGCGGACACCCTTGGCAGTTTCCACTGTCGATCTTCTCCAAAATGTAGCTTCCCTCCTGAATATTTCGTTAACTTTCACGAATTTACAATTTCGACCTCGTTTGGCGAAACGAAAGCTGACCAATAATCAGCCAGCAGAGAGTATCTATGTCACTGCAACGAACCTGCCTCCCTCGACAAGAGCTCGAACTCATTGTTCTTCCTACTGATAATTACGGACACGTTGCTTAGCGCAGCGTGAATTCACGCGATTTGCACGAACACAGCTGCTTCCTACCAATAGGGAAAAAATGGCGGAGGAAAACGGCTCAGTTTTCGGTAGTCTGCCTCATTTCCACGTCATTCATTCAGCGGATGCAGCGGTGCACCGGCGATGTGCGATTGCGTCGCCTTTTTGGGGAAATTAGTTTCCGCCAAACCAGACGATACGTGTGTTTTTTCCTGGTTGTCAGCTTGCGAGAGGGATACGTCGCGCTCCACTTGCGCGAATTACGCTGCATCGCGAATTCCGTGTCGGTGGATCGCGAGCAATCCGAAGATTCTTCTGTTTTCGTTATCGGAGTAAATGCGACCGAAATTCGTTGGGGAAGAATGGAGCTGCGTTCTTGAAAACTCTTTTTTTCCCGGCGCGAGACAAACAACGAGGAGCTTTTTTAGTAGCAGCGTCTGGTTTTCAATTTGCTTTCCAATTTATCCGCCGTTAAGTGTGGCTTTTGGAATTCGTCGAAGGTTCGACCGCTCGAATAAACAGCCCTCTTGCATTTCAATTTCGTTGGAACGGGCTTTGAACGATCGGGCACACGTAAATCTTTGGAGGGGGATAATGCAGGGAAACGAACTCGAAAATGTACCGAGGATTCGCCATTTTGCTCGTTAGCAGCGATGGTTTATGAGCTCGATTCGTCCCCGGCCGTGATTGTTCCTCCGCGCGCCGCGGTGATTGTAATTTTCGAGGAAAATCGCGTTAACGTTGCGGCCGGACCGCGACGCGAAGTAAACGTAACGACAGGCCGCGGTACGTGTAATTATTAGTCGAACAAGAGAGATAATCAGTAGTGAACGCGCGGCCAGCGCACTTAACCCGAATACCGCTTTACGATTCCCCGTAAACCGACTTGAAAACTTTAAAGATCCCGTAAACCAATCCCTAGCTCGTGTTAGACTTTCAAATCCTTTCATCGCATCGCGTAAACCGTGGCGCCCAAAATTTCAGCGGTATCTTTATTTCGAGCAAGGGTCAAGTCTTATCTCAAAATTTCTCTACAAATGCGATTGTACGTTTGAAGGATTAAGTCGAGGAGACACGTGGATACATTTGAATTTTTTAACAAATCAACACACTCTAGAAATATTTCGTTAAATAAAGTACGGAATTTAATTTCTTAATAAATGACTACAAAAGTGAATAATTTGATTTCTTAATAAATGTCTACAAAAGTGAATAATTTGATTTCTTAATAAATAGCTAAAGAAATGAATAATAAAGGATGATTTGAGAAGTTCCCATAATTGTCATCTGCGGATATTTAAAATTTAAATACCACCACAGATCTTGTCTCGTATGTACGTTTAATTTAAAGATAAATTGATTACATCAACATGCACCGGTCATGTGCCACATTACCTAAACAAGACTTTCCTGTGCACAAATTTTAAATTAGATAAATGGAAAGTGAATTATTATCTCTAAAAGGGATCAAAAAATTGCATATTAGTTCTCCAAAGTAGTTAATTTGAAAATTATAAACTAAAACCTGACAAATGCATCAACTAGCTCCGGTCTCCCCAACATTCAGAAATAAGAACGCCACGTTGAGTGATCTGATCAACCGAATTGTTTTCATCTTTCTTCCTTCCACGACGAAACAATTGCCATTAGACTCTGAAATATTTCACACCTTTCATCAATCTCCTTTTGATTCTGCTGAGGTGAACACATTCGTCGCTGGTCCCCAGGTCCGAAAATAGGAAAGGCGATGGTGATCGCTAGGGGAATCGAGTTAACATGCTGCACCCCGATACACGCGAAACAATCAGCGATTGCAACGATCAACGATGCGGCGAGGTAGCGTCATTCTGTCCAATAATTATCGGCTGTCGATGCCCCGCCGCTCTGGAATCGGCTAATTCAACGGTAAACGACAGGAAGCAGGGGCGCTGTATGGGTTAAAGTATAATAGTGTTTTCCCTGCCATTCGATTCTGCGAAAAATCCATCTCGCGCGAGCTTAAAAGTTCGCTGCCTCTTATCGGACGGTCTAACGGAACGGTTGATCCACGGATTTATTGCTTCGACGAACGAACGGAAATCCGATTTTTACGAACAGCCCCGGGGGTCGTTTAACTCGCTGAACAATACAGGGTGTTCCCTGATACGCTGCGCCGCTGCTGCATTCGAAATTACATTGGCTCCGTGCAGCGGCCCTCTCGGCCTTCTCCAGCGCTTTCGCGATTCTTGTCGCAGCCGGAGATAGCAAGGTTGGCCGTCGTTCGGACGCCTCTCCGCGAGGGCTAACATTTTCCGCGGGATCTTGATGCCGGTTGCAGCTTCTTGGCTCGCGCGAGCTTCTACTCATTACTGTGTGGGGGTTAAGTAATGATAGAAGAGTAGAGGAAGAAGGAGGAGAAGTGTGTTTCCGTCTGGCTCTGCTAGTGGAGTCGTCAGGAAGGCGTATCGAGCAGACCCTGCCTCGGACGCTGAAGACATCTCAACTATGGACGACACTTCTATAGAGGTCGTAGGGTAAGTCCGAGACAGTTGGCCAACCTTGCATAAAACTCCGCGGGAAATGAAAAAGACCACCTTGCGGAGGCTCGTCTCCCAATTTTGAAATTGAAAAGCAGGTGGTGACGAGTTTCCTCCGTCGACGCGTAGCTCAGTATTTCGCAGAAGGAACGGCTTCGTAGGCTGCTGCTGGAAACGGGGACGAGGACGGCCCAGGCCGAACTGGCCGTAAAGCTTGACGGGTTTTCGTGGCTTTCGGACACCGACGGTCGCCGCTTTGTTACATAAACCGAAATTTACTCAGTCGCCCCATCATGGAAGCAGTAACTGCGCCCCGCGCGGCCCGCCACGCGACCGTTTCATGAATCTTTCATCCCCGATCGGAATTTAAGATTTTTCCCGCTGGCGTGCGGCGAAGTCGAGCGTGGTTCGCGGCAGGATCAAAGCCGTACGAGGGCGGCAAAGAGGAAAAGCTGGGAGCCTTGACCCCGTTCCTCGAGGCGCGTCGCGGAACCGGTTAGTTGCTTCTCTGGTCGAGTTTCTCGCAGGAGAGGAACCGCGAGGCCGCGGAGGTCGAGTGACAAGGGAAAGAAGGGGCGAACTCGGCCGTGGCACATGGAGAACCAACCTGGCAAACCCACCCCCTCCCCCGATATTATGCAAATTGACTTCGCTGCTGCTCGAAGCCTTGTAAAGACGCGTTTGCGACGATGTTACGCGGTGGATAGGTGGTTGTGATATACTTGCCACGTTTCGGTACTAAGTATAATTGTACTTCGTCTTGAGGTGCTAAGGGATTTACAGATTCTCGCGCAAAATGGTATTTATTCTGCAGGTAGGTAGGTAGGTAGGTACCTTTTCTTTCAAAAATGGCACAAGGGTTAGGTAGTTTTCCCTCTTCTCTGAAGTTTAACTGAAGTTTATCCCACCAGTGGCGCACTCAAGATTTAATCTCGCGAGAGGGCGAGTTGAGTGGATAAAAATATTACAAAGTTAATAATATTAATAATAATAAGAACTGTCCCAATTTAATAATAATATTATTGTTGTACACTATTCTTTATGCGTTACATTTTTATTAAGCAAAATAAATAAAGTGGCAGTAATAGGGACATCTACCCTACCTATAAGAATTTATTTAAAGAATAAAATCCAGTCTTCTGTTCTTCGTACAAAGTCCCTGCTTTGGGGGGTGGCCACCCCCTGCCCCCCCCCCCCCAAACACGGGGTGCGCCACTGCATCAGTTTGGATAGGCAGCTTTATCGCCGCGTAATAGGAACACGGCGATCGGGCCCAGCGACGCGGTTTAATAAAAATTTCTCTGTGACGGCGACGACACCTACATGGAACTCGTGAGAAAGTGGTTTCTCGCTCGTCCAGAAAATCGAATCCGCGCGGCCTGGTTTCTTCGTTAAACCGAAGGTTCGCGGGAATCAAAGGCGGCCCCCATCGGGCGTACAGCCGTTTCACGCGTGTCCTGGCGCCTTCTCGGCTCCATTCAACAGAAGCCCGACCGCGAGCAGCCTTTCCCACCGCAGGAAATTTAATTCCCGGCACTTTGCGCCAGCCAGAAATACGACGTCGAGTGTTTCTTTCCCGTCCTGACGGCCCCAGTCCCGGCTCCATCACGAATTCACGCGTACACCGGCACACGAACCAACGCGTCGCTCCGTGTTTCCTGTTTTTTTCCCACCCGCTCGATCCCTTTGAAACGCGAGCTTCGAAGCAAGACGACGCGAGGACAAACGGATCACAATATGTTTCAGGGCGTCTGTTGGCCCTCTTCACCTGCCCCGTGTGGTTGCACTTCCGACGCGGAGAAAGGAGAAGAAACCGCGCACGGCCGGCCGACTGGAACGTGGAGTCAAGCGAGGAGGGCGACAGGGGTGAGTGTCGAAAAGCAGAGCGTTTAAATGTCCCCCTGGAATTTCAAAATACTAAGTAAGTAGATCCACTATTTTACAAAAATGGTAACTCCAGTTAGAATGAAACAGCTCCGAAACTTTAGATTACTTTTTTATCAAAAAATGCTTGTTCCCTTCTTGAAATACATAATAATATAGCCTGAGAATTTTAAAAAGATCGCATGTATAGTTTCCTTACAAAAAATTCCCAAAAAGAACCTTGATATTTGTCGAATAAGGTACCGACGTTTTCTTATACGCGTTTCGACGCAATGTCAAGAAATTCAAAGTCGATTTTCTCGAAAATGAAGCGGGATACGAAAAAATATTGTTCTTTCTTTTCGACGTATAACAAGTAAATAAATCTACAAAAAAGAATAAAATTTTTCGATATTGCCCTTCATTTTCGAGAAAATCGACTTGGGATTTCTTCACGTCACGTCCAGTCGCGTATAGGAAAACTTACCTTTACACTACTTAGGTTCCTCCCTCAAATACAATCCCTGTTTACAAAACGACAAAGGTAACCCACAATCGGATATTAGGAATTTTTCATAATTCTGAATTATAAGAGAAGCCCGCACTTTGCCACCCCCGAGTCGCAAAACAACAACCTCCTTGCCACGCTAATGCATCGCGTTCAACGATCACTCGCCGCGGTAAACTTCACGAACCTTTCACGAGGGCTTACGCGACACCTGCCAAGTTTCTGGGGTAATTTCTGGTCGCGAGGTCCCGAACAGAGCACAGCAGCCCCTCCACCCACGACCCATATGCGAGCTGCGCGCGAAGCAGTATGGAAAAACCATTGGTCCAGGGAACGCGAGGACCGTTACTCTGGAACTCCGGACTCCGTCGTGCGGCCGTGGATGCACGCGAGTGTTTTCCAGCGTCCGCTGGTATACGTGTGCCTGACCATGGTAATATCGCTCCTCCCCTCTGGTAATTTACGGGATCCGCCTAAGTACACCGACGCGTACTATCCTCGCGAGTGTCCTACTTTCCCCGATGAATTTTCCTCGATCGTGCCGCGGGCCGCCGCGCTCAATTTTTACCCACCCTTTTAATTTTCTCCCGACAGCCACCGACCGCTCTCCATCCCCCGCGACGCCGACAAGCGCGACAGTTCGAGTCGCGTGGCCCCTCTTGGGTTTAGAGAGTCTCCAGCTCTAAATGCTAAATTTTCTCGAAAATGAAGCGTGATATCAAAAAACGTTAGTCTTCCTTTTCGACGTATGAAGAGTAAATAAGTCGAGAAGAAGGAACAAAATTTTTTGATACTGCGTTTGATTTTCGAGAAAATCGACTTTGAAGTTCACGTTGCGTCCAGTCACGTATAGGCAAACCTAGCGTTAGGCTGCAGCTGACCCAGTTCCACGCAGGAGGAACTGCTAGTGGTTTCTTTCCAGTTAGATTAGTAATTCAGGATGGCACTTGGATCGGGGATTCAAAGTAGATTATGTTCGAGGTATCTTGACCCAATATAACACAGATTAGGAGAACTCCGGTGGTTCGGTCTACTTTATCGAGTGGATCTGCTCGAGCGCATTACACCGTCCAAGATAGTCTCAAGCCAGGCGATTCGAAATAGCTGGGATCTGCGGAAGCTCATTCGCCGAAAGTGTTCACGAATTCTTATTACTGTCTCAGAAGAGGAGAACCTGCGGCGCTCTACCGGGCCACTCGGTAGTTATTGTAACGCGGGAGCCGTCCGATGGGCGAGTTCAGATTATTCTTTGGCACCGGGAATGGTCGTTGCGAATTAGCGGAGGATCCTGGAGGCATCGAAGCTTCGAGGCGCGATCCTGCGGAGTACCAGCGACACAACACGCGCGAAATGTTGAAATGTTTTGTTTCAGGTGCAAAGGCTTGGATCACCATGCCTCCGTGAAATTATAATTCGCCATTATTTATGAGTTTTTATGCTGTAACCTAGAAACTTCTAATTGTCGAATAAAATGACGTTTTGGTTACTTCAGCCTATAACAAGATTTATGCCCCAGTAGAATATAATAGAGTCCTACTATGGTCGTAATGAAAACAGATCCCCAAGATACGCTTCTGTATGTTCCAACATCCATTCAGAAGCACCCCCTCGTTTAGTTCCATCGAACCTGACAATTCCACCCGCGACGGGCTCCCAGATTTGCCCAAATATGTATTCTAAGCGCGCTCCGCGGTACATCGCGGACATTAGCCAATTCGTTGGTAGAGGATCGAATTGAAATGAAACGCGAGACCGGAGGAATGAAAAGCGGGGCTGCCGTTATTGGCGCGAAAATTCCGCCACCCTGTCGGGAATTTATTATCCTCCGGCCCGGGATGTCGTCGCGCCCCCTGTTACGCGGCCATTCCACTGAATTTTTCATCGACACACATCCCCGAGGATCTGCACCCCTTTCTGTCGCATTCCGAGGAATCAACGCCGGCTGACAGCCAGCCAGTCGCAGGTATTACGGTTTTTAAAGAGTCGTCGAGCCATAGGTAATAAAACCGATCGCTCATGCCCGGTCAAAGGCACCGCCGACAGATGCAAATACGACGGTTTGATTATTAATAGAGGCTGGCCGATCCGAAGGGACAAGAATTTTTTCCACGATGGACGGAGGGATTGAAAATTCATGGGTCTCCGGGAATCCGTACGAAAAACTGGTATGACGCGAACGGTGAGCCGTTTTTTTGTCCATCGAGCACGTTGAAAAATTCATCGATCCCTTTGGTACGAAGGGTAGGACCGGTGCACGATCGCGTTACACTCTGTTCTCCGCGTACAAAGAAAAACTCCACTGCGAATTCTACGAATAAGCGCGGGATATTTTATTCGCCGAACGAAGCCTTCTTATACCTACGTAGGAGAGTTCTATAGGGTGCCGCGGAAATAAGTGGACGATTTGTTTTCTTGGTGACTGAGAAACGAAAAGGAATAGAAAGCATTGCAAGTAGGGAATTTCGGAAAATTATTGATGCATCGTTTGAATATTAATTCTTTCAAATGGTTAGCATTAATCCTCGGCTCCTTTTAACAAATTTCACCATCACTGTGTTTAAGAACTCAACGAATATTTCAAAGCAAAGGCTTTGGCCTTTAAATACCCTCATATAAAAATAAAAATAAAAATCTGCAGATCTTTGTAGCCAGCTGATATCGCTGCAACGTACCTAAACCTCTCATTTGCCGATGGGATTCTCTTATTTGTTTTTTCTTCTCATCTTTTATATTTCCTTCCTTCTTGGCGTAATAAATAAATTTCATTATCATTAGTCGACGTAAAAAAGGATTCTGCAGATATCATACGCGTCCTTCTAACGCGCAACGCTCCACGATGATTCCCCAAGAAGTTTGCTACTAAATTGGCAAAACACAATCGACTGCAACGGCCCAGAAGAAAATTGGCGGCTAATTGAAACGACGTAGTTATTTCTGCCGCACCCAGTATGAATTCCCCGTGTATTACAGATTGATGGGCCCTTCTGTTTGATTCTTGTTAACAAATTCGCATGAAGAAGTCAGCGTACCATCCTAAGGGCTTATTTAATCAGCATTAGTTGAAAGCCACACACCAGCGTGCAGGTTCACGTACCTAATTTGCAGAGAGACTCTTTTGACTCGCTGTACGCACTATAACGACCATCATTTCTCTCAATAACGTCGATAGAACCGCTAACAGCCTATCTATTTCGCTCCAGTTATTTCGATATTTACCCATCGGTATCGGAAATCATCGAGCCGGCTCCCTCGACGTGCCGCGTATTCCCTCCAACATATTTGCCCCGCCATCCTCGAGGATCCTCCTTCCGTCGCGGCTCCGCGTTCTCCGTAGCCCCGGCGCACCTGGAAAAAGTGCCGGTACTCTCGAGTAACAGCCGCTAATGTAAATACACTCAGCGCGAAGTGAGTTATGAATTTTTCCGGCGGCCGAGGAACTGTTTCCAGCTGAAAAATGAACGTCTCGAGGAAGCTGGCGATGCTTGCCGTTAAACGTCGCCGGGGAAACCGTGCAGCTCGCTGTAATCCGCGCCGCTTTTTCGAAAGGGGCGGCGGTGACGTCGACAAATGTGCCTGCAAAGCCCTTGGCAAACTTCTTCGCCAGACACGCTGCAGGAATAAGGAACTGTTTCGCTGCGAATTCAGTGGCGGGAGGAGTGCTCTCTCTGTTCAACGTCAGTTACGCGTATGAACAACAATCGGAAGGATCTGTCGAGCGGAATTAAGACGCGGCGCTGTGCAAAGACCGAAAGTCGATCCGGAACGAAGGAAGAATAGCTTTCGTTGTCCTCGGCAGAAATGAATTAGGAAGCAGAGGCGATACGTGGCAGCTTGCTCGGGGCCGAGCACCGAAGCGCAGAGACCCGCGAGAGCACGGAAATTACTTCTAAATTATGCGTCAGCGCTAATGCAGCGCAATAAGACGGTTAAATCGTAATTGCGACCGGCTAAATCTCTCATAATTGGCTGTCGTCGCGGTTCGGCATTCTAGCGGTTTTCGCAAGAACAAAGATGCTTGAGATAGAGGGTAGCGGGGACGGGTGAAGATTCGGAAGAAGGCGGAGGACGAAGAGGAATGGGGATGCTGAGTGCAACTTTTTGCCACCCGTGGTGCCACGTGTCACTTGTTAGCGGTGTTTTAAATAAATAAATAGATTAAAAGATTTATCTGTACAGATAGTTAAGGATCTTTAACATTGTTAATGTGGGAATATTTGCACGCGTGGAGTGAACGGCACGCAATTATCAATATTAACTAACAATAAGGAAGAATGTGCTTTGGTTGAAAAATTGTTATTATTATCGTAAAAGACAAATCTGAAATTGAGGCGAACCATGTAGAGTTTCCTTGAAAATTTGTTAAAACTGTATAACAGTTAAAAGTCCATAATTTTCGCCTTCTGTTACCATTTTAATTTTAAAATGAACAGTCAGAATTGCAAAAAAAAAGATATAAATAAGCACAACCTCTAATATTATAACATTTTAGTTCGGAACTTGCTCTACTGACACCCTCTGCGCTGAGTTTTGCGCCAGCTTCCCCATTTCATCGGGATCGGGCATTTCCCTGCCGCGTTTAATCCGTCAATTTACCGCGAGAAGTTCGCCGCGGTATTCTTCTTCTTGGCAGGACGAAGACTCGGAATACGTAATTCAGAATGCGGGTTGCAGGGAAGGAATACGATGATGGAAGAACACAGACGCGGAATAAAATGTTTGCCACCGTGGTGGCGATAAAATCGCAATGGCTGCGTGAAGACGGCACACGGATTTCTTGGCCTTCTATATGGAGGGTATCTAATTTCGTAGAAAAACAATGAAAGAGTGTGTACTTGTTCGTTCCACCCGCCCCGGTCCCTTTTGTCACGTTTCTCGTTCTCCTCGAACCTTTGACTCCGTCCGCGTTTAATCCTGGAATGCGTGCCGACTTCCTCCGCGATCGTTCCTTTTCCGGCAATAGAAATAGCGGCAGCTCTTCAATCGGAACGAAATGGGTGCCCGTGTTATTTCTGCCCTGCGACTCCATCACGGGGCTTGATTAAAAATTGACGCGAGGCAAAGGAGGGTTGGCGAGGGTTTATCAGATTTCCCCGCGAAACATTTTCGCTGGCTGTTTGGGAGGAAAATTCTACTCTGCGGTACGTTCCTCTCGAAATCAAAATTGGGGATAGATTTTCACGCGCCAGGATCTGATTCTAAACCGATCTTCATCTCAGCTTCCTCTGCAACTTTAATCCGTTAGAATTCAGGAGCATCGCGCTGTCAGTCACGGGTACACGTAAAGTGCAAAATAACTTAAAATTTGATTTTCAGGTAAAATATCTGTGAGGCCACGGATTAATAATTTCATGTATCCTCTACAGGAAGCAACGCTTCCCGTGTGAAGAGAATTTTATTTATTAAAGTAGCACATCTCAGCAGTACAACCCTACATTTTAGCTAAAAATATTAAAAATGAAAAAGTAAGGATTTTTTAAACGAAAAATCTTTTTCCGGAAATCTTTTTCTTTCAATTTTTTTGAAACATGATAATAGCTTAAATTTTCATTTGGAATGATGAAACTACCTATATCCTACAATGCTCAAGCTTTATCTTAGAATTTTTGCTACTTAATTTACCAGATAATGTTTCAACAGCAGCTAATTGAAAATTGGCTCGCATTCGAAAAAATAGGTGTGACAACCGAGGGTGAAGAATAAAAAATACCAGCGACAGCATAGTTATAGTTCCTCTGCTGTAAGGTCACCGATATCTCCTCCTCCGATTTGAATCTGGGAAATGCAGAAGAATCCTCGACGCAAGTACACTCGAGAGATATCGATAATGAAAAAAAAAACCGCGAAACAAACGACCGGCATCCCGCGTCGAAGCCGCGCTCCTCCGGGCGAAGGGAATCAAAAGCGTCCGCCACACAGCCGCTGACAACGGTTTGATAAAGAGACAGAAGAAGACACTTTACCCATTCGACGCGTCCATCTGCTTTGCCGCAAAGTCGGCATGCATAATGCAGTTAAATCTGCGCCTCTCGCTTTGTCGATCGGCTAGCATGGAAATAGCGCGACCAAACGTTAATATAGAATCGATCGGGCTCCTTTCGCGAGGAAAAGTCCAACGGCTGCCCCAAGGGGCGCGAGCTCTTCTTCTCTTTTTCTCCGCGCTCGAAGCGCCCGCCGGCCGGAGAATGGAGATGATAAAGAGCGCTAACGGGGCTGCTCGTTTGAAACAGCCACGGGGGTGGGATCGAGCGTCGAATCGGGATCGAGGTTGTGCGTCATGGCGGAATTAACAGCGGGAAGGAAACGCGATCCTCGGCGTCGGGAAAATCAAATTTACGGGAAACGGGCCGCGTTAAAAGTGACACAATAACCGAGCATCGACAGGTGGCGTGGGAGGATGCAACGACCCTGGAGGGGGAGAAAATTGGAAAACTGATACTTTTACCGGGGCGCTTGGATAACGGGGGATACAAATTTTCCCGTGGAGGATCAAATTTTCACCTGATCGCGCCCGGAGAGGAACGCTTTTGTGCCCTGAACAGAGAACGCGCTGCCTAGGAGCCGAGGGCCAACCGGCGGTAAAAAAGAATTTTCCCTCTGTCGCGTCCCGTGAAAGGGGGCATCGATACTGTTGCCCGTTTTCCCAAAGGAAGTGTCTGAAAGGCGCACCGGGGCCTGGGTGTTAAGTTATTGCTGGCTCAGGTATACGGGATACCTGGATTCCTGGTAGAACAGGAGAGCCTGGCGCTTTTTCGAGGGCAGGTTGCCTCGCGATGCGTGGAACACTCTTCTGGAGTGCTTTATGGACGATTGAATAATGGGAGAAGAAGTGCGTGCTAATAAACTCTGGCGAATATTCCATCATGAATGCAAGACGATTTCGAGAATTTTTTATTGTATTTTTTACGACAGTATCTCACTTATACAGAATAGAAAGTACAGTGAAGTATATAAATAAATGTTGACAGCCAGATGCCAGGTAAACTAAACTGAAATCAAAAGTTAAATGCCCCTGGGCTGGTAAAATTAAATTCACGCAAGGTGTTTGGAAAAACCTCCGCATTTCGGGCTGGATAGTTGGCGAAGTTACGAATTCTGTTTTTAAATAAAATCCTAAAAATGACCTATATTTCAAGTGATTTTTACCCTTAAAGACGATCTGACTAAGAATGCCAGGACAGTGAATTTGATTATTTAGCAGACTTCGCAAAAAAGTGGGACCCTGGAGAGAAGCTAACCCAGCGCAAAGCTGGCCTGTCGAAGAAACATGCGCTGTGCATAAAAATTTAAACAATTTAGGGAAACTAAGCCAAGGAAGATAAGGAAGGTGGTTTCGATGCCACCTCTGCACGAGTGTATTGTTACATGCAATCTACCTAGGCTGCAATATGGAACTGCATTTGTTTCTCAACAGAATGGAATCTGCACCTATAAATATCTAATCGTGCATGAAATTCAGCGAACACAGAAACGTGCGTTGCAAATGACTCGAATGAATCATTTCAATGCGTTTCTGTGATCTGCAGAGCATATGTAACGTTGCAAAGCGCAGTTTGCCCGAAGGATTACCGAAACGCAGATGCGACTGTACCTCCGAATAAAGACAAAATTGTGCACACACGTGTGCACTGACTTATTCGATCGTCTTTGCCTTCCCAGTGCATCCTCGTAACGTATTTGGCACGTTGCTTAAGATCGTCTACCTTTGCCCGAGGGTTGTCCGTCAAATAAAGGCCCACAAGTCGAGGAAGTGCCGCGACTCGAGCCACAAATCTCATCGAAGTCCTCTCATAGCAAATCCGAAAGAAAAGGGACATTAGAGCACACGTATCGACACGATACACTGTCCCGGTGAAGCTCGTAAATCCGCGATAATTTCCTCGCGGGCAATACCCTGTATTACCCTGCGCCCAGGGGTGGTTCGCGTTCCTGTAACGATCCGTTACGCGACACCGAGTCGCGCATTACAGCAGAGTCGTTGCACCGAATCCGGGCAGCGTTTAACGCGACAATAAAATCAGGCTCGTCCGGTGTTCAGGACCAATACCGAAACGGCCGGGGGCCCTCGGTGCTTCTAGGTCGATCGTTAATCTCGACGAAACGAAAATTCTTCTCCCCTCTCGCCCCTCCATTCTACCCCTGTGGCGCTCCTCTGGCGGAGTGGATCTCGAATTTCGAAAGTTTTATGCACGTGGCGTGGCGTGGCGTGGCGCGAGAGGCATCGAGAGGCCATCGTCGCGAAATTAAACGATAAATCAGTAAATCGTTTCGCCGGCAAGTGATTAGTGCCGGCAGTAAAGTCGCCGGGAGGGGGCGGACCTAGGGTGCCGGGAGAACGGACCGAATTCCACCCCCGCGCTCCTTCCTCTTTCGTCTTCCGTTCTCCTTTTGCAAGGCTGTCACAGCCCTCCACGGCTGATATTGTCGACGAATGTTTCGTTGCGAAAGACAACGGCGAGCGCCGCTTTCCGCCCCCCTTTCTTCGCGCTGGAAGTTTAAGTCCCACTGGCGTCGCGGGCGCCTTTGTGGGAATAAGTGGAACGACGTCGATGTTCCTTCCAGGTGGTTCCAAGAAGAGGAAGGAACTTTCGGAGGGATTTAGTTGCTCGGTTGAAGCATTGTCCTTAATGGAATAATAAGAATTGAATGGACTTGGTCCGATACGCGTTAAATTTTAGAAACTATCGCTTGGACTCCTTGAGATTTACTTATAAGGGTAGTGAGAAGAAAAGTATATACAAAGCAGAAAAAAATCTTAAAATCAGCTGAAAAATCGACCGTCCAAACCCGATTACCAAAATTAAGACATTGGGACTTTTGCTTCACGCTGAGCACTTTGATTCGTAATACCTTTTTAGTCACCCCAGCATCTGAACCTCGAAATATTCTCCCTCTGGAGCACACGACCTGTCAGGAGGTACCATTCAGTGATATTTAATACCATTTATGACCCATCGGCAGAGGCATTCCGACATGCAATTACAGATCGAACGGAGTCTACTTATATCTCCGGCCCTCGCGTTTCATTTCACTGAACTGCCCCCCAATGGAATCTGACATTGCACGATCGCCTCCGCAGTGGTTGCCTAATGGATGGGCGGCAGGTCTGTAATTTCTGAAGGGCAAGCTCCTTCTTGTATCGATTTTCAGCTCGTTACGATTGGTAACATATTGCGGGGTAATTCTCGCCCCGAGGGTAACCCATGCAGGATCGCTCAGCCGCGAAAATTCACCGACACGTGAATTTGTTTTCGTTACGATCATCGAGGCGGAGCCTGGGTGGCAGCTGACACCCTCTACGCAGCTCCTTGCTCCGCGATTCCGGTCCCCAGGTAGCAATACTACTCCGATACATCCTCGAGCGACAGTTTCAATCACTGTACATACCACCAACTCACGGATAACTCTTTCAGCGAATGCAAATATCGAGCTGACTCCCCACCGAGTTCATAAAAAATTGTCGTAACAGTGTACAAGTTGGTATTTCGAGGCAAACCCAGCTTCTCCTATACAGAAAATTATAGCCTTCTCATTGTAGACATTTTTTTAGAACAAAGTTCTAAATAAAATATTAGAAGTTGTGCCGCGAAAGTTTTAAGCTACGAATAAAAATTCAGAGTAAAGTCATTAAAAAGGTAAAATAAATACCTACACCTATTATAAATTCGCCTGGGGCGCATAAACGGCACAAGCCAGACCTGATATGAGGATCAGTCAGACCGCAAAGTTTGAAAAGATATGAAAAGTTTGAATCGACCTTGAAGTTAAAAAAAAGTGGAAGCTTGTAGAGAAAGTAGCCTTATCAACTCGGTACGGTCCAATGAATAAAACTCCTCCCAAAGCAATCTCTGCCAAGATCAAACGTAACGAGACTAAACAATGAAACGAGAATAACCAAAACGCAAAGAACGAGATCCATTTGACAGCCCAACCTATGGTTCTTCATCGTAGAGAGCAAAAGGGGGCCCGCCTGGCGTAGATGGCGGTGGGGATAAGCCGTTGTTCGCAGAAGTCCCGTAGACGGCGCGGCAGTGACAAGCGGAGCAGCAGGAAGGTATCAAGAGACTGTCATTTAATCTCTGTCCTTTCGGTCTCACTAATCTCTGTTCCGCGTTGTGACTTTTTCCCCGGCGGGGCGGTGGGCCAACGGAAACCGCGAAAACTCGGGAATAATCTCGATTGTCGCGCACGAGGGGGGCCGAGGTAGGAAAAGGAAGAAAAAGGGAGAGGAATTCGACGAGGTTTAAGCTTCATTCAGTCTGCTCAGTGAATTCGAAATTGACCCATTATCGTGCCGCTTCGTTGCGCAAAAGAGCACGTCTGTCGCTGGAACGTCGACCGCCGTGATTCGATATTCCCGAAGAGGGTCCAGCGGCGCGGAAAAACTCGGATATTTTGGAAAAAAGAAAGGAAAGCCACGGGCGATTTCCCTCTGCCATTCGAACGATGCCCAACGATTCTCGCGTAATCGTTTCCCCCCGAAAGAGCGGGCGTTGTTATTAGGATCTATTAAATTTTAAGGGGCGAGCGGGGGGTTGTTGCAGTTTTCGTCGAGCGTAATTGCGATTAATTATCGGCCCGCCAATAAGAGCGAAAAAGGAAAAGCGGGCGGACCGACGTTCGAGGCAGTAAAATAGCAACGGGGCGCGGGAAACTTGAACAATATCGTTGTTAATGGAGGTTTCGCGACGTCATTCGCCGAAACTTTGCTTGGCGTCGGCGACGCGACGCAAGAATAGGGACGAAGGCAGGGGAGGCAAAAGAAACGACGCGGGAGCCTTAGAAGCGCAATTAAATTAAACGACACCGGGCTGGACGGTTCTTACGTTGTAATCGCCCCTTTAATTGCGCTCGTAATTAACCAGCCGTAATTGATTTACGTGGACCTACACAGGGTGGCTTGCGAGATACTGTCCTGGGGGGTAGGTACAGGTAATTTCTTAAAAGTAAATAAAAAATATTTGGGAGTCGAATTTAGCGAGCCCTCTTGACCTCCCGATTTTTACTAATATATATTATATTGTGCTTTATTTTAATTATTTTATAATATAGCATATTTATAATATTTTAATATTTTTTTTAATTTGAAGTTCCGAAACTCAAGTTTCCTGTGAAAATATTTTATTTATAAGAAATCACCCCCTATCAATTACAGTACCATAGCTCAGACACCCTGTATATTTCTCGACCAACTGAGGTCGTAGCCAAATATATTGGCCGGTGAATTCATTTTCGCGAGCAGCGTTCGAGGAGAAGTCAGCCACCACCATCTGACGATCGTGGATTTGTCAATTGGAATTGCGTTGTCGCCGAATAAAACGGGGTATATGCTGACCAATAAAACTCCTGATTTTTTTCGAAGCTAACGCGCACCTATTCTGATCTGTGTACATCTACGCTAAGAACTCGGTTTGGCCTACACGCCAAAAGCTTGGCACCATCCCCACCACTTCTGGCTCACTCTTGTTCTGCGAAAGCGAGAGCGAGATGGCGCGAGGGCAAGTCAGTAAACGTTGAGAAAAGAAACACCGAGGCAGGCAAACTGTGTGATGGGAGAATACCCCTCGCGAAACTCACCGGCCAATATATCGGGCTTCGAATTTAAGTGGAAACACAAAAGCAAAGGACGAAAGATGACGTCACTGTTTTAGACTCGCGATCGAGGAGAAATATGAATCCATTCCCGTTTTAATCGAGCTGGCGCCGCAAAAGTACTTGCACACGGGTTAACGAAGTTACATCGCTTCTCGGATCATCCGTTCGCTCGCCTCGACATAAATTTCCGTGCATCCCCCTCCGCGCCGCAATCGGGAGTCGTTTAATTATTGGTCGCGCTGAAGTTTCTGCGTGCGTGGTTGAAAAAGCAACCCGCGCCACAGCAAAGTGTTTATCGCCCGCGAGTTTGGGACGAGTTGCAGATTTCGGGGAGTGTAAATATTATTTCGAGATAAATATTAAATTTATCTCGATATGGTTGTTTTGAAATACAATAAAATCGTGAAAGTTATAAGTCTGAAGGGGAATAATAGGAGTTGGAAGGAAAGAAATTACAACGAGTCTCCTTTCTTCTCCCCCTCCACTCTTTTTTCCATTTTCTCGTACCTAAAATATATATGTATATATATTTGCCTAAAGTAGATCTACTCCACCGTTTTACATTGAAAAATAACTATGCTTACACGTGGCCTACGAGGAAGTATTGCACTTTTATGCACTTTCTCCCTGCTGCATCTTTGGACGCACGATTTCACAAAAATATTCCTCTCTGCGTTTTTATCTTCTCGCACTCAGCTTATCACTATGATAGCAAGTATCGTTTGATATCGTCACCCCAAACGCGACCAGCGGCATGTTTATTTCCCGTCGTACAGTCAACTTTGATTTTCCGCCAATATTAGAACAGCTGGACCACCGAAGTGGCTAGTGTCGTACCATCAAAGTAATTCGAAGCTTCGCGCGAAATCAATAGGCTCGGTGGCGAGCTTTTACCGTTGGGATCGTTGGTAACGGCACCGGACCGTTCCGCTGATAAAGTTGGCTTTTCCAACGGAGCATGCATCGGCGAACGATACCCGAAACTCGAAGCATGATACTTTCATCGATCCCGCTTTTCAAACGCCAACTTTTTCAACGAGAGCGACGCGACCTCCTTATTCCTATACACGGCGACCAGGCATAGGCAAAATATTTATTTAAATCAAATTTCGAATAAAGAATGGAAGTTAAAAAAATTATTCGACATATCATCCTGAGTTAACTTTATTCGTCGAATAATCTAAAGTTAAAGTAACTTTCAGTCGATCCGTCATTTAAATAATTTTTTATTTAATTAAGGAGGAGGGCCTAGCTAGAAATTTTCGACAAATCGAATTTTATTTTTTTATCCTGCACCGAGCTACGGTTGTCACCGCAAAGGGCCTAAAAAGAAGGATGTCGCGGACATCGCCTATAACTCACAAACCTATCAATACTTTCTTCCACAAAAAAATACTGAAATATCCGTAAGACGTACATTTTCCAATAGACAAATGTTTAATAATAAAAGTTTATCGGTTTTTCTAGAAAAAAATCCCAAAGTAGCATGTTGTTTTGATTGTTCTAAGTAGGCCTTCCCCCTTAATGCCCAATTCTGACGAACACCTGTCACACACCCTGTTTAGCAAAGCGCACGAATTCCGCGCGAGAGACTTAGACGGAGCTTGACCAGTTGTCGAAGAAGAGAGATGACCCTGTAAACTGTAAAGTGTCAGAGAACGCCGCTTCGCTCCTCGATGAAGCCGCGCAACTAATAGCCAGAGTTTTAAGGAAGAAAGGCGCGCGATACAATTTCCGTGTCGCGGAATTCAGTCGGCGTCGATATTCGCGGGCATAATCGAACTGAACATCGCGTTACTAAAGTCAAGCTATGCGCAACCGCGATCGCTGCTCTGTCGTTATTTGTCCTTGTCGTCGATAGTGAGACAGATATTATAAAAAAGTGAGTCCTGGCGATGGTTCGATCCATAACGACGCGTTCGGAGGGACGCGTCGGTATGAAGCGAACGCGGGCCAGTCAAAATCATATCAAAAGAAGAATTATCAAAAAGAGACACCCCGAATAGAGTCCCTTCCGTCAGATATCCTCTATGCCGGAAGAAGCACCGCCTCAGATATATCGCAGAAGTCTCTAAAACGTCTTATCGCTTGTATATGTATATCTCTGTGTATATTTATATTTCATACGCACGTATACATGGGATGGATCAGTTATCCTGGTAATATTCGAACTTTGAGTGTCTGAAGAAAGCATGGCGACTCGTTTTGAATTAATATCTTAAAGTCAACTTAATTGTTAAATTAGAAATTCATCTTGTTGATAAAATTGTACGATATGCACAAATGTGAATAAGTAATCGATCTTGAAACGATCTTGGCTATCAGACTTCATTATCTTGGGCTCAAGATCACTTTTAGAAATATCTTTTGACAAAACAGAAGTCAGGGAACTTTTTCACGAGCTCCTTTAACACGTTTTTAAGCAACTTCAGCTTCAGCATCGACTTTTACCAGGGACACGACTGACTCTTCCTCTACACATATGTATATATATATTTTCTAAATTCAATAACGAATATGTATATGTATATATTTATGTATATGTATATATCAGAACTTTGGTTTTGTCATCGGTCGATCAGTCGGATCAAAAATACTCGAAAGATACTCGACACTACAGAGTACACTTTCTACAGATAAACTCTTAACTCCCGCCCAGTGAAACGAGCAACAGACACCCCCCGAGCTCCTTGAGCTCGCCTTTCGATAAATCTCCCTCGATCCGCGATTATTCCGTTGCGCCCAACCCTGTACAACGAATTGAAATTTTCCCAAAGTCACAGTCAGTTCTCGCGCCGCAGAAGGGTAAACCATCGCCGTGGCGTTCGCGCAGGGGTGGATTTATATTTATAGCCTTGGGCGTCAAATTCTTGGGAGCGGTAAATTTTGAGCGAAAGAAATTGAAAAATATTAAATTTCAAAAACAATTCACCCTTTTTGTAACAATTCATATTTCATATTTGAGTTGTCATATTGAATTAATTTCAAAATTGTCTCAGTTTTTTTAAATTCAAATATTTTACGATATTTCATGAAAAGGGCGACAGACAATTGTTATCCTCCCGCCGCCACATCTCCAAATCCACCCCTGTGTTCACGTTGAACGCGGAGCATTTGAAAAATACTTTCAACAAGTCTTTGACCATAGGAATGAGTCGGTGCTTCGATTATAGAAGTGCTCAGTAAGTTGCTGTTTTGTGCTTTGATAATAATTGAAAAATTTGTGCATCAACGGTACAGCTTGCTCGTTAGTGCGAAACGCGGAGACGACTATCGAACGTCCGTCCGCGTGATAGAAAATTATGGTAGTCGAGAGACATAGAAAAGTTCGCTTAAACTAGGTCCAGTAGAAGAGAGTTTGTTGATCTCGCGATCGGTAGTATTGCTTGTTAATTAGTGGCGCAACGGAATCACTGCCGGATGGCGACATTAACAAACGTTTAAATCTATGGTAACTCTATGTCAACAACGTTTACAAGTAGGTATGTCCTCGCTCGTAGAAATTGCATTCGTGTTCGCTGATGGTTCTAGTATACTAGGGATGACAAACGCGTGACGCGTGAGAAATTTTTAAACATATTACAAAATCTATAAAAAAAATTTATCAATACACAAAAGTACATCTCGTTTTACTAAAACGAGAATCGATTTTTATTGCAAATATTAGTAAAAGCAAAAAACTTTTGATAAAGAATAATACCTACTACTAATTTTGATTCAGTTTAGACTTTAGATACATTTTGTATTTATATAATATATGTACCCATTTATATTTCATGAAGGTACTATTACGTGAAAAAAAGATATCAATTTTGATTTTAGTTCACGTTAGTCCCCATTTGCCATCCCTGTTCTTCGCTGTTACGTATTTCGAAGTAGAATCCTCCCCGCCTTTCGATCTCGTACGATCAGGCATCCTGCCGGCGCGGGGCCTGATTCATTTGTGCGAGCCTTTGTCGTGGCATACGATGTGAACCAGCCTCAGATTCTTCACCGTGAACAGATTGTCGTAAAATTCTAGGATCTCGTCCTCGCTGGCGATCCCCTGCGCCGACAGCTTCAGCAGCTGCGGCACCAAGGTCCTGGACCTCTCGATTCTGAAAATCAAGTCCAACTTAATAAAATCTCATCACCTGATTATCTCCGTTGCACCTCCACCTTCAATTCACCGGCATCCATTATCGTTCACTCTTAAAACTGCAAGTGCAACGAAGGTAGGTACTACAAAATCACAGTTGGGCATCAACTAAATAAAATTTCTTCAACTTTAGATTATTTGACGAATAAAGTTAATTTTTTGACAACTTGAGCGTCGAATTTTTCAACTTCAACTTCAACTTTACTCGACGTCGAATAAAATTTATTCGACGCTGAAGTTGAAACGCTCGACAAATAAAAAAATTAACTCTACTCGGCACATGACGAATAATTGTTTAAACCTTTATACGTCATTCGAATTTCTAAGTAAATAAACTTTTCGCCCCTCTCTGTACAAAATGCTGACAGTAAATGGTGCTCACTTATGATCGAAGTTCCACGTGGAGAATAAAATAAGCTCCTCCCTCGACCTGTAAGGGTTGATCCTGTGCCTCTCCCCGTAGACGCAGCTGTCCGCGTGCCAAACGCCCCCGCACCTGAATTCACCGTTCCGATCGCACATCGCGACCCAGCTTTCCCTTTCCTTCGTTCGAACGCTGTAAGGGCAACTGTCCTCGTCCTCCTCCGGCTCCGCCTCGGTCGCCGAGTCCAAGATCGAGTTCCTCTCCGCCTTCTTCTTCTTCGTGCCGTCCACGCAGGATCGATCGGTCGTCCCGAACAACCGGAAGTACGTGCCGCCGTCGAGTCGGTTGAGTCTGCAGGGGCAATGGTCGTAGCAAGTAGCCGAGTCTCGTTCGTCGTTGGACTCTCTCGACTCGATCCTCGCCCGGCTCCTGTCGAAGTAGTGGCCGAAGTAGTGGTCCTCCTTCAGCTGCATCTTGAAGAAGGCTATGGCGTACTGCAACTGCTTCCTGGCCTTCTGGTCATTGGCGAACGTCTCCGATGACTTGATCTGGTCGATCGTCTTGTACAAGTAGCCGCGTATCCTGTCCTGGCACCTACGGTGCATGTACGCCTCCTGCGGAATCACGTTCCCGTGAATGCTAGCTTTAGTTCTACATAGTTAAGGTCGGGGCCAGATATATTGGCCGGTGAATTTCGTGAGGAGTATTCTTCTATTCTCAACGTTTTCTGACTCGCTCTCGCCTTGCCAGAAAAAGAGTGAGCCACAAGTGGTGGGGATAGCGCGAAGCTCTTGACGTGTAGGCCAAACCGAGCTCTTAGCGTAGAGATACATACATCAGAATAGGTGTGCGTTGTGAGGAGTATTCTTCTATTCTCAACGTTTTCTGACACGCTCTCACCTTGCCAGAAAAAGAGTGCGCCAGAAGTGGTGGGGATAGCGCCAAGCTCTTAACGTGTAGGTCAAACCGAGCTCTTAGCGTAGAAGTAAATACATCAGAATAGGTGTGCGTTAGCTGCGAAAACGAATTCACCGGCCAATATATCTGGCCCCGACCTTAGTAACGATAATTAGCCAATAAAGGATTGGTGGTGGGGGTAACTCGAAAAGTATAGATTTTTCGATAATTATTTTTACGCAGATTTGTAGATGTACAAAAAAGATGCAACTTTTGTCGAAACTTTTTTTCGGTATCCCTCACCGTTCTCGAGAATAGGTATTACACAAAAAAGAAAATTCTGAATTTTTTTCAAGGCGTGATTTCACCCCCTAAAATTCCACTATGGCACCAACAAAAATAAGGTTATCTTACGGATGAACTACTCTATTTGCACACAAAGTTGCATAATTTTTCGAATTTTCGACCTGCCAAACTTCCTGTGTAAATATGTCTCTTCTGATACTTGAAGAAATAAAAAATTTGAAAAGTTTCTGACTCATCTGCGCTGGTTGTTTTTACCCCATCAAAGAATATATCTTTTGGTGTTATGAAATTTCAATGGCTCTTCTAAAAGTAAAGAATGTGTATTTCACGACTCTTTGGTCGGTCTTGAGTCCCGAGTTGCCGACTCCTACTGTAGTAAATGATAGCTGTTGGACAATTTGCAGAGCTCACTGACTTGCTCGATCAATCGAAACGGGTCAATCCCTTCGCGAATATAATTGTCATGTAATCAGCGCGCGACAGAACTATTGTTTTCGGCCAATCGCCAAGAAATCAGCCGTTATTGTGCGCTGCAATGCCGAAGGGGAGCTCGGTTATCCGCGCTCGTTACATTCGCCGATAATTCAAGCCGAACTTTTTGCTATATGCTCTGCCTCGAGAGCGAAAGGATAGTAAAAAATTGCAGTCACGTGTTTAGCTACGCGCAGCGTGACATTTTGAGTCGAGCCGGAGGTAGTGGATAGAAATCGTAACGAAGAACGAGCGACAAAGACGGAGATGCACGCCAAGGGGGAAGCTAGGTCGCGTATTTTATCAGTAAAGCTAGCTGATCCCAGCCTTAGACAGGGGGATAGTCGGTGTTAGGGCAGAAGATATATGGAAGGGAAGCTTAGGCGTGGAACTTGCGGAAAACAGGGGTTTCCTGATTGTGATGGAAGGGCTGCGGCTGCGATCGAAAGAGATACCGCGATGTTCGTCGCTATTTTCAGGGATCGCCGCGTCAGAAAGGGCGTAAGGCTTCAAAGGAACGATCTTAACGCGTGTCCACGATTACTAGCCCTGGAGAAACGAAACGATTGCCCGTTGAAGATTCCCGCGATAGAAACGGAATCTCACGCGAGCTCCACGCGCAAAGGGACAGCGATAACGAAGTAATTAATTATCGCGCAGGAACCGTTAGGCCAACGAGTCGGGCTTTCCACCTGGAGCTTGACGCGCGATAAATGGGAAGCTACCGGAATTAAAGTGGAAACGTTGTAACGTTAATTAACCCCGACGATATTGGACGATGTAGGGCAGACCCACTCCCCTTAAATTGCATTACCTTCGACCTAGAGTGTCTTACTAAATACGTCCATTGCTATTCGAGACTGAGAGTGCGCTCGGTGCTTTGGCTAGTTGGGGGTGAAGGGTCAAATTCGAAAATTTCCGACCGTTCTATTCACGAAACTGTGTATCGATACACCTAAATGCGCTAAAGATCGATCTATTTTACAAATTTTCAGTATTTGATATGTCAAGAATGTTTTTATCAAAAATTATGGGTGCTATAATGTTGAAATTTTTTTAAAATAAAATGTAAAAGAACGTCGGCTTGTAGGCTTCTCTAACCACTAGAACACTCAGGATTTAACCTTGGGGGTAGCTGAGTTGAACGGATAAAAATATTTTTATTGCAAATGCAATAAAATTCATTGGGTGATTATAAAAATTTATTTCAAGAATAAAATCCACTCTTCTTTTGTTTTTGCAAAGGTCTTGAATTACTTCAGTCGTGGTTACATTAATCTGCTTGCTCCTTTTTCTTTGGGGAGGTGCCAGGCCCCCTTGGGCCCCCTTTGAGTGCGCCACTAGGTGGATATCCCCCCTAAATCACCCCAGTTTAAATTGATCTAAACATTCGACTATTCCTTGTTCTCTGTGAAACAATAGGGATATGCTAGAACTGAGAGGTGTGGTGTATTAGACTTCTAGACTGTAAAACACAGTCATTATCCAGCGCGTTATGAACGCCCAACGGCCATTAAATAAGATATTCCCGCCTGCCTTGGTGTCAAATAAATTGATTTAAGCCCGTCGTCAGCGGTGCCGAGAGGCAAGGGCTTGGCCTTGTCTGATCTCAATAACAAATTGCAGACCTGAAACGGCGCATGGTAGCGGCTTCCGCCTCGGCTTAGGAACCGGTCGTCCTTTGCGCAAAGCAACGGCACTCCTTCGTCGATGCTCGCGGTGTGATAAGCGTGGGAGAGGAGTGGAGTCGTGACAAAACGAAGCGTGAAAATGCTTCCCCGTGACGAAGGACAACTCACTTTGCTCGTGTAGTTGGTCTCCAGCCCGCCGAACCACTCGGGATGATCGTCCCTCGCGCTCAGCGCCGTCTTCGAGTCATCCTTGTTCAGCACGCTATTCAGAACGGCGACCTTCGCTTTCAGGTTCTCCGTGAGGAACTTGGACGCCTTGTCCCCCGCAGTGAGGAAATCGATGTTGACGCGCCTCAAGGTGTCGTACAGGAGGTCTGCGTCTGTAAGCAGACGGCGGATCTCGAGGAGGTGTGCACCTTCGTCAAGCACGAAGGCTTGTTCTTCGCCTGCTCCCGACGTAAACACCTATTCGAATCGATTCGCGCGCTGAGCAGTGTCTGTTGCTTCGCACCTTCACCGCGCCATTACATCTACCTGGCAAATCGAGCTCACGTAGGTACGCGTCGCTACTTTAGTGGGATTAGATAGTCTAGCACTTCATTCAACACAATTGGTGATGACGGCGGTGGTCCTTCTCTCCGAGTAGCCGAGATAAATTATTGCACCGTTTAAGGTAGCTACCTGGACGCAACTTTATGAACTTCAAAGTCGATTTTCTCGAAAATAAAGCGCAATATCAAAAAAATGAATTCCTTCTTCTCGACTTGTTTACTTGTTAGAAGTCGGAAAGGAAGAGTCACGTTTTTTGATACCGCGCTTCGTTTTCGAGAAAATCGTCCAGTCACGTATAGGAAAACCTACCTTTAGCGGTAATGCAAGTGATTTAGTAAATCGTGGTGTGGTTGTACTGACCGCTCAACACCTCCTCGCCAGGCTTCTGTAGGATCAATGTCGTCTGAGGTTCCAGCGTGTGAAAGTACTCCTCGTCGATCTGCGATCCGTCCAGCAGGAAGATGTTCACTTCGGCTAGGTCGTTTGTCACCTGAGGACACCAAACAATTCCCTTATTTCTCCTTCTACTCGTAAACTTTGTTAGGTGACCTGTCTGCGTCGAATTGCGTTCGCTGATATCGGTATAGGGTCTACGTGGGTCCAGCTAGTCGATTCGCTAAAATATCCGTCGCACGTTAAATATTTAGCAAGCAACAGTCGCAAACACGAAGCGTCACTTACCATCGATATCGCAGAATATCAATGTTTCGTTATTAAACTGCATAATATTTACCCACCCGACTCTACTGATCGCGAGGATCGCTCTGGAAATTAAATCGTTCGAATTTCCTGCGGCTCGTTAAGAGACCTCGTAAAAACGGAGCACTCGAACCGTGAATTGTTCGAACGAGAACAATGGTTTTTAATTGCGGAGAGGGACGCCGAACGATGAGAGCGCTGTCTCTGCAAGGCGACCCACGTAACTCAATCTCATCTTATTTCCTGATACATCATTCGATATCGAACTGATTCAGTCATTCGGCACTATTACAGAAAGCAGCTACGTGATTTATTAACCCCAGAACGGCGGATAGCTTGACTATGTGTCACGTGCAGGATCAATTTCACCCAGCAATTGGAGTAAGCTTTCATATTAGAATCCAATCTAGTGATAACCTAGAAGCTTTATTTTCTGAAAGAAACAATGCTAATAACAAGTGATTCGTGTAATTTGATAGTTGGAATCAGCGAGGATTAGCCACCCTCCACTCAGAGCTGGTACACCCCATAATGGGGCCCGAATGCGAGAAATATTCTGGGGCCCAAACCATTTCTTAACGGTAAAAAAGCATAACGTCTTTTAAAGGAAAAAAGTGTAATCAGAACAATATTAAAGTACAAAAATAAAAGAAACAGACAAATAAATTACTTTTTTATGGGCATATCATTAATAAAATTAGATTATTATATTAGAAATTATATTCTAATTTCTTGTTTGACACTCCCCGCATACCATAGTATGGTTACGACAACTACAATAATTCTGGTGCGCCAGTAGTACTATTGCCAGTTCTATGTTTAGAGCGTGAAATTCAAGTCGGTTTATAAAATTAAATTAATTTCAACCAAATAAAAAATTTTCGTTCCCATTTTTTACTTTTCCATTTTTATCTTCCTTCATTTTTCCTTCATTGGCTGCCTTGCAGCAGCTGTCCCCCCTGTGAACGGCCCTGCTTCCACTATCAAATCCAAAAGCTTCGATCCCCTATTCTACCATCCACCAGCGATTTACAAAAGTATTTCACAAACTGGAATTTAATCCTCCCACCCTTAACAGTCTCAGCCCCCTCGTGATGAACCACCCTGTAGCTCGGATCTCGCGTCGCGAACGCACCCGGGCTCGTTGCACGCGCGTAACCTCGATCAATCGCTGGAGGATCGGAGTTTTGCGGCAGATATGGGCAGACACCGTTGCGGCGACAGTCGCGTGCGCGTCATCGACCGTATCGAAGGCGGAGAAATCGAAGAATCTTGGCTGCGCCGCGAGACGCATGGCCGTCGGTCCGGGTATCGGTCCAGCGGAGACGCGGGCGACCTTGACATTGAGGCTGCTCCTTGCTCGTGGCCCGGCTGGTTCGATAAAGCTGCACGCTGCAGGCCAACGCGATCCGGCTCCAAGGTCGCCCCCGCAACCGAATTAACCTACCCGCCAAACGTTTGTAACTAACGCCTCGCGTAAACCTTAATTCCACCCCCTCAAACCCCCTCTGCCCACCTTTCCACGGGGCAATTAGCCGAGGGACCGACTACTTCCGCCGTTCCCATCCCTCGAATGCAAATCCACCCCCAGGGATTACGGTCCTCGAGGACACTCCCTTCCCCGATTTCTTTTACGGCGTCTTATATTCTAGGTGTCGCGGATCCGTGTATTCACTTGGATATTCAAAGAGAAATAGAAATTTTAAAGAGAAATAGTAATAAATTTCCTTCGTCTTGAAAGATTTTGTTTCATTATTCCAAAGAAGCAGGGGAAAATTTGAACCTACGGCGGCAAAGTTTGTGGAGCGGCAAATTTGGGGGAGCGAAATATTTTGGAAAGTTGTAAATTTGGGGAGTGAAAATTTTTTTGGAGGGAGGTAAATTTGGGGCAAACCAATTTTAATAAACTTCAAACACGAAGGCTTCAGCCAACTTTAAAATAATTCACTTTTCTTTCATTTAGCAAATTAGCAATAACTCACGCGCGAGTTGTCATATCAAATTAATTTTAAATTTCTCTCAACTCTTTAAAGTTAAAATATTTGATAATTATTTTCGCAAAAGGTAGCAGAGGCTTGTTAGCCTAGGGGCGCTAAATCTCCCAACCCGCCCCTGGAACATTCCACGCGTCAGAATTACCCAATAGAAATTAGAAATGAGCCGGGCACTCTCTGTTTTAGCAGTTTGGCGCGCAGAGCGTGTTCGGCCCGTTTCGGGATAACTGGTAACGAAATCCGGATCCGAGGACAACGGAATATCCGGGTGTTAGGATTTTCCGCAATCCCCGCTACGGATCAGCTGCGAGGCTTTTATGACCCAGTTCCAGCTGGCAAGTTTTATTATAAAATGTAAAAGCAACGTCAAGCACGCGATACGTACCGTTTTCATTCGTCGGGGGCGAACCGAGGCACGGGGATATGGCTCAACCCCCGCGGATATAGGCGATTGATTAAAGCAAAGGCCGGCAGCGTAAATCGATGCTCGATACTCACGTTCAGCTTCGCGCAGGCTTTCCGTTTCAATTCTTGCAGGCTCCTGCAGGCCACGCCAAATTTACGCGTGCGGTTTACGTCCGTCACTTTGTAGCCCTTCAGCTGCAACACGGGAACATTTCTTGTCAGAAAACTTCCTCCCTACTTACCGTAAACTGGATGAACATTGCCAGTTACTTAACATGTATTAAATCTAAAAATGGTAATAGTTATATTATAGAACAAAATGTTCCACAAATATGTCAATGTTCCCCCAGTTTGCGTTGCGTTACAAAAATTGGTAAACGCAGCTGCTCACAGAAAGTGAGGAGTGATTTTTTAAAAGGGCTTATTTCCATTTTTGAGCTTCAAGCAAAAAAAATAGGTTAATTTTCCATAGAGTTACCCAAACATATACTAAATTAGTTTAAAAATGTACCACTGCAATGGTATCTTTACAATTAATTGTAGCAAAACAAAAGTAACCATAAGCATTATATTATATTTTGAAAATGGCAGAAAAGATTCTTTCCAAAGTCTAGGACTTACTTCCAAATGGTTTCGTACAAAAGGGCTTATTTCTTATATAGTTTCCATCAAAAGGGCTAATTTCCAAGCGTTTTTTTAAATACCCATTAAAACAATGTCGCAAAATTTAAAACAGTACCTCTATCAGATGAAAGAATAAAATGTACTTACGTGTTCTAATAAACAATAAATTTTTTTTAATAAACTAAGGTACCACAGTTTTTCGCCGTTATTAAAAAAATTTTCTTTGTAGAAATGTGCTTTGAATTTCTTGGAAAATCACTCAAGTGTGCAGAGAAAGTATGTATAATGGCTATCGAACGAGTTCTACTCGTTGCACAATGGTCTTTAGTTTCGAGTAGACTCTGAATGATACAAAAGTAATAGAAGCTTGAATGACTGCATACGTGGTACAAAATAGCTTCGGGTGCCAGAAACATCAAGGGCCTTCAGCTCCAAAAAAAAATCAAAGCGCCCACGCGCAAAATCAAGTACAAAGTTCTTTACGAGAACACCTTGAACTACTAAGAAGACCCGAGTGTTCGGATAATACAACATTCTCTTTCAGAGCTGCATTTACCATAAATAGGACATCACTCTCTATGAAGCCACATTTCAAACCCTCACTCCTCGCAAACAATATAAAAAGCAGCCTAGTTACAGTTCCAAAATAAAACACTTCGTTTTAAACATGAAATTCAGAATACAAAAACTTGGCAGCTGAAAAATTTCAGAATCCTCGTAACGATGTTACGCCTAGGGCCTCCAAAATTATAAATGCGATTCTGTCCACGTTCCAGTAGACTCGAAAATTTATAAAAATCTCTCTCGCCCTGAGGAATGAAAAAACGAGTAGCCCTCTTGTCTTTTTTAACTCATTTTGTAGTGCCAATTTAATTAAAATTTTAAAACCGAAATTTAAAAATATTCACTTCTTCAGTATAAACTTGATAAAACTCAGTTTTTAAAAATTAGCGATTTCTTCTCAAAACCCGGGGATGGCAAATGCCTGTTTTGCCCCCCTCCAGGTGCTTATAGCTACCCTTAAGTCTAATCAAGACACTCCGCTCTTCAATTTCGTGCATTCCATCCATTTGCCCACTCTGTGACTCTCGAAAGATTTGTGAGATTCTTCCTTTCTCCAAGTTTCGTCACGTTTCCTCTGAATTCCATGAATGGCAGCGCGCCACCGTCGGCGGAGGTGAATTAGCTTCGCGGAGCAAAGGTTAAGCCTCGAGTCCCAGAGGATTGGAGGGAGATCAGCCGAGGTAAAGGGGTTAACGAATTCATCGAAATCCAACTGAGACGTTGGAGCGGCGGGCGTGCCGTCGCGATAAGCGGTGTCGCGAATGGGATCGCTGGCTGATTAACGAACGCGTAATTGGCCCGATAGCGTTCAAGGTCGCGCGAGTGGAAACCCGCGTGCCACGGTTTCTCTCGCTGACCCACATCGTCGTGTTCGCCGACGTTTAATCGCGGTCACTCGGCAACGGAAACACGGGATCGAATGTCGCGACGCCTACGAGGCAGAAATCCCGGCGTCGGGACGGTCGTCGCGTGTCCAGCTGTGTACACATCGCACCCGAGGCCCACGGAAACACTGCTGCCGCTTTTTACGAACCTTTTTACGGGCATTCCTCGGCGACGAACGCTCGAGGCCTGACAGGCAGTGAGTTTGTGGAAGAGGGACACAGGAACGCGTGAACACACGTGCAATGATTCATTCGAGGTGCTCGATTACTCCCGTCAACTCGATCGGTCTCGCCACGGATTAAGATTAGCTGCTTGCCTTTTGTCCAGGCAGCGTCGCCTCGATGTTGCGAGCAGGTGTCTGTGCTGGCAACTGTGAAGCTGGTCGGACTCGATTTTTAACTCTTCGCTGTGTGTAATTGGAACACGGTTTGTTGTTGGTGAAATAGAATCGTTGCGAGTGGTTTGTTAGTGTTTGCGGGTAAGTACGGTCGAACATAGTAATGGCACGTGGTGTTTCCCTAATTCAGAGTGAGTGACGAGAGAGTTGGAATTTTTGCTACCGTAAAATGAAATTTTCTGTATTTTTAACGGCTGAATAAATGATCGCGGTGTTTACTCAAACCGATTGTATTGTATCGATCCTATGCTTTGGGAAATGTCGAAGGTTATTTTCAGGGTTTAAATCCACGATTATGGTATATATCGTAATTGTAAAGAGGGCCTTCAGCACAACCCCAGCTGTCAGACATATGTTATAGTCGTTACTGTTCGCATTGCAACAAGAGGAGGAAGAAAACAACTTAATGATCTTCTATGCAGCTCTTTGGCACGAAGCACTGGCTACCACGACATGAATCATTAAAGTAATAAATTCAACTGCCACCGCGCTCCGACAATGCAATGTCCAGACAACACAAAGTCAAGAGATCCGCGTACTTATCTCAGTGGATTGTTTGTTTACCTCTGTTCTGGCCGGTGTGAGCCGTCGAAAGCACTCGGCGATCAGCGACATGGTCGTTGCAGCGGGACCGTGCGGGTCCTGGAGTAGCGTCCACGCGCGTCTCGACGGCGGAGGCGGCGGAGGCGGCGGAGGCGGCGGAAAGGGGCCGTGGACGCGAGGAGAGAAGGCAGACCGGACGGACGCTCCTCGCGAACAGCTGGCGGTGCACCACGGACCCCGACCTCTTCTTTCTTCGACCCTGACAGTGGTGCACGCTTATCGGTCGGCGGGAGGGAGGGGAACCGACTCGGAACGTCGAGGAACAAACCAGAAGGGAAAGCGGTGGAATTGGGAGTGGGGGGTGGGGGGGAGGGGGGAACGAGCGTGCGAGTGAAAGGGGAGAGCTGGCCGCGCGAAGGGGCGAGCAACAGAGGGACCGATAAAAAAAAGGAACAGCAGAGGAGCGAGTTGGCAACTGTTGCCTCCGCGAGACGCGAATCCGGGGCAGCCGCGTGTGTCTCACTGGCCGCGAGCACGAACGACGGGGAAGAAGGACGAAGAAGAGGGTGCGCGAATAGAAGAGAGAGAGAGAGGCTCTGCCGTCGCCGGATCGCGGGGAAGGAATGACGCGACGCTCCAGCCGAGCCGAGCCTCGGGACCAGAGAATGCACCGGGAAATGCGCCTGCGAGCTGCCACCCAATCCACCGACGATCTTCCACCTAGGTGGCAGCACCGCGCGGTCACGCTGCCGCAGTAACTCTTCTCTAACAACCTGGCCGTCTGCTCCGGCCGCTTCTCCTGGTTCCTATCTTCCCAATCTCATCAGATTTACTGCATCCCAAATCTGACGCATCAGGAACACAAGCCTGCCTATCGTTTCCCTGGAAAATTCAAGACTAAAGCGGTTATTAGAGTTTCGGGAGAACACTTTCTTTATTCACACTTAGGTACTTCTCTGACTTTGAACTTCGGGTGAACTTAGGGGTAGTTTAGTGGAGGAGTGGGTGATGGTGCTTGTGATTTGATTTTTGTTAATTTGTATACACTTTGTATATTTGACAAAAGGACGGGATGTTTTAAAGGAACTGTAAGTTGAGAAGTGCTCGTTTTCTTATAGCACATTCGACAACCTGCACTAGTGCGCACTGAGTGCGAACCCTTTCGCTTCCAATAGACTAAAATTCGCACTCAGTGCGCACCAGTGCAACCGTCCGAATACGCTATTAGAGGGCCGGGATTTTTTCATTAAAATCGTAAATTTTATTTACTTAAAATTTACGCATATATATCATCGAAATGGCCGGCAAGGTATCCAAATTCTTAGGTGGCCACTATGGTGGCCAGCCCAGCCCTCTCAAGGTTAATGATCATCGATAATGACAATCAATCGGGTGATTTAATGGTAGGTATCCTCGCCTCCCCTCCAACAAGTTGATTATTGCTTCGTTCAACCTTGCCACCTTCGAAGGCTACGACGGCTATTCTTAAGCGTGCATTGTGAATGCCATGTAGGGCGCACAATGCCACCGATCGGTGCAGAAGAATTATGCGATACCACCCTGGTCGCCCATGGATCCCATCAAGGTCTCGGTTTATTTTTGCTAAATGTTTCATCCCATCGGTTAGCTCTCCGCGTCCGATTCTCAGATCGTCGACTCGCTAGCTTTTACGTCAGACTTTTGTCACAGACGGGACCTTGAAAACCCGCGGTATTTTTACGGGGCAACGCTGCCGCCCTCAAGTATATATTAACCGCGCATTGCATTTGGACGCTACTTGCCCGTTGAAGCGGAGGAACGATAGCCTTTATTGTTCGTGCATCGAGCCCTTGTATCGATTACGCCACTTTCCATTCCCAGGTCCACTATGAATGTCATGTTGCTCGCGCAATCGTATGGGAGTTATCTTCGACGATGGTACACGCAGCGCGGAGTTATTTACGGTTACATAAAAAGGAAATATGCCTACCACCTTCTCCACATTCGACATTCTAGAGTTCTAGCTAATTGATGCTGGCAAGGACGTATCAATGCATAGTATGAACGAGCACAGACCCTTCCTCCAGTAATTTAAAACGCATTACAGTCGATAATGTGTTTCAACAAGTAGCTACTTATGTACAGTTGTAAATTTCGTGCGGTAAGTGATTATGAAGAACGTAGCGGCTGTCAGCAATAATTCCGTTAACCATATGTATTGAATCACCACGATGACACTTATAAGAAAATGACACTATTCAACTGATTGTAGAATCGCACGGATTTTTTTATGCAGATCGAAAGTACATGTCACAAAGGTCCCCAAAATATAAATTAAAGTTACTACCGTAAGGACCAAAAACTGGTCGGACCTTGAGAGGTCAAGAAAGACGAAAGAGAGGATAGAAGAAAAGTGAAGGACAGATAATGACAAAGCCGTCTATCTTTAATGGTAATAAATGATAATGCTAATGCAATTGCAAAATGATCGAATTAATACTGCATAAATTTAAATTTTGGGGATTTTATAAAAAAATCTGTGTGATTACATCATCAGTGGAATAGTGTTCCTTAATAGGTGATAGTAATTACAAAAGCACAAAGTTCGCTGCAAGTCCAAGCAGTTAAGACACAGTGACACCGACAAACAATTTGGAAAGCTCCCAACATCCCTGTTTTCTTTGAAATCGCTCCTCTCGATTGGACCCAAATCGCATGTCGACACTTGTTTTCACAGCTTCGCTTTTCATTTTTCGTCGCTGAAGTCAGCTCGCGCTTGCACAGTGTGAAAATCGTTTTGCTCGGTACCTGACACGTATTTTCAATCCCGAGGCAAGAACCCGTTTTTCAAATCCATCCAGGTCACGCACGCCGTCGCAGGGAACGTGGCCTTTGTCATTTTCCTTCGCGACTGTTTTTCGGCACCGAGAGTCCTTCCCGCTCGACGGGTCGAACTTCTCGGTTTGTTCGTCTGATTAATAGCCACAGATATCGGCTTCAGCAAGAGAATTGAAACTCACTGCGGCGCCTTTTCAAGGGGGCATAAAAAAGAAGACTGACGAAGAAACTGGGGTGGCGTGACTCTTTCACCAATGAATCACTACGTACCATCGCGCGGATAATCGCATCAGTAACGCAGAAATACGCAAATACTTGCAAGACATTCATTAATCACTCCACACTGGAAATACAGTATCGTGGAGCTTGTTTGCTTCGTGTAGTGACCTTTTAATGGTTTGAAACATTCAAGCGGAAAGTGATTTTTCATATTTCATCATACTTGTTACAACAAATTATGAACAATATCGATCATTCACTCATCTTTCAAAGATGCAGTGACAAAATTTTCCTAAGTATCAACAATAGCTGTTAATTCTTACTCTTGCTATTTTCAACGTCACTCATATGACTCACACAGATTTTTAGTCCTTACTCGCGATTACATTATTTGGCTGCCTACATCTATTTTAATTTTAAGTGGTTAAGTGGTTAGGTTAACAGCAGTTGACAACTGGACCTTGCCTTTTGCACTTTACTTCTACTTTTAGTTACATATACTACATAATTTCTAACTCTACCATTTGTGGGTGACGAGAAAGTGAATGACACCTATGTATACAATAACGTATCGACGACGGTCCTCGTCACTTTCCTAGAACCCTTAAGGTGGGATCAGACGGCGCGTGAATCGCCGATTCACGCGCCGTCTGATCGGTCATGGCTCGGCTCGCCCAGGTTCGCCAAGCCGACTTAAGGTGGGATCAGACGGCGCGTGAATCGGCGATCTTTGCGCGTGAATCGGCGATTCACGCGCCGTCTGATCGGTCATGGCTCGGCTCGCCCAGGTTCGCCAAGCCGACTTAGCGAGCAAGACGAGCCGAGCAAGATCGCCAAGCCACGCGCTGTCTGATCGGTCATGGCTCGGCTCGTCTCGCTCGCCGAGCCGATTTGCCCAGCAAGATCGCCAAGCAACGCGCCGTCTGATCAGTCATGGCACGGCTCGCCCTGGCTCGCCAAGCCGATTCGGCGAGCAAGACGAGCCGAGCCAGCTCGCTAAGCCACGCGCCGTCTGATCGGTCATGGCTCGGCTCGCTAAGCCGACTAGGCGAGCAAGACGAGCCGAGCAAGATCGCCGATTCACGCGCCGTCTGATCCCACCTTTACAAAGTCACTCAGCCGTCCGTATGTGTTCGTTGTCTTCCGAGAATCTGCCACTCTTGCAAACCGTGTTTATTTTTCGATAAAATCCAATGCCGCTTGCATGCGCGCCAGGCCTGAATCCCCGACCCTCGACAAAATTGTTCAACGGCGTAGAAGATTAAAGTTAAAGTTACAGTTACAGTTGTGGTCGAAAAATCTTGTTATTTTCGTACTGTTTACTGGTGCAATAAAGAATTATAATTATTATCTATCCAAAAATTTCGGCCAAAGTGTTTCTAGCAAAATACATGCATACAAAACTTTGGAAAGCTCTGACCGAGAGGACTGAACAGGTGCCACGTTCACCCTGGAGATCGAATTAATAAGATCACCCTTGGAAATAAGTACAGTGCAATCCGGAAATTGCCTCGACCGTTTATGCGGATACCACGTACATTAAAATTACGCCAGACAGCGACGACAAAGATCAAGTTCGCGGTGGAGATTTATTCCTCGACCTCCGCGCCTACTCCCCTCTTTGCTACCGCCAGGGTTGAAGGGCAGAAAGGCGGTTTTCACTTGTCGTGGGCATGGCAAAGGAGCCGTAGCCGTGGCGAGTAAGTCCTTCGCGGCGCGGATCCGAAGGACTCAGTTGCGCGAACATACGAGGCAGATACTTACAGAAAGCTGTTCGCCCTCGAGCCAGCGCCGCGAAAAACGGATGCGATCGATCCCCGGTAATTTAGTATAATTGCGTAATTAAACAGGGTATTACGTCTCGCGACACAACTCAGTTGCTCGCCGCCAAGTGCGCGCCGATTTTTCGCGCTTGAAGTTCTAAGTCTGCCAGAGAAGCAGTTCTTCGCTTCGTTGCAACGGGAGTAGGTAACACCTATCTGTATCTAGGATTCGTCAGGCTGGCGCGAGAAGACTGTAATGGTAGATAAAGAACATAATACAATAATAATAATTATAATTACAAAATCTGTTTACAAAAAAAAAGAAATGAGGGTGTGAAATTGGCGTGCCTCAGCGTAGCTGCTATTAGCCCTGACCTGAAAAAGAAAAGGAGAGAGAATGACAAGACGAATGAGAGGGGCTATGGGTGCAAAAATACAAAGCGTAGTAAGGATGACAAAAGCTGACCGCATCGACCTAAGCTTAATGGGTTATGCCAAGTTGGCGGGCGAAAAATAACGTAATTTTCGGAAATTTTTTGTGGAAAATATAATGCAAATTTTTTGCAACTGTTTCCTTATTTTATAAATAGATATATTCAGCAACTCTCAGTAATTTCGTTATAGGAAAATATTTAAAAATGAACGAATAACAGGCACTCTCCCGGAAGCTATTTTTTAGTGGTGAGTTTTTAGTGGTGTCTTCACTTTCTGATTTTAAATGATCCGACCCGGAGAAATCGTGCTCACCGGGCAGCGCCTTTATAAAAACAGCTTCTTTGACAGTGGCTGTTATTCGTTCATTTTTTAATTTTTTCTTAAAAAAATTTTGTTGTAAGAAACACACATCACATTTTTCACAAAAAATTCCCGAAAATAAAGTTCTTTTTCCTGTGCCAACTAGGCATGACACCTTAAGGGAACCAGGCTGATTTCTTTTTACACAATGTTTATTACTACCACGTAAGGTAAAAAAATAATTTTTTGTCTACATATCTTTTTTACAAAGAGGTGCCACACGAGATTGTTTACACAGAGTTTTAAAAAAAGTGACACGCGATGTTTGTAGTACAAGCTACAGATGGATCATTAACGAAGTTTTTTATAAGAGCAGGTAACTTCAGGTAGGTGATTATAAAAATGAGGTGCAGTATAGGAAAAACAGGCGGAGAATTTAGCGGTATGAAAGTTAGGAATGGAGGGTCGGTGTTCAGAGCTGGTATAACAGGAATTGCAAGTACGGTGTTCGGGGTTAGGAGGGATTAGGTTTTGACGGTAGCGAGGTAGAGAGAGAAAATATTGTAGCGCCCACTAAATCCTACTTCTGACACCAGGGTTGCGCCGATGGGTTGTATCCTCGTTGGCCATCGTGGCAGGTTATTAACAATATACACAACTACATTCAACTCAATACATAGTAGTTTGTATAATAAGGGAATTAGTGAATTTTGATGCATATGTCCGTTCACCATAATGGTCGGTTCAAGATTGACAGAAGATCGATAGGCACCAAGTCGTTGGCAAAGACAAAGGTACTCTTATGTCTCCACTGTAAACACCCAAAAGCTCATTTTTCTCAGTTTTCTACTTCAACAGCTATATACCTAATTTATTGAAAAAAGGTCAACGCTAAACGTCACAGAGTGTGTAAGATCCACAATTTCTAACATATTTAAAAATCCTTCGAGATACATTTATACATCACAAAAGACTACAACATATCCAAGTTTCAGCAAAATTCGAAATGTTACTCCAGAAAGTCTCCGATTTCGCGTGGAATGCAAAACCCGCTGGTAACAATATCTTTCCCACAGGAGCGTTCCACCCCAGGTATCTTCACTCTCGCAGCTCCCATCTCTGACAAACCTACCCACAGCGTAACCAGACACATTCAAAGTCCCTAAAATTCCCTCCTTTTTCCCTTGTCACAGAGGTGTCTTCTCATCGAGACCACCACGGACAGTGGTCGTCGAGCAGCATTTATTGGTACACGCGCGACCGGAGTCAACGAATCACCTTGTGTTCGATTCCCCGACAAAACACGCGTCTTCCGAGCGCAACTCGTCGTTAGGGGTCGCGTGTCGCGTAATTACTTAGAGCTCGTTAGAATGAAACGCGACTGTAGTGAGACGGAAGATGAAGAGTTCGTCGATCGCAGGTGGTCCGCGACCTGGCACTTACCGTGAAAACCGTCTTTTTATCTCGATGTACCGTACTTAGCCGGAGGATATCTAATCGACGACGGTTCAACCGTAAAACAGGATTCTACACGCGACTTCACAATCTCTCTCCGCGACGAGTCGGCGGACGCAACTTTGCTTGTCCAGCACGTCTTACACGACGTAATTTATTAACTGGGCGGAGGCTACTATGCAAAAAGAGCCGCAATTGTGTACCTACAGACAGAGAACATGAATTCATTATGGTCGCGTGTGAATTCTAATTATGAGCTTTATCGCTGGAATAATAATTAAGGAAAGGTTGTTTCTCTCCCAGCCCTCGTGAGTCTTAACTCGTCTTGTGTCATCCCCGCGAAGGCTGATAAAGCTTTCGTAAAACGTGGTTTTCGAGAGATCGGTGGAAGACAGTCGCTCCTAATCGACTGGTCGAACGTAGTGCTGTTCCGTGTTCGCCGGAGACTTTTGCATATCCAATCCATTATCCCACTTGTAACCTCCCCAAATCTTCGCGTCCTTTTCCTTGCATCCGTTCACACTTCTGCCACTACCTCAATCACTCGCCAGGTAACAGTTACGAAATCTATTCATTTCTTTGGCGACTCACTCTATTGGAATAACAGGTGGAGGATTTGTGACCTGATCACACTGGGCTTCGTAAAATGGAGAGGGTAAATCAACAGGGTCACCTTTACCAATGGACTAAATCGGCTATAGCCGAAGGGCGCTTACGATTCAAATATGCGGAAATGCTTCTTCTTCAATTTTTGAGACAAAAATTTCTATCTCGAGCTAATTTATATATTTACGAAGAAGATTATTTAAGAAGAGCTTATTTAAGATTATTTAAGAAGAGCTTTTTACTTATTTAGTTTTATATTACACGAAAAGTTGGTTGGAAGATATTAGAGACTTTTTACCCCAAGCAGTGGACTTTTGGCCCCGCGCATGGGGCAATAAGTTCATTTTGAATTGACGAACATATTATGGTATAACTCAACAAAAAATAACAGTATCACCAAACGAACTTCGTGAACGTAAAGCCTAATAGTTATAGTTTTTACAAAATAACTCCAGATATCTCTAGATTGTTAGTACTAAGTTTTACATAAGTTTGTACGAAAAATAATATAAGAGTAGCTTAATGAATACCAACAAGATTCATTTCATTACATGCATGTTGCATGTACCGAGAAAAATATCTTTATAAATAGCTTCATTTTTCGTCGGTTGAAAATAGAATGGCCCCTTAAATCATGCGACAGGAATGCATTAAATAGTCAATAGTCTGGGATTTCCTATTAATTAATCAATATTAACTTGGTAAACAACCATACTTTTCATTATCTTGTCGCGGTCTCTCTCCTAAGGAAACTAGCGCGTTCTAAATTCCGTAAAAAGAAAATAACGCAGTCAACACTTACAATTAGAATGCACACCGAACCGATTTCCTGCGACAGGAAATCTTAGTTATGATTTCCATTAACATTTCTGTACTCATTATCCAAGTATTGCGGAACACAGTTGCAACTGCCCTGCCTTGTTTGGTCGACCTTCACTTCTCTGGTTTTTCCCTGGAATGCGTTGCGAAGTTTAAATAAAAACTGTTGGCAGTGGGTAATTATGAATGAAAATTGTAACAGCTAGTTTTGCAGGCGGCTTTTACTTTACGAGTAATACAGCGTTCTGGTTCGACAGAGTCGAACAGGGTAAACATGAACGCTCGACCCACTGCCGTATCATGTTGCCACAGTACCCCGGCGGGATCGTCAACTCCGATACACAGCACCGTTGCTTCTTCAACAAAAACTTCTGAACGTTCGTTGAGGAAAAGTGACGGTAAATATAAGTGACGGTAAAAGTGAGATATAAGCAAACTTAACAGGAAATTTGATTAAATTAATAGATCGTTCAACTGGGAGTGAATTAACGAAACATTTCACATTTCTCGAATTAATTCGCCCGCGTGCATTTCAATACAATTTCTGATTGGGAAATTTCATTTACCATATAATGAATATCACGCAATAACATTATTCAAAGGGACGCCAGGCCTGCAATACATTCCCACCAATCTCGCATCGATATCGTTCTGGGCAATGTTATTTAAATGATTGTATGGGCTTTTAGCGTCACTGTATTGTCTTTGTGGCTGTCGCAAGCTCACTTACGCGGGATGTTCGAATAAAGCTCGGCTTTGTCGCGCCTCTATTACGGTCATAAAATTGAATTTTCATTTCTTTTTCATTCACGGGCAAATAAAAATACGAAAATAAAAAATTACTTAAATAACGGATTAAATAAAAGTTACTTCAACTTTAGATTCTTTGATGAATAAAGTTAATTTTTTCATTCGACAAGATCTTTTTAACTTTTATTCTTTATTCGAAAATTTTACTTAATTAAAATTTTTGCCCATCTCCGAGGCTCGTGGCTAGGAACCACGTCACAGTTATTTAATGTCATCGCTGACTTGTCAGTGACCGTGCCAATTCCGTGTTAACGTCTATTGGTAAGCAAAATAGGGGGTGGAGAAACTGTCACGTTCACTGATAAGTGAGCAGCGACCTTTATTCGACGCTGCAAGGTGATTATCGACGACGATATCGAACCATTATGTCCTGCTCTCTTTAATCGGGTGTAATTATAGTGCGTTCGCGTGCACCACGTTTCACGCGTAGCCGCGCAAAGCCACCGTCGATAAAGGGCCTTCCAATTTCCAATGGACCAAAATATGCTGCTTTTAATTATTCCCGGTCTACCGTTCGATCCCGGAGCTAATTAATCAGCGCGACCTAGACCTCATTCAGCTTTCACTCCTTTTTTCTCTAGTTAATCAGATGGGGAAAAGTAACCTCGTCGGTTTCGACACTCCCGTTAGAATTCGTAGCTTCTACGCCTACTTTTGCATCCATCTCTCACATCAATATTCAACATTCGCTTTTTGGTGCAAAGTTTCTATTTCACTTCTACTTAACCCTTTGAATCCGGGGGATTTCAAAGCGAAAATTTTGGAAGACAATTTTTTCGCATCAATGTTTATTAATTACATGTAATTTAGAAGTTATGCGTCGCCCGGATTCAATCAAAATATACAAAGGTGTATGTAGATATGTTGCCGGGATTCAAAGGGTTTAAGGGATTAGACGACCTTGGACAGGTAAAAAATACCGCATCTTTGGGAATTTGTTCCTAATTCACAACAATTTCTTTTGAATAAAATTTTTCAAAAGCGATAGAGATATTGTTAAATAATAAGATTTTTTCCAAGGCATTTTAATTTTATGTGACTTTTGACTACTGATTTTCTTACACACCAAACTGTGCAGTTTGCTTCAGTCTGTAGCTAGAAAATATTGAACGTTGGCCGATAGACAACTCAGTTTTAAGTAACACTCTATTATTAAAATTTTGTTTCAGGAACGTATTCATCAGTATAATGACGCACACCGTCCAACAGTCGACCGTCATATTTATCTTTAAAAAAAAAAACACGGAAAAGAAATTGTATGTATTATTCAAAGACGTATCTATCTTTATAAAAAAATTTGAAACGTAAAAGTATTTTACGCTTAAAATTAAAATTAACAGCCAAACAGTCGTAGAAATATAAAAAGGTAAGTGTCACCCTTCAATTTCGACAGACCACCGACATCCTTATTGAAAATAATACGTATCTACTTCTAGTACCCACTTTGCCTCCGCATCACTCCAAACTTTCTCTTAAAATTTCCGAAAATATAATCGATCACCGCTACATAGTCACTAGAACCCCAGATGCTGTCAGAGATCTCCGCACCCTCTACAAGCATCGGTAAGCTTGAATCAGTAAGGTGTAACTAATCCAATGAAACTGAAATCTAAAGCAGAGAACGACCTTGTACTATCACTTTCGCCTGGCGCCAAGCACGAGCAAGGAAGATAAAACGAGACTGATCGATGGCTATTCCACCACCAAGTATTCCCAAGAAAATCGTGATCCCTCCCCACTGATTGTCAGTTATATTAGCACCAAACTAAATCACCACTGCAGCTTCCTTCGACCCCATTAACCCTTTCATCACAGTTGGCGCCTACTTATAGGCTTTCGCTTCATATTGCTCGAAGCGAACTGAAGGCGCCTACAGGCAATCTTATTAGCAATAATTGTAACAAACTTATCACCAAGTGAATTCGGATTAAAAAAAATGCAAGACGCAGAATTGTAGTGTTTAAAAAGCATACCTAACGGAAGAAGGGAAACGCATTGTGTCATGGCGAAAGGGTTAACGCGAACAAACGAGTGGATCTTTGCTCGAAGGGAGTCAGGCGTCGAATGTAGTTTACCCATGTCGCGAACAGGAGCGGGCAGCATCCATGCTCGCGTCTTCCACGTCGACCGATTTCGCCTTCGTGTCACGGACACCGGAAGCTAATGCAAAACCACGGTAACGTCATCCCCGCGGGAGACGAAACTTTTTCGAAATCTCCGGCGACGCGGCTAAGCGGCCACACATAGGCGAAACCGCAAAAGATCTGGGATACTGGGACGGTGGAGCGATGGGGCCGATTGCCTCTCGGGGCGCGAGTATTTTCGCTGGTCCGAAGCCCGAGCGGCCGGGGGCAGCGAGCGAGGGGCAGCAAGGTAGGAAAACGCGCGATGTAGAGGCGAGCGCGGAGGCGCGGCGTAGCGGTTTGCGCACAGATCACGTTGCATCAGCTTGAACGCTAAGCGTGGTCGCGATCGGTCCCGCTGGGACCTGGAAGGGATATAAGACTGCACAGCTTTGTGTTGTCAGGCCGTGGAGGATATCGTAGGTAGCCGAGCCGAAGGGAGAGAGATCCTTGCCAGCCGAGGCATCCGTCAGTGGTGCGTGTACAGACAGCACAGCTTCGCCACTCACCAGAGCAGTTTCCTCGTGCTGCTCGACACACAAGCGTCTAATCTTCCACGGGACCATCCTGACACGGCACCCGCGGCTCCTCGCGCGATCACACGCCGATAATCCGCCTAGTTCTTCGCTTGCTCCTGGCGGGTGACCAGCCTCGCGAACATCCACCCTGTCGAAACGCGGTGCCCCTCGATTAACGGGACGACGAAGTGGCCAGCGGCTGGATTACCAAGCGGATCCTCCGACAGCTCTCGGCTCTGCGAAAGGATCTACTGGGGACGACGGGACGACAGGACGTCCACCTTGCACCCACCTATCCAGCAGTTTGCTATTGAGAGGTCAGTGAGATATTATGGTCTTTCCTCCCATTCTTCCCTCTCGAATAGAGGCTGCTTGAGGCTGGATCTGAATCGCGCAGGGGACTCGTGAAAGAAGCAGAAACGACGAAGGTTCACTTGGCCTTTTTGCTTCGTTCGATTCACGAAAACTTGGGAATGTTCTTGTGCGTGATACTTTGACACTCGCTACTATTCATATTTCACACATAACGGCGTTGCTTCTTCTTTTAGTAGTTCCGCACTCGGGCGCTCTGTTACCGGAACAGAGAGACTCCTTGGGAGACTTAAATGGGTTAAGAATTAGAGAGCAAGGGAGATTAAGGATCTATTCGGTCGAATGGCTCTGGTAATGGGCGCTCCAATCCAGGCCGAATTTCAAAGTTTAGTTAGTGGATGAAAGAAGATGGGCAGTTGACAAACTCGACGGAAATCGAAACGTTTCTGCAACCCGTTCCCCTTGGCGCGTGCCCTGCTTTCGATCTAGAGAACAATAAGAAGCCTGACTGCGCCTGAATAAATTAAAGTGCGTTCACATTAGACGCGTTGCGAAATAGCGGGAGATTAGTGCAACAGGGAACACGAAACCGCTCGGTAGCGGCGGTTCTTAATGCACCTGGGTCGAGGAAAATAAACGATCGCGGTGAATAATAAGTCTTGCGATAAAACGAATGTTTACAACAAGCATAACTCGAATCGTCGAGCAATTAAGCCAGTAAACGAAAGCAGACAAAGTTTTGTTACGAAACGATTTTTACGCGTTCGCAAGCACCTACGTATATATACAGAGCATCTCAGTTTTGATGAAATTTGAGATGCTGTAAGAGAGACCAAGACACTTTTACTTAAATCTGCAAAATAGTCAATTATTAAATATAGGACCTACTACTAGAATTTTGAATTCGTAATTAAGAATTGACGAAAACGTCGCGACTCGCCAGAAAGAGAATAATAAGGAATTAAATAATTACCAAACTTGGCTTGATAAATAATTACGAAATAAAGCAATAGACAATAGTAGTTGTTTTTCACTTGTTAATACCTGCTGTATGACAAATAGGGTCTCCCAGTGACTAAACTCTTTAGTCTAACCGATAGCAATTCACGATCGGTCTATTCTCTCGAGTCCATGAGCAATCAACAAACACACTCGCTTCCATATTAAGCTCTTAGCATTTACAAATGTGTCACACAGTAGATGGTATGCGTTAGACCTAATTAAATCAGATCGCAGTTCCACAGGCTTCCTAAATTATTCCCAAAAGCGGCGGACACCTGTCGCTCGGCGGAATAAATAATTTCGTTCTCGCGATACGCTGTCAGCGCGACTCTATCATTACCTCGAATGCCAAAGGTCTTTATCCCACTATTCGAAAAGCGCGTGAATCCATTTTGCTTGGAATAAAAGGTACTTTAGTGGTAATGATATGCGTGGACACGGGCGATGAAGGATGATACTCGCAGAAATTGACCACTTTGCGGCAACAAGGTGTGGCGCAAGTGGAAGGTGTTCTGCGTAATGGTCCCGAACGGCGATCATTTATCTGCGAGACGTCGAACGCGAAATTCATCGGGAGAACGCTCTTCTCTATTTATTCGAATCGAAGTCCCCGTTTGACAAACGACCGTCGGGCGGAAATTCTTGGCTGCATGACGCCAGAAATGTTGACGCTGCAAAATTTTAAATTGCAGGCTGGCATGGCGCGACAGGCTTATCGGAAATTCTAATTCATATTATTTGCCTGACACATCGAACAACCAATGTTTGGGGATCTCTTAACGTCGTCTTCTTTGACGGAAGCGTGTCTGCGGATGAGAACTCCGCGAGCAGATCTGCTCGCGTACCAGAAACTCCACGCGTAGTAAATCATTCGTGTAGCGGAAAAGATTGGGCTTCCCCTAAATTAGCGTCGACGATTAAGGTACTACTGCAAGTGGGACAAGATTTCTGACCCATTAAGCTTGTAATTTAGTCGAGTTGCCTGGGATTTATTGGAGCCGCTGGTTGTATTGTAATAAACAATCGCTTGTATAATAGGCCCCAAAAGAATGAATGAAAGAATTTATCGCGACGACTGTTCGCTTCTAAAGGCACGTTTACGTCGCAAGGAAAGAGAAGCCTGAAATTTTGGTGCAGCATCATGAACAGAGAGGGAACTGGAATTATGGGACTCAGTGGAAAACAGGCTCGTGTCACATATGAATAATTTTTCGTTCTTTTGTACCATTAATTCGTTCCTGCAAAGTAATGCGATTCCACCACGGTCTGATATAATAGCATGCACCGAATAATATAATACTAGGCAGTTGACAAAAGGGGCCCATGGCCCACGGCCTCTTGGGAAGGCTTGACGGATCTTTTATTGCTTTCAAGATGGAGATAACAGATATGTAGGGAAATTAATCATTTGTACGAAGCGAACACAGAAGTAAGTGGTGAAAAATTCTCATAATGAGAATAAATCTAAATATAACGAAAGAAATGTAGTAAGAAATAACGGCAAACAATAAAATTTGATAACAGTTGTCATTTAACATTTAAAATAATTACAATTTAATTTTCCCTTCAACTTGCTTTACTCTAAAATCATAAAACTGTGGCATTTGCCTGTTTGCCACTGTGCCCCTCAATTGCTGGTGCAAGACTCGCTTCATTTCACTAACGCAACCGCGGTACTTGGAATTCCGACGATCGAAATTGGTCCCGCTCACGGCCGTCAGGACTCGGCGCCCTTCATCCATAAAACAAGCGGGAGAGTGAATCGCGGTCGAAAGGGAGAGCAACGGTTTTTTTCATACCCTACCACACGAACGGGCCAGCTCAGTTTTACCGTTGCTTCTCGATCGATCGCTGAATACTGCTCCTCCCGAGTGAGCTCGATTTTCAGAATGTGAAGTTTGGAACCGATTTCGAGGACAACGTCGATAATTACAGTAAGAGTTCTGCGCGCTCCACTCGACGCCGTTTTCTCCGACGCGTTCTGACGCAACAAATTGTTCACCGAATGTGCGCGTCCCACGATTTCAAACTCAAGAACCAACAGGTTTCGTCGATCGAGGAGTGCAATTATCCCTAAATAAAAGTGCGTCCAATCTCGTGATTCGTATTTAGTGGGGTCTCGGTTAAGCGTCACTGAACACAGCCACTGTTAGATTACGGAACAACCTTCGGGCAAGGTTGTCTATTAAACGAAGATCAATGCTATTTTCTTAGATTCTATCGGAGATCGTAAAATTCTACCGTTCCGCGACGGGAATGTGGAATGCTATATGTATAATAAGACGCTCAAAGTGTCTGTTCGTTTGTTAAGAAAATCTGCCCAGAGGCTTTTTTCTACAAAAATAACACAAAAATTCTAGCACCTGGTACATTCGAAAATGGGTAATGCCTGTGGCCAATATAAAACAGGTATTGTGTTTATGGACTCTAAGGGTTTTAAATACTGCTGAACACTAAGTTTTGGTAAGTTTCTTTTGTTTTTTTTTTGCAAATAACATGACATGACCCTTCGACGAGACATGAACCTACTGTAGATACCATAAATGTACCCAAAATATGGGAAAACGGTATTTGACCAAGCCGGGGTTGAGAAAAGAGGAGGACTCCTGTCATGATGGTGATTTTCAAAAAATTTTGTGTCTACGTTAAGCGTCTTATTATATAGGATAGTTCCCTGGCGAAGCCTGGTTTAAATAAAAGTGGTAAATAATGAAGTACCTACCGATACATTTTGTTATTTCGAAGCTTCTGATTCTATAAGCTTGATACAGTAGACGCCTCTTAATTACTGGTCCGGGACAGACCTCTGAATCTTTTACCACGATCCGAGGACTGGCAGAATATTAAATTTAGGATGAAACCTTTAAAAGTGATAAAGACATTGGATTTACAAAGCATTGCGAAAATAGTGTCAAAATATTGCAATCCAATGTTTTACAAATACAATATTTTATTAAAAACATCAGTGTTTTTATCAGTTTTTAAGGTTCTATCTAAAATTTAATATTCTCGTCGAATACGACTATAAGGAAATAACGGTTGAGTTCAATTCTTTACATTTTCAGCGTTTCCCTTTTATTATACATATTGCAAAATTAAGACCGGAAAATGAACTCATCCGTGCGGTTAAAGTTTCCTCTATGATTGCAAATGTCGTGAGCCACGCACTCGCTACGTAACCCAGGAATGTGTAAATTTTATTTTCCTGCTGGGCCTCGCAACGAAAATCTGGCTGGTTAGATTAAGGAGACCGGTTAAAGCGGGACGAGATAAGAGGGAGGTCTGTACTGTAGTCGAAGACATACTTCCAAACAATCACGGTTACAAAAAATATCGAAATACCGAGTCCAATCGCAAGTAAAATCTAATATGAAGGTCGCTCGCATTCCCACGCGCATACACCTAAAAAAATTGCAGTTTTAATGTTTCTTTCGACCGCCACTGCGCGCAGAAAGGGGAGGATGCCCTTGAAGATCGTGAAACGAAGGAGGACGCAAAAGCGCGTCGATCCCAGCGAGAAATGTCAACTTTCGCTCGATATCCCCGTCCTTTGTGTCGCCTCGTCCCTTTTGCAATCGATCGCAATTAGAATCGGCGAAACTTCTGGTCCGGAGGGAGGAACGCTAGAACTCCTGAGGAAAATTATTTTTTTCCCTTCGACTCGGCTCCCCACAAGATTAAATCCTGAGTGCGCCACTGGTCGTGGGTATAATTCGAGGAAATTCGTCAGATTTTTCCGCGAGAGATTAACAGGAAAAGAAATCGTGTTGACGAGAAACAAAAGCCCGCGAGTGATTGACGCCATTGCACGGATCAGTTTTTCGGTAAAATTGCAGTGGCGTCGCGGCAGTTGACGAACGGCCTAACCCTGAGCGACGAAAACGTCACGGAGAACCGGTGGTACAATGAGGGCCATTTTAATATGCAATCGCAATCGGACCTCGGTCCTGCGTCACGCCCAACCGTCAATCGCATTCCCGCGTCGGTCTCTTTGTCTTATTTACCACTGGGCGAGCGTATTTGTTGTTCTTAAGAATTTTCGCCGGGCAACCGGTTTCTGCTACGGTTTCCTCCTACGGTCCTTGCTCAAGGATTGCGCGTAGGATTTAGCGCTGGCATCGGCCAGCTGCGTCGCGCCGGCTACATTAATTTCATAGAATTCACCCGCCTTGAACCCTGCGCGCCGCAGCCAGGAAAGGAGTACCTCTTTTCTTCGGAGCAACCTCCACTGAGGCGGGACTAACTCGCTTTGTTTACGTCACCATTTTCCGCTTTTCCACTGTCCACCTGCGAGGCTGCTCGTTGCGACACGGTTCACCTGTGACGAAAGCGGGCGTCATTTGGCTGGACCCGACGAGCGGTGTGCAGCGATAACTACTCGAGCACGGGGGACGTCAATGTACGTAATGACAGCAGTCAAAGAACGATCAATTTTCTCCGCGGCTCTTGACAACTCGCCATCATTAAATAGTTCGCGCCACATTTTGTCCCAGACGGAAATGAGGCGTGAATGTGGTATAAAAAAGATCGTTAGACACCTTTCGTTGCGACATCGCTAATTTTCTCTGCCCTGCAGTGGACTTATTACGCGGGCGATTATCACGATTCCCACTTGACACGCTTACTTTTCCTCGAACCTGGCCACTGTTAACGCAACGTCACTTTCAATGCCCCCACCACCGGTTGCCGATATTCCAGATTACGAGTGGTGGGACGTTTTTAAGTTTAAGTAACTGAGGGGCTCTGTGGAAAATAGCAACATGTCACCTGTGCAGGAATTTTCGTTTCTTTCGACCATAAAGCCGGGAATCCACCGGGAAGCTAAGTTATGCTATGCGATGCTATGCTATGCCATGCTACGTGTCAATACATTCTTATGGAACCGTTTTCATTAAAAGCTACGTTAAAACATAGCATCGCAGAGCATAGCTTAGCTTAGCTTAGCTGCCCGGTGGATTCCCGGCTTTAATTGAAGAGTTGAAGTGGTAAACGATCTTTTAGTGACAGTAGTTCAAATTTTCTATAAAATTCGTCACTCATTTTGTCACTTACATCGTTTATCACTCATTTATCTCGATAGACTTTCAGTGTACGTATATCACCTTCGTTGTTTTTGAGAGAAACAGAAAGATCAGTGCCGTGTAGATTGCTGCCACTTTCATCGTTGTCACCACAGCGAAGTTGGCACTTACAATTTTAGCTCTAACTTACGATAACCCTGTTCAAATAAATTATTTTCGCTTATAACTTTTGCCACCGGAATTCACATCCTTTCCACTAAAAAAAGTATCATTTACTTTTTTGGCACTTACATCGTTTACCATTTCAACTCCTCAATTCGTCCCTAAGCATTTGTCTGTTTCCCCTGAATTTTAGATCCAGGTGGTATTCCAAATCGTCGTTTCTGGTTTTCATTTCGAATGAAATTCACGCAGCTCTGCTTTCCCCGCGACTTTAAGGATTCCCCGAGCCTAAGAATAGCGAGGATGGAGTTTGCAGGAACTGGATGATGGTTCGCGTGTTTATAACGGGGAAGTCCCACTGCCAGGTTCAACGTTCTTGAGATTTGGGTGTAGTAGGGGTTCGGGAGGGACAGCCCCGTGGAAAAATTTTGACCGTTCCATCCGCCAGGTAGCCTGGCTGAGCAGCATTCAGATCGGCGACGTTGCGAAAAAGGGGCGGCAGAAGAAAGAGCCTGGCATTAACGAGCCCGTTCGCCTTGGGTTTTAGCATTCGCTAGCGAGGTTTCTGGCCCCTTCCAAGTGGTACATAGTCTGCAAGTCAGGAATCGAGTTGCATCCCTCGATCCTCAATGATCTTTCTTTTTTATTCCTGGTGTTTTGCCGCTTCTCTGTCTGCTCTCTTTGCTGCTGCTTCGAGGACGAAGGCCTTTCGAGACACTTTCGATTCCGCGCGCCCACACCGATGAACCTCTTCGTGCTACTTGCTAATTTGTTGCTTTAGTTCGTTAAGGGTGTTGCAATGAGTTGCGGCGAGGTGTAGGGGAGCGTGCATCTCATTGCTTGCTGCTGGCAAACTCTTCACAGAGTTGGTCAGTAACTGAATTAAAAATTATTTAAATAACGGATCGAATAAAAATTTTGCCCAAATTTTGCTCTTCGACAAGTCTTTTCCTGGTCCTCTAGTCGTACGTAAATTTTAGAGAAGTCTAAAGAAAGTTAGGCTTTGATTAGATGACCTTCTGACGTCAAATGTAAGATTATCGTTTGCAATAGGTAGGTACTTACTTTCTTCAGTTGAGTCAGTAACAAACACGAATGAAGTGAATCATCAGATTCCTGACGATACTCTTGTTGTTTGCTGGTACACATTTCATTGCAAGAAACCAGAACAATATTTCATGCTTACGAGCTCGATATCTGTCAGCCTCAGCTGGGGTTTTCAAGAAACCCGTAAGTAGAGGACGTCAGAGAGGAATATTCAACATTGACATCTTATGTGTGCGTCGAAACGGATAAGTGCCAACTGGCGGTGAGTACCTGAAGCTGGCCAATGTGTGACAGAAGCGTCCTTCGAAGTTCGAGGAGGTCTCCGGAGAAATTATGGAGAGCCTGCGAAGAGTTTAACGAGCTTAGAAAATACTATTAACCCTCATCCGCCCCTTGTATCTATTTGACACGAACGCAAATGTACACAGTGCACGCGTGATAAACGTAAAACTGCAGAGTGCTCTGCATATCGGTATATTATTTGTGAACTGATTATTTAGCCATTATTTATGCCTGAATATACAGAAATTGAACCGATCCTGAAGAAATGTCCCACATTTTCATAAACACATATCGTCCCCTTCAGTCCTTCAAATTAGTCCCCATTACAAAACCCTCTGTTGAACATACATATTTCTCCCTTCCATCAAATGCTCCCAGACCCAACATTAGACTACATCTTCCCTGTAATAACTCCATGAGTGAAGTCTATCTCCGAGAATTCTCCGAAAAAATGACGCCAACTCACCTTTCGCAACGTCGTCACCATCAGCGTCCACTTGATTGCGCGAAGAACGGTAGCGATTTCAGTAATAATCCCGTGGCTCGCGAAAAAAAAACAGGTCCAAGCTGCCTGCTGGACCAATTCGACCATGGAACAAATTCCAATGCGACAACTGTCACGCGTTAATTGTCCACGGTGGTCATAATCGTGCGGGGCGCAATTACAAGCAGGCGAAAATTATTCAATGTCCCTTCCCCTGTCATCGCCAGACGTCCAAGGATGCGCGTTTATCCCCGTCGTCCACGCGGATTCTCTCGAAGCCTCAGTGACTCACGAACGTTGATTTACGTTCCACTTTCACTTGGAATTCCCCTTAAGCGTGTTTTAAGAGCGTGGACATGGTACGCGAGAAGAGGATGCGACAGTCCGCTTCACGATTAAGTAACATACAGGGTCAGCATTTTATCTTGCAACCCGCGCTCGCGCGAATAGGTAAAATGGCAACAGCGCCTCAGGAACGCATTCCACTACAACCATGCAACGGCCCGGCGTTCGGAGAGCTGCCAGCAACCGCTGGACAACAGTGATGCCCCAGCTTCGAAAATTTTTGGATGGTCTATTGTTTATCAACATCACGAATTTTAAAAAGCACAATAAACATAGTATCAAGTAAACAGCAAAAGCTTTTCACAACAATTATGGTTAAAAAAATTGATAAAAGAAAAATTAAGTAAACATAAAATATGTTAAATTATCCATCATTAAGAGGTTTCAAAAGTTACACGAAAAAGGCCCCAAATTCTTCAAACCCGGACGGAAAATTCAGAATTTAGCTCTTTGCGGCGTTAATTTGAAAGAGACCATCCTAAAATTTTCGAAGCTCGGGCATCAGTGCTGTCCAGCGGCCGCTGGCAGCTCTCCGAGCGGCGGGGCCGTGCGTGGTAATAGTGGAAAGCGTCTGTGAAGCGACGTTGCCAATTTACCTTTTCGCGCGAGCGCGGGTTGCAAGATAAATTGCTGACCCCGTATTCCATGAAAAGGAAGGAATCGATTCTTCCGGAGGAAATTATGATCGTTCGAATTGTAATTGTCGCAGAGCCTCGTCCCAGAGGAAAATCCCTCGGGGCTGGAAAGATCCACATTATCGTTACCACTAAATCATCGCTCCCGCGCGTGGAACACCGAAGTTCGAGTTCTAGCGGCGGGATGCTTGGCGCAGAAGTTTCGAAAGCGTCGTCCTTGCCGAAACCGCAATTACGCTGATGCTCGTCGAGTTTCCTCGGAGGCGAAGGTTTCGTCTTCGCGCGGGGCCCGCAATTTCCTTGATGTTCGTCTAATTAATTTCCAGCAACGCTATTCATCGAAGGCGAACGTGGATGAGCAGAGCTCGATAGTTCCCCAGGGACGATCGCGCTTCGATTACACGCCGACAACATCGTTCAGAGGCGGCTAGGCTGTGTCCCCGTAAACACGGGATTGTTACATCGCGATCCTAGCATAAGCTACCCGATTATCGCGTTTATAGCCGTCCACGTGGTCTGCTAGGTATTTCGAGAGGCAAGGATAACTGGCCCGACTGAAACGGTGTTCTTCTTTTCAGATTTATCGCTCCAGGAAGCAGCGAGGACAATGTCGGGCATCGTGGAGTGGTACAAAGACCTGATGTACAACAGAAATGGTAACGATCATTAGTATCGGTGAACGATCGTTAGTAGGAGGTTGCGTGGTGTGCTAACGAACAGGTGTCCCTTTCAGATCCGAGGACCAATGATTGGTTCCTTGTGTCCGGGCCAGGACCGCTGCTCATGATCGTGGTTAGTTATGTCTACTTCAGCATATCGGCCGGACCCAGGTACATGAGGGACAAGAAGCCTTATGACTTGAGGAACGTCATGATAGTGTACAATTTTTCACAAGTGCTGGCCAGCATGTATCTAGTCTACGAGGGACTGAACAGCGGCTGGCTAGGGGACTACAATTTCTACTGCCAGCCAGTCGACTATTCGAACAACCCTCAAGCTCTCAGGGTACGGTAACAAACGATTGTGTCCCAGGACCGGAGGTCCCTTCTCTCCAGGGGTCGCATGAAACTGTTGACTTTTGTAAATAAAAGTTATTTATCGAACTTCTAACTTTCAAATCATTTCTTGCCTGTTTTAAGTTAACTTTGTATGTTAAGACTTTAATTTTGTGGTAAGAGTTGAGTTGCAACGGTTACTTTATGTTCGATTAATAAAAGTTTTGGATAGATAACTAAGGGTAAAATATAAAAGTTAGGGAGAGTTTTTTAATTAGTTATATTTAAAGAATTGGAAACAGTCATGAAATTACAGTTATTTCATAATTCATTGAAAATGTTAACAGTTTCATTCGACCTCTGCTTCTTTCCTTTCCTTGCTGTTATCTTGTCAACTGGGGAGGTTTTCCAGCAAGAAAGTCAATTCCTTCAGGAATTCCTTCAGATAACACGGGCATCGTTGCAGAATGTACGAACCGTTACGCGTGAGTCGTTTCAAATACGCGTCGAAACAAAGAAACATGCAAATTGATAGATTCCTTCAAGGTTAGTAGGTTTCAGAGATTTCTGTTTTATTTAAATGTCGCCGTGGACTTGTGTCCCTGCCTTTGCTGGTTCGACTTGTTCCGCGGCGACTCAGCTTTCCCGGAAATAATGACAATAATTTATAGTAACGACGTGTTCGTTCGTTGAGGAGTAATTACACCTACGCCGTGTGTCCCGGCCGTGATTATCGGGGCACTTCGCAATTAATAACGAATGTTTTGCTTACATAAGTGTACGTCGAAATTATTAAGAACACTTCGGGGTGTAGCTCTGCCTCCGTCGTAGAAACATTTACAGACTTAACCCTTAGTATCATACTGCAACACCCACGTTGGGGCCTTTGTCATGAACTCTAAAGCGTTTCAATAATATTGCCATACGTAACTAGTGTCCTTACAGCAGAAACATATCCGTAGAAATTTTTTATATAAAAAATTGTTATACTAGGAATTTTTGGCTTATTCGTACGATGAAGTACGAACAAAAATGCACCGATAAGAATATTTATATAATAAAAACATCCTGATACTAAGGGTCAAAGCCAGTACAATGTTCACATGGTCCCAAAGACGAAGCTTCTGCAAAATTCATCTCATTTACTTCTTAACTTTATACTCTGAAGAATATAATTTCCTAAAATCGATCCGCTCCTGACTTGCAGATGTGCAGAGCTGTCCACGTCTACTTCATATGCAAGTTGGTGGAGCTCCTGGACACAGTGTTTTTCGTTCTGCGGAAGAAGAACCGTCAGATCAGCGGCCTGCACGTCTACCACCACGGCATGATGCCGATCTGCGCCTGGATCGGCTGCAGGTTCCTCCCGAACGGCCACGGAACCCTCCTAGGAGTCATCAACGCGTTCATACACGTGATCATGTACACTTACTACATGCTCTCGTCGATGGGGCCGCATATGAACAAGTACCTCTGGTGGAAGAGGCACCTCACGTCCCTGCAGCTCATCCAGTTCAGCATCATCTTCGTCCACAACGTGCAGGTCCTGTTCAACGGGTGCGACTACCCGAAGGTGATCGCGTTCTTGCTCTCCCTGAACGCGCTCATCTTCATCTACATGTTCGGCTCGTTCTACGTGGAGAATTACACCAAGGCGGACCAGCGGACGAAGACGAAAGAAGGCGACAGGCTCTCGAACGGGACCAACAGCGTTATGGTCAACAAGAAAGCGGAATGAGGCGAACATTCAGCACAGCCCTCCGTACAGTGTTCTTCGAGGATCGCGGACCGCCCTGATCAGAGGACTCGTTCATGTTCAGTGGCTATAAAATGTTTGTCGTTGGCTGCTCGATACATGCGTTCGTTTCCTGTTAAATCAGAGCAAAATCTTCGATCTTTCAGCAAAGATTAATTTAAGGACGAGAGCGTGTTGAAACGTGTTTCTCTGTTCCCTTTAACACTAAACCTAGCGACACGTCACGTATACCTATTCCTATCGCGACCGGTCTTTGAAACAATTTATATTTCTTAATATAGAATGAAGATAATAGACAATTTCACAGTGAAAAAAGCTCCTTTCATTCAGCAGTAAATAATGTACATTTTATTCGTTTTCACCGCATTTTTTACAAATAGGCTTCTCGATTGCACATTTTCCATATACGTATTTGGCGTCAGACTAGCTGCCTGGGCCACGCTTAACCCCTCCACGTGAGTCTCGAAAAGGCTCGTCGCTAGGGCGAGGAAAAAGGTCGCGAACGTTTGATTTCACGCGCTGAAGTTGCCACACTTGCATTACTTTTCGTTTGTAACGACTTTATATGTGATTTAAGAATTGAGTCTTGGAGAGAATGCTATTACAAAAAGATATACCTAACTCGTTCAACCGGTCCACTGACCGGTCGTAATAGGTATGACAGACTACACGTTTTTTTAGCAAAACAAAAAAACAATAAAAAAAGTGAATATTGAAAAATGTATTGTACGTATATTTATAGGAAAAGTCGTGAAGTTTAAAGGCGGTGCAATTACGTTGTATATTGGAAATTCTAATCGAAATTTTAAAAACGGTCTTTTGTCTGGTCGTGGTTGGTTTAGTGTTAAATGGTTTCCAAAGACAGAGCTGGCTCTTGAAGATGTCGAAGCGTCTGTTACTATTTTACGTACCTAGGAATTGCGTGCTCGTGTTTCTGTAATTCTTTCAGCAGTGACGCCTCATACAGAAGTTCCAATCGTACATCGATTCATGGTTTTTCTTTTTTATTATTAATCATCCTTATTACTGCCATTTTTCATCTTTCTGATTCTATCATCATCATCCAAACGAAAATTGCTCTTGCAACTCTGTCTTTGCCGTACACGCGACTTCTGTATGTCGCGGCCCGTGTGCCGAAGCAGAGTTTGGCATTACTGGAATAAATTTTTCTTCGATAATTGACAATCGAATAATCTTCGAATAAGAATTGCGAGTAACATGAAGTTATTTGAGAATAACGAATGATTTTTTATTCTAATAATTTCGAATAACTTCATTTTATTCGCAATTCTTATTCGAGATCATTCGAATAAAAATTTATTTCAATAATGCCCAACTCTGTACCGAACGCGTTCGAAACCCCCGCGTTACGATAAACGCGTCGATGGCCTCGACAAGAAGCATGAAGTCGATACCGAACGATAACCGGTTGATTCGAAGCGTCGATAACAAGGGAATCGCTCGATCACGGAACGACAGTGGCCATCGATCGACCGTCTGGATCATCGATCTCGCGCAACGAAATCGATCGATAAAACAGAACAGTAATCTTCTTTTGTATCAATCAAAAATCATCAACTCTGATATTGTATATTTTTATACAAGATTATATAATGCGTGTACATATATACACACAGTCGAGGTACGAATTCAAGTTCAGGCTTTTTAGGCAAAAACAGACAAACCCACATTTTTTTCGAATTTGAGATAGTAGCAATAATGTATTCCAATATATACAAAGTAAGACTCATATCAAATAGGAAAAATTAATTTCCTTTCCATGTGGGTTAGTCCATTTTTCCTCTGAATGCCTCAATTATCTGACGTAAGAGAAGTTCCTTGTTACGAATGCGAGTTGCGGGAGACGGAACTCATTGGCAATCGCATAGATCGTTTCGACCATCGAAAGTATTCCGAATTTTTCAAGCACTGATGCGTCTCGTAAAGAAATCATGTTTCTAACGTTTCTGTCTACTTCTTCGGTGCGCTTCATCATTTGTATTCAGAACGCGTAAGCGACACGCGTGCCTGCGCTGTATTAAACTTAACGTCCATTCCTTCTTTCATAATTACGATACACGCAGCAGAAATAAACGTAAACCAAATTACAGTAGACCGTGTGCAAGCTTTGCACAGCTTGAACCACCCTAAACCAGTACCTTAGATACATCAGAAGCAACAATAGAAAAGCGAAGCTCTACCAACTTTTTCTTGGGACCCCCGACAAGTTTTAGCAGAAAGGCCGACTCGATGGCTGAACTGCATCAAAGGCAATGGTACCCCTTTCTTCCTCAGTCCAGCCACTTTGGAGGATCTCATTCGCCCCTGACGGTATTTCGTGTCGAATCCTTCGCTCACTCGATTCCATCCGTGCTCCCGAGTTTCCGCATCAACTTTAAATCCCGAGCCATCAGCGTATCGACGGCGAGGCATCGAGGTAAATAACACCTCGGTCGTCAAATACCAGCGCGATCATCGATTATTCATTGGCAGACGTTCATTCCTGGTGAGGGTCATGACCGTGGGACCCACGGGACCTCTCCATCCGCTTCGCGCTAAAAATGCCATTCATCGATATTGACATTATTGTCCATGGAAATTAGACGGGGCTCGTGATACGCCCGTCAACAAGGCCGATACGAGATGTCATCGGATGGACGTGGAGAATTCATGTTGAAAGAGACGGTGTCGAGTAGGTCCGGGCCGGATCCAATAACTCCGAAGGATTGCAAACCGATCTTTCCACGTAATTCAGAAAGAAATGGAGAGGTCTCTTGTGGTATTGCAAAGTGTCTCTGAACATTCTTACAATTCATTGTAAAAGGCAATAGTACGGTATGCGTCAAAAGTTTCCGGACTCCGAGTTTCATAACTTATTATGGTGAAATAAAAGACCGTAAAAAGGAAAGCATGATACCTTCCTTAGTACTCATGAGAATGGGTCTTTCACAGCAGATGCTGCGAGTGTCCACTGTTTTCTTTAAAACAGAAGTTCACCCGTCGAACAACAATAAATTATTTATTAGATTACTTTTAATAACTGATTTTTATTAAGTTTATACTAAATAGTGAATATTTTTAAATTTCGATTTTAAATTTTTAATTAAATTGGAACTACAAAATGGGTTAAAAAAACAAGGGAGCTACTCTACTCGCACCGCGTGTTTAGAGACTCTAAAAAGGTCTGAAAGGTATTTTGAAAAAGGTGGGGGTGGAAGGGTACAAAGCCCACAAATTGTTTTCACCACGCTCGGTTACACAAGCTCATGGTCGTTATCGATTCCTCACGCGCGTAGTTTGCAAGTATATTATATTACGCTTGAATTTCCATCGGCTATACTTTATTAAAGTTTCTTCCGCGGAATTCGACGTCACAGAGTTCCGCGTGCCCGATGCAGATCAGCGTTCCGCCTGGCGAGGATCACCGGCGCGGGGAACCACTCTGAACTCGCCTTCGAAAACAAAAAACGGAGATCTGGCTCGCTCTCCGGAAACGGCGTGTCACGCATGAATTCGATGACATTACAGCCGGGACACAGTCCGTGCACGAGCAATATTCGTGTCACGCTGACACGGGGATTCGGCACACCATTTAATTCTGCTCCATCCAATTTGCTGCAGCTAAAAAGATCGATGGAGAAGAAGGGTGGCTTTCGTAGGTGGATTTAGAATCGAAATTAGCCCGAAACTGTGAATTGAAAAGTGCAGGAAAAGGGACCATTGAATGAAATTGGAAACGCGTCACCTGATTCGAAATCTTGCCTTTTGTCAGGTGCTTAAACGGTGATCCATAAAGTACCGTGGCTTTTTTTTACGATTTATAAACGTTGGCCGAATGAGGGATCGAAGCTCGCCTACTTTGCATAAGCACTGAACGGTGGTGTGTTGTAATCGATATTCCGTCTTTTTCGCCGAATGTGTGGTAATACTTGATTGTATGGAAATATCAGCGACACACAAAGTATACTATATCCGACGAGCGATTGTGTCCGATCAGTGTTTGGTCCCTTTACAACAATTTCATCCCACTCCCTCGCATTAGCTTCTTTCTCTCTTGCCGATAATACTGCGAAAACCGACTGCTCTTGACCTTTCTCAGCACGTCGCGTAGTCTTCCACCTTGGTAACGTGTTATAATGTATAATACACGAATTATTACTTATTTTTTAACATTTTCTTACGTCTACCCTCAACTTCATTTTTTAACAATTTTCTTGCTGTCACACCAGTGACTTGCTGGTTTTTCTTTTAATAATTTTAGTACAGTACACACTATGATCAGCTATGTTAACACTGGATCTACCAAGGGGGTCAAAATTACTTGTTTTGTCATTTCTTATAATCGTTACTCATTTTTAGTACATCGTATTTTTTCAATTTTTTCGTTCAATTGAAATATATAAATAATTAATTCTGTAAAACAGTTTTCTTATTCGCTTGTTTTTCTATAAAATTTATATGTAGTATAGGGTAAAGGACCCAATTACTGACACCTGACCAATTACTGTCACCTTAAGCTATTTTACTTAAAATAACAAATAAATAAACGCTGTAAAGTCATACACAAACAGAATTATGTAATTCAACCTATAATCTATGCTATAAATTATATACTATAGTTTATTTATTCGTTATTTTAAGTAAAATAGCTTAAGGTGACAGTAATTGGTCAGGTGTCAGTAATTGGGTCCTTTACCCTAGGTATCTACATATATCGAGATGGGTCATTTTCACCCTTCACAGAACACAGAAATTTTTCATTTTAGAAGTTTCTCATAATATTCCCGCATAGTTCGAATACTTTTTTAACATTGAAATTCGGGATTTTGTGTTCTATGGTGACCTGTAAAAATCAATTCTTCGTATGAAATTACCTAGTAATTGAGGAAGGACATTCATGAAGTGTGAAATTAATGGAAAAATAACTAATTTAGACGAAGAATGTTTGTCACACTGCCTACGTGATGAAAGTGATTTATTAGTTAGACTGTGAAAAGGAATATCCATAATCGAACAACGGAAGCAAAAATGGGTTGTCAACTGACAGTGAAAATAAAGATTTCGTCGTTTAAATATATAAAATTGCATGTCTATTATTAAATGACTTGTTCTTTTGAATCCTCCGCTAGGAGTGGGTATAAGTGTTAACACATTAGACGAGAAAGTGGGAAAAAGTAGGGTTCGTACTCCGAGTAAGAGCGGACGTATGTATTACGAAATAGATTCAAAGTTGCATAGGTTCGTGTAATTTCTGCATAATTCATCCCGGATGTGAACCATGATTGCGATTTATTCAACGGTCTGCTAGCGGGTGGAGAAAAATCGTGCACTTTCATCAATTGTGTCACGCTGCTCTTAGATATGGATTTACGATTTAACTATCATCGCCATGTGCGCGTTTTCAACACCCATGGCTGAGCGAAAAAGCGCGTGATTAGATACGTTAGCCGGAAATTCACGAACTACCAGTAGAAATACCAAAGAGCCACAGGAAACTAAGGAATTGAAATTTATTCGTTAATTGTCGTGGAAGCATCATTTCGCTTACATAATTACAATGATACTTCAGAGTCAGAGTGCAGAATAGTTAGGAATTGATTTCGAAATACATATATGTATCAATTCACTGCGTAAAAGCTTTAAATGTAAGTAAAATTTTGTCGTTTGTCGGTTGTTAAAATGTAAGTAAAATTTTGACTCTGGGCTCATTTTCGCAAAAAAATAAAAATAAAAAATAAACAATTTTTTTATAAAATCAGAATCTAAATTCCAAGCAAAACCGCGTGGTAAAACCAGTAAGTATATATAATGTGCCGTACGTTTATTGTTAAGAGATTAAAAAGTGGCGATTTTAGCGTTGGTGGCAAGCAACGTCCCTGGGCTGGCTCGGAAAATGCAAAGAAACATTTCGCAGGTAGTATTGGCCGAAAAGCCTGCAGAGTCATGTTGAGCTCGCGAGACAGATACGAGGTTGATCACTCAACAGTAATTCGAAATTTATATCGCAATGGAAAAGTTACTAGGAACATGAGCAATAGCGGAGTCAGTGGTACAGAGCGTAGATCCTCCGGCATCGAGTGCTTCCACTGTGAAGTCTTAAAAAATATCATATTTTAGGATTTATTTTTTAGGGAATGGAATGTTCAATGTAAATAATATTTTGCCTACTTATTAATATACTTATTGACAGTATAAAAAATTTATTTTAAATCTTTACCATTTTTTTTAATTTTATATCGCACTGATGTGAGCGCCTTGAAAAAGTGATGTTGGTGCAGGTGATTCCGGGAGAAGGGCTCATGTAAACCCAAAAATTCAAAGTGTATTGTAGTCATTATGAATGTGGTTATCGTTGGGGGCAGAATTATTTTGACTGATAATAACAGGATGACGGAGGTTTGAAGTTTAAGTTGTCGAAATACTTTATATTGTAAGTGGAATCCGCAGCCTCAACTTCCTCACAACCTGTTGACGTGGTGCAACCGATCGTGAGGTGATTATACAAGTTTCCGCAATACGCCACGACTTTTAAATATTCGAAGAGATTAAACGTTCGACCAGGCCCGTGCGTCAAACGTGCTCCTCGTTAGCATATCTTATCGAGCTGGCCCTTCGATCGTCGGAATCCGAGGGAGCTTCCCGAGCAGGGACGATGGAAAGTTTATCTAGCCGCAGCTGAGCGTCGGGCTAAGGTTACTTAAGGCCGAACACCCTCGGCGGAAGAGGGTCAAAGACGCTGGACTATGCGGCATCAAGTTCCGCGGAGGGGTTACGCGCTGCCGTTTCGACGCGATTGTAATTAAAATATAATGGCGGTCAGTGCTCGCCACGGTGGTTTTGACGGGGGTAACGCGTTCCCTCAGTCCGCTCTAATTCCCCGGGCTGATTGGTCGCACCGAGGATCCGCCGACCAAGGCTCCGACGAACTCCTGAGGATGCTCGGGCGAGCAACACCGAACGCGTAGCCGTACACCGAATGAAAAGCATAAGCAACCGACGGCGATCGGAAAAAGTTCTAGAAGCGTCGGAGACTCTAGTGAAAGCAGAGGTTGCTCCAAGTTCGCTGGCTGGTTCAAGGTCACTCGCGTTTTCCGTATAAAGAAACGACTCCCGCCGAGAAGCTTCCAGCTATAATCTCTGTGAGGGCTCGGAAGTAGTGGGCGCTGGTTAGAGATTCTGTTATCGACAGCATGGCGACGTTGATACGACACATCTATCAGGGGTACCGCTACATCAACGACGAACTGTCTGGTATAGAAAAGCGAATCAGAATTTGGGGATGGAAATGGCTAGTAAGTGCTAACGACTGGGTGTCTCTCTGTTTTCCAAAGATCCCCGGACGCAGGACTTCTTTCTAATCGGCTCACCATGGGCCTGCCTAGGGATAGTGGGCTTCTACTTGTACTTCGTCCAGGACCTCGGGCCCTCTCTCATGGCGAAGAGGAAACCTTTCAACCTGGACAGGGTCATGCAGTTATACAACGCGATGCAGATAGCGTTATGTTCATTCTTACTATATAAAGTAAGTAAGATACTTGTTCGTCTTCATTGAACCAGATCACCGTGTTTAAATGTGGCTAAAGCTTTCTGAGGTGCCAACATTTCGCTGGTAGATTTATGGAAATTATTTACCTTGCTCCGGAAAGAGCACCTTCTCGTGAAAACTACGCGATCCCAGAATTTATCGTACAGAGTGAAGCTTCTCCAAAAAGCTCATGATTGACTCTATCGTGTTTTCAGGCGCTGGATCTGGCCTGGCTAAGGGATTACAGTTTCTACTGCCAGCCGGTTGACTATTCCAACACCCCGGCTGCGATCGAGGTAGATACACGCGTATACTTCGACTACGTGTAATATGAAAGCTTCGCTCTTAACTCGTTCCGCGATACACAGATAGCCAGGTTGGTGTGGGTGTACTTCATGGTGAAGGTCTTCGACCTTCTGGACACGGTGTTCTTCGTCCTCCGGAAGAAGCAGAATCAGGTGTCTTTCCTGCATGTTTACCATCACGCGGGGATGGCGATTGGTACCTGGGCGGCGACCAAGTTCCTGGCTGGTGGCCACGTTACCTTTTTGGGTGAGCATAGCTTCCCTTCAGTGCCCATTGCCGTGCGTAGTTCGAAGAACGTATCGATAGTATCGCTTCCAAGTGAAGTGTAATCCAGAAAGATAGAAATAACAATCATCTTCACAGAAGACTCAGACTTGCCTATTCCGAGACCCCTTCAGAATGAACTTTCCACAGGTACCATCAACTGTTTCGTCCACGTGGTGATGTACAGCCACTACCTGGCGACCTCGTTGGGGTTCAGCAAGCCCTGGTGGAAGAAGTACATCACCCAGCTGCAGCTCACGCAGTTCTTCCTCATACTGGTGCAGTACATACTGTTGGCCTGGGTGGACGACTGCGGCTTCCCGAAGTGGATATCGGCGGTGCTGATTCCCCAGAACCTCTTCATGATGGTCCTGTTCGCCGACTTCTACTACAAGACGTACATCAAGAAGCGCAGCCCGAAGGTGACGCACAACGGTTTCACGTCGGAATCGTCGAACGGGAAGACGAAGAGCCAGTAAGCGTCAGGCGAATCGCCACGTCCTTCGCACCTTCGACCCTCGGTACGCTTCGACATCGCGCAGGGTGGCGAGGCGTACTCGCACGGTTGGTGGAACGGATATAGCAAACTCCTTCAGGCCTGAACTCGAGGGCGAAAGTCGCCAGAAGTGTTTTTCGCCACTCGCTACATAGCCCGCATACAGAAGATCATATACCCCTTGTTGCCCTCGGGGTCTGACAGCATTCATGCCCCAAAAACTACTCTTTCCGAAGACAGAGCCTGCTACAACTTTCTATCCTCCATTTCATCCTCACGCTTAACGCTCAAGTTCCCCCCTAAATGGGTGCAAGCAGAACGATGGAAAAATAGAAAATATACATGTGTAAAGTTCGTTTAGGCTTAGGGGAGGTCGCAAGCTAGGGTCTAGATGAACTTTTCCTTAAACGTGACACGATGTACCTGGTTCTGCAGATTATCCCCGTGACAAACCTGCTGTGTGTCTCTTTTACTACCTTTCCCTTTTCAAATTTTATATCGTCCTAAGTGATATATCTAACAGATTACAAGCAGATTACTTCTTCGAGTCGTGACCTCCCCGTTAAGTATGCAACGCGCCACATCGTGCTACACGATGATCACGACGCGCTGTTCTGACATTTCCACTATCCGCTAGCGTAAATATTCACAAGCCCGCGCAAAGATCTCTTGAACGGTTCCTCGAGCCTCGAAGCTCGCGAGTCCTCGAAACGCGACGCAATAGAACGCATAAACCCTTCCACAGCAAAGTCCTAGTCTCGCCCTTGTATTTAAGTTCGTTCTCATCTTATCTCGCTGATTACAACCACCTCTTTTGCCACGGCGCGGTGCGCGCGCACGATTCGCACGAGTACTGTATCCCTGTGTTTGCATTGAATGTAAGTTCCTCTGCGTTTCGAGAAACCGAGAACCTGTTAAACGGTGATCACGGTGCGCGCAACATGTCGATGATTAGTCACCTGTTTACGTAAAGAGACAATAAATGTTACTTTTATCGATCAGTGGTGGGAGTCATTGAGTAGGAAGCCTGTGACCTGTTGCGTTCAAACAACCGTGGTTCGCGAAGAAAGCTTCTGGGGGGCTGTTAAACAGAAATTTGTTAGTATAAACGCGATACCTCCGCACTCGGCCACAAGGGGCAATTTCCCTCGCAACTTCTTCCTCAGCTACCGATTTCTACGATATTGGAAATATTTATTGCATCACTTTGAAATTTACGTGGGTCGCATATCTGGGGTTAATTTGTATGTAGGTTAAAATGCTACATTTTGGGGACGCAAATTTGGAGTGAAAGAAATTAAAATAGTAGCAAAGTGTTTTTGACTGCAAGTTTTTATTTATTCATCTAGATCATTTATGGGTATCCATAGACATTTGAGACGATTGCAACGCCATACTTGCATAGCTGCCAAAATAAAGAAGAGTTTGGCAAACTGGGTAGATGGAAGTATCGCTAAGTTTTGTACAATTTTGAACGTGACCTTGGCGGAGAAAAGTAGGCCATCCATGACCGTTACTGATTTATAAATGCCAGTTTCGAAGTTGCTGCGATACTGTCGTAAAAACAATCGCACGAAATTCAGCGGTTGTGAAATGACGCAGGACACATTCCGCTCGATTGATCCCAAATTCTTCTCTGCCAGAAGTATTTCACCCAGCCACGTTCTGTATCACAGCTAAGGGGCCGTCCTTAAATTGCGTAAGTGTAATCCTGGCGATTTCTTACCCCCTCCCTACCCAAATATAAGAATTCGTGAGGTTTTATATTTCAACTCCCTCCCCACCTTCCTTACGTAATATTCTTTACATTGCATTTTTGTTATTATATTTTTTTTAAAGATTACACATTGAAAAGTAGGTTAAAAAAATACTACGTAAGACGCTACGTCCCCCCTCTCCCCTTGGTAAAAAAAAACCGAGAAATTCGCCCCCCCCCCTCCCCAAAAGCCTTACGTAATTTAGAGACGACCCCTAATAAGGAGAGGTTTTTATTTTCTGATATGTTTCAGAGGATCGACAATTGTAGAAATACGTGTTTTTTTATTTTGCAGCGTTTGTATATTTAGAGAATGTAATCCACCCCTCAAGGTTCATACGAAGAAGCTTAAAAGTTCCTATTGTTAGTTTAAAAAATATTGTGTATATCAAGTTTTATCCAACACAATGTTATAATATTCTTTAAACTAACAATAGAACTTTTCAGAAAGCATCAGAAATGCATCATCAATCCACTTATCCACGAAGCTCCCTTCAAACCAATTTATCTTCCAACAGCCATGCTCTCCAAAGAACACCGCCTCGAACTATTCAATAAAATAGCCAACACAGGTGTAGCACACGAATTAGGTCCCGTTCCAAAAACCTGTCCCACTTTTCTCACAATTTAACGACCAGCCGGAGAGAAAGGCCACAGACGTAAACGGAAATAGAAGAGAAGAAGCAGACGGAAGAACAGTTTGGTTCGCCCTCGGAATTCACTATCAGGCCATCTCTCGGATTTGATACTAAATCCACTAAAATTGCATAACAACCAAGAACATCGTCCTTCCATTCCTCGATTTGAATTCTGTTCGTGCTAGATTCCCGTGCCATTTCCAGCAGCTGAAGATTCTACAACTCTCGCAGTTACACATTAGTTATGGTGTAGCAGTAACATTAGAAAGTGTTGCGGCTGGTCCACGAGTGCCGTTATGTTAGACGAGTTTCTCAATGACACGTGAAACACGGCCCCGTCGGCTTAAGGCGCCGTGCTCTTCTTCAGACGTAGGAGCGCCGCGAAGAGGCGACCTTACAAGCTGTTTCCCGGTGTCACGTCCCACGGATGGATTCTGAACATGCTGTTTATTAATATGCACGCCTGTGGAAAGTTTTAACTTCTTTGATTATTCTTCGGTGCTTTGAAGTGTAATTAGAAAATGAAAAACCTTTTCTATTCGTATCTTCTCCTTCGTAATAAACTTTTCTTAATGGGGTTATTTCAGTCTGACGGGTTCAAAAAATCGAATCGCTCAGTGGAATAAAAAAATGGTCCAGAACAAGCTTTACGAAAAAGCTGAAGGCATTTTTTTGGCATTTTCAAAACACGTATTAATAAATAGAAAAATCTTCAATTTAGTAAAAACATTTCTTTTGTGACTAAAAAGCAGTTCAAAACAACAGTAAGTTGTAACTATACTATTTAATTGACTCCCCTTTCGTTTGTGTCTTTCCAGTGATTTCTAAGCCAGCGGACATTACTTGAAGGCACGTCAGTCACGGATCACTAGCCTGTGGCATAAGATTTCGCCATTTTGACCCACTGTTACCTTCCAAACGTCCCATTGACTCACTTCGCAGAAAGTCCGTTAGAAAGACTCTCTAAAAAGCTTTTATACACATTTTCTTCGCAAAGCATTCTAGTCAGTATTCGCGTTATTATCCCTGGTGCCGTTAGCGACCCTGAAGAACTACTCTGATTCCCAGAGTATCGACATGTACTAGCCTTTTACTATCAGAAAAGTCACTGATTTATGCCCCTATCTTCTCCCGTAATAAAACCAGGGTGCATTTAACCGAACACAGTACGGATACTTGGGCCGTCCTACTTGTAATTTTATAGCTTCGCGTAACTGTCTTCGCGAAGAAGAAGAGGAACTCGAAGAAACCTACTGCTGTAGGCATACTTCACGGAAACATCAATTCCTTAAAGTTATCTCCGAAATATTGCACGTCGTGAGCAAATATTGAACGCGAAGCGGCCATGGTATCGCGGGACAAAAGGTGTCGCGTAGATTACTGGGAAACTGCAAAGGATCGCAATAATGGTGCATTTAACGCGACACACTTGATTTGACCGTGTAAAGTTCCTCACGTCCCAGCTGTCGAGTTAGCATTTGCCACTATTTAACCGTGGCCACAGACATAATAGTTTATCGCAGTTGTCGATGCAAATATTGAGCTTACTAAATGACAGCGAAATTGAGAGGATCTCCGCGCCTCATTGTCCCGCGTCTGCGAACGGCCGGGCAAATAAATTCACGCTTGAATCCACTTCCACGTCTGTGCTAATCCCCGTCTCTTTATTCCGGTCAAATAAGCCGGTCAGGATTTCGCAAATGTTGGGCTGCATCGCTGGCAAATATTCCAAGCGTTCAGCCTTCTTTCGCTGATCTGTCGCGTTCGCGCCATTCCGCTGGACGTTAATGGCCACAGTGCTTGCCCGCGGCGCGAGGACATCGAGATCTGGTAATTAATCGCGAGTGTGCTTCGTCGAACGTGAGTTTGCCGAGTTAAATGTGCCTTACATCAAGGAAACATTTCTAGGCGTCTACGTTGCCCGAGGTTTAAATTCTTGGGGGTAAGCTGGGCTAGAGAGTTCCTGCGGAAATATTTTATCAACGTTACTTCTGACCTTAATGAACGTAGCTGGGAAGGTTTCGAGTGGGGCGATGTTCTGTAAATGTTTCTCAAGGCAATTTACATTTAAATCAATGGTAATTCTAGCTGCGTTAGTGCCAGATCCTAAATCCTGATTGTAGAAACGTTCTACTGCTTCATTTTAGGATTGCAAGTTCTATGCGCGCAGATTTCTGCCGAGCTCCACCCACGTAATTTTCGTTTCGAATGACTGAATAATGATTAGAATAATCGTCCAAGTGATCCACGTATTGTAGAAAGGGTGGGGCGATAACAGCAGCTGGCATCTAACTGCACAGATCTAAGGAACCATCCGTTTGCTCTGTTAATTCTTAGATACTTGCTAGTTCTTCCTGGTTAGTCATATAGTCGTCACAACATTTGTGTTTAACACGTACATTCTGCGTATCCCACGGTCTTCCACGACCTGGTCCAGTATCTCCATCCCTTCTTCTTTCTCCAAGCTGCTCCCCCGGCGACTGGCGGAAGTCACGGTTTGACAACGAGCTCTCGAAGTGGTGGGGCCAGAAGATCGAGGCTCTGGCCCTCTTGGTGGCCACTTTCATCGGCGGATCATCAGTTTTTGGTTCACCGCCTGTCCCTCATCATCCTCTGCTCTCCTGGGGCACCACTTGCCGGAGAACTTCAGTGGCAGCTCGAGAACTTCGTCGAGGAGGAAGCTGAGGCTGGAGTGCGAGTGACGCGGACCCGGCTGTGCTCGAAAAGAAGAGGATTCTGACCTGCCACGGCGATTTGTCGAAGGTGGTTTATGAACTTCTGCAAGCGAGGTAAGGTCTTGGCCTAATTAGATTCGCAGATCTTCTTTGGTGACTTTGGGGAATATTCGTGGCGGTGTGCTGGAGTGTTTTTATTCGGTTAAATGAAACTTTGAAGTTGAATGGAACTTTCTACTTATATTCTTTTAATTAGAAGGATAAAGATTTAACAGTAGTGGCGGAAACAGGGGGAGGGGGCCAAGGGATCTTGGAACCTCCCAAAGAAGGGGCTTTGTGAAAAGAAAAGAAAATTGGATTTTATTCTTTAAGTAAAGTTTTATAATCACCTAATGAATTTTATTGAAAATATTTTTATCCGTCCAACTCGGCTCCCCTCTAAATCCCGACTGCGCCATTGTTCAACATGTCATTAAAATTCTCTAAAATCTTAATAGCGATTAATAGTGGAGAAATCAATTATCCTTGAGACATATTTCCTTTTTTATAAAATAAAATGAATTCTCCTCTATTTTAGACTCACCTTGAAAGACAGCGCAACAAGTTGGCCAAGATGTCGAACCTAATTCGCCTGATGGTCAGCAACTACAACGACATCTTGGAGATGAACAAAGGTAAATAATCGCCTGAACATTGTGCCGGATAAAGCTCCGATCGTGCGTATCGAATTAATTCTCCACGGCTCGCTCAATTCACTCGCGTGAATTGAACTTCCCTCGCTAGCGCGATCCCACACAAACACCCCGTTTTTTTCTTTGATTTTTTAGCAATGCCGATGGTAATTCATGTAAATTCGGCTCTGCAGCGATGAAAGGATATCGGTCGCGTGCTGATCGCTCGCAGAAAAGTCTCTTTGAGTATTCACTCATTACATAACCGTAATTTCAATTGAAATACCACAGGCTGCGAACGCTTCTTCGAAAACACATTCTCCTTTGTACATTTATGCTACACAATTGCAAGGTTCCGACGTGGAGGTTGGCGCACACGCGTGCAAATTTAAACGGCCTTATTTTTCAGAAATCATGGTAGACTCCTGGCCAATGATGAGGTCCCCAGGGCCAATGTTGTGCATCGTGGGGACGTATCTGCTGTTCGTCTTGAAAGTGGGGCCGAAAACGATGGAAAAAAGGCCAGCCTTTCAACTCAATTCTTTGCTGATCGCTTACAACGCTTTCCAAGTCCTCTTCAGTATCTGGTTGACCCTTATGGTAACGGTTGCTGACACGCTCATCGTCTTATAGAAGAATCAGTGCAACTTACAATCAGTGATTCGAGCTTTCAGTTTAATTGGCCGTTCGAACTTCTGTTGAAACGGAGTTCGGTGTTTCTGTTACAAATAAGCTTCTATTTTAATCGGTAATTGCTGCTTCAGTGGTGCGCTTCTTTTCAGGCAGCAGCTCCTGGCTTGGGGAATCTCATCATCTCGCCCAAATGTAATAATTCGAATCGAACGCCCACGGATATAAATGTGCAGGCTGCGGTGAGTCGATTATTCAATAAGAAGCAAAAGTGAATATTTGAAACACAGTAATACAATGTGGAATTCGATCTTTACAATATTTCAACGGGCTTTGCGTTAAACAGTTGTCGACAGCCGCCTGGTGGTACTTCATCGGGAAGATCATCGAGCTTCTTGACACGGTGAGTCCAACGACTTATCAATCTGAGCTGAATATATACAGTGGCGCATTCAGAGGGGGCTTTTGTTCAAAGAAAAGAAAACTGGATTTTATCACCTAATGAATTTTCTTAAAAATATTTTTATCCGTTCAACTCAGTTCCCTCCAAAATTAAATCCTCAGCGCCCCACTGCACATATAAATATATAAATTTTCTCTGCTATATGTACTTCGGTCTCTTTGAAAATGGCTTCAATACACAAATGGACCCCTTTCTTAAGTTACTTTCAAATACAAAACCCCTGCACGAGGTTCGAAAACCAACTAATATCGTTGTTCGATCCAAAGGTGTTCTTTGTCCTGCGGAAGAAGCAGAACCAGGTCACCTTCTTGCACGTCTACCACCACACGATGACCGCTGTCTTTTCGTGGTGCTACCTGAAATTCCTGCCAGGCGAGCAGGGGGCCCTTCTCGGTTTTCTGAATTCCTTCGTCCACATCGTTATGTACTCGTACTACCTGATCGCAGCTCTGGGCCCACAGTACAGGAAATACTTGTGGTGGAAGAAGTACATGACCTGGATCCAGCTGGTAAAGCAACTCCCACTAAACACCTGGCAACCTAGCCAAACCTGCCTTCAACATCAACATTTATCAATCCTTCCCACTAGATCCAATTCGTGATCATGCTGAGCTACCTAATGATGGTCCTCGCGATGGACTGCAAGGTGCCGAAGGCACTCACCTACTTCTTCATGACGAACGTGGTGATCTTCATCTACCTCTTCAGCGACTTCTACAGGAAGGCTTACAAGAAGAAGCAGGTTTAACGTTCCTGGGTCCAGCGGCAAGTGAACGCGCCATTCATCCTCATCAACCAAGTCGCGCTCGAAGGAGCGTCAGGCGTCACTGGCCTATCGGTGAAAAAGAAACGGGCGAGACTAGCTGGAGGACATTATCTTCTAGGTCATCGGAATTTAGAGTAGAATGGGTAGGCGGCTGGAAACGCGACAGCGTCGGGACAGGGACCGGGTCGGGTAGTCGAATTCTGGTCGCGATGAATCGACGGGTCGACAGGTAACGGGCTGCTCCGTGAATCTGGGCCAATAGGTCCCGTCCGTTGTACAACGAGACGCTGAGCAGGGGAAACGATCGCCACAGCCGAGCCTTGACCAAACCGAAATCGCCCCGGGGCCTCTCTTACTTTTCGTCCAAGTGGGCTGCGACCCGAAAAAAAGCCGGCGAGACAAGAGGAGGACGTTGCCACGCGCGCGCAGAGCAAGCGGTCACTGCTTCCTCCGCGCGGGGCAAACTCCACGCTGCCTGGCGCTCGCTAGCGTTCGGGTGGCTGTCGGAAGTCCTTTCGAACGGGAACGTGATTCATAATATGTATATATACCTCTAGAGTTTCGCCCTGTTTTGGTGCCGAAGTCTAATTTCCACTGGGAACGTGAGTCGTGGGTTTATCGGAGGCGGAATGGTATTTTAAAATTTTTGGGAGCTCGAGAGCTGCACCCTTGGGGTTTTGTTATTTGTACTATGGTTGAAGCTGGTTCTCTTGAACGTAATTACGAATAAGTGCAATTAGATGTTTTTATACGCAGGTTATATGGAAGATGTTTTTTAAGGAACAGAAGAATTTTTAGGATTTGAGATTTGATTCGGGTTAATGATTTGAATTGGGATTAACACCTTCAAAAGTGTTGAAGATTCTTAATTCAGTTTCCAGTGGAATGGACTCCGGCGCTGTACAAGTGACCCCTGATATGCCGAGGGCTTCTTTTTCACCGCAGAAGGCAATGACGCTATAAACTTCTACGTAATTCACGGACACACTCGAGTCGACCGTATATTTTGTAGCCCCTTGCATACTAAATCAATTTGCCGATTCCTGCATTCCCTCCGCACTGTCTACAGAACCAGTATTTACATATTCATGTGGGCCATTATACATACTTAGTTTTCATCACTCATATCGCTGTTACAGAGATAATACATCTCTTTTTCATTAGTATGCGAGGGGTTAGACGCGTCCAAGTAACAATTAAAAACTACCTGGCGGTAAATAACACTCGAGTCTCGTCTCTCGACACTGTATACAGATAAGCGAAGCCGATGCATCGTTCATCGCGCTTTGTCGACTCGCATTGCGTTCACCGATGTCGTCGATTCGCTCGAAAACTTTGCTACACAGTGACTTTGCTACTTTTTTGAACGGATCGACGAGCTTTCTATGGAATGGTACATCTGTCACGCTTGACGGTGTGCAACGCGAGTAAAAACGTCACCGTTAGCCGTGACATGTGCGATTATTTTGCATGTTTATAGATTTCAGTCGAGAAAATTAACGAAAATATGTAAATACACGGTACGATATTATTTATTAAAATAATCCTCGACAGACCTCTTTATTTATCCCCGTGACGTTTTCCCAGCGTTCGCAGCGTTCCCTGCAGTCGATAGATTTACTGGCTCCTCCATTAGGAGAAAGTTAAGTGTTATATGTCATGGTTGCAATAATAATTTAAGGCCATTTCGAAGTAAAGGTACTTATTGCGTGGTTAAAGATCTTTATAGTACACTTACGGTCTCTAATGGCTCCATCAAGAACGGAAGACTCCAATTCAATATGGCCGACTTCCCTCAACTTTATCTCCGGATATTCGTGAAAAGAAGCGACGTGCTCGGATAGACGCCGACAACGTCGTATCTTGATAATCGTAGATTTATTCTACGCTAATTGTAAATTTAAATCCTTTCAGGTTTCTTTCAAGCTTCAAGTGAAGTAGAGCCTTTCCACTTTACTTGCCTAGAAATTAGAAAATGCATCAAGTCAAGTAATTAAGAGGTTCACCTTGCTAATGTAGTTTCAAGCGACTTGAAGTCAAGTAATTCAACTTATCTGAACGAGGCTATAGGCTGAAATGTCAATTTACCCAAAATTGTGGGTTAGGCCACTATTGCGCTGATAGCCTCAAATATGACAGTGGAGATGTTAATGATTTTAAACAGAATTCTTCACGATTTAATAGTACTTTTACATATCAATGTACACTAGAATCTCGTCGAATTTAACAAACTCCGCCATCGGCTTTCACCGTGCGATTAACGCTCCTCTTCCGACCGAAAGCAAGGAAGAACTTACAGAAGCCGATCAAGGATCATCGCTGCGAAGATTCTGCGAAACGTTTAAAGACTGGGCACACTTAAAGCCATGTTCTTTGGACTTAATTATGACCGTACGCTCTTGTTAACGCTAACGTATCCTAAAATAACGAAACGTCTCTATCAGACACTCCTCTTCTCGGTGAAACTCCGCGCGCAGGCATTAACACGTCGCCAGTGACCAACAGTGAACGCCAACAAGTACCGTTAACCGTCGTTTCTTGAGACTTTACAAAAAGACCGAAGCATCCGTCCATTCAAATTGCACACACTTGTAATCACAATGTCCACACATTTGTCAGCTGGCTGTCCAGTTAGCGGATCTCTAAAGCATTCGCCATGCCGCGAAGAGCAAGAAGGATCTCTCACGTAACTTCTCGCTTTTGGAAATTTCACGCTCCACACGTTGACGAAACAATCCCGAAGGGGAAGCATCGGAGATTGTTAAAAGTGAACAAGATGTCGACAGGTGCAGAGGAAGAGTTTATCATCACGCTAGGTTGGAAGAGCTTTCCTTTGAAAATCCGGCTGTACTCCCAACGTATGGTATAATATTTATTTTCAGTGATCCTGGGAACTGCCAAGGACTTATAGAGTTAGCGCGGATAATTGACGTATACGTTTGATCATTGACTCGCTTCGAACACAACTTCTCTTTCTCATCTCCAGTTCTGACACGGTGGATGCATTGATTTTGTCGTCAACAATTGCGTATAAAAACACTACGTAACTGTGCAAAGCTCCAGACACTGTACTGGTTTCGATGAAGCTGTCTTCTGCTTGCAAAAAAGGCCGAGCAACAAAATAATTGATGGCTTTATCTTTAAAGGGATAAAGTTAAGATTGACACCTCTTGAAGAATTTTCCCAACACCCCTCAATTACCCAAACGTTCAGGTGCCCTGGAAGCTTGAACTTGAATCGCTAACGAATTTTATTCGAAGGAACCCGCGAAATCTGAGGTACCCAAAATTCGGTATAACTCCTCGGTACGCGAGCGTTTCTAACCCCGCCGCTTAAATTAAGACCCTTATCGCTTAGAAATTTCTTTAAATCCTCCGCTCTATCTACACCCGTCTGAAGGGGCCAGAGACGCCCACGGTTCGAGGGACAGATTCGCAAACGTCACGCGAATGAATGATCAAATTCTTACCTATCTCCTACGTTATCCTACAAACTATCCGAGCGAGACTCGCACGCGCGCCGCTCCTGCCTCTGATCCCGCGTTTTCCAGAATCCTCAGCGTTGCAATCGCTACGGATCTACGGCCTTAAACAACTAAGAGTCTAATTGGCGAGCACAGTCAGCAACATGGCGGATGACTGGCTATTGGAAGCTGTGATCGTGGAACGATCGATTCTCGTGAGCAAATATCCCAGCGTTCCTCCTGCCCTGGTCGTCAACAAGGATGCCGATTCCTCGGCTTTTCTGAGGTTGGATACGAACCTTGACGAGGTTACCTTGATTTCTCAATCAGGCGCAACCTGTTTGTTCGTTACTGTCTGCTTCGCTTACTGTTGCGACCGAACGTCGACGTTCCAGCGAGCGGAAAGCCGATGGCGACTCGCAAGCATCCTCGGCGCTTCCCTTTTCTTCACGCGCATCCCTCGAGACTAGTCCATTTTCCCCTTTCCATTCTGCATTTCTTTGCCATCTACCGACCTGGCCTCCTTCTTGGCAAGCTTGTACGCCTGGCTGTAGAAGTCGTCGAACAGGAAGTAGAAGAACATGGCGTTCGGCAGGATCAGGATCAGTGACCATCTTGGGTAGTCGCAGTCGTAGAAGAGCAGCTGGCAGCTGTGCAGGAAGGCCAGGCAGAATTGACCCTATTGGGCGGGAGAAGAAATTTTAGAGAGACTTTTGTCGGTTGTTGCTAATTACAAAAGAAGCTTGATCGGCTTAAACCGAGGATCCACCTGGAAGCTAAACTGAGCTATGCTTCGCTATACTATATGCTCTGAAACGCTATACTAAGTTTTAGAAATTAGCTTCAACAGATCCTTATGGAACCGTTTTCACCAAAAGCTAAGCTAAGCTGTGCTATGTTTACAACACAGCCATACATAGCATGACTTAGCTTAGCTTAGCTTAGCTTCTAGCTGAACTCCCGGCTTGATGACAACCCTACTTTCAATTATTGTAAAAACTAGGCAGGGAATACTTGAAAAGCAGAATCTATTTTTCTAATTCGCACCATTTGAAGTCGCGTGATGTACTTCTTCCACCACAGGTACTTGTGGTACTGAGGTAGCAAGGCAGCTAGCAGGTAGTACGTGTACATGATGATGTGAACGAAACTGTTGATCACCCCTGTAACAAACCTCAAGGTGAGGCAATCCTCTATTTCATCTATCTTGAAAGTAAATCCTACCTATGAAGGTGCCATGTCCCCCAGGATAGTACTTGGTTGCACCCCACGAAATCATCGGCATCACGGTATGGTGGTACAGGTGGAGGAATGTGATTTGGCTCTCCTTCTTTCGGAGAACGAAGAACACCGTGTCTAGCAACTCGGAAATCTTCGCCAGGAAGTAAACGTAGACGCCTCTGGCTACCTGTAGCGACATTAGCTTTAACTAACCGAAGTCTCACGATGGTCGGGCACGTTCTCTCGGCGCGACGCAGATCTATGCTCGTTCGAATCGAGCTGCGTTCGAGGCAGTAGACGTTAATAACCGAGTAAGAAGGAAGGGAAAACCAGAAGTACCCTGAGAGCTTCCGGTGTATTGGAAAAGTCCACGGGCTGACACTTCCAGCTGTACTTTCTAAGCCAGCCTCCGTCCAGGCCCTCGTAGAACAGCCAGAAACTGAGCAGGACTTGCAGGAAGTTGTAGACGACTAGAAGGTTCCTCAGCTGGTACGGCTTCCTGTGCTCCATTTGTTTCGGGCCCCACGAGAGCACGAAGTACAGGTAGCCGATTATAATACTAAGGCCAGGTACGGGCGATGGTATGAGGAACCAATCCTTCGTCCGAGGATCTGGGGGGCAGAGTTACATACGCGATCTTAGAAACACAGGTGAGGCGTTTACCTTCATCGGTAAACGAAGGTAGGAGACACGATGACTGTTTACCTGAAAGATCGTGGAAAACATAGTGGTAGAATCGAACCACGGAGTTGTTATAGATGTTGGACATCCTGTCGATCGGGGGATCGAACAACGGGCTGCTCGCGTTCATTGGAGAGGCAACTGGAACAAACAGAAACGACAAGCTGATTTGAAAAATTTGATTTTTTGATTCATTGGTTCTTCGCACAGAGAACACCTCTTAAATATTATACTGTTTTCTTATTTTCCGATATATGTATCTTGAAAATTATAGTAGATATAAAAAAATTGTTAGACCAAAAATTTAATGGTTTCTTTACGCTCTATAAAACTGTCTGATGAAATTCTTGAAAGTTTGTAGTGAGGGAAGGTTTTTTATTTAAAAAATTTAATTTCACAGTCGCACCAAACATAGAGATGGAAGTTAAAATTCCTAGATGGAGCATTAAGCTTAAATAATTCTGAAATAGGACAGTTGTTCAAAATTGTAAAAATAAATATTAGATCTGATAAGGTTCTATACGGTTGGAGAGAAAGTCTTGACATATACACGACAGAAGCCACTTAATTTAATGTTCCTTCTGTTAAGTCTACGCAAAAACTTGAATTTCATATTCTCGATTTATTTTTAGGTACAGGCAGAACCGTCACCTTTTCGATTTGCCTGTCCACATCGCTGTCCACTGATGTTTCCTTCAGTATCCCAGAATACTTACGACATGTAAAGATTGTGCTACAAAGTGCGAAGAGTACCGAAGAGAAGATCGAACGTCCTCCTAGAAACGTCGATCGAGTTCCGTTCCCTGGACCGATTCGTTCATTCCGCTGCGCCTCGTTGCGCAAGGGACCAGGATCGACCGATTGCTCAAATCTACATTCCTGCGTGAAATCTGCGTACGAACCGGTTCCGATTCCATTTCGAACATTTCCCCGTGGAAAAAGGGGGAAAACGGTAACGCGGCGCGATTTCGCAGCCTTTAATTACACCGTTTAAAACGCTTGCCCAATGGCAATGTTACGCTCTACAGAGGAATCCCTGCGAAAAAAATCTACCCTTTTTGTCCATCCCAGCATTCCTTGCTCTCTCCTTTTTCTATCTCCCCAATCGAACGCCACCGTCGATGCTCCATTTCGCGGAGGAAAGGGGCACAAGGTCGACGGAAACGTCGTTTCATTTCTCCTTAAATATTCCAAAGCAATTTTCCTTCCACTTCTAAACACTCCAATGCAAAAATCGCTTTCGATACGGTAAGTGCCTATGCCTCTCTCGCGAGATAGTGCGTTAAACAGTGGCATTTATTAATACAGAGGCTTTAAAAAATAATCGACTACCGCTTGAGCAAACCTGATGACGATTTAAGAGTATCGCGAAACGATCGCCAATTTAAAGGACCGTGGCATACTTTTCTATGTTAACATTACGATGGGTCGTAAAGTTTTGCTCAACCTTCCCCGCCGACCCAGCTGGAATGAAGCACCATAAAGGCTAAGGAGCTAAGCTGTTGAAAATCGCTCGATGATTATACCTTCGGCAAGGACACGCCGCGGACGGTGCCCCGTTCACTGGAATAACGTGACGGGCGATAGAAATGAAACGATTACACCACGATTACACTTGACATCTGGCAAAAACGGTTCGCGAAGGCAGCAGCTGAATTCTGCTCCGCGGGCAGAATTCGCGGGGAACGGCGACTGGTTAAAGTTGGAGCGTGCAGTTTTCACCAGCGAGTTGGGGGAAGAAAGGAAAAGGAGCACGATCACCGTGATCGGTAATCGGCCACGTGGCCGATCGAAGACGACCTGCAACGCGAGCTTCTATTAAGGAAGCTAACCAAGCATTTCGACGCGCCGTTGCGAGGCTTGATGGATCGATATAGTGGAATTAATGGTCCTTTGACGAGGTACGAGACATGGGAGATGGTTTTCCGTTGTAGATAGAAGGTAATTCCACAGTATTTCATTGAAGATACTGGTGACAGTTGGCTAATTGAATTTCACTGTAATTTAATTACATTGTACTTCAATTACGTGGTAATTTATCAAAACCAATTTAATGTTGGCTGGAAATTAAACTGAATCTGTCATCAGTCTATATAGGTGAGTCCATTAGTGGTAAGCTAAATAGAAATGTTATTTTTCCGTTTTTTTTTCTATTAGGCAATGTATTTCACGGTACTTCTGTATTCTGTAGGCTTGATTTTCTTCTTTAAAAGCGTGCAGAGCAAATATAATAGATATCTTATCGCGATAGAACCTACTTTTAAGGTTACAATTTGGCTGCCTTTTGGTTTCGTAGGGCCCAATTGAAGCCAAGGAGTTTTCTTCCAAAGAACCTTGCCGATGGAAACCACTGAACTGAGTTAAGGCACACACTCTCGATTGCTGTTTTCTCTAAACGTGCTCTGTCGTGGACGGGCCAGCCGACGAGTGGATAAACCGCACAGCAAATGAAAAAGAAAAGAGGGAATTGCTGCAATCACACGCATGAAGGCAACTGTTCGATGCTGAAACTTCAGAGAACTTCATTTCAACAGTCCATGTTTCATGTTTGAGACTATATATTTATTTACTGGTGTTCGCGTAGTATGAGGTTAGAAGATTGTCGGAAAACAACTACTGAAATTGTTATTGATTTACTGGCAGTCTTGAACTGACCCAAGTGATTGACGAAAGCACGAAGAGAACTATCCATTAATTTTGAACCCTGTGCTGTATCGTGCAGAGTTACTTAATAAAGTGTTAATACAAGTATTTAATAAAACGTCAATAAAATGTAAGAAAATAGCGATCGCTCCAATCGTAGAAAAACTATTCCGCTTATGAATTACACGTTTTTAATTCGTGCAAGGATATACAGAACATACGAAAGAGCGATAATCAGAATACAATGTAATTTGGCCTCTTCTTCGTTCGACTGCTTTGAACGACTAAATAAGTAATAACATCCGGCGCGCGCGTTTTCATTAACCTAAATTATCCCCCTTCTGCGCGAGGGTTTAGAATGAATACCGTTCAGTTACATGTGGCAATTTCCCCGCAACACTGTTCATTAACCGCGCTACTTTGCCATCCCAGAAATCGGGCCCATTTTCTTTCCATTCTGTTCTTGTAGGGAAACTATTCCGCTGATTGCATGGCATTTCCAACGTTCTTCGATCTTCCTGTACCGTTTTAATAAACAAGGCTTCTCAACAATTTAACGTCATTGTAGAACGTTATCGTGTTCACCGACTAAATCTTCATCTGCAAACTCAAATTCCAAGTCCAGCTTTCTGACACCCCTTCACCAAACCTTAGATACCTACACAAAGTAATATCCCATGAAAAAAAGTTTAAAGACTGTGAAGTTGAATGAGGAAGTTTCAAGGGAGAGTTATAATCATGAATTCAGAAAGTGAGGGCGGAGAATGCGATTAACGGCGAAGATACTTAAGTAGAAAGTGGTCGGAATTGCAGTCTGGTAGTTAAAGAGCAAGCGAAGTTACATGGATGAGATTGATACTCAAGGACGCAGAGGTCCAAAAGGAAATGTCAGACTTGGCAGGCTAGAAGCAAAGTCCAGTGCACCTGTTACGCTACAACCTGCAAGTGCACACTTGTAAACTACGAACGGTGATTGACCAGTTACCTAAGTATTGTAAATTGAACCATTCACTTGTATTCATCAATCAGAATCTATATCGTGCGTACAAGCAACGCGTTTACCTTTGAGCTGTTGGGTGCCAGCTAAAGGCATCATGCAAATATCTTAAATATATGCCAGCACATGGCCGCTAATCACTTCCACAAATATTTTCTATTTACACCGACAACGACTCTTACAAGTGGACCTAGAGCTGTGACTCCGGGGATTTTACTGAAATTTTAGGGGTGAATCTGAACTCTAGAGGTCATACGATGACATTCTGCAAAATATTTCATGCCAATGACCACTTTTTTATGAACAATCAAGATGTGCCCCGTAAGAGGAGCTTTACAAGAAAGGGAGTTAGGTGAATGCGTATAGGGGTTGCTTAATAAAACAGTAGGACATTTAATTATTCAACATAAGACGTTAAAAAGGGGAAAAGTAACGTCACCCTTATCCCCCCTCCCATAACTTTTGTATACATAGGTATTGGGAAACCAAGAATTTCGATACGCCAACTAGTGGCAGAAAATTAAACTACTGTGAGTAGGTCGAAATCCGTCGAAGTCCATACGATTATCAGTGTTTATATAGACATTTTGTGAAAAACGAGTGTTTTTAAATTTTTTTAAACACTAAATTTTTACTTCTTCGATTAATAAATACTTATTCGGAATGTTTGGTGGGATCCAAGCCTACTTGCAATAGTTTTCCAACTTACCACCGCAGCGCTGAAATCGAAGCCACGCCTCCACTTGCTTTCCCAATATAATTCTGTTTCGAAATTCTAAAATCAGACCATTCTACATAGAACTTGAGAGAGAAATCTTTGTTAAACGCCGAAACAGTATTTCTCAAATAAAAACCTCTCGTGAAGCTTTAAAATTATTAAAGTGTTGCACTCGGCTCCCCGACTCGAAATCGAACAGTGCGACAAGCACAAAGTGATTGCCAGCTTCTATTGATCACGGTTAACACGGTTTCCCTTCGCCTACGATTACCCCCTCGCGAGGCCTAATTGAGACGGAGAAATCGCATTCGCCTTGCGTCGAATTCGTAGCGCAGAAAAGATGAGCCCACAGGTCATCCTCGGAGGCGCAATTTCATCGTTCGTTTCTCTCAAGCCTGTTCTTCTCGACTTGGCCGCGGCGTTTCGAATCTCAGCGAAACGGCTGCCAATAAATTCCTGTTGCAAAACATAGGATCGCGCGTGCTGTGCCCTCTTAACCGCAACTGTTTCCATCTCCAGCGCGGCGCTAGGAATTTTCATTACTGGCGCACCGGGAGCGCGCTGCCGTTGCGTCCATTTCGAGATGTGCTACGTCTTGTAAAGTGCTTTCATTGAAACGTGGGTTTCTCTTTTCATGGATCTTCTAACGCCGATTTTCTGACTCTTGCAAGATCGATTTCTTACCGAGAGGAAGGTTTACTGCAACTTTCGTCGCTCGTATTTGGAATCTGCAATTCTTGTGGATTCACTAAAGCATAATAAGGAAACAATTCCCGGTTTAGACTAGACACTAGGATTTAGTATCGAGCTTAGAACACCCTATTCGATAGTCTGTGGCTTAGACTATGTAACGATCCTGAGCAACCAATGAATTACGAAATACTGTTTATGCAGAACTTCCTATCTTGTATTTACTCGGACGAGCGCATGCTTTCTTAACAGTAAACAATTTATGGGATTTTAAAGTTAAAGAAATTTTTTTCATGCCAAATTTAGATTTGTTAGTTGTCATTTTTTTTTTTTTGACAACATTATTTACAAGAATCTTATTTTATTTTTCATATCCATCGATGTTTAAAGGAGATATAATGCCATTACTTTTTTTTTTATATTAAAACCTGTAAAAAATTTTCCTAAACGCATTCCATTTCGCCGCGGCTGTAGGTATGTAACCCCTTAAGGCAGAGTTAAACACGCGTATCAGCGCGTCGCGCCGAACACATAAATTTAAGTTTCATACGGTACGAGATCCCTCGTTGCGCGCGCACCCATAAAAATCGACCTTCTAATGGTGTTCTAGAGAAGAGAGGTCTTTTAAAGAAATTTGTAAACATTATTAAAAATGTAACATAAGGTTCTCATGATATGTATAAAAAAAGATAACAAAAATTCATATCTTTTACTAACCAAAAAAAAACAGTTTTTTAAATAAAAAATCTGATCTTTTCACTAATTTTTATACATACACAAAATTCATTTGATTTAAAATCACCTTCAAAGTTATCCTACCAGTTGGCCTATAATCGTGGCGTTACCCCTTAATCACCTTAATGGAACAACCTGCATCTTACAACGGTCTCTTCCAGAACCGCGATAACAATTCCCAGCGCCGAAGCTGGGTGTTCTCTTACTACCCAAGAAATATCTTAGCTCTTCTTCATCTCGCAAAAGGTGCTGCTTCACCGAGAAACAGGCTGGAGTTCGCACGGACTAAAATCCTCAGACTGAGGCAAAGTCTGGAAACGAGTGCTATCTGTTCAGGTGATAGAGAATTGTGTTTACAAGGGGCAACAACTGGAAGCTGATGGGTTACGACGGGAAGCGATAGTCAAGCGTCACTTGCTGCACGACAGCCTGGACTCTTCCTTTTTCAGCGACCGCAATTTATTCGACCAGCTCGGAATACAGACGCGTCTACGGTCACGCTATTAGACCCAGTGGCGGATCCAGGAGCCTTTCTGGGGGGGGGGGGGGGCGAAACGTGTAAAAGTGTAAAACCTACAGTTTTTAATTTTCTTCTACGAGATTTAAAATTTGCTTGTAATTTATATTTTAATATATCTATCTGATACTATAGCCTGAATAATTAAATTTTCATTAATTATTTATACAGAATAATACACAACGTCATAATATTTTTATATTTTATTATTCTTAGGGGGGGCGATCGCCCCCATCGCCCCCCCTCTGGATGCTGATTAGACCCGCGACATCGCGAAAGCAACACGGTGAACACAGTGTTCGCATCGGATCGTTTAGCCCCAGGATCGAACGTAATTGCCTCGTTTTCGCCGCGTATCGCTCGATTCATCATGATTACGCGCTGGCGACGCTGAACGTGGCTGGACGAAGTAACGCGCGAAGTAACTAAGTAGCTGCTTCTCGCGACGAGGAAGCCTTTCGGCTGCAAGGATGCAGGGCTCGAACGGATCTGTGTCAGCAGGAACAAGTTGTTTCTTCTTTACAGCGTCGTTTCTGTGTCACGTTCGGTCCGACGGGGTTCGCGTACCGGTTCCCAAGGATCGAGCCTGTAAGCAACTTCTGCTCCACGAGCGCCATCGCGCAATTAGCGACGCGATTTCAATCTCGCCTGAGTAAATCATGTTTTCCTGCGACGACGGTCCTTGCAACACTCGCATTCGTCCTGAGGGGGTGCTTTGTTGAGTAATCGAGGGGAGAGGTCGTGGAAATTAGGGGCGAATTGGCGGGCTGTGCGAAGAATAAGAATTCGATTTTTTAGGGAAAGAGATCCCCAACCCGGAAATTCAAAAAATTATGAAACTTTGGGATATCTAGGTATGTACGTATTACCTACGCATTTTTTTGCTGCCCAAATTCACTCTAAGGGGGTAAAATTGACGCCTAAATGTTCGGCTATTTTCCCATTTTGAGTTATAATTCATATATCGCATTCACTAGACTACAGATAGTCTTAATTAAAAGAATCAACTTTTTCTAACAGAATCGGAAAATAGCCGGATTTTTGGGTGTCAATTTCACCCCTCAAAGTGTATTTATACAGCAAAAGAAATTGCGTAATACGTAGCTACATACCCTCTACATGTTACAGAATATCTTCTCCACTTTTTGAAGACAGAATATTCAGAAGTGGCTATTAATTGTTATCTGCAAGCGCCACTGTCGGAAGTGAATCGTTTGTTACAACTCAGTTTCGTCACGGTTGGAAAATTCGCGGTCGCCAGGCGAAAGAGCGCGAAATGAAAATGCGTGGAGTCGAGACTGGCGTTTCTCCCGTGCCTTTCTCGTTTTCGCCCGCGGAATTGTGCCAATCGCGAATCAGCTGACTTTACCCGGCTTACAGTAGCAAGTAGACAGACTCGAAATCGTCCATCCTCAGCTTTTTGGCGAAACTTCTTTGCGCCTGACGGCGAGCGGGGCTCTCGAAATCGCGTTACTAAAAACCTCCGCTCGCCGCGGTTACGTTCCCGTGGATCGCGGTTGAGAGGAGGCGTCGCGAGAATTTAGATCACATAGGAAATCGGCTGCCTGCCTGTTTCGCGGTGATCACGGTTTACGGCGGTTTACGGCGGTTTACGATTTATCCTCGCTGCAATTTCGCACGGCTGCCGCTTGGAGTAATGGCTCGTTGCGATTCTACGATCGACAGTCGACGGTGATGAATGGACGTTGCGACAGTTCATGTCGCGGAGGTAGGTCGGGGATCGGCTTTGATAGTCGGGGAAGGTCCTAGCTCGAGGAGATCGAAGACAGCTCTGAAATTGCGAACAGTCGGGAGGAGTAATCTGATCTCCACGGTTTAATTACTCTAATTGGTCCAGGCAGTCTATTCTGGTAGACTAAAGATGTTAGTGCAAGTTGGTGAAGGCTCAGGTGCACAAATTTTCAAAGTGTTTCACTTTTTTTTAGGGGGAATTTCGGTAACATTAACGAAAATCTTTGAAAATTGGAGGAATGAATCTTAATGCAATAGTAAAACACTTTACAAAATTTTAGAAAAATTAAGTCGGTAGTATTTCAATTAATTAATTTTCAATTTAACACGTATTCTTATGGGAAAACGCAATATTGATAAATATAACTACAAAATTAAGAGTGAAATAATAGACCAAAGTTTCTAAATCTTGAGTACAAGAAGATCAAAGACTGAACAAAATTGTCACAAAAATTCCGCACAATTTATTGATTCGATGTATTTTTTTAAATGAAAAGAAAAACACCATCATCATTTATGACTGATTTTCGTCACAGGAAAAGGCCTTATAAATATCTTGAAAATAGATTAACTTTTGGCTAAGATTGTTTTCTTATGCTTGCACTTCTGCAAGCGAAAATTTACTACAAAGGAAAGGATTATCGTTGCCGCTGATTGTTGCTCGGCAGGGATGAGTGTTGACTACAATTTATCCGCGATATCTATACAAATCAAGTCTACCATCGTCCTTCGTTGCGTTCCCAACTGGGGAGGTCCCGATCGAACAACAGCATGACAATTGCGATCTCCACGTTGACCCCTGATCGTTTGTCTCTCGCTGTGACGGACTTCACGACCGCTGGCGAGACCACCGAGACACCGTGTATGCAAATCAGCGGTTTTTCGCAGGAAGAATTGCAACGCAGCTCGAAAGTAAAAACGAAGCAACGACTTACGGCTACTTGCTTGCGTTCCTCAGGCTGCGACATGAATTACCTATTCGAGCCACCAAATTCTCTGCATTCCGCTTTCGTGTCCGCTGAGAGATGATTTTGGTTGCTTCGAGTTTGAAGTTGGATATGATTCGTTAGTCATTAGTGGGATAATTTTCTACAAGTAGTTTGCGCGAAGGTAACCGTAAGCTATTCTATAGCTGAACTTCTTTCAATGGCACGGTGGAAATGTCTGCATCCTTGGAATTATCAACTGCTCCTCGATGAGAAAATAAAGTAAAGCTTTCCAAATCAGATGTTTCACTTGGGTGATATCGGCGACTGCATACACTAACGGTGTATCAGATATGTGAACTCTCCTTGAGTTCTTGTCTTCTGATCCTACATTTGTCTGTTGAACCTCTAGCTTTCAGTCTATTTCCTTGTAATAGGGTTAGTTTGCAAAGCATCAGAAATGCTGAACCTCGTCCATTGGTCACTTAATTAACACAATGTAGATTTTGTCATGTAATAAAGACGAATTATTATTATTATTATCATTATATTTCTATCCCTCCAGTGTCTCACAAATAGTAGCTGAATTTTTCTCGATAGAATTTGCCAAATAAAATTGCCCTCAAATCTCTACTTCCGCAAAATCACAGAATCATCATCATCAATCATCTCTCGATGAAGCCGCCGGTTGTGGCTACTTTCCTCTGCCTGACCATTTCCTCGACGCTCCGCGCGAACGTTCACTCGCGAGATCCGGGGCACGCGATCGCGTGAGCGATCCTCCACTGCCATGACAGTGAGCTTAGAGTAGAGAGTCCGTTGCCGCTATTCGCGCGAATCCTTGCGATCTACGCGAAATACGCTTCTTACGCAACCGCCCGGCACCGACTGCGATCGATGACCCATACCGTGGACGAGCGATCACTGAGAAAGCGGCAAGAGATCGCCATGCACCGGACGTAAATTTATTATACATCTTGAGCCGTGCAGCTAAGGAATTCCGATTGACAGGCTGTCGAACACTTCGGCTCATCTTTGGAGCAAAGATAACGCAAGTTTGAATCGTTAAAGGATTTATGGACCGGTTGACAAGGAATCGTTAGAGGAGATAGAGTATTTGTAAAAATTGATGATTGTTAATTCGTACATTCACATGAAACTAATAAAGAGGAAAAATTGAGACAGTGAGGCATTAGAAACATAGTTGAAATTATCTTAAGGGTCAGGTCTTTGCTACTTTGCCAGTATAATTACACACATTTGTATTTAGACACATGAAAAATATGAGTCTATATATACAGTAACGAATGTTAACATTTAACCAATAAAACATTAAAATCCGTACATTAGATCTTGAAAAAAATCACGAAAAAAGGCCTCCTTTTCCATCCACAAAGTAGAATGGAGCTTTAATGATTCTTAGCATCGTTTAGGTTTTGAATGCTAGTAGATTTCAAAATACGTCTGGCGACGCTTTGCACACGATTCACAAGCTTGCAAAATATCCTCCTGCAGGTCAGAAACCATCCTAGTCACTTTGTGGCCGCGATTAATATTCTTCTTAAAAATTCTGCGTTTCCTCTTTCGTGACAAGCGACTGAGTAATTAAGAATATGTGACAAATGAGCAGCCGTTGGCAGAGGAAATCGTGACTTCGATTATCCTGCGGATTGGAAACATCAACGGTTACAAATTAACCATTCCGCGTCTGAAATTGACCCTTCTATATTTTACTTCCCACAAGAATTAAACTTTGCTGGGAAGCTGCAATTAACTGCACGTCTGTCGATATTCCCAGTTCCTCTAAAACAAATTGCAGTTTATGAATAACCGGCGTTACATGCCTCGACCATTAACGTCTAATCGTGTAATATCGTTGGAAAAGAGACCGTAAGAGGTCGCATAATTAGTTAACGATACGAGGCAAAAACCAAGGAAATTACTTGAACGAGCGCTCGTATTACTTGCCGCGTAATAATAACGGTCGTTAGAAAGTGCGAAATGCGAAACCATGAATCAAAACCATTCGACACTTCCTTTTGCCCCGACCTTTGCGGTTCAGTTTCCACGTTGAAAATCTCCACCAGAGAACAGAAGCACAGCTTGGAATCGACTTTTCTCCCTCATTCAATCGAAGCAAATTGCATTCAGAACATCGCTGAAGAATGAGTGTTGCAGGTAAACTGTCGTTTCATTTACGTATCCTTTGGTATTCAAGGCGTCGCTACTCAACCGTTTCAACCCAGTTCCCCCCTCGGCCTCGACGCTTCCAGGTTGCGTCACGATCGCGATCTAGCAATTAGCCAGATCGCGGAATCGATTGCAGAAGAGAACCAGAAGCCAGATTTGTTTATTTACTACTGGCGAGCGATAAGACGACGATTTCGGAGGCCTTCTTTGCAATTCAATCGCGCGCCGTTTTTTCCTGTGACGTCTCGCGCCGGAAAGCAAAGTGGCGGATGAATAAATAAATCGTTAATAATGTTTTCAACTCGGTGGAATGTCCAGAAGGCAATGGTAATCCGCGGCGTCCCTTTTTTCCTTCTTCGCGCCGTGTACGGTGGATTTTCCGATTTGCACGGCATAAACGGGGCCGTTTAATTAAGGTTCAAGGATAACGTCTCGCGGGACTTGCGTTTGAACGTTCGGTGACTCATGGAATCGTGGTCGAGTAGTTTGAAACGGAAACCTGTTGCCGAAATTTACACGCGCGACGGTGGAGGATTTTCCGAGAGTGGGGGCGTTTCTTTCTCTGAGGACTGCAAGGGGACGAGTTGAGAATGGAAGAAATGTGAGTGTTTACAATTTTTGCACTTCAGGTGGCGATATTTTTATCGCTTACAAATGTTCTTTTCTTTGGGATTGCGTGATTTTAAACTTAGGCTCACTATCGCCCAACTATTCAATGGTTCTGGAAACTATCAAACAAAGAATACCTACTGCAAATAGAATAGAAATCTTTGAATGGAATAGTTTGATCGGTGATACATATAAAAGTAAAACGTTGTCTGTTTGTTTATTCTTTTTTTCATATAGGCTACTTTTTTTAGGTTTTTATTTTGGAAACATCATAAATAATTCCCCAGTGTAATTCGTAAATAAAGTAGAATTCTTAGGCCAGCGGAAAGTAACAGATCGAAATCGTGATGTCACGCATAAATGACAGCGCCCATTAAAGTATTAATAAGATAATGCGCCGCTTAGTTTCGATCTTGAGCCTGCTCTTGTATAATCTACCTAGTCCAAGGCGTCAAAGATTATAATATACCAGCCAGATAACTCTCCGAGATCGACATTTCCAATATCTCCGGTGGGCGGTCAAGCGAGTATAAAATAGTCAAAAATGAATGTTTCTTTTAACATTACGTTATGAACTTTCACATTCGAAATTATCCCCTGATCTTACATCAGCTTTAAATATTCTAAGTCTCTTCCTGCAAAACTAATACTTCTCACTTCTACTCATTTTCCCGCCCACAGAAATGTAATCTTCAAACTGATACGGGAGGAACGATATCGACGTTCAATGACATTAAATTCGTGGAAACTTCATCTAGCCTGAGATTTTCAACAAAATCCCGCAGCCATAAACATTGAACATCGGCGAATTAAAATCTGACTCGCCCACGCGAAGGAGCAGCGACCTTTCCACGACGTGCTGCTGTGCTTTCGCGCTCACGTAATTCTGCACGCTTCCACGCGACCTTGATGAATGTGCCCGCGCATTAAGAGATTTTCCTTCCGCTTCGATTCTCTCCCTTGCGATAGCCGCTGCTCGAATCGAGGAAGCGACGGTGCAGAAGATTCACGAGCGCGTCCCAACGAGATGGAAAGTGGTTTCGGCGAGTGGTCATCGATCTTTCCTCCGCCGCGGAGGTCTCGTGAACTTTAACACCTACCTACCGCGCGCTTCCGGTCTATGCGCGAAAATTTAAACCAGGATTAATAAAATAAAGCTTTCGAACTTCAACCCCTGACAATATTGAATTTTCGAAAACTAGTGGGAGGTACTTGAAAATGTCGGACATCTTGACTCAAGGAATCTTCTAATCTCATCGAAACTTTTGATATTGAAAGGACCCTAAATGGAATACCAGTAGTGAACAGTTCTGATACGTTAATGCAGTGATTCCCAAGCTGTGGGTCGCCACCGTTATTTTTAGTTGACGATTTTTAACAGTTATTTATTTAAATATGGTTATATTGACACATTCTACTAGGACCTAGGTAATGATGTGACACTGATTTTTCATAAATAAAATATACGGGGGTTGCAGGTTATTTGAATATTATAAAAGGAGATCGCGACTCAGGTAAGGTTGGGAAACACTGCCGGTTAATATGTAGCTCCAGCGAGCAAAACCGAAAGAGTTGAGAGAAAACGGAAACTCGTGAAAACAAAATTAATCACCGTCACGCGTGCCTCCCAGTAAAAAGTAACACTTTGCACGGGCAAAAGTTGAGTGAGCCTGCGCCCATTCCTTGGAAATTCATTTTTCAATTAACGGATACGCAATTATATGTTCGGCAGGAAATAGTGTCGAGCAGAATTCAACTACCACGGTTGTCCTGTTATATCTGACGTCTGTGGGAACAGTGAAAACACCGTAGTCCGTGGACGCTTCAGAGCAGGCGTGCGCATCGCGGACGAAGTGAATATAGTGCAGTCGCAGGAGCGAGTGGTGGCTGAGGACAGCGGCGAACTGCAGTGTACTTTGCGTAAGCTCCTACGGCGAACTGCGGCGCATTTCCGGTTGACACACGGAAATTCTTGACGGTTTCGTGACACGCTCGGTTCGCCCGAGGAACGCGATCGGGATCGAAGAGACAGGCGGAACTGGCGGTACACACATGTGCGTTTGTTAGTCCGCCGCGCCAATAACGTAACTCACGCAGGTTCGAGTGAAACTGCGACCGTTCGCAATTCGATTTCTAGTTCGAACGCTGGTCGTTCACCCATGGAAACGACTTAATAAGTAGATGGACAAATTTTTGAGAAGTAACCGTCGAGACATTGTGCGTCGTTGCACTGTGGGAAATAAAGGATCTGGCACCGAGAGGGGTGCAGCAACAACTTCCAGTAAATCAGAAAAATATATATTTTGAAAGAATAAGTAGCAGTTATTGAGTTTATCAGTTTTTATTTCTATTTTTGCGCCGAAAATATATAATGTGTGAAAATATATAATATTAATATTAATATTTCCCATAATATTAAAATAGAAATATTATTATTAGTATTAATATTAAAACAGAAATATTATTATTAGTATTAATATTAAAACAGAAATATTAATAGTAGTATTAATATTTCCATTGTTTATTTATTTGCAATAAATCGCTCATTTGTTATCGGATTCATGCAGCATCCTCTACTAGTCTACTAGGTTAGTAGAGGATGGTGCATGCGGGCCGGGGGTATCCGTGGGGATTTCCATCAAGTAAAACAAAAAAAAAAAAAGGATGGTGCATGCCTAAGACGATCTTCAGAATAAGCAACGACTGTGAATACCGCCTATAGAATTTTTTTTACATATATTACACATCGTAACTCAAAAACTGTCCAAAATGTTGCTACACCCCTCTTGCCGCAAAGTCCTCGATTCATTCTTATATTTCATCCTTCATACTTCACGCGATTTCGGAGGTCAAAGCTGAGGTCGAACCGACAGAATCAATTTTCTGAGGGAAACGACTTTGATTGTGATTCAATTGTCACACTTTGAATTACATAACACGACAACGTGGTCTGTCCACTATCGCACTCATTCTCAAACATATATTCCTCAGCACGCTGGTGTTCTCGCGGCAAAGTTGCCTTCTGCAGACGAAGCTCAAAGGAAAAATGAAATCGACACGACAATGCGATCGTGTAATTCCTCGTTCGCGCGTGGGGGTGTTAACTTGGCCCAGTGTAATTCGGGAAACCGAGCCCGAGAGGGTGGAAGATTCCGTTCCCACTGTTCGCTCGGGCAATCGACCGATATCAGCTTCGCAGTAACGGGATTGCACCGAGCGGTGGTGAATAAAATGTGCTGAGAACCGGTTGGCGATCTCATAGAGCGTTGGAAATCGTGTCAAACATGCGCTCCTTGCGCCGGCGAGGAAGACCGGTTGCCGAGGTGCAGCAGGAAGCGAGGCATCTCGATCGGGGAACCTTCCGACGACACTTCCGTTCCAGGCATAAGAATTCCGGTGTCATTATGAGCTCATTCGAGAGCAATCGAGTGCTTAGGTAATAAGTCACTTGTTTCTCGAATTTTCGAAAGGAGCGAGAGCCTTCGATCACGCCAGGAAGTATTTGACTTCGTTACATTGTCGGTCCGCAGCCGGTTCTCCCGATTTCCTTGTAGAGCCTGCGCTGTTAATTGGGCTGCTATTCATAGAGGAACGCTACCGTGTATCGAAGCACGAGTGAAGGGGAAGTGATTTGTCTCGAACGTAATGCGCGCACGCTTTTGGCGAGGGTTGTTATCGAACTCCGAGGTGATAGGTTGGTTTGCTTTGCGTAAGGAGTCGATACACCTGAGGTTTTCATTCGAAGGATAAAGAGAGAAGAAAGGAAGGAAATGATTTCCTTCGGGAGAATGTCGGTTCGCCAGCACTGCCGCCATGTTTACTCCGAGGAGGCCCCGATCCGGAAGTCTCTGTCAGCTTTAATGACAAATTTCCTGAGAACTTGTAGATACCACGCTAAGAACAAACTTCTGAAGCCTTTAATGCTAACTTCATTATTTCTATAGCATTTACACTATCTAATCAATTCCTATTTTCTAATTTCAAATCCTAAGATCAACGTCCAACTATTTCCCATAAATGCCCCCCAATGCGCAAAATGTCCCAAAATGAATCCACCCTCTAGCGAAAGGAAGCTCGATCGTCGTGGTTTCTTACCGAAAATTGTATTAGCTCGCAATCGTACGACGATCCACGGTCATGCCACCATTCTCGACCAGCGACGGAACCGCTCGCCGACGCGATCGACAGGGTCCACCCTGGCAACGTGCGTACCGAGAACTGCGCGGCGATTACGGGCACCACAACCACGGACCAGCCAGTGATCTGCGACTTTCCTGTGAAAGCTGACCAGCACGGAACCGGGCGAGATAAGCTCGATCTAGCGCGACGCGAAGTTTCTGATGGACTGAGAGGCCCAATCGTGCCACGCCGCCGTTACTTTCTACGGGCACACAGAGAGTAGGAAAATGTGCAAGAAGTGGGGTGTCAAACGATAAGCCCGGTCCCCGGTGGGGGCCAAGGTCATTTTTCACCCGATTTTCGTGGTGAACCTGTCCTGCCGGCGACTCATCCTTTGAAAAAAAAAACGGCAGCGATGATCGCCGAATACCGTCGTTAATTCCGAACAAGCGACCCGAGTTCCTTGCCTCGGCGATCTTGTAAATAAAGACCTGCGCACTGGGTTGCGTCATCGCGGCATGGTAATTTGTAGTAATCCGAGGTGGTAATCGATGGAAAGTGGCGGACGGTTCGCTGGTAAGTTGAACCTGACGGTTTGGCGGAGCAGGGGGCCAGGGAAGGCCGCTGCAGGCTGGTCTGACCGATTTCATGTTGCCGTAGAAGACAGTGTAACGGATCGGTCTGAACTTGAACAGTTCTCGGGAGCACGCGTGAATGGCCTGTTGCGCGATCGCGGTAACAGGGAAAGTGTGTTAAGGGAAGCGAGTATCTGCTAAATCTTTCAGCAGCTCATCCAGCTTCAACGGTGAAGTCACCTGCCGCGGATCCACGCAACGTTATCTGCCAAGATTGCGTCACGCGCAGTTGGGAAAGCTACATAGGTAATGGACTTCACTACGCTTCTGCTACAGCTGCTTTCGCGCAGTTACTCTGCGAGGCGCTGCACTTCTGCGCGCTTTGGAACTACCCTCCGGTGATGAACCGTGATGCTTTGAGGAATTCAGTCCTGTGGGTCTACTTCGGGACAGTAGTGACAGACAGTGGCGGATTTAATGGGCGGCAGATGTACAGTTGCCGACTGAGCCCCTGTGTAGAAGCCCCACCGTCCACGGGGTACCATTTTGGAAAAAATATGATTATATCGAAACAATATTTTTTTTTGTTTCCCATAATTTTCATACCACATGAGGGTTTTGATATGTAATTCTGTTATGTGTGCAGGGTGACCCTAAACGTGTGTCACCTGGGCTTTTTTCCTTATATACTATGAACGAAGGAAAGGTTGAGAAGTTGAGAAGTTGAACAATTGAAAAGTTAACAAGCTGAGAAGTCGAAAAGTTGAGAAGTTGAAAAATTGAAAAGTTGAAAAGTTGAAAAATTGAAGTGTTGAAAAATTGAAAAATTGAAAAATTGAAAAATTGCAAAGTTGAAGAATTGAAAAATTGAAAAGTTGAAGAATTGAAAAATTGAAAAATTGAAAAGTTGAAGAATTGAAAAATTGAAAAGTTGAAGAATTGAAAGATTGAAAACTTGAAGAATTGAAAGATTGAAAACTTGAAGAATTGAAAGATTGAAAAGTTGAAGAATTGAAAGATTGAAAACTTGAAGAATTGAAAGATTGAAAACTTGAAGAATTGAAAGATTGAAAACTTGAAGAATTGAAAAGTTAAAAATTGAAAAGTTGAGAAATCAAAAAATTGAGAAGTTGAAAAACTGAGCAGCACCACAATATTCGAACTGGTACATCTTCTAATATCCTTCCGCATCCATCCATACTGTTGCATACTACAAAGAGTCTTTCATCCCTGCACTTTCTACAAACACGCCCGATTACTTTGTGTTACAGCACGCAATTTCGAAAAATTAAAAAAAAAAAAACTAGCAACGGATGCGAAGGAGGCAAGGAAAAAAGTGACCGAGTCCTATCCGCGGATATTATGAAGGATTGCGTCAACAATCAGGTTCCAAACCATATATTTTAACGTTGCTTACGCACGACTCATCGACGGCCCTCGACATCGTTCTTTTTTCAGTGAAAACTGCGACGAACTTAGGAACTACACAGAATTCGGAGCGCAGCTCGTTTCTCTTCTGCCTTTCCACGGCGGTTCTCGTAAAACTGAAAAAAAACGCGTTGCAAAAGGCGCGCGGTGCTGGTTTCGAAACGAGATTGTTTTCTTTTCGAGCGTTCTCGCGGGCCGTTCGATTGGATGGCAGGCGCCTGCAACACTCTGCCCGGTATTCGCGTATTTTTACGGCTGATGAGCAGCGAATACGGGTCACCGTAGAAAAGTGGAATGCCGTGTGATACCGTCATCATCGTTTAGGCTCTCGGCTATTCAACGCGGTAGAGTAGCCACCAGTTTTCGCCTGAAGCGGTGCTGAAAATGTTCTCCGCAGGGCGCATGTCGACTTCAAGGGATGTTCAGCAACTTAGAAATTCGAAATAATTTGAAACTTGGGAGAAATGCAGTTGAAGTGATTTAGGGGTGAAAACACACCCTCGAAGAAATTCTGAGTTTTCGTATTATCGTGAAAGAAATTGAATTCAAAGTTTTATGATTTTTTATATCTGCAATACCTATGGTGATAAAGAATCGTCGAGAAAAAGAATAGTAGGGATAAATATGGAAATTTTTTTTTTTTCTGAAAGTTCGAGTGTATTGTCGAAAGACCAGCTGCCCTAATTAAAAAATCAATAACTCTACCTTCAGATACATATTTGTACCGAGGGGATAAAAATCTGTTTATGGATCCATTACGTATCCATTACGTATCTACGAGCACAGTCGAGGATTGCTTAATAATTATTAATTTATTCTAAACCTGTATTCTGCTTTCTTTTGCTTTCTTGCGAAAACGCGTGGCTTTCCTTCAGATTTTCTTTTCGCTCGCTCTGTACCCTAAATAATAACAATAATAATCAGATTTAAGGAAAAAGTCCCAGGTGGCAAACGTTCTGAGGGTTCCATTTTTCAGGAAAGTGAAGAAGTAGTTTACTAAATACAGGTTAAGTGTATTAGTACAGGAAAAAAATATAGTGTTAGAAAATCATAATTTTCTTTGAAGATGGCGGCAACCGTTAATCGGCCACTGATTGACGGAAACAAAACTCCACTCACGCAGAGAAAAAAGTTGCACTAAAGCCCTTAAGTATAATACGTTGACATCGCAGATACCTATCGACTAATCAGGGCCATAATTTTACATGTAAACGTGCGCACGAAGTCGGCAAAAATAATGGTACCTGCCCAGTAATAAACATACCTATTACGAGATACATACATACATATAATATGCAATGCCCGTGGCAGTCGTTGATCAGATAAGCATTCCACCGGCAAGCCTGCTGATCGATATCTAAATTAGCCAAGATCGTTGTCCACGATCCGGGGGATCTCTCGGCCAATCAGTCACGCATGCACTCGCCTGTTTCGCGGCTATTTGAGCGGCTGTCGCAACGTAGCCGCCGTCGACGACAACGACGACGAGTTTTCGTCTCGTTGCTCGCGACCAACAGCAGAAAACGATGATCCAACGGCGGAGGGAGGAGAGAGAGAGAGAGGAAAGGAGAGGAAGGTGTTTAGCAAGAGTTTTCGAGGTGCCTCCGACGATCCCGGCTCTCCCTTCGATTTTGCAACCGTCCATCGGGCGAGCAGCTATTGCAAATACTTCGCGAGCGGGCACGGCTGCGCGGCAACTCTAATTAATATCAGTAATCGCGTAGAAAGGAGTCACGTGTGTCGAAAGGCGACCCAAAACCGTGCAATTCCTGTGCTCGAGCTCCGATATGTTTAGGAAGCGTATAATGCAACGATGTGGGCCACAGTCACTATTAGCATTGTCGAAAGTCTTTGTGCCACCCCGCGCCAATTCTTTCTCAATACAGTCCGTTTCGCCAATTTCTTTCTCGGGTTTTTTTGGCAGGTGGAGCTTGAGGAACAATGGGCGTGTGGGATTTTGTAACTGCTCGCAAACTGAGAGGAATGAGAGGACGGATTATGTATTTTGGGGGAAAGCGAAGGGCTGCGAAGAATGGAAGTTATTAATAGGAATAGATGTGAAACAGTCTAACGACGCCGAAGCGTAGAAGAAGGGTTTGATAATTGGTAGCATTATGAAAGGTCGAGTTTATAGGAATAAAGAAGCAAAGGAACAGGGAAATATTTATGTTGCGCCGAGAGTCCAGCATTCTTGCGGACGAATTTTCCTAGTGGCCGCTCCTACTGTGCTAGTTACAATTCCGCGAATGGTATCCACGATGTGCAATCGATGGAAATGTCAAAAAGTCACTGTTTGCGCAGTCCTCGAGATGGCATCTACGAGATTCGGGAGATATCGTGGTCGAACAAGATATTGTCTCGCCCATTATGAAGTAAAATAGCTTAGACCGAGAGATCTGTGAATTTGCAAGCAGCAAATGCCTGCTAAGTTGTTGGATAAATTCTGGGGACAAGATTTCGGCCTTAATATTCTCAAATATATTCACATGGGTCTGATACTTTTTGGGTTTCACTACTGCTACTCTGTTTGCACTACTAGCAGAGAGCGAAACGATTCTGAATGGATACTTGGTAATTGAAGAGTCTTTGTAGAGAACACTTTAATTTATCGTAATCAATTTTTTTTTTAATTTTGGCACTTACAGTGTTTTCTACAAAGACTCTTCAATTAATTATTTATCGCTTGCTTCTTCAAACACTGGAATGCAAAATCATGATATCAATGAAAGCTCGGGTAGGAAGTAAATATGTAACACGAGAACTTGATATGTTAATTCATAATTGTTGCAGGAATGCAATAGATTCGTGTTTGAACTAATTAATTGGCAAGCCACGGAACCATGTAATTTTAATTCCCTCCGGACACATTGATTGGCGTTTCGCTAGTTCTTCACGACGCGCTATGTTAATCAAATTGCGGGTATGCAGATTTAATGAATGTCACAATATAAATTAATGTAACTATCTTAGAGAATGATCCGTTGATTGATTCTTTCAACGACACATTTACGCGGGTGGGAAGCGGCGGTTGGTTTTATTTATATTGAAATGATTTTATAGTTCATCGACTACGGACATTTTAAATTCGTTATATATGTATTATACTGTTTTCGAATCACATTATATTTTATTTATAGCCTCTTTTCGGTCCGACAATCATTTTGCACCGCAAATGTGTATTTATGAATGCAAAATTATACAATCTAAGGGTACGTTTATGTTGGAGCTGCGATAATAGCGAAGAAAAAGAAATATTTCTTTCTCGACGCTTTTATCGTTGGTCATCCATATAGTAAGCGTTGCTCTGTTCGTTCCTCCAATATAAACACTTCCATTATAAATCAATTTAATGTATTTCGACGCTCCGCTCTTATCGCCGCTCCAACATAAACGTACCCTAATGGATGAATTTTCCTTATTTCTACTTTGCACACTCTACTTATTATTTATCGTGATGATTGTCTTGTTTCTTTTACTATTACCGTTACTTTGGGGTAATTTTTAGTTTTAGTGTAGTTTTTGTTTAGTTTACTTCTCTAATGTTATATTCTGAAAGATTATACAGTGGAATTCGCCTTTTCCCTTCCCATGTAATTAATATTGATGTACCTAATAAAGACGGAAAATGAAAAAAAAAATCGCCTGGTCGATGACCGACCCTGAAATTGCGATTTTCGATGTCGAATTCTGTAGGTAGTTACTCTTCCACAAATATTATGTGTAGCTATTCTAAATTTTTAGTCTCCTTTCTTGCAAGTTGTCGCTTTATCTTCACACTCGGTATATAAAGTACAGTTTACTCGACAAAATATCAAAATATCAGACCTCGCACAAACGCAAACGAACAGGAATTTATTTGCACTTTAAACGATTATATCAGAGCGCTGAAAGAAAGACAACCTTCTGCATAAACCTATGGATCCAGACTTGCCTCGTGCCGCGGCAAGATCTTTTACGACTAACGTTTATTAATACCTTACACCCGATCGTGGAAAAACCCACGTAGGAAAGTGCAACATCGACGTAGTTTAACAGGTCGGTACGAACCACGAGGAAAGCGTCGGAATTTAAAACGAAACCGCGAAAACTGAAAAACAAACAAATAGAGGAACACCTGTGACGATGGTCTCGCTTCACCTTTGAACAACGCAATACTCTCGCGTTAGTCATACCTTTTATCCAGTGCGATTACACTATTACGACTTATGTAAATAAACGATGCCCGCTTAAACAAATACCAATTCGAAGCACCGTGGTACGAATTCTTCGACCGCCGTCCACATCAACCATACTTTTACTCCCATTACTCTATGTCCTACCTGCAATCCAGGCTATTCAAACTGGGAAAGCAACCGTTAAACTTGGAAAGTTACAAGCTCAAGTTCCGCGAGTCGTTTTCTCGCAGATTCCTACAAATGATATGGAAAAACACAACGTGCCTGACCGTTCCAGACCGAGCAGTTTCTAGGCGCAGAGGCTGTTGGCCCAGGTTTGCGTTTCGATGGAATCGTTTTCTATGCATGAAATAAGCACATTGCACGGCAGAGCGCGCAAAATGAAGCGTAACAAAGCAGCTAATCGACGGTGCAGTTTTTAAGTCCGTGCTCCTCTTATCGTGATGCCAGTGGATAATAAAAGGGCGAAACGGGTAGTTGCACCGTCACGCCACGTCATCGATGCTTAGTAGATAAATCTGGGAGACATCGACTAATTTGTTTACGAGAAACTTCGGATTGGAGGCAATTACCGGTAGGATTAGCGACCAAGTTTTTAGCGTTTTTACCACTCCTCGAGCGTTCTCTCACAACAAAAAGTCAATATAAATGACCTGCTCGGAATGGCAAGCGAATACGGATGCTCGATAAACAGAGATTAATTCTGTTGTGTGAAGAGCAACGAGAAACGTTTATCAACTTGGGAAAAAATGGCGCTTTTAACGAGAAGAAATGTCAGAGTTCTCGTGAGAAAATTGAGGAAAGATCATTTTTCATTGGGCATTCTTAATCAGATGAGACTATTGAGTTTCTTGGAAAGTTACTTTATAGTAATCCAATTATTTGTTGGTACTACACCAATTTAATAGAGGCGGTGTTGTGTTGCAGTTTGGAACGAACGAAGGAATCCTAAAAGATTTTACGGGTATGTTTGTTCATACCTTAGCTTCCCAAAATACTCGTGAAAAATTTTATACGATCATGCGTTCGCAAGTTATAAACGTTCAAAATGTAAAGTAACGTCTTTTGTTTGAATGCGAGTAACTCGGTCAATAAAAATCATACAACAAAACGGAAAAATGCAATTAAAGAGAAGTGTTTGCTCTACAAGAGCCCACCATTGGATTCACCAGAAAAAAATTTTGGCCCGTACTATATGCGTTCAAATCAGACAAAAATGTTCAATGAAACTTCACTTTATAAAACAACATCATAATGGATAAAAAAATGTTGAGTTCTTGATTCAAAAATTAGAAACTTCAAGCGTTAAAATGCTTTTTTTTAAATATTTTTGGCGACAACCGGGAGCTAAAATACAGATTGAAGTGTAATTTAATTATAAAAATCTTCTGCACGTGTGGCGAAAAATCCTGAAACAAAAGTAATAAAAGTGCTAGTTCGTATTACTACCAGTAAAGTGAACTTGAGTCCTTGTCATCGACCTCCTACAGAACAATTACTTCGATCATCTCGAAAAGCCTGCTTCCTCGATTTTCGCAAAAGTTATTTCTGCAACGCGCTGCTCAGCGTGTCGCCGTTACTCAGCGAACCAGTTTCCCTTTTGTGAAGTTCCATTAAGTTTCGCGCCAGATACTCCATGTTCCGTAATCTTTCAAACGCATAAATGAATATCCTGCAACGCGATCTCGTTTTTTAGCGGCTGTTCTTTTTCACACGCTTATCTTGGATCAGATGATAACATTTTCTTTCGACTGAATAAAAAGGAAAATTAGTTTTCCTTTTTAGGTTTAATTGCGGCTCGATATCTACATTATTAATTTTTCGGATGGCTTGCAGCATACTGGCAGGGGGAAATTTGCGTCAGAATTTATGGGCCAACATTTCCATCGTTTCAGGAAACGAGTTTTTGTTAGCGCCGAGGATATATAGGAGCGCGACACGGCGATTTCCAGTCGTCCGGCGACTCGAGCAGGCTGCGGTACTACAGGCGCCTGTGGGTAACGATTTTCAATTCTGATAATGAGTTTAATTACTGGTTTGTCAAGATTGGTCGCGATATATTTTCGATTAAGTCAATTGAAAATCTAACAGAATACGATAGGGATTTAGATATTTCATCTTTCATCTTTCATCTTCCATAATAAACAAACTTGTCTAAGTAAAAGTATGTCTAAACACGTCTAAGTACGTCTTGTGTAAGTATTATTGTAAAAATAATACACAAATATTATAAGAATAATAATATTTTAATTCTCGGAAATAAATTCCATGCGTGCAATGAAAGAATAACAATAAAGCCCTTAAGTATAAAACGTTGACATCGCAGATACCCAACAACTAATTACAGTAAACCTATACTCTAAGTCATGTTAGAATAGACCTTTTCGCGCATGTAGAATGAGCTCATTGGTTCCAAGGGAGCATTTGTTTCATGTATAGCCAATAGTAACCAATTGACAGAATCGTAACATGCGCAGAATCGATCTAAACTCGTCGGTCGGCAGGTCTATTCTAACATGATTTGGAGTATAGGTTGATCTCCTTAGTGTGATTATAATTTTATATTATTATTTTTATTATTATTCGTCTTTATTATTCATTATAGGAGAATGCATTTGAATTCAGTATTGTAGTTGAATAATTAGAGTAAACACTATTAAATACTGGTTATTTAACAGCATCATAAATATCTGGGCATACTACGACCTAAATAAATATATAACAATTGCGCCGAGCCAATTATTATAAATGGGAAAGACGTCAAAGAGATGCAAAGAGCATATTAATAAATGTCAAACATTAACATTCGTTTCGTCATAGTACACATGTTCGACTTCCGTGTTCCTCGCATTATGCTAGTACAAATTCGGATTACTGGGTAGGAAAACGCGTTATTGAAGCAGACAAAGCTTAAGTTAAACCGATTCCTGTTACGTCATCGTCGAACCAACTCCCACACAACGAAAGAAGACACTTTTCGTTTTTACCGTCAGAAAGTTTCTTTCCAACTGCGAAATGCTGAATGGGTTTCACCGAAGAAACAAGTTCTACCGAGAGTGAACTCGTCTGCCAGCAAGCTCCATCTTTGTCCACAATCAAATTAAGGGGAAAAGCCACTTCGAAATTTTTATATTCTAGAATTTTTTCTTTGTGGATTTTCATAATATTTTTGGGTCTCAAAATATACCTGCATGGCTTCAAAGTGAATCTCTAAAAAATATGCTCGCCTGAATAGATAACTTGGTGTGAATTGCCCGAAAAGTGTGATGTCATTTTTCAAACTGTGCGGATTAATAACTCAATTTATTTTTCAGTAATAAAATTATCTTCAGTTCGGTGTTTTGATTGAAAAATTCATTTAACCGTAACATTAAAAAAAAAATATTGTTCGCCTCCTTTCCTTGCCCTTCGACCTTATCCCATAATGATCTAGTAAACAGGTGCGAACATATCACGCCAATTAAGCATGCATCGTGAGTTACAAGAATTTATATGCCCACTGTTTCTTTTGCCCCTAATCACTCGTCCAATTACTTGCTAAACATTCTTGGAAACATTAAAGTCGAGTGCGATAAATAGCAATCAACGAGCAGCTACTTTTGATTAAGGGGAGCGCGGGGATTCAACAACAAACAGAACAAGAAGTTTTCCAATGACTTAGCGCAAATGTAACTGTTGCTTGGTATAGTGGAGGAGTATAAAAAGTGATGACGAAAGAAAGAGCGAAATATTTACCCAATCACCAATGCCGTGAATGTTAAAAAAAAACTGGTTCTACCACTGCGCGAAGGTATCAAGATTACTCAATCCTTCCGAAATGATAGACTCAAAATTCTGTACTGTACCTACGATGTTCTCTTCTCCCACTCCACCTCCCAACGATTAACGACTGTATTATCCTAAACTCCAGTGGTTTAAAGTAAATAAGTCGTATATATCAAGACTTAAGTATATTAAGGCCTATCAGTGACATCTTTTATGCAATACTCATCTATTAAACTTATAGTTCAGGGGCGGATTTTGGGATTTGGCGCCCTTAAATTAACAATGTAAATATCATTAAATATTATAATTTAAAAGAGTTGAGACGATATTAAAATTAATTCAATATGATAACTCACATATGAGTTGTTGCTAATTTGCTAGAATGCTAGATGAAAGAAAAGGAAATTGCTTTTAAAGTTGTCTCAAGCCTCGGAGTTTCTTTTTTCAATCTCTTTCGCCAAAAATTTGTCACACCCCAAAATTTATAGCTTCTCAAATTTTGTCACTCCCCAAAATTTGCCGTCCACAAAATGTAACGCTCCCGAAATTTATCGCCACCCAAATTTGCCACTCCTCGAAATTTGCCGCCCCTGCTATCGTCAAGTAGAATTTGGCTTCCAAAGTCGTCGAGACTGTTCCAGAGCATCGATGATCGTGGATTTGGTGACATTAACCGAGGCACAAATCCCATTCGGTGCCACGAAACGCTTACCACAGATTTCTATCGTGTCCAGCCATGTTATGCGTTTGAAATTGCTGGCATTTGAACCGACTTAATCCCGATTCTATCCCCCGCGTCGGCGTGATGTCGCGACGAACGACGGACTCGTGCAAAAACTGCGAAACGCCTGTTGCTAGTCGCCGGGAACATAAACAGCAAGGACAACTGGGATTTCTGAATAGAAGTAAGATAATTCTGACGCGTTCGACGACTGTCCACGGTACCGCAAGCTGGGGGAAAATTGGCAGTACGGGGTAATATTGGCAGTTGCTTAACAGGCATTAAAGAAACAAAAAGGACAAAAATTCCTTGTGACAAAAATTCGCAAATGATGCAAATATTAAAATAGGATACCTAAGGTAAGTTTAAAAATGTTAATTTAAAAAAATATATATAAAAGAGAGTGCATTGAACAGAAAAATAAACAAATTTAAGTGTCAATGTAAGTTCAGATTGGTAAAACTTTAGCTGTTAGTGCTATCTCAACAAAATTACCTTTTTTTAAAAAGAGGTACAAAAAAGTGCGCCAAGTATATAATCCCATCAAAAAGAATCCCATTTCAAAACATTGTCGTAAATTAATAGCTTTACAAAACGAATGATATACACTAATTGCGCCAATTATCACAATGACGATTTATACAAAGAAAAAAATGTATTAAATAATATTAACCAGATATATTTTTAAACAAATAAATATTTTAATACGAATATTAATTTAAATGTCGATATAAGTTCAGATTGGTAAAACTGTAGTTGTTATTCTGCTATTTATATGATGTGCCAATTTTACCCCGCTTACAGGGCAATTTTTCACAACCGATGCGATGTTATAATTGGATACTTAAAGCAAATGTAAAAAACATAATTTCTATATTATAAAACAATTTACCGCCGTAAGTAGGGGCGACAAGAAAGTCGTTATTACCGCCGAACAATAAACATTCGCGACACTCTCGCAGATCCCTGAGACGAGTTTCATAAGCGACCGTCTGGTTAAGTAATCGTTGATTAGACGTCCAACCCGTTCGAACGGGTCCGTTCGGCCACCGTACCGCGCGTGCAACCGCTGTAAACCGACAGGGGACAAAAAAAAGCGGCAAGAAACACGGCCTTGACTCGTAACTGCAATTCGAATGGTTATTCGTGCCGAACGATCCCCCCGGAAACGACAATACGCGAAGCTGCGAGTGAAGATCGGCTAAGGGGTCCTAAGTACCTTTATGACTTTTCTAGAAATCTTTGAAAACATGGCGATATTGTGACGAACTATTGAGCGCTCAATAAAAATTTGAGAGCCTCAAGAATTTGTCTGTGAAAATTAGGAATGAAATTCACTTTTTCTTTCATGGCAAAAAATGGCAAATTGGTAATAACTTATATGTGAATTGTCATATTGAATTAACTTTAAAATTGTGTCATCCCTTTTAAACTTTACAGTATTAAAATTTCATAGAAAGTGTGGGAGACGCTTGTTAGCCTAGGGCAGAGGTGGGGAAAATTTTTATTTAAATAAAAATTAAAACAATTATCCGTCGTATGTCGAATAAAGCTAACTCGGGTTAACGAACGAATGACGAATAATTTTTTTTAACTTTCAGTCGTTATTCGAAATTTTATTTAAATAAATATTTTGCCCATCTGCGGATTAAGGGCTCCCAAATCTCCAAATCTCGCCCTTGTAAATGGGGCTTTGGATTTCTTTTGTGGAAGAAGGCTGCTTTCAAACCTGTCGCTTAACTACAGGGCGATTTTGCGGTAGGTCGGGAAGAGTTCTCTTTTATTCGTGGTCGCCTCGTCAGTCACGAATTCAGCGCCATCGAATAAAAGTTTCGCGTATCAGATCAGTGGAATTTCCGAGTCGGGTCCTGTTCCGAGTCGAACGTGAGCAGCTTGAAAAATGGCCACCGGTGCTTCATTATCCTCGAGCTTCCAGCCGAGGAACTGGTTCCGAAAGGCACGCGAATTTAAAAACCGGGGTTTCACGGATATGCAATATGCATAAGTGGTGTTTTTTTTCGGAAGTCGCGGCATACGTCACACGGCCACGTTACGTGAGAACACAACCAAGCTGCGTGTGTGTCGTCGGTTTTGTTACCCAACGGTTGCGTGTCGCACTGTTTATTTGAGCCTCGCTGACAAAAATAAAGCGACACTGGGAACTCCGCGATTCCTGTGGTTTTTCGCGAAACTTCTGCGTCGAGTGGGGAATAATTCGATGTTTTAGTGTTTTTACCCCACTAGTCATTGAATTTGAAGCAGAAGTGAGTCACTTTTTAAGGAAAGCTTGAAACGATGTGTATAATATTAAAATCACGATTAAAAAAAGGTTGGGCTAACACTGGAATAGTATAATTACTATTACTTTAAATTTTCTGCAGTTTTTTAAGCTCAAAATGGAACTTTGGCTCGGCAGTTTTAATAATTGTATAATATAACAGTTACTCAATTTTTTGCAAAATAAAGATCAAAAAATTATGGGATCCCTACACTATTTAACTATTTTTTGTCACTTTGAGGGTTGATAAGTTTCTGCATAACTTGGCCCAAATATAAACACAGAGAATACTAAAGAATAATATACAGAATAACACCGCAAGAGCAATTAATACACACAAATATCCAAATACGATTTAAATGAAGAAACTCTAAAATTAAATTGTTTAGAAGATTGCCAAAAGCAACAATGTTGGCGTTCGAGTCACCGCAGCTGAGGATCGGTGACTCGAATGCCTGCACAGTAGATGAAGTATGATCACCTAGCACAAGTCCGGCACGAGAGCAAAAATTTCTTAACCTTTCCAGCACTGTAGCCTGAGGCAACGAGGAGCACGAAGACTTAACGATATTAAATTTTTCGGTCACGTTTTGCCATTCGTTGTACGTGAATGGATACACCGAGTTGTCCTTTATTTATTCTGTAGTCCTAGAGAAGGATAGGTACACTGTATAGTGACTTTACAACTGATCACTTTAGCTTATTAATAGCCTCCCAAGAGGATAGAGGATGTAAACTCCCACTGCGGCTACCGGAATTGACGGAGAAAAACAAATTTAGTTACATACTTATTTCGAGCAACGAGTGAGCAAGTTACGATTATCTCAATGGAGCTCTTGCTTGATCGGATTCGATGAATGAAACACTCGATCCTATAATTTCCTTAATCGCCAGCGATCGTATTTCCAACTTTATAATTCCATCCAAGACAGATTGCATCTTGATGCATTAATTCATTGAGCACGTATTGATTAACGACATCCCTAGTTAATAAGGACATAACGGTTCCAATTTAACTGGATCTGTTGAGTCAGCGCGGTAACTATTCCCGCAAATGAAGCAAAATCGATGGATACTTGTGACTCAGTCGATCAATCTCTGACGTTATCGTTATCAAAAGGGGTGCAGAATATTCGACAAATGTTGAATTCACCGATATTTACACATAGAAGGAAGATAGGAGTTGGAGAACACAGAGCCTCTTGACTCGTGAGGTTTTTAAATTCTGGTTTTGTCTTGTTCTAAAGAGGAGTTAGGGAAGAATGTGGAGCCAACAGTTCGCCTTTACTCTGCACAGAACCTCCAACGCAAAGATAGGAAAATTTTATATTTAAGTAAATAAAATTTCTAATAACGAATGGAAGTTAAAAAAAATTAGTCGTTATGTGTCGAATAAACTTTTATTAGTGTCTCGAAATTTTATTTAAATAAAAATCCCTTGTATTCACTATCACTTATTGTTATTAAACATTATTCTATACTGTAGCAAAAATCTAACGATTTTTCGCAGAGACGACTCCGAATTGCAATAACACGGAGCGAACGTTTTCAGTAATTGTATAATTATTCCCCACCACGTTTTTTCCTCCCCAACGCATCACGGTACTTCCCGTGATAATAACATTGTCTGACGTACGAACTGACGAACCTGTTCACGTTCTTCGACGACCGACCGATAAATAGTGATTATTTCGATCGATGATTAGGGTGACGAGGCGAAAAACATCGGTAACGATAACGTCTGCACCTGAAGCTTTGCATCATGTTTGTTGGTTTACAGAAGCAGATCGAAAACTTCGTCACCTTGTGTACTCCTTTTCCTATCACTTGTGCTTCACCATTTCTATGAGGCAGGGGGGATGAGGAAAGAAGTGGATTAACATAAATATACACTCGAGAATATGTAAATTGGCAATGCAACAGCAACTATATAATGCGAACGATCGCAATTCGCAATCAGGGATCTGCAACTGAAGCGTAGGGTAATTATAAGAGAGATGGCGCAGTTTACGCAAAATTGTCATCGTGTCTAAATTTTGCAATAGAAAATTTTTACAAGGACAGATATTGTTACTGAAAAAAATATAAATTTTAATATTTGTCAGCCTAAAAAAAATGTTCTAGCAGTGATGCCACATTTCGAAACACTTCAACTTTCCATTTTAATATTTTATTTAAAAAAAAATAAGAGCAAAGTAAAATGAAACATATTTTTGTTTTATACACTGGACGCAGGTATCGAGAAAATGAAAATCTCCCTCCTGCACGATAAGAAATTAAATCTAAATTAAGTGTTTCCTGTAAATAGAGACACAGCTCTGTTTTCATCATGTTTTCCCGCTGAGAATGATGCACAGCTTGAGACAAGCAAACTCGTTCACGGACTAGTGACAGGTGTACCAGCGCAATTACATATCTAGCGCATAAGACCAGCAGGAGAAATCGTAGGGAAATGCCAGTCTCATCATTCGATTAATGGAGTTGGAAATACCGATGTGTTTCGTCGAATAGACTTTACACTTCGCGAATTGAACCTCAGTTTCTGAGAATGGCGCGAGGAACTGTAGAAAATCAGTCGAGATTTTCTTCGCGCATTACCCGCGAGTGAAAAAATGCAATCGCTGTAAAACGAAAATGGAAATAGAGCGGCTGTCCTTACACTGGGTCAGCTGGAAACGCAAAAAAGAGGTATCGCCGTGCAAAAAGTTCTATGATCGTGTTTGCCTTTCAGCTGCGTATTTGCTGCGTATCCTTGCTCCTGTTGATTTACGTTGTTTACGTGACAGCGTAGCGATCGGTGCGTAGTGCGTCGAAAAATCTTGCGAATCGCCGATCCAAGCTGTATGAAATATTTCACGAAGAACATCGAATTTACGAGCTGAGCTGAACTCGGAGCGATTGCTCCAGTCGAATCAAGCGTTTGATAATTTTTGAAGAATTTTTTACTTGAAGAATTTTTGTGCGAGCTGCTTGAAAAGCTTAGACGCCTCGAATATTCGGGCCCTCGTGAGACTTGAATTAGTTAAATTTTCGAATTACTCGAATGTATTCGAACAGAACTCTAACTTTCGAATTACTCGTAAATATTCGAATTACTCGGGTCACTCGTAATATTCGAATTTATCGAGTTTCTGGTAAATATTCGATTGATTCGAGTTACTGGAATAAAGTGTGTTGGTGTAGCGCCTGCACAAACCAATTACTACTATAGTGATACAAACCTGATATAAACATTAAAAAAGATTATAAATTGGTGGCCAGAGAATATTAAAATAATTAAAGTGTTTAAAATAAAATTGTTCTTTTTATTATCTTCCCAAAATATTTTATAAGAGTTATGCTTTTTCTTTGAGATTTAAAAAATAAGTAGGTACCTACCTATATATTTGATTTCATGTAGTCACCATCTTTTTTATTAATATTAAATTTTTTATAAAACTACAGGCTTTTGTTATTCGAGAAATATCTACAAAAAATGTTACTTATACTAAAAAATTAAGTATATTCTAAAATAATTATTTATAATTAAAAATAAAAAGCTAGATAATAATACGTCTGTATTACATTCCCAAAAACACAAAGAGAAGTAATGGGCGAGACTCAGCAACTTGCTGCTTTTAACTCCAACCAGAAGACTGATGCCAAAGTACAATAATAATAAAAGAAAGAGAACATAAATGCAATAAGTTACAAAATAAAAGAAAATAAAATACAAAATGAAGATGCGAAATTCAAAACCAAACAAAAACACTGACCCTGCGGAAGTAATATAAATCACCCTCGTTACAGTAGATATCATGACTGACGATCAGCCACACGTGGGTTATTTAGGGCAATAACGTCCCCCGTTACCGCGACAAATTTTCCTCCGCCATACCTACCTTAAGAACACGGAGAAATTGAAGTTCAGTCGAGATTCTCCCGTGGGAGATCAAGGTCCATTCGAGGGGACCAGTGGTGGGGGTGGTGGTGGTGTAAGAGCGCGTTAATTTCAATGGAGTGAAACCGAGATATTTACGTGAATCGAACGTCGCCGTGAACCGGACAGGAGCAGGTCAGACGCGTGCTTCTTCGTCGCCCCAGCGGAAACGACCGTGAACGCGGACGAAAAGTGAACGGCCTGCGTATAACCCCCTTTGTATAATTCCCCGAAGGAGCGACGCAACGCCCAAGGTGTTCCGTGGGTCGTAAATATATGGCGAATGGTCCATCGACTGCATCGCGGAAGTGAACGTGTAATTTGTTACCGCGAATCAGAGGCAAGTGGAACGAACGCCCAGGAGGAAGTGACGAAATCCTCTGCGGCAGAGGAACAACACCTTCGCCGATTTACATTTGATTAAATACCACTAGACGTGGTAGAGATGCGACCGACGAAGGTCACGGCTACTCGTGCAGAAACAGGGAAATACCTAAGCCAGCTTAACGTTGGGTTAGGAACCAATAAGAAGATATTTTTTTTTATCGTTTTCTGTTATTAAGTAGAAATTTGGATGTTAAACTCGTTCCTCGCGTCAGGGACCAAAGTTCACCACGGCTCCACGAAAGGAATTAATTTTAAGATTCACATTTTTTTCAGCTGCCTTCACGGCCCAAGTAACACGGTTACGTAATTGCTCCTTAATCTCCTCCTCAGCAACTAGATACTCTAGAATCTCGTAACGAGTTGATTATAAGGTTCGATTCAGGGAAGATGAAGATGAGAAGTTTGAATTTTCACTTTTCCTCTGCTTCACAGTTTCCCAATCCTTTTTGGATCATCACCCCCTTAGTAAATTTTTTTTATATGTAATTTTTTAATCTTAAGACGTTAGATTGAAAATAAACAAAATAAATATCTAGAGACTGAAATTTTAAAACTATTATTAAAATAAAGCAACAAAGATGGAATTATGTACACAGAATCAAATAACCTGAATTTTGTATAATTCCTTGGAATAAAAAAAGAACCTTATACTTGGACCAACATTTATGAAGAATTGATTGACATGATTTGGTAAGATTCGTGTAATGTTTGTATAACCAGGTGAATGTGTAAATGTTTGTTTAAAAAACGTTTAGGCGAACAAATTTTTCAAGCACATTCGCCCTCCCAGGTTGGTGGCGCCCACGTTGGGAAACACTGGACTCTGCTTCATCAATTTTCGAGGCTGCTCATGGTGTTATACGTTTCTGTGGTCACGTACGATCAGTCACGTGCTGTAGTCTACAATATCTGTTTCAAATCAGTATATGTGGCGATCGCGATCCCAGTTTCAGAACAGTGAAAGCAGATATTTCTTAATAGAGTCATTGTCATCGAGTGTAATTAACTTGCCAATGAGCACGATGGATACTTAGGAACTTGTTTCGATGTTTAAGATTCTGAATGGCGTCGATTAATATTCAGTATTGCAAGTTCAGCATTCGTGTAGCGGAGTAAGGAGAAAACTAGATGCGATCGAGTGATGGATGCTGTTTCAGATTGCTTTTTCAAAACGATTAAAACAAGCTTGCTGCTTTTCTCTGCGGCACATCGACGTCACACATAAGCAGATACCTGTTTTCATCGGCTGTCTGACGCAAATCGTTCTTCATCCACTGCTCTGGAATAGGGAGAAAGCAATGTCCGATAACGCGCTACATAATATGTCTTCCTAGTTGTTACTTATCTTCTTGTACACAAACCATTAAGACTCTTACGACTATTAAGAATTACAACACTTCAGCTGCTGACCTTGTCTCAAGATGTCCTGCAGAGGTTCGTGACTTTATTGCGTGGTTTACTTTTCCTCCAACTCGATTAAATTCGTCCTAAATCTGACTGGGAGTGGGACTAGGTATGCAGAAAGCTACCAACCCTCGAGATAACAAAAAATTAGTTAAACGTAGTAAGGATCTCATCATTTTGTGATCTTATTTTTCAAAAAATTACCAACGCTTAGAACAACTCTTATATTATACAATTATTAAAACTACCAAGCCATAGTTTCATTTAAGGATTTGAGAACAAAAGATGCAGAACATTTAAAATAATATTAATCATACTACTCACTGTTAAATGACCCATTAAAAAATATTGCAATTCAATAATAAGATTAAAAATATACCCAATAGAAATAAAGCTACTTTTCTTTTACAATTAAAGTCTTTAAACTAAATTTATTCAATTTCAATTTAAGATTATTTCAATTTTTCTCGTTAGAATGGAAATAATTCCGGGGACCTTAAAAATTGATCCACGAGGACTCGATAATTGGGTCTAATGATTTCAAGGAATAGTAACTTTCAAATTGTGATTGCATAGGAAAGGGTATCATGTAAATATCGTGCAGCTTCACTCTCTACGACTGACCCAAATAGAAAGACACAATTCCTGAATAATTAAGCATAAACGTGACGAGCGTAACCGTTGACGCAAATTGCGGAACGACTGCTTGCGGTTACAGTTAATTACTTAATTTCACTCGCGGCAGAAGTTCACGGGCATGCGATCGCGTCGCTCTGCCAAAGTAACAAACAAACCGCAGTAATATCTTAACAATTGACAGGACATTTAAGAAAAACGCGTAGAATACGCAGGCAGTCTCATTTTTTGCCGCTCGGGAAAGAATATGCCGAATGCTAATCAGGACGATCCACTTCTTGCACATTTTCCGACGCGCCTCATAAACATTATGTTCGTCATAGACAACAACGGCGGCATAACAAATGGAGGGGATCCAAACTGACCCATACTTTAATCTACAACTACAATAGATTCACTCAAAAAAACAGATCTTTAAAAATTAAAAGTTTCCTTACCATCCACGAAACAAGAAGGTTTAAAAAATTAATTGATGCAATAATAATTTTCATAATGACTTTATCGTAAAAAAAATGTGTCGTAATGCATTTATTATAACTTTTCTAGAGTTATATATAAATTTCGTGTATTCAAATTGATTTCTCTGTCTTATTTACTTCTTAGATGGTTTCCAAGAATATTATATATAAGTATGTACCTTTTCATTGGCATTTATTTTTCAAATAATGAATACGTAATCATCGGCAAAAACTGTGTCAAGCGGTAGCTTGTAAGTAGTGATATGCGATATCACTCCCAATTATCAATAATATGAAATACATTATTCAGAAAGTATTGATATTGATAATGTCGGTACGAATATCGTATCAATTTGCCAATTAAAAAATTAGCTACATATATATTCAAGCGAATATGATTTGTGGATTAAAAAAAATTCCAAGTTAAAAGTTTTTGTGTATTATTAGGAAATTATTTTATTTAAATTAAGATTCAAAGAATTAAAATGAAAACCAGAAATTTACTCTTCAAATCATATTCATAAAGCAAACTAGAATTTATATTTTAATAAGAAACATCATGGTCATCATTCAAAAGGTATACGAGTATGAAAAACAATTACTGAATTTTACTTACTCGTAGCAACTCGAAAATTATTAGCTTGAATTGACTTGACCAAAAAAAGAGAGGGTAAAAATTATCGACAGGCAAAATACTGGGTTATAAAATATAGGTAGAGTTATCGATAAATATCGCACACGACTAGTCGACCAGTCCCGACATCCAGGAGGAAGTCGAGGGGGCGTCCGCCGAGCTGCGAAAGCGGCGGGGTTGGACTTGGAACGACCTTGGCCGAAGGGTGTAGCTGGAGAGGACGTGGCCCCCTCTCTCCTCGTGGATATACGCGGTAGGAAGGGAGACCTTGACTCCCCGTGGCATAGGATTTTCAGACGATCACCTAAGGCCCACACGCCCCCACCCCAGCCGCCTCTCGGCCGAACCCCACTAGGCTTAACCAATACTTAAACCGCGGGCCCGCTGCGGCGCGGACTATTCACGCAGCATCGACCGAGTTGGACCCGCATCCTGTACATGTGTCTTCGCGAGGACGCCAACACACGTGTTCCATCGGGAGCACGTCGCACACGCGTATAATCCGTGCACTCGCGAACTGTGACACAGTGCTGACCCCCTGCGCGTGTGACCGAGGTGCGACGTCCCAAGGGGAGGTACTCGTACGCGGCCGGCGGATCTGTTGTTCAAGAGGCAGGTGCTAGTGAACAGGGTACCCGTCCAAGAGGGAGCAGAGCCGCAGGATCCATTGGCTCGGCTTCGAGAAAACAGACCCACCCAGCAGCGACTTCTCTGCAAGTTGAACCGATCGCGTGGCACTCCGTGAGATCGAGCTACTTAGAGGGCTCCTCTTCGAGGAACTGCGAGCCGCGCGAGATCCAGGCCGACACGCGGCGCGGATTCAGGTGAAGTGAAGTGGGCTGACGTTTACTTTCGAACGACGCGTCGTTTTCGCCCGTGAACAGGTAAGTCGCATCTCAGCAAACATTCGACCGCTGCCAGGCAGTCGCGAAGCACAGCTTCGGTGGTTAGATTACAGGTACACTTGAAATTTGGCCATTTTGGGACCATTTTCCTCTGTGGTACGCGAGAGTTAATTTAGTAGAGATAGTTACGAGTATGAACTTAGCGAAGGGGGTGACAGTGAAAGGGGCGAGGCAGACAGAGGATAAATGACACATCGTAGTATCTTTTTCAAGTAGAAAGGCGATTGATGATTGAAAATTGTCTCGAGTACCTCCTTTCGCCACTCGGCCGAGTGGCTCCACTTCGCCGAGTAGAATACACCCCTCAATGATCAGACAGCAATGTGGGACGCATTACGAAGCGCGCAACCTCCCGAATTCCACATTTCTAACCAATTCCTGCATCACAGCACACAATAGTTGAATCATCGTCTTCATTCCACAAAAATAAACTTTACTTCCTTCCGCCTGACTCTGTCCGTCTGCCCGCGAGTCCAACCGATCCCGCATCGATCTCGAGAATTTCGAACTGCCTGATCCGCGTGGGAGGCTTCCAAAACATAGAATGATATCACGACCAACACTTCCATTATTATTTTCGTTGTGATTCGCTTTAGAGCGGGAGAAATTGAACGGCACTTGAAAAGGCTGGCTCGGTATAAATCTGCTGACCTTCAAACGACGGAAACGCTTTGCTAATCCTGTACGCAAGAGTCATATTCCTACGGCGAGCGTGTTTATACAAACCGGTGGCTAAACGGAAACGTCGATCGGTTGTTAATGAGGGCTCCGCGATCGTCGCCTGATTAAGAAAGAAGCGGCGCGAAATTCGATCCCTTTGTGCAACGAGCACGCGTTGAAACCAGTGGACGGAAAGAAGAACGAGCGTGGAACACGCGTGTTACGCAGTTGGTAGGTGGAGCGACATAAAGAAGCCCATAAATTCCGTTACGATATGCAACCTGCGAGGCAAATATCGCGCGAAAATAGGTCGCGGAGTTGCTGAGAGAAATGGGACCTGTCGCGGCGATGTTGCGTCAAAAAATTGTCTCGTCAGGTTTCTGCGAAATAACGTAGTCCGGGGGGCTTGATATGTGTTAACGAAATTGTTATTGACTACGTTCGTAGGGAAACTGTTGTACACTGTTGTTCGAATTTTCTTATAATAATGACAGCAAGAATTGTGAATTTCGATGCACTTTTGGAAGCCAAAGTTTTAACCAGAACCTTTGTAGCTTTAAACCTCAATTACTTTACGGAAAATTGTGGATCTTTGGAGCTAAATTGAAGAGCCCTTGTAGAAAACACTGTAAGTGCCAAAAATTAAGTTCCACACTATAGAATACAATTTTCACGTAGAACATATACCGATAATTTTTTTTTTAATTAGGTATGGCACTAACAGTGTTTTCTACACTGAAAATTGAGTAGTTTGATAGATTATATTAAAATTTAATTGGAGGATTAAAAGTTTGATATGATTTATGCGAAGAACTCTTCAATTATGAAATTTTAAAGTAGGTATTGGGTTGTTGGGAAAGTTCGCAGCGAAATTGCAGGAAAATTCGAAGGCAATGTTTGTGTACAGCGTTCACGGTTCTCCAGAATTTCGTAACAAACAATCCACTTCGAATCCCACCAAATACCGAGTTAAAAATTCTTCCGCACAAGCCAATATTTTGAATCTTCTCTGCGGTACAGATATGCCCAGGTTTACGTTTCTCGGATGATCAGACACTCCAGTAGAGTAAAACGAGTGAATCGAAAGTCAATGGTAGAAAACGACACTTCCACCGACCCAGTACCAATCCATTGAAGATTACACCTCTGGTGCAATATATATGCGATCGATAAACACCCGCCGAAGTGTGCCACGGCGAATCCTGAGATCGGACGGCTGGAAAGAGGACGCCAGAAGAAAGAATGCCTGACTCGTTTCACTAGCGAGCGAAGTAATCAGGAAACGCGTTATCGCCGCCGCTGGGTTTGCCGCGTCCTATCGACCAGTGCATTAAAGAGAAATTAGCTGGTAAACAGTGAACCTGCGATTAACAGTGTACAACGAGAATACAGTAGCATTCGAAGCTTCTCCCCCTGTCATCGAGCGCTCCATCCGCTTTCTCGGTCTCGTTTTTCGCTCCCATTAGGATCGTTATTCGCGCGTTCGCCAACGATTTCGTAAACGTTCGTTCCCGCGGCCGACAGTGCCAGTTTCCACTTCCATTCGGTGCGACCACCGCCGTCCAGCCTGTCCAATAAATAATACCTAGCTTTTGCGTGAGGCGGCAGAAAATGGGGAGCGATATTCGCGACGAGTCGAGCGTTGCGCCAATACCAACACACGTTTGCCTCGTTGGCGGTGGCTTACTGTTAGATCGATGCTCGAGTGAAAAGAACTGCTGCTCGAAGATGCGAAGCCTTCTCGAGCTGGTCAACGTGCTAGCGATCTGTCGCGACGTAAATCGGTTGCAACGCGTTTAATTGTCATCGGGTGGTTGCTTTTACCTACCTAGGTACCTACGCATGATTTAATTACTGTTCGATTAGCATTTGATGTACCTAACTACTATAAATGTTTGGGTTAAGGCATTGCGGCGAGATCGAAGGAAATCGGCGCCTCTCGAATTCTGATCGATGTTTGTCGACGATAACCGCGGTCGCGGCGTGCCTTGTGCTTGCGAAAGACAAACGTTGCGCGTTTCCTTTTACGATTAACGAGGGGAACACTTGAGCAGCCTCGCACAGGTTTAGAGCGGGAGGGATTGGAGAGTTTTTGGTGAGAATGTGTATAACTGATATTTTTTGCTGATTATATTTATGTGATAGAATTTAGTGTAAGAATATAGGTTTTGTTATTTCTATGTGTTCGGGAGTCACGGAAAAAACACTCGAATGCCCGCGAACTTAGGGATCCTCTGCGTACTGGTCAGACGCCTTACCAATATCGACAAAGCAAAAATAATGTAATTTTTGGGGGTGACATCACCCCTCGAAGAAAATGCAGAATTTTCTATTCCGTGGAATCTCTCGAGAATAGTGAGATATGTTAAAAAAAAAGTTTAAACAGATGGTGCATAGTTGTCTTAAAAACTAATTTTCGAAAAATCCATGTTTCGAGTTACCCCTACCACTAACCATTAAAATTAAGGTTTTGTATTTTGAAAATATATGCTGAAATACCTTTGGATAATCTTTTTTTATACGTATAAATAATTTGTGTTATATTTTTTTTCAAACAAATAAAACCTCTATTTACTTATTTAAATACAAATATGAACACAATTAAACATTTCTAAAAAATATAAATTAATGCGCAGGTCATTATTAAACATTTGATATACGTCACTTAAACAGTCGTTGTTTATTCATCTGATTGTTTCAAAATCTTCTTCTTTACATTTGCCTTCATACTTTTTCTCTACTAAAATAAAATTGCATTATCTAACTGAAAAAGTAAAATTAATACCACACTACTTACACATAAGTGTGAACACATTGACAGGGTGCCTAGTGAAAAAATACAAATATTAGTTTTTAGAGTCAAATAATCACCACCATATTCAGGCTATGAGAAAGATATAAAAGAATATGTGTCATAGTAATCCATAGGAGAGCGAGGATGTAAATACCTTATACCCAAAGCTCATTAATAGACAGCGAATGTTTATGCAAATGCATATATTGATATGCAAAAATATTTTTGCATATCGCATATACTTTGGAAAAAGGCATATGCACATATTTTACATATTTCTTTTATACCTGTCTCACTGTATTTTGTTGCGATCATAGATGAATTATCAATCTGTTACACGCCATTAATGACAAATCGCAATGCATACAACGTTTCATATCGATGTTGATATCATGCGATAGAATAAGTCATTAGTAGAGACTGATTACTCCTTCATTAGAATCTAGTCTAGTCTAGTCATCTAGTGTACCGAGTCCAAAAATCGAATTTTCTTTTTTCACTTTTCTCTTTATTTTATTTCTGCAAATAGGTAGTTGAAGTTTTAAATAGAAATAATGTCACAACTGTAACTGCTCAAAATATTTTTCACCAGACACAAGTTGCTCAGAATTTAACATTTATTAAGGCCCATTTACAAATTCTTCTAGCCACAGTAAAGAAATTATATTTGCATATATTACGTGCATAAACATCCGGAGTCTATTGATTAAAGCGACACAGAAGAAAACATTAATATCTTCACTCCCGATAATCTGTTAATAATAAAAGCACAATTTAAATTCGTCCACACGGGTCCCCCGCTATCGTAACTCGCGGAACTGCCTCGGCTGAGAAATCGCTGGTTCTTGCCCTGCATGGTCAACCACCTCGCTGTAACCCTAGGGAGAATGTCCGCGGACGTGAAACACGTTGCGTTACGCAACCGCGCATGGACAACACGGCGACGTAAATATTCGGCCCAAGGTCGCTGGACCATTTCCAGGTGAGGTGGCTCGCGTGCCTCGTTCCCGGTCGTAATGGCCCGCGGAGAGCGGACGTCCACGCGTCCCATCGCGATGACGTTCACCTCGCGAACCCCAAGTTTCAACGACACTTCCAGAAGGAAGTGGGAAGCTCAAGGGAGAACGTTGCTTCCGCGGCTGTTCGCCTATACATTTATCTGTACCACTTGCACCGTCGAGATTCACTTCCCTAGTGGTCGTCTGGGTCAGAAATTATAGCAGGGCCAGGAGAAAATTAAAATTCAGTTCCCTCGAGTGGTTCCTCGAATTCGACGCGGGTGGACGCTTCGCGAAACGCGAAACCGCAAAATGCGATGCTAATGGCTGTGCACCACAGAGAAACTACTGGAGTTAAGCTGCAGCTTGGCTCGCCCATCGTTTCATTTGCTTGGATGAATTGTGGTTGGTTGAGGATAATTTGTGGGATCACTTGGAGAGATAGATTATTTTGTTTTCATAGTTTCTCTGCGTTTATTACAGTTTTTCTTTCTGTTTTGTTTTGTTTTTCTAGTTCGAGAGAGAAGATAGTTTTTTGTTTATTACTTATGAAAAAATCTTGCGAAAATAATTAAGTAAATGACACAATTTTTCTGAAAAAACAAACACTTCCAAACTTTCATACTTTTACTTTGCAATGAATAAATTAAATGAAAAGCAATGTTAAAATGTCTCTAATTATTTTTAAAAGAGGCAAACTCGAAGTCTAGAAACCGCATCGAAATTGAACTTTTTGTTCCCATTTAATTTTAAAAGTAAGTGTATCGCTCTCTGCATGTGGATTTTCTTCCGGTATATGGTTCATCTGGTTAGTTTTGAGTGTTACACTTTCAATCATACATACATAAATGGCACGAACATTTTTATATACCTAATGGTATAGATTAATAGAATGGTAAAGCATACAACATCGAGGAGGAAACGAATAAATGACTTGAATAAAAGCTTGGGCCCAGTAGATCGAAAGACCGATTCCACAGAATATTATAAAAATTGCCGAGGATCGAACGAGTCCAGCGACTTTACCCGAAAAACGTCCTGTCACGAGTCACGAAAAGACGGTTGAAGAGAATTTTTTCAGCGAGAACCGACACGCTATCGACTGTTAAATATTCACGACCGCTGGCAGGATATTGGGACAAGGCTGGTGGAAAATTTTCTGGCCCGCGTGCAATTTAGTCTGCCCGCAAGAACGCGAAACTGCGGGCTCGTTCGATGTTATACATCTTTTACGAGCTTTCGATAATAATCACGGTTCACGATGGCAGTGAACCAGGAGAAAACGCGTGCAAGAAGAATGTTTCTTCGTGTATTTGCTTTTCTCACGAAGATAAAGAGTGACCTCGTTAAGCGATCAGTTTGTTAGGCACGGAGCTGTCGAAGCATTCAAAAGAGATCAAGGAATATTTATAATCCAAAGGATCTCTGTAAACGCGCGAAACGGATACATGAGGAATTACGTAATGAACTTGACGAAATTCCGCGAGCTGGCCTTTCCACCTCCTGTAAACAGACACAAATGCTGCGAAGATGATTCTCGTAATTACACACGCAGGTATATCTATCACTGAGTACCTAATCTCGGCCCGAAGCGCCTCGAAACAAGAACAAATCGCTTTGCGTGTGCCAATTACGCTGCGCAGCGAGGGATGAAGCTGATGTGGGATGTACATGAATATTTCAAAGTCAAACTGCCTGACTTCTTTACAATTCAATCAGAAGTTACTTGCAGACTGGAGCCAGACTCGCAGAGGCTACTATTATAGCTACTATATTTATCTTTTTTATCTTCTTGGTATTATTCTTAATGTCTACTGGTGCAATAAAGTATCATGATTATTATTAATATTATTATTCTATGTTCCACGAGCTCAAATCCGTTTTCAATCTAATATTCTTACCCCTTCGTGGTCACAGGGCGTGTATCGCACCCCAGACCATTTTCTTCCAGAAGTATATATCTTTGCCAATATTTCTGTAAATTTTTAGACCTTAATATTAAAATTTAAAAATTTCGTAAATTTTAACAAAATAAATCGCTTCTTTTCACAACTGTTTCTTCCACTACAAATTTCATCATATCAAAATTTAGATTTGAAGAAAAAGACTATTAGAGCATGACTGTATGAGTCATCAATTATTACTGAAAAGTTAAAACCCTGAATAATACGAGAATGATAAATCCAAAATGACGCGGGGGTGCTCAATTGGTGGTTACAAGAACGTGTGACCAAGAAGGGTTAAGATTAATAAAGAACGATCTCTCGTTCAAAGAAGAATCTCTCCCAGATCTCGAAGCACAGAGGACCTTGAAAACCTGACGTCATCCACCAACGAATCTTCAAAATCCCCAGCATTATGGAAAACACGAGTGTCCCGTTGCTTCCAAGAACGACCGAAGAGGCCACTGCTGTGAGAAGTGGGCCAAGAAGGAAAATGTGCGGAACGAAAGGGTTCGCCTGAAGATGATGGGAACATTGGGCTGTAACGTGACAAGCAGATCAGCTGTGAATCGCGATAATAAACGGCAGAAGAGAGAGGTTGCGCGGCGACTTTCTTTGCGGCAGGCGGTGTGCTTTCATGGATGGTATTCGCCGAAGAATGCGTTTTATATGACGAGGACCTAGAAAACGCGTCGGCGTCGGCTCACCTAGACCTTCCACGATAATCGAGGACACCGTGAAACCAATACCATTTACACGAACCGGTAACTATGGGATGAAAGTGAGAAGAGCTGGGCGTCGTTGCGTGTCAACTCGGGCCAGTCCTTCAACTAGAGTCTGAGGACCCGTTAACGTTCCTCCGGCTTCTTCAGTTTCGTATAATTAGGGAACTGAAGCTCTCTGTGTGAGATCCACGTGCTCCCGAGACACACACGTGTTTTAGAGACTCAGAGGAGAAGCGTTGCTCAATCCTGGTAGCTATCCTTGAAATAATAGGACCGTTTGGAGGACAGAGCAAGCCGGAGTCTGTTTGTTGGGCAAGCAGGAGTCAGATGGTTATTTTCTTCGCTGATGATTGAAGGCAAATATTTGCTGTATTATTCAAAGCTTTTTTTTGCTTTATCAGCTTTAGGAATACATTCAAGTGATCTATGAGATGAGGTAGGTTCAGGTGACTGCAAGTCCGATTCTTAGTTATTTAAATATCAAATTTTACACTCTTCAACATTTTAGGAGATGTATATTTAATATTTAATTAACTAAGAATCTGACTTGCAGTCACCTGAACCTACCTCATCTCATAGACCACTTGAATGTATTCCTAAAGCTGATAAAGCAAGAAAAAGCTTTGAATAATACAGCAAATATTTGCCTTCAATCGTCATCAAAGTAAATAACCATACGGAGCAACCTTCACAGACTCCTGCTTGCCCAACAAACAGACTCCTGCTTGCTCTGTCCTCCAAACGGTCCTATTATTTCTATCATCTCCTAAAATGTTGAAGAGTGTAAAATTTCGAATCGTCACCACAGAACAAGGACACAATCCCCGATTCTACTACTTAGAAATCGGGCCAGCTTGCAATGAGCCACGAAAGTGAGGAACGAAGAAGGAAAACGCCAGCACGGAGCCGAAAGAAATAGGCTAGAAACTTAGATAAGAAGCGCGAGAAAAAGTGTTTACAGGCTACTAAATATTTAGCAAGCGAGCCACCGAGAGCCTCGCACACGGGCGTGGAGAGCACGAGGTTAAGGTTACCGAAAAAAAACGAAAGAGAAATTCGATGAAAACGGAACGGGACTGGTCGCAAGTAAGGGGCCGGCAGAGACGTCGATAATTATTCGCAACAATCCGTCCACCGTGTGCGTGTAGAAAGCGACAGAAGCTCGTTCCCATTCACTCGGTCACGGTAATTCGTGTTTTAATGAATCGCGCATCGGCGTTTTCCCGGCTGCAGAAGGAAAGCCCACTTCGAGGTCGATAATCGAGAGCAGATACGCTGATGCGGTCTCTATTTTTACCACTGAGCGCCTGACAACAGAGTAATTTCGACGCTACCCAACGCGAAAGAGTAGGAGAAGCCGGAAACGTTAGGAAACGCGAAACTCCGATCGCGTTCAAATACACGTAACTTTCAAAAGATTCCGAGTTGAAGAGTAAGAATTGTTCGCGGATCTGCCGATCCCAATACGAATACTCGCGTCACAGTGAGACAGCTGTGAGTTTCTAATTCCGCGGAAAGAAGGCGGGAGGCTCGCAGGAAGTGAGCGAATCTTCGAAGGATCTCTCTATCTCCCCCGAAGAGGACCACCGCGACCGAGAGCTGCTGGAGCTGCTGCGACGCGCTTAACCGTGGACCCCGGGCTCGGCAGCCGGACTGTCACGGAGGAGCAAAAAGAAACGTGCACGGCGGAGGGGGAAAAAGCGGATCATTGGGGCAAATATGGACCGCGGAAGAAGAAAACGTGCGAGCTACACCGCAGCCGTGATCGTGACAAGGCGGAGGCGACGGATTAACCGGCCCCGTCGACCCACTTACCCACTAAACTCCTAACAGCCGAGGTTTAGACGAGTGCCGTTCGTGCAGCGTCCGCGGCAAACCTCGCCTCCGTCATCATCGGGTATGATTACCGTGGCGCGCGCTCCTAAGCTCTCCCATTCGAGGCTGGGACCCTAGATTCTGCACACCTTTCTCCGCTCTTTCCCTTCGTCTTTCTTTCCACGACGTCGCCTCACCGCGGTCTCCTCTGCTCCATCCTCGCTCTGCGCTCACGGTCTCGCGCGATCGTGACTTTCTCGGTAACGAGTACCGTTCCACCGCGCGCCAATGACCAGCCCGATGAGTTACTGCGATCATCGGATTCTCAATTCAACTGATACGCGTCCCCAGAGGCGGCTGGCGGAATTCTTCGGTGGAAAGGTTGCCGGTGATCGAACGATGGGGGGTCTCTTAAGGGGAATCCTATTTTTGGGGTTAAAGGCATAGTGAAATTTGGGATTTTTTTTGGAAGAAACTAGCGATTCGATTTAGCTAGAATTTGGAACATGCTTTTATGCATCTTTGAAGAAGGTGCTGTTTTTTTTTTTTTAAATTATTTTTAATATTGAAAATGGGAGTGGACTCTCACGTTCACGAGTTCTTCTACATTAAAACAACGACATCGTATTTTTTAAATGTATATTTTTGGGTGCATTCTGAATTATTAATTAATTTATAGTCTTTAACAAATTGGCAAAGGTTTAATTGCACTGGTGAGTCGAAATTAACACATATAAGTGTGTTATATCTCCTCTTTTATGACAGATAGGCTGGCTCTGTTTCTCTGTTGAAGTTCAAATTCACAAATTAAAGTTTTGATGTAGCCATAGAATAAAAAAATAAGTAAAATTGTAGAATTTTGTGGATGTATCAGAAATATAGAATAATAATTTTTTTACGCGTTATATCTTTTTGTAACAATACATAATACATGGGACAAAAATATAGTACGGTTGGCACCCTAATTTTACTCGTCAATCTTCACAAATAGAAACACGAACAACACCTTCTGTGAATTACCGAACACCATTCATCTCCCCTGGTCCAAAAATCGATGAATTTGGATGGTGCCTTTTCTTCAAGAGCAGAGTGCCTAGTGAGGACCATCGTGCCCTATTCCTTTTCCTTTTATTATAATTTTACTGTTATAAATTTTTTTACTTGTTATGATGTTAAATAAAGTACCCTTAAAATTCCGAAAGGATTAGCGCCTTGGTATCTTTGCAAAAAATTCCTAAATATTAATACAAAAATAAGCCGTTTATACGGGCTTCTCCCCTTAAAAGCCGTAGAATAGACGAAGAGGGTGGAAAGCACGATGCAACGACATTGAGCAACGTACCGGTACTCCAGTTATCGCGACTGGAAGTCACGATTTCCTTAAGCAAAAGCGTAATGGTCAGCGCTTGGCCTTAGAACGTTCGACAGAGACTCTCGATCGCGCCACGTCTGGTTTTCTGGTCTAGTTCGAGCAATCCACTCGGCGTGCCTAACGAGATTCGAGATAACGCTTTCATGCCGCGATGCGTTAATTCGCGGTGATCTGCGAAGCGAGTCTGACCACTTGCATCGACTACAAACCACGGTAGAGTTTCCACGATGTATTCTGGTGACACGTACCTACGTAAATAGTTGCGTAAAGAATGGAGGTGGAAGACACTCGATGGAGTTTACTTTTGTAAGAAAAGTGTGCTTAGGTAGCGATAATTAGATTGCCAGGGAAATTTTACAAGTCCTAAAAGTAGATCGTGAATTCTAAAGAAGTTCCGAAAGATAGAGTCTCGTGAAATTGAGAACACAACCGTGCCTCGGGAATAAAGTCGCGGCGCTTAGAAAGATAAGAAATACGTCCCGAAAAAGAAACGAAATTCCAAAGAAATTCAAACCGCTCGGTGGGGGAGAGAAAGTCGGCACCAAAAGTTCATTAGTGCACGCAAACGAATAGTAAATAATTTGACGTCATAACTGGAAACGCTCGCGTCGGATACTAAGGGAAGGGAGCACCAGCGCAAATATTTATCTCCCGCACGCACGATCCTATCCTCGGAATAGCGAAAGTCGAAAAATGGGCGCTTCAATGACATACACAGGTGATCTGCCTCGCTACTCGTCATCCTTCATCGATACCTTCATCACGCTGGACGATCTCGTCGATTTGTTTTTTCTATACATAAAACACGGTTCGATAATTAAAATTTCAACCTCGGATTCTCCGCGTGCACCTTGGATTCCTCGTGCGAATTCACATTACAAAATACGCGGGCCAAGTTTTATGAGACACTTCGAGTCCTCGATATCCTCGATGTAGTTTGATTTATATCGCATTTAATTCGGGTCCTTTCGTCAAGGACCGGCAGCAGATGGAAAATTTTCAGCGAATCAGTGATAAATGGGCAGAAAAAAATATTCTTATGCATATCCATAAACATGGAAGAACGGAGTAACTGCTATAAATAACAATTAAATGATTTCCATTGCCCTAATTGCTCGTTTTCGAGTACAAACCGTGTCAGAAAGGAGCAGCGGATAAGAAAGCAAGAAACATTATAATTTCGTGAGTTTCCATTGCAAATGGTATTTTATACGGTATTTTAATTCTTTGAGTGTTGGGTATTCACGTGTCGCTGATAACATTATTACAAAGTCGCAGAAGTTGCCGTAATAATACCCCCCGCGATCACAACCCATTGAAAACTTCTTAAGTAGCTGCTAAACGTCGCTTAATAGCCACTGACAGTGAGAAAAGCGTGCGATATCGAGCATTCGTGGCACGAATCGCTAATGAAACCTCATTTAAGATTGCGATCTTTTTTTATCGCTAATAGGCGGCAAGAGTATAGCAAAGAAGATTACACAGTGTAAGGAGGACCCTGAAGCAGTTTGCGCGCGAAAACAATTTGTCTTCATGTTCAAACCGTAATAACTATATTCTCGACTTTCATCAACGAACAGAAATGAAAGGAATCAATGAATAATTGTAGTGCTACCGACTAGTTATATCTAATCACTAATTGTTTCGACCAGCCTGACCTACTTCGCTGCTTCAAATCGAACAGACCAATGTTCTAAATATTCAGGCTCCGCTTTTTACGCGGTCTTAGCATCTGTTGCACGAAAAATTCTAGGTCAGTTAGTTTTTGTAACGCTCTTTAGGAATTTGAACGATAGATATAAGTGGTGGATTTCACGGGCAGAAGTTGAGCAGATATCGCCTGGGCCCCCCTAAGACCCCATTTTCAAAAAAGAAATGAATATTTTATCCAAACACTATATTTTTTTTTTGCACTATTACACTTAGTCAAATTTAATAAACTACCTCTTCATTTTCCTGAAGAAAAATCCTTTAAATTTAAGGCAGTCATTTCACGAGCTAAAAGCGTCAAGAAAGCTACCCTCGGCTTCGGAAAAAGATTTCTGGAATTGGAGCAGCTGCAGTTCTTCTTAATTGATAGCAAAGTTATGAAATTAGCTGGACATTATTCAGACACTAGTAATTAATCGTACGTGAGCGGGCAACTCGCCTGTGAACTTATGTAGGATCGCTGTGGTTGGCAAGGAAAGGGGAACACGAGGCTCAACTCTAATGAAAACGAGTTGCATTCTGGACAATGTTGCGTCAACGTAAAATCGAACATATGTACTATATTACGCGTGCGCCTACAAACTTGCGGCGCTTGTGCAATCCGTCTTGTGAAATAGGGTAGGGGTGTAGGACCTTTCCTTAGAGCTGCTTTGAGGTTGCAATATTTGCACAAACGCAGTCCGAGTTTCATTTATAGTATAGATGAATTGTACCAATCCCTTCTCATTATAATCTGTACAACTGCAATTAAACTGCACTAAACACTTCCATTATAAAACTGTAGAATGTATTTCTCCGTTTCGCTCTAATCTCCGCTCTGATCGTTAGTCGCAGCTCCAAACGTACCCTATAAATTTATAGTGTTCTATTTGGTTACTACAAAACATTGCTGATACTTAGATACTTAGAAACGTCAGACCACGTGGACACTTTCTTGAAACCTATTCCACGTCAAAAGAGGCTACCGACAGGCAGGATGCTAGGCAGTTTCCTAGACGTTTCTCTCTTCCATAACATCGACAATTTCCTTCGCGAACAACGTCGATAAGAAGTACAGACTATTATGCGCGACCTTCTTTGCTAGTTTCGCCGTATCAGAAGTCCCCGTTGAGCGAAAAGCTGTGCTAAGCGATCGCGAAGTGGGGAAATGAATAGCATCGAAGACGTACCTATCGCAAGCAATAATTCAGAGACGAGCAATCCAATACAGTTCGAAAGTACTTCGCTACTTCAGACGGAGTGGAGGGATAAAACAACTACAAAGGAAGATTGAATCCCCGAAGAGATTACCGCGGTCTTATTTCGCTATTCAGGGAGTACCTGCGTGATTTATTACGGTAATGGAAGGATAGCGATGTAAACGGCAGAAGGTCGGACGATGAGCGTCCAATCAAACTAGCAAAAGCGATACGATGCAACGCGGATCCTCGGAGACGACGTCTCCGACTTCCTGACCCGTCGCGTTCCGTTTCATGCGACTTGATCGTCGATCAACTTCGTCCTCTTTGTGCGTACGCGATCTTACGAACGTGCTCGGAGAGACAGATCAGCTTGCCAACCTCCCTGACTCGAATTCGTCTAGAACACAGAGCCCGTAAATCACCGGCGATCGTTTCGATGCGTCCAGACTAGCTTTGAAAATATGTACTCCGCCTATCGATATTAAGCAACCGACTGAGAAGTAAGAGGCATCTGGTTGAGAAACTCTGTAGATGTGTGCTTTAGAGTTTAGCCGCTGCTGCTTATAGTTGGCGTGATCTAGCGAAAAACTGAAGATAGGTACCTCTATAATTGTAAAGATTGTACAGTTTCATCTCTTGCACCTTCACATCGAATTTTTACGCAAACAGCTAGAGCCCAGTGGCAGATTTAACAAGCGGCCGATCAACACCCATTGCCACCTGGGCCCAATGTTCAAAAAGAGAAAATTATGATTTTATCCAAAGACCAGTTTATTCTGTACTATTAGACTTGGCCCATTTTTAGTAAACTACCTGTTCATTTTCTCAGACAAATGGGTCCCTCACAACGTTTGCCTCCTGGACCCTTTTTCTTAAATGCGCCACTGCTAAAGCCTCACCTAGTTATCCTTTCCCAACCTCCTTGATCCTACCTCCTCAAATCTCCCTTCACATCAGTCGCATAATTAGCTATTCCAAAAACACCTGGACCCAGTATTACACACCCAAGTTCTCCAGTTTCCCCGCACTGCTGCACAGTCCCTGGTGAATGCAGCCACAATGCTCGCGTTCGAGCGAATCCTCCCGAATTTCGTTTGCCTGGACGTTACGCGATCGAAGCCAAGGTCGCCGAGAATATCTGCAGGCGTTAATTACCGAGTCCCCCTAGCCCATCCTCCTTCTCTACGTCGATGCGCGAAGTATCGTGATTTGAAAAGACGAAAATTGTTGGCAGAAATGGCGTCTGCCGCGGCGGAGCTGGTCGCCGAGAGGGAACCGGAACCAAGGATCGAGATGACGGACATGAACAGGACGTTCGTGGGCGCCCAGGGCCTGGTGCGCATGGCCCTCGACCAGTACACGGAGATCCTCACGACGATCTCGGACCCGCGGGTCAGCGACTGGCCCCTCATGGACTCGCCCATCCCGACCGTCCTCATCGTGCTGCTTTATATGTACGGAGTGGTGATATTCGGGCCGCGAGTGATGGCCAACAGGAAGCCTTTCAAGCTCAGGGGATCGTTGGTCGCGTACAACGCCTTCCAGGTGGTCTTCTCGCTGGGGATGCTGTACGAGGTAAGAGGAACACTATCCACTCGATCTAAGACGACCGCTAGCCTCCCCTACTTTCGATGTTCTTGCCCTGGCGAATGAGAATGCTATTGCCGCTGCGCCATTTGCAGGCTGTCTCGCTGTGCGCGATAAGGTAATAAAGGCAAGCCCAAAGTGGGACGAGGGAAATTGATGTAGAGATTATTGTGTGTATCTCTGGGGCTGCATGTTCTTGATGAATCCTATGGGACTGACAAGGAAATATTGACAACTCGAAAATTAAAAAAAATTTGAAATTGTGCAAAAATGTGGCTTAAGAAATTTGGGAATTTTTTAAACCAAAACCATTAAATATATTTTCTTCCAGCTTTGTGACTTCATTTGTCAACCTTTAGAGAATATGAAAAAAAAATTGTATGCAAAAATAGTAGTTATATCCGGAGTTATAATACTCCTTCAAATATGTTCTTAAGAAGAAAAATCTAAGAGATGTATATTTTTGTTAGTTTTGTTATTTTCGGCCAACTCCAGTTTTAAGGGGTGAAACAGCCCGGCAAAGTCCATTTTTACAAGATCCGCCATAGTTCGAGCTCATCGCCACTTGAGGACGATCGCGAGCTTATCAGGAAAAAGCAGAGAGAAGATATGTTCGCTGGTAATAGCCTCTAACGAGACGGAAAGAGGGTCGCTGGTTGTCAGTCGCGGCGTTTTACTCGTTCCAAGGTCCCGCGGACGTTTCGAAATGACGCGGGCTTTCTCTAAATCACAGTGATTAAGAGGTTGGATGCTCGGTGTACCAGCGAGCCAAGCGGTTCACGCGAGATCGATGCACCAGTGGGATCCAAAGTTCACGGCTCCCAGGCCTCCTCTCTCCGTCGAGGATCGCTAGCGCAAGTGTGTCACTAGACGAAAATGTCAGGCACCAACCTCCAAGAGTTTTCAGTCAGAACTGGATGAAGTAATCGCGACAGAACGCGCGAGGGAACTCCTGCCGAAAATGTTTAAACCGTGAAGGATGTCAAAGACTTTGACAAGCGGCCGAAGAATGAATTTAAGAAAAACGACACAACCTGGTCAGAGAACTCTAGTGTCCCATTAACTCGTGACATCTTTTCAATAAAACAAAATACGAGATTAAGAGTTCCAGCCGCAGCTATCCTAACCCGATGATAATTGCGTTATCCATGAAGATGATCGCGGCGCAAGAGTTGCCTTACAACTAGTTTGCGTGTCTTCGAACTTTGGTTTCACTTCGCGAGGACGCGCGTAATGGCGTCAATAATAGTTCGAGTAGCACGATATGCAAGTTAAAAGAAATTTAAATGCAATGGGACAACTTTCGCGCTGCGAGCTCAATGGACCGTGATTTCGTGGGCGAACAGTGTCGGGGTCTACCGTTTCGAGTCGATTGAAGTCCGTATCCTAATGACAAACTTCACGATTGACTCTGAAATAATGGGAAATATATAACACGATTTAGCTGAAAATGACCAAGGATTGGTTTCTCAAGAAAATCGTAGACGTATTTTCGATGGAATTTAAGGAATTCGGATCATGATGAGCCTGAGAGCTGTGTAACTTGACTTTGACGTTAAGCTTGACCCACTAACTAGAATGTCAACGCGATTTAATTGGAGAAAAGTACGATCGCCTGGTTTTGTAGCGACATAAGGGCTAATGCTTCCCTTGCCTCAGCTACTCAACAGTATCTGACCATCAAAATCGAAGAAACACATATAGAACAGCAGAGAAAACAAAAATGATAACAAAAACGTCACTGAGAAAACGACCAGACTAAAAAGGGAACACAACGAACCCTTGCTCAACAATTGGAACGCAAGTTTAAGGGTTTATAGAGCGACTCAAGCCAAGAATAACGGTATGTTTCAATCGTGCCCAGTCGCTCTTTAAGGGTGTGAAAGCTAACCTCAAAATTAAATAAGGCACTCCCACTTTTTGGCGTATAACTCCTAAAATACAAGAGGTAGAAAAAAATGTTTCAAGCAAAATGTTAACAAAATTTTGAAAAGGGCTTAAAAAAATACCTGACGAATTTTTTTTCAAAATTTCGTTAACGCAGCTTATACTTTAGGGGTGCCATTTAAACTTTGAGGTTAGTTTTCACACCCTTAAAGGGCGATTGAGCAAAAAAGAAACATACCATTGTTCTCGTCTGGAGTGATTCTATAAACCCACAATGCTGCGTTCCAATCGTGGAGTATAAATTCGCGGTGTTCCCTTGTAAGTTCCGGGCATACGTAGTATAAAAAAATGCCCAATAGCAACTACATTACACAATTTTCCCGCAACGAAGATTTCGTGAGCTCTGACACGTGGCCACTTCGACCAGAGTATAATCGATCCTGTCGAAGATATCCAGCGTTGTCCTTCAATTTTTTTATCCCCCGATCTAACAAAGACGCCTCATCGAGGCCGGACGTTCAACAGGATCGACAAGGCTCCGGATAAAAAACAGCGACCTTAATCATAAATTTCGAGGGGACACTATATATCTGATGAAAGACCGACTGTCATTTTGAAGGTCCCCAAGGACACGCTAGGCCACGCTAGGCCACGCTAGGCCACGCTACTCGTTTCACCGCGACAGGCGGACTTTGATCTCTGTCGACTGGGCTCGACCGAAGCCGCTTGTGAAACGCGACATTCCAATTTCAGCAGCCAGCCTCTCCGGCTGCGATCCCCTGCCTAATGAAACGAACAACTACGCGCTTCTCGACTGTTCCCTGATAACGCGGACAACGCGCGAACGCCGCGCCGCGCCTTCTCATCCACGGGGATTGACTGCGTTGACGAAGAGGTAATCGAGCCACGTGCTGGGTGAAAATATGAATGTGGAACGATGGTACTTTATTCGAACAGGAACAAAATTTCGGGGAACACAATTTTCCCTGAGTGTGGAGTTGGAGGGGGAGTACAAATTAAAAGATCCAATTTCAACATCCTAAAAACAATGGTATGCAAACAAAAACTAAGAAATGGCAATTTGCCTTTCAAATTCCCGAATTTGGAATTTCACACACAGAAAAATTTCAAGTGTGGTGTATTCCACAAAATCCACACAACTTAACTGATGATTGAATGAAAAGTAATGGAAAAGAATTTTCTTACATCACGTAATTTAATATTAAATGGACCTAAAATGGATTCCTCCTAAAACCTATATCTGAAAATTATAGAGTTGAAAGTACAGAATACATATGCATATGGATCCAGCAAAAAAGTATTCGGACACAGTCGTCCATTGGATATTTACAACACCATTTGGAGAAAGAGAAACCAGAGCGGCGGTGCAATCGATCCAGAAATCCTTTTCGAAAACGCGAACAGAAAGGAGCGGTTGCGACACCGTGTCTTCAAGCTAAAATTGCGAGAACTTTACATTCGAGTAAAAAAATTTCGTGCAAAGATGACGAGCGAGAAATGGCCACTCGCCGGCGTGAAATCCACGAATTTCCAACGAGGATCGCGATTCACTTGGCTGGCGAACAAGGGGTGAGAAAGCGAGGCCCGCGGAAAGAAGTTGCAAAAGGGAAAAAGGAGGTAGGCGACTCGCAATTGCCCAATGCGATTTGTACACGCTCGCGGTTCGTTAAAGGTGAAGTATCCTGTTTTCGACTTTCCACCAGCAGCTGATTCGCAATTCGTGCGCCTAGCCGCCAGCGTTTGCCTGTTTTCCCGGTGAGTTGAAGAAGAAGCCCTACGATGTCTAATATTTCACTGAGTGGCTATAAAATTCTAACCCTTAGGATCGCGATCTAAAAGCTTTGATAACTCAAAATTGCGCAAGCTGCTCCGAAAAAATCACTGGCAGGTAATGGGAAAAAACTAGGAATGTCACAAACAACTTTATCAAGAAAATGAAGTTTTAATACTTTACAAAGTTCGATGAATTTTTTTTCTTACATACATAATTTTCTTCTTAAATAATTGATTATTTTACCTGGACGACAGAAGCTTATGCTTAGGCAAAGGGTGGGGACATTCCCTATTTTGTTCCAGCATAAAGTGGACTTTCACGAAAAATGGACATTCCATGTTTTTTCCCCTTACCCTTCAACTGTAGTAGCAAACGTAAATCGAATCTGAAGCCTGATTCCCTACATTAGTTTGAAATTGAAGGTATCTGAATTGGCCTACTTTAACGGTGACCAATTGGGAAGGTTGAGTTGAGTAGGTCATCTCGAGGAATTTCAAGAAATTATCAACTCTGCCGATCTATCGGTTACTCAGGAAAACACGAGGCATCTTCCTTCGTCACGGGTTCGTCAATATATTCAGGTCACCACTATAGCAGCCCAGTGGACAATATCGCCGACACATTGTCATTAACGATAGAAAGTTGCCTACATGCTAGATTATTTTCCCGACACTCGAGGTAGTAGATGGTAAAGGATCCAGCGTATATCGGGTAACAGGAGATCGAACATAGCGATTGCGTTGGTGAGATCTGTTCAATCTGTACAGTTTGACGACACATGTTACTTGGAATCGTCTTTTACTTAGCTCGAGGCCATAATCGAAGTTCAATTTCAAATTCAGGGTGTTCTATAGAAAGTTGTATGTACACGCACTTATTACATTAAGTGGTCCATTTCATATCAAACAACTTTAATTAAAAAAATTATTCTCTTACTTCGATGCCTCTGGAAACATTCAAGTCGGCAATTGCGAAGTTGCAGTCGAATAAGAATTTAACATTCTAATAGAGTAAAAGAATCTGAATGACATTAGTGGGGCAGTACCTTGCATCTTCAGTCTGCAGTCTGTTACACGCATTCCGTTCCGCTTGACGTATCGATCTTTTCCAATATTCAATTTTCGACCACACGAATGCTCCAATTAAAGATACCAGCTCCTGAAAAGTGGAACGGTCCGTCGGCGATAAGAAAAAATCGCCTGTGGCGAACAAGTTCTCAGGAATATTAACCCCGATCCCAGGGAGAATGCCTATTGCCAAGCGGCGCGAAACAATCGGAAATGTACCTTGACCGTGACCTCCTGTTTCGCAGCACCTGATGTCCGGCTGGCTGTTGGATTACAGCTACAAGTGTCAGCCGGTGGACTACTCCCACAACCCGTCCGCGCTGCGAATGGCGAACCTGTGTTGGTGGTACTTCATCAGCAAGTTCACGGAATTCGCTGACACGGTACGTACAAAGCCGGAGTTCCCAGCGTTACGAAAGATAGAAAGAAGTAAAGAACCGATCGGAGGCGTTCCGCGATGGGACCGTTGATTTTTCGGGCTTCTTTCGGTCGCATGCCGCCGTAGAAATCGACCACCACTCAAGCAGAAATCCATTGCTTCGCAACAGTTTCGCCATTGCGGGACCGATCTTTCACTGGAACCGGTGTTTTTACTTTTAGAGTCGAGCAGCTTTCGTTATTCCGCGATCGGGGAATGGTGGATAGACGCGTGTCGCGGATGGAACAGCTGGATACGCGAGATAGTATCGTCAGATTGGAGATCGTTATGTATCTTCTTGCGGAATAGAGTCCTTAGGCAGCCGAGGGCACGCGAATTCTCCAGCACGTGGATCGCGTGGATAGATAAGAGCCCTGTGTGACGATTTTTGTAACCGAGGGATCCATCGGGAGATTCTTGGTTCGAACGCGGTTCCTGCTGAAGGATAAGGCCTAGATATAAAGATTTTATGCTTTTTAGGCTTCGAGGATTTTAATCTTTATTATCTAAATTAAATTCTATAAAACCTTCTTTTTAAAAAAAATTATTGCAAGTTATATTATCTATGCTTTTTAGTTAAAATATTGTATTGTCATCGGAACTGCGTATGTCTGCAAAATTTCAAGCCTATAGGATATTTGGAAGTGAGTCAAAATTAGCTCACAAGATTCCACCCTGATAAATTAACGAACTCACAAGTGAAGCTAATTAATAAAAGCGCCATTCTCTTCACTCGGGACCAACAAATTAAACTCAACCACCTCGTGTCCATGCACAAGTACGATACCTGACTGGTTTCTCTACGAAATTTCAGATATTCTTCGTTCTGCGTAAGAAGGACAGCCAAATAACCTTCCTGCACCTGTACCATCACTCCCTGACGCCCCTCGAGACGTGGATCTGCGTGAAATTCATCGCCGGGGGCCACGGGACCTTAGGGAACCTCATAAACAACGCGGTGCACGTGATAATGTACACCTATTACATGGTGTCCGCCATGGGACCCGAGTATCAGAAGTACCTGTGGTGGAAGAAGCATCTCACCACCGTGCAGCTGGTAGGTTCACTCCGTGAATATTAACTCGCGATTCATCCGCCTTTCGTAGCGTCCCACTTAATCCTGATTGTCAGGAAAACGTACCGGCTCTCAGGCCCCGGCCACGCTGATCGGCACAGTGACGCGTTGACAATTTGCGAAAACTTTCCTACCCAACGAGCCTGTTTTCATTTGCAGCCCATTTGCCAGCGCGAGAAATTGCCCGTAACCGTTTCTGCGCGCAAAAACCAACGCGTTCTATACTTTCGACGTGCTTCGACCGACCGCGAAGAAACGTTCTCGATCTTTACTATCGCGTTGCACACATCTTTTTGCCGCGGTTGTACTAACGAATCGCGCAGCATGTAGGTCACCAGTCGCAGGTGCCACTCGTGCACGTAATTCGATTTTTGCACATTAAATTCACTGCCCCGCCGAAGAAGATCGATTTAGTTTAGCGACAGGGACAATGCGCATTGTCCAAGAGAAAACGGATAGCTTTCCATTGCATAAATATCCATCTCCGGTTCGAGAGCATTGTGCAGTACCTACCTGGAAAGAGTATAGGTGGTTGTACAAAACTGGCAAGTCCCAAAGTTTGAAGCTTTGAAGTTTTGAAGCTTTAAAGTTTTAGAACTAGCGATCTGAGAACCTGGCCCCCCCTAAAAAAACAATGCTGAAAACTTTGGGACTCCCGCAGCATATACGACCAACATCCCTTCTAATACCCACCAGCTCGCATACAAACGCGATTCTTCTTTTACACTGAAAAAAATGAGAAAAACGGTGACCCGCAGAGCGCAGAATGGACGTCGAACACCACAAAGAACTACCAGACAAAAAGAAACTCTAAAAAGTCGTTCCATTTACAGCCAATAACTGGCAGAATCGCGGGAAGACCGGTAATGATAGGTATCGGACACCGTGCGAGGGTATTTCACGTCTTCGAAATCGGATCCGCTGTTTTCCTCCGCGTTTTTCTAGCGCGCGTGCGCACGTGACCGCGGCGAAAGCAACAAGATCGCGCAATAAGCGGCCACCGGGCACCAAACAGTTTTTAGAGCGAGATTCGCGATACCTTCTTCTTGCACAACGCCGGCTGCAGCCCGGTCGGATAATAATCCGCATCGATGAAAGTGAGCGGAGGCGCAAAGTCGAATGAAGCGCGGGGTGCATCGGCTCCGGCACGCTCTAAAACTCTAAACAAACGCGGGTAGGCCCCAGGCGAGCTCGAGGTTGCTGCAATCCACGCACTCCCCAATCAGGGAGGAGGCAAGGAGGAAAACGGGCGATCAAGATTTAATGGACATCGCGCGATCCGCGGATAGCGAAACGGACACCTGCTCGACACCGTCATTGTGTGCAAAATTGCGCGCCTAGATTGCACTGACTGCTTGGATGGTGGAAAGGTTACTAATCCCTTGGAATAAGTGGGAAAGGCTCGAGGAATCTTTCTGAATTCCATTTAAACGAAGAAGCTGCTGAAGAATCTGTAAAATCTGAGAAAATTTGGGAGGCTTGAAAGTCCTCCTATCCTAAGATACCTAATTTATATCAGTGATGAGCACCTCGCGACCCGCAATTGTTTCACTTGAAAATCGATATAAGAAATAACAAATTCACCCCATAAATTAACATCCTTTGATTAGTATATTTCAGTATGTAATATTGCAGCCCCTGTAGGTTTTCACTTTTGGCCCACTACCGGCCAAAGGTTGCTCAACACTGATTTATATATTCTAAGAAAGACGAATCTAGCCTCCCACCGTTCTTCTAGAAGCCGCCTCGCCTAGGCCACACGCCATCAACAACGCATGGCGGTATTTACCAAGCACTCTGCGCCTGGAGGTAACCAAAGAGCGCGAGAGACTTGCAACAGACGCCATTAAATGGCCATTATCGCTCATAGCGTATTACTCGAAGATGAGCCCTGCGAAAGACGGTAAAGCTCGCTGGGCTGGTCTCTAACCACCTTTGCGGTGACGATCGATTTGCTGGGAGGACGCATAGGAAGGATCGGTAGATCCGGCGTGGGGTCGGGCCCGCGCACGGTTCACCGTCTCCCACGGATTCTGGGCCATCGGTGGCCACTAGAGCAAGTCCCTGGACAAAATTTCACGCGGGCCGCGGTGGTAGGGGTGAGGGAAAGTGAAAAGTACAACGTTAGGCAATTGCTGGCTGACTTGCTTTGGCCGGACTCGGCCGACTACGTCGCGGTGGCGCAACAATTTGGCATTCCGATATGCCATACAGCACCGTGTCCTACCACCACCATTGCCGCCACCACCACCGCCGTCAACATTGCCATGTCTAAGCACCGCGAACCGGCTGCATGCCTACGAAGCCTCACCTATCCGCTCAGCTACCTAGATTTTATCCCGCAATACCATCGATCGGGGACCCCTCAAAGGACAGGTGACGATGTCCTTTTCCCGTACACCGTCGTTTCTCCACCCTCCCCGGCTCTTCTCCTCCGCATCCTCCGCGGCTCTTCTTGGAGGACGTTCCGCAACCGAACGTTCGCGAGGAAAGTGCTTCTACGACAGTTGTTTGGGTTCTATGATGTAAATGAAAGGATCGGGTTGGGTAAACAGGTTCGTTAGAGGTCCGTGCGGGTGTCACTGGGTCTTTCAGATCGTGGGTGACAGGGGATGCTTCTGCGTGGGTCTACTAGTGTTTCTGTTTCAATTGAACGATCGATGTAATCACGCAGAAGCTGCTGAAGATGATCGTTGAAAGTATAGGTCATGAATGTTGTGGGTGGTAGGAGGTTATGTAAACTGTAATGAAGCCGCGTTCTTCAAAAACTTCTCCGGAGAATGATTTCATCCGGGACTGCAAGCTTTCTTGCTGAGTCGGTAGTAATGGTAAAAAGAACGCAGGGGCGGATTTGAAGATTTGACGTCCCTAGGCTAACAAGTGTCTGCCATCCTTTCTGAGACATCAGCAGATATTTCAATTTTAAAAAGTCGAGATAACTTTAATATTAATTCAGTGACGTGTTATTGCTAATTTGCTAGATGACAAAAAGGTGATTTTTTTTAAAGTCGCCTCAAGCCTCTGTGTTTAACAGGGTGCAAGGGTATTAGACGGCTAAAATGAACGGTTTCTTCTGGGTTAAATTGAAACTCATACCATTTGCACTTAATGAGCGAGTCCAACCTCGTGGAGAAAAGCGTTTTGTAGATTCAGTTAAAATTCCTGCTAAAAATATTGATCCATTCTCGACTTATGCTGTTCTCCGTCTTCACGCGCAGCGCCAACTTTGGCGCTTTGTATTTCCTGCAGTTTTTAATGATTTTAAAGTTTCCTGGTCTTAAAATACGTGTTATATCCAGAATAAAATATCGTAAATCGTGCAAATGGTATGAATTATTAGTCGTCCTCCAATCCAACCCGAAAGAAACCTTTCATTTTTGCTGTCTAATACCATTTACCCCTTTAAACCTTTTTCAATTTCTTCCTCCCAAAATCTTCGACCCGTTAAAATTTTCCGCCCACAGGCTACAGCCTACACACAAATCCGTCCCTGAAGGAACGGTGAAGATAATGCAACGTTGTATGGGAAAAGTAGGGACAACGAGCCACTGTGGTAGAGCGATCGAATCGCGCACCTTTTACTGAGCTCGGGCACTCGGTCCCCTAACGCATTTGTTTCGTTAGCGACCGCGTTATTTCGTACACGATTAAATGACTGGTCTCATAGCCGTGCAACGAAAATTCACTTTCTAGGATTTAATCGATCGTTAGCCAGCGTTGCGCCAGATTCTTTGCCAGGACCTGCGGTGGCCGGGCGAACCCCCGCCACGGTGTACCTATGCAAAATCTTGCCGATTATCCTTGCGCCATTACCGCGATCGTACATAACCGTGCAAGTCCATTAATTTGCCGGTGTAGGCGAGCACCTCGTCCGCGCGCATATCCTCGCGACACGAGTCGGCTTGCGACACTTTGCACCTCTAATGCGCCTGCAAAGCCACGTGACCGCGCGTTGCCAAACGCGGTTTCGTCGATTATAACGGGCGCAACAAATAGACACTTAGGTAGTTAACTCGCCAACAGCGCGTTGCATTGCGAATTCATCGAACAAATAATGCACTTGATTGGTCGGGGGTACTTTGAGGTTAGATTAGGTACTAAAGGTTATGTATGCAGTGGCGGAATGGGTCTAGAATATTGGTTGCAAAGGAGGCAAAGTGGGCCCACCCACAAATATAAGGCTATCATTTAATTTATATAAGAAGTAAATAACATTTTGAAAAAATACATAAGTAGCAAAAAAGTAGGTTTCAGTTGTTTGTATATTTTTTTAGTAATTACAGGGTGTAAGGCCACTTGCCATCGAGCAAGCTGACACCCTGGCCAATCTGCCACTGTATGTATGAAAGATCTTGTAGTGTTCATGATACACTACACTCACTTTCATAGCGATATGTTCGAATAGAATTGAATAAAAATACCCTAACGCCTGGAAAATTCTATATCCAGATGTCTACACTCGTGCTGACACCCAAGGCTACCATTTTGAGTAGGTAGATTGTTACCAATCGATGCAGTGTAACAATAGGTATAACTCTGAATCAAACTTAATTAAATCGCATTTGTCGCCTAGTCCAACCCTAAAATGGTCCCTTCTAAAAAAGACACCCTACTCATACTTGAATTCTTACACAGACATCGTCATCCTCACAATCTACACAAGCTACACAATCTTCGCTGATCGTTGTTCGAACGAGCATTAACCGATTAGCCTAGGAAATCATGGGAAATCTCTAGTAGCTCACCGTCAGCAGGAGAAGGCGCGACTAAATGCCTTTCCATTCGATTTGCAGGTGCAGTTTTTCCTGGTGTTCGTGCACAGCACCCAGGCCCTGGTCTTCGACTGCGGCTATCCGAAACTGATAGCAGCCCTTCTTCTGCTCCACTCGTCGATCTTCTTCGTCCTCTTCTCCGATTTCTACCGGCGGGCGTACAGCAGGAGGAGAACGAAGAAGGAGCTGAAGGACGAATAAACAAGGGATCTTAACGCGCATATACCAGAATTTCTCCCCGATACACTCCAACGACCGCGTACGATCGAAGGACTGCGGATCGGCTTTGAAAGAAGAGTGAAGGGACGCTTCGCCACGTGCTCGCACCATCGTGATATCCGATTTTCTTAACTCTACGGGGCAAGGTGCGATTACCCTCTCCTCCTCCCGTTGAACATTAGAACAACTATTTAGCAAACTGTTCGATAGAGCCTCTGGGTACCAGAAGATCCATATCCCCCGTTGATTAGATTCTTTCACCGATAATCACGCGAAACTAGTCATCTGAACGGTTTGAAAGAATCGCGCTGGAAGCTGATCCGCGGTCCCGATCGTCAGCAAGATCAAGCTCGATCGACCCGCTGGGGTGGAGCTTACAGATTCCTTCCGTACGGAAGAGGACTTCACTTGTTATCCCTCATGTCCTCCGCAGGGCATCTCAGGTCTCGCGAACAGCTCGGACCAGGGCTTCCGAGGCACTCGTTCTTGACCCACGACCGATTCTCCGGTGCGAGCAACTAATTCGCAGCATCGGGATTAACGAACGGATCGAGCTCCTGGCTTCAGCTCGGCTCACGTGACGCGAGAAAGTGCATCGAAAACCCAGAATCGACGTAGCTTCGTACATCGATCGGTCCTTGGTGTCGTTAATTTAGTGGTCCGTTATTATTATTATTCCGTTTCTACTCTAAGTGTTGCGCGCCGATCAGGTCTGTAATTAAGGTTACTGTAAATATAGGTGTAGACTTAGGGAGCGCCGAGGGGCATCGTCTTCGCGGGTCTATTTAAATCTCTGGGGCGGCTTGGACCACTCGGCCGATACGCGCGCCACGCGACTACTAATTCTTTGTATCGGCAGGGAAACGGAGGAAACTCAACCGAAAGGAACGTGCTTTGGGGACACCACTTGAGAAACAGTGCAGGGTATCCCGTGAGAAATTTTAAAGCAAAAACGCCACACATCCAATCGATCTAGTTAAGCAGTGTCTGCTCAGTGATGAAGCTGTAAAAGTGTAGACTGTCTGCGATGCTTAACCCGCATCTACCTGTTGCCGTACCGGTCATTGTCCATTAACAACTTAGCACACTTGATACCAGAAGACTAGACAGCGTTTATTACGAAAAGGGACACAAGCCCCGCACTGCGCACGATCTTTTCAAAATGACCCCGGCACGTTGGAGAAGTTCTAGATTATCTCACGTACCCTGTACATGGACCAAATCACTCTCAACCGTCCATTCCGCGACCACAAGCTCAATCTTCTATTTACGATTATTTATGCGTTGTTTGATTATCATGTAACCTCGAGTGTCTGTAGCAACCTCTTAAACATAAGTCGCGAGAAGAATCGCTCACGCGTCGTACGGCAGTGAGCCGGGAACGGTGTCAATCTCTATCACGATAGCCGAGACAGGTGCAGGTGAGGCGCGCTTTTACACACAGACACGCTGCACATCAGCCTAAAAACGAAATTCCTCTCACTAGCGAGCTGCCTGGTGAACCGATGGATCTAGAGCGCAACGTTCCTTGCGAAACCTGGCTATTAAATCGGATTTCGTAGCCGTGCGTGAACCCCTGCAGGTTTCCGCGACAATCGCTCTCGTTGAGGGATTCACGCGTGGATTGGACGAATGCAGTTGATAACGATAGACAGAGTGTTGCATTGAATCAATGGACATCACTTTAGGGGCGAATTGAGACATTAAGAGCAAAAAACGGACTAACCCATATTGAAAAAAAATGAATTTTTCGTATTTTATATGTTTAGTACAGCCTCTTGGAATACATTTTGCTACAAACTCAATTTCGCAAAAAATGTGGGTTAGTCCGTTGCTGTTCTCAGTGCCTCGATTGAACACTCGCTTTCGTATAGTAGAGTCTAGTTTACAATCAATTTGGTACACGAAGGATGAAGCTGTGATTATAAGCAGCTTCGTGGAAGCAATCACGTTAGCTGAGTTAACTCTTACTATCTCGACGCGCTACATTCGCCCCTAAAGTTATCTTGATCTGTCCAAGTAGTCCTATTCACGTACTGATATCCGAAATTTAAACAGCTGTTTCCGAGCTATTAACATCCAACACTGCGCCGCTCTCATCCCCCCAACTGCTTTTACGACCTCACTGCATTCCTCCCATCCACAATGCGACCGGCTGATCGTGTGGCACGTCTAGGGGTTAAACACTCACTCGAATTCTTTCGGAGGGAAGACAACGAAACGACGGAACGCTAGCGATTAAGGGACAACCCCTCCGCGGACATATGCAATGCTTTCTCCGGCAGCCAGCTGAGTGCAGACACTTTCTACCTTATCGATCCTCTCGATACACCCCTTGAACAGGGGTGGGCGGACGCTGCATACCCTGGCTGGGTGGAGAGAGAGCGAGCGTGCGCCCTGACGATACAGTAATTTTCATAAGGGTTTCGCCTCGAGCCTCATCCTAAGATCGTAATTTATTTTTAGTTTGCGTCTCGCACGCGACGAAAGCTCTTTTGTAAATATGTAATTCCTTTTTTATGTAATGACAAATAAATACCAGTAAGTTACTCACATGAAGGGATTATGGGGGCACCTACGTGTTAGATACAGGTTTCGGAAGTTCGACTTCCGCAACCACTACTCGAGGATTACCAGTAAGGGTCTGAACGCACTGGGATTCATTGCTAGATTTCCGAGACATTTTAGACGCATAGAAGCGCTCAAACTTTTATACTTTGCCTTCGTTAGGCCCCAACTGGAATGTGCCTCGGTAGTCTGAAGTTCGAAGCGTAACCAATATATTAGTTTAATTGAAGTGGTGCGGCACAGATTCCAGGGCACTGGGTAACCCAATGTGTATCGCTGACCGTGGCTATGGTCCTGCAAGCACTGGGAATTACTACTCTCGTAGACTGGTTGTGGATACGACCTCTTTGTTCAAGATTGTTCACGCTCAGGTTAATCGTGCAGAGCTTGTGGCATCTCTGAGTTTTCTCGCTCCTCAAAGGCAACTACGACAGGTACCCCTCTTCGATTTTTGATAAATCAATGTCTCACAGATATTGACTTGTTTTCAATTTCCGTTAACACCCTTCGGAATCTTACCTAGCTTTCGATGCATACTGGTTGTGTTCCTCAGACTGAATAATTTTGCTGATGTTATCTCCATACTTTCTGTATACTAAAGGGTTATTTCTCATGGGCAATAATAATAATATAGCTTACGAACAGAAAGAGAACAGGATAAATAACATCGCTTGTCATTTCTACTGATTCGTACAATTTAAATCCTTTATTGGTGTTAATTATTTACAATTTCGAAAGCTGGTTGCATTCGGGTGTATGTATCCTAAAAACGAGCAACGACGGATCGATTTGTAATCTAAGCTGTTATACCTTGTCCTTTGCTCTTTTCCCTTCTACGAAGTCTGCGCTCTCTTTCGTACTCTTTCATCCTCAAAATACCACTGAAACAATCACCGATGTCGTTATACAGGGCTCGAACAAACCTTAAGACTATCACGAGCACACGGAAAGCATCACAGGCGACTTACTCGTCAGCTTGGCATTCTAAGTACTCGTTACGTTGCGGTTTACAAGCCTTCACGAATGGAAAATGCTCCCTTTGACACTGCAAATAATCTATGTACTTGTGAGCGCAATAATCCCTAAAATACAGTGGAACTCGGGCAGCCCTCATCTCTTGTTCCGTTGCTACCATAACTAGAAAGTAAAATACATACATAATATTTCCAGATGAATTAACAAACCCAGCTAATTATTAATGAATCTTTCGCATATGATGGCCAGCTTCTTCTACGTAGTTGGTCATTCGAAACTGGAAGCTAAGATACTTTCATTATTCTTCCGAATATCAAGAAATATTTAAATAAAGAAATATTTGTTCTCCAAGGATAAACAGATAAAAAATCAGGCTTCTTCCTGCAGGACAAAAGCTTAAAAATTTCAAAGTTTATTGCAAATTCTACCATCACCTCGATTCTAATATTCTTGAAAGTTAATTAAAAATCTGTTCAAGACATTTATTAACATACTCTTAGAAACAGTGGCGCACCCAGAGAAAAAGGTGAGGGGCACTGGAGTCCCTGAAAGAGGAGACATTGTAAAAAGAAAAGAAAACTGGATTTTATTCCCTAAATAAATTTTTATAATCACCTAATAAATTTTATTGAATTTGGATTAAAAATATTTTCCGATCCCTGAAGATTAAATCCTGAGTGCGCCACTGCTTACAAATGTATGTTCCGTGTACACCCAATGTTATTATTAATTACAAGCCATCACTCAGAAAAGAGAATCATGAGCAGTTCCTATAAAAATACACTTTGAACCGTCCATGCACAATCGGAGTTTTTGCAGCATAGTTATGTCATTGGCGAAGCGTTTACGACATGAAAACAATGAATGGCAATTCGATCGAAACTTCAAACAGTAAGAGCGGAACAGTGATGGTTTAACGTGATGGGTGAAACGAAGACGTCGTTGATGTAATCGAAAGATAATTAGCGCAGAATACTGGCGAATAAATTTGAACTCGTTGAGGGTTAGGACTGCATAAAATACTTGCCTCTCTTCTTGCGGCCATTAGGAAATCCAATTTGCGGGTCGTACGAAGGTGGCTTGTGAGATTCGGGGTAATCATCACTCCCGACTGGTCTCAACGCGTTACCCATTTCTGTTACAAAATTCTATAAAATTACGGCGGAAACAGTGTCTATCCGAAAATGTAAAGCAGAACACTCCGCGCGATGCTGACATCTAGCGACACTAACTTACGTAACTCGTAAATCGTAAGCGGAATACACAGGGAAAACATTTGGACATTGAAACGCGTGCACGAATTTTATTCGATTTCTCTTCGTTCAAAAAGGGCGCTCGTTAAAAGGGGAGACGATTTCTGATGCCGATCTTTGCGGGAGAATAAAGAGACGTACAAGAACTTCTGCAGATATGGTTTATTGAAATTTCACTGAAATAAACATACGCATGTATTAAAAATTTGGAGTGACTTTGGTGGCGCGAAATGTTTACGCAGTCGCTTCAGGGCAATTGGATATCTCAATGGTTTTATTCTGGCCAATGTGAATTATTTGCAAACAATGTTCAGTTCGTGTAGCACACAGGTTCTTATTAGCTTAACGATCTATTCTCAATCCCACCAACAGTGTCGATCGAATACTTACAGCGATAAGAAAAATTGATCTTGTATAACCTAAATCTGAGAATAATTTACAGAAACTTTAATCGTCCTCTTCTTCCATTGCCTCGGGCATCGAGTTTCCTGGAACAATAGAGCAGATACAGTCAGTAAAATCAAGCGAGTGAGATTCGCGAAGTTACGAGTGGAAGGCGATACTACCGTTTTGTAATCTATCTTCGCTGGGCATGTGTCCGGCTTGAAGCAATTTACTAAGGCGCTGCACTTCCTCCAGGGAAGAAGCATTGGTGATCGCTTCTCTGATTTTGTTGCGCTCCTCCGGGGTAGTTAGAGGTTTGTCCGCGGCTGTTCCAGAAGTCTGCGTCTTAGCTTTCTTGGCTATCTCACGAACCATCTCTTTTCCTTTTTTACTTCTGAAGTATGCGACAGCTGCGTCGCGCTCCTTCAGTTTAATTTTCCTAAAATCTAGAAGCCTCAGCTGCGGGAACCTGTACACAACGTACTGCCTGTACTGAGGTTTCGCGGAGACCGGATTCTGCAGCAGGCAGAGATTCGTCAAACTCTTCAGCTGCGTTAGTGGCTCCAAGTCGCCGAGCTCTTGAATCATATTCCCAGTTAACATTAGGGTCTCCATGTTGGGTATACAGTGCTCCAATCCCTCGCCGATCCTTACGATACGGTTATTGTTGAAAAAAAGTGTTTTGATCCGTTTTAGGAGAGGGAAGCCGTCTAATTTTCGGATGTCGTTGTCTGAGAAGTCTATGGTGTCGAATTGATCCTAGAATTAACGTCTTTTTATTAATAATTGATTAATCGTGAAACGGTAATGCTTCGAACGCTTTTGCGTCTTTAGCGCGAATGACGTCATCAGCAATCACAAACGTAAATAAAGGTCATCTCTAACCAAAACGTGCGTAAACACGGTCAAAAAAAATATTGAGGAAAAGGCATTTAGCGTTTCGAATACTAACCAGCGTGGCACCCAGGTTTTCAATCGTGGGTATTTTATATCCTGCAACGAAGAATAATTAAGAGAACGTTAATAAATCGAAGAATTGATGACAGTTTTTAGGTTATAATTGCATTACGGACGACGTTTATATACCTCTGAGATCTAATTCGCGATCCTTTACAGGATTGATATACTGCATAGATTGCTGTATTAAATCTGGCGTTAGTTTAACCATCTTTTAATAATATTCTCTGTACTCGATATACAAATTAACATGAAGCGCGCAATTAACAATCACAACACGCAGTTCAATGAAGTTCTCTGCGGAAGTTGGACTCTCGCAGTTGGCAATTCGGAAATGCGCGCAGTATGGCCAACATTCATTTGAAAATTCAAAATTTGTTATCACTTGCCAGTATTCAAATTAGAAATACATGATATGTTAAGTCAATTAAGTAATAATACACACTCAAAGTAGTACATCAAAGCGGTACTCATACATTTTCGTTGAAAAACTGATTGCAAGTAGGCTTAACAACTGTGATAGCTATGAAAGCATTGCAACATAACTTTATTCTATTTCTTATTAGGATTTTCTGAATCTAAGCAATTTTATGAATGAAGTTAAGGGGCAATGACACTGTAGAATCCGAAAAACTTCTGATAAACAGTGTTTCGCGGCCTCGAAATTTTTGAACTAGAACAAAAAACCGAAATTTTTTAAAAAATTGATTTTTGTAAGAATGGTGCGTGATTGAACAAAATACGAAACTGCGAAAACCTCGAAATAGTTGAAATGTTTTCTTCAATCACGCATCCTTCGTACAAAAAAAACAGTATTTTTTACTTTTCTCGTGTACTTCTCGAGATAATCTTATATAGAACTCAAACATTTTTGGTTTATTGTTCCAGGTCAAAAATTGAACAAGAAATCTCTCCGGCCACGGAACACTGTTTTTCAGAAGAAGCTTCTTTTGTTGTGCGGTGGCGGCGCCATTTTGTAATAAACAATTTTAAAAAAATTGTGATCATACTTCAAGGTGTGTACAATAAAGCCCTTCGAAAAGAATTTATGTTCCATTCACTTTACTCGTATAAAAAAATTCTTAAAATCAGGCTGCCTTTCCGGGCTCTACGGTGTCATTACCCCTTAATTCGATACCGATCCACAAGATTAGGTGTTATTATTTTAATTTAAGTGTACGAATTACGGTGCGAGATAAAGTGGGCCAAATAAGCAGTAAGAATAACGATAAGGCAACAGCTTCCCAAGAAGAGAACGATTGCATGAATGAATGAATGAAGACAGAATGAAAACTTCTTCCACTACTTAGTTAATAACAAATACGATTCGCTCGGTTATGAGCGATAATAAAACCAGTTACGTCCGACGATCGCGTCGGTGAAAATACAAGGAGCGTACGTTTTCTTACGTAGGCAACATTCACATTAATTATTACATCGCTTACCATTTACGGTCATTCAACAGCGCCATATAGAATCAATTAACCGGCCACACTGTTGCTATAATGTGACCTCCGTTACGTTCTGGCCTCGTTCAGCTTGACCTGCAAGAGGCATTACAGTTTCAAGCGCAGCAAAATTTCCATTATTCAAGAACTCCACTATTCGAGCGAAGGGGGAGCTCCCCTAGTGCTGAACGCTTAAGGCTTCTCTGAAATAAGAAGAAAATTATTAACAGCGTTATTAACAATATTAGAAAATAAAATAAAGCAACAAAATAATCAACATTATTATAATAGTTAATTTAAGTGGTTACATACCCTTGACAGGTCGGAAAATAGGGTCATTTTTATGATTTTTTTTTCATATAAAGAAGCATGGTATTTAAAAATCAATATATACACCTTGGTGTGTATAAATTAAGATATATTCTCTTGAAAAAGAAATTTGATATCTTGGGAAATAGTGTTATAGCAGCCTCGTCTCCCAATGCCTCTGCATAGTTACATTATTTATGGTACCAAAAGTATCTCAGAGATTCCTGGACCGATTTGAATAAAATTTTGCACGACCATTCTTAAGGCAATAATCTAATACCGGTAACTAAACAACATCCAAACAACATTTGTATTGGTTACCGGTAACCAAAATTCAGGTTTTTAGAAATCTGATATTTAACAGTTTATTCTTCACCGCGGCGTAGACTAAAGGCGTGCAATGATGCAGGGTTCCCGCCATGGATCCGCGGACACTCCGTACATATTCCGGTTATAGGTATTTATCGCGAATGATTTAATTCGTCCTTGAATCGCACATTTCCGACAAGTTCCCACGTTACATGTCGATTGCTGGCATCCAAGGCTGCCGCCGGTCGTATAATAAAGCGCACATTATCCAAATGTTTAATACAACGCCGGTATCAAAGTTTAAGTTCTTGGTCGTAGAGCTCTTATTAGAAATTCTGATGCCGCAGATGGGTTCCTGTTTACTCGAATTGCTTCGCCACGAAGACGCCGCGCCGTCGAATCAAGCGCGGCACCCGATCGGAGGGTACCTTTCGATCATATTCCATCTATCCATCCAAATTTCATTTTTTTACGTGAATACCTCCGAATCTACCGTCAAGGACCCAGTTCCTGATCACTTAAGATGCAAAGGGAGCAGTTTCTGATGAACCTAAAACATTTTACTATGAGCTATCAAATTTAAAAATACTTCATAATTATTTAATAATTTTTTGGAATAAATTTGTATCGTGATAAACTTATTATTTGGTATTTATATACTAAACTGATCAGGAATTGGGTTCTGATCAGGAACTGCGTCCTTGATGGTATATATGGTACATATCCGAAATCCAATTGCACCACTCGATACCCAGAGGATCAAAGAATTTGTTGCGCTAAGGGAGGACCGTGGCGCATCGCATGGGACGGAGTTACATACGAGCGAGTTAAGCGGTGTCAGAAACGCAAGAATATCGCAGGACCGCACGTTATGGGACTTTATCTTATACCGAAACTCCTCCAACGACTCTAGGCAGTACCTGTATTGATTTAACGTTCACCAGAAAGTAGCCTACTTTTCATATCACAGACCTATCATCAATAAAATTATAACACAGTGATTATTTGTTTGTTTGATTTTCTTCCCGATCCCGGCGAGAAGAAAACATTCTCTCGGTGGACAATGTAGACGTATTCTGCCCTCTTTAGTTAAAATGTCCTATCTTATAGAATTTTGAAAGAACCGAGGAAACTGAAGTTTTATCATTTCCTTTGCACCATACTTATATTTTCCTTCTTTCAAATTAAAACATGTTGTCATTATTTCGTAATAGCCTAATATCATTTTTTGTAATAGTTGTACCCATCTGTCGACACAGATACAACCGAATTATTTTTATAAACTATAACTATATAAGTGTAGTTTCCGTTGCACGTACGGATTCTGTGATCGAAATTTTTTTTTGCAATACACTCGAAAAACTGTCAATTTTATTCGCGGATTTTCGAAACTTTCCTTCTAAAGCGCACCATTTTTACAAAAATAATTTGTTTAAGAAATCGGCTCTCCTCGTTCTCGGATATTTTCTGCAAAACAGTTGGAACGTTGACTTTGGAAAGGAACCGAGGAAAGCTTGACCGACTTGCAGGCATCTTTCGAAGCCTTGGGCTACTTAAAGTGTCAATCAATTTTTAATTATCCCGACGGCGCGTAATCAACAGAATACGCGGATAGGCCTCGTGATCGTAATTCGCCAGCTGCTTGATCACCACGAATGGGACAATCACGGGGAGAGAACGGTGCGAGAATTTCGCGTCTCTAACCTTGGATAGACCGCACTTCGTGCCGAGAACGTTTGCTCGCGGCCGGCGCCAGCAAACCACGTGTCGAAACTCGAAACACCGTGTCCCCTGTGCGTAATTGGCACGTTCTCGAATGCGGAAGCAAAGTGGGTGAAACCATTGCGTCCGTCCCGCGTCCTGTTGCAGAACCGAGGAAATTGCGCTCTCTAATCTGTCGCCTCTAAAAAGCGAGCACTGAGAATAGCCGATCTGAAAAATATCGCGCCGTGACACTTTCGCGGCTAGGCCGTTGCAAAACCATTAGCCCGAGCTCCTAAAATCCGCGGTAGATCGGAAGACGAATGAGTTAGATCGGGAGATTTCGGTTTAATAGTGTCCGTTTAAATGTCATTTGTGGCACGTGTCGGGGGAAGAATAGAAGCAAAAGGAATGTCAGGTCCGGCGATTTAAAAAATAAATTAATTTAATGCCTGGGGGACAAGGAATTCGGGGAACAGGACGAAAACAGCGGGGGACAGGCAAGAATCTTTGGAACAGGTACAACTGAGATTTATAGCGACGAAAGATTGTCTAAATCCTATGAATGGATTCTCTCATCGAGGCACCTTCTGCTCGATTAAAATCGCCAGTGACACTGGCAACTGGTTTCCTTTATGCAACGCCTGCTGTATTGTGTAACCGTTTGCATACATAATTCTATCATCTAATTCTGTCATCTATCGCTATCGAATGGAAAATCACTAAACGGGACGTCACATCCACGCTCTTCCCGCGTATTTTCATTTTTTTTACTCAGAGTATTTAGCCTAAGTAGTAGCATTTATCGTTGGCATTTTTATAGCCAACTAATGTTTAATCCAACTTGGAGATACTGTGGGGCACCAGAAATGCTACTAGGGTAGGTAAAACGGCGCCGGACAGTAATTTTTTAAATAACAAACCACAAACTTGATGTAACTTTAAAGTGACTTACACTGATTGCCTTCTGAATAATTTTGCCCAGTAATTCCGTGGTTAAGAGAGCACCTAGGTACTTTTATTGCAGTGGTTAATAAATGGCACACAATGATCAAAGACACAATAGTAATTACAAATATTTGGGAGCCAAGTCATATTTTTCTGTACATAAAACATTCTTCAGGAATGTTTCGTTATTTTTCATTTTTAATTTCTTCATAGAATTACGTGAAAAATTAAGAAATAAGAAAACCGGCACGTGTTTGTAAATCGACCGGGACACTCGGGACGGGGGTTGACAACCGGCACGCATGGTAACCCTAATTATATAGTACGTAACATTAAAATACCGAACGTCAGCCAATTAACCTTCAGTGTTACCAATTCCTTTTGTTGTCTGATGACGTCGTGAAATTTATCGTCTCGAGTTCGTCGCCCTAGTTTCGTGAAGAACACGCGTTACAATTCTGTCGTTGGAAAAGTACGAAACCTCCGTTGGGAATGGAACTTGACGGAATATTTTTTCAAAGATTTTTGGAGGTGGGGGTCAATGCTTAACAAACTTTTATGAGGAATGTATTTGACTCCCTTTTCACTTTTAGCCAATGATGCAGAAACAACCGACAGGCATCGAAATATGTAAAATATTTAGATTTATTGCAGCTAGAAGACCATTTGTAGTTAAAAAATCGTTTATTTTCTTTAACACTTTTATTGATTACTATTGCATAATAAACTTTAACAAGTTTTTAGTTTTAAAAACATTACCCGAATTGATTAACGTATATGAACTATACGAATATTTTTAAGTTGATTCAAATGTAAACTCTTAAGTATCTCAATGTATGAATAAATGGACTTATACCACTTTGAAAAACAACAACTCAATTGATTTCTGGATATCCTCATCGATGAATTGCACGAAAATGCAGAGGTTGATGACTACATATACGATTTGCATGCCGATGCATTTAGTTTTTAGAGTTATCCAGGTAGGTTCGTTCTTGATGCATTGGCTGTTATATTTAGAATATTATCGTTTCCCCGTGAAATGGAGGCTTTTAGGCACCTGCGAGCCGAAGAATAAATCTTCCAAAGGTGTAAAACATTCCTCTTGCATAGGTTCCCTTTCTAAGGGGACGATCGAAAGATAAATGCTCAAAGTTGATCGATTCATCAAACGAATTGGAACAAGAAACAGGACTCTTGTCGAGAGCGAAAAAAAGTATCACTTGTTAAGATCTGCATCGTCACTGAAGAAACCTGCTCGCTGACTGCATTCAAGTGAACATGAAAATATATGAAACACCTATGATGGATAAAAACATTGACATCCTATATGTTAAACCGGTCCGTTTTTCGAAATCATATTTATTAACACTCCCCCCATTATATATCGACTGCTCGACACTATTCTTTCGCCGAACGTACGATCGTGTATAAATTAATTGAAAAATAAATGCCCAAGAAAAGGCATATATAATTTTCTTTAAAATCGAGTCAAAAGTAAATAAGACAGAGAACAATTTGAATACACGAAATTTACATCAACTTTAGAGGACTTATAACGAGGGCTGATTTATTGTGACACATTTCTTGGACGATAAACTCTGTCGCTTTGAATAGTTATTTGTTTACTGATTCCTAAATTTGAAACAATACGCCATCTTCTTCTAACTAATAATCGGCGAGTCGTTGCAGAAAACACCCAGTGTCAAGAAGGAAATTTTTCAGGAGAGAGAAAAAAAACTTGCCTGACTTTAAATTATTTACAAAATCTGATTTGCTTTGGTTATTAAACATCACAAAATTCTCTATTTTTTGCATTAATATAGTCCAAATTCATGAAAAGAGGAATTATATTTGTAGGAGAGCCTGTATGTACCAGCTCTTAGTTGTAGAGAAAACTGGAAGTGTCATTTATTTAAATTTGCCGGCACTGTAAGTGCCATTCCTGTTTACCTATCGCTTAGTTGGCTCTTACATTATTTTCTACAGATGTGGCGTTAAACTACCAGGGGTTCTCTACCATCTTTTAGAACAATGCCGCCTACGTATCAGATTTACATGAATTTCGTTTAACTTTTCCGGTGAACGATGGCTAAAAAATAGTGTTACATCAAACTCTACGTACATACGTACTTATGTGGCAAAGCTGGTATCAAGAGTCCACAAGCAACTTGTGCGTACCTCGTATGTTTTACGAGTGAACCGCGAGGAATCAGCGAATAAATTAATACGCTCGATATACTTTTCTGTTTTCCCTGTCCTCGATACGCGGTACGAGGAAACTTGCGTCGTAATTCAATGCTGAGTTTGTTTTCGTTCACCACTTGCTTGCGTCTTATTAAATTCCATATCATTTCGGGCAAAATACGTGGACTCTCCGGGAAAACCTAATATCTCGAGCAAAGATGATCATAAAACGTGAGGGGAGTTCGAGTGGATCAGAGCATTTTCTCAGAAACCCCTGGATCGTTATCCCGCCTTTATTTAACTGATTCTCATTCAGCAATGGTGAATCAGCATCGCCTAATTCAGAGGTTCCGAAAGCGTGGGTCGCGTTAAACATTAAAATATGAGTAGTTTGCGTGTTCATTGGGTGAGTTTTACTCGTCGAGAATTGTCGGATGATCAATTCAAAGTCCATTAAAGATTGCAGGTAATTTGTTGCGTCGCAACGATGCGGACACTTTAGGGCTACTATATATTTGTTTTATTTAACTGTATCAATTTATTACGATCGTAGTAACCACCACTGTGGACTATCTCTACGAAGGCAGACGAAGAACTAATTCATTTGTCCAGAACCACTTCGTTGAGAATGTATTTTGATCGTGAAAAATTCATACACGCACGGCCGGTGTAGGTAATTATATCGTTATGACCGCAAATATGCACGAAACGATTCAAGTCGGGTCCACATTTGTTAAGGTACCTCGCTCTGTTAACGTGACCTGTTACTTGAACGAAGATTGAATACGCTTACGCTCCGATAAAGTGGATAAGTTCAGAGACGCAAAAATTTTGTCATAATTATGATTATCGCTATTCATATTATTAAGTTAATTGAAAACTCAAATCCATGTTTCCACTTTGATGGTCTACAGACAACCGCAACGCGGTGAAGTGACGTTGGAAAGTTCTTGGTGTGGGTAACATTAAACAGATTCAGAATACGCGCGCGGGGAATTAACTTGTCGCAGTTTACACAAGTTGCAAAAGAAACTTGGCTCTGTTGGAGCCAATTTGCGTCAATAGCTTGTAAATTGCTCGTTAGGATATTGCTTATAATTGCAATCCAATTAGTTAACAAAAACTTTCTGAAAAATGTATGACCGGAAGATGAGAGGAACGACTATAAAAAAGTGCTTAATTACGTTCAGGCGGAATTGCTCGCATAATTTAATAAGCGCGTTTAATATCGAGAACTAGTAGGTAGGTACATGTATTTGGAGTGTCCCAAGAGTATAGACAATATTATGGTACCCGGGATTTTATTCTTAAATTATTCGTATTCGAAATTATTCGAAATTATTTGAAATTATTTGAAATTATTTGAATTATTCGAATTATTCGAATATTTACTTCTTAATAATTACAGCTCTACTTTCGTTACGCGCGCTCAACTTTATAGCACGGTTACCCACGTGTTCTACTTCCTACAACATCGCGATTTTAACATGTTTTTATAAAATTTTTACCTATTCTTCGCTTACTTTTATTTCGTATTCTGAATTTTTTAAAGTTACCAATACGACTTTCCTTTAAACATATGTACATCTATATTAATAGTAAGAAAGCTGCCACAGCTTCTGCCACTTCAGAATCGTTCACATTTCCTATGAATGGGATAGTTTGGCAAGACTGTGGATAATTTATGCGCGGCAGTGGCAAGTTGGGTCAAGTTCGCTCCACCATTTACAGTTTTACCACTCGATAGTAGTCTCCCCGTTGCGGCCGGATGCAAATTCCAAGTGATCATGGCAGACGCGAACACCGAGCAGCCGTTTTTCTCGCCTAGCGCGTTATTTTCCAAGGGTTTGACGTCACCGAATGCAAAATCAGGCAAGCTAAGGTCGACAAGCGTCTCGCTTCCATCGCTTAATACTTACATCGGCATCTATTACGTGAAATGTAAGTGGCAAAAATTGCGCCAACGGAGCCCCGAATCTGACTTAGAAGTGTCGCAAAAGTTCCACTTCCGATCGCTCCGTGGCCGTTGCGAAATTGTAGGTATGGTAATCCGAATTCAAGGAGCTCGGGATCATTCGAATCCGTAACGATCGTATATCTTATATTACGCATTGGCGAAGATATTTCAAGATAATTCGGAAATTCGGAGTCAAGGAATTTGGCGTCGTTCGTTTGAAGTGGGGATCCGTATTTCCTGCAGGGACTGCTTTGTGAACGGGGAATACTACAGTGATCTTTGGTTGTGTAAATACAAGGAAATCTCGCGAACCCGTTAAATTTTCTATCAGGAAGGAATACAGTATTTCCTGCGCTTTGTCGCTTATAAATTAAAAAAGTCGATCCCGAAGACCTGTCACGTTTATGACTCTGTGCTCGGCCGTAAGTAGGATATAATAAAGATAAGACGGAGAACGACAGGAGAGTAGGGTAAAGAAACCAGTAAATGACCGAATTGTTGAATGAGAAGCCCAGTAAATGACCGCATACTTTTATTAAGAATTCTACTTATTAATGTTTGTTTAATACGCAAAACTAAAAATATGGGATATTAAAAATGCAACTACACTCTATTTATAAAATAGTAATTTTTAGATTTATAATTGACATTTCTTTGCCTAATGGTCATTCACTGGTATCCGGTCAATTACTGGTTGGTTTACCTAATTTCTCCAAATCCGATTTCAGCTAAGCAATGCTTTGCACTCCAGTTAGATGAATGGAGCAACATTCAGTGTCGAGTAAAAACTTCTATCTCAGCAATGGAAGCTGATCTAAACAGCGTGGACGTCGAAGGCAATAGAAGTGTCGTTCCCGGTGAAAACGCGATAAAAAGCAGTTTCTGTAAAACAGCAAAGAAACGGAGTGCATTGTGCAAATGATCTTGGTGCAACTGCCGCGTTTTGTCTCGTGCCGCCTGGAATTGCTGCAATCGCGGTAATAATGGCTGAAAGGCGAAATAATTTCTGCTTCGCTGATGGCTTGACGTAAATATCCCGAGGCTCTCTATTTTAAACCCTGAAGACCTACGAGTAAAAATGTTACACCGTGACCAGCCAATTTCAATAAATCTGCATCGCAGATCGTTCGAGCCGATCACGTTTCGATGATCCGGACTCTTCGACACTGTTAAATCGTTATACATACTCGCTTCGAGTATCTTGATCCATAAAAACGTTGCTAGACGCGGTGCAATGACCCAGCTTCTGTCCGGAGAACTTATCTCGAACACTCGGCGAATAGGTTCTGCTTTAACAGTTACCGAAGGTCAGTTTGCGCACATTTCAGCTGCATCATTGTTACCCACTCCCGACGAAAGCGTTGCTCGACGTTGCTTGCGTTTCCAAGCATTGAACTCACCCAGTCGGCCTAGTGCGATCGATCAAAGGTTATCTGCGCTTAGCCAATTAATACGAGCTCTCGATTTTTCCTGTAGAATTATTATTATTATTATCATTACAATACATATTATTAACCCTTCGTTGCATCCTGTTGCATATATGCAACATATTTTTTATTTTTAATTCTTTTATTGTAACTAAGTAGCATGTAGTGTCATATACATATGTATTCCACAATAAAATTGAGATTTTGCTGTGTATGGATTCCACATTCAGGAATTTAGAGCGTATTTTACAATTTTTTAATTTTTTAATTTTCGTTCGCGTACCACTGTTTCTTAGACCGTTGAAATTTGATTTTCTCTGGACACGGCGAAAATTTACTCCACCCAGTATCTATTTTTGAACGAGGATACAGAAATAGAAAAAAAGGATCAACGATATTTATTCATAATTACAGGCGGATGCGATTCGCCGGGCAGAGGACCCACCCCAACGACCTCGATGATAATATAAACTCCGCTTCACAATTCCATCTTCGAACCGGCGGAATGTCACTTGCGCAACGTAATGATGCCCGGTGATTTTTTAACCAGCCGGCTCGACCGTTCGCCGACAAGAGGACGGCCAACGTTTTATATCAATTTCGGCTAATTATGGACCAGCTGTTATTCCGCTGCGCGCGAAACGCCGCGCGATTAGTGAGCACTGGGTTCGAAGTCCACAGGACAACACGGAGGGGCGCGAGACACTGGTGGCCATCTTGCGGACGGACTTTATCGAGGCTCGCGACGTCGGAGATTTCGTTGGCGAAAGTAAAAATGGGTTGTCAGCGTCACTTAAGGGGGGACGCCACGGTAATGGCCCGAAGAATAAAGGTATTTTTGGAAATTTATTAAAAGCAAACTACGTTATGAATCTTTTTTAAACATTCCAGACTCTTTAATGGATATTTAAGTTCTATGAATAACTTTTTTTAAATCTATTTAAAGCAGATTTATAAGCTGTACAGGGCCAGCAACTTTGCGCTGCAAAAAATCTGGTGGACAATTTTCTGACGAAACGGTGCTTCTAAAATCAAAAAACCAAAAAGTTTTAGAAACTATATGCGCATGGCTATGACATTAGGGTGGTCCTTATTTTTCAACTTTAAAATTTTTTATTGTCTGACATTATTAAAATCTTCTATTTAACAAAAAAAATATCTTCGTGTTTTTTATTTGTATATTTTTATATATAAAGGTCGCTCAAGGACTTTATATTTCGCATGTCCATTTTCAATGCCACTGAGCGACCTTTAATCCCTAATATACTTTAACAAAATTTTAGGCGAAATTCTTCTAAACTATTTGGAAGCTTCTCAGAGGGTCAGAAGAAAAATTTAAAAACTTTGATTTTTTACCATAGGGGAGACCGGGGCTACAAGTTCCGAGGGGTAAGTTGTTCCGACAGTTCTATCTTGAAAATGAAAAAGAGCGTTGTACTTTAAATTATTTTTTCCGTGTACGTTGATCTCGCCACTCTGTGGAAAAAATAATTTAAAGTACAACGCTCTTTTTCACTTTGAAGATAGAACGATCGGAACAACTTACCTCCGGAACTTTTAGCCCCGGTCTTCCTTACATATAAGGACCACCCTATTCAGGCCCGTTCCTGGCGGGGGTGCAGAAGGTGCCCCCGCACTTGGGCGGCCAAACCAGGGGGCGGCCGCGGGCCGTTTATTATATGTAAAATTTTTTACTAAAAAGAATAATATTTATAATAAGCTCTTTTGCATGATAAACGTTCAAAACTATGCATAAATAAATATAAAAATAAACTGATATATAAACGACACTGCATATTAAATTCTTAATTAAAGAATATTAAATTAATAAGGATGGCAAAATTGTTTTTGCACCTGGGCGACACAAAACCCAGGAACGGCGCTGACCCTACTATGACATCCTACCTACACCCGTGTGCACCGCGTGTTTCCGATACCAGCGAATGCGAATCATAGACATGACGTCCAGAAAATCATTGCTAGTCGGCCTCCAGTGTTTATAGAGCATGCCATTTTTAGCTTTGATCGCGCGCGAAGTTCCATATCATTGGAACGGGTCAGAGCCTGCCCCTGGCCTTTCCTCGTTGCCCGCGCTATTTAGGTAGGTAGGTACCGAAACACATTATGAATTTCCCTGCTCCGACATGAATGATTAATGCGACACATTGATGGGACTTTCTATCGATGTTACGCAAATGCAAATGCCTTCGGTGCGTTAACAATGACCGTGAACGCTCCACGAAGACGGCGCGGAGGAAGAGAGGGCGACGATCTTCGAGCGGGAACGAAGGCGGCGAACGAGGACCCTTTCGTTTAACAGGGACGGGGGTTATCGAACATTTACCAGGCACCATGCTACGAACCAAGGATTAAATGTCGAAACGTGTGGCAATCCGCCGTCGTTAATTTCGGGATGGTAAATGATTTAAGAACCAAGACGCCAGAAGATTTTAGGCAACGAGCCCGCGGTTAGATGGCAAGGTCCTTGGGCAGGGACGAGCTCTATTATACCGTAGGTGCGTAATGAATTGTCGTGTCCGAGATGATCGAACGGTTTAAGGTTCAAAAGCGAGGCGACCTCGGCGAAGAAAAGCTCCGGGCCATGTGTCGGTCTGATACAACCATCGCCGCTTAACACTAGCCGACTAGCGTTATGGGACCGGTCAATTTGACGGATTTCGAATTCCGAGTAGGAGTATAGCATTAATTAATAATTATAAGCAATTTGTAGCGTAAGTTAATAGGTAATTCTATTCAAAGAATTTATTCAAGCATTTATTATTAAGATCTATACCTATGTAGTATAAGATTTCTACGTAGCCCATCGAATTGACGCGTGCTTGTAGAAATCGGTATGTAAGAAATGTCCGTAAACCTAGTGTTAATTCACCATTTAACAGCGCGTTACAGTGGCGACGAATAACGGCACCGTATCGTGGAATTACAATCGCAGATTTAATTGGGTATTGGTAGATTTTAGCGCGGGCAACGGTATAGCAAACACCCAATTCAGAGGAGGTTGATCCTATCGTGACGTCAGAGTCGAAGTTTCACTGCATTAAATTACTCGAGGCATGCGTGCACGGGATTGTTATTGCTGTTCCATTCACGTCTCCATGGATCCTGATTTCCCGCAGGGAATTCAGCGGTCAGCGCGACGAGAGGCCGGGAACGGAAACGGTCGAGCCTGCTACGACGGAGGATCGAGTGAATTTTACTTTCATCGACGGCCGCACATCAATTAGCGCGCTGCAGAATGACACGGCCAAGGTCGACCGCAGTGGCCGGCAAAAAATCTGCCACTTGCACAGCCTGCGCGACCTTCTGCTCTTTTTCCAGCGGCGAAGAAAACGTTGTATTCAGAATCCCAACATCGTCGTGAGTCGCTTTAATTTCCATCCTAAAGTGTCACCTACGCCCTGTTCCGTCCCACGATTCCACAGCGCCTGTCCTTTACCGTCCATCGCCCCTGTCCACGTGTTTTTACTGCCGCGAGGAATTGTAAATCTGCGTCGCAGGGAAGTCGAAATCGTTTTTATGGTTCCGAGAAATGAGCTGGGTTCTAAGCATAGATCAAGTTCGGGCGACAGCTTCCACGCGGTGTGTTTTAATATGAACGATGAATGAATGGCGAATTCCCGCTGTAAACGATTCGCAAACAATGAATGAGTCATTTGAAAATATTAAATTTTTGATGGATATGAAATTCTGGACTCTGTGCCGTTCGCTTGTAAGTTGGCAGTCAGCTTAATGTCCCGCAAGTGGTGACGCATTGCAGAGGAGCCACGTGACGTCATGGTAGCAGTATAAAGATGGCGGCAGCGTTAGAGGCGAGCAGTAAAGATGAGCAACGTTCTTTTATCCGTTTTTTGAACAGCGAAAGGGTTGCAACCTATCGAAATTCGTCGATAAGTGAAGGTTCAGTGCTGTAGTAGATGCCTGTTACTTCAGAAAGCGTACGAGTGGAGTAGGAACATCAGAAAGAGCGTGAGAAATCGGCAGGTGGTGCACGAGGAGCTGCGCACGTGATCAAAAAACGTTTTTTAGAGGCATCCATGTACTTTGCAAGCGCTGGAGAATTTTTATCGAACTTGTGTGCCACTTTTGTTCAATAAATTATGAAAAAAAAATTTAAGGTTTTCAATTCACTCGCCCTTTAGTGCCGGCACCTAGTTCCCATTGAAAAAAAATTCCCCGTTTTCTTATCGTTAAAAATCGTCTAAATTTTTATATATTTTTGATAGATTGAAAAGCTTAAAACAAATGAATACAGGGTTCAGGTTGGTCCATCTTTCATCAATGAATAAAACCACTCCAAACATTTACCTACTAATCTGGTTCAAACAACGAATTTGTTCCACTTTCAAGGGAAAAACTCCCTCACACCGAGAACGTATCATATATGATACGCTAAAGCGTTACGTTTATTGTAACGGAGAAGTCAGACGAACGCAGCGTGGAATCCTTTGCCACGATTCCGCGCTTGACCGCTAAATGGAAAAGGAAGACGAGAGGATCATGTAAATCTGGAAGGGTAAAATTGTTAAAATCGCTTGCGCAAATATCCTACTGCGAGCTCGTGATCTTTGGTATCGCGTGTCGCGTAATCTTGGTAAACGTCTCTGCGGCTCTTGCGCAAACGATCGAGTAGAGTTGCGATGCATCGCTACGATTTTAAGCATCTGCGGAAGCACTTGGATTTTAAACGAGGCAATTGAAGGTTAGCACAGGTTGCACTAAGAGTTGAGGTGCTCTTAAGGAAATTAAGGAAATCCGGATCAGCTCGATGAAAACTTTAGAGCGTGCTTAACGATATTACATAGCGATCTTCTTACGGAAGTTTTCGCTTCTTTCCAAATAAAGCGAACAAAGATCTGCTGGAGTAACTGGTTTTGCAACTATTCCACGTAAACCGCGGAAGGGTACGTGAATGGACTAATTAAGGAGAATATATTTCGTTCAACGTCTCTGGTCAGCGAACGCGATTGCTATAATATAGCAGCTGCATATCGAATGGATAATAGTACCACTACAAGGCATCAGAAGATTGACGTGGGTTCAGCAAAAAATCGCCAGCACGTGCAGAAAGTTTAAAAATAAATGAGAATGCGAAACAGTTAGATGAATGAACAATTCATTTATTTCGCGATTTACCCCTTTTTATTTGTCCAGAACCGTTAATATTGTTTTTGCCCCATCATCCGCTGCAGCTCGCCCACCTTCGATACTGAATATTCATGAGCAGGATAGTTTGCATGTGCGTAACACAGATGCAATTACGAAGGTAGCAAGGATGGGCGATAGGTACATATTCCTAAAAATATCGAAACAGTAAATTGTATCGACACCCTTAATATCGATACACTTAAAATGTCAGACGAAATAAAAAACCATAACAAACTCAAGGTTTAAAATTAATTAAAGTTTAATTAAAACTAGATTGTTTTATTATGCATGTACATTTTTTACACGAGTAGCTTTATTAATATTTTATCACATTGGACCGTTTACTTTGAAAGTGGTGTATGTCCTTTTTTTGAAAAAATTGCGAAAACGAAAATTTACGTAGGTATATTTTAACGTAAACTTTTGATTTAGAAACAATTTGTAATTTAAATCTTCAAATATTCGTTTGTTTTAATCAATTGAAATTTCGCAAATAAATGGAATTGCATTAATCATTTAAGTATCGAAATTCGATACTACCTAGTAGATTCCGTATTGATACGTACATTTATTGGACCCCTAAATATCCATACAATAATATCAATATTTAACATCATAAATATCCATACAAAATATCGATATTGAACACGATAAATATAGATGCAGGGGTGTATCGACATTTGACACCATAAATATATCAAAACCTACAGGGGTGTACCGATATATTTAACACCATAAATATAGATGCAGGGATGTATCGATACTGTACGCCCATCCCTAAATAGAAGGTAGTGGTCCCTTGAGCTCGACTGGTCCCCTGAAATGTCACCCAAGATTCGAAGGACATCGGGCACGGACGATGCGATAACGAAGGATCCACCTGATTTACATTTGTCGCGAAATCGCGCGAGTGCTAACGGCGCAGCGCGTTCCCTTTCGATGGACGGCCACCCAGCCTCAGAAACCGAATCGCACACGACGAACCACCGTAAATTATACGGAGAACGAATGCTGCTCGTTCCTGGAGTTCTGTGGGCGCGGGTGGCTCGCGCGCTTTTCGAATACTAAATAATTCGGAGCTTCGGTGGCCGTGCACCGTGACTAGTAACGCAATGAATATTACTCGCGCGCGACCTGTTGCAGTCACATCAGGTGGTCCAATAAGGTTGTACCGTTTTTAGTATTAAAAAAGTATTTTCGAAACTTTCCCACTGTGGATTCCCCATTTCAGGTGATTGAGTATTGTTTACGGTGAGTAGTGATCTTATCAACTAACAATAAGTGGGTTGCTTGACGAGAATTCTCCAGAATTAAGGGGGTGCAGGACTATTGAAATGTCGAAAAATCGATTTTTTATTACTATTAATTCGGAAAGTGTGATCCCTTGTGAACATTTACAACAAAGATTCGTGAGGAAATTCGAATATTTACGGAAATTATAGCGCCGAACGTAGTTGAGTGCAAAGCCGAGTAACGGCCTCGCAGAGCGTTATCTCGAATCTACATTTTTAAACACCGTACATCACCGTGTACATCAGAACTTTTGAACAAATGAATATTTTCACTTGAGATTTTAACTGGAGATGTAGAATTCCTTTCTCTATACCATGGAATTTCCGCATCAACATTGGATGTTGGAGAGGAATGGAGAAGCAGGTGAGAAGAGTTAAACGTAGGAACATAGAGGGAACTGCAGGCTTTACAATGGTACGGGCACAAAGCCAACGTTCAATTTGGCCTGGCTGCAAATGCTCGTAGAATAAAAAGGGCACGAACTTATTGGACAATCTAATGTAACAATTACTGAGTTAAGCGGTAAGTGAGTTTCGATACATTGGATGATTAAATCCGTCTGAAGGCTGGCCGAAGGCCACAGACTCTTTCACCGAACTGCATTTCGCTTTGATATCACCTTATTATGAAATTGTATGGTCGTTTGATGAAAATCTGGGGAAGTGTGTCACATTCTGCATGGATTCGTCACAGATATAAGTATTATAGCTTTAAGATGTGTAGACTATTAGGACCAGTGACGCACTCAGGATTTATCTATCCCCATAAAAAAAACTTTAAAAAGGTAAAAAAATACGCCAAGTACATGATAAAATCGAGGACGGAAAGGACGAAGCAGATCTCTGTTTTTATTTCAATTTAAGGAAAGCGCAAATATGCGAAATATCTTGTCCATTTCTTTTGAAAAATATTTTCTGGAACGTGCGCCACTTGAGACGTGCGAAAAAGAAGTTGATCTTTCATTACTGATTCTATAAGACTGAATTTTAATGTCTTCGAGGAAACCCTGTGTATACATGCACCGAACAAAAATATTATTTTTGACAAATTTATGAAATAGATATAAATCTGATTTTTATACACCATAAATAAACAGTCGAGAACTATTTGTGTTCTAACCCACCTTTAGCACCAACCCTTAATATTACGATTTTGTATTTTAAAAATATATGCTGAAACACCTCTGGATAATCTCTATATTTTTTTGTAAACAAAATAAAACCTCTATTACCGAATTTGAAGTCCATTTGAGTAGTTTCCATTAATAAAATAGTTTCTTAAATCAATATTTAAATTAGTATTTATATAAAGTGTAAACAATTTTCAATTATATTATTTGAGCAAGATTGTACGTACCTAAAATTGCATCCAAGGTAAAACTCATTAAACCTAATCAATGACGTGCCATGAATCATTATGATAACAGCACATTCGTTACTTGAAGTGTTATCTTAATTAGCCACTTTGGGACCCACACAATAAATAAACAATGCGTGAAAATTTACACTGACATTGCAAAATATACACGTATATGTTACAATGATAACACATACAATGATAACTATTGTACATATTGAAAAGTCATTTTTCGGTGAGCTGTTTAAACATTATATAAATACTAATTTCAAAGTGCATTTTAAAGTGTAATTTTAAATTGCAACATTTTTTTTTCATAGGAAAAAACCTTGACATGAAAGGGACCTCTAAATTTCCGAAGACGCAGAACTCGTTCCAGAAATCAATAATTAAAAAGCCAGCGAAGTGGCCCCGTAGCATGCCGAACCTGAAATGTCAGTCCCACTTATTTCGAGCTCCGTCGAGTGAGAAGAACGAGCAAGACCCATTTTCGAATGGAATCCTCCTGAAAATAAACTAAACTCGAAGTCGATCCATCGTAAAAGCAGCATCGCGTGGCGGTTCCTCGCGCGTAAGTGCATCATCAATCCTGTTCGATGCGCAGAAGCAATAATAAGTACCTATACAAACGTACAAACGTACAAACGTAGCCAGAGGACTGGAAATAAGCGGCGTATCCCCTCGCCGGTCGACCCGTTCCCGATCGCCCGAGATCACGGCCACGGGCCGTTTCGGCCGTTGCAAAAGAAAAGTGAAAATGGCAGCAAGTGGCACAGGGACGAATAATGATAATATCGATTCAAGCCGGGGTACTGTTCTCCTCAGTGTTGTTCCGACGAGCGAGAGGCCATCGTACCGCCGCGGCGCCGCGCCGGTTCAACCGCGGAAGGTCTTCAAGGTCGGACGTAGTCCACCTTGCGTTCCATTTTTTCGCCCGCAGGAGGTTCCCGCGCGCCGCGGCGTGGCGGCGTGGCGGTCAGGTCCGGTACCCCCGCGTATGGAAATCGTCCACTGGGAACGAAATTACGGAATCGTCGTGGTCACGGTGTTTGGTACACGCGGTTTAGCATACAATGAGAATTTATTTCTTATTAATATTCAACCCTTGATCCTTTCGTTTAATCCGCGGCGTGCCGCTGACAGCGGTCGTCGATCGAACACGGGATTCAAGGTAAAGCCGGGTCCGAATCGATGCTCAGAAGTTAATATTAAGGGTAAAGGGCTACATACACCTAAGAGGCGGAAAAACAGGATGAATTTGAAGAATTTTTTCGGTGGAGAAAAAGTGAAACGTCATAAAATCGACTTCTATGTTTAAATGCCCGCCCTGTTGCGAAAATTGAAAAACTTAAAATCGGCTTCGACAGGTACGCGTGGCTTTTGTCTACTTTAAGAACTATTTTTCCTTCTTTGTTTTAGACGATTAAACAGCGAGAATGCGATGGTCACCGCTGACGCCTTTAATTCTGAAAAAAACGTTGTACGGAAATAGCTACCACGCAACTTCTTCTCCGAATTTTTTAAAGAAAATCTCACATTCTATAGACTAAAATATGACCTTTCTAATGTATATAATGTTTCTTTGATAATAACATTTCTCCGTCGATAAGAATTCTTCAGATCCCACTTTTTCGTCTCCCAGGTGTGTGTTGCCCCTTAAAGGTATAGAAGAGGGTAAAGGTCTAAACACACTTATCAGCTCCGTGACAGATCCTCGGCGCTCCTATTCTCCTTACCACTGGCACGGCGGCACTGATCTGTCACAGAACTGATAAGTGTGCTTCGACCTGAAAGAAGCAGTCAGGTACGCGTTCGCCGCGAAACTGGAGAGGAGAGGTCCTCGCCTTTGTCCTCTGTGTCGAAACAGCATCCGCGCGCTGGGAAAGACACCGGGTAGTGGGTACGATCACCGTGAGAGGTCATCGAACGTACAACAAAACGCAATCATCGCCACAAGGTCCCTGTCCCAGCAGATGAAAGATGACAGCGAGCCGGCACCCGGCGGCTGAGGAAAAGGAAGGGCGAAACACCGCCTACGTTGTTAGACGAGTTCCGAGGCCTTGGAAGCTTCCGTCTTCGAGGTATGTATCCGCCGGTGTCCGCCGAAGCTGCTGGCCCACGGCTAATCACTCGAATTGGCTGATGACGTGTGTCGCCTATAAATCACTAGAAACACGTGTAGGTGCACGCCCCGTGCAACTCTCTTGTTTACTCTGTGTCTATGCTGAGTAGTAGCTGCGTCACAAGAAACGCATAGCGCGATGGTGCAATGTACGTGTATCAGGAATAGTTACAGTCGATAGGGGATTTGCGAAACAATTCCGTTTCCCAATCATCAGTAGATTATCCCTTTGGTGGCCAGGCATCGAAAAATAAAAGTTTCCAAAATTAAAACTCGATAGGTAGTAAATCATTTTAACGTTGATCGTTGAGAAGACTTTATTTAGCGGTTGGTATTGTAGTTAGTTTGTACATAGGATTAAAGGGGATAATGGCGGTCACTTGAGGAATAATTGTAATAAAATATAAAACGGAAGTATGAGATAAAATATTTATTGCAAGCTGCTGTTTAACCACTTTGGTATTAATTTCTTGGGTACAATACTACTACTACTGCTGTCTACTGTGAACCGTTGCAAATTTCTTGATTTCAGAAAAATAAACCATTTATGGCACTTTAAAGTTACATAAATGTTTTTCATGCAAAATTCTACCGTGTAATTGTGCATAAAAAATTAATTAAACAAAATGGCTCGTCAGCCCATAATGGTAACATTATTTTACAAGGATCTCATCTTATTTTTCAGATCCATCGATGTTTAAAGGAGGTATGATATTGACTATTTTTTTGCAGTCGTCTAATTTAATACAACAATAATCTTAAATATATATTTTCTTGCTCCTTATGACCTAGTAAATCATGTGTAATAAGTATTTTGATTTATGTTTTTAGTAAAACTCCCAATAAAATTCCTAAAATCTCTTGTAACCCCTTAACAGGTGGTGTGTGGAGAAAAAAGGAGTCGGTAGGTCTGTGGTCCCCAATTACTCAATACTGTCAAGATTCTCGATACTACGTAATCCCCTGACAGATACCCAATCTACTGAATCTACTTATCTTTAATTCCATAGAATACCCACTGTGGAGCTCTCCTCTGTTTCGCGCACGCGCACCGAAGCCCTCACTGTTCTTTGGTACCTACAATCATGATTGAAAGAAACACTAAAAATTTCCGAAGCACTTGTGGACCGGACAGATTATCGATCTCGATCAGAGCTAAACATGGCTCTGAAATTGCTCGGAATTGATCGACGAAGAACGGCAGCAACTTACTCTTTTCACAATTAACTACAAATTTGATCCAGATATGCATTTAATCATAAATATGGATTTATGCAATTACTGCTTTGTTCGCGAATGACTGGGCCGGAATTCTGAATACTGTACGCGCAGCGGATTTAAGTAACCATTGTGCCAATAATAGACAATGTAGCATGGAAAATGATAATCGGATACGATGCAAGCTCATCGAAGAAAAATCACATTTCTGCTCATCCATAATTAAGCAGCTAGCTTACAAAAAATACCGGGAACTCGTGAGACCAGAAAAAAAATTAATTTCTGCAATTAGGTAAGAGGAAAAAAAAGATTCGCGCGTCATGCAGGCTAACAGCTGCAAAACGCAAACTGTCATTTATGGAGCAGGACTTTTTTTCTAGCAATGCGGCCACATCGCGTTCATTTGCAATTCTTTCGCGCGTAGGGTGTGTATAATTGTGATCGCTTCGATATCTGTCGCATTTTTTATGCAATATCCTGAAACCGCTTTCTGTTTGCAAGTGTGTAAACAAAATACGGAGAAAGTGAACTCGAATACGAAAAACAGTGCGGACTGAGAGCGGAACGTGTTCCGAGCTGATCCGAGGAAGATGTATACGTACACGAGGCACCAACACCAGCGACACCGAGAACAGATTTATAGGGTCGACCTCCAGCGTGATTAATCGTTTCATACATCTTTCATTTTTTTACCAATTAGTTCGTTACTACGATATGCGTGTGACGCAACCAATTTTCTTCCCAAGCATGTTTGCTGACTGTCAATCGATAGGTAGCAGGCCGCGAATGAAGTCGAATTACGAGATAACGCCACGATGACAGGCAAAAATGGTAAACTGACTTTGCAGATGATTTTAAAAGAAATTTATCAAGTTTGTTAAAAATGTAACATTAGGTTCTTATGATATGTATAAAGAAGAAGAGAAAAATATTTTTTACAGATTTTTTCCTAAAAAAAAAATGGTGGCAAAAAAACAAAGAGTTTTGTAATCTACACATTAAATACTAGAGAAGTACCCAAGTTTTCGGAAAAATATTAATTTTCTAAGTAATGGCGAATATTTGAAAATAATCCTTTTTATTGCTAGAAAATTCAAATGTTCACCATTCCCTCAAAAATAATTTTTTTTCAAAATCTTCGGTATTTCTCTAGAATTTAGTGCGTAGATTGCAAAACTTTTTGTCTTTTTGTTCTGGGACCTGAAAAAAATATTTGTTCCCTCTTCTTTACACATATCGTAGGAACCTTATGTTACATTTTTAATAAACTCCATAAATTCCTTTGAAATCTCTTTCAAACTTATTTTACCATTTTTGGCCCATCGTCGAGGCGTTATTCCACAATATAAAAACAAATCAATCGGCTCGAAACGTCCGCTTAGCCAGGCGCCGATAGTTAAGACGATCGTTTGCTCATCGCTGGAAACGAGTAGTTCAATGTATTCCTGCGCATCATTAACGGAGATAAAAATTGTGCGGAATCTTCCAGGGTAAACACGATTGCGACGAAGTAGCAATCTCGATGTTTGCGGAAAATTCGCGATTGTAACAGAGCCCTCGCGAAGGAATTCGATCGAAATTTGGAGATAAGTGGGTAAGAAGACGTGACAACCTCCGACGCCACTCTGCTACAATTCCAGATCGAAATAATACGAGTTTGTAACATCGACAAATTGCACGTTCCCAGTATCTCAGACTGGAGCGACCCGCGAACGCACGTATTGCTCTTAAGCTGCGATACCGGAGTTCTTGAGGTCCTTGAGGCTTTTGCAACGCGTGGGGGTCATATTGCTCGAGATTTCCGGGTTTGTATCGCGTTTCGCAGAAAAATTATAATTTGTTTCTTTCGAACGCGCTGATACGAATTTTCTACTGCGAGAAAGCAGCAGCAGCGACAGTTTCAATCGCGTTGAACCCGTTTTACCAAATTCTGTTTCCTGCGACGAACGCCATGCACGACCACCAATACCTCGCATGACACGAAAGTGTTTTGTGCTAAGTAGTTAAGATTGAAAAGATTGGTTAACGTGAAATGCGAGCCAATGTACGGAATACAGAGGCAATAATTTGATGGTGATTGCCTTGTGCAGATTCGCAGGACTAATAATAGGTCAATTATATCGTAGCCAGACAGGTGTCGAATTAAATATAGTTTTTGACTGGAGAACCGAAAGAGTATTACTTCGCAAAGAAATATTAAGGTAATTAAAGATGCACGGGTCCATTAGACTCTTCGTGTAATGTCAAAGACATTTACAATTTTATTGATCCTCTTCAGTATTGGGATCGCGGTAATTATACCATGTTTTTATTGCCAATATACCTTTTAGTAGGTACATATGTATCAACTCGTAATATGCCAAACGTTCGTTCTTTATGTCGAAATAAGAAGAATTATCCCCCGATAAAAAAACCTCTCGGACCAAATATTCGCGAATCGAGATATTTCTGTCAATGAATGCAGCCTTCCTTATAATCCACCTGTAGGAAATATTTTGCGCGGCTTATTGATGAAAAAGTAGTCTGTTAAGGGGACTTGGCAGCTCGAAGATCAAGTATTTTTTGCAAATTAATTACAAGGCGATGAGAGCAAGAAGTGGCTTTTCCTTTTATGCAATGTTTATGACTATCGCGTGGGGTAAAATAATATTTTTTTTATGTATATTCGTTTTAGAAATGACGCCACACGAGGTTTATCGTATTATTGTGTTTTAGAAAAAGTGTCTTTGGTTGCGCCGTGATATTCAGCTTAAAAATGCAGACAGAACAGTTTCCTTGGAATATGTTTCTCCTAGAACTTGTAGTTTCGGTCTCAAACTTTGAAAATTGAATCGACCTAAAATTATTAAAGTAGCGACTAGGATACGGCGATTTTTATGATACTAAATGTCGATTTTTTGGGTGCACAGATAGCGGTTTGTTTTTTATCTGGGGAACTAGAGTGTTTATACTTTAATGTGGATGTCCAGCGCAGAAGGGCTGTAAAAAATTTAGAGTCCATCTGAATCTGCGTTTCTTTTTTGCAATCACTGCAAAACCACTGAAAACTGGTGTAAATATCAGAGGACTTAATAAGTCGTCATTAATACGTATATATTACCAAAAAAACTGTTTTTTACAGTTTATAGTATTAAGAAACATTACCCAAATGTATTAATCTCATAATTAATTATATATTCATCTGATAATTAACTCGCAAAAAATAGCAACATCTAGAACCCATATTTTTAACATAAATTTTTTGTTTCGAATCTTCAAATGTTAAATAAGTATATCGCAATAAAACGTTCAAAAGTTTTGCTTCATAATTTCTCAAAAAAAAAAAATTTCCAAAGACCGGCCTGTCCCCCGTTAATTCTAAAGCTGCTCGAAATTAGACGGCGAGAAACAAAAGCAGAAGCTTCTACTTCTAATTCTGAGCCCAGCCGAGCACAACGCAGAAAGGAATCTCCTCGACTCTTCGATTATTTATTATTCTTTCGAGATCATTAATCTCTCCTCGCGAGGCAGGACGTGTCATTCGCTACAACAGGACACTGTTTGCGGAGAGAAATGTTTGCATTCCACATCGCCTGCATAAGCAATAGCCATTATCGTTTGAGTTCGAGTGTCGCCCAGACGGAGGCACGCGGGCTCCGGCAGACAGCGGAGCACAGAAGCGGGGCCGCAATCTTTTATTCCCATCGATGACCCCTAATCGACAGTTAATATTCATCATCCAAATGGGACTCTTAACATAAACCCATAGACCGCCACCTCGATTCGCCGGGCATTATGAATAATTCACCGTTGCCGCGCTCCCCTCATCATTCGCCTAGCCGCAGCGTCCAACTACGTAATAACCAACAGATTCCGAAATTCCACTTTGCCCGCTAAACACTTACATCGCCCTGTTGAGCAATCGTTATTGTACTCTGCCGTTCTCCGGGCTGCAACGCCTCGGCGGAAGCTACAGTTGCATCGAGAAGAAGGTAGATGCTACTTATGTAAGTGTCCCTTCGGTAGTTACACTGCACATTAGACGGCCTATTGGTTCGTTATGGACGGAGCTCTAACCGGTGAGAAGGCAAACGAAGTTTCCAGAAATCGAAGCTTCGGCGAGCGCTCAGCATGTGCAGGAATAGTGATCATTTTTTTTTTTAAATCTACCCCTGAATGAATTATAGTTGTAATCATACATATATTGATACTAATAGCAACAGCATTTTTGGGATATGCGTTGCCCCGAGGAAAAATCTCTTTTTGGGGTGCGACAATAATTACAAATTTATTATCAGCAATAATTCTTTATATTGGAGAAATAATAGTTGAATGAACTTTAGGAGGGTTTTCAAGTGCGGATGAATATTTTAATTATTTTAACCTTTCGTTAACCCTTCTTTTTCAATCGACTCCAAATGTAAAGAATCCGAAGGTTATGAAAGAAATCATGGGTCAATTTCAAGGTCTCTAGAATGTATTCCTATAGTTTTTTTATTTAAATTTTATCACAGTTTTTGTAAAAAATTCTATATTACCATATGCCGAGGAAGAACGAAGAAAATTTTCAAAAAAATTGTAACTTTTACAAGTTTCAATATTGGAAGCTAGAAATCTACAGAGTTGTTGTTCGGATATAATATTTTGAGAAAAAATATACTTCATGGGTCGGTCTAGGATAGAAGGTATTTTTTTTTGCATACAGAAGGTAGACTATTTCGGTGACTGAAGAAATAGAGATATTCCACGAACATCCACGATATTCTACATATTAGAAAAAGTATAGCGCGTTAACGAAGGGTTAATTTTAATAATTATTCTTTTTACACTTAAAAGCTAATCCTCAAATAATCCTCCAGGACTAAATAAAAATAAATAGAAAATTCCTTTGGATTCCCGTTGGCAGTGAAGCCGCCGATGACTATTCCCAGTGCCAGTTAACGATACTGTACAAAATATCTACCGAGTCAACGCTCTCGAAATACCATTCATCCTTGGAACAACAAACAACCTCGAACATCACAAACGTTACCACCTATCAGAGATACAACGAGGTCATAAAAACTGCAAGTCTCAAAGTTTACTGCCACCAAGTTTCGGAAGAAGTACCTAGCCTCTCGCTTGAAAACCTGAAAGCTGTAAACTTTAGTAATCTCTCAGCTCCTTTTACGACCCGGCTGTATCCCTCCAGGCACCGAACTGCCCGAATGTAAAAATCAGTTGCACTGGAGTCGCAAGAGGACTGACGGCCGATTTCCGAAACGCAGAAGCCGCGACGCGATGGTCCTCGTCGGTTAGAGGAGCACTAATTGTTGTGCTGGCCGTTGGTGGTTGGCAGGTTCCGCGCGGCGTCTAAGGTTACGGTGGCGCACGCACACCCCAGGGCACGACCCTTGGACGATCGAGAACGATCGGCAGAGACCGGAGGACAAGACCGACAATCACAATTGGTCCCGGCGGAGGTTGGTGGGGCTGGTGTTGTGCCCCGCAACTCTCGACGGGACAACGTGCAGGCACAGGTGTCACGGCAGCTTATGCCGATATAAAACACGGTTTTCATCCCGGGGCCTTCAGTTTCCTCGAAGGTGGTCAAGCACGAAGGTGCTCTCCCGAAGCACGGTGACTCGACACAGACCCGCATCGTAAACGTGGTGACTTGCTCGTCTCGCGGCGGCGGATTTCGGTAGGATTCGAGTCGAAAGGGAATCGGAGCAAGTGAACGCACGGGAACAACAGTGTCCTTCGATAATCACGGTGAGTAGACAGGCGAACCTACTCGTTAGATCGCGGACAGGCTGAGTCCTGGTTCGGCTTGGCGCGATCGCGTTTACGTCGGGCCCGGACTGGTGGGAGATGCCGCGGTGACGAATAGGCAATCGTGCTTTCGGAACGATAACGGGGAATGCCATTCAGACTTAATGTGGAACGTCGGGCCGAGGAATTTATTTCGGGAGTTTAGTAATTAATTATCTGACCGCGAGGGGAACGAGTAACACGGATCTGGGAATATACAAGGTGGCTATTAATGATTCTTAAAATTGAACTTAAATCTTCACTGACAGTGGATTCACGTGGCGTTGAATAATATCAAAACTCTGGGCTCAGGGAGTTACGGCGAAGCTAGCAACAAAGGGAATTGTATCTTGTTAACGTAGAATAATAATAATGCAGATTCTTAATCGAAAGTCACAGTGGCATTTCTGCTAAATACTTCCGTATATTTTATTACCATCCACGCGGAGGCTTCGATTAAATCGAGCTTACATAGCTTTGCACGTGATCGATCGCAGAAATCATCGGCAAAAAAGTGATACGATAAATGGATTACATAAGTGGCTACTGCGAAAGGTTGACTCGCGATTAACCTGCAATTAATCCGGATTAGGGTAATTCTGGGAGTCCCGTCAGGTTGGAGAGTTGGACGAGTCACTATATTTCAGACTCTCTACGTGATAATGCGTTAAAGTGCAGGCCGATTACTTCTCTAGAAGCCAAACAGTTGAATGAATAGCGTCATTTCGCTCCCTTCTGTGTTTTTCTGGATTTATAGGCTTTAAAAGGTAAATTTAGGTTACATTTAACCTCTTTTGTCAAACAGCGGTAAACAGAATCGTATTTCAAATACCTATACTAAGTTTATTTTTGTTCAATGTTTGGGATAATAAGATAGTAGAGATGTTAAGGTACAATGCAGCCAAAGTATTTGGCCATATTAACTCTTCCTCTCAAAGCTAACGAGAAGACCATCTCTCACTGCAGAAAGGAGAGATGGCCGAGTTATGAATTTTTTATTATTATTATTTTATTCTTATTTTTGTTTATTTAGTTTATTTATTCACTTTTGTATTCATTTGCCTTGCGAATCGCCAGTAGATAGTTCACTTTTCCTTTAATGTGTTCTTTATTTGTTTAGCGTAAACAAATTAAATATCAATGAATCTGTAGTTGTATTCACTTATAAATAATTTTGTTTTATCCTTTGTTAATTTTCCATGAATAATTATGTGAGTGGTCTCTGCCAACGACGAAAACCATCTCTCCCGACACCTCGTGACTTCAGTTATCAATTCGATTTACAGTAAATATTGTCTTAAAGCAAATACGGACTAATTTTTCTGAATCAGCATAAATTTCTGATAAAATAAGTAATTTCTATATTAGTTTTAATAGCAATTTTATGTTAGGTGGGCCGCGTCTCCCGGATTTACCCTAATAGAGATTTATGGAGGTCGTAGTGTGAAAAAGTAGACACGCGACACTCCCCGGTCGCGTCCGGTTTAATTCTCGGATCGTTATTATAAGTGAATTATTCCGTATGCTCGGTGATTGGGTTCTTAAGTAGTAGACTTTTGCTTGCGTCGCAATGTCGCCGAAGCAGGTTGGTGTGCAAACATAAAAACTTACATAAGGAATTGCCGCTACGCGGAACTGTTCGCACCCACGAAGAAATGGTCACGAGCTTGCCAAATTTAGACGCGTCGCCAGACTGCCGAAAAAGAATTAGCACAGTCGCGTTGGAGCTCCGCGTCGGCTTCGTTCGACGAGTCAAAATCGCGAAGTTTTCGAAAATTCTCAGTCCCTTAAATCAGAATGACTATGAATACTATCGAGATCGACAAACATTCTTTTTTATTTTACTACTTGCGCGGCTGATACTCAGTTTATAACAGAAAAAGGAGTAGAGACAAAGCATTGCGATTAAATAAACAAAACGAAAGCAAAGAGTACGAGTCGAAAATAAAATAAGTATTAAAATTATAAACGTCGGATTTGAAAATGGTTTCTTAATTCTTCTCGTTCATTTTTTTTAACAATGGAACTGCAAAATTCGAGTGTGAAGAAGTTATTCTTATTATTATTATTATTATTTTTATTATTACTATTGAAATCAAGAATAGAAATCAAAAACAATATAAGTATAAAAATAAATTACAAACACTGGATTTAAAAGTGGATTCCTAATTCTCCTGAGTTCAATTTTTTTTACGATACAACTGCAAAATTCGAGTGTGAAATTATTATTATTATTCTTATTGAAATTAACGATTAATACACAGAATATATAGTGGTTAAAATTAAATTCAATAAAGTTGAAAGACATTTTCAAAAGTGCCGACTAAAAAACACTTTTACGATAACAATTACGTTTGAAATAATCGCTCGAGTTTCGCAAGGCTCTAATTACCGCTAAGCGGGCAGGATGATTGTCACAATTGAGACAGTGTACCTACTGGCCATGGAGAAGATCGCAAATTGCATTAATTACAACCTATAACTCTCGTCGCGTGTGCCACGAGCGAAAATCCTCGGATTGCAATCCGCGTGGTAGAGATGGGCAAACAATTATTTGAAATAAAAATTCCGTACACAAATTTTTATTTCAAATAACTTTTTCCCCATCTCTGCCCCGTGGCAATTCCGCCTCTAATGTGACTCGCTCGATTTGTTTACGTATGTACGTCGATCGAGAAATTATTCCGGGCGTCGCGTTCGATTATTTTCGAGCGCGCGTCTTACGCAACACGGATTTTCAACAAACATCGCGGTTATAATTGCGCAATTCACGCAATTCGGTGGGACGTGCTGCGCGCTCGATTATGGCTCTCGGCTCGTTCCTGGGTATAAACAAAGGCCCCGCGACTTGGAGCTTCCGATGTGGCAACGAAATGCTTGACAATCGTTTTCGTCCCACTTGGCTGTCGTGTTTTCGTGCATTAGGTATTCGCGGGAAAATAGTGTAAGGAAGTGATAACGCCTGTGGCGGCACGTGCGACGAGCACGCCGCTTCATTGCGACCAGACGCATCGAATTTGGGCGCCGATGCGTCGCGCTGCGATTATAGCTTAAGGGATTTCGGAAAGCGACGAGGACATCTTCGAAAGGCTGAGACGTATTCGTTTCGACGACAGTTCACGGCTTACAGACGAGTCAGGATTAGTTTGCTTACAAAAGTAGTTTCAGATTAGTTTGATGGAATGTTTGTTTCAGGAATTGACGGGGTTTGGGAAAAAGTTTGAATGGGTGGGATTCTGATATTTTCCTTTTTAAATGTGACGGAAGAATTCTATTTTTAAACGATTTTGTATTAGCTTTACTCCTCTGTCCGATTAGCTGTTTGGTTCAAATCTTGAAAATTAATTTTAACCATCGAGCTCTTTTGTTTAGAGCACTGTGATTTTAGCCCACTTCCGGGAATCCAATAGACTTGGAACTCTGCAGTCGTAAGTAGTTATGATGACAATAAAAAAACATTTAAAAAAAAAACACCCGGGCATCCCCTGCAAAAAGCAATATGAAATCAACCTATAACCTCAAATCAAAACTTAGACACTAAAAAGTAAATAATAACAAAATATATATAAAAAATCTTTTCAAGTTAAACGATTTTGTTTAATTTGATAAAAAATGCACTAAAAACTAAAATAATGTAAATAAAATCGTGGGGCCGTACGGTTTTATCTAAATTCTTTTTTTTAGGTTTTAGTGCATTTTTGATCAAGTTAAATAAACTTATTTAACTTAAAATTGTTTTTTTTATATATTTTTTCTTTGTGAGGAAGTAATTCAGAGGTTTACCCACAAACTGCAGCAGAAATGCAATCCTTCACCTGTCCGTAGCATTTCTATAAAATTTCATAACACAATTTTCTGCATCTCTGGTTCCAACGTGACACAAGTTTCGGAAGTATTGAGAAAATATTCGTGCTCCTCTGTAGGACGCTACTCTTCCATGCTCCTCGCATGAAAAGTACTCAGAGTTTACCCAGATATTGCAATCCTACATGGTTCCCCATCATTTTCACAATTTCCTATATCTCCACCTTTTGATGTAACAAAAACAACCGTATACCTACTTCTCTCTAACGCTATTCTCAAAGCATTCCATTATATTATTTCGGTGCAAAGTTCGTTCGTTCACTGTTAGTAAAAAGTTAAGAAGTTAAAAGTCACAGAGAGCCAGTTTTGCGCCCTGCACGAACTTGCCAAACTGCGCCTCTTACTTATAACACATTTGTTTGAGCCTTTCGATGACCTTATCCCGAATTTTTATTCGTATCTTAATATATTCAACTTCATTTAAAACATTATTCTAAAAAAATGCCAAAATTTAGGGAGCTGCCTAATTTTGCCTACAGGAACGAGAGCTGGGCCCAACTCCTACGCTCTTCTCCAGCATTCTCCAAATTCCCACAACCCGCTGCCTAAAGGTACAAAACGAAATGAACATCCCCCCGGGGCAGTTGCCGAAAACCCATCGTCCTTGATATCATTTGTACAGCATTCCTGCACCAAGAGCTCACTCGGTTTTACACAGCAGTTGCATCAGGAGCGCAATTCCACTGGAGCCTCGCCGATCGGTCGGCCCGAATTCCCATAATTTCCTCGGTTCACGAGCAACTCGATTAACGCCTGCCGACTCCCCGAGTCCCCGCGCTGCCAGTGACGCACTTGCCAGGCGAAAACGTGGAGGAAACAGAAAGAAAACAGAAAGAAAACAGAAAGGAGAGGAAAGGATTAGCACGGAGACGAATCGAGCGGCGTGCGGCGCTCGCTGGATCGCGGATCAAAGTGCGAGCTCGCCCACTCAGCCACCGAACGTCCGCTGCGCGTAGGTGGCTCGTGCCGAATTCGGCGAGGCTCGAAGTTCGAGCGGCAGGCCGTCTCGCAACGCAGGCACGATTTACTTTCGTTAGAAGATAATGTCGCCGTAGGATGCACCTGACTGGCCAGCAAATCACGCTGCGAAGTAGTACAGAAGCGAATCGGGAGAGCAGCAATTCCAATTGCATCACGCGACACCGCCTCGCACAGCCTTGCGTATCCGCGGCTTTACATTGCAAATCTATTTGCTAAGATGCCTTTCGTACGTGTCCTGCGCGCTCGTTCTTGTCCTCGGCGATTTGAATGCGCGGTTCACGCGCTTCCCGGAACGAGGACAATAAAAATGGGGACGGAGGACGGAATGCGATGCTCCTTTGTGCTGGGATCTTCGGATCTTGGAACTTCCGAGTGATTGGACTTTGGACGGTTTATGGAGAAGGGAATTATGTGTTTTCGGCGAAGAATGAATCGATAGCTCGGTTCTTGGATGAAGTCAGATTTCGTTTGGGGAGGGATGAATAATTATTACCTGATTATTAACACACAATGTGGTTTCACGTGGATCGCTGAAGCAAGAGACGCTAATGGAGGAAAAGTGAGAAGGCAAAGAAGAAGCGCCGCGGAAAAACTCGTTTCACAAGGAAGAACCGATGATCTGTTGCGAGTGATTCGGAACGTTGCTTCTTCGAACCTGTCGACACGCCTTTATAAATCGTTTTGTTGTGCGACTTACTTCCGGGTGTTTTTCTTCTTATATGTACGGTTAACACAAAGGCCACGGGCGATTTCGGGGAAAACTTTATATTGCGGTAAATGGAGGAAAAAGGACGTCCCACCTCGGCCAAAAATTTTCCGATACATGGACCAAAAATAATGGCACTCGATTTATTAATAAAATATGTCGAAGCTAGTTGTTTAAAATTCAAGTAGTATAGTTAGGGGCCGTCCTTAAATTACGCAAGAGTAATTTTGGCAATTTCTTACCCCATCACTCCCCGAGTATAAGAATTCCTAAGATTTAATATTCCAACTCACGATCTTGCAACTTGCAATCTTACAACATTCTCGTAAAATCTCCATTCTGCCCAATGGAACTCTGTTTTAGCCGACTTACGAAGAAAACAAGCGCAATTAGCAACTAGCTTTCGGTGCGTTGACCGATTAGGAAAGACAGAACGGCACTGTCTTTTTCGAATCGATATTAAATCAGAGGATTTCTATTCCACTCGACGTCGACGAGTTATGGCGCAGCGCGCGGAATTACAAAATCAAACCGCAAATTTGAGCTACGCCGGGCGATTGGGACACGAAGAGCGACGCTTGCGAAAACAGAACATGATCTATGCAACTCGTGCACCGAGCGATCGGCCACATGAAATCGTATTGATCCAAATCGGTTGGGTAAAAAGTGGAATTGCGAAAGTGCCAAAACAAAAGCTACCGAAGCTGAATAATCGGTACAGAAAGAAATAACTTGAGCCGTGCGAGGTCCACGAGTTTCAGCCACATTAACGATTCATAAACAAAGGTCGAAGTATACAAAGCTATCTTGCGATCGACCACCTCCTTATCGAACCGGCTCGCAACCGGTGAAAAATGAAGCGAACCGATCGGAGACATTGATCTTCGAGGACGAAGAACGTCTATTCCTGAGGAGCGAGTGGCGGAGGAGCAAACAAACAGGATTTACAAGATCCAGCGGCCGGGTTGGCTGGATTTTTGCTCGAGGGAAACGGGTTCCCCGCGGGTGTCGCGGCGTTTCGTGAGGTCAGGCTTTCCTCCATGCGTCGCTGCAGGTCCAGTTGCGAAATCGACGCTGCAGCGGTCGTGTCGCACCCTGTTTACGAAGCTTCTGGACATTTTACCTCCAACGACACTTCCAGAGCCCTGGCGAGTGCAATTAGGCACAGGGGCAAAGAGAAATCGAAGGATTTATAAAAATAAAAGGAGCCTGTCGCGCCTTATCGCGTCTCGGTAGCCACCGTTTTAGAATTCCACTTAAAATTACTGAAATTTTACAAATGCCAGTAAAATTCAGAGACGATGTGGACGGCTCGTAGATTCTTCTTCCATTTACCTTTACGCCTCTCAAGTCAATCGAAAAATACTAGAAAAGAGCCATTACCGAATTAACGAACTATGTATGTTACAGAGTCTTACTTTGTATTATTATTACGGGATAATAACCCTTTGGCATATTAGAATGACACGAAAAGACAGGAATAGAGAACTGACAAATAAAGTCGAATTAAAATTAAAACAGAAAGTAATAAAATAAGATGAGGAGGTATTGAATGAGATGTGAAAAATGTTTGATTCCATCTACTTGGCAATATTAGATCGTTTTTCAACCTATTTTCAATGAGACTTTGTAATGAGGAATATGTAAAATATCACACATTAAAAAGTCTACAATACAGTGGAAAAACTGAATGTTAACTAATTTACATTTCTTGCTCGACATATTTTAATTGCACACGAACGGATCTTCGGGTGCGAATAAATGCGCATAATATGGGGACAATAAATGGCCAAAAGTCGCATGAATAATAAAAACAATATCATTGTTACAATGCAACTTCATTTCCGTGATTGTCTTAAATTATTCGAATAACGCGCGTCTCTGGATGACTCTCGGTTTCCGTGTTTAATTAACAAACGCCTCGCAAACAAAATATTTTTACGGATTCACGCAGACATTTTGAATTCGCAATTGGCGACAGACGAGCGTTTCTCTGCCAACGAAAGAGGACTGCATAGTGGGAAAGGAAATACGCGCTCGAATGTGTAAAGCCAACGAGAAACGCCTGATTCAACTGGATGCAAATCACTGCCATCTTCCTAAGTAGCAATCATTGCCGCGCCAAGGCTGGAAAACTTTTTCTCTCCTTCGACCGACCACGCTGCGTGTTTCATTCAACCAGTCGCTAAAACTGAAAGTACATCGTTTGTTCTTCGATTTATGCAGATCCGACCGGATCAGCGAGACGAACTCGCCTTTGGATCCTCCTCGCGTCTCGACGACTTCCAACGTCCAACTTCGCCATCTGTTTACGTTGAATTCGTAATCGACATTAACATTCTTATGTCATTCATAGACTATTTCGCAGCGGGGCTTCCTGGTTCGCCAAGGATCCTGATTTCAGCAAGATTTGAAAATGAGCGACCTCGCGGCAACGGGGGTGCAGTTCCATTTTTTACAATTTTTTAATTATTAAGAGTAATGTATGGGTGGACAAGAATTCAACATCGTTTGATGCACGCTTGGTGCAAATCCGATAACAAATGCGATTTATCGCAAATAAACAAAAGTAGAAATATTAATATTTTTTTCGTAAAAAATAGAAATAAAAATTTATCAAGTCAATTACTACTTATTGCGTGAAAATAGATGTATTTTTCAATCAGTGTTCTCTTTTCAATGTTAAGTCAAAGCAATAATTTTAGAAACAGTTTTTTCTAATCTACTCGAGGTTGGTAAAGATGAAGCTGCATCTTCGGCTGCGAGCTCCTCAATTGTGCCACGCTCGAGGGTTCCAAAGAATTATTTGATCCTCAGTGCATAATTAGAGTAGTTACTTAGGGACTCTCTTACACCTTTACCCTTAGTTCGGGGGTTTAAGGTTTCAGAGAATAAAAAGTGTTGGAAAGAAAATCTAAGTTTTCTCTCGATGGAGACAGAAAATTCCTCCGACACGAGTGGAACATATAAACACAACAAACTCTTTTCGGTATGAAAAGGTTAATCGAATCTGTGATACCCGCGGAAGGTTAATGTTACAATCTAGATGAAAACGAGAACGAGTTTATTCATGTTTTTGCTCATACCAGAATGACAGCTGCTGTAAAGATTCCTTTCAGAGGCAGGCGAAGTGGATGGCATACTTAAATAGCGTATTGCTGAGTTAAGAAGGCTTTTAAAATGAGTTGAATTCCTCTCAACTACGTTTGCCTGTGAAACACAAGATCCAGGGAAACACGAGTTCTTAAAGTCTCGCTCATGCTAATGCCAGTGTTCGAATCAGTATCCACAAAGGGAACCAGGAACTGCAAATAGATTTACAGCCTGCCTTGCCATGGGCATTCATTGCCGCAGTTCTGACAACCGACTCCTTTTACGACATCCACGTCACTCAAATATTCCAATCACACGTGCAGCCTCGTATCACCGCAATAATATGTAATGAGAAATTATTTTTAACACATATCCATGGACACATCTAAAAAGAAATTATTTTAAGGCCCATGTGAAGCTTGGTCCCCTCTCTTCACTTTATCTAATTTACACTACGTAGCAAACAAACAAATTCCATTGAATTCAATTTTTTACTTATCGCCTCGCGTCGACACAATAATATACAAGATTAATGCCTCCGAAAGGAAATTAATTTGGGCCCCACGTCTGTTATTCACAGATCCATGGACCCCTCCAAAGAGAAATCAGACATAGCCAGCAAAAATGGACTAACCCACATTAAAAAAATTAGTTTGTACTATTTTATATGATTAGTACGGCCTATGAATAAAAAATGTGGGTTAGTCCATTTTTGCTCTCAATGCCTTGAATTATGCCTGTCCTCCTCCTCTTCATTTTCATTTCCATCCCTTTAATTTACCTCAGCAAAGCTAGATACACCCGCAAGATGGACCCCGAAATAATGGCCCTAGAAACTGCCGCGTGTCGAGGGAGATCGTCGAAGGTTCGCATTCTAGGACGAATGAGCCGTCTTTTCGCAAGCGACGCTGGCACGTGCGGCACGTGTCACGGCGTCGCGAGCCACGCGTGTCTCGTGATCGACAGACGGGGAGCAGAAAGTGACACAGGAAGTGCTCCATAAAGAGAATTTCTGGCCCCGTAAAGTTCGAGAAAATCTCGGTGAAAGGAATGGAGCCACGTAACCTTCCGCCACGTTGCCAACGGCGATCCATAGATCCCCGAGTGGCGTCGGTGGCCACACGTGCATCGTTCCCCAGATCAATAACGCGGTTATCTCGCTTCGATAACGCTAAACCTCGTTATCTCGTCCTCCGAATATAGCTTTCATGGCTGCCGATCCTCATCGACGACCTCCGATTCCACAATTAGTGTATCCGCTTAATGAGCTTTAATAGCCACGGAATTGAGTCGATTGGAACCTCGGGTGGTTTTACTTGATCTCCTTTTGCGGTCGAGAGGAAACACGCAAGTAGATAGCGAGGTAATGGAACTGTGTCTCTGAGGGAGACACTGAACTCCGAGTAAATTGGAAAAAATTGTTTATAAAACTATTGGTTCGACTTAACATTAAAAAGATAACAGATATTGAAAAATATATATTTTAAGTTTTTATTTCTGTTTTTGAGGAAAAGTATTCTATAATAAAAACATTAATATCGATATTTCTAATATTTCTAAATAATATCGATATTTCTAATATTTCTAAATAATATTAATATTAATATTTCTAATTTTATTTATTTGCAATAAATCGCTCATTTATTATTCCTGTTGCTGCAAGGTGCTTGATTATTAAAAAAGTTTGCGTTGTATTACAGTGGTGAATCGAAAAGAAAATTGTGACTTACGCAACGAAAACACAAAAGAGATTTAATGGAAATATAAAATAATATAAATGAGCAGCCCGGCAAAAGACTTCTTTGAACTGGATTTCAAAAAGGAAGAATAAGCTTTCACTAATTTCTCGAGAGAATCACGCGTGCGGGTTTCACAAAGGCCGTTTTCGACATTAGAAAAAGGGACATTGGCGCGACGGACCAGCCTCAGCCGTGGCGCCAATCTGAGATAATAAAAAGAAACTAAAATATGATGCGCGACGAATATTAAACTGCTTAGAGAATTTGGAAATTCATCTGAACACGTTGTTTTTCAGATGGCGCAGGTTGTGCGATCGCTGTACGATGGCTACCGAGACCTGATGGACAACAAGAGCGACCCCAGGGTGAACGATTGGGCCATGATGAGCAGCCCCCTCCCCACCCTCGCTATTTGCCTGTTCTACGTCTACTTCGTCAAAGTGCTGGGCCCTAAACTGATGGAGAACCGCAAGCCCTTCAACCTCAGGAGGGTCATGATATTCTACAACCTCTTCCAAGTTATCTTCTCCACGTGGCTGTTCCGCGAGGTGAGTTCAACGTCTTCTTAGAAACACAAAAACACGGCGTAGAAACGTCGCACAGTAGGTCAAGAGATTTGAAACGTTGGGGAAAATCGAAATACAAAACGGTGTCTATCTACACATTTGACTTTTTGTCCTCGGAGTAGCTGAAATATGTCCACGCAATGAGATGTGTGAGAGGAGAAGAAAAATTCATAATTTCTTTGCGGGGGTAATTTCACCCTCACGACAGTTTTATTGTCGAATCAAAAGATAGTAACTTCGGCTACCTTTCTGCAAAGTTCCAGATTTTTTTTAATTTTGCAGTGGCCGAACTTCCCTTTTAAGAACCGATACCAAGTTTTGAGGTCCTCTAATCCTCGTTCACATTAACCACGTTGTATTTCAAGGCAAGCAAAGTTGTAGGAACCCCATTTCGCTTGAAACTTGAAAGGATATTTCAAAGTCAGCTGAATAACAGGTTCACGTTGGTAATATAGTTTGAAGTTACTTGAAGTCAAGCGAATTGACTAATGTGAACGAGGCCTTATTTTACTGTGCGTCGGGGGTTCTACGCGAACGTGTTTTGGCGATAAAACGGTTTCGCGATGTTTGAATGGAGTTCTCACGATGTCCCTTGATCTCTGTCCACTGCAGTCCTTGGTGTCTGGATGGGGAGGTCAATATTCCTTCCGCTGCCAGCCAGTGGACTACTCGCTAAATCCGCTTGCAGTACGCATGGCGCAAGGTTGCTGGTGGTACTACTTCTCGAAATTCACCGAGTTCATGGACACGATCTTCTTCGTCCTGAGGAAGAAGAACGACCACATCTCCACCCTCCACGTGATCCATCACGGATGCATGCCGATGTCCGTCTGGTTCGGCGTGAAATTCACTCCTGGTAAGAGATCTCCCCTGTCCTCGTCGAACATCCCCTGTCTCCACCTCTGTTCAAGTCTGATCGGATAACTAGACGGTTGTGAGAAAAATCACGCCTTTCTACTTTATGCTAATCGAGTGTAACGTGTCTCGCGCGGAGGAATGAAGATCGCCTTCGAGCACCTAACACTTACCGTCATTTGAAATGCAAAAAAATTCAGTGGATCAGACTTTTCCGCGTAAACGACAGGAAATGCTGCAACTCTGGGCAGAACTTATGTAGGCGCTGATCCAAGAAGGTTCTCTCATGATTTCCAAGTCACCTGCAATCCTGAATCCTACGCGGTTATAGCATTCTTATAATCAGAAATTGGTCACATGGGGTTCAGTGCACCTCAGCGTTATTTTTGAGTTACAATTTTCATATATTTGAATCTCTTAACTTTTAATCTTTGAACTTTTAAGTTTTTAACATTCATCTTTTAACGTTTAGGCTTCAAACTTTTAAGTTTCTAACTCTCAATCTTTTAACTTTTAATTTTTTAACCTTAATAGTCTTTTCCTAGAACTGTAAATTTTGATAAGATGAAATTTGTGATTGAAAAAATAGTTGTAGGAACAAGCGATTGTTTGGTTAAAATTCACCAAATTTTTAAATTTGAATGTTAAAGTTTTTACGGAAATATTGGCAAAGAAAATAATTGCCACCTCGTGTGACCGCGAAGGGTTAAAAGTCATTCCGCTGCCCCAAGAGAAACTTTCAAGTCGAAGCTTTTCATGACACATGCAATTTCCTATCCGCTATCGCATAACAGAGAGACGACGTACATACATAACTGTGACTTGTTCAATTTTCAATCGCAGGCGGCCACAGCACGTTCTTCGGCCTGCTGAACACGTTCGTCCACATCGTGATGTACGCGTACTACCTGCTGGCGGCCCTGGGCCCACGGATCCAGCCTTACCTCTGGTGGAAGAAGTACCTCACCAGCCTGCAGATGCTCCAGTTCGTCATGGTGATAATCCACGCGTTCCAGCTGCTCTTCATCGACTGCAACTACCCGAAGGCGTTCGTCTGGTGGATCGGCATGCACGCCGTCATGTTCTACTTCCTGTTCCGTGAGTTCTACACCGAGGCGTACAGGAGGAGGAAATCCTCGCTGTCGGCAAAGAAGCAGAAACAGGCTGCCGAGAAGGAGAAGCAGAACGAAGCGTCGCAGAGCAACTCGAAGGAGAACAGCGTGATCTACGCGAACCAGTACAAAATGGCAACTGGCTACATCACCGACAGCGGATTGAGGAACCGCGTGTTCATCGACAATAGGGGATTCAAAGAGTAAAGGGTGAATCGCCTCTCGAAGATCAAATCTGTCTCTGCTGATCGAAAATCATGCTCCTCGCGACGCGAGTCGGCTGGGTGCCTCGCGAACCGCAGGCTCTCCCACCTAACTTCGCCAGGTGCAATAACATTTTTACCTACAATATTCCGGGAGAACCCCTGCTACGTAAATGACTCGATGAATTTGGGTCACTACAGGTTTAGATAGTAATCGAACTCTACCACAATGATATCTGTAAAAACGTCAACGAACAACTCTGATTTGAACGAGGTGAAGTCGCAGGTCGTCGAACTCGTCTCAATAACCGCCACTCGAGGCAAGCAACTCGGAATTTCGTCGAGAACGGAGAATATTCGGCGAAATACCGAATACTAGGTTAAGCAAGCACAGTACTTATTCGCTGAAAGCTCGGGACCGGCGGTGAGCTTTTAACGTAGAGGGGGCACGATTCCGAGCGATCGTTTCTCCCTTCTTTCTTGCCGAAGGCCAGAAGTGGTGGGGATGGCGCCGAGCTCTTACCGCGTATGCCGAACCGAGCTCTTAGCGCATAAATACTGTTAAGTACCGAAACAACGGGCATGCTTTGTCGTCGAAAGTTCAAAAGTTGGACGGAACAGCCTGCACAGGGATCGAGGATGTTTCGATGTGTATATATCCTCGTCGGCCTGCACCCTCGGACCAGCCGACTCGTTCGCCCCGAAATCAGCTGTTTTATCCTGCACGCAGGATACGTGCGTTACGGAACGACCACTTTCACGCTTTCTGCGCGTGTGTGCGTGTATGTGAGGATGTGTGTGTTTCTTTTTTTTTTGTGTATGTACGAGTGCGCGCACGAGATGGGGTGAGGGAAGCTTCCTCCCCTCGCCAGTGCCGAGTTAAGGATCACGAGGGTTCGCCAAGTTGTCTCTTTTAAGATCCTCACGCGTCTAGCGACCTTGTAAGTTTAGCGGCGTGGCGTCTTGCGTAACTGTTCTCTCTTCCCGTGGTTCCCGGCGGCGACAAAATGCCGTCGAAGCTGGCGAATCGCGATGGACGAAACAAATTCGTATCTGCCTGGACGGTCCACCCTCATTGCTCAAATTCCTTGATTATCTCCTCTATTATTTTTTCGTTCGTAAGTAAATCGAGGCAACCGTCGACCTACTCTATGCTTGTCCCACTGCCAATCGCGGTGGGGAAGACGCGGGTTTAAGGGCACTCGGGCAAGTCGAATTTCCGTTTCTTGAGATACCTGCTTTAGCTTCTGTATTTTCTGGTGAAATCGGTATGCGTGGGTTTCTGCATTTCAATGCACTTATTACAGCGAAAACACTTCTGTTTCCAGAAATAACTGTCCTTCAGGCTTAACTTCTCTGAAGTTGAAATTCCTGGGCAAAGACTGTGGATTAACATCCGCGGTTTTTACACTTAAATTGTATCCACGACTTTAAACCTTGCTACAAGTGCATCGAGAATTTACGGAAGTTTAGCAATATTTGTTAAGGAGTGTTCTTAAGGTATTCGCGGATGGGCGGTTCTACCTGGAAGATCGTGTCTTTTCGTGGGCGATTATCACAGAAAAAGGTACAACTCGTTGTTAAAAGAAAAGGACCGTTAGTATCGTGTTTCGAATTTCAATTACTCGAGTCGTTGAATTGCTTTGTGAAACTATAAAATCTGACCGTTAGCATAGTCGGTTAATTTTTCAATGACGTAACACTGCTTCCTCAGTTTAGGTAATTTTCTGTGATAATTACCGCTCGGTGCGAGTTGAGTCGCGACCGAAAAGAGGAAAGAAAGATCGACTGGTGTTGCTTCGATTTGTAAAACACTTGATGTGATGAGAGATGCTCTTTCAGCGCGTAGACCGTAGACGATAAGTGACTTTTGTATGATACGAAGAATCCCGCGGTAGACAAAACATTGTATTTATTTTATTGACAAATTAAATTGTACCGTTTTTAATGAACCTCTGGTCCACTTCCTGATGAATACCCAAGTGATGTCCAGAATGAAGATCTTTGCGTGCTACTGTTTTTAAGCGGTTGAAATTTGATCTTTTAATTTGTACTCCCCCTAATTTCAAGCTCGGAGAAAAATTACTCCACCGACCCTGGTATATTGTGAAAAATCTGTTTGGCAATCTCCGAGTAAGTGGTTTTGAGTAACTTGATAGAAGACTAGAGTGGATTTAACGTAAAGTTCGTATCAAATAACTTGACAGTGATAATAATAATATTAAATAATTATTAAAGTGGAATATTACACTCTGGAGTCTTTATAGCTGTATTTGGAATCTGCTGAAATTCTTAAACACACCTACTCCCCTTCAAAGTTATCTAAAACCTTGCTTCCAAATAAATTAGTAGATGCTTGAGAAGCAATTGAAGAGTTATGCTCACTATACAGAATTGTAAATCGTACGTTTGGGTAGCTGACATTAATCAAATCTGAAGGTTGATTAAATGCTTTGCTTGAAGGTAACTGAACCTCTTCTATTCCCTCCAATGTAAATGGCTTTTGAAGACGGACGTTTGGCCAACACTGTGGTTAGGTAGCTCTATTCGAGGACGAAGTGATACTTTATCATTATTATAGCGACTTCGTCGATATTAATGTGTCCCCGGACCTCGAATAATGACGCAATGATGGCGAAATGCTGGAAATATTTCTCTAAAAGGATATTCTTGAACTGACAATGGATTGAACGTGAGAAAAGGCATCTTCTTTAGGAAACTTGGGGTTGATGTCCCTATTACTGCCACTTGATTTATTTTACTTAATAAAACGTGACGTATAAAGAATAGTGTCCAAACAGATTTATTATTAAATTAAGATTGTTCTTATTATTATTATTATTATGGTACACTATTTTTTATACGTTAGATTTTTATTAAATAAAATGACAATGGCAGAAATAGGGATACTGGCAGTAATTTGGACATCTATCCTATATCACAAAAGTGCATTAGAAACTTAGTCCAATATTTCTGAAATTCAGGGCGGTTGATAAGCAGTTGCCGCCTAGGCCCCTGTACAGAAGGCCCCAGCAGGGTCCCATGACCAAAAAAAGATTATGATTAGGTATACGCATCGAAACACTACATTTTTTTTCGTAATACTACACTCGACCCGTTTTTAGTAAACTACCGCTTCATTTCCCTCCAAAAATGAGTCCCACAGAACGTTTGCCACCTGGGCCTGTTTTATTGAATTCACCACTGCTGGAATTAACTTCGAGTTAAAGATTCAGACAGTAAACTCTATAAACATCGTAATTAATACTTTGCATAATATTCTCAATATTGGGAATGAAAAAAAAAATCATTCGGCGTAGAGAATCATTTCAAAGTCCAAGTCCGAATGTGATTAATTGCTTTACATGTCGAGTTTTATCGATCCTCGTTAACAGTAATTTATACTGGGCGATTAGTGTGAATGTTGTTAACATCATTATTCATAGTAATAGCCACGGGAATGAATATTTTAGCGGAAATATTTATATCGAATAATTAAGTGGCTTTCGCAATTGAAATTGACTGTTGACCTTTTTTGGATCTCGAGTGTTGTATTCGAAAATAGGTAAACAATCCACGTAGCTCTGAATCCTTAGTTTTCGTCGGTTCTCCGGACCTGGAGGATCTCCGGAAACCCGGAGCTGCCGGGTCACCTGGAAGGCATCCAAGGTTTTGTTTTTCTGCAGAGGTTCAAATCCTGTTTTGTATTTTTCTAACTCATTTCTTCGATGGGTTTTTCATTATTCGTTCTATTTCACGCATGTCTACTATGACTTTTGCACGATTTATTTTATTACATGGATTTTTTCCATGGTTTTGCATGATTTATTCTATTTCATGCATTTCTTCGATGACCTTTGTACGATTTATTTTATTACATGGATTTCTTCGATGGTTTTGCATGCTCGTGAAATTTGTAATTGAAATTAGCTCGATTGGCACCAATCTAATAAGTATTTTCTTAGTTTCTTCCCCAGCCCACCACACCCTTGGTTTGCACCACTTGGGTAGCCAATGGAGTTCAGTGATGCCAGAATGAGGACCCGTCCGCATTCTGGCATCACTGATGGAGTTGCCAATAACGATGGAGGTGGCGACATCTCTCGATAATACAACGCTATCTGCTTCACAAATCGTTTAATAACTTATCCCAGCACACTTACCAACATAAAGCAAAACTCTTCTTTACCATAAGGACAAGCGCTGTCGAAGAAACCTACTTTACCATACTCTGACAAGAATGCAGGCTACTTATTAACTGGCAGAGCCCCCTACGCATAGAATACGAACTAAAGAGCAGCACTGAGGAAGGTAATCGCCAACTATAGTCAGAATAACTACCCAAGAGCACTCAATATTTCTCTCCCCACTAATATCCTTCACAATCAAACTATATCCATCCCCAAGCCCAACCAAACAAGCGAAAAAGAACAGAAAACACATTCCTCAGACAAGAACCAACAATTACCCTCCGCCTTATCTACAATACCCTCTGAATGCAGAAAGAGTTCTGCAGTAGAGGCTCCTCCCACCTTTTAATCACCCCCACCACTCCATCCCCCGTTGCTCCTCCTTCGCAGCAGAGGAGAAAGTGGCATTCAGCAGCCAAAGAACTTGGCGCCCCTATAGCCGAGCACTTGGACAGTTCGCGAAACGTAACGAGCGTCACGAGCTGCGTTTCATTCCTCGCCGATGACAGGGACGATCTAGCCGGCAGTCCCGGCAAACGAAGCGGTACTAATTTTCATGGGTGAAAGTGGCGGCGGTCGCCGCGGTGAAAGTCGCCAGCCGCCGCGCTACATAAAGGAGGCTCCGGATAAACTGCATACACCTCGCTAATGCATGTGCTATACATGCTAATGCATTACGACAGATATATCGTGCTTTTACCTGCCGGTGATTACGATACGCGGTGCTCGGCGGGGGCAAAACGAGAATTCGTAATCGGTGGTCGAATGGAATTGTTGCTGCGTCATTAGCGAGCCGCTCGGGCTCGGACGACCGTCCGCGAAACAAATCTGTTTTTTTGTCCGAAAACGATTGCCAAATGGGACAACCACGATTCTGCGAAATTTCATCTTTTTTCCGCAGAACTATAAACACGAGAGTGTTCCTCAAAGAAACTCGAACCTTTCAATCAAGATGCTAATTCTCGAAATTTTTTCACGGCTTCCCAGAATTACATTATCATCGAGATCCGAGGAATTTATGTAAACTAAGAGTACAGGAGCAAAAACAAGGAAGATGATCCACGGAACTCGGAATCCGTCGAATCTCCGAAGTCATTTTCCTGACGACCAGACTCTGCATTTACTGTAATAGCTGGTATTGAAGTTTCTCAGCGACGGAGACGATCCGCGGCGTTGCGAGGTCGATAAAAACCGTTTCGCTGGCTAATGATTGCTGCGTTACGTAAATGCTCTTCACCTACTCGCGCAGGTACCTTGACACGACATAGTCTGACCCCAGCGATTCCAGAAACTAACCAATTAACGGGTCGCGCAAGAGCATGTGTCGCGAAGAGAGCCTGGCAACTGGCAAGTATCTACAATTCCTGAGAATATTGCCGAGTCACAGAGCCTAGTCAAATATGCGCTCTCATGGGCCAAGGACGAAAGATCGAATAGCATCGAAACGAATGCACTGGTGTAGACGAGGCCCATTAGCTCGCGATAGGCGAATTTCCGGTAAAATTCCACGGGAAATAAACCGGAATGCTAAACACCCGGTCGGGCGGAAAACTCCCATTCAATTACCGCGTCGAGGAACGCGATCGGCGTCATTTGTTTCGATTGAGATTTCACGGCGAGTCGTTCCCACGCGTCACAGATGCGTGTATCGTCGCCGGGGCTCCTGATCGGCTATTGAACAGCGACAACGCGCTTCAACAAATAAGGTAAACAGGATCGACGGTCAACGAGGTGTACCATTTGCGTCACTGTTAGGATTATGCGATTATACGAGCGTCAGACTCGAGGTAAACAGGGCTAGATTGCTAAAGGAAGAAAGAAACAGTCGAACGCACAGCGGGGACAGCAAAGTGGGCTAAACCATGCTTCGGAAAAAAGTCATCGTTCGTTACTTTTGGGTATTTATTGGGATTCCAGCTTAGAGTGCTGGAAATCATAAAACATTTGTGGAATGGCAATAGGAATACACGTGGAATACTGGTATTCAGTTTTTAGTGACGTAGAGCATGTTTTTTATAATTTTGTTTCAGATTACATGGATAAATTTGTCGAAGTTCTTCCCATACTGTCTGTTAGCAGATATTGTAACTTTGTCGAAATGTACCGAAAGTGGCAAATGTTTGCAAATGATGTGCTTTTTGTATATAAATATACACATGTATTTAAGAATTTATTGGTATAAACGGAATTTGCATATCTTTGCATTTTCTGGAATTATGAAACTTTTTATTTCACGAAAAACAAAGGATTCCTGCATATATGCTCGATTTATTATACCTACCAGACCAGAATATAAACAAAAGATATGTCCTCTAGTTATGCATAGCAAATAAAATACAATACAATTAAAGTTAAGACTATTTTTGGTAAATAAACGAAATTCCAACCCAGCCAGACAATTTACAGCAAATTTGCGTAAAGTTTATCGAATATCAAATCACGTAATATAACAATGTTGTGCGCTTTGTGAGTGCTCACCTTGGCGTTCAATTTAGGACATGTAATGATTCAATTAGAACAGAAAATATTGTAGCAATCTTTATACACTCGATGAGGATATTCTGTTCAGGTCATATTTGAATCATATTTGAGTCATGACGTGCTGCTAATAGTTACACAAAATTTACGTTCTCCCTATCTCGCCTTCGCCGGACAGGAGTGAGACAAAAGCGTGTACACCAAACCGAGCCCATAAGGAGACAATACTGTACCTTATATTTGTGCAAAATTTACCTACAGTTGTGCATTGAAAAATAGGGATCATATTTGAATCACATTTGCAGCAATCAATGCAGCACACAATGATTGTAAATTGACATCATCACTTTACATTATATTTACAACATATGTTTTAGTCATATTTAGTAAATTAACATGAGTCTAACGATATAGCAATATTGATCAAACATGTAGTAAATGTATTGATTCATTGCATGATCAAGAATTTAACTCATGAAAGTCTAGCTGGGCAACTTTGTAGTTTCTTTTTATTCTCCTCCTAATGTTACGTTTATATTATCTATCATTCAAATACATTACATTACTTAACCACTAACACTGCTAGAGACAAAATATCTTTTTCGCGCTAAAAACACTTTTGGGCAACATTTTTATTTAAATAAAATTTCGCGTAACGAATAAAAGTTCAAAAAATTATGTGTCATTCGTTATTCAAATAAAAATTTTACCCACTGTGCGCCGGTTGCAGTTCGCCAGCCCCGGTCGGTCGGATTGCCCTTTAAGGCAGAGATCGACAAAAAATTATTTTAAATAAAAATGTCGTGCACAAGTTTTTATTGAGAATAATTTTTTTCCCATCTCCGCTTCGAGGCTGCCCGCGAAAGTTCAACGACTGATTCGTGCGTCGCTGCGCCATAGAGTCGCGTTATGTCTAATCGAACGAATAAAATCCCCATAAAAGCTACTCGCGCTCTTCTGGAACGCTCCGCGACCTTGGCTGCCGATATTGCTTTATACCGTAATATCTTATGCTAATTCGAATCGAAATTGGTGAGGCGATCGGCTCGGACGTGAACCCAGCCTTCATGGACGAAGCCACGACCGGGTGTATTCAATTGAGCAAACATTAGAACGATATTGGCTACGAATATTGGAGGAAGAAAAGGTGAGCCGCAGCCGAGAAATGTCGAAACGGACACCATATTTACCGAAACCTGGCCATCCGGGTGCGCGATGTGCGTTCCGAGAATTCTCAAGATGTGGGAAACGAACTGGAAATAAGGAAGTAGGAAGGAGCACGTTTTAAATCGGCAGGAATTTAGTCGCATGTCATCTTTCTGTTGGTCAATTAACTGTTCAATTAGGAAAATCGAAACGGAGTTGATATCATTTCACGAATTCCACGTGGAAGCTTTACTTAGGAGTTGCCCTTAAATTACGTATGGCTTTTGGAGGGCGGCGTCGCGAATTTCTTCAGTTTTCTTACAAGGGGGAGGGAAGTTCGTTTTCAATAAATACAAATTCTATCATTAATGTGTGAGAAAAGTAATTTTATTTTAAACTTCCGGAAACCGAGTTGAATGAATTATATACCTTTAAAAAAATTGTAATAACTGAGAAAATGCAATGTAAAAAATATTATATAAGGACAGAAGAAGGTAGGGGAAGGAAGAATATAAAATCTTACGAATTTTTATACTGGGGACAGGGTAAGAAATCGGCAAAACTACCCTTACGTAATTTAAGGAGGGAATCCTATTTTGGGGCCTAGAATTCTTTTTTAAGAAACTGGCGATTCAAATCAACTGTAATTTAGACTTTGAAGAAATTGCAGTCACAGTTTTTGGTATATTTATTATTAAAAATCAATAAAAAAAAGCTGTCAAATCGCCTGTTTCTTAAAAAAAAGTCACAAATTTTCTTATCCTTTGGCCGAAAAAATAGAATACCCCTCGTAACGACGGCCCATCTCTACCCTTATGGCACGCTGCTATACATACATAGGTACAGCTGCTCTATACCACGTACTCAATGGCGCGAGATCGTCTTTCATTTAAATTTAAATCGACGGTTCTCGATGCACCGGCGACTTCACCGTGGAGTAACATCCGTCGCGCACGGAGCATCGGTAAACGGCACTGTTTCGCCGTGTTACGAAAGAGGATAGCTTCGTAATAAGCGGCGCGTCGGTTACGCATACCGGAGGACCATGTGGGACGATCCCGACAAGAGACTGGAGAGTGAAAATTGGGTGAATCGGCGGCTCGAAACTGCGCTGCACTTCCACCTGCAATCGTTCCACTCATCCGCGACTCGGTTTCTGCCGCGACAGTGTTGCATCGGTGAAATGCGGGAATACCCTTGCCAAATACAAAAGCCACTGTCGAAACAGCCATTGCCAAAGAGGAAACCCCAAGAATGAACATTTTCCTCGTCCTACCTTAGCAAGGACACGCGAAAAGGTGTATTTTCTTGGGAGAGACACAAACGTCCTTCGAATGTCCTTGATGCTTGCGCTTACCGACTTTCTCTGAGAAATTCTATCGACGCCCCTGACCTTCTTCAACCCCGACGTGTCCGATCCGTCGAGTTCAACGCTCGTAGATGAAAATGGCACCGTGCGAACTCTGGAAACGTGTTTTCTGAAATACTTGCCGCTCGGAGCACAAAGCTCGAGTCGACGCGAATCAACGTCCCCACCCTCGTTTTCTTGACCAATTGTTGCCGTTCCTTCCCCCGACAGGGAAAAACGAACGCGCTATCGAGAGAAACGGTTGAAAGTTGGGGCCAAAAATACCTCTATCGGTCCTCTCACGATTCGATATAATTATTATCAAATTCAATGGGAATTTTAATGAGCACGAAATCCCAAGGCCACTCGTCGATGGAAGAGCGGGCAGCTCGAGTGTGTAGATTCAACGTTAAGAATTTATCGCGCTGTAAAGTGGCTTGTCGGGATTAAGCGGAAGAGCATAAATAAGAGATTAATGGGGATATAAGGTAATCAAGTGGCTAGCGGAAGTGGATCCGTGGAGAGGCTGGGTGTACTTCGATACAATTTCGTCTCAAAAGTGACGAAGCGGTTTCGTCAGAATTCATTTTACGGCCTAATCGATTCTGTAGCTTGTCACGGAGAAATCTGAGGAATCTTGTCAGCGAAGGCCAAGAGAAGTGATAGAAGAATTGGAAGTGGAAGAAATTAGTGGTTGTAGGGAAAAGGTAATTGGTGGTGTATAAATAAACGAAAATAAAAAGAAAATATTCAAATATGGGTTACATTCTTAATCGAACCACCTGGTCCTTAAATGGGTTATGCAACGTTCTTTCTTTCTTAAGGATAAAATGGTCACAGCGGGGAAAATATAGGAAATCGGACAAATTATGGTACAGAATTCTTCAAGTGAAACAGCAGACGAAGAGTGCCTTAGTGCTGTTTGTTTGTCTGCATTTTCGGAGTCAGTTATGGCTCATAACTTATAAAAGATGAGTGGATTGAGTGTCTTTCTTGCAAGAGATGTACCAACGATCGTAATGGTACCGATTATTACGACTGCATAAATTGCCAGTCTGACAGCGACTGATTATTTCGTCAATGCATATTTATTGCTACTTAGTATGCTGCAAAATGCTTCTCACAGTTATTTTTTATTTTTTTTATAGAGTGTAAGTATATTTTTTAATAAAAGTGTGGAAAATAGACGTTGTCCAATTTCGGATATCTGCGTTCAAAATTAGGAACTAAGTTTTCTAGATTGGACCATTGACGGTAGTTTGAAAACATTTTTTTTGTAACCAGCCATATAGCGATTCAGTCTGTTTTATTAGATTTCTGTATCAATTACAATCCTGAAATTGTTCTCAAATTTTTCTGCTCAAAACTATCAACACGTTTCTGAATTATGGAGGTACTTTCTTAAATGGCCCAATATAGGGAACTTTCCCTACTTCAAATGCAGGGAACTATTTAAGTTACCTGCATGATTCGCTCTGTGACAGAAATCGCACTGAACCCACAATACCCTTCCTAGCCTCTCCAATTAATTACTTACCCTCCCCCGTTATTTTATCCACAGCAACAAACCCGCGTCGTAGTTACCGCAACATCGTTATCATCGCTAAAAATACCATCGCCAAATGGAATTTAGTCTTCATCTAACTCACAGGCCCGAAGTTCCAAGAAACTCGTATAAAACGCACAACTCGCGCGTTTTACTTCTCATTAGACCCAAGAAGAACTTGTTAATTCGTCCTGCGTTTACCTCCTTCCGATGCGCAACAAGGTTTCACTTAACGGTGTGCGCCGTCATCGTGTGTGTTTTCGTGGTGGCATGTTTACCGAAGGTGCATTAAACGACTTCCTGGAAAATTAGCGAGAGACGTTTGCTTTCCTTCCGAAGTGCCGCGACGCCCGCCGCAGGTGACGGGCGGTGCGTCGAGTCGGCGGAAGAGGGGCGAGATGTTCGTCGAATCTTTGCCGTGATTAGGAGGAAGAGGAGACGCGAGTTTTATTGCCAAAGTTCACGCGCCACGCGAGCGGGCAGTGGCGACGGATGAAAGCGAATCGCGGGGAACCTTGAACCCTTGCCGCAAAAGTGCCGCGAAAGTGCCGCACGTCGCCGACTGGGGCTCCGATTCGGTGGAGACGCTGACGTTCCGTTCCTGTTGCTTAATACAATTTTGGCAGCGCTCGAGCGACGAGGACGATGAATGGACGATGAGTTCTGCTCGCGACGTTCGAAATCGAATGTCCTCGTGCCAGGGCCCTTGCCCCTCGATCTCCTGCGCGATCCAGGTAGTCCTTCCAGCGCCCTATTCGCGTCAAGTCCTCTGTGTCGTGTCCAACGCAGCTTTTCCATCGAAAATCGACTTGCGTTCTCGCAGTCATGCGGGAAGAGAGAGGGTGCCATTCTCGATGGACCCACATTCAGCGCACTGTCAAGATTTATTTTCCATAGCGCGGTAGACTAGGCTACTTTCGCTACGAGGAAGCTGGGAGAAAAGTTATTTTTTTGCGATCCATTGCTGATCGGGACTTGGAACTGTGCTTCCGCCAGGACCGTATACATACCTCTTGGTTAAAAACAGGTAACGTCCACTCTGCACTGGAACAAAACACTTCATTTTCTGGATAAAACTGTTTTGTAACATCGCTTCTTTTTCTCCTTATCCTTCATATTATGACGCAGGCATTCGGCGTTTGGGAGCGGCGGTTAGTATGGGTATTTATAGAGTCCGGAAGAGTAAAATCGGAGAGTCGGCGTTGCGGGAGTTGGTAAGACGGCTGGCCAGTACGCGGAGGACCCGCAGTTCGCGGGTCCGAGTTCCGTCGCCGGAGGTTTCGCTGTTGCGCTTACAATAATAACTAAATAATGAAAATTATCCCAACAGGTGAGCCAGGGCTTCGTCATCCACTACTCCCATCATTGGAGCGTCCCCACTATTTCACAGGTGAGGTACACCTTTTTCCCAAATTCAATTGCTTCGAATTGAATTCCCAAGTCAATAGAAGAACAGAAAATGGGACCAGGCAGAAGAAGAAGCTCTACAGAGAGAAGATTACTATAAGACAAAGGCTCTGTGTGTTTGGAGAGACGAAAGAATTCGCAAGGATCTCGTGACCGTGCGGACCCAGGCAAGAATCACTTTCGCCGATCGGTCGGGGCTAAGGTATACTCGTGACTTGCATAACCTCTCGCAAGGCTGTGTTACACGGCATTACGCTTTCTGTTCGGAATTACTCTCATTCCGGTCCACTTGCTAGGTCTGCGAAGATAGCACCCCCAAATTCGAATTTTTGGAAAAACGAAACGGCATTCGTTTGTTCATCGTTTGCCCATGTTTGCACATAAAAAATTTTCGTTTGCCCACCCTTCAAAAAAAAGTTATCCCAAAAAAAATTTTTTGTCAACCCCCCATGAAAACATTTTAATGATTTCGAAGTGGGAAACGATTGTGCATCGTATGCCCACGTTTGCCCACCCAACAATTTTTTTTCCGACCTTTCAAAAAAAAGTTACGAGCAAATTAAAAAATTATATATTTTTTTTCGAAAATATTATCAAAATCGGTGGTTTTTATATAAAAACCTAACAAGCTTAGATGTAGGAGAGATTTTCCCACCCAATAATTTCGTATGCCCACCCTCCAGAATCGAAATAAAAAATAAAGTTCGGGAAAAGAAGGGCACCGGAGACGCGATCGCGTTAAAGTTCGATTTTTTCCGAAAATATTCTCAAATTCGATGATGACGGCAAACGTGGGTAAACGATGGACAAACGAATGCCGTTTCGTTTTTCCAAAAATTCGAATTTGGGGGTGCTATCTTCACAGACCTCGACTTGCTCGCTCTTTCCCGCCTCGCGAGCGATGCGTGATTTCGCTCCACGCCTTCCACACTTCGAATTTACCTCGCGCACTACCCTTCCATCCGTGAGCAGAAGTCCTCTACGAAACGCCATTTCACGGAACACTGAGGCCGCTTCCGCGATCAACTGAGGTCAAAGTGGACTCGCGCGCAAAGAAAGACTGAGGTCTTCGAAACCCTCGCAGACCGGAGTTTTGCCGCAATCAACTTCCTATTACATACTTCCACGTGTAGAGGTCGTGCCATTTTGGTGAATTATTCATCGCTGATTTAAAGGTGCATTGATACTTTAAGCGTGAAAACAATACGCAAGGCATATTATTTTAGTAACAGGAAACGGAGTACGGAAGCTTCAGCTTCTCGAATAAAATTACTCGATGCCCATTGAGAAAGCAGATTAATGAAAGAAATAAGGCGACCGTTTTCGCTGCGAGTTGCCAACGAGAAGGAATCTCCGGCCGCGGGGGTCACGGTGCATCGAGGATCCCCGTATCCCGTGCGGGGTGGTTTTTAACGAGGAAGCAATTGGTTCGTTACCTCGTTAAATCTACCGTTCGCAAGGGGACACCTGACGGAAAATGGCCAGGGAAAAATGAGGTAAGCCGAGATGCCCGGAGAAGTTCGAGACCACCGTCGATGTCTTAAGTCCGGGAACGAGGACGGAGGAAGGAAATGTGCCCCGCGGTGGCGGTGGCAACGAGCGAACGTGGTAAATCATCCGCAAAGATAACAAGACGGCAACTCGAGGAAAACGGTGATGCAGATCACTTTGCATCGTGTTCCCGTAAACAATTTACGCGGCAACGGCGGGGGGCCCGAAAAGAAGAGGGAAAGCTTGCGATGCGATCCGAAGAAATGGTAAAGCAGAACTGGTTTCGACAACGGAGACGAGTGACTTTTCGGGGGCATTGAGGAGAAGTTTAATTAGTTAAGTTCGATGAAAGTGTGGCGTAACGTTTCGCGACGAAGGGCTAGTCGACTTTCAGACGGACTCAAAGTAGGTTAATCTGTACAAATATAGCCTGCAACCGGCAATTGGCCACTTTCCCGGCCTTGCGATGGATTACATCAATATCGAAGGACTGGTTGATCGTAATACGATGCAATAAACGGTGATCTACGAAGCGTCTTGGGAGGAGAAAGTGTCGCACACGCGAATCTAATTATCACAAATCTATTAGCATTCTGTTTCTTTGTGTTTATAGAATTCTTTTTTTTTTAAATATTTAAACATTTTGATGCATTTAAAATTTGAAAATATTCATTATGCGTGGCACAAAAACGATTGCGGGCGTGTTAACAGTCACGGAGATTTGTGACTCCGCGAATGACTTTTAATTATTGATGTGAAACACATTTTGAAAGAAGTAAGGGACGATATATAGTATTGTCCGAACAAGCTGATTTAAAATGTAAGGCTTTCGCAAACGTGTTTTTTTTGCACACGAGAATGTAGAAGAACTTTTTGCGAGGCACGTGGGTCTGCGAAACGGGTTTTTAGAATTTTGAAGAACAAGAACGATTGGAAACTTGTTTCAGGGAAAGAACATGTCGTTACTCCATTTGTTCTTTGTTGCTGCTGCGGTTAGTTCGCCGAAGAATGCCGCAGAACTTTAGGCAGCGAAGTGGCGAAGATTAAAAATCACTTACTTAATGGGTTCGATAATGGGCACTGAAATTTTTATGGAGCTACCTGACCGACAATGGACGAGCAAATGATCGGCACAAAGCTCGTAATTGCTGCGAAAGCACTCTACTGCGAGACGTACCCAAATTGTTAATTGCTTTAAGAATTGCAAGAAGAAAAAGAACCGTTTGGACGAAAACGAGAGTCCAGCGTCAATGACTTCCTACCTTATTACCAATAAATTGTTGAAAGTAGAAAGAAGCGTTAAGTATAGCAAGTAAACAAAATGGGATTTTTTTTGAGTTGTGTTTTGATTTTTTTATTAATAGAAAAAGATGAAAACTCAGGTCGAAAATCACGTGCGTAACTTTGAGTAGTGGCCATTTTTCAAGAAATTGATTTTTCCAAATCGGATTCGAGAAGTGTTGGATTATAGTCTTGGGAATATTTATGCAAAATTTTATTCAAATCATTCAAACAATTAGCCAAGAATTGCTATATTATCAAACGTTATGGTCGTGAAAAATGTTTTTTTCGCACAAAACAGTCCATAAAAAAATTGAGTGTATGAAAATTCAGAATAGGGAAGGAAGCGAGAGAACGATTTAATCGGATGATTAGTTTCTGTGCAATTCGCGTCAGAAGATTAGTAACTTTTTCGGGCCATTACATCAATCTAACCTCTTAAGGTAACTTTGCTCCCCTCCAACGACTCCCACAAGTTGAGCAAAGAACTGAAGAGTAGTCTCGATACGACCCCTCTAATCACATTTAAAAGTACCAACGAACGACGCAATTGCATATGTACTCACATCGAACGCGCCGTCTAATCCATTCTCGAGTACAAGAGGTCGTTGTGAAACTGGAATCGCAGCTGGTCATTATTCTGTTGCGTTGGCGGAAAGGACTTGCGTCTCAAAACACGTGAGAATATGACCTGAGTCCTGACGTAACCGTCGAAATAAAGTAACAAGCGTCAAAACGTTTGGTCTAGGTAGGTACAGACGCGTAGAAGCAAGCACTCTGCTTCTGGTTTTACTGAAAGTACGCTCGACTCTGTTAGGAAGCACGTTCCCCTGTGCAGTTTCGATAAAATGGAAAGGAACGCGAGCACACTATAACCTAAAGTTCATGGGCGTTCATGGGCGTCCATGGGACGGTCCAACCTGGCGAGTTAGGCCTGGATCAAATAATACATCGCCTTCGATCGCCCTCTACGCGACCTCCGTCACGTAGTAACTAGTCGAAACTCAAAACATGAAAATCACATGTAAATATATTCGCGAGATGCTGACAGAGGGTCCGTTTGTAAATAGTCTGTGTTTTCCAGTCTTTCCGATAATTGCAGAAAAAATTCAATTTACACAGACACACGCATCCAGATTTTCAATGAACGTCGAAATGTCGAGGGTTTAGGCACTACGATTTGCAATACGAGCGAAGCAATCACGTGTGTTTAATCGGCTTAACAGAGAGCCATAACTCGATGACGGTTAGGTTTACGAGACCGAGGGTTTGAGGGAATAATTGCGAGGAAGGCGTTTCAAATCTTAATGTCTGCGTAAGGATATACACGTCAGTACTCGTCGCGACTTGTTTCTGGACCGCTTAGAACGCAATTTGTAATTGTACTTTCGAGCGACGAGGTAGAAACGAACGGAACTTGACAGGCAACTGTCAACTGATCTCGTTTGGCGCGTAAACCAGATCACGTTGATCTGTCGCGGCCCCCTATTGGCGCGTTTGGAAGTTCCCTATTGGAACTCTCGACGAATGAATACTATGTCAGTGAAAATAATCGATTGGCCAGTGAAAATACAGAATATCTATCAAAGAATAAAAATGATATTTCCCTGGGCAGAATGATACGGAGAGAGATAAAAAAGTGCAAAAGAAATGTAGAAAAGGGAAGAGGTTATATATTCGATTAATCATTACAAGGTTGCCTACTGGCAGCCTGAATCTCCTTTCGCGCGTAAATCGTCCCCGTTTGAATGAGCGCGCCCCCCTGTCGGTGCTTCGTTGAATTTCCATTTAAAACACCGCCACCTGTCACTAACAATAAACTGACTCGAGTAGTCATTAAAAAAACGCGAGATCCTATGAAAACATTAATAACGGGCCGCGATATAAACGGGCATAAGAGAAATGGGAAGATTAAAATCGAACATAGGTAGGAAAAAACTTATCCACCCAACTGGCCATCAACGGAGAGTTGTTTATTCGAATTTTAAGTGGGCCTCGTAAAAAAGTGGCGTTTGTTACGGGATGACCTTGCGCGAAGGTTATAGAGAGGAGCAACAAAGGCGGGCTGATGGACCCGGTTTGTTTTGCATTTTATGGTTGCAAGCCACGAAGGTGACCATCGGGACAAGAGAGGTTGATGGGATCCGTGGTTTGAGAACCGTTCGAGATCGTTTTCGACAACGTCCGCGAGATGGCAAGTTGGCGGCAGTGGTTTTCGTCGTCGGCACGGCGGCCCACGGCGTTCCTATCGTCTTCGTCGCGTCGTCCCCGTCATCGTCGTCGTCGTCCTCGCCTTCGCCGCGATCCTTCGCTTCTTTCCCCTGTTTCGTAAAGGACTTCCGTTTGTCCCGGCTCGATCGTGCAGTGCGCGCATCGGCGAGAAGGCAAGAGAGGCATCGAATACCGCGAAGATCCGGCACGGCCGAGGCGTAACATCCGTGTGCGAGCAGGCGAGCAGGCGAGCAGGCACACAAGTGTGACAGGTTACGGGCACGAATCTAGCGGTGGTCGAAAGTGGGAGAGGAACAGGAGGAACAGAAAGGAAGAGAAAAGGAGCGGTGGGTAGGAAAGAGAAGGGAGAGGGAAAGGGTTAGAGGCAGGCGGTGTAGAATGAAGCATCGCGGGCACGAGGAGTAGGGCGACGGCAAGCAGCCAGCAGCAGCAGCAGCAGCAGCTCGAGGTGGACGGGTGGTCAGGTAGCGTAAACCGTAAATCGACCACACGTCACAGCGTGTACGAAAAGAAACCAGTCAGTCAGTCAGTGGAGCGCGACCGCGTGCAGAGGAGACACTATCGTGGAGATCCGGCGACGCTTGCTTCTCCTTCCTATTTCTTTTCCCTCGCTCTCCAGCTCCTTTATCTTTTCTCCTTCTGTCTCTGTCCCCCTCCGGTGTTGCCTCTCCCCATCTCCGCGTTCGCCTCCCCCGTCTGTGTGTGATACGCGCTCGCGACGGAGAGGAGGAAGAATACGCGTGTCGCCGATGAAGGAAACTGGCGACGAGCAGTCATCGTTCCTGCTCGCGTCCGCTCGCATCTAACAGCAGCGAGAGGGCCGAATCGCAGTCGTATCCGTACGTAACGCGACACGCCGACCGATCGTCCACGGGGAAGCGGACGGTAGGAAGCTGCCCGTTCGGATATAGGACGGAGCCGCGCATTCGCCACGAGACCGTGCGCTTATCGCCGGCCGAGCAACAACGTGCCAACTACTCCCTTTTGCATGCACCCGTCGGTCAGGTGACAAGAGCAGAGAAACGGGGACCGTGCGCGAGGGATCGTCGCGAGTCGGGCGCAGAAGAAGCCGGTAACCTCAGTGCCCCGAGGTGTCTAGCAAGGCGAGCAGGAACAGCAAGAGGAGGACGGGATAACGGGCAACGGGCAGCGACGATAAGCAGGTGGGTGTAGTCCTTTTGACATACTCTGACTCGCAAGCCGGATCTGTGTGCGCTCAGCGCTCTCTCCATCGACGTCCGCGGCTACGTAGTATGCGTGTACCGTTGCTTCGAGGCGTGCCGGCGGCGCGCCTTTTGAGGTTAGGACGGCCCGTGATCGATTTCGAGCTTCGTAAAAACGAAACGAGACGCGCTGACCGACATGTGATTCAACCCCGTGAATATCCATTCCTGCCTCTCCTTTTCTCCCCCGGCGTTTGCGGTCTTCGATCGGACGGCGATCTCCACTCGATCTTTCGCTTGTCCTGACAATTCCCCCGAGAGACTACTTAGCGTCCGTTGTCAGCCTCGCTTTGGCCACGACATAACCTCTAAATTCACCCCGACCACCTTTCACACGTTAAACGGCAAGCAAAATTCCTTCACGTGTATATTTTGCTTCTCTTGGGAGGTAGTTGGAAGGTGTGGTTTCCAGTAGAAATTTTCACAATTACTGTGCCACCGAGAAAACCTTAGAAATAATCGATCAATGGTTTGACATAAATATTTCGATTACTCGGTGACACTGCTCCCAAATCGGAACGTTCGATGTGTTTACGTGTAGCTTGCTGGCGTTCGTATCGACATCATTCAGACAGTTAATCGCGATACAGTTACTTCATGGTTAAATTAAGCAAACAGTCTTCACTCGGTTCTAACCTCTGGTAAAGTTCATTTTCCACTGGACGCTTCTACGTAGCGATAGATATCTATGTGTTCGAGAACTACTCAGGTATCGATATCGAACGAAATTCGCTTCTAGGAACGTAATCTTTGGCACGTGTTTACCACGGAACACGTAACGTTTACTTCACGTTTCTAACCCTTGTGTATAGCGGCGGGGAGGGAGAGAAAAACTGTCGTTATATAAATCGAAGAGAAAACGATCGTTTCTGAATGCGCTCCCTGCTCGAGTCGTTCGGTTACAGTTCGAGCACGGCTGCATCTTATTTACGCTGTTACAGTGAACAAACGGGATGAGGTCGATGATTTACGAGCGCGGTCGCGGCAAGTTCGATCGGGGCGAGTAATAAATGACGGCGGAGTCAAAGCGTTTGACAATAATTGCTTGCCGCGTTACGCGAGCCAAATGTCGGGTATATGCATATATCGAGGCGCGAGTAATTACTCCATAAAGTGCTTTGATGATTCACCTGTACGAGTTGGGTATTTTATTACGGATACCTGAACTTCCAAATCGATCGTTAAGTTTCGGCAATACAAATCCTTTCACTCGAAGCATCTCAACATGGCATGGTGTGTCCCAATTGGACTCTACAACTGAATACAGAGTGAATCATCGGGCAAAGTGGCCACTAGAGTCATCTGTGTCTCGAAGCTCTTTTTCTTTGTATTTACGATACATTATCGGTTTGCGTTTTCAATGTCTTCGCTTCGCACCGACTGTAATATTATTCATTCCACTTGTTCGATGTACTAACAGCGTCGCTGGCAATCGCCTGCTGTCGAGTCGTGTCTCGTATTAAGGGACAGCTTGCATCTCGCAGAAACCACATCGTTTAATCCACGAGGAAATGTTGTGCAGCTTCCAAGAGCAATGATAGAACGGCAGCATTTTCGTGGAACATGTTGGTTAGCGAGGTCGCGGAGTAACAGGGACGAAAATAAATCAGGTGGTCGCGTCGAATTCGTGAATCACGGGCCACGTTTACGTTTCACGTGTAAGGGGCACGTAATTTCGGCGTGTTGTTCGCCCCTTCGCTTCCGATCTCGCTCGCGCGGGCAACGAGATAAAACACTTTCGTAAACGTTATGCGCTGGTGAACCAGATGAAATTGCGCCACGCTGATTCCGAACAATTTAAGGCCGCCGCGCATTTTGACGATACGAAGTTTACAAACAATTGATTCTTTTGGAGCAGCCACAATTAATTAATTATTATTAATTTCTACCAGCGGCCGTGGCCGTGATGAAAACACCGATTCTCGTTAGATCACCGAAGTTAAGCAGCGCGGGGCGGGTACTGGGGAAAGATGGGAGCCCACCCACCACCTTTCTCCCAGTGCGCCGCTGCTGCTGGGATCCGAAGAAGAGAGAGGAGGGAAAAAAGAAATAAGGGCTTTTTATAGTTCGTTGGGCAATATAAGCGAAAAAAGCTTGTGAAATGCTATCCTGTTTAACAGGAAAAAACAATATACAATACAATACAAATTATTAATTTCTTCTATTCGAGTATTACATTGGCTAGCACCTAGGATAATTAAACGCTGAATTAACTTGGTTGCTCGACGATGCATCTGATACTTCAGAAACTCCGATATACTAACAAGTGAAGTAGTTGATAAAAATACTGCATTCATGTTTCTTAATTAGTGCACTGATTTCCGCAGACACATGATCCGTTTATTTAAAGCACAGTATTAATCGACAGTTGTAAGAAAAAAATTAAACGCGCGTGTAGTAAACATTGTTGTTACTGTCAGCGCGAATGATTCATTGGAATTTTATATGGCATTTAATCTCCACCGATCGCCACGACGATCGTTATCAGGGAACTTGAGTTAGTTTTAATTGGACAGCGACTCAGCATTTTGAAATCCCTGATCGCCGACTGCGCGAGACGTATGTACTCTTATCTTCATTAACTAAATGGAGTTGCTACTAATAAAGTAATATCTACGATCGTAACGAGACAGAGTGGGAAGTGGAGCAGCCTATATACTTAATATTTATCCGTTGAAAGGCGTATTTCATCGCGGCTCCGCCGTTTGAATGCCGTTATATCCGGTGCGCGCGGGCGCGCGGGCGCGCTGTTACGGTGGAATTAATAATTCCTTCGCACGCGGTCGTCAAACGTGTCGGGTTTGAAAATGATAATGCGGGGGCATAATGTTCGTTTCCGGCACAATTGGCTCCGGTCGCGGCAATGGACGGCCGGGCGTTCCACGACTTTCACTCTCTCGTCTTAAAAGCGCGATGGGTTTTAACTCCCTGCTAAATTCCGCGCGAGCGGCCACGAAAAAAAAACGGGCTAGAAATCGAGAGTGATCGGTAGTTCTCCGCGTAGATCGGGGATAAATCGGCCACACGTGCGCCTCGAGCGTCGTAATCGCGCCGCCCGGAAGACCGAACGACACAGCGCTGCTTCCTTCCAATTCTGCTCCGCGATACGAATCTTGTTATTTACGAATGCCGATCTCCAGTGAATGATCGAGAGGTGAAACTGAATTAAGGAGCAACGTTTTTGGAAATATATTTATGACAATTTTGGGGGATGCTATTGGCAAGTGCTAGGGTTATTAGGGGCTGTTTCTTAAATTATGTAAGGGTAATTTTGGGGATTCACCCTCTCCTTCCTTCAGTATAAAAATTCGCGAGAATTTATATTCCAACCCTAATATTGTTTACACTGCATTCTTTCAGTTATCAAACTTCTTTTAAAGGTTTATATAATTCATTTAACTCGGTTTCGGGAAATTTAAACTAAAATTACTTTTCTGGAATATTAATGATAGAATTTGTATTTTTCAAAAATTAGATTATCAAAGGTTCCCCTTCTTAAGAAAATGAACGAACTATAATATATACAACCTCTCCCCAAATTCTTACGTAATTTAAGGACGATCCCTTAGCTAAAAATTTGGAATAATTTGTGTCGCGGATGATTACTGAATTTGAGTAAATGTCGAATTTTCAATTCATTTCTTTATTTATTCGATATACAACAAGAACTATAGTGCAAACGCAGAATTAGCTACGGTAGAGACAAGAAAAGAATGGGAAAAATAATTTCACCTGGTTCGAATTGATTGGATTTGTAGTGTCCAAATTTAGGGCTGATCCTTAATGACACTCACTACGTACAAGCTTCCCTCCGCAGCATTCGAACGTATCGTAAATCCTCTTATCTCGTTGAGAGATGAGGCCCGTTATTTACAACTGGGCGAAGTGTTCTTCGTTGGCCCAACAACAACATTAGAAGCCGACGATGATCCTTCTATGCACCTGACACATGTTTGTCGTCAGCACGAATGCATTCCTCCCTTTTTCGAACTCGTGCAGCTCAACCAGTGTTGCCTATTTCGATGGATCCAAATCTAGATGATTTTAGATAAGTTTGGATGTGAGAAGATGCTATTCAGAGGTTAGATGTGAATCTAGATGGTTTTAATAGAAACATGAATGTTTTTAGCTAAGGTTCAATACCAATTATCAAAAATAAATGTAATTGGTTGGAATAATTAAAGATACAGACTCCTTCTGGAAAGAAGTTCTGAAATTTAAGGGGTCATTCTGCTTTGAAAAATTAAGCTCTACTTTTAAAGATTTTTTCTCAGTAAATACAACATATAATGCAATTAATTTGATTGGTATTTATTACGCTGCTCTCATATTCAAAAAATTCTTTCTAATTTATTCCCTATAATACAGGAATAAAGTTCAAAAAGAGCAATATTAGTCTTTATTATTTCATTGAATTAATTAGTAACACAATAATATATTTTGTAAACGTGTGTCTGGAAAATCTAGATCCTTCTAGATATTCTTTATCCCCTTTTTCGATGAAAAACTGAGAATTGAATTGGCAACACCGAGCTCAACAGGTCGAACAGCTTCCTCCACTTTCATCCTACACAAGCCTAACATTGCATCCTGGAGATAATGAAAATATTGCTCCAGTAACCTCCGAAATTTGTCACCGCGTGCAATTACACTGCGTACCTACCTACTATAATCTCCGTATCGATCGAACAATAGCACATCGTCTTGGGTTTCACCGCTCAATTACACACTCCCACCGCGAAGCCGTGTTATTAGCGAACCTACTGCTTTCCATAAACGTCGTCGAAGGACCGTTCAAGCAAACTTACAATCAGTTTAAACGAGCAATCGGTACAAATCAAGCTCTCGAGGGCGTCTCGAGGTGCATTCGGCGAAACGCGATCGAAACGTCGCGGTGATTAACTTCCCCGCCGCTCGCTTTGTTCGACTCCCATCGTTGGCAGGGGAAAAAGGAGGAAAAAGGGGGAAAGAATATTGCCAGTGATCGATCAGCGGCAACGGTTGTTTGGTATATTTCAACGCTGACAACGGATTCGCAGGAATCAATAGATACGAATGCCGCCCGGCGATCCGGAGTCGCAAGCGTGGCATCGGTCGCCACTTTAATCGCGTCTGATAAAGGCCTGCTAGTCCCCAGGCGATATCATCGCTCGATGACGCAAAAGCATCTCACCTGCTGGAACCAATAGAGAAGCCTCGCCCGAAAGTAAATGTCCTTTCAGCGAGCCAGAAGACAGTTACTTTCTCCGAGCTCGGAAGATACTACGTAATAGCCGCGCGTTGTAGTCGAATCGAACGGTTCCACGTTATCAGTTTCGTTCTTTCGCGATGCGTTCTTCGCTGTTATTTAATCTTCGACGCGTCCACGCTTCCAGGTCTTCCGGGCGAAACTTTTGGAATGCGGTGAAAAATTTTTGTAGCGATTATTTAATTACAGGAAAGTAGCAACTGATGTTAGATTCTTCTTCTTTCGCTTCCACGTAGAATTAAAGGATGTGGCTTGGCCCGACGAAAGTTTCGCTCGCGACGAATATCGCGGGCTATTAATGATTTACAAGTGATATCGTTAACATCTGTATATTAATCTAAAATAATTGCAGAGTCCTTGTAGAAAATACTGCAAGTGCCAAAAATCAAATTTTTCAGAAGAGGGGAAATAGTTCCCTGACTTTAAATTATTTATGGAATTTTTTTTGGATTCCTAAATATTCTTGCGTATACAATAACCCAAATGTATCACAAAATTTTCTACTTTTTGCATTGATATAGTCGAAATTCGTGAAGAAAAGAATTGTATTCGTAGGAAACCCTGCATGTGCCATTTCTTACAATTAGTTGTAGAGAAAACTGAATGTGCCATTCCTTTAAATTTGCAAGCACTGCAAGTACCAATCCTGTTTAACTATCGCTTAATTGGCTCTTACATACATTGTTTTCTACAGAAGTGGCGTTGGATCTTTTAGTAGGTACTATTGGTAACTTATTTACAAAGGGGAATTGCATTAAAATACTATTCTATAGTGTTGCCATTTTTTTTTATTTATTTTGGCACTTACAGTGTTTTCTACAAGGACTCTTAAATTATTATAGGCTTAAATATACTAAAATACTTTTGCTCAGCTTTTCCTATACGCCAATATGTTCATTCTTATAATAAATAAAATTCTGCTATAATTAATTTCCTATTAATTTCTTCCCCCATTAAAAACAGCCCGGCCCGTCAGCAATTCGATAAATCTCACCTACTTACAAATTTTTGCCACGCGCAGATAAAATGGTCCGTCAGCACTGACCTATGAAACGCGTTAACTTTCAACTAGAGAAGCTACTGGGTGACCAAAATGAAGCTCCAAGCGACTTTCGATACCATTTCACTTGTGATCTAATCCACGCAGCTAGAGTTCCGTTTCCAACTGCGTCTCGGATGTGCTCTCCCGTCGAGCATACTCTCACTTACAGTTAGTAGTCTAATTCCACCCCGCAATCAAGCTGAGCGAGTCGCAACGAATTCTCGATAAGTTTGCTCGTTCCTCGGAGGAATTCGAACAAACCTAGCCGCCGTTTCGTTCGTAGAATCGTTTCCCGCGTCACCTCGATAAGAATCGCCAGTGGTTTCAGGGAAGGCCTATCGATCCAGCGATCGAGAGACTCACCGCGAAGCCGCGACCTCGATGATTAACCAGGAAGCCTCGATGAGCGCGATAGCGCCTCTATCGTCCTCCGCTTTATCTCCCCATCTGTCCTTTATCTGTCGCGTGTCGGCCCGCGAAAAGGCGCGCCAGTCGGCGGTGCGTGCGGCCCACGCACGCCCCGAATTCCCAGCAAGTCGGTTGGCTCTTCCGTGCGCGCGAGGGTTGCCTGCAAGGGAGGGAAAAAAACAAGGGAATCGATACCGAAATGACCGGACCTGGCCACGACACGTGGGATTATAAATTATACACGCAACGTGAGAAACTGGCCGCGTGCGTGTGCGGCACGCGATGAGAATTCACGCACGCGACACCTGGCGTGGGTGGACGCTCCGCGGTGTCGACTCTGTGGCTGCGTGTCTGCTGAAGGCTCTGCTAGAAAATGGAAAGTCGACGACGAGCTGTGACTAATTGCCTAATTGTGGGAGCTTTAAAGTCGTGCTGGGTCATCGAAGTGTACTCAGGGTTTCACGTTTCGTATTTTAAGAGTGGCAAACTATCTGACAAGGGAAGATCCCCCACCCGGAAATTCAAAAAATTATGAAACTTTGGAGACATGTAAAAGAATATAGAGGTTTGTATAGGTATACGCAATTTTGTTCCGCCCCAAATTCACTCTAAGACTGTGAAATGGCCCCCCGAAGATCCGGCTATTTCCCGATTTTCTGTTATAACTCGCGTGTCAATTTTACCAAACGATAATACTACTTAAAAGAAGCAACTTTCGTCTGAAAACTTTTTTTTTATCTAGTACAGTTCGCAAGTTATCACCAAAATCGGAAAATGTCACCGTCTCAGCGTTAATTTGAGTAGCAAAAAAAAATGTGTAATGTATTGGGAAAGCAAGTGGAGGCGTGGCTTAGATTTCAGCGCTGCGGTGGTAAGTTGGCAAACTATTGCAAGTAGGCCCGGATCCCATCAAACATTCCGAATAAGTATTTATAAATCGAAGAAGTAAAAATTTAGTGTTGAAAAAAATTTTAAAACACTTATTTTTCACAAAATGCCTATATAAACACTGAAAATCGTATGGATTTGGACGGATTTCGGCCTACTCACAGTAGTTTGATTTTCTGTCACTAGTTGGCGTATCGAAATTCTTGGTTTCCCAATACCTATCTGACTTTTACATATCCCCCAAAATTTCATAATTTTTTGAATTTTAAATCTTGAATCTTCCCCTGTGAGTGATAACTGCCGACGCGAATACTTCGCGCGAGGAAAAAAGTGACTTATTCTGAGGACGATGGTGAATGATTTCCGGCAACAGTTCCTTACCGTTTGGCGTTGGCCGGCTCTTCACCGCGAGCGGCACATCACAATGCCAGGATTGTGCCAGTAAACGCCTGTATCGAGTCAAGTGCCGGCCGCGTTACTTAAGCTGCGTAATCCCCGTCGCAAGTGCGCGAAATGACGGAGCCCGCGCGATAATGCGGGGGTATCACGCGCTAAGATCGCGGCCTGGCATTTCGATCGGTGGCAGGCGCATAAAAAATTGTGCCGCAGCGGAAAAAGCACGGTCGTTTCGCGAAACGGGCAGTTAAGCGAGCTACTATTCATAGAGTCGATTCCTCAGCGGACAACAGAGTTCCCATGGTCAAGTCGGAAGTGCCTATTTTCATACGCCCAAGTTTTCCTTCCTTCGCCGCTGCTAGAACGATTTCGTCGGCGAGCAACTGCTGCAAACGATCCGTAGTTTGCTTCTTTTCGTCGGCGAGCGTAAAACACTGATGGGGATGGTGCCATTAGGCCATTTCACTGAGAAGTGACGTTTACAAGGGGCATTAAGCAACTCTTAGACAGTTAATTAACGTGGTATTGAAGAAGGTAAGGGACGAAAATTTTATGCATTTTGACACTTTTAGTAAAATCATGAAAGATGCAATCTTGTGATAGGACACTTACCAAATGTAAAGCAAATGTAAAAATGTTAATTTTTATATTAGGTATATAACAAATTGTTACAAAAACCTGCCAATGTTCCCTCAATTTAGCGTACCTAAAAATATTGGACACGTATCTTTTTTAAAAGCCGAAAGTCATATTTTGGTGGGTGAAATTACTCTTCAAAGTTGGGGGTTGGAAAACTATTTAGTCGATTAACTCGGAAACGATTAGAGAAAAAGAGGATAGATAAACAAGAAAATTGCACGGTTGTTACGAGGAATGTGGCATAGGTAAGTAGAACTTCTGTAAAATCACAGGTACTGATTTCTTTATAAATATATTTTGTAAAAATGAATTTTTTTCTCTATCGCTACTCGATTTCGAGTTATTCGACTAAATAGTTTTCCAATCCCCAACTTTCGAGGGTAATTTTTATTTTCGTTCTATTTATTTACAATGAACAGCTAAGACTCACTCTGTGACACACAGAAGTGAAAAGACACAGACACATTTTACCCCTAAATATGAATTTCCGCTGTTAAGAAAAAATATGTATCTAAAATTATCAGTTACTCGACCTGTGTGCCAAGTTTCAATTTACTACTTAGTTAGGAAATTTTTAATTGATAACCCACTTCGGTGTGACGGTGCAGTTTTAAGTGTCGAATCAAAGAATGGAAAGAAGAACCGATGAACAAGATTTGCAAAGTCAATCGTGCGACGGGAGAAGCCCAGGGTTGGCGGGCTTTCGGTTACGTTAGGTATCTGGTGTAATCGATCTCGACACCACGTAACCGCGTGTTTAGTAACTTTCTCGCCGCCTCGTACCTGCCGGCTGCTCCGTGTATCTCTGTCTATCCCGCCTCGGTTCCACTCCATTCCTCCTTACTCCTGCTTTTTCCCCGTCCGCCGGTCCATGCTTTTTCTCCTCCATTTGTCAGCATCGCGGCTTCCTTTCCCCCTAGGAATCGCCTCCCAGCCGCGCGACATCCGCATAATCGATGGAGGAAGAACGCCAAAAGAGAAATCCTCGCGATTTAATAAGCAAACTGCCGCCACCAGGATCCGGTTCTTCTTTAAGTGCGGACAAAATATTCGGATCGAAGTTTTTACCGCGAAAAAAACGCGAGTGTTTTTATCAAAGAAAATTCACATTTATTAGATAATCTTGGGGGAAGCCGAGTTGAACGGGTAAAAATATTTTTAATGCAAATTCGATCAAATTCAATGGGTGATTTTAAAAATTTATTTGAAGAATAAACCCAGCTTTCTTTTATTTTTACAAAGCCTTTTCTATGGGGGTGTCAGGCTTTTCCCCTCCCTCTGGATACACCATTCATTCTTGTCTGCTACTGTTTAGTTGTCCCGGGTGAAAACACCCCTTAAAGTATATAAATGTATATTTTCCTGCACATCGTGGGAACTATAGATACAAAAACATTGTTACAATGAAAATTTAATGCTCCTTGTGCTGCGCAAAACACTGTAATTCAATTCTTTAAAAATCCTAGGGGGGGAAGGTTTTTTTTTTGGTGTAAATTACAAATTTTGAACAATTTGGTTGCATAGTTTTACGGAGGTCCCCTACAAACCTGCAAAGTAAAAAATCGGTATTTTCGGGTTACCGAAGTTGCCTTGTTAGGCAAGAAGGGAAGAGTTAGGGGTTGTCAGCCCTTTTCGAGGTAACCCCGCTGAAGACGACACATCCTTGTTGACACAATCGAGGATCCCGTTCATAGGTAGTAGGTAATGGGCTTCCTAACAACGTCCGAAGTTTTTGCTCGTGGCTGCCATCTCTTCTCTCGTCGTCTGCTGCCATCGTTATTTACCTGAAAACATTTTGCATCGCGCCGGATCACATCCGCTCGCCTTTTTCGGTGACTTCGATATTCTTCGTCGACGGTTTTTCGGAATCGGTCGAACGAATGGCGCGGGAATTTCGTTTCGTAACGTTGCGGTGCTCGAAGGAAACTGCGCTGGGCGTAGGAGAATGGGGAAAACGAATAAACCGGCCGTGTTGACGAAATAAATATGCATACGTGGCGGAGGAAGAGCGATCGGTGCCGCGAACGGTTCCCGCGACGCCTCTCGTTTCTGTAATTATGCAGATTACGTTTACCCACTGGCGTGTTGCCTTTTCTGCGTCCACGGAAAAAATCGGAAGAATCCGTGCATATATTATCGAGTGATTTGCATTATCTGGCATCTATTAACGATAAACTCTGGTCTTATGCCAATCTCTGCATGACATTAGTCGAACGTTTATGAAGTAATAACTCCAAATTATTGTACAAAAATCGAGAACTGTCTGTTGTATCTCGATGGAAATAATATAAAAACATTCTCGATCAAAATCGTTTAGCTGACATTGGACGTTGTACCCAAGGTCCTTTGAAATAAAACTGTGGTAGATTCGGCGATATCTCTTCTGAAATTCTGTAGGAAGTACTACCTATACCACTGGAGATAATTAGAGGATTAGTATTCGGAACGGCGAAAGGTCGGAAGCAGCGAATGAAATGGCGACGGGATAGACAGGGCTGGCGCACAGCCGATAATTCGGAATAGACGGTGCTAAGTGGCAGTCTGCTGTCTCGTGGAAGTGTTTTCGTCTGGATGGACGAGTGATCTCGGCTACGCGTTCGTGTCGTTTATAAATTACCGATTTCCAGCCCATGTGTTGTTTACTCTGCATGTAAACAGTGCAACGACACGTTGCACCGGTTCACGGCACGGAAAGGGGTCGATAACGCGGGCAGAGGGAAAGCACCGCGTGTAGCGAGGCTTTTTATATATCTAGTCCGGGCATTTTTAACGGGACGCGTAATTTTAGATGCCACTAAAGGGAAACCTTGCTACGGTATTGCCTCGAACTGAGGACGAGACTTCTGTTTCGGACTAAAGTGATCGCTATGATGCCATTTACTGTTTTAAATTAATTTCTTTCGAAATAATTTCTCAAAATTAATTGTTTCTTAATTTTTTTTTTTTTTTTTTTTCGAAAATATTTTAGATATAACTGTTATTTTGGATCTCTGTTAAGAAGTGTAATTTGGTTACCTCATTCTTCCTTTCGTTCCGTAAAAATTAAAATTGAATATTTAAAATTTCGACTCTGTTTTAAACAACTCCAAATCTTTTCCCCACCAGTCCGTTGCATCTTCAAGCACCGATCACAAGACACAGCCGTACTGTTCTTCCGTTCGGAATTTCTTATGACCTAGCTTCTTAGAAATGAGTTACATACGACCACTTTTTACCTGCAAAGCGGCGCGATATTGCTACTTTCACTACATTTTTACTAGCGACGGTATTTCCCTTCGTTCCCCATTCACCGCAATCTCGTTCATCCTGCTCGAAGAAGGCCCTCGCAAATTCTTCGTGAAGCAGCCGAGCCGGGACCTGCGCGCAACGAATTTGCGATGGCTACCATAATACCCGTGCTACTTCATCCAGCCGAGAGAAGGCATCTAAATTCCCTCGTAAAAAAAAGAAGAAAAAGAAAAACACCACCCAACTATCGCAGCGTATCTACTTTCCGGAAGTCGCAACTCCATGTGACTTTTTACTAAGCGAATTCGGTGACCCAGTTCCACGTCGGACGGGCGATGTGCATGCATAAGTTCGAAGAAGCGTTTAATGCCGCGACTTAATTCGCGTTACGTAATTAATCGATTCGCACAGTCACCGTTCTGTGTCGTTTTTTCTTTCTCGCTCCCTCTCTCTCCCCCTTTTTTCTTCTCGCCTCCCCCGGTTGCAGTTACACTTCGCGGCTTCCAATGAAAGTCTGTCACAAACGGAAGTTGAGTAACTTCGACCGGTCGTTACACCGTCCACTGATACGATATTTGATGTTTTAATTTCGTTTCTTAAGTAAGAGTCGCGCGGTCGACGGCTGACCTCTTTCCCCCTCGAACCTTTCGTTCGTGAAAGCCCGCCGTTCCTCGAAAACTCTCAGCGCTCCCTGAAGATTCGACGCAGCCCGCGCGTGCTCGCCTCCGACAGGCCTGGGGATTCCTTGGAAAATTCAAGCGGTCGCGTTTCAAAGGCGCGTCCCGATCGATGCGCTTTCCACTTCCGCGAAAACCAGCCCGCGCTGGGATTCGTGCAACCGGCGGATTACACGCACATTCGTTCGCCGCTGTGTTTTGCCGCGCGCCTTTCCTCCTTGTCGCTTCCCTTCCACCCCTTGGGAAACGATTGTCGGAGGACTCGCGCGATTCGAGGAACGATCGCGTACCCCGATGTTGTAAACGATGCGTTCGGCCCTGTTGAAGGCAAATGCAGCGGGGAGAAGTTGATACGATTGTTGAATTTTGGAGATATGATTAAATTTGTTATCGGGAAATTTATTAGAGGGAGGCAAGCATTTAAGTAACAAGGGAAGTTCGCTTACCCGGACATACAGATTTTTTTTTTTAATTCTACAGATTTGTAGGGGACTTCGATAGAGGAATTAGGCTATTTTTCGTTTGTGCCCAGTTTCGGTGTTCTAGGGTGGAAACACCCCTTCGGGGGTCTCCCTATTTTGACGGTTTGAAAATAAGGTTTTCGGAATTTTTTGAAAGAAAAATATTGTGTATTTTGAATTATAATACACAATACTTTTATTTTAAAAAATTAATATTGAATATAAAAATTATATTCAGAGCGTGAAAGTGGGGAGCCCCTTCAAACGTTAATGTGCGATTTCCTGAGTTTCTGTATACCTTCAAAACTATAGTAGTATAAAGAAATTACTAAAAATGTGCAACTAAATTGTTAAAAATCTGTAGTTTGAAAAAAAAACGTTGTTTTCTACAAATTTTGAACAATTCGGTTATATAATTTTATAGAACATAAAAAGCCGTCAAGTTTTCATTGTAATATTTTTTTATATTATCAAGATACCTATACAGGAAAATAGGAAATCACACGTTAACATTTAACCCTTAAAGCTTAAGGGGTGTTTTCTTCCTGAAGAACCAAAAGTGGGCACAAACGAAAAATTGCCTTGAGGTCTTCTTCGAACTAACACGGTTTTAAAAAAAAAACGGAATGTCCGAAAAAAAAACAGAAATAAATGTTAGCAGAAAATGGTCCACGTGCCAATGGTAATAATATTTTTTACCTTTCCAGTGTTCTCTACAAGGACTCTCCAATTATCTTTGAGTCCAGTCCCGTGTGCGCGAATAATTGAATAATTTTTTTGTAGAAAGCTTACTTCTGGCTGACAGTGATATGCATTGTAGTTGCCCAGAATCACGGTTCGTTTGTAGGGAGCGTAAGCACGGAAAATTATGACACCTTAAAACGTATGCGGTGTGTGTGCCGGGATTGCGCAAGTTCTGCTGAGTAAAGAGAGGATGTACTGTTGATGTTTCAGAGCGGAGCCAAGATGACGAGTATAGTCGCGGATCTGGTGCACGGGTACAGGGACCTCATGGACAACAAGTCTGGTGAGACGATTTCTTTTCTTCACCTTCTCCATTTTCTCCTTCCGAAGTCATTGTTACGATTCGCCGGCGGGTAACGATAATCATTCGATTCGCCATTTCGGTGGCAACGGCACTCAAGTGGGTCACTTTGCGCGCGTACTGAAAATCAAAAACGAGTCCTCCGCGGAGAGGGGAATAAGGCTTGCTCCTCGGGAGAGAAATATTTCTCGGCGAACACGGTTAGACGAGGCGCGACCTCGGTTTCACTTTATTTTCACGAACCGCCCGCCCATAAGCGCCAAGTCATACCGATTTCACTCGATACGAGCGATCGGGCGGCCACGAAAATCCAAAGACTCGCGAAATTCTCGGATCATCTGCGGAATAGAAAGCTGCGAGGTTTTCGGCTCGAGGCTTGGTTAATTTTCACCCAGTTGGGGTGGCATTGCTGGGATATCGTAGAAGATGTCCGGCAAGATATCGGCGCGGTGATCCAGGACCGAATCTAGTTTTCGAGTTTGCTTTCGCGCTGCCTCGTGTTGCAATAATTCTTATTAGAAAGTGCTCGGCCCGAAGAAACGGCTCGCACTGCTTCGCGGTGTATTGTGAAAGAATTTATAAATAATAACGTGCCATTCCAGATATAAAGCGCTGGCCTATTTCTTTTCGCGCGCCCTATTTCGCTCGCTCTCTAAGCAGTGGCCATTGTTGTGCGCCCAATAATCGTGGACCTAGAAGGATTCAATGTGGACCTGTTTCGATTGAAACGTTCGAGAATGGCCCTCCGTGCGCGGCCTTGCTGGCCATTTTGCAAACAGTATATCTTTGTACCTCGACTCGAAGGAAGACGCCCGAGTTGTTGATCGAACACGGGGCTTCTTTGTACCATTTTTCGATGAGGAAATCGCGTTTCAACTGGGTCACGGTTAACCCTGCTCCGGTTTCGTTAAACCTCGCGCAGAAACGAGAATTTGCTAACTTGCTGTATTTAACGGAATAACTTACCGTGCCCACAATTATCGCTAGCTCCTTCCACCTGGAAAAGAATAACCATTTCTCCCACAGTGGTCAGTTTCCATTCGAACGGCGCTGCAGCAAAGAGTATACAGCTTACCACCACGAGTAACGTCTCTTAAAGCCTCTTCGCTGACGTATGAAAAATAAAAACATTGCATAATTCAGAGGCGCGCGTAATGTTCCACATAATCCAGTGGTGCGCATATACAGGTGTTTATTAAGACGGTGCAAAAGTTAGATCGCTCACTGACTGAGCTTAGCTGTACGGGAATATCTTTTTCTGCTCCATTTACTTGTGTCTACTCTTATCACAGAACATGTTGTAAATTACGTGTAACGCATACTTAATAGTTTTAAGTTCTTAGACTCTAGGGTGAAGTTGCCTATTATGAGACCCATTTCTTAAAAAAATATTAACTCTCGACTGAGAATACTTTTATTAAAACTCGATATTACGTTTTGAAAGTAAGATAGGTACGTATTCTTTTGCAATTTATTGGAAAAGTGGGGTAAAAGAGGTTCCTCCATAATAAAATTAAAACGAAAATTATACAAATACAAATTTTTGCACCTAGAATACGTGGACACTAGTGCAAATAATACTGATTATCACATTTAATATTCGCTTTATCCATAAAAGAACAATTTTATTCAAATATTTAATCAAATATATTCATATAGATAGTTTTCTTACAATTAGTGAACTTGAAACACTCATAAAAAAAATTAATTTTCTTGAACTCTCCGATCTACGCCATTTTAGTATTGCTCTTATCTGATTTTCTAGACCATCTCTAAAGTAAAAACTAGTATGTTTGTTTTTTTATTAAATTTCCCTAGAAAACACCTAAATTGCTCACGTGTCCATGTAATGGGATAGTAAAATCGGGACCCTGGGACATACTAAGTGCAATAGTCAACCTGTCCAAGTACTGGGTCGTTTACCTTAATACCTACTTATTCCAAGGAATCTAAAGAAACGTTCCAACTTCGAATCAATGGTAATTAGTAATTACCGACCACCATAGTACACATATTCCTTCACGCCCACGTTGTATGGACTCTCTAGTAGGCCCCGCGAAATCACCGAAATCTGGAGACGGTATCGAACCCCCGCAGCCGCTAGAATCAGCGTGGAGGAGAGCCACGGTCAGATTCCCCGTGGAAGCTTTCGTAACGGCCGGCGAACGGGGACAAGTGCCTCGGTAGGCGCGATTCCCGGAGAAAATACACGGCGGCTCGATGGCGAGGACGTTATTTGTCGTGCATATTTTGAAAACGACATCCCCCTGCACTCCATCCCCCTCCTCGCCGCAGCCAGGCGTGTCAATAAAGTGTCGTAACGTCTCGCTTCCATCTTGTTCCCAATTTCCCTACGATCCGCTCGGGAGGGGCCTCTCGAGCCGCATCCAGGTGAGCGCCATCGTGGAATTTCGAGTGGCCCGGGCGAAAAAGCATCGACGTGCCACCGCGTGGCCAACCACGTCAGCGTTTTCCCCCGGAGCCGATCCGATCCAGTCACGGAGTACCATTCTTTCGAATATATTAACGCAACAGTGGCCGCTCCGCCTGGGCTCGCTCACAAATTCCTGCCTGTCTGGACGACTAACGCTTTCGTTTGCACTTGATCTTGTGCCAGAGGGGAGCTACGGGCGCCGTTGCGCCGTTGCGCGGCGCTCGTGCTTCCAACGGAAGTAATCGTCGTTTTTTCTGCTTCCAAAACCGAATCGAGTCCAGTAGAAATGGACACCAAGTGTCGCTCCAGTGTTCTCCCAGGTCTTCATAGGGAATTGCTTCGAGTATCTAGGTGGCTGGCTAAATGACGCTTAAAGAGGGTGCAGCGAGCATAGTGGGTATCCCGGAACTATTGGAACACAAAAACGGTAACTTGGGACCAGAGCGAAATGGGTCATAGGTTTGCGGGAACCTTTTCTTATCGTTCTTCGGTGTTCAATTCAGCCGTGAAGTGGGTCGCATCCACTACGTACAAAATACCCGTGAAAAGGTGGGAACAATGCAAAGTGCATGGTACGTTTATACGGGCTTTCTCTTATTCTTCCTCCACCGGCGAATTCATCTTCTCAAATAGCTAAAACTCATCAGGACTCTCTTTGCGCGGGATAGGAAGACCTGTCCGGTGAATGGACACTTTAACCCTTCGTGGGCCCATCTTCTTATAATCAGAAATTGGTCACATGGGGTTCACTGCACCCTAGCGTCATTCTCCAATTACCATTTTTGTATTTTTGAATCCTTTAACTTTTCAGTGATAATTGAACATTCGTAATGCTCGATTAGAGTCTCTTTCTATAAATGTAAATTTTGATATGATGAAATTTGTAGTTGAAAAAATAGTTGTGGAAAGAAGCGATCTTTTTGTTAATATTCACAAAATTTTTAAATTTTAATACTAAAGTCAAGAATCTTCAATATTAAAGCCCAAACATTTACAAAAATATTGGCAAATGAATAAACGAATGAATAAACACCTAAGAAAATTAACAGCAAAACTTAGCTTGATCTTAACGAAGAACTTGAAGAGAATTTAGTTGAATACAGAAGCACTGTGTAAATTTCAACGTGAAAAGGGCGTGATAGGTGTTAATTTTTCGTATGATATGATCGTCCATTTACTGGAGGGGATGTTCATTCACTGAACAGATCACCCTATGTAGTCCTGCATGAATTGCGGAAAAGAATCAAAGGCTGCGGCAGCTGATTCTACCAATTTGACAAAGTGACGCGTCGCTGCTATATAGTTACTATGTTGTTGGACGGTGGAAAGTTGAAAGTTCGCTCGTGCTCGCCTGGTTTCTGCGGCATCGTGGCATTGATTAGCGACGAGGCGAGCGGTTAAGGGAGCTCGAATTGACCGGCCCTTCTTTTTTCATGTCCCCGTGCTACACGCCGTGTGGATTATCGATTTAATACTGGCGACCCAGCAGGCCGTGTTTTACGCTAATCGTGTCCCGTGTAGACGTAGAGGCGCCCTTGCCTGATTACACCGAGCCTGCTGCATCAGTGGATGCCGTTCTTGCACTTACTTCCCACGGTTATTCGGTTAACGCGCCAGGGACCGAAGGAAAGCTGAACCACTCGGCTCGTTAACGAGACGTTTGGTCGCCTCAGCGAACGCTGCACGCTACTCGGTACTTTGAGGAGCAATCGAAATTGGAAGGGACTTGGAACTGTACTGTTGGATGCAACAAGGCCCTCAGTGGCAGAAGTCAGTTTTGAGAAAAGTATTTGTAGTGATTAGGAAATTATTTAGATATGTTTTGTACATAGTGAAGTTGTTGGAAAAGTGTCTATAATATTTAAACATTTGATAGATCTTGGTAGTTGCATTATTTTACAATCGCAATTATGTGTTAAATTAAGCAGCGAAATTAATTTTAATTATAGCCTTCACAGGCCATTCTTCGGAGATGGGAAAAATTTTAATTAAATAAAAATTTCACATAATTACTAAAAGTTAAAAAAAAAATAGTCAAGTTAATTTTTTATTCGAAATTTCTACTTAAATCAAATTTTTTCCCTGTCTGCCCTTCTTGCATAAAATGGGGAAATATAGAAAAATGTTGTTTTTTAACATTTTTATTTATTTAATATTTGCGAAGAAACATAGAATATTGAAAAAAATGTAGTCCCAAAAATAGTCATAAATCGTGTCATTATGTTCCGGCTGATGTACGTTTAGTTTAGATATGAGTTAGATTCACATCGATTCACAAAATTTACCATCTCTCTGTCAATTTTAAAGATACACCATTGAAATTTATAAGGCATATGTGCAAAAGAATAAAGAATATAATTAAGCGTTTTATGCAGAAAGGGCCCAAGTGTTCCAATGCCTTGCATCCAACTGTACAATTCTTCTACCGAAACCGATCGTGGATCGAAGCACTCAGCCACCGTCAAGGTTCTGAATCATAACCCGCCACTAACAATTCCTATCACCCAAGCGTATAAATCACCCAAGTGCAACATCCACTCGCTGAAATCTCTGCTCCCCGCGAAACAACTGGAAGCGCGGCTGGAGGATCGATCGTTCGGAGCGCACGATCCCGGGGGTCCCCAGGGAAGGGACGAACGGAGACAACGAGTTTCTAGAAAAAGGACGGGGGGAAAAAAGCGGCGAAAAGAGCGACGCCGCGGAGAAGTGTGTCGCGCCGAGTGGTGCGCGCTGGCGCGTACGAGCCCGTAACGCGGCGTGTCGCTCGCTCGGATCATGCGAGTGCGGGAGGTAATTTAGCGGAAGGTCCGCCGGGAGAGCGCCTCGTGAACCCGCTCCTGCGTCTCGCGTCTTCCCAGCCGTGGGTCGGGGAAGAAGAAAAAAAAAAATGCCCGGGAAATTTATCCGAGCCGACGGGCAACCGGGGCCCCGTTCCCGAGCCGTCGAATTTTCCACCGGCGAGCTTCTCGTTCTCACGTGCCGCTGCTCTCCTATGGCTTCCCTCTCGCGAGTAATCGAATCGCCCCGCTGCTCGCCCTGCCCGGCATTGTCGCGACTCGCCGACCGTGCACGCGAATACATACATCTGGCCCACTGTTCGCCCCACCTCGGGTCAAGGGACACACTCGCTGTGGTTACCAACAGACAGCATCATCTTCCCCCTTCTGGGGACATTAAATAACAACGTGGGTGTTTCGAAAATTCATAAGCTGCGGCGTGTGGGTTGCTCTTAACGAGGCTTCAAATTTCTCTAGCTGGATCATTCTTTTCTGAATGCTGGGGGATTTTTATTAGTTTGGCTTTTTATATTAATCGGCTTTAGTGGGTTTTTTTTAGTATGAAAGTCCGTTTCTCGTGGGGAATTTTCAATGAAATTGAATGAAAATATGTTCGGCTTTTTAACCCTTTGTGGTCACAGCTTCTAGGATCTAAGAAAGTGTGTGAGATTTCAAAGTTATTTCTTCGTTTTGAAATATTTCTCAGTAGTGGTGAATAGTTAAAATTTCTGTGTGTTACAATTATTGACAATTCGATAGTCTGATATTTTGTGAAATAATTTTCGAAGTAGGGGAGACCGGGACCACAAGTTCCGAGGGGTAAGTTGTTCCGACAGTTCTATCTTCGAAATAAAAAGAGCGTCGTAGGGTAGAAGTGCCTTTTGTGGCCATTGCACTGTTTTTGGCCATGTGCATAATTATCTTATTTTTAAATGGCTTGCAGATCATTATTCTGTGGAGAATTTCACATGATAAATATTTTCTTTAGTATACCGTCCGAAATGTAATGTTACATTTATTGTTTACACTGAAAAATATTATATTTTTTAAGAAGTGGCCAAAACTGGTACAATATCTTAAAGTGGCCACAAACGGTGCATCTACCCTACTTTAAATTATTTTTTCCGTGTAAGTTGAACACGCCACTCTGTGGAAAAAATAATTTAAAGTACAACGCTCTTTTTCATTTTGAGGATAGAACGATCGGAACAACTTACCCCCGGAACTTTTAGCCCCGGTCTCCCCTACCTACCAATTTACCTCGTAAGCGCTCAAATAAGCGTCACCCGTATTTAATTAAGATTTTTGCCGCCACCCGAATACGCTGACACGGCGGTCAACGTGTTAACGTTTCTCACGAATTCTCTTAGGTATATTTCTCCTTAGCTATCCTTAGAGAAGATATATGTATTCAACATATGATTTCATTTTCAATAAAAGTATCGTGGGAATAAAAGCTCGATACTCTACCATCCACCGCCACGTTTCTACGGAGCAATAAATTTTTCTCGAGTCGCCCGTGACCCCACAGTGTCGTTCTAGGATTAAATCCACTTGCCTCCGCCCACGCATTCTCGATATTTTGAGTGCAGAGTCCACCAGGCGCTAATCGCTGGGAAATTCTTCGCGACGTGTACGCCGTGCAAACAACACTAAGTAATCGCTTTGCATCGACGGCACATTAGTACAAAGGTACATATATCCAGTAGTTCCGAGACTCCTGCAGATATTCAAATCTCCCACGAGCATTGTTGATAATCGACGGATGGATTTCGGCAAACGTTGCTGCCTGTTGCACCGATTGTATGCTAACGTCGAGTTTCCTGTCTGAAAATAAAGCTTCGCGGAGGGAGGGGGTTGTGCAAAATATCGTGGACGTCGAGGGGGGGAGGGGCTTTGTTTCATAAATATTTCTTCTCGATGACACAATGGGTCAGTCGAGGCCTGCTCATTATGCAGGCGTATTCGCAAACGTCGTTGCAAAATAGATGTTGCATCGTTGGCCTCCGCGGTTGCTGGTTAACAAATTCATTCCGGCCGGGGCGACTTCCTGTCCGGAAGGGGGCCGAACTTTGACACCGCGGCAGGTGCGCAAAACGCGCGATGAAGATTGCGCGATCCCCGGAGAAGACGCCTGAACGGCCGGTGCTGATTGCTGCACTTTTCGCCGCGCGTATTACGATAACAGAGCCTTGCGACATGTCCTGTCGCCTTTCGCAGCCGACCACTGTCACCTTGCTCTCTATTCGCCATTGTTACGTAACCCATGCTGCGTCGCGAAATCGTCCGGCGCATTCCACCGAGAATTGCTGGTTGTCGGTGGTCAGCTGTCCGTTAAAAGCTGCGAGAAACGGCGCTGAGGTTTTCCGAACTGTTCCTCGGGAATGATGGGATGACGTTAGATGCGAATAGGAAAGATGCTGTAATAGTGGAGGTTATCTACTAGTAGTGCAATAGAAATCTTTCGTCTCGTATCAGGGTTCTGAGTTGATGCCCAACTCTGCTTGCAAATAGCACACTGGATAACTTCTTCGTTAAATCCTAGCTTCCTCTGTGTTAGGTTATCAAACCTATCCTTATTTACTTTATTTTTCTGCGGGAAAAGGTAGAAGGAAGGCTAAATGAACATCTTATAAATTAATCTGAATTGTTAACAGATTGAACTTAGAGATAAGGAAAATTTGGTCTCTAGTGGTTGACAGAAACATTTTAGATGTAGATCATATCCAAAAATATTGCAAATCTAGGACGTTTTATTAAACTTATTAGACTAGAAATAGTATACAATTATACATAATAGAACAAAATCATTTACTTGCACGAGAAACAAAAGATCAGCTTTAAAAAGTAACTTTTAACCCACTGAATATCGACATATACGTTTAATGCCTCAGAACATTGTAAGCAATGGAGTAAACAATATGGCCCCGAAGTGGATTATAGAGAATTCTGATTTTCATTGGTTAATTCGAATAAACTGCTAATATCTGGTCGAAGAAACGAGAACTAAATAGCTTTGTTCGGTACGGCACTCTCCCCTCTACCACGTGCGGAATTCCTTCGGACCTATCTCTTAACCATAGTCGCTGAACGCCCATGTGCGTTCCTCGCATGCATCGCGCTGTATCGTGTTAAAATTTAAACGAGTAGATTCCTGTTGAAATCCGTTTACTTTAAACCGTGGTGGAGAAGGTTCCCGTACTGGGAGCAGTTTAATTGACTGTTAAGAGAAGTACTGACCGACGTCCCCTTTTCCAAAGAACAATTACAGCGTAAAGAGGTCGGCGAACCGGGAAGACCGCGCTTTATTCTTTATTGCCGCGTGATGACAGGAAAATCATCGTGAAGAGGTTTATCGTACCGTAATAACGATGCATAACGTTATGAAAGAAGGAGGCGACGGGGAGGAGGAAAGCGACCGTTTGCTTTTCTATTCGCCGCGCCTGTCTGCAGGAAAATCGCGGGTAAAGCTCCGATAATTAAGCGCGGTTTTAGCGCGAGTCGGGGGCTGTTTAATTAGCGGTAATCGCGAGCGAAGTGGACGCGGTCTTGCATGGGCGAGAGTGAAATTCGCCGATTCGTCGCCGGGGAATTGCTCCTAGCGGAATCTTTCATTTATTCAGCCGGCGCTGGCGGTTTCTAGTCGAACGATCCGGACTTTGATACGCCTTTCCAAATAGAGACGCCGGGATCCTCTAATTCCGTGGCTCGGGGAGGCTAGCCCGGCTAACGATCCCCCATTCAGCGCGATATTAATCAGCCGCCTCTGGAAGCCGACGTTCCAACTTAATCACGATCGGATCGGCCGGCGGACTTGGCCGACGACTTGAAATTTGTCAGCACCTGAAAGAAACGGACGGGAGGAATTAGGAGCTCTTCAGGGGGGGCGCGTTTCGACCTAGAGACTTGTATTTTCCAGGCATAATTACGTAGTAATGGGATGTTGGAGGCTTCCAATTACTTGGGACCACTTAATATTTTTCGTTTAACATCAAATTTTTTTTTTTATATATTTTTATTCATACAAGCCTCGTGTTTATCGAACGAATACGTGCAAAATACAAATCTTGAGATACATATACATTTCTGTAGTATAGCATCCAACAAGTGGGATCGTTTTAACAGATTCCATTCTTTTTCCAGATCCCAGGGTGAATCATTGGATGATGATGAGCAGTCCCCTGCCAACAATGGTGATATGCATGTTTTACGCTTACTTCAGCAAGGTTTTGGGACCGAGGATAATGGAAAATAAGAAGCCCTTCAACCTCCGAGGAGTTCTGATAGTATACAACTTGGTGCAGACGCTGTTCTCGTTATGGATCTGCTACGAGGTTTGTGTATTTCTTTTATCCTACACCCCTACTGTACTCACAAGGGATGGGCGACAACTCTAAAATTCAAAACATTTTGAAATGTCGCAGACATATTTTTCGTGTGACCCCCTTAAAAAAATCTGAGTTGTTATGTTCTCGTGAATATTTAAGAAATCTTGAAAGATATCGAAAAAAAGTTTAACCCAAAGTTCCATGGATTTTGATAGAGGAAGTGCAGTTTATTTGGAATACCGAAATATCTAATAAACTACTAACGCTATTTAATTTGTAACACCCTAGATAATAGTTGCAATGACCTGTTAACTAATGACATTTGTGGATGAACCGCCATTTTGACATTTTCGACTCAATCTGCAGAGTAAGAAATCGTCAACCTGTAAAAATTTTTCAGCAAGCATTCAAACGTTCCAATCGTGGTTAAAATATGTCATAACTTTAAAGTTAAACTCCTAATCTACTCATATGCGCGTTCCTTCTATGATTACGTGTCATTTTTGCGATAATTTCGAGAATACGAAGTGTGACAAGAAATTTTAGCTTTCAATGTTGATAATGCGGAATATCGAAGGTGAAGGTAATTTGGAATATTCCAAAGCTTAGCGATGCTTTTGTTTCACGCGTAACGGCTACCGCCGCGTCGGTTTGGGCCAGCGCTATCCATTTATATTTATATCTAAGATTGCTCCTATATTGTGATCTTTTAGTCTCATTAGATCATAGAGGAAATAATTTTTTATCCACCTGTATTTTTTTTTTTTTTAAGTTTATAAAGTGACGGTAAATTGGAATATCGGTACTTCAAATTACCCGCAACTTTACAAAATCGATACTTCCTGTCATTTTTCATTTAGATTTTAGACCAAAGTTTCAGCTACTTTTTGTTTTTTATTATTACTGAGAGTTTGAAATATAAAAGTTTATTAGTTTCCCTATGATATTATGCATTTTTTTGTTCCCATTCTGCGCCGTAATTTTTTATTCGTCTTAAACAAACTGGCATTCCAAATATTCTGCACTTCCTCTATCTTACGATATGGCGATGAAGAATTTTCCAAAAAGAAACGAATGTATTCCTAATTCATCCCCACCACACTTTTCTTAAATCCTCAAGTCTCATTATTTGTTTTTTTTTTAATTTTCGAGTTGCCGAACATGCCTCCTCAGTTTCCCTCGAGTCCTCGCAACAATTTAATCGCAATTGCAGTTTCGATTATTTCAACTTTGAGAAAGGTGTTGACTTGGAGCAGCCTGTAGCTGTTGATCTTGCCGGTTCTATTTCGCGGCACAGAAACAGGCGCCCCAGCTGATAAACTCGATAAAGCGATCTCATTCCGTCGTATCATCGATCCCACCTATAGAATAATTAATAGCAGGTCTCGGCCACCACACGCTCGTCCCTCATTCGTGAAAGTTATTGCCCGTCGGCCGCGATTCGGTGGTTCGTGGCTCGCATAAGTCACTCCTCTCGGCCAGTCAATGGAACTCATCGCGGCGATGTAAGCTCGCGATCTGAAAAGCCGCCCAGCGATTTCCATTTCCCAACCTACCCTCTCTCCCACGCGTAAATCCCACATAGCTACTCGAGTGTGTTACGATCATCCTTCTTATTACTTATGAATCATAACGCACGAATATCGAAAGTAAAAGTTCAGTCGTTCCTGTTGCATTCCAGCGACCAAACAGTTGCATGTCAACACTCCATGTTCCCGCTAAAGTTTTCCTCCATTCCACATATTTTACTCAGCAAATACCAATTAGCGCGTAAATGGTTTCAAACACGTCTTCGGCCTAATCGGCGAGAGATATTACTGACCCACTATATGGATCTCCCGTTTCGAGGAAATTAGGGTGGCTCTAATACACATTTGTTTCATTATTTGGAACTCTTCTGGGGGGAGTAAGATAATTAAAAAGTCGAAAATAAGAGCCACCCTGGTGGAAATGGATCCTCTTACGTCCGCGTGACGCTTCGGCTGCTCCGGTCCGTCTGACAAAACCGGAGAATACGCGTGCGTGGTCAATCAAATACCGATCGTATTTGGTTTGCGTTTAGTATGTCGTGTGCGCGGCCGTGTACAGTTATCTAGTGAAGAATCGTACTCACGTAGGACCGCGTCGCGTTACTTTCTACGCGTTTTTCGTCGATCCAATTATCATTCTCCCATCGACTTATTTCCTGAGAAATAATCAAACGTTGACGCGAGATTTGTCTCGCGGTTAAACCGCGGCGACGTTCCCGCCGCAGCTTCTGCGCGGTTTGTTCCGCGCCGAGGGCAGAGCTGCGCTTCTTATAAAGCGGCCGGAAATTTTAGGGAAATTCGTTCGCGCGGACATTGAAATTCAACTTAAGCTATTACCAGAAGAGGCCCTCGACGACGCGCTCGACGAGTGCATATTGGACTCGATCGAAGACGATGAAGTGACGTCAAGAGGGATCTTCAAATATCGGGGTTACGTCGTCGGATTTTATTAAGTGGCGACGCGACGGCAAGAATCGCCGATGTAGATGAGAAAAATTGTGTCCAGTCTATCGCTATCGATCTTCGCGAAACTCCGGGGCACCGAGCCGAGGGCAGATCTCTGGACGTAGGTATCTTCCGAAGCCAATGAGGGGGCGGCAATAGCGATGGACAATTTTGTTTAAGAAAATTTATAGGTCGATGCACGGCCTTAAGGGGGAGTGACAGCTTCCACGTTTGAAAATCATATGTTTATTTAGAGAGTTTTTATTTTAAATAATAAACTCGATAGAAACTCTGATTAATGGAATTTATTATAAATCTCTTGAAGATTAAAAAAAGTGTTGTGTATTTTTTTCATGCATCATGCATTCTAGTATATTTTGGAAATATGAAAAATACAATTCTATGCTGTAAGGGATAATAAACAGTTAAGACAAAGGAAAAACTTAAAATCCGTAGGTAAATTAGTTATTGAAAAAAATTGTGCAAAATAGGCCTCTCTTTTCTGGTTTAAGATGCTGAAGAAACGGTGGTTTTTGAGAATTATTTTTGCAATAAATATAAGGCGAATCTGTCCAAAACTTTTAGGGTGACATTATATTCGGACAACAAGAATTTTTTAGTTGTTCAAGAATAATTCATTTAACATTGTTTTTTGTATATCTTCATAGCGTGGCACCGCCGGAGTTGTCAAATTTTGCCAATTGTTGCCCGACCAAAAAGTCTAAAATTGGCAAACTTATATGACTTTGAAGAAAAAGTTATGATTTTGGCAGAAAAATTTCGACGTTTCTACGCAAAAAAGCAGTTTAATTTAATTTAATTTTTTTTGCAAACCTACAAACGTGGAAATTTTTCCGTCAAAATCGTAACTTTTTCTGTAAAGTCCTATTTTGTTAATTTTAGCCTTTGTTGAGAAAATAATTCTAAAAAATCCCCCTTAAATTACGAAACAGTGATGTTTCCTCTTCCCATCTTCGGTTTAAAATAGAAACATCGTACAATTGGTTCACGTGTTTGTCCCGCGCTCTAATTCGATCCGAGGACATTGAATCGCAAGTGGGAAATAGCGTCTTCTTCGAAAACCGAAGAGCCCGCGAAATGAAGGCAACAATCCATTCCGTTAATCGCACTCCCGCAATAAACCGCGCATAATTCGCCGCCATTTAGGCACTGGCCGTCGATGGAACGTTTCGATAAGGACGGATTAGCCGATTGGAATCGTAAAGCACCTCGGCGCTCGTCCATCGTATCGACTTCGATATTTTCGCGTTCGATCGTTAACAAGGTCTCCCTGGAAGTGGGCAAGTCGTAAATCCCCCCCCTGGTCGTCGTACAATAATGAATCTTCGGACTTATTCATGAACGATGGCAGACGATGGCTCGCAGGCGACATATATCCGACATTCCGTTTCCCGTCTCCGACGTAAACGAGTCTAATAGAATTCAAATGAAATTTGCAAACCCAGCACGACATTCTTCGAGGCTAACTTGGCCAGCGGCGATCGATACCGGCTCCGCTCGTCCTTTGCCCGCTTCCTGTTTCCCTAAAAACTCATCCGGGGACCAAGCAGCTCGATCGGGGCCATTTGTGTCTACTCGAGGGTGGCCTTTTTCACCACGGTTATTTCTCCAATTTTCTGTCGCAAAAGTACGCCGGGCAAACCGAAGATACGTCACCTTCAATTCCAGAAGGTTGGCACACTCTATGTGGGACAAACGAAAAGAAAGCAACATGTTACCTTGTAACGAAACACATCATACTCTTCGTTCAACCTTTTTCTATCAAATTTGTAGGCAGGTACTTTCTCAAGTAGTGGTGCACTCGGGAGTTAATCTTCAGGGAATCGAGTTGGGGGGTAAAAATATTTTCAACTCAAATTTTATAAAATTCATTATGTGATTTTACAAATTTATTTAAACAATTCATTCCAGTTTTCTTTTCACCGCGGAGAATCTCCGGGAAATATCAATTTCAACGCTTAAGATTCTCAGAGATTTGGATGTTTTTGAAGTCCAGCCAACAAGTTTAATTTTTTGTTTCAGTGTTCGTAAAGGCGTTCTGTCTTTGCGAAATACACTTTTGGTAGGGGAAGGTTCAAGGAGCACTGCTATATTTTTGATTAGTAGCTGTTGCGTTTTTTTACGTGACCAGCTGCCAAGCTATCCACGAAAGGATAGTAGTTCTACGTGACCGTCGTCACGGCTGTCAATATTATTTGTAATTCATCTTCTCGGCGCGCGAACGAAAACTGCTAATCATTCTCGTGACACTCTGCTTCAAAGATCGACATTCTGGATACCTACGCCGAAATCTTTCCTGCCGTTTCTAACGAATACATCGTTATTCTCAAGTCAGATAATCTGCATAAAATATCGGTGGAATTTGTAAACGGACACATCACCTGATCTACAGCGCCATCCAAATAGTAGGATCAAAATGTATTCAAAAATGAAGGTCGAAGGTTTCGCTAAACTATGGTCGTCCTATATATATATATATATATAGGAATACCGGGAACCGGGCAACGCGCAACGTTGTCGATGTCGATCGCGGCGTTCGTTTTGGTATGGCAACGTCTCTGGGCGGCAGTCGCCGGGATCCGCAGTCGTTAGTTGTTAGCAGTCTTTTAGAGGTCACGGTACGAGCGCTCGCTGTGTTCCCAAATATATACATAGTGTTAGGATTACTGATTTCTTTATTTCACGCCCCACCTTAGTCCACTACAAAACATAAATTTAATTTAATTTCAGAGGGAATTTTGAAGATTTCTCATCTAATTACACTTAAAGTTAATTTAATTTGAAGACTCGGATTATGGAATATTATTTAAGTAATCTTTTGAAACGCCACGTGCTCCAAATTCTTCTGCCCGTTTCTTTTGCGTCAGCCTGTACAAGCGAGCCCCTTATTTGATCCACTGCACGACTTGATGAGATTCCCGCGGAGCATACGAGCGAGCTATAATAAGCATCGGGCATTATCAGCGAAATGACTCACGCATGACGTCGATTTCGATAATCTTGACGGCGCCATACGCTTTCTTCAGTCCATTTACAACTTGAACTTGTTTCTCTATGCTGATACGAAGGCGTTTCAAGGTAACTCGCGATCCTTCACTCATTCAGACTAGTTTTCGATATTGCTACGCGCGCGGAGGTCATTTATTTCTCTCGATCCGCTTCACGGAGTCCCCCATGCAAACTTCTTCGCCAGCAACTCCGTTACGTTCGCGTAAAGTGAGAAATTCCATCGCCACCGATACAGTCTCGTTAACCTTAACGGCCACAAGTTTGTACACCGTTAGCTTATCCGTAAGAACGATCACCCCCATGTTTCTTAATTCTTTGTAAACGTGAATTTAAGGTCCAATCTGTGATAATAAATCGGGTAATAGCTGAAAGCTATTGCCAGCTATTTAAGTCATCCCCTATATGGATTTATTTTAATCTATTGTTGTACAAAACTTGGAAAAGTGTTGAAGAGTACTTGTAGAAAATACTGCAAGTGTCAAAAATAAAAGAAAATTGTATTTTATTCTTCAAATCAATTTTTACAATCACCTAATGATTCTTATTAAATTTGCTTTAAATGAAATTGCATTGAATAAGTATTTCTTAAAAATATTTTTAGCCGATTGACTCGGTTTCTTCCAAGATTAAGTCTCGAGTGCGCCACTAATACTACATATAATTCAGAATTTAATTTTTAGCACTTATAGTGTTTCCTTCAATTGCTTCCACCAATCCTAAACGATTTTAAGTTGCATCGATGGACTCGATCAGTTAAAAAAGTGAATGACTTTGCTCGCGAAACAGGCCGAACTATATTCGCGTAGAATTGGAATAGCAAAGTTCTGGCGATTAGAGCGACATAGTTGGGCGACATCGTGAGGCGCGGAAGAGGCGCCGATCCTCCGGATAGAATGGGATTTATCCTATTTTCGTGGAAATTCCTCGATCATCGTTTCTTTTGTAGAGTCGAGTAGGCAGTTTCGCGGAGCCGTCGAGGGCTTTTGGACAAAGCTCGTCGAACTTTCGTTCGAGTTACTTGAATTTCGTCGAGCTGCTTGATATATCGTTCAAACAGCCGAGTGCCGGGCTCGAGTATTATAAAACCGAGGGGCTTAGTCGACGCGAATTTCAAGCTGTTCCGCTGCTTCGAGCACACTCGAACGGTTGCACAGTAGTTTAGGGGGCGCGTGGCCACACCAAACAGAACACCGAAAGGATTTCTTCTCGGCGAGTAGCAGCTTTCAGAACGCGGCGAGGGCCGAGGTGGATCGTTCGATTTTACCATGGGTACACATTGCGGGGTACCGTAATCAGCGGGTACGTCATTTTCGTGGCACCGTTGCACGATTCGGCGGGTTCTAGACACCTCTGTCCACCGAAGCAAAATCCGCCACAGTGGTTCCCAAGACACTCGGGGCTGGATTAAGACGTTTAGAGGCCTTAGGTATTTCAGGAGCTGCTCTACTTTGTAGGTTGAAGAAGAGGTCTATTTTTGTCACTTTTTTCAAGAATTAATGTACAGATTTTATTATTTTTTTTTTTTTTTGACGGGATAAATATTTATTACTCCTTGCTGTATAAAATCGTATTTTTCATGTTTCCAAAATATAATCACAAATGTGTGGAGTTTTAACTCACAGAGGCACAAATATTCCGACTTCAATCCACACGTTTGGAGTTATACTTTGAAAATATGAAAATACAATTTTATACATCAATGAATAATAAATATTTAACAAAAAAAAAATTAGTTCCTGAATAAAAATCATGAAAATAGGCCTCTTGTTTGACCGGCGAAGTAGAATGGACCCTTAAAAGATTTTGAGGTCCACTTATACAGGACGATCAGTTCAATGTAATGTACGTATGATTTTTTTTTGTCATTTCCGATAATTTGACTAAAAAATGTTTCTAAGAAAATATAAATTTAAATATTTAGAAAACTTCTATAGTGTCCCCTTTCTCCTGATGCCTCAAGCAGGTGCTTATCTTGTTTCTCAGTTAATCCAACACTAATCCATCTAAATATTCCTTACACAACAAAAAAACCCATTATCACTAAAATCACAAACAAGTGACGTCACCCAACTGTTACACGCCGATGTGATGATGTTTACATACATTATGGATTTCAAAAAAAAAATATTTGACCTGTATTTTTTTTATCAACAACCGTCCCATATTCGGTACTTGAAATCAACCCTTAAAGTTGAAAGTGGAAAACACGTTTGCCCCGATATTTCAGAAACCACGCACTACGTGAAGAAAACTCTTTCACACAGAAATGGAAGCCTATCTAAGCGATCGAAGCGCGAAGGGTTAAGTCCGCCCGCCCCGTTTCCCTGATCCCCTCGATTCATCGAGAGCCTGATCCTCGGAATTGCCGCGAGGTGCTTGGAGAACAATAAAGCGGAGGCATCGGGCGGATAGGATCGCGGAACATTATCGGCGAGGGTGTGGGAAAGTGGGGCAGCGTGGCGCGGGCGAAATTCTAATCAGCGTCGATAAGCCGGCGAGAAAATTGCCGTCCGCGTGCGTGTGCTGGCTCTCTAAACGCCAGATCCGCGCGCGACTCGCGTGCCCTTGACACAGAAACGTCGCGCCGCGCCGCGCCGTGAGCGTACGCGCGGCGCGGCGTGTTCTCGTTAGCGGCTCAGACCCACGCGGCCGTGCGCGAGCTTTTCTAGCTGTTTAACACGGTCAAGTTTAATGGAATGCCGTGTCCCCGTCGATGATACGGCAACGATCCCCCCGGGCGCGAGTTCGATGTCGCGTGACGCGATAACGCGAGGTCCGCGGAAATTCGGTCGACCGCAGTAGCGCTTCGTTAACTGCATTGGGGCTGTCCTTCGGGAAACGCATCGGCATCCCCACCTCGTCTTCTATTAGTACTATTCTTATTAATCGGCTTTATAGCTGAATTCATTTATACGGGAGAAATCTGTAATATCTTTTGCTAACTTACGGCGGTACAGGACTATTGCAATATCGAAAAATCAATTTTTTTCTGAAAGTGTCATCCTACGTCAATGTTTACAACAAAATTTCATGAAGAAATTCGAATATTTACGGAAATTATAGCGCCGAACGTAGTTGACTGCACTGTCGAGTAACGGCCTCGCGCAGCGATATTGGCATAGAGGATTTAATTATGAAACTACATTTTTAAACACCATACATCACGTTCGAACGAATGAATATTTTCGTAATTTAAGGACAGCCCCTTATGACACAGACATGGACTAACAAGCAACATTACCCAACTGTTACACAATTTGTCAACGTAAACTGCACACTACATTGCGAAATACAGAGACACATACTCTGAATTTTTCAATTTCGACTTTTTAATAAATTATTAATATAAGGAGGGTTCAGTCTCAAACTCAAAATGAGTTACATAGTTCGAAAACCACTATTTACTAATATCTAAGCCCTGCTCACTACTTTCATACATCAGCAATAGGTGGCGATACTTATATTCATCACGAAATCACGAAGTAGCCAAAATTATTCAGAGTCCAATCAGTGTAAATCTCGGTTTTAATGCTAACGAACTTAAGTACACTGATTGGTTTGTGAACCTCCCATTTAATCAAGTAGCCCGTTTAAATGCCGCATAGGAATTTGCCTTGGGTATGCCAGATGGAAGATAAGAAATACAGGAAGGAGATGCTTGAAATTTAGATATCACGTGCGAAGGAATCCAAAGGAGGCTCGCTCCGATGTCTCTCTACCTGACTCGCGATAAAACTCGCGACCGTGCACCGAGAATGGCCCACAAGTACCGAACAGCCCCGCGGATAATGAACCCTCGACTGATTTCGAGGGAGATCGGGGTCAGCGGCCTCGGCCGCCGAAGGGAAGAAACCGGGGTCGCTGTCGGGAAATCTAATTCCAAGTTTCAAAGGAAATGAGACAAATCGATCTCGAACGGACCTCGCGCGGCCATTTTTCATCCGGCGGGGTTGATGGAGCTCCGCCGTAGATTGTTCTCCGCCAAGGAACTTTCCTCCTCGGCGATTCCGATCGGACCAGAAAACGGCCACCGTGCTTCAAAGGGGAACCGCCGGAAGATCACTTGATCTCTGTGTAAAAGTCCTAGCGAAGGTAGTCGAGGGCCCATCGCTCGAGTTGTTTTACGACCAGCTGCGGGGGTCCCCTCGAAGCTAAAGCAGTTCCCAACTAAACTTAGCTCGACACCTCGCAACGCCACTGGGTCGCGTTCTTCGTAGTTTCATCCGGGAGAATTTTTTAGAACGCCACTTCTCGAGAAACATTTTGCATTTCGCGGACGTCATAGACTGTGCTTGAGTGCTCCAGTTCGCGAGGTGGCTAAGCTTGAAATGTTAAACGGACATAATTAACCGCAGGTCGGTCAAATTTTTTTCCCCAGAAGTATACTTTTTTTTTTGTAATTAAACATAATTATAGTTACAGGTCTTAATTATGTGCTCCGTTGGCGGTGCACATTATTCTCAGTTTGTTGACAAGTTACACCGAAATGATTATTATTACGTCGTATGTGCAACGTTGTAAGAAAATAACGGGCAAAAAGTTAGGAAAAGTTGGGAGACTTTTAATGCTCAGTGATAACATTGATTTAGATTTCATTGCGATTCGCTCATAAATAATCCAATGTATTACCGAATCACCATATAGGTTTCTTGTTGTATAATTACTATGATAATAATCATAATTCCGTGTTTACTCGACTGGCGACGCGTGTTTCTTCCGCAGGTACAAAGTTGCTTCACAATAATTTACATGGAATTACCGGTGTCGCCTGATCGTTTATGCGGCGTTTATTCTCCTCTGGCCGACCTTTCCCGCCGGGGCGATGGATATTACGCCGTCGGCGGTTAATTCGATGAAAAAGAGGGACGGGGAAAAAGAGCAGTAAACGCCGAAAAATTTCCGCGTGCGAAACAGCGGCCGTCACTTGCTTACGGATGCATAGAATTTTTCAATAGATAGAAAGAGCCAGCCGAATGCGGCCATGAGTTATTCAAAGTGCGGTGTTTGCCCTACGCGGCCGCCTGTTTTGCTTCTTCGATACTTCCGAACGACTCGCGCGGAATTGCATCCCGCCACGGCGGGGTGGAATCAAAATGCAACGATTTGTCGAGATACAGGCTGCAACTTCTTTGGGCGGCAGTCATTGAACCTCGGGTGGTGGACGAAAAGGTGGGAGCTTTTAAAAACAGCTGATTCAACGGTGACTTATTTTTTCGTTGGGAGATTCCTGGAGTGAAATAGAGAAAAGAACTGATTCTTAGTGTTTTCCAAAACTTTTTGAGTAACGATCCTCTTTTATAATATTCAAGTGGCCTGCAACCACCCTCCCTGTATAAGGTAGGGTAAATTTATTAAGGTAAAGAAAATGTATTAGAAATAACAGTGGCGCACCCAGAATTTTTTTTTTTTTTTGGTAGGGGACGAGACAGACGACCCACGACTCGTTTATAGTTTGTCCAGCTCCGTCTTTCAGGCGCTTGATACAACTCCGATCCATTTCCATTGTTTCACTTTTTGTTTGGGAAATATAATTTTAAGTTAATACATATTTTATGAAATATAGTTAAAGATATTTAACATCTTATATTGAATTAATCCTATATCGAATTATCTTATTTAGTGTACTAAATGAGTGCTGGGAATCGTTAACAAAAAATAACGTAGTAATATTCGAATATTCGAAGAAATTATACGTATTTGAAATTATTCTCGAATAATTCGAATATTTACAGCTCTGGTCGCGAACCACAGGTTGGGAACCACTGGACGACTCTTATCGCGAAGCTATTTATCTCTGCAATATTTTCCATATTTCCATTAACAGATTATTTCTCCTAGACACTGCAAATTCATCGGCTTTATGTTGAATCCAGACGAATCCTAAGTTCTATCGGGAGTTTCCGAATAACTTTAGGAGTGAATAGCACTCTAATCTGATATGGGGTCGTAGTTACAAAGATGAGAGACGCGCGGAGCCAGTTTCTGACCGAGTTTCAGCTGGATTCCGCCTAGTTTTCGGCTCGAGGCGAGTCCTTCGCGGATAATCGTAACGTTGTTCGTGCTCTTTTTGAATACAATCGGTGCCACTTTAGCCAATTACCGCGACAACCGCGACGGCCTCGCGGATTTTCGCTTCCGTGCCACGCTCCGCGCGGTTTCCGGCAATCGAGATACGCGCGTGATTAATTAATCGACGCGAAACGGGATCACGTTGCGATCATTACGAGATTAACATCGTGTGTAAATGTCGATAAAAGAAGTCATCGGCGGACATGTTTTTACGTAACGATTAAGGAGTGGTTCTTCGCTAATCTTTTCGCTAGACTGCAGCTTGTCGATGAAAGAAGTGCACGATTACGATGATTTATACGCGTCGATAGTACTAAATGATACCACTGTTCATCCATCAGGTGACATTTAACATCTCGATTGGTGACGCCGTGCTTTCGCGTCGATACATTTTTCAGAATCATCGAAGCATTGTCCAATACACCCCCAATATTTATTTCGAAGGTAAACCAAGACCAGAATGAGCTGTGTTCAAAACTTTACCAGCAGAAGCGATTGCTGGAAAGAGTCTGACCGACTTAAGGGGGAAATCTCGTGTAACAGCCTCAAAAATAACTGATATTTACAAAGTGTTTTGGAAAAAACTATTGTTAATATTGGATTAAACTTTTTTGGAATATAAGGAAATATCTTTAAGCTTGGAGACATTTTTTTCACGTCGATACTTCTTATTATTTATTAATTATTGTATTGACGTGTTGTATAGCATCTGTCACAGTTATCTGATTGCAAAATAGAAAACAGAAAAATTTCTTAACCTTATTAGATAGATAGATTTGCGCTGGGATTCACCACATTTTAAACAAAAAAAATTGGAAAATTGAAAAATATATAGCATTTGAAAGAAGAAATTACTTTTTTAATTAGTGAAATTAACTGCATATCGATGAAAAAGTATAATAAGTAAAAAATTGAATTCAAATTTTATGTTCCGTCCCAGCGTAAACTATCTAACTTTATGAATTATTTTTCACTTTGCAATGTTCTTTTACAAAGCGCGGACGGTGTTTCGCAGGCATCAATAATTGAACAGTTCTTTCAGATCACACTGTAAGCGCCAAAAATCAAATTCTATAATATAACATTACCATTGGCACGTACAAAATTTCACGATAAAAAAAAACAACAAAATATTAAATTTTAGCACTTACACTTTTTTCTACAAGAACTCTCCAATTTCATTTTGAAAGCAGATAGGTGAGTTGTGGGAGAAAAAGTAATTTATAACTGACAAATTACCAGGGAAAATTAATCCTTGCGTGGTGTGGTGAAGCTATCCACCCTGCAAGAGTTAAAAACATATTCCAAAAGCATAGCCACTAAAGCTGTTAATATAAAAGACAGCTAATATCATTTCCCCGCAGCTCGTGCGAAAGTGTCTCCCGACGAGTGCACAGATAAGTAGCAGACTCGCACCTCCATCGATACGCGCTCGAATTCGCCCTTAATATCTATCCGACCGACCGGAGCATCAGCGTCGGGGGAGCGATTCGACCTCTTTCGACGTTTTGATCGGCATCAGCGTGGTTTGCACGCGCGAATCGATCCGGCGGCGTTTTAGGGTCGCGCAGAACCGTGGCCTGGTTCCCGTGAAAACTCGCAAAAAGCGCGAAACGCGAAACAAACAGAGCCCATTGTCCGTAATTCCCGAAGGAGCGGGCGCGGGCTTTCAGAATTTTAAATACGGCCGACGACGAGTCGTCTTTTGCGACAGAAACACACGGCCGAGGACTCCCTTTTGTTCCCTTCCATCCACCCCTCTCGCCGCCCTCCCCCGCCACCGCCGCCCCTTTCTCCCCTTTCTCCCCTTTCTCCCCGACGCTTTCCCGGCTCCTTGATCGGAACAAAGCGAGCGAGACAGAGTTTCTCTCGAGTGAAAAGCGGGCGATCGTGCCTCTATATGCCTGATTGTCGCCGTCGTCGTCGTCGTCGTCGGCGGCGGCGTTCCCTCCCCGCTCAATGCACCCCCTTTTATATTGTCCTCACTTTCCGGCGTTTTCTTGTTGCAGTACTTGATGAGCGGCTGGGCGAAAGGATACAGTTTCCGGTGCCAACCGGTCGACTACTCGAACAGCCCCATGGCGCTCAGAATGGCGAACACGTGTTGGTGGTACTACATCAGCAAGTTCACCGAGTTCTTCGACACCGTAAGTGCTTTCCTCCCTTTGACTTTTCTTCCTTGCTATACATACTCCGGGGCTTTCGTCGGGTCGGTGTCTTTCGGGCGATCAATTATTCGAGGGACGGTTAATATTAATTGCGCTCGCTGTTGTATGCTGGGAATATGTTGCTCTTTATGCTTCGTGATAGCCAGTGGCGCACTCAGGATTTAATCTGTGGGGGAGCCTAGTTGAAGGGATAACGATATTTTTAATGCATTGCAAATTCATTAGGTGATTATAAGAATTTATTTGAAGAATAAAATCGAGTTTTCTTTTTACACAGCTCTCGAATTACTTCAATAGTGGTTACATTAACCTCCTCTTTTATTTTTCTTTGGGTGTTGCCAGGGCCCCCTTGTCTCCTCTCCGGGTGTGCCACTACTAGTAGCCACAGTAGAGTTGGTTGGGGCTGTGAAGCACAGTCCTCGACTCGACTAGGTGGCAGCAGAGTTGATTAAAATGCCCATTGCGCTTTTCCAGCTCTTCTTCATCCTGAGGAAAAAGAATCAGCACGTCTCGACGCTCCACGTGATCCACCACGGTATAATGCCGTTCTCGGTTTGGATGGGGTTGAAGTTCGCGCCAGGTGGCCACAGCACCTTCTTCGCCCTGTTGAACACCTTTGTCCACATAATAATGTACTTCTACTACATGGTGGCTGCGATGGGCCCTCAGTATCAGAAGTACATCTGGTGGAAGAAGTACCTGACTACCCTGCAAATGGTGAGTCCCTTCTTAGACCCGGCAGCGTTCTTCCGAGAACACGGTAATAACGGGAAGGGTGCCGTTTTCAGGTGCAATTCGTGCTGATCATGAGCCACCAGTTCCAACTGCTGTTCACGGAGTGCAACTATCCGCGGGGCTTCATGATCTGGATCGGTCTGCACGGCGTGCTGTTCCTCGGCCTGTTCTCGGACTTCTACAAGGCGAAGTACGGCGACAAGACGAGGAGGTCGACGAAGCACAGCCAGCAGAACGGCTCGACGGGGCTGTGCATGCCTGTACTGGAGGACTCCGCGCCACGGCAGAACGGCGTCTCGTCGTACGCGACCATCTACAACAAAGAGTACAACAGCTGCTACAGCAACGGGACGAATAACGGCTACGTCGCCAACAACAACATGGAGAAGAAAAAGCTCGCTTAGGAGACGGCCCAGCTTCGGGGGAAACAGCACGGGACACCGAATAATAAGAATAATAAGAATATTAATAATAATAATATTAATAATAATAAGAATATTAATAATAACGATAATAGTAATCACACGACACGTTCAAGTCACCACACGGCTCGATCGCGCCGGCGCTCAGCGAGGGGATCGCTGGCGTCGATCCGGCCCGCCCGCCTGCCGGAAGTCCTCAACGCGGCACGGGACCGCGCGAGGATCGACCAAGCCAGTTAATTAAACCGCGGGATCTGTGTTCAGGCGCGGCCGCGCGGCCGGCTGGCGGGCCGGCCGCGCACGCCTTCGATTTCCCGCCGAACGACGCTTCGAAACTCTTTTCGCCCGCGAGCCGACGTCCGTCCTCGCTCGAGGATTAACGGAGTTGACCGGGCAACGGGGGAGGGGTGGGTAAGAACGATGGGGGTTGGGTGTGTCAAACGTTTAAAAAAGAAAAGGAAAAAAAAAAGAAAACTATTACCGATAATGTTATTGATTACCCGAGGAAAAAAAAAGGGGGGGCTCTTCTGCACACACTTCTGTATTGTCGCGTACCGTAAATTAATTAATTAATCATCGTTTAAGAGCCGCGCCCGCAACGGGATTGCCGGCGCGCGGCGGTGCGCCGCGGGCGCCGTCGACCGTTCACCGTCCACGGCACCCCGCGAGCAAAAGCGAAACGAGAACGACGGAGGAATGCGAGCAGAGACCAGAGCAACCAGCGGACAGGATTAAAACGCGCACACGATCCACTTAGTAAATCGACGATGCTGACCGATCCCCGTCGGTGTAGGCACGGGGTGATTCTGTTCTTGTCTCTACCAGCCGCGCGTACGCACGCGTTCTACTTGCAACCGTGCGCCCGCGCGTCTGCCATGCGACGAGGGTTGTACATATGTACGTGATACGAGGCATTTTTCTCGCCGGTCTGGGACGCTCACCGGACACGATCCCTGTTTTTTAACCGCGATTCCCTTGTCGTTGTCCGACCTCTGTCTCTCTATTGCCCCGATTGTGTTCAAAGCTTTGGTGTTCGTCGTAGGAAGTAAGCGTCTGTCGACACGCGCGAAGGAGACGGTCGTGCCCGGCTCCTTCCTCTCGAAGCTTGGTTCTCTGCCACCACGTTTAGCGGCACAGCGAGCCGCGATCACGTTAGCAGAGCGTACGAGGGCAACGTTAAGTCCCTGTGTTGAACGTAGAGGGACCTTGGACCAAAGAGCCTGCCGCGATTGCTGTTCCACCTTTGCAAAACCTCCGAGAACCGTGGAGAACGCCTCGTATCTCAGCCAACCGGAATCTACCACTTGAAGATCAAGCCGCGAAATGTGCTCCTCGCTATTCGCCACGGGAACAAATTACCGATGTCCTCTCGAGTATCTCACCAAAGTCCTCGCTCAGATGCGAGTCTCTTTTATATTGTTCTCCCATTTGTCCACGAGCGTCGCGAGAGCCGTGAACCTCGGGTCTATCGTCGAGCACGTTCCAGCCTGATTTTTCGGTCAATTCTGGCGCCATACGAGTTCTCCGAGGCGAGAGCTTTTCAAGGATGTATAGTAGAAACCCTCCGTAGACTTAACATTGTTCTTAAGGATGCTGCTAGGCTAGTACCCTCGGCACCGAGCGAGGTACGAACAACTTGTTTCCTTCTTTTTTCCCCTATAGGTAGAAAATTTCGTATCTCGTTCGGTTTACGATATACGATATCAGCCTGTGCATTCTTGATTCGTACACCCCGTAGATATCGCGACGCTGGAACAGCTTTTTCACGGCTCGATTGGAGCCATGCTTTGTTCTTTCTTTCTCTTTCTTTTCTAATCGAACCTGTGTAATCGAAACGTACCTCTCTCGAGGCGTGTGGAATCAAGCTTCCGAAGAGTTCTCGAGATTCTCTTTGACGAAATTATCTGCTCGACCCGGTCAGGTCTATAAAGGAAAGAAAGTCGAGCGCCAATCGTTCGTGTATACATATGTATATGTTTATAAAAACGCATAGAGGGAAAGAGAAGAAGAAGAAGAAGAGAAAACGTTCACCCTAGGAATCGTATGTAAATCCTCTTGTTAAGGTTACGAAACTTTTGTACTCTTCCTATTAACGGAGAAAAAAAATATATATATGAAGGTTTTTATTTATGACCGCACCGAAATAAAACAAAATCTGAGGAATGAACATAAAAGAGAGAGAGAACAATTCGATCCTATGAAATTGAAAAGCAGTTGTATATTTTTACAAGGATATAGATCGATCGCGGTACCGATTGCGGAATGGAAAGAGACGTTGGCGTTAAAACGAGATGGTGGGTGTGTCAAAGACGTGCTTTCTTGGTGAAAGTATTCGTAATATTAAAAAAAAAATTTATTATGCCAAGTTTTAAAGTAACGTATTAGAGAAATATTTGAAAACGATTTATAATAAAAGGATGAAAAAAAAATACGAGAAAATAACGTCGACAAGACTGTTAAATATATACGTAACAAAGCGTGTGGTTGCAAGCATTATTGTTTCGATGTATCCGAGAGAGAAAAAATTAATCTTTTCCTTCTGACATGGTAGCTTCTAGCTTTTACACTTCTTTTTCGTCGCCCGATTGGCAAGGGCCCTTGTCGTCGCCGCTTGTTCCAAAGTATACAGGAATTGATCGTCGAGTAACGATTTAGCGAATAATTTTTTATATCTTTGTAGTAACGAATCTACGCTCAAAGTGTTCCCCTGTTCCCTTCCGTTGGCGCGAAGTCGCAGAGATGTATACAGGGTGTTTCAAAACTCTAGGTACAAACTTAGCTGGTCAATAGGATTCACGAAGAGGGCCAGCGAAGGTCCCGGCGAACTTACAGTGGTAGTCGAAAGAGAGTTTCGAAAATGATATTTTGTACACGTGGGGCAAGTGACATTAATACTAGTCTTATTATGTTAATATCATTGGACTATTCTGGGGGAGATCCCCACTTGTCAACTTACGCTAACTTTCGTAGCGTCTCGTTCTTTAAACTTTCCTTTTTACCATCGCTGTAGGTCCACAGACTGGCCTTTGCGTTTCACATATTGTTTTCTAGGTTTTAAGCCAATGGTTATTTAATATGTCTTGTTATAATTCTGTTCGCTCTTTCAGTAGAACCGAGATACACAATCTGTAGTTCCAATTTGTTTTTCTTATTCACGATAACTCCTCGCTCATTCCCTGCGTTAATTTAACCAACGAACGATTGCCTGTAAACATTCTTCCTTTCTCGTTAACTCGAGTTCACTCTGTAACTATAGGTCTGAAACATCCTGTACATTCCCAAATTACGAATTAAGTCGATCGTACGTTAGAGTGATATTAATATTATTAATTCCTTAAAATCGCTCGTCCTTTCTTCACTCTCCCGTTACGCGTAAACTCGCATTGCCGTTCCATTTATTATACAGTTCCGTTACACAGCCACCGTGCGAACCGAGACGACGCACAGGCGTTGCGCAGTCGTTTCTCTTCTGGACAACTTGATTGATACATTTGTAAAGATAGCTTAGCGTTAGGGGACAAAGCAATTTCGCACCTGTTAAAGTCTCGCAAAGAATGTTTACGTTGCGTTCCGAGAGTGAGGCGGCGAAACACGGAGAGGAACACCTCTGTCGATACAACTCGTGTCTGTCAGTGAGGACAATAAGCCACGGTTGATGACGTTTCAAGCGGAAGCTCGTAATGTTTCGCGTTTGTACAAAGCTGTCGTTTATTATCACAGCGGAGGCCGTTGTCGCCACGATCGCGTGGCCGATCAACAGCATAACTCCCCCGTGTTCCTTTTAATTAGACGCGGTGAAAAGAAAAGGCTGCTTCCCGATGTACAAGTTTCGTACTTTTCTAAAACGTACACGCGCGAGCACCACTCCTCCGGCGAGCCGTGCACTTTTCTAACGAAACCTCGACGACTAGCGATACGATTTCCCCCGATTCTCGTATTGTTCGAGGCTCCCCGTTGCGAACTCCGCGACCGAGACATGTCGCCATTAACCGCTTCGTACTCTGCCTAGAGAAAAGGAATCCGTCGATGATCCTCGTAGCTTCAGTATCGCGATCTACGACTTCATTGACCGACTCATTTTCTCCCTCTACCGATTTCCATCTGAGAGTAGACTCGTTTCGCGCACGGATATAGATATCGTTGATTGGTAGGGAACCGGCAGGGAAAGCGTTACGACCAATCGCGCGTGTCAGATCCGTGGGAGCTGCGCAGATCGGTCGCAAATCGGTCGCAAATCGGTAGGGACCGTAGGTCTACTCTTAGGTGAATTTCTATATAGAATCGCGGCGAGCGAGATCCCACACCCTCGCGCTTCAATTTCCCCGGTACACTCGAAAAGCAGCCATACCGATCGGCAGCTGTTTTTTTGGAACGGTAGATTTAGGGAGAAAGAAGCCACCGATTGGTTCGGCTATTTTAACTTGGACAGCAACGATATCGGTTGAATACTTTCTCTCGTCGATTGTTGGCTTTACCGATACCAACGCGTTCGTGGGTCCACTGACTCCGGTTAGCGAGGCTGGAACGTATAGGGCATAACTAGAGTTAATGTTTTTAACACGACGACTATTTGCTTTCGAACGCATTTTTATTTTTAAGAATGATACTTTTCCAAACTATCTGCATTCGATATTAACTTCTTTCGCTTCCTCAGCTGTATCTTCCCAATCATTTCCCGACCCCGAGAATCTCCGCGTCCCAATGTTCATCGACTCTTTCGTGTTTTCATATATTTATACGATCGTGTATATTGAACTCTATAATCGTGTACAGTACCACTGATGCAAAAGTGTGGCGTGCTCGTGCAAGCTTCCTGCAACGCTGACGAATCATTTCTGTAACGAAGCCTCAAACAATATTGATCGCAATTATTCCACAGATCTCAAAATGCTCGCTTTTCAAAAAAGGGGCAACATTGAGTCTTCTAACGCGTGAGCTGCATTTCCTTTTATTTTTCCTTCGCGATCCCCACGAAACGGATGAAAGTCGCCCCACCCCCCACCCCTTATCGTTTCCACCGATTTTCCTACTCTGCTACTCTGGTTCCTACCCGACACCACGTACACAGACACGAAACACCGAGTTCACACGATATATACAGCCATGGGTCTGTCCCTCGGACTACACGGTTTTTGTGTAGATGGAAAGGAAAGAGACTTATACACGGGCGCTCAGCCGACGATCGATCGTCTTTCGCTATTTAGAATCTGTTGAGCCGAGGTGAAAGGCGTCGGACCGTGTACACCACGAGACCGAGGGGACAACAAGAGCACACATCGTCATGTACCTACCTAATGTTACGAACTCTGTAATGATTATCGATTCTCATTATATTTTTGTACATAATTGGGGAGAATTACACGAGAATAAAGTGAATATAAAAGGAGCGAGTTGCCTTCAGCCATGAACGCAGGGAAATCGGTGTCCTTTTTATTTTCGTCAGCGACTCACCCTATGAGAGCAACTGACGGTTTCTAGATACGAGATCGGTGCAAAGTATGCTCGTTTGTAAATAAAAATGTCATTGCTTGGGAAACGCGATTGAATTATACTGTTGGACAGGGACGGCTTTGAAGATTTGGCGCACCTAGGCTGACCCAAGCGTCTGCAGACCTTTTTTAGGAAGTTTTAGTAAGTATTTTAATTGAAAACGGTCGAGACAATTTCAAAATTAATTCAGTATGGCCACTCAGATCTGAGTCATTGTTAATTCGCTATAGGAAAAGAATGTGAATTCTTCTTAAAATTATCTCACAGTTTAAACCTTTTCCAATTCCTTTGGCTTGTTATTAAAATTTGCCCCCACCAAAAATCTTGTGCTCCCCAAAATTTGCCGCTCCCCCAGATTTACCACCCCTCAAAATTTACAAATGCCCGAAATTTATCGCTTCCTAAAATTTCCCTCCCCAAAATTTTCCGCCCCAGGCTGCAGCTTACTTACTCTACACCCAAATCCGCCACTGCTGTTGGATGCAAGAAGTGTCTCAGGCCCAAAATTCAGGTGCGAGAGAAGAATCTGTAAACATTACGAACTTGGATATCTTTTATACATAACGAAGTTGCAAAACTGTCTATAATAATTACGATATAATATCTCCTTTATTAGTTGAATTATGCAATAACTTAATCATTGAAATTAATCTTAATTACAGCCCTCTCGGGGCCTTCTGGCATAAAATGAAGAAATACACAAAAAAAACTGCTTTTCAACATTACTTTTTATTATTTATTTAATAGTTGCATAATATTTGAAAAGAACAAAGTCCTAAAAATAGTCATAGATCGTGTCATGTTCAGGTCAACTGTATGTTTGACTTGGGTACGAGTAGAGTCAGTTGGTCAATATCGATTCGCAAAATTTTCCACAGCTCGGCGAATTCTAAAGATACGGCAACGAAATTTGTACGCATATGTACAGAAGAATGAGGGATCTAATTATACGTTTTATGCAAAACGGGCCCCGAGTGTCCCGAGGCCGTTCTCGCATTCAACAGTACAATTACAGATTAAACATTAAACAATGCACGTATAATACTTAACATTAGCATACGCAGTTCCTGTTTACAATGACGAATCTTGGCCAATGACCCAGGGATCTCGTTAACAATCAGTCCCACATTTTATCGCGGACCCACTTATTATATTAAGGTGAACGACACGCATGACATAACGAGCGCATCCCATTACGAAATTACATTATCGTATTATCGATATTTACGCGGAGCAATCTGAACGTTGCGATCTTCCACCAAATCTCTCTTGAATTTAGTAGAATATTAGAACAACCAGTCTTTCGAGTATCGCTATTTGGATTACAACGTTCAACTATCACAAAATTCCAATATCCTCAGCTCTTAATAATCAAAAATGTGAGATTAAAATTCCAAGTTGAGCAACATTAAGTTTACAGTACGAAATGGTAGGTTCTCCCAATTACACATTTTTAACATTTAGTAGCCAAATAAACAAATACATTTTACTTTGACGCGGATAAACGGCCACGCGTAAGGTTACCTCCTCATTGACAATTCTCCGAGTTAGGTTTGTGAATTTCAATCGCTTCTTCATATTGTATGGGACGAATTAATACCATTGATTATTCAATCGGCCGACGCAACAGCCCGTATCTCATGCGACATTTAGATTCATAGTCTTCCTTTTCGCTGGAAATAAATGTCACTATATTTTACCCGTAAAAAAAAACGCGTTTGGTATATATAAATATCATAAATACTGTTTGAGAAATTCAAATACGCGTTGATTTGAAATTCAGATTCTCTCGATAATCGATCCCTAATATCGAGTCGAGTTTCTCTCCGTATCGAACTATCGATCTACATGTCGCGACAGTGTTTAACCAGGACTCGGGACGCGACGCCTCGAGTCACGAGTGGTGGCAGTGAAAAATCGGCCCGATTACGTCGCGAGCACGCGTGACGCGGCTCTCATTTAGCAGACGTAACTCGCGAGACAATTAGTGACCTCACTTCCATTTATCGTCCGTTGAACTGTGACCGCGCCGGTTATTGATTCTCGATCTCCGGGCAGCATTGTTGACGGTGCAGAAAAAAATATGGCGGTTCAGTGATGGCACTCTTCGATTGGATTCAAATTTCATGGCAGGAGGTGCGCTGCGGGGTCTAACCGAAACACTGTGATCCCACGAGGGAGTACTCGGGCACGTGAGTACTTCTTAATCTTCTTATTCTATCAAACAACTCGTTTACGCTAAGGTGACCAAGTATCGGGAAAAGGAAGCAGAATTCTGAGATTTGTAAAATGGAATTAAAGGTTTCGGACTGATCACTTTCGTTTGGAATAGTTGGTCACCTCTCCGCAGCCGTAAGAATACTAACCTATTAGTGACAGTTAAGTACATGTTACACGAAAACGAGTCGAAAACGATTGTATATGGTATCTATATAGCTATTCTACTAATCGCAACTGGCCGCTCAAGGGCAACGAATCGTTTCTCGCATTACAGGTTTCCTCGTTTCGTCTTTTGTCCGTTAGTAGCGTCGAATTTTCTGTCTAGAATGCAGAAACTTACGGGCACAGTAACTTCTGTCGAATTGACAAGTATATTAGCATAGTCAAGTAGCATGTTTTCTGTCCCGAGTGTAGCAGGTTTTTACAGTCGTATACATTTCACCTCCTGGAGTTCTGTTTGCAGAGTTTATGTACTTGTAACTATTATCTCGGCTGTGTGATAAAAACTGCCTCTTATCTGGTGAATTCTATTTAAAAGAGTGGCACTGTCGTAAGGTACACCGTTGACAATAAGAAACGTGTTTGAGAAAAGGTGAGAACGACCTAACTGGATTACTGGTTGAAGGCTTGATTAATTGTGTTATACTCGTTTCGGTTCGTGCGACCTCCACATTTTTCCTGGTTTATATCGTGAATTCGTCCCGACCGCTTAATAAATTTTATCACTGGGAAACACGCAGATAACTGCTGCACCGTACACTTCTATAGATACACCAAGCCGCAAAAACGACGCGCCGAACTAACACGAGGAATCATAGATCGCACGTGGCCAGGGGCGGGTTAAGAAACTTAAAACCCCGAACTTCATCGAAACGATGACATTTTATCCCATACTTCTGATTTAATTTCTCCAGCCAAAATCATCTTCTTTCAAGTTTCATTATATACAGGGTGCACGACGTAACTCCGTCACCTTAAATTACTTGTAAACTGTTTGTTACGTGAAAAAATGTTTGACAGAAAAGTTGTGTGGTACCAAGGGCAGGAACGATCCTAGGTTGCATAGCGCCCAGGGCCAGGATTCTGCTCCCCTCCAGCCCAAACATTTTACCCCCCTGTATTGCCAACTTTAGGAACTTGGATTCACACTCTACATAAAAAAGGCTTATAATAAACGCGTTTAATAACTAGTTTCAAGCATATTGCAGGCACTCTAATTTGTTTGCTGTTTGATAACAGATATCTAATTTTTAAAATAATAAAAATTTTACTTTATACAATACTTTACTTTACGATAAATACTTTTTCAATAAATTGTGTATCTCCTTTATTCCTAATGAAATAACGTAATATATAAATTTGAATAAAGCCCTTGATGTAGCTTTTCGAAAAATTATGTCTCTTCCCTACGAGGATTTCTTGTTTGGCGCCCCCCGCAAATCAAGATCCACTCGATCCCCCCCAGTCTCGTCCCTAATAAAGGGTGACTAACAGTGTAATAGTTTTTTCTTAGCCGCCGCAGTTCGAACTGTAATTTAAGGTGGAGGAGTTAGAAAACCCACCCCGGATATCCGAACACCCTTAAAAGGCACCCTCATCAAAAAAGCTTCCCGCAATATACAAAAGTGCAATTCTCCAGGATCAGCCACCAGTTGAAATCGGATCTTGGCTGCGAGCCCAGCTCTTCCCGTGTCTAATCGCGAAACAGCAATAGAAGCGTTATCCCGAAATCCGTGTAATTACGCAACGCCGTACCTCGAATCCTCCCACAATTGCACGCGCACGCCTCTGTAGGATCTAAACGCCGGCAGCGCCACCACCGACCGGAACGAAAGATCCATCTCGAAGATTCCCGCGCAGTTGATACATTCCGCGCGCGGCGTGTCTCGCTCCATCGGATAATTTCAGTAAGTATGCGGAATTCTGGCCAGGCGGCTTCGTAGCTTGCGCCGTTTCTGAGCTTGACGTGGAAGCTCTGCGAGCCAACGCGCTCGGTGCGCCGCGTAACAAGCCGCACCGAAGTAGCCCGAAGGAGGATCGGTTCGCAGGACAATTTCGCGCGGCACAACGAAATGGCACCGCGGACAGACGGGCGCACGTGGCCAAACTAGCGCCGAGATCCATACACCGAGAAAGAGGAAGGGTTGTCGCGAGAGCGAGCGTCTCCGGCGAGCCCCGCCCCGTATATATTTTTAACCGGGATCTATCGGAGGTCCGCGGCCGGCGTGACGTGCCGTTCATTCGTCGGGCGAGTAGAGCTTCTATCGGGCAGGAAAGGAAGGAAGGAAGAAGCCGGAAGGAGGTACGCGCCAGCGCCGCGCAACAAGTGAACAGGGCACCGATCTCGTTTCGGCTACGATAGCACACTAGGTGAGTAGCATTCCCTCGATCAGCTGGTCGCGCGGAATACACCGGCGTGAGAGAAGCCGCGGAACATCCAGAGGCGTGCTTGCGTCTTTCCGTTACACGACGCTTCGCGGCACGCTGCGCCGCGCCGAACTCGAGCCCCTTGACGCGGTCCACCCGGTATACTGGCTCGTCGGAGCGGTCGACACTCTCTAGGCGCGCGCACCCTTGCGCCTGCGCTCTCCGAGCATTCGAATAGAGTTCCTAGAATTCTTCCGATTAACAAAGGTTTCTCTTCTTGGAAAATACTGCTTTGGAAGTTAAGTAGGCAGAATTTTCTGTTACCATTGTTCGGATTGGAGTGAAGGTTTTGTTCTACGTGTTACTATTTATTAATGTGTCTCCACTATTCTTGAGTGATATCGTTATTGTTCGGTTGAAGCTCGGTTTATGCAAACGAATGGCATTAAATTTTCCAGGGGCAACTTGTTGCCATCCTCGATACTTTGCGCATCAGAATTGCTCGCTTTCGGGGAACGTTTAATATAAATATTTATGGAGGCGTAACCAAAGTTCAAGGTAGGTGAATTATGTGAAATGGAACACATGCTTGCTCTATTATGCAGTCTGTTGTTACACTGCATTTATCGTGTCACGCTGTTTTTTAACAAGCATTGCTATCATTAGTGTTTAAACGAAAACCAGTTTTGCAAAAAGACCGATACAACCAGTTGTCGAATTTGTACACAAAAAATATATGTACTTATTTTACAAGGCTTCAGTTTCTAGACTACCAACTAAATAAAAACTAAAGTAACTAAAATGCGTACGAACTGTTAATTATAAATCTTCGATTCACTTATTATTTTTCTTCAACAAATATGAACTCATGAAGATTAATTTTAGAGTAAACTTTTACAACAATATGCTCGTGCCCGATTCGATTTCAAGTCAAAATCTTAAGGTTCTTAATGAAATACGTTAATTAATTTTCACATATTAATTCTAGTACCCAAAACCGGTGTTTCAAACACCGGCTTCCGAATGTTACAAATTTACTTATCATTTGATATGTAGCAAGCATTCGCGTGGAGCGCGGAAATTTGTTTATAGTGTGGTTTAGAAGTGTGGCTGTTATGAATAAATCCCGAGCGGTGGATATTAATTAACAACTTAGCGACTTCCGGGAAACTGTTGATACCTAATGTAAAACACTATGATTAATGCAGCGGTACAGTTGGAGTGGATCGAATCACACCTATTGAAAGCACCGGTACGATTATCTTGACTTATGACCTACTTCCATCTGCGTACTTGCTAATTCTTGGTAATTCAGTTACGTCGCTCATAATGAATAGTTAATGTTAGGTATATTCACTCATAAACACCTAGAATACTTCACGATTTGGTAACGAATGGCCCTAAAGCACATAGCCCAAATGATAAAAACACTCGCGCGAGATGGTTACGAGCCTCGGAGCGCGACGCCGCGAGAGCGCGTGCGCGATGGATCGTTAGGAAAATCAAAAGAGGGAAAGTCGATGAGGAGTAGAACGGCGTTGGCCAATTTCGTGACAATAAAGGACGTTTCGACATTTATGAGATCGAAAGTAGCACGAAATCTGAGAAACTTTGGTTTTCTATACCCAGCGCTTGCGACATTTTGTTTATCATTCGACGCTGGGGATCGCGCGATTCGACAATCGACGAACTCTATTATCTCCTTCCTTTTACAGAGCGTAGACTTTCGTTGAAAAAACGATGGTGTTCACGCAGCGTTAACGGTACACCTTCGTTTATATCTCTTACGTAACTTGTCTACCATTCGGGTACACGGCCCTTTCGATTTTTCTAACCACGTAACATCGCGCAACAGTTTTCCCCGATTTCCCTGATTATGCGGTCAAAGTGTAACAAACTGTTTGGTACCAACGACAGTGTTATTACATGCTCGCCGATCGAGCAGCCAATTATCAGCGCGAGTGTTTGCATTACCCACCCGAGGTTCGATAGGACCCAGCTTCGATCAGGCCCCGGGAGCACTCCCCCCACCCCGTAGCGGGGCATTCGAGGTGTTTCGCGCGGCTGCGGACCGAAAAAATAAATCAAATTCCGCCGTGTCCCTCTCTCCGCCTCGGACGGCGCACGGTGGTGGCGCTGGCCCGTTCACCACCGGATGCGGCTGAACTCGGCTGGAAAGGGCTCTCTCCCTTGGTGGAATTGCGAAATTGGGGTATTAGAAAGGCGGAATGAAACTTCTCGGCACATTTCGACGTTATTGAGTCATCCCTAGCGTCGGACCAATGCTGCGTTTCGCCTTTCTGCGCCCCGGCGTTACATAAGCCGATCTGGAAAATGCGCGTTCCCCGCTCGAAAAGGCTTTCAGCGAGGAACCGTTGGGCCGGTACCTACATTGCGACATCCGTGGCGTAACCGGCCACGCGAGGGATCGAAAGATTCGGATTTCGTCGATCCTCCGCTGTCGATTGAACCGCGACGGGTGATCGACTGCGTTCCCCGAGCGCCCGGACACGGCGACTCTACTTCGGAGTTTAGAGACGCGGGATTACGGACGAGTGGGGTCGCGCGCGGAGTGTCAGGCGGTGGCTAGGTATTTGCACGGGCGAACAATAATTTTCGAAGCCGTGTAATTCTCGTGGACGCCGAAACTTTCACCCGCGGTACGGGTCGGGCTCCGGTAGCCCGCTCGATCACAAATTCCTCTCCCCTCTCTTTCTCTCTCTCTCTCTCTCTCTCTCCGTTTGAAACGTAATCGCGAGGACGGGAGGAGAAACACCGAGGGGCCATCCAGCCGACCGAACTGTTACTTCTCTCGCGTTACGAGTGTTACGACAATGAGAAAAGCTTGCTCGGATGGAACGTCGTAACGACGCGCGACCGTTTATTTTGCCCGTCCCCGGCGATTGTTACTTGGAATCGATCGACACACGCGGGGCGGAGTCGTCCAGTCGTCCAACAACACCTTTTAATGGATCTTCTTTTCTTAGGGTAGATACAATTTTGGCGCAACGTCGAAGTAGATTATAATATTGTAGAAATGAGTTTTGTAATTTGAATGTGTGATTGGGAGCCACGGAAAAATCGAAACACGGGGTGACGGGGGGACTGGAACCCGGGATCTTGCGGATCTCCTTCGCGCACTGGCCAACCGACTCCATCAAAACCGACCCTCCGAGATCTCTTTTGTTCCGAGACCTCTTTTAACCTGCAAATCCACGACGAGACAAAAACATCGTGTCCTAAATGAGAGTTTTATTTCATGAGATAGTTATATCATTATTTTAATACATTTTAATTATTTTCTCATTAGTTTCATAAAACTAGACTCTCGTGATGAGAATATCTTATCCCTCGCGACTATTTCCATTATTTACATTTAAATAGTTGTTGTTGAGATTTTTGTCTCGTCATATAAAAGTCTCATGGTGGATTCGCACCTTTATGAGGGTTCCTGATGCAACAATGGCACTTTCCAAAACCAACCCAAATTCCTGAAAGAAGCCTTAAGTGACAGCCACTGTAAGGTGGACCGTGAAGCCCAATAACCTCGCTTTCCATCACTTCTTTGCATCTTACAGCAAACTCGTCACACGTCACAGTAGCGTCCGCGAGAGTAGTCGAGGCACTACGAGTCCAGCGCGAAGAAGGTGGACCCAGTTGCGAAAAATAATGTAGGTCAGGAGGGTCCGCGAGGCGACACGGTCAGCTGGCTGAAGAGAAAAAGGGGACACAATGTCGAGCATACGGAATCACGTTAATCGCGATTCAGGAACGGTCACGAGTTCTCTCCGTTAAAGGCCCGCACAGCTGGGTTAGAGGATCGCGGGCACGTTCCTCCGGCGTTGTGCAACGAACTATCGACGTTGGCGCTGGATTTTCTGACGGCGCGAGCGATCGCGGGATTTCGTGGCCCGGAGTCCGGACCCCTCGCAATAGTGGGCCAAGGCCAGGCCCCTCGTGCGCCACGGCCGTTATCGCTCGCCTTCCCGTGCCTCTTCCGTTTCTTCTTTCCTCTTCGCAACGCGTGCAGACCCCGCCGAATTCCCGTGGATCCGACAGTCGGGTCGTTGCTCCTCCATTATTTTTAAACGAATCCTTGGATTTCCACGGCCCGAGGGTACCGGTCAAAAGGCGCGTTAATTACGCCGCGCAACAGCCCGTATGCGATCAGCTGTGCATGAATGACTCAATGTTGCCTGCTTGCGTAACGCCGGCGAATTGGGTCGCGCGCCATGTGGAAAACGAGAGAACTCCTCTTCGACTCCTCTTCGATCGGGGCCTGACAATTATTCACTATTCACTCGTTGGCGCTAGATCTTCTACAGACAGTTTTGGGGATAGAAACGTGTGGATCGGAAGATTAGAGAATCGCTTGGTTGAGGTGTAGCGGATTTGATACCGTGAATTAAGGTTGGGGCCAGATATATTGGCCGGTGAATTCGTTTTCGCAGCTAACGCACACCTATTCTGATGTGTGTATTTCTACGCTAAGAACTCGGTTTGGAATACACGTTAAGAGCTTGGCGCTATCGCCACCACTTCTGGTTCACTCCTTTTCTGGCAACTCAGGAGCGAGTCAGAAAACGTTGAGAATAGAATAATACTCCTCACGAAACTCACCGGCCAATATATCTGGCCCCGACCTTAGTTTTTAAATTATAGGTACCGAGGTTGGGTAGACGGCGTAGCGAGCTTCTTTGTTAGAAAGCACTTGGGGTAGAAAGAGAGTTGTCTTCCTTTGTATTGATTCCTTTCTCCTCATCTCCTCTTGTCACCCCTATCACGTTTATCCCTCCATCCCCTATCCGTTCCCACAACTCTCCGCTTCCACCCTTCTCCCCTCTTTTCCTTCTCGCTCTTCTCGCTCTTCTCCCTCCTCAAACTTCCCTGCCCTACTACCCTCGTTTGCAAAGGGTGTCCAAGAAAATCCAATCCTCTAGTCACCTTAAGTAGCGAGGCAACGAACGTCCCTGCTGTCGAGTCTCTCGGCGAACAAGATTCATCACTGAAAATGCCAAAGGAAGTTCAAAGACACGAGGCTGGGACGAAAGGCCACGGTGTCGCAATCTGCTTTGAATCCAAAATCCGTCGGATGAACAGATGCTTCGTGGAAGGATAGGCGGCTAACACTTTGAACAGCGACGGCGTGGTTTCCCGTCTGTGTCTTGTGGAAGGTGTCGAAAGTATTGACTGGAAGTCTATCTATTTATCTATCTATAAGCTAAGTAGGGTGGAGCCTAGGGCGGCAAATTTTCGGGAGCAATTGGGAAGCGAAATCCGTCAGCGTGACATCTGGTGGCGAAAGTAGAAGCGCTCGTTGGGTACACATCAATGCCTGGAAATACACGTTCACCTGCTATAAAATTCAGCTGGGCAGGATTTTAACCTTCCCAGTCACATATACTTTGCATAGACAGGAAGATTTTCGCAAATATCTACGATATCGCATATATCTTGTACCCATGTCGGCGACATCTTGGCTAGGCCCCGCCCCCATGTCACTTCTCAATACATTGTGCGAAGCCACAAATTTTGGAGCGCGGTAAATTTTGGGGGGCGATAAATTTTTAGCGAAGGAAATTGGGAACGGTTTAATCAGAGAGGCTTGAGACGGATTTTAAAATACTTTACTTTGTTTTCATATTGAATTAATTTTGAAATTGTCTCGACCCTTTCAAATTAAAATATTTTATGATATTTCGCGGGGAGGGCGCCAGGGACTTGTTATTTTCTATCTATCTATCTATATAAATTCGTTGGGTCACTCACTGATTCATCAACGTCCAACCCAAACCGCGAAACCTAGAAACATGAAATTCGGAGAGTATAGGTATTCCATTTACGACGTAGGTACTCGATAAGAAGGGATTTTTTGAAGCTCTATCCCCAAAGGGATGAAAAGGGGTAAAAAGTATTTTCTCAGTGTCTTTAATATCTTTTAGATCCAATACTTAAGAACCAACATATACATATATAAATGTTCGGTAAGCAAGGGTTACTTTACAAAAATTAGTTAAAAAAACAGATATAAAAATAATTCCGTTTAATTATTCTACCGGAACGAAGCAAGGGTAAATTCCTAAACTTGATAATATTCCCGTGGGAAATTAATTGACGATATAAAAGTTTACTTAGCAACAATTATTCCATTTCAAAACGTCCACAAAGGAAAGTTTAAAAGATAGCAATTCGACAGAGCAGCTCTTAAAATTCCTAAAGTTGTTCAAATTTCTCCTTTTTGCGTGGCAAATAACCCACATAAGTGGTCGCTGCGCCCCAAAATAAGGAGGGAGAAAAGAATGCAGGGTTTTGAATTTTAATTATGACGGAGAGTGTTGAAGTGGCGTGGCGAGCTGGACAAATCCTTGCCAGCAGAAGCGATCGCTAGGAAAGGCTCAGACCGTCTTGAAGGGGCGTTTCTGAAAACCTTGGGCCGCTGGGTATTAATGGAAACATCAATTACAGAGTGGAACACGGGGAGTATAGGGTCTATGACTTTACGACTCCTCCTGACCTTGAACTTATCGCACTCACCTGGCGTCGTTTCTGCTTTATGTTAATGCCTTTATAGGATAGCAGCTCGATCCTTTCGTAATCTCCCTATCAAAATATTCCACTCGAGGTTCACGTATACCACCTGTGGATCGGCCATTAAAAGGCCATTTGCTTTCGGTTGATTAATACACGCGAAACCTCGTCGTCGATCAAACTCCAAAGTCATCGATTCGTCTACAAACTTAATTAGAACTCACGAGACTAAACACTGGAAAGTTTGCAGACCGGAGGTCCTTCAACCACACACTACTTTTTTTTCTCACAGACCCAAGCTCCAAGCGATTAATCGATTGAGAATCAACTGAATATTTCTGCGGGAATTATATCGACCCCAGTTTTGCATAAATTCTTCCACTCTTCCGTGGCTACGAAGGTTCTTTACGAACAAAAAATTCTTAGGAAGGTTCGCGTGAATGTAGACCATAGTGGAGTTCGCGAGGGGCGATTCTATTTTCTACAGAAATTGGGGACCTTGCAGCTCCATTTTTTACAATTTTTCAGTTGTGACGTGTAATATACGTAATAGAAATTCAATACGTTTGGTGCACATTTCATGCTAAATACTATAAGCAATGAGCGATTCATTGCAAATTTTCACTTATTGTGTAAAAATATAGATATATTTTCCAATACTACTACTACTAATAATAATAATAATATTAATAATAACTTGAAGGGCTGTTTTCATCCCTTCAAAGTGAACTTCCACAGAAAAATAAATTGTTTCTCGTACATTCGAATACACCTACCTACTCTACGGTCACGCGAAGTTTCATTAAAATCGAAACTATCGGGTTGGGAAACGTTTCCTTGCCAGAGGCCATCTTTATCTCTTGCCACTATCATTTATCCATCTGAATCTGCTTTCGTACACCGCCCCACTCATAATCCCCTCATCAATCTCCTTCACCGTGACAGTTCCCATCGAGCGGACTTCCGTTGGCGAAGATGCGCGATTTTAATTAATGGAAGCCGCGAAGGACCGCGACGGCGAACGGAAGGCAAACACTCGCGGAAGATCGCGGCCCGAAGGTCGCCCCGTCGGATTTTCAAGCACAATTAACGTGAATCACTGGTCTTTGGTCGCGCAAATAGCCGCGAATGAAGAGTGACGTAAGCGGGGATTAAATTGCGTCACCGAGCAAAAAGCGTTTCGCCAATTGCGAAAGACGGTGCGCCCGCTGGATTTGGCGGTCCGACAAGACCCCCGATCGTTTTTCGACGGTATCGAGGCTGTCTGAAAATACGGAGCATGGACCTCTTTTATCTCGAAGGACGCTAACGGACGATGTCGTCATGCGCGGGCATCTCGTGTGAAAAAACACTGATTCCAAGAGTTGGGGCGAATTTTCGGAGATTAATATTCATGCGACTCGATCGGAGATACGTTCGTACTCGGGATCGAAAAAGGCGAGGACCGATACGTGAGAATCACTCGGACTTGATTTTGTCTGCTTGAGTGCATCCTACGACTTTTTCCTCTTCGAGTTATCAATTATCGCGCAATGGCCCAGTTTCAATCGCGACACTACAATTTATGGGATGACTTTGCGAACGATTTGTTTAAAACTGTTAAGTGATCCGGGGAATAGTGATTAACGGAATTCCGTGTGTTTACACGCCCCGAAGATGGGTTTCTTAAGCCTTAAGATTAGTCATAAATTTCATTGTTGTAAAAAACTGGTATTTGGAAGCGCGTTGAAAAATTATTAGTTCAACCAATAATGGATTATCCGTGTAGTCTATAAAACACCCACGTGGGTGTTTCGATTCTTGTTGTTCCTCGTTGTTTCTTAATTCGAGACCTCCGGGTTTCCAGAAATTCTAGATATCTTACCGTGATCGAGTATCTTGAATTTTGGGTTAAAAAGTGCAACGTGGCGAAGAAGGCTATTCATAAAGTTCCACAATAAATCGATCGAAGCAGTAATTATTCATTTATTCGGAAACACCTATTCTGTCGCTTCTAAATTGCTCGCAACACACCTCGGCCAACGGTTGTTCCAATCTTCGCACAAAGCTAGAACTCGATTTCTCGAATGGCCTGTTAAGCCGGGTTCACGTTTGTTCCTGCGGCTAGTCCAGTGAAATTAGGATTTGTCTGATTTCTTAAACTTTTGTGTACATCTTTATTTCATCGTTTTAAACAATATGTCAAGAGTTCCCATCGATGTGACATCTGCTAAAAATTTTACAGACGGCCAAAAAAGAGAAAAGGGTAAAAAATAATTTTTCGCGAATATCTCGTTATCCATGAGTTTTACGACGAAAATAGTTATTATCAAATATGTAGCTTAAGAAATTCAATACAAAAAATGTTGTATGAGTTTTTTTGTAGGAGTAACCATTTTCATGTATGACGGCTTACAAAGTTTCAACCCTCATAGCAGGGAAGATCCCGAACCCAGAAATTCATAATATTACGAAGCTTTGTGAACATGCAGGGGTTGTCCTCCTGAGTACAACGCAATTTTGCTGGCTGTTCAATTGCTTCCTGTTTCGATTTCGGAAATCTTACTTTAAATTCGGAACCGGCGTATAACTCGCTAAATATAAAAAAATCAGCAACGAAATTCAAAATTTCGGCCGGACAGATCGATAGAGAATTGAATTGCGAAGAATTTAAAAAAAAATCGTCAAGTATTCTGAAAAATTACGACCTGTAGGGTGATTTGAACAAAAAATATCATTATATGTATACCACTGTGCGACGTCCCTTTATGGCAGCTTCAGCTTGGGAAACAGAAACAGTGACACAGCGTTTGGCCGGCCAACCACAGGGCTTACGGAACGACGAGTTTGACGAGTTCGCCGAGTTTTTGACTAAAAAGTCGCAAAAAAGAATCGAAATGCGAGTCGTTACTATATCGCTGTGCAAACTCCATGAGTTGTTTTCCAAGAAATCCGGCCGCTTTTTGTGGGTCAAATCACACGGACGCCTTATGACACTCGAGTAAACATTGTGGTTTAATTCTTTGACCAGTTTGTCGGAATGTTTTGTGAACCAGACCGCAATACATAATTGAGGAAAACACTCGGGAGATCCTTGGTTTTGGATGGAGTTTGACCCGCTTTTTTCTTGCTCTTATTTTTTCTCCGCTGACTACGCTCATTCTCGAAGGCTCTTTGCAACATTTCGGTGGTTTCCAGAACGGTTATTTTCGTTACTAACAAAAAATTTAAGGAGACTTTCCAGTCAAGACGCTCGAAAAATAGGTGATTTTTATGAATGTTTAAAAAAGGGATGATCCTGACCAACTTTTTCCTATACACATGCCTATATACATGTAACCGTCGCTCAGCTTTATTTTTCGAGATATTCGCAAAAAACTGTGATCTGTAATTAGTTCGGGTTAAATGGTTTAGGGGGCTGCCAACTTTAGGCAAGTTTACACATTTTTTATCTTGAATCTCCTAATTGTTGGCGACGCCCCTCCCACTAAAGGTTCGCCGGGCCGCTCAGGAATTGAAGGTTCGTCGATCCCACACACCAGCAAACATGCGAACCTGCAGTTGATTAGTAGTTACCGATCAAATTTTTTTGCAAATATCTCGGAAACTAAAACTGAGCGAAAAAGTTGTTCAGAATGTTATCCTAGCTCACATATTTCAAAGTCCTCGAAATCGAGGAGGACTGTCCTCTTGTAAATAATTACCCTTTTTGGCTGCACTTAAGCGCCACCTAGAAAATGCATTAAGACCGAAACCACGAAATAAAAATTATTTTTCGTATCCTGACAAGTGTATTAATAAGTGCCAAAAACATTTTCTAGGATATGTTATCACCTCTTCTTGTAAAAAATTCATAAACATCACTTATTTTTCTTGACCGTACGGTCAATGCAAACTCTTATTTAGCTAGATTAGTTTAGAGTTCAGACACAATGGAAATCTGCGATCGCTCAAATTTCGTCTGACATAAACACAAAATTTTCCATAGATCTCCTTTCGGGAATGTATTAAAGCAAAAAAACTGGATATTACGTTCCCCCGAATTTTTTAAATGAGTTTAGCCTGGAGAATTTTAAACAGAGTACCAACACTGATTTTTCTCCTCGTTTAATCGTTGCGCGATGTTAAACGAGGCTTGTTTTCAATACGCTAGTCCGATAAGTCGCGTTTGCTACGTGTTTACCGGATTCAGGTATGTAATTGATAGTTTTCCGAGATTGACCCCGTTTTTTTTACTATATCGCTGCGTCAGCTTTAACGAGCCGACGGTATTTTCAATTATAAACAGTTTCGACGAATCGCGATATCTATGCACATGCATATCTGCACTATTTTCTACGCGTTAACAGATTTTTTCTGATAACTTCACTGGGACGACTTGCTAATTCTGAAAAACAACTGTACTCGCGTCATCGTTGCGTACTTCGTCTCATACTACGTATTATTACATGCTCCTAGGGTAGATGTTCCAATTACAGCTAATTCACATATCTACCCTACATAAGCTTACCTTTCAATTGGTTGGTATTTTTGTATCGAATTGTCACTTTTTTGTGCTTCCATTGTTTTTTTATTTCTTCCGCTAGTGGAATATATTTTATTATTTATTATTTATTATTTATTATTTATTATTTATATTTATTATTTATTATTTATTATTTATTATTTATTATTTATTATTTATTATTTATTATTTATTATTTATTATTTATTATTTATTATTTATTATTTATTATTTATTATTTATTATTTATTATTTATTATTTATTATTTATTATTTATTATTTATTATTATAGGAAATCTGTCATGCTTGCTTCATTGCTTGCTTCATTCATCCAAATTTCATCTTACTTCGATGAAGCAGAACTCCGATCGCCATTTTATTTTCCAGTTCACTAACAATAAGCTTACGGTTCAATGTTTCTCAACGTCGACCAACAAAACAGCGGAAGTAAACGCATAAAGTGCATTGGAATATTCAAGTTCAACGAGGAAAACGGGTCACGTTAATTCGCACGCGTGTTTGTCCCTGTTCCGCATTATTGTAACAACGCTTGCGTAATCCAATAGTAGCAACGTATTCGACTCGATATCAGGATTTAAACTGCCGAACCTGAATATGCAGATCCTCGCTTAACAGCTCCAAAAGTAACTGATGTTTATGATTTTTTTTTAAATTATTGTTAATGTTGGATTAAATTCCTTTGGGAATTTTTTTCTTTATATGGATCCTTCTTATAATTAGTTATTTAGGTATTATGAAATCTTGTTAACCTCTTCGACGACAGTCAGTCATCTGATAGCAAAAAGAAGAACAATTTCTTAAAATTAGAAAGTTTACGCTTGGAGTGAATATAAAATTTTAATTTTAGTTTTTATTTACAATACTTCTTTCATCGATACAAACTAAATTTATCTAAGGAAAAAAAGTAAGTTTTCTCTTTCAAACCTCTATAAACTTTTCAATTTTTTTCTCTTTAAATTAAGATCAATCTCAGCGTAAACTATCTAAATTTAAGAAATTTTCCTTTAGCAAACAAGATTCCACAATAATGAATAAATAATAAGAAGAATCCACACAAAAAAATTCTGCAAGTTTAAAGATGCTTCCTTATATCCCAAAGAAGTTTAATCCAATATTAATAGCAGTTTCTTGAAGAAAAAAAACAACATAAATATCAGTTACTTATGGAGCTGTTACATAAGATTCTCCCCTTCAAACGCAATCAAGTTTATATTGACTGGTAAGTTTCCACCATTCTTAACAACTGTTAAATAAACACAACTCAAGAAACTTTGACAGCATTCCCTAGTCTTCCAGAAAAAAAACATCAAAGTCTCTAAGCAGCCACCAAGACTGCTACTAACTTTCCAAGAAACCCAGCAATAATTAAATATTATTGATCCAACCAAACAAAACATTCACCACCAAGTAAAACACATTAAGAACCCACTCCCACTGAATCCCACCAAGACCGCACTACTTCGTCTAACTTGCCAAGCAAACGGAGTAGCTATTTACCAATTCGTTAGAATTCCAGTAGAAAGTAAGATCCTTGCACGAGCCACGAAATGCAAATGAATTGTTTGCATATCAGCCGAGCTACGAAGAAGTTCGGAGCTCCTCAACCTCCGATCTTCCTCCTCCGGGGCGGCGCAAAAAATTCATTTACCTTGCCCCGTGCCCGAGAGACACTGAACTGTCGATGGTTCCAGAAAGGCCGCCCGTATTTGCGGTGATGCCCCTTGTGTCCACATACTCTCACGTACATCGCGGCTATTAAATCATCAGATAGGCGGGAACGTGGATCCAGGCGTACCTACATACCTCGATCCTGATTACGCTCCACTCTGGTATCACCTCGGGGCGATTACGTCCGTCAGAGATAGACGCGAGTCGTGCTCTACTTTGCCGAAGAAATCTCCGTTAAATGCGCGATAAACCGTTTAAATTAATTATGCAATCGATCACAGAGTTGCTAATTTCCATAATGCGACCACAATTATGTTAATCCTGCTTGTCGCAAATCGATTGCAAGCGTATTGATGCGCTTTTTTATCGGCGGATACCAATTCGCTAATTGTTTACACCAGCGGGTCCAGTGCGCAGTTTGTAAACTTTGCTCCGCGAACTATTCTCGCTACACGGCTTCCGGCAGAGGTTGTTTGGTTCACGAGCCTCGCAAAAACTCTATCGCTTCGAGACATGCGTATTTAAAAATCGTAAGTAATTATCGCATTATCGTTAAGCGAGTGTGCTTGATGGTGACGAGTGTCATTTTAAATGGACACTTTCCTCCGTTACTTCCTAGAGCGCGGTGTTGACCTATGGCTAGAGTCTAGAGGATATTCAGAGAATTTCGTTTTCAGGTTTTGATTGACGCAACGGGGAACAGGTAGCTACCGATTAATTTAGTAGTTGAAATGGTAAGTGCTGCAAGTTCTCGGAGCGACTATTTTGAGTATTTTCTTTTCAGCCACTGCGACGTTGCTACTCGTGATCTCGGGTCTGAATTATTCTAGCACTTAGAGCGTTTACCATTATTCAGCGTGGAATTTGTAATATCCACTTCCTTTTCCGCTGAGAAAATCATTGTTTACTTCTTCGCTACTTATACCTACCGTTTACCAGTTGACATTGAGCACCGCTTTTCGGTGGAATAGTTCTAATTATTTGGCAGCGCGATAACGCGAGCTTATGTTGATACTAGGTTTCTTTCGGCAAATGTCACTGCCAAGAGTACTAATTTGCTTGGCACAAATTCAGGCGCAGCTTATTCAGTAAACTATTAAAAAGTCAAGAAACAAAAAACTTTAATGCCTAAGTTACAGCCATATATGTTTTATTGCAACAGCCCGTGATCGCTCAGATTACGAGGAGCGTACTCCAAAAAACGTCGACTTGTTTATTGATACGCGAGGATCGATTTTACGCCTCGTAAAGTTCTTAACAGCGACAAATGTATGTGCATAAAATAAACGTATTATTGCAAGAAAATTGCATCTAAATAATGATACTGACGCAAATGTCAATTTTGCGATTGCTATTTAATTATTCGCATGATAGGTTAACTATCATACGATTGGTGGACATGATAAGAAGGCGAGAAACAACAACAGTCATAACAATCCTCCAAAAAATCAATCTACTACATTCCCCAAGCCTGAAGTGACCACATGTTTCAGGTTCGAATGCGAGACGTCTAAAAACCAACAATTAACACGTCTAGACACCATTCCCTTAGTTTATGGAATTACATAATACAATAAAGACATTCTTCTGACAAATGAAAATAAAATTGAAAACCCTTTTTTCATAAGAAAATACCAACTACGTGGAATATCAAAAGTTACTATATGGATATATAGGTATTTGTATAAGAATACAGTAACTTTGAGCAACTGCGAAAATGTTAAAAAGGTTACACGTTCGATCCTCAAATTTCGGACGTCCGGTTACTTTACCCACGACCTAATGAAACGACTAAACTCAGCTCCACTAAAAAAAACCGCTCCTTAAAACTCCAAATCAAGCATACAACTGCTTCTAAAATACAGGGAGTCTTTTGGGCTTTCGTTTACTGCCTGATCGCGTTGAATATCTACCCAAGATAGACTGCTCATTCGTCAAGACAGGATCAGAAGAAGTGGAGGGGATAGCAGTCGCCTTAAACCCAGTCCTTAAATCGAGACAATACCTGTTAAAAGCTTCCTGAAGCAGAAAAATAAAATCTCCCGATGGACATTTATTGAGCAGCGCGGAAAGCGAAAAGAAAAGCAGGACGCAGGGTCGATCGCGAAAGGCAGCAAGGGGCCAGCGACGAATGTTGTCGAGGAAGGCGAGCAGCCGGTCCCTCAGCGCAGAGAAGGGATGCGGTACCAATATGGCGGCTCGGTTAAAAGCAATCGGCCGGCGTGACTGCTGTCAGTCCGCGACAAGGCACGGCGGTAGCTCGTTCGTTCGTACGGGTATAATCGGTGTGGCGACAGAGGCGAGCACGCTATTCCTTTTCGTTTCTCTACATCTGTTAACCCCCCGCTGCTACTTGCCGTCCTCGAGGCTCGGAAGGCAGTTCCGAAATAACGTGAGTCATTCCGCTGCGCGTGGCCGATCTATAGATCGCGGCGAATCGTCGACCCGTCGTGCCCGACCACCGAACCTCTCCCGTCCCATCCCCGCGACGTAGCCCAAGGAATTCCACGAAGGAACCCGAACGCCGGAGAAGCCTTCACCCGTCAGTGTCGCCGAGGGGCAGAGGGGGATCGCCGTCAGTGTGTGTTCGATTTGTTGAGGGGAGAGTTGAAGATTTACGGGAGATCGCCGTCCTCCGCCGATCGACCGACCGTGCGCTGGTAAGTGAGGGAAAAGTTGTTTACTCGACGCGTGCGAGCAAGGATCCCGTTCCCCGCTTTGTCTCGCGTCCTGCCGTAACGGATCGACCCGCCGCGTCGCGCGGAAACGATCCAACGATCCCGCGCATACCTTCGTTCCGCCGTGAATGGGACCGGGACTCATTGATTTTCCCGCGCGAAACGGCGGGGGCGAAATCGCCGAAACCAAGGGCGGGGTTCTCCTCGCGGAAAGCAGGGAAGTAGGTCTACAAGTTCGATTTTATTCCAAGCTCGCTGGTGGGAAAAGTGGAAGCTGGAAGATTTTAATTGTAGCTGTGAGGCATGTTGGCATTGTTTTCGTGGGATCGGTTGGGGAAGGTAAAGGGGATCGATATTGTCGCGGGCTTGGTCTAAAATTTTGCCCTTATTTTGGCTGTTCTTATTGTTATTTGGGGGTGTAAGTTCTGTGATAATAATTCGTGACGTATACTCTGTGTTTATAAGTTTTAGGAGAAGAAAACTAAATATCTCGAAATACAAAAATAATCTTACACTACTTTTCAAGAATAATTGTAAAAAGTAATTACAAATTTATCGAACTCTCTCAAATTTTACTTTAAAGTTTAAGAATTCAAAATCTAAAATTCTATAGTCTTAAATCTAAAAAATCTAAAATTTAAATTTTACTTGGTATTTTAAATTAAAATCTGTGGAAAGTATTCGATCTCTACCAAATATCCCATTTTCTGCAAATACAGCGGGTGTCCGAATATTTATAAACCGCAGTGTGGTTAAGAGACTTATTGTTAGAATTAGTAGGGCAGGGACTTAGGAAACGGGTCTAGAACGAGTTGCACGTCTGGGTAATAAGTAATAAGGACGATATTAAGTAATGATCTCTATACTGAATTTCTGAAGGAAACTGGTAATCCAGAGAAAATGAACGCGGTTAGTTAACCCACATATACAGCGTGTGCGATTACTTTCGTCAGAAGTAGCAGTGTGCAACATTAAGCAGAATTTGTATTTTACATTCGATCGATATATAACATGTGCTTGAAAAAGTGCGCCTGTTAATTGAGTATCAATTTGCATATCGCGTTAACCAGGTCACGGGGTCCCACAATTCTTGTGTTAATTTAAAAAAAAATTCAAGCTTCTTGCGTAACGTTTTGCAAACACGTTTTCTTCGAGGGCAAAGGAGTAAAATTAAATATGTGTGTTGGAGAACAAACTCGAAATTTTTTTGAAAATAAGTTTCGTTCGCGTGAGAAATACTAGGTGCTTAATAAAATCCTAGTCAGAGAAGAACAAACGAAACGTGAGGAATTGTAGGAGCCACTTAAAAGAAATTCCGAAAATATTGATTATCCCATTAGAGAGCGCACGACCCTCCAATTATTTCGATCATCGTGTGCTTAACATTGACACCCAAATTCATAGTGCGCGGTGCGTCATTCGGTGTGTACTCAGCTAGGATGAAGGCCAAAGGCACTTGAGGAGTTTCGTCCTCGGAAGCTTCCGTGTCAATCCACTTCGTTTCGACGTTTTGTCAACATTGAGTTCCCCTGCTGAAGACCACTGGCAGGGTCAACCGTGAACCTTCGTAGATTTCGAACACCAAACCCCCATTCAAGCCAGTCCAAAGTTTCATTTACAAGTCCTTCGAACAAAGTTTCCGAGCCGGGGTCAGAACACAAGCCTCGGCAGCTTTCGCGCTCGAAGAATCGCGGCGATCTATTTCGGTTCGTATTTTTATTAGCGATAGGGTCATTTGACGGAGAACCGGCGGCTACGAAATTCGAGCGTTCGCAATGGGCATTTAAATCCAAAACCGTCTTGATCACGGCGAGCAAGAAATGCACACCTCCATTATTCTCGCGATCGTAATTCTGAGAAGCCCGCTGGGAAACGGATGTACCGTTGTTGTCCAGATAGCCCAGCGAATTATCTCGCAATTACTCGACTCACGCGCATTTTTTTGCAATCTACGAGCGACACGTGAGCAATTTTCGCGATACAGGCGTTGATGGAGGCGTTGGAAAAAGTATACGGTGTGTCTCGCGATAATCAAGCTTTTAGAGTTCCGCTGCAATAATAATATATCTTTAGTCCACCCATCATGGGAATATTAAAAGTCACACTCGGGAGCCTACTTAGTGTGAAATTTCACGAGAATATCTAGAAAGTTCAGAGGTGTGATATTACAAACATTTATTGCCACGTAGTAAAACATAAAGCTACTTAATTTTATCGCACTTATTACTGTTCACTCCAAACACTAGGAAAAATAATAATAGTGCATATATAATACATAATAGTGCAACTCGCTTTTTACTTTGATCTGCTTCAATCTATTACTGACTCGTTTCCTTGTATATTTACTGAGTAATAAAGACGAATAATAATAATAATAATAATAATAATAATATGTGCAGTGATTTTTCAAAAGGGCACATTTCCGCATAGATTTTTCTTTTAATAACCACAAAAAGACTGTGGTTGATTCCTACGTTTATTAAAAAAATCTTTTTTTATTAGTACACATACATTTTATTCTCCACACTTTGTTTTATACACATACAATCGCATTACCCTTCTTCACCCCCCAAGTAAGTACGAGCCAACAAATTTTACCCAATTTTTAGCAGGACACCCTGTATGCTTTTTTAACTGTGCTTCGACGTTATGTACGCGTTTACCTCGAATGTTTCTCTAACTGCGGTATAAAATCGATGGGTCCCCGGTGTTTTTGACTGGATAATGGCTTAACGGTAGTAGGTAGTCGGTGACAGAAACGAAGTCCCTTTTTGTTTTCACGTTTCTTCGGTTCCACCAGTTGGTCAAGCCACCCGAGCAGCCGATTTGAGTTCAATTCACGTTCTACTCACTCGCGACGCGCTTAGGAAGCATTCAAGGGGCGTGTTTCTAGATTCCGAATACTCTTCGCTGTCGTTCGCAGACGCGGCGGCCCAGAACTTCGGAGGTTCCTGGGCCTTTGGCTTACGTGGAGATTACAACTTTCAGTTGCCGTAATTTATTCGCGGCTACGTCCCATTCTTATTCCATGCACGAGCTTCTCGTTGTGAAGATCGGCTTCCTTTAGCTCCCTTTAGCTCCCTTTCGAATTTAACGTTGCACTCTTTTTCCAGTAATATTGTGAACAGAATTTACACGATATTTCTGTCCTGGCTTTGAATTCTTGTATATTTCCCGACACCACTTGATCTGATAAAAAGTGGCGCGTAAGTCATCATCCGATTTTCTTAGTCTATAAGTTTGTTTTTAAATGAAATCCGGTGGCGCTTTTCGTCACGCGAATTTGGGCTCTTTTTATTGCATTTTCCATGGTATTTTAAAGAATTTGTGGGGTGTTAGATTTTCGATTTCGTGTTGAATATTGTTCCTTAATTGTTGTAAAATCTGTGTCATTCACGTAAACCGATGCCTTCAAATGGTCCCCAAAAAAGAAATCATTAAACATTCGTCTAAATTTGCACAATGCAAATGATGAGGTGCTGACATAAAAAAATGGGAGTCGTGGATTAAATAAGGAACAACATTCTTTTTTACTTTTTAGCGCATTATTGTTTCACGTTTGAAGTCGGTTTTCTTCATTTGCGATAGACTTGACAAATTTCTGAAATAAGAATATTTTTCCGAGGTTTAGCGCTTTCGTCGATAATTCCCTCAGATTCAGGGGTCAGCTGTTTATTGAAATTGCAGATGGAATATTTGTCTTGTCTCGCGAGACTGGGGGGAAAAAATGGCAGATTATATAGAAGTTGGACAATTGCATACTTAGCGCGCAATTATTAAAGCAGCTGGTAAATTAGATATTAATGAAATCGCTCCTCGGAGGTCTATTGTGCCTCCGTGATCAATGTAAATAGCATTAAAAAACTCATCGACGCTGCGTGAACTTCGAATTGAGTATTCCGCGCTCGTTTCGTATTAATTAAAGTGGCTGCACTGCCGGGCAATTCAATAGAAGTTCCTTCGTTTTTCCGTCGGCTTTTATTCACTTTCATTGACGATTGTGATAGGTCGTAAAATTAGCACGTCGATAATTCCACTTTCTCGGCTCTTGTGCCGCATAATTCGGCGCGATCCTCACTGGCGAAAATCATTCTTTGCTCGAAGCATTGTTTTCGAAACGAGCTTTAAATATTCAAGCAGAATAGGGGGGGGGGCAGAATGCCCTGTGTATTTTACTTTGAATGCTTCATTAGTCCCAATATATTTTAATGTGTTTGAATATAGTTCAGTATAGTCGGGTATATCGTGTTTCTGTGTAAATTTAAATAATTCTTTGTTGCACAAGTAGACATAACCAAATTAACAAGAAGGTAAAAAAAGAAATTCTTCTCATAGAAGAAAACAAGAAAAAAAAATAATTCCAATATATCTCAATATATCCCAATATATTGGAATATACTGAGATACATATATTTCAATATATCTCAGTGTATTCGATTATATCTCACTATATATATGCCAATGTGTTTCAGTATATTGCAATATGCTCGAATACCCCGTAGGTAATACCTATGTATAATATATTAATATGTAAGTATCACTATACCGCATTATCTCTCAATATATTCCAACATACCGCAATATTTCTCAATATATTCCAACATACCGCAATATATTTCAGCATATTCCAAAATTTTCCAACTTTTCCAATACCCAATTCTATATTCCACTACTTTGCGAACAAACGCCCAGTTTGAACAACAAAGAAGCCCGTTGTGTATTCCTCCAGCTCGACTTGGACGCACGATCCGAAACGCATATTAATCGACCCTCGATCGTTACTCCGCCGATCGAGAGCCGGAAGAAGCGGATCTCGGGCCCGCCTGATTACCAATTCGACCCTCGAAACGCGGTTGTCCTTCGCGGCGTCTCTGCGATACGACCGAGATCATTCCGGCTTCCGCCAGACGGGCGGAAAAAAGGAACAACGATTTCGCGAACATTCAGAAATGTCAAGGCTCGGCCGATTAGCATTCCCCAGACGTTTCCGTATTCCCCGAAACGCTGAAATTGGAAAATCACCCTCTCCTTTTCCTGCTTCCTACTCATAACATCTATTTTTACCTCCGAGTCTGAAGGAAAACGATGCAAAAAACCTTTCCTCGAGTGTTGACTCGAACGTTGAATCAGATATTACAGGCACGATATCTATCCAGATCACAATTCAGTGTACCTATGTATTACAATATTCAGAATGGTAAGCGTTCGTCTCCATATCACGTGCGCCTGCCATCTGCCATTAGAGAACTTGTGCTTATCAGTCGTTGGATTAGTAGTCTTCTATCTGCAATCTAAAATCTAAACAGAATCACTCGTATCTCCTGGTATCATCAAACTAACGGCCAATCACAGCCGCCGAGTTGTCGAGCGAAAAAAATTTCGAATAGGGCTCTCACGAATATTCGAATATTAGAATACCAGGTAATTCGAATTTTAGATTCGAATATTCGAATACGAGTGAATTCGAATTTGAACTTCGAATATTCGAATACGAGTGAATTCGAATTTGAACTTCGAATATTCGAATACGAGTGAATTCGAATTTGAACTTCGAATATTCGAATACGAGTGAATTCGAATTTGAACTTCGAATATTCGAATACGAGTGAATTCGAATTTGAACTTCGAATATTCGAATACGAGTGAATTCGAATTTGAACTTCGAATATTCGAATACGAGTGAATTCGAATTTGAACTTCGAATATTCGAATACGAGTGAATTCGAATTTGAACTTCGAATATTCGAATACGAGTGAATTCGAATTTGAACTTCGAATATTCGAATAATTACAGCTGAAATTTGGAATCGTTTCCATCGGGCTCCAATTGCTCGAATTTATAATAATAATAATACGTCTTTATTATACCACCAGATTGTGTTAGATTAATACATAGTTATTTTTTTTTTTTTTTTTGTAGTGCAATGGGCGAGATTCAGCGAAATGCAATTTTAAATTCTTACCCTATATCGTGGCAATGCAGGATTATATAATTGAACGTGAATATCGTTGTTACCACAGTTGGATCGGTTGCGACAGAGTGTCTGGCGCGTATCATCTCGTCGCTTCGAATTTCATAAATCGACAGCGACGTCGAAAATTCGCCGGGGAATAATTTAATTGCCGCAGCTGTTAATCTCATTCGCATATTCATGGTGCATAATGCATGTTTTTTCGCGGCGCGCGACGATGTGCGTAGAATCGCTCCTAGAGTCGATTGCTGGCCGAATCGAACGCGTGACCTCAAGGTGTATTCGCGGGAGCCTTGAAGGCTGGATGGCACACGCACACGTGCACGGGTAACAAGGAAGTTTTTGAGTTTCGTGATTCACCATGAATCTGCAATCATCCTCGAAAAGGTTTCGTGACGGGGCGGTATTTCATGGTGTGATTGATTCGCTTGGAGGAGGATACAGAAGCTGGACAGAAATTAGGTAGCTGATGAGGGGAATTTATCTTGGACAGAGGCGGATTTGGAGATTCGGCGCCCTTACGTCTGTCGGAATTTTCGTGAAATGTCAAATATTATATTTAAAAGAGTCGAAACGATTTTAAAATTAATTTAGCTAATTTATCGATTTAGATACTTTATTAACACAGTGGATGAAAACTATAGTGAAGAAATGGGGAAATTAAATATCTCAAAATACAAAAATTATTTAAAATTAGAATAAAATTAAATTTAAAAAATTAGAATGAAATTAAATTTAAAAAGTCAAATTTAAAAAATTAGAATAAAATTAAGTTTAAAAAGTTAAATTTAAAAAATTAGAATAAAATTAAATTTAAAAAATTAGAATAAAATTAAATTTAAAAAATTAGAATAAAATTAAATTTAAAAAATTAGAATAAAATTAAGTTTAAAAAGTTAAAATAAAATTAAATTTAAAAAGTTAGAATAAAATTAAATTATAATCTTAAGTATTACATAGAACACAAATTTATAGCAAAACTCTCCAAAATTTCACCTAATTTGGTATTTAAAATTAAAAACAGCAAAAACTATTCAAACCCTACTAAATATCCTGCAAATACAGCGGGGGTCCTAATATTTATGAACGGTACTATGTATTAAACCAACATCTTCGAAGGAAGGCCACATGGTGCCCGATGCGTGCGTAGACAGTAAAACCTGAAACAGATCCCCGAGGCCCGAGATCGACGCCTCTATCGCTCCCAAAGGGCAATGCCTGGAGCGTCGTTAGAATTCCTCGGCGTTATAATCCGCCGCGGAATATATTTGCAATAAACACGGTAGATTATGGACGATTCCTCAGCGCGGACGTGGCTATTACCAAAATTCACCGGGGAAACGATAAATCTGTGATAAATCTGTGGGACGGCGCTCGATCGGGTTGCGCGAGTTCGTTGCCGATCACGCGACTTACATATGTATCTGCTTAGCTATTGCGTGAGAGGACGTTGCGACACCCCGGCGAATTTTCTGAAAGAGACCGAAACGAGTTTTGCTTTCTCTCAGCGGGCGAATTTTTTTCCACCTACCGCCCCAGATTCCCGGTGGTTTTTATTCCGCCCGCCAGGGGGATCGGTATGCTAACTACTACCCTCGGCAGCCGGCGTTGACCGGAACGCCATCGATTCTGAGCGGAAACGCGCGCTCAGCGGTTCTCGAGAGCTTGCGGGCGAAGAAAGTGGCGTTTGCTCTGATTCGCCTCGTTACGTCCAACAATTGCCTTTCCATTCGATGGACGTAATGAACCACGCCGGCGGTTTTATTGACCCCCTCGGGGCAATAAACGCGCCGCGAGGTAACTTGACCGTTTTCCGAAGTGTCAAGAGGAAATGTCGAGCTTCTGCTTCTGCAAATGTGTTGTGTAATTTCGAAGGGATTTCTCGGTCTGTGAATCGATAGAAATGGATCGAATGGGAAAGAGTTCGACATCGTTGGTTTCTCAAGCGTTTAGGTGATTTTTGTTGAGTTTTCGATAGTCACAGAGAAAGGAGAGTGAATGTCCGTGCAATTATTGTGGCAACAAATTTGGTAAACAAGGAACTCTGTTTACGTAATATTTTGTCTGTACGTGATCGATACTTGAAAGTGTGCAATTCGATATAGAAATGTTCCCTTTCGTTTTCATAATTCATATACGATTCCCGTATGTGCATTACAATATGATTGGCCGTATGTTGTTTCCACCGCGGTGTAGTCGCCAGTTGGTATTACCACAAATAAATTAGATGCATTTTGCAACTAATTTGAGACCGGTTCCGTGGCCGCTGATCGATTCCGAGGAAGGACTTTAGTACGGTGGTTACGTAAGAGGATTCTCTCGCCCTCCCTTCACTGCTCGACCAGGATTCCGTCATGCGGTACCATTAACGCGTTATAGCCACTCGGTGCAGCTATGCACTTTCCCTGCGCAAGGTGTTGCTGCAAGGGACTCGCCGGTCGTCAGACTTCCATTTCCATGGAAAAAGAACTCGATCAGTGTCTCGTTCGATCGTTTTCCTCGATAAAATTCCGGGAATAGAAAGGAAGATGACTCGTGGAAACGGAACCTGTTATTCCCACACGAATCCTCTGCATGTGCAGTTCGTCCGAGTGGAATTTCCAGTACAGTCTGCATTCTAATTATATCGCGTATCCCAAGTGTCCGAGAGTTCTACGCACTTTTGGAAATTTCTCGAATTTTAATACGTGGAACTTTAATCTTTAAGCTCCGAAATTTAACGCTCCGAGCTTAATAATGGGAGCTCTACTCTATAGCACTTGGAGTTCTAGAATTTGCAGCTTTAAAATTCGGTGCTTCAGAATTTAGGCTTTTAGTATGCAGAATTCTAGAATTCGCTGTTTTAAAATTCGGAGCTTTAAAATTTTGGTCCTCAGAATTCGAAACCCTAGAAATTGGAACTTTAGAATTCGGTCCTTTAAAATTTTGGTCCTCAGAATTCGAAACCCTAGAAATTGGAACTTTAGAATTCGGTCCTTTAAAATTTTGGTCCTCAGAATTCGAAACCCTAGAAATTGGAACTTTAGAATTCGGTCCTTCAAAATTTTGGTCCTCAGAATTCGAAACCCTAGAAATTGGAACTTTAGAATTCGGTCCTTTAAAATTTGGACCTTTAGAATTCGGAACCCTAGAAATTGGAACTTTAGAATTCGGTCCTTTAAAATTTGGACCTTTAGAATTCGATCCTTTAAAATTTTGGTCCTCAGAATTCGAAACCCTAGAAATTGGAACTTAAGAAATCGCAACTTTAGAATTCGATCCTTTAAAATTTGGACCTTTAGAATTCCGGAAGCTTACAATTGAGAACCGTAGAATTCGGAGCCCCGAAACTTGACTTCAACAAACTTCGACGTCCACTAATCACAACTTCCTCGTACCAACTGTCACCGGTAGCTCCGGTGAAACCAGGAAAAGATTCGCCAAAGTGCACTTGATCCGTTTTGCATACCTATACCGTAAACAATGAATGTAAGTAATTCATTTCACGTGCCCAATTGTACACAATCGTACACGTCGAATGTCGATACGGTGCCATGTGTATCTACAATGCCAGGCTTTGATTAATCGGCACAACAAGCGGGCAAGTTATTGTTGCCAAAACAAGCAACGGTGTCAGGCTTACGCAAACCGAATTCGACTATGCTTCGCGCCTCGCAATTTACCCAACTCCCCAATAATAACCAATCTCACCGAACTCTCGCGAGTGAAAGCGATCTTCCCTCCCTAAGGACACAATCTGATTTATGAGACAGAGAATAGCATTTCGGCGAGGGATTTTTTTTCTGAATTTAGAAAGCGCGCGAAATGACAATCTTCCTCGAGATCACGAGATTCGCGATTCACGTCCGTACACCGGTGACTCCCCACTTCGGATTCATTCCAATTTCCCCTGGCTCCCCTCTACGTACTTACGCCAGCCCACACTCGTCTGGCAAAAACGCGTTATTACCATTATCTGAACACTCGCACGTAGGTATTACCGCGCTATCTTCGAAGTGGCGATACCGATCACCTTGAAATTTTAATCCGTTACGCAATTCGTCACGTTCCTCCGCTAACCCGAGCATCCTTTCGAAAACCAGTCGTCACGTCGCGCCGCTCTTCGTAAATACGCGAGCCCGGAGAACTGTGTGACTTAACGAGATACATATCGTCCACCGAATCCGCGCGCCATCGCCCAGCCGATATCGAGCGTGCCTCCGCCACGGATGCAGGGACGGCCGCGATAAGATTGAAATTTTCGTAAACGCGACGATGATATCAGTATTTAGCGCGAGCCCAGACGAAACGCAAACCGCGGAGATGTTTTCCCGGCCAGGAGGCCTTCTAGCAACAATCGTTTCGTAGAAACGCACGCGATTAACGAAAAAAAGCTCGCAAATTTGCGGCGCGTCATCGCGTCCCGGAGAGGCGGTTTGCAACAAAATCGAAATTCGCGCGATACCTCGAGGCCGCGGTGGATTCTCGACCTTGTCGTTTGACTTATCGTCTCGCTGCTTCGTTACACGTGCTGACTCGCGTTCTTGCGGCTCGGTACCTGCGAGCAGCGATGGGAGTGAACGTACCGCGAACAAGATTCGGGGGTGATGGTTTGAATTTTATGGGGCTTCCGATTTTACTTTGAATCGGAATTAACCTTTCGCTACTGCTGTTGTAAAAAGTATAAGAGTTGGGAATTTTTGTCTGTGCCCGAGAGCGATCAACTGGTTTTTAACCATTTTCTAATCCTCCGACTATGCCTTCTGCACTTTACGAAAAATTCGAATGACGTAGAAAGTGCAACGCGCCGGTAATAGTTGATTGGTGAAACATAGTTCAAAGTGGAACTATTATGTGAAAGGTGTCACCAGAGCAATGCAAGTGAATAAAACAATACTTGTTTATAATAGTAGTCGTTTACTCTGTTCCATCTCTTTTCTCTTTCAAAGACAATTACATCGCTTTTTAGTTCTTCGCCCTTCGTACCCCAGGCAATTTTTTCTTCGTTGGAAATATTTCTGTAAATTTTTAAGCCTTAATATTGAAATTTAAAAATTCACTGAATTTTAACAAAATCGTATTTTTCAACTACTAATGCCTAGGAAACGACTATCAGAGGGTGACTGTGTCAGTATTACGAATGTACAATTATCAAAAATACGTAAATGGTAACTAAAAAATGACCCTGGGAGCAGTGACCACGAAGGGTTAATATAGACTTATCTTTAAAGGAAAGTCGCATTCTTAACTTAAAAAGAATCAGAATACCAAATAAAACAAACAGGTAAAAATTTGAAAAAAATCCAATAAAATCGTGACATAAAAATAAAAAGTAGGTACAACGCGCGGGTAACCATGTTATAAAATAGTACGCGGGTAACAAAAGGGTAATAGAATTTTGCTTAGGTACTATTTGTACCTCTACATTTATGAATGCAGAAAGGGGAAGGAAGTGCGAAAAGTTGATGATCAAGAAAATTAAATGGACAAGGTGGAATATTCTTTATTTTAGTATGTTGCGGTGATTAATTTTAGATCGATAGCGTTTTAATAATCTTAGTAACTTTATATCCTCGACTTGCGTGAATTCCATGGACCGACTCAGCGAATATGGACATTAATCGCCTTCAAGGGTTACTATAATCCGAATTTATGCGCGAAGATCGCCGGCAAATCACGCGGCTCGCGATAAACGTCGCTGATCTGTTTTGCAATAGCGGCGAGAAGGTAGATTTCGCAAGAACCATCGAGTATCCAGCTACCGTTTTGCTTCACGCCCCGTAGGACCGTTTCTGTTCCATCGTCCACGTAAATCCGTGTGATCCACATTCCGCGAAGGGCTAGATTACTTCTATCCGACATATGCCGCGATTTATCGCGCTATATCGACCGGCCATTTCGTATTTGTCCGGTTTATCGGCGGTCGCCGCGCGGGACATCACCGGGCATTGGCAACGATCGTACTTTTTCTTTCTACGTGCGTCAAAATTACGTATTTAATTAACGTACTGAATACAGAAACTACGCTGACCTCGACACGGTCTACTTCGCCGATTTCACGTAGCGTCGCTGGTTACGCACCGCGACACGCGTTTCCAAAGCCACGTCGAAAGAGGGAACGGCACAGTGGGCTTCTCCAAAACTGCAGTGGTGTGAAAGAAACTTAAACTGCCATTGAGCGGTTCTTGGATATTTAATCCCCGGTTGTCGAGCGTATTTGTCCACTTTTCAATTAGCTGGTATTTAAAAACTATTTTAAAATCTATTAAATGAATGGTATTTAAAATCTATTAAATGAAGTCGCAAAAATTCTGAGGTGAAGTTTGAACGTAGAATATTAATAATAATAATAATTATTTACCGCACAGTAGACATTACGAAAGTAACAGTTAGCTAAAAAACAATAAATACATTTAAGAAAAGAAAAAAGAGAAAAATAGTAGAGTTAGAAATTATATAGGGTAATTCCGGGTGAGATGGCACCGCGGGTGAGATGGCTCGATCACGCTCTTTTTGCAAATATATTTTTGTCCTTTGTAAAACAACTAAATTTACGGTGTGCTGATTTTTTTAAAAAGTGGGCCATCTCTCCCCGACTTACCCTGACATATGTAAAAGTAGAAGTACCTAAGTAGAGTGTAAAAGATGAGAATATATGTCAATCGTTGAAAATTAATATTTAAAGTACCCATCATCATGTTTAAACAGTAGTGGCATTTTCATTGACGCCTAAAATATATTTTACCGCAAAGTTAAATTGGGGGTAGTTTTTATTTAGTGTGACAACCGAGGGTTCGATGTGTCCGGCGAATTTTAATAGAGTTAAGGCAAACGAAACTTAACTTCCGTGAAATGCGTTGGAGAATTTCTACACAGGAAGTCAAATAGTCGCAAAGTGTGATTCGATGATTATTCCGTAACGAGGCATTTCTCTATATGTACGTACGTACTTTCCTTTCCTTTTCTATTTCCTCCGGTGTCGGCGCATTAGCGCGAATCGTAGCTATCGAAGCGAAGAGGAAGTTCTGTAATCCGAGGACCACCATTCTTCTCAATTTCATACGATGCTGTAATAAAATCGGGAAGCAACGGCAGTTGTCTTATGTCCACACATTCTTCCGCTGGGAAAGTAGTCAGAAGCAGTTTTAGGTTTCATTCAATTACCCTCTTATTGACAAATATAGTAAAATAGTAAAACACACTTAGGGTAAAGTTTCTAAGAGCATTTCGACTATCGAGGTTCACCGCGCGATCTTTTATCGAAGCATTAGCGTGGCGTGGCTCTACTCCTCCGACAAATCTCACTAAATTGCTGGATACACCCAGTGGGCCCAGCCAGAGAGGGCCCTGGGGCCCCGGCACCCCCAAAAGAAAAGAGGAAACGGAGATTAAAAGAAAAGACACCTGGATTTTATTACTTAGTTTAATTTTTATAACCCCTAATGAATTTTAATGATTTTGTATTAAAAATATTTTTATCACTTCAACTCGGCTCCCCAAGATTAAATCCTGAGTGCGCCACTGGCTACACCCACAGCATCGAGTTTGATCAGTTCCACTTCTGAGTGGTGCATTTAATTAACCAAAGGCATCTCTTCAAGGGCAATAAAGTTAGAGGTATAGTAATTGCAAAATACATAGATCGTAAAATCAGTGGACCGTTAAACTAAATATATTTATACAGAAGTATGAAGAGATATGAAGAAATAACCACTCGGAGTCTCAATTAGATTCGCTACATTCTTCGCTGCCGCGGTTCGGCGGTCCGATCTACGACCTCGCCTATATCTTTTCCAGCTTACGGCGAGTAGCACGTTTCATTTTTTTCTTACGCACAACTGCACGTAGATAAAATGAAACGTGCTACTTTTCGTAACGCGCGTCGATGTATATACTTATAGTCAAAGTGAAGCAAAGATAACGGGGGAAAGTAACGCCACTTGTTGGCAAATGATAATTTTAAATGGTGGATACATCAGACCATATAGTATACAAGTGAATTTTTTTGAATAATTATTAATAATCGCGCGAACATGTTGTATAAAGAATTATAAAGACAATGATTAAATTAAATGGCACTTTCGTAAATAATTACACATCGCTGGAAGCTTCATCGTAACTTTGCCCACACGTGAAGTCACGTAGATGATTTTATCTTTGCGTCAAGACAGTTATCTGGATCCGTGACGTAGATACGTAATATGTGGTCCAAGCCTGTGTAAACCGAAGTGTCACTGTCAGCCGCGCTGGCGGACAAAAGGGCCCACAGACGCGCAGTCTCGCGTGGCCGCTGCGTTGACAATCGCGGAGCCATTCGCTGAAAAAAAAACAGTGACATAATCGAAGCCAAGCGTGGCGCTGACGAGATAGGCGATAAAGCCGTGCTGGGAAGAGCGCGTCGACGTCCTCCACTTTTCTTCGCGAGTACGCGGCCGCAATTTCTCGCGAGTGCCGAGTGTCAACAAGGTGGCATGCGCGTACTCGTTCCTTTCTCTATTTTACCGTGCCTGCCACTCTTCTCTCTGTGTCTCTCTCTCTCTCTCTCGCTCTCTCCCCCTCCATCCCCTCTTCACTATCCTCCCTTCGCCGATCGGTGTTTTTCTAGCATCTCTCCGCGGGTTCGTTCTGCGTTGCTCAAGGCAGGTCGAGCGCAGCCTTTCTCCCTCTGCCCCCGAGTATTACTTAAGATCAGGTTGTTGCGTTGCCCGGTAATAGTTACACTTGCACTTTCGTGACAGCGGCGGCGAGAGGCGCGAGCGCGAGCGCTACTTCCACCGACTTTCCCGCCTCGGCGCCCAGCGATCTAGCCCATACCGATCACCGAGCTCGATCGGGCCTCTCCGTTACCGATCTTTAGCGGAATTCTGTGATCTTGGTGTCCAGGCTGCTTGGGAAGTGGAGGCTTGTTAAACTTGAAGTTTCAAGTGCGATCTCCTGCTTACCGATTTTCCTGCGCGAGATGCGCATGGAAATGTTATGGAAATTTCAATCGATGTGTCCCATCTGAAGACTCTCCCTTTCGAATTCTGGGGCACCGGTGATTCAAGGTTAATGTGAGTCGAAGGAGGGAGAAGGAATTGCACCGTTTCGGTTGTAGGTCTTTTGTTTCTTTCGCACTAATAATAATAATAATAATAATAATTTGTCTTTATTCATCACAAATTCACATGAATTAAGGGATAAAAAGGCGAGGTTCAGCATAACTGCTGATTTGCAACCTAACCCCAAAGCAGGAAATATATAACTAAAATTAGCTATATAAGACAGAATAGCGAGAAAAACAAGCATGGGAAGGACAAGAGACAAGGGGAGCTACATATAGTGAACAGGGATAAAGGATAATAATAATAGTAGTAATAATAATAATAATACGTCTTTATTACCTTCTCGTCGGTATAAAATTCACAAAATATAAACCATGCTAAAATAATATGAGCTAATTTGCACGAAGAGATGTAGGGGGGGTTTCCTTAGTCATCTGCGGCAATTGTTTTGAGGGAGATCATGAAATAAATGGAAAATGAAAAATGAAACCTGTTATTGTAGAACTTTCTACGGAAAAAGTCGCAATATTTTCCGTACAACATTCATTTATGTCGAAATGGGGAACATTCGGGGAAAAAATGCCATTTTTGTTTTTATAAAAGTGTAAATTGCAAAAAATATGTTCAACGTATCGCAAAATCGGTATATGTATACTTCTTCAGCTTTAGGCATCCAGGAAATAAAATTCTTCGTTTTTTTTGTTCCCGGTCAAACGGTACAGCCTTGAGGTTAAACGACTTTTTCCGTCGTAAGTTGACCAATAACAGGCTTCGTTATCTCCTTGAAAAAAATTGCCGAAAATGACTATAACTTTACTACGTCCAAAATGACCTAAGACATTTGAAACGCTACCGAGCCGTTATTACGCGGGCATGGTAGAGGGGATAGATAAAACAGCAATTAGGTTTCGACACGTTGCAGTCACGCGTGCACAGCCAAGGAGACTAATTCAATATTATTTATTTTTTCTCACTCGAGAAAAACATTCAGCATTCGCTACTAGCGGAACTTCCTCTAATAGGTGAAACTCGGCAATTCGCTGTTCTTAAGTCTAATTCTGAGAGTAATAACAGAATACTAATAATAATAGAAAAAAATAATATAAATATTAATAATAATAGAAAAAGAATATAAATACTAACAAGTTTAACCCTGAGAATAATAACAGAATAATAATAATAATAGAACAAGAATATAAATATTAATAATAATAGAAAAAGAATATAAATACTAAGTAATATGCCCGACCCTGAAGAATAATAACAGAATACCAATAATAATAGAACAAGAATATAAATATTATTAATAATAGAAAAATAATATAAATACTAACAAGTTTAACCCTGAGAATAATAACAGAATACTAATAATAATAGAACAAGAATATAAATATTAATAATAATCGAAAAAAGAATATAAATAGTAATATGCCCACCCCTGAAGAATAATAACAAAATGCTAATAAATACAATAAAATAAAATACAAAGTGAAGCAAAAAACAAACGCATTGCAGAAGGCACGTTCAACCTTACCACGAGGTTAATAACACTGACGAATAAAATACTTAAGACACTACGCTGCTCGGTATCCTGGTAGCACTGTTCCAACGGGTTTCCAAAGAATCCGGGGAAAAACTGTAGCTCGTTATGTTACTTCGCCAATTTTTAGAGGTACATAGATCGAAGGAGAAACTCGTATGGCTAATGTGGCCATTTAAGGCTCGCGACAAAGTGGATTTGTTTTCCCGGTGCCTGCACTGTCATTTTTCTAAATTCTACTTATTCGCGGCCGGCGTATCTTAGCCCTTAATAACGTTTTTCCCCGTTATTAACGACGCGGTATTGTGTAACGCCGATTATGCGCACGCCTCCGTGTACGCGTGGAATTACAGCCACCCACGGTTTCCACACAGCGGCCACGGTTAATTTCAATAATCTTTCCCGCGTTTCGTTAAGCTCCTAGCGAGTGACAGTATATTTAGACGCGTCGGGGCGCGAATAGACTCCGCTGGGTGCACGTCGAGTTAAATAAAGATGCGCGTGCTGCAGCCACGAACTCTCGTAATATCCAGCTGCTCCGAACTCTCAGGCTCCTCCGCGACTGTGATAGAAACTTGTTTAAAAGCAGGATCGGAGATAAAGCTGCGGGGAACTGGCAGCACTAAGTAGCAATGAAATTCGATTAGAAACTGTGATGGAAATTTGTTTAGTATTGGAGTAGAACCGACAAATGCACCTAGTTGCGCAGAAAGTTACCAACCCTCAGTGATGTGAAACTGAGTTTCAGTTTGAAGATTTTAATTGTTAAAGAAAATTAGCTTTATTTCTATTGGGTGTGTTTTATTTCTTCTTATTGTTTTGCAAGGTTTTTTAATAGGGTATTTAAGAGTGAGTAGTAGGATTAATATTATTTTAAATTTTCTGTAGCTTTTTTTTTAGGCCCCAAATGGAACTATGGCTTGGTAATTTTTGCAAAATAGAGATCACAAAATTATGGGGTTCGTACTGCGTTCAACTAAGCTTTTATAATTTTGAGGGTTGGTAGCTTTGTGTATAACTGGACTCAAATAAAGCTGCAGCGAATTGGAATTCCCAGCACTAAACGTACAATGCCCGGTCAAATGACCGATTTTGAAATTCGATTCAAAATTTTACATTAAGTTTTGTTTCTTTCGTCCATTTTTGACTTTACGACAATTCATTTCCTTACCGGTCACCTGACCGGTTACGGTAGGAATAGGAATATATAAAGTGCTGGTACATCGAGTGTTTATAACGAATTGCAATAAAATTAGTTTAACAACTATGGGAGAAATTTGCCAGAAAATTCAATCGAATTGAAACAAAACTCGTGGGTTTTCAAGGTCTTTTAGAGGAAAATGTGAAGGTGGGATAGAAGGGGCAAGGTGCAAGAAATTATTTTTCAAAATAGAAAGGAGGTTTGCTGACACAGCAATTTGTACTGCAGAGGTTTGGCTTCGCCATTAATTTCCATCGACTGCACTTCAAGTTTTGTTCAAACACCGTTACTACGACTGTTTGAAGAATCTCGATTAGGTGCTCGAGGGTGGCACTCGAATCTTTTGACTGCTTCGAGGACGACTGAAAAAAATCGATTCTAAGGTGATTCGTCATTCAGGAGTCACTAGTGATCCCATATTCGAGGTAATTATGCGTTGGCCGTCTCGTGGGATCGCTTGGCCGGTATAAATACCGATTGTGTCACTGGGATGCACGAGCAGTGATCTCATAGCAGTCTTGGGTGCTTCCGAGAAACTCGAATTCGCGAGCTTTCGTCGCGGAAACTTGACTCGGCCGTAGACATTGGCATCTCTCGCAAACCGGTACAGCTCCTCTTGCACAAAATCGTCGAAGTACGACACTTGATGATTCTGGCGGGGTATTCTACTTTAGACGGTCAAAAAAATTAACTTTTTTTTAAATTTTCTTTAAAGGACATACCTACCCTTAAACTTAAAAAAGGTGATGTGGAAAACTTTAAATGTGTTTCCCTGAAAACCATGTTTTTCTAAATATTCCCATACCTAATATCTTAACACTTGACGGATTGATTCCAGATTTTTGTGCACCGTCAGTGCACGTGTCGTTATCGTCCACGCCAAAATTAATTCATAATAATGTTTTTTCTTAGTTTTTTTAAACCACGAAAGGTACGAAAAACATGAGAAAAATCGATAGTCAAACTTCAAAGTGAGGTCATTTTTTTAATAGTCGATTTTTCCCTTTATTTTGGTACCGAATGTAACCAAATTCGTCCTAATTAAGAACCACTTTGGCTTTTTTGTTTCAAACGAACAGAATACCCGAAATTACGGCAACCATGGGAAGCCTTTTTTAACCAATGCGTGCAACAAATTTAACCTTGCACTGTCACAAATTTGAATTGTTCCCCTCAAAAAAAATTTGTAAATATTATTGATACATGGATACATATATGAATCAACGTTTTAAGCTAGAATACCCCCTTAAAATTCCTTGAAACGCGGAAGAATTCTCTGAAAATTGAATTATCTGTGACAGCTGTGCAGTCGCTTTTTATATATTAAAACATTCAAAACGTGTGCAATTTTTTTATCTGACAAATCGACACTCGAAGTGACATAAGCTCTTGCAAAATGGCCTTTCAAGTCGTCAAACTTTATATTATATTATTACAATGATCCACGGACGACAGTGACACAGTAATCTTCGTACATGATCGCATAAAATAATGTTAGGTAGAAGAAAAGGTCATCGCCCGCCACGCGCAAATGGAAAATCGCCCGAAAGAAATGTCGCTTTAATTCCGCCCTATGCGAGCCTGTTTCTCATTCGAATTTCAAACACCATTCTTTTGCGTAATACGGGTCGGCACTTACGCCGAATATTCCCAAAGGTCGCACCTCTATAATCATCGCGATCCGATTCGGTTTCCGCTAATGAGCAGGACGTGACCGTGGCGTTCGTGACCCGACAACAATTTCCTTGAATTATTGAGAATCTCGTTACCGCGGCGAGGAGATTCCTCTATCGATTCCGAGCGGCGAGCGGCAACATTCCATCACAGGCTTCTTCAAGCTTTCATAACGCCGATTGATATCTTCCACCATAGCGGGGCGAAGAAGTTCCCATTGCGGATAAGCTATCACGAGAAATAGTAACGGGCTACAAGTCGAGTGATAAAAGTAGCGAGGGGCTTGAAGCTTTGCACCTTCAGGCTCTTGCCACGGGGCAATCTCTAGTCTTCGAGGAAAATGACGTGGAAAAGTAGGCGGGTTGGAGCCAATAAACTCGGATCCCAGATAAGGTATCCTGAGAACTAGTAACGCAACTGTATAGCGAAGGCACCGAGAAACTTCTGAAAGCTCCTATAACGTAGATATTTTGGATTTGGGGAAATCAAAATTAAAAACGGGGTTAAGCTGCGTTAAGTTTCATAATATTTTGGCGCGAAATTAGAAAATTAAGGACAAAACTTTTTTAAGTGCTTTATGGTACCTGTACAGTATATATATACCTAAAGAGAAATTGGGACGATTTTTTTTAACAAAATTCTTCCAATTTTTGAAAAGACACTCTCCACGGCTGGCAGTAGAAGCCCCGTATACTTTGACGTAGGATAAAAGACCGAAAATCTTCAATATTTACATAACATTTACTGCAGAAGTACACAGTGTCATACTTTGTGAATATTTACAACAAAGTTGCATGAAGAAATTCGAATAATTACGGAAATTATAGCGCTGAACGTAATTGCGTACCGTCGAGTAACAGTCTCGCAGGGCGTAGGGGACTTCACTTTGGAAACATTTATCTTGAAACTACATTTTCAAACTCCGTGTGCATCGTAACTCTTGAACGAATGAATATTTTCACTTGAAATTTTAATATCGTGTGCAACATCCGCATCAACATTGGATGTTTGTAAAACACTTTACAGCTGATTAAAGTCGATATTTTTCTGTAAAACTGTAGGGAAAAAGTTGATTCGTGCGTAGCTTTCACAATTTTTGTTTAAATTCATCAGCAAAGTTGCACTTCGTAGGTTTTAGTGGAGAAATTACTCCCAAAGCATTCTGCTTTTAGATGAGCCGTTCACCATGGCGGGACCATCTTTAGCGTCAATTAACTTGAACAATTTTTAACATTCTGCCCATTATTTTTTAAATTACTTGTGAAAGCTGGCATAAAAAACTGTGAAAAGTGTCGGTAAGTAGGTATAATGATTATTTGGTATCTATGCAATCGAACCGAAAAGAAACCGTCGATTTCAGTCGGTCAATAGTCCTGGAACTCCTTAAGTGAAATACGCTCCTCGAATTGATCCACAATAATTCGCGCAGCTAAAGTAACCTAAATAAATCCTAAATATCAAAAATATGCTGCTTCTAATTCGCTTGGAGTCCTTTATCCAAATGTCAAGGCACAGGTACGGTTAAGTTTGAGGCGATACTCAGTTTTGCTTATCTATGGCTCGCGACCTTCAAGGGGCTTAACATCTCCCAGCAATTAGCAGTCTATTATGACAGGTCACGCGTGGTTGTGCAATTATTCTGCAACGTTATCGCTATGCTCGTGTCGATCAGGTTAAATTCTTTCGGAGCAGCTTGGTTCCAACGGGCGTCGATGAAACAGCAAGTGTATCCAAGGCTGACGACTATTATTACAGTAGAACAGGAGGCAAGCAACAGGAATCATAGAATCTGTAATCCGCGAAGGTTCTGCGATATTATTCCGAGATTTATCGCCACTCCTCGAGCGCTGCATCTCTTGGTCCCCATCCAATGTGCCGCGGCCTCAGCCACCCAGATGCAGTCACTTTCATTTTTACTATCTACCGTGCGTTACGTGGCTGCTTCTCCAGTGCGCGAAATCATTTCTCACGATAGACGTCGATGGTAGCGATCTTGGACGATCTTATCGCCTCCAGCACACCCATCGCGGGGGATTTTTAATATTCCCTGGAGTGCGCGTCGCGGTGCGCCACATACAAATGCTGGGGCCCGAGCGACTGTAGTTCGAGGAGCAAGAGATCTTGGGTAGGAGTGATCTATAGCAAATGATACAGAATTTCACCAGCGTACAGTAGTGGTCGAAAGAAAGCTCAAACTGTCAACGATGTCAGAAGTATTAAGTTAAAGCTTCGTGGCCACATGGGGTTCACTGCGCACCAGCGTCATTTCAGTCTCTTAAGCTTTGAGTGATAATTGCTCTATCGTACTCTAATAGTCTTTTTCTAGAAATGTTAATACTATGAAATTTGTGGTTACAAAAAATAGATGTGGAAAGAAGCGATTTTTTTAGTTAAAATTCCCCAAATTTGAAAGTCTAAAAACTTTAATACTAAGGTCTACACCACACGTGCTCGCGAGGGGTTAATAGGAACAAGTCGCTTGCGAGTTTCAGATTTTCTTAAATTTTCTTAAATTTTCTTCTCGCGCCCCAAAAGCCCCAGAGAATACTCAGCTCGCAGTCTGCCATTCACCTCGTTCCCTGGACCGCGCTAGCCCCTCGGTGCACCCCCCGAGTCCCCTAGTCGCCGTCGCAGCCTCTTGAGCGGAAAGCAGTCTCTCCTGTTATCGACCAGCGTCCACCGTGCCGAATATCCCCGGCAAGGATATCGGTCAAGTATCATCGAGCGTATGCAAATGATGAGCGATTATCAGCGGGGCTGCATTAATTCGCAGAGGCGCACGTCGACTGTCGCGGCGGCCGGTTAGGTCGGTGAATCGAAACATTCAGCCGGCCGGCGTATATTGAGGTCAGTGGTTTGTCCATCCTATCGTTAATGACGATTCCAGCGCCGAGACACACAGCTTCTACGCAGGCACGAGCGTGCAGGCAGGCGCAGGCAGGCGCAGGCAGGCGGCTCCTTGCGTAAGCCTCGCGCGGGAGCCGGCCGGCCCGTTTTCTGCGCCCCGGCCCATTATAATGTATACAGTTTTCGCAACATTACTCGCCCGAGGTATTTCGCTTGCTCGGCGCGTTTTCGACTTTTCGTTTTGCAAGCGAACGGGTGGCGATCGCGATCCGCCGCGGCCCAGCCGGACCCCGACTGACGCGCGCCGATTTCTATGGGCCCCGACCGGCTTCCACTTGGCACGAAAATCGGTACCCTATCGGGCCCCGCGCTGAAAGCGTAAGCAGCAGCTTTCGGCAAGTATATTTCGTCGCCAGAGAGTTTTACTCGCCGAGCTAACTTTGCTTCCGAAAACAATAACAGGTACCACAGCTTAGCTTAGCTTAGCTTAGCTTAGCTTCTGGTGGAAACGGTTCCATAAGAATATATCGGAGGTAATTATTTAGCTCAGCTTCCAAGTGGATCCCCGTCTCAATAATTCAGATCTCCTATTACTAACTGGTCTCCGGAGTACCGAGGTATCCGAACCGTCCTTAGCTCCCAGCTGTCCGTGGTGTCCTAATAGAAAAGTGTCGCGACACCTCAAAGATTAAAGTCTCCGCACAGCAAATCACCACTATACTCGGCACACTCCGGAGTCCCTCGGATCGACCTATTAATTCCTGACGCGTTTTCCTCCTAGATGATGGTTTTTGTATCAAGCTCGCAGACTCCGCGACCGTGTACACTGTACAGGCTTGTGATAAATGACGACGCCCATTCAAGTCCGTTGTCGATTGGCCTTGACGGGAATTCTCTCGCCGGCCGAGTTGTATTGAAAGCGAAATTCAACGGGTTACCAAACCGTCCGTCCAGCTGAGCACGGTGGGTGGGATCTACGCGCGCGCGCGCGCGCACACGCGGGGCCATTTACGCGTGCACCGTCCCGCGGCCCGTGTCTCAGGGACGTAATTAATCATTGGCACCCACGGCATAGAAGCGGGCAATTATACTAGCACAGTTCCTCCGCGTCCTCCAGATGCTCGAGGAGGATATAATTTTCCGCCGAGCGGGGAGCGTCCAATCGAATTCCTTGGTCGGCGCTCACCTTAGTCATGCGCGATGTCGTTTGTACGCAAGTAGCGTTGGATAGAAGTGGATTAAAAATATATCTGCTTGATCTGAGTGCGTCCCTCGGGTCGCTTTTCACCCAATTGTACTCTCGTTTCTTTAATCCTACGCCACGTCCCTCGGGTCTTCTTTCACCCACTCACTTTTTCATTTTCTTACGGGCTCTTACAATTTTGAAAATTGTTACTAATATGTGTAGGTATATCTCTGTTTCTGGGATTCTTGGTAGATGAACTGAATGCAGTAGCAGGGTTAATAATAACGTAGCGTGGAATAGAAGGGATTTAGAAAAATTGATAGAAGAGTATTACATAAATGAATTAAGGGAATTAAGTAGAAAAATATATAGAAGAGATTTAGAAAAATAGATAATGGATAAAGAAATTAGAAACATGTGTTTAATTCCAGGTCAATTTAATAGGTCCGTAATTTCTTTCTTTTACACAGTTTCTTGGTTAACATTATTAACATTACCCGTGGAATAAATAATAACACCGATAATAATATCGAATAATAGAAAATGACAAAGATTGTGTAAATTACTATGAATAGTAAGTATTCTGCCGCATTCCTCTACAACTGGGAGCACATTCTTCTTCCAACTCGAACGTCACAATAGAGTCTTCTAGGTCAACACTCCACTCTTCAAAGCCAACCTCCAAACCCTCCAATCAGCTGTAGCGAGAATAATATCAATCCTGCGGATCGGAGATACCGACGATCTATCAATTTCAAACGAGCGTATCACTCGGGCGATTTCGTCGGACAGCGTGAGTTGGCCGGTGCCGCAGGTGAAATTCGACCGGCATTGGAAATGAGCGGGGCGTGCTGAGCGCAGTGGTTCAAGGCCGGCTGCCGATTCATGGTCGGACCCGGTCGAATTGCGCGAGACCGATCGCGCTGCGTGTAATCCATAACAAAAATTATTTTTCCTCGGTGTCGTAAGCGAAAGGTCCTCGCTTCTAAGCCGGCGTCGACGCCGAAAATCGCCACACGAATCGCTCACATTTATGTAACGACCTGCTAGAGCTTTACGTGGTCGCGTTAAGTAATACGCCCTCGTTCGCGTAACAAAGGAACTTCGCTGCGAATGGAACGAGCGCGTGTGTTCGATTCAGTTAAATTTTTTCACGAAACCCTTCTAAACTCATGGAAATTTGCAACCCCCGACCTCGATAATTTCTTTATTGTTGTACAATCCACTGACGAACCGGTTTTAAAAAATTTTCAATTTTATTCTAAGATAATTTCTCACGGAACTCTAAAGTTTATATGACGGAACTCTAATGCTTATATGATGGAATTGTAAATAAACTTTACGCGGCGGAGAACCAATTGAGAAACACTGCTTTAGGGAGACACGGTTCTAAAGTTTGTCCACGCCGTCCGGTTCGTTTATATTTATGATCGATTTTGAATAGGTTAAAGTGCTTTGGCACAGGAATACTTTGATTCGAGTGGTGATTTTCGCTGACAACTTGGGAGTCATCGCAAGTTACCAATTTTTCTTCAGCTGCAATCGATTTTTCTCTGACTCCCGAAATCATTAGCTGAGGAAATTCACGTTACGTTAATCGTTTGGTTCGAAACGCATTCGCTGCCCGCCACCAACGACTCCACTCTAACGCTTTCGTCGTTGGCTATTTCAAAGCTGAACGCGCGCCGCGCATAGAAATTATTCATTTATTGCAAAGGCTGATAATTTCTGCCGGCCGTGCACATGTGTCGGGACTATAAACTTCAGCTATTTACATAGCAGTTCGCTTCATATGCATGTACGCGTGTATGAGCAAGAGCGAGAGCACGTCGATCACATTCGCCGAACCCATGTATGGGCTCGCGGCGCCGAAAGGTTCAACCGGTTCGGATAAAAATTCTAGGCATGTAGTGGTAGTAGATTACCAACAGGCGGGAGGACATTTGGCAGCTTCATATTTCCTATAAAATATGTGAACGGTATTTTTAATCGGCTAGAAACGGGAAAAATGATAAAAATCGTACCATTTTGATCAAAGCATTCCGATTCCTGCATTTTTAACGATAACGTTTGATTTTCCAATTTTAGATGGCTAAAACGACCGACACCCCACTTTAAAACTACCCATATTTTTCTCTCCACAAAAATGTTAAATTATAACCCAACCATGAAAGAATCGAATGCAAAAAATGGCATTTAAAAATATTTCTTTGTTGTCTCAAGAAAATTCTTAAAATGCCCTGAGAAACAGCGTCCCGAATTAGAAAACCCCCTTAAATCGATGACAAAGTTTCGTACAAAGAGTAAAAAGCGAACGCCTTGCTTGAATTGTTTTGAAAATAAACAGAAGCAAGTCCCCGGCGTGAAAAGACGTCGATGCCACTCGAGGTGTTAAAAGAGCAAAGGCGCGACTTCTCTTTTACTTCGTCACGCCCCACGATGACCCTGTTGATCTTCCTTGTTTCAGGAACCCTTGAATCTGGTCTGGGTGAAAATCAACGCCCTTGATTCCGTCGAGAATCCGCGAAGGCGCCCTTAGAAGAAACGGAGCCAAAATGTCGATCGTCATGCAGTACGTGGACCGGCTCCACGAGATACTCGACAAAAATGCAGGTAAGCGTGCAACGATTCCTAAATACGAGCAAACTGACTCACAGCTTTGTTCCTTTAAATTCAAAAGAACAATTGCCCGTGAACAACTATCGTGCTGCCTTTATGCATCCATTTGCGTCATCCTCACCTTCCGTCTGTCTGTTCCGCCAGTTCTATCGTCGTACCATTCGCCAAAATTTAATGCGCAGAAAGTTATGTTATACGTACGAGGGTGTTTTGAAAATTTCGCCGGCTTAACGGGGTATTTTGTAGACCAGGACGAGAAATTTTACCAAACCGGGACCATGAGATTTGAAAGGGGGCTAATTTTTAATAATAATGGAAAAAATTTCTTAATACACTCCTCTGTTAGGCCGCAAAGTTTTCAAATTTTCACCCTCGTGTGAAAGCGATAAACCTTCGTAACCAAATTCAGGGAGCCATGGAAAAGTATTAAGACACTTGTTGTATTTGTAAAAAATGTGATACCAATTTGGTAGAGATGGAATAATTTTCACTGCTTTTAATTTGAAATACTAAATAAAGTAAAATTTCTCAGAGTTTTTCAATAAATTTACAATACTTGGACCTAATTTTTTTGAACGAGGTAACGATTAATAATCAAATTACAAAAAGGTAAAGGCATGTGGAATTTGCAAGTTTCTATATGCCCCTGAATTTTGGGCCACCCTGTATATGTCGGTTCGATTTCCTGGAGCGGCGATGGAGCCTTGTGAACGGCCCTTAAGCATTAAGACATATCTCAGGGACGATCAGTGGTCGGTGACTAGGCGCGAATTTATTAAAGAAGAGGAGGAAGGAAAGTCTCGACCACCTCGTTCCCCGGTGCCCGGCGCGGTCCCCTGAAACTCTGAACTTCGCTTCGCGGCGAGTCGCGAACAAGTCCGGTCGTCGGAAGTTCCGCAAACTCCCACCATTCGTCGAGGCCAATTCCACGGGAGGATCTAAAATATTTCTCTACTGATTTAATTTGTATGCCAGCGACAAGTCAGCGGGTGGCCGCTCCGGTGACTCAGAGTCAACAAAAGCCTCCGGTCATCGTGCAAATTCAGGCTGTCCTCGAATGTTCAGCTGATCCAGGTGCGATCGCATAATTGCTCCTTCCGTATTTGACCAGCCTTGTGTCACGGCTTTATTTATCCGCCGCCAACTTGAAAATTCGGCCGAAGCCCAACGAAATTTGCACCGAGCCGGCAAACATTCTCGCAATTGCATTCCGCAAAAGCCGTAACGGCAAAGATCGAGGCGCCACTGTTTCGTGATAAAGAGATGCGGAAAGTGCGCAAGGAGATACGGTTACCGGTAGCTATATATACATATATATATCGACTAATAAAGTAATACGACTTGTGCACACCATGCGAGGATTCCCCCTCTACCACTCCTTAAGCTGGGTTTCCATTAGTCCAGTCGCTGGATCCAGTGAGTGGTTTGACTGGAAATCACGTCGTCGTGTACATTATTCCAGTCGCTGGATCCAGCGAGTGGTTCGACTGGAAATCAGTCGATGTCTTGATTATTCCAGTGGTTTCTGAACCGTTGAAAGTGGTAGAGTGTAATAATAATAGATTCACGCAAAAGAAGGATAAAAAAACATATGAAACTTGCTTTAATGTTAATTTGTGAAGAAGTTATCGATACAGTTGATGAAGAAATGAAGAACAAAAAGCGAATTTAGATGCGAAACTGGATAAGCAAACTGGACTGGACTGAGCCGCCTAGACCAGTCCAGCAACACTGGAATGTTGTGTTCTCGATGGAAGGGGTAAACACTGGATCGAAAAGTAGACTTTGGATCCAGTGGAAATCTGCTGGAATGACAGCACTGTACTGGAATCAACGCACTGTTTACATTATTCCAGTTCTAATCCAGTGCTGTACTGGATCACTGGACTGGACTAATGTAAACCCACTGGATCGAAAAGTAGACTTTCGATCCAGTGGAAATCTGTTGGAATGACAGCACTGTACTGGAATCAACACACTGTTTCCATTATTCCAGTTCTAATCCAGTGCTGTACTGGATCACTGGACTGGACTAATGTAAACCCAGCTTCACTACTTCTGGCAACGCTGCCCGCAAGAGCACGGCCGCAAAATATTCCTGCGTCTCGACGCAATGTCACTTGTCACGAGGAGTAAACGAACGGGGAGTGTAGAGCGCGCTGTGTACACGCGGATGATGCGCGTAACGAAGTAAACGACGAAGGATTCGATAAACTAATGAATATGGAATGCCCTTCTGTCGCACTAGCATAAGAATCGATGCAAATCGCGGAAGCAAACGAACAAAAGATGCACCTTGCTCTGTGACACTGGTGCAACACCGGTGAAACACGTGAAGCGTCGGTGAACGCAGGTACAAATTGATCTCGCAAATGTAAGAGTTTCCACTTTTTCGTGGAAATGCAATAGTTAACGTCGTGCCTAAGTAGGCAAAGAGCCATACAGCTTCGAATTATCGGTAATAATCAGTCCGCTGCATGGTTGCGCAAATATTGTCACGATAAGTGCAGCGATTTCCGGGAACTACGCGAACGTCAGGATTTTTCCATAACTAAATAGACTCCTTGCGCTTCGCGTAGCCAGAAGCACGTGAATTTTTTAACGTCGCCTCGTGTGAACGCGTTGCAACGCTGCAGAGGTGGGAATTATTCCGGTAAACAAGGACATCCAGAACCGTCCAAATTACATACCTGAAGCATTTTTCCGCGGAAGATCAACGGTCAACATGCTTGCGGGAGTGATGTTGCAGTTCGCAATGACGGGTAGGATTACTGCGTGACGTGCTCCCTGCAGGATGTAGTCCCAGAAGGATTAGTTGCCCCCTTGTTTTTGAGAAAAATCGCTTATTTTTAAAAACTGATCTTTATTATGTCTTCGCTAAAGAAGTGAATATTTTTAATTTTTGGTTTTCAGTTTTTAATTAAATTGGCACTACAAAATGGTTTTAACATAGCAAGAATATGTCATCGGTAGGGTTGTTTTTTCATTACTATATTTTTCTTTACCGTCACCCCGAAGTTGTAGATCCTGATAAACGAGTTGACTCATGATTCATGTTGAGGAATCAAGGGTAGTAGGGTCCGCCGAGTGGAAGCATTGCAGGCGGTATCGCGATCCTTGGGATTCGAGAGCGTTATGCTTCTGTTTCAAGAGGAGGTCGCCCGATTTGTCAGCCCAGCCGGAAGGTTTTGCGCGGAGATTTCGCAAGCGCGACCTTGCGCAGGACTCCCCTCGAGAGAAATTGCCGCGTACTCGCGCGAGCAGAGTCAAAGCAACGGGGGGAACCGAATTGCGAGAAACTTCCGTCACCTTTCTAGGTGATCTATAGGTCCCATTGACGGAATCGAGACCCCCGCGTTTCTCGCCGATGACAATCGCCCGAGTAGATCACTCCTCGTTTCACAATCTCGGTGACTTTCGCCGATTCCGAGGCGAGCCCCTCGATCGCGAACTCTACCTTTCCCTGCACGGAGATTCGTCTCCCTCGTCGTAAACACGACCGCGGCTGAAATGAAAGAGCGCGTATCGAGCGCGGGATCGCGCGAAATTAGCATTGAAATTCGTTTTGAACCGGGAACCTGCGTCAGAACGCGGAATACGCAGAATTTTAACGTTTCTCGCGACCTCGTACTGCTACGGGACTCTTAATTTAGCTATTTTCTTTGCCTCGATGTTTTTAATTCAGCGGTTAAACAAGGTTCCTGTCGTGCATGAAAGACTCTTCAAAAAAGATTCAAACTTCTAGGTCTAAGGTGTATAGTGAACAGCACTCGATGGACATTCAGTACACTAATCTACTCGCGCCCTGTTTTCCAAATTTTTTGCAGGAAAATGGGCGAAAGTGAAAAAGTTTGTCTTTATTTCTTGTAATTATTATTAATCCATTTGACGGGGGAGGGAGATTCGTGCCTCCCTCGAGGCAGGTCCCAGGGTGTAACACTGGGAGAGAGAGTGGGTAACATATTGCAAAAATTACGCTTGCGTAATTTAAGGGTGGCTCCTTATCAACTATTGTATTATCCTTGCCTTCGGAATGGCCCCCAACTTTTTTAGGCCCGAGCCACACGAAGGCGAGGGTCTTACTGATCAATGGTGCACCTTCAACAAGATCATGCTTCTTTCAACAACGTATCTCGTTGATGCGTGTGTAATCCTTCGTAACCAGAAAACCTTTACCCCTAACTTCCACCAAAGTAAGATTTCGATAGGGTAGGTAATATTCCAATGTAACAAAAACCAGATATCGCAGGGTTCCAGCTACAGGCTTCGCGACAATATTCTCGTCAGCGAGCGCTCGTTTCAGAGGGGCCCAATAAATGTCGACTTTTCTATCAAAGCAACGACGACGGAGGATAAAGATTTATAAAGCCGCCGCTACGGTCGAGGGAGCCGCGGTGCTCGGTGATTTCGACCAGCGCACAGACGGAAAGGCCGAGATCATGGAATCGCATGGAATTTCGATGCACTTAGGTACATTAAAGACGAGCGTGATTCGTCCCGGTGTACCCCGTTGAAGGCATGAATTATGCAGCCTTACGCGTCCCCCTCGAGGAAGATTTCTCAGCCTCCTCGCTGCATAAACACACGGACGCGAGACCTTATTCCTGGACATCCCGCCACGGCGATTCCAATTTTAGAATTTTCCGTGAACGGCGAGGCGCGTGCACCGCGATCGCGGGACACCGTCTTCCTCTTGGGAAGATTCCGCCTGCATGCCGCGGCTTTTGCGTCTCCGCGGCGTGAACCCTGAAAACGTAGTGGCCAAAGGACAAACGGGAAAGATTCAAGGCCGCGCGCGGCGACCAGCTAATGAAACCGTTTCTCCGACTGGTTTTAATGCGGTGACGCGATAGTTGATTGAACTCGCGAAGGACGAGAAGGGTGAGGTAGGATGCCGCGCGAACAGCTCCTCAAGGTCGAGGTTGTTACACTTTTACCGTCGTTTCGCCGAGAACCTGCTGAACCAACCAGCTGCGGATCAAGCAATCCACCGGATCTTTCCAAATACAATCGCTGCTCTTTGTGTTCGCGCTACAAACTCACGATTATGTAATTACTATCAACTCGGTATTTTTGGCGATGGTGTGCTTAGGTAATACAGTTGCTTGCACTCGAAACTGACCTCGCGCAAACTTAAGCGGGGTTACGAATATTGCTAACGGTGAGAATTTTAGTGTAGGTGGGATTGATTTTTGGATACCTCTCTTGGTGGACCGCTTTTCTAGCTTTAATTAGAATATATTGCAGTGGTAAGTAGATTAACAGCTGGAGGGAGGACCATTTTTGTTCGCCAAAAGGAAATTTAGTAATAATAAATTTCTGTAGAATGTGTTTTATTATATTGCAACGGCGATGAAAGCTCCTCCCTCTTTTCTCCAGTATGAGCTATTGGCATACTTCGAATTAACGCAAGATTTCGGAAAATGCCTTTTTGATGCCATTTTTCGTTGCCACATTTTACTACTTTTATTTAGAACATACTGTAGGAATTAGAATTTATAATTCTTTCACACAACGGCGTACTGGTCAGCCGCCTGACCAACTCCACCAACACCGGTTCCCCTCTTCTGGACGTACCTGGTCCCATAAATATTACTCCAAGACCATTCAGTCATAGGACACAAAATTCATCCGACCGCTTTCTGTTCCCAGATCAGAGGACGACGGATTGGTTCATGATGAGCTCGCCGTTCCCCACCCTGTTCATCTGTTTGGCCTACGTGTACGTCGTGAAAGTACTCGGGCCGAAGATGATGGAGAACAGGAAGCCGTTCCAGCTGAAGAACGCCCTGGTAGTGTACAATATGTTGCAAATGCTGTTCTCAGCGTGGCTCTTCTACGAGGTAACGTGTTCTACGATCGCGTACCCTGTCTCAGCTTCACTTCTTCGCCCCTTTCTCTCTATTCTTCCCTTTCTGTGTACATACACCCCCGTGCCGAGTACGTGTTGTCCTTCGCCGATACGAGAATGTGATTGTTGCATGTGTAAATCTATAACTAAACGCCCCTAACTTAAAAATCACTCACCACGAACAGCAGCTTCATGTTCGTGGTTTGGGTGGAAAACGATTGTTTCTGCAAAACTGTCGATAGTCTGGCCGACATCATCGAGCTCGAAATCGCGTGTTGTGGATTACCCTTAAATTTTTTATAATGAACTTGCGATACGAGACATGGAATTCTTATGTTGCACGGGTTGGAGTTGGAATAGAGGAAGCGTTTCGAGCTCGATTAGATAAGCTTTCCATAGACAGACGGAGGAGCAAGATGAAACGTTAATTTTAAAAACAACAACAGTGTCTGATGGGCGGATGGTGGGGCCTGTATAGTTTCCGTTGCCAGCCAGTAGACTATACCGACAACCCAACGGCGATCAGGGTAAGTTCACCGTCGTTCGTAGCTCCCTTCTCTAGATGGAAGATGATCGACCGGCACTCCAACGAGACGGAACCCAACGAATGCCACGCTTTCGACGCTCCTCCACATGCATATACGTGCGCTTCTACTTCGGCACAGTGTGACAAACGGCACTTCTTTGCGTCAATATCGTAGAACTTTTCATGAAAGGGAGATAGAGGGATGAATCTTTTTAGAGGTTCAAGTTAAGATGTTGCGGAATAAGGGAGAAATATGGTTGGTTGAAGTTTTTCCTTGACCTGTTATAAATATAAATTCCTAAAACCTGAATTCAAATCTGGCCCAGAATTTTTCTCGCCCTTCAGGATGCTTGTGGCAGATTTTCAAGGTCAGAACTTGTTTGCCATACTTTTTCGATATTTTTTCCTTATTCTACGATATCTGAGTTTCAACCGCGAAAAAAATTCATCCCTCTATCCAGGAAGGAAGTAATAAATTAGTCGTTCCAAAATTAAATGAATTGATTACAAAATAGAACTAAATTAAATTGTGAAGTAATTTTATATTAATCACTATTTATTGCCCCTCCCTGAATGAAATCCCTGCCTCTAACATATTTCTATCAAAAGCTCTAGGATTTCGACACAAAAAAGTGTCGTACAGCTCTCAACAGTCTATTCCACAAACGAAATTGCTCGCGCAGCGACGTATACGCGTGTGCCCCCGACAAACCGTTCAAGCTTCTGAGGGGTCTTGGATGGTAGCAGTTGAAGGAACACGCTACGATACTGCGGATGGTTTCGTGCTTTGTAGACAGTCGCCGAGGGGAGGAATCAGGAGTAGAACGTGTTAAATTCGCTTAACGCTTCCTAACTGTTTCTCGCTTTTGTTTATCCATTTACCTTGGGGCGACAGCTCCGGCCAACTTTGTGTCTCTCTGCTTATTTTCTGCACGGTGCCTGTTGTAACCCCCCGCTGCATGAGAGGGCTCCAGCCGCGCCAGCTATGGGACCTAGTCCGGATGTACCTACGTACTCAAAGCAAGAACATGTGTGTAAAAAAGATTGTAAGAGGAAAAGAACAATAATCGACACCCGGTCGGCAATTCAGGCAAATTCTCGATTCGATGGGAGAGCACATAGGTAAGAATCGCGCGGCAGAGCGCAGGCTATGCTGGCTCGTTAATTAACCGTGTGCGTGCCAATATTAATTTATCGATACGGTCACAGTTATCTTCTCCTGTTGGTGTGTGTGTGCACCGTACCGCGTGACCCCTGTCTCTTCTCTCACTATATGTATCTTTCTCTTTCTCTTTTTCTGCCTCTCTCTCTCTCTCTTAGTCTCTCGATTATTTATTCTTTTTCACTGATCGGAAAGTGGCCTCTGGGCGGTTGTGGTTGCAGATAGGAATGTCCGGATGGCTGACTGGCGACTATTCCCTAAGGTGCCAACCCGTAGACTACAGCGATCGACCCCAAGTACTGAGGGTGGGTGACGTTCCCCATTAACGCGTAAACGATACACTAAAAGACGAGCACACCTTCCAAGAATCCTCACGGCTACGCCCTTAGAATCGCCTGATCCCTAGAGTCATAGCCTTGAGCCTTTTAATTGCTAACTCTCGCCTGACGGATGCCTAGACTATGTGGTTTAATTCCAAGTATAATTCTGCGGGACGATTTCTTGACGATTTTTAGCACTTATTTATTTTGATTTAACAGGGATTTTTCATAAATGAAAAGAAGGAAATATCTACCTTACCTTATATGGGGGAGGGGGTCGCGGATTATTCGAATATTATAAAAAGGGATCGCGATTCAAAAAAGGTTGAGAAACACTGATTCATATTGTAACGCCATTTGATTCATAAATATTATTATTTTTTTTTTATTTATTTAAACGACACTAGACTTTAGTATACAAATTTTAATATCTAAATACAGAATTTCTCTTATTAATGATGTCAGTAAAAGATTCTGATGTGTACCCATACGAATTAAATTATGAAGAATTAACTAATCTGTCCGCCATCCAAGGGTTAACAATCGTAAGAACGCGTATACCATTTTCTGCAGCGAACCATTACCGTCTGTCGAACTCCAGAACCATAGTTTTCGTCCTCGACTTTGCGTAAAATCGACTTCCTACGACCACTTCCTTTCGAGTACATATTATTTAGTTTCGCTGAACGCGTCCTTACCGCAGCTCAGGACTAGAGGCTTCTATTCATAGTTTCCTCTTTGTATCACATCTTTGTTCGGTACTGTAATCACCGTAATGGACACTATGTATATTGATTCCTGTACCATACCTGCCGCTAAGTTTCCAAGTAGTGTTTAGGCGTATACACGTAGTTATTATCGGGCGAACTAACACATTACAAGTACAGCCGCTTGATGCAATTAACACCACTTAACATAGAAACTTTATTTCGAAAACAGACGCCACATTACACAACGACAGTCACACGCTAGTTATAAATCACCGTTTCGATAGCAACCATCTTAGGTACCTACACAGATCTGCGAAACATTACCGACAGTTGTGTCTCCGTCGACGCGAACCCGCCGAGGGCAAATCTATGGAGCCTCGTTATTATTCCATCTTTGCCATAAATTCACTGCTATCGAAGTGTACCTACAGACTTCACGAGAGGATGTCGAGGCGTCTCCAAAGATTTGCCTCTCCCACTAATTGTTTGCCGATTATCGCGGGAGTAGCTTTAAAAGGACCCGTCTAATCGATATTTTGCAAAGCGCAGATGGTGCACGCTTGTTGGTGGTATTACTTCTCCAAATTCACGGAGTTCATGGACACGGTAAGTAGGCGTAGCCTAGAGACATCTGCATTGGAATGATTTAGCCGAGTATTCGGACCCTCGATCTTTCTTGGTAATTTACCGAACTGGTTGTTCGCCGCTTTTGTAGATCTTCTTCGTACTGAGGAAGAAGAACGATCACGTGTCGACATTGCACGTTATTCATCACGGTTGCATGCCAATGTCAGTGTGGTTCGGCGTTAAGTTCACACCCGGTACGTAAATCAGGAGTTCTTTATTATAAGTAGATGGTGGAATACGATTTGCACAGGTTGAGTGATGAGTTCGTTCGAATAGGGTTCGATTTGACTCACTGTGCATGCAATGGGGATACGAATGACGTCGTTGTTCATTTAATATTCCAGTCGAAGATCTTAGATCTACTGCTCAGATCTCTTGGTAACAGTTTTCAATTGGTCACGAAGTGAAAGGATGCAGCAACACAGGATCTAATCGATTTAGCATCACGATTACTGTTTGAATTTAGAAGACGAAAGTCTTCTTTCTATTCTTGAAGCAAAACACACTTCTAGAGGGAGGTAGATTATTATTATTGTAGATATAGGTTTTGCAATTCCTATGTATTCGGAAGCCACGGAAAAACGGACCTCGGGCAATGGGGATTCGAACGTACGATCTTGAGGAACCTCGGCGCACTGGCCTCTTATTCCGTACTCCCTCTTATAGTGGTTCCTGATCCCATTTTCTTATTATTATTATTCATTTATTAACGGAATATATCCTTTCGATACATTTTAATAACATGAAGAGACGTGATGTGGAGAACGGATAAATAAAATAAAATAAATACCAAAGAAAGGGAAAGCGGAATAAAATAAAAAGAAGAAATCTCTGGTGAGCGGGCAAACGAGTATACCTAAGTCAGGATTACTAGTTTTGTAGGAAGACATTTAGAATATTTAATCTGCTATGTACCTAAGATCAGGTGTTAAATTTCTGACGTAAAGAAACTTTGAATTTTTGCTTCGATTCACAAAAATGAACAAAAGAAACTGAGGTAAAATTTGACTTACACAGGTCAGACCATGCATGAAGATAACTGCAAGAACTCAGAACGAACTCTTTGCTCAGCCCAACGACGCAGTCGGGGATAGTCCCACGCAGTCGTGGTCCCAATTTCTAATTCCCCTGATTTCCAAACTACCAACCGCTAACATCCCCCTGATATCTTAAATTGCAGGCGGTCACAGCACGTTCTTCGGGCTGCTGAACACGTTCGTCCACATCGTGATGTACACGTACTACCTGCTGGCAGCGATGGGCCCGAGGCTGCAGCCGTACCTCTGGTGGAAGAAGTACCTGACCGTGTTCCAGATGATCCAGTTCGTGGTGGTGATGATCCACGCGTTCCAGCTGCTCTTCATCGACTGCAACTACCCGAAGGCGTTCGTCTGGTGGATCGGCCTGCACGCGACCATGTTCTTCTTCCTGTTCAACGAGTTCTACCAGGAGAATTACAAGCTGAAGAAGAGGCGGACGATGGCGAACGGTGTGAAGAAGGACCATCAGATCGGGAACAGCAACAGCCAGGCGAACGGCGCGGTGACGAACGGCACCAGCCAGCCGTCCTCGGGGCGAAGGGACGCCGCCGATTACTACGTGAAGGGCGACAGCCTGGCGGCGTCGGAGCTGAATCTCCGAAAGACGTACACGACGGCCGAGTGACACCTGACCGCGCCACATCGTAGACCATCGTCCATTCATTTCGCATATTCTCCATCGATCCTCCGTGTCGCATCCGGGCCTCGCTGTTCCGGCACTCCCGCTACGACGGTCCGGCCGCGATCCGAACGGACGTAGCCGGCGAGAGGGCGCACGCTAAACGCGAGAGTACAAAATTACTCGGCGCTCGCGAGACCACGTTAGTCTGTGTATTGTATTCTTAGAACGGGACAGATACGTAGAAAGCGCGGAGGAGAATGAAACAGCGTAGGGGGGGGGGGGAGGGGGTACCGGGGCCCTACGGACCCGGATGTCGTCACGACTCAGTGCCACGGAACCCTGCCAATCCGGGTGCTCGTGACGCTTCACGAGTACACCTGTCCCCACGGCCGACGATCAGGTAGTTCTCGCGTCGTCGATCGTCCCCCTGGACGCGCGCGCGCGCCGACGCTTGTCGCGGGGAGGCGCCACTGTACGATCTCCGCGTTCCGTTCTCCGTCGAACCCAGCCGAGCCTCAGCACGCCCGATCCTCCCCGATGAAGTCTCGCGCCGCTACCTCGGGCCACCGGCGAGACGTTACGTAAAAGCCGCCTCGTGCACGCGACTTCGCTGTGTCGCCGACGAAACGGCAATGCATAGGCATTACGGTAATCCGGTGGTGGGGGGGGAGGGGGGCGTAATCGGTTTTTACTGACCGTGGCGAAATTGCGCGGCGGTTTCCGCGACGGTGGAACCCGCGTCTGGTAAAAGCCACTCTCACTCGCTACTTCAATCTCCCTGGATCGGAGAATTCTCCAACGACTCGGTGACACGAAGCTCCGATCGCCTTGAATATTAATCGATGTCAGAAGGAAGTTTTTTTGTAAGAAAAGGAAAATGAAGGTCCGGTGAATGTTGAGTGTTTCCTTGGAAGCGTTGGGATATCTGACAGGTTCTAGTACATTGAAAACGAACCACTTACTCCATTTAGCTTTTTATCAATTACATTCCCTACTGTAGAAGAAGCTCTGAAGAAGGAAGGCGCTTTCAGGAAACGAGTTCGTTGACTCGCAAGTATTGATAACAGATACGTAGCGAGATATACGTAGACGTGTCTGCGGAAAGAATGGTGTACAGTGTGAACCACGCAATGTTTGAGCACCTTGGTTATTCGCAGTGTTAATAGATCGATTCATGTTCGCTTGAATTTGTATAGAGAAATGTTTAACAATTATTTATATAAGAGTTTTATTCCTTTTAACATTTTACTTTTAATTTTTATTCTATAACGTTTTTATTAGCCCGAATATGTCATACGTGTAGAGCAAAGAAATTTGAATCTGCCTATTAAATACGAGAAACAGTCAAGGTGATCGCGTCATGTGGTTCGCCCTGTATAATACAGTGGGCATTATATCGTGACAATAACTAACATTAAAGAATCTCAAGGATCTCTGATTTCGATTAATATTCAAAACGATCCAAAAATTCTCTAGCCCCCATTTTTTCATTCGCTTCATATAATTTCCAAACGGGATGGGAGCCCGCAGAACGCGCGCTCACAGATTACATGAAAACACAGAATTATATAAGAGAGTTAACGGTGAGTCTTCGATCGGTTTACGTAACAATGCCGCCGGCCGTTGTCGCGTTACGTAATTTCGGGAAGATCTCAGTCACGTGATTTCATCGGGGAGGTCCGAGCGTCGGAGATTCGTCGGTTTATTACTTACTCGCGAGATCTGGTAACCTAAATTTCGGCCGCCACGATGGGAGTGATGGGACAGTCCAGTTCCCCGGCGCACGAGCAAGCGCGCCCTCTGCTTCCGTCGAGTTTCGAGGTTAGGCGAGGGCGAGCGCATGCGCGCTAGCCGAGCTTGAAATTCGCCCCAAAATTTGTGTTATACGGGTTTACACGTATTACTCATCGCATTTTATCGATTATTGTGATTTAAAACAAATTTCTCTTCGTTACCGTGGCAATATGTTAGGGAACATATTGACGAGCGTTTTTTTCTAATCCTCGTAATCGTCCAGGTATCGACGCGCGAGAACTATTCTCCGATTCGTTGGCGGGTAAATCCGATGCTCAAGAGAGCATCGCGGTGTACTAGGATGTCCAGCATTGTACATAAAACACGTCGCCTGAATTCGGTATGTTCGGCTCAACAGCCATCCAGTTCGAGCGGAAAAAATAGAGAGTGAAAATGCGGATGCGTTGAAAAACGAGTCGGGGAATTGTACAAAGTACGCAGCTTACTATTAATCGGTATTGAGAACGATCTAACGGTCTAATCGGTAATGTACAGTCGAACACAGATCCGTACAGGATGTTCGCGCGTTATTGATCGCCAGAGTTCTCGTGTTTGTAAATGACTGGGGTATAGAAGAACGTTAAGGAATAAATTTTGGAAATTTTTCTACAGGATACACGATCGTTATAAATTACATATCTTTGAGAATCGATGTAAAAGAAATGTTGCATTTACGGGAAAAACACTGGGCGCGAGTAACGAGGACATTCTGTATACAGGGTGCACCTTTAGGAACGGAGCATCTAATTATTTACTCTACTGTTAATAGGAATAGAGATTTAAAACACGTTTGGGTGATCTTGATTAACTAGAAGGTAACGTTTAAAGGATAAGGTAATTTTTTTAATCGGTCGTTCAGCTGGTTTCTGCTGGTCCACCCTGTATATTAGTACTCTTCGCTGATCGGCGTTTAATGCCGAATTTTTAATATTATACGCGTTGCGAGGCAGCGCGAAGCAAAGGAAACGTACGTTTCCCATGGCCAAACGTTCAGACTCTTCCAGCGTGCCTTGCGAGTAAACGGATGTGCCTTGATGTCCAGGATGTTCCGGCGATCGCGCGGCGAAATCATTCGAATCAGCCATGGAACTCGATAAACGATGCACCGTGAATGATCCGTCGCCAATGGCTCGTTAACAGTCTAAAGAACGTCACAACGTCGCGTTTCGTTCTTGCAGCACGCGATGCGATTACAGGAAGCATTTTACAACGTGTCGCTTTGTGATCTAGGCGTTAAGGTTTCGATTGAACGCATACCGAATCGACCGCACGACGAACCTCTATTGCAGCATTGTATTTAAACCGCGAGGGTTGTCAAAATTGTGTTTTTTTTTTAGAGAGTTAGGAACGCCCTGCGAGCGTTCACGTTCCTTTTGTTTCGAAAAGTAGCTTCTCGTATTCAGCGCACGTTGGCCACCGCGACGACAGAGCATGTATTTCTATTTTTCTAAGCGAACGCTCGCTACCCGAGACATCTGTGATGTAGATCGTTCTCTTTGACTATCTCTAAATTAGCGAACCTCGCGTACTCGCTACGTAACATTAACATATCGATGTTTGCTCACGTTTGTCCCGTAGGGATTTCATAAAGGAGATGTAACTTTTAGAGGTTTATCAGCCTACGTGTAGGATCTTAACGGTTAGGGGGGCGATCAGCGTAGATCACCGATCCCTCGAGCTCCGCGCCAGCGCGGGACAACATCCAGAGAATCGAGTAGCATGACGATACGATCGATGCGCACAAAACGTCCACATGGTGTTTCGTTCGCTTTGCACGTTTCGTACACCTTGTACATAGGTAGGTTAGTTTTGTACTGTCCTAAGGATGAAAACAACAAAAAAATGAAAATGAACCCAAAATCGAGGTAACAGAAATCATTGTGCCACGCTTCGCACCGATGCGCGAAACAGGGAACGAGAGTTGGGGGTTGAGAGTGGAGTCAGGTACCGTAAGCTTAGTGCGCATAATGATAATTTATATAACAAATCTACACCTAGATATTATTACGAATAAAGAGTTGTTCAAAAAGCAAAAAACAATAACGAAGGAAGAAAGGAAAATCTACACTGAAGCTAACGATTGCTTTTGTAACCGCGGCTATGTACATAAAAACACTCTCAGAGGAGCAATGTCAAGTTGATCGGATTGATGAAACGCTAATGCGAGACATTACCGATCGAAGCCTCTGACAACGCCTTCCCTTTTCCACGAGGACGTACTACAGTAGGTACGAATTCAATTGGCTGCTGGGAATCGGTGGAGGACAATCCCACGCTACGCAATTTAGCTGCTACGTCAGCTTATGGGAGAAAGAATAAATTTAAGGGGTATAAAGGGCAGGGGGAATAAGTTTCATTAGTTATACCAGGAAGAAAAATTGCTACTATAGTCGAAACAAAATCAGGTAACTGCTTAAGTCAATGAGTGACCCCCACCAGATGCTTAGCATGATGAAAAATAATTAATAACAGTGGAAATACGCCTGCTCGCTATATATCCGACTGTAGTGTGACAGATCACAAAAGAGGAAATTGCTTGTGACGTTATTCCCAATGGTGGGAGGAAATTATTGAGCGGCCAATTGAATTTAGGCCTACACGATCGATTTTTAGTATCAGAACCATGTATCCAGGCCCTGTAAATTAAAGTGAAGTGTAGCGAAAATTTGTGGAGTTCTTTTATTTTCAAAACGACCATAATAATTTTTGTTCCCTTCCTGCCATATGTCGAAGGACAGTTTGTAAATAGTACCAGGTATTTTGTGGGGATTAGAACTGGCAAAAGATTCTTTTGAAAATAATGATTTGCCGATGTCCGAACAGCTCGATCGGTAAAGTAGAAAATCCAGGCTTGAATCTCGGTGCAACGACCCATTTGACAAGATTCTTTTTTCCCTCCTAGATATTGCTGGAATTCATAACTTTATGTACTCTATTTTCTTCGTCAGATGCGCTATGTAATGGTGTAATAAGGATAAGGAATACCAATTAACTGGAACAATCACTTTCCACTTAGCAAAGAACTTGAGACTGTTTTGTGCGAGGCTTTCACTAAAATTCCAGCAATTGCGAATTTCTATCAAATTCGCAGAGGATTCCGATTCTTCCTAACCTCTCCCACCGAAACAATCAAATAAATGGATTCGTTGATCTGTTGACAATAAATTGTAGAAATAACGAAAACGGCTATTTCAATCTGCTCGAACTTTCGAACCCTCAATTCGTAACGCGCTTATCCATATTCTTTGTCTTCCTAATCTTTATCGAGTGGCCAACAAACATACAATGACTAACATTCATTTGTGATGCTATCTGTAGCACAGTTTGATGTGACTATTTTTCGACTTTCTCATTACAATCTCCTTTGGCCTTCTTGCTTAAATATCCAGTGACGCATCCCCAGTTTTGATATAACACTTTTTAAGTTAACCTAAGCTTCCCCAAGTTCCATATTTGAATTTGAATTCTGGTAGAAAGATCACTCGAACATTGCAATTTTTCGTATTCCAAAGTAAAAATAAGTGATAAAGAATTCAAAGGAGCGATATAGGTACACATATCCACCTAATATTTATCAAAGATTTTAGATTTCAAATCGAAATACGAGGAGAGTAAGGAATCGTACAGAAACAGATTCAACGATGGCATGCAAATCGCGAGATGGATCAAGATAAATTAAACGTGGATTAAATACGGAATTAAAATGAATACAACGGTGGACGTTGTATTCCCAGAACCCCGATCATTCTCTTATCTCGCGAGACGTAAACAAGTCGGAAGTAATTATCCCATTTATGCAGCATGGACTTGGTCCTATCGTGACTCATTTTCCCATGCACTGATAAGAAATGACACTTTCGTAATTGCTATATACAAAAGAACCAACACCCACGTCAAAGATCAGTGGTGCACAAACCAGAACCGATGAAGTTTCTTACCAATAACCTTAAAAATACCGAAAACTAAACTGACCCAAGCATACCGTCTAACAACTTCGTGCTTATAATTCCATAATATTGCAATATTCATAAAGGATGACAAAAGAAATAAATCGATTCCGCTACGAATGCATTCACGTGTTTACATGCACGCGACGTATTCATGCTTCTATAAATACGGAAATAATAGTTCTCAATCAATACATCGAAATATTTGTCTCCGCGTCCAGTTTCCATTGATATTGACAACCACTGTCGCACGTACCTCTTAGCAACCTGAAATTGTCGAGTTTCAGCCACCACGGCCGACCCACCTCTAATAACGGTCATCATTGTCAATACGATGACAATGTTATTTTGCACGCTTCCTAAACAATACTAAAATACATTATCATCGACAATCCGAATTACACAGCCTCGCAATTATATTTCTCTATTAACACGTACGTACACGGTGCAAATGCACAGTATGCATACATTCATATAAATTCAAATCTCCGTGCAGCTGGAGCAGGAATGCTGCTAGCCTGCTATAGACAATGCGAGAGCTGTGTACGTAAAATGTACATAGAAACGGTATGTATGATATAATTCGTTGGGAGATTGAAACAGAGGTCGCCAACGTTCCCTACGTTGGTGAATTATTAATGAGCCGAGCTGCGCGCTTGTAAAGGCGCCACAGGGGCGGATTGAGAGCCGCTGGCTCGGTCTTCTGCTGCACGTCAATGCCCGAACTGTCAAGATCGCTTGACCAGCTCGCAGCTGCCATCGACGATAAGTCCGTGCGGTACGTGAGACGCAGCAGTTTTTCGGGGGATAAAATTCGAGCGGATCGGCCCGCCGGCCAGCCATCCTCTACAGCAGTGCCGCGCGATTAGTCAGCGCCAGCCACTGACTAGCGCGGTACATACCATCGGTTCCGACGACACTGACGTTGTACTCGGGGGCGCAAATGACTACATGTCAAAGCCAGTGAGCCAGCCTACCGTTTGAGTGAACCACTTGTACATTTCCACCGGCGGAGCTGGATTTCCTCCGATCCTATCGAAAATGTTGGCCCTCATCAATCGGATTCTGGACTGGTTCAAATCCCTCTTTTGGAAAGAGGAGATGGAGCTCACCCTCGTTGGCTTGCAGTACAGTGGGAAAACCACCTTCGTAAATGTCATCGCGGTACGAATGCTTCTATCTGCCCCAGCGATTTAACGATCGCCCCTCGGCCCCCTTTTCGGCCCCCTTTTCGTCCCCGATCCCGCGAGCGCACATTTTTCCAACGATAAATCGACGATACCCGTCGCGATCATAGCGCGGAACGTGCATCGTCTTGGTTAGATTCTATACCTCGTTCGATCTAACTCGAACGTCGTCATCGATGTCAACCGTTCTCGTACCCGCCCTTACGGGGCAATCGGAGGATTAACCGACGTGCAAAGGGTCCTTTCGAGATAATTATGCAGAATTGGAATAATGCCGGTTCCCATAACGGTAACGGTATCGGTTTTAAATCGCTTTCAGTGTACCGTTTTCGAATGCTCTCTATGTAGCTGTGTCCTGCATATTCTCACACAGGGTACGCGTGTTCTTTTTTCCAGTCGGGGCAATTCAGCGAAGACATGATACCCACTGTTGGCTTCAACATGCGCAAAATAACAAAGGGCAATGTCACCATCAAGGTCTGGGACATTGGAGGTCAGCCGAGGTTTAGATCCATGTGGGAAAGATACTGCAGAGGGGTGAACGCTATAGTGTACATGGTAGACGCCGCGGATCCGGAGAAAATAGAAGCGAGTCGCAACGAGCTGCACAATCTGTTGGACAAGCCGCAACTGGCTGGCATAGCGGTGCTGGTTCTCGGCAATAAGAGGGATTTACCTTACGCCTTGGATGAAAACGGACTGATAGAAAGAATGTACGTATATATTGTTTGTACGACGATGTAATTGGATACACGAGGAGGGTGGAAGGCTGATCGGTGCGTTTGCTTTTAGGAATCTAGCAGCCATTCAAGACCGCGAAATCTGTTGCTATAGCATTTCATGCAAAGAAAAGGACAATATCGATATTACGTTGCAGTGGCTTATAGCACATTCTAGAAGTGGTGTTCGCTAATACCCGTAAATTGATTTTACGTTCTTATACATTTTTATTGAGAAAACCCATGGTATCGATAGCAGAATTGGGATCAAGCATTGCGAGGGAGTGTTCACCGATGATTTTACCCTGGGTTCCATTGGTTGCCGTAGGGAATGTTTTTAAAATCTAAGCTTTAGCCGTTCTTTGTTTAAACCTCGTATAAAAAGCGCATGAAAAGGAATACCGAGGAATTTATCGCTTAAGCCAAATACAGCGTGCGAATGATAACAGAGGCACGTTCATCTTGCAAGCACCCTAGGGATAAGTAACGATTTTTTATATTACGTTCTTAGGCGAACAGTTTAAGTAACATTGTTGTTATTCTACCTTAAACCAAACCATCAAGTGGAAATAGCATTTACCGTAGGGACGATGATAGCTAGTACGGAATACAGGCGCAAAGTTATATCAATTATCGTATAGTACACATTTTCAGAACTATTTAATTAAGATTAATAAATCACAGCATAGAGATTGCGTACATTTCATCGCTATATGTACACGAATATAATGCTAAGTAAACTCGTATAATTAATGGAGAATTATTAACAACATTATTACCGATTTATTATGATCCTTCAAAATACGACAGTTGTGTTATGTATATACACACACACGTATATATATGTATATATATATATACGTATATATATATATATGAAAAACGGAATAAAACGATGTGATCCATTTTTTAAATGGAAGCTCGCCTCTGAATAAATTTCTATTATCACTGACGAATAGTTTAAAGGCTCCCCTAAACCACCGCCGCAGTTTACTATAGGTGGCGGCTTACGGGCAGCCGCAGTGGAAATGTTTCGCGTTGGTCTGAACAAACCCATAAGTCGCCACGTATAGTAAACTGCCACGAATAATCACGTTGGTTCGAGGGAGCCTTAACACTTTCGCTAACGCCGGCGCCGATCGGAGCCACAGCTTATATATATTGCTTTCTTTCCCAATTACCTAATATTAATACATGGCACATAAGGTGATTGTATGTATGTTGTGTCGTCATATTAGACGACACTTGGTTTGTTGAAATAACTTTAAGTCCCTTGACGACCCTTCATTTACTCGTCATTTTGACTCCGATAGGCAGTGGCGGCTTTAAGGAAAGAGGCCCAGGAGGCAAACGTTCTGGGACACCCTGTATACATAACAGAATTATAAATAAATTATACCACGTGTGGTATGAAAATTATAGGAAACAAAAAAAAATAGTGTTGGGATCAAATTATAATTTTTTTGGAAGATTGGGCCCCGGGGGTCTTCTGGACAGGGGCCAGGCGGCGACTGCTCATCGGCCACTCGTCAAATCCACCACTGACGATAGGAGTCGTTTCTGTTTTCCTTTTTTCCGGAATTTATCAATTATTTTGATACCTTACTAGTCTTATAAAATCATAATTATGCATAGTTGAAATTTGGCTTCGAAATGGTGGCGACGAAAGCGTTAATAAAATATTGTACGTTTCTTAAAATGCAAATTTAACCATTTGAATCTCACAAGTGCGCGTTTTCATTGGTCCAGTCGCGTGACGTCACTGCACAATCGATTGTACGAGAATCGATTTGTTTCTGCTAAGTTGACATTGGCTCTGTGTATTTACGTAGTATTGCATTTGATTGACGCCAGTCGTAACGTTTTGCGCGTCAACAGATTCATAACATTGTTTCGTGAAGAGATATTCGTTTAGGAATCCGAAATGCCGCCGGTAAACAACGAGGATCCTTATGCACACGCAGCGAAGGGAACTTTGAAGCTGAAAAATGATCAAGGCGTGAGCAAAAAGTATGTAGGTGACAGATATTATTCCCGATTTAGGTTATATAGATGTTGACAGGTATTGAGTAAATAACTTCGAAACAGAGCTGGAGACGGGTACTTTCGGAATAAATTTGAAATTACAGTTAACTTATACCTACCTTAATTTAGTATATTAAAATACTTTGATTAGTAAATACGGAAATTTTACTTACCGTATATATTCTTCGCGTTTATTGCAAGAACAGCACAACCGTTTATACACTTCGTAAAAAATATAAAATTTTTCGTGTAAAGGAATAAATAGAACTTTATATTTCTGGTGGTATAATAAATAAAATACTTACGATGTGAAATTCTTCTATATCATTAAATACTTTCTATTAGTCCCTTATTGTAATTCAAATGTAATACTCAGCTTCTTAAGAAACTATTCAGAGACTTTCACTCGCATCGTTTGAAAATAATATGATTTTTGTCTACATTCGATTCGGCGTTCGCTATCCAAAGTATTATTTTGCATTTCACCCAGCTCTGTTCGAAGACTGTTGAACCACATGACTAGTTCCATTAGTTATATAGAAATCACAAGTTTTGAGTAATTAATGTTGTATCAGAAAGAAGAACAAAGAAGGGAAAAGTAAGAAATTGGTGGAATTGACAAAGATCATGGAGGAAGAGAAGCCGAAGACTATGGAGATCAAACGAACCAAAGCTGAAATAGCTTTCCAGAAAATGCAAGAAAAGATGGCAAGTAATTAATTTGAAAATATGCATTCAAGGGACATAGTTTCTTACCATGTAATATTGCTCGCAGCAAACTGAACGAATAAAGCAGAAAGCCTCGATGACGCATAAACAAAGGGTGGAAGAGTTCAACAGGCATTTGGACAGCTTAACGGAACACTTTGACATACCGAAAGTCAGCTGGACGAAATAGATGGCTGACACGCTTCTTTGTCCTGTATTTTATTTATACATATATACCGTTGACAGAAGTAATATTAAGGTTGGCATTTAGTCTTAGACATGATTGTACTTTATTGCAAATGTTTGTAAAAAAAAAGGTAACATTATAATATAATCTAAAAATGGATGGTATTACAAGTCTTCGCGATCACGTGTTTCATTCGTACGTGTAATGTTTAAAACTAGTATTACACATCGGAGTATAAAAAGGCACTTGTCGTAATGCGCTTGGTAGTGTAACATACATAGATTAGAATGTTACAGAAATATTTGCTCGTTAAATATAATGTACATTACATAAGTGCGCTCTATAAATCGTAATATGTATTTAATATACATAGTCGCTATGCAGATCTAATAAAATGTATATACAAATTATGGACGGAATTATTTAAAAGTGGTTAAAACCGTAAATCTAGACAATTAATACGTTCCCTAATAACTTTACACGAGACGGATATTGTCGAGAGAAGATACTACGAAAGTACTATGCGTTAAAATTACGTGAACTATACTGACTATCGAAATTAAGGACGGATATGAGAATGATAGTTTTGTACCTGCATTACCATAATGAAATACTTTGATATAATTCTCGGTGATTACCCAAGGATTAGTTCCATCGTCGAAATACATTGGGCATTGATCACGTTCTCTCTCGTATTCCTAAATTTATAAAACTTAGAATATTACCCAGAGCGGGCTTGAGAATTAACTGCTCTTTTCGGCCGATTTTCAAAAGCAAGGCCCTCTTTTTCCCGCACGCGTCTTGGTACGTGCCTGAGGCGGAGGGACAAAGAGAGCGTTGCTTCTGAAAATCGGCCGAAAAGAGTAGTTAATTCCCAAGCCGGAGAGAAGAAATGAAATTGTATAAATTTCAGCTTACCTGCAGCTCTAATGCAACTGCGGCACCTTCGGTATAATTCTTACTGGTAACATCTTGCTTCAGGTCACAGAATGGTCCGATAGCTTGAGACATAAGAACCTTATTCAAATCAGCCCTCTGATACACCCAGCAACGATACTTGCTAAAGGGATCCAATTCGTCGTACGTTATTAGATACGACTTCAAATTCTCCTTCCAGAATCCAATACACTTCATCTTATAATCCGGCAGACCTATAAATTATAAACGAAGTAAAGAATGCTCGGGTTGATCCTTCTACGGTGGCAGCTTGAACTTACTGTAGATATCTACGGGTCTTCCTAAATGGTCTACTGACAAACAGTAGGTCTCGTCAATGGCTATTTCCTTTTGGTCAGTGTCGCACACGGAGAAGTCCGAGATATTCTGTTTACAGTAGATATTTGGACGAGGAGACAATGTGACGCCCCCTAAGATTCTAGTTTCGAACAGAACATCTCCCGTCTGAGTGAACATGTATTTTCCAGCGACAGGGCATCGCACTGGCACCGGATCCTTTGCTAAGATCACAAAATACATCAAATAAGAGATCAGTGATTGATACATAAATTTAAGAAATCAGTGATCTTAATATAAAAAGCAGAAAGTTCATGTTTGTGTATTGTCTGTCGCCTAAAAACTTTCGAACGGTGAACTCGGGGGTCACGAAATGTGCCTCAGCTCGCTACGTCCTTTCCTTCCCGAGTTACGAGTTACTTAGGGAAGATAAAATCAGGATCTAAATTCCAGGGCGAAGCCGGGTAGTAAAGCCAGTTGAAAAAAACCAACCCAAGAATAAGTCATATTTCCAGGCCTCCTTGTTCGGGAACTGTACCCAAGAGCAAACAGTGTGGAAATCGTCTTTGATAACTGCCACACCTCGTCGGTATCTGATGACATTGTGGTGTCGGCGGACGAAATCGAAGCAGACGTAATCTTTCTGACTGAAAGTAGAATAACCGTAATTATCAAAGTACCATAAAACACGAGCTTCGTCGTTAGTACCAAGCTTACCATCCATCCACAGTCAATCTTGCCATCATCACTCTAGTGTCTCTCGATTCGCGACAAACGTAAATTGTACGTCTGTAACGACCCTCGTCAGGATACGAAGTTTCGATTATATGCGTTTCATTAATGAAAATATCTGCGTCGATGTTGGCTGTGTTTATCCACTGTCCACTCATATCTTCCGGGAACCTGCAGCCTGGCTCCACCACTTCGGCTTTAACGGGAGTCACTCTTAAACGCTCGGGACTTTTCTCGACAGTCTTCAACGTATTGCACTCAGCGGTAATAGACACTCCTATGTAAAGATCATCGTCACGATTCTTCAGGAAACATCGGTACTTCTCGTCTTTCCTAGATTCTTTTGTATTTGCAACGGCGAAGAAGTGATTCTTGTCTACGAACCAATCTCCGAGACAGCTGTATTCCACAACTGAAATGTTTATAGTGAACCGATGATGAAATGCTATAAGGATTGCGCGAACGACAATTCGTCGAAGTAGCTGAAGCGTTACCTCCGTCGAAAGTGTTTTTCATGCCAGAACACTGCTTGTACGTTATATTAAATTTCTGATTGGTTATCAGGAATTGTGTTCCGGCGGTTTGGCAGGATCGAATTTGTGCGTCTGGGTGATTACACTCTCCTGTAAATCTGAATCGATTCTGATAAGCAAATTGCCAAACACCTTCGAGAGATGATCTGCAATTCACGGGAACATGGTTCTCGGAAAATAGGGTTATTAACTGCTGGTCAGATCGCAGTCCTTTGCACACATTTTCCACCGTGGGTTCGACGCCGTCTGGTAAATTCATGCAACTTGCTACAACATAAGAGGAATAATGTTGTTTATGCTTCGCAGAGTTTTGTTGTCAATCCTTTCCAATTTGTTACATGGCTTTTACCTTCGAGTTTCTCCAATACGTTTACTGTCCTCACAATTAGATTGACGCAGGTGTAGCACTCTTCGTTCCGAAATACGAACGTGTAATTAACGTGATACTTTTGGTGCATATTTACACAATAACCACGATTCGACATTGTTTCAGCATTTATTTCTGTTAGAGTGTTCCTGCCATTTTCCCATGAAAACCACGATCCTCTTATGACGGTGGGGATTTGACAGGGCGAAGATTCTTGGCTGGAATGTTTCACTAAAAAATAATACAATATTAGTACAAGTTATCGTCTCCAACTGGAACAATATTTTTATAATAATCATTCGTTAAGCGTGCTTTGGATACAGTTGCGCAAAAACATTAAGTTGCGAGTTAAATATTGGATTATCTTTTAACTTAAAATATTCAATTAGATACAATTCTCATTTTCTAATGAGCTGGAATTTAATTTGTAACAATTATGTACACACAACACTGATGCTTGATTTTAAATTTCCGCAAACTTACCCTGCCATACAAAATATAGGGTAAACAGAAATGCGTGCCACGTTTTCGTCATCTTGTCATTAAATCGAGTAAAACAATTTCGGCAGTTGAAGAAAAATTTAATTTAATTGTGACTGATTACACACGCATGAGAAAAACTCGTACCCAACGCCCATCCCACTTGTGAATCATGCCTGTGCTGCCCTCTAAAAATTCATCAGAGTGCGGGTGTTTCAATAAAGCAGAGTCAAAAAACAAACTGTTTTGAAGTTAGGTAGGCTTTAGGAGTTTTATTCCGATGTGGATCTGAACTGTTCAGGAAAACAGTTACAGTGCTTTGATGCCGACTTGCTCACGAATGAATTAATTACTAACTTCTCTTACCTTAATTTTGCTTGGTGAAAATTTATATGGGATTTTTGAACTTTTCTTTATATTAAGGCATTCTTTTCGGCTTAAAAATGTTAATTTTTCATATTCTATTAAATAAAATAAGAATACATGTTTTTATCCTAATTACGGTGCTCTGGAAAGTGCGTTGTCCGTATTACGGTGCCCTTTTTGAATAGCGTTCCCGCGGTTAGACTGTCTTTGAACTTTAAACTGTTCAAAACCTTTTTATCTCTACGAGAGGTGTGTTTGTGTAATTTGAATATGAACTTTTCATTATAAAAGTAAAATATACAAATATAAATTTCAATGTGTGCTCACACTTTTAAGTATTTCAACACATTTCAGAGTAGTTGCTGAATTGGACGCTGTTCATGAGCAGATGTCACTACATTCAATCCTCGAGTTATGGGTCGGTAATACAGTTGGGTGCAGTCGGTCGACGACACGAATCAACACGACTCCGTAACAATCCATAAGGTGATACCTATATACATATGTATGTATTTAGGTCTATCCTATACTTCGTCTGTGATACAACTAAGAACTATATCAGAGTTTGCGAAATAAAGAGAGTACCGTAGAATGTCATTAAAAAAATAATAAATTTACAAAAGGGGCGATGCTTTCCCCGAAAAACGTGTTGTTATGGGTCCGACTAAGCACATGGAAAACAGCAGTTGATTATTTAACAGTAATGTAGGATTATACTACTGGCATTACTTCCTGCTCCAAAACTACTGTATGTATCAATGAATTTCGTATTTTAACCGATCACACAGTAGCTCGTTTTTATATTCCGTTTGATAATAACTAACGCGCAAAGCTTATACATTATTGTTACACTGTGCACTAAGAACAATGACAAGCACAGAAGTAGCCAAAACTGTGCCAACTTGGGAACCACTCCGATTAACTCATCTGAAACCGTCGTTCAGCACTCAAGAATCAGCTTTAGCATCTCGCCAGGATCTATGGCACAAATTCATACTTTTCGGAGCAGGCAAATGCAAAGCGATCGAAGTGATACGGAGCATCATTATCGCTTGCGAACCTGAAGTCATATTGCCAGTTATGTACAGAGAAGAGAGCCCGAAGAAAAGCACTTTCTTGGCGAAGTGTAGTTCCGTCGCTATCGAGAGTTTCGTGAAGCAAGGCTTATGCATCACTCTGCCGAACGGGCAGGATTTGCATATGGACATTGTATTAGGATTCTTAGATACCGTGGCATTACAATTAAACCCGAACATGATAATAACGCAAGTGGCGTTCCACAGATACGAACCCACCAAAAAAGTATTGAACCTCGACAACTTTGCAAACGAGAAGTTGTTGGGTTCCATATACTGTCCCATATCTTTGCCTAAAGTGTTGCACTTTGTCCTACGCTGCACCAAAATCGGCATCTTAAATAACAGTCGTGATTCCCGATTACCCGTCAGAGAGTTGAGCTTGAAGTACAATAAAATCACAGCCATTATACTTTTCGAGAAGTTGTTCAACTATCACCTGACCAAGTTGGATCTAAGACACAACGAGATCGGGGACGTGGAATACTTGCGCTACTTCAGCGAGTTCAAAATAAACGAGCTCTGGCTAGACGGTAATCCGTTGTGCTTAAAGTACAAGAAGTGTCAGGACTACGTGCAAGCCGTGAAAAATGTTTTCCCTCATCTACAGAAGTTAGACGGAATTGTAATAGACACGGAGCAGAAGTTCGTCCCTAACGTTCAAAGTAACTTCCTAAGAGGCGGCGCAAGAATCTGCCTTATTAAACAATTCGTTAAGCACTATTTCACTCTGTACGATCAAGACGACAGGCAAGTGATGAACGGATTATACGACAGGGACGCGCTTTACTCCATGACGTTGGGATTCGTGACGAATTACGTTCACAAGCAAATAACCAAAACATTTGTTACCAATAGGAACTTACTCAAGTTCGTCGACTACGCGAAGTGTCAAGAGTTCTTACTGCGCGGCCCGGAGAAAATCATCTCCGCTCTTAGAAGCCAACCGTCTACGATACACAATTTCAAATCGTTCCGCGTAGATCTACTGTACGACGGGGACGGCCAAATTGCTGTTTCTGTGCAAGGGTTGTTCTCGTTTCGAGAGGTCCCGTGCCCCCCGATGTTCTTCAACAGAACATTCATCATTAGGCAGAAGGAGGATCACGAATATTGCATTACCAATGATCAGTGCTACCTCGACGGAACACCTGCTAATAGTAGCCTAGCAGGAAACAGTGAACTGAAATTTGAAACGAAATGTGCGCCGAAGTTTATTCCGACTGTGTTTAGTGTTTCTGAGAAAGATCAGTTACTGACGTTCCTGCACGAGTTGACTACGATGAACATGAAGTTTTGCCAGCAATACCTGCAAGAGGCCAATTGGGACATAAGGAGCGCTATTACAACGTTTATGAACATGTACACAGTTAACAATGTACCACCGGAAGCCTTTCTTTGATATACGTGTATCGAGCCTGTATATATATATATATTTGCACTATTATTTATATTAGCCGGCTTTAGACGGACAGTTCCAGCGCGGCACGCTGGAGCGACGCGTCAAACCCGAGGGTTTGAAGCGGCCGTCTAAAGCCGGCTATTATATTTGCAGCCTGTAACTTTGGATAAAAATTTATACACATTTATACAGTACTCTGAATCCTCAAATATGAATTATATTGATGCATGTACTTTGGATAAAAAACAAGAATTCAAATTGTACGTACGAAAGATGCACTCCGTTCTTGCTTACAACTCGACGATCCTTTCAGGAATGGTGTAGTATTAGGTACGAGGAATAAGTGCAATGTACCTGTCTATCTTTTTTTTTTTATAATAAAAATCTGCTCTTGTTTTATACAAAATAAAAAATTACAATCTTTACGATATTAACAGCCTTGCTGCGTATTTAACAGAGCAATGGTTTTGTTTATATACGGTGTAGTATTGACATTTGAATTTACCCCTAGCTCGAATACCTTTTGCATCAACGGTAAAGCGTGTTCTGTAACAAGACACAAATTTTTCGGAATGTCCGCTTATGCAAGAGTAAAGTGAATGTAATAGGGAGGATAGTTTACCTTGCATACACAATACAATCTCTGGCAGCTTTTCTAAAGCCGACATGAGGATGTCGGCTCTGGGACTGTCCAGGCACCTCTGGAATGCGGATAATATATTTGCATTTGACGCGGGACGATGTTTCAACGCTCTCGCTAACAGAGTATGTGCGAGGGACCTTATGTTGCTCTGCGGGGAGACGAGCAACTCTGCTATATTGTCTGTTATGGGCTCTAACACCAATGGTTTTCGAGACGATAAGTGTTCGATCTCCTGAAGGGCATTAAATACATCTGAAATGTTCATTAAACAGTTACTTGTTGCGCGAACTCTGCTAATGGCATGGCCGGAGGAGGCGAAATGGTTGGAATTTAAGTTGAAATACATATGACGTAATAGGGTGGCCATAATTTTTCAACATCCGATTTCTTTTGCTCTCACTCTATAGTACGATTCCATTTTATAAAAAAATAATCGCCGAGACGGTATATTCACCTTAAAGTTTAGACTTCATCAATGGTTGGGATTGAAAGAATCTCTAAAATATGGTAAGCCGTATCGAAATTTTGTTCAAGTAACATTAAAAGAGCATTCAATTTCCTACAATGACTGTATATATAATTTCTTCGTGCTTCCAACTATTTTTTAGATAATACCGTTTGAAAATTGAGTACTAAAAATGGGTGGAAGCACGAAAAATGATATATACAGTAATTGTAGAAAATTGAATGCTCTTTTAATATTATTTGAACAAAATTTCGATAGTACTTAAGGCCTGGTCGGCACCCTTTCCTGTTGTCCGATTGCAATAAATTCCCAGCGATTATTTTTTTATGAAATGGAACCGTACTAGAGGTTAAGAGCAAAATACTAAAAAAAAAATTCGACACATAAAGAAGGGCCACCCTAATGTCGTAACCATACCTTCGCCTTGAAGCTTGGATAGAGTAGTCAGCAACGATGGCCAATGCTGTGGAATAATGGATTCCACAGGAGGCGGAGTAGGAGGAACAGTGATTAAGACCTCCTCCAAGTCTTCTCCTTCCCTTGGCACCGGAATGCCCGATACAAGTGTTCTAAGCGTAACTAGATTCGGATAGTGTACCTGCAATTCACTAAATGTAAGTGTAAGCCGGTGTCTGAAGTCTACCGGAAGTGATCGAAGGCATTACTTACTGAAGCACCTGCGCGTGCTTCTGTAGATACTTTAATGCCCGTTGTGGATCGTAAGAAATGTAGGCCTGCAGCAGCGTAATGAACCTATTCAGCAGAGCTATGAGATCCTTTATCGGCCCATAATTCTGAGAATAAAAGAAATCAGTGATGCTCCAGTAAAAGTGAATAAATTTATTGACATTCCTCGACGTACTTGGAAGCATTGAAAGTAATTTTCTAACGTGTCTTCCAAAGCAGCTTGATGCTCTTCGCTAAACAAATGCGGCTGCAGCAACTCCAGCAGCCCCATTATTTGTACGAAGAGGTTCAAATGATGACCAGATCTGAATTGGCTGAAGTCCAGATAAGATCTCCCCATTAAAGACGACGCTAGCATTGGAAGCTGGCGTAAAACTAAGATCGGATGCACAGCAGCCATCTTCCTGGCGCATAATTCAAAGTCCTGAGACCTGGAATTCCACGACTTCTGCCTTGGTGTGGCAGCTAAAGCTGTTAACAGCGAATGACTCATACAATCCAACACGGAACCCGTCCATTCTGTAATCTTCGCCCCTCCGACGAACTTTTTTATTTGGAAAGTGTCTAGGTAACAGATCACTTTGGGTATCTTCATGTACATATGCAACAAGAACTGGTGCGCCATATCAGAATCCACGCTGAAAATTAAAGCACAACAATGCTTAGACTATTCTTCCTTAAAAAGGGAGAAATCACAGTGTACGTACTCTGAATCGTTCATTATACGATCAGCCAAGTACTTCACAACACTCGACACCAAATGATCGTCCGTAGAAACGCAGTGCAGTAATAAATCAAGGCGAGAATCCATTCGAGCCAGCGCGGCGTTTCTGCTTTGGCAATTGCAGATAATAACAGCTTCCGCAACTATGTAAGCTACAAGTGTCAACAACTGTTTCTCATGTAAAAGTAAAATATTCTCCGGCACATAGTGCTTCGGAGTGAATTTGTCCCTCCCCTGCCAAAGTTTCGGATTGCAGGTCAATGCCCATAGGAAGTCTAACACAGCCGTGGGATCGAACCTGCGAAATTAATATTCCATTATTTGTAGCGATATTACTATTATACAAATTTTTATACGTCTCTAATTTATTCTTCGCTTACCCATCGTCGCACTTGTCCAACAAATGTCCAACACACTTATACAAGGTCGCCCAACTCGCCCTGTGCGTCAGTAAAGTTAACAAATAAGGCCTGAATGAGTGCGAACTCACAACGTTATTATCAATCTTCATCTGTATCTTCGTTTTCCCGAAAAGGAGCTTCATTTGCAGATTGGGGCATGTGCCGATCAACTCTGGCTCGAAGGAAGCTAACCAGTCTATTAACAAACCCGTCCGTGGCTTTAGAACGCCTTCGTTACTATCGTTTACTAATAACCCAGCCATTCCTTCGACAAGAATATCAGTCTTCTGTTGCTTCAGACAAATGTCCAACAGCTTGCGCCCTACTGCCTCGAGATTCACAGGGTCGGTGCTTTCCAGAATGGACCCCGGATCGCGATTTTGCATCAACATCGTCAACTCCATGCTTTTTGGTATCTTCGTTAGCTGCGCGTTCGCAAAGTCCCTGAGAATCGATAGCACTGGTGCTTTCACGTCGCCTATCAGTTGTATAAGGTTCATGCACATGTTACGAGCCAATTCGACCACCTGCTTCGAAGTGGAGGACTTCTTCAGAGGCAGCAATATTATACGCATCAAGGTGCACGAGTACTGTGGCATGTGTACCAGCGAAGCCAAGAACTGTTTCACTTGCATCGAACTGAGCACGCTGCATATGTGCTGTATCGCCAGTACCACAGCGCTGCTCTCCTTCGATGACTTCTGCAAGTCTTTCGCCAGAGTTTTGTGCAGCCTACGATAGGCGTCCATCTTTTGATTCATAGATATGTTCTCGATGAACAGTCTGTTGATCAGATGTGGGACGTCGGTTTTAACGGAGCACTGTATGACAGACTGCTTTTGGACCATAGCACTGGGAGGCAGTGGTTCCTGCAGCTGTCCGATGGTCACTGGATTCTCGTCCGGTAACTGTGGCTCCATCAATTGCAGAACTTGCACAAAGACCAGGCCTCCCGTGGCACCCCTCCTGTGTTGAACTTCGACCAACTGCGCCATGTAGGTCTTATCTAAGACCGCCTCGCCGACCGAGCCGGGATCGATTTGCACCCCAGCATCCAAAGTATGAAGCAGCTTGCTCATGGAGGGTACAGGGATGCCGAAACTTTGGATGAAGAGAACCAGCTGCTGCGGCTCCAAGTCCTTCAGCGCTGCGTCCACCAAACGCGGGACGTTGCTTCTGATCATCCTCAGCTTCAACCAATCTGGGATGAGCAAAGCCTCCTCGCTGGTGTCGACGAGGAAAGCCTTCGGTGGCTCCGCGTTCAACGGGAACCACGTTTCAAGGAGAACGTTGAACAGCACGTCATCGTCGGACGAATCGTAAGTTAGAAGGATTATCATAGCGTGGACAACCAAAATATGCATGGTGCATTCTTCTCCCGTGCTCCACTGCACCAATATCTGGTCTTGGCTCTCGGACCAGGTGTACTCTTCCCTCCTAGGCGACCGAGCTTTCTCCAAGTAATTACAGAAGATCGCCATGAAGGCGTGCAAGGTTTGCTTAGCTTGCGGGCTGTCGCATTCCGGCTGCGGTAAAATAGCTGCTATGATTGTACTCCGTTCAACTACCAGCTGAGATATCTCGTTGGCCAAGTCAGTTAGATCGGGCAACTCGTCGTCCGCCGTGTGAGCAGCCAGATACGATATGTAAGCGTGCACGAGGTCTGGACTGTTCTCCACCTGGCAGGCACCGCGAAGAGCAGTAGAAACCAGTGTTCTCACCGACAGGAAGTGAGGTATAGTCGGCAACTTGCGAACAAGCCACAACTCTCTGGAAGGAAAATCCAAAACGTGCGATTACAATATTTTGCTATGACCGTAGATGATTCCATGAACAATTTAATAAACCTTAAGACTTTTCGTGGTTTGTTCATTTCAGACAATTCCACGAGGAGTTATTAATTCCGCAGATGCGCAACTTATATAAAACATGCAAAAAAATTATTATCTTCGAGGATGTCCAAATACAGCCTAAAAAGTTTTTTAACTCTGACATTTACTTTTTTTTTTCTAAATAAAACCTTAAAAGTGATTATTTTTGTCTCAATTTTTTGAGTCATTTGATGGGAGTATATCTTTAAATTACCTTTCATTCTCCCCGTCAATGTCCATGGGCTCCTCCTCCGTAGGAATAGACCCAAGGACCATTTTCAGGCCAGTGATCGCTTGGAGGCGGCTGTTAGTTTGCTGGCTGCTCAGTCTTCTCAGGAAATATTCCAAGACCTCGTAAGCGTGTTGGCGATCTTGCTCTGGATCGGTCAGTAACATTTGAAGATGGGCCAGCAGCTGCTGCTGCCTCGGTTGCTTTTCTACCGCTTGCGTGCTAGTGGATAGCAGAAACTCGCAGAGGCACTGTACGGGCAATTGACTAAGCGACCCTTCGCTATTCTGTACGAGATCTGCGAGCCAAGGCATGCTCTGAGACGAGCTCTGTTGCTGCCTTTGTATTATGTCCAACAGGAAGTCCGGCTTTCGGGACCGACAGAGCAAGTGCCCCAGTCTGTGGGACACGTTCAACGACTGTATTTGCTCCAGGACCGCTGGAGGTGGTCTTCTAGCGATGCCAGTCGGCTCCATAGTGATCAGCTGCGATAACAGCAAACTGTTCTGCTCAGATATTTGTATCCTCGTCGACGCCGCGGCCAAGTGTGACTCGTACTCGAGTATTTCCTGTTTCTCGATCGCCTCGACTTGCAGCTCCTTCGAACGCTCCTGCTCTATGATCTCTGGCAACGCCATTGTAGGCGGAGGATACGAAAAGTGGCTGCAATGTCATATTATATTAGAATAAATTCGTTGGAAGCAGACCTGGACACTTTTGAAATGGCATTATTTCAAATAACAGGCTATTTCTTAATTATTTCGTTTTCGAAATACAATTGTGCTATTTTATTTCAAGAAATAATTTTGAAAATAATTATCTGGTAGCTACGATGAAAAAGTAATGAAATACTCATTCAATAGATTTCAACCGATGTACCATGTATTTCAATATAACTTTTCAATATTAACCAATGATTACTTTTCAGATTAACTGATAATAAGAAACGTTTTCATGTAGAATAATACCCCCCTTCCATCTTTCGCACCAGTAGAACGATTATTTTATTTCGCAACTGTGTTAGATGGTTCCAAACAAAAATCTCTTACTGATGAATTTTTCGAAGAAAGAATTTCAGAAACTCTTTCAGAAACCTTTCAGTTGTATTATCTTAACTAAAAAAAATAATGGAACTCATTATTCAAAATTGCCATAATTCCAAATGAATCGATGTTTTCTATATTTTCAAATACCAGTATCGAACATAACGGACCGAAATGTTATTTCAATTAACTATTTCTTATTTCAATTTCAAATAAAATTCGCCCAGGTCTGAATGGAAGATGGTATCAGTACATACGCGAAAGAATTGTCAAGTTTTAGATACTTTAAACATACTTAGTGATGCACATCTCCATGAGAGTTCGTAGAATGGGATATCGCTTCCATGCAACGGCACCGATAGCTGATGGATTGTGGGCAGCCAGCATCAGCAGCATTATCCATCCCTTCCAATATAGATTCGATATCGCCAGAGTTGGTGGTACATAACTAAACGCAAAGAAAAGAATAGTAATAAGCATAAAGATACAGAAGCAAATTAAATACGTAATATTACAGATGATATTACGTACTTCGATGGTATGTTTATCGTTCCCGGTGGCTGATAAATACAGAGGTTGAAAATAAGCTCAATTATATCTAATTTATCCGCTTGCAAGGTTGGAAAACTCTCCGTTGAATTCCCTGCTGCTCGTCGTATTAACTGATCCACCAAATCTAACGTTTCCGAATGGGTGATACTGTTTTCCTACAAACAGAATACACGTCCTTAATCATTGGCGTTGAAGTGTTAATTATTACTTAAACAACAAGAAATTAAAATTCTTCGATTAGTATATTTAAGTATTTAATATTACGGCCCGCGTAGAGTATTAAGTCTCCTCCACTATTGGCCCACTACGGGCCAAAAGGTTGCTCTTCGCCGCCCTAATACGAAAAAAGCATTTGAATACTTGAAGTTATCAGCCTGTATGCTTACTTTCGAATAACCAATTATTAAGAGCCTCAACAGCGAGCTCTGCAATAGGGGAACATCCGAAACGAGTCGCAAATAGAACACCCTATCCGATTCCGGGGGCCAATTGTCCAGCTTGTAGTACTGCTCCGGTGATTCGAGGAACAAGATTTTATGCAACGCATGGAGGAGTTCGTTCCTGCCGATGGTGTACATTTGAGGCGCGGAGTTCTGCAACCACAAGACCGCTTCGAACTGAGTCGTAGCCACCATGTTTTGAAACTGGTGCAGCAAAGCTATGTCCTTCTTGTCGCCTCTCTGCGACAGTGCTGCGGCTTCTTTCACTTGAGGACTGATCGCCAGTAGCATACACAGGCACAATAGGTCAGCGATAGAAATAAACACGCGCTCCTTGAACTCGAAGTTAAGCAATTGCTGTGCTATGTCCTGCCTCTCGGACATTAAGGTGCGAGCGAAGGTAAGTAAGTTAATGTCGTGCCGACAGACACGGACTATTTCTCGGAGCAAGGCACGCAGAGGTCTGAGATAATCCTCTCGGTTCATCAATAAATCCTGAAATATTTCTGCGAGCAGTTTAGCGGACTGCTCTGGTAAAGTTTGGAACATTACGCCCAGCATTGGCATGTTGTTCGGGTTTCGCGCGTTGGATAATTCGTTATAAATCGTGTGCTTCAGGATAGTGGCCAGGTTGTCAGGGTGTAGACCGATCAGCTCTTTCACGCAGCTCAAGTATAAATTAATCACCGCTTTGGTCTTCAATCTCATCTTCACTAATTGACTTATGACCTCGACGTCCCTCTGCGTATGCGAAGTGCAATTGTAGCAGATGTAGCTCAGCAGTTCCTGAGCGGGCCTCATTAGTTTAGGATTGTGCAGCCACATTTCTAACCTGGGCACAGCGATATTTCTTATTTCCACGAAGCCACAGGCTGAAGAGAGGAACCTTAGAAAGTTTTTGGTAATCGACTCTGGCTGCCGTCTGTTCAACTGCTCCTTTATAGCTTCAAGGACGATAGATTCTATATTCTCTATACAGTGAGCGTATCTCGGAGTCACGGGGAATTCTATTTTCTCTTTGTCTCCGGAAAACTGTATGGAAGAAGATCCTGGGTCCTCGTCGTCTATCGTGGAAGGGCTGTGACAATCGCGCGGTGTTAGAACAGACAGCTCCGGTTGCAAAACGCTCTTCGGTGGATGCCTCGTGTTGAATCCGGTTAAAATATTGTCGACGAAACCTTTGCATTCTTCGTGATCCACCCAGACTCTTTCTCCTAAAGCGTCCTCGATGTACAACTAAAGAACGAAGCACAAAGATCGATTAGTTGGAGAATGTATATAAGCGGAGTAAACAGAAGCAGAAGATATACCTTTACAAAAATCTCTGGCCAATTTCTCTTGTCATGAAACCCTTTCATTAACAGATTCGCTGCCAGAACAGGAACCAACGGGTTTCCTTTGGCTTTGTAATTGTGCGCCTGGTCCCGTTTCAAAAGCGACGAAAGCGCGTGCAGTATACAATCGTTTGAAAAAATAGATGGACGAATCTTCGCTAAGTATAGTAATCCCATGTAAATCAACGTATCAGGCTTCCATTTCTGATTCTTCAGCGTTTTCACAGCACCGCATATGATGCCTATAACTTTGTCGCCTTCGTCATTATCGTTAGCTTCTAAAACCATAGGGACGAAGTCTGCTGGGTCGCTATCTATGGCTACCAGTTCCCAAGCTTCCGCGCTTGAGAATGGCGGTCGCTGATGAGGGACGTGTGTCGTAAGTTTGGGCTTCTTCTGCGGGATATATTGGAAAGGTTGAATCGATCCCGACGGTGCTTCCTTTTTCCGATCATTGCCTACACAATTTCACACAAAAAAAATTTACAAGAATTCATTTCGTTGAACGTTCTGCTTTCTGTTAAGAGGTTGAAGAATGTTGCCAAATTTTGCAACGTGATTACAGGATAGACCCCTTAATTTAACAAACTGGATGACGATCAGTTACCAGAAGTAGACGAACTGCTGCTTGGTTTAGAATGAATAACTCCAGGCCTCTTAACGTCTGAAGGTTCGTTACGCGGAACTTTTGACCCAAGCGCGAACAAGTCGGAAGGGTGCTGAGCTATTTTGCTCTTCGCACCCCTACCAATCCCTGCCTTGCCACGATCCATTATACTCTCTACGTTTCCTAAATATGCAAACAATAAATCACAAATTATGCTATCATTCAAGTTCTCATATGAAACAAATAAGAAAAGCAGTAGTTTCAATTTTCGATGTATACTTCCTCTCGAAAAGTTTTCCCAAATGAGTGTTATGAAGTATTAAACTAGGAAATGTTCTCTGTAACGCGCTAACCTATTCAACATTTATAAAGTCGTTTTCCAGAAACCGCTCTTCCAGGAGGTGTGTCTGAAATCGTGCATCGCTAGTGGCATAGGTTCTCTAAATAAATCCGTTGATGCTGAAACCGTAATGAGAACAATATTCCTCTGTGCCACGAAATTAACGTTTTACAAATAGAACGTTATTGGTCAACAACAGTAGCAGACACCGCTATGCGGCTATCGATACCGCTCTCGAACGAAATCGAGTGAGTCGAATCGATCGATAATCGATAGACACGGCAGATTTCTGCTTAGTGCTGTTACGCTATTTCCCAACCTTTTTGAGTCACGACGGTCGCGACCCCGTGGCCCGTTATGGGCCCTTTGCCAATGCTTACCCTGCTAGACCCTTTAATAAGGTAAAGAAAACACATTAAAAATAGGTATTACATATTATAATTCTAACTTGATAATATTTTAAAAAAGACCAAGGGCGGTATTCTCAGTCGTTGCTTAAGACTTAAGATCGTCTTAAGCATTTGGCATCCTTTACTAGTCTACGAGGTTAGTAGAGGATGCCGCATGCTTAAGACAATCTTAAGAATAAGCAACGACTGAGAATACCGCCCCAAAAGACAGTGGCGATTCCCCAGAAAAACTTCGCGCCCCTACCGGTTGGAAATCACTGGTTTATTCCTGGTAGGCCCGCGTTCTCTAACACAATTGTAGAGTTAGGGCACACGTATTGTCGGTATTGGCCGACGCGAAAACGTTGACGAATACAAAATAAGCGAACGGAACACAGACGGTGCGAGCCAATGCGAGCGAAGAACCCTCTTGTCCCTGTGTCGTCGGTCGACTCAGGTCGACTTCTCAACGGAGCACAGTAGCTCCCTGTTACCACCTGTTACTCTATGCGTCCGAGGCTTCCCCCTTTACTTTTCTTTTCTGGCAACCCTGTTCTCGCGTCTCGTGTGTTTTAGCGCGCGAATGTTTTGTTTCCAGTCACTTCCAGTAAGTATAGTCTTACTCTTACAGTTGCTAACTCGACTCGTTGAACTGATTGCACTAGTCAGTTGTACTTTATCGATATTTATTGCCAGGAGTATATTTTGGGAAGACGATTTACCACAGTTAATAGACGAAATGGCAGGACATTATGAAGTTTACCCCCCGTCTGTGCAACTTCTACAGAAACATAAGTTCTGTACTCTGGATGAATTCGTGATTTTCATAAATTATTATGAAAATTATCAATTCCATGCTGAATTTAACTACAATGACATAAGGCGGAATTTTCTACTGCTACAAATACAGGTTCCGTTCACCAAGACTACTCGATTTCCCGAGAATTTCTACGTTCACATGGATTGTGCAAATATAAAATCCTTGATTGAACAGTTCTGGAACACTCTGAATGTGCTTAATGAGTTGATATTAAGCAGGATGAATATAAAATCTGTTTGTACATTTGAGTCCATCAATAATTTGGGTTATGCCAAACAGTCGTGTGATGCAGCGTTTACAAAATTGGCCGCTATTATTAAGAGCACAGATATCATACATTTGGAGGAACATGGCATCTATTGTAGAGAGACTTTTGAGGAGAAATATGGATTGACGTGGATTCATAGACCTAAAAATGTTGTTTAGTTATCATAGTTAAGTGTAATGTAAATGATTTATTTTAAGTTTATAATGCACTGTTTCGGTTTAGTTTAGTTGGAAGTTGAGTTTGCTTGTGTTGCGTACGAGAGATCGAATAATTACAACATACTTATACTTGGAATGCATACTTTTATTATATACAATTTTAAAGCATAATTACAACTACAACTGTAATATATCATTTAATTCATTCCTAGTCGTTTAAGTCCATTGGCAATCGTTGTACATTAAACATTTACAACGATCCATTTAAGAAACTATCATCATTAATAATATAGTTATGTAATTATTATAAAAAGATTAAACATTTCACATATGATTAATATAAAATAATCGATTCAATGATTTCCCTGTAACAAAATTTCAGACTTATTAATAACAACAGTACACTTATCAAAATACTGAATTATTTATTACAAACACATTGAACAAATAGAATAATTTGGAACACCCACTCCTCTTCGCCCCCCTCAGCGAAAGGAAGAGAGCTATTTAATTTTCATAGTGTACTCTATTTCTTTAAAAAGATATTCATCTACCAAGGAAATCTTTCTTTCGTACCACAGATCAGATATTCAGAGAAATATGTACATATACTTACTGTCCATAGAGGGTGGAAACTAGGGGTGGTTTCAAACAAAATGTTAAAATTCTTGAATTTGAAACTTTGAAAGGTTTAGGAACATGAAGTGCTGATCTTGTTTTGTAAGTGGAATATCTTGCTTTGAGAACTGAAGTCAACAAAATTTTTGCATAAATCTTTATTGACCATAGTTAAACAAAATACAAAACGAAAATATAACAATATACAAATTCTCGTGGCACCCTGCAAACGATTCTTCATTCATTGATTTTATACTTTTTCACGAAAAGAAGAGAATCAGGAAAAAAGTACAATTTTCGAATTATTAAAACTCAGAAGTTTTGGGGGTTTCGAGGTTTCGACGTTTCGAGAAACTCATCTCAAGAGTATTTAATGCCCTGAGTAGGTTTTCGAAAATCTGTTTAAATAACGAATTCAGTATCTCGCACTGACTCTGTGTTAGTGCCAGAAATGACTTGAATTGGTTGATTCTGATAGAGCCATCTTCGTCTCCATTAGAAAGTCTTATAACTTTGGGGGTTGGTTTCACCCCCTAAATATGAAAACGAGCCGCTATAAAAAAACACGTATATCTTGTTTTCCGGTCCTCTAAAACATATCCAAAATTCAAAGCAATCGGAGGCAGACACCTGGTTACTAACAAGGAGAGGTTCCCAGGTGTCCGATTGCGTTGAATTTTGGATATGTTTTAGAGGACCGAAAAATAAGATATAAGTACGTGTTTTTTTTTATAGCGCTCCGTTTTCATATATAGGGGGTGAAACCAACCCCCAAAGTTATAAGATTTTCAGGTGTTCATTTCCGATTGTTTTCGTTTTTGGATATGTTTTGGAGGACCGAAAAATAAGAAATACATGTCTTTATTTTGGCTTGCTTGAATGTTTAGGGGGTGAAACCACCCCCAAAGTTCATAAGAATAGTTGGTGCCCGCCTCCGATTGCTGTGGTTTTTAAACAGGTTATGTGCCCGTGGAAAAGGAGTTAGCATAATTATAGATAGCTACTGAAAGGAACAATTATGCAGTTAATTATAAAATCGTGTTAGAGGACAGTATTATAATTATGGAAAATTTTCTCATCACACTAGGGGTATTTACTATGGCGCGCTACCTTTTTTTTTTTTATTATAATGGGTTACGTACATAATATATGTTTATGATTTTCAGATTGCAAAAGTTGAGATTCCAAATTACCATCCTCTATTATGGCTTACATTATTGCATCTACATGAATAAATGAAGTTATCACTTCTTCGGTGGGAACAGAAAAGACCCCTCTTTGTAATAGCGAATTCGGGAGACCCGCACTGGCCGCACTGAGTGCAACTTTTAGCCAATTGGAAGCGAGAAATCTCGTACTCAGTGCGGCCAGTGCGGGTCTCCCGAATTCGCTATAAGTGATCGAAATATACATTGCCTACAGTTTTACCGTTATCATCCACAATTAATAATCGACATATATTGCAATTTAATTTTTTAGCAACAGAACGGGACCCATAACTGGAGATGTAAATTTGAATGGAATCATCTACAACCAGTAAAATATTTTGTTGGTGTCCAATTTTTATGAGGAATAGCAACCATTTATTTGAATTCAGTATGGTAGAAGAAAAGGAAGGAAGAGTAAAAATAGGCGACGCAGAGGAATGTCAACTATACATGAAAAGAAGGGAGAAAAATCAATATCAACAAAGGCGTGCACAAAAAGTTAGGGAAAAACATTTCCCTGACGTATTAAATATTAGCAACATCGAGGAAGCAAAGAATATGTTTTAGTTTGTACAGTTAGTCACAAAAATAAGAAAACTCGCACTACTTGAAATTTAATAAGAGTATAAATAATATATAAAGTATAGATATTAGGCTTAAGTACAATGTAACACAGGTAAAAGTAAGAATGTAGATGTGAAAATCAAACGATCTCGTTTGTAATAGGCTGTGAGTCTGTAGTACAAATTTCATAAAGGACGATAGAGAACCAGCGAGAACCGCTTATTATTAGTGTCCCTCTGGCGATGATTTCCTGAATAATTCTTCGGAGTTGCTAAAAAAACTCTCTTTCGCGCTTGATTCTGATCATGGAACTGGGTCCTTGGTTGAACCATGAATGGTCTCGGTTGAAAATTCTGAACAAAGAAATGAACGAGTGTTATATCATGGCTAAAGTGTCGCATTTTTATGTAAATAAAGTACCTACTCCATAATAAATAGGAATATGAATTGGTTGAATAAAATGCTCTCGGAGAACCCTATGTTCCCTAGGCCAATCTCTTTCTCTGGATCTATCATCTATTTGACTCCTGTCTCGAGAACGATCTCTGGGCCGCTCTCTTTGGTCTCTGCAAGATCTCATTCCATCTGTCCACTCTCCACTACGATCTTTCTCCCTATTTAAATAATGTAATAGTTTGGTGAAATACAATTGAAAGAAATGTAATGAACGCAGATACATGAAAGTGTAATAATAGCTTTTACCTATCACTTCTGCAACTTCCTTCATCTTCATTCTTAGAATCTTTATACCTGAAAGAGGGTAAACAAATTAGCAAAAAATTTAATTCCTTAAACAATTTCAAATTATACATTAACACATTTAAAATGGTAAGTTCTTTGTACATAATAATTTGTTTAACTTATGTTTATATTGCAATATTCTGTGTAAAATCCAAGCACGAACCTGGGCTGACGGGACCGCGTGCGCTTAGGACTGTGACTTCGGGTTCTTGTAGGACTCGAGAACGCCGAATTCCCTTTCAACTTGTTCTCTAAAAATGAAAGTGTCCATATTTGCAAAACAGAAGTTGTAATAAATCTGAGTAATGTAAAATAATAAACATACCTGTATTTTCCAAATTCACAGTTCCAACAGAACGATGTTCCTCAACTTCTTCTGTTTCAACTATTGCTCTCTTTATTTCTTCTCTATCAAATATCGGCTTGGACCCCTCTCCTGCAGTTCAGTTTAGTAAATTTAATAATAGAAAAGCAATCGGATGTAAAAATCGAGAAAGCATTTAAGCAATACTACCAGCTGTGGTACAACTTTCTTGAGTGCCAGATATATTGAGATATTTATTTTTTATAATTTTAATTATTTCGATGACATTATTTTAATAAAACTCTAACTCTAAATATTCTGTAGAAACTGAAAATTTTTTTATTTATAATGTAATATTTTCTTTTCTTTTTCACATAGCGCATGCAAATCGCATTAAATAATTTTTATTTTTCAAAAGAATGTAGCTAAATCCTTGGAATGTTACGAATTGATAAGAAAAATATAAACATATCGATACGCCTTTCAACATAATTCAAATAATGTAGTTTAATTTGTGTGCAGAGGCTTCATGATTCCACAATAAAATCTTCCGAGATGGTTCATATTTTCCAGGTCAATGAAGTAATCTTCCACTTTGTTGAATCGCAATTTCAAGCTCTCACGATATTCGCTCTATGTAAAATGCTTTGAAACAAATATTTTTCAAACCAACTAAACTAAGTCTACGAGTACTCACACATTTTCCAATTCTAGTTATTTATCTAATGCAATAAAATAAAAGACGAATAAGAATAAGAAAAACCCCACTATGCAAAAATTTCGAAGAACTCTAAGATTTAATTTCCGATTACGTTTCTTCCAGTGTTGGAGCCTAATCTTTAATGTTTTACCATGCCTCTTCAGTTGTCGAATGTCAATATTTAAAACATATTTGAACATGCACACATTCCCAAAACCAGGACACAAGGAGAATGCACAAAACGTGTTTAAACTACATTTTCGGGGGAAAAACTAATTTCTACTAAACTACATCCTATTCATTATAGCACTTAATATAGCTGAAGCATAATTCTTTGTGCAAGCTCGTAAGAAAAAGAAATACCGTACATAAAGCAACAAGCAACAGATACGTTAAGCATAGCAATCTTAAAACAGTCAAAGTAAAAAAAATTGTGCTTACATATTGCACATTACGCGATCAATCCAACGTTGTATTCCAAATTTGCTATATCCTGGGCGAATGAAAAACACATTATTAATTTGATCAATAAAGTTAAGAATATTACAGGGGACCAGAATCTTCACGACTGTAGAAATCAGTGGCAAAGATTCCATTCTTCGAATGTAGCACTCGGCAAAGTAAAAACTTGGAAATATTTATCTAGACTTCGATAACACATTTAAACAGAAACTGAATGGATTCTAAAAAGTGGAGAGTAACGTCTCACAGAGAAGAGACACTTTTACATTAGAAAGCAATCAGGGATCTCAAACTTCAATTTGTCAATCGTGATTTCTAGAAAACCCCAAAATCATCTTCCGCGTTGAGCTCATTTTCCTTTGTGGTACTCGTTCGCTGAATGACTGAGAATTCTTAAGAAATTATGGTAAAGAAACAACACGTTACCCGCTCTTCTTTTAAGCACCACATCTTCCTTGTTGAGTATATCCCGCTTGAGTTCATTGGTAGCTACTCTTCCAGGAATCTTTCTATGAATATCTACCTTGATTTTGCGAAGTTCTATTGGATTAATCTTTGTGCCTTCGGGTCCTTTAAATAAGAGCGTTGTACCACTTGGTGTTTCAAACCTAAAGTGCAGAATAATATTATTTGTATATTTGATTTAACAGATTTGTACTTAGAACTTACTACAATTTAATATTTCGATCGTTTCTTGAAGCATAGTTTTATAGTATACAACTGTATTGAAAAATTATATCAACTAAATTTGATATTTTATACAGATATAAGTTACTTTTCTGGATATAGCCAAAAGCATATTTAATTTAAATGTATTCGTTAAAAGATAAGAGAGAAAATTCCACAACCCGACAATGAAATGATAAAATTCTTCTCTGTCTATGAAATCTTCAACAGTTAATGATTAAAGACACTTTATACTTACTTTTTAGAAAGCACAGTGTCTTCAGGTGTACGATGCGTAGAAGTTCTTCTGCATCGACTAGGTGGAGTTTCGCTTCTACTCGTACGAGGTCTGTTGCATCTTCCTTCGGGAAGTGCTAAGCCCATATTCCGAGCGCGTCGTATCTCATACTCCATTACCATTTTTCTTTTCAATCTATTATGTCTGTGCATTTTTTCTTGCTCGATCATCCACTCGCGTCTACGCCGTTGCTTCTCCTCTTCCGTTCTTTCGCGTAGAACCGCGCCGCTATCTTCATCGCGCGGGGGTTTAGGTTTTCCATCACGATGCGAATTCCTCGATGTGTGCCGTTTCATCCCTACAACGTAGCGGAGATAGAAATTACCTCGTTAGTGAGTAGGGAAATGACGAGCAATGAACGGAATAACCAATAAATAAAAGTATAAGAATTAAACGTACGAGTATTATTTGGAAAATTTAAGAGGAGAACGTCTCACACACGCGCTTAATTCCCAAAAAATGCAGAAAAGTGAAGCCAACTGCAGCCACGATGAGCCACGATTTCCGGACAACATTTTACAGAGCCGAATGTTTCACGGAGGGGGAAAACCTACGGGAGTGGTGGTAATGTTGCTGAGACGCCACGATTGGAGACGAACCGACGCGAGTGACGCCACGACCAATCAGCGTCGACAATATATTTCCTGACGAAATTGTTTTTTTTTTAGTGGACTGTTTATATTAGGTAGTTACTAATAAAAGAAGATATTTATCGCAAAAGCCTGGTCTTTAATTTAAACAAATCAATTTGTTGCTACTTTCCTTTATTATTCAGTGGATATGTTTCCCGGTGACGATGATTGAAACGTCTTCGCGAAACATCCGGCTTTACGAAACGTTGTTGGGGATTATTGAAGCGACCTCCAAAGTCTGGAGGTGAGTTATCCACGTATCACAAAAGTCAATTGTACATCCGTTTTAGGTTTGGACGGCTTTAGACCGATAAGTTTAAACTAAAAGCCACAGGTAAGAAATTATCGCAGCGGGTTCCGGCGGAACTTAAAAGAATCGGCAGACTCTCCGCTTTAATATGAGCTTAAGACAATGATGTGTTCCGGGTATCCCTCGCGGAGATACAGCGAGCTGAAGAGAAAATGGAATTTGTGCAATTTTTAAGCATATTTTGGAAAGGACAGCAGAGACCAGAATTTTAACCGATTTGAAAAAGTCGAGAATGCGTCTTGAAGAGGAAAGACTGATCTTTCTATTTTTTTTTCGTGAACGTTCTACGATGATTCCTTTGCTTGCTAGAAGCAAGTAAAAAAAAAAAACGGTTTTTGCTTCAAAGTTGAATAACTCGGCCAAAAATTGCACAAGAAATTGATTACTCTCTTTATACATAGGAAAATAACCGCTTTCGACTGGAGAAAATGAAATATGTGTAAAAAATTTCATACTCCCCGTTTAATTTTCGCAAATTGGGGAAATTTTTTTAAAATTGGTCCAAATGATTTGAGTTTTTATTTTTGAGAAGGTAGAAGGATTAGTTTGCTAAGTGATGTGTTTCGTCGTGCGTCGAATAAAGTTAATCCGGGTAATCTTTATGAAACACATGACGAATAATTTTGTTAACTTTTTTTCGTTATTCGAAAAGTCTCTTCAAATAAAAATTTTGCCTCTCACAACGTTTGCCACCTGTGCCAATTTCCTAAATCCACCAATGGTTACGACTTCAATATTTATCAACATACGGCTTACAACGTGCTGTACCCGACTGAAGAACGTATAGAAATACATTATGAAGAAACAAGGTCTCGGACGACAAAGGACACGACGCAAAATATACTATTTCGTTTACATGATCGGACGGCCCGGCCGGTACTGGGTCGCGAGATTTCCCGTGAAAACCGTTAAACGGGCGATATCGGGCCACGAGATGTATTTAGTATGATCCAATCATGAAAATTTCAATTTCCATGATTTTCGTTCCATCTTTTTGGAAATAGTGCCAATAATGAGCCAAAATACGGCAAATGGGGCTAGTTTTAACAATATCTTAATTCGTACGTCTTACTCCGATCATTATTAAGGATCAAATATATTGAAATTAGTTACTATTAAAACTAGTGCGATATACATATGTCGTGTTTCGGGTTATTTCTGTCGGGAAAACTTCACCAATTATTGGTACAATTTTCAACAAGTTAGGATAGAAATTACGGGACACCCTTAAGTCCGGAACAGACGAGCGAGTTCCCAAACGGTCATTTAGCGGTCGTCAACTTAGGCATTGAAAAATCGACACTTCAGGGTTTTATAAACCAAGTCTTTCCGAGAACTGCGTCGTGGCCTGAACAAGACAGGCTCTGGACAACTGCGATGCCGAGAAGCATTCGTAAATGTATCGCGTTGACGATGCATATAACATTTTAAACGTTATCTCCTGTGTTTTATTATTTTATTAGTCTTACACGACAGAAATGCCCGCGCGACAAAACTCAAGATAATTTGAAATTATAATTGTTCATAATTACATCTCTTCTTGTTGTTTAGGAGATGTTGCGATTCTTCGTAAACTTCTAGGTACAACACGTGGTACAATCACTTTGAATTCCTTGTTCTGTCTTGCACTTGTCCGTTGCAAAGGTTCAGCACTGAATGTTCGAAACAGTTCGAGACCTACGCTCACCTACGTTCGGGGATGCGATGAAACATTTTCTGTCGCCTCTTGTCGGCAATGATCGGTAAACTTCGGCAATAATCAGCCAATTGTGGTAAGGTACATTTAGTCGATTTGAATCATTGAGTTCTATACTAACTGGAGTGTGAACAGCAGTTGGAAGAAGTAGAGGCGACAGCGATCAGAGAGAGAGGGGAAAATAGTGTGTCCATGCATCCTTCTTCTTCCTACTATCCCTCTCTATATCTCTACTATCCTGTAGTAAATTTGCGTGTGGTGGGGGTATAGACTGTATAGACCGGTAAAGACGCCGCGCGGGACAGAGGCAGCTCTACCCACTAATTTGTGTACCTTGTCTGATCGGCCGCCATTGCTCTGTTCTCTCTCCAGTTAGTATAGAGCTCAATGATTTGAATATCCCGCTCGAAATAGACAACCAATTTAAATGCCAAGGTCAAGCAAGGACTTCAAAGGTTCCGCCCGGAGTGACGCCTCTTATCTAGAGACGCGGTAGCGTCTCGAAGCCAAGTACATGAAAAAAAACACCCTGTATATGTCGACTGTGAAAAAAAGCACCCTGTATATGTCGACTGTCGATGTCGCTACCGTGTATCTTTACTCGTCGCGGAGACACTCTAACCTAATTCTGACATTTATACATTAATATCTCATCACGCCTGCATTATTTTGTAAATTTAAAGGCATTTTTCTTATGTAAACCGCATATCGGCTTTCGAATAAGACCAATTTCAATAAAATCGGTCCACGCATGACAGAGATATCGTAATATCGTCTCATGGATCGGTCGGATCCGATATCTCCGATATTTTTCTTCTGATTCTCCAAGCCAAATTTTCGTCCACATAATACGTATACACGCGTTAAACACACACCTTCAACCAACACATGTTCGTTCTTCTTTCGTCGACTCTCGGGATTATTCGGCAGGGACTGCCGGCCGTTATTGTATACATATACATAACACAACACATGTTTCGTTCATCAATTCCTATCTTCACTATGCAATTTCATTCATCAATTCCTATCTTCACTATGCAATCTACTCCAAATTTTGACAGCTTACAGTCAGGTTATATACAAAATTTGAGATGCCACGTGTTTTTACAAATATATATCGTTGTACCATTGAATTGCAATCAAAATGCTATCGTTGTACCATTGAATTCCCTGAATCTGGAAACACGTACAATTCCATGAATCTGAAAACACGAAAATTCGTGCTAAATCTAGCGATAACCCCTTTAAGCACAGAAATCTGTAAACATAAAAATGAAAATTGATACTAAAATCAATTAGAGTCCAATAAAACGCATGAATTTGGTAAACATAAACAAATTAATTTAAAAAATACTATTCCATGAAATATACTCAGAAAATGGCGTTATGAATGGAAATTTTAATTTTCTAACCACGAAAAACATTTCTCGATTTGATAAAACAATTCATGAAATTGTGCGTGCTTTCAGTTTCATGGAATTGTACGTGCTTTCAGGTTCATGGAATTGTACGTGCTTTCAGATTCATGGAATTGTAAATTTCAACAGCTGATAATTATTATGCTGTAATTGTAAAATCTTTGTAAAAAGAAGTGAGATCCCCCCAAAAAACCTCCCAACCGTCGGTATATCCCACGGTGTCCATCGGCTGTTGGTGGTGCACTATTAAAGGTTGTCGAAAATCCCTCGACGGCTGATAACATCCCGATTGTTGGCTAACAAGCGACCTTCGATCACTTCTCGACCGGCGGTATTACCCAGGGCGTCGATACACGCGAATGCGTCGGCCATTCACCGACCGCTGGAAGCCTACCGACCGAAGATCGAGTTATCCTCCTTCGGTACCAGTTGCTGCCATCTCAAGTGGCCGTCGGGCACTTATCGATTGCGGTACATCGCCGGCCGTCGGCACTTTGCTGTATGTCGGCCTGTTACCGCTCGTTGTCAACTTACCTGCCCTCTCATGGGCGATCAAGGCCGCTTGAAAAATCAATTAAATTAAAAAATTCCCCCCATCCGTACCTGGCAATCCAGGGTGGCCGTGTGTGGTGTCAAAAAACTCGCCGTGATCTCCCGGAGGTCCTCCCGGCGACAAATGTAGGGCTTATCTATCCCTATTCATGAAATATTAAGATTCAAAACTCTACAACTAAATTTGCAATAGTTTATTGTATATAAGTACCCCCCAAAAAACTTTAAAAAAGTAAAAAAATTACGCCAAGTACATGAAATCAAGTAAATCACAAAATAAAGAAAATAATACTAATAAATACAAAGTAAAAAAAGATGTGTAATCGGAATGAGCTGCAAGTACATAATGGTGCTTTCCCGCAGCGTGCAAAGGCGACACTGTGTAACACAACAAAAGACAAAAAAAAGATGTCCGCGGCCTGGAAGTCAAATACTTGGCGTGGCCAGGCAAGGTATTCTCAGATCATGAATACCCATACCCCCCCCCCCTCCCCTCGCAGGCTTTCAGAAAATTTGTCCATTTAAAACTCAGACAATATGAGTACATTTTCATTATATTGCGTTTTAAAATAATTGTAAGATCATTCATCCACACCGATAGTTTTCCTCTCACAACCTTTCACATAATTTGTCAATTTTAAACTCTGACAGTATGAATACGTTTTCATTATTTTGCCTTTTTATATAATTCTTATTCAGCGACACCTTGACCTTGCCTGGCCACGCCAAGTATTTGGACTTCCAGGCCGCGGAAATCTTTTTTTTGTCTTTTATTGTGTTACACAGTGTCGCCTTTGCACGCTGCGGGAAAGCACCATTATGTACTTGCAGCTCATTCTGATTTCACATCTTTTTTTACTTTGTATTTATTAGTATTATTTTCTTTATTTTGTGATTTACTTGATTTCATGTACTTGGCGTAATTTTTTTACTTTTTTAAAATTTTCAAAATACTTGGCGCTGCTCCCCGAATTGGTGTTGCTAAACTGAATAAATATGTATAAATTGCATTACTCTTTTTCTTTCTTTCTTGTGCGTGCGTTCGTGAATGTAGGTAGGTATACATTGTAAGGGAGCTGTTGCAAATTATTGTAACATTTTTTCGGTTTCGCAGCGCCGAGTATTTTGAATAAAATATTTATTCCTATTAAAATATCATTATATAAATAACCATTGTTATAAATCGCACAATTTTTGTATATCATTAATTTTGTAAAGCTATTAATTTACGACAATGTTTTTAAATGGGATTCTTTTATTCTGATGGGTTAATTAAAATGTCCGCGATATGAGTAATAGAATGTACGAACACAGCACTTTAGCTTTGTATTTGTAGTTGTGTCATCCTAAGCGCACTTGGAAAGCACCTTTATGTACTTGCAGCTCATTTTGATTTCACATATTTTTTTATATTGTATATTTTCTTCTATTCTAGTGGGGATTGTATATTTCCTTCTATTTTATTGTGGTTTCATGTACCTGGCGTAATTTTTTTACTTTTTTGAAGTTTTATTTGGGCTCCTTCTTTCCCTAATGGAACTGAAGGTTCTTCGCTCTTCCCTCTTCTATCCTCTTCTATCTTCTTTCTTCTACGTAGACGTGTTTCCATACCGGGGCAGCACCATATGCCGATGCCTCCCAACCGTCGGTATGTCCCACGGTGTCCATCGGCTGTTGGTGGTGCACTATTAAAGGTTGTCGAAAATCCCTCGACGGCTGATAACATCCCGATTGTTGGCTAACTAGCGACCTTCGATCACTTCTCGACCGGCGGTATTACCCAGGGCGTCGATACACGCGAATGCGTCGGCCATTCACCGACCGCTGGAAGCCTACCGACCGAAGATCGAGTTATCCTCCTTCGGTACCAGTTGCTGCCATCTCAAGTGGCCGTCGGGCACTTATCGATTGCGGTACATCGCCGGCCGTCGGCACTTTGCTGTATGTCGGCCTGTTACCGCTCGTTGTCAACTTACCTGCCCTCTCATGGGCGATCAAGGCCGCTTGAAAAATCAATTAAATTAAAAAATTCCCCCCATCCGTACCTGGCAATCCAGGGTGGCCGTGTGTGGTGTCAAAAAACTCGCCGTGATCTCCCGGAGGTCCTCCCGGCGACAAATGTAGGGCTTATCTATCCCTATTCATGAAATATCAAGATTCAAAACTCTACAACTAAATTTGCAATAGTTTATTGTATATAGGTACCCCCCAAAAAACTTTAAAAAAGTAAAAAAATTACGCCAAGTACATGAAATCAAGTAAATCACAAAATAAAGAAAATAATACTAATAAATACAAAGTAAAAAAAGATGTGAAATCGGAATGAGCTGCAAGTACATAATGGTGCTTTCCCGCAGCGTGCAAAGGCGACACTGTGTAACACAACAAAAGACAAAAAAAAGATGTCCGCGGCCTGGAAGTCAAATACTTGGCGTGGCCAGGCAAGGTCAAGGTGTCGCTGAATAAGAATAGTTATTCATAGTGATCCTCTAGGTAGTGATAGGCAGATGTGGCGGCCGTTTTCTATTGGTCGACACCATGCCCAAATGAGCCAATCGCGTGGCGCAAGATTTGAATTTAAATGCGAGTTGAAGCAGTCGTCATTTTAAATGGCAGTTGCGATCCGTCGAGCGATACGTGATGAAATCCGAGAGGCGTAGAAATTAATTAAAGAACGAAGTGGCCAATTGTCGGAGATCGAGCCCAGCTTCGTTCGGAATATCGGCGGTCGAAAAGATGTCAGATATCGTGAAGGTGGGAATCAGATTGAGACCCTTGGTGAAGCGGGAGAAAGACGAGAATTTGTCAATACGATGGATCCTGCGAGGAGATTCCATTGTTTCTTTAGATCCGGAGGCGAGGAAACGGGGGGATAATGAATTTCAGTTTGGTACGTTTCTGATAATCGGCTGCCGCAATCGTGATTGCTTGCTCTATCTCTAATTTACTTAAATGCGACGTGGTATAACCTACTTATCATCTTCGTCATGTGACATATCACCCTGGGAAATGTAAATTAGACGAGCAAACATTTAACACATTTCTTGGTAATTGGTCGATCGGAACGCAATTGTTTTTTCGACATGTTACGCCGCGTTGAATATCGTTTCAATAATTCGCTGGACGATGTTAACGTTCTTATAGATAATTTGTCGTTGTATTCTTAACCTACCATTCGACTGTAATTGTACCGAAGTACAATTAAGTATTACCAAATTTGCATTCGTGTAGGGGCTCGTAAATGTACTTTGGGACACCCTATACAAATACATTAGCCTAATCTACAAATTCTTATTAAAGTACCACTGTAATTCTACAATTTTGTAATAATAATTTCAAACGATCTTATTTTATTCGTAGACGATATTTTCGAGATGGACGCAACCAATTCTAATGTATTTGAGACTATAGCGAGACCTATCGTCGATGCCACCATAAACGGTATTGACGCAACAGTATTCTCCTACGGCCAGTGTAATTCTGGTAAAACTCATACGATGATAGGTACTGCGGGAGAGCCAGGACTAATACCACTTAGTATTAAACATATATTTAAAGCAATTTCCAACACCGTCGAACGTGAATTTCTATTAAGGTTTGCATCCGTTCTGGTCTGCGGTAAGAGTTACCGTAGCAGGAATATAAAGAGGCTTGTATTTTTCAGGGCATCGTACTTAGAGATCTGTGACGAAAAGGTAAACGACCTTCTGAATTTGAAGAACGTCAACCTAACGTTACATAGAGACGAGAGTAACCAAATAATTATTCAGTGTAAAGAGGAAACTTCAAACTCACCGAGTCACATGTTATCTATAATGCAGAAGGGACTTGAGAATAGACGGATGAGACAATCTTCCAGGGACGATCGTAGTATTAGTCACAGTATATTTCGAATTGTAAGCCTGCGTAAGATATTTTGTACTTCGGTTATCTCTTATCTGGATATAATACATCTCTGTCTTTTTCAGACGATTGAAAGTCAACAAGTTGGCGCTGATTCCGAAGGCAGTGAGCAAGTGTCTCGATTAAATTTAGTAGACCTCGCTGGGTTTGGAAAAGCGCATCAAACAGACGCTGCCGAAAGGCAGCAGATCGATGCATCCATTTCCGCGTTGAGATCAATAATCGCGCAGCTACACGAATCGCAGAGCGATCAAATCGAGATTAACTATAGCAGTAGCAAACTAACGGAAATAATGCAGTCGTCCTTAGGTGGTAACGGTTTAACAGCGATAATATGTACAGTGACTCCCGTTGCTTTAGAAGAAACGTACCATACTTTATCGTTAGTATACCATTGCTACGATGCCATTACCGAGTGACTTTTATTCTGAACGATTCTTTTGATTCCTTTAGGTTCGCGTCTCAGGCTAAGACTGTGAAAAACAAGCCACAGAAAAATAGAGACATATCCCACGAGTTGCTCCTAACACGTTACACGAAACAATTAATTAACCTGAAAAGAGCTCTACAGGTTTGTATTGTTAATCTTAATCCTATTAAGTTAAACAGCTTTTATCACGATTATCTTACACTCCAATCGTTTCGTTAGAGAATAAGAAATGGATTGTCGTCCATAGAACGAGAGGAAGTCAAGCCTAAGTTGCAAGAGTATCAAATTCATCAATTACTAGAGGACCGTATAAAATTACTAAATAATCAAATTATTTTTGGACGTGTTGCGAATCGTGAGGAGCAAGTCAAATGTAAATCTAGGAGGAGGCAGCAGTTTCCAGTAATTCAGGCTGAAGCTAGTTTGCCAACGATAATAGAAATGTCGCCTGAAAAACCGTACAAAAAGGATGTTACGCAATCGGTTGATGTCACGGGTCAAAGTAAATTGATCGCGGTCTATTACCAAATGTATTTTCGCGATTCAATAGCTTATGGTTGATTTCTGTCCCTAGCGTTTCAGACAGCTTTTGCTGACTTCGAGATAGACCTGATCGAGTGTGAGACAGACAGCGAGGGAAAAGAAAACGGTGACAAAACGAAACAGCTGTATTGTATAGATAATCTGTTGAACGCAAAGCCTAGAAGCAATAGTTTCTGCGTAACGCCAAATAAACAAGATTCGTGTGTACAGACTTTGAGGTACTTACTGGTTGCTGGTTAAATGTTTCTGTTGCGCTGATACTGTTTTAACATAGCTTTTTAATTGTAACAGCAATTGTGCCTCTCCATCCACGCCAAAGGAAATTCTGCGAGAGTATATCTCTGACTTGACCAAAGATTTCATCGAACTCAGTGAATTCACAACATTGGAGAAACAGTTGCACTGCGAAGAGAATCATTGCTGCGTATTTGTGAGTGTAGTTTACTTTTATTCCTACTACATTTTGACGTATTCATTGTATTTTGTGTTTTGGTTTCAAGAGCTTCAAGGAACAACTGGAAAGGCAGTCTGTTTCCTGTAATTCTGTGGACCACGAATGTAACGAGTGCTCTGCAGACTTAATAATGAAGTTAGAAGAAGAAAAGGCGAAGTTGGCCGAAGACCTAGAATTGAAGATCCAGGAACTGGATGAAATAAAGACCGGCATCCAAGGACTTAAATTAGATGTAGAAAACTTGCAGCAGACTATTCAACTGCTGACAAACGAGAACATGGAAATGTCGACGAAATTGTGTACCGAGAAAGAACGTTCGAAAGACGTTGAATTCAACCTTCAAAGAGCGGTCGAAGAACTTTACGCGCGTATCTCGAAAGTCAACGATGAGAAGATTAACTTGGAGACCGACGTGACCGCGTTAAATCATCGTTTAGAATCGATGCGTTCGAAAACACCGGAATCAGTGGGCGACGAGCAGTTTACCGAATATCAGAATAAAATTCAGAAATTGAAGACAGAGAACATCGAGCTAACGGCTATTATCGCAGAGAAGAATAAGGAGCTTGAAAGCGTGAAAGAAAGCAAGTCACTTTTGTACGACCATGAATGCATGTATAAGGAGAAACTTGGAATTCTCGCAACGAAATATGAGTGCTTGGTAAGTGAGAACAGGGAACTGTCTACCGACTTGATGGACAAGATCGAGGAGAACGACACGCTGAAAGAGCAGTGCGACGTTCTGAAGAAGAAAATATCTGTGACTAATATCGTGCAGCAGTCTGGCGACGACGTGGAGCAACTAAGAACGGAGAACAATCTTTTAAAATCCGAGATCGTCGAGTTGAAGATGAAAGTGACAATGCTGTCGGATGAGAATGCCAAGTTTTCCAATAATCTATTCGAGACCATGGAGGACCTCGACAATTCGCAGAGTGAGAAATTGCATTCGTCCATTGCGTTTGACAATCCCACGAAGGAAACATCGCGGGAGGAAAGCCGCGAATCGCTGACGAACAAGCTGATAACGATGCAGGACAAGATCGATCACTTGACTCATTTGAATAAAAAGCTGAGCGACTTGAAGCTGCCTTCCTGCAGCCAATGCGCGCACTTGACGAATTTCAACGAAAGTCGTAGAGCCCTGAAGCTCGAGGCGAAAATATTGAACCACAAATTGGAAGACTTGCAGAGAACGTTCGATCGGAAGTGCGCGGACACCGAACCGCTGAAAATGAAAGCTAATCAGGACTTGAATTTAAGTTTCGTCGATTCATCTTTGAACGCCAGCTTCGTGGACGGAATGAACGTGAGCTTCGTAGAGGAAAAGGTTCACCACTTGAATAACGAATTGCAGACGTTAAAGGACGACCGAGACAAATTGTCCATTCTCTATCAAGAAAAGTGTGACGAACTTGAGAAGCTTCACGACGAAGATGCGAAGGCTGACGAGGACGGTTCGAAGTCGAAGAAGGCGGGTAAAAATGAGAGCAGGATAGAGAGGATTCAGAACAGCATAGACCAAGTGAGGGAGGATATAGACGAGTTGAAGAAGAATAGTACAAACTTCACTTCCATACTTACCAAGTTCAGAACGGAAAAGGCGAGCTTGATGGACGAGATAAACACGCTGAAAAGTATTAACGACGATCTACAGCAGAAGATAACGAGCGACGAGATATCGGTAGCCATGGCGATGGAAAAGGCACAGATGCTGGAGAGCGATTTATTAAACATGAGTAAGGAGATCGAGGAGTTCTCTGCGAAAGAGAAAGCGATAAAGAGCGAAAAGCTGGTGCTAGAGGTTGAAATAGAAGACTTGAAGGCAGACAAGGAAAGCAAAGATATTCTCATTGCTGGGTTGCATAAAACAGTCGACGAACTAAACGATTGCATCTCGTCCCTAAAAACTGAATTAGACTTAATGACGAGCCAGAAGAATGATCTAACTATTTCTACAGAATGTATCGAACGTAAGTACAAGGACGAATTAGAGTTCCTGCAGAAGCAGTACAAGGAATTGGAGCAAACGGAAATTCAGAGCAGAGAAGCAGAGAAACGTGCGATCTTGCGAGCCAAGGAGCTAGAAGCGGACATAGAGAAGCTGCAAACGGACTTGACGAAACAGGAAACCTTGTACAAGGAAGTCCAAGGAAGAGTGTCGCGATTGGAACATCTTTTGCACGAGAGCGAAGACGAGAAAGAATTATTGAAGCAGATAGTGCAAGCTCTTGAAGTTCAAGTAACTGATTCCAAGGGTAATTTGGCGATCAAGTACGAAAACGAGTTTCAGGCGATATCAAAGAAATTTGAGGAATACACCGAGGAGTCCGAGATGAAGTTAAGCAAAATTAATGAGACGTTGGATAAATACGCGGAGGAAAATGGCAATCTGACGCAAGAGTTTGCGAAACTGCAAGATATTAAATTAAAAGTCAGTAAAATGAAAGGGGACGTTCAACACGCGTTTGGAGAAGAGGACACGCTGGTCAATGATAATAGGAAACTGTACGAAGAATTGGACACTGTTAAAGAATGTATGATCCGGGAATTGAAGGCGCTGAAGGACAAAGTGAATTCGGTGAACTTCATGAATAAGACTGCCAACGAAATCTTTATAATATTCCTGCAGACGGTTATGTCGAAGGAAGAAGAGGTGATTAGAGTTATGAGGGAGTCGTTCGAGAAGGATAAGCAGAAGCTGGAGGACGAGAAGCGACAGAGTGCCGACGCGCAGAAACGAGTCACGTTGTGGGCTAAAGAGCTGGAAACGGAGATCGAGAAGCTGCAAGCGGACTTAACGGAAGGAGAAAAGATGCGCAAAGGCCAGCAGGTTAAGATCGAACACCTGGAGCACCATTTAAAAGAGAGCAATTACGAGAAAGAGATGTACAAAGAGAAAATGGAAACGTTCGAAACTGACTATATCAATTTGCAAGCTGAATTCGAGAAACAATGCAGCAGTGATAATCGACAAGGAGAGGCGGTTATCGTCGCCCAGAAAAAGGAGAAGGAAGTGCAAGAAGCATATAAGAAGAAGGAAATGGAATTTCACTCGAAGATAACATCTGAGAAAGAGACGTACGAGAAAAGAATACAAGATCTTCTTAGCAGTATAGAAAGTTATAAGACGAAAAATATGGAATTGAAGAGTAACATCGAAGGCCTCGAGGCTAATGAGAAACAGTCGCAGAATATCATCGAAGCGAACGCAACCGAATTGAGAAAGAATAATCAAACTATACACAGAATGAGCATCGATATCGAGCAACTTACGGAAGATTACAGCGAACTGAATCGCGAAGTTGAGCAGAAAACATCGCGGATAGAAGACATCACGAAGCTTTTGAAAGATAAATGCGACGTGCTGTCGGAATATAAATCTAAACTGGAGACTATCATGCCGGATTATCAATCGCTGCAGGATCAAATTAAAGAGCGGAAGGTGAGTATAGTACGGTGCAAGGAGAAGATAGAGAAATTGAAAATGGAGAAGGAAAAGGAGATCGAAGCCATTCGGGATAAACTGAACTGCGAGGAGATAAAGAATGTTGGATTGAACAAGCAGTTGAACGAATTGAATAACAAGAACGTAGCTGTTGTGGAGGAATTGGATGACCTGAAGGAGAAGTACGAACAGTTGCAGCACGTAAATGCTAAGCTTGAGAGGAAGATTCGAAACAGTACCAGTAAACTGAAAGTCGAAGCACAGATAGAAGATTTGAAAGACCTAAACAAAGGTTTGCAGAGCAACTTGGAAGGTGCGAGCAATCGCATCACTGAACTGCAGGATAGTAAGAACAAAATCTTGAAGGAACTAGTCAATTTAAAGGGCCAGTACGAGTTGCTGTCTCAAGAAAATGTTGAGATAAAGAAAACACTGTCGAGACAGAGTTTGTCGCAGGAAGATAGCAGGTACGATGCTCTTCTCCAAGAGAAGAATAAAATCGCGTTAGATTTAGAAGGCAAGAAGGTATTATTGAACCAAAGAGACAAGGAGATTAATGAGCACCTGCGCAGAATAAACGATTTAACAGTCAGAAACAAGGAACTCGACGGTCAATTGGAAGAGCGCGCTGCGATTATTCGCGAACGTGATCTGGAAATCTCAAATCTGAAAGACAAAGTGTATGTTCGTCGTATAGAAAACAAAGTGGTTAACGAACTACAGGAGAAGCTCCAGACGATTAAAGAGGAAAGCAAGAAACTTCAAGATCAGCTCGAGGCGTATACAGTAGGACCGCATGTTGATGTCAGGCAAATACAGGACGTAAAATTGCACAGCGAGAAAGTTCTTCTTACGTTGAGAAAAGAGAACTTGGAATTACAGACGAAAGTGAACGAATACGAGCATAAACTGGAATCGAAAAGTAATAGCAGTGGTTCGAGGTCTGTCAGCCCAGCCTTCGAAGTTACCAGAAGGAGGCATAGTCGAAATGAGATATTCAATCAGAAGAGGCAATTGGAGACAGACATTAACGAGAACGAGGAAACCTGCCAAGTGTTGCGAAAGAAGATTCAGGAACTGGAATCGCAGCTGGTGTCGAAGAATGGGCAAATCGTAGCATTGGAGATTCAAATCCAAAGCGAGAACTTTCCTTACCAGCAAAAGTGCCGGGAGCTCGAGGAGCTTCTCCTTACGCATCGCCAGAAAGTACGTATAAAGTGTTTTCTAAAAATTTCCTACTGTAAATGTAATTCTCTGCTTTCCATAGAACGCAGAGCTCAGTTCCGAGACCAGGAAACTTCAGCGGGCTATGGACGACATTAATGCATGGGAGTGCGATATATGCAGAAGATGGCGAATCAACAGAAGAGATCAATCTTGTCAAACACCATCCAATCATGCATCACGATTCTTCTCTAACAACGGAGTGCTCGACGTAAGTAGAAATGCGGAATAGCGAGTTTATTTTCATTCATGTTCATTGCAACGATATTTTTTTAGGACCACAAGAAGATAATGAAATTGGAGAAGGAAAAGACGATGATAAAGGATGTATGCCGTTCGCGATGCCGGCGGATTAAAGAGTTGGAGGATACAGTAAGGGGATTGCAGGATGTGCGAACCACGTCTGCCTTAGGACCGATCGAACCTTTGCAACCAAAATCCGAGCAACAGTATACTTCTGCGGCGTTCCTTAATAAGCAAAACAAGTCGGAGAAGAAGTCGAACCCGTGAGGAATATTCTTTTGGGCATTATTGGCTTCAGACTACTTTGTCAATTTTAAGTTTCTCTTCGATGGTGCCTGAACCATTGAGACGCGATTCCTATAAGTTATTTATTTATCAACGTACGCAATGGGGCGCGAATGTGCTATTGCTTGGTGATATTAGATAAGAGAACTACGTTTATTTACCCATTTCCTATAATCAGTGATATTTGCCGTATTCTATTTAGCTAAGTATTATAAGGCCCTTGATCGCAAGCGTCGAGGTGTTAGTCAGTGAAGCACAATTTCCTTGTATCTGGGTAAACATTTCTGTTATCGAATATTTCTTTCTATATTTTCTAGCAATTCTACTTTCTTCGCTTTCACGCGCATGATCGTGCTTTATTCGTACTTTCTGTTTCCATGTCGCTTCGCTTTATAAAATCGTTAGATTTTCCTCGTTTATATATTGTGCGTTTAATGTTTCCTACAGAGTTATGAAAGAAAACGTTCCAGCGAATTTAATGGAGTTTGCAAAGCCTTTAAACAATAGAAGACGCGGGGCACAATTATTAGCGTAAACAGTCTTCCAGATATGTTACTGCAATGAATCATATAGGATTAGGGTGAAGTGTTGTTAAGCGTAAGGAGTTCACTCTTCAAGTATTACAGTCATTCCTTGTTCTAAGATAATGTATATAGTCGTAATGCTAAGGTATTTATATATTTTTCTGGAATTATATTTTTATACTTTCGTAAGATAATGTAAATAACAGTAAACATGTTTTTTTTTATACGTATTATGACGTTAAAGGTGGCTAAACTTGTATCATAATATGTTTCTCGCGCCAGCTTTATAATACAAACACGAGATTTGTGATCCTGAAAAACATTCACAAAACAATTGTACACGCATTAATTGCGTACGAAATGTGCCATAAATTATATGTTCTTCCTAGTTTCGATTAAAGTTATGTAAATTATTTAATTATGACGTATATGATTAATAAAATGCGTTCAACTCTGTCAAACTTATTTCTCATGAAATTTTTTCCATGTCTATAACAAATAATCTTCGAATACAAATGTTACAATTCTAATAATCTTCGAATGAAAAACTCAAATAATATTTTGGAATAATCTTCGAATAAAATTAAGTTATTCGAGAATAATAAATAAATTTGCCCAAACTCTGCTTCGACGCTCATTCTTCGAAAGATGAAAGCATAATCTGAAGTAATAACTAAATAAATTGAAGTTAGGAATCCCCTACTGTAGAGAATAAAGAACTCCTATTATTTCTAAACATTTAAAAGATAACAATTATCTCTCAACTTTCTCTCTGAAGGTCAAAGGCATTCTACCTAAGTATGTAAAGAAATAATAAGGTTTTCATATCATAGCGAATTCGGGAGATCCGCACTGGCCGCACTGAGTGCGAGTTTTCTCGCTTCCAATTGGCTAAAACTTGCACTCAGTGCGGCCAGTGCGGGTCTCCCGAATTCGCTATCAGATAATCTTCAGATATATTCATTCTGTTGGCTACACTGACTCCAGCAATTTAGCGTACACCACAACAATGGTTTGCTGTTAACCTATTTGTCCCACGGAGTTGTGTCGTGTGTTTACAGTGCAGAGAAGCACTTTAATGGTTAAAGAAGCGTAGGAGATTAATTAAAACCCAAAAATGGATTTTCAAAATCGTCCAGGAGGGAAGACTGGAGGTGGAGGCGTCGCCTCCTGGTCGGAGAGTAACCGAGACAGAAGAGAACGTTTGAGGCAACTAGCATTGGAAACCATCGACCTAAACAAGGATCCATATTTTATGAAAAATCACTTGGGTTCCTACGAGTGTAAACTATGCTTAACTCTGCACAATAACGAGGGCAGCTACTTGGCCCACACACAAGGTAAAAAGCATCAGGCTAACTTAGCCAGGAGAGCCGCCAAGGAAGCGAAAGAAGCACCCCAAACACTTGCTCCCGAGAAGCCTCGAGTAGAGCCAAAGAAGTTCGTAAAGATCGGAAGGCCTGGTTACAGAGTCACTAAACAACGCGACCCAGAATCTGGCCAGCAGAGTTTATTGTTCCAAGTCGACTACCCGGAGGTCGCCGATAATGTTATCCCACGGCATAGATTTATGTCGGCGTACGAGCAGAGAGTCGAACCGCCCGACCGCAAATGGCAGTATTTGTTATTCGCCGCAGAACCCTACGAAACTATAGCGTTTAAGGTAAATCGAGTATAGATTAAAACTACGAGTATCACCTGTATCAAAATTGCAGAGGGCTGACGGTTTCTCAAGCGTGATTTTCTTTCATTTTAGGTGCCTAGTAGAGAGGTGGAGAAGGCAGAGGGGAAGTTCTGGACACACTGGAATAAAGACACAAAGCAATTCTTCCTACAGTTTGCGTTTAAGAATGAGAAACCATCGGTTGGAAAAGTACCGCCACCTCCGGTCCCTCTGATACGACCTGGCCTGGGGCCACCTATGGTGCCTGTTCCACCACCGCCGAGACCACCTATGTTCAATCCAGTGCCGCCACCACCTGCGCTCTTGGCCACGGGTATGCAGATACCTCCGCCACCTCCGCATTTAGCATAATTATTTCTTAAGGTATAGAATGAGAACACAGAAAGGGATTTTAAATGTACATTTTGTCTGAAGCGAACAAGGTGAAATCTTTTATTCTTGTTTAAGGTATTACTCTAATCTGTATCTTGTGTATTAAATGATATGAAATTCTATTACCGTTGTGTCATTGTGCAGGATATGAATCAATTTAATACAGAATCAAGCGTCCAAACGAGGCACCAAAAGCTATGAAATATCCTGCCCTACGATCTAGAGACGCGGTAGCGTCTCGAAGCCAAGTACATGAAAAAAAACACCCTGTATATGTCGACTGTGAAAAAAAACACCCTGTATATGTCGACTGTCGATGTCGCTACCGTGTATCTTTACTCGTCGCGGAGACACTCTAACCTAATTCTGACATTTATACATTAATATCTCATCACGCCTGCAATATTTTGTAAATTTAAAGGCATTTTTCTTATGTAAACCGCATATCGGCTTTCGAATAAGACCAATTTCAATAAAATCGGTCCACGCATGACAGAGATATCGTAATATCGTCTCATGGATCGGTCGGATCCGATATCTCCGATATTTTTCTTCTGATTCTCCAAGCCAAATTTTCGTCCACATAATACGTATACACGCGTTACACACACACCTTCAACCAACACATGTTCGTTCTTCTTTCGTCGACTCTCGGGATTATTCGGCAGGACTGCCGGCCGTTATTGTATACATATACATAACACAACACATGTTTCGTTCATCAATTCCTATCTTCACTATGCAATTTCGTTCATCAATTCCTATCTTCACTATGCAATCTACTCCAAATTTTGACAGCTTACAGTCAGGTTATATACAAAATTTGAGATGCCACGTGTTTTTACAAATATATATCGTTGTACCATTGAATTGCAATCAAAATGCTATCGTTGTACCATTGAATTCCCTGAATCTGGAAACACGTACAATTCCATGAATCTGAAAACACGAAAATTCGTGCTAAATCTAGCGATAACCCCTTTAAGCACAGAAATCTGTGAACATAAAAATGAAAATTGATACTAAAATCAATTAGAGTCCAATAAAACGCATGAATTTGGTAAACATAAACAAATTAATTTAAAAAATACTATTCCATGAAATATACTCAGAAAATGGCGTTATGAATGGAAATTTTAATTTTCTAACCACGAAAAACATTTCTCGATTTGATAAAACAATTCATGAAATTGTGCGTGCTTTCAGTTTCATGGAATTGTACGTGCTTTCAGATTCATGGAATTGTACGTGCTTTCAGATTCATGGAATTGTAAATTTCAACAGCTGATAATTATTATGCTGTAATTGTAAAATCTTTGTAAAAAGAAGTGAGATCCCCCCAAAAAACCTCCCAACCGTCGGTATGTCCCACGGTGTCCATCGGCTGTTGGTGGTGCACTATTAAAGGTTGTCGAAAATCCCTCGACGGCTGATAACATCCCGATTGTTGGCTAACTAGCGACCTTCGATCACTTCTCGACCGGCGGTATTACCCACGGCGTCGATACACGCGAATGCGTCGGCCATTCACCGACCGCTGGAAGCCTACCGACCGAAGATCGAGTTATCCTCCTTCGGTACCAGTTGCTGCCATCTCAAGTGGCCGTCGGGCACTTATCGATTGCGGTACATCGCCGGCCGTCGGCACTTTGCTGTATGTCGGCCTGTTACCGCTCGTTGTCAACTTACCTGCCCTCTCATGGGCGATCAAGGCCGCTTGAAAAATCAATTAAATTAAAAAATTCCCCCCATCCGTACCTGGCAATCCAGGGTGGCCGTGTGTGGTGTCAAAAAACTCGCCGTGATCTCCCGGAGGTCCTCCCGGCGACAAATGTAGGGCTTATCTATCCCTATTCATGAAATATTAAGATTCAAAACTCTACAACTAAATTTGCAATAGTTTATTGTATATAAGTACCCCCCAAAAAACTTTAAAAAAGTAAAAAAATTACGCCAAGTACATGAAATCAAGTAAATCACAAAATAAAGAAAATAATACTAATAAATACAAAGTAAAAAAAGATGTGAAATCGGAATGAGCTGCAAGTACATAATGGTGCTTTCCCGCAGCGGGCAAAGGCGACACTGTGTAACACAACAAAAGACAAAAAAAAGATGTCCGCGGCCTGGAAGTCAAATACTTGGCGTGGCCAGGCAAGGTATTCTCAGATCATGAATACCCATACCCCCCCCCCTCGCAGGCTTTCAGAAAATTTGTCCATTTAAAACTCAGACAATATGAGTACATTTTCATTATATTGCGTTTTAAAATAATTGTAAGATCATTCATCCACACCGATAGTTTTCCTCTCACAACCTTTCACATAATTTGTCAATTTTAAACTCTGACAGTATGAATACGTTTTCATTATTTTGCCTTTTTATATAATTCTTATAGCGAATTCGGTACCTCGCACTGACTCTGTGCTGGTGCCAGAAAATGACTTGGATTGGCTAGCTCTATAAGAATCAACCAATCCAAGTCATTTTTTGCCACATTTTGGCACCAGCACAGAGTCAGTGCGAGGTACCGAATTCGCTATTATTCAGCGACACCTTGACCTTGCCTGGCCACGCCAAGTATTTGGACTTCCAGGCCGCGGAAATCTTTTTTTTGTCTTTTATTGTGTTACACAGTGTCGCCTTTGCACGCTGCGGGAATGCACCATTATGTACTTGCAGCTCATTCCGATTTCACATCTTTTTTTACTTTGTATTTATTAGTATTATTTTCTTTATTTTGTGATTTACTTGATTTCATGTACTTGGCGTAATTTTTTTACTTTTTTAAAGTTTTTTGGGGGGTTTTTATTTTCTTGATTTCTTCATTCAAGAGAATGAATTTTTTTAGATTTTAGTACATTTTTAATCAAATTAAATAAAATTGTTTAACTTATAAATTCTTTTTTTATATATATAAGATTTACCAGTGTAGTCGAAAAGTGCGTATAGAATTTTAAGCTTCTTCAAAGTATCGGCAATGATAGAGAAGCGAAGAATACTTAAAGGTCGTCGCGCATTTTGGCGAAACGCGGCGCGGTGTAGCTAATCGAAGAAATTAATAATTAATTGTCGCTGAGCTTCGATCATTGTTTATAAATTTTCTCTTAAAAAACTAAAAGGGTAAAAATGCTTGTTATTAACACATTTGAATCCCAAAGCGGAATAATCCGCGAGCACCGACTGGTCGATATTCTCGTAGCAAAATATTCCGCGAATTTAAGTTTATAGAAAATAAAAGAAAAAGTAATTATGAATGATCAGTCGTGCATGTTTCGGTGATACGGGTACGTCGTCAGGTTTACTTTTGTGGTTACAAGAGGTCATACCGGTTTATAGCCGTGAGGTAAATGAGTTAAAAAGTTCTCCATGGTAAAAAAAATAGACAAATCGTATGGCTTTACTTTTTTTTGTTTAAATTTTATTAAGAATATAAACACAGTAGAATGTACAGCAGGTTGGATCGTCAAGTTCTTAGTTCCTGAAACAGAACGAGATTCATATTCCACATGCTAGAAGACAGTGACATTATTCAGGGAAGTTAAAATCCTATCAGATTTGAACGTTCAACATGGCTTAAAGTGTTGTACGCACTTTTCAGTCCGCCCGTTCGCATTTCATCATAAATTGTATTTTCTTTAAATTGTAACACCAAGATTTCCCATTGGAAACCTGACGAGATAAGTACCTGCATATTTAAGCGCAGAGGACGCAAGCGCCTCCGACTGCCTTGATTTTGTCCTCGGCCAATTTGCTGAAGAATTTGGCTTTAACGATGACTGGTTGCTTAGGAAGCCGACCTTTTCCTAATAGTTTATAATATCCCTGTAAAACACAGAGGAACAATACAGTTCAAGCGCAAACGCGAATTTTAGACACACAAACATACGATTCGAAACTTACAGCCTTTACCAGATCGATTACCGGCACTTTGCTCTCAGAGTCTTTGTACTTGAGCCTGGTTTGTTCGGAAACCAATGTCCACAACTTGTCTAAATTTAAAGCAGGACACCACTTCGTGTTACGCCTTAAATGGTAATTTCGCATACCAAGCTGTAAATTGAAAGAATTAAGAATGTAACGCATGTTGCTTCCAAGCGTTACCTATTAGACACTCGTTTGATTTGTCAGAACGTAAAGTGCATTCAAAATAATTCAGTTCGCCGGTGAAATATAATGCTATCATCATTTAACATGTACGCGTTGAATGGAAGGTTGCACGGAATAGGTGTACTCACCTTTCCGAAGTAACCAGGATGGTACTTGTCAAAGTTGATACGATGGTGATGTAGACCACCAGCATTACCACGTCCACCAGGATGTTTCCTGTGTTTACCTAGAAGATAGCGAAGTATTTCCTTATTACCAAATTAATTTTTACATTTCTATACAAACAGAATTCAGTGGGTGCTGAATGTTATGCATCTTACCTATGCGACCATGACCATGGCTGACATGACCACGGAGCTTCCTGGTCTTCTTTTTATGTGTAGACTGTTAATCAGTAGACAAAGAATTTATATATGCCATTCAGAAATACTGGTAAGTTTACGAAAGTTCGAGAATGTTATTTGTCACAAAGGTTATGTTCAAATGCGAATGCAAGATAGCAAGGTTAGGAATATTTACAGTCAGTATTACATTATTTACGGCGGGAGGGAAATAATAATTCTAAGGAACGATTCAATAAGTCTTCACGGGAATCGTAATGGTTTGTAACATTTCATTTCTTATCAGATGCTTTCGATAATACCGGATTATGGGATAATAACTTATACAGCACTCACTCACCATCTTGGACGCGATGTGAAGAAAGAAGACCGTGGCTTCTCGCGGAAGTTGTCAGCTACTCCTCGCGAGGCGCACGCGCGCTTCCAGCCACCGCATGTAGTCACGGACCAATCAATGAGCACATAGACGGGACGGACTAGTTTTATTAAACTTTTATAAAATGCACCTGAAAGTTTAATAAATAACTTACCTAATCTTGTCAAATAAATTTCTATTAAAAGAACCCAGAGTTAGCCTAATTACTCTATAACAATTTCCAAGAGTATATTGTCTGTCTGTATGATTGATTTGCGCGCGAATTTGTAATTTAATAACGATTATTGTTAATTGGATATCCCCCAGAATATTATATTTCGAAAAATATTATAATATTCTGCTTTCCGAGAATAGCAACCTACATATAATAGTTCTTGTCCTTTTCGTCCTTTCCCGTTTTGGGATTCGAGGCTTCGTTCTCGTGATATTAACAGTTGAATATTAGCGGATCGGTCTCCTATCGAGCCAGCTGGCGACTAACATCATGCGAAAGAGAAAGACACGTGCGCACTGGTGCGAGCGAGAGGTGTACACTTGTGGGTGCGTTCCACTTACGCCCGCAACGCCCGTGATTTCCATTACATATCGCTACAAGTTCTTCGAGCAGTAGTCGAGCATGAAGAACCGGCTTTAACCTCCACGCGTGTGGTATATCTGATAAAATCCAGTGATCCATGGTTCAGTTGTGCACAGCGTGGCGTGGAAACCTACTACCACGGGTGTCGGACGAGAGTGGGGCCGACTACGCACGTCTGATTGGTTCAACGCCAAGAGGAAAATTCACCGACGCCAGCGCCAAGGCAAGCCGAGTGGAGTGTAGCCAAGTGAGGGCGCAGCCAATCAGCGTCGCCGGGGACTGATTGTCGACGCTGGTTGGCTGCGGCCTCAATTGGCTACGGTCTGATTGGTTCAACGCCAAGAGGAAAATTCACCGACGCCAGCGCCAAGGCAAGCCGAGTGGAGCGCAGCCAAGTGAGGCCGCGGCCGGAGTCTCTTCAAGAGACTTGAGAAACTGACCTGACCGAGTGACTAGTGAGGCGGTGGGAGCGTAGAACCCCTCTATATAGAACCTAAAGTGTTAAAAGCGCGTTTAGTTCAGAGTTTCAACAGTTTGTATGTACCCTTTATCAACAATCTTCATTATTGTAAATTACAGTTTTGTGCCTCTAAAGTGTTACATTCTACACTTTCTTTTTTAAATCAGGTATTGTGCGAGTAACGAAATACTGCTGAAAAAGAAATAATGTGATGATTTTATAGTGCCTAACATTAATGTCCTAAGGAGAGATACAAATTGAAAGTAGTTAATCGAATGAAAGAAATTCAGAAACACAGATCTTCTTCAAAAGTTTTAATCATTAGAAACGCTACTGCAAAAGTATTATAACCTGGAATACAGTTTCTGATGTTGCTTGTACTTTAATATAATTTAGAAAATGAAATTATTATTTTAGGATTCTGGGGGCAATATAAGACTGACAAAAACATGGAGGAAAACTTTCGTAGAGAGACAGCGAATATTACTATATTTTAAATACCGCCAAAAACGGAAAGGAAATATATGAATTCATTTTAAAGAAAACTATGGAAGATACTGCCATTGTTGATTATGAAGCTTCCATTCCATGCATTTCTCTCATTTTGGAATCGCTACAAAAGCGACATAAACGATTCCACTATTCTAGTATTTTGAAACATTTAATAACGACACAAGAACTTGAACGAGAATTAAAGTGCAAGTATGAGGTTACCATGAAACAGTTAAGATCGTTCTTCAATCTTATATTGGCTAAAGTAGTTCCACTGGATATATTTGGTAATTTAAAAAATCTGAAGAAAATAAAGAAAGCTATTCGTTGTCTTTTAAACACTCCATGCTCGAAATCCTTCGATTTATCGCCGTATATTGAGAAGCTAAATGTATGTACTGTGTTCATTTCGCAAAATTAATTAGGGTAAAGGCACTAGTAGTCGACTTCAGTAGTCTACCACTTTCAGAAAAACATGAAAAATAAAATTTTTAGAAGTGACGATCTTTTGAACAGAGTGCAGTTGGAGAATTAAATTTCAAAAAATTATACTATGTATGATCGAACCAAATGCATCTGTTATGTCACAAGACACGAAGTACAATTTTTCACTCTTTGAATTATGTTTGTATTGAATAATTGTCTTCCAGTTCTCTTGAAAATTAAATACTTCATATTCTGTGGTATGCATTTGTTTATGACAGTTGAAAACGATACGTTAATCCATATGCTCATTTGTCCGATGCCTAATACATAAGAAAATATAAGATGAAAGCTTAGTAAATCTGAATTTTTACTAAATCTGTTACAGCATTAAATCGTTGTACTTACTGAGGTATAAATATAGGTCGTACACTGGAATATTTGGGGCGTAATTTATAGACACCTATTGGTGGGCTCCATTCATTGCATTGAACATCGGGTTGTAAATCTGTTACAACATTAAATTGTTCTACTTACTGAGGTATAAATATAGGTCGTACACTGGAATATTTGGGGCGTAATTTATAGACACCTATTGGTGGGCTCCATTCATTGCATTGAACATCGGGTTGTAAAGTACGCGAATGTATCTTTTTGTTAATAAATTTTTTTGACCACGACACCAATTCGTCCGTGTAATATACAGCCTTTTGTTATTAGATGCGGAAAGCGTTGTTACATGAAATTGAATACGCAGTATTTTTATAAGGAATTCAGTGAAGAACCACATCATCACCTTTGCTATAATAAGCCATTTGATCTCTCTACTTGTTATATTTCTTAACCATGTAATACTGGTGATCTGAAATGCAAAGGTTACATTGGAAAAATTGGTTTCCATCATAATATAGGGTAAAGGCACCAGTAGTCGACTTTCAGAAAAACATGAAAAATAAGAATTATTTATTTTTCATGGTCGACTACTGGTGCCTTTACCCTAATTAATTTTGCGAAATGAACACAGTACATACATTTAGCTTCTCCATATACGGCGATAAATCGAAGGATTTCGAGCATGGAGTGTTTAAAAGACAACGAATAGCTTTCTTTATTTTCTTCAGATTTTTTAAATTACCGAATATATCCAGTGGAACTACTTTAGCCAATATAAGATTGAAGAACGATCTTAACTGTTTCATGGTAACCTCATACTTGCACTGTAATTCTCGTTCAGGTTCTTGTGTCGATATTAAATGTTTCAAAATACTAGAATAGTGGAATCGTTTATGTCGCTTTTGTAGCGATTCCAAAATGAGAGAAATGCATGGAATGGAAGCTTCATAATCAACAATGGCAGTATCTTCCATAGTTTTCTTTAAAATGAATTCATATATTTTCTTTCCGTTTTTGGCTGTATTTTAAATATAGTCCGTGGGAACTGTACGCATCGTATAACTTCCCTGATAACCAGATGTCTGCAATCTGACGTCAGATTGGCAACAGGGTCTGCCGTGGGAGCGCAGAGCCTGACGTCAGATCCGTAGTCATCTGTGTCCGCATTAGGATACGGTCTGCGGTACAGAGCCTGACATCAGGACCCTGACGTCAGATGGACAGCAGATTCGCAGCAGATCCTGCCGTTCGCCTGACACGTATAACAGCGCCATCTGAGGGTCAAAATTGGCAAACAATTCCCTACGCGTGACGTCACACGGCCGCCCCTACAGGTGTATCCCTAACCTTACATACCTATTAAGAAGATACTGCAATTTATTAAATAATTAATTCTATTTATTTCAAAAAAGTATTTATTTATTTTTATTTAATAATATGTGATTACAATTGTTACAAAATAATATAAGTAGCGCATATAAATCTAAAGAGGAACTTTCAATATTTACATTAACAAATCAATATACGGTACATCCCTTAACCAGTGGTGCGTAGTAGGGGTGATAGCAGAACTTTTATTTAATATCTTCGACTTCTTGTTTGTGTAGAATCATCATATTCCCTGTTGTGTTAGCGCTGAAAACAAACACAATATTAGTATAAATTTAAACGTAACGTATGAATAAACAGGATACATGCGATACTTACTTCAGCTACATCTCCGCACAGTACACACCCTAGGCGATCATGCATGCTCCTGCGAACACTAACATTTATAAGAAAACATGTGTTAAATTATTATCTACTAAACAAGACGCTAAACATTCGCACTTCCAGCATAACCATACTTTTCTGTCTTGCGGATAATGTAAATCTTGAGTTCCGCGAGGCAGATAATTGGAAATTATTCAATTTCATAATTACCTTTGTCTTCTGGATACGTCGAGATGATTTATCCGGATATTGATGTTTGAAATTACTTAATTACTTGGAATATTCTTCGAGCGTACGTCTTCAAACAGAACGGATGGTTTAAACGAAGAGTATGTAGGTAGGTAGAGGATAACTAAATGTGGTATAATGGGCCACGCTCGGATTGGCTGCATCATAGTGCCGAAACTCGTGATTGGTCAAGGCTCTACATCCAGTTTGCGTTCGTTTTCGAGGTCTGAGATGGCAGTCACTGTCAGTGGCAGTCAGTGCCGAGAAAATTGAAGAATATTCCAAGTAATTTCAAACATCAATATCCAGACAAATCATCTCGACGTATCCAGAAGGCAAAGGTAATTATGAAATTGGATAATTTCCAATTATCTGCGTCGCGGAACTCAAGATTTACATTATCCGCAAGACAGAAAAGTATGGTTATGCTGGAAGTGCGAATGTTTAGCGTCTTGTTTAGTAGATAATAATTTAACACATGTTTTCTTATAAATGTTAGTGTTCGCAGGAGCATGCATGATCGCCTAGGGTGTGTACTGTGCGGAGATGTAGCTGAAGTAAGTATCGCATGTATCCTGTTTATTCATACGTTACGTTTAAATTTATACTAATATTGTGTTTGTTTTCAGCGCTAACACAACAGGGAATATGATGATTCTACACAAACAAGAAGTCGAAGATATTAAATAAAAGTTCTGCTATCACCCCTACTACGCACCACTGGTTAAGGGATGTACCGTATATTGATTTGTTAATGTAAATATTGAAAGTTCCTCTTTAGATTTATATGCGCTACTTATATTATTTTGTAACAATTGTAATCACATATTATTAAATAAAAATAAATAAATACTTTTTTGAAATAAATAGAATTAATTATTTAATAAATTGCAGTATCTTCTTAATAGGTATGTAAGGTTAGGGATACACCTGTAGGGGCGGCCGTGTGACGTCACGCGTAGGGAATTGTTTGCCAATTTTGACCCTCAGATGGCGCTGTTATACGTGTCAGGCGAACGGCAGGATCTGCTGCGAATCTGCTGTCCATCTGACGTCAGGGTCCTGATGTCAGGCTCTGTACCGCAGACCGTATCCTAATGCGGACACAGATGACTACGGATCTGACGTCAGGCTCTGCGCTTCAGATCTGGTTATCAGGGTTGGTAAAATACACGAAGTGTCATATAAGTTAAGTTTCAGTCCTAGATTAGCGAGGAATGAACGAGGAGTAATATTCAATACGTAAATTCGGAAACTTCTGCAGCTTCTACAGAATTATTATAATTATTAAAATTAGACGCCACAGATTGCTCTGCAGAAGGTTTATTTTCAGCATTTGAGAAAGCATTGCACAAAAAGCAAATTCCTGTGCAGAATGTAATTGGACTCACATGTGACAATGCATCAGTGATGATCGGGCGCTTTTCCTCATTTTATTCAAAACTTAAAACCAAGTGTCCTTCATTAATAACAGTTAATTGTATTTGCCATTCCGCGGCATTAGTATCTAGTAAAGCATGTTCAGAAATCCCAAGGTATATTGAAAAATTTATTCGAAATTTAACAGTTTATATTAATATTAGCGCCAAACGGTCGGCGAAGTTTGCTAAATTTCAAGAATTTATTAATAATAAGCCAAAAAAAATTTTAAAATTGTGCGATACGCGTTGGCTAGCCATGCACGCTTGCGTAGCACGCATTCTGGAATGTTGGGATTCGTTAAATTTTTTTTTAATTTCGGAAGTATCGGAAAATCCAAAAAACGAAACGGCTCAAAATCTACTTTGTGATATAAAAAAAATAGAAACAATAGCTTATTTTTTGTTTCTTAAATATATTTTAAATTATTTCAATTCCTTCAACGCGTTTTTTCAAACCCGCAGGACAGCCGTTCATTTATTATATTCTAAATCTAGACTTTTGTTTCAAGATTTGTGCCGACATATTTTAAAACCAGAATATTCAACAATAAACGACTCGATGTTCCAAAAAAAATTTTTTTCCGGTAAAAATTTGTTAGACTTGAAGGACATTTACCTCGGTTTTGAGTGTGAATATTATTTGAAGGATCATGTCGATGATAATACTTTGTCCCAGGAAACGTTTCTTGAAATTAAAAAATTTTGCTTAGCTTTTCACATTAAAGCCATTACCGAGATAATAAAACGTTTCCCTTTAAAAGATACATTTTTAGGCAGTTTGCAAGTTTTTGATTTTAAATTAGCACTTTTTGATAGATAGAGACTATGCCTTGAATAATTTAATTTACGTTGCACAAAAATTAGGATCTTTTGACCACTTAAAATTAAAAGAAGAATGGGAGAAGTTGTATTATACTTTCGACAAAGTGCAATGTCAAGAATTGTCACAGCTGTGCTTTGATGACATATAGGTCCAAATTAATTCTGCGCGTGATAAAGATAACAATCTTCTGTTCCCAGTCTTGAAACAACTCGTGAATGTTGTAAGGAGTCTTCCTCACTCAAATGGAGAAGCAGAAAGAATTTTCTCTATTCTAACCGATGTCAAAACCTGTAAAAGAAATAAACTTAGTCATGATTCTGTAAATTCCATTGCCGTGATTAAAACAGCTTTTAAAGCCCGCGGAGAAACTAGTTCTACAATTTCGATTGGCCCAAATCATTTTACATTAATGTCAAGTAATAATTTATATTCGTAGCCATTAGTTTCGTTTTTATTCAAATTTTTAATAATATTTTGGAATTAAATTTGTGTTTGAGGTTTATATTTGCAATCGTTTCGCTTTCTATCTAAACGTTATCTTTTTTTCATTCTTGCTTGATATCTATTCATTTAATATTTCTCAACCGATTTTTTCCTCTTTTCAAAGGTGTGACATGCTTAATCACTTAGAGACAAGTTTTTCATCTTTATAATGTTTAATTTTGTTTGACTTTAGATATCTTAAAAGTTTCTTCAATAAAATGTCTTTAATATATTATTTAAGTAAAATTCGTAAACTCTTCTCAGAATCTTATATATGTATAAATACTGTTTCTATATGTTCATTACTTCTCATATTTTTGCATTCCTTAATTTTTTGAATATTATTTCATTTCATTTCTTCTCATACCTTGTGAACTCTTTTTGAATTCAAGATATTACTTTTAGTCATTCTTTTTGATTTCTCCCCAAGTACATGGAATTTTAAATGAATGTTTTTAAAATTGTGTCTCAACTATGGATTCTGCATGAACTTTTCCTTCCTCCCTACTGTGATATTGTGGACAAAGCATGTGACACCATTTTTTCCCTCCCTATGCGTCTCTACCTTGTCGTGGTGGGTGGGCTTACGGTACGTCTTGTATTTTCCATATTACCTTATAATTTTTGGTAATGTTGTGTGATGCAACATGGGCATGTAATGACTCTCTCAGAGATGTTTTATTCAAGTTATTGCAGTTAGATATGAATTTTGTGAAATGCATGGACGTACTTAACTAAAAGATGACGCTCGTTTGCAATTATTTTAACAGTATGTACAAGTATTACATATTATATTAGATTATATTGTAATAATTTTTTTTAGTTACGAAATAATCCTGTATGGCCGACATCCACAACAGCAGTAACAGAACAAAAACCGAGCACAATAAATGGTTACGAAAATGCAATGGAAAAGCATATTGTACAATTTGTAAAAATAATTTTAAACTTAATAACATTCCGCGGCACTCAAAATCCAAAAATCATATGCGTAAATTATTGAATATTGGAAAAGTGAATTTGCATTTACCTCATTACATATCAAAATGTACCGAAGACAAAAATTTGAAAAAATCACTCAATCGTATAAAAAAAAAGTTCAGCAGATTATTGATAGTGAAACCTCAAGAATTTGATATATTGGATGCAAATAGCATTAAAAATATGTATGGAATAGTTTTATACGACAAATTATTTGAACTGATTAGAAATAATTACTTTCATATAACTATACAACGTATTTGCAATGACGTCCATAAAACAAAATATTTTATCAATGCTACAACTCTTTCATTACATTCATTTGTTAGGTACGAAATCGTAATTGGTATTTGTGATATAAACGACGATTGCATTTCGAACGATACATTGCAACAAATTTTGAAATGTTTATATGGACATAATCTTTTATGGGAAAACGTTGTTGGGTTATTAGTACTAAATAATACGTGTATGTCAGAACAGTTGCGTACAATATGCCCGAATCATCCAACGAACATAATGAACATTTGTTTCCAAAAGTCTTGTAAATTACACCACAATGCAGATATTTCTGATTTATTTATTGCACTAAGCGTTGAAAAAGTTTTATATGAAGCAGATAGAAAATGTGGATATCCAATTTTTGAATTTGCTTCTAATTTTAAAAAAATTAATTTGAGCTTGCTAGAAATTGAATGGCGACAACTGTATTCTTATTTCGATGAAAGAGAAAAAGCGAAATATAAGCGTTTACATTGCGATAAAATGTGGAAAGAAATTTGTTCAAAGAAGAACACAAACAATGATTACGAATTCCCTACATTAAGACAAGTATTACAGAGCATTTTCTGCTTTCCTCAATGCACAGGCTGTTAAAAAAGTAAGAACGAAAATTATAAGAAAATAAATTTTATTCAATTTTAATAAATTGTTCTTTGTAATAATTGTAACTGTACAAGTAAGTACCGGTGCCCATAGGGTAAGCTAAAGCGTCTATCGTCAATGTCAACGGTTTATTGCAATTCGGATATTGCAAAATCCTACGTGTATCGTGAACGAAAATCCTTTATGACCGAAAATAGGGAAAAAATTTATTTAACTTTTTTACGTAGTATTTAATTCCCTGTGAGATTCGTTTAGAGAATCTTTTTAATTTTTACGAATAACGAATATTTATACTAAACAATACGACAAATTATAGAACTATAAGAGGTAACTATCATTATTCATGAACCGATTGGGTTAAAAATTAACCAGATTTTAAGACGAAAATATGAAATCTAAATATAAGGTTTTATTAAAATCTATTGAGCCATTTAAACGCAATTGTGTTAATAAACATTCGAGATTTTGAAAAAATCTATTTTTTTAATAGTCTCAGTGTGATCAGGAGATCCTAAAACGTGTATTTCCGCAATAAAATTTTTTTCGAAATTTTTTTTCGTTACAAGAATATCTGAGTCGTAAAGTGAAAATATCCGGGAAGCCAAAATCGCATTACGGTGGCTCGTGCCGCTTGCCAGCGACCAGGGTTGCCGTTTACCGCCCGAGGCCTGTAAGAGTGAAGGAGTCCGTGATAGGTACAGCATGAGTAAGTAAGACGAAAGATCCCCGAACGGCAACCTTGCCGGCACTAGAATCTCAACGTTTCAAGAGCGAGAGAGAAAGGCTCATATTCACCGTCCCTCTCAACTCCCGAAATTGTCCGAAGTCATCCGAAGCGCTGGGCTCGCGTACGCGCGGATCGTGGAGTTGTTATATGGATGGTGGGGGAAATTCTTGATACTCCGGCCATTAACTTTAGCATCACTGAATAGAATACGGACCGAATGAAAACTATCAAAACTTTCTCACTCTACCGCAAGCGGCGCTGCAGTCGGAATTCTTCGCATCTTGCATTTCTGCCCCCTGAGTCTCTTGAAGAGACTCCGGCCGCGGCCTCACTTGGCTGCGCTCCACTCGGCTTGCCTTGGCGCTGGCGTCGGTGAATTTTCCTCTTGGCGTTGAACCAATCAGAGCGTAGCCAAGTGAGGCCGCAGCCAACCAGCGTCGCCGGGGACTCGTTGGCGACGCTGGTTGGCTGCGCCCTCACTTGGCTACACTCCACTCGGCTTGCCTTGGCGCTGGCGTCGGTGAATTTTCCTCTTGGCGTTGAACCAATCAGACGTGCGTAGTCGGCCCCATGATGTGTCCTTACATCATGGTCGGCCCCACTCTCGTCCAACACCCGTGGTAGTAGATTTCCACGCCACGCTGGTTGTGCACATAGTCGTGCAGGGTGCAGGCCGGGTTAAAAGGAGACACGGGGATTCGCAGATTTCCTTATGATTTATTCGTAGTGGCTCTGTGTTGGCGCATATTTAAAGACGAAATTCGACTTTTTACCGAGGAGAGAATTTTAACGGAGCAACGGTCGGGAAAACTGTGAAAAAACTGAACGTATACGAGGAAAGCCTTGAGAGCGCAGCAACATGCAGGAATCTGAGCCGAAGAAAGGCAAGAGAGGTGAGGAAATAGCGGCGCGTTTCGTGCACGCGTGTCGCGGAATGACAACAGAACAGTGACTTCTCGAGTCCATATGTTCGTCCACGTTTTTTAAACAGCCCTCAGCATCTCTCCCAACCACGGGAAATGTCGTCTGTTTTGAGTTAACCTCAACCTAACCGCTTCTCCACTGCATACGGAAAGGATAACGACGTACTTTCAGATCCTCCGTCGTCTTGATAGTTTAACAGGTTAAAGTTCAGTTTGCCCGCTCCGTTTTACGATCGTTCGAGGTGGTATGTCTCTCGACGGTTCTTTTCAGAACGATCGTAACCTTACGATTTTACAATACGCGCTTCAGAATCGAAACTGATGCCAGATAACGCGATTATTTCCAACAGTTCGAATTTAAACGCGTCACGGACGCTCGGAGTATCGAACGTTCGTGCGTTTAAATATTTGGCAGGTATATCGATTGTCAAAACTCGCGGAAAGTGAAAGTCGCCCGGTTGTAAAGCGGATAGTGAAAGTAGCGCGAATGGCAGGGGGTGATTTCGTGACTTGTGTAGAATTTAACGTTACATCGAAACTTTTAGCTGGGGAGCCTTAAGTTTTGATTTTTTTCTACGTGTATGCTTGCAACATTTCAATTACATAACAGAACGAAACTTATTTGGCAATGAGAGAAAAAATCTTTTGTTGCAAGGGCGAACCTTAAGTTAAAAATCTTGATATCTGCAGAATCGTTAGTTAGGTACGATCTGTATTTAAGTAAACGACGTATCCATGTTTCTTGTTCGTAAGAATATTTTGTATCGTTCGATACGGTACACGAAACTTGTGTACTGTTCGGAGTCGGATTAATTGCATAAACTGTGCTTCCAATCAGCCAGAAGAAAGCGCAACGATAGCGACGAGGATATCGAGAAGGTATTGGCAGAATTGGAATTGGAGTATTCTGGACAGAAGAAAGAAGTCACAGAGGACATCGTCGAGCCTGTGGTCGAGGATGAGGACAAGGACAAGGACAAGAAGAAGAAAGAAAAGAAGGGTGGTAAGAAAAAGGACAAGGGCGAAATTATCGAGACTAAAGAAGAGTTGAAGGACGTTGAAGCACCCAAAGACGATGACTTCGACGATGACATGGAAATTGGTAATGTGAAAACTGCGGCACAGAAGAAGAAGGAGAAAAAAGAGAGGGAAAAACAGAAGAAACTTGCCCAGAAGAAAGCGGTAAGTAGATCATATTCTGATGTTGCTATTGCATTTACAGTAAATGATACGATTACTTATGCGTCACGTAACTGTGGCAGGAAATGGCTAAAAAGGGCGAGACTGATAAAACGAAAGACAAAGAAGTAGCGCCTGTGGAGGTGGAACCCACCAGAAATGAGCCAGAAGAAAAGGTACCGGATGCCGGTGAAGCGGATACTGCAGCAGCTGAAGTCGAAGACAGTAAAAAGAAGAAGAAGAAAGGAGCGAAAGAAGAGATAAAAGATAAAGGTATAGGCTTCTTTTAATATGGTGTTTAATAACGTTATTTTATGTCTGCGTTTAGTATAATTAGATATTTGCGATAGGCAAAGGTCCTGGAAAGAAGACTATCGCTGCGATGCAAGAAGCGTTGAAGAAGTTAAAGGAAGACGAAGAGAGGTTGAAGCGGGAAGAGCAAGAAAGGTTAGAGCAAGAGAAATTGCGGGAAGAAGCGCGATTGGAGCAGGCTCGACTAGAGCAGGAACGCAAGGAGAGGAAGAAGCTGAAAGAGAAACAGAGGAAGGAAAGATTAAAGGCGGGAGGAAAGCTTTTAACTACGAAACAGAAACAGGACAAGGCAAGAGCGCAGGCGATGCTCGAGGCGTTTAAAGCTCAGGGCTTGGACATACCGGAAGTAGCAGAAAGGAAACCCAGACCAGGTAATTCTGATTTGGAATTAATGAAATAGTATTTTGGGCCAGTATCAGTGTCACAGAAAAATAATTTATTCATCCAGGTACACGAATAAGGCCGAACAAGCTGAGGCAGCAAGTTAGCATGGACGAAAAAGAAGACGACAAGGCGGAAGAAAGTGGGGCAGACGCGGACAAAGTTCAAGTAGAAATTGTAGATCAGCAACCGAAAGAATCGGATGAAAAGGATGACGTTAAAGATTCGTGGGATGCTGAAAGTAGCGAAGACGAACAGGAAGAAGGTATTATCTCTGTACAAGTGTTATACTATTACGGTAATGTGTCAGAAGAATTGTTTCTAATAAAAAGTAATTCACCAAATCAGACGATGTGCCAAAAACTCCCGAGAAGGTGAAGGGGCCAATTAATGCGCGCGGAAAAGCGAAGCCGCCGGTTAAGGACGCCGGGAAAGATTCTTCGGAGAGTGAATCGGATAGTGAGAGTGGTAGTGATTTCGAAACAGGGGACAGCGAAGATGACAGTGGGGTGGAAGACAAGATCCCAGACGCGGCGAGGAAGAAGGAGCAGACTAAAGAGCGAATACAGCAGCGAAGGATAGAGGCGGAGAAGAAGAGATCGCTGGATAATCTCAGAGCCGCGGTGGTGTGTGTTTTAGGGCATGTAGATACCGGGAAAACGAAAATTCTCGATAAGTTAAGAAGGACGAATGTGCAAGACGGCGAGGCGGGTGGTATCACTCAACAAATCGGCGCGACGAATGTACCTATCGAAGCCATTCAGGAATCAACGAAACACGTTAAAGGAGTAAGTTGCTTCTTTGTAACCGCTTCGAGAGACTCGACGCGCGATGTCCATGCTAATAAACTTCTCTTTCGCCAGTTCGCAGACAAGAAGTTCAGAATCCCTGGACTCCTGATCATAGACACTCCTGGCCACGAGTCCTTTAGCAATTTAAGGAACAGAGGATCTTCTCTTTGTGATATAGCGATATTAGTAGTAGACATTATGCACGGTTTAGAGCCACAAACTATCGAGAGTATTAACTTACTGAAGACGAAGAAATGCCCTTTTATCGTAGCGTTAAATAAAATCGACAGGTAAGCTGCTTGAATTTACGGCTGTAACGAATATTCGAATAATTCAGAAATTGCAGCCCGAATCAATTAATCGCGCGATAACACCGCGACGTTTACAGATTGTACGACTGGCAAACTATTAGCCGGAAAGATGTCCACGATATTGTAAAAAGCCAAGCCATAAACACACAACGGGAGTTCGAGAAGCGTTCGAAGGACGTGATCGTGCAATTCGCGGAGCAGGGCCTGAACGCCGCGTTATTCTACGAGAACCCTGATCCCAGAGTTTACGTCTCCCTTGTCCCGACTAGCGCTATTACAGGTATAACAATACATTATATCTATTTTTTAGATAGCACCTGAAATTGAATTGCATTGAGATGAAATGAAAATTACTGATTGTATTTAGGCGAGGGTATGGGCAACCTGTTGTCGCTAATCATCGACGTCTGCCAGGGCCCGCTAGCCAAGAGGCTCATGTACAGCGAGGAGCTTCACGCTACGGTTTTGGAGGTGAAAGCATTACCAGGCCTCGGCACCACGATAGACTGTATTTTAGTGAATGGAATGTTGAGGGAAGGTGACACGATGATTGTCGCTGGCACTGATGGGCCCGTAGTCACTCAAATACGCTCGCTCCTTATGCCACAGCCGTTGAAGGAATTGAGAGTCAAAGTAAACAGACGGAATTACGTTAATTCATTAAAGAGCAATTTGTGTCATTGAATCGAGCCGTTCTAAAGTTTTCTTTCGTCGTTCGCAGAACGCGTACATCGAATACCGCGAGGTCCAAGCGGCGCAAGGAGTGAAGATCGCTGCGAAGGACTTGGAAAAGGCAATCGCGGGTAAGAAGCACTGTATTAATTACCGAGCTAGCTCTCGTAACATCCCTGGGAAAGCAAGCTAAACGATCTAATGTTTCATGGCTCGCAGGATTGAATCTCCAAGTGGCTCAGAAACCAGACGAAGTGGAGATATTGAAGGAAGAAATCGCGAAGGAATTGACCAGCGCCCTCGGAAACATTAAGCTCGCTGAACGCGGTGTTTACGTGCAGGCGTCGACGTTGGGAGCGCTGGAGGCGTTGCTCGACTTCCTTAGAAGCAGCAAAATACCGGTGAGTTACATTTACGCCGCAATCTTCCATACTTTGTCTATTCTAGAGCGCAGGTACATCTGCCACGATCTTCTCCAAAATTGTTAAACTACTCAACGACCTTTCAACGGGTTTACAATTCTATTTTACAAAATGGAGAAGCACTGGAAGCTCTTAGCTTCCAATATACCAGTAAACGTGTTTCAGCCAACGCGTTCTTAACTTTCCACCGTACAGTATACCGTGATCGCGTTGTTGGCGTTCCTTTCATCGACCTTTCGCGCGATCTTTATATTCAATGATGGAAGCACGAAGTAGCGAGCAGAAGTGTAACCGCGGGAGCGAACAGCTCGGCCGGAGCAGAGAGAAGATAGACGCTAGAGCGGGCAGAGAGGCGAGCTCTGCTAGCTGATAAGAGGGAGAGGGACGGCCGGAGTGGGGGCCGGGAGAGGGAGAGAGAGAGAGAAGAGCAGCAACGAACCACTTCCTTCTTAACAGTTTAGCAGGATACGACTCATTGGTCGCATACGGTGCTTGTAGTTGTGATCCATCGCGCTATCAGCCGTGTTGTGCATCCGTGGGCACGCCTTGTAGGCTCCCACAGGGTGCCTTGTATGCTAAGCGATTTCTCGCCGATAAATTCGCATGCCTGAATATTTCGAGGTTCATCGCTACTTTCAGTAACCATTCAGGAACTATTGCGACTCTTAGCAACATGCTGCCACGGCCAGGGCGATATTTTTATCTCAAACCCTGCATCTTGCGCAGGAATTTAAAAGCATTCCAAGCTAATGAGATAGCATCTACTCCACTACCTGTTACTCTCGCCAAGCTGAAGTGACAAAGCTGAGGACAGAATTCCCAACCGAGAGAGAGAGAGTAGAAGCGACACGCCCCTGAAGAGCTTTCAGCTTGGAGCGAGCGACGAGGAGATTTTACCCGAGCGGGCCCCGATGGGAAGCAATCGCGTTCGGTCTTTATTCACGCGGCAGGAAGAAGGTGTCCCCGTTACGCGATAGCGGACTTTCCTCATTCAAGCGCGCCAGCAGAATCTCGCGGCTGACGTGGCCAACGAAATTCGCAACGGCGGCGTTATCAAGCCGTTCGGTCCCTAGCCCGATCCTCTCCGCCCGCGCGCGCGACGACAAAGAAGGAGAGAGAGAGAGAGAGAGAGAGAGAAAGAAAAGAAAGAAACCAGCCAGGACGGTTCGGCTCGAGGTAACGTCCGAAACGGCCTTAAGCCTGTCCTTCCTCGGATTATGAATGGGCTGCCCCCACCGTATCGTACGAGATCACGTGGGCCGTGACGTCACGGTTTATCGTGAGCATACGCGACACACGCACGCAACCATACGCTCCGTGCCCGTCACTCCTCCTTCGCAATGCGGCTATGCTTTTACACACATGGCACGCAGAGGGGAGCTGGCCCCTCTCCCCCCCCCCCTCTCCCCCTCTGCTCCCCACCCCGTCTCGTTTGCGGCGCTGTCCCCTCGTTTTTTCTGCTCTCGCTCCCCTCATCCTTTCGTTTTCTCTCCGTCCTCCAAGTACCCTGCCTTCCCATCCCTTCCACCTCCCTCTGCCGGTCTCTCTTTTTCTCCTCCGTTTCCTTCGCAGAGTCGCGGGCGCTGAAGCCGCGGGGGTTGGCGGCGGGCCGAGCCTCGCGCGGTTGCGTAGATTCCCCGAGAGAGGGCCCCGCTTCTGCCGGCGCGCAACACGCACACGTACCCGCCGAAGGGAGCGACGGAGAGGGAGAGAGAGAGAGAGACTCGCGGGCGCGTGTGGGCTGGAAAAAGGAATACGTGACCAACGTACAGGAAACTGCCCACACTCGGAGCAAAAGCACCGTGGGTGGACGGATCGACGAACGAACGGGCGGACGTGTACGACTCGGGGATCGTAACCCTGCGCCTCTGTCCCGTCCCGGTCTGTCTGTACGTCTGTTCTGTTCAGCTTGTAAAGGCGTTGCGCCAGAGTCGAGGCACGAATGGCCGTGCACCGGCCGTGGAATGCCTCGACCGCTTGAAAATTGGCCCGTCGCTTTTTTCGCTGGCGACCGTGGGAGGAGGGCAAGGATATATCGATGCGTATCGAGGTCCCGTACGACCGGCAAACGGGCACGTGTTCGCCGCTTCGGTCTTATTATTCGTCACTCGCTTCGGGGGAGTGATACCTACTCGCTCTCCGTTCCAGTCCACCGGGAATCCTGCTTCGGCAACAATTCCGCTCGTATTTCCACGATACACGCAGAACGTTGTTTCGCAATCGCTTTATGCTGTTTTTGGGGTAACATCGTGCGTGTTGCTTGCGCAAGAGCTCGCATTGCGAAAGGATTTGCATATGTCGCAGGGATATTGTAAAATCAGCCTTTTTGTGAAATGCTTGCGATTAGGGTTTTATACATTTTAACGCAATCAGGCCTGGGGAATCCGCAGCCGTTTTGTGGCTAGAGACCACCAGTCTTAATGTAATCCAGTAATTAAAGTATTGCCTTGAGTGTTGTGTTTTAACTATCCGAGCTCGCGTTGATTTAACCTTTGTACGGAAATTCGGGCGTTTCTACCCAAAATTGAGTCACAAATACTTTATTAATGTATTATTTGAATTGACACTCCTTCGTATCTTTAAACAACTAATAATCGTCAATAGTAAATAATAATCATTTCATTTACTTTTATTGTTTACTTTCTTTTTATTGCAGAAATTTAATAAGTTCTTAAAATAGTAAACCGCGACAATTAAACAAACTGAGTTTCATTTTTCCAGGCTCGTTTCTTTTATAAATATATGATATTGAGTCAATTTCATCCAAATTTACTTATCCGCGTAACTTTACAAATTCTGTATAAGGGTTAAATCTTTCACAGCGACTTAAGGAATACTTTCTCTGTAGAAGCAATCGTCCTGAATGGCCAAATAGACTCGGAGAGGTGTTCTTCAAAATCTCACGTTATTCCAAGTGTTGAACTCAGTGGTCCCGCGATATATTGCCACTTTATTATTATGTTAGCGATCCCGAGCTCTCGTTGATTTAGCGAAGCGAGCCATCGCGGCTCGGACGGGCTAGCTTAGTATTTACGAAGCGAGCTGCTTTGCTTCAGCTTCGAGCGCATACGTACGCATATCCGCCCGATTATGATGGCGTTGGCGAATTGAAGATTCTTGCCGAGCGTCTTCCTGTCCTCGTCCTGTTTAGGCGAGCAGGATCGGAATAAATAGTTTAACCGGGACACGCGCTATTCTTCTCGGAACGAGCCGGGGCAACGCGCATCGATTAATAATTAACCGCCGCGATTTGTAACGCGGCCACGTAGAAATTAACGTTTTTAGTCCTCCGGCGAGGAGAATATTCAGGCGAACGAAAGATTACCGGTCAGCCCTAGATCCGAAAGGCCCGCAAAACGGGGCCTTTCATATTTTTTAGCATCTGTTCGAGATGGCTTAATGCTCGTTGAATTTCAGTTTTGGCTATTTTCAATTTAATTTTTGATTACGCGAGACTGGAGGAGTTTGAACTGTTCAGAGCACCTAAGCAAAGAGTGGAGGTGGGAATTTTCAAAATTAAAGGATCGCTTACCGCCCGTCCCTTCACTTTTCGACTCAACTTGTGACTGACGTCACCCGGATATTCTGACGAGGAGACTCAATTGTCTTCTCTTCTGGTTGCATCAGTTCGTTCAGTCTCCAACTCTCCACAGCGATTCCCCGAAGGGAAGCGATTATACGACTAGATAGGAGCGACTAGATAAGAATGGCCAGAGGAAACGGCCAGATAAAAGTGGAACACGTCGATTTTTCGCGTGTCCATGATGTCTGAGTGGCATATTGTTAACCTCGTCCCTGATTCTCCGTCTTAGACGGCATAAAATCCAAAAACTTCTCAGTTTCTTCAAATCCTCGTACAATTCAACGTTACTGTGATGCGCCAGCAAGAAACATTATCATAAGCAAAACACTTCAAGTAGCGCAAGGTTTTGCAAATACCCTTTTAAATAGGTCAACTTCTCACGAAATTTGTTTTACAAAGGGTAGAAAGCAGGCTCTATCGATAATTAATGTTTTTCTTTCTTTCTATTACTATTCTTTATCGCGTTCAGGGGCCTTACTTTCCACCGGAGTCGACACGTCTGGGTCCGTTTGGGCCCGTAGTCCCCGTTTGGGTCCGTTTGTGCCCGTAGTTCCCGTTTGGGTCCGTTTGGGCCCGTAGTTCCCGTTTGGGTCCGTTTGGGCCCGTTTGGGTCCGTTTGGGCCCGTAGTCCCCGTTTCACATTTATTTTTCTGTATTAAAGTAATTCATATGAAAAAAGGCCCCGATTCGGAATTTTGGATTCAGTTTACTGAACGATGTAGAAATGGAATCCATTAGCGGGTCGCAGTAGATCGTCGAATGTGGGGCTGGGTAAAAGTGGAACACGTGGATTTTCCGCGCGTGTAGCGGAGTCTGAATGGCATGGTTGGTTCCGTTGCATCGTGGATCGTGACGAGCACAGACGGACGTGCAGCTCGGTTCTCTTCTGCAGCAGGAAAAGATGGCTCGTTTCCTCGCATTGTTTTTAACCGCGGTATATAAGCAGCTATACCGGGACATGGGAGCGGATATGCGGAGCGCGGACACGCGAGTGCACGCTCTGTCGGCCGTGTGCCTGCATCCTACCGATCCTACGCGCGTTTTCACGTGCGGAGATCCAACCCGCCCGAGGAACAGACCGCTCAAAATCGCACAGAGAAATTAAAGACACTTCTGTAGAGAACTCGGGGCAATTTTTAGCATTTCCTTCGTTATTTACTTTGCAATATTTCGAGGGAATTCACGACGATCGATGAAAAACGAAACCGGAGGAAAATTATAGTCTGATGCTTGAAATTTCGTACCATCATACATGCGAAATGCAACATGCAACATGTTCCCCGAGTCTTTGCACCATGTACAGCTTATGTGGGGCGAAATTGAGGCGAAAGACTGCTCTGCTTCGCAGACATATTCTTACGTACCTAGGGTATAGAACCCAATTACTGACACCTGACCAATTACTGTCACCTTAAGCTATTTTACTTAAAATAACAAATAAATAAACGTTGTAAAGTCATACACCAATAGAATTATGTAATTCAACCTATAATCTATGCTATAAATTATATTCTATAGTTTATTTATTCGTAATAAATATTTTACTATTTATTTTACTTAAAATAACAAATAAATAAACGTTGTAAAGTCATACACCAATAGAATTATGTAATTCACCCTATAATCTATGCTATAAATTATATTCTATAGTTTATTTATTCGTTATTTTAAGTAAAATAGCTTAAGGTGACAGTAATTGGTCAGGTGTCAGTAATTGGGTCCTTTACCCTTTTTCCCGTTTTATCTTAACGATCGCATGGCGAATACGGGGTCCATTTTGACCCACCCCAGACACCAAATTAGTCGAATTACCCACGTCACTTTCAGTTAGTATTACTTCTCGAAGACCCTAAAAATTTTGGATCATGAAAAATTGAAATCTAATCTCGAAGCTTGGAACTATAGGTGAAAATGGAGCTCGCGTCCGTGTAATCGAACTATCCGCTATCCAAGCGTGAACCCAGCGCTACGCCAAGTGGTTAGGCGTGAAACGCATAGGAGTGCCTGCTGCGATATGGTTCCTTAGACCGCAGAGCGAGCAGACACCCGGTTTTCTGCTTGTACTTACTTAACCGTTGGAGCAGAACGGATCAATCCTCCCGTCCCTAACGCACAGGATTATCAAGCGAGCGTGGCTCGTCCACGATGAAAAGCAATTTCAATTAGCGATCGGTCGTTCCCTCGTTAGCCGCGTTTCCTTTCGTTACGTTGCACAAGGTAGATGTTTATCCAATTTCGTTTCCACCATCGGGCGCGGTGTAATTACGCGAAAGTGGGAAATTATTGTTGGACGTTGTTTGCGGCGCGCCGCTAGTAAGCGCTGTGTCGAACCGGCCAATTATTCGCGCGTGTTGGCGAGCAACCGGCCTCATCGCGTTCACATACCATGCGAAGATGGGTTATCAATCGGCTCTTGTTTCATCGAGCTCCGCTCGCCGGGGAGGGGGCTGCAAATTTATGGAAAATATACCGCAGAAAGGGACCGACGATTCTGAACGATTCTATAATTTAAGAGACTTTGTAGAAAACGCTGTAAATGCCAAATTTTTCTGACACCTTTTAAAATAGAATAACATTTTTAAAATTCGTCCAAATGATTCGAGCTTTTTTGAGAAGTTAGAAGAATTAGTTTACTATATAGGTGACGTGTTTTGTCGTTTTGAAAAAAGTGCAACTGGTCGAAGTAGCGGAGAAAGTAGTGAAGGTTGCTTTTTCAACTTTTTTATCCGAGCCTGTAATGAAAATTTAAGAATCCCGTTTGTAGATGTAAGTTGTATACCTAAATGCTGAAAATTTCATCGAAATCGACAAAATATATTTTTGGTTTTCTATGCAAGCTACCTCAGGACAAACAGGATTGGCACTTGCAGTGCTTGCAAATTTAAATAAATGGCACATTCAGTTTTCTCCACAACTAATTTTAAGCCACATATACAGTGCTTTCTACACATATAAATGTTTTTTTTTTTCTTGGATTTGCACTACTTATATTAATGAAAGAAGTAAAAAATTTAGTAATGCCCTTGGGTTATTGTATACTTGAGCGTATTTAGCAATCAAAACAAATGAAATTTCGTGAATAATTTAAAGTCGGGGAATTTTTTCTGTCTCCTTAAAAATTTGATTTTTGGCACTCACAGTGGTTTCTACAAGCTCTCTTCGATTATATCACAGCGATACACGAATCTGTAGTTCTGCGTTGTATCAGGAGAATTTACAGCCACATCTCTTACGAGCTTGCCTTTATTTTATCCCAATACTTTGTTAATCAGAGATGAACAAGCTACGAAATACCTAATTGCCCGAAACGGTGGCATTACATGCCTAATAGGGAAATACGGTGGTTGAGCGTAATAAATTATATAGAGTTTCCTTGTTTGGGAAAGGTTCCGCGGGTCGCGGCGAGAAGCTGAAGAGGATCCCGTGCCCTGTCGGCCGGTTTTTAATGCCGGAAGCGTCCCTCTTCCTCCAACGGGCCCCTCTGTTTCTCTCTTCCTCCCGACTTCCTCCCGTTTGTGCCAGCATTTCTTTCGCTGGCAACATCTGTCGTCCGTCTTTTCTCCATGGAACTCTGTCTCCTTCCCTCCGCTTTCTACCCCTTCCCCGTTTCCCTCGTCACCCTTTTCTCCGCTGCTTTTTGTTCTCTTCTATTTCTCCCCTTTTTACCCCTTTTTACCCCTTTTCTGCCCTTCGATACAGCATCTGTTCCGCTCGAACGAGAGCCTATTGCCGAATCGTCGCGAAACGAGTTCAACGTCCTTTCCTTCGATCCTTTCGGCCGGCCATCCAATCGTTCCCTCTGCAACCTAAATGGTCCCTTTCGATTATTCAAGCCAACCAACATGCTTCTCTCAATATTTTAGAGAATTCTCTTATATTTTTGTCATTTTCAAATCGCTGTTCGAGGTCAGCCATAAGCTGCGCGGGGACTGCTGTGCGCACGCGCAGCAGACACGGGGCCCAAAATTTGGGTAATACAGTTAGTGATTCAAAATATCATTCTGGAGTAGATATAGATTTTTATCCAATTTTGTAGTATGAATTAATTAGCAAGTTTACTTTGCGTTTACTTTTTTTTGTAGAAAGAAAGGTTGGTATAATTTGGTGACGTTTCACGTGTTTCTAATGGGTGATTCATTGGCGAATAGCGTTCCGTCATCTTCATTGACCAAAACCTCCCACGCCACAGACTTCCCCCTTCCCTGGCCTCCTTCATTCATTCCCCACGGCCCTTTTACCTTTTCCCCGACGGACGGGTATCACGATTCACCGTTCATCAATGAAACATGACTAGCCCTCGGTGTTTCGGTGAGTAGGCTCATTTATCGAACGGCAATGCCTCTTAATTGGCTCGCGCTCCCCTTTTCCCCTCCCTCTCACGCACTCGTTCATCGTTCTCGGTCCCATTCATCGCGCAAAGGTCATGGGTTTCGCCGAGTTTGCGCCCGCTGGCCCGTGAAAGCCCAAGGGTCCTTCCAAGCCATCTCACCCCTTCCTTTTAGATTTATATTTATCTTTCCACTGAATTGCGCCGCGATACCCTGCTTCTCTTATTTCGAGGAACAATGCAAGAATCAGTTTGCTATTTTTAGGCCTTTATTTCAGAGCCACCGCTCGGTCTATTATTGAAATTAATATTTAGCGTTGTTGGCTCTCTGTTTACTGAATTACTTTCCACGGAAATTGGGGGGTGGACGGAAGTTTCAACATTTTTTCTAATTACAGATTATAGATTTTGTTGACGGAAAGAAGATTTAAAATTTAGCGTAAACTGGGAGAGCATTGGCAGTTAATTATCGTGTATTAACCCTTTGAATCAGGGCGACGTATATATTTTTTTTTATCGAATTAGGGAAAGTTTATTCGCCCTTTCGTTGCGTAGTTTTTGTTAAACATTTTTATTTTGAAATTCCCCGGTGTCAAAGGGTTAAAGAAGGAAAGGGCCAACATTTTTATGCATTTTCACACTTTTAGTGCAATCAAAAAAGATACAATGTTATAATAGGACTAGTTTTTTGAAAACCATTTTTGTTGAAAACCCTCCTAGAAACAGCTTCCTCTGCGAAATATGGAATTTTACAACTTTTGGGAACTTTTCTGATACCTACAGTAGGTCCTTGTTTCGTCTTTGGTCATGCCATGTTATTTGCGAAGAAAGGAAAAGGAACTTACCACGACTTAGCGTTGGCTCTATGTTCTAACAAAGTTCCCCAGTGCTTAAAACCCTTAGGGTTCATAAAATAAACAAAGTACCTGCTTTAGGTCCCAGATACCCATTTGCGAATTTTCCAAGGATTGGAATTTTTACGGCACCTTTGGGAACCAGGAAACTTCGTGCTGAATTAGAACCTTTTAGATCATCGAAACAAAGTCTTAATTTAAAAGCCTTCACTTTTATATTATATAAGAAAATGTTAGAAAAACCTGCCAGTGTTCCCCCAATTTACGGTATGTATTTGTGGCGACAGTGGTCCAAGGCCCAAGATGGGCCACGCGGAGGGCCATGCACCGGTCGTATCTCATTCTAATATCGGGAATGCGACGCAGCGGAAGTCTTAAAAGCTGCCTTATCTCGCAACAAATTCCCAGCAGCGTATCATCCTCTTCTCGTCCTGCTCCCCTCCCTTCGCTTTCAGTGAACGATTATATTTTATCGGCTTCTGCTCGTCCCCATTCCAGAATTCGATTGCAAAGTCATCAACCACCGCGGGGCCATTTTAACCACTAGCAATTAGCTATCTAATTGCTCAGCGTTCAAATATTTGGGTACGATTGAGAAAGGAAGGTATTTTTAAACTTTGAACGAATTCTAAAAATTTACTTCACTTTCCAGATTTTTTCCATTCAACTAAGCAAATTCATCCCTCGAGATTTTTAAAGATATCTCGACGAATATTCATTTAGAAACTGCAAGTCACTTGTTGCACCCTTTACATTCAAAACACTGTCCATCTTCACTTTCACTATTTCCACTTAACCACTATCTAGCATCTTATCTTGATCTTATGCTCACAGTATAGTGCCTGCAGTACGTACTGGAAATATTTATTGCATCATTCGAATACTAAACGCGTTAGGTATCACTTAAAACTGTAGAATTTTATCGACGTTTCGGAAATATAGTATTTTTACGTATGTACTATATCTTTTTTTAACAGTACATAGTACACTGGACAAAAATATAGTACTATACTATACCTATTTACTTATATTATCGCAACCCTAACGTTCGCCAAAATAATTTGCACACGAATCTTTTTATCAATGATATTTCTACAAAAATTTTGCTCACCACGTAAATTTGATAGTAACGCAATAAACATTTCCATTACCGTCTGTTACGGAACCTCCATTACATAACAACAGTACAAGTGAAATTATTAGATCATACAGCAACCGTGTTAGAACGAAATAAAATCTGAAGAGCACCTTGTTGCAGCATTGCAAAGCGTAAAGTCGATCCTAGGCTTCTGGCTATGGAGCGATAAATCAGTCTACAAGTTCCGTGGCCCAAGCTCCGCGGTATAATTTGTTTGTAGATGCGTTTATTTCAACGTGTTGCGTCTCGTCTGGTCGCATCGGGCAGCCGAATCCGTGCAGCATGCGTCACTAGTTATTTTCGCGGCCAAAACAGACACACGCACGTCGCACTACTGGCGTGCCGCTGTATTTACGTTACGGCGACAGTGGTTTATGTTTTACCTTAATGTTTTGTTTTCCTTCCGAGTACGGAACTCCGGCCGCGCTCTCAGCCGAGCGTCCCCGTTCCGAGCGTCTTCTAGCGCGACAACACCTTTCCACGTCGCTTCTTTTCTCCGCTAGGGACGCTGGGATTATAGTAAAGAGACTTGAAAATTCGAGGTGGCTAAATTTTTAAGGTTTCTGTAACCGCGACAGTAAGATTTGGTCGAAAGAAATTGAGGTGTTTGGTGGGAAAAGGGCGCATACCCTAAAATGCCATTTCAAGAGAAACCATTTCAAAGTTCCCATTATAGTCTATTTTGATAATATTCAAATTAAAATTTTCGACCGTAAATATTAAATAAATTGGTTTCGGCGCACTGATTCGGTCACTATAATACGATTAATTTATTTATTTAAGAATAAAATAAAATGACACAGCTATTTAGCAATTAAGTATAAAGCAATCCGACGTTTGGGTTCTTGATTTGAACTCTCCTCAAGGAAAGTGAGATTAAAAGCATAATATTGCGTTTGCTGATGAAAAATTTTATTCTTAAATAAATAAATTAATCGTATTATAGTGACCGAATCAGTGCGCCGAAACCAATTTATATTATAGTCTATTACTTAATAAAAAGTAATGCAATTAAATTCAGTTTTTGTTAAGTTTGCAGTAACATGTGCTTGAAACCTTCAATGGCCCCAATTCCATGTTTCGTGATTTTGGTTACAGTACGCCGGAATCCGTATCGGCCCCGTAGTCAAGAAGGACGTGATGAAGGCTTCCATCATGTTGGAGCACGACAGTCAGTAAGTAGATTCAGAGTGAATAATTCGATCCGAGTATGATTGATAAGCTTGTTGTGCGGCTGATTGATAATTATTGGGTTCATTGAATTTCGGTTGTTCGGCACAGATACGCCACGATACTTGCGTTCGACGTGAAGATTGAGAAAGACGCCCAGGAGCTTGCCGACTCCCTCGGGGTCAAGATCTTCCACGCAGACATCATCTACCACCTCTTCGACCAGTTCACCGCTTACAGAGAGGAGCTGAAGCAACGCAAGCGGGACGAGCACAAACACATCGCCGTGTTCCCTTGCAAACTCCGCGTCCTGCCGCAGGTGCGTCCTCGAATCCTCCTGCGAACCTTCTTTCGCCGAATAAAATAGAGCAGGGCTCCCAGTAACTAGGAAATCCCATCACCTCGACTGTTTCTAATCTGAGAAATTTAGACAGGCTTGGTAGACCGTTAACCTTTCGATCGATCTTGAAAATCTGTATATTATAGATGTACAGGACGTTCAAAAATTGGTGGTCTCTGGAATCTACATCACTGAATCGGGGGAGATTTGTGAACAAAACCTTCATTTTCAGTGTTACAAACAATTTTGCGGCGTCTTTTTTTAGAAATCTTCACCGATGCAGAGGCGTAGATTCATCCCTGAAAGGAACGGCCACCACATTTTTAACACCCTGTACAGTGGCAGGCAAAAGCTTCCAGCCAGATAATCAGTTCAATTTTCGGAAAAACGCAAAACCCCCCCAAAAAATGGGACCAACCTCTCCCACCTCTCGTCGAGATCTCAAAGATTCTCAAGACTCGATCACTATTCTAAGCAAGTGATTTCTCGCGTTCGCCCCGTAGCCAGACAGAGTCAGAAAGGCCGCTTCTCTGTTTCAGTACATCTTCAATTCCCGCGACCCGATCGTGATGGGCGTAATGGTCGAGGCAGGGGTGGTGAAGGAAGGGACACCGCTCTGCGTGCCCAGCAAAGACGTGAGTACCTTGCTTTCTGTCCCCCGACTCCGGGCGATACGCTTTCGCGCGTTATCGCGAATGGCCTCGCGTGCTATCGTCGCGGGCGACGCATACGAAATCGAAGGGAGGTTCTCCGCAATTGCGCCGCGCGACGAACGAAGGGGAGAAAAAGAGAGAGAGAGAGAGAGAGAGAGAGAGACGTCTGAGAGAAATTAATTTCGAGTCCCGTCACGCCGGTGCCCCGCCCCCCTCCCTTCCCCCTCCTCCGCTCGCGACTCCGCGACTCCGCGACTTTGAATACGATTATCAGCGAATTCGAATCGAATCGAATCCTTAAGGGGCCGTCCCCCGTGGCCTGTAGCCGCGCACGCGTAGGTGAACTCGTTCGTCCGAGGGGAAATAACGCCGATCCAGTTGGTCGGCCGCCTGATCGGTTCGATCGATCGCTCCGAATGCGTATAAAACACCGCGCGAGCCTCGTCGATTTCCTACGGTTTCTCTCTCCTTCGCTCGTGGGTGTGTGCAACGCACTTGGCCACTGGACCTGTCTCCACTGCCTGACTATTTCTTACTCGTAACGTTTCCTTCCCCCGATTGGCGATTCTCGGTGCTACAGGTCGCCTCAGAGGTGGCGGTGAGGAAATTTGTTGGATACGGGAAGGGGAGGCCAAAGGTTCTGACTGGTGATAGTCTGAATCGAGACTAAGAAGTCAGAATTACATACTGGGGGCGAAAGAAGTATGTTTTTGCACCCCCCGGTTTTCCACATCATTCTGTACAAAAAGGAAGGATTTAGAATCTCGGTAAAAATATTTAAATTGATTTAATTGTTGGGGGTAATTAATTTAAATAGAGTGTGCAGATACTGATTTCGCTCACTGTACACTAGGCGGCAAAATCGGCTTCCCTCCGGAAATTTGGCAACGTTGCATGTCACTAGAATTACTGAGTTATGCCTAGTGACATGCAACGTTGCCAAATTTCCGGAGGGAAGCCGATTTTGGCCCTTAGTGTACATCGTTCTTCTTAAATTATAGTGCCTCCCCGAGATACAGCGACCTCGTAAACGCAGCAGGGCCTTGGGCCTCTAACGCCGCCGAGTATTTCGGTGGCAAGTCAAACGCCCAGGGTATTCAAATATACATTGTCAGTGTATGTACCTACTTTTTGGGTATTAGTTACAGGAGAGCATATATAACCAAATAAGTACAGCCCTGTAACAAGTAGCAAAGGAGAGCCGGTTGCAAGGCGGATTCAGGACGTTCCCTGGAACCCGGTCCCTCGCTTTAAAAAGTCCTATGCATAGAAATTTATTATTATAAAATTCAGAAGCTCTACATTATAAATGCGTTTCTTTTAGGCTCCGCAAAAGTTCACTCCAACTCTAAGTAAAGGACGCATTTAGCGACTTGTAGCCTCAAAGCTATCCCTTGCGCACCAGTAGGCCCATTAGTCCCTACATCTCGGGAATGTACTACACGTGACTGTATTATGCGCGACGCGTGGCTCAGCAGGCGTGCATATATCGAGGTCCTTGCAATTACTCAGGTAAACAACGCGGTATTCGATAATTTACTGTATTATACAAGGTGTACAGTGTAGTCGCGTTTTACTCAGGTACCTATTTTAGTAATCTCTGGATGAAACTGTTCCGGTTTAGTTATCCAGCTCGCAATAAGCAAGCGTTATCAGGGATAAGGAAGAATTGGGGGCTGATACGGTTGACGTTCCTCCAGGTTGTTTCGGAAATTCGAAGGGATTGGCGAGTCGGTCTCCTTCTCTTTCTCCCGTAGGAGTAAACTGGTGGGCAGCCGTTCTTTGCAGCCTCGCCTTACGCGGTAGCACGCGAGCGCGGGCAACCTAGCTACAGGTTGCCTAGCCTCGGCCCCGTAGGCGTCGCGATGCCATTAGCGGCCCGCGAATTCTCCTCGTAAACAAAAATCCCATGTATATTCCCTCGTGCCGACGCCCACGGGGCGGCCCGAAATGATTTACCAGGCAAACCTTTCCCCCTAAATACTCCTTCTTTACGCAACGTCGTTGAATATTTTCGCACGTGGGAACGCGCGGCTGATTTAGTTGAATTTCAACGGCTAAGCAGCGCTCCACCGAATCGGCGACATTCAATTATTTCGTCAAATTACCACCGACGCGAATGCTCTTTCGACGTTGACAGTTCACACATTGCTATATACAACGGGTAAGCCTCGGGAAACCTACTTACCACAATTCCACAATTCCACGATACCATTCTTCTATTGTAATGTGAACAGGTTCCCACTAATAATGGATGCAATTGCAAATTTTAATTAAAGTTATGGCGTTTTTTCTTTTTCTTAATATAACATTATTTTTACTTTGGTAGTGTGATAGATTTTTTTTATTACAAGTAAATTTATTTATCTTAAATTTACTTTAAGTTTCCCTTAAATTTACTTTAAGTTTCCCGTAAATTTACTTGTAAATAAATTTATTCGAATTTACATCAATTACATTAAAGAAACGGAAGAACGTGGTAACTTCAACGACTGATTTCACCCCCACAGAATAAATTTCCATAAAAAAAAAAGAGATCGCTACCTACAAATTGCGATACGCTCTACATTCACACAAAGTTCCATTGAACACAGAATTTTCGGCTCTGCAGCGTTCCCCCGCAAGCATATCGCAGCAAAATGCGCACACCGCTGGTAGCTTATCCAATTAAGCCTCCATAACGTTTCATTCACCGAAAGCCACCTGAAATAAAAGCCGAACAGCGGCGAAGTGTGGCAGTCGGACGACGCCGGCATCGGCGGTCTTATGCGTTCCGAATGCAAATGCCGGCATAAATTATCCGATTCAATAATATCGGAGCGTATGTGGGTGATAGTGAACGCGGTAAAATTCGTATCGCGCCGCGTTTGCACGGCTGCCCGCGTGTCCAGCTGCGTGTGCAACGAGCGTTTCTCGCCCGCGCGTAGAAAGCAGCTCCGACCACGTCGCCTGGCCCACGCGTCCACGCCGAACCGTGTATGCGCACACTTCTTTCGGCCCTACCCTGCTCCGTCGATGCATTTCGGCCTTTCTTTAAAATTCAACGGAAATTCCGACGTAGAAAGCACGCTGCGTGGCTACTTTTACGTGTACCAATCTATCCGGCAAAGTCTCCAACCGCTTATCCGTTTCGGCCTGAGGATGATTTTAAACCCTTTGCGATCGAGCAATCCTCATAAAGTCGCGGTGAAGCTTAAATCAATATTGCACAGTTTCTTTAGGAATTTTTTTCTTTCGAATATATTTCTTGAAGATTAAAATATTATTAGTATAGGGTAATTCCGGGTGAGATGGCTCGATCACGCTTTTTTTGCAAATATATTTTTGTCCTTTATGAAACCATTAAATTTACAGTGTGCTGATTTTTTTAAAAAGTGGACCATCTCTCCCCGACTTACCCTACCTAAGTAGTACTATCGTAATCCGATATCGGATAGCACCCCCCAAAAAGGAGATCAATATGCCCACAACTGATATAATTCAACAGGTTTGTGAAAAGAAAGGAAACATGGGTTCCATTTTATAAATAAATTTTCGTATTAAAAATATTTTTATGCGTTCAACTCGGCTCCCTAATAATAATAAGCGTTGATTACCCTCGTAATTCTCCCCGTAATGAAATTTCAGCAAATTTTCAAAGGCCCCCAAGGGGAACTACGGGAGACTGAAATCTTTCAACGCGTTTAAAGTGTAAACGACTGTCGATGGCTTGGCCGGAGCAAGCAGAGGACGAAATTCACGCGATGCTTGCGGAATCACGTACAGAGGCGTGTTCCGCGCGAGCCTCGCGTCTTCCTTTCACGACGCGTCTGGTTCCTCGCCACCGCGATCGCACGGGCCCATTGGCGGGTCCGTGGCGCGCGCTCGAGGGCCTGACCTAAGCCAACCGGGTCCCGTGATATCTCGACATCCGGTACGGATCAACCGTTTCCCAATAACAAGTACCGCGACGGCGGATCGCCAGGGACACTGGGCCCTATTCACTCGGCGTACTCGCTATCCTTCGTTGCATAATTCTCGCCGGGGCTGGGACGGATTGGGACTCACGGTGGGACTGTCCTCGAGCGTCACTTTATTCCTGACATTCCAATTCCTTCTCACCAGCGTAGGTGATGTCGGTGACGTTGCGTCTTGTAATGCCCATGAAGCGAACGGGCCCACGAGGTTATCAATAAAAAAAGAAACTGCTGAAATTGAGGGTTTCCAATTTTAGGGAGCTTAGAAGGGTTCCGTAATTGACCCAAAATTACCCTATAGCGTGATGCTTTAAAAGAAAACAGGGATGGTAGAAAGAAATAGGGGATGGACAAGCTCGCATTAATGATATTTAACCTTCACTCTCTGTGCAAGCAATTTAAAAAACTTTAGCTGCGTAAGTATTTGTGAAATTATATTGATTTTTAAGAAGATAGGTGGAAAAAGAATTAAAACATTTAATTTAAAATAAATAAAGAAAAATAAGTTTTTTTATTTTTAAATCAAATTGTGTGTGAAACGTATCACAGATATCATTCCCAAGAATATTTTGGGCAGTTTCTATTTGGGAACTTTTTATTTAAGTAGGTACCTATGTTTTTATCATCTCGGGGTGTGTTTGCAACCCCTGTACGCAGAGTAAACGTTAAACTTTTGGATTTCGATTTTACACAGTCGTGTTTTAATAGCCGTGAAGTGGGATGGAGTCGTTAGGTTGATTAATCGCGGTTTTTTCGATCGGGTTTCGAAGGAAGGCGATCGAAGGCGATCGAAGGCGATCGAAGGCGTTTCCACGGGCCTCCATCGTTATCGGGCGTGTACACGCGCGTTGCGCAACGGCCTCGATAGGCGCTTTAACGCCGAGCGGAAATCCGGCGGATTCTTTTAGCCTGCCGTTTTCTTGCCGTTCCGCCATTCCTTTTTCTCCGTCTTGTCCCTTTTCCTCTTTTTCTAGCGGTGTTTCTTGCTGCCCGCCCGATGACCCGATCCTACGCGAGACACATATCCGTTTGCGAAAACGCCGATCGTTTATCATGCGTGTCGATTCCTAGACCGGCCGCCTCGACGCGTGTCACGTTTCATTGAAATCCAATGGACACTCGATCGGAAACGAGATCCCATTCGCCTTCTCCGGAGAACAACGTTCGATTCGATTAATCATTTCCGTTTCCCTCTTGAAGCGCAAAATTTTCCTTTATTCAGATATTTTTTCTATTCAGCGGAGTGGATATGAAAATGTTGGTTGCTAGGAGACGAAGGGGATCCACAATTGAAATAATTTTCATAGGAAATTTCATGTGGCATGTGTCCCTTTCTCACCGAGGCCCTCAATTGTAAGGCTATATAGTAAGGCCCTCGCTATAAGCTCTACGTGAAAAGTCTATTAAAAAATTTTAGCGACTTGTTAATTGAGACAATAATTCAGTGTCCTATATGGTGGAAGTACTCGTGACATTTCAAAAATGTTAACAACTAACACTTTGCAGGTTATGATTGATTGACAGCTAAATGACATTTATTGGATAAATTCTGCTTTCGAATGGGGACACCTACTGGCGTCAAGAGGAGGAGGAAAACGTGACGTCACGGATACTCTGACTGAAAAAAGTATCATTTTGATAACTATTAATTCAGAATAATTCTTTTATCTTTTAGAAAAACAGCTTGATACATTAAATAAAAAAAAATTATTCGCTTGATCATGTTAAAACACCGGAACTGTGTCTAAGATAAGATAATAAGGCCAAAATAGCTGCGGGGTCGTACCCATTTCGCTAGCATTCGTGTATAGAGACATGGTCGCTCACAAGGAGAGTATTTTAGGTGTCCGGCTCCGATCATTTTGATTTTTGGATATGTTATAGAAGACCGAAAAATAAGAAATACGTGTTTTTTTATTTTAATAAAACTGCGTTGAAAATTAGGGTTGAAAAATCATTTTTGTGGAATATCTCGAGAACTATTAGAGATAAGGGAATAGTGTGAATGGACGAATTTTGTGTCTTTGAATGCGAAATATCACTGACTCACCAGATTTTCAAAAAGTCCACAAAAATGATTTTTCAACCCTAACTTTGAACGGAGTTTTCACCCCGCAAATATGAAAACGGGGAAAAATAAATAACACGTATTTCTTATTTTTCGGTCCTCTATAATATATCCAAAAATCAAAATCATCGGAGGCGGACACCTAAAATACTCTCCTTGTCAGTGTGCCTCTGGGTAGAGGGGGGAGGGGAATTAGCTTCTAGATGCCACCGCGTTTGTTGATTCGTTTGTTTGTTAATGCCTCTACCGAATCTACCTTTCAATATTTCAATCTTATTCACTACTTAAGTAAGTAGTTATATTCCAAGAAACGATTTTCCTTTACTCACAATCAGATATTTCTATTCGTTTGACAATTTCTCCATCAGACCTACCCTTCGACATTTCAATTTCCTTGCCCGGTTATATTCCAAGATAGGATTTTCCTTGACTCGAGATATTTTTATTCGTTTCATAACACATGCAGCAGATCTACCCTTCAATATCAAAATTTCTCCCACTAATTGTATTCCAAGAAACGACTTTCCTTCATTCAAAACATTTCTATTCGTTTGTTAATTCCACCATCAGACCTACCCTTCGGTGTTTCAATTCGCCTCATTAGTTACGTTCCAAGAAACGATTTTTCTTTACTCCCAATCAGATATTTCTATTCGCTTCTTTATTCCTCCATCAGACCCACCCTTCTACATTTCAGTTGCCTTCATTAGCCACATTCGAAGAAACTTCTCAAACCATTAACAATCGAATAAAAACATCCTTGTGACATCGTTCCCTCCGGCTGAACTTCCAATACGTCAATTTGAAGCTCCGATGATTCACCAATAATTGATTCGCAGGGAGGCGCTAGAGCCGGCGTCGCATTAACGATAGCCGTCGGTGGCATCGACGGGGGAGAACGTTGATTCCGGAGCGTATTATTTTAATACGATAATGGCCGGGGCATAATTAGCGGAACTAGCGGCGTTACAAATTTAAACGCGACTTCCCGTCGCTCGGCCGGCCGTCGGTTCGACGTACGACGATAATTATATCAAGGAAACGCGAAGGAGATTTTTCGAGCCGCCACGAATCATATTCCCGTCCGTGGCAAGAGTGACAGGAACTAGAAACTCCGTGGTGTGCGAGTCCCCTTCCGGCGGAAGGCCGCTCGTAACGTTCTTCCTTTTCCTCCTTCTCTCTTCCTCCTCTTCAGCCAGGTCTGTTTCCCCCCTGCCGCGTTTCCCGTCTTCCCTCGTCCGACGGCGGAGTGTGCGCTCGTCGGCGGATTCACTGATCGCGGGTAGAAAATTAAAACGTCGGCGAAGGAGGATCCTTGGAGCGGGAACGCGCGATCCAGGGCTAATTAACGAGCACGCGAACGGAACGCGGGGCCCGTGGTGGATCACTCCACGACTCATCCCCGACCCACCTTCGCGTTTCACCATTCTGTGATTTCATTAGCTAATGCGTCGCTGGCGGATTTCAGTTTAGCTACCGAGAGGGGGATGAAATTGTGAAGCATGACTGGGAAGAGGTTTGTCTTCTTTGGGGACGTTGTGGCGTTTAGGCCCGGGATCTTCTCAGAGGGAAGATTCTGTAATTATCAAGAGAGCGGTATTGTATAGGGTGGATGTACCAGTAAATCAACACGTACCAGTGAATGAACATTTTTTATTAAAATCAGTAAAATAAGTTATTAAAGTAAGCAACTAATTAATTAGAGACTTCTTTTCATTTCTTGCTTCATATCCAAAGAATTTTTGCAGCACGTGGAATCAATCGCGATGCAAACATTATTTTGTAATAGTTTTCATTCATTAGCCTTAACTGTTCATTTACTGGTGCGTTTACCCTAGTTTCCTAAAGCTGGGTTTACATTAGTCCAGTCGTTGGATCCAGCGAGTGGTTCGACTGGAAATCAGTCGATGGCAACAGAAGTGATTTTCACCTCCTTGGTAGATGACTAAAAGATCATTAAAAGAAAAAAAGAGCACGGTTCTCTCGCCCACGACCACTCGAGGGTTGCTAGATCGATAGAAGGAGCATCGAGGCGAGCTTTCGCGAGTGGGATGAAATTATGACCGTGACTTGGGGAAAATACTTTTGTCGTGCACTTCTATTTTTCAGCCCGCTATTCGTCGATGTGCCAACTTAATTTAATTTATTTCATATACACGGGATAATGTCTCACTAGTATACAAGACAAAAGCAAAGAAAAAATAACGATACTTAAATTCGATTAGAGGGTTTAAACGCCATAAACTCGTACGCAGCGTAGTTACAAAAATTTTTCAACTGCCTCGTTAAAGGAATAGGTTGATCCCGTAAAAAAGTCTAGAGAATCGCTAAAAGCTAATGTAACGTTTAGTATCGTTTTCTGGATCACTGTCCTCTTTGCCAAACGAGAACGTTAGTTTATTTAAATATTCGTCTAGAGCCCAGAGGTGGGCATTGTCCAAATAAGACATTATTTCAATTACGTATCGAACGAATGATACTTTATCTTTATCCGTCATCGAACGAAGATAAGCCGAGTTATCTGTTCAACGAGTAACGAATACAATTTTTATCGTTTATTCAAACTCAAAATTTTTTTAAAGGGACCTTGCTCTCAAAGTCCTCCCTCGGATAAATTCCCTCCCTTTCTACACCCCTTCGGTTAGCTCCTCCCACAGACGTCACTATTGCCTGTTACGTCACGTACACCTCTATGGAATTTTTGACGGGTGTGCCTATGGCCATGGAAACGGGAAAAACTTAGCGATATAAACGCGAAGGGAACGAGAGTTTGGAGGTTTCGGGGCGTCTGATCGAGGCGAAGCTCGTGACAGGCTACGCGGCGCGCAAAAAGGGGAGGAGCGGGCTAATATTAGAGAAAAGGTCGAAATCTAGAGAAGAAGGGCACCCGAGCGTTTGAGATGTCGGTCTCCATCGCGGTGGAATGAAAAGAAGCCAAAGAAAACGCGGGCGGACGGGGTGGACGGGGTGGACGGGGTGGTAGGGGTGGAGGAAAGGGGATAGGGGTGAGACGAGCATACGTGGGACAGCGTATCTACGTTTAGAGCGTCTAGCGAGTGATAAACGACCGGAAGGAAGCCAGAGGCGTTTCCACGAAAGTTACAGGCAAGCCGGAAGGCCGAAAGACGGGATGTGGTTGGTGAGTAAGTGGCGTGGACGTCGGTGTGTCTGTGCGCGCGTGTATTCCGCCCCGTTCCAGCTTCTTTCCCGTCTCTCTCTCTCTCTCTCCCTTCTTTTTCCCCTCTCCGCCCCTCTGACTCTCGCCTCTCGCCTCTCTCATCTCTCCTTCTCCCTAGCTCCCTCGTGTTTCTCTAAGTAGGCAGCTGGTTAACGTTGCTATCGTAGCGAACGCGGCCCGAGGAAGAGGAGAGATCCGAGGGGTTGGAGGGGGTGCCGGCCGGATGTCGAGTTTCCAATGTCGAGTAGATCGTTTTACGCGGCCTCTCGCGATTAATTTTGCTAACGACGAATACCGGCGATAATCGCCCCGTCGACGAAACCCACGCGGAGTACGCTCGTTCGCGAAAAGGAACGCTTGTTGCTTAGGTAATAGGTATCGCGTCAGCCGCGGCGCTCTTCCGCTCCCGGATATCCAGTTCAATTTAAATGCCCGTTTCAGCCAGTTTTACCATTTCGGGGAATTTCTCTGCTTACGGTGGAGGGAATTTATTGTCAGGCTGGAGGGTAGGTTACTCGATACGGGGTAGAGGAATACTTACCCCTTTGCGCTTCGCGGGTGCCATTGAAAGTTTCTTATGGAACTCGAGGGGCGGCGTGACGGTGTCCTTGCTTCTGCTTGGGAATAGCATGAATGCATTGAATTGTTGTGCTGTATAAGGGGTTCGCATAAAAGGTAACACAGTGTGGAGGTGTAATAGGAATGGGAATAGAGGTAACAGTGCAGGAACGCTGCAACGGAAACACATTAGAGTCAAGGGAAAATATCACAGAAAGAAAATAAGGTATCATAGAATAAATTATCATAGGATAAATATCGCAGAAAAATTTTTTTTCTCTTCTAGCAACAGCTAGTACTCAAAATTCCATTTGTTCAAATAATGCATTAAAAAAGGAACGCAGCAGCATTCCTTATTAGAAAATACTACATTTTTCCATTTACACCACTCTCCTAGCTAGCTATCAGTTTCCAAGATATTCGACCAAACGTGTTTCTCGTCCTCAACGTTGAGGGCTGTTTTCACCCCTTCAGTATGAATTGTCAGCGGATAAAAAAGATACGTTTAAAATATTTTTATGAGAACTACAGCGGCGGCAAAAGTTTCCGGCCACCTGGTATTTTCAGTTTTTCTTCTAAAACCAAAGTCTTTGTAAGAAAAACTGAGGAAACCATCTGTCCCGGAACTTTTACACGCCACTGTATTTTCTACCAAAGTTGCATTAAAATCGGCGATTGTCACTTTTCAAAATTCACCGAAAATTTCCGTCAAATTCTTTGAAGGAAGATATTTGCAGTCCACGATTTTCGTTTACAGCAATAAAATCAAAATTTGAAAGCGAAAGCTAGAATACACTTTGTAGAGAGCATTGAAATTTTCCGGAGTCGCCGGCGACCCCACAGCGTCGTTCCGGAGTAGAATAATTGGAAGCGTCCCATTCGCCAAACGCGCCAGATCAAAGGTGTATCGCGTGTCTGGCCGATGCGCGCCGCAGATTAGATATTAATTGAAAAATTAACGAGTGCACGGTTGGCGGACAGGACGACCGTGATGAGCGGCGATTATTCAGCTTTATTCGAGAACACTTTTTTCATCCGAGTGGCCGTTACACCTACGAGTATCGATATGCATTAAATCGACACACATATGAAAGTGGCGTTTCTCTCGGAGAAGTTTGAATGAAAATACTTTTTCTCTGTGAGAATTTTATTTCTTTGAATTTCCACGACATTTCTCTTCCAGCAATTGTTATTGCACCCCCACCACAGAAAGAGGGTTGCATTTATATACTCCGAACAATATTTCCCGTACCTTTGAAAATACCCCCGAGTTTCCACAGGGGTGGTAGTGGCCGATAGAGGGGAGGGGGCGAGGGAATGGGGCAGAAATATCAATTTGTGCGTACACTTGAAGCAGCCACGCCGACGACGGTTTGGCTGTTAGCCGCTCAGGCTCGTACGAACTATAAAGCTTTCTAAATCGGTGCGGCACACGAAAATAGACTTCCGGTTCCCCGTCTCGCGCGTTCGCCCTCCGCGCCTGCTACCGAGTATGCCGATGCCGCCTCTCCTCCGACGCCCTTTCTCCTTTTCTTCCTTTGCTCGGCGTTCCGCGGAAATCCTGTCGAACGGGGGAAACCGTGGAAATCGACACCCTTCTGCGAATCGGGCCCCCGTGGATCGATGGATCCGAAGATTAGATCAACACATTTCCTGCCACGATCCGGGTAGGAATTAGGAGTGGAGGATACATCGATTCTTTTCTGTGTGGTTGCTGGTGGTAGTGGAGATAATGTATGCACTCAAGAGCGTGCGATAGAGGAGCTTGCGCTCTATGGAAGTGGTAGAAATGAAGTAGGATAAAAAAATAAACGGTTGGGGTGGTGCGTGGAGGTTTACGCGGAGGAAATGGGAATCGCCTGATAAGGAAAGTGTAGGAGAAATAAAGTAAAGTAAAAAAAAATAATTTGAGGTTGGTACGTGGAAGTTTGTATTTTTAAATTTGGCGATAGAAGTGAAGTAAAGTAAAACAATAATTTGGAGGTAGGGGAGACCGGGGCTGGTAGGCCAATTTTTCAGTTTTTGATTTTTAATAAATTATATGGGCGAAATATCATTAAATCGGCTACTATATTTGATAGGGCATACATTTGGCTATTTGAATAAATTATTAACGTTGACTCAATGTGACAACATTTAAGGCATTTTAATGTTTTTCTAACACCTTACATGCTGGTCAACCAGCCCCGTGGTCGGGGTTGGTAGACTAACAGTATGGGGTAGGTTGACTATAGGTGCAATCAGTTAAGAAAATTTTGTTAGCAACTTATCTGAGTGGTAATAACATAGCACAATGTCACGAGAGTTGTTTTATTATAAAATATTTATTACTTTTTAATAATAAATAACAATTTAAACCTTTATAGTAGCAATAAATCTTATATCTAGTATTATAAAAACATTCGCCATCTTCTATCAACTAATTACTATCTTCACAATCTGATGTGCAATTTTTGCACTCATAGAAAAGTATATTTCCTTTTACGCATCTCGAGTGCACCCACATCTTGCAAGAAATACATTGAACCCATTCTTCTCCAGGAATACTTTTTGAATAAAATTCAGTGCATTCAACGCACGTTGTATCGTCTGCATAATCAGAGGAGTAATTAGTGTCTTGTGTCTTCATTTTCTTTGTTGTCTGTCCCTAGTGTCTCTACAGTTTTCTTTGGGGTATCACTGGGGTTGGTTGACCAGCTTAGTCATGTAACCCCGGACGTTATTAGTCAACCAGCCCCGAACGATCATTTTGACTTCAATACTCTATACAACCTGTAATTATTTATGTAAAATCAAAAACGCAGTCTCAATAGGTTGTTTAATAAACAAACTTTAAAATAGTCCCTTCACCTTTATTCTACTGTGACTATATAGAGCGTGGAAACATAAAATCTTTAAGAAAACATATTTACTTAAGTAGCCAATTTTTCGATAAACGCTGGTAACTGCCAAACAACGTGTAATGGTGGTGTCGGACACAAATGAATGACATAGTAGAAGTGACTTGCTCCTACAGAAAATCGCTCCGCGGTAGAGCACACGTCGGTGGAAAGTTATTAACAATTAGTCAACCTACCCCTGGGGCCAACCAGCCCCGGTCTCCCCTACTGCGTGGAAATTTGCTGCGCAAACGAAGTTGGAATCGCCCGGTGGAGAAAGAATTCCAAAAAAATTCAGACTCCGTTACAAAACCTGCCCCCATCTCCAGTACCTAATTTAAAAATTAATTCTACTCCTCGCGAAGCAACTGAAAAACCCTCGATCACTGCAGACCCCAGAAGGATGAAAAAGCTGCAATCGCAATTTAGCAATCAAGCGTTCCTCCCTTCTAATCACCGAGTACCTACGCGAACGGAGCCTCGCGCCTCGACCTACGTAATAAGTAATCAGTTTTTTGCTGCGCGCGATAAACCGACGGTATCAACGAGATCGAGAAGATAACTTGTTCGGGCCTATAGGATCGTGTATCGAGCGTTGATAGAGCTACTGGCATCGAGGTTAATCGGGCGCGTCCATTCGAGGACGTTGCACAGTCACTGGGAGAAGGATCGCCCGTAATTACTGTTAAGTTCGTGCTATTAGCTCAACATAAATATCCGTCGTTACCCTCCCTCTTTCTATCCTGTTCGCGCGTCGCAGGAGAGCGCAGCGTGCGTTCCGTCCCGTCGTACGACCCACGGCGTGTTCGCGCTTCTGTCTGTTGGTCCGCGATACGCATTCTTCGAGTGCATCGGCTGCCGTTTGGCTTCGAGTCGCTTCACTAAACTTAGATCCATTCAGAGCGACCGCTCTCGAAGTGGGCGCACGCGGGACGGGGGCGTTTCGTGGCACGTTTCTCGCTGCCCGTAAACAGGGGAATCGGGCTCGGAAACAGAGAGCTCTTTTGCCTCTGGAACTTGTCCCGAGACAGCGTCACATTTATTCATTGTGATATCTGTCGATGGTGTCGGTCTATAATACGGGCAATGAAATATAAAATTCCACTACACTCTCATCTTTAAATTAAGCTACGCATTGGTTCAACGTGGTAGATATTCTTTACGGGGTTGGATTTTATTATTATTAAGCGTCTTTATTGTAGAAACAAACATTGTATAGGTATGTAAGCAAGCAAAAGGAATATCACTGGAATAAACACTGAATATCTATTGTACTCAGCTAAGCAGCATAATCGACCTACAATTTACAGAAGATACCAAAGAATATATAGTAAGGTTCCTCAAAAGGAAGATAGAAGCGGCGTTGCTAGGTTCGAGGGGAAAGGGTGAAAGTAGTAGGTATATTGTAGTACCCACTTATTGAACTAGTGACGTCATGACACATACTGTAGGAAACTGGAGGTGGCGAGGTGGGGACAGTAGATGTCGCCTCAAGTCATGTGACGCGTAGTGGGGGCAACGTGACGTCATAGCATTTCCCACAGAACACACCATGGCAACATAGCACGGCGTGCAAAAATAGTATTAGATCTATTTTCACGTACACTAAGGGCCAAAATCGGCTTCCCTTCGGAAATTTGGCAACGTTGCATGTCACTAGAATTACTGAGTTATGCCTAGTGACATGCAACGTTGCCAAATTTCCGGAGGGAAGCCGATTTTGCCGCCTAGTGTACGTGACTTCACATGGCCTTTACTTTGAAGCTTTGGCAACCCTGGATAGAAGCGTGACAACGTCACAGCTCCTAAATCCAGTGGAGGGGATGCCAAGCTCCGCCTACTGTTTGCGCACGCGCGCTAGCCACCTCACTACCGCTCTGTCTACTTGTAGCGATGTTTCCATAGAGTGAAAAAGGATTACAGCTACACTGACGACTAAATCAGCCAGCACGCGAAGCACTCGATGCTCGGTGCTCTATCGGTGGACAATGACTGGCTGAACGTGCGTTTCGAAACCCACGCTGAAAGAGCATAAGTACATATATGCCCAGACGCTCGTCCGCAGCTTGCCCGGAGACGAAATCCACGACGTTCTCCCGCTTATGGCGTCCTCTTCCATATTCTTCCCGACTCCTCTCTGCCGCGTTACTTTTATGGAGCTGCGATCGTCCGATTTTCGACACTCTTCGGCCTCCTACCAACCGGCATTACCATATACCTACACATAATTGGAGCGCGCCTACCCGAGAAAGTGTGCGTATACCCGTTTCGTTTCCATCACGCCTCCGAAACCGCGGTCCCTTCGCCTTCCTTTCGCCACTTTAACGCGAGCGACGCCTTTTCCGCCGAGCAAACGACATTTCCGCCCGTTCTTCGTCCTGCCTAAGTGCTGCCCGCGTTTATTTTTCGCGTTGCAAAAGCGTGGCTTGGGAAACACTTGTTCCAAGGAGATCAGAGAAAAGGCCACAGGGGCCAGACCTTTTCCTCGTGAAACGGAGACGTAGTTTCAGCAAACTAAATCACACGGGGGCGGAGCTTCACCCCCTCCCTGCTGCTTGGCTCCGCGGAAACAACTCCGCGTTGCCTAATTGGTCGAAACTTTACGTGCCTTTTATGAGAAAACGTCACATCTGGTCCTTTTTCAACTTCCGACGGGGACCGGAAGGGGTTGTTCCCCAGGATCTACAGGAATAAGAAAATTTTACCTTTCTTCGTTTCATTTCCTCTAGCAGTGAATTATTTTAGCGAGTTCAGCTTGATCCTTTTACGCCGTTCGTTTCCTCCGCTCTGAAAGTTTCCTCGGTCAGCCTGCTATCGCCACTTTCCTCGCGTGTATCGCACCGTGTCGCTGATTAATACCGACGTTTGTCGCCCGATATATCCGGTGATTAACGCCGGCTCTTTCCAACCAGAGCAGAGCCCTCGACCAACCAGAAAATATTTGGCTTCCTGCACTAATTGGACAATGGAAGGAGCAAAGATTGCCACGTTTCGATCCACGACTATCCCTAAACCGCGATTTTCATTATTTATTTATTTATGGGTAATTTCTTTAGATTAGTACATAGGTGGCGCCCGTTGGTTTCGATATTAAGTAGTGGAATTCAGAAAAGAGTAAGATCGGAGTGTCAACGTTGGTGGAGTTTGTAACCCGCCTGACTAGTACCCAGAGGACCCGCGGATTTCGGGTTCGAATTTTTCTTCTACAACATATTCAGCTGCTTTTAATCCCACGAAGACTAGGACGAAAGTCGAGAGCAATGTGTGCCAGCGACTCGAGAAAAACGTGAGCGGTGCTCGGCGATCCGGCGATCGGTGGGGTTATCCCTAATTATTCGTCGTTTCAAAACACAAGCGTCAATCCGTGCGTGTCTCCGCGCCAAGTCGCGTCCGGGTTTGTCGCCCACTTGGCGCTCTTGCAGCTGCAGGTGGTGTTACCGCAATAACAAGACTCTCAAGCGACATGCACGGGCTTTCTTGCCTCTGCGCGCCACTCTATAGGGTGCTCCAGAATCCAGAGAACTTGGCTGATAATAAAACCGGAGATGGGTAGCTCAAACTATTCTCCAAGCTTTGTTCGGGTTCCAAGAGCCTCGCAAATTACATTCGTTGGTTCAAACGGAGTTTCTCGTCGCGACGTTCGTCGTTGCGGATGAATGGAAGGTGAAAACCGTGGAAAAACTGCGAGGCCACTCCGTGTAAATCGGCCCACAAGATCCAGCCGGCCTACGTGCGCGCGTACATACGACTGCCTACTCGGTCCATCGATCCTCGACGGTACTCAGCGACGGAGAGCAAGCGGGTACCTACGTCCAAAGTGGCCCTGACGACGCGCAATGCTCAGGTACTCGATTTTCTCTCGACTTCCGGCCGCGGAATGGAATGCACAGGCGGAGCTATGCCCACGCAACGAGACACACGACGCTCGTCGATCCAGAGAAAAGACAGCCTGCCTGTGAAACCTCGCGCGCCAGGCAAAAATCTGGCGACCGCTTTCGAAACTTTGTGACGGACTCGAGCTGGGGATGGGGATTCTTTCAATTTCGCCAACATTTCACCAGAAATAAAAGTTACATTAACTTTAGATTATTTGGCGAATAACGTTAACTTTTCTTTCAACAATAATTCTTTTAACGTTCATTCATTAGTCGAAATTTTTATTTCAACAAAATTTTTGCCCATTTCTGCCTGAATGATGGTAGTAAAAAAATGCACGTGAAATACCTATTTGCTAAGATCTAAGTACTTTGTACTAAAGCTAAGATCGACACTTCGAAATGTTTCCTTGTGAGTGGCTCATGGATGAACTTTAGGGGTCGGCTTGGAAGAAACTTGGGGTTGGGAAGCTGATAACGTTGGGAGATACTTATGGATTTAGAAATCGTCCATCCGGGAATATTACTGGAACCTTGAAAATTTCGAAAGACTTGATATTGCAGATTTTGAAAATTTCTGATTGTTTGCTCATGTTTGATTTTTTGTTAGTTGTTCGTAATTACACCACCCTCCCTTATATGTATATAAAAGATTCGAAACCCGTGGTGTATATAAGTAGAGAAGACAAATGCCATTTACTACTTCGTAAACGTGAATTTGAGATTTTTTAAAAATAACAGTTGCATCTCTTTGCTCTAAATCTTTCAGTTCGTCGATTTGGGCATGGTCACAACCATAGAGTACAATCACAAGCCGGTGGAGTCGGCGAGGAAAGGTCAAGAGGTCTGCGTGAAAATCGAGCCGATACCGGGAGAAGCGCCAAAGATGTTCGGCCGTCATTTCACCGAGAAGGACTTCATGGTCAGCAAGGTAAGCTCATAACGAATTATTCAAAGAATATTTATTAAAAAAATCACGAATAATGCCCCCCCCCCCCCAAAAAAAAAGGAAAATTTAATTTCCCCTCCATGGAGGTCTGTCGAGATAAATTTCAACAGCGGACATTTCAGTGTTTTGTTGGGGCAGCTGGCCCCGAAGGAATTCGATCGACAGGTGGCCGGGACCCTGGTCGATATGAAATTTCGTTAAAAGAAGTGACGTTTCGTCTTCGTTCGCCTCTCTGCCCCCTCCGGTAGGCGAATCGCATAGCTTCGCAGTTTCATCAAAATCAGCGGCCGAGCGAGACGGAAACGATCCTCGTTAGTATGCGAGGCTCCGGTCGAAAAAGGAAGATGCACATCCGGCAACGATCGGGCCCGTCCACCGTCGACTTCCGCTGTTCGCAGAACCTCTCGTTCCTTTCTTCCCTCCCCACCCCGACCCGTCCTTCCACGCCTCGTTCTTTTCCGCCTTCCGCTTTGGATGTGGACTACGAATCGACGAGCAGCCTGTATGCTTTAATGCAAGGAAAAGGCTAGGATGCTCCTTCGGGGCCTTGTTCTCGATAGGTCAGAGAAGCTCGAGTCTGAGTTAAACCTTATTTATATGTATGAAGTTTATGTGGGACAAATCTAGTGGGCCTTGAGGCGGGGAGCAAGGGGACCATCGATTTTCATTTCATTTGGTTGGGAGTTGAGAGGTATTGAGACGGGAAGGAAGCAGACAGTGGTGGGGATAGGGCCCAGTGAGTCCCCAAGAGTAATACTTCAACTCTGAAGTTTGTTAGGAACATGCAGATAGTTTGAAAATAGTATCCTAGATGCGTTTTATTTCGTTGAGACGTATTGAGATGGGAAGGAGGCAGACAATGGGGGGGATAGGGCCCAGTGAGTCCCCAAGAGTAATACTTCAACTCTGAAGTTTGTTAGGAACATGCAGATAGATTGAAAATAGTATCCTAGATGCATTTTATTTCGTTGAGACGTATTGAGATGGGAAGGAGGCAGACAATGGGGGGATAGGGCCCAGTGAGTCCCCAAGAGTAATACTTCAACTCTGAAGTTTGTTAGGAACATGCAGATAGATTGAAAATAGTATCCTAGATGCATTTTATTTCGTTGAGACGTATTGAGATGGGAAGGAGGCAGACAATGGGGGGGATAGGGCCCAGTGAGTCCCCAAGAGTAATACTTCAACTCTGAAGTTTGTTAGGAACATGCAGATAGTTTGAAAATAGTATCCTAGATGCATTTTACTTCGTTGAGACGTATTGAGATGGGAAGGTGATTAAAAAGTGGAGGGGATAGGGCCCAGTGAGTCCACAAGCGTAATTCTTCAACCCAGGAGTTCGTGACTCCTGTGAACACATTTTGAAAACAGCATCCTAGTTACATCCCCCTTCCACACCTAAAAATTTCACACCAAGACTCACATGAACTCTATTTCCTTTATCCCACCTTCGCTCCACCTTCTCAGATTCAGACTATAGCACACGTCCATCGATTCCATAACTCTACTCTATCTTATAAACCCCCCGTGCAGTCCATACGAAGTTATCGCTCCAAATTCAACTTCACGAAACCTGCACCGCCCTCCCGTCAATCGAGCGGTTTAGCGCATGTAACAAGATCGACAGTGGGCCACTGTTCGCCCATAGGGAAGCGCAGCGGTGTACACCGTTCTACACGTTCGGGGTCCCAGCAGTGTCAACTCTTCTTTCCTCCCACTCTCCGTTTTCCGGTTGTGTGTACTCGCGCGCTCGAGCACAGCCAGGGGGAAAGAGAGAGAGAGAGAGAGAGAGAGAGAGAGAGAGAGAGAGAGAGGACGCCTCGTAGGCACACAGGCTGGTCCCCGCTTCGGCGTCTTTGTGTGGTCCCAAGGCGAGCGGAAGTCGTCGTTACCGTTCGCTTCGTAGAATCGATTCTACGGAATCGCCTTGTTCCCACGATGATTTGTGGAGGGACGATTCCGCGCGCGGAATTCGCGCTCGCGTCCTCGCGACACTCCCCCCTCTGTGCTCCCGTCCCCTCATCCGTGCTGCGGGCATCGAGCGAGTTTCCGCTAATTTTAGACGATGGAGGATGTCTGAGGTTGTTTGGAGGATGTTTAAATGGGTGGCAAGTAGAGGAGGCGGGAAGTTTCGGCAATGCATTTCGTTGGATTAAGGAGATGGTTAGATAGCTCTCCAATTTTCTTCGGGGTAGTTTTGTGTGGGGAGGACGAAGTGTTTTGAGGTGGGACTTTGGCATTCAGAAATTCGGAATTTTTTACAATTAGGTACTGTCTCTCATTTTGAGCTGTGTAGTTAAATAACTCTCGAATTTTTTTTTTTTGGTGGAGGGGGTAGTTTTGTGAGGGGAGGACGGAGTGTTTAGAGGTGGAACTTTGGCATTCAGAAATTCGGAATTTTTTACAATTAGGTACTGTCTCTCATTTTGAGCTGTGTAGTTAAATAACTCTCGAATGTTTTTTTTTTTTGGTGGAGGGGGTAGTTTTGTGTGGGGAGTATGCAGTGTTTGGAGGTGGAGTATTGGTCTTCAGAAATTTGGAATTTATTAGGTACAATTACTGTCTCTCACAGAAAGTAGGTAGTAGGAGCTTTCATTGGAGCTGGTTAGGCAGAGGAAGTGGTCCTGCTAAATGGTTCGCTACTCCCACCGAGTCATCTTTACCAGAATTCTAAATTGCTCGTTATTCCCAAGTTCACATACAGAGATGTAGCTGCAGTGAAACAGTAATATGAAGGGCAAGGGGAAAAAACTCGGAATGTCTATTTTTCGGGATTTTTTCGGGATTACAGAACTTGTCGAATCGCAAAGGGATATAAAGTTCAATTACCCCCAGAAGAAAAAACAGAAAATGTCCACTCTGCACTGGAACAAAATTCGGAATCTCTTTGTCTAAGGACAAGCTTCAGTCTTCAATGTAAAACAAGAAATTATTTAAGAAGAAAATGAAATTCATTGAACCTTGTTTCTTTACCGACGGACTGAATTAAAGTACTAAAACTTAATTTTTCCCCGTTTTGTCCCCTTCCCCTTTATATATAGTCTCAGTCAGATCCTATATCAACTCGATTTCGACACTCCACTCCACTCTCAATGATCCTCGGTCGCTCCGTGACTCCCGAGGTATCTAATATTCCCAAATCTACTATCCTTAAAGTCCCTTCGCAACTAAACCCGGCCGAAGTATGCACAATCAGATTGCATCGAACATCGAAACTCGCCGAGCCATCGAACTCTCTCCAGGGACTTTATATCGAAGCTTCGGCAAAGGTCTCCTCGGAGGACCCTCTGCTAATCGTGCAATATCACGCGGAGATAGAGACGCAAGGAGAAAGAGACCGAGAGCGAAGGAGTTAGGGGTGTGTGCATGTGTGCATACGTGCAGGACGAAGACAGAGCTGTGACGTGACAGAGAGAGAGAGAGAGAGAGAGAGAGAGGGGGGGGGAGAGAGACAGGCAAAGAATTACATACGGAGGGAGAGGTGCACGTGACACGTGTGTATGCGTGAAAGAAGGAGCGAGAGGGGGAGGAAGTGAGGGGTAGGAGTGGACGGAAGGGTGGGAGTGAGAATGAGAGGGAGAGGGGAGAGGTAGCAGGGGCGTGGCGGGAGGCAGGCGTCCTCAATAGCCGCGTAAAACCACCATTGTGACCGATCCATGAATGAAACGGGACTTCCGGCCGGGAGTGGGGGCGGAAACAGTTGTAAAGCGTTACGTTAGTGAATGGACCCGTGTGTGGAGGCGCGCGCGAGCGCGGGCGTGCGCCTGTCCTCGCGAAAACCGATTCAAGGAAATTATTCGTAGGCGAGGAGAAGACGATCGATGCGGGAGAGAGCGGTCCTACTGGCTCTCCGACCTGGCGCATTCACAATTTCCCTTACCCCCTCTCTGTCTCTCCTCTCATCTCCTTGTCGATAGTTTTGCTAAAGGGGACCCTTTATATCCGGAACATCTATGTCGGTTTCTTCTTTCCCTGCACTTGGGGTGTCACGTGCGAGCTTTGGTAGAGTACATTCTGGATCTTAGACTACTAAATTTCTCGAAAATTTTCTCAATTTAAATTCAAGGAAAGTTCGCAAAGCTGAAAGTTCCAAGTTCCCTAAATTTCTGAAGAATTTTCTCAAATTAAATTTAAAAAAAAAAGTTCCGAGTTGGAAGTTCCTGAATCGTTACAAACAACCGTCCTCTTTCTCTGTTCCAGATAAGCAGACAGAGTATAGATGCGTGCAAGGAGTACTTCAGGGACGACCTGGTGAAGACCGACTGGCAGCTGATGGTGGAGCTGAAAAAGCTCTTCCAGATACTCTAGGGTCCACTGAGCACGGTAGCAGAAAGTTGGACGACAGACCATCGGCTAGCCTACGCTCGGACGAGGTCCGCGATCGAGGACGAGGCCCCGAGCCCCAACGGATCGTTCTCCGGTCATCGTTGTCGATCGCTCTATCGATTTGTAATATATATATACGTCGAACTTCCCGATCCCTCTGTGTCGTTCTCTTTGATATTAACACAGGCAGCCCCGCGACCCCCCGTCGATAGGAAATTAACAGGGAATTCAGCAGTCAGGGACATTCAACGAATCATCGGTATAACGAATTGCACGGCGATTATTTTTCGCGACGAGTCGACGCCCTCGCGCACAGTCCCTTGGCGAGTCTAGACGCCGCGTCGCCGAGCCAGCGCGTAATGTACAGTTTCTGTTTTCGTTTTAGCTAATCACCGCAGTAGGGGCGTGAAATCCAAGAGCTTCGCAGTACTTAAGTTCTTGCCGGGACCGCGACGAAAGCCGCGGCCAGGAAAGGGGCAGAGTAATCGAGTCGCTTAGCGCGCACGTACGTTTAAGCGTCAGCAGTGTCTTAGGAGTCCGCGAGAAGCGGGCCGGAATATCGCGGTAGTGGTTAGAAGACTCAGCGCGCCGTTCCGGAGGAACAATCGAATAGGAACTGGAAGGAAGTAGCACAACAGCTTGTCATTATCGCGCCCATTTATATATATAAATATATATATATGTACCGAGTCACGATTAGAACTGAGCATGCAGGGTAGAGGGAACGGGGCCTCGAGATGAATTTTCACGGGCTGAAACGGTCTTAATTCTTAATCGACAGCCAGGGACGTTGGCAGGAAATGGGAGGGGGAGGTCCTCGACGTTTCCTAGTTTCCGGCGATCGACCAGCCGACGGGGCTCCTCTCGTCCTCCGTGTCGCCGCCGCGAGCGACGCGGCGGCTGTTCCAACGAAAAAGGGACACTTCCGTCTCCTCTCTTTCGCCTCTTCCTGCGGATTCCACCGCAACTATTAACCCCCTCCGCCGCCCCCACTCTGCCGCCGCCTCCTCCCAAGTTTTTGCGTATCGATCTTACGTCACACGCTCCGGTTTCCTTGCTCGCGCGACAGGCCAACCGGTCGTGCAATATCTTCCTCGAGTTTGCTGGCTTACGCTGCTCTTTTAGCTTCTACATCTTTTTGGGTGGGAGAGGGGTCGGGGGAATCGGTGGTTTGAACGTTGGGAGGGGAAACGATACTTACATCACATGGGTTGTAATTTTATTTTAGCTAGTTGAGATGCTGGGTTACCACTGTTTGCATCGGTACTCGAGTGGGGATTGACTTGGTTCGATCTTTTTAGGCAATTTGAATGCAATAATTCTGCAACGTAGAAATTTTACGGAAAGTGTAGGGAGTAGCAGTGGAAGGTAATTTAACACTTCGCCTGGCGTCGCACAGTGGTCTGGAATTAAGAATTTTCTGACGTTTGTCCATATCTTTTCAACTATAAAAGATATCGGAATGAAATTTACGCCAGAAAATGGGGAAAATTATCCCCTTCTGAAGATATATAACTTCATATTTTTTACGTCTATTTTATTATTTTTTTTTCAATTTATTTCGCACTCTTTTTAGTGGTTTAACTCCCGTGTTGGGGAATCTTTTTGTTCCCCAGTTATCAGGAAAGTCGAATAGTAGGGGAAAGTAGCAAAAATAATCTTTATTTAAATTAAGGAGCACTCTTGTGCGATAAAAAAATCATGTTTTATTAGTAACTAATGTAAATAATCTATTATAAAAATCATGCTGATTGTAGTAAAAAAAATTGCGGGTTACGCATCAAGGGAGCAATTTTTTTCCATTTTTGGCGAAAATTTCATCTCGATATTCGTTATACTTACAAAAATATCGACAAATGTCACCAAATTCTTAATTCCAGACCACTCTGCGTGTTTCCACGCCGGGAGGCTTGCATCTTGGCGTGTTTGCACGTCCGTTAATGTTACACACAGTACATTCTCGTTATAAGCTCCACGCTCGGGGCTGGCGGCGAGCTTACAACGCGTAGCGTCGAGTACTCGACGCTTTCATCCCCTCTCGCTCAGTCACGGATTCTCTCACTCCTGAAGGGTTCCAAGAAACGGTACGAATAGCGACCGAGCATACAACGCATAGCCGAAATGAGCTTATGACGAGAATTTACTGTACCTACGTTTTAGTTCCCCTTCGTCAGGTGTGATTTACAAAACGACAGACTCAACTGACTCATCAAACAACGACTTCGTACAGCACGGAAGTATAATTGATAAAGGTTTCTCGGGACGTTTTCAGGAGTCGTTCAGACGTTTAATCGGTAACGACTTCTAGCTTCCGATGCGGGTGCCTGTAACCTACGAAGTTATACACGGTGCTCGCGATTGAAAAGCATTGAAAGCGCTAACATAATGTTTATCGTGGAAAATAAACGAAGCATGAACTTCAATGCTTTGTGCAGAATTATTTTTTAGCAGAGGCGGTCACGTGCTAGGGGCATTCTTAAAAAATACCTAGCGCCATTTAAAGGGTTAAAGTACTATTATGCTATGGAAGGTATCGCAAGGCACTTGCAGAGAATTTAAAACGAAGCCTTTAACACCTGTACTGCGTGCTACAAGTGTCAGGGATCGCGAATCTCCCCAGATCCTCCGTATCGTTCATCATAACTGAAACCGTATAAAAGAAAGGAAGAGCACAAAACGGTGACAATTACGTCGACGAATTCGCCGAGGTCACGACGGATAGACTCGTGTCCGACTGTCGCGCGGTGCTCACGATCGATTCGTGGAAGCAGAAGCGTGTCTCGCATAAAGTCCCCAGACGTGTTTCCGGTTTCGTCGTTCACGAGAATGCACGTGCGAGGAAGAGGCGCTAGAGAGCAAGCGAGAGAGACAGAGAGAGAGAGAGAGAGAATGGAGTGTAGGTGTAGATACGCGAAGAGGACGAAGATAGGGAATGAATGAGAGCGAGAGAGAGAGAGAGAGAGAGAGAGCGTGCAAGAGTGGAGAGAGATAAACATACGAGAAAGGTAGAATTGTATAACATATTATTAGAGGAGGATGAAAAGAGAGAGGGGAGATTATATATAAATACAGAATTACGGAGAGCCTCATGTGTTTTGTATATGTACTCACTTTGTATAAGAGATAATCGAGCGAATTATCGCGATGAAAATAAAGACTACACAAGTTTAACAAGTAAAGAAAAACAACTGACCAGACACTTGCACTCGAGTGTATCAGCGTAACCTTCTTCCTGTTTTTGTTTTCGCCACTCGGCGCGTACGGTGTCACGAGGTTCTCCAGATGAAATAACAGGCACGATCGACCATCGGCATTCCTCCGCGCTTTTCAGCCGGCCGTCACGCTCCTGAACACACCGTGCTCGCTCTCCTCTCCTCCCGAATCATTACGTTGTAATGTCGAATCAAGCGCCCAGCGTTTACCCCCCGCCAACTGTCGCCACGAGAATTAACGATTCTCAGGTGAAATTACGAAAAATTTCTTTAGGTAGATGGTATTCAGTGGCGCACTCGGGTTTGCATCTTAGAGCAGCCGAGTTCAAGGGATAAAAATATAAAAATTTATTTAAAAAATAAAATCGAGTTTTCTTGTTTTTTTCAAAGCTCTTGAATTACTGCAGGCGTGGTTACTGTAATCTCCTTTTTCTCCGGGATGTGCTAGAGCCCCCCCCCCCCCGAATGCGCTACTGTCTTCATTTCTTCGCGAGAAGAATTAAAATTTCTTAAAAACACGAAAGAAGATTCTCCGTCGCTAAATTTTAAAGTATTCGCCCTTATTTGCCCGGAATTTTTTTCATATCCAAATCTCCCCCAGAATCCTTCAACAAAAATTAAGACTCTCTTTTTCACAGAATTTCAATTTCCCCTGATCGAAGCTTAATTTCGAGCCGCGCTGAGAATATGTATAAAAAGAAGAAAGCCCGCGGAGAGCAACGAAGCTGGAAGCGAGTCGGAGAGATGGAATACCGGAAGGCAAGCGAAGTACGACCGCCGAATCCGGAATACTTAAAATTCCCCGGCGTCGGTGGAGGGGGTGGAAGAAGAGATACCATGTCTCATTAACTTTTTAATGGTAGGTATAACTGTTCCGCTTCCTTCTCGCCAGCGGTGGATCGGTAAATTTGAAATATAATTAGCGGAGGAGCACGAAACGAGGCTATCGTCGGCGTTGCGCGCGCACAGGAAGCGCATCCGTGGCGTACGAGAGGCGAGAGGCGAGAGGCGAGAGCACGGTCGCGATGCGCTCACGGTTCCTTTTCCCCTCCCGTGGCAGTCAGGCCGTCGGGGCTCCTCTCCGCGATCGAACGCCGCGCCGTCTTCTCGTCGGGCCCGCGTTCGTCGGTATGTATATACATCTCCAAACCGAACGGGCACTTATGTAAGCCTGTTTAATCGCTTTACCAAAGCGGCGTTCGGCTTCTACAGGCATTACTACGCGGCCAGCGTAAGTGTGCGCGCCCATTTCCTCCGGGCCCCCCTCTCCGCGGCCGACATGGCCCCCTCCGTTCACCGATACCAGTATCGCGAGTCATCGATACCGCCTGTTGCGTCTCGTGGCAACGTTGGGGGATGGCAGCGAGTCGTGGTTGAGTCCGAACAAGTATCGTGGTTCGTTCCAACATTGAAATCGCGATTATATAGTTGTAGGTTAAGGTGCGAATCCACGAGGAGGCTTTAGATGGCTTTAGATAGACTTTTCAATCGCGAGACAAAAGTCTCAGTAGCAACTAAATGGAAAAAATGGGAATTGTTGCAGAGGGATTTTGTGACAAGAAAAGAGAACTGAATTTTATTCTTTAAATAAGTTTTTATAATCACCTAATGAATTTTATTGAAAATATTTTTATCCATTCAACTTAGGTCCCTTCAAGATTAAATGCTTAGTGCGCCACTGCATGAGAGTCTAATTTTATGAAAATTATGACAAAGTAATTACGAAATAATTAAATAATTATCTCGTGGGATAGTTGCGCCTTTAGAGCTTAGAGATGGCTATCAAACTGTGGTATAGTAAGAAGAAAAATCGGGTAAAGTGTACAAAAATTAAGGGCTGAAGAATTCTGGGTTCGGAGAGGAACGATCAATGTCACATTTTTAATGAAAAAATTTAAAAAAATTGATCGGCATAAGTTAGAAATGTATGCATTCAGCGTTTGAGAACAATATATGGTGTGATTGGAACATAGATGGCGTCCCGTTAATAGAGTTTGGAAAATAGTAACATTGAAGAGTCGACTTTGGGGGAGTTGGTAACGCGGCTGAGTTCGAGTTCCACCACCCGTCGAGGTTTTCTGTTCTTCTTCACCTGCAGAAAGAAAAAATTCTTCGCACGTTCCTGAACAAGGTTTCTCGGTTACTTTTCCCCGGATTCTCAGTTTCAACCACTTAACCCAACAATACGGAAGGGACCCTGCTTCCGTTTATGGCCCCGCCAGTTTTTACGACTACGAATCTTCTCTACACGTCGACTGTGCGATTAGATATGATTTGAGAATAATTGATTCGAGTTAGTCAATCTCACCTTTCGAGTGTTTTTTTAGTAAAACGAGGAAGTAACACTTAAAAACCTTCGCAGTTTGATGATTAAATAGACAAGACTAATTTCTAATTCCCGTAACTCTCACCTTCCATGTCGCGTGACTTGAAAGTGAAACTTACAATTTCTACTTCAACATTAAAAAACAAAATAGATAGGGGATGTGATAATTTTTCATTCTCACTGACAGAACACGCAAGTTTTGGTCACGGCGACACATTAAATGGCAAGCTGATTATTCATATGCTCCAATATTGCGAATCACAGCATAATTTATTCCATAATACAAGTATTAAAGGGAATTAGTCAACTAGCCCCGGTCTGCCCTACATATAATTGCATTCCAACTTTTCTATTCTCTTATACTGCAATCCAAAGCAAAACACGTAAGTTAACCATCACTCAGAAATCTGCCGATAGAATCCCTGGCGACGGAGCGAGTAGAGCTACACTGGCAATCGATATCGGTCGGTTCGAATCTTTTGCTACCTCGGAGCCAGAAAATATGTCGTGTCCTTGCTGGGAGCAACCGAGAGCACCAAGTCGGCACGCCAAGCCGCGCTCAATGAACACACGTCATTTCGAGTCATTCATGCATCTGCAGGTTGTCCTCGCGCGAGCCTTCCATACGCAACACACGTGGCCCTGCTTGCGCTCGCGCGCCTGTACGTGCGTTTAGCGATGGGAATGATGAGCTCGCGACTGCTGGTCGGTCGATGGTTTTCGTGGAAGGGCGTTCCCTACGATCGCGCACGCCGACGCGACGGTTTCTCGATCGGCGTCAACAACGCAGGCTCGCGCTTCTCCGAACACGAAACTCTCACGGGCGTTGTTTCGTCTCGCGGCCAACGCGTCGATATCGACTCGGCGATATTATTGGCTCATCGATAACTATTATAGCGGCGTTACGCGTCGCCTGTGAAAACTATTATATAATATGTTTTCCTCGGATCTTTTTCAGTAGTTCCTACGATTCACTCGATTGAATAATGTATCGCCGAACGATGATCGATATCCCGATCCACGGGCATTCGTATTCTACAGTCTATGATTGGTCGCACGTAATCGACGCGCCGTATTCTTTCAACACTGATTATGCCTCTTCTGCGTTTTAGTATCGGAGGATTATTCAATTCTGGCTTCTTTTAAGAGTAGTTAGAGAGATCTGCAAAATCTTCGACACTGAAATGGATAAGAATTTTCTAATCTATTTGGAAGCAATTTTTAGAATGAGCTAGGAGGTCGTTCTAAGTTGTTGAGAGGGTCGAATTTGTGTATAGGAGAAGTAGACTGCAACCTAAGTAGGGCGGCACATTTTCAGAAGCGACAAATTTTGGGGGCGGAAAATTTTGGGGAGTCACAAATTCAGGTGCGGCAAATTTGGGGATTGACAGGTACTTTTTGGAGAGCAATAAATTTTTGGGAGCGGAATTTTGTTGGGACAGCAAATTTTGAGCAAAAGACGTCGGAAAAAGTTTAAACCCAGAAGCTTGAGACAACTTTAAAAAAAACAATTGACGTCCTTTCTGTATATGAAATTAGCAATAACTCTACGAGAGTCGTCACATTGAATTAATTTTGAAATTGTCTCGATTCTTTGAAATTAAATTATTTAATTTAATACTTATCAGCCTAGGGGCCTTAAATCTCCAAATCCGCTTCTGGTGAAGGAATATTATAGCACGCTTGCCATCCTTCGCCTTACAACTATACGAACGTGATCACCTTCTACCTTCGATCCCCACAAATTCATTACATCCCAGACCTAACCAGCTCGAGGGACAAACGTCGAAGCGATCCGAGGGGATCTTTCTTCCGATTGCGATCTTTCCATGGAAACTGCAACGTCGACGTACCGTCAGTCGCGCTTTCAATAGCGACGTTCTTTCATAGGGACAGCTGAACCAAGGCCGGCCCCACGGCCAGTGGTAACGGCAGAAAGGCAGAAAGGCAGAAAGGCAGAAAGGCAGAAATGTGTCTTAGTATGTCGTAGGTTACAAATCGTCCCGGAGTGTGCGGCGCGGGGGAGGGGGAGCGTAAACAGGCGTAAGGTTAAACGGGCGTAGCACGCTTAAGCGCATTAATGAACGCGCTCGAGATACGCACGGCGTGCCGCCCGTTTTAAATATAGGCTAAACCAGTGTTTCTCAGCCTTCCCGCGCCTTTAATACAGCCTATTTAAGACCGTCCAAGACGCTCCGCGTCACGGCTACCTATATCTCGACGATCCTCTGCCGTCCGTGTAAACGATATCGTGAGAACGAAACGCGCCGTTGACACGCGAGGGGCCCCCGAGTGTTTCGGGTTCAAAGGGAAACTACTCGCTCAACTAGCGGATACTCGGAATCGGGCAACTGTGTGTGTACACAACCTCGTGTTCTTGAGTCATTCCGTGTTTACTACGAACACCATTTGTCAACATATCCCCCGTTGAATTCGCTTTGGAATCGATTGGGAGGCAGCAGCACTGAAAAGCTCCTCGATCCAACGCGTAACTTGTATCCCCTCAACTCGCACTTTCTTCTTCTGGAAAGTGTATTCGTGCGAGGGGCAGCCCCTCGAGAAATAGAAGCCCCGACGTCCATTGGATCCAGATGCTCAGTCCCCCGCGCGTTAATTCTTAATTTAGTCTTCAAAGGCAGTCGCTCGTTTTTAATTCCTCCGCAGCGCGACTTGTTAGCGAGCGGTTCGCGGAAGCGCGCTCCGGCCCATCGCGGGCCTCGCGGGCCTCGCGGGCCTCGCGGCTGAAAAGGGGATCCTCGCCGACGCTGTTGCAACGGAACGATTGCTAAGGGGAACGCAAACCGTCGGCCGCGGCGTCAACGTGTTACGAGATCCGAGATCCGAACGGGACCTGGGACGGGCAACAATGTGGGGCACAGGAAACGAGGCGAGGGAATTAAAATTGCGAAAACGAGGGTAACTTTCGCCATCGTCGTTCGCGGCGTCCGCTGCTGGTGACGATGATGGTTTACGCCGCGCGAACCGCTCACTTAATTAGACAATTAACCCCTGGCAGTCGTCGGAACCGATGGCGCAGCTCTAGGAGAAAATGCCACTTGTCCCGTTAATTCGTCGTCCTCGGTCTTCAATCGGTTGCGCAACCCTGTGGGACCCGTTGCACATTTCTGGCGGCCGAACCCGGAAAATCAGGCCGTCCTTTTTTATCCTTCCACACTGTTTCTGCGTGTGGATCGACTCGATAGGAATTGGAATTGTTATTGATAGTAGTCGTGGACCTAGAGAAGCGTGTTGTAAAAGTGGACCGGGCCTGAAGACGCTTTTCCCTTCACCACTAATACGAACCAAGTGTGTGACACAGAAATCATAGAGTGTGGCCATTATTTTTTTATCGTGTTTCCTCTCTTCCTATTGTAGAAATAGTTTTCGTAATTTCTATGTTTCACCTCGGCGACGCGATTCGAACCCCGCGACTTCCGGAATCCTCTGGATACTGGTCAACCGCTTAACCGACTCGACCAAAGCCGATCCTCCGAGGTTTAACGTTCAGAGCTGATGGACGAAAAATTAGAAATTCCAAAATTCCACGATTCCACCGTTCCGATTTTCTAAAAATTTCTTTCGCAATGTCGAAAATTTTGCAAGCGACCGTATCTACTTTTTCTGGTCGCGGACACTTCGGGACATGCTATTACTACGGCTACGAAAGGTGATGATCGAACGTAGGAGGGGAAGAAGCGGTAGAGGGGCTCTGCCGTGGAGGGGGGCGACGAACGTCAGAAGGTGGGGAAGCGAGGTAGGACGCAGCGTTTCCACACCGGATATCCTCCCGGGGGAGAAGTGGTGCACGCGATTCGCATCGCCACGCCCGCCTGCCGCTGTGTATTTATATTATTAGAAATTCGTCGCTTCCATTACGCAAATAACAATGCGAGGAAGCGTCGGGAACGCGAACGAGACCGGCCGCGTTTTAATTGGACTTGCGTTTTACGTCTCATTAACCGCGATTTTCCTTTGTGCCTCGTTATCTAGTTTGTTTAAATTAATTGCACCTCCGGCTCGAGGAAGCCTTGTTACGCGCCAGATCTATATCGGTGTCGGGGCGGTAATTTCGTCTCGACTCGTCTTAATGCCTCGTGTAAAATGTATTCCTCCAGATCGTCCCTTTTCTCCATTTTCAGAGGTTCGATGTTTCTTAGAAAGTCGCAGTCCGAGTTTCTATCTATCTATCTATCTCCACTGAATTCACGCGAATCTTCCACTCCAACCGTTACTCGATAATGGCAGCTTAGCGCGCTGGCTGTAGCCGGCGCATCAGGTGCGCCTGCGAACACCAGACGCTACGAAATAAACGAACGTTCCGTGGAAATGGAAACCTTGAACGTCTCCTCAGCTGGCCGCTCGTATGCGCAGCCAGAGAGCATGATTTGCAGCGAGACCACGGTTATTAGACGAGTCTGACCAGTCTCGTTTCTAGTTCACGTCACGTTGCTCCGAGTAGCGTCATCGTGTATAGTGTACGCTCTTCAGTCGTCCTTTAATCGTCCATATTCCTCCGCTCTCCTTTACGATAGCGGTAGACGGATTAAAAAAACTCTGAAAGCTGCCAGAAGTAATATAGTTTCATAGAAGAATTATATCTTCAAATCTATGTAAATGGCCACCACTGTAAGCCACAATAGTATATACAAGAGAGCGGTGGGACGAATATCAACGTGACCTTGAAGCAACCTTGAACTTGGGAATGTAACAAGAAACCCACACGGAGCATTGGAAGTTCGAAGGCATCAGGAAGAAATGGCCCCCGAGACTTTGGCGCTCTGATCGATCCCCAGTGGACGCACGAGCGCGCTGTCGAGCGCCGCGAGATCTCGAGACATCGTGTTCGATGCACGAACGGCGACGGCGGTCCTCGAGCTCGCGGAGAGTTGCGGGCGCGGTGACGCAACTGGGGCGTATTTATGGTAATTTTATTTGCAGGAGTCCCGTGGATTTATCAGCCGATAATATTCCGTCCGTGATTCGAGGAGTTACGCGTCCGATTAATAGCCGAACCGCCAGCTCGGGGCGGAAGAAAACCGAGGACCAAGCCGGGAAGCGACGGGGGCCCCTGTTCGTGCTCTCTAGCCGTCCGGCGGCGAGGTAGTGGGGGCAGAAACGCGCTCACACAGGGGCAAGGGCGAATAAATAACCGTGTGTGCGCACGCACACGCGGCGGCCGCAGAGTTACGGTGCGGCTTGCGTGTAAAACGCGCGAACGGAGCGAGACGGGGCGAGATGGGGGAGGACGGCCGCGCGGCTGGCGAGCCGAGTGCGACGAGGAGGAAAGAGGATGTAGTCGGCGGACATTTACGAAGAGAACCGAGCCTCGCCGACCATGTGGGTGAGCCCCGTAGTACACACGGAGAGAGGGGTATCGGTTTTACGACGTTCGATCACCTGAACGAAGATTTTTCGAGCTCGCGCACGCGCGCAGCGAACGGGAGACCGTCAAAGCTCCCCCTCCCCCTCCCCCTCCCCCTCCCCCCCCGGGTATCTTTCAATGAACAAAACCGTCCTGTATCGACGCGACCGACGCTGGCAGCCAATTTCTTCGTAATATTGGAGGGTCGCCGAACAAGATCGTTATTGCGATAGTAATCAATTTTGATTCAATTTTTTTAGAGCAAGCCCTGGATGGAAATCGTACGTCAAGTCTTGGAAGTCTTGGGTGATAGGTACTACACGTAAACAGAGATCAGCTTTAACCGTGCCGTTTGCAATATTCACGCTCGCACATATGTTTCCATAAATAAAAATTCATAACCGCAGAGTTGTCGAACACGGTCCGATTGTTTCGATATGGTATCGTGAGAACGAGGACTGGAACTCGGTATCTCTGGCTAATGCCGCGACATATGTTCGTTTGCAGGTTTGCTCTTTTCCCTGTTAGGTATACGGCGCGCATATTTCTACGGTGACAGTGATAAAAGTGACGATAAACATTGAGAGTTGGCGCGTGGAGAAGTTTCTACGAACTTCCTTATCCAGATGACATTCAATTCCGAGACCCCCTCCAGCGGCGCAATGAAAAAGAGAAAATCTCGCGTGGGTGTGAAGGAGGTCTCGCGCGTGGTCGGCCGTGCACGCGCGAAAGTGTACGGAGAGTGGCGCGGGGCCCCGGGCGTAACAGAGGCGGCCCTGGCCGCACAATACGAGCATGAATGAAGTATCGTGTCTGGCTCGCGGGGTACGGTATACGCGACGGGGCCGCGAAGCTACGAGGAGCGTCGGAGGGGCGGCAGAGGGCGAGAGGAGGGGATCGCAGGCGTCACGGTGCTTTCGTGGCGCGTTGAGGTTGCGGCCGCGCCGCGTGTGTGCTCTGCGCGCGGGCGAGCAAACGCGCGCGCCTATGCAATCGGCTTGCTGGTGTGCGGCGCGGCGATCGAGCGCGCATGCGCGCCTCGCGCACCCCACCCACAAGAACGACAGGCCGCTGGCTCCGCTGTTTGTAACGAGCGGAGAGTCTAGAACGCCACACCAGCGTCGAGCGCAGCCGGCCTCGGCTCGAAACCGAGACACACCGATACCGCACACCGTTCCTGTCTGCGAAAACGAACGGTGTATCGAGTAAACAAAAAAAAGCAGGAAAAAAAATCACGAGAAAGACAAACGGAGGGGGAGGAGGCGGAAGATACACGCGCGGGAAGGGAGAGACTGGAGGAGTCGCGAGTGCGCGTCTAAGCATTGCTTCCGGTTCACCTTCTGCCGATGCGAACGAGCGCGAGAGCGTTCCTGCCGCGTGAATATTCGAAACGAAGGACCCGCTCGTCCCCTCTCGAGTTCCGCCCGACGGTCGTATCCGGCGGGCACGAGAGCGCGTCCAGTTGCCTCGTCGCGTCTCGGTATTGTGCGCGGTATTGTATCCCGAGGGACGTGGTGGGTGACGAGCAACAGTGGCCAGGAGCAGTGTATCGATGGATACAGGGGCAGACGATCGATTCCATCCGGCACGGGGACACGAATGAACGTGAATAAAAGCGACGGAGAGAGGAGCGAGAGAGAGGGAGAGGTTAGAAACGACGAGGAAGAATCGAAAGGAGGTATCGTGTTGTGTACGGTGATATCGGTGGCTCCTGTTCGCTGGAATACATCGGGGAGGGAAAGAAAGAAGTGACCGAGGACAGAGGAGAAAAGAACGTGGGGGGCGAGCGAGAGGGGAAAACGAAGCCGAAGTGAAAAGGGAGAACGTGCGTGGACTGGTGGCTCCGCGGGTCGGATAGTACGCGCCTGGGCTGCGCTCGCACGATCTACACCGGCATGGCCGCCGAGGCCAGCTGAACTTTTTCATCTCTCTCTCTCTCTCTCTCACTCTCTCTCGCACGAGGATCGTTGCTCCCACCCTCTCTATCCATCTTTCTTCCTCCCTCCCTTTCCTACCTCGCCTACACTGTCTTCCCTCGCGCTCCCCTCCCGGACCCCCTTCACTCCCTCCTGCTGCTGCCGGCTGTCTCGTCGTTTCGTCTCTTTTTTTCCTGCCTCCAGCCGACTCGTTCCGATTCTCTTTCTGCCTGAACACGCGAGAGAGAAGACCGTGCGCCACGAATACCCCGGCTATCCCCCGTCTCCGCGCGGCCTCTACGTGTGTGCGCGCCCATACGCTCGGCCCCGGACGTGTGTGCCTATCGCGGGGAAATCGAGCGCGCGCGGAGGCTTGCCATTCGAGAAAACCAGTGAACGCGAGCGGGCGCCGCTGCTCGATTACAAACAACCACGGATCTCGTCGCACGAGTGGCCCTGTGGCCTGTGCGTTCCAGGCAGCGCGATCCATCGAGTAATATTGTGAAGTCGGCGGACCGACGGTCGGTAATCGATTCTCCTCGCGTGGATCACGGCCAGGCGAAAGACGCGAGTGCGCGAGGACATTACCATCGAGGGACACCGATCCTGCGCGACGCCAGTTCCAAGGAATACGACCACTGCGGGGAAAGCAAGTTCGTCGGAGTTCCTCGGGGTACACGGTGGGCGCGGGGCGACGCTCGCAGTGACCACGCACCTGTCATCTGATCGGGGTGCCGCTGCCAGTGGCAGAGGCAGCGTGGCAGTGTCTCGCGAGGGATAACGGAGGGCGGAATAGTAAAGAAGCGTGGCATCTTCGTCGCGGTGGATACCGACCGCCGGGGAACAGGAACAACGGACGAACGTTGCGGGGAACGCGAGCTCGCGAGCGCACGGACGAGAACGGTGTGACCGAAGGTGGAGAGAAAGAGGGAAGGATGCGCGAGAAGGAGAGCACCGGTGAGGCCCTGCTGCTCGTAGCTTTTCCACGGAGGGCAGTACTGTTGTTCGAGGTGCGAGCCGCGTGACACGAATGCGAGTGTGCGAGAGAAAGGGGAGTCAGGAACGAGGAGGCGGTGTAACAGAGACGGAGAGAGAGAGAAGGCGAAGAAAGAGGAGGAAGATCTCTCTAGGCGACGGTGGAGTAGCAGCAGGAGCAGGAGCAGCAGCAGCAGCAGCAACGGCGGCGGCTGCGAGGGCATATATCCGGCCGTGGCATGCGCGCGCGACAAGGACAGAGCGAGAAGTGGCTATTTCTGTGGAGCATATAGGGGGCCGCCCGTATAAAATAAGCAGTGAATGAAGGAGCCTGTTTACTGGCAGACGGCCTACGCGAGATTCACTCGGCTCTCTTTCTCTCCCTCTCTCCCTCTCTCTCTCTTTTTCTCTCTCTCTCTCTGTCCCGCTCGCGAGCCGCCGGCCCCCGTTCCCCTCTCTCTGTCTCGCTCTCGCTCGAGTACGCGCTCCCCGTGGCGGATCGGAGAGAGACAGAGAGAGAGAAAGGAAAGAGAGAGACGGGAGGAGCGCAGCGCAGCATCGTTGCCACAAGAGAGAGAGAGCCTAGCCAGCCAGTCAGCCAGCGATCGAGAGCCAAGCCGTGTGTGTGGCCAGTGCGCGAGAGGAAGCCCGCGGTGTGTGTTCGCAGTCGATCTTGTCCTTCTGTCCCGACTACGCTCGACTCGACTCGTTTCGTCTCGTGCCGCCTCGTGTCGCCTCGTCTCTTCTCGTGCCCGCTGTGTTTTTCTCGACAGCTCGCTGAGCCACCGTGTGCCGGCCCCGTCTTTCTTTTCCCGTTCCACGAGCAAAACTGCTCCACACCGAGAGGGGCCCACCGTCGATAGGAAAAACCTGCGCAGCCCAGGCCAAAGGAATATATCCAGGCGTACGCGAGTTCGTTCGTTTCTTGTCCCTGCCGCGGCCCCGCGTACATACTCCGTATTACACGACCGACCGCGACGGCATTGCAACTATACTCGAGCATGTGTTTATACGTGTTGTGACGTGACCAGTGCCGGAGGAACAAGTGAGCAAGAGAGAGAGAGAGAGAGAGGGAGAGAGAGAGAGGAAAAGAAAAATAGAGCGATCTAGGGGTGAGAGAAGAAAGAAAGAGAGAGATATATATATATATATATATTCCCTCGTGTGTCGTGCGTCTCGCGGAAGCAGTGTAAGGAACCCCGAACGAGATACAACCTCGCCGGAGATTTATTCTGTTCGCCCTTTTGATGAGTTTGTGCGCGAGGTGACCGAGGGTTTAACGCAGAGGGGAGATAGATAGAGAAGGAGGAGGAAGGAGGCTCGCCGGTGAAAAGGGTACAGGTGAAACGGAAGTGCCGAAAGTGTGGATACCTTGGACTACGAGCCGCCCCCGGTGGTGCCACCGCGGCGGCCGCCCTGGCCGACCTGCAGCAGCCCGAGCAGCACCGCCTCGAGGTACATCGGGCACCGCACCCGCACCGCCTCCACCAACACAGCCACTACCGCCACCACGTACTCGCTGACAGCGACGGCGGCTACGACGACTACCACGTCGACGACGCTAGCACCACCACCGGCGTTCAGAGGCTCAACGACCTCATCGTCTGCGCGAGTGTCGCCGCAGCCGCCACCCTTGACGCCGCCCCAGTATCCTGCGCCCCCACGGCCCCCTAGTCGAAACGGTGAGTCCTTAACCTCACTTTGGCTAACGCTCGGTATTATTTAATACTATTTAGTCTCCTCCGTTCATTGAAATCGGACCTCGGCAACCTAGCAACTTCAAATAGCAATTCTACTTCCGAAACGGGTATTTAGCTGTGTTGGGCATAGGTATGAATCACTAGCTTCGGAATAGTACTTCTTCCCCCTTTGTCCCACCTGGAATCCAATACTCTGGTAGTATTATATAGTCAGGACGAGCGTGATTAGAGAAGCTTTCACAATTTCGAGGTATACATATACAGTGCACCGTAAGTGAACGATGGTCTCGTGTTCCCGCTTCGTTAAAAAGAATCTCTATCTATGGAGCCTGGAAATTTAACAGTGCCACAGTCTAATGCCTCTACTCTGTCCCTTGTCTACCCACAAAGATCAAACGACACGATTATAAAATCTTGACCCACGTATCATTCGCTGTCTCTTTCTAAACCTGACCCTCTCGTTGAGCTAGCGAAGTTAGTTTAACGCGCTCGCTACCAACCGTCACGCATGCGTTGCCAGCGATTGTTTTACAGTTTCTCGTTTGTTAAACAAATAAACCACGCTTGTGTATAAGTGCTCGGTTTGTTTATTAACGGGGGGGTTCCTCTCGCGGAGCTTCCCCAGAATGTGGATAGTTTCCGGAATTTATGGAGAATAAACTACTGGCTGGATTGCTCTCAAATTTTACATAGGCGTTCATTAGCTTGCGGATAATACGCAGGATTTTTTTCATGATCAAGGACACGATAGTTTTTTAAATATGGATGCTCATAAAGGAAACTTTATTCTCTATAAATTTCTAAAAAATACTCACACTTTCCGAGCCTCCCTTAATACATTTTATCTGTGTCAAAATACTCGGACTCTGAGCAGAAAACTAGATTTTAAACCAAATTCCTCTAGAATCTCTTGTGTAACAGGTATTATTCTCAGACAAAGTGCCTTGGACAGCTTTAATTGCCTGCTTCGAGATGCAGTTTGTCTGAGAATAATACCCGTTACGCAATAGATGCTACAGGAATTTCTTTCAAAATCTATTATCCACTAAACTCTACGAAGAATTCTTCAACCGACACTGTCTAACCAGCTTATCCGCGGATATATCGAGAAAGGTATAAAATATAAGAATTCTCGGAATCCGTATTTCACGCTCCGTACAATCGAGTCCTGTGGATCTAGCGAGCTAGTTTCCCCCCGTCGCGGGAGCGTGCCCTGAGGTCGACGACGACTTCTCGTGGCAACTTCATCGACGAGCGTGACTCCGAGCCGCGAATTGAGTGACACGCGGTGCACCTAGAGCGAGGCAGAGAGAAAGAGGGGCCAGCGCGACTGGGAGGCGCGTTGGCGAACTAGTGAATGAAATTTACCGGTGTAGAAAGTTCGCGAGAAAGTCGCCTTTCCGTTCGTAAAACCCGCCACGTTCGTCGGACGTAGCCGCGCTCCCGTCCTTCCATCCTCTTCCAAGCGACGCCCGTCGCTTTCCTCCGCGCCGATGGGAACGGTGACCTCGTAGGCGGCTCGTCTATAGTTTCGCTTATCGTGACTGCCTATGAATGCGCTGGGTGTGAATGGTATTCGTTGGCGCGGGTCTCGAGGCTCGATGATCATTTACAGTTGTAAACGGAGGGAACTGGGTTTAAGGGATTAGTGGTCGTAAATGTTCGTAGCTTTTAATTTCGGACCATGTGGATGTGATTTCTAGCGAATCGTGGAGTTTTTGGCAATCGTAGTGAGTGGTTAGTAGAGGGGGGGTTCAAACTTAAATTTGAATTTAGGGAGGGGGAAAATACAAATTTTAGTTTTGGGGAGGGGGAAAATTCAAATTTGAGGTTTGGGAGGGAGGGAAATGTAATCTGAGTTCTCCCCTTCCGCAAACCTTAAATTTAGATTTCCCTCCGTTCTCAAAACTCTAATTTGGATTCCCGTCCTCCTCGAAACTCAAATTTTGCTTTCTCCACTCGTCAAAACGTAAATTTGAATTCCACCCTCCTCAGAACTCAAATTTGCATTTACCCCGCCCCCAATCTCAAATTTCGGTTTGAATCCCCTTCCACTAACTACAGTAGTAGATTCGTCCGTCGCCAGCGCAATAATTGGGATATCGCAGCATTGCGATACGTTTTGAAGAAATTCGGAACTGCAGTAAGACTTTTCCGACAAAAATCCAGTATCTCGCGCGAATACATCACAATCTTTATCGCAGTCGATTCGTTCAACGTGGGCACATATATCTGGCTCGATATATAGGGTGTTTCTGAAACAAAACTTCAACATTTAATTTCTATTTTCCACAGTTAAATATCCACAAAGTATAATTCGTTAAGCGAATGCCCGATTGTATGGGGATCCTGTATAGCAGAAATGCATCCATTGAGACAAAAATGTTCGCATGTACCTACGTGGATCGAAATCTGCCTGATCGCCGTATAGTAGTCCTCTCTCCGCTCGGTCGGAATACGAGCGCATGCGCAGCGGTCGCCGCGGTGGACTTCTCACCAACACAGGCTCGCCCATTCGCTTGGAACGGCAGTAGGAATGAATGCCATTCGGCACGGTTTGACGTACCTGGGCGGCATGAGCGCGCATGCGCACGCGCGCGTTTGCGTGGATGCGTCACGTAAGGAGCCTCTCTCTTGCGTATAAATATTCCGATTTAACTGGCCGCTCGAGGAATCTTGCGTGCTTCACAGTCATAGGAGTCGCAAAGTCGCCGAACCATACCTTTTCCACGAAACTTCGATGCGCCTGCGTGCTCCCGTCACCGTCGCGTTACGCCACGAAACGATGAATCGGGACCCGGTCAGGTACCTACCTATCTGGAGAGACTTCGTTGCTTCGTTGCTTCGTTGCTTCGGCCGCTACGTGCTCCAGCGGGCTTACAATTAGTCAGAATACCAGGAAATCAGATCCGACGCGCAACTTCGCTTTACGATCGTCGATTAGATACGAGCGGTATCGAGCAAGTGATCTCACTCTACACAGTGGGCTGGCGCGGGGAAGCTTCGAGCTTTCGATCGGGAGACACTTGGACAGTGGTGTTTTTAATGTGGTTTTAAGTTGTTCGGAGGACAGAGAAACTCTTTGATTTAATCGAGTGTTGTACTGAATTCTGCTCATGTCAACTGATGTCTACTGATTGCTATTGATTTCTACTGAATTCTACGGAATTCTACGGAATTCTACTGAATTCTACGGAATTCTACTGAATTCTACGGAATTCTACTGAATTCTACGGAATTCTACGGAATTCTACGGAATTCTACTGAATTCTACGGAATTCTACTGAACTCTTCTGAATTCTACTGATTTTTACTGACCTCTACTAATTTTTACCGATCTCTATTTATTTCTATTAATTTCCACCGAATTCTACTCAAACTTCCAGTGCCCCAATTCTTTATTCTTCAACTTGTACCCCAGAAATCGTTCGCACATAATTCTCTAACATTCTCAAGTACCCAGCAATGACAAAATCTAAGAAAACTGACGATCGCACAGTCTCCATTCCACAAATCCACTTGTTTGCCAATTATTAATTCCGCAATGATTGAACTTGTTATCCACCAGCAGCTTTACCATTTAATCTAACGCGTGTTTACCATGCAGCGGAGCCTCACGCTAGACTTTCCGTCCAACTTGTACAAGGCTACAAGGCTACAAGGCGATTCGCAGTTCGCACGACTCGGGAGGCAACTGGCAAGGTATCGACAGTCGACACGCTCGCGCGCGCCGTGACACGGATACACGCGTTTGCGGGCAGACACGCACACAGGCGCACGCTCGAGTGCCTTGGCTTGGTGTCGGTCTGGCATGAATGAAACCATGATTTCCACGCATGGCGCATAGGTAGGTGACTTGACTGGCGCTATGCTCGACTCACCGATCAGAAAGATTAAGGTCTGACTCGGTCTTCGCTCGCTTCTGCGATCCTGATTATACGCGCTTGTGCTATATGAGGCGTTGTCAACCAGAGATGGGCAAAAATTTCATTCCGATGACGAATAACGAATCCATTCGCCACAAATGGATAATTTTTTAGTGCGAGAAGAATTGTCTGAATCATTTTTTAATCGATAATTATTATTTACCCGTTGCATGGGTCGTGTGAACAGACTTTTAAAAAATTATGAAGAGTTATTCGTACCATTATTTGAATAATTTATAAATACTTATTCGTACCATTATTTGAATAATTTATAAATACTTATTCGAATAATTTATAAATAATACATTATTCGGAATAATATGTTACAAATAACTTGCTGTTAAGTATCTTGTTTTTAGAATACTTTCAGGATACCGCGAAGTATTATACATTGAAACTGTCTTCGAGTTAAACTTCACTCTATCCAGCATTTAAATACAGCGTACCTGCATGCACGCGTACCTACACATTTATCAGTCCTTTCGCTGGCATCGCTCGGGACGTCTGATAACACGCTGGAAGTTGATAGTCGGTGCACGAGCGAAACGATTTCTCGGTTTTTGCGTTCCAAGTAATGCCAGGACAGTCGAATTGATAATTGCTTGCAAATCCATGCACGTCGTTTCCAAGATTTAGTCAATTTCCATCACTGTTGTAGCATCTCGGTTCCCCGCGTGTAAGCCTCTTCTGATAACCAAAATAAACGTGACAGATGCAAAATTGTATATATCATTTCATTAACCATTTGAATCCGGAGGATTTTTAAAAACAATTTTTTTGTATCAATATTTATTAATTTCGTATAACTTAGGAGTTATTCGTCGTCCGGATTCAAAGGGTTAAAAGAAATTTTCGTTATTTTGAAATGATCATCTGAAAATTAAAGCAAAGAATGTGGTGGTTTTAATTTTCGAAATTGTATCATATCGATGATGATAATAACAATAATTACTTTGAAATTATAATTTCAAAATCGAAGCAAAGAATTTCGATATATCAATTTCCGAAAAAGCGAATGATTTCCTGTGGTTTATATTCCGCTATCAAGATACGAAAACGCAGAAAAGATCGCGCGTTACATTGCGATAAATGCGGTTACGAAAACATCGTAGGTACGTATTCTCGATACGGCTGATCCGGAATGTTGAATGGGGAAACGAATTTCGCTATCGGTTTCAGAAATCAGGCATATCGCGGCCTTCGGATTTTATCTGGCGATTTTAAACCGCGGTGATTCCGCCGATAGTCGAAAGCGCCTTCGCTACTGTTACGCTAGATAACCTAGAGTTTTTCCCTTTCTCGCTGTTTCATCGTCGGCGCGATTGCCAGTCGCAGGCCCGTATCGGACGGAGCCTTGAAGCGCGCGATACAGAGAAGGTGACACGATTCAATTCCGCCTCGATTCACGACGAATCGATAAGCTTTCTCATTCATTAGCCCGCTCCGCGGTAATCAATAAAGCCTGGCATTGTTATCGCCGCCTCTATTTGTAAACCCTTGAAATTGATTTTGAAAACATGCCAGGAACAATCGAAGCGTGGCGCCGACGTGTGCAGCGACTTGTAAACTCTTATTTCGTATAAGGATATAGATTATAGGGCTTTCAAAATTCAAAATTTGTTTAGGTAGTAAAGTTAAGCTTGACTCCCTTTTAAGGGGGAAATAGTTTTTCTTGCGAGTATTTCTGTTCCTTTTATTTTTCTACATAGAACTTCCTATGATTTATTTTTTCTTCCGTGTGTCTTTGCTATGAACGTTGGATTATTATTTTATTTATTTATTTATGATGAGAACATAATAAACTACGAAACGGACAAATTAATTACGACAGAACTAGTTAATTAAAGAGATTGCTGGATTATTCTGGAAATTGATTAGATTTGAGGAGGACATGTGGAATTGTTTCTCGAAAAACAGACTTCGCGATAGATCTTAGAAGCAACGAGGACGTGTTGTTATTCCGTTTGCGTACGTCATTTCCTTCAAAGGGACAGGGCGACGTCGGTGACGTAAAACGCGACGTGGAACGTGATTTTCCGATATTCTTGCTGGAACGTATCGCTCCGCTGAATAATTCGAGCTACGTTCGAGATACGCGACAGCGATATTCATCGTATCGCGAAGATAGTTGGCATTGTTGGAGGCCGACGTGTTTTGCTTTCCTTTCGAGCTCGATAACGATAGAAATGCCGATAAAAGCCGATAAAACGCGCTGCAATCGTCTAGAAAAACGTGGAAACTGAGTTTTTCACAATGCTGTCCACGAGAGTACACTATTCTCTCTTCTCCCCAGCTGAGAAATAATCCCTCAGGTGTTATATTAATTAACAGGCTTAAGGGGGTGCCATAATCGGATTTTCTATTCAGTTCATTATTTAAAAGAAATAAAATTGGTAAATAAATCTATGATTTTCATACGTCCAAGGTCACAAGGTGGCATGTACACTTTTCAATCATATCCTCAGAAGTCAGAAATGATGAAAACAGTCGACTGTGTACGACAGTATCCACCAGTTGCACTAAGGGTCAATTCAGACGCAATTTTTACGGCAGTGCGATTTAAAAATACGGTCGCAAAAAATTGCGACACGTGTGAATTTCCGTATACATATAGTATGTACCGGTGCGAAATCGCAACGACGCCGTATCGTTCGTCCGAAGTCACCCTTAATCACCGATAATAAATTCTCAAAAAGATAATGTCACATATAAATTCTACTTCCCAACAGGGTTGGGCATTAACTAAATAGAATATTGTTTAAATAACGGATCGAATAGAGGATACTTTAACTTTATTCGACACCTTTTTTATTCAACTTTTATTCGATATTCGAAATTTTTATTTAAATTTCAAATTTTGCCCGTCCAATCTTTTTCTCAGCCAATTGACTTCTCAGCGAATCGACTTCTAAACAAATTAAATTCTACGCCAATTGACTTCTCAGCCCACCTGAAAAACACTTGGCTCGGCTTAAAACTGCATTAAAATCGAAGTACATATCTGATTCCGTCCTTAGCGATAGGGCTGACGTGCCGCGAAATGAATCATCGCGCATCTACTTCACTCAGCCTCCAAACCCGCGTTCCACGATGTTCGCAAAACACCTCTGCCCGCAGTTTCAGTCACGTTCCCCTGAATCTTTGAACCCAGCTCCATCCACTATCAGACACGTTTGGAGCGGTGGTGCATCCATCTCTCCTTACGTAACGCGCTGCGACCGGGCAATCAGCGCGTCGCGAATCGGCGCGCGAAGACGTTCGGTGTCCTTGAGCGGCGTGTGCCCGGAATAATGAATCGATGGAGCACGAAGTCACGAACAGAGTCGTAAAAGGAGCGGCCCGAGCTCGCTGGCTGGTTTCGATCATCGTCCGCGGCATCTCGATTCTCGGTCGCGCCTCCGTTCCGTCTGCTCGGTTCGAGGAAACGGTCCCAACACCGCCGCGGAACACCACGGAGTCGTTGCATTCTTCGCCTCTTTCACGGAAAAATACCGGCGCCCCGAGCGATGATCGGCGAGGAAAAAAATTCATCAAAGGCAAAGAGGGACGTTACGAAAGAATCCGCCTGGGACGCTCGACGAGCGCCGTTCGGGGCGTTTCAATGACGGTCGCGGCGAATCCCGGTGCAAAGTCCACCCCGAGCATCGGCGGGAGTGGATTTCCTGCGGTCTGCTTTGCAAATAAAAGTGGATTCGTGCCGACTTGAGTCATGAGTGCCCTTCGAGCTCTGCGTAAGGGAATTTTAAACGATTTCAAGCATTCGTTAAGAATTTTTTTCTATACGAAAATGAAAAGCTAAAAAGGTGGGGTTTGTTGAAAATGAAAGATCGCTATTTGGAAGTATGAAAAGAAAATTTTTATTAAAAAATTGCATGTGCACCGCCAATCTTTCATTTGCAACGAACCCCATCTATCTATCTTTTCATTTTCATATAGAAAAAAATTCCTAAAGAAGGCTTCGTTTGAAAAAAATCATTGGAATCATTGACGCGAATAGTTGATTGACTCGATGAGCCAGCGTAAGTAACCGCCGGTCGCCCGGGCGATTTGAAATGCCGCGGCGGAATTATCATAGCCGGTCCCAGAATGCGCAAGTGTTTCTAAACGACAGGACGACGCTGCGTTGCGCCGGCGGTCGTTCGGTCGCGACTTTACGCGGGCCTCGCGTTGGGTAACAGATATTCATAATATGCTAACGATCGAGCGTGTTTCCGATTCGCCGAGCCTATCGACCTATCCCACTGCTGCGCACGCTTCGAGAAATCACACTCGAATCGCTAATAAGAGACGTGACTTAAGTGCTGCCGAACCGATTCGATCCTCCTTGGTACGTGCGAGTCGGGAGTGTCGGGAGTGTCGGGACACCGTGTTTTCGTTATTTTACGTGGTCGGACGATCCTTCGCGTCGCATTGTACGCAAAACGTTGGCGAATACAATTGCCGCAGTCACGGGTAAGTGGAGCAAGCTGTAGCGAGGGCCGTGGGCGGAGCTAGGGGGGCTGGGCTACGCATGCGCAGTGTTAGGCTCGGTGGATTTTTATTTATTATCAGAGGTTTTTATCGACGATCGATGGAGCGATCGGTTTTGTACTGTTTTTCAGTGTATCGGGGAGTTTAAGGAATGAAATCGGTTGCGGATAGTCGGATCGCGTCCCTTGGCGAAGCAAAACTCTGTTCTCTCTCCGTTGCTCTCTCCTCGGCACGAGAGCACGAGAGCACGAGAGCACCGCCGCTACGCTATCTTGGTGTTTGCCAACCCCGTTATCTCTCGGTTCCTCCGTCTTTGATCGCCCCTCTCACTTGTTCCGTCGGCCCTGCGCTTGGTCTCTCCGTCGTTGGTATTCCACCCTCCCTGTTCGTCATCGTTTCATCAACTCTGCTCCTGCCCGACCACCGAACGCAATCTACGATCATCGTTATGTGCTGTCGCGTCGCGTCACATCCGGCCTGGCCGATCGCCCCTCGGCCGCCTCCCTCGTCGATCACGATGCTCTTCTCTTTTCGGTCTTCCCGCTGGGTCGCTGCCTCTTCGATCCGCGCCACGTTCCGATCTTCTCTGTGTGCTGCAGTTCAGCTGTGCTTGGGAATGTTTGAGCGGCTGGACAGGGAAGTCGATCGGCTTAGAACTTAGAAGCCGATCTACCGAGCAATTAATTTGCTGAGAAGTCGGTGTGCCGAGCAATCGATTTGCCGAGCAGTTGGTTAGCTAAGCAATTGATATGCTTAGAAGATTTGCTGAGAGATCTATTGATTGAAAAGTGGATTTGCTGAGAAGATTATTGACCGAGAAATTCGTTAGTTGAGAATTCGATTTGCTGAGAAGTAGATATTTAGAGAGATTTACTACTTTGGGAAGATTCTGACGGAAATGGTAGGTTGTCCCACGTGAGATATTCAAAGCTGTTTCCCCCTAAACCAATTTTATCTATTATTGTAGATTGTAGCATCAAAATTTTCATTTTTTCTTCTTAAGTACTCTGTCATATAGTAGGTATTATTCAGTATAGGTACTATTCTCAACCCCTCTGAGACCTCCACAAGCAATACTCTCTTATCTCATCCACCAAATAATGAAAAGAATTCTAAAATTCAAAATATTCTTCAAAAAATCGTCCAAGCTACCCCCTCAACGAATTCGGTAAGCACCCTCTCCACCGCTCCACCGCTCCACCTACTTGCTTTTCCCCATTCGAAGCCTTCCTCCTTCCTGCTTCCCCCGTCTCCGTTCTGCCCCTTTTTGTGAAAAAACAAATGAACGCACACACGTGTCTGGAGTTCATCGTCTCCTCCTCCCTCCGCCTCAGCCCCCTCGGTCGAAAATTACACGTTGGCGAGATCGAAACGGTTTATTGCCACGGGGGTATCGTGTGTCGCGATCGTCTCGCGGAGATCCACCGGAAGTGGCAGGGACGACGACACGAGAGGCTGTGATTGGCGAGCAGGGGATTCGATTCGGTTCAGGGTTCAACAGATCGGCCTCACGAGCGAATTGTTATTTATTACCAGCGGGGCCCGGTCGCTGTGACACACGAGCGCCTCGACTTTTACTGCGGCCCGCGAATTATGCGCGCATAAACGAACCGTGAACGATCGATTGCGCAATACGGCGACGCAGACGGCAGAAGACGTCCCCCGGGCTCCTTCGATCCCTGCCCATGGAAACGGGGCGCGCTCCACGCGTTAATGCCTTTCCCGTCGAACCAGGTCACACGATATTTATAATTAACCCATCGCTTGCCGAGTGCCGAGTGCCGCGATCCCCAAATGGGCATCGATGAAATAACGATCAACATTTCCCAGAATCACCGTCACTGATTGGGTGAAAGGTGCACGCGTGGGAGCGAGTGCTCAACGGTGGTCAGTTCGCAACAAAACTCTATCGTAGAATCCTCAGAAAATTTCCACAAATATCCTTGAAGACTGACGCGAACTTCAGAGAATTCTTCCTCACCGTTCACCGATCGCAGCACGAATTCTCCACCGATATCTAACCCTGAATTCATAGTCCAACACCTATTTTCTATACACCATCACGTTTGATCGAGCGATCGATCGATAGGAGCGCGGATATCGCGGAGTGGCATTTAAAAAAAGGGGCAGCCGATTTTGTCGGGGTTTCGAAAGAGTTTTTCTGCGCTCTTTCTCTCTCTCTCTTTCTCTCTCTCTGGCAGGTTGACCCACATGGCTGCGCTCCTCTATCGCGTGGAACGGCGCACTCCTTATCAGCCAGAACACTTTTACGAATTGCCGCGATAAAGGCCAGACCGCGGCTATGACAGCGATACATGGCCGGGGAATCGAGGTGCGCGACCTCTGCGCCGAGTTAAGAACGAGAACCACGCGTTTCACTGTTTTTCCTTTTGCTCCTCGCCTCCTCTTCGACGTGTTCTTCTTCTTATTCTTCTTCGCCGTGGCCTGTCTCCTTGCTCTTTTATTTCTCGCCGTTTCGTTTTCCTAGCGAGCCCTCGCGTGCACGTGGGCCCACCTTTCGAAGTCAGTCGATGCATGTCTTGGGAGGTTGTGGCTATGGTGGCAGGGAGATTCTTTCAGAATTCAATTTCTTTTTGGTTAAAACTGTGATTATGGTATAGCAGGTAGTACTTCCCGTTGAAGTGTACCATTTTGCCTTGCGTTTTATTTTTATTTATTTATTTATAAACGGGAAAGTCACATTAGTGTGCAAAGAATATAAGTTATAGTGGCAGAAGAATCGATTTTTAGAAGATTTACCTCTAATAGTTTCTTTTTCATCCTGAACGGTGCTAAATAGTGGTGGTGAAAAGGATGTGTGTAGTATTTTATTTTTTTAATTATTATACCGAATATTCCATTTATGTGTAAAAGTTTAGAAATTATGCGAAGGAATGAGTGAGAAATTAAACAGATGCTGTGTTGGGATACGTATAATGGCCCCCTATTTGTAGCCCCGTGAAAATTCGTAGGTACTCCAGAAGCAAGCCTCGATTTGCTCTCCCTTTTTCTTTTTCCCACTTGCTCGCGTGGCTCGTCACCGCTCCTACGCTCCTACGCTCGGCCGTTCTTTAACTCTCCTCTGGCCGTCCTTGAAGAGAAGGGAAGGGAACGTTGACCCCCTCGACCGTCCATCTGTCTGCTTGTCCGTCCGTCCATCCTCTTCGTTCGCCCGTACGTACAGCCGCTCGAACGTGGTTTCATTCAGAATGCGTTGCCAGCGAGATCGACGTTGATATATACCGAGACGAGGAATGATGCTGCAGAACATGAAACAACACCAACACTCCTCGGCCTCACCTCCCCCCCACCCTCACGATACACCGCGACACGAACGTCCCATTGGGGTCCTCGTGAAATATGGAATACAGGGACCATTTCTGCACTGGGGACATTGAGGGAACAGTGCCGAGAAAATTCGGTTGCGACAATTTTATGTTAGATTTCAATTTATCAGTGAGAAGTGAACAGTCCTCGTGGAAAACACTGTAAATGGCGAAATTAAAAAAATTGGTAGAGGCATTCATTCATCTTTGAATATAATCATTCCAAATTGCATTAGCTTTGATAACAAATGAAATTTGTGCACTTCCTTTAAGTTTTCGCAAAATTACTCACTAAGAATCCAGCTAAAAGCCACAAACAGTAGCAGTATAATTGCATTACCACTGCAATTCGTCCACTAATGAGAAATGAAATTAGTTGTATACCTCTCTGGTCTCTACAAACCTCACAAAAATCACCCACATAAACTTATAACCAAAAACAGTAAGTAGTATCGTAATTCCTTTCCAGGAAGTTTTAATACGCTGTAATACATTCCAAACCACATTACCACCGCAACTCGTCCACTAATCTATATACATAAATTCCAAATTCCACTGACTGACTGACTCACTCACCTACTCACTCACTCACTCATCACGATTTCTCTGTAACCACTGATCCTATGACCCTGAAATTTTGTAGGTAGGCTCCTCTTAGTCTCTAGGTGCTCGCTAAGATATCTTTTTAAAAACTCCCTCCCCTTCACCGAAAAAACATATAGGTACTTGTTACCCTAAGCAACGCCGGGAACTTTAAGATAGTCACGAATAAAATTAGTAGGTACAACTCTCGGTCTCCACAATCGTCGCAAAACTCACCACCTAATCATCCACCTACACTTAACCAAAAACAGTAGATACTGTATAACACAGCCCTTGCGCAGATTTCGAACTAAAATTATGTTCATGTTAACGGGAACAACCTGGATAACGATTTACCCTGATTAACTATTAATAAATTATTTATATATATCTCCACTGTCAACGTCTTATAATTAAGGTATTTATTGCAACTTCTTTTATTATAGGATACTTCTTAAATCGACGGAAAAAATTCCACTTCCACAGAGAAAAGAAATTGCAATAAAGCCCTTAAGTATAAAGCGTTGACATCGCAGATAGCTACCTAATAATTAATCAGAGCAAATAATTCTTATAACAATAATTCCATTGGCAACATGAATCCCCCAAACCTTTCACATTCTCCCGCGACCAGTGCTCTCCCAGCCGACTACACTAACTCCCACCGCGCCCCTCGCCTCCCACCAGTTCCATGGGCCTCGCGTCTCACTCGGGCCCATCGCTACCGTTCGCGGCTCCCTTAACGAGAGAAATTTCTTCGCGGCTCGGATGGATATCGCGTGTGGCGCATGTAGGCCGGGGCAATATGTTTACGCGCGTGAAACAGAGGTTTCCGGCGCGGCCCCGTGCTCCTCGTCGCCGCGCGTACACATGTCGAAAATAGTTTTTGAAGGTGTGCAGGGGGCCCAGGCCGCTCCACGAAGCACACGCGCGCGCCCCTCGCGGGCGAAGGGGGGGGGGGAGGGTCCGTGTGGGCCGTGTGGGCCGTGCGTGGGCTCGTATTTATATGGACGCGCGCGAATACGTAAACTTGCGCGTACGTGACCGCGCATGCGGTATCCGGATTTCTCTCCCCGTTGGATAATCGGGCCCCCAGCCGTCGCCGTCGCGAAATATTCGACCCGTCGCCTCGTATTTCGTCGACTCCGCGACGGGCCTCGCGTCGCTCTCTGTCATTACTTTTCATTTTTAATTCCCACCGCGGACGAGTCTACGAGTGGTCGCTTCTGGGGATGAGTTGCTGCTTTCGAGCTGGATTACGGTGTTCTTTGGGACTTATTGGGGCTGGAATTTCTGGGGACTTTTGGTGGTAGTTTCTTTGAATTGGGGGGAATTTTTTAATGCTCCTTCAGGTGTAATGCAAGAGGGCTTCGATACTTTCAAATTCCTGCCTGAAAGGAGACAGTTACAGAAGGAGGTGCGATTTTATGTTGGTTTTTTTTTAAGGCAAACGTTTACGAGTTTTTGTTTTTTTGTGGGAGCCATGGTAGTTTTTAATGAGTTGCAGGAGGATGAAAAATGGGATATTTGTATTTTTTATGTTTTCGTAAGCGTTTTGGTACTCGTTTTTGTCCATTGCATAGGTATTGGGAGAGTTTGACGAATTTAATGTCACTGGATTTGACTTCAATTTCTTCGTAATTTAAGCATTAATGAGAGTGTGACTTCATTAAGGAAAAGAGTAGACTGCAGCCTGAAAACAGGAAAACTGTCGTGTTGACGGTATTTTCAGTATTCAACTGTCGCAGCCTTTGCAATCGTTTGATTAACTGAAAGAAGTCGACTGTCTCGTCGTGTCTACCGATTAGCTGGAATAATTGAAATTCCGCTGCACTTGTGGTACCAACATTCAAGCAGACGAAGCTGGAATAAAATGGTGTCTCCTGAACACTCGCAATCAGAATATTTCCAGCCAGCAAATGATTTCACGTAACGCGAATGTGGTAATACCGGCTATAAATTTCCATTCCGCGAGTATCGCGCGCGTGATCACGCTGAAATTGCTAATGAACTTTTCTCCGGTGCCCTGACGCGTGTTGGAGAAAATCGCGAGTGGGAGAAAATTATACGAGCAGAAAACGAGCTTGTAATTTCAAGATTTCACCTTTTCGACTGCTATAAATTAATACTCGATAAATTAGCAAAGTTAGTAACATTGGAAAGAATATTAAATTTAGTAAACCAATGCAACGAACAATTAAGAAGCGATACCTAGTAATATTTTTAATCGGCACGTCTAAAACGGCCACCCTTTAAGTTTTCTTGTCTTATTGTTTCTAAATTCGTAATTTCGATTCCACTAGATAAAAGATTCGATGGATCGATCGATTGATCTTCGCACAGTGTTGGATCGCGACGAGGCTACTTTCGTTAACGCGCGCGTAAAACGCTTGGTCGACGAGTGCGAAGGAACGAGCAGCTCGAAGCACCCAAGACGACGACGAGTGGGTGGTTGGGCGAAGATATCCCGGCCATATGGTATCCACATTCCATTTCTCGTGTGCCAGCTTTGCCCAGCAGCCAGCGAACCTCCCGTCTCCCGCCTCCCGCCTCGCGTAACGCGTGTAATTCTGCGTCTACGCCGAGGGGGGAAAAAAGTATCGTTGCTTTGACAGTAACCCACCAGTTTTTGCTGGTAACCCCGTCGATTCTTCGAGTAGCCCCGGCCACCAGACACGGCTGCCACCGATCAACACGATTCTGTTGGAACATTTCGAGGAAGTCGAGACGCTCGAGGCTCGAGGCTCGAATTCTTGGAACTTCCATAATTGGGGGGCTTCTATGTTTTCCAGTTTCGTCTTTGGAGTTGGAAACTTCGAAGCTCCCATCTTTGGACTTCCGAACACTTCCGAACGACAGAGCATATCTACCGGAAGGCGCGCGGCAAATAAATGATTGATTATCTTCCTAAGGCGATCGGGTAGATACCCGTAAGGTTAATCACCCTCGTAAATCATAGAAAGCCAGCCTTTTCTTCCTCTGAAAACGCGATACCTCCCCGAATGATTTTATTGCGCTTTAAATTTGAAAGCGAGGGATACGCCGGGGATAAAGGTAGCAGGACGTGCTGGTGTTGCAGGTACGGCGGGAACAGGTAACGCAAGGTGGCAGAAAACCGGAGACCGGAGACCGGAGACCGAGAAGGGAAGAACGGATCCTACGATATCCCCATTGTCTTCGCCTTCCTCCCTTGCTATTGTGAGAAAATTACTAGATCCCCTCCTCTCGAGGGTTCCTCGAAATTTCTTTCTGCGACTCGGTGTCATCGTAAACGACCGTATCCATGCCTCTCCGTGGGGCTTCGCAGGACCGGGGCAAACGACCTAGGGATCGCTTACAGGGTTCGATATTCATAAAACTCGATTGTCTCGGACGCGAGGATCCACTGGGCTTCTCAGTTTCAAGCTCGGCTAGTAAAACAATTCTTGTGTAATCTGTTAACAACGAACCAGCTTCCTACGATATCTTAACTTTCAATTTTCAATTATCATACTTCATAGACTGAATTCGAGTTTCCTTCCAGCTACAGAAGCTTTCTTCGGAATTTTATCTGCCGTAGAAGCAATCTTTCATTAAACACTGGCTACCCCAGCAGTTCATGGCCACTAATCCCACTATACTTTACGATTAAGTCTACACTTACATTCCAGTCGAATATGTATCTTTTCTCATCAGTTTTCCTTGTATATTGCATCGAGAATATTCTCAAAATGAGTCCTAAGTTCCTTCTGCCATTACACTCGGCCATGGTAACTTTTTCAAGCTCATCCCAGTTGTACCAACCTTTGAAGCTCCCATCTTTGGAGTTCGAAACTTTTGAAGCTCCCATCTTTGGAGTTCGAAACTTTTGAAGCTCCCATCTTTGGAGTTCGAAACTTTTGAAGCTCCCATCTCCCATTCACTTATAGTATACCAAAAGGATCGATGCACGTTACATAATAAATAATTGCTCTCTTTTCGTTACTATTCTGACCACTTTGCTACGAACGATAGTAGGTATATAGTCGAAACAGTAGCTACCGACAACGCGTTGCGCTGGGAAGTCGAACACGGTGGCCGAGAAGCATCTGTCGCGTCGTTTTCGCTGCGTGGGGCGCGCGCCTTCCCTGTCGGACGTGACAAAAAGCCGCAACATCCTGGAAAACGACGCCACAAATTAATACACGCTTCTTCATTTCCTTATTGTCGCTGCCACATAGTAGCCTGTTATTTTACATCGCAAGCAAGCGCGCCGCGTCCCTGCGCCTCCTTCCTTCCATCCACACCTTATACTCCTTATAACGAGCAATTTTATCAACAATATATTTATTCCAAATGATTATTTCTTCTCTGTACTGGAAGCAAGATAAAGAGACTAGAATTGGTGTGGCAGAGTAAGAGGGAAAGGTACGAACGAACGGAACGGTAAATAAAGGTCTATCGTCGGCCACAATGTTAGAGCCTTGACTTTGTCGCGAAATAGACATCCCCGTTCAAAAGATAGCAGCGCGCTGCTTTTGCGGCGCATCGCGAGACCACTATAGCAGCCCCCGGTTAGACTCGCGCGATCTTGACACAGCGAGAAGCAGAATTCTCATTAAAATAACTTCACGGAGCGCCTCTAATTTTACCTTAGCCGCGTGGACGAGCCTCGCGCGGCACGGCACGTTGAAAGAAAAATATTTTGGATCACTGTCAACTCCACTCTCCCCCCTCTCTCGGTCCCTCGCGTAACGCCGGGCTCCACTGTTTTCCGGCACGGTTTTGGTCGCTTGGAGCGCGGCGTTGAACGAACAGGGCCCTTGTTGCACGGCCGATTGCCTGAAAGCAGCCGAGGAGCTTTTCACCGCGGGCCATTGTGTAATTGGCTTGGCTCGAGGCACGCGAGTCGCGTCTACCCTCTCGAGAATCGGAAACGCTCGAAATAAACTGTGGCCGCTTTGACGCGCTCGCTGACTCGCCGCGCGTACGCGCCGCTCGTTCCCGCGAGCGTGGCCAGTTCTTCGCTATTAGTCGAGCGCGCCCGACTTCGGTCGCCGCGCCGTTCGCAATAAGAGGAGCTTCTGTGGACTCGTCGGTCCTCTCTTCAGCATCTGTGGAGTGTGATTTGGGTTAAAGTTGGCTGGGATATGCGGGTATTTGGATACTTGCGTCTTTCAATATTTCAGTACTATGGTATTTGAGGATTTCAAACGGGGGCGGGGGTCGGTTCTCGGATAATTAGATACCGGGGGATGCGTGTACTCGGGTACTTAGATATCGGGGCGTGGGGGTCCTCGGATACTCAGGTATTTGGATATTTGAGTAGAAACTCGGAAATGTAATTATTTGGGTATTCGAGTAGAAACTGGGAAATGCAATTATTTGGGTATTTGAGTAGAAACTGGGAAATGCAATTATTTGGGTATTTGAGTAGAAACTGGAAAATGCAATTATTTGGGTATTTGAGTAGAAACTGGGAAATGCAATTATTTGGGTATTTGAGTAGAAACTGGGAAATGCAATTATTTGGGTATTTGAGTAGAAACTGGAAAATGCAATTATTTGGGTATTTGAGTAGAAACTGGGAAATGTAATTATTTGGGTATTTGAGTAGAAACTGGGAAATGTAATTATTTGGGTATTTGAGTAGAAACTGGGAAATGTAATTATTTGGGTATTTGAGTAGAAACTGGGAAATGTAATTATTTGGGTATTTGAGTACTCGAAAATTGAAGGAGCGGGCGCGGCGCGCTGCTTTTCAGGAACTTAACGGCTTAGGTATTTGTATAACTCATGCGCTAGAGTACTTTGACGTGTGTGCTTAGATAATTAGAAACATGGAGCCAAAAGTGCTCGGGTACTCCAATACTCGTGGTACTGGGATACTGAAACTCCGGAGTACTTAAATGCACAGTGTCCAAAGTCAAAGTTCTCTCAGAAAAGTCTGGACAAATGAAAGGGGAAGTGGGTGTCCGTGGGTGTTGAATGGTTCGCGGCAGTATCTGAGCCGCGGATTCGAATTGATTTTATATAGAAATTTCTTAGCGCCCAGATGTTTGCTCGGAGGCGAGCCAAGCCCTCGTCAAAGTTTACTCGGCTGTTCGCTCGCTGCTCGTCCGCTTCGCTGAGCGTTCCTGCGCGCTTGTCTTTCTACGCTTCAGTAGCGTGTCGCCGAATTCGCGGAACCCCGTTCGGAACACGCCAGACCGATCGGTCTATCCTCCTTTCCACATGGAAACGTGCCATTATTACTTGGAGTCTCGCCGCCAATTAATACTCTTGAAAATATGGGACGGAAAGTGCGCGCTCCGTAGAAGGTAACCACTGGAATACGAGCACGAAGGAGATCGTGCCGCGTGCTTCGAGGCAATTGTCAGCGATAAGCTTTCGCGATACACCGTGTGCAGTTCGACACGGTATCGCTGCCGATGCGACGCGCGATACACCGAAAGAAATATTACACTTCGAACGAGCGATACCGACGTTTTATCAGCGCTATTTAGTTTTTCTGTGGCACCGCGGGCACCGCGGGCACCGCGACCCGGAAGTGCAGTGTTACGCAATTATATAGGATCTATCGTTGACACACGATCGGCCAGGTCCGCGCTTACCAGATAACGCACGGTGTAATTCGCCAGATACCAGACAGTTCCTATTCACATATGGCAGGTTTATTTACACGCTCCCGCACATTCCACAAACGCTCCTGCCCCGTCTAAACCTCTCCCTCGTATTTTCAAACAGATTAATATCCCTAATAATATTCCCGTAAGCAGCCAGTTGCGTGCATTTCGCTATGAAAACTACGGCCAAAATACTTAACAACTCGAATTCAGAACATTAATCCTCCGTCACATCGTAGAGCCTCGAGGTAGGTTCTCCAATGCACGACTGGACAACGTGAAAACTTTCAAAGTCGCTTTTCTCGGAAATGAAGTGCGATATGAAAAACGTTTATTCTTTTTCGTCGACTTATTTACTTGTTATAAGTCGAAAAGAAAGAGTAACTTTTTTCGATATCGCGGAAGAAAATCAAATTTTTATCCGCTCTAAAATCGACGGGGCTGGTTGTTACGCTACTGGCATCTGTCGTGCGGATGTGTGTCGGTGATGGGGGGCACGGGGTGAGTGGGAGCGACGTGGCTAGTTGCGCGACTGAGTGAACGAACCAGAACGCCTTTTCATCGGAGGGGGAAGGCCAGAGAAGGACGGCGCGCAGGCGCGCAGGCGCGCAGGCGCGAGCAAGAGAGAGGCAGCGGCGTAGAGCGAGAGGGGCGCGATGGTACGCGGGCGGACAGAGAGGGAGATGAATGAACGTGCGTACGCGGCAGAGGGAGAGAGAGAGACGCGGCGGCGGCGGTCGACGGTGCGCGATGGGATGGAGAGAGACGGCCGATCGAATGAATGAACGGTGCACGACGAGGACAGAATTAATGAGTGGGATAAATATAGAAGCGTGTAACGCGGCAGAACGAGACAGCCTATCCCTTCCTCTCCGTCTCTCCTCTATCCGCGCCCTCTCTCTCTCTCTCTCTCTCTCGTCCTTTCCTTCGTTCGGCTCGGCTCGGCTCGTTCGTTCGCCCGACTGGCTTGCGCCAGTGGCATCGAGCGACGGCTGTTCCCCGTAGAGGCGAGGCTCGCACGAAACGGAACGAAAGGATGCCTCTCGTTCGACGCCGTAGTACGATGCACGTTCGCGCAAACACTGGTACTGAATCAACGCCGCCGCCCGAACATGCTAGACCAACTTATCGATAGTATAGTACGCCCGAGGAACTCATTCAGCCGTGATCGCGCAGACCGCTGAGTAGCCAGCTCTCTCGACTTGGCCGCGTACCAGTTGCTGCTTATAAAGGCGGATACTCAGCGGAGCGGCGTTGAGCTCTTGTAGTACGGCCGTGAGTGAGATATTCCACGGAGATTGACATTGCTGGAGTCAATAATTTATGGGTTATATAGCTAGTTTTCTATGTTTGCTGCGAGTTTGAAGCCTCGTTCGCATTATTCAAGTTGTATTTCAAGGCGAGGAAAGTGGGAAGTCCACTTCACTTCAAACTCGAAAGAAACCTGAATGGATAATTCAACTCGGGTGAAGAACTGGTTCACATTGGTACCTAATATAGTTTCGCGTTACTTGAATTCGAGCGATTTGAAGGCAAGTAACTTGGATAGTGTGAACGAGGCCTAAGGGGGTATTGTACTGTGATGTGCGATTTTTTTTACCTTCTTTAGGATTTATTTATGGACTTAAGGAAAGATTTTTATGCTGAAGTTTTTACTGTATATTTAGTACCTATATCTTGAAGTATGAATGAAAATTTTTTTGATTGTAACTATGAAATAAAGGTGGCACCACACCTATGAAAGCCGACCACCTCGAAAAAAGTTGCTCGATTTTCTGCCATGATTCTGGTCGTTCTAATTCTAATTCTATATACTAGAGGCGATAGCGACACATCTGCTGAGGATCTGTGTACGTTATCGACCCCATCGGTCAAGTAGAATTTGAGGTGGCAACCATTTTTAGAAAAATGCGTTTAAAGTTTTGCAAACAGTTCTAGTGAAGAAAATTCTACTTACATACAACTAATCTGCCACGCCTGTTCCACAGAGAACACCTTCCTCTTCCTCGAGGAAGTCTCGATGGAGGCCGATTTTTCTTTTCTCCGGCTGTCAAAGTAGAATAACCCCTTAATGAGAAGCAAGAAATTCTGTTTTGTTAAAGATCGTCTTCAACTGCCACAATGCCTTTTGCGGAAGCGCATATGAACGTTTCCAGCGCTTTCCCAGCAACTATTTTTCCCTTATGGTCGTCCACGGTTGAGAATAACGGGTAGCTTAGCAATCGCGAAATCAATCGAGGATTTAGCGAGTACTGTTCGCGTATCTTGCTTTCCATAGGGGGAATATGCGAATTGCTTTGTTTCGTGTTAGCAACGCGTTTACTTTACTTGGAATATGAAATGTTTTCGCGGCCGGTGTTCGACTTTCACAGGTTTTCCTTCCGTGTTAGAAATTATATTTTAAAATATGTGCTGAGCGGGACGAGTTGATTCGTCGCGAAAGTTTAATAATTACACTCGTCCAAAAAGAGGAAATGGGGGACAACTAGACCAAACCAGTTGGTTCCTTTTTAATCTTTCTAAAACACTGGGAGAATGTTTCTGAATGATTCAAAATATGCTAAAAATTGGGAAAATCTTTTTTTTTAATATTTCTGAAATTACAAAAATATACTGCATACAAAACTAAATAGAAACAAAACTGAAATAACTAAGATCCATACAAAATTCTTCAATAACTGTTCTGTTTTTAATGTTAAGTCAAAGCAATAATTTTATAAACAGTTTTCGTCGCAAGGTCCTCGATTCTTTTTTAACTTTTTAGAAATTTGTGAAAATGACTGTAGTAAAGATTTTCACTCCTTTTGGAGGGGCTGAGATTGCAAAATGCCCGCACGTCCCAGAAAAAAGATAACCATCAAAATATTCTGTGCAACCAGCGCGAACGCGACCTTCGAGTCGGCACTAACGGGAACACCCGTCACGATTGATCGCAACGACCGATCAATATTAACGACACAGCGACGTTTCAAATAATGGAGTAGGTACCGTAAACGTGTAGGTGAGAGATCGTGGCAGTATAGCCAAGCACGCGTGGTCGCTTGACTAAATATATCCGAAGAAAGATGCAACCCGATTACCTGATAAGCCTCGAGGCTCCTCCGATTCAAAAACATCGTTATCAAATCCTAACAGTACTCCATTCATCCATAGATTTTTCAATCCTCCATCTATCCAAAAAGTTTCATTAACTTTAGCTGCTGGCAATTCAAACGCTCAGCACACGTCGCGTGCGGAACTCCTTTATTCGTATTTCTTACGCAAAGTCGTCGAACGCCTATGGGCGTTTCCCGCACACGCCGCGTACACTGACCAAACGCATATCTGCGTGCATAGCACCCAAAAGGTTGAAACCGCCACGTAACATTTCACCCGACCCCTTTCGCCCACTGTCTAAAGTGCCTTTGGTACAGGAAGAACACGAGAGTACCTACGCTCGAAATTCGATCAATAACTCGCTCGGCGTGGTACCGAGAACTCCCCTGGCGTCCAGCAACGGACGTTCGAGTCGCCTCGGCGAAAACCTTCTATACCTATTACAAGCATCCAGGAGTTTCGGTATCTTTCGAAGCTTCCAAGAACTTCTAAATTCAAAGAACACTGGAAACTCACGCGGCAGACGCGATTCAATACGCCCCGTGGCATCCACTCGCGCCTCGCTGAAAAGAAATGCCCACACCGTGTGCGCGCGGGTTGCGCGATGTGGAGCGACGTTCCGTCCGGGGAAGGGAAAAAAAAAGGGAAAAAATCGGTACGCAAGTATCGCCACCTCTCGGCGAGACGTCCGTCGGGCGTCACTGTCGCCGTGGCGACGCTGTCGGGCGGTATACACGGTGTGACGACATAGGTAATGTTTTCATTCAATCTAAAGCTTCAATGATAGCTTCCGCCCATTCATAAAAAGCTTCGTGTTGCGAACGAGTCGTTGGCCACGATATCGCCAGATGGCATACCGTGCACGGAACTCGACCGGCCCTCGTCCGCCCCCCCTCTCTCTCCCCATTTCCCCGCTTCCCCTCGCCCGACTGTCGCCATTCATGGCTTCCTTCCCACCTTCTCTCTTCCTGCTTTCCCTCCCCCCTCCGCCGCCTCGTCCAACTCCCTCCACCATCCTCGCGTCCTGCGTCCCGCTGGCGCCCCCACTCCGCGGCCCCCGGCACGCCGTCCAATCCTTGCCGCGCTCCCCCCACCGTCCCGCCGCGACTCGGCAGCTCCACTCGCTCGCGGCGAGCCCGTTGTCAGTCGTTTGCCAGCCGTCGTCACGTTCGCTCCGGCTTTTCACGTTTTCCCCGTATCGATCGGCGCCCATTCATCGGCCGTCGCGTGTCCGCGAGCCTCGCCTCGCCTCGCCTCGCCTCGACTCGACTCGTTCAACGTTCCTGGAGCGAAAGACTTCCGGCGGAAGCCCCCGTCGAGTGTGGTGGAGTCCTGTTGGTGCGCGCGTGACGTGCGGCCACACGGCCGAGGAGCGCTGTACGCCAGGCGGCGGATCCAGACCCCAGGAAGTATTAGCGGACGGGAAATGAGAGCGGGACGACGAGAGGGCGACGAGCAGCTGCCGTCCGGTGGAATTCGAGGACGTTCCTAGATCCGTTCCAACGGAATCGACGTTCCGGAGCTCTGTGTCGCGTTGTGCTGTACGCGTGCGCGAACCGAGAACGCCGGACACGCCTCCTACGAGGGATCACGTCGGCCCCGGCGTGGGCGAGCCCACGTTCTTTTCTGGATTTTCGCTAGTCCCATGAATTTTCAGTAAGTCCTCGCCACGGCGCTCTCTCTCTCTGTTTTCATTCATTAGATTTCCTCGCCGGTGAGTGCGTTTATTTTCGGGCTGGGTGACGGCAGTTGGATGATATTCTTAGTGGAACTTGGGAAATACGATTGCCCCGTGTATCAAGTATTTTCCAACTTGAGTAGGTCTCTAAAGTGAAAGATCGAAGGTTGAGGAGTTGCAAATTATTGTGACTTTGACAGTGGCAATTGTTGGCTCGATGCTCCTATATTTATCGTAAGATGGTACGCCGCGTGCGGAAAACGCCACGTAGGCGTTCGATTTGTGTGGGTAACTTTGAAATTTTAGCATTGGGAAAATTAATGGTGATACGTGTGATGCATGGAGTGACGTGTTTTTGGGTTGTGGTATCGTTTCAACTGCAGTACCAGATAACTCTACTGAACGGAAGCACGTCCGGTCTTATCGCGGGGACTTCCGTCGCGAATTAAAGCGTAATCTGTACGGGAACGTCATTTAAAAATTATCATTTTTCGTGGAGATGACAGTTACGCGAAGTTTATTTGGAACATCCTGTCGGAGATGTAAGTACCTAAGTGGCTTTCCGACGAAAATTCTCTTGTGGGCACACTTCTGTTTCTGTATATTTGCAAATAGACATATATTTTTTGAGAAATTCATTTATACTAATATATGTTGTTAAATAATTTTAGAGAGATAGGAAATTGGGAATGCAAATATAGGTATATTAAAATGGAAATGTAGAGAAATATTTTTATCGCACGTTAAGTTTCTCTTCCTGTTATTGAAACTTGGAGTATTTCCGTGATCTTTCCTTATCGAAGGTGAGACAGGTGCAATTAATCCACGCACTGGCAGCTTATCGATTTCTCATTTCTGAAACAGTGAGTGTTAAAGATTGCCCATACGTGCTGCCGAATGCAAACGAATTCCTCATAACAATTGGCGTTATTTATCGCACTTTCTTTTCCTTGAACATTCTATCGCGCCGATTTCAAAACATAAACGGTGAAATCGCGCGTCATTATCATTCTGCACGCGACAAAACAATGAGGAACGCTAAACGAACCTGAAACGTGATTGTACGCTAAACATTGGACGTATCATCATCATCATCATCATCATCATCATTATCGCCATCACCATCATCATCATCATCATCATCGCCACGCGGATATTAGCGTGGAACAATCATCGTGTCACAATTACGTGATTGGCAATCTTCTGCGAAACCCTCCTCGTTCCATATACCTACAGCGTGATTCACAAATTGATTCGTGACTTACCTTATCGTTACTCGGAAGGCACGCTTATTCAGCGGCTGACCTACGCGCGGATATCTCCTCTAGCGTGACAGAACGAATTCCTCGCGTGCACCAGGCACTTCCTTTCCCCTCTGTCTACCGTTTTCAATGAAAATTCACTTGGTTCCCTCGCTGTGTGGGTAGGTATAGTAGAATCTTCGAACCTTCTGTCGACCCTGTACGGTTAGTAGGGGAGTTTGTCGAGTAGGAATAGTGAATTATACATTTGTGGGTCTCTAACTTTGAGGTCTTCAACTTGGGCAGCTTCGACTTGAGCAACTACAAATTGGCAAACTCTCACTTAGGTATCTTTAAATTAGGGAACTCGGACCTAAGGAAATTCCAACATACGGATCTCCCACTTAGAGATCTCCAACTTAGGGGTTTTCAATTTTGATATCTCGAGGTGGAGATCTGGAAATTTCAGACTTCCAGAAACCCATTAGCGAGTGGATCTCCATTATTGGACAACAATATACCGATGATAAAGGGAGAGTATCTGTCCTCGCGAGACGATAAAGAGCGAAGCAGATTCGGTAGACGGTGCACCGGCTGCACAAGCTCACAGAACGTTCCCCTTATCTACGCTCGGCCGTATAGAACGGCTAAAAGCTCTGACCTATGGCAGTCGGTCGGGGCGATAGCTCGCGCATTCCTCTCCGAGTGCACCCTCTCTCTGAATGGACCGCCTGTTTCTTCACGAACACGCCCGTGCACTCGACACTCTGCAGCGTGTGTTCATTCGCTCGTTCCTTAGTTTGCGCGCGTTTCCATCGGGTATTGCGTGGCTTCACACGTGTTCGGACCGCGTGAGTCGCGTGCTCGCGCGCGCACACATCCTCTCGATTCTTACGCCACGTACCAGTCAAAAGTATCGTGCCAAAAATTCCGAACCTCCGCGAACAGAATGTACTACCTTCTAATCACATTAAATAGAAAAAAAAATATAGTTTATGGTTGTTCCTTGATATGTTTATGATAACTGAAAGTTACAGTTCGATGTGCAGTTTCGAGTACATCGCTGAGATTCAAATACTTAACCCAATCTACGTCCTAAAACCCTCTAACGCTTGGACATAGAAACCTAATTGTAATGTTTCACTGCAATACTCTATATTACAAGAAACTTAAGATCCCTTTAAATAACTAGTGACTTCGCTAAATTGAGCTTTTAAGAAGCTAAACTGCTCAACTCCGCAAACCAACAACACTACACAATATTAATATTTCGAAATTTCGAATTTTCGATCGTCAGCGTGGAATTCGGATTACCGAGCCGTCGCTGTACAAGGAAGTTAATGTATCCCGTGTTTCGCAAGCGTCGGGGCGCCTGCACGGTCGTACGAGCCTGGTTACCTACACAACGGATGCGTGTAGGACGCGCGATCGGTGTTGCGCGCGAACAAACGCTGTTTCTTCCAGTTCTGCAGGCCCCGGCCCGAGAGAGAGAGTGGGTCGGAGGCGCGTTGAACGGATTACGAGGCAGATTTAATGTCATCGGGTTTCCGTGCGTCCGCTGCTGTCCAATTACTCTCCCATCCTCGACGAATACGCGGTTTCCTGTTGCCTGCAGCCCAGACGTCTCCGCCCTCGACGCGCACAGGCTCACGGGCACTCACGGATTTCTCAACCAAACGGAACATTCGCTCGTCCAGGCTACACCTCTAGCGTCGCTATTAGCGCGCTATAACTGTAAAAGCTGGACAGTCCAATACTAAATCGGAAGATTAGACAAAGAAATAAAAGTAACAGGATTGCTCTTAGGTAAAATCAAAGGATTTCTAGTCTGGTTGAAAAGCTACGTGTTCACCAATTTCGATGAGATTTCACTATGTCGTAGAAATTAACTTTCTGAATAACTTTCTGCTTTGAAGAAAATGGCTGCCAGCTCTAGTTTCAGAGATATTCGCAAAAATGTTTCTAACAAAGTAGCGATGGGTTCGAGTCGCATCGAATTTAGAACAAATTTTACTTATTACTCGAAACTAGAAACTACTTGATCTAACTGGACTACTACTTAGGACTCTAAATAATTAAAAATCTCTTTACTCTTCCATATTTCTATATTACATTTAAAATTTTCGATAATCCCCGTTTAATATCTGCCTTCGTGAGACCTAGCTCCCACTACACTTATACCTCTCTGAACTCTCCAAAGCTGTTTCGAGCTTCCAAAGTGCCGAAATTTTCGAACATTTTCAATTCTTTTTATTCCGTGGAAAATGCACCGTGCTCGACGAGTACAGCCCTGGCGCGGATGCGTGGAGGACACGATCGGTCTCGGGCCGAACAAAACGCTCGGTTCTTCCACAACTGTGGGCGCTTCGAGTGGGCCGGTGACCACTGAATCAAGAGGCCCCGGTGCACACACAGGCCAGGGGCGCCCACTCGCACCGTGCTCGCCCACGTACAGTGAGACCAAACCTACCTCGAAGCCGCCACGTAGGTAGGTTGTGTGGCTCGTTCGCGGAATCCTTCGCGACTCTGTCGAGGTGTGATCCCGAATATCCCCTTCGATTTTCCCCATTCACCTCCCTCTCGCGCTTCAACCAAACTTTGCCTCAGGAGACTTGGTAGACTATCCCGTTTCTTCGACATCCACATCATCTTCTCTTGCTGGATCGATTTCAATGAAATTTCTAGTTCCGTATGTTTGAATGATAGCACGTTGAATAGTTAGCACGAATGCTAGATTTGAACACAGAAGCGATGAAATACCTAGAAAGAGGAGATTCTGTAGCTATCTGTTTTATTAGGTGTAGGTTATCTAAAAAGAGGACGGCTTAAGTTGCATAGCGGTGGTTAAATGAGAGTGTAAATTGTCAATGGTAAGGGAAGCGAGGTAGCTTCATTAGAATTATATCTTAAAAGTGTATAGCCGAAAAGAAACAGAAAGAAGCTAAAACTGTAAAAATTGTAAATGTGCTCAGTTGATAATTTGAATATGAAATCGGCTTTTTAAATATTTTAAAATTCAGTTTTGCAGCAGAAAATTCTGAAAAAAATCACAAATGCGTACACCAATGGGTGGACTGTCTGTTTTTTTTTTTTAATATAATTTTCTTTTTTCTGGGAACATTTTTCTGGTGCTATAAAAATCATTTCTCTATCTCTTGCCGTTTGCGAGCAGTTAATTTGGGCCCCCATAGCCTTTGCATACCTATATAGTGCGGGGAAAGTCGTATTTGTACGTGAAAAAACTGGCGAAATGAAAGGAAAGATTGGTAACGTATTGTGTACCTTTTCAGGTGGGGATGAAGCGCGTGTCGCGAGGGCGAGAGGAAGCGGACGCGGAGCATTACCGAGCACCATCCTCGCTAATGGAACGCCCTTGTCGAGAGTGCCACCACCTCGCGCGGGCTGGGCAGTGCGGATCAACGAGGCGACACTCACTACCCCAACTCAGTCAACTAATCGTCAGCAGCATCAACAACACCAGCAGCAGCATCTCCATCCGTCGAGTCCAGGCACACCGAGAGCCGTCGAACAATGGGCTAGCGAGCGGGCACCGTCGGGTTTGTCGGTTCGCGGTTCCACATCGCCGTCATCCACGTCAGGATCATCAGCAGCAAGAGCAACGGGACCAACTGGGCCAGCAACGATCCTCTCGCCGTCGTCGTCGCTCGGCCGACACCGCGGAGGAGGAAAAGGAGGAGGAGGAGGAAGTGGCGGAGGGCCAGAGGTCAGTTCTGGTGTCCGTTTTCCAAACGATTGGCAGGGGGAGGAAGAGCTGGAGGCGAAGAAGAAGGAGGAGCGTCGGATGCGTCGCGTGGTGGACGCAGCGGCGTGTTACCAAGCCGAGAATCTCGAACTGAGACCCGGTCAGCCGATGTCGCAGAACAATGCGATACAGCCGCACTCGCGGCCACCATCCTCGCAGGCGAGCGGAATCGCAGCAGGGAGCGCCCTCGACGGTACCGCTGAAGCGGTCCCCAGCAACCCGGACGATGGGGACGCGCATCCGGCCACCGCTCTTCACCAACCCGCCATCCAATCATCCCGCGTGCACGACCATAATCGCCCCTTCCCGCCTCCACGATTGCCCGCCGTGCACGTGACCGCGTCGCAACCAATCGCCGGCAATCCCTCGCCCTCGTTGTCCACCAGCGGCACCGCCGTCACCGCCGTCACCGCCGTCACCCAGACAACCCCGTCGAACCCCCGACCGCTGGTCACGGCACCGCTCAGCCCTCTGTCCAGCACTTTCAGGAGCAGGCCGAGGAACGTGGACACGAGCGACGCGAGCAACGCGAACAACCCCCGAGGAACGCTGCCGAACGAGACCCCACCGAGGAGTCCCATAGGCGAGGTGAGCCTGACGGTGCCACGGCCGGACGGCGAGAGGACCATCAACGAGTACGTGGAGGCACCGTTCAAGCACTGCTGCCTGAACCAGGAGCGTCGCCTGGAGGAGGAGAAGCGCGGTTCGACCGACTGTCCCAAGATCGACCGCAGGCACCAGCGCCAGAAGGGGTTGGATGTGGCGGCGACTCATCATCGTCAGCACGCGGCGAGGAACCAGCAGGCGTTCCGGGGAGGCGCGAACGCAGCGCCAACGAACGCAGCGCCGTCCGCGGCCACCAGCGGCCCCGCGAGCACCGTGACGAAGCAGCCGGTGTCGTTCACCAAGGAGCCAGCTAACAGCCTTGCGTCGAGGACCTACGACCCGGCTGGCCTCTCGATCATGTGCAATTTCTGCGGCAGGTGCAGGTGCGAGTCCTGCAGGGAGCCGCCCCCGTTGCCCAGCAAGTGGTTGTGCGACAACAAGTGCTTCTGCTCCGCGGACACGATCCTCGACTACGCGTCATGCCTGTGCTGCGTCAAGGGACTTTTCTACCACTGCGCAGACGGTGGCGGCGGCGCGGCCGGCATAGACGGCGAGGCAGCCGGCAGCTGCGCCGACGAGCCGTGCTCGTGCACGGGCAACAGGAGGGCGCCCCGGTGGGCCTGCCTGGCCGCCCTCACCCTGGTAATGCCCTGCCTCCTCTGCTACTGGCCCCTCAAGGGCTGCGTGGCGGTGTGCGAGCTCTGCTACGCCCGGCACGCCGCGCAGGGCTGCAGGTGCAACCCGAACTCCCTCGGCAACCCAGCCGGCGGCAGGCACCACCCGATCGCCAACGACATCGGGGACTCCAGGGACCCGGAGAAGAGGCTTCTCGACCCAGTCACCCCGGAGTTCTGATGGGATCAGTTGGATCGCTCGGGGTACGAACTGTTCTCTTCTATGGAGGTGGTGTTAACGTTTAGGGTGCGCCGAGCGAGTGGGCGGAACACTGGTGGGGGTGGAATCGCATCAAGTACAAGCAGTTGCATTTAAGTCGATCGAACGCGACGTTTTTGCGTTCAAGTCCGAGGACGTTCGAGTTTGTACGTCTGACGTGTCGCGAGTGTTTTATTATTTATTATTTTCTCTTCCATGCGCGCGCGTTCCAGAGAGAAAGCTGAGTGAGAGGGAGAGAGAGAAAGAAAAAAAGAGCGAGAGAGGGGGTGGGATGAGTGTGGGAGATTGAAGCATGAGGGATGTACCAGTGCTAGGTTTAGGACGAGAAGGGAGCAGCGAATGGCGGAGAAGGGGCGAGAAAGTGGAAGATGAAAGGTACGCGTGCCACGCACAGACACATACCACTTACGTATAGATAGGTCTGTGGAGGTGTACCGAGCGACAGGGTAGTGCTTCGATAGTAGATCGTTCGACAAGCTTCCAAATTAGTTGGTCGCCGTGCCGCACGCCCGCGGCGAACGCCTATCCATCGCGCGTGCGTGTTGCAGGCCCCGTTTGCTGCTCGGTGCACCTGTACACGGTAAAACATATAAATAGTACGCGCACACACGGAGAACGAGCGAACCGAGAGTGAATGGTCCAGGGAAGGGGAGAGAGTAAATAGAAGAATCGTTAAAGTATATCGAATTCGAGCACGTAGAAACGTGTGCATGCACTCGTGTACCTAGTGTGAGTGCGTGTATGTATGTGTACAGGGTGGTCGCGTTGCTAGCGCCCATCGATCCTCTTTCGAACGAGTAGTTGCGGGAGAAAGGGGGGAAAAAATTTCAACATTCAATCCGAGTATAATATTTCGTGAAAGTAATTGCGAAGGACAATTGAACGATACGTGACAAGATTGGGTTCAAGGTCACTCGAGGTTCGAACCGAGACTTGCAGCAGGTGTCTTCTATATACAGGATGTCCCAAAACTCGTGGACCAACGCGGATGTCGACTTTTTTATACGACGTCTTCGAAAAAATCGTTTGCCATTTTTCGTCTCCGACTTTGCGCGACCTCGAGCGACCTTGAGCGTTATCGAGACAATTTGAAATGCTCGATTGAGGAGAGGCAGCGACAACGCGAGCACCCTGTACACGCGCATAGGATATATAGACATGTATATTGTATATTACATTTGTATAAAGAGGAAAAACTTTTCTACGGTTAATTTATTCGTGGCTGCGTCGCCGAGCAAAACTATAGGGACTGATCGCGCGGAGGGGCGAGCACGTTCGATCCGAGAGAGACAGGAGCGAAAGAATTGGAGCATGCACGAGTGTCCGTAAGGGAGTTTCGAGTCGATTACTTTGGTGAGCCGTTTTTCGGTCGCCTCGATCTAGAAAAAGCGCACGAATCGAGGAAGAATAAATAGGAAGGGAATGGAGGGGGCGAGGGTGAGAGGGTGAGAGGTAAAGAGAGAAGTGGATGCTCTGGAAAGAAGCATTGTCCGTTGTTTCCGAGCGTTTTCCTCCCGCACGGCGGATACATGTACGCGCGCCTTTATGCTCGTTAACGCTCGAGCATGTATCGAGCGTAGCGGTATAGTATCGAGATATCGAGATAACGCACGTGTGCTTCGGCTCCGCGTGAGACCGAGAACGCGTCCGTAATAAAGAATGACCGCGAGCGGGGGAGCTCGCCCGCGCGCTTGAGCGTGTGAAGCGTAGGTGTGCGTACGAGGACGGCGAGAAATGCGGGCGGATAGAATGAGAAAGATATCGGGCTACTCGCGCGAAATCTTGTCGGTCGCCGTTGCGCTTATATTGGTGGAGGGGGTACAGTGAACTTGCGAGGTAAATTAAGAAATGCCAAATCGACTATGCGTGGTGAGTGTTCGGGGCGGATCGAAGGCGTCGCAAGATTTGAAACGCCCTGTATACAGGGTATAAATGCGCCAACATTCCCTCTTCAGGACGCCCCGACTCCCGAGGGGTTCGCTTGCGTTTCTTCCACGGTCTTTAGCCGCGGAACGCGTCCACCGATTTCCCGACATTTGAAACTACCTGTACAAGGGACGCAAAATATAAACGAACAGCATGTAACATTCATTCCAGCACGTCTCGAATTCTCTTCTGTGCCTTTCGCCATCTCTAGACCTCCAGATTTTCATATTTCGAGCAGCCTGTACACAAGATCCCGGTTCGCAGATCCGTCAGTATCACTCTCACCATGCCTCGTTCCCGATCTTCTTGCACTTGAACCGCCCTGTACGCTCGCATTATTCGCTACAGCGCGTCCCAAAAGTCCGCCTCCATCCCTTCCCCCGCTCGAACGCAGTGCACGTTCGGGACTCATTTCTATGTTTCAATTCTTTTCACTTTTTTTTCTCCAGTATTATCTAGTCGTGTGCGAGCGTTAGTAATATTGTTTCCCGAATAGGGAGGGGGAGTGGTACGCGCGCGTGTGTATATGTGTTTGTGTATGCGTGTATGTGATTCACACAGCTCGCGAGTAGCGAAGGAAGGAAACGGTTGTCGAGCTCCTTAACGAACGCGGAGCTGGTAATCGTTTTCCTCGTTAGTCCGGCCCGGATTTTTGGCATAATTAACGCTTTCGTGGCGCTGCAGGCGCGGCGTTTAATTGCACGGTAACTACGCTTCCCACGCGAGCGCGAGAAGGTGCGCGCGTTAACCTCCCGCGGCGCGCACTCCGCCTGCAATTCAATTATTATTATTACTCCGCTCGCGATCGTAGCAGCCGAAGACAGTGCGGTAGCTGCAAGTGGTACCAGCCGGCCGTAAACTCGATGGGCGTTAAAGTGAACATGTTTCGAAGCAAGGCGGAAACATCAGAGGATAAACACTCAGAGTCGCTACGTCGGTCGATGCTTTTCTTCACGAGCTCGCTATACCGTTTCCAGTTTCTGTAACAGGGAGACGGTTGCGCCGCGTGGCAGGGCTGGGAATTGTAATTGAAATAATTAGTTCCTCGAAAGCTGGAGGGATCTTGCACGCTTTGGTTTGTTTAATCAGAATATGGGGGTACTTGGTCGCGAATTTTTGAAAGCAGGTTTTCATATTCTGGGGGTAGTTGTGCAAAATTAAGTGTTCTCTGGAGTGGATGAAACGATTACGTAACTCGATTTTAAGGAGAGGAACTCGCTCGGAAACTTGGAGAAACGGTTTTTCTTCCGATGGCTCGCTCGACTTCGTTCCCCGCGAAGAGGCTAGCGAGAACCGCGAAGAAACCGAGCGCTCACACGTTCACTGCCACGTGCCGCGGGTGGGAGGAGCGTAGCAGGGTACCTATAGTTAATGGAAAGAATATAGCGAGACACTCGAGGCACTTCCGAGTGGCGTGTAAAGTGGCACCCTCGAGTTTGCAAGCCACCAAACGAGTGTTTCCCTCAGCGGGCCCAATACACTTGTTCAGCTTGGTGTTCCAGGCCTTCGACACTTCAAACTTTCAAAACTGTGAAAACGCAAGTCTGGATAGTTTTTTATATCCACTGGCCAAGGGAGCATTCGTTTTCATCCCCTATTCCTTCTACCTCGCTATTTTTCTTCCAGTGCTTATCACCAATTCAGTGGCGGATTAAACAGATGATCGATGAGCATTTGATTTTTGGGCCTCTGCCCAGAAGGCCCCATCTCAAAAAAAATTATGTTTTTATCCAAAGTATATTTTTTCTGTACTACTAGACTTGGCCCGTTTTTAGTAAACTACCTTTTCCTTTTCCCGAAAAAATGGGCCCCTCGGAAAGTTTGTCACCTGGGCCTTTTTCCTGAAATCCGCCACTGTATTAGACCTGAATAGACCTCCCTCTCCACCTCAGTGACCAAAACTACAATCTTTGGCTTCCAATTCTCAGGCCTGCTACAGTCTTCTGCTACCCTTAAAATCTTCCACGATACCCCTTCCACTCACTATTTGCAACAGTATCCAATAGGATGTACAGCGTTTCGAAATCAATCCCCAGCATTTCCACGACTCCACCTCTAGCTTTTAAACCTCTCTAGACGTGTGCTGTCGATCGAGTGGCCTTTTACGAAAGAGCGCGAATATTATCCTTGACTGAAAATAGTTTCACGTAAGGGGGTGATGCAAAGCTCGACGATATTCGTTTCTGAAATTGTTCCGACTCTACGAATCTCCGCGAACATCCGTTTCTGCTTCCCATACTCTCCCACTGGTTTTTCCAACAACGATTCGCCAGTGGGATGATATCGCAAGGTGTTAGAAAAATCGAGGGATCAAAAAAGGGGATGTTCGTCGAGATTGAAAAACCGCGCGAAGCGGTTGAACGAGAAAAACCGATCGCCAAAATGTTATCAGGATGCCGTATCGCGCGCGATTCATCCCCGTCGGTGTGACTTCCGCATACCTATGTACGTGAGAGCGTGTGTGCGCGCGCGCGTGTCTCGCCAAGCGATGGAAAGTAAGTTTTTATTAATATTAACTCTATTACGCTCTGTATATGTCTTGTAAATATATATATACATATATATATATATAAATATTATATATACATACACGCATACATACGTATATATATATATTTATGCATTTTCTGTTTAACATATTGGATGGCAGTAGCTTTCGCGGAACGGCTGAGATTGCGTCTTCTACGTCGTTTCGATCCTAACATTCATTTACGATTCCCCGCCCGACAATGCGAAGGGGCTACGTGCACGCGTGTCGATTTAATTCGTCGATCTTTTTTTCCCTTTTCTTTTCCATTTTTACTTGATCCACCCGGTCGCTTTTTTCACGGCAAGTGGGAACACTTTCGCCGACTCGACCGGCTCGTCTAGCTCTTTGACTGCTGTGCCCCGTACGCGCGCATTATCAGCGATCGGTATAGCCCGTGCGTTGAACGCTCATGGGCGTTCAGCGTGCATGTTTAAGGGATATAGCAGGAGGCTTTCCGCACGTGGCTTACGGTCAGAGTTCTAGTATCGGTAATTAGAGGGTGAACGAGGTATCTCGGGTCATCCAATTTCAAAATCGATTAGGGGGGACAATCAGTCCTAACAAATGTACATATTAGTGGACGAGGTTAGAAATAGCCACGTAATTGGGTCAATATCACCGCGAAGGGGAGAGAACTAGAAAGTCACCAGAAAAATGAAGGAAGGAAAAGCGAGAAGAATGATCGATCCTCCGAAAACGAAAAAAGTGGACGCAAAAGGCGCAGTTTTCAGGTGAAAAAAATTCAGATACACGCACCCCTCCCACACACCTTCAGGATCTTAAAATCTTTGCGGCCTCACTAGCGCGGAGAAGAAATAGGAAGAGAAAGAACGAGAGAGTGAGAGAGAGTGCGAGTGAATGGCGTATAAAACATGATGAAACGAGAAAAACATCCCCAGTTTCGGTGTATTAACCTCCCCTGAGAAACCAACCCCCTCCCCCCTCTCCACGAACCCCCCATGGACAACCGATACAAATTCGCCTCAAACTGAACGCGTTTCTACGTTTGATAATAATGTCATTATTATTAATATTAATATATGTGTATATGTATCCGCGACGACGAGGAGCAGAGGAGTGGTTGTGGTGGGAGGAGAAGCAAAAGAACGGAACAGAACTCAGAAATTCCATTTAATTTCCGGTTGATGCGAATTCGTTTACGTCCATAGGAATGCGTTGACGCACATGTTGTTATCTAATTGTTAGTAGATTCAGGTTTATACCGGCAAATTGTTAATAAAGTTAGTAAGCAAATACCTAATGGCGGCTCGATTATTCTTTTCACGGGGGATGCAGCAGCGGGAGCGGCGCTCGCGAGACCCGAATGGATTCCACTTTTTGGGCGTTTTGCTTTCATGCTTTGCGTGGAGTAAGCAGAAGTGGAGGAAAGGTAAAGTGTTCCTGGTCTTCGAGATCCAGAGGGATTTTAGTGCTTACAGTTCTGCAATCATTTTTTTACTGATTTATTAGCAGTCTCTACAATTCAAAAATTGATAAATTTTTTAATGTTTTGCTTCCATGATTTGAGTGGAACGAGCAGGAGTGGAGGTAGGTGGCAAGTACCACATGCTCATCCAATATGCAATCATTTCTTTACTGATTGATTAGTACTCCCCTTAACGAAGTGTTTTTTGAGTGGTTGCCATTTTTTTTTAACATCATTAATTAGAATTATTGATTAAAATACCTATTTTTAATCTGTTTTCTTTACCTTGTAGACTTTATGTTATTTTATATGGGGGAGGGGGGGTTGTAAATTATTTGAATATTATAAAAGACGGTCGCGACTCAGAAAAGGTTGGGAAACACTGCTCTTCCTTGGTCTGAGTGGAACAAGTAGAAGTGGAGGTAAGGGGGAAGTACCACGTGCTCATCAATTCTGCAAGCATTTCTTTACTAATTCAGCAATTAATTCAGAGACTCACTCACACTCCCAAAAAGGTACCTTTAATACTCAAGCACACCTAAGTTTCGAAACAAGAGATGGCATAGAGGAACAGTATACGTATAGCTTTCTCTAGGGACTTCCGGTCGGCAGGGAAGCCGAATTTAAGGTTCTACGTGTTAGCTAGAATATAGTATGAAAAAGGAAAAGAAAAGTACGTCTCGCCATCTGTTTCACTTGCTCGTGACCGATTCGTGACGGTTCGAGTTAATCAAGGAGTAGAAGAAGAGGAAGAAAGTGAAGTCTAATGTAAGAGGATGACGCTGAGAAGGGGCTGTGGGCGATGTTTGTGGGCTGGGAAAGGGGGAGAGAGGAGGGATGACGAGCCGAAAATAAGAAGAGAGCAAAGTGGCAGGCTGGCTGGTCCAGTGTTGTCACGTGACCGGAAGTGGCCTCTTCCCCACCCTTCGGCTCCACCTTCGATGCCGAGACCTGTACGCGATCTCCACCCCCCCCCCACCTCCCCTCCCCCTCTTCCCCTCTTCCTGCGGCTTCATCCGGTTAGCGATGGCCATTCAATTCCCTACGAGTTGCGAGTTTTCGTGCGACTCAGCTGCATCAAATCAAGGGGCCTCGAATTAGCGATGGGATCAACTCTGCTATTTTTTTCTATTTTCTTTAATAACAAAACCCGGTTATCGAATTTCACAAATTTATAAAAAAAAAAAACGTTTCTCAGAAACCGAAAAACCCTGCCACACATACAATTTTTTTGCTATCAACGGAGGGGGAGGGGAGTCTTTCTACTTGCATAGAATCGAGGAATTTCTGCAATGTTGGCGCGGTTTACTAAACCGAGTTATCATTTCAAAGTTGTGGCTTTCCGTGTAGCGATCCGGTGCATCGTGATTCTGTGCGATGCGTCATGCGAATAATAATAATAATAATAATGATATAGCAGTGCGTTAATTCCATTACTATTTAAGGACAACTTCGTCACAACCTTAATAAGACTGTGAATTGTTCGAATCAGAAATACATGAAAATATTCAAGAATGAGGGTAATTTAATCGTTAGAGATGCATTGTATGTTCTATTTAATTTTTTGAAAGTATCGTTGATCGGTTCGAAACGATCGCGCGCGGCTCGAGGGCGTCACTACCTCCGGTTACTTATGCTCCCCTCCTCGCTACAGCGAGCGCATCAACGAGGGAAGATTGGCCTGGCTTGGCTTTGCCTCGGCTCGCCTTGCCTCGGACGGGCTCGTTGAGCCGCGTTCAGAGAAGTCAACGCTACCGGACGCGTCCTTTAACCCTTTCCCCCGCCTCAAACTAGTTTTCTCCCTAATACAATGTACGTGTGTCTATACACCACGATAATTTCATACCACAAATTAACTGGGCAACGATACACGTGGTACTCATTCCGCTGCCACGGGAAAACGGCTCCAGTGGACCTGGTGCTCTGGTGCTGGGAGAGTGGGGGGTGCACCGTTGAAAATCTCGTTCATTCAGCAATAGAGTTTAGATATAATGCGATCACTGATTATACCTATACAAAATAGATGTAAAATTTGTCAAAGTAGCTAAATGGAAAGTTATGGTAGCAACCCTTTCTGAGTTACAAATTACTTTCGTTATATATGTAGTAATCAGTTAAATTACTTTCCGTGCCAGTTGGTTCAATTAATTAACAGTCGGGTGTGGGAAAGAAAGAAGCCTGAGTGTTGAATAAAAAGTGTTTCGTTGCAAGCCGAAAAATAGCCATACCTATCCCGATGCTGGATCACCAGCCAAACCTTCGAACTAATTCATCGCGACATCCCCATAGAATTCATTTTTTCGAGTTTTATTTTTTTAAATAAATTTTTATTATCACCTAATGAATTTTTTTAAATTTGCATTAAAAATATTTGCATCCCTTGAACTGGGCTGCCCCCAAAATTAAATGGTACGGTGACCTTGAGGGGCCAGCAGATTCTGTCGGAGCTGTAGAGCAAAGCAGATGGGGAGAAGCGAGGAGTACAGCGACGAAAGATGTTTTTCTGAAGTGATCCCCAGTGGCATGCGTTAACGCTCGATACATTCCCATTACGATGCGATCGTTAATGGAGGAACAGTCGTAAAAGCGGGCAGATAAGGCCGCGCGTGACACGGGTGACACGAAGGGAAGGCAGCTTGTCACGCTACACGGGGACCGGCCATAAACAGAGGAGCGGGACAAAGGGCCGATTGTGAGGCTGGAACGCCAGCCGAATCTCGCACTGAATCCGGTCTATCCGCCGCGCCGCGCCGGCGACCGTTTCCTCCGTGCCTCCGTGCCTCCGGAAGTGCCCCATCAGCCAGAGCCATCGACGATCGAACGCGACGTTCTACGCGGGATTCGTTCGTTAGAGCTTTTCCAAACCTGTTCCAGGCAAACGAGTTTAAGAAGCTGAATTTTAAACAGAGAAATGGGTTTAAAGCCACCGATGGAAGGAAGTTGATCGAACGATGGGACCGTCCGCGGACAGGTGGCAACCCGTCGCGTGATGCTTAGGAAATTCATCTACGATCTTTTCTTGCCAAAAGAGTCTTCTCTTTCCGAGCAGCTAGATTATGGAACATCGGGGCCAGATGACTGATGAGGTTAATTCAGTAGTTCCCTCTAATTGTTGTAGCTATTATAGAGAAAACGGTCCTTCGATTCGCGATATTGGAGCATATGAATGACTAGCTCGCCATTTAATGTGTCTAGAGAAACTGCTAAAAATTGCAAAAAGATCGGCGGGAAGTAAACGCTTTTGTTCTGATTATTTATGAATTTTTGTCCACTAAGTAGAGGTGCTATAGGTAAAAGGGACATCTTTATTTAGCGGCCATTTCTGATAATATTATGAATGGAATTTAAAACACAAGTTCATTAATAGAAAGTATGTTTATTGGCTTTTCGAAAAGGGCACATTTTTTCATACCAAATTTTTCAATAACCGTAAAAAATTGGCGTACCTACGTTTATTAAACAAAATTACTTTCCTTTTTATTAAACGATTTTATTTACCTTCGACCCTCTGTTTGTTTGTATGGTTCAAATCTGCCAACTCAAATTTAACCCACTTCCAACTATCCAATTATCTTGAAACTTTGCAGGCGTGGATAGTTCGGATGACAATACAATATTTAAAAAAAAAAAAGGGTGAAAAGATTACCCAGTCATCAATAAATATAGCCCATCACCACAAATCCTCTAATCTACAAGAGAATACACTTCTTGTTTATGAAACTTTGCCATTTCCTTGACCGTCCACGCCTGAAGCTCGCTTCCGACCATCCCTGCAGCTTCGAAGCCACACAGCCGCCTCGAAATCTCTCGAAAGGAGAATCTCTTCAGCACTCGCCAGTCCAATAGAGGCAGCTATTGTGCCAGCAAGTCGTTCGCCAAGTGCATCGTCCCGGAAACGCAAAAATACCGATGCAATAACGCGCGCCCCGTGGAAAGAGTACGGAGAGATTGATAGGGCGATGTTCGCTGAACGCCCGCGATATTCCCAGAACCGCGTGATATTTCTAGTGTCTCGTTCCGCGAACATCCTATTGATCCCGCGCTGCTATATAGGTGAGACGGGGACGGAGCCGCGGCTGGCCGATAAACTTCATCGGGAAACGATCGAGCATCGACTCCGGGAATTTCGAATTCCCCGGAATTCCGAATGGGGTTTCGCGAGCTTGATCGGTCCGCGCGGAATTAAACGCGCGATTTTTCAAAGGTCCCGTCGCGGGAATTTATCGCCGCGCGAGGATCGCGGAGGAGGCAAGGTCACGGGGAGAGAAACAGAGATCCGCGGGAGAAGCATCGGATACGGCTGTGGTAGATATGATTTACGATCTAGCAGGGCAGATTAAGCCACGTTATACGGATACACGCTGCACGGAAACTTATTGGCTTCGAGGGGAGGGAGGGATTTGAATGATCGAGGCCGCGGAGCAGAGATCCAATCGAGTGCACGCGAAAAACGCGGGAAAGGATGCAGGATTTTGATTGGTTTTTCAGGGGAGATTGGAGAGATCGAGGTCCTTCGGTGTTCGATTCTTAGATAGTTTGGAGGCCATTCTTAAATTGGTTAAGGGTAAGTTTGACGTTTTTTAGGTCCGCCTTCACTCAGTATAAAAATTCGTAACGATTTATATTTCAACCTCCTCCTCCTCCCTCTTTCCGAACATAATATTTTTTATATTGCATTTTTTCAGTTAGTGAAATTATTTTAAAGATTTACATGATTCTTTTAACATGGTTTTGCGAGTAGAGGGAAGTATTGCTTTTTAGACTACTCGTCTTGAAAATTAGGTTAAAAAATATTACGTAAGGGGTTACCTGACTCCCTTTCTGTCCTTTGTAAGAAAAGGTAAGAAATTCACAACTCCCTCCCTCAAGAAAGCCTTACGTAATTTAAGGACGAGTTTGCTACCCCCATCCGTAGAAAATCTTATCGCCGCCTGTTGTTTCTCTACCAATAGGATTGACACTGACGAGGGGAGGCCGCGAATGGGACGAGCGATTTTTTACGAAACCGGGCAGAAAATGTTGAGGCCGATGTGTGTAAACAAATTCCAGAATATTAGCTGTGAATGGCCGGCCAATTTTATAAAAAATGGCTTTAAACATTAAAATCATGAAGTGATGGGATCGATTTTAGTCTTCGTTAAATGGTAGATCTTGACGAAAGGAATAAAAAAGGCTGAACGCTCTACCCACTTTCTAATCACTATTGCTCCTCATCACACTATATTCCCAATGCTATCAAACGTGATCCATCCACTAAACCCGCGGTGGCGGATCGATCGAGCAGTTGCCGTTTGGGCCTCTGCCCAGAAGGCCCCATAGGGCCCATACTTCCAAAAAAACTTATAACTTTATTCAAACACTATGTTTTTTTTTGTCTCCCATAATTAATTCTGTTACCTATACAGGGTGAGCCAGAATTTTGCCACCTGACCCCCACGTCTCCCCAAAAATCCCCCGCAACATCCCCCTCTCCAACCGAGAATCAGTCTCCACCGCGGCTTGAATTCTCCCTAGCTCGCGGTTCAGTGGAAGATCGAGAGAGCCGGTCGGTGCGAGTGACCAATGAAAGCGCTGGTCGCGGGTCTGTCTACGGTGGCAGCTATCGCCGTATCGCGCGATACCTGGCCCGTCGCATCGGGACCATCGATCGGACCCGGCGCGGAGGAGAGCGGGTAATTTTCGCTCGTAACGCGATAAACGCGATAAACGCGATAGGCAGCGTGCGCGGGCCGCGGCGGCTCGGCGACGTAAGCGTGATGTTTTCGCGACAGGGCGCGCGAGTGTTCTATATTAAACTCGACGAGCGCGGGTAGGCCGATTGCGAAACGGACGCCTGATATTTTCGTTACATCGCACGAGTAACTGCTTCCGGCCGAGCGTGCTGCCCCCTCCGCGTCCGCGTCCGCGTCGCCGTGCCCGTCCCCCTCTCTCGCTCCCTTTATCCGCCGTTTCTCCCTCTCGCGCATCCTGCTTTTCCCGCTCGCTCTCCGCCGGCGGACTCTATTTTTCTCGCTTTGCTCGCCCGGCTCCCTTATTCCTTCGTTCTTCTCTCTTTCTCTCTTTCTTTCTTTCTTTCTTTCTTTCTCTTTCCTTACTTCCCCCCCCCCCCTCTCCCTCTCTCTCTCTCCGTTTCTCCGTTCTTGCGCGCGAGAGACCGGGCAGATGCCCGTGCTTCAGCCGGCCGGAAACACCTACGCATCGTGGTAGCGTGCGAGGTAGCGATGCCTAGCGATAGGTACGAACAATCCCTTCTGTGCAAGAGCGCTTTGGTCGCGTACTGTGGGAGAGAAGAGTGTCAAGGAATGACACTTAACAATTTTAAAATCGCGATGTTATTGCTTTTTTTGTAGATTTATAACTGTAAGTGATAGTTGATGTAGGTTTCAGTTTTTAGAGTTCTGGTTATTGAGAACTGGAATGTGGAGTGATGTGGAATATTGGTAGGTAGTGATATTTTGAAGAAATCAGCTCGGTTTTTTGTTTTATACGTTCTAGATTTTCCTTTATACTGTAATTTTTATGGAATTTCTATCTGTGAATTCTTATTTCTATCTGTTTTATAGGTTTTTTATACTCTCAGCCCGAAAAATTGGTAATGCCAGGGTTGACATACTTTTAGTCACATGTGTATATTTATTAGCACACAGTTACTGACAAGGGAACGTTCCCAACTCGAAGATTCTGATTTCAATGAAACTTTGTGTGAATGGAGAGGCTATTGGAGTGCCAAAGTTTCCGGCTAGATGGTTTTTCCAAATTTTCATCCAAAATCAGAGTCTTTAGAAGAAATGCTTTCGAAAGAAAAATTTGAAAAATCGTCTCGTCGGAATTTTTTGCACGCCATGGTACAAGAAACATTCTTTTTTTTTGCAAAATCCACTCTGAGACGGTGAAACCAGCCCTTTACTTTTTCTAATATAACTTTGTAACGCTGTGAGATAGAACAAATCTTCAAGTATAAAAATTACCACAGGAAAAATAAATATTTAAAAAGACGCGATCACTTTCACCCCTTCAAAGTAAATTTCCGCAGAAAACATAAATTCCTACTTGCATACTCAAATATTTCATTAAAATCAAAATCTTCGGGTTTGAAATGTTCCCTTGCAAGTCACTCTACTAAAGAAACGCTAATCTGAGGACAAAAGTGTCATTAAAAACTACTACCACTCACCGCAGATCTTGCACTTTCACTGATTAACTAAAACCAATCGATCCGAAAGAACCTCGACACCGTCGCTACCCCTGCACGGGCATCTTCCTCTGCTGTCGTGTCACGAAGCCCGCCGGTTTTTGCGCGAGCCTCTTTTACACAGATACAGGTACCGTGACACAACGTCCGACGATCAGCGATTGATTCGCTTCGCTTCTCCTTTCCTCCTCTGCTTTTTACCTCGATAGTCGAGCCAGAAATGGTCGTCCGCCGCATCCTCGCCGCGTTTGGCGATGCGCTACATTGTAACGCACATTGTCCCTTCAATAAAACCAACCATCCCTTCCAAGCGAAATAAAACCTAATCAATAAACAATCTCACGTGAAACAATACCGACGTTCATTAAAAAACACATCACCAGGAAATTCGGACCAACTCGATGCCCATCAAAGTTAAAAATAACTCCGGACATGGAGTTTCCAATGCGAACGTAAAAGTTTCGAATTTTTCGCGGGCAATGGGGACGAACGTGGCGCCATCTGTTGCGCGCAGCGCTGCACACGCGCGGCGGGCGATCTCTCCTCTTTCAATATGTGGTCTTACGAAAATTGGGAAAATTAAATGCACAGTAGAATTTCTTATTATTTCTTATAAAAAGGCTCCACTATTCCGTCGATATTATTACGTTATTCGATTCACGAGCTCCCTTCCAATTACTCCGTCTTTCACTGTAGATTACGAAACGATATCAAGCCATAAATGTTTCTCTAAATCCCGGCTGTAAATCACGAGTCGCGACAGAGATCCGTGTTTGTTAATCGCCTTACGGGAGAGCGAGGCGTCATTGCTTATCGAAGAAAAGCCTGCGCTCGCGAAGAAAGGAACGCGGGGGATTCGAGGAATGCGAGGTGCGTGTACCAGGCGTGACCTTCCCAAGGTCAGACGGTGTGTAAAGGAACAATGCGCACGAGACTTGATCCCGTGTTAGTCCAGCGCATGGACATAGGAACATGGGGACGGAGGAATCGTTGCGGGGTGTGATACGCCTTCTTTCCTTCTCCCCCCCCCCCTGAAATGCATATCAATCCCCTCGCCTAAAGTCGCAACTATTCCTATGTCCATGGTCCAGCGTGATGCGGCGCGGCTGATAACATCAGTTATGATTCCAATGGAAAAAATCCATCGAAGTCACTGTGTAACATATTATTCCTTAGGAAATGCAGATTAATCTTTTATGCTTCTTAGTACCTCGATATTTTTGTTTCCAGAATCCCAAACGATTCGGTGATGCCGAGGCTACGATATTTTAAAATTGAACTAGCAACGCACTCTGGTAGCCATCCTCGCAATTTAAGCGTGACGCAAAAGTAGGGTTTCGGATCTTTCGAACATCTTCCTATCGGGACTAGTATCTTCCCGCCAATATTCTCGCGTCGTTTCAATTCAGTCACTGCACCGAGATATAAGTATTACTGAATCACTTTTGCACTGAAATAGCGAAACTTGAAAATGGCAAGCAGGAATGAATGGGTGGCTTTACCGAAATCGATGGATCCAGGCTTCGTTTCGCGTAAAGGAGATTATGATTTTCCATTCTACATTTCCGAGAAAGAAGAATGGGTCAATTGCAAGAGCTTAAAAAAAGTCAAAGGTTCGGGAAGAAGGAGTTTTGATACGAGGCATTGAGCGACGAGTGACTAACCCTAGCACTGGGTAAACGGAGAAATAGGCAATCTGAAAAATAGGGTTCCAACAGCGTTTTACTTTGCAAGCAGGGCAGTCGTAATTTTTAGCTTCCGATACTATTCTAAATGCTTCCTAATGAAGGTGAAATTAATTCTCCATTTAATTTTAGTAATCGTTGCACGCAGATGTCGTCACGAAATTTCGATGCAACAAATAATTTTGTTATGCCATGCGGTTTTTAATTGAAAATAATTAATTTCTTCTATTCTCTATGATTAATACAGCCTTTTGGAATACATTACTGCTACTAACTAAATTTCGCAACAAATATGGCTTAGTCCCTTTTTCTTCCCAATGCCTCGTATCAATTCCTATTCGCATTATTGATGGACGGCGGTATAAACAATTTTAGGGAAAGTAACGATGTGCTATCCTTTCTTGATAATGGAACTGAACAGATTCGTGCCTTACATGAAGAATAAGTCCGTAAAGTTTCATCCTCTGAATATGCCCTACATTAAAATAGGCAAAATTGAAATAATTGGATTCGTCGTGAATGTTTCTATGGATGGCAAGTTTTTCAAGTATCAAGGTGAATCTGACGAATACAAATATGCGACCAAGGTATCTTACTCGATAAATAAGCGTTCTGAATAACATGTTCGCAGTCGACGATGGAACAGGATCCATAACAATATTCTATGATACGAAACGCTTTGAGACAAATTGTAAGACAAGAGAGCAGATCGACAAAAAGTACAGAAGCTGCGCGGGGAATATTAATATCCAGCAATTACGATGCAAGGACTGCCCAAACCGTTTTCCAGATCCACGTCCAGGGTTCAGTTATCCGGCTGGGACGAGTACACGTGACATGGCTGTAAGAAAGCTCTCTTTCAAATGTATCTTACGAGAGTGTGAATGTTAACTCGTTTAATCGTTGCACAGATCTTTGAATATAACTGGTGGATGGAGACGAGTAACGCTTCGCTGGGTGAACCTATAAAGCGCGGCTCTTACTTGCACGCGGACGGCTATTGCGCTCTGGATTTTATGTTCACCGGATATCCACAGAACGAAATTACGTTCAAGAATTTAGCATCTGCGAAGCTGACTTTCTACGCACTCAAAGTAGCTTGCATCGGCGAGCACGAATATAATGCGAAACTGTATTCGTGGCTGAACACTATCGTTCGGAGAAGGTACGACGAACATCCGGAGAAACCAGAAGGAATTCCGAAGTATGGAATCTTGAAAATGCCCATGAAAGCTTGAAAAGTATCTGCGTACTTGTTGGAAATAAATGTGCCTTAGATATGTGATATTATACTCTCCGTTAGGATTTTATTTATATTTGTACGGTAGGAGAGAAATTTTATGTAATGGGAGATGCATGTGACAAAAGTTATATTATTTAAAAGGCCTTTATTTAGAATTGAATGGTAAAACAGTATGTGTATACTTCATTTATGTATTAAACATTGCACAGCAGTTACAAGAATTTTGGAGTACCCTTTGCATAGAGAATTTGAAATAACAAAGCTTTTACGATGTACCGGCGTGTCAAACAACTTTTAAATTGTACTGTGCTTGTTATCACGGGGATCTTCAATTTTTGTAATAGACGCTCGATTATTAGTTACCATGACCTGTAGGCATTTTACGTGCACGTGGAAACTTTAAGTGACCGAATTGTCTATTTTGTTTGTACCAGTACTAACAGCTTCGCCGTCAGATACTGTTTCCTGTGACGAGCCACTATTCGCAGTCGATTCCGTTCTGTTTGAGGTAATTATTAGTTTGTGATAGTGGCTGCCAGTCAGAGGTAAATGCGGAGCTATCTCGCTTGGTTCCGTAAAAAGTGACGGTGGGACCTAAAGGAAATTAGGTAAATTGCCAAGTGTCTGGAAAATATAATTCAATTCAGGGGACATTCTCATCAAATCGCTTAAAAAATAGGTGGTGTTTAGAATGTTTTTTTTTTAAGTATTCAACTCTCAGCAAAAAGACTTTATGGTTTTTTATTTATTCGTTATTCAAAGAAATTAGTTTTTTTTCTTCATTTTCCAGTAGTGGTTCCAAAAGTAGGGTGGTCTCAAATCAAACAACCAAGGATTTTCTGAAAATTTTTAATGAGAATGTCCCCTTAATAATATAATCCAATACTGTAATCACTTACGCGTAATTCTTCGACCTTCGCTTCTCTCGTGGTATACTCTCTCAGCAAATAGTCTTGCCCGAATTCGTGATAAATTCGAGTATCGTTCACTCTTATTAGCACGCCGTCAATTCTCAGAAAGTATCTTAACAAAATGAAAAAGCTACTGGGCATGACACGCTGTTCAAATCGATACACAGAATTAGAGCCACACACGATCACACCTCTCCTCTTTAGTTATTAGGTACGAACATGACGATCTTATTAACTTACAATCTTTACGGAACAAACTGCAATACCGTTATCATGAAGCTCATCTTCGAATAAAGTCAAATCATGGTAAAACATGATTTTCTCCCTCCTCTTCAATTTGTCCACATCGATTCGCTCGTTAGTCTCTTCGACTTTGAGATTGGTTTGCGTGCCGGTGTACGTAGTCGTGAAAGTCCAATCGAACGGCTTTACTTTCTCTTCCAAGTACTCGCTACTCTCTGCTCTGTTTCGAAACGACGTTTACTTCGCAACGCAGTACGGACTAATTAGAAAGTATGAGTTCCCGTACCTAGATTCCATCCAAGCTTCTGCGCATGCCAGTTGCACGTTGATCTTCCCGTTAGAAACGGTCTTTAAAGCATCCAGGGCATTGAATTGTAAAGTAGCGCTGCCTTTATGCTTTAAGGTCAATATATTGTTAGGAAACACCATGTCCGGCATATGTGGCAGTTCTAGAGTACGGCTGAAACTGTAAGATCAGTTAGACGACTCGTCCGTCGTGGTTGTATAATCGGATAAGTTCATCTGCCGTACATGCAAAATTGGCAGGCGGTGGCGTCTTTCTCGCCACAGCCGTCTTCGCTTCTGGAGCATTTAGAATGTAATATATGTGATTGCGTGTATTTGATGTGCCACGGTGGAAACACATGCTCCTCTTGGTTAACAGGAAGACGTAAGATGTCGATTCCACCATGATGCCTCACTGTCGTCATGGCCTGAGCATATAAACGATAATAGGGGAATCAGAGATTCAGACATGTAACAGCGTAACCTTCGATCTTTGCAATTATTTGTTAACGTAGATTGCTCGATATCAATAGCGGAGAATGAACAGAGCTTCTTAACTGCTCCGATGTTGGTAAACAAATTAACAGAAATGGAGCTTATGTCTGTACGTTTAATGACATAGCGAAGACATTGTATTTCACTATAATATTAACTGTGTATTACACTGCTCGTTTAGAGTATATCGGAGAATGCAGAAGGTTTCTATTGCAATTTGTTTCCCTACTATTGATAACAATCTATAACCTGACAGACACCAACCACAACAAAACTTACGAAGATTAGCCGTCCAGTTTGATTGTCGAATTACCGCTCCGCTAGCATCGTGAATCCCGTCCAGGTTACTTAACGATCCTTCCTAGTTTTCTTCGGATTTTTACTTTTTTCGGCACTCGCGAACTACTTTCGATTGCAACGATCGTGATTCCTCTGCAGTACTGCATTATCGACAGTGCATCGAGCGTCACGAACATATGTACACAGAAATCGTCCGCCCGCCGCAGGTGCGCACTTTTAAAAATGGCGCCGTAACCAGCACCATTTGAAATGCAATCGTCGCTTATACGCGATCTTTGCAATAAACTGATACATAGGTATATCTATTTTTTATACATAAGCTTCAGCAGTTATAATAATTAATATATAAACCTTTAGGCAGCATGCATAAATATCTGTGAGTGTTCGAAATCTCTTTCGTTCCGCTAAGTGCGTTAAAAAATACAGAAACTAATAATATAAAAAGCAAGAAGTTTACTTAAATATAGACAAATAATTAATATACGAATCTTTAGGCAAAATGCATAAAAATCTGCAAGTATTTATACATTCTCCTTCGTTCCGCTGAGTGCTTTAAAAAAATCAGAATCTAAATAATAAATATAAAAAGTAAGAAATTTACCCAAATATAGATGAATGCTTTAGTCAAAATAGATACAAATCTCAAAGTATTTAAATTCATCTTGGTTCCGTTAAGTTTTTTAAAAATTACGGAAACTAAATAATAAATATTAGAAGAAAAATGTTTATAGACGATAAAGACGAACACTTAATCTATAAATTTTTAGCCAAAATACATAAAAATCTCCAAGTATTTAAGCTTTCCTTCGTTCCGCTAGGTAAGTATATTAAAAAATACAGAAACTAATAAATATAAAAAGTAAGGAAACAAAAAGGAAATACATACATAGAGTAGAAGAATTGTCGTAGAAATAGAATTTACACAGAAGTGTAGCAGCAAGAGAACACAGTTACTCAAATTCAATAAAGTAAAAGAAGCAGAATCTTCCTAAAATGAAAATATCAAGAAAAGAATATGTACGAACAAACGTGACTTAATCCCAATCACGTTCGAAGAGCGCCGAAGAAAATCGAATTCCACCCGGTGTTTTAAATTCACGCTTCCTCTCCAATACGGAAATAACCGCAGCGATTGTGGAATATTCGAGCTGGCCAGATCAGTTCTCCTCAAGAGTCGGAGGCAGCAACACTCTCCGCGAGAAGCGAGCTCATAGCATGGCGACCAAAAAATCCAGTGCGTCTGTGGGATTCACCGAAGGGGGCGACAACGCGAACAATACTCTAGAACGAAAGAGATTCTTCAGCGAAGAACACATACAAAAGATCAAGTCGACCGCTGGTCACATCGGGCTTCTAATTACCCTAATGCTGTACACGGCAGTCGGCGGTTTGGTAAGCGGCGTTACTTAATTAAGCGCCACTGTTTACATTTAAACGAACCAACGATCGGGAATGGCGCAAACAATATTTTCTTGGCGATTACTCGGCCGGTATCGCTGCAAGTACCGACGCAATCCTCGGATTTCCGATTGTTTATTTACGCGAAGTTCGCGCGGAACGTCATATTTATAGAGACAACAACGCGGGTCTGGCTCTCCAGTATCTTTATTTTTAGCAATGGGCCAATGGTGTAACTCGATTACTGTTAACCTCCGTCGAGGGTTTACGAACATCGTTTTAATATCGTAGATCTAGGTGGGAGATGAATATAAAGCGTCTCTTCGTGGAAAAGGGATGATGGATCGCGGTAGAGGAAATGTAAAGTGGGTTGTAGATGAGGTCGTTAGCGTTAGACAATATTTACATTGTACACGGTTCTGTGACTTGGAGATGTATTAACGTAATAACCCATTAATTCCGTCACTATTGTCCACAGGTTTTTCGGCACATAGAGCTTCCAGCGGAATTGGCGCGTTTGGAACATTTGCGCGCGAATTTACGCACTCACAGGCACTTGTTCGTCCACTCGGTCTCAAATAACACCGATGTGTCCAATTTACGAACGTTGGTAAGTGAGTTTTTCTAGGAAACGGTAATTACCAGAATTACGTCTGAAACCGCGAGTTCTTATTTAGGATACTGTGGGTCGATCTTATGTTTATGTTTATGTTTGAGTTTTTCCCTGTCTTTATACAGAGATGGCGTTTCAAGCATATTTCCTTCTATTGCCCAACGAACACTATAGTCTCTATTTTCCCTCCTCTCTCTAATATTACTGATTGTCAGAGGAACCTTAGAACCTGCTTGAAGAATCACAAGGAATAAGATGTGAAAGGGTGTTTGCAGGTGAGCGTGAAATTGCGTGCTTACGAGGAAGCTGTCCAGGAAGCAGCGCAAGGTGGCCTGTTGGTAAGCTTTGTCTCGGACACGATCGGTCAAGAAGATCGAGGCACAACCGATCTGCCGCCGATCATCACCGAGAGATGGAGCGTTCTCCAAGCGGTCTTCTTCGCGAGCACTGTCCTCACCACGATCGGTAAACAACCAAACACTTCCAAAGTCTGAACTCTGAACAGACAACATGAGGTACATATGTATGCCTAATAAACGGCGACGTTTTCACAGGATACGGAAACGTGGTACCGTCGACCAGCTGGGGAAGAATCTTCTGCATATTCTTCGCTTTCGTTGGCATACCTCTGACACTAATAGTGATCGCCGATTGGGGAAAATTGTTTGCCGAGGCGGTGGTTAAAATCGGCCTGGCTATCAAGTCGAAGCTGCCATTTCGCGTTTCGTTCCCCTACTTGCCGACTAATACAGCAGGAAGGCGATCGCTCGGTGGGTTCGAAGAAACACGTCACTTCTTTCCGGCGGGCGGTATGCACATCTCTAAACTAAAGTTCCGTTATTGTTTCTCCTTGCAGGTGCATTGGCAGCGATACTGCTCCTGTTCCTCTACCTCGCCTGCGGCGCTGGCATGTTTATGCTGTGGGAAGACGACTGGGATTTTTTTGACGGCTTCTATTTTTGCTTCGTGACCATGACCACTATAGGATTCGGTGACCTGGTGCCGAGTAAGTAATGGCACCGCCGCGTGCCCGATTCATTACCCGCGGTAGTTAGGTTCTATCGCGCGCACGGCGCCTCGTAGACGGTAGAGTCATACATAGATCATAGAGTGGTGATTTGTATCGGCGCGGTGCGTGCTCGCGCGTTCATTATAGCTACGCTTCGTGTCGTCGCTCGTGCGCAGAGAAGCCGAAGTACACGCTACTCTGCACCCTGTACATTCTGGTCGGCCTGGCGCTGACTGGGACCATCATCGAGCTCGTCAGTCGACAGTACGCGCAATCCTGGAGAAGGCTGCAAAGATTGAGCGGCCCACTGGCTGATACCATTCGGAGGCTGGGCGAACAGGCTGGCGGTGATATGTCCGCGCTTCATTCGGATCTCAGGCAATTATTTACCAAAGTAGTGTCCCAGTTTTCTGACGGTTCAGTGGTGTCAGTGTCAATGGTCCCTCAACTGGTGTTCCGCGATTTGCTCACAAATTTTAAGCTTTCGCGAAGGTCGTAAAATTGTTTCCAATTTTTTTTCCGTTTTTTTTTTTCGATGTTACAACTCGGGGTTCCGCTAAAGTTTAGCGAGTTCGGAAGGGCTTCGTATGAAAATTTAGTTGGAAAACACTGCTCTAGCACTCTCTCAGTTTCTAATATCGACGGCATTGAACCGTCACAGAACTGATATGTGCCGACCTTTAATATTAGTTTCTATGATGTAAAATACTTTTCTGGAATCATCAAAGCCACCTTACGCCTAAACTTGATGGAAAAATCTCGGCTACTTTCAGAAAAGTGTTAACGGTGATATCCATGCCGCGGTTAAAGTGGTCAGCGTCGTTCCCCCGCGCGGATTCGAAGGATCGAGAATGGGAGGACGCGGTGGAGGCTGTTCTCCGCGACATCGCCGCAACAGCCAGCAATGCGCAGCCTATGAAGAAGCCTATAGTGCAGATCGTTATCTACGAGTCGAGTGTTTGATCGAATCAATATCTATATACCCTGATTGTTTCTAATTTTCACCTATTCGGAAGATACATCTCTCTTGTTTCCTCACGCCTCTTAATGCACCACTTCAAATATCGGCCGCCTGAAAGAAATTCAAACGCGCGGCAGGTTTGGCGCGCACGCTGCGCGCGCGCGGCTGCAGCCGAGCGCGCAGAAACCGACTGCGCCCAAGGGAGTTCGATAAGCAGTCGGCAATGTTGGCCCGTGCCGGACAACGAAAACAATAATTTGCAGAGAGGTGAACTCGCTAAATATAGAAATCGCGGGATTGCACGAAGCGCGACAGGAGACTCAGGAGACGTGGTTGTTGCGCCCTTCGTCGGCTCTCGTCGCAGTTGAGGCGGTGACGGTCGAGGCTACGGTAACATGCAAAACACGTGCCCTCTGCGAAACGACACCGAGAGGCCCTCGGCTATCGTGTGCATCGCGTATCGTGTGCGTATCCACAGACACCGGCGATCTATCAGCCTGTATCGCAGCAGTGCTCGCACCTGACAGTATCGTGTTAGGCGAATTCAGACAGTACGCGCGTGCGACACACATTCGAGGCCCGGAAGGGGGACAAAAATGTCGGAACGGATCGATTGGGAAAATCATTCTAATTAACCGTTTCTGACAGTCCCTTTCCTTATAGTCTGTCACGGGCTTCCAAGGACCGAACCTTCAACATTTGTGCACGCATGCATCAGGTGTATTCTGCGCCAATTCTGCGCCGTCGAAATCAGCCTGTGGATAAAAATAATCTTTTCCCAATAACGGGACTGTAGCGACTAGCGACTGCAGACAGAGAATTTAGAGGAACGTACCCTCCACCTAGCGTCGCTCGCGCGCACTACTTTTGCGCGTTACATTCGAACTTGATAAAGTAGAAAGTTTGTGTTCTCATTGTCAGTTATCGAGTAACAAGTAGAGCAGTTTTCTGACAAAGTATCGGCATCAGGTGGCGCGTGAAACGTTGATGGAAAGGTTTCTGTCGATGCGACTTTGCTGCGATGTACTTGTTTGTTTTAGGTTATATGAGGCGGGGTTCGAGATTGTCCGAGATAACCACAGGCTAGGCATCACTAAAGTTCTTTCTTCTTTAGCAATCGTGTACGATGACCGGTGTGAAAGATCCCACCGAGCAGCCGAAGAAACCGGAGGGAGACCAAGGGAACAATCAAAACAATGCCATTATCAAAGCGGGTGTCGCAGACTTTAAAATTCAATCGATGCAAAGCATTCTCGAATTCTCCAAGGATATGGCCGAGTCTTTCAGGTGATCGATCCCATCATCGCGCATCGATCTATCATGGGTTAGGTTGTTCGTTAAAGTGACATTTCTGTGTCTTTTCCTCAGGTTGTTTTTAGAGGACCTAAGAGTTCGCATCGAACAGTTCCGCGAACAGAACCAATCCATACTAGACTTGTTCTCGCTGGCTAAGTGGACCCAACGCGAGCAATAAACTTTAGAGGCACAAACTTATTCATGAGATTTTTGATAGATTCACGTTTTCAAATATGTCGAGTTCGAGAGGCTCGGACTAATCACCGACATCGAAAGTATTTCGAATGTCCCGGGTCGTTCAGTTGTTTTAATAAAAAGAAGGGGCGATGATGAAACGATCGGTTACTGTTTATTTCGTAGGATACCCATGCAAAGAGGAATGAAAACAATGAAAGCGCGCGGACGCGATACAAGTAAACTACAAACGTTCTTATCTCGACGCGTCAACGTCTCGTATCGATAAAACGCTCGCGTCCCATTCAATGCGATATATATCGATGTAGAGAACGCGGCGGCCATATTGATTTCGCGTACAAATACCGCCAATATACTGCGCTGCAATGAGTTCCTTGCTTGGCTCGTAACCGCCAAAAAACAGTTAACGGTTTTTTTTCTAAGCCTTACGGCCGGTACGTCGGGGTATCGAGTGCAAGTTTCTTTCCCCCCCTATCTTTTTATATTTCCGTTCGTTTAACCTCCGCGTGTCGCTATGCCAAAACAATACTGTTTCCTCTGTGCGAGCGATGAAGGCGTCTTCTTGGACATCACCGCCGACAATAAACAGATATATCACGAGCAATTCGAGATCTGCTCGCTGGTCAAGGTATACCTATTCATCATCTATTTACACGCGCGAGGGGATCGCCTGTTTGGCTGTTTCCCATTGGGACACTCGGCTCCTGTTTAATTCGGCGGATTATGTCTGAGCGTGCGTCGATGTCCGTTCACAAATTCAGTAAGAAAGATATTCGCCTCGTAGGGCACGTTTGAGATTCAAGCGTTTCTGTTGTCTACAGCAATCTCGACGAAAACAAACTCGTTACGTTTCCTTGTAATAGGTTATCCCTCGTAATTAGACGCAGCGTAACCTTGCCCTACACCAATATGCACGCACTACTCTACTGGTAAACGTTGCAAGAAGTAATTTCCTCTAATTCACCTGTAAATGTATTTGGCAGTATAAACATTAGTTTCGTTGGTCGTTGAATCATTGAGTAGATGCTTTACTTTAGTCTTTACTCTTTGCTAGCCATAACCTTGCATTGAAGTTTCACAGCTCGGGTATGTCTGAACTCTGAGATGATTATAGGTGTTCTCAATATTTTTGTTGCTGCGTTCGTTGTGCATTTACAATAGCCTCCGATATTTGAACTCTCGATAGGATTATTATTATTATTATAGTTAAATTTACGGGATTATGTTAGTAGAGTTATCGTGTACCTACTTTGCCAGGTGCAGTTGTTTTTTGAGTCTGTTCAATCCCTCTAGAATGCGCTAACCAATCTTTTACAGAAACGAGGAGCATTCGGTACTCGTCGTGTATTTTTCTTCGCGCTGTATCGCTGAACCTTGTTCGCTTAATTTGTGAAATCGGTGTTACGGGATTTTACAATTTTGGTGATTTCGTAGCAGAAATTTGTTTAACGTCAATCGAAGAAAGCATTGCGTCATTGATCGGTTATTATTAAACAATGGGGTAATGTTACCGAGCGGCACAGTTTGAGTTTACAAACATAACGCCACATATATTTCGGCGTTTAAATATTCCACGACACAGTCTTTCGTTTAATACGATGTTTGCAAATTCGTGAAACGTTGCCTGTATCGGCGAATGCGAAGGCCTCGCCCCTGAAACTAGTAACGAACTTGTTCCGTTGATATAGAACCATGATTCAAATACATTTCGCTGCGTATATATGATCTTTACATTCTCCAATATTAATCATTCATGTTTATTCACGCAGGTACCAACCACGGACCAATTGCCAACTAAAATATGTCACAAATGTGCGTACGAGTTAAATCAGTGTACCTCGTTTCTACAGAAGTATAACAGATCTACAAAGCATAAGGTACAAGCACGCAAAAATTTCTGCAATATATGCTATCGACTCACGAAAAAGGAATACATTTTCGACCTCAGTAAAGACAAGAACTTACAACACAGTTCTCTCGACAAGATACGCAAAGTTTTTAAGAATGATGTAAGTATGTGTTAAATATTGACTCCGATGATGTCAACTGTGTTTATTAATCGTTTAAGTGCGAAATGTACGATTAGATTAATCAGCATTTTGTTCCAATTGACAGCCGGAAAAGTTTCAGCAGAGCAATCAGTTTGTATGCTTAACTTGCCGATACACGGTGGACTTATTGTTAGATTTAAAGAATGTATCTCAAGAGATCGCGACAAAACTGAACGATATAATCAGCGAAGAAATAGATTATTTAAACTTCCCTAAGGTAATAATTATATAATGTGTTGCGCTACGTTGTGCAGTAAACGTATAATTCATTTGCTGCATTGTTTGCACTTTCGTAGATAAAGACAATCGTAGTAAATCGCAAAACTACCACCACTGAATCTACTAAAATAGCCTCTGCCGCGCAGGACGCTGACGAGTCTGACAAGATGACACGGACAAGATCTCAGGACAACAGATCAGCCAATAACAAGTCAAGCGAAACGCCAACGCAAAGCAGGAGCAACATTAAAGCTGACAGTAACGCGTACAAAATTCAGAAGACAGGCGAAATTGTGTGTAAAGGTATCTGGACGAGCATCAAATCCACTGACGTCGACAAGCCGCAAAATGTCGCGGAGACCAAGTCCTGTAAAGTGTTCCTGAAAGACGTGTTGAAAGTTACGGCACTGAAGGGGCAGAAGCTGCATCAAGTTGAGGAGAAGGACCAAAAGAAGAAGGCGAGCGCGGTGACAGAGAAAGCATCGACAGTGGAAAGTAAATCTCGGAGAGCAACAACCGAGGCGGAGAACGAAACAGGGAGGCAGGCTCAAAAGCGTCCCGCCAAAAGCGGCAAAATTGACAGCACAGATGTCAAAGAGTTGCCAACTAAGAGGTTAAGGTCCAGCGCAAAGCAGGCCACCCCGGATCTGAAGGAAGCTTTGTCAGAGACAGCCTCGCAGAAATCAAAGTCACCCGAGCAGGAGGATGCTGCGCTTAACAGTGGTCAGAGCTACACTCCTGACTCCACTGCGACAAGTAACAGAACCCTAACCAGACACAAGCGAACGACCGGCGCGTCGTTGTCCGATGCGGACGTTGACAGTAGACGCGAACGCAAGAAGTTGAAGGCCATTCTAGCAGGTAACACAGCGATAAAGAATATGGAGATAAACGGCTTGTCGTCGAACGAGGAGGCCCCGCCGAAAAGGAAGAGGTTAAGGTTCGCGAGCGCCTCGCCCATTACGATCGACTTAACGAAGAGCGACAAAGGCGAGGAGAGCGACAATAAACAGGCGGCGGCGCGTAAGGGAAAAGTTAGGACTCGGAAGCTCGGAAAGCCGTTTCGAGAGTCCAAAACGGCGAGGAAGGCGAAATCCTCTGAATCCGACAATAAAGAGTCGGCGGACGAGGAACCGAAGCTGTACGTATGTAAAGAGTGTGGTGGCAATTATGAGAACAAACTTGTGGGCCTGACGCACCAGTTGACGCATTATAAGCAGCCGAAACTCGCACTGGAGAAGCGGCTCATTGATAATGTGGAGAAAGAGACTGTGGATACCAGCGAGGCGGTGGACGACCAATGCGAGGACCAGACCGAGACCATCGCGATCAGAGTGGACGATGATGAAGAGGAGACAGCTGGGGATGTAAGTAATTTGGACGGGAGCGATCGGCTAGAGGTCAGTGCAGACGCGGAAGAGAAAGCTCCATCTTCGGAGAAGGAGGGGAAGGACGTGAAGGAGACGATAGAGGCGGTAGAGGTGAAGGAGACGATAGAGGCGGAGGAGGTGAAGGAGACGATAGAGGCGGAGGAGGTGAAGGAGACGATAGAGGCGGAGAAGGTGAAGGAGGCGATAGAGGCGAAGGAGGTGACGGAGGTGACGGAGACGACAGAGGCGGAGGAGGTGAAAGAGACGATAGAGGCGGAGGAGGTGAAGGAGAGAATAGAGGCTGAGGAGGTGACGACGATAGAGGCGAAGGATACGAAGGAGGTGGATATAAAAGAAATAAAAGACACGAAGGAAGACGCTGCCGACGTGCAGCTTGTTGGGAAGGAGCCCACCGATGATGAACCTGACCAAGCCGCGGAGCCAGAGGAGGAGAAAGATTCTGGAGGCCCAGAAATTGTTGCAACCCCGTCCCCGAGTCGAGGCAGGAAACGTGGATCCAGGAAGAGCGGCGCACGGTGGAGTCGCGGACGGAAGAGCGGCACCAGGCGCAGCAGAAGTAGAAGCAACATGAGCGATAAAAGTGACACCGAGAACGTTAGTGAGGTTACAGTAGAAGAATCCACGAGTATGGAACAGGCGAAAGATGTATCGCGTACCCAGATCGAAGATCTTACAGAGGAAGTAAAAACGGAAGAGCAGGCAGAGGAGGGTGAGGAAGGTAGTTTGAAGATGGTAGAGGAACCAGAAGAGGAGAAGAGAGTGGACAAAGAGGAGGAAACTCCAAAGGATAACAAAGACAAGGAAAAAGAGGAGGAAGTAGTTTGTACCGAGCAGGATAGCGAGTCAGTTGATAAGGAAAGTATGAACGGATTGAAGCTCAGCGCAGATGTCGCTGAGGTTATCGCGCTGTGGAATGAAGAGACGCCCGAGCCCAAGGAGGACGAGCAGAATGGAGTAGAGGAGAAGGACGCCCAGAGCGAAACGGAAACGAGGCCCGATGATGCTAGTGATAAGGCAGAGGGCACGGAGAAAGCAAAGTCGCCTAAACGCACGAAAAGCATCGAGTCCTGCGAGGAGAACAAGGAGAACGAGGAGAACGAGGAGGAGCCGAGCATGCAGGCGAACGGCGACGCGCCCGTGACGTCAAGCGAAGCTCCATTGGAGGGCGCGGATGTGTTGAAAGACAGCGAAGCCCACGGTGAAAGGGACGCCGAGAAAGCGGAGGAGGGCGCCCCCGAATCGGAGACCCCGAAGCCAGAGAAGCCGCCGACCACCGAGTCCGCGAACGTCGCGGCGGAGATCCTGCAGGAGGTCCTCGAACTGGCGAGCGTGGAGGTTCAGAAGCGGCAAGATGTGATAGACCCCGACACAAACAATGATTCCGTGGACACAGAGACCCTGGAGAACATATCCCGTGAAATTCAGAACTGCGTCGACATGCCATCCCTGAAAATCGATAGCGCCAATATTGGCATCGACTCGGAGTAACCCTCATGAGCGTATTCATCGCCTGTCTCGTTGTAAGAATCCTGTACAAGCCTCCCCCCTTCACCTACAGGCGTTCCAACCGCCTCGTCTCCCGGGCTGCCTTTTTTTCACATTGTGGGTTAGCCTGAACTAGGGAGGAGAGAGATCGAGCACTGGGGGTCGACCTTCTAAGGTTCACAGAGTACATATGCAATTGTAGTTTCCTTGAAGTATCAGTGCCCTCTTCTATAACGATTTTTTTTTGTTTTGTTTGTTGTTGCAAAGGGCCGCCTCAATTATACATATGGAGAGGACTGCGTGGCACACATACGATTCGTTGCACAAAGTATCACTCATTTTCATCGTTTCTCAATCAACTCATTCTACATGCATGAAACTGGTTTCTTCTTATGTGACAAGGAGAATAGATGAGAGAGATCTGCGTAATTTTTGAGACACTTGTTACGAATGAATGCTCATCGCTACTTAACATGCCCCCGACGGTTATGCGCAGAAAGTATTTTGTACCTCAGAGCTTGCCATCTTTAACGTGAAACAGTCACTTCTGGAATCATTCGAGCAGGATATTGTTTAATCAAACTGTCCCAGTTACTGTTGTGAATTTTACATTAAGATCTGCGACGAATAAAAGTGGTTGTTCCGATAACCGTTGCATTATTCCTCGACATTCAGTTTCTTTCGTTCACCCTTTCTCTGTATTATTGCAAGTGTCTCGAAAGTTCAGGACGTACACCTCGTGTGATTTTTAACGAAAGCCATTCGAACCTTGATCGTGCAACGAACGAAGATTAATTTCGCTCCTACTGTTTACTTTTTATCGATTTTTAACTCGCAATAATTGTGCTTCTTTTTATTATCAATATAGCTTCGCTCGAATCCGATTCGCCGCGGACTGTACACGTTGACCATGTCGCCAGACGAAACTACTATTAAAAGAACTTATAGATGTAAGTTTTGTAACACGCGTAGCATGTAAAAGGAACAAGAGGTATTAAATTGGGCCGCATTGGAGGCAGTGTAGCGTTTAGGATTAATTACCGAGATTTTCTTAGAAGTCTGCTTGAAATTGATAGTGATTCAAATTACTCTTTATTGTTACCTGTTTTAAAGATTCTCCGATTGTGCGCGAATGATAGATTTTAAGTGGGACCGTAGGGTTCCGTTGAAATTAATTATTTTTACAGACCGCCGTAAACATGCAACTAATTATTTCCTTGAAGTTCTAGCTTGTTCAACTTCTAGAGCAATATATTGTGTGTATTATATCGTATGTTTAATACGGGACATTTTAGAATTGTACAATCGTTCGTGTGCAATGTAATCTTGGAAATTACTCGAGGCGGGTTACGCAGACGCTTTGTTACAATTAATCCTCAACCGCCCTCCACGGAATTGCAATTTCTTTTTCCTTTCATTGGTCAACCAGAAACTATGACTTTTATATGACTTAATTCGTCGTACCAAGAGTTACTCGAAATACCGATATCATCGACTTCAACGATTCTCGTTCTTTTGAGAAAAGAACATCGTCGAGTGTATTAACCCTTTCAACCCTGTGGATCATTGTATCTGTTGAGTCAGTATACTAAATGATTCGCGCACGCAACGCGTGTCAATCCTCAGGGCGGTAATGGTTGGTGATAACTTTCTCAATGTTAATGTTTCGAGTCCCATATTTATACCTATTCTCCGCGATCGCCCTGATTTAAACTTCTTTGGAGTCAAAGCTGGGTAGTGAACCATACATTTTTATCATTTAATCTGCACGATCATTGTTAGATAAAATAATATTTCGTTTGCCTCAGATCTTTTATAAGACGAACTTGCAATCTTGTATTTTGTTAATACAATAATGATTAAAGGAAAGCTTAAGGGGGTATACCCGTTTGAATCCTCGGAAAATGAGTAAAATTTGTGGACTTTTTTACAAGTCAACGGCTGAATGTAGATTTCCCGTTTTTTTTAACTAACTTTACATAGTATTATGAACTACTTATGAACTTACGCCCACCGTTTAGCCGTCTAAAATCGGGAGACTTCCGGATATGTATCCATAACTTCTGAAAATCAATAGTTTTTTAAGTGAAACTTTTTTTATAAGTAGTTCATAATACTATGTAAAGATGGTTAAAAAATGGGAAATCTTTATCAAGCCGTTGACTTGTAAAAAAATCCACAAAATGTACACATTCTGCAAGGGTTCAAACGGGTATACCCCCTTAAGAAGTAATACACTGTAATTTAATAAACATGAACTTGTTCCATCGTTTACATCACGTAAAGCGGAAGGATTTCTCAGCGTAGACCAGTGATACCGATGTAATAAGTGAACAGTAGCATTATTCATACGCATATACCAAAATATTAATTTTAATACGAAGCTCAGGATTTCTGTTACCCACGCGTGTACCACTTCCAATGCTTTCGTTCCGAACTTCATCCAGCTCTGACTCGAAAACCTCCACTTTCAAACCCGAGATTTGTCTTTAAGAAATGAAAGTTCTTATACAATTAGGTGTAGAGTTAGTAGAGTGTAATTGGTGTAAGGTAAATGGCCCCGTTAAGAGACAAGGGTGAACATAATCGTTTAAAAGGCAACTAAGACACGAATATGAATTTTATATTAAATGTACTTGAAATTGTTAAGTACTTTGCTCTCTTTTATCGACGCACCAATGTCTTCGCTATCAGTCAACCAATGTATAAAATCTACACTTCCCTATGAATCTTGATAAAATTAATCTTCAGTCTCAAAATCATTTTTCTCCATTTTAAGAAAAACTGAAGACACCTCGATAAAAGATGGTACCTAACGGGGCTATTTACCTTAGCAAAAAGGAGAATGAGAAAAGAGAGAAAGAGATACTTGCAACGATAAAACTTGAGCCTGGACTTTTCCACGCTATTGGCGCAGCTTAATCGTTGAGAAGTGACTTCAAAGACGAGGCCGTGCCCTCCGAGTTCTCGTACGGCATCTCCACCTCTGACTTGTCGTCTGAAACATTAAATCATCGCTGTAACTACTGCTTGACCACTCGCATTCGTTCTACGATGCAACTACTAAAAAAAAGAAGAACGAATCAATTTTTAATGCCCGTTTGTCGCCCCCCCTCTCTTCCCCTCTCTCTGTCTCTCTTTCTCTGAACAAACGTTCCAACGTCATTGAAACGCTTAGAACTAAAGAAAAAAAAAGGTGGCCATTGCAGCACGACAAGATATCTTTAATTAAGAATACCTTAAGGACTTGCCACACAATGATGGGGTTATTTAGAAGAAGAGAAGAAGAAAACGGAATTAATGAGATTTGTAAATAGAGTAAGCGCGCGTGGGATGATTTGCAAGTGAAGGAACACGTGTTCGTAGATGATTGTGGCACGTTGAGTGGCGGATGTAAGCTGCGGCTTCCGTTCTTACCTTGAACTCTGCCTGCCCAGAAGCTCTCTCTGCGGCTTTTCCATTCGCACAGTTTCAGCGTTGCGTCTCGATCGAATTCGCCGCAACGGGAAATGAGTGAGAAGTACTCTTCGATCCCCTCTTGGCCTGCGCGGGGAACAAAGAGAAATAGCGGATTTTCGAGAGGGTCAGTCTCTTGGTAAAAAGGGAACCGGAACGTTTCTATTTCTACGTATGTTTGTACTTTTAAGATAGTTAAGCGTTCGAACCCACGGCACCGCACCGCGTACCACGAGCGTACTACACATTTGTTAGACCATGTAAATTAGAATAAAGAGTAGCGATATTTCTAAACGATCCAGCTTCTCAGAAGACGTGGAATGAAGCTTGTCCCTGCGAGGTTTCGTTCTCCAGGAAACGTTGTACTTTGTAACGAGGAAGAGCTTTCCCCTTGGAGAGATGTTTTAAAGGAATAACGAATTTAAGATTATTGACCCTACGTTTTGATCGTTTCTAGTGAAATTTAATTTTCTGTTTTTCGATGAGCTGGGTATCATATGGGGCCATTGAAAATTACCACCTGACTAGTGCTATTAAGGAAAATTCGATAATACTTAAGAATTGGTATATTTGAGATAGTATAGGTGCACTAAGCAGTGGTGAGTTTATAAGGGAACCCAAGAGGATGGGAAAGAAACACTGTGCTTCGATACTAGTCACTTGGCAAACCTCCAATCTACCATAGTTCGTCGCAGAGATGGGCGAAATTTTTATTATATTGCAAAATACGTAAGCTCTCCCCATATGGATTTTTACTAATCTATAGTAGAGCGTCAATTATCCGAAATGCTTGGGATCGAGGTGGTTCGGAAATCCGTATTGTTCGGAGAATTAACACGCGTGTAGTTACCCAGTTTGTAGGTATGGCAATTACACCTAAAACTAAACTTATTAAATGCAAGAGTACTACTGCTGTAATTTGAAATGTAATTTATATTACGCAACAATCAGTGAATCAATCGGTACCGCTACACTGGTTCCAGGAAGTGGTGGGGATAGCGATGATGTAGCACTGCTTCGGATAATCGAGGTTCGGATAATTGACGCTCTACTGTATTCTAAAATATTTAGCAAGTTTCAGAAAGACTTAGTGAGTTTTATCAACAAGCCAACGAGTTCCATTCACTTCTCTATTTTCTGTTACAGGACTCGGCAGTGCTTGGTACATAGATACCAGTCAAGTACTTAAGGCACGTTATGCCGGATCCAGACTTGAATGCGTATACGCTGTGCTGTCATGTGTCTTTCGTCACCAACTTCTGTGCTTAGCTTAGCCCTGTGTTTAATTTGAAGAAAGGCTACCCCTTTTCTCGCTGCACTACAATTTATTTCAATATCATGAAAATCCGGGACATCGAGGATTTGAGAAGTAAACTCCAAACTTCCTTTGACGTGTGGAAGAAATCCGGCAACGGTGGCCTCGGCATTCGCGAGTCGGGCCGCTTGCGTCGAGTCACCACGAATGACACGTCCACACTAGCATATGCATTCACGCTCACCCTGTCTGACGTAGAAGCTTGCGGTCCTGGCTACCGTTTCACCCGTCCACGTCAGAATATTCGTGCGCGTTCAGCCTTGCTCAGCGTATCCTAATTCAAGTCTGGATCCGGCTTTAGACAAATCAGCCTACGATTTCTTAAAATTGTAGGATACCTTTCGAGATTCCAGCGATGCTCCTGGCGCGATCCGCTTCGCGCGACAAGCCAAGCCTATTGTACAAGCACAGTGCGCTCTCCAAATGCGCCGTAGACAGGCCCAGATTCCCCTGCACGAGTCAATGTTAGTGTTTACCATGTTTTCCCCTGAGTTTCTTTTGTTAGCATGTCCTCCCTTACACCGAGCTACTGTATCGCATAATTTGATCATTTGAAGGTGGAGATCTCCTAACTGCGTCAGGTCGCAGCGACAGGCCAGGGCCCCACTAGTGCAATGGAGAAGTATGCATCCGTTCCTCCGTTGCACTAGTGGGGCTCTAGCCGGTCGCAGCTAGGAGATCCGGCCTTAAGACAGCATGACCCAGTCTGCGATTGTGATCTGTACGTCTCTGTTGTGTGTTGATGTTCGAGTAATTTGTAGGCTTAGGTTCTTTTTGTATCGTCGTCGAGTTTGTAAATAAGCGATGTAGAATAGCAGCTCTGGTCGGTTTGATTTATTTATTCACCTGACTCAAATGGTGCTCGCCGGTGTAGTAGTGGGCGTCGGCGAGCTTCTCGGCGAGCCCGAATTCCTCGGCGTTCTCGCGGAGCATCCTCAAGTGTTTCTCCGCGTATAAGTTGTTATCCAGTTGCTGTACACGTAAATTATTGTAAATAAAATCGAAGCATTACACAATTGTTACACGCCGATTTTCATAACGTTTACGTAGACTATAGTTTTCGAAGAAATATTTGACACGTATTTTTTTTATTGGCGAACGTCCATATCTAGGGGGTGAAATCAGGCCTCGAAGTTGCGGCGAAAAATACATTTGCCCCAATATCTCGGAAACTATGCGCTACAGAGAAATACTACCGGATATACTTCCGAATGGCCTCCGAATGGAGGGGATGTGAACCCTAAACCTAAAATTCTAGCTTCGAGTATTTATTAGTTTCCGAAATTTTTTTTAAGCTGGGCGCGTTACCCTTACAGCACGCGTATTTAGCTGAAATTCAAACCAGTTTTCTCGGAAGCGAAATACGATATTAAAAAATTGTATTCTATATTTTCGTCTTATTTTGGCCTGTAATCATAGGTATCCACCCTGTATAATAGGGTGGATCTTATCCGCAAGTTTCTGGTTCAAATCTTCAAACTCACATCGGTTCGTTACCGTGCTTTACGCGTCTCCGCGCTCATCTAGTCCCAACCAATGCACCAATATTAATATTCAGAACAACTTGGAAAGTGGAATGCGCTGTGGCTGAATTTGTAATAAAAAATTACATCATTTTCATCTAAAAGATTTTTTTCTGTAGTGCATAGTTTCCGAGGTATTGGGTCAAGCGTATTTTTCACCCCAGATAAAAAAAAATATTTGCCAAATATTTTTTCGAGAACTGTAATCTAGGACGTAAACCTCATGAAAATCGGCGCGTGACAGTGCGGTGATGTCCCTTCACCCTTGTAAGTGAAATCAGGACTGATATATTGGGGCCTACGAAATCGAGGCAAATCTGAAGAGAGACAGATCGACTCCGACTAAATTGTAATTCATTGGTACGCGTACAGTAGCGGTTAATAGTTTAAGAAAGTCTAAACGGTGAGTGGTAAGAAAGATAAAATAACTTCATTAGAGAGTTATATTTTCAAATTTATATAACAAAGTGGGATACGTGAAAATAAGGGTTTTAAAGTTTCTATTAACCACCACTGTAGCTTCAACTGCACGATTGTTAACCCATCAACAGCTGTTATCACATAAACGCAACATTAAATTTTAATTTTTTTTTAATGTGAGCAACTGCAATGAAAATTCTAGAGTTTTTATTTTAATGCTTGACCAATGGGTTAACCAATGCAATTCTATTTATCTTTGCCTTCGTGTTGCTGGGGAAGATTGAAAATTCATACTTTGTAAGCGAAGGCCAGTTCCATGTGCGCGTTGCAGACACCCTCCACATCCGGCATCCTCTTGGCGATGGCCAGCATCTTGGAGAAGCTGTGCAACGCCCGCTTTACGTCCTTCACGGCGACGTAGCTCTTCCCCAGCCCGTGGAGGGCTTCGATCACGTACTCATTGTACCCAGCTGTTCAATTATATTTAATCGTGTCTACAGTTGGAACGGACTATTTCAGTTTACCTATAAAATATTATCTTTCCCTTATTAGTAAAATTGAGATTAGATTTTCATGACCCTTTAATAAAACTGACTACAATATATCCTGGTCGTTGTTTAGGTAAACTGAAGACAGTCCTCTAAATTTTAAATTTTATCATTTGAATGAAACGATGGTTTACCATCTGTTGCTCTTTCCAGGGCCTCGATGCAGGCTTTCAGCGCGAAGTCGGGATTACAAGGGCGTTCCTGTCGCGCGAGGATCAGGAGTGCCTGATAGAGAAGCGTGTTTGACTCCACGAAAACGGAAGCTTGCTTTTCCCCCAGCTTCCTCGAGGCGTTCCACGGTTTCTTCTTTGCCGCTTCGCGAGCCTCGTTCAGGTAGTTCAAAGCCTCCCTCGGATTCTGCACTGATTTCAATCTCTGTTTCTTGTGTTATTGCAGATGAAGAAGGTAAAGAGAATTCTGAAGGAACGTCCCCAGTGACCATATCTACATTCAGGAGCCCCGAATGTTTATGGGGATACGTGTTATGATACCTCCAAGGATTGCACACAGTGGCAGATTTAAGGAAAAAGGCCCAGATGGCAAACGTCCCGAGGGGTCTATTTTGGGGGGAAAATGAGGAGTTACTTTACTAAAAACGTGCTAAGTGTAGTGGTACAGAAAACAAATATAGTTTGGTTGTTTATTATAAAATCATAATTTTTTTTTTTTGAAGATGGTCCTTTGAGGCCTTCTGGGCCGGGGCCCAGGCGGCAGTTGCTCCTCGGCCGCCCGTTACATCTGCCACTGGTTGTTCAGTAAGATTAGTAGGTTCTGCATACGATCTCACTACTAACGTTGGTGAAAGAGAAATCGACCGTACAGATAGCGTGTCATGGTGATCGTGTAACCATTATCATCCTCGATGTACTCGGCAGCAGATAAGGCAGCTTGGTAGAGGCGCTCAGCCACCCACCACCATTCCCAAGTTTTACATTGGAAAAACACGGCAGTGTCCAAAAGCGACGTTGCTCTGGCGACGTAATCACCTGAAAGAGCAATTTATCTGATTCGGTAATTCAGTTTCTAGTGGACGTGGTATATCGAGGGACTCGGTCGATATCGTCGTACCCTTCCTTCTAGCTTTCTCAAACGCGACTAGTCCCTCTTTCAGACGAACTACGAATTCCCTTTGATCTTTCAAATAGATCTTCTTCCAGGTCACGGTACCAGGTTGTTGCTCATTCATTTTTTCGTCGATCTTTAGAAGCTCTTCCATGTAGCGAGCTGCTTCCTCGTGCCCTTCCTCTTGCAGCTCGAGGAGGATCGCTTGGTGGAAGGGTATCTTGAATCTGTTTCCAGAATTTTATATAAGAGTATTCTTTTTTGTACCCCAATCGTCGAGTTGTCATTTTTAATAGGCTTTATTACGCGGAGTATAAAGTAAAATTATAACGTTTTGTAATGAGTAATAAAATATGGCATAATTTTTATATTGAAAAGCGTTGGAAACTGATCGACAGGGCCGCATTTATATTTTTGGAGGTCTTGGGCGTAAAATCAGAAGGCCTCACAAATTTTTTAAGCTGCGTCCAGTTTGTAGATTAGGAATTTAATATTTAAAAATATGGCCCATAGAATGAGTGAGGCCCCAGCTTACGCCCAGTCCGCCTTTTGGCAAATGTGGCCCTGCTGATTGGAGTTAAAATTGATGTAGTTCGAGTAACATTAAGGACCTCCTCACTTCCTTGGGGCTTATATCTGGCAACGTGGCTTTCAAGTCGGCCATAACCTTGTCCATTTTGTGCCATTCGGCTTGCGGTAAACTTTTCAGTTTCATTGGACGGTATCTGACACTACCGTTTTTCTGGCTACTCGAGCTACTCGACCGTTCCTTGTAGCCTTCCTTCTTTAAAAACTCCACGATATCGTACTTCCCCTGATCGTTTCGCGCGGTCATTTTGAGTATCGTTCTTTCCGCCACGTAGCGGTGACGAAGGAAACAACTGGCCACGCTTCCCGTTCACCTCCCTTTCCCTTCTATTGCGTAAAAAAATGACGTACTTTTGAGGAGGCCGTTGCCCCTGTGGACTTTATAGCGGAAACGCCATTACTTACGTCTTGACGATAGGTGAAAAGGTTCTCGGGCAAATCGCGAGTCATAACCGTAACAAAAGACATGCAGCGACATAAAACACGTGGAAAGAGGGCACACTGCTACGAGTCTTTTCTTTGCACATGTCACAAGAACTATGTACATACTTGTAAATAAATGTTTAACACTCGTGATCGCGATGGGAGCACCGCGCTCCTTTTTTTATTTTAAACTCGTATCGAGAGATGCAGGATTATTCCGAACAGGCATTGTAAAAAGAAAAGAAAACTGGATTTTATTCTTTAAATAAATGTTTATAATCACCTAATGAATATTATTGAATTTGCATAAAAAATATTGTTATGCCTTTAACTCGGCCCACCCCAAGATTAAATCCCGAGTGCGCCACTGATTCCGAATATTTTATCATAGTACTTTTCTACGTAATGCTATTCTGTTCTTTTTTTCTTCCAGTTCGATAGTAATTTTTTTTTTACGTGTTACATATTATTAGAAAAAGAAATAACCGTAACTAGCGTCGGGAGTTTCATAACAGTAAACAACAATGCTGGGCTGAGATTTCGCAACGCAGGGGCTGCATAATTTATTGCACAAGATAAATATCAACGAATAAGTAAATACATAACTATACGCGTTGCACAAGCGTCCTTCAATATACAACATTTACATACGATTCGTATGGTCCGCGCGAGGCTTTGGGGCGCGTGCGCGTGCATCGCGCCGCCATTCGGGCCCTCGGCGCGTGCGCACTGGGTGAGCGACGGCGTGTGGGTCCTGCGCGCGCCCCAAAGCCCGCCGATCGTTTACATTCAATTATAATATCTTTACAAACAAACTCCCTACGTATTTTCTAAGCGGTGGCGGCCATTGGCGTCCTCGGCTCGAGCCTGATATTGAACCCTTCGGCTCTCTTCAGGATGATGTCGGCCTGCAGCCTGAAGTCCGACTGCTTGATGTCCGACTTGACGCGGAAGTTCCTCAGGATCGTTGAGAGGACGATCTTCAGCTTCAGCATCGCGTATTTACGGCCCACGCAGGACCGCGGACCGGCGGAGAACGGAACGAACGCGTAGTAGTGGCGGTTGGCCGTGTTCTCCGGCAAGAAGTTGTCGGGGTTGAAGACGTCTGGGTTCGGGTAGATGTATGGCTGTCGGTGAAGCTTGTACATGGCGACCACCACGGTGCACCCTGCTGGGAGGACGTAGCCCTTGGTTGCTGCAATTGGAAGGAATTGTTATTTATCGTAGTCCTCTTTATCGAGAAATTGACAGAAGTAGGGCAGAAGCGGAGTAGTTGAAGATGCTTTTAGAGTATGTGATGTACCAACCCAGTTTCAAATCCTGCTTAATTTCGCGAGCAATTATGGGTACAGGTGGGTACAGGCGAAGGGTTTCCAAGAGGCATCGCTCCAGGTACTTCATCTCCAGGGTGTCCTGGAACGTTGCGGGTCTGTCGCTGTCTCCGAAGATCTCGTCCAGCTCCTGGATCACTTTCTCTTGGATGTCTGGGTGACAGCCCATCATCGAGAGGAAGAAGCTGGACCCAGAGGCAGTTGTGTCGTGTCCCTTTCGAATAACATTTCCATTACTCCTTCTGTTTTAGAATCACACCTTGACATCGTGGACAGGACATACTCATACCTCGAACATGATGGTGTCCACCTGCTCCTTCACTTCCTGCTCGTTCAGCACCACTCCGTTCTGTCCAGCCTCCATCAGGAGGTCGAGGAACGCTTGCCTCTTCTTTTCGCCGACGTCATCGTCTACGTCGAGATCGTCCTTCAAACCGGTAGACTGGCCGAAGGAGACTCCCTCTACGACGGTGGCATTGGTGGTCTGGAAATGATAAAGAAATGCTATCGCTATGATATCTCTGAGTGGAGGAAGGTCTAGGGCCTCCACGTCCACTAAGGAGGTTTAAATCGCGGACGGGAGCATGAAGCAAGAATTATTTCGCAGCTTGGGGATCCTACTGAACAGATCAAATGGCACAAAAAGTATACTCCCTATCGACCACGGTCGATCGAAATTGTTACCTTGGCGTCAGCCTTCTGGTCGCCGATGATGTTACGCTTGCCGCTCTTGTATTCCTCCTTCTTGCGCTGGATCACCTTCTTCGTCAGCCCGTGGATGATCTCCAGAAGCTTGATCTGGTTCTTGCCGTACTTCGTCAGGTTGAACAGCCAGTCGGGCCTGAGCCAGACCTTCGTGTGACGGAGGTGGAGGATGTCGCACATCCTGCGAATTTAAAATAATCCCATTAACCACCTCATTAGAGAGGTCGAACCGCCTGTCATATGTCGCGTGCGGAAATCCTCCCGCCCCCCCCCCCTCCCTTATCCGCCGTATTAATTGAACGCCTATGAGCGTTACCGGAACGCACACATGTATCTGAAGGATTAAGATACTTTCTCCCCTTATCAAGCCTAACCCGTAATCACCTAAAATGCCCCCTACGATGGAAAGTCTCCGCTAAACCCAATTTTCTAGTCCTTACGCAACCGCAGCGTCAAAGCATGCAAGGCTCGAAATATTAGCTAGCGGGACTTTCTCCGCGGGTGGAAAATTCGTTTCGTAATAGTGGAATAAACGTGAGCGCGTACTTCATCACAGCCATCGCGTATTCGAAGCCGCTGCGGTCCTGGGTGGATTTGGATACGCCCATGGCGGTCTCCAGGAGAATCTCAACGGTCAGCTCGGACATGTAGTGGTGGCAGTCGAACTCCTTGCCGGCCTCCTTGCGCATCTTCTCCACCACAGCGCGGGAGTTCGCGTTGAACAGGTCGATGAAGCTCTTCAGAACGTTCAGATGGAAAGTTGGGGCGATCAGCTTGCGGTGGGTGCGCCATTTTTGACCTGCAATCAAGCTTTTTCCGTTATTAACCCGAAGGGGACAAGATTTCGTGAAAAATCCAGGCGTATTAATTAACTCCTTCAGATACCCATTACTCATAAGGAGAGGTTTTTAGGTGGCCGCCTCTGATTACTTTGGTTTTTGGATATGTGAACTTTGAGAGATGGTTTCACCCCCTAAACATGCAAACGGGCCAAAATCCAAAGACACCTGTTCCTTACTTTTTGGTCCTCGAAAACATATCCAAAAACAAAAACTAAGCAATCGGAGGCGGACACCTAAAATCCTCTCCTTGTCAGCGCACAACCCTGTGCGGAACTGTCTCCCGGAACGCCTACGAGCGTTCCTCGCATACGGCGGATGTATGGAATGCATGCACGAGGTCTCAGCGCTGAAAAGGCTCGGTAAGAGGACTGGGTATCGAAGTGAAGAAGAATTAAATAAATTCTGAGAAGTAATACCCCTATTGGAGCACCAAGAGAGGGGAGCAGAGACTTCCATCGAGGAAAGGAAGAAAGTGGAGGAATATTCGATTGAGTAACAGAGGGAAATACTGATAGCCTGAAAGCACTCCTATACTGTTTCCTTCCTGCTCTCCCATGGAACAAGCTACGTTCCACGTGAATTGCATTGCCGTAGAAGAAGTATCGCGCATTCTTGCGTGGCTATCCAGGAAGCAAGTAAGTACCTAGTGGGTTTCAATTTCAGACTTTAATTGAAGGGAAATAGAGTCTAGTAATTTCAAGGTAATTCCTATTTCTGAAAAAACCAACTACTAAAGCCACTTTCTCAATTTATCCACATGACTCCGCAGTCTTGTGTCCTCCCGGATGAAGAAAGATGGTGGATGCTGGAGAGGAAAGTCGACGCCAATGGGACGCGCAATTGGGACACTTGTGTCTACTTACACGCGAGCACTGTTACGTTCATCGAGAGTTTCGCGGGGGGGAAAAAAGTCCATCACGACGGGAGCGAGAAAGTTACGATAACAGCGCATACGAACAGTGAAACTGCATCTCGCCTGCGCGGAAGCGCCCTCCCCTTTCCCCGTCACGTCTATGTCAATGATCACCCGTACGGCACACTTCGTTTTCTCGTTTCTTCCCTCCCCCCCTCTCCTCTGCTCGACAGGGCAATTTCACCTATTACCAGCGAAATTAGCCCCGAGAACGCCTGGCAAACATCCGCGAGTTTCTACGCGGATCATTATTTATCGCCTTCGCCTGTAACCGCTTTAATATCATCCGACGGACAGATCCAGATGTGTTCTATCACGCGATTTTCTTTGCTGGGGTAAGTATTGGCGTAAGAAGGAGGCTGAAGCAATTTTATTTGAAATCGCAGGCTGTAATTTCGGTGGAAGTGGCGTGACATTTATAGGGAACTAGCTTTAGTATTCTGATTTTAAAAAAAAAAATTTTTACTTTCTTTTTTACTCACAGTCATCTGGATTAGTCAGATATAACGAGCTGAGGCACCTTTAGTGATCTCAGAATTTATCGTCCTAAAGTTTTTAGGCCTTAACCCTTCTTGCTCGCACAGGGTGTATTAGACAAGGGGCGCAAAATAGTCCTCTCATTGTGGCATTCTTTTAAATAAAGTTTTAAATGAAATACTACAAGTTGTACTATAAATGCTTTAAGCTTTGAATAGAAAAAAAACATGTTATAAACGAAGAGCCCAAGAAAGGCTCGAGTGGAGCCTGGTAATGTGGATGAATTTCTGTAAGAAGATAGTCGATGAGTATCTTTCTAAGTTAGCAAAGAAAAAGCCATTTACCTGAAGAGATGAGGAGGCCATTTCCAAGCCAAGGCCTGAAGAAGTCATATTCAGCGGATTTGTCGATGACCACGTGACTGGAGAGGATCACTTCTGCGTCTTTGGGATCCACCAGGAATACCACCAACTTGGGACCTACCCATAGCTTGATCACTTCTTTGTAATCGTTGGCCCTCTGGTTGATGTTTCGGAAGATTGCTGCGGGAAAACAGTGAAGCTCGTAAACCTTATTCTACTACACTATTAATCACGTTCACGGGTCAATCAGGGATGACAAGTAGGATTTGACCAACATGCGGAAATAAAATAGATCCTGATATACTTCAGAATTAAAGAAATAAAGAGTAGAGCTCCCTTCGCGTCCAATGAAATTCGTGAAAATAATATCTACTATCTTGTAGTCCCTTCTTCAGCTCCACGAAATTAACGAACATCGAAAGATTCCTTGCTAACTTACTGTCAGAGCTGCCCAGAAGCTCCAAAGCGTTTCCAATAAGAGGCAAGCCAGGGGGTCCGGGGATCTTCTCAGCCAGCTCGATCATATGACGCCTGGAGATCCTGAAGTATATGAAGTAAAGAACAAGGGCGGGGACCAAAAGGGATAAGAACACAGTGGTCGCGGAGAATCCAGCCGCCGTGGCGGCGGCAACCGATCCGCCGACTACTTCCGGTACAGCCGCAGACATGGCTCGTTGTATCTGAAAGAGAAACCGTCAAATCTTAATTCTACATTAAAAGATCCAGTGTTCCGCGTCACTTATGAGTCTACAAATCCCAAGGAAGCAGATATCGAATTGGGCCCTTCTTGCCGGGCGACCGTTTCGTGCCTCGCGACCTTAAACGCTTTCTATCGTCTGGCGTATACGGGACACTCAACAATCCGTAGAATAATATACACAGCACCATTCTACGTGACGAAAGAATTTGAAAATGACGAGTAATAAAATCCCAGCGGAGGCTTCGTTCCTCAGTTATTAATGTTTAAAGATTCAGGTTACGGGCGCCTGAAGCACGGTGCCTCGGCGGTCAGCGGGGTTAGTAGGAGGTCCATTTTTCATAAATTTGAAAATCTATCACCACTTTTATTCATTAACTCACCTCGAAGAAGTAGCGATAAATTTTGTATTCGATCGATGAATTCATCGCTACTTCCGCGAGGGAGGCTACTGCGCACGCGCGGTTTTTGGACGGTGACCCCTACGCGGCCTTACAGGCTTACGCAACGCGCAACGCGCACCGCTGATCACCGTGTTGCCGTGCTTCAGGCGTCCCTCACCCGAATTTCCAAGCATTACTAATTAAGAAACAAAGCCCCCACAGTAATTTCGTTGCTCTTGATTGTCGCGTTAATTTCTCACGTGGAATCAGCTGGAATCAGCCGTCTGATTCTCTACTGTCTGTTGGCGAGCACCTTGTATTTTGACGTGGTCGCCGAGCAAGTGGGTATTTACTAAGAAATTAAGGAATCGCGTTGTTTCAAATGCCCCCCTCCCCCCCCCGCCCCCGCCCCCCTACCCCAGAGAGTAGCGGGCCACGTATTCACACGGTATGAACAATCACTTGGAGGTCGCACAGCACTCTGAGGGTGCCTAGGAGCAATCGTAGATGTCCAGCACGATGTACGCGCACCGGAGAGGGGACTGAGGGAATCGCTGCCACCCACCTATCTCTATATTCCACTCACACGATGAGTTCCTGTCGATGAACCACCACCGAACACTAGTTGATCGAGTTGGCGCGATCTCTTTTATAACTGGGCCTTTCCTACCCACCCCTTCCTTGGCAGAGGTCCGCGACACTAATTAATAGCTGATCTCGCGCTTCTATTAGAATCGATAATTACCACTACTTACGTCTCCCTTGATCTTTGCTTTTCCTAATCGAACCGTCTATATTGTTTAGACGATTTTTTACGAAAATTTACTCGATTGCAGGAACACGTGTACTTCATTATTTAATTTCAGAAAGAGTTGCTGGAAATTTTTGGAATTTTAAAATCCAGAAACAAATTTCGGCAAGTGGCTGAAAATCGTACATTGCGTTCAAGTCATCACCGTGCATAATGGGGCCTCAAAATCTTAGGAGGAGTACTTTGTAATTTATAAAAACGGTCTCATTGTTCATCCACGCGTAGGAAGAAAGTGGTAGGTACCTACAGAGTCTAGAGAAAGTCCTCTTTAGATTATCGCGATGACTTAAGGTCCATTCACACCAGATATCGTACTTTCAAATATTATTCCTTGTGATTCCTTTTTTTTACGATGAATAAACATTTGATAAAATTAGCGATGAAGATGAAAGTGATGTTACGCTGTAGTAGATACCACGCGCATCGTATAATTCAAAGTTGCGGAATAATTAAACAGCGCTTCTTATAATGTATCGAATAAAAGAATTTCGCGAATAGTTGAAGTAAAAAGGACACGAAATTGCCACGAGTCATCGAAAACGTTAAGTATTTCCGCCTTGACCTACTCACCTATTACTTCGCGGCCCATTTTGCATTTGCGTCTGTTTCAAAACCTGCCGTTACTTATTTGCGTTCGATATTACAGATTGTCGCGTCACTGTTCCCCCGAGAAACGTGGTCATTGTACGTACGTATTACGATCAGTTTCATAATAAATCACGTGTGTCACGTTGATGAAAACGATTTTCACGAGGAGCCTCTGAAAGCGAATTAAACAAATTGAATGCAATTCTCTTTCCAGGAAGTCGATATTCCTGCAGCGATTTCCTTCGTTTACGTAACATTACCATCGACCTCCGCTCCGCTCAAACGGATATACATATATTTTTAGCTGTTTGCTCCTTTGGCGCTGCTATTCGTTGTTCAACATTATTCTACATTTTTCTGTAGAATTTCCAGGGGTTTTTCGAAGATGCGGGGACATTCTTCGGGGGAATTATCTAACGTCGCGCGGTGCAGCCTATGGGACAACGTTTCACGTTGAATACCGGAAGTGATGCAGCTCTGCGTAAGAACACGCTTGCAAGATGGCGGCTGGCGTTTTCATTAGACCACGTTCCGTGGGAAGACGAGGAGTTTACGTTCATTTATGCTTACAATCGCCGGATATCCAGGTCAATGCTCGATGACCCGACTTTTTTGACTTAATGACACTCGTCAATGCGACCGGTTGAAATAATATCGGTTAGCATAATCCGCAGGTGCATTTACCATAAGTCGATTTCTGAATTGGCATCGTTTCAACGATTATTTCAGCTTTTCGATAGTTCTTGTGGCCGTTGTCTCGCCAGTTATCACACTAACTTAATGCTAAGCTTGGAAGGTACGTAATTATTTATTTTTAAAGTGAGAACTTTTTGTGTAAGTGTATATAGGTATTAGAATTATGTATGAGAAGGTTATAGATATTGTATTTGGAAATAAAGGGGCTTGTGGTACAGTCGATTGGCTTGTTTTTATTTCTTATATTTTCTTCGTACAGTTTGCTGCTACATCTTTTACGCGCGACTCAGACAATTGTTATTGTTAAAGTGCTTATGATAATCAGACTGTTTACACTGTGAATATTGTTTAAAGTTTCTGCATTATTCACACTTCTCACATTAGGTCACACTGCGTTGGTCGTGTTATTCATATTCTTCGCGCTAACCACGTAGGCCATATGATCTGCTCAACTCACTCTACTGACCTATTCATATTATTCGTACTATTTGCGCTTGTTATCTACCATTCTTCCAGTACCTATTCCCGTTTCGCTCCTATGCGAGTCCTCCAATATTCCAACAGTACTTGTACATTCTTTTATACATTAAATTAAGTACTAGCAAAGTTTCGACAACATTTTCACACTGTTTTTATATGTGGAGGGTCTTTATAAATATGTGGGGCAATATTTCAGGGTCGGTTCTACTCGTCAAGATATTAAAAAACTTGGTAAACGTATATGCCCGATAAGGCTTAATTTGACAGTCATAAGCGTTCTAATATTTCGTGAAACACTTAAGGGAGGATTCTCGTGTAACAGGCCCGAAATTTATGAATTGCATTTTGGGATATAACGAGGCATCTTTAAACTTGCATCCTTCTTATTATTTATTAATTATTATTGTGGAATTGTGTTAATCTCTTCGACGATGTTGGCGTCGGGCGTAGCACCTACTATAGTCATCTGATTACAAAAAGATTAAAATCATAAAGAATTCTGATATTAAGGAAAAAAAAATTTTTTGCTGAAAATCGTCTATCCTGCAAGAGAGGCAAATTTTCGCGCTGCACCTGCAAAGGAAACTGCAAACGGAAGGCCTGCTTCTGTTTGGGCTTTTCACGAAAGCGCACAAATTTACAACCCGGGACTGTGGTTTTCGGACAACGAAGTTTCATTTGTAACATTGCTGATAAATTTTGTCATTTGCAACTTTGTTGCGTTTTCCCGAGAAACATAATACTTAGTCGTCTTACCACAGTGCACAATATGGTAATTACTCAACTAAGTACAATAGTTTTTAAGTTGAGAGCAATTCATGAGTAGTGTGAAGTGTAATGTTGAAGTGTGATTTATGTAATGTGGTCGTGAAGTTTAATCTGTGCCATTTGAATGTGAAGTGTGAAGTTTCTGAAATATTATATATGAATCGCAAGGTGTAAGTACAACAGGTAGGAAACGCGAAATACAAGAAAATAAGACAATTTAATAACGGATCTTTTTTATTTATTAAACCCAGAAGTATTACACGCACCACTTACAATCAAAGTAAATAACAACCCATTGCGATTATTCAATACCTACACTAAAAAAGGAAGGCCGCACGCAAAAAAATTATCTACAAATCTGCAGTCCTTTATACTCGCGCCAGATGGCAGCTGCTCTCAGAAAGAGCATCGAGAACATCTGTCGCGATAACGGTTCGTAAATGCAATCGGAATATTCGGAACTGCAGGCGAAAATAAATTAACAATCCCCTGGAAGAATCTCGATATCTCGATCCACAGTGATTCCCCTAAAGAACTACATTGTGCGATACACTGTGTGCTAAGTGTCAGCTCATTGATTAAAAAGTAACATTAAAACCTATTTCGCTAAGTGGATCGTATCGCAATTGCTCCTTTTTCGAAAACACTCTTTCGTCAAACGAGACGCGTTATCGAGATGTACATTTCGAGATTAGTGTATTATAAAAGCGTCGAATTATACTAACAGAAATTTTTATCAAATCTACCGCGAACGGTTTGTGAGGTTATGTTTTGGCTCGAACACGGATTTGTCAATTGCCGTTGAAAAGCACGTGGAGGAGAGACGGTTGCCGCGCATGTCAATTGAAGAATGCGCGATTAACAGAATATCTGAACACAAGACTCGTACGATCGCCCAGTTCCTCTGCCTGGACCAACGTAATAACGTGAGTACCCTGGTTGCTTATCTCGCGTAGCTGGCCACCAGACGCCCCTTGTTATCTCGTGATGCTTCGTTACATAACGATTGCCTTAATTCTTAATTGAACGACATATGACGGTACAGTGACATCTAAAGTATCGGTTCTATTAAAAACAGTCCGTCCGTAACTGTAAAAAAAGGTCTCTAGTGCTAGATCTTATACGTATTTATCAAAGTACATGTAACGCGACAAATACATCAATAGCACGAATTAAATATTCGTGAAGATTTCACTCAAGTGGAAAAAACAACACAGAAGGTAGGTATTCTTTATTCATATTAAGTAATCAGCTACCAGGAGTCACAATTATGGCTTCCAACTCTATACCATTTTAGTAATTAATAATTTCGGTAATGTGAAAAAGTTCATGATCCCTTTATCGATCGTAGATATCGAGAAATATCAAATTACCAAGTAAAAACTTCGTATATTAACGTATGAATCCACTGTAAGACGTCCCCCACCCACCACCTGTGCACCAAATCGTTTAGGAGTTGCGCAGTGGATTGGCGCTAGTGGCGCGCTTCTTTCGTTTCCCAGTGGGGATCGACTTAATCTTCTTCGATTGTTTCTTTTTCTTCTGCTTCTTCTTGGAGACCCTCTGCCTAGGTGAATCGATAGAGTCGTTGTCGGAGGAGAAACTGTCGCACAAAGGAACGATCAATGGCTGCAGCTGCGTATGACATCGCGACTGCGATTTAACGGCGCTCGACTTTCGAATATTGGTGACGCTACAGGTGGCGCCACCTTTTCCGTACTTCCTCCTGGGTTCGATCCTGCGCGGCCTCGGTTGCTGCTTCGAAGGCATCTCCACTCTGACCAATTTCAAGGAATCGGCGTTGATCGTCAGAATGGACGTTTTCCCGTGACGAGTCTCTTTGAGCTTGGAACTGATGCTGACGATTTTCTGCCACTTCAGGCGGGACTTCTTCTTCCTCGTCTTTCGCGCGGGATCCTGGCGTTGGTCCTCGACTTCCTGGCTGGCATCTCGGTGGGCCAGCGTTGCTTCCTCGCGTCTACGTCTGCCTTCTGTTCTTTTATCGATCATGCTGCCGTCTATACTAATGTACTCAAGGGATTGTAGCTTTTTGGTGCAGGATCTGGAAACAAATGTATACGATATTTATGATAAATGGATCTTTTGATTCTGTGTGAGATTCTTATGAGCAGGGCCGACGCGGGGGAGTTCTCCGCGGTTTAGAAGGCCCCGCGGTCTACGGGAAGCTGATCGTAAATTTAGCAGAGCCCAATGCATAGATATTTATTATTATAAAATTTATTTAAAAAGCCCCGTGATCCGCGAAAAGCTCTTCGTAAATTTAGCGCGGCCCGTATGTACATATAAACGCGTTTGTTTCGGGCCTGTACCATTTTGGAACTCGGCCCTGCTTATGAGGAATAACGAATAATGAAATTAAACGAACTTGAGCAAGGTGTTGCGTTCTACTTTCCCCTGTGCCACCGCCATATTGGACACTCCCCAGCTCAGAGGCCCCTTTGCAAACGGGTCCTCTATGTTCTTCTGGATATTGTCCTCAACGTTCAAAGGGACACCCATCCATATTTGCTGGCGCAGAGAGCTGAGCTTTATTTGTATGTCTTTGGTCTTCAATGGAACTGGTGATCTATGCCTCAACGTCCTGCACAAATTGAACCAAGGCAATGAATTCTGAAACGAATTCTTTAAGAATGCTTTCTTGCCTGACGAAGTGAAGACAGGGTGGTCGCTTGTTCGTCTTTCCTTCCTCCTTGTTCACAGTCAATTTTTCGCCCAGCGATACACTGCGAGGTCTGACTATTTTCGGTAGGACCAGATCGTCGCCAGCGACTTCCTCCTTCTGCCTGTCCACCTGAACACTTTCTCCTTTGAAGTGTTCGCGAATCCTTGCTGAAAAAGCTACGAAGAAGGGCAACATTGCATTGCAATTGCTGGTTTGACCCCACCAGAAGGGAAGTTGTTCTTAAGACTTCAAAATATTCATGCTTATATGCATTCTCACTAGATGGCAAAAAGAAAGTTCAAAACCTTCAAAACTAGCTTAATACTACAGTTTATGGGGTGTAAATGTTGAGGTGTGATTCTTCCAGATGAAACTATTTTACTTTTGTTACCACTCACTGTTCAAACCTTCTTTTGAAGATCACGAGCCATTATTAGTCTTCCACTGCTTACCTTCCGGTCTCGCCAGACCTTCGTCCCCAGAATCCACGAAATCCCATAGATCGCTGCCTGGATCAGTGGTTGGCAGGTCCATCGCTGCTCTCCTACCCTGAATACATTTCATCATGTACATTTCAAATTAACTTGTATTTGTGGTACTCGAAAATAAAATTGAGGAAGGAGAGGCTTCACCAGCATCCTCCTGCGTTGAAGGTAGCTTCTGCCAGTATCCAGTCCTTTCATGCTCCTTCTTTTGGCCAGTTCAAAGCTTCGAGGTGGAACGAACGTGGGAGTCGGTGGTGGTGGGCAGATGTATTCCGGGGAAACTGTTGAATCTCTTATGTCGCAGCTCCATGACCCTTGTGCGAACTCTATTCCTTCTTTCTCGGAGATAGAGCTGTCCGACGTGTCCCCTTCGTCACTGCCAGAAGATGAAAGACATAACTGACATATGTAATTGGCATTGCCGATAATTTAAGTTGCTACTACACGAGGCTTCCAAAAGCAGTCGTGTCGATTTAGAATATTTCCAAATTTTGTTGGCGAACCAGCTACCCCACAGTAACGCTCCGATACTAGTTCATCTGCGAACCTCCAATCTAGTTCAACGCTATCCGCACGAAGCTCAAGCTGTGGATCCTTGAAAAGGACATTGTCTACACTTGCAAGCCTCGTGTAGGTAGAATGAGCGAATATTTATCTACTTCAAGTGTCTGTTAATATCGCAGAGTACCTAGAGTAGTCCGTTAAATCAATATTGGTCGGTTCCTCCGCGCTGGAGCCTTCTTTCATCAGCCTACCAATTATCTTGTTTCGAAGTCTCTCCTTTCGAGCCCAATAATGTAGCCTAAATGAATTTCTTCTGTTAACCAACGAAGGTTGCACTTTGTACGAGCAAAATGATTCAATGATGTCTCACCGAGATTGGTATCCAATCACAGATCGAGAAATCGTTTTCCAGGGGCAAACACCAGAGGATGAGGAATAATGTTGCAAAACAGTTCTGTATCGCCATAATAGATTAAGGAGTGGAATACCTTGACGGGATCTTGGTCGAAGAAGTCCAGCAGAGTCTCGCAGAACACTTTACCGATCTGCTCGTAGTCCTGAGAGGAGAAGTGGGTCCCAGATCTGGACCCTATCCTCGATCCCCCCATGGATGCTTCCATCGTGTAACTGTTCTGCACCCCCATCGACCAGACAACGACCCTCCCGGTCCCCTCCTTACCCTTTTCCACGTGGAATTTGCAGTTTTCAAACGAGAACTGAAATAAAGGGAACCAGGGTATTACTCTGTTGAATGTTAGGTTCTCAGGTCGTTAGATTGAGAATAGAATCCTTCAATTGGTGGGCAAGAGATCCCTTTGTTAATCGATACTTTTCTAATTCTTAGGGCGTCCACAGATTCTTCTACCCTTGTGTTCAATAATTAAGAGCGGATGTTGATAGAAAGAATACCTCACCTTGTCAGCAGCGTTCTTGTGAACCATCAGTGGAAACACTTGTTCCGAAAGCCTGGCCTGAGGTCCAGTTCTCTTGCTCTCGCACCCATAGACAAATATGTTGTGCTTCCTGGAGTGGGCATGCAAATCGCAGTATATAGCAACGCCACACTCCTCGAGCAGCCTTCGAATCATCAATTTCGTGTGCCATACTGAGGGGTAACTCTCTCTCATGACGGTTCTGTATTGCCTGTTCAGGTCCTTCCCTGATAGTGAGCACCGATTGTTGCCAACTATCACCCCATCGGGATTCAGCATTGGCACTAGTTTGAACACGAACCTCTCTCGAAGCGCCTGCAATATTGTGGGATTGTTGAAAGTTTCGTAGGGGTTCAGGATTTAATGCCTTAGATGATGGAGTATTGGGGGTTTGAGGTACCCAAAGGTTTCATTAGACAATTAAGATTAGTTCAGATTCTATGGGAAAGTAGTCAGTACCCGGGGTTTCATGTTAAAGTCAAGGACACCTTGGGTTCTAATAGAAAATAAAGGGCACCGAAAGTTCCATTGGAAAATATAGGGTACCGAAGGTTCCACAGAATAAATATAGGGTACTTGAGGTTCCACTGAAAAATCTAGGGTACTAGAGACGTCCCATACAATTCTATTACATATCGATTTAGCATACTTAATCTCCCAACTTACTTTAGCTTGATCAGATTCCCCAGTCAAGAAGTCAATGATCCCCTTCATCGTCCAGCTAGAGGGTGTTTCACCAGGGTGAACTCTGGCCGTGATAACGATCCCCCTTTTTCGTCGTACCTCTTCCTCATAAGTTGGGGCAGTGATAGTTAAATAATACACCCCGTTCCCAGCCAGAGTGCGACATAATAATCGAAGTTTCGTAAACCTCGTTTTCACGGGGTCGGCGACGAGCTTGCCGAGATATTCCTAGCAATTTCAATATAAATTTTTCTGCCATTCTTCTTTCAACACTAAATAACTTTGGCTATGCGTTTCATTTGTAGGATCAGGAATCCCCATTGGTAATAGGTAAATTTACTATTATAAAAGCACTAAAAAATATTCAAAACCATTACCTGTAAATCAGTATAAGTGTAAGGGTAACAGTGGGCCAAGTAGACAGTGTCCCCGTCGTGAGGAAAGGACACATTGAACGACAACGTGTGCTTCTCCTTCTCCTCGTCGCTTCTAAAAAATAGACACAGAAACGCTTTGCACATTGTGGTGCACAAAAATGATGAACGCACTTACAACGAATCATTCCTGTAGTAAGCAATATTATCGCCGCATCTTCTCCAACCGACTGCTCTCCTCTTAGCGTCTTCAGTGGAATATAACAGTGGCCTGAGTCCCTCGTTGTACAAGCTTTCTTCTTTGCAGAGGTTCACGATAGACAGTCTAGAATTATTTGAAAGTTTGCGTCATTCTTACTGTAGAAGATCTAATGTAGAAGACTAATCTATTTCCTTGTCTCTATATTGAAATTAGATGTTATGTTCCTCTGTGCGCGCTACAAGTTTTCAAGTCTATGATAAAGGGAAGTGCAATTCTTAAGCAAAACGACCTGTAGGTGGTCCCGCTCCTCGTGTTCGATATCCTGAAGTAATACCACTGCGTGTGCCTCTGCGTGTAAAGGTCCTTCCTGAGGTGCAGCTGGTAATAAGTGTCTGTGATCTTTACCACTTTGCAAAGATTTCCAGACTCGAAACGGGACTCGAACTGCAGGTCGGTGTTGTCTGGCGGTTCGGACGATCTAGCTACGAAGAGTACGTTGTCGACGTCTGTGGAGTCGTTGCTGGAAATGCCTGAATCTGATGGTAGGGCCGTTGAAAGCGGCAGGACTGTGCTTCCTCCCACGCAAGATCTGCTGAACTGTTAATGCTTTCATTGTTCACCTTGCGGGAACTTTATTAGAAGATTATAGATTATAGAACAGAAGGAGGAAAAGGGGGAAAAGGATCGTGGAATACGGTTTTCTTAAACTTTCGATAGTGGAGAAAGGTAATCTCAGCTGCGCTATTTTTAGGAACAGAAGTATTTCAAATCTGTAAATTATAGAAATGTGTCTATAATTCTGAATAAAAATAAATAGATATCTGTAAATAATAGAAATATATCTGTAACTCTAAATAAAAATATATAAATAAATATCTGTGAATTATAGAAGTGCATCTATACCTCTAAATAAAAATATTTACAACTCTAAATAGAAAGAGAGATTTCTGAATTAAGGAAACAAGAACCCCCGTTATTTTATTAAACTGTGACGATTAAAGTAACAGCCACAGTGACGATGCCGTCATGTTGTGGTGAACTATCCTCGACTCACATAATTAGTGATACCAATGGGATGGTAGCGAAATATCACTGTCCCATACTCGTCCCCTAATGGCTTTGGTCTCGGTTCTCTTCCAGTTGGCACGTAGAACGGTTCTGGAACTATTGGAGTGTACTCTACGTGCGTCACTCTATCCGGAAGTACCTAAAAATTCAACGACTCCAAGAATTCCTTATTAATCCCTTTTTGACCTCCCATTTACGGTCTTTTATCTGCTTTAATTGCTTTCGCTCAGTGCACGCAACGTGTGCGAGAAACGCCCATAGGCGTTCGGGGACCGTAATTAAGAGATATGCCTGGAGGAGTCCAGCACGTGGTATACGCTGAGTGGTTGATTTCTTACTTGACACTCCGTGGGCCACCTTGCAGCCTCCTGAGTGATTCCATCGATCATGCAGCGGGTGTCTAACACGCTACGAAGTGTCTCCCTCGATTGCTGATCCTCTCTGGCGCCGAATGCCACCGAGAACAACGGAACTTCCGTTTCTGATCGTTGCACTTCGTAGCGCCCCAGCTGCAACAGTTGCAACTCTTGGAGCCTCTGAAGGCTTGCCAGGGCCCCACCTGCGGCCAATAAATTTACACTAGGTAATACCCTCTCGAGGCTGAATCTGAATGTTGGATTTTTTATGGGTGTTTACCAGGGATCGGTTGAATTGGGAAGAGCATGGCCTGAAGTTCCTTGACCCTGCTGCAGGTGAAAATATCGCCCGACATTTCTCGTTATCTCTCGTCCGCATCGACTCCCCCGTCTCCTTCATTATCGTCGCTTTTATTGAAACGATCCAGTTGGTTCTGTTGAGTAGTGGAATCTGTGAGCGGTGGAACTGTTGTGTCCAAAACGCACTTTTCGTTGGAGCTCCTCATTTTGGGCTACTTAGTTAGTACCTCGAAAGAAAAAATTTAAATTTCCTTCAAAGTAAGAAAGTAGGCTCATCATTACCTAAAGAAGAATTTTCAATTGCCTTAAGTAGGGAAGTAGGAACGCTACGATCCCTATTACTTAAAATAAGAATTCCCTTGGCCTGAAGTGAACCCTCAGGTCTCTACTACATAAAATAAGTTCTGCAGTACCTGAATTAAAAAGTCCCACGACACAAAGATTAACACTACTATCCCTATCACCAAAAATAAAATTTCCCGTGCTTGAAAAGGAGCGCGATCCTTACTACAATCCTTATTGCCAAAAATAAATCCTCCCACCACTTGAATGGACTACTACGATCCCCACTATCTACGACAAGAAATCTCACGCTTAGAAGCGCTTAACATTCAAACACTATACCTACTTCTTATTACCCAAATCAAAGCTTCCCCTCGTTTTAAGCGAGCACTGCGATCCCCGTCATCTTCAGTGCCATTTCCCCCAATTTTCAACGAACACTGCGACCCTTATCATCTTAAAAAAGAATCCCCGCGATTCGAGGGAGTCGCTATAGTCCTCCAGACGGTTCCTCCACGCCAACTACCACCAGGGACTTTGCCCTCGAGGAAGACGGATGGCCCCTGAAACCCACCCCCCTCGATTCCCTGACAACGAGGAAACCGGGGGCGGAGCTAGCGGCTTCGCGATTGTTTGTTGCCCTCTCGGTTCCTCGAGGTTCGTCGTGCTACCTTGGCCTAACACCAAACTATTCGCGATAAAGAACTTCCTTTATCGATCCTTGTCCATCGAGACGTCTCTTCCACCCCCTCTTTCGATCCTATCACCCCTTCAACGAAACTTTGCGCCCTCGTCATTAATCATCTACAAAGAATGAATTCTTCAATTTAGAAAAATTTTACTCTCTTCTGAGATCGACGTATGAACAATTGTTAGTTGTTTATGATTATTTAGTAAAATTTATATGGAGGAAATAGTAGGAATAAGGGATAATTATATGTATTTATTGCTGTGAACTTGAAGCTTCGACTGGAGATTTATTGAATCAAATTATGGAGCGTGTACATAATTTGTTTGAAAGGAAAGCTAAGCCTGCTTCGATTCAAAGGAAATGAAGCATTAAGCCGGAGGAATTTAATAACAGTTCTCTCTGAGATATCGCTGACATCCTTTGGCAGCACGAACCAGTAGGGGATTCGCATTCCCTACCCCTTGTCTGTTTCTGAAGGTTATTGATCAATCAACGTTCCCTAGAGTCGAGAACAGAGTGTATACTTCTATCTTGTAGAGTAAATATGCTTCCTGGAACAGATCAATGAGCGTCCAATTGGTAGTTGGGAATGGATCGTTACACTGTCAGCAACCATTCTTCTTCTCCGATAGCAGATTTAATTTTATAACCTTCTGGTAGCTTCACGATTACTCTTCACTAATAAACCCACAATTTTCCCAATTCTGCTGCAGATAGGCCACGCTTTTCTGGGTTTCAACGTCTGAAGGGACAGGAAAGCTTTCAAAATGGGTCGCACAGTGACTGTAGCGGTTTGTACTCTGAACCAGTGGGCGATGGACTTTGACGGGAACTCTAGACGAATTTGGCAGAGCATCCAGGAGGCGAAGGAAGCTGGAGCTACTTACAGAAGCGGTCCAGAGCTGGAAGTTTGGTAAAAGATCATGTCTTCTCGCACAATTGTATTACAGAATTTAGTTTAAAGAATTTAGTTTATTAGAAATGTTGAACCTATCGCTGGTCTTCTTTGACAGTGGCTACAGCTGTGAAGATCACTTCTACGAGCCAGACACTTTGCTGCACAGCTGGGAGGTACTCGCAACCATCCTGAAGTCATCGGGCGCAGAGGATATGTTGATAGACATTGGCATGCCAGTGATGCACAAGAACGTAACCTATAATTGTAGAGTGGTGTTGCTGAATCGGCGGATCCTGTTGATCAGGCCAAAGATGCAGATGTGCGAAGATGGGAATTACAGGGAGTCTAGATGGTTTTCGCCGTGGACCAAGGTTGTTCATTCAAGTAGAAAATTAGGATAAGATTTATTTAGTTTCCGTTCCTTTGAGACTACCCAGAAAACAGGAGACTGGAATTTGTGAATTGTAAGTTCTGCATTCTTGAATACCAGCTTCTGATTATTCGTGCAGGAACGCACAGTGGAGGACTACTTTCTGCCAAGGATGATATCCCAGATAACAGGCCAGACAGGGGTGCCATTCGGTGACGCTGTGATTTCCACGAGGGACACCTGTGTGGGCTTTGAAATTTGCGAGGAGCTATGGAATCCAATGAGCAATCACATCCCCCTGTCTTTGGACGGAGTTGAAATTATAGCAAATGGTACGAAATATACACAGGGTGGCTACTCTACTGATAGTCAATACTTTAGGGGGTGATTAAACAGGCGAAAAAAGAGGAAAACCAAAAGTGACGAAATTAAAAACTTCGGCTTCGAGAAAATTCAGGCCTTCGGTGCACGCAATTTTGTCACTCTTGATTTTCGTCTTATTTTCGACTGTATAATCACCCCCTACAGTATTGACTATCAGTAGAGCAATATTTCTTCAAATCTTCTTCATTGTCCACACCCCTTTAACCTCAAATTCTTGCCTTTAAAAGGTAGTGGCTCATACTTTGAGCTTAGAAAGGGGTACGTCACCGTGGATCTAGTTAAGTCAGCTACGTTTAAGTCCGGAGGCTGTTACATGTTCAGCAACCTGAGGGGTTGCGACGGTTCCAGGCTCTACTTTAACGGAGGATCGTCGATCACTCTGAATGGTCAGATTTTGAATCGTGGCAAGCAGTTTGCCCTTGACGATGTGGAGGTGACAGTAGCCACCTTCGACTTGGAGGATATCAGGTGTGCAACGTCAGCTGTAATATAGTTTTAAATTAGCAGCGTCTACTATGAGATTAACTGATGGCTTTCTCTGCAGGAGCTACAGAAACAACATCAGATCACGGTCGCACTTGGCTGCCAAGTCGCCAAGCTACCCTAGGGTCAAGGTGGACTTCGCTCTTACTTCTGAGAGCTTGATATCAAACCCTCCAGATCGACCAATCGGTGTTGACCTGGGTCCTTACGATAGTGATAACGTAACGGGCAAGCTCGTCTATCATACTCCGGAAGAGGAAATTTCCATGGCGCCTGCTTGCTGGCTCTGGGACTATCTCAGGTTTGTTACGAAGATCTCCAATTCCGAAATTCAAAAATATTATAAAACTTTGGGAATATGTAGAGGATTCCCAATTCACTCTAAGGGTGTGAAATTGATCCGTGAAAATAATTCGCGAATCGTAAGAACTGTAAGTTACCAAATGATAGCACTAATTAAAAGAAGTAACTTTTGTCTAAAAACTTTCTATCTGTCTCTTACGGTTTGCAAGTTATAACACAAAATCGGAAAATAACCGAAAATTGCGTAATACATATCTCTATATATCCTCTATATATCTACATATCTATATAAATTTATAATTTATAACTATATATCCTCTACATATCCCCAAAGTTCCATAAATTTTTTAATTTTCTACCTTATAAAAAACTTATTACCACGCGATACTTTGCAAAAGGCGTTCCTGTCAAGGAGGATTCTTCCTGCCATTAAGTGGTGGGGTGGACTCAGCTTCTTCAGCGTGTATGGTTTACTCCATGTGCGACATGATCGTGGATTCAGTGAACAAAGGAGGTACGCACTATTAGAATACTCATCTGATCATTAAGGAACACGTCTAATGAAATGTGCGCTATCAGACACCCAGGTGCTGTCAGATATCAGGAAGATCGTGGGAGATGGCGAGTACGTGCCGACAGACCCAAAGCAACTGTGCAACATTATTTTGGTCACTTGCTACATGGGCACAGAGAATTCCTCTGCTGAGACGAAGGCCCGCGCTGCAGAGCTCGCCAGTCAGATTGGCTCCTATCATCACAGCATAGTGATCGACGTTGCTGTGTCAGCTATTCTAACCGTATTCCAACAAGTCACCAAGCTGACTCCGAGATTCAAGGTCCAAGGGGGATCTCCTAGGGAGAACCTAGCCCTGCAAAATATACAGGTTAGTATCCGTCCCCAAAATTGTACTCCCGCGGATAGACCCGGCTGGTTAGGTGCGTAAGATCATATTGTAAAGAGGTTCTCATTTGATTTTCATTTCCTGTCCTTTTTATTCACCCACAAGAAAATCACTACGCGCCTGGTCTGCGAACAAAGTAGAAATCGAACGTTTAAACAGTGAGTGGTGAGAGAAGTAAGAAAATTATTCATTAAGTTGCATATAAAAATTGAGTCTTAAACTTCTCGCCACCACTGTTCCCGTAACTAGAACGAATTCACGTAGCTCCTAATTGTTTGTCAAGGCAAGACTGAGAATGGTGATCGCTTACCTGTTTGCCCAACTGATGCTGTGGGTTAGAGGGCGCCCAGGTGGTCTCCTCGTGCTGGGGAGCAGCAACGTGGATGAGTCTCTTCGGGGATACTTTACCAAATACGATTGCAGCAGTGCTGACATCAACCCCATAGGCGGAATCGCGAAGAACGATTTGAAGTCGTTCCTCGCTTATTTCAGGTCCGTACATAGCTTATCACTTGGGGTGCTGCCCACGACATATTATCGTGTTGACAAACACTCTGTACCATTTCCGGGCGTACTTCAGAAGAAAACACGGAATATCCGCTCTGGACGGGATACTAGACGCGCTGCCAACCGCAGAATTGGAGCCCCTTCAAGGAGGGCAACTCTCGCAGCTCGACGAGGTGGACATGGGCATGACGTACAAAGAACTGGGCACTTTCGGCCGTTTAAGGAAGCAGGACTGCGCTGGCCCCTTTACCATGTTCTGCAGACTGGTTCACATGTGGGATAAATGCACCCCGAAAGAAGTAATTATAAGTTCAAGCACTACTAACCCCTCTCGACGCGCAACCAGGGTCCCTCTAAGTTCGAATTAAAATCCCGTTGCAGGTGGCGGATAAGGTCAAACACTTCTACAGGTGTTACGCCATAAATCGGCACAAAATGACGATCCTGACGCCGTCCTGTCACGCGGAGACTTACAGTCCCGACGATAACCGGTTCGATCATCGCCCCTTCTTGTACAACCACACGTGGAAGTGGCAGTTCAATGCAATCGACGAACAGGTGGGCTACTGCAGCGTGGAAGGCGAAAACCTCTTGAATAGAGGGCCTTCGAAACATGTGGGGGGTGTGAAGATAGAAAAGAAAGCTATAAATGTAAACTTCTCTCAACTATGTACACCGCAGATATAAAGACTGCATTCGATTGCGGCACAACGAAGATGCAGTGTGAATGTGATTGATCCTTGGGAGTTAAATTCATTCCCTGTGTACTATCACCCTTACACCCACTTAGTTTGTCATCTTCACTCCCGAAATCTGTACCCACATGTTTCGAAGCATCCCCCGTTTCTCCCATCCGAGTTACACAGGAGCATTTAAAGAAGAACCATCTATTTCCCCAGGTGAAACGCCTTCTCAGCGAGCAGCAGTCACCTCGGGGCAGAAAGGACGCCCCCAAGGTGCCCGCGAAGCCCAGATACATGGCGTTCAGCTCCGTGATCAGTAGTGAGTAAATCAAACACCACCCACGAATCGTGTTACACCGCTGGCCAGGCTCGCGTTACGTTTACCGAGCCTCTGTGCAGCGATCTCTGACGGGAACCCGCAAACTCGTGGCACCGTTCGCCGTGAAGTCGGGGTTGGGCGAGCCCTCTATAATTATGAGCCCACCGTGAACACCGCGACCCCCACCGAGGAACCATCGTCACGCCCGGCGTCATTCTCTGTTGCAGATAAAACACATCCAGGAGTAGTAGTGTAACCGTAGCCGTAGCATCTATGTCTCTGTGTCTCTTTATCATTTTGAACATTGCAGCCTAGCGAGCACACCGAGACGAAAGTTCGCTGGCTCGTCTCAACGCCGCTACCGTGGCTGGTCCGTCTCAAGCCTTCAGTGGCTCGAGCTTCCGGGAGGCTGTATCGTTCGCGCTTCGCGAAAAGACTGGTTAGCAGGAGGAGCTGAGCATTCATTGTATTATATTAATGCAACTGTTGAGAGGATATGAGAGAAGGGCGTGTGGAGACTGAAGTTCAATATATGTATGTATTTATACAAAAGCTTGGTGGTTCATTCCCCTTGTGCGCGTAATTCTCCTGGTCGTTTGGGTTGCAGGAGGCGAAACCTGGTGGGATTGTTTCCTTTTTATCGTCTCTGTTGCTTCCACTTTTTGTTATTCAAAGAGATGGCGGTAATAATTGGGAAGTGAGAGGCACGGCTGCATATAATATTAATTTTATTATCTCTTGCATCTCTACGTACACAGACAGCGCGTATCCGCGATTCAGTAACGGTTAGCATCGGTTGAACGACGATCGGGTTAAGGGCTGGATCGATATCCGGGCGGTGGTCGTTCTAAATTTTAAAAGCCACCCGAATGATATACACAGTATATTTGAATGGACACGCCTCTCCTTCCCACGCACGCAGCCGCGCGCACCCGTCGAGAACGCATTTACATATAAAACAGTCATTCGAAGATTCAGACCTACCGACTCTCGATCCTTCCGCGAACGAGGGATGCAACGTCGTTTCTGCAGGCGAAGAAATTCACGATATACGCGTATATCTCTATGTATACATCTATATAGGCGCGCATATAGATCCATATATTAATAATAAAGTGAATAACCAGAATCATTAATCGAACAGCAATAACGATATTCGATAATCATATAATATTAATAACTGCGATAGTACTATTGCGGCGTGATAAAAGTCCTGCGCGCGTCCAAGCGCCAAGATGGATAGAGCTGCTGGTGGATATTCATGTGAACGATAGGCAGGTATTATAAATGGGATTCGATACAGTTAGATGAGAATAAAAATATCTAAGTACTACTGTTTCAGACAATACTGGACGTAAATTAAATAATGATAGAAATAATAATATTAGCAATAAAAATATCATCCGTGACGTGAAAACAAGATTGCGACGAGAAGTACCATTGTCCTAGAGTATTGCCAAGGGAAACGCGCGAAGATCAAGCCCCCTTCATCGCACAATTACTATACAAGTTTTTAAACAAGTTATACACGCAATCGATTTAAACGAAGAAGAAAAACAGTAGAAGAAGGGTACTGATACAATCGCAAATAAGACTCTGCGTTATCTCGTGCAACCCGACTAAAAAAACATTTACTATGTACATTTCACCCAAAAGGACGCGTTCGTCCCTTAACGTTGGTCGTAAAGGATCTCGAATATCATCTAACAATTATGCCTACTACGTCGTTACTATTTACATTGATCGCGAGCTTCCTGGAGGCTTCACGTTATTCCAAAAACTGCACCGCGATTTTTAATATACATTTCGAGAAGTTTCGAACCTTTTCCCATGCTTATCCTCGATAGAAAACTTGTTTTTTTTTTTTTTAAGTTTTACGAGTGCTCCAAGGATGTGAAGTCTATGGTTTCTGTGGTCTTGGAACTGCTTCCAGTACTTTGGGACTTTGTTGGGAGTCACAAAATTCTGGGGGGATTCCAAGGGTTTTCAGAACATCCACAAAGCCATAGTCGAACGCTGTCGATCATTAATTGCTAGCAGAAACATGGAGAATTCGATTTACAAGAGCGCTGTATCGTGCAGTTTGCTCAGCACCCGACTCGGCCCTACAAGTATATACCCGTTTCGCGGACTGTAATTCGGCTTCCTACCATCGTGCCGCCATTATCTCTACCTACGTAACCGGGATTTTGCTTAATTCTCGCGAAAGTCCTCGCTCCCAACGAGGACCCGTAGGATTTGTTTGCTACAAAAGTCGCGTCGCTTATCGATTTCCTACGTGCGTCCACCCACGTGTCGCCCCAAACTAAAATATGTCCTACCACCGTAGAATTGCACGAAACCCCATTGTGTCTGTGTATACATTGATGCACGGCTCCTTTTCTGTCGGTACCCAACATCTTTTCAACATTCATTTTTAATGAAATGATGTAGAATTTGAATACATATACGTTACCATTAGATAACTTGGGATACGCGAATCTCAAAGTTTCTAACAATAACGGGTGTACGAGTTGAATGTTTCGTAGTGAACAGAAAGACTGCCGTGTGGAAGTATGTGTGTACGTGTGTGTCGTGTAATCTCTCACTCCACCATGTCGGTGCATACCCCACGAAAGAACCAACGTGTGCAAGAAGCGAAATCTCGTGCGCGGAGGAGCGAGTAAAATCGTGTCTTATCATATCACAGATTTCCCAAGGTGCATACCGATAGGCGACTATTAATTTAAGAACAAACAGTAATAAGAAGAAAAGTGCTTCCCCGAGCGCGTCAGTCAACGAGGAATGCAACGGTCCACAGAGGAAAAAGAAGAAATAAATTACCCCGAGACAGGATACATTCTTATTTCTTACTGACAGAGTATCGTCGCCTCGGTGTAACCAGTTCGAGAACCGCCCGACGTCTTCAAACATCGACCGCTTCTCCGTTACTTTCTTCGCACCCTCAAAGTCGGAAAACAACGTAACTTGCCGTGCATCGCTTGAGAAGAAAAATCGTTCAAATAGAAATCGCGCTTCCCACTTCCCGCCTGCGACGGGAAATGGTGTGATCGTCATTCCTGAAACGTTCGATCCGAGTCATCGGGTGTACTCTCCATGATTTTCAAGGCCGACCGTTTGACACTTAACTCGTCAATTCGCGTAAAACTTTAATTATATTATATACCTCGCGATACGCAATAAAATTCGATTACTGCCACTAACTTAAGCCGAAAAGGGTAAATCAACTGATTGTCAATAAAAAAGAAAGAGTTTAAAAATTTGAAACATGTATCCCTGCTGGTATAAACCGCCCCCACTAGTCGAGTTCAATCGACGAATCAAAGTGTCACACGATCGCCTCGTCAAATACGTCTTCGTTAATAGCCTACAAGTAATAACATAGTCTCTATACATACATACGCGTACATGTTCATACACATTATACCTAGAGTCGGTAAGAAGTAACGCGCGCAGAGGATCCCGCGTGCTCGATACAAGCGAGACACCGTGCATACCGAGCGAGCGTTTTCAAGCGTTCAAGGGATAGCGTGTTGGCCAAAGTCCTCGCAACGGAAATCCGATCGTCATCGGCCCTCGACGCCGTCGTCGTGTGTCACCGCTAAAGGGCAGCCACCTGCAGGTACTTTTCGCGCGACGTTTACTCCGGTGTCCGTTCGATGGTGCTGGTGATCAAGTGGTCGAGATCATCGCCACCTCCACTGACCCCTTCCTCGTTCATAAACATCCCCATTGGGGCCCGTCCCGCTCGGAAGCTCGAGGCACGACCCAAATGCGACAAGGGCGCCTCGAAGCCTTTCGAGGCAGAATTTCGGCTCTTAGCTCGAGCCTAACGTACTTGTCGGCTAATCTGCTCGTTCTCTTCGTAACTCTACATCGTTTCTGTTCATGTCCAGGCACGAAAGCATACGTCGCATTCTCTTCGTGCACTTTCGTGTAAACCTAACCCCCTTTCCTTTCAACGTGCCCCAGCTTCGCGTTCCGGTAATTCAACGAAGACCGTGTCCCACGCGTTCGAATCAAGACGGTCACCCCCGTATACACCGTTCCCTGGTTCAGGGTTTGCTAGTCAACGTGACTGCGGTCATGCTCTGCGTTTACTCTAGTCGGAGTCTACGTGCGCACCTGGAGCAACATGTTGGCGAAATTGCTGTTGGTGAACTTGAAGTGCCGCTTGTCGTAGAACTTGAGCAACGCTGGGCTGTAAGGATGCTTGTCTTTCAGGTGCAGGTAGTGGACCTCGGGCTCCTGCGTCGTGTGACCGCACTCTTCGCAGACGTATACCTGCGTGGGGGAAAGGGAATGGGAGATGAAGCTGAATTTTGTCTATGGGTTTCATTCAATATCTGCGATTTTATAATATTAGGTCAGTGGGAGAGTTCGGTAGTTTTTTAATCCAAGTATATTCCTTGGCTATGTATGACCATTTGCCAGTATTCTGGTAAAAGGGAAGTACGTGTAGCTAGAAAAGACTTTTCTGAACACCCAATATCATCTATCAGGTCATAGCACGAACTTTTCCACCGACCTATAAAGCGGTAGTTAAATGGTACTGTATCAAATTATCCCGAGTGGCCAATAAATTTCGGATTTTGAAAATATTTTTTCTTTTTTTTTGTACACTCTGTATAGTTCAGATAGAGACTACTAAACAAATCTGTATTCAGTGTGATTATTGAATGCCTGACAATCGGAACCGTAAACAATTAGTCAAGACCCACAAAATATTTTTCTATACTATTTAGCTCCTTTTATCCCGTTGTTTATGCTGATAAGTCTGTATGCAAGCATTGGCAGCGTGACAAACTTGTATTCTGAGGAATCCTCTAACTCTAAATATGCCAAATATACAGCAACACAATTTCTTCTTATCATGTGTCCATCAACTTCACTTTACAAATTTCCTTTAAATCATTACTGTATGTACTCTTTGTACACCATTGAAGACAAAATAAAATCGTCTGTAGCAATTACAAATTATTGAATTCTTCACTTAAATAGTTAATCATCTAAACATCTTCAAATCTAATAACTAATTAGTTAATGTCTTCACTCTCAACCTTCCAAATACAAGTGATTGGATGGAGCAATTACATAAGATCCGAGGTGGTGAGAATAGCTCCTCTCGCAGCGACCACCCCCTTTTACACAGACTATATCTCTGACGTTATTTCATTACTTCGTAAATGCTCACCTTTGTGCGTCGCTCTTTGTACGCGTACTGATGCTGAACACCATGGACCTTGAGGCAGTGACTCTCCAGGGAGCATCTCTGCGTGAAGCTTTTCTCGCATAGGTTGCACTTGTACGGTCGAACGCCCGTGTGCGTCCTGGTGTGCCTTTTCAGGTCGAACGTGTCGTTGAAGCCCTTCCCGCAGAACGTGCACAGGTAACGTTTCACGTCACTGTGGCACTTCATGTGACGGTTCAGGAGCCGCTGCAAACTGAAGTTCTTGCTGCAGACACGGCACGTGAAGCGGTTCGGGTCGTCGTCCTGGAAAATCGATGAACCTTTGCTGCATTTGCCTGGACACCACTAGTATTTAGTAATAAAACAGCGCAGAACACAGGCCGATATATTGAGGACTGGCGTGAGTTGTGTGGAATTAGATTTTGCTGTGTGTGGAATTCCACATTCAGGAATTTTTATTTGCGTACTACTGTTTTTTAGGTTGCTGAAATTTGATTTTTTAATTTGTACCCCCCACACACTCGTGGAAAATTTGCTCCGCCAACCCTGGATATATTTCACGGTGACTGGTCGTCTTAAACGGTCGAACACAGTCGCAAGAACTATCGTACCAGTTTACCAAGCAACAGTGAGATTTCCAACGCGCACGCCTAACCTAAACACAAGACATTTCTACAGTCCCAATTCTGAACGAGTAACAGTAACTAGCATCGAGTTTTGGCAGGTGATCTAGTACCAAGGTATCGCTATGGAATATCAACCAAACACCATCCACGAACTTCTTTATCTTCCACTCCCCCAAACCTCACTGTTGCTTAGCGTACCTTTGACAACTCAGCTAGAGAGTATTATCAGAAAAGGGTGAAGAGTCGAGCTGTAGGAGGCAGCGAGATAGAACAACCTTCAGTACGGTTCAAAGGAAAATGAGACTCTGTGATGAGTTGCATCACTTCATTGGAGTCACCCTGTAGATAAGTAGCAGACTGGAATACTTTTCTAATCGGGGCGTCTGATCTAGGTCTGCAAGGATCTAAATCTAAACCCGCAGGCGCGCGCAGATCGTGGTCGAGGATAATAAAGCGCGAGATATACGAGGAGGAAAGGCGTTCGAGAATGACGTTTACCTTGCCAGGCGGAGGTCGTACAGCCCTCTCTTCTTCGCGAGTGGCCGCTGCCTGTCTCTGACCCTCAATCGCCAACGGATTTTTAATCCCGTGCCCGCCGTTGACGAACTCCAATTGGCAGTCGCCTGGCAGTCCCAGCTACAAAGGCAAACGTCGGTTACGTATGAACGTAGCGATGGTATTGGATGAAGCACTCAATTTGATTGGCATTGCAAAAACTCGAACCAACTATCACCCGCTTGGCTACTAATGCCAGAGTGGCACGGAATCACGTGGACCAGTAGTTTTGAAAAACTGCAAACGTCTATATGGCAGTGTTGTCGACTGACGAGTACAGTATATTAGAATACTTAAAAGTGTGTAAGGAAAATGCCTGATAACTCAAAGTTCCACTCTAATAGCTGAAGAATGTTTCTCTTCTTTGGAAATCTATAGAAATTTAAAATTGGGAGTTGATTTGAAATGGCAGACTGTAGATAGACCTCTATTCTCGCAATGCTTTATATATTCAGGTAGCTTCTTAGTTAGTTGCTCGCTGAGCTTCTACAGAAAGCTCAGGGGAATGGAAGACTCAATTTCTGGCTGATCACCATCGAACTGATCGAAGAACAATGCCACGTAGATGTGTATCGGCGGTCGTGCGACCTTGGAAGCGACAAGTATGCTTTTGCCTGGATCAATTTCGAGTGTTTACCCTCTGCCGAAGTACACTGACCCGTTGCGTCAGTGGTGGTTCCCCGACCTGTCCCGTTGCTTGTACAGCGTTCACCGAGGCCGATGTCGCGTTGGGACTGGGCGCATGCTCCATCAGCGCACAAGATGGCGACGTACTAGTGGACGCAGCGTCCAAGGAACAGCTTCCTGCTCCGGGGCTAGGCAGACTGCCACCCACGCTGCTACCGGAGTCCAGTTCCAGACCTTCGAATCAAACACACTTAATGCGGTAGACTATAATACACCTCACTTAAAAAAAAGATAGGCTGGGAAACTAACCACTGCCAGTGAAGCTCAATCCCGGACTCAGCAGTCCTTGGTGTTGCTGGTGGTGTGGCGAGGTAGTTTGCTGCTGCTGTTGTTGCTGCTGCTGTTGCTGCTGCTGCAACTGCACCTGTATCTGTAGCTGCTGCAATTGTGGCTCCGGCTGATGCTGGTGATTCTGGTTGATGTGAAGCGCCAACTCTGGACGTTCCTTGGGAACTGACTGGTAGCTCGACTCCCCTGTCGTGTAAGACAATCCCAGTTTGGAGGTGTTGAAGTGCTGGGGAGCTGCCGTGTAGTGCCTGAAACACGACAGTTTATATGTTCCAGGTGCCTTGTCATCGTACACCCATGGTTCGCTGTGCAATTCAATTTCAAAGCGGAGCAGTAGCTAATTGTTAGTCGGATGATGCATTATCTTTATGGTAGGGCAATGACCACAACAGTCGAGGCAAAACTGTAGACCAACATTAGTAACAATTACGCTGCAGTTTGATCATGGCGACATGAACTTGGTGATCATCAAACTACTAAATTTCACGGCTCTCATCGGCTGGAGAACACTCACCTGGACGTGTCGAAGCCTCTGGTCAGGGCCATGCTATGCTCCGGAAAAGGATCGACGCTGGGCTCGACAGGAGTGGTCATCTGGCCTGCGTCCTGGCCGATCCCGCTGCCAGCAGAGGCTGGCGAATGCAACGAGTCTTCAAGAAGGTCGTTGCCACCGTCCTCCGTTGGTAGCCTCGGTAGGAAGAGGTCGGCAGCGTCGCTAAGGCTCTCCAAGAGAGCCGTGTGGTCCGACGGCGAGCTGAAGGTAAGCGTGGCGGTGAACTGAAGTGGATCCACCACAGCGCCTGTCACCATGTCCACCATCATCCCTGTGTCAGTCATGTCGTAGGCGCCGTACTGCCCCGACAGCAAGTCGTTCGCCTGGATCTTGTACGGCGACAGATCCTCCTCTTCCTTCAGAGTCAGGCCGTAGGAGGCGCAGACGTTCTGCAGGAGAGAGTACTGCTTCCCTTCTTGGGCGTTGTACTGCGAGTGCTGGGAATTCACGTCCTGCTGACCTGTGTCACACTCCATCCCTACTGTGGGCGATGGTGTGAGGTAGCCGTTTCCTGAAAGTGGTTCATGTCGAATGGAGGGTACATCGGAGACTTTCAGGTGTAAGCTATGGGCTTGGGAAGAATATTCTCGGATCTTCTTTGCAGCTAGCTTTCTAAGGGACACTGAGGGGTGATTATGGGCCTGGATATAGACGTAGAGTGGACTTTTAAAGGAACAGTCTAAAGGTGTGTGGACCATTATCCCTGCAAGCGTACCTTGGGTGCTGTTGTACTGATTGGCGAAGTTGGCGAGATTGTTGCCCCCTTTGAGAGACTCGTAGAATGGCGGGAGGGAGCCAGTGGGTGGTGAGCTGGGCCCGTAGTTACCGCGGCCGCCGTTGCCGCCTGGGTTCATCCCGCCGCCTCCAGCGCCTCCACCCACAGCCCCGCCACCACCGCTGCCACCAGTGACTGCTCCGCCGCCGCAGTAACCGCCGCTTCCGCCAGAACTCGAGGACGACGAGCCCCCGGAGTTCGCGGAGCCGTTGCTCGAGCTGGAAGCGCCGTTCCCGCCGGAACTGGAGGACCTCCCGTGGCCAGCGGCAGCGTGCACCACCTGAGGGCCGGACAGCCTCATAGCCAGCAAAGGCCTGGCGATCGAGTTGCCGATTGTGCGCGAGACTTTCGCGCCCTCGCGGCCTCGCTCCTCGTCCTCCTCCTTTCTCTTCGGCACTGCGTAATCGATGGGCTGCTCCTGTATAGATAACGGACAATGTCAGCCACCTGGTCATGGTCTGGGATTGGCCGATGGATAAATAGATCGACTGATACATATTCATGAACGGATTTACTTCTTTTTAGATCGGCTGGCGAAGGTGGCTGGGTATGGATTCAGAGGAATGTGGAGGGATTGGTTGTAGATTAGTTGTACGTGGACGCTTTTAGCGAAGGATAGTGTGAGGGGTTGGGTGGTGTTGTTGGATCTGGGAATGTGGAATGATGGAGGTATTCAGCAGGGTGAAGGGAGTTACGGTGGGAATAGTAGGATTCTTTATAAGGAACATATATGGTGAGGATAAAAGTTACTCTATTTAGAAGGGGAGATGTGGTAACAGCTTATTCTTCTGAAGATTACAGCTTCATAGCTTAAAGATAATTAAACGTAATCAGAAGTTCAGCAGTAGCGACTTCGCTGTTTCCACACCCCACCTTTCATCGAGTAATCATTTTACAATGACCAAGCAAAAAAAGTTGCTTTACCTGTTCCGGTTCCTGGGTCTGCGGCACCTCCACCTTGTCCTCCCTCCTGGACGACGATTGGCTTTGCGGGGGAACCCTCTGTATAACGGATACCCTGGTGGGTGGCTCGACGCGCGGCGTCTTCGGAGGGGTGCTGGGTCTCGGCAGCACCAGCTTCTCCGATTTCGTGAGAAACTGAGAAGCATCGCTGGAGGAGGGCACGATAGGGGGGCTACTGTACTCCTTGCGCTCCGCCCTGGTCAGCACGTGGCCCCTGCTCCCGTACGGGATGTCACCGCCGAGGATGCTCGAGATGAATCGTCGCGGGGGTGTACTGGTTGGAGTGCTGGTCGGCGTGCTGCTCGTCGACTGCCACTGCGGGGGCGGCGAGGACGGAGGGCTGGTGCTGCGCAAGGATTCTGGGGTGGTCGCGCGATCGTCCTCCGGTTTCTCGCGATCTGCGGACAGAATCCAGGTCGTGGATCGTTAAATATCAGTTTTGCAACTTGTAGAGGTATTCTGACGGTGGTATTTGGGTCCTTTTTGACCCTAGAAAAAATTATATATATATATAGATCTTTATTGGTCCCATAAGGGTTACAGTCTTTCTATTCCTATTTAGATTTAGACCCCTCTTATATTCTGATGTGACCTCAGCCTGAATTTTTATTGGTAGCTGAAGCTTAAAACACTCTATGGTACAACCTGTAATATTAACTGAAAACTTTATTTGAAAAAATGCAAACAACGAAAAGATCATTTTGCGCCCCTTGGCAATTTTACGCCCTGTAGGGGTCTGGCTTCCACGTGTAACTGTTTCCACAGAGGAAAGCCTTCGAGATGTCGAAAGTATCCGCGGCCAATTCCAGCGAAGGACAGCACGTGCCTCCTTCGGAGCGGACGCCGGAGCGTGGGGGGATCGAGACTCGCGAAATTACGCTCGCTAGACGACGAAAATCCGAATACCCGACGCGTCTGGAATACGTAATGAGCGAACGGTTATAATATGGGCACACACGGTTGGGCCCGAGTTTACGAGCAACCTTGAGGGGGTTCGTAGGTACCGTATGCTACTCTCTTTCCGCGCGTCCTTCGCGCGCCACCTCGTAATTCGTCCTCCAACGGCGTCGTCTCGCGAGCAAAGTACAGGCAGCCATTAAAAGTGGCGAGAAAAACCGCTGCACCCGTGGGTGGTGAAGAGCGCGCTCGAGCCAATTCGGTGGGCGAGTGAGGACAACGCGGTAGATTCAACAAACTTCAAAGCAAAATGGACAGTGTAAATTATGATCCGTGTTCAAACAAATTGGATATTGGAGGTAGGGGCGGCGCGAGGATGGCTGAGGCCCCTACGCAAAAACATTTTTAGCGTAGCCCACAATTTTTGGGCTCCAAATTTTTCCATTTAATGTGTTTATTTTTCTATTTCATATGTTTCATAAGAATTACATGTAAATTTAGTTTATGTGGGTGTTGGATTCCCTTATTATTAAGTTGCCGCCCTAATTCAAGGAAGTTTAGAGTTTCTATTTTTCTTCCATTCAGATATGAGTTTAGATATTTATTTAAGTATAGAGCCTTTTGTTTAAGGGTACCTAAAGTGACGAAAATGCCAAGGGAAAATGAATACGTGGATGGAAAGTTATTCTTTCTCAAAATATTTCAGTATTTCCCGTTGACAGTGATACATAAATAAAAAAATAAATAAATATTAAAAACATTGGAATTGAAATTGAAGAGTTCATGTAGAGAAAACACTGTAAGTGCCAAAATACTACAGAATTTGATTTTTAGCACCTACAGTGTTTTCTACAAACCCCCTGTTCAATTGATCCGAAGAGTGTCTGAGATGAATCTCGCTGAGAACCGCGGAATCTCTCGACCGTTCGAACGGTTCCAGTGGATTTCAGAGAATCGAAAGTACTGACAACGAGTCTTGAATGCCTTGAGCGTCGTGATAAACTGGGATTCCTCGAGGACCTTGAGTGTGATAGAAGCGACAGCGAGAATATATCGCTGTTACTTTCTGCGTCAGCGCGAGTCACCGTAATACCATTATTTTTCACGCACTCGAGATATGTATTATCTACTCTAACATTTACGAATACGCTTAAAAATGCCCACCCATAAATTTTTCAAAATTAATCCCCGGATACGTGACATGTTAAAAAATATCTCTGCCAATCATTTTCTATTTTTCAAGCCCAATTTATCTGCTCTTATTCGTCAAGAAATGCGATATATGCATAAGACATGTGTAATGGTGGGCAATTTCGAGTGGCCATAATTCAGCGGGCCGTGTTTTATGGCGAAAGGAGCGCGAATGCGAGAGATCGCCCTTGAAGGACAGTCTCCAGTCGGGCAATTACGCGCCTGTAGAGGTCTCGAATCGTTTGATCGTCCCCCGTTGCCACGGTCCGCGGTCGCTGGCAATTTTCTGGCTGCGGGGAGGGGGCCGAGCAATCGCGTTCTCTTGACTTTGACATCGGCGCGCGCGCGCGTTTCGCGAATGGGGCACGAGGACGCCGTGTTCGCGAGCGCGGCGAAGCCGTTCGAGCGGAAACCAGGAAACCAGCCGCGAGGACAGGCTGGCTTTTTGCGAGCACGTGCGCGATGGACACGAGGAAAGCCATTTCTAGTCGCTTTCCTTCTATTTTTGCTTCGGGGATAACGGGGACAGTGCGTACGACTTGCAAATACTCTACATACATAAAGCACCTAAAAACCTCCACTTTCCACTACACGATAACCTTCGCCCACGTCTGACTCTCCGGCGTCCGTTTGCCAGCACATTGCCACGAAATGAGTGCCAGATTCGGCTTGGCGTGGCCGCGCGCGCTTCTAACGCCGCGCCTTTACGCAAGCGTTTACGTCACAGGGCCCGGGCCGAAGGTAAGAGCCGCAGCCTGCGCGGAGGGACCAAAATGGCGGTTGGGCAACCTTCGAGCTTGGTGAATCGGGCCCCGTACGTGAGATCCCACCGACCGAAAAGCCCTGAACAGGTCCGTGGGCCGCGCTATAAATACCAGCCCGCGCATCGTGACCAGCGTACCGATCTCCATCTTCTGTCCTCTTCCCCACCGTCCGCCTTTATCGCAACGAGTTTCTCTGTCCCGCTCCGCCTTCGCCCTTTCCTCCCGCCAGAGAAAGGGTGGAGAAGAGGACGAGGAAGAAAGGGGAAAGGGGAAAGGGGCCAGGGGCCAGGGAAGAGTAAGAACCGGTACTTCGAGTTCGCTCGAGACGCCTCGACGGGCATTCAAGTCCCCGTGCTGCGAGCTTCGGAGCGATTCAACCTACCACGGGGCCCCTTATCGTGCAACGGAGATCGAGGGGATCAGAATGCTGGGTCGTAGCTGGCCAATGATATGGGGAGAGCGATCTTGGTGAACGGGATGGGTCTTGAGTTGTCGCGGAGCATCTGTATATCGCGGAGTACCTATATAGATGTTGCAGGATTATTATTCTTATTCTTATTCTTATTAAACGTTTTCATTCCATAATCTGCGTACTTAGAGAAACTGAAACTCTAATTCTTCTATATAAAACTAAAACAATCTCCCAAAAGCCCACGATTCCATAAACTTTCAAGCAATTAGGGAGCATTAAAATTTCCGATGAATCGTTGCAAAACGATGGAAATAGTGGGAGCAGCGGCCGTCGGCGTGGAGCGTAAAAGGAGAGTGTGGAGCGGGCCTGGCCGGCAAAAATGAAAATCGTGACATTGCGCGCGCTCACGGCCAAGTGCAACGCGGCTTGATTCTAGGTATGTATACATATCGCGCGCTCGATCTCAATTCCGCGCGCGTCTCTTTCGCCACTGGCCCACAGCAGGTGGAAGGACAAAGAAATTGTAATCAGAAGACGCTACGGATTGGAGGAACAGTGGCCTCTCGATCGCTGATCGGAGATACTGTCCAAGGTGAGCTAGAACCACCCCGTGGCGGGGCTGAACGTTCAAAACTAACGGGCCGAGGAGTCGAGGATGACGATTAAGATGACGTCGCGACGCACGGTAGCTTCCGGGGATCGGCCGTTGAACGGGTTACATTAGGTACATAGGAAGCAAATTTCCAGGAGTCGTTCCTCGACACAATACAATACCAGACTATGTATATCCCTGACTCCCAAGCAGCACGGTTTCAAATTCCAATCCCACGCGGAGGCGCAGAAGGGTTCACGACGGCACTCGAGGGAAGCCATTGGCCTTCCACAGGGTCCTGGCCTCCGGTGCCCGCTCGATCGAACGAAACGCCTCAGCTTAGTTAGTTGACCTACTTTCCGCTCGACCACTCCCTCGGCTCCTTTTTTCTCCCCAAGATTTTCCTTTCGGCTACCCGCGGAGCCTTCGCCGGCATTATCTCGTTTCTCCACGTTCGCACGGGCATCTTGAACAATGAGAGCGGATCTCCCGGGCCCGGATCCTCTTCTATAGAGACACCTGTACGATCCATTGGAACTTCACGGCGGATCCGCTCGATCGTGACCGGATCTGCATTGTTCCAAGCCTCTGTTCGCGGTACTTTATCGATTGCAAGTCAGATTTCCGGCGGCAAGAACCTGTGTGCCGATGCACTCAGGCTTGCTTTCAACTCGTTTCGAGTTAACGAGCCACCTGTATCCCTCGATATACTTGGCTTTTGTGAGTGTGGTTTAATACAGGAATATCCAAAGGATCGTTAAAACTTAAATCTGTAGAAGAAAAGCAGATCCGCGCGGGCCCTCCGGCGTACTATACATATACATATACATATACATATAGTTGAATTCGGCTCCGCCAAGATTAAATTCTGAGTGCGCCACTGTCCCATAGACTATAGAGTCTTAAAATCTCCACCTCAGAAGTCTTGCACGGACGAAGCTTCAATGGCAAGTGTAGTGCAAGCGTCAGGCAACCAGAAATCTACCAAACACCTTTATTCTATGGGTATCCCTGTTGGTATGTGGCCGCGAAGCACCATACGCGCGGCAGTCGTACCTACCTGCGTAGCGTTTGCGTAGCGGTACCGTGCGTGGGTCGAAGCATCGCGCACAGCAAGGTGACACCGTGCACGCAGAGACCCACTCGACCACCTTACGTAATGGAGGCGCTCGCGGTGTCCCTCCTACCGTTAATTCTTCGTCAGAGGAGCCCCCCGTCTCGCTCTAACGCTCCGCGCGCTGGAGAACGCCTTTCTAACCGCGCGCGGGCGCGCTAAACGGAAGATCAAGGCACCTTGTGAAAAGTCGCGACGAAACGGCTGGGGTGACTAGCGGGAGCGACTACTGAATACGCATTTTCTAGGAGGTTCAGTGGATGAGGCAGTTTTCTAGAGTACATCTTCTATTTTGGGATTTTCTCAACGGTGGAAGACGTTGCGGGTAGGAAGGGACATTTCCACTGAGAATTCTATAATAATTATAATAATAGCTACACCCTTCGGTGTGCAGTACTAACTATAAACGAAAAAACATTACCAAATCATTACTCTTCCTTATTTAGTTTTATTTCAAATAAATTTCAGTTTTCGAAAATTTGTGCATTTTCTTGTATATTAGAATTTTCTACTCCCCACCGATTTTCAATCAATGGACCCCCAAGGGATCATAGCCCCGGACCCCAAAAATCTTAACGCGGCCCTGATGAACAGTAAAAATTGTAAACTGTTCGACATAAAAATTTCTCCCCGTTTTTTCGCCGTTTCATGAACTGGGTGTTTCAGAAATGGGGAAAAAAATCGGCGAGTCGCCCCAGGATCGCATATGGGATGCAAAAATGGCGCCCGACATTCTGCAGCGCCGAGGCACGTGCGCGACCGCGCTTCATGCAAAGCGGTGTCTTTTGTTTTTCGTTTGCGAGATCTATGTATGCTATGAAGCCTTGACATTCGCCGCGATCGCGCGCGACGTATGGAAACGCGGTCCGCGTTTCCAGCTGCTCTCCTCCCCCTCCCCCTCCCCCCTCCACTTCCCGCCCCCTCGATGTTGCGCAGAAAATCGCGCATAAAAACCGGTACAAGACAGCGTTGGAGCGAGACCAGCTCTGTTATCAATTCAGTAGCAAAGCGGAAAATCCCTCTCCCTCTGCCTCCTCCCCTCCACCGCTCCCATCCCCGGTTCTTTTCGAGGGGATCGCGTGGCGTTTTGCAATCGCTATCGCAAAATCGAGCGACTCGGAGCTGCTTGCGAAACCGTGAGGCACCAAACGCGCGGCGAATTTTCTCAGAAGCCTGGAATTAGGCGACTTCTATCTGATCTGACGTGCTCTTGTTTAAAACATAGAACGCGATCGGCACGGTTTGAATTTCTGCTCTCGGTCGAGCTCGAGCGAGCTCTAGATGTTCGCTGAATTTGGGTTAGTGGGAGGGAGTGGTTGGTGTACTTATTGATTGTGACTGCGGAGGATTAACTATTTCCAAGGGTTGGAGGGCGTTGTGTGATCGTTAACCCCTTAACCGATCAACGTATTGAACCTCTTTTCTTCAAAATTGGGGTTCTTAGTTTTTAATATACGAGGCAGTGGCGGAGTGGGTTTAATAATATGGGGTGTCAGGAGACAAAGGGGGTCCAACCACAACTATAAGGTCAACATTTCATTTGTGGAAGCAATAAATTTGATTTATCAGAATTCAAATTTGTATGAAATAAATTAATATTTTTTTAGTAATTACGGTGTTAAAGGGGCCCACAGGCCCACTTGCCATCTGGCAACTGACACCGTGCCCAGTCCGCCACTGATACAAGGTGTTTCAGAAATCGTGAAAAACCTAGAAAATTTCATTTTATATTTTCGCCTAATATTTGCGTGAGTCATCCTTTCCGTGTGTACCACCATTTTTTAAGCACCCTGTATAGCGACAGTGACATACACAGATATTATGAAACTACGTGCAGGCAGTGGCGCATTCAGAATTTAATCTTGGGGGACCCTAGTTGAACGAAACCAAATAAGTCTTAAACAAAATTTTAGTGCAAATTCAATAGAATTCAATAGATGATTATCAAAATTTATTTAAAGTGTAAAATTCAGTTTTCTTTGCTTCATACAAAGCCCCTTAAGGGTGTCAGCGCCCCTTGCCCCCCCCCCCCCCGCTGGGTATGCTCCTATGTGTAAGTACTATATCAATACAATTCAATACTATTATTCCTAATAATTCTTTTGCACCTTTTTAACAAACTCAGATAAATAAAATATTAACAATAAATTTTCCCTGACATTTAACCATCTGACTAACAATAACTATAGTAAACCAGACACTCGATGCTCGTTTGCAAAAGAATAAAAGAAATGAAAGGAGGAAAAATCGAGGAATAATGGAGCAGAGAGAAGCTGACGGCGACCTTCCAACTCTCCTCGAGTCGGTACCGTTGAACTCGACGTGTTTTTTAAAAATAAGAATACGATTCGCAACGGGACGAGGCGGCCGTAACGTCGAGCGTCGTCGCGCTATAAAAGCCGTCGAGTCGCGACGAAGCCGACGCGCCGCGGCTTCCTAATTACTGTGCCCGTCGAGCGTAATAACACGCGAGTACACACACGCTAGTTCCGCCATCCAGCCGTTGCTTTGCAGCGCCCTGCGTGGAAACGAAGGAAAATTGCTTTACGCTTCAGTTCGGGTCCTCTGCTTTTTGCGACCATTTTCTCTCGTGGAAACACGTGCGCATATTTCACTCGAGACTATACAGTATACGTATACCAGTGTGTAGGTAGGTCTTTGTCTGCTGGCTTTATAAGCAGGCATAGCAATTCTGGGTGCGGGAGAGTCGGTGATAAGAATGTGATATTATACATGTAGGAGGGATTACTCGGAGCTTCGAGTATACTTTTTCTCGTATTAGAAATATGGGAATTTATATAGTAAGAGGCTGATGATTGGAATAGTGATGACCTTACTCTAATCTAATTTTAAGAGAAGTTATTATATACCTAGGTAACTGGCAAAATATCCCTACTTCGCTACGGTAGAATAATTAGAAGGAATATTTTTTTTTAATGTAATTTTTGTAAAGTAACTTTTGTTTTGTAAGCATTTGTGTGGATAACCTTTGTAAGTAAAAACCAAATTGATATCAAGAAAATACATTTCATCCCTTTTCACCCCCTTGGAGATGGAATTTGAAAAAATCCCTTTTTATCGAGCATCTACGTTGTAAAAGATTTGGTACTAGTTTCTAGAATCTAGAGTAGTTGTTGTCGATTTTGTTAGGTGCTGATTCATTGGTTTGTTACTTATGTGTTCACCCTATACGCAATAATTTCATGAAGCAGGCAAGCTTACTTCGACACCACGCAACTGAGGGGGAGAAGACCAGGATACCAGGATACCAGAAAACCAGAACAGAGCTGCACCTCCCCACAATTCAAAAATACCCCCAGAAGTAGAAAAAAGCCCACCAAACCACATGAACTGAGACGCCGAAAATTACCCTGCTTCAGCCAAATGAGCCACTCCTCCCCCATCCCACGTATTCCCACCATTGCTCCCCTGCCCAAGAACGTCGCGAAAGGTGGTCCGGTCCCATTACCCGTTCAAACAGAGATCTAAAATTGCCTGGCACAGGTGCATCCCCGCATCTGCCCACAGCGAAATATGTAAACGGCCCAGAAACGGCATAGACATCGCCTAACAGTCCTGAGTCCAGCGAATCGAGTAACGTCAGGCCCCGTCCGCCATGTTGTGTCCCAACGCTGCTCGCGGTAAGGCGAGTTTCGCGAGGGCACTCGACGTGGCGGCCGTTAGAGCGCGAGATTTATCGAGCCGAGCGTTCTCTGCACTTGGCCCCCTTGCTTCGAAAGAATTTCGGTCACGGCCCTGTTGCGCCATTAGCCTCCGCGTCCGCCACGGTAGCCGCTAATGCGGCTGTTTCTGTGCGCCAACGACCACGGCCAAGAGTGTAGGCTGCTCAACAGGTGCCCGCGCCAGCGATCGACAGACAGACAGACAGACAGACAGACACACACGGGTATACCCTCGTTCTACCTGCTTACGGCGCTTTCGACGAGTTGAACCTGTTCCTGCCGAGTGCCGCGGCCAGAGGTCCAACTTGTCGTTTCAAAGCCAACCGACGTACCTACCGCGGCTTTCACCCCTGTCCATGTTTCTCATTGGGGAGGGATTGGGCGGGGTGAGTAACGAGGAAACGCTGTCAAATTTTAAGGGGACATTCCGTCGATTTTTTCATTTATCGAAAATATATATAGGTGCGTATCAATTTCGCAGCGCTCGCAGAGGAATGTGAGTGAGGAATATTTTTGCAGTATCTCCGAGAAGGAGTTTTCTTTTTCCGGGGAAATTTATCTTTGGAAGGGTGGAAGCAGCCCTTATCGTCACTTTCTTTTTCTTTTGATAGTGTGGTAGAGCATAAGATATTGAATATTTCTTAGGTTTAAACTTTGGTCCTAGCTTGCAGGGTTACACAGTTATTTAGAGTTGGGTAGACAATTATGTGAATTATGTATGTGTGATTTTGGGAAGATTCTGGTAGTGGGGATATTTTAGAGATGAGATTGATAAATAGATTGGGGTGGAAGTGTAGAATACTGGATAAGTTTCTCTGCTTGTGAGTAGTTATATGTAGTACTTCTGTGAGTAGAAGTGTGGGCTAACTAATGATTATAATGACTTATAATGTTTAGGTATGGAAGTGTTAGATGACTCCAAGGGGGAAGAGCTTTTATTAAGACCTATTTCTTCAGATGAACCGTGATCTGAAAACACCACCACACAAGCAAATAAAAAAACAATTCATGTATATAATAAACACCCTATATTCAATTCCACGACCCTTTCAAAGTCCCACCAATTCCTACCAAGAGATTTTTGTTCAAAATCAAAATTGGTGTTCCCCAGCGAAAATGCTAGACGGACCACCCTGTATGCAAAAGACCCGTACACCTTCGATACACACAAGTGTAGGTACTCGCGCGTGCGTGCGCGTATCGAAGTGCACGGACGACGAACACGCCGCGAGGCGGTGCATTGTAATTCGTTACAATGACTGCACATCCTGGTGTACTAGCCTTTGGCACAGGTGCGCGATTACCTACGTGTCAACGACAGGCGCACGTCGACTATCTGTGTTCGCGCGCAACCGCGTTAGCGTTTGGAAAGCGACACATTTTAAGGTCGGTTTATACGGCCGCCGAGCCGAGCCTTCCGAGCCTTCCGAGCCTTCCGAGCCATCCGAGCCATCCGAGCCTCTATAGTATGCTTATGGACGGCGCCGGCGAGTTTCCGCCGAGCTCGGTGGAAGCTCGGAGGCTCCCCGCTGGGCCCGGGCTCGGTGGCCACTCGTTGAGACGACTAGACGGACGGACCGAGCAGGACCGAGTCCGTGCCCTGTAAAAGTGCAACGCTGCTGGATTTTATGCTCCCAACACGTATGGTAAATCCGAGAGACTCGGTCGACCTACCTACTGGCGATTAGTAAGGCAAATAAATACAAAAGTGAATAAATAAACTAAATAAACAAAAATAATGATAAAAAATAAAAAAAAACTCATAACTCGACCATCTCACCTTTCTGCAGCGACAGGTGCTGCAAATTTGCAAACGTGATATCTTGAAAACTATTTGAAATAATGTGTATACGCTACATTACAGGTTATTGAATTTGTCTTGAAACGCACTATCAAGTGATCCCGAAAAAAATATATAGTTCCATTTGTAGGAGCGTGGATGGTAAAACGCCAGTAACTCAACTCAGGGGACGATAAAGGCAGTTTATTGCTGAGCACACATATATTATATTATTGTAATCAAAATAATTCGTATCCCTTTCGAACCGGGTTACCGATGACGAGCGTACTCGTGCCCACTTCGTGTCCGACCGATCTCGCGGAGGGTAGTCAGGCTACCTGCTCTCTTTCACCCGCACTCCGCGTTCCTAATAGCGGTTTCACTCGCACTCGACACCTTCCGGGTTACATACTCAACGTACGATGATCGACAGACAGATCTATTATCTATATCACCCGTTCGGGCTCGCTCACGCACTCGGGCGTTATCGGGTGTTGTCGGGCACCCTCGGTGGATCGCTCGCTTAGGTTAGGAACGTCAAAGACGTTGTGTACAATTGGGCGAAGCCCTACACATTTAAAAAAATCAAACTTGACTGTTCTAATAATAATGGAAGAAAAAATTATAAACATAAAATACAAACATACAATACATATAAACATAAGCATAAAATACAAACATACACGGTGAAATATATAGAAAATAAGATAAGGGCACGCGAATTCGGACACACTTTTCGTAACGATAATTATTATTAAGGATTGTCTGCCTGTGAGTCGCGTATTTGGTGCTCCACTTCCGAATATTCATGGGGTTTGGGGAGAATCCTTGGGACGTGGAGGGACCATCATAATAGTGGGTCTGCGGTGGCACCCAACTTGAAACGGGCTGCTGTTGCTCCCTGGTTGCTTTTTGAAACGCTTCATACTCCAGTTCGTGGACGATACTGAAAATGCGTTCCCTGGCTGCATGTTGGGCATGTGGTGATAAATTCATCAAAATTTCTCCCATGCTTTTTAAAAATGTGATCATCGGGTGCTGGGGCACGTCACGTTCATCATTCTTCCGCAAAATGTATTCCATCAATACTGCTGCCGGTGTTTGGTCATTTTCTGAACTAGATTTATTTCGCTTCTTAGCCGATGTACGTATTCCTTGTGGTGGTGACAAGGCCACAGGCTCCTGGCTTTGTCCGTTCTCTCTAGTTGCGAATTCTACGTGAACGCTGGAGGTATTATTTGCTCTCGCGGAATTTTCGAGTCGTTGAACGTCGAGATGTGGCACCTCCCTCGGTGTCGGTATGTTGGACATGGTGTCCCTCTCGTTCAGGTGGGGCAATAGAAATTGCAATATATGTGCATAGTTGTAGGGTTTAACGTTTTCCGCAGCTTGCCCACTTTTCAGCTTTTTGCCTAAACTCCGCCGGAATTGGTCCCTAATGTTGGTCCACCTATTCTTGCAATCCAAAGCTAAAAAGACAGTAATAATAATTTCAATTATACAGTACCTAATTACAGAATAGGAAGTAGGAAGTACAATACTGTACAGGGTGTCTTATAAGAAATAGTGCAGGCGAAAGGATGGTGATTGTATGTAAAACAATTAAGGAACAATTTTTTCGCTACAATTGAATTGGAATATCGGTTACATGCAAGTGCGCCCAGATAAGGGGATTCCTCGTTGTCGGATCGCAACTGTGTGTACGGTAATAGAGAACTGCTTCCCTTATTTCAGCGTACTCTTGTCAGTACTTAACCCTTGGTATCATGATACTTTTATTTTACCCAGAAAAATTCTTATCGTTGCATTTTTGCCCACACTTTACCGTAAAAATAAGCAAACAATTCCTAGTGTAACAGGTCTTTATATAAATGAAAAAATGTGGATATAACTGTATTATATCCTGTATTATAACATGTATTATAATGTTAAGCCAGTGCTCGCGTCTGCAGAATGTTACACTATTGTTACATACATTATTATGTTCGACATGAAATTCAATAAAAAAAAATTTGAAATAATTGAGAGAACAAATTAGTATTTACTTGGTACTTGCAGTGGTCCTGGCGAAATTAAGAGGTGTAATCAACAATACGAGACAGTGTATCAAAGTAGAATTTCTACGAATGTATTTCTGCCCTATGGACACTTGTTACATATGGTAATGGTAAAGTACTATCGGTTTTTTAGTTCATGAAAAAGCCCTCAAATGGCGCGCGCGATTACAAAAGATTTACAACTTTAAGTTAATTATGTAAGTAATTCACACATACCTGGCATGTTCAAGGTTATCCCAATTTGTTTCCACACTTTCATTTTACGTTTGCGATTTGACATGTCGTACAGCACTGTATGCTGCCTCACGAGCGCAATCAATTTTTCGTCAAACATTCTGGTCACAGTTCCGTTAAATGGTTAATACAGTTCAAGACTCGGAAGTAGACTGACTTGGTGTTCCAAGTCACCGCATTTCTAATTGGTCATTTACCTGAATGGAAATAACCAATCATGGTTGCCGATTTTGAAACCTCCCTTGTTTTACTCATTCGACGCGCTTCTTCGAGTCCCCCTCGGAAGATATAGCCATAAAAACGAAGATAGGATAGTCCCAAAGTCGCACGATTAACTTTAAGCCATTATTATTGCAAAACGGGTCAGATCGAACACTTGACCATACAACATTTTGGATCATTTATTAAACCTCTCTAAGCGTCCTCTCAGTGGTATCGATTGTTTCTACTTGGAGTGAAATTACACAATTCGCCCCGCTTTTGCAGAAACATCCATAAAAGAAATTTTTTTTCCTAAACACATTAAGTGTGACAAAACTCCACTCAAAATACACATTTAAAATATATCAGCAATATTCGTCCATCATTAACGTCAATAAGTCGCATTCCCGAAAATAATGGTCATTTTGAAATGACTGTATCTTCGCGAAAAATGTTCGCAAAAAATATTAAAAAGACTCAATTTTTTTCATCCATTATGAATCAGTGAACTTTTGCAGTCTGATACGACTTCACAATTCACATACATTTTATGAGATGTTGAATGTTAAATGAATTTTGAAGGAAAGAAGTGAAATCGTCAGCGGAGGAGGAAACCTCTCCTCCTTGATGACCGTATTGCCCCCCGCGCAGGTCCGAAGTCATCGTATTTCCTTACTACCCACCGGCATGCCGCGGCAGAGCAATATACGGATTAACTCAGGGCAAAGAATGTATAAAGCATTCAGGGTGTCTGGCGAATCTCGATCAAGTTGGAGGAAAAAACACGTACATCCTGTCGCCAGTGTCGTGCGTGTCCTCGACACTTGCTCGCCTCTTGTTTAATACATTGTAGGTACCTATATAAGTAGCTAGGCGAATAAAATGACGCAGCGCGGCGAGAAAAAAGTTAAGAGTTAAAAATAAAAAATGTAAACAGTTAAAAGTAACAAGTAACAGTAAAACTTGATGAGTTAACACGTCGACTTTCAATGGAGGGCTATAAATTACCACCGCTTTGGTGTTAGAATTTTTCTTAAAACGTGCGACCCTCAGATTTGGAAACTTGTTAAGTACGTTACTGTCTTCAGGAATGATGCAGAGTATTGCAGAGTATTGCAGAGTACCAAGTGCAATTTTACACCGTGAAACATTCTTATTTGTGACGATGCACTTTCGGATGAATGTGAGTGAACGAAAAACGGATAAGAAAACCTGGTAGAGCTTGATTGAAGGAAAGTTTGAAGTGGGAGTGGTAGGCAACAGCATAGGATTGCTCCATTAGAAGGAATTATAGGTAGCTTTAAATTTTATATTTGGTAAATTAGGGGGTGATCCTTAAACCCTGGTATTAAATTAGTCACGCAAGAATATAAAAATAGGAGTTTTAAACTCTCTCTTCACCACCACTCCAGATCCCTCATCTCCATTTGGAAGAAAAAAATATACTATTCCCTGAGGTGCACCACTTGGCTCGAAAATTAAATTAAGTTATTAGCAGTGTTACAAAGGACTTAATTATAAGTTACATGTTCCAAGTTCAATTCGATCGACAGAGCGAGACGTGCGAAAATTTTGATGAAAGTATCGTTTCCGTGTCAGATTCGCAAGCGTGTCGCCTGGTGAATTCTTAGTAACGCCCGTCGTCGGTCTTGGCGCAAAATTTAACGCATTCCACGCACACGGCGACGCGGCGAGTCTCTTTTGGCGCGACTTACGGTTAAGTAGCGCGTGCATCGCACTGAAACCGCGTCGAACGACCCGCAGAGACGCGCGCGCGCATTAATTCTAGACTACAAATACTACAATGTTGCATTTTTCGACGCAACATTCGTGGCGCTACAGTAAATTATACCTATTCCCCTAAATTCAAACAAGGCGCAAAGATATTCTTCTTTATGAATCAGCGTTTCCCGCACACAGCACCCAAACGGTTAAATTGGACTTTGGATCGAAACGGAAGAGAGATGCATCCTATAACGAATAATTAGCGCTTAAAGCTTCTTTGCAACAGTGAATGTATTAATGTTAGATTGTAATGTTTATCCTGCAGACGTTTGAATACCAATGTACCTATCTTTAAATACTAGCGGAATTATTCGCATGATTAGTGGAAGCTATAATTACGCATGTAAATGCGTTCGTCTATTTTCTAATATCGTTCGCGATGTTTTTCCTACTCGACAACGGATCGCGGATCGTGGATCGCGAGGAAGACGACCGATAAGAATCCCGAGATTCATGGAATGTGAGAGCCCCAGTCGCATTTCTATTTACGACTTTGGACCAGCCACGTCCTTCTAATCTCTCCCTCCCCATCTCCGGCCGACGCGAGATTCTAATGCCGCGGCAGGCGTTCGCCTTGGCCGTCGCGAGGATCGGCCGAGACTGGCGCGTGTGCTGAGGTGTGCTGAGGTGTGCTGAGGTGTGCTGAGGCGTGTTGCGCAATTTCCACGGGAACCATGCGAAACTTGAAAACCTCTTATTCGTAACGGCCGCGTTGCGTAATGTCTCGTAACTCGACCGCGATCAAATTCAGCTGCAATGAGTGGGTACCGTGTACTAACAACCACGAGAATGGGGGTTCTTTTGGCCAGAGAAGTATGTAGCAAGTACGGAGAGTAGGATAAAATAGTAGCAATAATGCCTACTAAGAAATACCAAAAAGATTTGAAACGTAGGTAAAAATATACCAGGGTGTACTGTACCTATTAGAATAACAGATCAACAAAATAGAATTCTGTCTGCTTCTTCAACTCCCCCATCATTCTGATTTCTGATTACACTACTCGCCTAACCAGATGTATCTCACACCCAACTTCCAATTTCTCAACACATAGGTATTCTTAATTATAACGTTAGCGCCTCTTCTGCGCGGGCATCCAAGTCCCCAAGCCCCGAACGTGGAAGTCACTTGCACCACGCATTAAACTCCCCGCGCTGCGCTGATACAAACATCTCCTTATAGGTAGGTACGCGCGATAAAACTAGGCGCAGAAAAACTTGGCGCGCGCTCTGCATAGGTAAATGACGAACGCTTTTATAGAAGCTGTGGCCACGTCAGCCTGTGCCCCAGCAGATTGTCGCTCCCGATAAACCGCTGTATCTCATCTAACGGGTAGACGCAATAAATCTGCAGGGTACATCGACTCCTCGCCTGTATTAATATTCAATGGTTTCTTCAACTTCAGCAAATAACGGCACCTCGGCGCTGGGAAGCTGCCATTCAACGCGCGCAACAATTACTCCAACATTCCTTCGAAATGATTAGCCAGCTACCTTCGCACAGAAAACAATCGCGTCGAACCGAGGAATAGATGCCACTATCCGCAACCCTCGCGAGGCAAATAAGAAAATAGTGTCGTTACAACTCAGAGCTTTGGAACGGAGCTGGAAAATCTTTACCGTTCGTAAATTTCTAAATTTTTCGTCGATGAAAAAATTCTGCTGTCCTTCCAATTCCAAATCCGCCGTCCCGCAACCGTCCGTATTTGGTAACATTTACCGGCGACATGAATCCAAAATTTACGACCGCGTGACGATCGCAATAAACAGCTAATAAACACCGAAAGCACTCGGCAGTGCCATTTGTCACGCGCTAATCGCTAATCTCGCGCGAGTCCTTGGTCCCTTTCAAGCCCCCGTCTTCCCCGTCCTCCCCGCCCTCCCCAACCCTCTGCCATCGCGCGAGCGATCACTCTTTCCGGGTTTAATCGATGCAGGGCGGATGGTTAACGACTAACGCAATAACGTCCGCGGTAAGTAAATTTGCACCTGCAGCGCGAGAATCAATTACGGGGCCATCGACTTGGCGTCGCCGCCTGATGATGCGCGGGATACGGTGGACACGAAGAAAAAAGGATGACCATCGACGAAAACGGGGAACCGGTCCGCGCGGTTTTTCTAAACCAGTTTAGGACCACTTCTACTCACTATACCGTTGCGGAGGAATGGCGTCGGGCGATCGTCCGAGCGCTGCGCCGGCGAATAGGCGCCCCAGGCTGAAAACCCAATTAACACGTCGACCGAGGAAATTACGTAACTGGAAATCACTGGCGATTCTGTAGCAGGTAATCCCGAATTCGAGCCAGCTCCCGCCTCGTCTATCTTCCGATCAACTAAACGCTCACCCAAAAGTTTTTAAAACAATTCATCACTCTTACTGTTCCTCAACTGTTTGCAATGTCAAGTTAAAGGGGATTAAAGGGGACGTATTCGTCAGCGAAAATGTTTGCGTCGATCTTTTATTGATTTTTCAAAATATTTTTCCCTTTAAACCCTTAAAAGCTTTCGTTATTCAACAAATACCCAGAAAAATTTTAATTCACCGTGCAAGATTATATTTTAAAATAATTATTTATAATTAAATATAAAAGGTGGCAAGAATGATTTTATAACTGTGTGGGAGAACTGTTCCTGAATCGCGAAAAGATCGAGCGGTGGTTAGAAAAAGTTTCCGATCAGTGTTCGCTAAGTAGTTAGTACGCACCTTTAGAGAACGTGGTTAACGATTATTCCGCTCGAACGATTAATCACAAGCGATTAGCGAGCAAGCTGATTAGCAAATCTGTTCTGTTTTCCCAGAAAACGATATCGCTGGCGACGGGGAAAACAATTTTTTACGAAGGATCGCCCATACGCACAATACCGTTGCGGTTCGGTAACGGCCGTCGCGTGGATGCGGTGACCGTTGTTCGGCAAGCTGCGCCGCGACGTCAGCGCCAACGGTTGTGTAATGTCTAGATAGAGCAGGGATCGATTGGGTTTTCGGTCCTCTCGTCAGCTGCGATCGATCACTCTTGCAAATTCACTTTCTTCGTCGTCGAAACGCGTAAATCATCCGGCAATTAGCTTTCGTAACGCGGCTCGGGACGCGTTGCGTCGCGGCGGCGTAGAAATTAATCGAAATGCATTTTAAGCCTTGCGTAATGCGAGCAGCTTCGCAATATCGATAAGCAACGGGGTGGACGGAAGGTTCGAAGATTTTTCAAAGACACCTTTGTGCTGTTTGCGGGGAAAATTAGATGGGAACTTCGGTGGCTGATGATGAGGAATATGTAAGTTTGCAGAACATTTATTTTAACGAGATTATTCTGTCACGACTAATTCGTATTTAATCCTTTTCAATTTCCGAGGGTGTTCTAAGTGCTCCTTTTCTATATGTATACCACGCCCGCAGGCGAAGGTAGGGACTAGGGAGACAGCAATTTGCGCCCGGCGTAATGACACTATCGCCCATCGAATTCGCGAGCGGGCGCCTAAATTGCAACGGCACCTGTGGCCCGCTCGTTTGCACCTGCGGACGCGGCCTGAAATATTCGCGTGCACGCACTTCGTTCCCCCTGGAACCGTCAAGTGCAGATAGTCGCCTCCCCAAGTCGGGGGAAACCGAGAATTTTAATGAACCACCGAAACCGGCTCTGCCATCTTCACGGCTTATCGATCGCTATCGCGGGGCGAAGAGATCGTTATAACTCTTCGAGACGTCACTTTTGGTATTTCCTAACAGACTGTTAACTTCGAAAGAATTCACTTCTTTGGTGGATTTTGGAATGGTAGAGGAAGTGTAGAATATTTCGAATACCCAAGTATCTACTGAATCACTAGCGTTATCTAATTCGTAACATCGTAGATAATAGGGGCCAATGATCTGTTAACGAATCACATTTGTGGATGGACCGCCATCTCGAGAATACAAAGTGTGACATGAAATTTTAGTTTTCAATGCCATGTTGCTAATTCGGAATGCCGAAGGTGAAGATAATTTCGAATATTTCAAAGCTTAGCGATGCTTTTGTTTCACGCGTAACGGCTGTAGCGGCGTCACGTCGGTTCGGGCCAGCGCTGCCCATTTTTATTTACTTAAAATTGTTCCTATATGGTGATTTTTCTGTCTGATCTACATGTTTTTTTTTTAAATTTATAAAGTGAAGGTAAATTGGAAGGTAGTTTGAAATATAAAAGTTTATTAGTTTCCTTATGATATTATGCAGTTTTATTTGTTCCCATCTTCTGCCGTAATTTTTTATTCGTCTCTAAACAAACTGGTATTGTAATAATAAATATTGTTTAGTAAAGCGAAGCTCAATCTTGGACGTAATAACGGCTTAGGTTTTATGAAGGAACTGATTACTATTTTTCTATTAATTTTTCCAAAATGTGTAAGTGATATAATTTTCAAAGAAATCTCTTCTTTACAAAGGGGAAATTTAATCTTCGACGTACCAATAGCTTAACTTTTGCAAAATTAATTTGTTAATTTCTGAGGTACGATAATTAGTACGCTATCCATACTACGATATAATAAGAGTTCCTCAATCTTATATAATACTATCTGAAAAATCGACGATATCGGTAGTAGGTAGATGACTATTATCTAATACCGTTTGCAACTTGCATTCGCAGGAAACCACTTGGCAATCTGATATTCAGGCCACCTTTGCGCAAGAAGGACCATTAACGGTTACCATTCCCAACATCAAGTCCTACTTTCGTCTTCGCGAATTCAGACTCATCATCTCACTTCACTTTTCATAAAAGAAGTTTCTACTGCCGCAGAAGTTTCCCTAACCCACTGCTAAAAATCTAATTTATCTCCCAGCTTTCTCATACCGCACTCCTACGACTCGCAATTGGTATTTCAGACTTGTTCGCACACTTCCACCTCCTCCAAGGCAGCACTATGGAATAAGCATGCCTGAAATACTAATATCGAGCCACAGAGGTGCCAAAGACTTCTTTAAAACCTCCGCCCAGGTGGCTGGACACTGAAATAACCGCGAATACACTATCTGAAAGCTACATCAAGATCGTAAACTCAACGAAGCGTTAAAGTAAACACTTGGAAAGCATCAACGCGAAGGAATTGACAGAAATATGAGAAGGCAAGCATTCGAAGCCCGATGATTCAATTTACGACCTTGTTATTCCTTTTCCAGCTACCATACCAATAAGAGAGTCGAACAGTGATGCCTTAACAACTTACATTGGTGCTTGTTCACGATGAGACTGAGGGGTTCAGAGCTGCCAAGCGGGCTCTCCTTGCCGCTGCAGGGTGGCGGGCTCTTGCCGAGGTGCTGCGCCTCCAGCAGCCTCAGTTGCTGCTGGTGCAGTCGGTTCTTGATCAGGAAGATTTTCGGCATACTGGCTAGCGTTGGCTAAAAACCTGTCACTACACCCTTATAGTTTTACGCCACCATGCTCCCGCAGCCGGTGCAAGCCGCGCTCCTCAGAACCATCAACCATCAACCCGCACCCACTTCCCCCAGTCCTTAAGTCTCTATTAGTATCCACTGTCCGTTCCCGTTAAAAAGAAACCAAAACAACCGTTTTCTACGTCGAACGAATCACTGCCGGCGACAAGGTACAATCCCAAGTGTCAATGGTCCCGTGGCAAGCGCCGACGAGGTGCTCCCGGTTAATCGGGATCCACCGATCGCGGCAGCGGACTTTCAACGAGGGGATCACTGTTCGCAGTCACTGTCAACGGCGGGAGGCACGGTGATTCGCGAGGTTCGGAGATCGATTAGCCGCTGTCTCGGCCAGTCCAAGGTTCTCCCTCTTTCGCTCTGCTGTTTGTCTCTCTCCCCCCCCCGTTTGCAGGGATTTACAGTTATCCTGGGCGATCGACGGAGGCCCGGCGAGGATCGAACAAACGTACACGCACCACCGACCCCTGATCAACGACTGAGAGGCTCCGTTGTCTGCTGGCTAGGACGGGCCCCGAGCACTTCCCCCACCGCGCGCCAATCTATGCCCCCACCGCCGCGACTGACCCTACCGCTGGCCCCCCACCGCTCGCAGCGCTACACACCATCCTGATTATTTGGTCGCTTTAGCGGGCGCGCTGGAGATGGAAACCGCTCAAGGAAACCGCGCATGCGCGTAACGGAGCATCCGTACGTGTGCTGAAGCGTGCGAGTCTCCTTCCCCCCATCTCTACCGTTGCTATACGGTTCCCTCCCTCTCGCCGCGTTCCGCGTCTCACTTTAACGGAGACGCGGGAGTGCGCCTTATCCTCGCTGTGCGCTGTCCTTTTCCCCTTTTCTTCTTCTTCTTCTTCTTCTTTTTCTTTTTCTTTTTATTTTCTTTAGTCCTCGTTCTCTCTTTCCTCTGCGCATTGTCTCTACCGGTAGCCAGTTTGCCCGTCGTCACGGGATGCGGGTTGATATTTTTCCTGCGATTTTCTACTGCAGGCGGGCCCGACGCTGCGCCTGCGCGATGAGGAGGCCCCTATTCGGGCGGGTGCTTTAAAACTGTCCCGTTTCGAGAGAAGGGACGCGGATGTCGGGTACAGGAAGAGGCGTACGGTGATGTTTTTCGCACTGCTGCGGTGGAGGTTCCACATTTAGGGATTTCACTTGGAATTTGGGTTTTTCGAGGTTTATTGATTTGTAGTTTAAAAGCTTAGATGGAACTTTTATTGGAGGCTATCTTGAGCTATCTTGTCTGTAGGTTGAAGCTGAGGGGCCTCTTGAGGGGCCCAGAATGTTGCTAGTACGGGGCCGTTCGTAAATTACTGAAGGATAATTTTGGCGATTACTTACCCCCACTATAAAAATTCGTAAAATTTTATATTCCAACCCTAATACTGTTTTAATTATTAAAATTCTTTCAAAAGTTTTATATACCTAATTAATTTAACTTATTTACGGAAAATTTAAACTAAAATTACTTGTTTGGGAAATTAGTGACAGAATTTGTGTTTATTGAAAATTCGGGTTAAAAAAATATTTTGTAACACGCTACCCGACTTCTCCCCCCCCCCCCCCCTATATTCTATAAGAACATTAAGAAATTCGCGATCCCCCTCTTCCAAAAGCCTTACGCAATTTAAGAACGACCGTTAAGGGAACGAATTATAGTTCGAAATAGTTCCTCTACCTCCAGAGGCCCAGGGTATCGCGGGAAGAGGGATGAAGCGCACTATCACGCGAGGTAGGGTATTTACGACGCGCTGCACTTCCGCGAAGATGACTCCGGCGAATATACAGCATCTAAAGCCACGAAGCATGCGCGGCGAAGAAAATTCATAACTTCCTTTGAGCCGTGTCCATGCCACCTGTACGATCTTCCGCGATCGCACGCACGGCTCCCCAGTAAACATACGTATGCACGTACGTGTCCACGTACTGGTTTATGATGGACGCGGATTCACGGTTAAGGCTAGGTCCTCCTCTCTAACCACTATGTCGGTTATGCTGTCAAGCGGCATACACATATACACATAGCGGCCTAAGCTCCAGCCGTGCTGTTACGCCGCCGCCACGTAACTTCGCATAACTGTACCGGGTGGCCAAAAACCATTCATCCAAATTTGTGGAATCACCTGTAGTAGCTAAAAATTTTCAATTCCACCACTTTTTCATATTTAAATATACATACAATATTTATTCCAGATTAAGAAGCAAATATTTTTGCCCGAATATACAGGAAATGTATTTACTTTTCTTGAATATTTATTTTACAATTCTGAATTTTTATTTAACAGTTCCTGAATATTTACTTTACACGTTCTAAATATTTATTTGATATTTTCTAATTATTTCAAATTTTATGTGTGTGTATATGTACATATAATATTTGAATTCAATATTTCTTTAATATTTGAGAAAAAATATTTATCCAATATTTTGTGCTACTAGGAACGCCATATATTTTAAAAATATGAAGCCCTGTTCAAAGGTGCACTGATAAACTCGGTATTACAGCTGTATTTATTACGCATAAATTGGTAAATTAAATACAACTATAGCATTTCCTGTGTTTTCATATTCTTGGTACACCATGACTTACACTGAAGGAATTTTAGGTAGAAAATTTCAAGACACCCGGTACGTAGTTCTCCAGCGTTCGCCACGCAGCCCGTACAATGTCCCGCTCGTACAACAATTATTTACATTTGTTACGTTCGACTGTTACTACGTGGCGTCCGTGACGTCGGACTTCTTTCATGTTTACTATAAACCGTTTATCGGTCACAGCTAGTCATTTGGTTTGGAACTGTTTGCAGGTTTTTGCTCGCGGTAAAGCTCGCTGTTGCGCGATCCGTTGTTGTCGATTCTGGTAATGGAAAGCAAAGCTTTGTAAACACAACGCGTGTGGGCCGTGGAGGGGCTCGAGCGAGCCAAGCCAATCTACAGGGAATTCCCTGGCTGAGGAAGAGGACTCGAAAGGATTAAGCAGAACGAATTACCGCCTCCGTTGGTGGCACAACAGGTCAACGATTATGGCTGCCAGATTTTCTGAGCAGGACACTTGCGAGGTGCTTTTCTGTACGTTGCCTCGAAACCCGCGATTGCCACAGCGATGCCCGACTGAGATTTCTTCAGTCTTGACATTCAGGCAACGACGCCTTAAAGTGACAATCTCGCGGCGTGACTTCTGATTTAATGGGAACGCGCCACTCCTCGGGAACGTCGAAGCTTCTGTTCCTCGTCGGACACTTTGAGTGCGCAGGGAACTGTAATGAGGATTTTTCGGAGGAAGGAGGTTTAATGGCATGTGCCGAGGCTGGTAGAGGAAAGGAAGAGGGAGATATTTAATTGGAATACCTCGATACTAGATCGCTTGGGAAGCTTCGAAACTAGTTCATCTATGTCCCCACAGAAATTATACTGTTAAGCAGAGTGGAGTGCACAGCATCGAAAATTTTGTTTCATTCAAAATTCAATTAATTACTATTAATTCAGAATTACTGGTCGAGTAAAAGAAATGAAAGAGCAACTCAAGTACTTCGTATAGGTATCTCCACACAACCACAGCAAGTGAATGCACAAAACGTTCCGTTACTCCAAGCATAATGTCCCCAAAGAGGAAGGAACGTCTATGATCGAAGGCTCGTAGACAAAAGTAACGCGACCAGAGAGATCTCCCCGATCTCTCGCAGAGCCGTGAGATTTTCGTGGAAGCTGCCCCATCCTTCGACACGACGGCCACTTGTTCGAATTTGGGCCAGGGGGCGAGGACCGTGAATCATGTCCCATACCGCGCCACGGATTCGGCAGGTATCCCCACAATCTCGCCGGATCTCGTATGGGAAACTGGATGTTCCGGGGAAAAGTATTTACGACCTTCTTCACGGGGGACACGCGCCCCTCCTCACCACAGATGGAATCTCGGACGCGAGGAGATTTCCCCTTCGATTGCGGGACCACGTCGAGGGTATGGGTACACTCGCCAGTGCGACGAATTAGAACAATAACTCGTTTTAGAAAAATCTTTCGGATCCCCCATTTTTTTTTACGAATTCCTGGCACCGATAGTGCAATTACCGTAGAGGGTATAAAGACTCCTAAGAATGTATGCTTAAGGGATAGGATTGGGGGATTTATTGATGATTGGGAGTTTTACTGCCTACTTAGTTCTAGATGGAAATATCGTTAATTTGTTAAAGTGCAATTTATTACTGCAAAATACATGGATTTTTATTAATCTACTATAAGAAGTTTGGAAAGTCATTGGTTCCATTAAAGCTGAAGAATGTTAGGCTGGATAGGTGACTAATGGACTCAGTCAGTTTCAGCAACAAGTTACGATATGGGGGCCATTTCCAAGGGGTTGAAAAAAGAAGTTCGACGTGGAGGATACAGTTACCTGGGCTGTAATGAACGTTCGATAATCGCAACTGTGTATACTAGGGAAATCTGTGAAAAGGTTAGACAGTGGTGCAGAGGTAACGCGGACAAAAGGTGGCTTTGAAATGAGACGTAAAGCGCAGGTAGGAAATCTGAAGGCACCCCCGACGGTGGCGAAGTCAACGTTATATTTACCTATCTTTAGCCAGTCACACCAAAGCCCCTTCCTTTGTTGTCCGAGCACTGTCTTTCTTCCCCACCGTAACCACCTCCAGCAATGCAGAAACGAGAAATCGTTTGGAAACAGCCCAACACTTTCCAAAGGACTTAAATCATCGATATCGTCCATCACAGGATGTACAAGTATTTTCGGCACAGTGATATTCTGCCTGGAGGGTTCGAGGGGTGCAGTACTCGGAAATATTTATTGCAAATTGCAACAACCACAAATTCACGCGCTGTGAAAGCAAAAATCAGTGGAAATTCTTAAAATTTTCAATTTTTCTTATGAAATAACAGTAATTTTTTTCCTCCCGAGGAAACTGTTATTAAATGAAGCGTATTCACTGGAACTTTTATTTCATACGTTTTTGCATAAATAGGGAGATTTTATTTTTTGGCAGTATTATAGAAAAAAGGTGAGGTTAAACAGGAACAAGTTATTCTGCTTTCTGCTTTGAAACAGTTAAGATTGAAGCAAGCAGATTTCCTGTTACAGGGAACATAGGCTTTTTTCAATTTTCCTCTTATTGTTAGTGAAATAAAATAATTATATAAAAACCACAGCTTGCTGTTTCTTCTATATTTATTCTATCTTTAATATTAAATATAACTATTAAAACTGAACTTTTACCTATATTTTAAGTAACTGTTAGGCAAAACTGAATTTTCACTGCAGAATTAAGGTATTAATGTACAAAGTTACCTTAAATTAGAAAATAAAATGACTTGAAAATTAAAAGTTCAGTAAATAACTTTTATTTACAAGAGTTAACAGCGTCGTTCGCGATCCCTGTATAACACCATCTTCATAACCACCTGATTAAAATCTATAGTACCTACCTACCTATTTAAATAATACTTATCAAACTTATTTTGCGACTCAAAAATCGGGCTAAAATCCATTCAAAATTCGAAATGAGTTGGAAGCGAATGCGCGTGAAATTTTTTCAAGTCCTGCAAAAAATGTCTCCAGCACTACATATATCCAAAGAAAAATGCGATTGGAAACGCTATAGGCAAGGTGCAGCCTCGTGTCTCGATACCGCGTCGAAAAAAGCGGGCATTGGAATAAAAAATTGTGCAACGTAGTTATGCAACGCCTCCATCCTCTTTATATTATTATTTCCCGTCTTCTAAACTATCCGTGCTAATGGTTCTTTTTCCCCACCTTCCTGCAACGACTGATTCATATTTCCTCCCGGACCGCCTATTATGTAAAGTGCAAAGGTGTTAGAAAATGATGCCCGTTCTTTGCTGCTCGTTTCTCAGGCGGCTGGAATTAATAATCGAACGAGGATTCGTTCCTACCTTTGCAGTTCCATCGCGTCGCAAATAGACGAATCTTATTTGCATGTGGCAACCTGTTATTTCCATTTATTGGAAACGCAGCGGCGTGAACTGACAAGCGGAATTAAATGCGATTTTTTGTTCGTTGTTATTTATTGGGAGAAAATATTCAATCGAAGTGGGGGAAGTGTTCTGTTTAAATCGAGGGTGGTTGCATGCGTCGAAATCAACCATTGTTGGGTGTTGGGTGAAATTTCTCGAAAGTTTCTAGCTATCAAAAAATTGCTAAAAAACTAGCTCAATATCTTAGATCTGAGATTTATAATAGTAGTGTATATTTTTCAAATGGAAAAATATTGTAAAATAAAATGGTCGAATTGTTATTAATTCATGAGCGAAGAATGAAAAATTTAAATTTGGAAAGATTTGAAAACTATTGTCTACTTTGTTTCGTTCTACTTACTTTGAAGCGATGAAAAAAATAAAAGAATCGAATGGTAAATGATTGGCCACTCAGAAATCAGAACTTCGAATCTGAAGGTTTCGAAATCTGCCACTTGCTGTCTGGATCGCAAAAAATCCAGCGAAAGACGGTAAAGTCGATAGCACGGTCAATTAAGGGGATGTTGATTTATGGCCCCGAATATCGATTGTATCGCGATCGGCGTGCAGTTACGAGATCCGCCGAGTGTTTGATGAAAAGTGGTCCAACGAGAGGAGAGCCTACTTTCTCCACTCTCGAAGAGTTCCCTTGTTCGCTAGCCGGCTAGCCGACCTCAGGACACGTCTTTCTCCGCGGAGCGTCATTTCACCTTGATTACCACTGCGTAACGATTATGCATTCGTCGGGCAACGGCTGCGGCGGCCATCTTGAGGAAACGGGGAACGCTGCCTCTTGCCAGGGAACTTAACTTTACCGCTTTCAAACAGTACACGGCGACTCATTGCACTGACTTGTTTAGAAACGAGTAAAGCATATTTGGAGATAGTCGTTTGAGGGTAACGACGGGGGTTGATAATTCTGAAGGCAGGGGACTTGGTAACAAGCCGTTAAAAATGTCACATGTGCCACTTCCGCAATGACCGATTCAATCTTCCTACTTAGGGCTGTTACGAATATTCGAATACCAGTGGATGTAGAATTTCAGATTTGAATATTATTCGAATAATCAGAACGTACGTTCTCTACAGCAGGGAATGTTTTAACGGCAAAGAGAAGCAGCCTTGCACCAGGTAACGTTAATGCTTTTGTTTCTCTCCACTGAAACAACTTTTGGTATGAATAATAAGAACAAAATTATTACCTACTAAATACACGAGGATCCTAAATTCAAATAGAATTTATACCTTAAAGTTTCAAATTTAACATTGGAAAAACAAGTAATTGTAAAGGCCAATATGAGACGAATAGCGCAATAAAGTCCGAAAAAATATTTCTCGTTTACAATCCGAAATTCGAACACTCCGAATTATTTGAATACCTATACCTACTCCGAATCACTCAATAGTTGAACTATTCGAATATTTACAGCTCCAAATCCTCCCCCAAGCCTCCCCAGACCAAAATATCATCTCGAAAATCTCCCAAACAGAAGAAACCGCTCGCAAAAGTAAAGGCAATCGTCGCGAGAATGCATAAAAGCCGCCCGCCTCGTTGCTCTCCGCTTTCCAGCGAAGGAAACGCTTGGCGCGTAGGTACATAGAAAAGCGCGTGGCCGCGATAGAAATCTATCGGCCGACAATGCGCGGCGGCTTGCGAAACCGTTCGTTGTCTACTGGCGTGGTTGGTTGGTCGTGGTCGTGATCGTGGTCGTAATCAAGAGTCAAAGTCAAGGTCGAGATCGAGGCGAGAGAAACGCTTATGCAACTGCCGCTGGCCGGCGGCCGCCCGTGCGGCAACGTTTCCAGAAGGGGGGAAAAACAGGTGGGGGCGACGCGTTGCAGCACCGGGTGACCGTGCTACGTCGTCGGCCAGGTATGAAAGAACTGTTACGTATTCTCGGGAAAACTTGCAACGGGACGGGGGTACGCACTAACGAGCGCTCCTCCGCGCGTGGATGATTGATCATGATCGCGAGCGCTGCGACTCTTCGCGGTGTTAATAGGTCTGTAAGTCGATATCGCTGCAGTGATATTGGAAATTAGGATCGGCGAGGGGGTGAGATTGCTGCGTGCTGGGACCTTTGAGGCTCGATCAATCGAGATCTTGGCAAGTGTTTCGACACCTACAGTTCGAACTTCATCTCAGATTTTTTGCGACTTAATTTAATGGATAATTTGGAAGAACTATGTTCGACAGAGTAGGTGTACCAATTACTTCCGCACTTGCAAACAGACATTCTGTTTTCCCTCACATCTAATCATACTCCACTTGCCCAGGAGGCCCCCCCCCCAGGCCTTTTTTCTGAAATCTGCCACTGCCATCCTCTCCCGGAACACAAGTCTCAACAGAGAGCAAACATAAGCAGGTTCTCGCGAAATAATCTCTCTTGCCTTCGCAGGAAACCCCTTTGGGCCCCAAAAAAGTCCTGCACCACCTCGACCCCCGATTATTAGCCCCGGCAAGATCCGGCGACAGGTAAAAGTTCGCGTACCTGTTGCGTCGCGGAGGGGAACTGGAGGATTTTGAAGAAGACGGCGGGCACCGCGTCGACCCAATTGTCATCGTCCAGGGGCGTCACCGCGGCCAACTTTCCACGAGCTCTGTTGCCCTCTCATTGTGATCTTGTCGCGTCCACCGGCGCGAACAATGGACTCCAGCGAGCAGCGAGAGAACTCCGAGGAGCCTTTTGTTCGATCGCGTCTGCGCAGCGTGGTGCCCGACCTGTGGACGGGCCCCGGGATTAAACGCGCCAATAAATTTTGCAGGGATTACGAAACAATCGGCTGTCGCTCGCGAGGGAAACGGTCCGCCCTCGAGGCCTCGCCGCGGCCGTTCCGACGCGCGACACCCTAATTAACTGCTCGCCTCGTTACGAGGCCTTCCCCACCGTGACGGGCGGCTTCGAGGCGGCTTCGAGGCGGCTTCGAGGCGTCTCGCCAAGAGGGGAACGTCCTTTCCCTCTGGGGGGTGAACGGAGAACGGGGGGTGGGAGTAGGACCGTGAAGGTATGTGGATGAATGCAGCAGGAGCATTAATTAAAGTCTCTGAACAGTTTGGAATTGTATAGTAATAGTATGTCGGTGGAGTCGCACTTCTTTTCCTCCTCTCTGCTAATTCTGGGCAAGATTAGCAATGATTGAAAGTTTTGGACTTATATTTTTAATAATAAGTAGGTATCCCAGTTGCTCGATACATCCGCTCGATCTCAAATCAATCAACACTACTTAGGGCCACGAATATTCGAATACCGATAGAACTCGAATTTCAGATTCGAATAATTAGGAATATTCGGAATATATTATTTATTTTTCTTAATAAAGATTAAGTGCGATAGATTCGCTACGTACCGTCTAAAGATATTTATATCTCAAAGTATTCGTGCATCTCTAGATTTGGAGATATGTATAGTCTCGTAAGGCCCGACGCGGCCCCAACAAGGCCCGATGGTGTAATTATGCTTTACGTGTGCACGAGGTGCTTCGATTATTCTGCCCCCATCGGCAACGACACTCAACCACCCCCTTTCAACTATCAACTCCAGCAATTCGAAATGCAGGCTCGACTACGCTTGGAACGCAAAGACCGAGGCAGATTTTCATCGGGCCTCTGGCCAGTGAGCCCTGTCGCCGCGGGGCCGTTGATCATCATCATCACCGCGATATTGCGGATGCCGGTGAAATCCAAGTCCGTCATTAGTCACGGAAGCCGACCCACCGCGAGTTTTTCACGTACTGTCTTGTGTCTTGTGTCTTGTGTCTTCCTCCTCATCCACCACCGCGCGTCCCTCCTCCTCAAGTTCAGTGCCACTGTCCTCGGTGGTTCCGGTCGTTGCACGCGTCCCTTTCGTTCCGACGACAGCACCGTGATTCGCGTTACGCAATCACCGTCACCGTGGATTCTTCTCTTCTTTTCATTCTTTTCACTCTAGCTGTCGTCCCCGTTTCGCGATAATCATCGCTGAGGAACCACCGACCCAGCTCCGGAGGAAGACCTCCGCGATCGTTTCTCACGGCTCGCGAGTCCGGACCTGCCTGCTGAACCCGCGGACGCCCTTTAACCTTCGACGCTACGCAACACTTTACACGCAACTCTGACTTTCGTTCCTCGCTTCGTTGCAACACCATGCAACACTGTTCACGTAGGCCGTAGGGCGTTGTGATAAATACTAGGTTATCGAGGAGCTTTGGGGCAGTAGTAGGAGGAAAATTTTCGGCAGTGGGGAAACTTGGGGAGCGACAAATTTGGGGGAGCTACAAATTTTGCGGAGTTGCAAATTTTCAGGGGCGCAAAATTTCGGGAGCCGAAATTCCAAATCCTCCCCTGCCTCTGCAGCATTTTGCTGCATGTTGGTGTTGAGTAATGTGTATTAGCGTCTCTTTATAAGGAAAAATTTCTCCATATTTTCTGCGTGATCCAGATGAATAGTAGGAATAAATATGAGTGGTTTCCGCTGGGAGAGTGCTCGTAGCGGAAGAAAAACCGCGGGAATTTGGATTCGCGTGACGAGCCGAGCGTCGTCCAGACGGTTTCCGAGTAGGTAGCTGCGTCGCAAGTTGCGATACCGTTAACGTTGCTCCAGCTAGAAGCCATGGATGACAGAACCATAGACGCGGGAATGGGCCCCACTGCTTCTGGTAAAACTGCATTGCTTTCTTCTTTGGTACTCTTGGAAGTACACCTCTTCACTCGCATATTGGGGCCCAATGGAGTGTAAAATGTAATTGAAATTGTCTCGTGACACTCATTTTTATGCTTTTATAAAAATTCTAAAATTACCTTTTGTCAAAAAACTGCTTCGGAATATCTATGCACTAACTATTATTAGAAAATTAAATTAAATTAAATTTGTTCGCTTTATTGAACCAAAGTTTTGATTAAAAAATAAATTAAAGTGTAGGTAATAGTTGTCCCCTTTCTTTGACTTTATTTTATATTATTAGGGGAACTTGTTTTATTCTTCAAAGGTCCCCAATTATTGTCGAGAAATGACTAGCAAATTATACAGATGCTGCGTTGGTGGTTATGCCTTATGACTCTTCCTGATTGCACCCCGAGGGAATTACTTCGAACGGAGGTGGAAAAAAGTTTTAATCATTTTTGGCTAATACGCGCGTGTTGAGCCGCAACAGCGACGGGCGCGCGCGCGCGCGCAAGCGTGCAGTTCGCGCAACACGCTAGCCACGACGAAGACACGTCTTTAGGTCCCGTACACTTCCCGCGGTAGCGTGCCAGCTTGACCAATTAAGGGCCTCTTCCGTCGGGGCCTCTTAATGGTGGATGTGTTACGTTCGCTCGAGCGTGCGCCACTGCGAACCAGCCCCTCGTAACAACGTAATTTTCCGTGGCCGTTCCACCTCGGATCAGACGAGTTCTTCGACAACCTTGCGCACCGCCCCTTCCATGCTCCTTCTCTGATAAAAAAGAAACGCCGAGCTTCCGATGAAAATTGTCCGTCTACCTCGCTACTTTTTCTTTCTTTCTGATTATTTTATTTTTCACGTATTGTGTCAAGTGATATGATTATTTATTTATTTAATAAAATTGAACGAAAAAATTCCACTTATACAGATAGATAAGTTGCAATAAATTCTTTTGCTCCCGAACTGTAAGAGATAGAAAAAAGGTTCTCAGACATAAGTTACTTCTTTCAATTAGGGCTATCATTTGATAAAAGTTATACGCGAGTTATAATACAAAATTGGAAAATAGCCGTACTTTCAGGGGCCGATTTCACGCCCCTTAAAAAATGGATATCCTCTACATATCCCAAAAGGTTGTTAGTTTTTTCAATTTCCGGGTGGAAGATGTTCCCTTGTATGTTTTCTACTAAATAAACGTCTAAAGGAGAGGATACAAAATGGGAGACAGACTCGTACCTAAATAAAGAATTTATTTACCCACTAGCTATCTCAGCTTTTGTCCACTTTTCACGTTTCCATGAGAAAGCCAGTGTTCTCCATTGGTGTTACGTTCGAACGTTACCAATACCGGAATGCCCCCCTATAGGTCCCAGAACAGAGCAGTGGGAGCGTTATCAGGTAAGGTCCAAGTTATCGCTGGGGAACGTCGTAACCTCGCGAGAGGATCCGCGAAGGCGAGGCCAACGAATGCTCGCCGCGGAGGAACGGGAAGGAAGGTGAGGTGCGATCACGGTCCTGACCTCAACAGCTCCGCGAAAAGAGCGAAGAGAAGCGACGACGGCGGGGCAAGAGGGACAGCGGAGCCAGCGATCGAGGATTCGCAGCGAACGCGCGTCGAGAAACGATGCCATTCCTTGTCTTTTTCAACGATACGCGGCGTACGCGAGTATCTGGCAATCCGAAGGGTGGAAATCACTCGCCTCGCGACAGGAACGAATCGCCTCTGTCGCTGGCGGACGACGGTTTAGCTGCCTGGAGCCTCCCTGCGTTCTATCAGGTGAGTTGGCGGAGGATGAAACTGAATATCACTGGAGACTGCGACCAGGGGAACCAACGTCGCTGGTATTTACCTTTCAGGCAACCTCCGAACAACTCGCAGTTGTTGCTACATTCAGAAGTGAATCCCAATACAGCTGAAATGTAGGAAGTGGTGGACTGGGCCTAGAAATATTGGTTGTCTCGAGACAAAGAATCCATCCACAAGTAGATTACAGGCTATACACTTTTTTGTTTAGGCTCTTTTATCTTTCAAACATCATAAATAATTCCCGGGTGAAACCGGGTAACGGGTCAGCTAGTTACAAATAAATTCACACGCGTGTGGTATGAAAATTATGGGAAACCAAAAAGAATATAATGTTGGGATAAAATCATAATTTGTCTTTAGGAAGACAGGGTCCTGTGGCTCAAGCCACAACTGCTCAGCGCCCGTCCGTTAAATCCGTCACTATTCAAACTTGATCAATTTTCGTTCAAGTAGTTGCAATAACACAACTGCTACGCACTCAGCAGAAACCTGCAACTACAAACCAATACTGAGCCTCCAATGCCCACGCTCGAACAGCAGGCTTCAGCGCGGTGACTAGTTTCGGGGTTCCGAACGATCCACTATCGGGGGCGTTACCTTTCAAGGACAACCGCAGACTTTTCTCCATCGGAGGCAACTTTGGGAAACAGTGAAATTGACAGGCGACGATTGGTTGCTTGTTTGAACCCATTTTCTAGCGCCAATTTAATTAAAAATTTAAACATATAGTCTAAACTTAATAATGATGAATTTTCAAAAATAAGCGATTCTTTCTCTTTCGGGGGTGGAGGGAGGAGGGGGGTGTTCCTCTGCGGATGCCCATGCTACGCAGCTTTCGAAAGCTTGCTGCCCCTCAGCGGTACCACAAAATTTCCCAAACGCGAGCCATCGTTCCCTCCACTGACATTACTTCGCGTAATCGCTGTCATACGGTACTCCGACGGAAGGAAACGCAAGAAGCCCGGGGAATACTCTCCCGGAGGAACAATGGCGGTACGCGTCGGTTCGCACCACGTCGGTGCAATAATTTTTCTTGGCCCAGGAAAACCTTGCTCGCGGACGAGGGGAGAGGAGGGCGGAGCACGGTCATGGGAAGAGGCCGTGCGAGAGTAGTGGTGGCGTTCCCCGAGAAACGAGTCTTCGGCGGTGCGCGCGGGCGCGCGGGCGCGCTTGCGTGTTGCGAGCGGGTAACAGCGTTCCCGTGTTACCGGTCCGCCGCTGGCCACTGTAATTTATTTAATGTAAGCGGCAGGTCGCGGTGCGCGCGCGCGCACTGCATTAAGGCAGGTTCACACGTGTCGGCTCCGAGACGTTATTACAAAAGGGAATTCCTCGGCTCCTCGCCGATTTCGATGACCTTGGGATATGTTGTCGGGCGCGTGATTCTGAACAATTTCTTCATAGAACAAAGTTCATAGGATGAAATTGTTCAGAATGTTAACTTTGACAACATATTTAAAGGTCAACGAAATCGGTGAGGGTTGACAGAGAATATTTAGAGTGCTATGTGAGATAGATATTAAATTTTGGTCGTGGAACCTGATAATGTATATGTTTGAAAAAACTTTTATTTTTAACTTCGATTCACAAAAAAGAAACTTTTAAGCTTTGATGCAAATTTGACTTATATCATTTTATGAAATAACGATTTGTTGGCAGGGAGTGTTTGAAAGACCTGTATTTTCAGTTTGTATATGGTTTCGTGTCAGTTCTTTATTTAATAAATAATTAATTCGAAGTATATAAATTGACGTCATTGCAACTAAATAAATATTATAAATTGGCATTACAATCGGGCAAAGGCATTTGGTAAGTGTGAACCCGCCTTTACACGGTCGGGTCTGGATGTTACCTGTGCGCCTCGTAATATGTGCAACGCGAAAAGGTACTTGCATCGGGGCCAAACGCGCCGATAAAAACGATCCTTGTATGGGAGGTATTAGAGGAGCTACCAAAATAGTCGAAATGGCTGGTTTGTGTTTTTTTATAAGATTAGTTGAAATAGAGAGGGTGTTCTTTTTAAACGATTTTATTCAGCTCCGATTCTCTGTTTGTTTGTTTGTATGGTTGAAATCTGGCAACTCAAATTTAATCCACTTCCAACTACCTAATTGTCTTGAAACCTTGCAGGCGAGCGTAGTTTGAACGAGAATATGGCCGCATCGCAATCTGAGGTCGCATCGCGATTACCGAAAATACACAATTTATCGAGAAATGATCCGCCACGTATGTACGAATAGAAAAACTAAAACATTGCAGGCATTCTTAGTATATCACCATCGAAATTGTAGTACAAGAAAAGTATTATTAGAAGACTAATTAGAAATGAGGATATCAATTTCCCTTTAATTGAGAACGATTTGAATTTGAGTAGGCGATTATATTGATCAATTTTTATCCCCTATTTTATTTTATTTTCTTTTTTATTAGAATTTATACAGTGGAGCTTTCAGTATTCAGGGTTATTTTACCTATATTTTAGGAAGAATAATTCACGTAAGGATACTAAAAATTAAAAGGAATATAAATGCACTGTCACAGATCTTCCACTGTTAGGTATATATTGTTGTTAATTTTGCAGTCTCATCATTTCCTAGCTTCTGAAGTTATTTTTAATGCTACACGCTTCCTGTTTGACGCAATTACTTGCAAGGTGCTAACGCGCAGAATGTCCATTGTATCGAAAAGCAACGTGAATAGTAACAATTTTTTATATAAATGAAGAAATATGGATATAATACCAGTATAAAAGTACCCATAAATTTTGAACGCTGGCTCACTCCTCAAAAGACGTCACAGCAACTCATTAAAATAGAACAAATAAAATAATTAAAAAACAGAAAACATTTCCCGTCAAACTATATCCATTTAGAGTAGAAAGTATTAGCAGCAGATGCAGCTACTAGTCTTCTTCCGAGCGATAGGTACTATAATTACAGGTTTGAAACCGTGGAATATTCAATGTCCCATGCAAAGGAGGATACCGTAAGCCCACTTTCGACCCGTTTCGTTCGATCGATCGCGGCTTATCGGGCCCTCGGACCAGCATAGAGGGTCCATGTCTAGGAAGCCAGCGGGTACCAGCATGACGACATCTGATTTGCCTTCCCGTTGCGCCGGATCGTAAACTCGCCTCAAGATTCTCACAATTTTTCCGCGAAAGCCTTTTACCGTCGCCTCTGCGAATTCCAGCAGCTTCCACTCTACCCCGCCTTGCGTTTTAGCACTGTGCGAGCCTTTACCGATCGTGCTTCCACATTTCAGGGAAGAAACAGTTGTGGGTAAGTTTGATGGTCCCGCGACCCACGGAAGCGCTTCGAATCTCGGGGGGTACTGAGAAATTCGCGTTGGCAAGAGTTTTGGTTACGTCAGATGGGATAGATGGGAACTTGTTGGCTTTCAGGGAGTCTATATTTTTTCTTGCTTCAGTTTCAGTGGAAGTGGTAGGAGGTGAGGAGGGGAGGATGAAAAGAAGGCAAAAATGAAAGGAAGACTGTGAAGGAGACGAAGACATCTTAGGAAAGTCTGATCGAAATCGGAACAACTGGTTTCACTCTCGAACGAGCGGTATCGAGTGTGCGAGAAACGGTTCTTCGTGGTGTCCATCTACTTGTATCGCTCTGGAACGGCAACAAACTTCCACCGTATACCTACGACCGTGAAAAGGGGAACTTTTTAGGAGTTTTGTTTTTATCTGTAAGTAATTTTGATAATCAAAAATTGTAATTTGAAGAATTTTTAAAAAAAAAGTTACTGTAATTAGTCTTGCTCGCCGTGTAGCAGCTGGTGAACAAAGCAGGGTTCACCATTCTAAGTGCAGGTATGTAAACTTTTCAAGTGAACATGTACAATCGTGGTGTTTTAAAGTATTGTAGCAAATCTTCCAATTTTTTTCTTAACAAGTAGTAAAATAAAAGAGGGGCCAATAGTTGTGTTTGAATTTGGTACTTGCTTGAAACGAATACATTTCAAACGTTCGTTTTCCAGCGATGGGGATTGGTAATAGTAGGTAAACTTCATTGTACATTTTTTTATCCTTATCCTTACTCATATATATAAAAGTGAAACGTTGTGTGCTTGTTTTTCCTTCTTTCACGCCTAAACGGCTGAACGGGTTTCATTGAAATTTTGAATATTCACTACGTACGTTCTACATTAGATTATAGGCCATTTATTTTTTTGCTTTAGGCTTTTTTATTTTTCAAACATAAATAATTGCCGGGTGAAAGCGGGTAACGGTTCAGCTAGTATTATATAAAAATTGATATTTTTACATTTGCTTGAAGTATCTTTTGTGATTGTACTGCAAGTGTTAAAATGCATAAATTTTTGTCATTTTCCTTCCTTAATACGGGTTACTTAACTGTCAATGTTCTCCCAGTTTAGGTACCTTTATAAATTAACATTGCTTCTATTAAATTAACATTGCTTCTGTTTAAAATATAGTTGTGGAATGCTTTCTGTGTTCCTTAAGCCTTTTCCACACGAGACACTTTTATCCCTGATTATACATCTGGTACTTGAAACACACTCACGCATTGTCTACCCTGTCCATCTTCCGCACCCCAATACTACTAGCGCCAAGGAAACACATTTCTTACCGCCGTATCAGATGGACGAAAACGCGGCCAGGTCCCAACTATGTACAAGGGGCACCTGCTGCGTGAGCGCAGGCTTGACAGAGAGACTCGAGGATAGCAGAGGGGGCAGGGAGAAACGCACGGAACCCTAACCTGACGCAAGTTGACCTCCGCACCTGGATTTGCGATCGCGTTCGGTGTCGGGTATTTAACGGAACCGCGAAGAAAGTAAAGTAGAAGGATTGAGGGGGGCCTGGTGCACAGGTGGCCTTTGCTTTACACCGAGAAAAACACATGTGCGGAAGAAGGGAACTCGTTCGTTCCACCATCGTACAAAGGGGGAACTTTTTTTCTTCCAATCTTGCGAGGGGACGAACATCGGAATAGGAAAATTGGATCTTTTCACTTGAAAATCCGAGATGATTCGATCATTAAAACCGAGTTGTTAAGAGGCAATCAAGGCGCCATTTTCTTTACAGCGCGTATTATAAGCCAACTATTTTGTTAAAATCAAACATTCAAAATGTATAAAAAAAAAAAATGTTTGCCTTCTCAAAATACGTGTACACACATTCTTTTGGTGACAAAAATGTTCGAAACAACAGTGTAGGGCAGTGTCAACGTTCACGATCAGGATATGAATCACGCCGCTGTGATCCCGTTCGCAACACGATCGACATCACTGAGCACCTACGTGTCCAAGTGTCCACCTTCATCCTCGGTCATCATTCCAGGAAGCGACGCCTGTTGACGCGCAGGAAGTGACTATTCCTCAGCCATGACGCGGGTCCTGGTTCCCTCGAGCATCGCTCGTCCCCCGTGAATCTGCAATTCGTATGTTGTTTTCCCCACAGCACCGTGAACGACGCGTATCATAGCGAACTTGACGAGCAAGCCCCTCGAATGGAGGAAGCAAGTAGCAACGAAAGTCTAGATCACCGCTATCGGTGGCAAGATCTCGGGGGCATGGAGGGGGGAGCCTTGAGCGCGAGGGCGACGACCCTCTGAATTCTACAAACCCGGAACTTTCCTTGATATGATCCTCTCGGGGACGCTTGAGTGCCTCGCTGTCCTCTTCTGCCCAACATCAAATCCTCTGGACGAGCCTCGGCGAAGGAGGTCAATAAGGGGACGAGGAAACCTTGACACTTGGAGCAGTCCCCACACTCCCCACACTTCCCACACTCCCCACCTCGATCTCCTGGATCTTTAAATTCCGAGTGACGTAGACTCTAGACTTTTAAATCAGCCTCCAGACGCGTATCTTGTTTTGCGCCGAGCTTAGAATTCAATCGGAGTTTTCCTGCTGGTTGAGGAAGAGGGAGGATGTCGGAGGGAGGGGGCAGAGTTTTGCATGTGGGAGCTGCACGTGGAGGCAACTACGGGGAGCAAGCTGGGTCTTCAGCATTTTGTGAATGATGATTTTCTTTTAGTCAGGACGAGTAGGTTGCAAATCAAAGTATCTACGGTAGAGGCAGTATGACAAAATTGGTCAACTTCTACAGATTTCACTATTGCTCGATACACCAAGAAGTTTGCCTCAAGTTCTTCTGAAAATTGCTTGTAAATCAAGGTATCAGACATTACTATTTGGTGGGCCATTACTATTTCTTATTAAAATTGGTTTTAAATTAATTTATCTCCTGTGGACAAAACTCACAATTGCTTGATGCACCTGAAAATTTGCCTCAACTACTCATCACACCCACGCTATCCCAAAGCTTCTCATCCACATTGCTCCACCCTTGCCAGGCACCAACTTAACCCCAGCAACTCAACAGACCCAGCCCATACACCGCAGAGTAACCAAACACCTTCGTTCCCCCCATCCTCCAGCACGCGGATACCTCGCACTCCTCGCAGAATCCCAAAACGACTTGTTCCGTGACCCGGAAAATCATCGAACCTCGGCAGTTCCTCCTGAGCCAGCCAGCTAGGGACGCTCGCGTTTCCGGCTCTCCGCGAGGGGTCTAGCGGCGGGCCGCCGCTGGAATTCAGCGGCAGAAGCGCGCGGCGGCCTCTCTCCGGAGGAACGAGGAGGGGCGGACGAAGGAGAAGAGGACGGCGAATGGCGACAGAAGCAGGAGGGAGAAGGGAGGGTGGACTCTGGGTTTCGCCAAGAAGACGTAACGGTAAATCCGCGGCCGCTGGCGTCCGATGAACCCACTCTCAGCCTCGGCACGGCCTGTTGTAGCCTCCCAAGCGCGAGTCCCCTCCGTGCGGGCCCCGTTTTGTGCTGCTACGCCTTCCCGCGTCCACGTTCGACGCGGCCAGCGCTTTCGGCCTGTCATCGAATTATTACCGCGCGGGGCCAGGCGATGATGACGCTGGTTGCGGTGATGCTGGGGCCACGCGGATCAGACGGAGGCTAGGTGACGAGGTGCCTCCTATCCAACGGGCCCCGCGGAGCTGGCCGGCTAGACGAGGACGGGGAGGCTTGCACGCAACGGCCGGTTGCGTCATCGCGTATAGAGGGGGAGGGTTAGTATCCGGGAATTGGGTCGGTTGAGAGACGATACGAACACCACCTGCCTCGCTTGCTTCGCTTGCCTCGCTTGCCTCGTTTTCGGAGATTCGTGGAGCACTGATAGGGATTCAGGGGTCAAGGAGATTGGGTGTGGGATAGGTAGTGATGTATTGGGGCGCGGGGGAAGCGAGATTAAAGGTTTCAAGGTTAATTAGGGGGAGTTAATTAGAGCGCTAGGTATTCGATTATTAATATTAATACACTTGGGTGTTCCTGGCACAAAATTCACTTCCAAAATCGTGGGCCCAAAAAGAGGCTGTTTCTTGGGTCACTCTTTGACGTCGGCTAAAACAGTAGGCAGTGCGTGGTATGGTTTCAATATATTATGTTAGATATGTAGGATCACGAACCGCCATAAGAGGGACACAACTCCCCGGCTTCGGTGGTGTTGGCTGAGGATCCGCCCAAGATCGGGGGTTCTAGAGTCCCGTCGTTCGAGAAGATTTTTTTCCGTGACTTCTCAACATACAGGAAAATAGCTTAGTTGAAACAGTGCAAGTTGGCGCGCGTGGACTGCGAACCACAACATAGTGTGTGACCGACCGACCCTAGTACCTAAGTACCATACATCTGTCTTCGGAACAATGTCGAAAGCAAAACTGCTGCGTGCGCGTCGTTCGCTCGATTCGTAGCACATCCGTCATCCACTCGTTGACCGAGGCGAAATGTGAACAACCCGCGGAGGGAAATGATGCGCGCGCGCGTGCCGGTGAAATGGAAAACGCACTGGGGCCTCCTCTCATCTGTGAGTCGTATCGTTTACGTCGTTCGCCGTTAATTCCCCGTCGACCAGGCACCGTGTCCAGTTACGTGTCCCTGCTCGTTCTCGATTGGTCCGGCGACGTTCGCCGATTTCTCGTCCGCGCTGTGACGCAACGGAACGGGAGGATATCTCATCGGAGTCGGTGATTCGATGTGGGTTTTGTGCGTATGCTGAATTCTTACGAGAATTCCTAGGGCCGGGAATCAAATGGGAGATTTGTGATGAAAATAAAATTACAGAATGTCTGTGGACCCGGTTCGAATTACTAGGGAGAAGTTTCTATATAGTTCTACTTTTCCTGTATAAGGGAATTTATTGTGTATTACACTGATTATACATATATGAAAATTGAAGAAATGTGTCGAGTTGAAGTTCGATGTGTATTGATGTTTCGGCTTTAGGAATTTTGTGGATAATGGTTCCCTTTTTAGTTGGGGTGGTATTGTACTAGTTCCTGGGGTTTCGTGATGTTTTATATTTTTCTGTTTTTGGGTTTTAATCGTGGTGCGTGGATTGATCAAGGAGTGATGTCACGAAGTTTGTAGATACACTTCAAGTTCGATGACTGTGGGAGAGTATTGAAATTTCATCGTCTTGGAACTGGTATAATGTTGCTTTCTGCAAGTTTCTAAGTGATGTAAGTACATAGGAATATTTGTTTCTGAATTTTCAAAGAATTTTCAGAGAAGATTCAAAGTATTGGAACACAATGTATCTATGTATCGAAGCGTCGAGAATCGATGGCGAAAGAAGCAAGCACGAGATACTTCGATCAGTGAAAATAAAGTGTTTTGAGGTTGCGTAATGGACGCGAGTCTGACGCCTCGATTATTCGTCTCGATCGTTCCCCGATCCGAATATTGATCCCCGAGGCAGTAGAATCCGAGATAAGCATCTCCTTATTCTCAATACCTACCAATTGAAAATCGATCGCAGAGAACAATATTCCTGTATAACTTCCACCTGTCTCCTCTTATCTGATACTCCAAACCATTTTCTACATTCTATTATCATAAAAAATCCAGAATGCTAATAAAAATACCTACCTCCATGGTACCAAGAAATTATTGAAATATTAATATTTCACAACAATAGAATATCTTGCCATTTTTAATTCGTTCATTATTCGTTAATTATTCGTTAATTATTCGTTAATTATTCGTTCCCAACGACAGTGGAGTTGGCGCACGCGAAGTCTAGCTGTCTCCTCGGCTGAAGATCAAGGATGCGAGGTGAAAAGGGGCCACGAAAGGACACGGAGGAAGGGAGAAAGGACAAAACATAGTGGAGGCAGAATATACAGTTATCCCGTGCGCTGCGAGGCGAGTTCTTGCTGCGGTCACGTTGCCCGCTCTTCTTTTCATCTTTCCTGCCCATTATCTCTCCATCCTTGCCCGTGCTTTAATTAACCATCGTCCCAACAACCGCGCACGCTCGGGAAAGGGGATTTTCACGAAGGAAAGCCACGTTGTACGAGACACTAACCCTCGCCTGGCGGACACGGGGTCATTTTCACCCAAACTAAATACACTGCTGGTGAAAAGAACATTTAACTCTTAAATGGTGACATGGAGGTCTAATGAACTCCATAATAATGCCTGAAATGCTTCGTTATTTGGATGTTTAAAGCGAAGGTGGTGCAACACGTCTGATAGTATTTTTATATCCTTAATATTAATAAACTGACTGAAAAGACTTGACTGTTTTTTTTTCTGAAGAAAAAGTTGATATTTAACTGTGTAAGCAGAAATAAAAATTAGGATATACGAGACCCCACTTTTTTATTTATAAGTCTGCATAAGTTAGTAGTGACTTCAAGTATTACATTGGTACCACTGGTATATTTCTGGAACCCTCAATTTGTTGGATAAAAATTTTAGGACACGATTCATTTTAATGGATCTATTTTATTTCTGTTACCATTGACGGTTTAAACTTTTCTTTCAACCACTACTGTACCTACCAAGCTACGCGTGTTACCTCATACTGTGTAGTATCACTTCTTAGAGACGGGAAGAGTTTTAGGTCACAACGAGATGAGAATCTATTTAATGTAGAAGCTGAGTCTTAGTTGGACACGAATGAATTCATGGGGCAAGATGGACTCTGATCTAACATCCAACGAACATCTAGCGATCTTACGTCGAAGGATTAATGGAAGTTGGAGGTTCAAGTCATCACTTCGTCAATTTATGAGAGACTATCTTCCGTTTGTGGTGACAATCTGACGGAACGACAGCTCAGTTCTTAGGTACTTTGATGGAAAGATAATCGAGTCGAATTAAGAAGATGGTAGGTAAAACGGGCTTTAATTGCTCCTTGGTGACCCTAAGTTTATGTACCCCATTTTGATACACAGATAACTACTTAAGTTAAATTCAAAGACAAAAAGAGTGGAGAGAATATGCATATTTAGGCACCCCTCAAAGTTCATAAGAAAAGGTACAGAATTTCCTATTTGTTAGTTTACAGAATATTATAACATTACCTATGTATATGAAATATTTAAATCAAGTTTTATCCAACGCAATGTATGCGAAAACCAAAGCAATCGGAGGCGTACACCTGAAAATCTTATCACCTTTGAGGGGTTTTTAAAAAATATGCAACAGCCCGAAACTAAGAAAACAGGTAGGTAATTATTATTTTTCGATCCTCTAAAATATATCCGAAAACCAAACTACTCCACTACGGTACACAAACATTCGACTGAAATAAAGAAGGCAAAAACCAGAAACACTAAACACTCTTTTAAATTGTCACCCCCTACAACAAACTGCTCTGCATTCTCAACACACACGATGCCCGCGAAAAAGCATTGGAACAATAAACCAGAGAACACAAACGAAAAATGAAAAATCAAATACGAGCACCCCCTACCAAATTCCCAGACAAAAGTAACCTCACCCTCGTCCACCCTAAGCCTCCACATCCGCAAACCCCCGCCTCGCCAGTCCTAGAAACAGCCTACGCTACAAAAAATCCATTCCAAGGACTCCTCTCCGTGCCACTTTCAAGCCAACAGACGAGCGAGCGGTGTTCAATAAGAAATTCGATGAAATTCAAGGTGAGGATGCCGAAGAGAGGGAGCGGGACGCGTAAGAATTGCGTCACCGAGCGTGTGCTGCGTGTGTTGCGTGTGTTGCGTGTGTTGCGTGTGTTGCGTGTGCAGGTAGAGAAACCCGTGGAAAGAGAGGAAAGAACTCCGGCACCGTCCGCGTGGAGGGGGTACAGGGCCCAGTGGCCGCTCGAGGGGGAGGAAGCGCGCGTAAAAGCTGGCTGTATCCATGCATGCACGTAAGAAGATCGATTCTCGAGCTATCGAGCGATCGAGCGAGTCGCGCGGGAGGAGGGGAGGAGGGGAGGCGGGGCGACCGCGCGCCCCCGTTGACTCGTTGACTCACTGACTCTTGACGGACTTACCGTTAACCAGCAAAAGTGAACCAAGTAAGTCGTGTCTCTGGTGCTTGCGGTACCGATTGTGTACCAAGCCGTTGCGCGTACGTGTGGGACGCGATTTAAAGCTCCGCCATTGTCGTGGGCTCGCGCGCAGGGTGGGACGGGCGAGGGGAGCCGATCCCTGTTTTCAAAGATTCGGTGAACTTTGCTGGGCGACGATTCGAGGCTTGGGAAACACGGGGATTCGGACTATTGAGAGCTTTCTAGTACGCAGGTCCAAGTGGGTGGAGCTTAAGGGGGCGGGGCTTCTGTGTACCGAAGCTTTGGAGAGTGATTGCACTTCTCCGTTTAGAAATCTTTTTGATAGAGGGGATTGTTGAGGGTGAAAGGGGTCACAGCATGCTGAGGGCGCGGGTCGGAGATGGGGGGTGTACCAGAATTTTCTTGGAGGTTAGGGATGATTAGGGGGAGGGGCTTTTAAGTGGTAGGGAAGTGGGATAAAAGAAAAGTAGCCTCGGGACCTTTGATTTCCGGGTTGTAAATGGCTTGTTTGAGGGTAACATATGTTGCGTGCAGATGCTTGAGAAATTCTTCTCAAGGGATCAGTCCACTGTAACGTCGTGAAAAATTATCATTTTTTAGGATTTATTTTATAGCAAATGGAATGTCACGTAAAAAAATATATTTTAAATTTTTAACAGTTCTTTTTTTAAAATATATATCGCACTGATGTGAGCGCCTTGAGAATCCGATGTACTGCTGGTACAGATGAAAAAATACAAAGTGTGTTGTATTCATTACGAGTGTGGTTATCGCCGGAACTAGGATTATTTTTACTGATAAAGACTTAACAACATGGCGGAGGTTTGAAGTTTAAACGTCGAAATACGGCGAATTTTTCAATCATTTTGCCTTGTAAAAAGTATGAAATGTTTAATCGAAAAAGGTTTCCGTAGTCCCGGCCATGGCCACTGATGTGCTGAATAACGTGTAAAAATTTCGTAATTCTCGTAAATGGCAAAGAAAAAATGACGGTCAAGCCACAAAGCAGATCACGAGCACCAGCTCGGTGACCAGGGAAGCGAATAAATAGCCCATGGAGAATCTGTGATTTGCAGCGCGAGCATAATGGACGCGACGCCGATCGCCGTGTAAGGACGGCAGAAGCGTCCTTCGCGGTAAGACGTGTCGATTACCGTAGGTAAATTGCGTGACAGAGCGACGCCATTGAAGAGAACTGGCGGACCTTGACAGTGGCGGGCTCCTTGACGCTGAAGCGGTGTCAGTGAACCGGCCTCCAGGACGACGAACGAGCGGCAACGATCAAGGATACACTCTGCTACCGAGTACCGACATCACCGTAGTCCGCGGTGCCCGTTCCTTTTTCGCTTTCGCCACTCCGCACTGCGGCACCTCGCGTTGCGCAACGCATCACGCTATTTCGAGTCATTACCAGCAGTAGCTCCTTAGAATCTTATTTTTCTAAACAGATCCAAGCGTTTGGGCCATTTTCATCGCCACTATTGTAGAAATTCAGTTGGGGCGGAGTTTTCTGCGTTCTGAGTTGAAAACTGCGTTGCGAACAGGAGGAAGTGCTGTATTATCGCAGTTGTTGGATCTTGGGGGCGACTGATTGGTAATTGTATGACTTATCGTACGTAGGTTTAACTTGGGAGATTTCTTATTACTGTTATTAGATTTAGGGAATATATTGGTAATAAATAATGGTATATTCAACAATAAATTTTGATTAATGCGTAAATCATTTATATACCTACCTATTAATAAGCTTCTTATTTACAATAAAGTATGTATCTCTAGTAATATAATAAAGAAGGTTGCGATATGTGCAAAAGGCGACGCACTGCTCTACATATAGATACCTCCTGATATTGATACCTACTGATAAAATATTGCAATTGCGAAAGAGCAAAAATCTGATCCTACTTAGACTTAGAATATCGAAGCATTGATATACTAACGTAAGTATATAAAAAATCCAGATTAAGAAAGCTTGAGAATGTAATCTTCTGAAGCAGGCCTGTCCAAGGATTTGCTCGCACGAACAACCACGAGTTGCTCTTCGCTGTTGAAGGCACCGAGCCAGGCCCTTCTCGCCTCTCAAGATCGAAAGGTTCCCATGGTGGGGCAGAACCGTCGCTCTTGGACGGGCCTGTTCTGAAGCCTGAAGCCTGAATTCATCGCAACAATAAATCCCGAAAATCGTGAAATATTAAAATGGTAGGTGACTGAAATTGAGAAATACTTGAAGCCCACGTGACCAAACGAATTCGTGTCAGCTGCAAAATCTGCCCACACACTATTCGCAATTGAAGAGCCACAGGGGGTCCTCTAGCGGTTCTAAATTGCCAGGGCTATTACTGGAATCTCCTGGCAGTTGCATTATCTGTCCCATTGAGGGAGGCTTGTAATTACGTTTTCATAGTAAAATGTGGCCGACGCAATTTCCAGTCTAATGGACAGAATGACGACACTATGTGCGTCTATACCGTCCACGCTGCATTAACCGCTAATTATTATTCCATCCGAGGAATTGCACTCGCGATAAGCGCGCACGCTTCATTACGCTTCGGCGAAAACACGCGGTATACCTACCTACTTTATTCTCCCTCTAATTAAACCATCTGTCTCTTTCGATCGATGATTTAGGTTCGCGAATGTATTATACTATGTATAAATTCTGCTACGCGGCTAAATCTGTGGAAATCGTTCTACAAAGTGGTTCTTAATTGCAGGTTTATACTTTGGGCATAAATCTGGATTGTAAAGTAACACTGTATTTGTATTAAAAATTTCTATCAAGTATGTCAAATATCTTTGGCTTCTTGTTACGGCTGAATAATTGTAAGTCCACTTTCTTTAAAAAAATGAGATTTAATTCTGGGGTTTTTTAGAAAAAGTGGAGTCGGTCAAGATTACCAATAAGATAATACATATACCTATTAATTTAGGAGTAAAGCAAAGTTGTATGTCTATTCATAATTTATATTGTTTATGATATTTCTTTTATTTCAAATATTCCCAGTTGTACTGCAGTTCCACGTTGGCTGTAAATTTTATATTTTCAGTGACCTTGGACTTTATTTAACGTTTAATGTTTCTAGACGTTTTAAAATTCACTATGAATTGGATACTTCTATTGTCCGAGTCGCAAAGATGAATTAAGATTTTCAGTAAATTCAGAACCACCCCCAGGCAGCAAGAATTAATTAAAGTAACGTGCTAAGGGTTTAAATTATGCACTTACCCTGACTGAGTTCAGGCAATTCGTCAAATTCGCTGAAGAAGTTTGCACGCCTCTGCTCGTCACAAACAAATTATCATTTCTAGGCTTCGTATACCCCATTGTCGCCGAGAACATTCCCAAAACGTCCTTCCTGCCTCCCCCTATAACCCTTCGAGCCACGACCGTCGTTAAAGACACGATAATCGACTTAATCCTTTGGTCCCTCGTACTTTTTCCCCGCTTACCTCCAATAACCAGACACCCCCAACTGTCGTTCGATGGTATGGTGAACAGTGGTCGAGGGAAGCTTGGGAACTTCGGGGTATTTAGGGTCGCAAACACGCTATAACCTGTGTCCGCGAGGATCGCCATATTGGAACCTGCATCTGAAACACAAACCAAGAAACTTAAATTCTGCTAAACTTCCTTACTAAAAATACAAAAATAAATAACGACATCACAAGAATTTCAAGCTACACGTGTCTCTAATTTTTAGTTTAATTTCAATTTAATTTCAAGTTAATTTCAAGTCTACACTTATTCTCGTAGGTACTGCATTCGAATCTCGACGAAATTCTTCTGAATGGCGAACCGAAGTCTGTCTACACTCTACAGTTACAGAGACATTGCTCCACGGATATTATTTATGAACAATTCAGATATTATTGGCTCCCCGAATATTGACGGTCCTCGGGTTTCCTGCTAATCCCCGAGCTCCGCTCTGAGTTGGAAAAAAAATGAGGCACAAGATGAGGGAGCAGCAGAAGGGGTTAGGGTCGATTTGAAAGGGTAATATCCACGGTTTCACGGGCTCAACCCTTCAAACGCGTCGTAAACCACCCTCGAGAAATTGCCGTTTCCGCGTTAATCCTCTCGCAATGGCACGCAGAGTCAACTTTTTCCTGCGCTTTTTCAAACTGTTGGCAAATAAGGCGGCTTGCCCCGTCGCCAGAGACCAGTTTCTCGAAATCTTTTTCTGCTGGCTCAGATTTCAGCTGGTTACGAAGGACGCGGTTTTTCTGCGTCGCGGAGACCAGGAGTTAAGCACCCCATAAGCGAAGTCAAATTTTTTTAATGTCTGCCTGGTGGACGAGGTTTTGGAAAAACAGTACCCACATAATCTGGGGACTTGAAGAAATTAGCGAGGGGATTTGGAGATTTGGGATTAAATTTGTGAATTCGTTTCACAGTTTTATGAGGAAATTAAAGTTACAATTAAATTAATTGAAAAAGGAAATAATTAAACACCGGGAGAAGTGTGCCATATGAATTACAGATGAGTACCTACCTACTTTATTTTAATGAAATCAAAGTTTTTTGTAATCTTTCAAATGACAAAACTTTTAATTCTATTTCTCCTGGTGCACACTCTGCTTTTCACAGAAATTAATATAATTCTACGCAGTCTACACTAAATAACTAATAACTATATGCCAACTTTGAAGCATAACTCGCACGATAAGAAGATACCTAATTAAATTTCTGTCGATAACTCTTTGAAGAACCACCCTCCAAGTTAATTATAATTCGATCGAAATTATTTAATTACCAGCTTCATTACTACCCTACGCCCAGAATTTAATTTTTTTTTAGCCAGAGTTTAACGTTGGAAAGTTTTTTGGCGACAGACAAATTTTCTGCTTTAGTTGGTGTTTCCCTGGAACCCTCAGATTCAAAGTAGAGGGTTAAAGTGTTCGTCAAGTTGTTCTAAAAGTAATTGGGCTGAATCTCCCGATTCCAAGAATCGTGGAATGATCCAGACACGTTCGTTAACGTTGCAGCTTCGTATGCTAAATGCTAATGGTGTTGCACATTTTAAAAGATGGATCCAGGGCCCGTTAATCATCCAACCCATTAACGACACAAGGAAATGGGTCAACGATGGCACGTTAATTGCCACCGTTAACGTACTCCACTCGTTACGTTATCGTCCACGGAGGATCTATTCTGGCGATATCCTGTTCGCCAATTGGAATGCGTCTATGAATATCGGGTCGAGGTAACTCGAGCACGACGTTCGATGATCGACGATCGACTCCACGGGTCTACTAAATTGGGTGTATTAAAAACTTTTTTAAAAACGAGTACTGGATTTATGGGAATTTCCACTTCTACGCGCAAAACTGCAGGGTGTGTAAAACATAAGCAAGCGGGATAACTGTACAAAATTAGAAGCTTCCAAAATCACAAGTTACCTAAAATCAAAATTTCTCAAAATCAAAACTTTCCAGAATCACAAGCATCCAATTGTGAAAAAAATAGAAAATCACCTTTAAATCACAGTAAGTAGGTACTTTCGCCATTATTTCGAGCAAAGCTCATCTGAAGCTGTGAATTTCGCCGAAAAAGGAGTTCCACATTCCTGCTGAATTTGATTCTAAACACTAACACTCTTCGACATTGGCAAGAAAAGTTTTCGTGTCCAAAGGATAATACTAAAGTACCGGGCGAATTCGTCGGGCCCCCCGAACCAGGAAGAAAAGGGGCGAAAAATATGGAAGAGGCATTAAAAGGAAGCCTGTAATTCCCCGAGCTGTTGACGACGTGCCATAAACCTGCGTTGCGAGGCGATTTTCCCTCCGACCACCTTTGGCCACTGAAAACGCAGAGGCTAACACACCCCCATAAAAAAGGGTTCGCGATCGTCGGATTGCCTGGGTACGAAGGTGCATTGTGGAAAAAAAACCGCCGACTCCGTTACGGACAGTAGGCAAGGCTTAAAAAACGGTCAACGACGGGGGGCTAACTACCGAATTTCGGTTGCTCGACTCGTCGCGCGGGTCTTCCTCCAAGTATGCGCGTTTATTACCCCACCGCCGCCGTGCCGCCGTCTGGCCTCGCGCAGGCTGTTGCGGATCGGCCGGGTCGCGAGGCGAGAGGTACGCGTACTTACCTGAAGCCTGAAGGGGAAATGGCCGAAAATTGGAACGATCGTGCAACAGGCTTCCTGGGGACTGTTCCTCGTTATTTATTGCACTTCATATTCCCGGTTTCGGGGAATATGAAGACAGGTCGACTGCCGACTGCGAGTGACTTCGCGCCGCCTGATGGATGGCCACTTTCGAGGAATAATTTTTGGGGCTCTGTGGTTACCTAATGGAAGAGAAGCCTTTTTCTGGGGGGAAAATAGGTTTGAGGGAGTCTTGTTTATGGGAAAACTGCATTGGAAGCTTTATTTAGACGCATTCCAAATGATTGTGTAGATTTTGTAGAACAGGGGGACGGGGGACACAAAACGGATAATAAAAAGCAAGCCCTGGGGTGCCTCCTTCGCCCCCAACCACCCACTGTTAAATATTTAACGTTGCAAAGGCGTCATCCGATATTTTACCTCTCCGTGTACAGAAAAGTTAGATGCTCCGTTGATTCCTGTGTTCCTCTAGCAAACAGCCTACCGTGTAAAGTATACGTTCGCGTCGTAAGCATCCCCTTTGCAACTTGCACGCAGAAAACAAAGGACTCCCTTCTCTTTCCCTTCCCTTCCTCATTCAAACAGATTTTCCACCTTGCTCCATAATACACCCCCGAGCTTCCACAATACATTCAAGACAAAAGGAACAAGATTCAAAACTACTAAGCTCCCAGCGAGTACATAGAACAACCTAAAATAAAAAAAATTGGATCTCGAATTTCGAGGTCAAGATGAATTTAGCGGCCAGTTCTCTAACAGAGGTATGGAGCCACCTGTGTGGAGCGTGACATAATTTTCAAGACTCGGAAAGTTCTCATAGACCGCGACCCGATCGAAATTCAATCGATCCCCTCGAAGACGGGGGTAAGAAGGAGAGGAAGAAGCGACTTCCTCCAAAGCAGCGTCGCCCTTTGTCCTAGAGTAATGGAAAAGAAAGGGCGCAGGTGGGGGTTGCAGGCCAGAAGATCCATTTTCCCCTCCCCTTCGTCTCGTATTAGAGACCATCCATCCACGGGTCCATCGCGCAGGAGCGTGGGAGAGAGGGACAGGTGGCTCAGGGTTATCCTACCATATCCTGCGCTCTTCAGTAGCACCTTACCCCCTGTATATTCGATATTTCTCTTCTATATCCCGTGGGCACACCTTGTGGGAAAGCTCCATCCCCCTCGGCCGCTGAAAATGGGATCCAGATCGATCGGGATCCCACCCGCTACCAATCCTGAGAAATTTGCAAATCGGGTCGAGGGTTAATCGCGAGCAAGAAAGGAGTCGAGTTGTAAAGACTTGGGTGTCTCCGGTGAAACTTTTCAATCATTAATATATCAAGCAAAAAGTTTATATGTTTATGTGTTTATCAGTATAAATAGTAAGTCATACAGTAATGGCAAAAAATGTAAATTTTGAACAATAAGAAAAGTAAAATAGTCCCAGCAGAAAGAACCATATATTTCAAAATTTATATCTTAATAATTAAGGGTTGCCTAGTAAAGCCTACATATAGTATTAAGTTACCTACGCAGTTAGCAGACATGTAAAAAAAAAATCATTCAATCTTTTTTTAAACACCCACTACAAATAAAAATTGCCAAGTCACCCGTACACGTCAGCGTCACGTGATGTATCATATTAATACATTATTAGATGATGTTTAGCAATTATTTCAAGACAAAGTAGATATTTATCAATAAATTCTCCGCACAGTGTCCAGTGAGTTTTTAATTATTCATTCCTCTTCTGACGTTCCTGAAGCGTCCGGGATCGGCGATTATCGTTCAAACGAATGTACCGAGAGTAAAACGGCAGTAAAAGGTAAGCACTCGATTTAATTACTCGGTTTGGAGAACGGGTGGTCCGATACCGCGACGATCGAGCAGGAACCTGCTCCTCGATCGACACACACGGTCGTTTCCTCGCTGATTTTTCGCCCGATTTTTTGCACCCATTTACGTGGCGTATTTACATTAATCGGCAGAACAGCGCAGAACAAATTATTCCAAGTTTATCCAACTGTCTGCCTTTATCTTCACCTGCCCATTAAGACTCTTTTCATTTCTTGAGATTAACAAATCTGATGAACCAGTCGATGGAGTTTTCAGAGGGGGCAACTGGGCAAAGAAGGAACTGGTTTCGGGGAGAGTCGATTTGTGCTTGCTTCTACCTATTCCTGGGTTAATTAAGTCTTCATTCTTTGGGACTGCACGATTTCTTTAAATGAAATGGTGAGATTGATACGGAGATCGAGGTCGACACTTTCTGCTTTCTGGGGAACTGTTAGAGATTCTTTCGATAAAATTCCTTGAGATGTTTCAAGGTTTGGGTGGAAATTATTCAATTTTCTACAATTCTGAAGAATTGTACGATTTTGCCTCTAATTTTCAAGGAAACTTGATTACTTTAGAACTTCCATAATTGTTTTAATTTAAAAAAGGAAAAGCATATTGCTTTTAATACAAAAGAAACTTCTAAATGACTCCGTGGGAGTGAATTTAATTTCCATTACCACCATAGTACGAAGAAACTGCCTAATTATTCCACCAAAAATTCCCAAAATTGAACTCTGAAAATCCAAGCTTCCGAAATAAAAAAGGAAATTCCCTCTCCCTAAACAGCAGTGTGTAGCCTCAACACAAAAGCTACTTCTATGCAAAATTTTCTACAGGGTTTCATTTAATTCCAACCCCCATCGCACTACCAGCCAGCAACCCCCAAATTCCCACGAAAACACCGAAATGCCACTCTCGCAGCATGAAAAAGCGAATCACCTGTTGCGGCCGTGCGTCGTAAGAAGACGAGCGTAGCTGGGCCTCTAAAAATAAACCCAAGCACGTACGAACGGCCACGGAATCCTGAATGACGAAATCGGGTTCCGTTATAAATTCCTCGAAGCCACCTTACCTTCTCTGCTGCCCGCTCGTGACGTAATTTTCGAGAATTATCCTGCAACTTTCCGCCGTGGCATCGGAATGAGCCGCGAGATCCGTGACAAAAAGAAAACACCCAAGAATCCTGAATGAATCAACAACTGCAACCGACTGCCCTTCGGGGGTGCCATTATCCGTCATCGGTTTAAAGGGTTAGGGGCCTGAGCATTGGGTCCTAAACAGTGGCTGGCCAAAGTCACTTGTATTACCAACGATAATTTACTAAATAAGCTGCACGGGCCGAATTCAAGCTGTAAATTACTCGACGTCATTGTTCGCGGTGTCGGTGAAATGTTGAGGGATGAAGAGGCTCGGTTAACCCCATCTTAATCTGGCCGTCGTAATCCCGATCGTATTTCAACCTTGGAGAATTACGTGCTGGCTACTGCTGTAGTTTTGAGGAACGGGGTGGCTCGCGATAGGGTCTCTAAGGGTGTTTGGGGATTGGCACTTCCAGGCGGTCCCCTCTTTGCACTTGTTTCGGAGCTTGTGTTGGCACTTTCATTCGGGGTAATATTTTATTCAGATATTGTAGGGTTGATATAATAGTGTGTATAGGTTAAGGATTAAGTATTAAGTGTTGGATGAGCTGGATAATTTTGGTACGGTTGGTGAATCTTAATTGGGCGGTCTACGAATGGTGAAATCCTTGGAAATTTTTCAGGGTTCCACGAGGATCTATAAAATTCAACGCCCTTCGTTTTAGTTTAATCGATATTAAGAATATTAAGAATCGGAGTGTATTTTTAGTTGGGGATTTTTCTATTAATAATGTAACACTAATTTATCATAAATGAAAGTAAGGAAATATTTACCTCACCTTATAAAGAGGGATCGCGACTCAAGAAAGGTTGAGGAATGTGCGGAAATATTAAGAGAGCTGATTCGTGATTCATAAAATTCCACGAACAGCCAGTTTCTACTACCATTTCTGAATTCTGATAAGCACCATCACGTGTGCACCAAAATTATGGAAATCGCCAACTATCGAGTGAGCGTCGATAGTTGGAAACTGGAAAGTAGTGGGACGACAAAAGGCCCGCAGACGATTTTTCTTTCTCACGAAACTGATCTGGTCCACGTGAATGCGCAGTACGGGTCGGGCCCCATTGAAAACACCGCGGAGCGGTTCACAGAAAACGAAACCATTCAATATTCACGATCCCCCTTTCTCGCCCGCTGGAAAATCCCATCGAAACCCCTTTGAAAGCGGTTGAACGGCGTGAACGGCGTGAACGGCGACCCAGATTTTTCCTGTTCGAGGAACGGCCACGCATCTGGCGCCAAGAGGGTGGGCGAGACCTCGATCCGAACGATAGCATACGTGAGAAATCTTTCAATGAATGATAACCGTTCCCCGATCCTCAGCACCCCGAAATCGATTTCTTTTTCTTATTATTTCGGACGCGTCGATTACAACTTTCTTCGATCCCTAAGGTTTTCAACACTTCATTTCATTATTTTGAACGCGTTGATCGCAAGGTTTCTCGATCCAACTTTGTTTCTCCAAGCTCTCGAAATTCCTTTGCTACAATTTCCCGCGCTTCGAAGTTCGATCTCGAGGGTTTTCGCCATCTAGCTCCGAAATCCCTTCGATAGCACTTTAGACGCATCGTTCTCGAAACCCCCGAAATCCCTTTGCTACCACTTTAAACGCGTTCGTCACAACTTTAAACGCGTTTCTTGATCTCCAAGCTGCCGGGAGCCTTTTGCTATCACTGCGAACGCACCAATTTCAACTTTTCCCTACCTTCTACCCTTCCACATCATTTTCTGCCCACTTCAAAGTTCAGTCCTTCCACTTTTCAATGCGTTTCCCGTGCCGAAAGGTGGACCGTCAATGACCGTCATTAGAATTTATGCACAGCAAGTCAGCGAAGGTCCCGAAGAGTACGGAAACCGTGGAAACGGAAATGCGTGTGGCACGAACGCACGGCGACCACGAAATCCTCCTATATAACCCTGTATACATGAATCTCCTCCCATCGCCCGAATGCGTATTGTGCGAAATGCGTTTATTTCGTCTGCTCGTATTCGAATGAGCGGAAAGAATGGGCTTTTTTACCAGTACATGGTCGACAGTCGACAGTCGACAGTCGACACTCGAATGCAAACGCGTGACTCTTGCAAATTCAGGGGTACACAGTACACACTCGACGGCGTGCCTCTGTTGATATTTAACATTTTCTTCTTTCGAAATTAGCATTGCCAGTTGCAGCTGACTAATGCAACCGAGCTGAATTCAAACCTAAGAATAATATTCTCATTTCTATTCCCACGTATTCGTAATTGTGGATAAAAATTTCAAGTGGAATCGCTGATTGGCGAGCTGAAAAGAGACAAAGAAGATTACCGTAGTTTCATGAAACTTTTGATTGTTGCGATACAGAATTGTTCGCCAACCACGCGTCTAGACAGAGAAAAATTGCGAGTTCACGTGCGGTGGAGGAATGCTTGGCGAACAGTTAGTTACAGTCCCTGCTCAGCTGACGGTTCGACGGTTCGACGGTTCTCAGCAGAACACGGTGTTTGCACCGTCATCGCAGCTTTTCTTCTTGCGAAAATCGATTCCCTCGGCTATTATCGATTCAGTGGACATTCTTTGTTGGCAGACAAATTCTTATTGTTGCTCAGGCGGACATTTTTAACTAACGCAGTAGATACGTAGGATCTAGGGGAATTTTGTGGTGCAGGAGCGACCCGTTGCCCTGAAATATGGCAAGTCAGCAGTCGGAGAATTCGAGAACTCAAAGAACTCTAGAAATCGGGAGTTCAGGGATCCTAGGACTTAGGAAACCAAGAACTTGGGAATTCAGAAAGTGGAAAACTCAGGAACTCGGAAATTCGGGAACGTGGGAAGTTGAGAATTTGAAAGTTCGGGAACTCAGTAACTGGAGAATTTTTAAATTTTTGAATTTTGGAATTCGGCAAGTGGAGAACTCAGGGACTCGAGGACTCTGGAATTTTGGAATTTTGGAATTTGGGAGCTAGGGAAGTTTGAGAGTTGTCAGATCCCAAGAATGCCTCCCCTCAAGCCTCCATCAGCCCACCTCGCCTAACGATAAACATCCATACGCGATTAATAATAAAGTCGTCCCTGGAATACCCATTGCCGCAACCTTTTTTCCCCCGTTCGAGAGAGAAAGGTGGTGGACAGGGACCGTGGAGAAGACCGTGGAGAAGACCGTGGAGAAGACCGTGGAGAAGCCCGTGGCCAAGTCCACGGCATACACGGTACAAGCGAGGGGAAGAGGGGAAGAGGGAAGAGGGGAAGAGGAGAGGATCGCGAGGCGTCGGAGCGGCTGTCCTTGGATGCTCGCGGATCGGTGGCCACCGGCAGTCAATGACCTAACAACGCTCTTGTATCCACGTCGCTTAGCTCGGCTCGCTCGTTCGACTTGCCTCGCTCGGCCCTGCAAGCTCACCTTCGGACGGCTGCCAGCTTCTTCCCCGCCGACCGTCTCCAAGGGCCCCGGTCGCGACCGGTCGCAACCGGTCGCCTCGGCTCATTACCCTTTCTTACTCGATATTTCTCACCGACTGCTTTCCGATTGCACGCTTTCCAAGCCCCTCGCAACTCCAGCCACCATCCAGATCGCTGACTCGTCATTTTCTCACCTCGCTTCTCTCCACCGTTTTCTCCACCGTCTTCTCCACCGTTTTATGCCCGCCGCTGGGGTTGTTACCGTGTTCCGCTGCGATTCCGATGGAATTCCTCCACTGTGCAACGTGGTCGCTTGCGGCTTGGTACTCTTGGTAGTTTTCGAATCAGTCTAATCCACAGTCTGTCAGTTAGCCTCGAATTATCTTCAATTTAAATTTCTTTCGTGTCTGGGTTAGGTTTCTTCTTTTTATAATAATAATAAAATTGAAAAATACATAAACCCAGCTGAGGAAATTAAAGACATGTGGCATCAAGACGAAGTAGAAATAGTACCAATAATAGTCAGACCAATTAATCTAGCAAGCTAAAGTCACGCGTGGAAAAAAAATTTACCCCAAAAAGAGGGACAATCTTTTCTTATCGGCCCCTTTGTATCCAGGGGAATAAACCGCCAACTGCAAATTGCAAATCTAACCAATATTCAATTAAGAAACCCTTAACCTAAAGCCCAATGGCCCCAATGGCCCCAATGGCCCCAATTAACAGCACCAGATTTCTATAAAGCCCATAGCAATCTACGCACTATAAACAACACCCTCCGCGACGTTTAAGCTCGAAAGAAAATGGTCACTGGAAGGTAGACCCCTTTGTCTCCGAACGAGCCTCTAACAGCTAACTAATGGGACCGATCGAAGGGTGAAAGTGGCCAACAGTTTCGTTAGTTCTGACCTGATTATTCGTAATTTAACAACGGCGCGGCGGCAGTTATAGCCGTGTCGTAAAGCAACCGATGTCACCCTGCTGATGGGGGAAATTACACGATGGCCAAAAGGAGGGTCGAATCCTTCCAGGAGTTCCAGGAGCCCAATATCTTCGCCCTTTCTGCTACCTACGGTTTATAGTGGTTCCGAGGGTAATCCGCGATCCAGTTTCGATGGCACGCAACGGTCTTCGAGGTCCTTCGTTAAAATACGATCGTCAAATTCTTCACGCAACGAGCTTGCGGGAAGTGGGAACCTTTGTATCGCGGCCAAACTTGCGGAAGCTTTGAGAGGGTGCTTTATGGGCAACGCTATTTAGGGAAGCCCAGGGATGTTAAATGTACAGTTGCAGTAATTGGGAGAGTTTGCTTTGTGAGGGGTTGTTTACCTGGTTTATGTTATATATTAGTAATTACTTCTTGTAGAAATAATTCATGAATATGGGCCTCTTTTTTCACTGGTAAGGTAGAATAACAATTTAATTTGTTATTAATCTTTTCGTGACATACTGTAACAGTTACGATTTAGGCGACCGGTCTTCTAAATCATATCTCTCGGTTTCCAAACTCGTACCTCGTCTAAAAATAGCACCAACAACAAATAACAAAGGAAATATTCAATATAACGCAATGATTATTACGTAGTTACGTAAATCTAAGGTCGGGTATAGTAATAGTATACTCACTATACTGGCTGCACCCCGCCTTTTATAATAATAATATATGTACCTAGATACATATATAAATCTCTTTCCTATCTTCAACTCCCCACCTGCACTCCCCTTCGCAACTTCAACCCCCCACAAACTATCCCCACAAACCTGCCACTAAAACCTTCCACATCCTCAACTCCTTTCTCCAAAAACAACCACCCTCGCGTACATTCCCCACTTAAGGCTTACCTAACCGTCAAAACTACCCCGGAAAAATTCTTAACGCTGTGTCGAATTATTAGCCGCTTCGAGAGTGCACGGATTTACCGTAATTCAGCGTGACCTGGTCGTTTAGAGACGTGTGTCTGGCCGCGTTTTTGCGAGCCCACCCCTGACGGGGCACGATTCCATTAGCGGGCATCGCGACGCCGCCTCGCGCCACCTCGCGCCGCCTCGCGCCGCTCGAAGGTCGAGTTCAACGGCGAAGGGGATCGAGAAAACGCTGCTCTCCAGTGCTCTCCAGTACTCTCCAAAGAGCATCCATCCACACGTACGGTTGGCCTTGACCGTTTTCTCCGTGTGTGACACCAACAGTTATACACGCGTCCGCGTACTGGCCGCTTCATCAAGCGTGGACGCGCCCTTGGGGGTGAATTTTCGCTTAGCATCGCAAGTCTTCCTGGTAGACAATCTTTTGTATTTCAAATGTAAAGTGTATAGCAGTGTTTCCCAACCTGTTTTCAGTCGCGATCCCCATTTATGATATTCAAATAACCTGCGACTCCCACCTCCTCTCCATATAAGGTTAAGAAAAAAGGTATTTAGAAATTCGTTGGACTCAGGGAAGGCAGCAACCGCAAAACTTCAGAAACCCCCGCGTTGAATACGCGATTTTTCACGGATCACCCTGTATACCTGAAGAAGTACGCCAGCGAGCGTCCAACCGTGCGTACTCATGATCAAGATCACCGTTCCCCGTCGTTCCGATACCGTGCGCGAATGACTTCGCGCCAGAACTTTGGCCAGCTGGAAAGGAGGAAGGTAACGCGAGCGGAGTGACTCACTGCAAGACAAATAAAAGGTGGAAGACCTCTCGACTCTCGAGCTACTAATTGTAATTTCCCTTGCGCCTCACTTCAAATGGTTTAAACACACATCTCTCCATCATTAATTTCCTTCTGAGAATCACCGTCATCCAAATTCTCAAATTTCTATATTAAATCTGATAGAATTAGAGCTTCACCACTATTACTCTACCTTTTCTCTACTCGTTTACCATTAATCATCTATATATGTATTAATTACAAAAAATAATAATAATTAGTAATAAGAAAAGGAAGAAATAGTAATAATAATAATTTCAAAGAAAATGATAGAAAATTAGAATTTCAATTACGTGAAATACGCTAAGAAATGGAAGAAAGAAAATTGAATAAAATGCTTTCTTCTCTTGGACAAAGATATTTACTATTTAGCGTAGTTGGAGATCGTAATTTTACTAGTTGCCCTTGTAAACTTCAACGTAATACATTACTTATCTTAACGTGGATCATAATTAGAGGGAGACACGCCGAAATTACTGTTCCCCCTTTAAAGAGGCACATTATTATAATTACAAGCGAAAGAGTGGAGTGCGGTGGAAAATTCTACGAGTCCTCGAGATGAAAAGATCTAAGGAACGTTAGACGGCGCTGGCAGACGGAAGTGTTTCACCTTGCAGCGAAAGCCAGTGCAGGTCCTCGAGGAATGCACGGCCCGTGTACGCTGTTGCACCGCGGTACGGAATGCAAAATGCATTTCGGGGTGTGGCACGTAGAGCAAACGTCTTACTGACTCACATGCACGCCTCGAATCAAGCTGGTCGATTTAACCGGACTCCTGTTATTATACGCGCCCCTCTACGCGCGCCTTTGAACGCGTCCCCGCGACCAACCACGCCAATCCTTGTCGGAACTCTGATTTCGGAGCAAATTCAAATCGATACCATCCAGTGTGCTATTCTATCCTCATTAAACATATCAATATCAATATTTTACGAATCAAATTGAAAATGAGTTAATAAAAATTTTAAGCGAAATTGAAAAAGTGATTTTGAATATAGAATCACCTGTTTCTCATTATTAGGAGGTTAGATGGAAGATGGAAAAGTGGGTGGAGAGCTGTGGGCTACGTTTACTGTCCAGTATAAGTGCTATGGGGATAACGGTGAACTAGTTTGGGGATCGATAGTGATCTAGTATCGAATCTTAATGATTCATTAAGGTAAAATATTTCAGAACTTAAAATATACAAGTTTCATACTTTTCAAGCCTCTTTCCAATTGCAAGTCTCCCTATTTGCAAATATTTTAGCCCCCCTCCTGACCCACCTTCCAAAAAATTATGATTTTATCCAAACACTATATTTTTTTATTTCCCATAATTTTCACACCACACTGTTATATATACAGGGTGTCCCAGAATGTTCGCCACCCTTTTCCTGAAATCCGCCACTGTCCCGAACTTCTCAAGATTCAGCGAAAGAACGTTCTTCCTTTTCCTAGACACTGGTCTTCAGTGACTCATATCGCATGTGTACAACACATAACACATAACACATAACACATAACACGAGCAGCGTGTCAGCGTGCACGCGCTAACCCAGATTGTTTTCTCGCGCCGCGCGATCCGGCGAGGCCTTGATCTTGACACGGGGGAGGGACGCGGCGGAAAAGCCGCAGCGAAGGGAGAGGAAAACCATGAGAGATCACGTTTGACGCGAGTGATCGTGATCGACGGGGGGGAGAAGGCTGCGTTCGCGATCTAGGTACCAATTCACGTGCTTCCAGGTGTTGGAAGGTCCTCGTCGAGGCCACCAAGGGCCACGATCCGCGACAGATCGACAATTGATCTAGAATCGAGGAGCCACGATCGCAGTTTTCTTCTTCTTCGTCGATCGCTATTAGAGTGACGTAACTGTGGCTCAAGAGGGCGCCAGGGTGTGTGTGTGAACATGTAACGAGGCTTTGGTCATTTGGGTAAATTATGCACGCTTACGTAAATGAGATATTGTTTAGAATGGAGGTATTTGTGGTGCTACAGGGTGCTTCGAAGAGGAAAAGAAGATCTTTTCACCTTCCACAGGGTATTGAAGAAGCACGTGTACCTAGGAACCGTCCTTAAATTACGTTAGGCTACTTTTCACGATTTCTAATCCCCTCCGTCCCCAAGTATAAGAATTCGTAAGATTTTATATTCAACCCTTTCCCTTCCTTAGCTCATATTTTTACTTCCAAATTCTTTTAATAGTTTACATAATTCATTTAACTCTATTTCGCGTGCACGATGAAATGTTGTTTTTTAAGTTACCTACCTGACTGCTCCCCCCCCCCCCCTGGTAGAAAGCGTTAGAAATTCGCGAGCCGCTCCCTGCTGAAAAATCCTTACGTAATTTAAGGACGGCCCCTTAAGGGGGAGGGCAATCTTCGAACCTCTGAAACTCTTCCACTTTGCAACACGTCCGTTCATCTGAAATGTACTCCCTTCGTGATTGTGCAAGAATTGTCTAGCCCATTTTTTTTGCATACTAATACGGAAGGGAAGAAAATAGCACAACTAGATTTCTAGTCCGAATCCTCGAGAATCGACCGGCGAAAGCAAGCAAAACGCCTCCAAGGTGGGGAAAAATGGTAGATTTTATTTTGGAGCCGGTATGATATCATATGACTGTATGCGCGCTAAAGGCAACGGCGATGGAAGGAGACGAGGAAGGTAGAACTGGTCAAGCCGCCGCGGCCAAGACACTTGTTTACTCGAACGATCGTGGCCTCCTTTTCGGTCGTATACCTTCGCTAATTCACTTCATTTCCTCCGTCCCCACCGTTCTTCTCCTCTTCCTCTCCTCTTCCTCTCCTCTTCCTCTCCTCTTCCTCTCCCCTTTCGTTCTCTCTTTCCCGCCGTTCCTCCCCCCATGTTGCTCGGGATACCAGTACCTGGCTCCTCTGCCCTTCCATCTCTCCCATCTCTCCCATCTCTCCCATTCCTTTTCAGGAACACACACGGGGCCTTATATCATATCCTAATCGTCAAGGATCACTTGACATTCAACTCTTCTCCTACTTACTGTATTTTTTTTGGTTTTTGGTTAATTTGTGGTTGCTAGCTGTTTTGGGACTTTCCTCGACAAAGATGGCGAGCAATTCCGCTGCACGCATATGGTATTGTGTTATTTTGGGCCCGGTATAATGGGATGGTTGAAAGTAGCCAGCGTTCCCTCCAACCTGCGCGTTGCGCAACCGCGCAACCGCGCAGCCGCTGACGCATGCGCGGTGACGAGCAGTCCCACCAATGGGGAATTATCACTGATATATGTATATACTATGGATTGGAGATGCTTGAAGCGATTTGAAGGTGCTTTTGCCATGATGCGCCACCACCGTTCGAACGTTGTACTGACTTCCCTTCGCCCGCGATCACCCGCGGTGCTCCATACTTTGCCACGCCAACCGACACCAACTGCCGCTGACACGAGTATTTCCTTTAATACATCGGACGAAGGGTGGCGGCGCTGGCATCTAAACTCACCCTTCAATTTATGCAGCGTAAAGAAACAGTCAAAAACCATTTCTTGTATATAAAACTAAAATGTCACAAAAAGTGGACATACTGCACTAAGCCATCGTCCATCGATACGTGCGATTTAAATGCATTTTGCGACTGTATCTCCTACGAGCATCGCTGTTGCTTGGGTACCCCTATGTGGCAAGAGTCGGAGGAGTGCCTTATTGTTAGTTAGCCTGGAGTGTATAAATAAATAGACATCGTTTAGATTCGAATAGGTCAAGCGCACAGACTTGATCGCGAATCGACTATTTTAATTAAGAGAACTGGATACATTATCTCGTCCGTGGAGGTAAATACTACTGCTGGAGGGGATCGAAACTCGTTGCTGGCCTTTAATTGATCTCATAACGCCGCGCAGGAAGTCTGATTTATCTGTTGTCGGTGTTAAGATCGTTGATCTATCGTTAGAATGGATTCCAAGAAGATTGTTTTTATCGAACGGTGCAGCTGATGGGAGGAATAGTCGAGGAGAATGCTTAGGCTAGGCCGCTAGGGCTACACGACAGTCGCGCGCAAATCCGGGAACAGTCGGCCGACTTAACAATCCGAAACAGTCGCAAATGTCCGCCGACTGAAGGACTGATCGTTGTCCTGTCGTTGTCGTGTCGCAGTCGGGTCGCAGTCGGGTCGCAGTCGTGTCGTCTCTGTGCGAGTGAACGTTACTCATATAATATGAAAAATTAACGTCTATCGCGCTTACTTCACGTTGAAACTGACACTGAGATTTAGACTGGAGACCTACAGATATCTCGCAAAAGCGTTTTTCTGTTTAATTATAACCGATACGGTATTAATTCGGTATGTGTAACAGATGTCCTCATGGCGTCCAACAAGTTCAAGGTAAGGCTTGTTACGTGATATCTACAATCCTATGATAAATTTGAGGTTAAAATTACATTGTTATATGCTCCTTTAACGAAAAATACCATATGAAATAATGGATTTCTAAGAATTTGTCGAGTTTCTTAGGTGTTCATGCATTGGATGGCAGATACCAGTGACTGCCTTTTCCTCCAGAAACCAACGTCTCCCCCTCCAGAAGTCCGCCGAAGCCTCCGAAGAAACCTCGGCTAATAATTCGCAAAGAAATCGCGAGGCAGCGGCGAGTTTCTTCAGCAGCTCGCCGTACAGGCTCGTTTAATGGTTCGGAAAGCTCGAGCCTGCCCCGCGAGCCTGCTTGGGAATCCTGCAACGAGGACTAGGCATTCCTGCTCGCTAACAGGATAAAGGATAAACGTGTCCTTGAGTGGGACCGTCATCCTCGGCCGGCGAGGTTGCGCCACGAAGCGGTACTGAAACGTACCGTAGGCCCGTTTTCGCCTTCCCAGACCCCCTCGGCACTGTTGGAGTTCATTTCCAATGAAAAATTAAATCGATTTGGGAACCACCGCGGATACGTTACTCTCTAAAAATGTTCGAGTCGCTCCTAAATCTGCACACCAGCTTCTCCGTGTACCATTCCACATGGACGATGAAATATGAATACCTAACAGAGAAAAATGGCACGTGTGTCTTGCATGGAGCATGGAGTTGCAAAACTAACGAGGGACACAGTTGGTACCTATAAGAAGTCCGAGTTCGAGAAGAAAAGACTACAAGGATATTAAGATCCTACGGTGCATTAAATCACGGGTCGACAATAAATGGCTCTTTCGATGTTCGAAGGAACGGAAAAATTTGCAATATTTCGGTCACCTAATATGAATTAATATACTTTAGTTGTATACATTTTTGTGTTATTAAATTTTAATGGCGCTTCTAAAAGTAGAGTATGTGTACTGTAGGACTTTTTGGCCCCTCTTACAAGTATGTTTCGAGTTGCCGGCTCCTGTAATAGGTGATACACAAGTTGATTGAATATGTATAGCACAGAACTTGAACCCCACTCGAGTGACCTATTTAAATAGCAATAGCCTTAACCCTTGCCCGGGGGATGCGGGGTCCATTCTGATCCATCCTAAACATTAAACTATATGTATCACTACTTCTTCGAGAAGTTGAGGATTTTAAACTATACCGAGCTCGGATTCTAATATAAAACCCCATTCTGAGGTCCCCATAAATGAAATTAGAGAGAGAGAGAGAGAGAGAGAGACTCTTATCCACTTTGTTACACCCAGGACTTCAAACTATTAATAACCATCTACCTATTTAGGTGGACTCTCCCCCGTAGAAACTACAGCCGTTAAAAACTGAAAATAACGCGATGAGTATAGTCCCCAACGTTGAGTGAAACGTGGACTGCGCATGATCGCCCTCCCTGGAGCGAACGGGTCGCGCGAGAGTATCGGGCCCATCGCTAGGAGGTTGGGGAGGGGCGGAGCGGAGCCCGCGCGAGCAAGCGGAACGTGTCCTTGACTGCACAAGTCCGCTATGTCCTACACACCCACCTACCGGACACCGTGAGCGGACCAGAGAGGAGAACTCGCCTCACCTCTCCTCTTGACCGTCGCCATTGGGATCCGTACGCGTCCAGCCAGTCCGATCAAAAAGGAACGTGCGGAGAACGAGAAACAGCGGGCCAGGGAGGATGGGAGGGAAAGGGAGAGGGACGAGCAGGCCAGGCGAGAACGCGCAGGCCGAACGGGCTACGGGGACCTTAACGAGCCAAGATACATACTACATAGTATACATATACCCCGGATAGCAGCGCACTCGCTCGCACTCGCTCGCACTCGCTCGCACCGACCTTCCTGATCCCGTTTTCTTCCCCTCGAAAGTCCTTGCTCGAATCTCGGTTAAATAGCATCCACTCGGACGATCCAACCTCGGGCCAGATATCGGGGTATTTGGCGATAGCTGCTTTAGTGGTGGAACTGTAACGATTTGTTAAGGGGGCGGTGAAGAATTTTTAAAGTATGGATGCCAAGGAAAATAAGATGATTTCGTTGGGAAGAATTGAATAGGTCAGACGTTGGGAAGTTGATCACCACTGTGGGTGTACAGAGGAGTGGTGGGATTGCAATATGTATTATGGAGCGAAGGATTTAGCTAACAGAATCTGGAATTCCGCAGAAGGAATTCTGTTTTTATACATAGAATTGATGCTGTGCAGTGGTGGGCTTAGTTTGCTCCGCCCACTTTGGCCCCCTGCGTTTGGGCGTGCGGTATGGAGCCCTCTTTAAGGCTTGATGTGGCTGTAGATTTACCTGTTTGCTGTCACTGATCGATTGTGTGAGTGTACTTCTATTAGTGAGCAAAATTAAGCGTAAGTGTCTCTGATGAATTGATACATTGAGGTGGGTTGCTCCGCCCACTTTGGCCCCCGGCGTTTGGGCGTGCGGTATGGAGCCCTCTTCAAGGCTTGGTGTGCCAGTAGATTTACCCGTTTGCTGTCACTGATCGACAGAGTGATTGTAATTCCATTAAAGAGAAAGATTAAGCATAAGTATCTCTGGTGAATTGATAAATTGGACTCGAAATGATAAATTCTGATGTGTAGAGGTGTCTGAGCAACTGAGCATTCGTGGATGGAAGAGAGGTTTTAGACTTTAGAGGAATGAGTTTATAGGACGCCCTATGAAGGCGGAGGATGAAAATGGCAGATTGGACGCGAGCTTGTTCACCGTGAATTTCTTTCGTTTTAGTAGCTCGAAGCGTAAGAGTCGTTTTCACAGAAAGGAACGATACGCGTTCTTGTCTGTTGGAGATGATAGAAGTGAGGGTTTGCGGTTCGGTGAGCTGGAACTGAGGTAAAATAAGAGATTCGTTCTGCGAAGCTTCATTGTAGGTGGTTGAGTTTCAAGTGAAGATGCCTGAGTTATTGGAAGATTTAATCGATTGAAACCGATTTATTCAGAGATTTACACTGTTTGCCGTGTGAATTTTAGCTAATAATTCCGTGGTCAATAAGCACGGCCATTTATTTTATCTTCTTTATTTCAATGATTTAATGTCACGTCCCTCTCCGCCATTTCTTGCTTAGGTATGAAAGTAGTGACTTAATTGATTTATTGACTGAAAATTTTGAGAATAAAGAGAATTTTGAATTATGTAACTCATTTCCAAGGAAAGTTGGACATACCTACACATACCTACACTGATTGGCTTCTGAACCCTTCATGTATACCTACATACAACGTTTCTCTTTCAACATTTAACTAGTTCCTATCAGATCAAACGAAATATTCAAAAACCTTACCAATAACTTTCCAAAGAAAATTCATACATCATATTTCACTTTAAATCACTGACGTCTATTAAAAGACTATAAAATTATATACAATTTTTTTCAATATTTTCCAAGAGAATTTAAAAATTAACTTTCCATCCACAGAAATTCGAGTTCATGGCCGTCGCTTGGATAGCACTTTAAATCACTAGCGTGTTCCTTGAATCGCGACACTGGTGCCACGACTATCATACTAATCCGATCCCCGACCGGAAATAAAACTTGAACGGAAATCAGTCCGTCGTTTCGTCATCGAGGAGGAAGTATGAATACATAATCGAGTCCCTCTTAATCGAAGTGATCGGCTGGGTAATTTACACCTCTCACGCTGGCTTGCTGAATCCTTATTTAGTAAACATATTTTTGGAAATAATGGTGAATAGTGGGTCCATTAAAAGGCAACGAAATCGATGGTAAAAGAAGATAGATCGCCTCGTGAGTTACGCAACCACTAATCCACGGAGCGTAACGACAATGTTCGCGTGCACTTGATCGCATGCGGCACAATTTTCGCAATAAAAATCGCTGTTAAATATGGATGAGCCGATTATTTCATCAGGATTGCGGTTCACGCGCGACACACTTGTGATTCATCCGCCCGACCGCCCGACCGTCCAGCGTTCGAATTCTTTTCGTATCTTAATGGGCATCGATCGATTGAACCTATTTGCCACCCAGTATGTTTGGTCACAACATGAAGTTTAATTGAATCGGTATACCCGTCTAATGTTCCCGGGCTACGGACGTGCCTTAGGGTCCTAGAAGAAGCTCCGAAGAAAACTAGGAGAACGTGGGCTACTAAGGATCTATAATTATCTTTGATCCATCGTAGTATTCGTCGCACAGCATAGATTCATCACCTTTGAAATTTAATTTAGAATCAGTCGACTGTGGATACATGACGTTTTCTTGAATAAAGCTTTAAAAAAAATCCATGAAAGAAGCTTGACAGAAAAGCAGTGAAACCTGCTTCTATCCCATGATCCATGCAATTAAACCCAATTCTGTATACACAATCTTACTCAACTATGCGCATACGTCGAAGTAGGTATCCATAAAAGAAGGTTAGAAAAAAATTGATCAAATGCCTATATTTCTATGCCCCCCAGTACCATCGTCCACAAAATCGAATTCAACCAGTGCACCTCAAACAACCCTTACAATCATCTCCAAAGAAAGTTTGAAAACTACACACATACATATCCTATAGGTGGCTGTAAGTCTAGAAAGAACTACCCACGGAAGTTTGAAGGGAAGCAAAGAAAGGAGAAATTGGACGGGAACACCGTCGCTGCGAGCGAGCAGAAAGAGTTACTGCATCGTTGGGAACGAGGAATAATCATCGTCCGTCTGTAATTAGCGGTCGTGGAGTTTGCTAGCCGCGACGTGACGGTCGGAGCGGTTCTAGAGGAGGGAAAGGAGGACTGCTGAGGGAGAAAGACGAAGGAGGGCGAGAAGGAGAGAGGGCCACTGTCACTGCCAGGGCTACGGTGAGGTAATATCAGATTCCATGCCACGAGGCGCTACGCCGCCATCTTGGTGTACTTGTACGACTGTTCTCCAAGAGAACGCGTCGGTTCGTCGGTTCGTCGGCTCGTCGGTTCTCTTCCACCCAGATTCCTTTCGATTCGTTCACCGCGCCTCCAATTACACAATTCACAGTGTTTTCTCGCGAGGCTTCGTTATTTTCTGCAGCTCTTCGTATTTAGATCTCTTTGGGCAGTCTAGAAATTTCGATACAGCAAGGTTAGGGCCCAGGATTTATTGGAGAGAGCGATTTTAATCTAAAGATATAATTTGGAATTTAAGGTGAAAATTGATTATTAGAGTTAAAATGAATTCTCTCACTTTTAAAGTAAGTACCTACCTACCTACCATCACATATATTTCAATTAAAAGTAAGTACTCACAATCAGAAATAGATTTAAATATTTTGATCTTTTTCTTCTATAATCTATATGTATACTGTATAGTACTCGATACCCTTGTCCATCTAGTACCTACCATTATTAGTTATTACACACGATTATACACGGTGAACCGAACCACGTTCAGTGGGTTACAGGTCACTTTATCCTCAAAAAGGTGAACGTTTTATATTTAACCCTATGAAAAGTAGGTATGTAACCCCGCAACATAGGTAGGTAAATTAAATGGCGCCGCAATTCCAAAATACTCCTACGAAACAGACAGAGGATCCACGTGAATGAATCCTATTCACATCCACATCAACAAGCACAAGCACAAACCGATCGCTAGCACCGGTTCGAAAACTCGTTACCAAGCCATACATATTTACGACTCCGAAAATTGAATATTTATAACTCGGCTCGCCTAGCGCTTTTTCAACTTAATAACAGGGAGCATATCGCCTATCGGAGACTCGTCACGTCGGAGGAGGCTGATGTAATTCTAATTTATTTCGTACTTACCGCGGGGCAGGAATAAATGTCAATTGCTGTTGGCTGAGCGCGGAATATTTTCGAGGAAAGATCAAACGGTATTCGACGATAGAAAACAGTCGGTAATGAATTTTTACGGCACACGTGGCGCAGCGGTGGGCATAAATTTCGAATCGGACAAGAGCGCGGATCAAAAGCTCCAAAGATGGTAAGCAGAACGAGCTCCAGTCCGCGTGCCCATTAAATGGTGAATGGCCATTTTTAAGCGTAATTCATCGCTGCCCGGGTGGCTGCGAACCAATCACAGATATTTTCTGGATGATTATCGAAATGATAATTCTTGTCGAAATGGAAATTCAAATGGAATATGGCCATTTGTGCCACTCACTCGATTCACCTTTAGAGGTCGGAGTATCTACTTAACTTTCTGTAAAGAGTGAGTCAGAGTTAATGGTTTGCAAAAAGGAAAAACAGTAAACGCTATTTAATGACACGTCGTTTGCAAGTAGCAATTTCGAGGGTCATAGGCGCCACGGGCGCAAATGAGAGCGAGTGCTGCAACGTGTCGTGAATCAAAAGGGAAATGGATTCTCAACTGGGAGTACAGGAAATCTAGATAATGAAACTCTGGGAACACATGGAATGTTACAAGCAAACGCTGCCGGACCGAAAATTCTGATTTCAACGAAGGGATGAAATCACCGCTTACGGGGGAATCCTATTTTTGGGACTAAGAGCATAGCATGGGATTTTTTTTTCAAGAAACTAGCGATTCGATTCATCTGAAATTTGGGCCATGGTTTTATGCATCTTTGAAGAAGTGACAGGTTTCTTTGTTCATTTTTTATAATAAATGTAGAAGTTATGTATACGCAGAATAGGTACCGATAAATTATATATTTTTCTGTTACATTGATTTGAAAACTCACTTTTTTTAAAATTCTAGTTCGTCAAATTGGAGCTACATTACGTGACACTGCAGCAACGAATGGTAAAAAGTTTTTCAGTTTTCCACTGGGCTGTTTTCAGCCTTTCAGTTTTCTTATGGCGAAGCTTTCGTCGTGAGCAGAAGCCTGGCACGAAACTGCCTAGGTTGGTTTCAAGGAACCAAGGAGCTTGGAAAGTTGAACAGAGAACAGAGAACAGAGACATGAAGAGTGGAGAGTGGCTCGGGACTCGGGACTCGGGGCTCGGGGCTCGGGGCCCGGAGGGGGCCGTGAATTAGGAAGGAGGAAACGCGGCGGTCGTTGTTTAGCCGGCGGAGGGCGATGACATTTGTCCGAAACGAGGTTCCACGTTACATACGCAGCTCGTAGCCTTCGCTAGCCTCCCTAGACGTATCCTCGTCTGGCTGGGTCGGTGGGGAGCAGTGGACGGTGTGAGGAGGGTTCTCGGAGGAAAGGAGACGGGATTTCTTTGGGCACCGGAGTATAGACGACGCAGAAGGTGGTGCGAGGGAGACGTCGCGTCGTCGCCTCGTCGCCTCGTCGCCTGGTCGCGTCGTCGCGGAGCAGGACGTTCACCTTTCCTCCACGGACTCGCGAGAGCTGGTTAACTGGCTACGGCCGCCATTACACAATCGGCGAGGAGCGGCCACGGCCGCCATCTTGGTACCGGTCGGCAGCGTCAATCCTGAATCCACGGTTCAAGATCTTCCACGGTGAAGGTCCCGTCAGCTCCATAGACGGCGCGGAATGTCTCTTTCGTTTCACGGATTTCCAGCCGGCGATCGCGGTTAGATAACGCCCCCGTAACGTTTCTCGCGTCAAATCTTCTACAATCTATGTGGGATCAGGCCCGTTGGCACTTTTCGATTGGTTAAATAATAATGAGTCCGCTGTGTATCTTCAAAACACCGAGGTGAAGATCGTGAAACTCTACAAAATAATATTCTAATAATAATAATACCACCCACGTCCTTATTAAGTACATTCCCACCTGCATACAATTAATAAAAAAATAGAGGAGAGAGAGATATATAGTTAAGGTTCGACGTGATTCATGGAATTATCATCTCCCCAAAACGGCAACAAATTAGTTAAGCACGGTACCTACAGATCCCACAATTCTGTGTGTTTATTTCGCAAAAAAATTACCAACACTACACAACTATTACCTACAACTACCAAGCCATAGTTCCATTTTAGGCTTCTTTAAGTTCTTTAAGCTATTAAATAACCCATTGAAAAGCATTGCGAAACAGTAACAAGAAATAGAATCAAGAACAAATTAAATATTTATCGAGGGTTGGCAGCTTTCTGCATAACTTCAACGTAAGCTTAAAGTCTGGGTCTGGATCTGGGTTAAAGAGGTATTCAGACGTTCCGTCACTGGATAGTATGGATACTAAACTCTCGGCGTACCTATATTTTCTTCATCTATATTCTATGCGAATACCGAAGAAGTTGGAGCAACGAAATGGCACCTTTCGATCCACCGTCGCCGAACCCTCGAGCAACACTCTGAGCGATTCGTCTTCCGACTTCCGGCCCCCCACCCAAGCCGAGGAAAGTTCGTCGACTTCGGTATCACATAAATTTCGGTAGCAGGTTTCTGTTTCGTAATCCCGCCACGTGACTTCAACGCATGGTTCGTAACGCTTCCCAGAGACGCGTGCTCGCGCGTAACTACGTGGCGCGCACCTTCTATCCACGCGTTCGAATCTCCCACGATCGGAGTTCAGCTTAAGTAAGTAAGTACGGCGCTTACGAGGAAACGTTCTCAAGCCGAAAATTCGGATTCTAATGAAACTTCCTGGGAATGTAGAGCACCTTCAAGTAGGTAATTACGTATGCCAAGAGCAATTTTCTTTTTACGCGGAAATTACTTTTAGGTACTATTATCCTCGATAGGTACTATTTTTTCGCACAAACTTGATAACGTTTCCCAATTAATTCCCCCATATGATGGGTGCGCGAACAATTGCCAATAAACCGATTGTGAGTTGCGTAGAGAGGAAAGGGAGTCCCATTCCGTTTCCGACGGCAGGAAGCCGCGAGTCGCGAGTCGCGGTGAGCAGATAAAAATCGTGGAGCGATAAGAAGAAGGCGCACGTGGGAGACACGGACGGGGCGGGCCTCTCATATCCCTCTGGGGGTCGGCTGGAATGAAGTATTGCGATTTAACGACACCGTGGATCGAAAGACCACCCAGGGAACCCAGGGAACCCAAGGAACCCGTTCTCGCGAAAGCGGCCGCGGCGCGGCGCGCGGTAGCTTAAAAGCAGAACCGTGTTTGCTCCGCGGCGCGCACCGTTTCGGTCGAGCTCTATCCTCGACTATGAGACGCGCTTCGGTGAACCGGGGGTACGATTATTCTAGTCGGTAGACGGCCGATTCATCCTTCTTAGGCATTCTAACGTGATCATTTGATCCGGTGCATGTACGAGCCTCTGATTGCCAGGGGACATCGAGCTTGAAGGAAAAAGGAAATGTGTGATCGAGCTGCCGACAGTGCGCATTTGTTGTTAGTTATCAAGGAACTATTTTTTATATTAATACAAATTAATAGCTGACTCTTTATTAATTTAATTATAACCTAAAGCTATATCTTAGCGTGATCGACACGCAGCTACATAGTCGCTGAGCGGTCGTACTACCGTACTAAGTACCAACTATTGTTTTATAGAAGATTTTCTGTAAGCGAGAAAACGTGGAACGTCAGGGGAGTATCGAATCCGCAAGGAAAGAAGCTAATTTAGGAAAGAAAAAACTTACTTAAAACATAACAGTTTTTGTTTAGTGACAATTTGCATTCGTATCATTGTAATTAATTGGCAAGAAAATAGACGTTCTGTCAGCAAATCTAATTGTACGTACACGTCCCTGACTATTAACTACAGAGACAATAATGCCGCGGATAATGAAGAAGAACCGTCCACCTTGACGTCCCGAAGAATTTTGAGGTCGTTAAGGCCGATCGCCGCCCCCGCCGCGGGAATCCAGCAAATAATCGAGCGTGAGAGCGGCGGACGGGGGCGACAGGGCCGCGGCGGTGCGCAATATAAATTCTTCGGTGTATCGATCGCGGCGCGTTTCGTTTCGTTTCGTTTCGTTTTGCCTCGGATCCGTACTGGAAGGAACAGAGAATTGGCATCCGACGGGCGAGCGTGGTAACTCTCCCGCTCTTGTTAGTCGCTACGTTGCCGGCTCTACAAATTGCGAAATTCCTCCGCGTGCCTGTCGGCCATTCCGGCGTATACACTCCCAAGCATCGCGAGCGTGCACCACGACCGTAAATCACCACGACTAGGCCAGTGCACTGACCTTGCCATAAACTTATTTCAAAGAACAGAGGAAGGAAGGGAAAATGAAGAATAAAATTCAGCATAGCCGACCCTTTAAAGTTTAAACCGCGTCCGAAGGTGGAATATCCCCGTGGCGCGTAAGAATTTGATGTATAGGGTGCGTCGTTCCATTCCACCGACTTCAGATGTTGTTTCCAGCGAGGAATTGGTATATTCGTAGATGCGAAGGAATGTTTTAAATTCTCTGCGCTTGTGGGGATTTTCAAGTTCTTATTCAAGGTCATTGATTTTTTTATGGAGTGCCGTGTAGCTTGGGTAAATTGGGGGGTGACGGAGATTCACCTTCGGATGCCCTTGGGTGAAAAAGAATATCTCTGTTCTTTCGATTACCGAAATACTTACAAACTATTTTCTCAGCAAGTCCGTAAATTTTTAGCCTCTAATATTAAAATTTGTAAGAGTTACAATTTTTTTAAGATTTTTTTATTTCTTAATAATTTTTTTTTAGATGAGAATGGCAGTGGAAAAATTGCTCTGCGTGCGAGCCAGCCAGTATGTAAAAGTTGATCGAACAAAGAGGTCTGTCAACGAAGGGTTAATTTTGATTTTTCTGTTGGTTTGAATCGTTGGTGTAGAGATACTTTTGTACACCTGAACTCGTTTTACGTGCTCGTAGATCAAGGTAATTATTTTCGAGAAAGGCTAACGCTATGGCTCCGCGGGGAACAGATGTTCGAGTGGCCATAGAAGAGTAATGGCAATCATGACATCCAGGTATGCCAGCACCTCCTCCAGCACCGCTTCGAGCATGATTTATTTGTCCCTCGAACAATCTGTTCTTTCCTCACAACCATAATAACGCGAGTCGACAACATATTGCGCCACTGCGAATCGGAATATCGGAATATCGGAATATCGAAATTCACTGGCAAGATTATTCAGGCACTTGCAATTAAAGCTACTGCTAGGCATTTTTGAAAAATTCGTGTATATGGAAATGGGAACAAATTGATTCTACGCGGAATACCTACTGCATAATAATCGATAATAAGTGATACAGGTGGCTAAAAATTAGGACGACTTTCCAAAATTCCATCATAATAATAAAAATAGTTTTTATTTCACTATAAAAATAAAAATAAAAATAAAAATCAGTATCAAAATTTCCACTACAGGTAATAATAAAAAGAAGTTTTTCTTGCCCCACAAAAATAGGAATAATAATTTCAAAAAAAATTCAAAATCCCTTTTATTTAATTAGTTTCCGAAATTCCAAAGGCATGGCCAACTATTGAGTAAAAATTATTCCAAGTCCCTGTTACTTAAAATTAATTTTCAACTCCAAGTGTTCCTCCCTAAAGTTCCCCAACAAATATTTGGCTCCCCCCAATTTTGACTCCGAAAGAAATTTATGCAGGACTAAAATTGGCGGAAAAAAAGAATTTCATTCCGTGGACTTAAGCAGCCTAGCCGGAGCGAATCTCGATAAGTAAATAAAAGATTCGCCTTGCGAGTTAACGTTGCCCGTCTCGTGCGACGATTTCGCAGGCACAAAGGACCCGGTGCTCATACGTATTCCATCCGCGACTCTTCCTCGTTGGCCGCGGGCCCGTGGCATTCGAGCACGTCCGCCAACGAGGAAAATCTAAGGTCAGCGGCAAGACACGCTCGAAAATCACCGTCAACGGTCGCGAAAACGCGCGAAACGCGCGAAACACGTCCAAACGGGGCTCTATAGCCTCTGATTTGCATTTCCAATGGTGCATGTGTTTAGAAGCTCCACGCAGGAGTGCCACTCTGCAATTCAAAGAGGAATTTCTATAGCAGTCCAAGCTCCCTTCAATCTCAGCGCGGCTTCCATCTAACTCAAATATTTCGGAAAGCTTCTCAAAGGGACAGAAGGGACAGAAGGGACAGAAGGGACAGAAGGGACGTTACATGTGTACCGAGCAATAGTGAGGTTAGTCGGCGGAATTAAGAAGAGAAGGGTGGCCCAATAGTGGAGCTTGGACCGCGCATGCGCACTCGGAGATGTCGCAACGGCTTGGTACAAGTTCCTCTGACCACCTAATTTGAAAAGGGCCTTCGAAAAACCGTTCTGAAAGAGTTGAAAGTTCACGAAGCACACGTTGATCGGACGAAGGAAGGATACCACGGCGACGATCAGAGTGAACGAAATCTGTTGTGTACCCCTCCAGCTCGTCGACCAAGTGCAAGGCGAGTCCTAAGGCGTTTCTCGGGACGTGAACGTGCGTGGACGTGTACCGTGTACCGTGTACCGTGTACGTCCGTGCATAAGTAGGTCGGTCGGTTTGGTTGCCTGTCCCGTTACCGCGGAGGGACACGTGTAATAACAAGACATTACGCACCTCCTCGTATTTTCTTGTCGTTTCTCACATTCCGCCATTTCTTTTTCCTCCGTTCCACGAATTCGCGAGATTCTAGCTGGAGCGAAGCAGATTCGAAATTCGCGCCACTAGGGAGTAGGGACACTGTTCCCTAAATTCTGAAAGTGGGACAGAAAAATATATGCCTATTGTATAATAATTGGAAAATTAATCATCAGGTATAATTAGAATGCCAAAATTGCTAAAAAAAATTTCAAAGCCCGAATCTTATCGAAGTGAATTAAAAACAGCAGGCGCATCGATAATAAAGTCCCGTGTTATCGGTCGATCAGCATGCCACATCTGCAGCTCGCTCCTCGTAAACCACCGACGAATTAACTCGCCCGTTTAATTTGCATGTAAGCCGCGCAACGGCCGAGTATTTACAACACTCGAATTGAAAAAAAGGGAAAGAGAAAACGACAGCGCCAAGTGCCTTCGAAAACCGGATTCGTTGGCCAAGAAAAAGTCGCCCGTTACGGTATATGCCTCGTAACACCGATTCAGAATCGCCGAACGATCATTTTCCACGCCTCGACGTGGCCAATTAGAATTAAATCACCCGATCCTGGCGTTAATGGCCCCGACTCGGAAGTAGCGATTAAAAAAACGATAAGGACTATATAAATTATAAACAGTCGACCAACGCAGTAATGTCTTCTTTTCAATGCCCAAGCGTTTGTAACCGGAGGTTAAACCGTTTGTCGTATTGGCGTTCTCCGCACAGAGCGCGTGCACGAGCTCAAGTCTCCAAAAGGATTAAACAGCGAATAAGTGTCTTTCTATTTAACACCTTGCCCTGGCTCGATTATTGCTCGAGTAGCGTGTAACTAAATGAGAAATGGTGGATAGTGCTCGATTTAAAGGTTATTTAGGTTTTTAGGTTAACGTTGGAAAGATTATGGTAGGTTGGGATTGTTGGGAAGCATTCTCTAGACTGGCCCTGACCTTTGCGTTTGCCTTGTTCTTCTTTCCTTAACTCTTTGCGCGATAAATGCATCTAATAATAATAATAATAATAATAATAATAATAATAATAATTTGAATAAACAGTTTTGTTAAGTTAAAGGGTTCGAAGGGAGACGTTTCGTTGTGCAAGCGTGAAGCGAGTGCAACACCCGAGAGAGTGAAAAGCCACTTTTCCACGTGTTCGACGAGAGAGAGGGACGATTGTTCGGCGACCGCATTAATTTCTCGCTCCCGCGGTCGGACGACGCCGCGGCCGACGGTTCGAGCGGGAAAGACAGGGAGAGACAGGGAAAGACAGGGAAAGAGGAGGCCCCGTCGTACAGTGTTCAAGTGTAATAGGCGGTTGAGTAAGAAGAAAGCGGCCTTGCGCCACTTTCCATCGTTAGATAATATCGGTAATACAATTTTCTCCGCTCTTTATGGCTCCGCGCCGCGGAACGCTGCAGATTCCAGAAGGGACAGGAGAAATTCACATGGTCGCAGGTGCAGAGGTGCCATTAATTATACAGTCCAGCGGTGGACAGAGGATTCCTTTACCTCCTCCGTAAATTTCTCCCTTCTCAACTTCGTCTCCTCCACTGCAATAGAACACGCGAAACTGTAATAAATCGAAGGGAAAGGGAAAAAACAGGAAATGACAGGAAACAGCTTTATCGAGAAAATTAAGTTTTAACCCTCGGAATGGTCGCGTCAGACGAATTTCTATTGTACACGGATTGCGAATGTCGGTCTTCGTTTGAAAAATCATAATGAAAAATTTCACGGGTATGATGGAATAGGGAATATCCATTCCGTGGGTTCAGTGGGTCAAGGTTGTGGTGAGAGTTCGAGAGCATAATCGTCCGCCTTGCTCCGTCTCGGTCTCGGTCTCGGTCTCGGTCTCGGTCTCGGTCTGTTGGAACGGTTGTCGAAAGAGAAAGAACGCGGAGAAAGACTGCCGGATATGGTGGGACCTGCGGCGTCGTGGGGGGAGGCGGGGCTGCCAGAGGATAAAAAGGTTATTCATTCCAGCGGCGTAACACTTTTACGGATTACGTTTTCGCGTTGCACAATCGCGATTGCGCAACCAGCGTTAGATAATCGCCGAATCTTTTTAAAGCGAACTCGGGGACCGTTAGACCTTTGCCGGACAGGTTGCGGCGCGGCGGCGCGGCGGGGCGGCTGCGCGCGCACCCAAAGCGCCGGCCGAGTGGCGCGCGAGAGAAACGAGCTTCCTCGAACTGTAAGCCGATTCTGTCGTCTAGGAAGCGGCGCTCGCAAATATTTGCTCGAATATGGGCCGTTCTCAAGCCCCTGACCCGGAAATTCGTGGAACAAGCGTCTGTTCGCGCAGGATCAATATTTTACGAGACGCGACTAGTGTGTTTGAACGAAATGTCGTTGAACTGTCCCCGGGGGAGTGAGATCGGGGAAGGCTTTGGCTTTCTTGGGAAATCAGGTTTGTGAGGTTTTAGAATTTTTGGGGGAACAGGAAAACGCCCTGACGTGCCTTGTAAATGAATGTTTCAGTAGACGCGATTCATTTAAAAAATGATCTCTTTAAAATTCAGTATCACATCGTTATGTAACGTTTGATTCCTGAATGTTTAGGCACATTAAAGCAAAGCCCAAGCAATTTAGAGAATATATAAATTCTAGTGTGCGATAATTTAAAATATTTCTTTTGATTTTCAACGAAAAACATTGGCACTGCAACTGGTCGGTCTCATCCGCATGTCGGGTGAGACATGACATAGGTCATAGACCGTCCGCTTCTTGTCAGAAAAAATTAAAAACGAATACATACGTATTGTTGCTGTTACACTGTACAGTGTAGTTATATGCATATTATATCCCCAATATCGGAAGAGTGTAAATAAACTTACAATTAGCTGTCTTTCAAATATCACCAGCACTGTAACTTGGTCTAAAAACTTTCAGACTCGCATAAAGTCTTAAGTGTTTGCTATAATTTAAATATGGATTTGTGACAATGGTCGATGTGAGATAAACAACAAGCGGCTTCGTTTCTTTCGTGTCAATGACACACAGTGCCCTATCTTGCATCGGTCTTAAAATATCAACACTGGCCGGACTCTCCCGGACTTACCTTATAAAAAGCGATGTTTTTCGAATTAATATTTTGAGTCTCGAGAAAAACAATGAGAGGAAAATATGAGAAGAGAGTGACTATCGCAAAACACGTCGGACGAGCTTGTTTCGAGCAGCGCGTACCAATAGCGTGCAGCTTGGCGCGCAATGTTCCGTTTCCCTTGGCGCGAGACTGGCCGCGATCGTTCGTTCTATAATGGCGAATCGAGTCAGTAGGGTCACTCTAACGGGCTAACGGGTCACATAATGGCGTGTAGCGTGCATTACGCATACGGTGACGCAATGGTTTGACCGACAGCCAGCCACTGCCATTCATGGTGGGCGAAAGTTCCAACACCTTGCGGAGTAATTGAAGCCTGAACCTTGGTCACGTCCCGTTCTCCAAACCGATATGGGATCGTTATTGAATCGCTACAAGGGCGTGGGATGTATCCACCCACGCATGAAGCATTGGTCTAGGAAAAGGAAGGTGAGCCTTGAAGGAGGAGGAATCCAGAAAGGAGACTATTGTCGGTGGGAAGAATAGTTTCGCCCTGTTTTCTTAGAAAGGGGGGAGAAGGAGTCAGATAGCGTCTTACGTAATATTTCTTTAACCTAATTTTAATAACTGAAGAAATGTAATGTAACAAATATTACGATAAGAGTAGAGGGGACGTGGAATATAAAATGTTAGGAATTCTTATACCGGGGAAGGGAGGGGGTAAAAATTCGGCAAAATTAGCCTTACGTAATTTAAGGATGGCCCATAAGCATCTATCGTAGTATGTAGGTAGCTAGATTCTAATCTCGATAGATCTGGGACCGAAATCATGACTCGTGTTGTAGCTATCATGGGAACGCCAATTACTCACGGCCCACGGGTTACCAATCACCTGACGTGACCTGACGTGTCACGACTCACGAGGTAGGTATCAAGTGCTCTCTTCGTCTTCATCGATGCACCGTCGAGGACGGATGACGGCCGCGATGCGCCCGCGCCGCGTTCCCAGCAAGTAGGCGAACGTAACTGTTTTATTAAAACCGTAAGGCGGTGCGTTCGGTTCGATTACGGGTGGTTACGTAATCGAAAACACGGAGAGTGAAAATCAAGCGTGATCCTACTTTCGTCGGCGAGGAGGTGGAGGAGGTGGAGGAGGTGGAGGAGGTGGAGGACGAAAGAGAAGAAGAAGAAGAAGAAGAAGAAGAAGAAGAAGAAGAAGAAGCGCGCCTGACGGCATTTTTGCCGTGACCGTGTATCAACCGACTAACGGCCGACCTTCCACCGTTGCGCGAGTCCTCGCCAAGGATACGAGGTCATCGAGATCCGAGCACATGGATCTATAACGCGGCTGCGTGCAAGCGAGCGGAGGGGAATATTGTCGAGATACGGTGCACTCCATGGCGCTCAATCGGCGCTCAATCGGCGCTCAATCGGCGCTCAATCGGCGCTCAGGCGTATCAAAACAGCCTGTGCAGTGTGCAGTGCCACGATCCTCTTCCAAATCCACTAATCAGTGGGTGTAGTGCTTCCCTACCTGCCCAAATAATCCTTATAAACTTACCTAACTTATCGCATAATCGAAAATAACGAAATTTAGCCTTCAGGGTAGTCAAATCAGTCCCTATTATCAACCGGGGAGAGTTGCCTATATTGGACCGGATCCTAGATTCGACCATTGATATATTTGCAGTTTTTTTTTTGCCACACGTCGCAGCTAGGTATTGTTCTTCTCGGTTGGTAAGTGTGAAATGAGAATTAATAATTATTAAAGCATTAATAATTATTAAACTTTTGGAATCTTTGTGGTAGTTATTTTTTTGTGTCTCTTTTTGGGAGTGTATTTTTTACTTTTCATCTGTAAACCAGTTCCGACCGGTTATCGGCGGTCGCGGCGAATTATTAAGTACCAGCGATTAGTTAACCGTATCGAGGTTTTCCCTGGTGTCGCCTTCTTCTTTCGGTACTTTCATCGCCCAGCCATTCACTTTCTCACTTTCAAAGTTGAAACCGGCGTGGATAACGTTAGCGCGAACGGTACACCCGTGAACTGTTATCCCGTGGAACGGACGAGGGGACCCACTGGCCCAGCGATCAACTCCGCTCTCAGTTCGCTCAACAATGTCGTTTCGTCCACAGTCTCGACTCTCGATATCATCGACCATCGTGTCAATGAATTTTCCTCGGAAACGTTGCAAGTTTCAGTCGATAGAAAAATCGACCCAACGCGGCAACGGGCACAGTACCCACTGGCCACTGGGGGCATCTGTGTTCGACGTTCGTAGTGAAAGTAAATGGTGTTGTTATCTGAAAATATTTAGCCAATCTAAGGAATCTTTCTGAATTATCTATGGATTGTTTCTGAATAAAATTCTGAAGGGTGCAATGTGAAGAAGTCAATTTCATTTGGAAGTTACGAGGATTGGAGAATCCAGCAGTGAAGATTGATTGCAGTGCGTTAGAATAGGTGCAGTAGGAAAGTTATTGAAATAAAGAGTCTAACAATAAGTTGATTATTTGGCTACAACTCGATAATAATTGAGGACCTTGCGGCATTGCCAACTTGGAGTAAATTAGAAAAAACTGTTAATAAAATAACTGCTTTGACGTAACATTAAAAGGAGAAAAGATATTCTACAATAAAAATATAAATATTAATATTAATTTGCAATGAATCATGTAGATTTTTTTACGTATTAGTACACGTCATAACTCAAACTCTTGCTGCAATATCCTCGATAAAAGTGTAATATGTGAAAGCGGCTTAAGGATCGAAAAAACTACGTTCCTAAGTAGCTTCCGACGAAAAAAATGGAAGCTCTGGCCCTCGAAATACGCTAAATCATTCGATCGTCCATCTTTTAATATTCCATCCAAGACCAAGTGATTAGCAGCGATTTATGAAGCGTCATTACAATTTCAAACTACGTCGGAGTGTTATTTGCGGTGTCTCGCGTATAGTAAGTCCTCGCGAAGATTCAACAGCTGAAGGAACGAGCGATTCCGTGTTCGAAGCTCGTTAAACCATTAATTTGTCATCTATCACGGTCTAACCTTGAGTTTGAATCCACGTCATCCTCTGCCGCGTTTATTTTTAGATTATGAGTCCTGCGATGTTTTCTTAATTAGCAAGCGGAGGGGCATAAAATAAAATTTTTTCATATCTAGCGATTTTTTATCAGAAGTTTCTAGCTTACAAACTCTAGGACAATGTGATTATTTAGCTAATGAAAGGAGAATCGGGTTATTTCAAATTTCATGATTTGGCATACCTTTTTTAATTATTCGAAATGTTTGTGATCTATTTTTAGCTTTTACACCTGCAATCTAGTTTTAGAAAAAACCACACGTTTTTTATTTCTAGGGAGTTAAGGATGCCTATTTTTACAAGAAATAGGTCAATTTAAAATCTGTTGTCTGAAATAATTTTTCAGAGAAGATCGGTATATTTTTATGAGATATTAACCACCATTTTAACTTTGTTTTCATACAGTTTTGTATAGCGCCGCAGCAGCATGTATAGGTACCGCCATGTCTTCTTATAAATCTTCAACAAATTATAATATGATAAAAATCGTACGCTACACTGAAGATAATTTAGTTATCTTCAATTTGAAATAAGAATCTTTTATTTTTCATGTTCCAGTCGCTTTTGGTGCTGGGGGCCAACTGACGAGACACGACGGTAGACAATATTGTATTACTCCGCCATGTTAATACTTGAATTAATAACTAATATATGAAAATAAAGTTAAAAACATTGCGTAACATTTCCCCAAAAGATCTCAATATTTCATTGAAAAATTATCTAACAAAATAAATTTGTTATCTACCCATTCTGTTACGCCTACAAGATGGTGTACCCCCTTAAAGACACTTATCCTCTTCCAAAAGAAAAATCCAAAAATTTCAATCAATTATAAAGCAAACAGAAAGGTGATTAAAGACCCAAGAGCAACCCTAACTAGTTGACAAATTCTATAAGCACATAGTACATCAAGACTTGAATGGACAATGAGAAACGAAAGTGGGTTAAAGAGACTTGGGTAACCCTATCTGCTTCCTAACTCACAAACCCCCAAAAAAGAAAAGCGGTCCAAGTATCTCACATCCTCAGGACTCTTCCCCAGCGACTGCAACGCGCAAGAAAAGGGGAAGCACGTGTTCGATTCGCGTTCGTTAGCACAGGGATGCAAAGGGGCCCGGTTAGTGGTCAGCAGAGGAGGCGATGGTAGAAGAACCGGGAATGCCGGTGGAACGAACCAAGAAGCCGGCGGGAGTGGGACCAGAGGAAAAGGAGGAAAAAAAAGGAACGCGGGGCCAAGGTGCCGAGGGAAAGGGAGGGATAAGAGAAAGACGGAGAATAGTAACGCGGATTGCCCGGACAACGCTCCCGTGGAGCTGGGGCCAACTAACGGTCCACGCCACCACCATCGACCGCCATCAACTTCGATGGTCCTCATCATCCTTCTCCTCCTTCTCCTCCTTCTCCTCCTTCTCCTCCTTCTCCTCCTTCTCCACCGATCCATCCGTCTTCCTTCCCCTCTGCCCCTCCTCCGCCCTTGTCCACCGCCGGTCGTTACAATAACGCGAGCCTTCGAGGCTTATCAACTGCGAATTAAGTAAATTAAGTTCCACACACTAAGCGGTGTGTGGGATGCTTGAGGAGTGGTTTAATCGTCTATGAAGTACTCACAGTTCCGATTTTGTGATTTTACCAATTTCTGGGTTCAATGTTTGGGCAAGGATGCATACGATGCTAAGGACAGGTTTTTAAGCGGCTCGGAGAATTGTTGAGTGTGTTTGTAGATGAAGATGAAAGGCTGAGAGGTAAGTAGGTATTTGTGGGAAGTTGAAGTTGGGGAAGAATTTTTATCCTCGTCATTAAAATTAGATCGGAGGAACTTGATGTTTAACTGGGGGACATGCTTCACTAGCAAATCCAAATGGACCTATGGAAATTCTTAGCGGAATGGCACCTTGGTATCGATCTGGTACCAGGTACCTCATAACGGGGCATACTTTAATTCAACTATAATTCTGTTTAACACACTTCAAAAAGGGGCAGTTTATAGATTCCACACGTCGGTTACAATTTTCTTAAATTTTTTTTACAATACAACTATAAAGTAACACAGTGCCACAAGAGTACTGTGTTAACAATTTTAGTTCTCAAGCCTCTTTTAGGCAAGTAACATTTACCTGATTGCACCTACATTTAAATTTTAACTGATCTATGGTCTCATAAGCAGGGCAGACCCTATTCTTCCACCACATTGTGCAATCTACTTTCCACTATGCCTCGAAATACTTGGTTCATTAATCATTATATATGATTACCTATGCTATAAAATATCCTGTGTACCCATGAATCCTTCACCCGCACAGAAATCCCGATAGCTCGTGTATCCACGTTACGGCTCCCCGCGAGAGTTACCCGGATGCGTTGAAATGCATCTCGCCCATTATATTTAAGCTTCGATGTACACGATTGCCATTCAAAAGAATCGTGCACCGTTATTAATTTCTACTCTGCCCTTCCTTTTTCACCGCCTAACTCGCGCGCATCGATCGTTTCACGTGAGAATTCTTCCGCGGATCCACCGAGATACGTTTCACGGTTCTACGTCGCGGGGCATTCAATGCTCAACTATCGAATACCTTCTCGCTATGAAAAAGAAGCCTTGCCAGTATCTACTTTAAAAATATCGCCCAAAAATCCTTGCACTTCTCTAAAAAAAACTGTACCTCTTAGAAGAAAATCATATCCCCCGTTCTCGATTCATTTTCACACGAGGAATCATCCCCCGTGGATCGTGCCCCACCCTGCGCATCCTGTGTCCATAGAAATCCGAAAACGGCCCCGAATGAAAGCACTCTACCTCTCGAATTACAAGTTCCTGCCACTGCGGCAGGTCCCAGCCTCTGCGAGCGTCCTGCGAGCGTTCTGCGAGCGTTCCGCGACCTGGTTCCCTCCGCCGGGGCACCTGGGCTAGGCGCGACGCGGGAAAAAATGGTTTTTGTCGAGCCGCAAAAGCACCGCAAGACTCTTAGCAGCCACGGTGAGAATCCCTAGGTCTACCCGAGGCATTCCACCGAGGACCTCCTTCCCCCGTTCCCTTACCACTGCTTACCACTACCGCCGATCCCCACCATCGCCCCTCCGACGCGGTGTCTGACAAGTGCGTGCGAAGCGTGGCTTGCAACAGTTGCAACTTGTTGCTAGGAGCTTGTGCGAGGAGAAAAGCGAAGCAACTCGCAACGAAGGGCAAACAGGAACAAATGCCTGATCTCCAAATCTCTGTTTCTGCCCTGGCGGAACCCTCGTACAAATTTCAGAATGTCCCCTATGGAACACCTCGCGTCCAATCCACTTTCTCTGCGAAATGAAACCTTTGGGGTTTTTTCCCGTGATCGCGATTTCTTTCAGATTCTTACCGAGCTCCATAGTCGTTCAGTGACTTCAACGCGTGAAATCAGTGCACTCATTGTCAGTCATTGTCAGTCATGGTCCACACGCACTTGGTGCGTGCCGCGCGAATCTACATACGGAAAAAGGGAACACATTACCGAATATAAAAAACATCAGCGTGGTTAGTTTCACTAACAAACCAACCACTTCCTCCCCGACTTCACTAAGAACCACCTCACCATTTCCCAACTACCCCCCACAAAAATAAAACCCCAAAAGTGCCACGGATCAAGTGCCAGCAACACTGGAAGCAAAACAATTAAAGACCTCCCATACGGTCAACGATAGAAAGCGAGAAAACAATGTACATAACAATCCAATCCCCCCCCCCCCTCCCCCATTACACTGTAATATGATAAACAAATTCAACAGCGAAAATCATCGCCGAGGGAATAATTACCGGCTCCGATGTACCGAGGGGTCCAGCTGCGTCTCGAACAAAGATTGAATCGGCAAAGAAAGCTCGAGCATGGCGGAGGGAAAAAAATGCGATGGGTTTTCAAGGTAATTCACCTCGCGGGGCCCCGAGCGTGCACATTCACGGAGATTCACGGAGTTTCACGGAGATGCACGCGCCCGCGCGCCCGCGCGCCCGAGCGAGCACGTTGCATTACGCATTCGGGCGGCGTTCCTTCCGGGAAAAGGTGAAAAAAAAAAACTTTTTTGAGGAGCGGTTTTGTTCGTGGCTGACCCGTCCCCGTGGCCCGTTTCACGAGCCTCTACGGTGGCTACGTGCTGATACTTGGAATCCTTGTATTATTCCGCTGGGTACGTCGTATTTGAATACAGAGCTTCGACTGCCCGACGCGTCCTCGGGTGATAAACAAACGTGCAGCAGCGACGAATGTGTACATGGTCGGCAGATAGCGTAATTTGATCGACAACAATCTTGATAGATTTTAGGCTTTAGCTATTTAAGTGTTCGGACAACGCCTATGGGAGTTCAGGGAGTAGGTTACAGGTATATGATTGGAGAATTCCCGCACATGGAGAGTGATAAGCGTATTGTTGCTGAAGGTTACAGGTTCAATTTATTCTTCGTTAATTTTTATGGTTTAATTAGTGTTTTGAGGTGAATTTATAGTGAGGGGCGAATTGTAAAGCGTAGAGTGGATATTAACAGCTTCTGGTGTGATTTAGTATTAATTATGTGTATCGTTAGGAAGGGTAGCCAAATAATTAGTTTTTATGTGATGTAGGATGTAATTGGAGATTTAGAATGCAACTTAAGTGGAAATGTGGAAACGATACTTCGAATGTATGACAAAGCCGACTGATTAATTAATTGAATAATTACGAAAATTGCTGGAATCTGGAAAATTTGAGAAATCCAAATCGTTATGGATCGTGGAAATCTGCACGAATCTTGTGGTTTTTCAAGAGCATAAAAGAATACGCGAGGCTGGAATTAAGAATTTCAATTTTCGAACGCCTTGTAGCGTAAAATGGTTAATATTATACAATTTCCTCATTACGATAACGACTTCCTACGCGTTAATTACACGTCGGTTCGCGAATTCACGAGTAGTAGCCCTGCTCCACAATGCTGTACTCATAATAGGGAATTATTGTACAGTTGGTCGAACGTGAAATCATATCCTGAGGTTTGAATTTCGCGGTATAAAGATCTTTAATTATTCCGTCGTGAATCGATACACATTAACAAACTTTTTCCTATATTTTAAAGCATGTATCAAGCCTCGCCCCGAAGATTCCTCGAAGAATCATCTTGACGCCGTTTAAATTCCTCAATTATTCAAACATACCTACAACTCTATCCCCCAATCGAGCATATTTGCTTATCCGAAACAACATATTTAGGTACAGACGATTCTCTTTCTTGTTCCTGTGTAGCCACTAGCCACCAAGAGTACCACAAGATTCAAATGTTGCCCGCCATTCGTAGATAAGATCAAACGGAAGCATGGCGTACAAACAATTGTTACAGATACGCCAACATACCTGTTCGGCTGCTCCCCGCTCAACTTCCGTGCGGTTCGTTTGACACGGGCCGGATTTGCAATCCAAATCAACGAAGTATGTTAATGACGAAGCATCATGGTGGACTTGGAAGAAAATCGGGACCGCTGCACTATACGAGAGATGAGAAGAAAATCGCGAGATTAATGGAAAACCACTCTCCGATTTACCGTCCTCGAGGGTAGGAAACCGCGGACTGGTAGAAAAACATCTCAGTGTATACGCGTGATGTCACGAGCGATGCTTGGCTTCAGTCTAGCGGGCGAACCTTTTGAAACGCGTTTGTTTATCTACTCGATGTCAAGGCCTGTATTCTGAGTTCTGACCGTTCTGACACGCACACCGCGAGCAAATCGTGCTGTCGGTAACATCAATTCGCGCCTTTCGAGGATGATATACATATTCCCAGTGGATATAGTTCCTCATTTCTTAGTTCCCATTTCCTTCGATTATTGTCACTAGCTCGCCGGGTGGGTCGCTTCCGTCGCGGTCCATTATACAGACGTACTATAGTTGCCCTCCTGTGACCTGTCTTATACCCAGGCGACCATGGGTTCGTATTGGTTCGTATTGGTTCGTATTAGATGTGATGATGATGTGATGAGATGCCTCGTTCTGACTCGGACGCGTCTTTCTTTGTCGAGAGTTACAATGTCGATAACAGTGATCGGCAATGTCTGGTGGAGGGCAACCTCGAGAAGAATGAGTTCGGGAAGTTTCAGGACACTCGGGATTGGGTGGAATGCGAGTCGAAGAGCTGCCCAGGGAACATGTACTTCTTCAATTTAAGGACGCAATGTAGTACATGGACCAGACCTGTCTCGCGGCACGTGCAACTCCAACGGTTTCCAAGGAAAAATGTAAGTCTGTTGTTTGTTTCAATAATTCGAATGAAGTTCGACTTTGCGTATAAGCAGGGGCGAATTAAGAATTTCGCGGCCCGGGGCCATCAAGCCTTCCGGGGCCCCCGTGCTTGAAAAGCGAGGGGTAAAAAATATATTGTACAATTCAGTTTTAGTTAAAATGTTGTTTTCTTATCTTTAATTTTGCAAATTCATGTATTAAGTCTTCACAATCGACAGATCTTAATAATGCAGATTCAATTGTTAAAATCGCTTAGAACGGCCCTCCTCCTCCCCCCCCCCCCCTTAATTCGGCCCTGCGTATAAGGACGAATCACTGAGGTGATCAGCTGCTTTAAGGTTGACTCTCATTACGATTTACGCTTCGTCTCGGCGCGACTTTTTTTCTCACTCGCATCGAAACTCTCCTCGTCTGATTGTCAATTTCACTTGAAATGACAGAAGTTTTCAGAATTGCCGTGGTTCATATTTTTGGTCAGTCGTTGAAAGAATTCATTGCCAACGGGACTGACAATTGTTTTATCTACCCCTTCCATATTTCAAGTGATTTTCATAAATTTTAAAACTGGCGTAAGTGGAACGGACACGTCTAAATGCAATTGTACAATAAAACGATATTATTCCATAAAAATCCACTAAACAGGAATATGTTTCCGCAGAAAGTATACCATAGCGATTGGACGTGTGACCCGGGCAATCCATCGATGATCGTATCGGACAGCGAAGAGGATTACTTCTTGCTACCTATAGCCGAAGAGAGGCAAAGCGCGGATAAGGATTACAAAAAGGCAGAGATCCTTTCTCGACTATATCACGGTGTCGACATAGACAATTTTTCGAACGATAAGAATTGCGATTACTCGGATGGATCGATTTGCAACTTTTCCGAGGAGTCCTACTACGACGAGGACACTTGGTACTATCCCCCCACCTACAGACTCGGTGAACACTTTTTATCGACCACCATCGATTTCAACGAAACGGAAATCTGCAAAAGGAACGAACGTTCTGAATCTCTCGTGGATACCGCGGATTTCCTCGAGATCCAGTTTCACTCGCCGGACAATGCGGTGGAAGTCACGGAAAGAAACGAACCGTCCAGCGAGGATGATATGTCGATAACGGAGAAACCTATAATCTTCACGACATCTTCCGAGGAGGACGACGTTCCTAATAAAAATGACTTCGGCCTGCGTTTGCCGAAGATTAAAAGCAAATATTTATTGAGGGAGGCGCCTTCGAAACGAAGGACTGGTGGCTGGAGGAAGAAGCAAACTGCTTCGATAAAGAAAAAATTGAAGCCGACTATAATCGTTTGCGAAATGTACGGTACCAAAACGATTAACTACGACTCGATCGATGTGAAGAAGTCGACTCTCAGCGACAGCAGCGTAAGTTCATCGGCGTGGCAGGCGAAGAGCGTGAAACCACATGTCTGGGATAATTTCGAAATACCCGGTATAAAATCGGGCGCGAAAGATCTTTCGAGCGAATCGAGCTCCAGTTCGTGTTCCACTTGCACTTGCTCTTCCACGACGTCTAGGACGAGCTCGAGTAGCTCGAGTAGCTCGAGTGTTACACCTCTAGTGGAAGATAAAACCGAGTAGAATATAATTACGGAAACTTTTATATATGTCTTTATATATGTCTTTGACATGAAAATATTCTTTATTTGTAGTTCTTTTACTTGAACGATTGTAAGAAATTTGATTTCTTTATACGAGATATAAAAAGAAACGGGCCATCTGTTATGATATCGACGATGCATATTCTTACAAGTGCGCGTTGTACTTTTTATACCTGGGCCGGTGATATTATATGCTTTATATTTGAGGAAAGACAAAGACGTATGTACATGTGTAACAATAAATATATTTCAACATAGTATTTTGTTAAAATGATGGTTCTCATTTCGTCGTGAGAGGCAGACAAAATTCGCGTGCTGCGTTCGTGGAGCACGTGGTGCGCGTGAGATGATCCTTGGTGGTCTTATAAACAGGCTTATTAAGATTAGGAGCGGTATCAGCTGATTGAAGAGGTTAGGTGCAGCAATGGTGCAATTCCACGATGAGAGAAAAATATCATGTCTCACATCAGACAATTATTTTGACTGGATTCAACCATGAACCAGAGTTGGGCGTTAACTAAATAAAATATTATTTAAATAACTGATCAAATAAAAGTTACTTTGACTTTATTTGACGTTAACCCGGGTCAATTTTTTGAACTTTTTCAACTTTTATTCGTTATTCAAAATTTATTTAAATAAAAATTCTGCCCATCCCTGCCATGAACTGTTGATATTTAGTAGCATACTAAATAGATTCTGGCCAGGTGGATTTGTTTAAACTTTGACCTTTAGAGGGCTGGGATTTTTTCATTGAAATTGTAAATTTTATTTACTGGCAAAGTATCCAAATTCTTAGGTGGCCACTGTAGTGTCCAGCCAGGCCCTCGAAAGGTTAAAGAAAGAATGCAGTTGAATGCCAAGTTTCTGGGATAAGTACTGTGAATAGTTCGTCAGTCGCAGTAGAGAAAGCACCCTCGGCGCGCAATTGAAGAGGGGTCATTAGGCAGCATGGCAGAACGAACGGGGATTTCTGTTTTTCGATTCCCTTACGGCGATGACGGGTGCAAAAATCACGGCCGGTTTCCAGCTCGGCATATGGCAGACGTTACCTCGGCGCAGCCGGTGCATCGTACCGCGTCTATTATCCGCGACGCCATTCACGAATCACAGCGCTCGAAGCGTGACAACCATAGGTCGAAGCCGGAACTACGAAGGATTCCCCCTCTGTCCGCGCGGTCCGCGCGGTCCGCGCTTATCCTCGAGCCGTTGATCCACGTTGATCCCAGCGAGGGCGAGAGTTGGAACGGTTAACTGTGTGACATTGCCACAATTAATCGCGATTCGCGCGGCCTGCTAAAACCACTACCTCGGCGCGAGCAAGCGTTTCTATTCGCTACTAAAGCTATGTAGAGGATCAAGGATGCGGAACGAAGGAAGAGACCACGCGGAATGTGAACACGAGCGGCGGTAAAATATTAGAACTTGACAAATTCGAAAATACAGATTCCATAGTTCACGTCGCAAACTCGCAACCAACAGAGGAGGTGTAGCGGTGTACTACCTAATGTTTGTTTCCTTACTCTACTCACTACTGACACGAAATTTCCGTTAGAACATTTAAATTTCCAGCTACTTGAATTTCATTATTATGAAAACTGAATCGATACGGAGCTCGTCGATTCTAAGAGAAGTTCGCATTCGCTTCTTGCGTATCGTATCGAGAAATAAAAGATTCGTGGTAGCGATAACGGTCGCGTCGATGGGTCGATAAAATTACAGGGGGTGGTAAGTGGCAAGGACGCGATGCCGAGATTATTCGAGGACTCTGCGTCCTCGTTATATGGGCGACGTAATTCGAACGTGTAACGACTCTCGAGGGTTCCCCGGACACGGCCGGGTAGATAAAGATCGTTGGCCGTGAACTTTGCACCGTGAGAAGAGTTTTCTCCGATTAACAAGTCGCGCCGAAGTTCCCGCGCTTCCAGACAATGAGTCCTTCCACGCGGCGAACAACCGTGGTGGTTTCCAGGATTCATAATGGAATGAGAAGGGAAGTCGGACTTCGCGATCTCTTATTGGGCACTGGAAAGCAATAGAACGCACTAAAGAAAGAACGAGTAATTAAATTGTGTATACTAATAACTTTATGCAAATTGGATAGAGTTTGTATATAAATATGAAATTTACACGATAAATAGTAGTATGTATATGTATAGGTAGTAGGTAACACTGTGCAGTTTTAGAAAGTACTTACTACTCGAATTTACTGTTAGTTTGTAATACGACGATGACAGAAGAGGTCCTAACGCTGAACATGGCTGAACAGTGAACAGCAAAGTTCACTGACTTCGCGCAACATGTGATGAAGCGGATTTTAAATTTTTAATGCTACACGTGGGAACATTACGAAACCGTTTATTTTGCCTGTACATAAATATTGTCGTGTGTGTAATCAATATGATTATAACATGGGGATTAGCATAAGAGTTCTATTTACAGCGCATTTCAATTTTTTTTTAAAATAATTACTACGAGCAGTTAGCAAACTGTAAAAATAAAATTATAGTGACCAAGTGACCAATAGAGGAAAAAATAGTAGCATTATCGTTATATAAGCAATCTCCATCTGCATATTGGTTATATTTAATATATTAATATTAAAAGTTAACCGTTTATGGGCGATCATATTGAATTTTAGTTTGAAAAAAAAATGGAACTGCCCAGGTGGCAGTTGAAACACTGTTCCAAAATCGTAAATCACAGTGGCTGCCCCCTGTTATATTCTCAATAACATACTTAGTTGATTTACAAACATTAATAACAAAACCATGAAATCAAATCAATATTTGAAATATAAGAATAACTAAACATATAACAGTAACAGCATATTTCATTCATATTGCAACAGAGAGAGGACATTTACAAATTGTTAAGCATCTTTTAAAACATGGAGCTGATGCCAATTCTGCGTATACTTCTAGAACTCAGCACAGTTATACATCACTGCACCTTGCTGTTGAAATACAGCACGAACAAGAAATCACCAAATTACTTTTAAGTAAAGGTGACAGTGTAAATGTTAATAAAAGACGCGATACAACTTCTTTGCGATACGATTCTTCGTCTCTGAGGGTTCATACACCACTGTACCTCGCTGTTGAATACGGACATGAAAAAATTGTTAAGCTACTATTAGAATGCGGAGCTACAATTAAGTCTAAAAATAAAGAACGATAAAACTATACTACACCTTGCATGGGAAATAGTGCCAGTGGTACTAATCTATCTTGTTACTCTGATTTATAGCGTGTGTGTATTTTATCGTTCTTTATTTTTAGAATTAATTGTAACTCACTCCCTCTCTCCCTCCCTCTCTGCGCGTGTGTGTGGAACACTTCCAATCCAGTGACCAATGTAGCAGGTCCCCCCGCGGATCGGGGGACACTGTCTTTCAAGACTCTCGAGCCAAAGAGAGGTTTTGAATCAAAACAGTTGAAAAGGGAGAAGTTTACCGATAAGAAGAATCGAGAAGGCAGGGCAGCACTCAAAGAGCGCATTAGACGTGAATGTTTAGAACAAAACGTGGATTTAGATATTACAGAAGAACAGTTTTTCAAAGCACTCACGCTAGGCGAAGAAGTAAACCGAACACCCATTGAGGTGACTGTATCAACAGATGTGATTCCTGAGATTGCGCACGAGACTTTAAGCTACTTACTACACTTTGCGTGTGACATTTAAAAATTTCATCATCATCGTGGGTATAATCCTTAGAAAACTCAAAATCAGATTCGTAATCATTATCATGAAATCCTTTCATACCGTCCATAGTCCAAGTGTCGTGGCCTTGTATTTAGTCGTAATAGTAATATGTACACAACCATTCCTAGTAGCTCAGCGAAGGGCTGTGAAACTAAATTCATCTGTAGAATCAACATTGGCATCCAACTTTAAGAGTAGCTCGACAAGATCTGCTTCATCCACCGCAGCAGCCATATCGGGTGGTGTTGCTGCGCCATGTGTAATCGTAGAATCAACTTTGCCAACCAATTTTGAGAGACACTCTGCAATTTCCGGATGTTTACTTCGATCAGCAATGTCCTCCAAGCGAAGTGGTGTGGTTAAGTCCGATCCCAACGTAGCATCAACTTTGGAAACAGATTTCAAGAGGAGCTTGACAATAGCTAGACATTCATAAATCGCAGCCATGTGGAGTGGTGTGCATACGTTACACTGCGATTTAGCGATAGTTCTACAACTTCTGTAAGATTTCCTTTAATTAGCTCCTTTGTTCAAATGCATTTCCACAATTTCATCGTTACATATTGGAGCAGAAAGATGGCGCGGTGTCGTATCCTCTTCATACGTGGAATTAACATCTGCGTTATATTTCAAAGGAGCCACAACGACTTTCGCGTATCCTTCCTTAATAGCCGCATGAAGCATCGGCATACAATTTTGAACTCTAGTCTCGGAAGCAATTTGGCAGCTTCTCCCTTAACGTTAATAGCAGGATCTTCGCATTGACGAGATTTTCAAACATTTTTTCCTTCGTCTAAAATAATAAAATGCAATGACATTCTTCCATATTGATTACTAACGCTAACAAAGAACTTTAACGATTTCTCTGTCCCCCTCCATAACAGCATCATTTAGGAGTTCAGAATTCTCTTTTACATTAGCTTTATCAGCTAAAAGTAGTTTAGTCATATTTAAATAGGCATTTTCAGTAGCATAACATATTGGTGTTGTTCCACCTTCATCTGGTGCATTCACATTTGCTCCATAGCTCATAAATAATTCGGCTACTTTCTCCGATTTCAGTCGGTTGCATGGTTGCATGGTTGCAACACGCAAAGGGTATCCCAGACCTCTTCCAGACGCTCAGTTACATAACATATTAACATCAGCACCGCGTTTTAAGAGTACTTGGACAAGTTCCATATGTCCATTCAGCAATGTCATAACAGCAATATATATAAAATTATTTGCATCTTTAGGGTTGACAGTAAAGCCACATAGAAGTAGGTTCTCAAAGATTTTGCGATACTCTATTCCCAAGCCCCGCACCGCAACATTAAGAACGCTGCTGTTGATTTTCTTATCCAGATCAGGACAATGCTTTAAAATATGCTCGACAATTGTTGAACATATTTCTTTAACAGCAAGGTGTACTATAGTTTTATCGTTCATAACTGTAGAACTAATGGTAGCACCACATTCTAAAAGTAACTTAACAATTTGTTCATATCCATATTCATCAGCAAGGTACTTTGGTTGGTGTATGAACTGCCAGAGATGAAGAATCAACATTTGCTCCATATTTTAAAAGCTGCTCAACAATTCTCAATTGCCCCCATTGCGCTGCAAGATGAAGAGAGTCTTCCTTTAGCATTTACATTAGCACGTTTACTTAAAAAAGCAATTCGGTAATTTGCTCGTCACCTTTCTGTTGCGATACGAAGAAAAGTTGTACCAGTGTCTCCTTCGGCATGGATATTAGCGCCTTTACTTAAAAGTAATTCGGTAATTTCTTCGTTACCCTTACCAACTGGATGGTGCACGTGGTGCGATGGTGAACGTTTCCTAAACATAGAGGTACGAATAGAATTAACACGAGCTACAGATGTTTAATAAATGTTAAACAATATCTATATACCTTGTGAGAAGAAGTTGCAGCATTCTTCTACTTAAAAGATGCTTCATAATTTTTTGCTATAACTTTTAGTAGCAAGGTGCAGATGAGTTACATTGTTTCCATCAACAGATTCAATAATTTCCCTTCTTTTATCCTTTTAACTGCATTGCGAAGTGCTGTTTTATAATAAAAATTTTCAGCATTAATATAAGCTCATTTATCCATTAGCATCTGAACGATCTCTATGTCATCATTTACAACAGCAAAATCAAGTGGTCTATCGCGGACTGTTGGAAGAAGTTTTTCTTGTTATCTTTAGAACTACTTGTTAACAGTAATTTGGCGATCTTTGTATGTTTCAACGCAACAATAGTATAAAGTAAAATATATGTATCCATCTTCTTGTGAGTAAGATAGACCGCAAGAACTAATTATTTCTCTTACCCTTTGTATTGATCCTTCTGGAACTGCAGTGAATCAACGTTACATGGCGTTACATGGCGTTCAATGGCGTTACGGCGTTACCTGGCGTGGCCAGTGATGCCAGAATAAGGACGGGTCCTCTCGAGAATTTCCCCCACCACGCATGCACACTACGCCGGAGCGGCGTGTCCGAGCTGACGGACCGTTTGTCCCGTTGCTAAGGTCAGAATCGGTGAGGAGAACTGCAGTAGTGTACGTGCATTTGGTATGACTTGAACCCAGCCAAATATACTGACGCTACGACATTCAGCTATATTCTTATAGGTATTCTTTCAATGGCGGCCGGTCCGAGAAAGAGGGAAGATTACGGGTGAACCTATCTCTGTCTTACAACAGGCTATGGATGTATAGTGCATGTGAGTGAGAGGTATAATAGGAAGAAGGATAGGTCAGTGATGCCAGAACGAGGACGGGTCCTCTCGAGAATTTCCCCCACCACGCATGCACACTACGCCGGAGTGGCGTGTCCGAGCTCACGGATCGCCGCTCCGGCGTAGTGTGCATGCGTGGTGGGGGAAATTCTCGAGAGGACCCGTCCTCGTTCTGGCATCACTGTCTGGCATCACTGGGATAGGTTCACCCGTTCTTCTATTTCCCTCAGACCGCTGTCGCCTCTACTTCTTCCCATTGCTGTTCCCTCTCCAGGTATACTTACAGCTCGATGCGCTACGAGTGGCTACGAGCACAACAGCTCCCTTGTGTACCCCTGCTCTAAGGGCATCTGAGGGCATCTGAGGGCATCACGTGGCATGGTCATAGCATTTCCTCCCGTGTCCTCCCGCCTCCGTTGTCCTCCGTTCACTGCGTACACGTGATAGGGAGTCTAACCTCAAATAGGAGCAGCAAAAATGGGACGCCGTAAGAAGGTAATGATTTACTGTGTTTTTAAGGAACATTAGTGACATTAGTTTCCTTTAAGAACACCAGGGGTGGATTTGAAGACTTGGCGCCCCTAAATTAACAAGCGTCCGCTACCCTATTCCGCGATATATCATCAAATATTATAATTTGCTACATGAAAAAAGAGTGAATTGTTTTTAAAGCTGTCCGAAGCCTCTGTGTTTAAACTTTTTCCAATATCTTTCACTGGAAAATTTGCCACCTCCCAAAATTCTACCTTAGCTTATACCCAAATTCGCCCCTCGAGAATACCGAAGAATACCGAATAATATTTACTATGAAAAGGAATTGATTGTACGAAAATTATACAGGGTCGTTGTGTGAAGAAGAACAAACAGATCGATATAGAAGAGAATCCTGATGTGGTGCAAGCGCCTCACTCCTTCGTCATCCATCGCGGATTACCCGGAGAACACATCCGTGAGCTGACTAAAGACTTCCGCAGGATCATGGAACCGTTCACGGCGATGTCTTTGAAGGAGAGGAAGAAGAATACGATTAAAGACTTTGTATCTATCGCCAGCGTGCTTCACGTTAGCCACATGTGTATATTTACAAGGGCGGAGCAAGGAATGTATTTCAAACTCTGCAGGTATCGAGTTTAATTAGGCTGTTTTCATTTTCTGTATTAGTATCGGTATTGTTGGATAGTTAAATGATAAATGCTTACTAGGTTACCGAGAGGACCAACCCTGTCCTTCAAAATACACAGCTTTTCCCTAGCACGGGACGTAGTTTCCGTGTTGAAGAAGCAAATGGTGTACGAGGAACTGTTCAAGAATTCTCCGTTGGTAATACTGAACAACTTCAGCGGCGAAGGCATGCAGCTGAAGCTTATCGCTTCGATGTTCCAGAATATGTTTCCTACGATTAACTTAACTGCGGTAAATTCAGAGACGATTCTAGTCCCTACGTTCTAATCTCGTATTACAGAGGAACTTTTTCGCGTAACCTTGCAGGTAGATCTGAGTACGATTCGCCGTTGCCTGTGCTTGAATTATAATGCAACGTCCAAGACGATCGACCTCAGGCATTACGCCATCAGAGTCGTGCCTGTTGGTTTATCGAAAGGCGTTAAGAAAATAGTTGAAGCTAAGATACCAAATCTGTCCAAGTGCGAGGATTTCTCTGATTTTTTGACCAAGGGGACGGTTTCTGAAAGCGAAGGTGAAGATGACCCTGCAAGTCACATCACGTTACCACAGAAATTGTCGTCGCGTGGCAATCATGCGAGCAGTAAAAGTGCAATTAGACTGTTTGAGTTGGGACCCAGGTTAACGCTGGAGGTTAGCAATTCTTTTCTTGAAAAGCAGCAGAGATTTATCAGTAATTAACATTCGTCTCTAAAATCTTTTCAGCTGATTAAAGTTGAGGACGGGCTTCTGGATGGCGAAGTACTCTTCCACGAGTACGTTCATAAATCGGAGAAGGAGAAGTTGCTGATACAGAAGAGGCGAGACGAGAAGAAGAAATTGAAGGAGAAGAGGAAAAATATACAAACGGAGAACAAGAGGAAAAAGGAATTACAGAAGCAGGAACACAAAGAGAAGTCACTGAAGGGAATGAAGAAGAAGGAGAGCGATGTGTTATTGCGCAAGATCGCGAAGGAATCGGTTCAAGAGAATCAAGTAGAAGAGGACGACGACGCGCAATATTATCGCGAGGAAGTAGGAGAGGAGCCTGATAAAGGTAAATGCAGCCTAACAGAGAGTGACCAAAAAATCAGGGGCTTTTTCGTCCGTTTTTGAAACTGAATTTTGCGAGACATCTTACGACGAGAGATCGATCGCAACAAATTAAGGCCGTCGCGCATTTTGGCGAAACCCGGCGACAATTAATTATTATTGATTTCTTCGATTCGATTCAATTCGCTTCGCCGAAATGTGCGACGGCCTATAAGTAGTTTCTGAGATATGACTGCTGACTGCTAACAACGAATTTGAACTTAGGGAAGAATTTCGGGAGCGATTTCTTGGGTCACTCTTTATAATAGTGAAATTTCATCACCGACTCAATAAGTGTGTCTAACAAATTTTCTTGCCACAGATCTTTTCGAGAGAACAGTTGGTGAAAAGAGGCCCAAAAAGTTCACACCCAAATACAAGACGAAGAAACAGAAACTGAGCGAGTCCTGAGACATTGGACACTGATAGTGAGGTAATAAGTCCTAAATACACAAGGTGACATGTATAAAATGATTATGTACAATACTTATAAACTCTGTCGAGTAAAATATTTTTTACTAAAAATAATTCTATACATTATTGCATTGCAATTGTCAACGTAATTCTCTGTTAACATCCATTATTAATCGCACTGATCTATAATTCTTTAATCGAATTCTTCATGTCGAATCACAGTTTTAATGTTATAATACGTAAATGTTCACTTGGTCCATACTATTTACATTGCTTAAAATAAATATATAAACATATGATACAAGAGTCGCGAAGTAACATGTAACATGTAACATTGTTGCTGTTCAACATGCAAGTGCATCGCTTATTGTCAGAGGAGATCTACAACATAAAATAGATTAGTTCCAAAACTTTGCGTCAATTAATTCCAAAGGTACGATGGGATTTTAAATTCCCTTCAAGTTGAATTGTCTGTTAATAAATGCTGCCTCGAGACAGCAGAACTTTGAGCTTCTTCTAATTCTTTCACCATGGTCTCCAGCTCTTTTACTCGTCGAGACCGAGACCGGCACAGTTCCTTCATTAACGCTTTCTCCTTTTCCAATTTCTGTATTTTCAAGTGTTCCTACGTAAACATAGAGATTAAAGACATGCGTGTAACTGCGATTAAAAGTAAGGATTGGTGTCTTACCCCAACAATTCCGCTGTTAGTGCTACAAAATCGTAATGCATCGTTGGGTATTGTTTGGCAGGCTTGATCTTTTCTGTTTACACGCCATCGTCTGCAGATGTCACATTCCCACGCGTTAACATCGTTTACAGCCTTTTGAAGCTTCCTCACTTCGGAGTTCAGCTCTGCATTCTGCGCACCAAATTGTGGCAGTTTTAAGTAATTAGTATAATGCTCTGTTTTATTCTAATCATACGTACCTTATTACGAAAGGCAAGCAGATGTTCCTCCAGTTCTTTGCACTTCCTCTGATACGGGAAGTTCTCACTTTGAATCTGGATTTCTAACGTCGCAATTTTTCCATTCTTCGATACCAGCTGCAACTCTAACTCGTGCAGTTGCCTCTTCAACTGCTGACACTTTTCCTTGTATTCGCAGAGTTCTTTGTCAGGCACAATGCTTCCTACCTTCTTCCCTGTACTTTCTTCGTTTAATGGAACTCTGTTGCTACATGCGTTGAATCTCAGTCGAAGTTCTCTGTTAACGTTTTTCAGCATGCTATTCTCCTCCCTGAAAATCCTTAGCTTCTCCTTCAAGTCCACGACTGAACCGCTCTCTAATTTTGAGCTTCCAACATCAGGCCCAGTGTCGCGCTCTTTATTTTCACCTGTTAAGTCTCGTATTCTCTTTACATACTCTTTCAATTCCCTGTCTTTCTGGTCCAACAGTAATTTCTGGGCTTCCAATTCTTGCGCAAGGTTATTCTTCTCTCTTAAGACGCTATCAAGCTTGCCCCCGTCCTTGGACAAATTCGAAATGTTTCGCTTGGATTCGTACACCTCCAGTGTCCTCTTCAACTCAATATTCTCTTGAGACAAGAGATCGTATTGCCGTTTCAAGTTAACTAATTCATCCACCATCTTATTCTTTTCATCCTGGAGTTCAGTAACCCGATTGCATTCACCTTCCGTGCTATTTTCCACCTTCTTCTTCCAACTACTCGACTGGGCCACGCTTGTTTTTCTAAGCCTCGGTTCAAGCTGTTTTTTGCACTCGTTCAGCTTCGATTGCAATTCCAGCTTTTCCTTCTTTAATATACGAATTACCATTTCAGTCTGCGCTTTGTCCTCTCGCGTTTCTTCCATATCCTGCTGTAGCCTGAGCTCGAGCGCTTCAGCACGATCCCTGAGCTTTTCATTTTCTTCCCTAACACCTTTTAGTTTCTCCTCCAATTCATTAATGTGCGTATTTTCAGTCAGGCGAGAGTATAACTTGTCCTCCAGTTTTGAGATTTCAACATCTCGCGCTTGAATTATTGCAGCATACTCGTCCAGCTCGTTATCAAATTCTTTATTCTTCTCTGTTAGCTGCTGTATCTTGCACGCACACTCTTCAAGTTCCTTATCCTTCTGGCCCAGCAGAAGTTTCTTGTCTTCCAATTCCAAGGCGATTCTATTTTTCTCCAACAGAAGTGCATCGTACTTGCCTTCATCCCGTAACAAACTCGAAGCGCTGTATTTAGACTTGTACGACGCCAAGGTCTTCTTCGTCTCATTGTTCTCCTGTGACAGAAGCTCATGCTTCCCCTGTAAGTCGACCAACTCCTTCAGCGTCTTATTCTTAATCTCCTGGATCTCCGCGACACGATTGCTCGCGCCTTCCAAGTTGGTCTGCAGCCTCCTATTCAACTCCTTCAGCTCTTCTATCTCCGCCTCTGCTTTAATCTTGCTAGTGCTATTTCTGATCTTCCTCTCTAGCTTCGCATTCGTTTGCTGCAGCTCTTCGTACTTCCCTTTTAGCTCGTTCAGCTCCCCGATTAAAGCGATATTCCTGTTGCTCAGTTCGTTCAATTGCTTAGTCAATCCAGCGTTCTGTATTTCCTTCGTGTTCAATTTGTCTTTAATTATTTCCAGCTGCGTCTCCCTCTCCTTCTTCAGCGTCTCTATCTCCTCTTTGTAACGCTCTATGGCAGTTTTCTGATCTCTGACGTGCTCCTTCAACATCTCATACTCCGGCATAACAGTCTCAAGGTTTGTCTGGTATTCGGACAACAGGTCGCACTTGTTCTTCAAGATTACTGTGATCTCTTTAACGTGCAAAGTCTTTTGCTCCATTTCCTGGCTCATCTCGTTGTAAGCTTCCGTAAGCTGCTCCAGCTCGGCGTTCAGCTTCTCTATGTTATGATTCTTCTTCCTCATTTCAGCAGAATTCGCTTCGATGATGTTCTTCAACTGCTTTTCGTTAACTTCCAGCCCCTCGACGGCACTATTCAACTCCAAGTTCTTCGTCTTGTACGATTCAATAGCGTAAGCGAGATCGCTTATCTTCTTTTCGTACATTTCTTTCTCTAATCTCAGCGTCGATTGCAGCTCCGTCTCTTTATTCTTGAATGTCTCCTGCGCCTCTTTCTCCCTCTTCTGAGCAACAAATATAGCTTCTTCCTGTCGAGTGTCAACTTTACACTGCTTATCGAACTCCGTTTGCAAATTCTGAAAGTCCGTTTCAAGCCCCTGCATCTTCTCTTTAAGAATCTCTTTCTCGTGATTGCTCTCTATCAAAAGATGCTCCAACTGGGAGATTTTATTCTGATACTCCTTCTGTGCACGCTCTCGCCCTGTCAGGTCTGCCTGAAGCTTCTCAATCTCTGCTTCCAACTCTTTGGCCCATATCGTCGCGCGTTTCTCTGTATCTGCGCTTTGCTGCTTCTCATCCACCAGCTTTTGCCTGTCCTTCTCAAAAGTTTCTCGCATCGTTCTCATCACCTCTTTCTCCTTCGACAGCAGAGTCTGCAGGAATATCAGAAAGATCTCATTTACAGACTTATTCGAAAGATCCGCAGCGCTTATGTCACATCTCAGCGATCTTAACTCCGTCATCATGCACTTTCTGACATAGTTCAATTCTTCCCTGAGTTTTTCATTATCGCTGCTTAACGTTTTCCCTGTGCTGGATACTCGTTCCTTCTCATCCCTCATTGCATTCAACTTCTCCTCGATGTTCCGCAGCCTGGTAACTTCCTGCGTCATGTTCAGATTCTCTTCGACATACTTGTTCAGCGTGTCGTTGAGTTTCTGAAGATTATTCTCAGATTCTTTAACACGATGCTCGTACTTCAAGGACATGGAATTGAATTCATTCTTGTATCTGATTTCCAAGTTAGCTTTAAACTCCATTAACTCGGTCTCAACAGCTTGCGCTTTCTCCTGCTCGCTTTCGTGCAACAGATTCTCAAGATGGAGACCTCTCTCGTGAAGATCCTTGCACAGACCTTCGTGTTGCACTACGCTCCGTTCAAGACTTCCTATGTACGCTTCCAATTCTTTGATTCTCAGCGCAGAACGTTGCTCCATCTCCACGCTTCGCACCTGTTCCATTTCCAATTCCTCGCAATGTTTCTTCAGAAACTCCAACTGTTCGATATATTTGTCCTTCGTAGCATTCGAAGCAGCCAATTCGTTCTTCTGTCTCGCGGTCGAGTCCAATTCATTTTTCAAAGAGGAAATCTCCCGATTTAATTGATCGATCAAACCACTCTTCCTCTTCTTCTCGTCCTTCAGATCCTCCAATTCCACTTCCAAAAGCAATCGCTGAGTTTCAAATTCCTTCTCTTGCACAGAGAACTGTTCGATCTCGTTGCTCATGTTGGTCAATTCATTCTCAAGAATTTTCACCTTCTCTGTCGCTGTGTTCTCATCGGACACTTTCTGCCGCAGCCCTTCGTTAGTAGCTCGCAACACGTTTATCTCCTCGGCCAGGTTCGCTTTATCCTGTTTAAATTGATCAAGCATTGCAGTGAAGTTTACACTGTTCCCATTCAGTTTATCCACTTCGCCCCTTAAACAATCAATATGCCTCTGAATTTGCTCTATTCTATCTCTACGTTCGCTCTTCCTGGAGTCCTCGCTGAGGCTTCTCCCATCCGTAATCAAACCACTCTGCAGCTGTTCATGCTCGCTGCACTTATCTTCGTACATAACTGACAATTTATCATGATCGACTCTCAGCGCTTGCAATTCCTCATTCAGACTTTGAATCTTCTCTTCGACGAAGCTAACATTCATCTCATCGCCAAAGCTGACATTTGGAGAAACACGCTGTGCGCTCAGGTTCAGACCCTGCATCAGCTGTTTCTTCAACGTCTCAGTGTCAGCACACTTCTGCTCGAACTTCCTTTGCAGATCTTCTAATTTATGATTTAAAGCCTTCGTCTCGAGCTTCAGAGCCCTCCGACTCTCGTTCAAATTCTTCAGGTGCGCGCATTGGCTGCAGGAAGTCAACTTCAGGTCGCTGAGCTTCTTGTTCAACCGAGTCAGGTGATCGATTTCTTCCTGCAACGTTGTAACTCTCTTCGCCAATGCCTCGCGAGTTTTCTCCTGCACGACTTCCTGTCCAGTTTCATCGAGTATCATCGACAAATGCAAGGTATTGCTGCCCGGCCCTTCGTTGCGAGAAGAGTCGAGACTTTCCATTGTTTCCAACAAGTTACTAGAGAACTTTACATTTTCATCGGACAATATCGCCACCTTTCTCTTCAACTCTGCTAGTTCTGCCTTTAAAACGTTATTTTCTGACTCCAGATGTTCCACATCATTTCCAGCAGCGTTGTTCTTCATCGCCAATGATTGCTCCACCTTGCTTTTTAAGACATCGCACTGTTCCTTCAGCGAATCGTTGTCTTCTATTTTATCTATCAAGTCAGAGGAAAGCTCGCTGTTCTCTATCAGAAGAGATTTCTTCTCCTGAGTGAGGGCAGCCACCTTCTCCCTGTAAATGCACTCGTGATCGTACAACAGGGATTTACTTTCTTTCACATTATCCAGCTCCTTATTCTTCTCTGCGATGGAAGCAGATAATTCAATATTCTCTTCCGTTAGTTTATCGATTTTGCTCTGATACGTTGCGAGAAGCTGATCCTCGCTATGCTGCGCTTCCGGTACTCTGGAGCGCATAGACTCCAGCTGATCCATCAGGAACGCAAGATCGCTTTCTAAATTGATTTTCTCACTCGTCACGTGAGAAATGCGAGCGTAAAGTTCGTCGATCGTCTTCTGAAGATTTAGCTCCGCCTGCTTCGCAGTTTCTTGCTCGGTGGTCAATTTCGTCGCCATGTCCATGTTTTCAGTGGTCAGTAAATAAATAGCCTTCTGCAGATTTTCTATGTCCATTTTCAGGCTCCGAACGTCGCCTTTTATTTCGTCCAGCTCCACGCTCTTCAGATGAAGCGTTTCCTCGAGCTGGCTACGTTCGGCCTCCATGGTTATCATCAGGCTCGAAACATCCGCGTTACTTTCGTTGAATCTGGAACAGGACAGAAGCAGTGACTGGTCTCCCATTTCATCCTTTCGATCTTGATTCTCGATCGGAACGGTTTTCACCATATTCTGCAAATCCTTTATACACACTTTCAGATTACTGTTTCCGTTTACGTAGTCGCCACCGCTGCCCTCTTCTGACTCCGGCGGTTTTTTATCCAGTTCATCGCGCAATTGGCTATTGACGCGTTCAAGCTCCTTCTTCTCTGACGCGAGATTTTCAATTTCTTTGCTTAATTCAGAAATTCTCTCCGTTACGCTACGATTTGCAGCTTGCTCTGATACGGTCTGCGATTCTCCACTTAGTCGTTCGAATTCATTTTTCTCCGATGTTACACTTTCAACTTGTACTTCTAATTCAGAAATCTTTTCCATTCCATTTTGGCTCGCAGTCCGCTCTGATATCATCTGCGATTCCAATTCAGTAATCTTCCGATTCAGTTCTCCACTTAGCCGTTCCAATTCATTTTTCTCAGATTTTACATCCCCGATCTGTTTTTCCAGTTCACAGATCTTCTCCATCGCACCTTGACTCGCAATGTGTTCCGATATGGTCTGCGATTCCAACTCAGCAATCTTCCGCTTCAATTCCCCACTTAGCCGCTCGAATTCATTTTTCTCCGATGACATACCCTCTATCTGTTTGTCCAACTCACAAACCTTGTCCATTGCATTTTGTTCTACCGCGATCTTCGACTCCAAATCAGCAATCTTCTGGCTCAATTCAACGTTTATGCGCTCGAATTCAATTTTCTCCGATGTCACGTTTCTAATTTCTATTTCCAACTGAGAAATCCTCTCCATTGCATTTTGGCTCGCAGTTTGTTCTGTCGCGATCATCGATTCCGATTCAGAAGTTTTCTGATCCGATACGGTGCGCATACGCTGTTCATACAAATCATTTCTCACGGATGTTATACTTTCAATTTCTACCTCCAACTGAGACGTTCTCTCCATTCCATTTTTGTTTGCAGTCCGTTCTAATTCAATCTGCGATTCCAACTCAGAAACCTTCCGATTCAGTTCCCCACTTAGTCGCTCGAATTCATTTTTCTCCGATGACATATCCTCAATCTGTTTCTCCAACTCACAAACCTTGTCCATTGCATTTTGTTCTACCGCGATCTTTGACTCCAATTCAGCAATCTTCTGGCTCAATTCAACATTTATGCGTTCGAATTCAATTTTCTCCGATGTCACGTTTCTAATTTCTATTTCCAACTGAGAAATCCTATCCATTGCATTTTGGCTCGCAGTTTGTACCGCCGCGATTTTCGATTCCATTTCACAAGCTTTCTGATCCAATTCCGTGTTTATACGCTGCAATTCATTTCTCTCGGATGTTATACTTTCAATTTCTACCTCCAACTGAGACGTTCTCTCCATTCCATTTTTGTTTGCAGTCCGTTCTAATTCAATCTGCGATTCCAACTCAGCAATCTTCCGATTCAGTTCCCCACTTTGTCGCTCGAATTCAATTTTCTCTGATGACATACCCTTAATCTGTGTCTCCAACTCACAAATCTTGTCCAGTGCATTTTGTTCTATCGCGATCTTCGACTCCAATTCAGCAGTCCTCTGGCTCAATTCAACATTTATGCGCTCGAATTCAGTTTTCTCCGATGTTACGCTTCCAATTGCTACTTCCAACTGAGATACCCTATCCATTGCATTTTGGCTCGCAGTTTGTACCACCGCGATCTTCGATTCCAATTCAGAAGCTCTCTGATCCAATTCGGTGTTTACACGTTGCAATTCATTCCTCTCGGACGTCACACTTTCGATCCGACTCTCTAGCTCCGAAATCTGTCCTCTGGCTTCCCGAGCTTCAGATTCTAACGATGTTATCTTCAGCTTCAATTCAGACGCAACATGATCGAGTGTAGTATTAACGCGTTCAAATTGGTTTCTCTCCACTGTCACACTTTCGATTTTCTCTTGGAATTTCGAAACCTGTTCTGTTGCCGCTCGATGCGCAGTTTGCTCCGACGTTACTATCGCTTCAAGTTCTAAAACTCTGTCATTCAACTCAGCGCTAACACGTTCGAGCTTGCTCTTCTCGGATGTAAAATCTTCGATCTGCCTTTCCAATTCCTTAATATCTGCTATCATTTCCTCTCTCACACTTTCTGGATCGTTCTTCAATTTTCCCAGCTCCAGTAGTGTTTTATTCAACTCCGCGCGGAGTTCGTGGCGCATGTGCTGGAACTCGTCTCTCTCGGAAGTCACATACTCAATCTGCTTTTGCAATTCTCCGACCTCTTTCGTCGACTCGGTGCGCAATTCAGCGTTAATGCGTTCCAACTTCTCTTTCTCTGAAAGAAGACATTCCACTTGCTTCTCGAGCTCCGCGATCCTCTTAAATTCCGGCTCCTTCATATTTTCCTCGTACATATTCTTCAAATCCAACTCCGTGGTCTTCGCTTTCAAATGTGCGCGCAATTCTCGACTCATATATTCGAACTCCTCTTTCTCGGAGGTGATATTTTGAATCTGTTTCTGCAGTTCTGCGAATTGCTTCTCCTTCTTTGTATTGCTCTCCATCTCTTGCCTGCTCTTCGCTTTAGCTTCGTCGAGTTTATCGCATAATTTGGTAATTATACGATCTATATCACATTCCCCAGCAAGATTGAGACGTTCCAACCGTTCTTTCACTTCTGTACTGCATTCCGTTTTATTCCGCACCTCGTCTTCCTGAGGAAAGTAGAGTAACGAGCAACGTCACCCAGAGTTAACGAACGCAACATTAATTATACTTACATGTACGCAGCAGTGATTCTCGTGACACAGTAACTGTTTCTCCAGAGTAGTGTATTCGAGAAGTTCTTTGTAATCATTTGTTAAAATAGATATATACTGCCGCAAAGTATGTTTCGGCGTTGATGGAGACGCCTGGTAACTGTTACAAATTTTTTCGATATATATAAAAGCAACGTGAAAAATAAATCTTGTTAATGTCCTGTAATTACCTCGTTGTCTGCGTAGACATGCTACACTTCTCTGGTGTTACCTCGATACTAGTTTCCTCCGGTGATGTGCTGCTCTTCGGTCTAATAGTAAATACGTCATCCCTAAACGTGACGCGAGGCGTGTTACGTTTTGTGACAAACGACTCCTCGTCGCTGTCACTAAAGGTCTCTTCATTCACGCGGTCTCTTTCACTCTCAAACAGCTCCAGCTCGAAATCCGTGAAAGCTGTTTGAAATGCTGCGAACGATGAAACGAGTGTGAATACAAAGTTACGCGTTCATATATAATTGACGTACTTTGATTCGTCAAGTCGGCGGACTGGATAATGCTCTTCCTATGCGGTTTCTCGAAAGATGTTTCCCTGATCGTTGGCAAATTGGCCGTAGGCTTGAAGACAGGCAGATGTTGATTGGACACGCCAGGACCTCCCCACGTCTGCCTTCTCTTAGACTTGGATTTAAACGTCTGCTCAGTTGTAGTGTCTCCAGAAACGATACGAGTCTTCAACATTTCTATGCGCTCTTCCAGCATCTGATTGATACGATCCTTCTCCTGCAATTTCGTCTCCATCTCTTCCACTTCAGCACACCGATTCTGAGTTTTCATTTTCTGAAATAATGTCAGATAATTGTAGTAGTTTTTACAGGGAGATAGAATAATCAGTAGGATAAAAATTAAAGTAACGTGCTTCTAATTCTGCTTGGAGCTTAGACAGCTGCTTCGCGTAGCGTGTTAACAGCGCTGCGTCTGACATCACTTCGTTGACATGTGGCTTGTTCTTTACACTTTTAGCTCGGGATGCGAATCTGAAAGTTTGAAACGAACCGACAGAGATATTTAACATTCTCTGCATAATAACGATATACTAACGATAAAGTGCATTGCGTCTCCTCCAGCGCAGCAGATGTCACAGCACATATTATCGCCGTCATCGCGTTACCACCCAGCGAGTTCTGTAGCAGCCTTGTTAATTTGCTATCCCGGAAATTTACATGCTTTTGGGTATCCTGCGAATCGCTTAGCTGCATGATAACTAAGCCTAACGTGGAAAGAGACAGATTGATGTGCCTGCCCTCTTTAAATCTCTCGCCGGTCGCACCTGTTTGCCTGGCTCTCTCCGAACCAGCCAGATCTACCAAGTTCAACTGAGAGACCTGTATCGCACCTTCGGAACTCCCCCCAGCCTCTCTGCTCTCGATTGTCTAAACCGAAAGAAATTTTTAAACAGACCTTTAGATCCTACATCTAAATCAGAGTTCCGATATAAACTTACGATCCTGAATATAGTGTGACTCCTGCTGCTCCGTTCGTTCATATTCGTTTCGCCAATTCTTTTATTTTTGTTCCCTTTTTTCATAATGGACAAAACATTCTCAGGGCAATTGGTGATTTCTTCCTTGCACAATAAAATAATTTGTCCACTACTGTCTTCCTTTAATTTCAAATCTGTGTTGCTTGTGTTCAACAGGTCGTTTACGCGTTCGTTATAAATTTCCAAATACGACACTCTAGAAATTACAATTCTTAACTGAAACCAACGTCGCTATTACTTGGATCAGGGCCTCCTTATCTAGCGCGTTAAATTAGTATGTTATAAATTATAGGTGCCAGTGATCCAAGGGAGCTTAACGATCGAGTATGTCAAAACGGTGTTTTCTTTTTAATTTTTTATGAGACGTTTCTTCGCCACTGCAATTTTTTCTAACCCAGTGTACGCATACCTTAACAAAAATTCACGTCGAGCTGTGCTGGCTATAGCGTCGAACATGTATTCCACCGCGAGCGGTATGATTCCTGGCTCATCTGGCGTTCCCATCATCGTGAACGTCTTCCCGGAACTGGTCTGACCATAGGCAAAAACCGTGCCGTTGAAGCCGTTAACGGCAGCGTCCACGATCGGCTTTACTACGGTGGTGAATACATCCGAGTTGGATGCATTCATATCGAAAATGTGATCTGTAAACCAAGCAGATAATCAGAGCACGGTTCGATCAACTGTGTTGACAGCGAAAAATATGCAAATACACTGTAGAGGAATGAATGCATACCGAAACAGAATCCACCATCTCCACGCTTTTTCATCTCGGGGTCCGTGGAGACAATGGAATTGTCCTGGACCACCCATTGCACAGCCAAATTGTCCTCCCTTTCCCGTCTGATTAAGGGTCTTACTTTAATCGCAACTTTTATGCTGTCCGACATTGTTAAGTAACTTTTCATTAAGATTTGCGCCGTCTAATTACATGGCGACTTCTCTTCGCGTGTTATGCTTGCTATAACCGTCACTTGAAAAAGATCGCGTTGGACGTTCGTTTAAATTTGAATTCTGTGCAATCTGATTGGTTTGGTTAACCGTTGAGTTGTTCTGGATAATAGAGATAGAAACGCGAGTGGAGTGTAAATGGATGGGAGTGAAGTTCACCCAGCATACGTGGCGCTAAAGTGGCGGGGAAGCTCAGCGCCAAATAGAATTTCAATTGATTTCAATTGTTGCGAGTTGCGATTCTCGCTCCAACTAGCGGCGCTCAGCACAAGCTCTTTAGACACGAAGTTTAAATAGGAAAGAGTTAAGGATGAACCTCATCACATTCGAAAACTGTCTTCGCCTCCTCCCTTATCGCTCGAAAAACAATGAATTGTATTAACCCTTTGACTACGGAAGACTTTGGCACGCACTGGCCGTACGGTACGGTACGAATTTACTCGCGACGTCCCCTGGGTACGGCGAAATTTATCGTTAGACATGCATTTCTGAGAAAGTATATTAAAATATTCAAAAGACTGAAAATGTAAGATTAAAAAGAAAAAAAAATCGAAATTTGATTTGGACGCCAATAGGCGTCAACAGTACCGGCAAGCCATCATGTGTCGGACGCCAATAGGCGTCAACAGTAGTCAACCCTTTGACTACGGAAGACTTTGGCACGCACTGGCCGTACGGTACGGTAGGAATTCACTCGTGACGTCCACTGGGTACGGCGAAATTTTTCGTTAGACATGCATTTCTGAGGAAGTATATTAAAATATTCAAAATACTGAAATTTATTACATTAAACGAATATTACATGAAGTGAACTTTATTTTTAAGCTTTTTTTAGATAACAATATTTTATTTTTTTAAATAACAATGTTTAATAATAAAATTTAATAATATAATAACGTATGATATATTTCAAAACACGGTCTACATTACCATAAGACCAATAAATTATAAAACAAGCGAAATTTGATTTGGACGCCAATAGGCGTCAACAGTAACGGGAAGCCAACATGTGTCGGACGCCAATAGGCGTCAACAGTACCGGGAAGTCAACATGTGTCGGACGCCAATAGGCGTCAACAATACCGGGACGTCAACATGTGTCGGACGCCAATAGGCGTCAACAGTACCGGGAAGACAACAAGTGTCGGACGCCAATAGGCGTCAACAGTAGTCAAAGGGTTAAAAAGAGGAACGAACGTAAGAAGAAGGATGTTTCTTCTCCTCGCATTTGATTTCCGACGTTATAACGATATAGACGTGTCAATAAAACATATCCTAGTCATTCTCCAATTTCCTTGTCGTCTTGTTTCCCGTTTTTATTATTTTCAAACCATTCTATAATTCAATTAATTCAATTAGTTCAGTTTAATAAGTTTATTCAATTCAAAGTTATTCATTACAAAATATTTCGTTCATTTAAATTAACGCGTTCGCGAGCAGAGCTCTTCAGGGCTCCACGGACGACGAACCACATAGAATTTCCCTTGAATCTCGAGAATTCCCAGCCGGCCCCGCAACACAATCGAACGTGCTCGCCAGAGAGGACAACGACAAGTTATATATACCTACACTGATGAATAGAAAAGTTGTGAACGATATGAAAAACGGCATTCCCATCTACGACACGGAGGTCCGTATGTGATCCTCTAGGAAGTGATCTGTATAACCGCTGCCATTTCTGCAATTTGGGAGCAAAACCGGAAATAACATAATCTAAATATTCATTAAATCTGCTTTCTGTCCCATTCTTTTTTACGGTTTCTTTCTCTGTCTACTTCCGCGTTTGCTCGAAATCGCAGCCACCAATCAGCGACGATATACGTTTTCCGATCACTCTGCGGTCCACAGCGCCACGGAGCCCTATGCGGCCGTTTTCAACATGCAACTTCTACGTGTAGCCATCTTAGAGCATATAAACATGGAGGAAGCATGCAATCCAAAGAGTAGGTATAATAAGAGGCGTCACTCCGGGCGGAACCTTTGAAGTCCTTACTTGACCTTGGCATTTAAATTGGTTGTACACTCGAGCGGGATATTCAAATCGACTAAATGTACCTTACCGCAATTGGCTGATTATTGCCGAAGTTTACCGATCATTGCCGAATGGGGCCGAATGGGCATTTAAATTGGTTGTCTTACTAGAAATCACTGTTTCCCTAGATTATTTCTGTCCTTGTCGAGTGACGCCTCTTATTATACCTCCTCTTTGATGCAATCTTAGAGCATATATAAATGGAGGTATCATTGCCTTAGAGGGAGTGCCTCGAAACTGTCGGCAACATCACGCGGCGAGAGAGAAAGACATGTGCCACTGGTGCGAGCGAGAAAAGTATACATGTGCGAGCGAGAGAAGTATAGGTTCCCAATCGACCGTAATGCGCATGTGCCGATATCTATACTTTTTTCTCTCGCACCAGTTCACACGTCTTTCTCTCTCGCACGTAATCGGCACATGCGCATTACGGTCGATTGGGAACCTATACTTCTCTCGCTCGCACATGTCTTTCTCTCTCGCACCATGTTGCCGACAGTTTCAAGCTTTCAATGAGACCTCCATAGTATATGCCAGGCATGGAACTAAAGTGAACGCAGCGGCCGTTTTTCGGAGGCAACGCCTCCTTTCTCCCGCTGCGCGTCTTCGTCCCCGCGGCGGGCCTAGGAGCTTCGAGCGCCTCAGACCCGTACCATATGAACCGCGCGTGGCGCATTGGGGCGACATTGTATCAATAGGTTTCCACATCGACCCAGAGAGCACGATTGTCGATGCGTTTCTGTTTTGTCAACGCGCCACGCGCGGTTCACGTGGTACGGGCCTGAGGCGCTCCACGAACCTGGGCCGCCGCGGGGGCCAAGACGCGCGGCCGGAGAAAGGAGGCGTTGCGTCCGAAAAACGGCCGCTGCGTTCACTTTAGTTCCATGCCTGGTATATGCTCTAAGCATGCAATAGGCAAAAATGTAGACGGCGATAGAAAGAGAGACATATACAGGAGGGACACCCCCTCTCTTTCTAACATAGAAAAGAAACGCTGGCGCTAGAAAGAGAGGGGGCTGTATATGTCTCTCTTTCTATCGCCGTCTACATTTTTGCCTATTGCATGCTTCCTCCATGTTTATATGCTCTAGTACGGAGTGGGAGTGTGACGGGCAGTGATGACGCCGTGTCGTAAATGCATTTATGACGTGTGGCAAATGTATGTATAATATGTCGTTTTTAAGCCCATTTTATACGTGTCATTTGTCGCAATTGTCGTAAATAGAAATATTCATTATTTTAAGGTTTCAACAATTAAAGTGTTGGAAAAATATAGTTCTTTCTGAAGAAACTTGTTGGTTGCATGCGAATTCTATAGAATACTGTAGAATACGTCGGTTACGTCGAAAACTACGATAATCGCCACTTTCCTAACCCCAAAAAAGTATTTAAAAGCGTGGTGTTAATTATTGTTTTGTACTTGTTTAGATAATAAAGAATAAAAAATGAATCGTGAAAGGTAAAGTAATTAGAAATAAATGTACAATAATCATATGGACTTCGCCGGATTTTGATCAACTCTCAGTAGTTCAATTTTCTGTCACTAGTTGGCGTATCGAAATGTTAGTTTCCCAATGCATTTATTTGATTAACCTTTCAATATACATTTTTCGTCAGTGTAACTTAAATTAAATTAAAATTTGTAATCAGAATTATAATTATTAATAAATTGGCACTTCTTCATAAACTATACGAAAAATGTGTCATAGGTTAGTTGTTTTCATTTCAGATATACGACATTTACGACACATTTACGTCATTTACGACGTTTACGACATTTAGGGTACGACATTAAAGACACGCGTCGTGTATAAAATAGAAATTTCATGTCTTTACCCACCACTGCTGGCAATAGGTACTACAGAAGCGAAGTGGTACTCAACGGCGGCGAGCGCACCCATTGCCGCCGTTGAGTACCACTGCCTAGTCGTTTCTGTACCCATTGCCAGACAGCGTAAAACTCGGCAAATCCAGGTTTTGCCAAACTGTTTCGTTTCTGTATTGAAAACAAAACGTGACTTACGATTGCTATTGACGTTTTTCCGAATGAAAAATGTCCGCTGCATCGCGTGGTGTAGTCAGATTTTCTCCTAGTCTCTTAATTTTTGAAATATATTGAAAGATTTCTGAAAAATTGTGCATTTCGGGTGGCCCTCTCGATTTGTTTCGTTGTTTAAACATATTTAATTGTTCATAATGCCATGATAACTTATATCGTTGTATTCGGGAGGGTTCGTAGAATAATTTGATGCAACGAGCAACCGAATAACTATTACTGTTTCAAAGAAAAATATGTTCAAAGTTCGCCTTCAGCCAAAACGAAACTAACGCATGTTTCGTGCTTCGTTCGTTGACTCTCGGGATTATTCGGCAGGGATCGTCGTCCGTCATTGTATGTATCAAATTTTTTAAATACACCATTGAACTTTATAATCTACCAATCTTAACCTTCCAAGTGTCAAAAAATATAAGTCGTCCAAATTTGAAATGTCAGGAGTTTTTACATTAAATGGGTAAATGAAGAAATTTGTCAAATAAGGTAAATCGACAAAATTTGTCAAAAGACATAGCATTAAGAATTATTAAGAAAATAAATTATGGTGGACTGCTTGCAATGTAGAGCAAGCAACATTAGTGAAGAAAGTACGATGAAAACACATCTCCCTTGATGCTTTGCAATCTTTTGTGAAATACATTCGTAATACTTAAATAAAATCCACAGTAGTTGCCACGCTATTTTTTAATTCATTAATTTTTTAGATTCCCATTAACAATATTTCAATTCACCAATAAACATACTAAATTAATTTTATTCCAGCACCAATATATTGTGCATTAAAAATATTGGATTTCTTCGTTCATTTTCGCTGAATTACCATTAGCATTTAAATTTCCTGCAACAAGACTTTCTGTCATACGCTCTTACCTCCTACGGACACATTTTGTAGTCTCTACACTCACTATGGCAAAATGCCACTCTATTTCTATATATGTTCTGCGTTAAGTTGTAACTAAAATAACTAAAATGTGGATTTTATTTATTTACAGATAATCGAAGCAGAAGATGATGCAGTGTGATCTACGTCAGAGAAAAAAATTGGCGCTGCTCCCCGAATTGGTGTTGCTAAACTGAATAAATATGTATAAATTGCATTAATCTTTTTCTTTCTTTCTTGTACGTGCGTTCGTGAATGTGTGGATACATTGTAAGCGAGTTGTTGCAAATTATTAATACTAAACCAATTAACATTTTTTCGGTTTCGCAGCGCCGAGTATTTTGAATAAAATATTTATTCCTATTAAAATATCATTATATAAATAACCATTGTTATAAATCGCACAATTTTTGTATATCATTAATTTTGTAAAGCTATTAATTTACGCCAATGTTTTTAAATGGGATTTTTTTATTCTGATGGGTTAATTAAAATGTCCGCGATATGAGTAATAGAATGTACGAACACAGCACTTTAGCTTTGTATTTGTAGTTGTGTCATCCTAAGCGCACTTGGAAAGCACCTTTATGTACTTGCAGCTCATTTTGATTTCACATATTTTTTTATATTGTATATTTTCTTCTATTTTAGTGGGGATTGTATATTTCCTTCTATTTTATTGTGGTTTCATGTACTTGGCGTAATTTTTTTACTTTTTTGAAGTTTTATTTGGGCTCCTTTCCCTAATGGAACTGAAGGTTCTTCGCTCTTCCCTCTTCTATCCTCTTCTATCTTCTTTCTTCTACGTAGACGTGTTTCCATACCGGGGCAGCACCATATGCCGATGCCTCCCAACCGTCGGTATGTCCCACGGTGTCCATCGGCTGTTGGTGGTGCACTATTAAAGGTTGTCGAAAATCCCTCGACGGCTGATAACATCCCGATTGTTGGCTAACTAGCGACCTTCGATCACTTCTCGACCGGCGGTATTACCCAGGGCGTCGATACACGCGAATGCGTCGGCCATTCACCGACCGCTGGAAGCCTACCGACCGAAGATCGAGTTATCCTCCTTCGGTACCAGTTGCTGCCATCTCAAGTGGCCGTCGGGCACTTATCGATTGCGGTACATCGCCGGCCGTCGGCACTTTGCTGTATGTCGGCCTGTTACCGCTCGTTGTCAACTTACCTGCCCTCTCATGGGCGATCAAGGCCGCTTGAAAAATCAATTAAATTAAAAAATTCCCCCCATCCGTACCTGGCAATCCAGGGTGGCCGTGTGTGGTGTCAAAAAACTCGCCGTGATCTCCCGGAGGTCCTCCCGGCGACAAATGTAGGGCTTATCTATCCCTATTCATGAAATATTAAGATTCAAAACTCTACAACTAAATTTGCAATAGTTTATTGTATATAAGTACCCCCCAAAAAACTTTAAAAAAGTAAAATAATTACGCCAAGTACATGAAATCAAGTAAATCACAAAATAAAGAAAATAATACTAATAAATACAAAGTAAAAAAAGATGTGAAATCGGAATGAGCTGCAAGTACATAATGGTGCTTTCCCGCAGCGGGCAAAGGCGACACTGTGTAACACAACAAAAGACAAAAAAAAGATGTCCGCGGCCTGGAAGTCAAATACTTGGGGTGGCCAGGCAAGGTATTCTCAGATCATGAATACCCATACCCCCCCCCCCCCATCGCAGGCTTTCAGAAAATTTGTCCATTTAAAACTCAGACAATATGAGTACATTTTCATTATATTGCGTTTTAAAATAATTGTAAGATCATTCATCCACACCGATAGTTTTCCTCTCACAACCTTTCACATAATTTGTCAATTTTAAACTCTGACAGTATGAATACGTTTTCATTATTTTGCCTTTTTATATAATTCTTATTCAGCGACACCTTGACCTTGCCTGGCCACGCCAAGTATTTGGACTTCCAGGCCGCGGAAATCTTTTTTTTGTCTTTTATTGTGTTACACAGTGTCGCCTTTGCACGCTGCGGGAAAGCACCATTATGTACTTGCAGCTCATTCTGATTTCACATCTTTTTTTACTTTGTATTTATTAGTATTATTTTCTTTATTTTGTGATTTACTTGATTTCATGTACTTGGCGTAATTTTTTTACTTTTTTAAAGTTTTCAAAATACTTGGCGCTGCTCCCCGAATTGGTGTTGCTAAACTGAATAAATATGTATAAATTGCATTACTCTTTTTCTTTCTTTCTTGTGCGTGCGTTCGTGAATGTAGGTAGGTATACATTGTAAGGGAGCTGTTGCAAATTATTGTAACATTTTTTCGGTTTCGCAGCGCCGAGTATTTTGAATAAAATATTTATTCCTATTAAAATATCATTATATAAATAACCATTGTTATAAATCGCACAATTTTTGTATATCATTAATTTTGTAAAGCTATTAATTTACGCCAATGTTTTTAAATGGGATTCTTTTATTCTGATGGGTTAATTAAAATGTCCGCGATATGAGTAATAGAATGTACGAACACAGCACTTTAGCTTTGTATTTGTAGTTGTGTCATCCTAAGCGCACTTGGAAAGCACCTTTATGTACTTGCAGCTCATTTTGATTTCACATATTTTTTTATATTGTATATTTTCTTCTATTTTAGTGGGGGTTGTATATTTCCTTCTATTTTATTGTGGTTTCATGTACTTGGCGTAATTTTTTTACTTTTTTGAAGTTTTATTTGGGCTCCTTCTTTCCCTAATGGAACTGAAGGTTCTTCGCTCTTCCCTCTTCTATCCTCTTCTATCTTCTTTCTTCTACGTGGACGTGTTTCCATACCGGGGCAGCACCATATGCCGATGCCTCCCAACCGTCGGTATGTCCCACGGTGTCCATCGGCTGTTGGTGGTGCACTATTAAAGGTTGTCGAAAATCCCTCGACGGCTGATAACATCCCGATTGTTGGCTAACTAGCGACCTTCGATCACTTCTCGACCGGCGGTATTACCCAGGGCGTCGATACACGCGAATGCGTCGGCCATTCACCGACCGCTGGAAGCCTACCGACCGAAGATCGAGTTATCCTCCTTCGGTACCAGTTGCTGCCATCTCAAGTGGCCGTCGGGCACTTATCGATTGCGGTACATCGCCGGCCGTCGGCACTTTGCTGTATGTCGGCCTGTTACCGCTCGTTGTCAACTTACCTGCCCTCTCATGGGCGATCAAGGCCGCTTGAAAAATCAATTAAATTAAAAAATTCCCCCCATCCGTACCTGGCAATCCAGGGTGGCCGTGTGTGGTGTCAAAAAACTCGCCGTGATCTCCCGGAGGTCCTCCCGGCGACAAATGTAGGGCTTATCTATCCCTATTCATGAAATATTAAGATTCAAAACTCTACAACTAAATTTGCAATAGTTTATTGTATATAAGTACCCCCCAAAAAACTTTAAAAAAGTAAAATAATTACGCCAAGTACATGAAATCAAGTAAATCACAAAATAAAGAAAATAATACTAATAAATACAAAGTAAAAAAAGATGTGAAATCGGAATGAGCTGCAAGTACATAATGGTGCTTTCCCGCAGCGTGCAAAGGCGACACTGTGTAACACAACAAATGACAAAAAAAAGATGTCCGCGGCCTGGAAGTCAAATACTTGGCGTGGCCAGGCAAGGTATTCTCAGATCATGAATACCCATACCCCCCCCCCCCCCCATCGCAGGCTTTCAGAAAATTTGTCCATTTAAAACTCAGACAATATGAGTACATTTTCATTATATTGCGTTTTAAAATAATTGTAAGATCATTCATCCACACCGATAGTTTTCCTCTCACAACCTTTCACATAATTTGTCAATTTTAAACTCTGACAGTATGAATACGTTTTCATTATTTTGCCTTTTTATATAATTCTTATTCAGCGACACCTTGACCTTGCCTGGCCACGCCAAGTATTTGGACTTCCAGGCCGCGGAAATCTTTTTTTTGTCTTTTATTGTGTTACACAGTGTCGCCTTTGCACGCTGCGGGAAAGCGCCATTATGTACTTGCAGCTCATTCTGATTTCACATCTTTTTTTACTTTGTATTTATTAGTATTATTTTCTTTATTTTGTGATTTACTTGATTTCATGTACTTGGCGTAATTTTTTTACTTTTTTAAAGTTTTCAAAATACTTGGCGCTGCTCCCCGAATTGGTGTTGCTAAACTGAATAAATATGTATAAATTGCATTACTCTTTTTCTTTCTTTCTTGTGCGTGCGTTCGTGAATGTAGGTAGGTATACATTGTAAGGGAGCTGTTGCAAATTATTGTAACATTTTTTCGGTTTCGCAGCGCCGAGTATTTTGAATAAAATATTTATTCCTATTAAAATATCATTATATAAATAACCATTGTTATAAATCGCACAATTTTTGTATATCATTAATTTTGTAAAGCTATTAATTTACGCCAATGTTTTTAAATGGGATTCTTTTATTCTGATGGGTTAATTAAAATGTCCGCGATATGAGTAATAGAATGTACGAACACAGCACTTTAGCTTTGTATTTGTAGTTGTGTCATCCTAAGCGCACTTGGAAAGCACCTTTATGTACTTGCAGCTCATTTTGATTTCACATATTTTTTTATATTGTATATTTTCTTCTATTTTAGTGGGGGTTGTATATTTCCTTCTATTTTATTGTGGTTTCATGTACTTGGCGTAATTTTTTTACTTTTTTGAAGTTTTATTTGGGCTCCTTCTTTCCCTAATGGAACTGAAGGTTCTTCGCTCTTCCCTCTTCTATCCTCTTCTATCTTCTTTCTTCTACGTGGACGTGTTTCCATACCGGGGCAGCACCATATGCCGATGCCTCCCAACCGTCGGTATGTCCCACGGTGTCCATCGGCTGTTGGTGGTGCACTATTAAAGGTTGTCGAAAATCCCTCGACGGCTGATAACATCCCGATTGTTGGCTAACTAGCGACCTTCGATCACTTCTCGACCGGCGGTATTACCCAGGGCGTCGATACACGCGAATGCGTCGGCCATTCACCGACCGCTGGAAGCCTACCGACCGAAGATCGAGTTATCCTCCTTCGGTACCAGTTGCTGCCATCTCAAGTGGCCGTCGGGCACTTATCGATTGCGGTACATCGCCGGCCGTCGGCACTTTGCTGTATGTCGGCCTGTTACCGCTCGTTGTCAACTTACCTGCCCTCTCATGGGCGATCAAGGCCGCTTGAAAAATCAATTAAATTAAAAAATTCCCCCCATCCGTACCTGGCAATCCAGGGTGGCCGTGTGTGGTGTCAAAAAACTCGCCGTGATCTCCCGGAGGTCCTCCCGGCGACAAATGTAGGGCTTATCTATCCCTATTCATGAAATATTAAGATTCAAAACTCTACAACTAAATTTGCAATAGTTTATTGTATATAAGTACCCCCCAAAAAACTTTAAAAAAGTAAAATAATTACGCCAAGTACATGAAATCAAGTAAATCACAAAATAAAGAAAATAATACTAATAAATACAAAGTAAAAAAAGATGTGAAATCGGAATGAGCTGCAAGTACATAATGGTGCTTTCCCGCAGCGTGCAAAGGCGACACTGTGTAACACAACAAATGACAAAAAAAAGATGTCCGCGGCCTGGAAGTCAAATACTTGGCGTGGCCAGGCAAGGTATTCTCAGATCATGAATACCCATACCCCCCCCCCCCAATCGCAGGCTTTCAGAAAATTTGTCCATTTAAAACTCAGACAATATGAGTACATTTTCATTATATTGCGTTTTAAAATAATTGTAAGATCATTCATCCACACCGATAGTTTTCCTCTCACAACCTTTCACATAATTTGTCAATTTTAAACTCTGACAGTATGAATACGTTTTCATTATTTTGCCTTTTTATATAATTCTTATTCAGCGACACCTTGACCTTGCCTGGCCACGCCAAGTATTTGGACTTCCAGGCCGCGGAAATCTTTTTTTTGTCTTTTATTGTGTTACACAGTGTCGCCTTTGCACGCTGCGGGAAAGCACCATTATGTACTTGCAGCTCATTCTGATTTCACATCTTTTTTTACTTTGTATTTATTAGTATTATTTTCTTTATTTTGTGATTTACTTGATTTCATGTACTTGGCGTAATTTTTTTACTTTTTTAAAGTTTTCAAAATACTTGGCGCTGCTCCCCGAATTGGTGTTGCTAAACTGAATAAATATGTATAAATTGCATTACTCTTTTTCTTTCTTTCTTGTGCGTGCGTTCGTGAATGTAGGTAGGTATACATTGTAAGGGAGCTGTTGCAAATTATTGTAACATTTTTTCGGTTTCGCAGCGCCGAGTATTTTGAATAAAATATTTATTCCTATTAAAATATCATTATATAAATAACCATTGTTATAAATCGCACAATTTTTGTATATCATTAATTTTGTAAAGCTATTAATTTACGCCAATGTTTTTAAATGGGATTCTTTTATTCTGATGGGTTAATTAAAATGTCCGCGATATGAGTAATAGAATGTACGAACACAGCACTTTAGCTTTGTATTTGTAGTTGTGTCATCCTAAGCGCACTTGGAAAGCACCTTTATGTACTTGCAGCTCATTTTGATTTCACATATTTTTTTATATTGTATATTTTCTTCTATTCTAGTGGGGATTGTATATTTCCTTCTATTTTATTGTGGTTTCATGTACCTGGCGTAATTTTTTTACTTTTTTGAAGTTTTATTTGGGCTCCTTCTTTCCCTAATGGAACTGAAGGTTCTTCGCTCTTCCCTCTTCTATCCTCTTCTATCTTCTTTCTTCTACGTGGACGTGTTTCCATACCGGGGCAGCACCATATGCCGATGCCTCCCAACCGTCGGTATGTCCCACGGTGTCCATCGGCTGTTGGTGGTGCACTATTAAAGGTTGTCGAAAATCCCTCGACGGCTGATAACATCCCGATTGTTGGCTAACTAGCGACCTTCGATCACTTCTCGACCGGCGGTATTACCCAGGGCGTCGATACACGCGAATGCGTCGGCCATTCACCGACCGCTGGAAGCCTACCGACCGAAGATCGAGTTATCCTCCTTCGGTACCAGTTGCTGCCATCTCAAGTGGCCGTCGGGCACTTATCGATTGCGGTACATCGCCGGCCGTCGGCACTTTGCTGTATGTCGGCCTGTTACCGCTCGTTGTCAACTTACCTGCCCTCTCATGGGCGATCAAGGCCGCTTGAAAAATCAATTAAATTAAAAAATTCCCCCCATCCGTACCTGGCAATCCAGGGTGGCCGTGTGTGGTGTCAAAAAACTCGCCGTGATCTCCCGGAGGTCCTCCCGGCGACAAATGTAGGGCTTATCTATCCCTATTCATGAAATATTAAGATTCAAAACTCTACAACTAAATTTGCAATAGTTTATTGTATATAAGTACCCCCCAAAAAACTTTAAAAAAGTAAAATAATTACGCCAAGTACATGAAATCAAGTAAATCACAAAATAAAGAAAATAATACTAATAAATACAAAGTAAAAAAAGATGTGAAATCGGAATGAGCTGCAAGTACATAATGGTGCTTTCCCGCAGCGTGCAAAGGCGACACTGTGTAACACAACAAATGACAAAAAAAAGATGTCCGCGGCCTGGAAGTCAAATACTTGGCGTGGCCAGGCAAGGTATTCTCAGATCATGAATACCCATACCCCCCCCCCCATCGCAGGCTTTCAGAAAATTTGTCCATTTAAAACTCAGACAATATGAGTACATTTTCATTATATTGCGTTTTAAAATAATTGTAAGATCATTCATCCACACCGATAGTTTTCCTCTCACAACCTTTCACATAATTTGTCAATTTTAAACTCTGACAGTATGAATACGTTTTCATTATTTTGCCTTTTTATATAATTCTTATTCAGCGACACCTTGACCTTGCCTGGCCACGCCAAGTATTTGGACTTCCAGGCCGCGGAAATCTTTTTTTTGTCTTTTATTGTGTTACACAGTGTCGCCTTTGCACGCTGCGGGAAAGCACCATTATGTACTTGCAGCTCATTCTGATTTCACATCTTTTTTTACTTTGTATTTATTAGTATTATTTTCTTTATTTTGTGATTTACTTGATTTCATGTACTTGGCGTAATTTTTTTACTTTTTTAAAGTTTTCAAAATACTTGGCGCTGCTCCCCGAATTGGTGTTGCTAAACTGAATAAATATGTATAAATTGCATTACTCTTTTTCTTTCTTTCTTGTGCGTGCGTTCGTGAATGTAGGTAGGTATACATTGTAAGGGAGCTGTTGCAAATTATTGTAACATTTTTTCGGTTTCGCAGCGCCGAGTATTTTGAATAAAATATTTATTCCTATTAAAATATCATTATATAAATAACCATTGTTATAAATCGCACAATTTTTGTATATCATTAATTTTGTAAAGCTATTAATTTACGCCAATGTTTTTAAATGGGATTCTTTTATTCTGATGGGTTAATTAAAATGTCCGCGATATGAGTAATAGAATGTACGAACACAGCACTTTAGCTTTGTATTTGTAGTTGTGTCATCCTAAGCGCACTTGGAAAGCACCTTTATGTACTTGCAGCTCATTTTGATTTCACATATTTTTTTATATTGTATATTTTCTTCTATTCTAGTGGGGATTGTATATTTCCTTCTATTTTATTGTGGTTTCATGTACCTGGCGTAATTTTTTTACTTTTTTGAAGTTTTATTTGGGCTCCTTCTTTCCCTAATGGAACTGAAGGTTCTTCGCTCTTCCCTCTTCTATCCTCTTCTATCTTCTTTCTTCTACGTGGACGTGTTTCCATACCGGGGCAGCACCATATGCCGATGCCTCCCAACCGTCGGTATGTCCCACGGTGTCCATCGGCTGTTGGTGGTGCACTATTAAAGGTTGTCGAAATTCCCTCGACGGCTGATAACATCCCGATTGTTGGCTAACTAGCGACCTTCGATCACTTCTCGACCGGCGGTATTACCCAGGGCGTCGATACACGCGAATGCGTCGGCCATTCACCGACCGCTGGAAGCCTACCGACCGAAGATCGAGTTATCCTCCTTCGGTACCAGTTGCTGCCATCTCAAGTGGCCGTCGGGCACTTATCGATTGCGGTACATCGCCGGCCGTCGGCACTTTGCTGTATGTCGGCCTGTTACCGCTCGTTGTCAACTTACCTGCCCTCTCATGGGCGATCAAGGCCGCTTGAAAAATCAATTAAATTAAAAAATTCCCCCCATCCGTACCTGGCAATCCAGGGTGGCCGTGTGTGGTGTCAAAAAACTCGCCGTGATCTCCCGGAGGTCCTCCCGGCGACAAATGTAGGGCTTATCTATCCCTATTCATGAAATATTAAGATTCAAAACTCTACAACTAAATTTGCAATAGTTTATTGTATATAAGTACCCCCCAAAAAACTTTAAAAAAGTAAAATAATTACGCCAAGTACATGAAATCAAGTAAATCACAAAATAAAGAAAATAATACTAATAAATACAAAGTAAAAAAAGATGTGAAATCGGAATGAGCTGCAAGTACATAATGGTGCTTTCCCGCAGCGTGCAAAGGCGACACTGTGTAACACAACAAATGACAAAAAAAAGATGTCCGCGGCCTGGAAGTCAAATACTTGGCGTGGCCAGGCAAGGTATTCTCAGATCATGAATACCCATACCCCCCCCCCCATCGCAGGCTTTCAGAAAATTTGTCCATTTAAAACTCAGACAATATGAGTACATTTTCATTATATTGCGTTTTAAAATAATTGTAAGATCATTCATCCACACCGATAGTTTTCCTCTCACAACCTTTCACATAATTTGTCAATTTTAAACTCTGACAGTATGAATACGTTTTCATTATTTTGCCTTTTTATATAATTCTTATTCAGCGACACCTTGACCTTGCCTGGCCACGCCAAGTATTTGGACTTCCAGGCCGCGGAAATCTTTTTTTTGTCTTTTATTGTGTTACACAGTGTCGCCTTTGCACGCTGCGGGAAAGCGCCATTATGTACTTGCAGCTCATTCTGATTTCACATCTTTTTTTACTTTGTATTTATTAGTATTATTTTCTTTATTTTGTGATTTACTTGATTTCATGTACTTGGCGTAATTTTTTTACTTTTTTAAAGTTTTCAAAATACTTGGCGCTGCTCCCCGAATTGGTGTTGCTAAACTGAATAAATATGTATAAATTGCATTACTCTTTTTCTTTCTTTCTTGTGCGTGCGTTCGTGAATGTAGGTAGGTATACATTGTAAGGGAGCTGTTGCAAATTATTGTAACATTTTTTCGGTTTCGCAGCGCCGAGTATTTTGAATAAAATATTTATTCCTATTAAAATATCATTATATAAATAACCATTGTTATAAATCGCACAATTTTTGTATATCATTAATTTTGTAAAGCTATTAATTTACGCCAATGTTTTTAAATGGGATTCTTTTATTCTGATGGGTTAATTAAAATGTCCGCGATATGAGTAATAGAATGTACGAACACAGCACTTTAGCTTTGTATTTGTAGTTGTGTCATCCTAAGCGCACTTGGAAAGCACCTTTATGTACTTGCAGCTCATTTTGATTTCACATATTTTTTTATATTGTATATTTTCTTCTATTCTAGTGGGGATTGTATATTTCCTTCTATTTTATTGTGGTTTCATGTACCTGGCGTAATTTTTTTACTTTTTTGAAGTTTTATTTGGGCTCCTTCTTTCCCTAATGGAACTGAAGGTTCTTCGCTCTTCCCTCTTCTATCCTCTTCTATCTTCTTTCTTCTACGTAGACGTGTTTCCATACCGGGGCAGCACCATATGCCGATGCCTCCCAACCGTCGGTATGTCCCACGGTGTCCATCGGCTGTTGGTGGTGCACTATTAAAGGTTGTCGAAAATCCCTCGACGGCTGATAACATCCCGATTGTTGGCTAACTAGCGACCTTCGATCACTTCTCGACCGGCGGTATTACCCAGGGCGTCGATACACGCGAATGCGTCGGCCATTCACCGACCGCTGGAAGCCTACCGACCGAAGATCGAGTTATCCTCCTTCGGTACCAGTTGCTGCCATCTCAAGTGGCCGTCGGGCACTTATCGATTGCGGTACATCGCCGGCCGTCGGCACTTTGCTGTATGTCGGCCTGTTACCGCTCGTTGTCAACTTACCTGCCCTCTCATGGGCGATCAAGGCCGCTTGAAAAATCAATTAAATTAAAAAATTTCCCCCATCCGTACCTGGCAATCCAGGGTGGCCGTGTGTGGTGTCAAAAAACTCGCCGTGATCTCCCGGAGGTTCTCCCGGCGTCAAATGTAGGGCTTATCTATCCCTATTCATGAAATATCAAGATTCAAAACTCTACAACTAAATTTGCAATAGTTTATTGTATATAAGTATACGTATCTCTACAAAAGTGAACATTCATTAACGCATCATATAATTATACAATATTAAACGCAATAACGTTGCTTCCTCATGACTAGCATCATTAAACCTACCCTTTCTTTCCCTACAATCTCATTGCCAATTTGAGTAGATGAATTTTCACTTCGATCATTTCGCTCGCCATAACAATAAATACAAACGATAGCAGTTGAAAATATAAATGCAGAAAAGAACGTTACGTATCGCTACATCTTTACTAACCGATCTATCGAAGAATTCTATGGCAATTAAGTTTGAGCATTAACGTACAGAATTAATGGAACGTTTCGTTTCCTCCTGAATGTTCTCGCAAGTACTTGAGTTTTTCATGATCCGCAAGCAGGACAACTCGATTGAGTCAGCTAAACACTTTTGGCTGGATTAGATGTCTATATTCTCAATAGTAAAGAATAGACACAATCCACTGTTCGCCAAATATGTCGTTTTACGGTACTCTTTTATAAAATACCATTCCCTACGTTCTATGCTAGATAGATTTCAGTGACTCGTCTAATCGCGTACTCAGAAGCATATCTCTACAATGCTTTCGTTCGGTGATACTCTTTGGTCTCTGGACGAGACTAAAGATAGCATTATTCTTACCAGCACAACTTACCCGGAAAGCGCTTTCCATTATACGGATCATAAGCGTACGCTTGGCAATCCGAAGATACATTTTAAAAATAACACGATACACAAAACCAAGTTGATAATCAACTTATACATTTAATTAGTTATTATCATTACGAGGCTCACACTGAAAGTAGCACAATGTAGAAATGGTTGGAAAACCAAGGCCCTCTAGGCACCTAACATCGTACTGTAATAAATATTCCAAAAGACTGTCTCCTTAAACAGCTCCGAAAGTCGTATAAAAAAAGTATGTAAAATCTTCAATACGCCGAGGTACTGTTATCAAAAAGTTGCGAACTTGCGACACCCTTCATCCTAACGTCATTAACTAACATTCGCCTAAAGTTTACGTGGACGGTAGGTACATTAATCACCGACGGCAATTGATTTTAAATACAATTGTGACTAGCATAAGTTACGTTATCCCATGTTCCCACGAATGGAAGAATTCTTATATACTCTACTCTTCTCCTAAGTGTCATTGAACATTGGCAGTTTTCGTGTTCGATTCAGTCTGAAATAGCGAGGCGATTCATTTGAGCTGTGCTGGCGTGGAAGATCTATCGTAAGACGACGGCGGAGGCAAAGCTAACGACGGCGGCAGACTGGTAGTACTTGTCAGAGTGGAGTCCAATTTTCGAGCTTCGTGCTCGAGCAGTACTGCGTCTAATGAAGGATCCTGTGCGACTGTCCTCAACGAATCGCCTAAAGCCTGTCTCAGTTGCTGCATTTCCCGTCCAGCTCTCGAGCTTCGTAGCACGTACAATTGTCGACGCTTTATTTCCTGGTTGAGTTGCTCGCGCAGCAATTGAATCTGTTCAGACATTCGTTCTTACAACATATATTCACAACAATAACAATTACAAACAGAGAAAAATGAGAAATTAGTACCTGATTCTCCAGGCGCAATACTTGCTGACGATGACTCTGCTCTCTGGCTTCCAACAGCTTCTCCGCTTGCAACTGGGCAGCTCTGAGCCTTTCGATCTCCCCCGTTCTATCTCGACTGTAGTCAAATACCGAATGAGTGTGCGTGTAACTCGACTTCACTCTTATGAGTTCCGCTTCCTTCTCTGCGAGCTGGGTCTCTAGTCTGCGCAGCTTCAATCGCAGCTCTCTGTTCTCCTGCTCGAAATGGTCCAAATCGAAACTGGAACCTAATAATTCCGTGTGCGCTTTCTCGGGACGTTCGTAGCTTTTACTGCGAGCCAACCGATCAACCGATTTCAGCAGGGACAACTGACGCTCTAAATTGCGCTTATCGGTTTCCAATAATTTCACCTAGAATACGAAGAAATGCATCAGCGCTGCTCTAATATTCCTGAAGAATGACACTCACTTTGTCACCAAGAGCATCCACTTTCCCTCTCATCTCGCTCCTTTCCCTCTGCGCTGTCTGAAGCTGTCGCAGCAGCTCGTCGTCCTTATTCGCCGTTTCTTCTTGCGTTGGGTAGCTAACTAACCTCAGTTGAGATTCCAAGGTACAACGTTGCACCTCGTTGTTCGCCAGCTCATTTTGCAGACGAGTGATTTGATCGGTTAGAGTTTGGTTGGTGTGCTTCATGTCGCTCAGAGACTGTTGCAGAGACTCCACGCGTTCCGATAGAATCCTGCGCTCGTTCTCGGTATTCGTTAATTGTTTTTGTAGCTGGAATAAAATTCCAACGATTGTTCCTTGGAATCTTACATAGAAATTGAAAATTCCTATCTATATACCTGCTTGATCTTTTCATTCGAAGTCTGCAAAGTGGTTGTAAGCTCCATGACATGGCGCTGCAGAGAATTTACTTCTCCCTTCAATTCGCTCTCCGAGTTCGATGCTTTTTCTAAGGCAACGTTCAACTGTTCTATCGTGGACTTCAACGAAGCGCAACGCTCTTCTAAACTAGCCATGGCTCGATTCTGCATTTCACTTCGCTCGTGTAGTTTCTGTTAAATTATTAGAAATATTTATTACTTCTTATCGGGAGATTAAAAGTCATACAGGGAAAAGTCGTACGTGAATACTCGTCTCCTTCTCCTGGAACATCATTTGCAGTCGTTGGAGATCACCCTCCAACGACATTCTCTGCAACTCCAGCTTCGTGGCACGAGACTCGCTTCTGTTAAGCTCCTCTTGCAGATTACGCTTCTCATTTTCTGTTCTGTTCAAAGCTTGCTTCAGCTTGTCTAGCTTCTCCTACAGAATTATCCAGATATATAGTAATAAAATAAGTGTTTAACGATAAAACCGAGGCCGATCTTTGCGAATTTTTTCTCGAGAAAATCATTTTCAACATTTTTATGGCTTTATATTTAACATTTGAAGACAATGGCGGATTTAAGAGGGCGGCTGGCTGATGAGGCCCCATCTCACAAATAAAAATTATGATTAGGTGCAGGTATCCAAACAGTAGATTTTTTTTCGTACTACTATACTTGCCCGGTTATAGTTAACTACCTCATTAGTTTCTCGGAAAAATGGACCCCTCAGAACGTTTGCCACCTGGGCCCTTTTCCTTAAATCCGCCACTGTTTCAACATACGAAAAAAGTTGTATGTTGAAAATATGTGTTGCAGTTATCTCTATCGAGGCATCTTGCCGCAGTGTTGAAAGTACTCTCTTCAAATTTTGTGGGGGTGATTTTGAGCAAACTAATCAAGCAATCGACTTGTCCTTGCACACGCAACTATACATATAATCCCAAACTATTCTCGATAAACCTCTAGAATTATGAAGAGGAAAAAAAAAAAAATCTATGTTGCACAAATCGATCAGAAAATTTGCTGAAAAATCGTACTTTTTCTCCTAGGCTCTATAATTTTGTCAATTTTCTACCATTTTATTGTTTGCGAGGTTCATCGATGATATAATTTCATCATAAATAATAAGAAATTGTAGCGAGATGCGTCGATAACGACATCTGCAAGGCATATTTTCAAGATAAAAAACATTTTTCGTGTCTTCAAATATTAAATGTAAAACCACACAAAGGTTCAAACTGATTTGCTTCATAATTTCTTCAGAAAAAAATCCCAGAGATCGACCTGTTGTAGCGTTGTAACTTATGTTCACCTCGCACTGCGTTTTCTCTTCAGAGCTGTTGCCGATCATTAACTCGAGACTTGCCACTTTCTCGCGCAACTGCTCGCACTCCTCCGTTTCTCGTTGCAAAGCGTTTAACTAAAATAGATAACACACGATAATAACGATTACGATTTCTACAAAAGTATTATAAGCAAACCGTACCTGCATTTCGTAACCACTCTGTTTCTGAGAAAGTTTCACTTCCAAGGAATTCTTTTCGTCCTGCAGAATTCTGATATTAGTTAATAGATTGTTTATTTGAGCGTCAGTCTTGCTCTGAGTTTCTTGAATCTCCGCCAACTGCTTCTTCAAGTTGCACGATTCAGTTTTATAGTCGTCCTAGAACATAAGCCGACATATTTTGCGAGGTCCTAGAAAATGATTGCAAGTTTGAAGAGAAAATCGTGTAGCTACCCTTTCACGTTCAATTTGCGCTACTTGTTGCATGAGAGATCTCACACCCTTCCGAACAACTTCAGGATCAACTTCCAGTATCATGTCTCTGACGGAGTCTGCGTGATCTTGAACTGGATCGTAACACGTATATTAATTACAAATCATTTAGGTTGATTTGTTATGGAGAGAACCTGGTTTAGTACTCCGAGAAATGGCGATTTTCGCGAATTTTTTATCACAGAAAAGTAAAGTTGATCTTTCCAAACTTTAGTGGTATATTACAGGAAAACAAAAGTTTAATTAAAAAAATTTCAAATTCGTCGAGTCGAAATTGCCTTGTCACTGGAATTGTGAAATGGTGGGAAAAATGGAGGCTTTAATTCTTGCCCGAAATGAACAAACCAAAGTTTTTCATAATTTTCATAATTTTCATAAACTTACATTGTCGATGAACTAAAAAGTAAGAAAAAAATGTGAAACTGACAAAATTGTGGGACTTTGAAGGAAAAGTTCATCGACGATGCTTGGCCATTATTTAACTAAAGGGACCCAGGAAAAGTCAGTCAATCGGTCGAATAGTCTTTTTGGCATCTTTCCCGCCAACTTGAAAGATGCATATTGTTTTGAGGAGAGGCTTTTCAAAGTTTACGGTTCCCCTGGCTGATACTTTCGGAATACTTTGAAATTCATTCTGAATATTCAGGAATATATTCTCTAAGGCTATCACTATCAAATAGAAAATTTTGACCCACTTAACCAGGTCCTCCCCTTAATCGCATACCTCTCGCTGGACTCCATCTTCTTGAAGGACTCATCAGTTTAAAGGGCACGTTAACACTTCCGTCCATTTGAATGCCAGCTATGCGACGTAAGGTGGATCCTACGCTGCTCAATTTTTGTTCCGCTTCTTTCTTCGCCATTTCCAATTGAGACAACTGAGCATCCAACGCTCTGACTCTTCCCTCGGATCCTCCAAGACGTGCCTGAACAATTCATATTGAATTTCTTGATTCTATTTTCACGAGTTAAAACTTGAATTCAGATTCGGGATTTTACCTTGAGCTCCTGAATCTGTTGAGAAGCATCAGCCAGGCAAACTTCCAAATTATGCTTTTGATCCTCCAGCTTCCTTTCGCGACATCGACAGTCCTCAAGTCTGACCAGCAGCTCTTGTTCCCGGGTTCTCCACCTTTCATCCTCTTCGTCCGCACGCGAGCGTAGCCTTCCAAGTTCTTGTCTTGTTACTTCTAAACTGTTGTCCACGTCCATTAGCTAACAGAGAAAGAAGAAGAGCAGTGAAGTTTAACTCTAGGCTTCACTCGTCATATCTCACAAATAGCTGCTTCCATCCAATGTTGTAATTAGCTACCTGCTTCTTTAACTGATGCAGCTGAAGTTGCAAGCGTTCCCTCTCCTCCATCTCATTCGTCAGCCGTGCTTGCAGTTCCTTTTCATCGCTCTGCGATTGCGTGTTGCTGTCGCGAGACTTCTGCAGTTCGTTCTGCGTGAAGCGCAGCTGCTTCTGCAGCTGCAGCGTTTCCCGTTCCATGTCGCGAAGCTGCGCTTGCAGGCGAGACCTTTCCGCGTCTATAGTCACTTTCATATCCTCCAGAGCTTCGCAATTCACAATGTCACTAACAATAAGTACGAATACACGCGAAACAACTATAGTACAATTCAGAATTATAATATATACATTACCCGCAATCTTTTGATACGATTCTTCCAAGGTCCTACTCTGTTCCCTCTTCTCACTTTCAATGCGCTTCACATGCTCGCGTAACTCTTTGTTACTATTATTATATTTCTCCTTCTCGTACGTGGAGTCAGCCAATTGTCTTCGAACGTCCACCAATTCTTTGCGAAACGTCTCGTTCAGATTTTCAACTGGAAATGGTACGTTCATTATACCAGAAGTATAATCACAAGCTTGCTGACCCCAAAAGATAAACATAAACTTTAAAGACCTTACCGTCTTTAAGCTTCCTAGTCGTTTCGTGCAGCTGATTCTGCAAGCTATCAACTCTGTCCTCCGTCATGTGCAGCTGCACTTGCAGTTCCTCAGACTCCCTCTGCGCCGATTCGCGTTCTTTCCACAGCTCTTCGATCTTCAGGTCCAGCTTTATTTTCTCCTCGTCTGCTTTCAGCTTGGTTTCATCTAACTTCGTCTTAAGGCGGCTTAATTCGTCGCGCAGTTGGTTCGTATTGTTACGCTCCTGCTCGGCGCGCGCTGCACCTTCCCTTTTAATTCGTTCGACATTGGTCTTCTCCTCTTCCATTTCGCGTAACACGCCCTCGAGTTTCTCCAATAATGCCTGCTGATCGTGGTGAGCTGTAACGAATATTGTTTCACTGACCTGTCGGATGATTCTCTGTAAATATTTATTACCCATAAGAAGAGCTTGCTGCTTATCATTCTCTGCTCTGAGGAGGACTTCTTCGTGCTGCTGGCACAAATTCTCCATGTGCTGTTGCATCTCATCTATCCTCTGGTGCAACTGATTTATCTCATCGTCTTTCTCTCCGCTGAGTTGCAGCAGGGACTGTTGCAGCCGTTTCTCTAGATTCATTTTTATCTGTTCCTGCGAATACAATCAATTTAGTCGTACGCGTTACTTAACGCTTAAGCTTATTCAACATATTACCTTTTCTTCGCTCAGTTTTTTAATAGTATCATCACCGTGCTTCTTCACGTTACTGATGATCTGTTGGAATTCAACCTCTTGGTCGCCACTTTGCTGCGTCAGAGATTGCTTTATCTCCTGCGTACGCTTCTCACTGTTCTCCAGCTCCTTCACCAGCCTCTCCACTTGTCCCTTCAAGCTCTCCTGCTTTACCAACAGCTCCTTCTGCTCCTTCTCCAGCTGCGTCTTCTTCACGTGTGTGCTCTCCAAATTAGTTTGCGTATCGAATAAAACACCTTCCAGGGTTTCTTTCTCGCCGCGCATTGATGCGAGTTGCTCCTGCAACCGTTGCACTTCCTTCTCGTTCGACTCCAACAGAACCTGCACAGATGCGAACGAAACAATTACGTTTACTCAGCGTAAATGTATCTTACCAGTAATTTGTGATATTTCATATTTACGCACCTGTTTCTCTTCGTTATCTTTCACTAGCTCCTCCAAATTTCGATTAATTCTACCGTTCATCTCGTTTGCCTGCTCCAATCTCTGCCTGACTCTCATCAACTCTTCGTTTAACGATTCTTTCTTTCGTGCTAACACTGACAACTGGTTACTCAGGTCCCCGCGCTCCCTTGTAATTTGTGCCAGTTCTATCTCAATCTTCTCCTTCTCAATCTCCAAGAACTTCACTTTCTCGTTCAGAGTAACCTTTTCTGATTCCAAGTCGAGTCTGGTTTGTTCCGCTTGGAGCAACTCCTTTCGCAAAGAACCTAAGTCTCCTTGCTGATCTGCGCACTGACTCGCCAACCTACTTTTCTCTTCCATCACCTAACATCGACAAAGCACCGACAAGATTAACACAAAATGTATTTGCACAAAATGTTTCGATTACGTTACCTTCTTCAGTTCGTCCTGCAGCCGGTGTTTCTCGTGCTCGTGGTTGCTGCAAACTGTCTCCAACTTCATTAGAAGCTCTTGCACGTCTGACTTTTCCAGCAGCACACGTTCTAACTCCAACTCCAGGTCACCTAAACGATTATTCAGACAAGGTCAGAAAAGTATTAATCCATAGCGGAGAGAGAGAGAGAGAGAGAGAGAGAGAGAGAGAGAGAGAGAGAGAGAGAGAGAGAGAGAGAGAGAGAGAGAGAGAGAGAGAGGAGGGCTCCACTCAAATGAAGCCCCAGTGAAAAGTAGAGGGTTTGCAATGAAAATCACCTTTGTTCTTCTCAATTTGCGAAATCAATCCATCCGTTTCCAGTTTCTGTTGCTCCAACATGTCTTTCGTGAGATACGCTTTATTTAATTCTTCCCGCAGGGTCAGCAGCTCCTCCCTCATTTTGCTGCATCTGTCTTCTTCCGAATGGAGATTCAGTTCCCTAGTAGTTGAAATTACTGCTAGATCCATTCAATGAAGACACGAGTGCACAAGCTTGTTATTTGACATATCTACCTCAGTTCCGCTTCTTTAGATACTCTACCAAGCTCACTTTGGAGATACAGCTTTTCGTCTTCCAGGTTATCGCAGAGCTTCTGCAATTTGTTATTAGTCTTCTGCAGCTTTTCGTAGTCGGTGTTCAAGTTCTCCATCTAATCGAGAAGGTTTTATATGCACCCGAGGTTTTATATGCATCTGACGCACTTAAAGTTAGACAACCCCGAAATTCAGAGAATTATGTGACGTTTAAACAATTTGTAACAATAATTAGACAAACTGTGTAAAAATAATTACGTTCTCGAGATGTTCTACCCCCCAAAGTCGCACTATGGCAGCAACAAAAAATATACGTGCCCAGAAATTTGCATAATTTTCTGAATTTTCTGAATTTTCTGAATTTTCGGCTTGCCTAACTTCCCTTGTTAGCTAACAGAAGAAATCGCACCATGCTGTTAAGTTCCACTCTACTTTTATCAAGCGCATTCTTCTCGATTCTCACAGTGTCGAGACCTTTCTGCAGCATGTCTTTCTCCTGGTTCAGCTGGGAACACTGAGATCGGGCTGCATCTAATTCGGTAATCAGCTCCTCCACTCTCTTCTCCAGGCTTTTAATATTCTCTTCGGCATTCTCACACTGTTTCCGAGTGCTTGATAATTGCTCCTTGTTGCTCTGTAATTTCACCTAACGAGACGAATGATTGGCACGCGTTAGCGGAGATTTCACAGGAGCCTTAGACGATGAGCACGTTTTACTACTTACTAGGACTCTAATGAATATTCGAATAATTTCTCCGAATATTCGAATACTTCTAATTATTGGTATTCGAAATTATTCAAATTATTCCAACACTCGAATGTTTACAGCTCTACTACATATTTACCAAAGCATGCAATATAAAATCTTCACACCTGAAGCTCGTGTATAGTCAACTGATATTTATGCAGGGCTGCTTGCACAGCGCTGATCGTACTTTCAGCAAAGGCTGGAATGGTGTTGCTTCTTGTACCTCGTTTCGGTGATCTTTGAGGAATAGGTGCGCTGGGAGACAAGTGCAGGTGAGGAGGAGCTTGGCTGCTTTCGATATCCCTGGACTCTGCGTCTTGGATCACAGCGTGCGCTATGTCTCTCAACGCTGACTGTAGAATCTCAATGTCGTCCTGAATACGCGTATTGCGGTGCACCTCTGCCTCTGCCTCCCCACATTTCTCCTCCTGAAAGCAATCCATTGCGAGAGTATCGCTCTGTATATTCCTTGTACTTCTCCTAAATAATAGTTTCATTCGTGGCGTTTACCAAATTATGAACATCACGGATAAGTCGATCGATCTTCTCCTCCTTGGCACGAATCTCATTCTGAGCAACGTCGTACTGTTGCTTCAGCGTCGATAGTTCTATTTTCAAGTCAGTCGTCACCTGTTCCTGCGCTTGCTGGACTTGATGAGATATCTGAAACACGATTACGTTACAACGCAAACAGCAAGCACCGACGTAAGCGAACTTACCATCGGTTGCACGGCTGCCTGCATTTTCATAGCAAAGCCAGTGTTACTGCAAGCCGATGAAACATCATTAAAGGTGGACGTAACGCTATTCTTCATCTTCGACAAGTCTCTCTCGGTGGTCGACTTTACTTCCGCGAACAATCGTTTCACAGACACAACGTCGCGCCAGAGATTTAACAATCGATTGTGCTCAGAAGTGTAATAGTCATTGAACGCTTGCTCCTCTTCCCTCCACTCGTCTTCTTTGATAGCCAATTCTTCCCTGAGAATACCCCAGTCGTTGCTCAATTTCTGTAGATCGTTGGTGAGTGCTTCGTTCGTCTGATGAGATTCCTCCAATTGATCCTTCAAACTCGTGTTTATTTGCAACAATTTCTCGCACCTAAGAAGAACGATACATGTAAACGTTCGTGTAGATTATTCTTCCACTCGGAACGGAGTAAAGGAATAAAACCTTTGGCGCTCGTCGGCGAGCTTCTTCAAGGCAGTATCTAAATCGTGAATCTGTTCGTCGCGTATATCCCTTAAAGTTTGATGCGCCGAGTCTAAAGCCGACACGGCTGGCGGGGTGGAGCTAGAAACTTTACTAGTATCGTACGCAGTGGTTTCTGTCATTTGGCTTTCCAGCTCTGAACATCTTTGCTTATATTGTAAAACCTGAGAATGCGAGCGGTTACTTGGTGCATCGCGATAAGCAAAGAGATAGATCTTACTTTGGCTTGTAAACGGGAGACGAGAGCAGCTTGATGTTGCTGCGCCTGTCGATACGTATCCAGGCGCCTTTTGTAATTAGCTGCTTCCTCTTCGAGGCGATGCCTCAGTTCGTAATTCTGCCTGACCAATGCGTCTGGCGAGAGATCTTCGTCGCTCGCGCGATCCCCCGCGGCGCTGGCTGCGCTCCTCGCAGAATCCATTCTACCCGCGCTTCTGTCCGTCTACAAGAGGAAAGTTTAACAAAGTATTCGAGTCGCACTGTTTACTACAGGCAGAGAAATAAGGGGATTCAAAGATTTCTGTGGGCCGATACCTTAGAAACTTCTAAAGCTTTCAATGTTATACCGTTGCTTGTCGATTCGTTTACTTGGTTCAGAATTAATGATTGCATTATCAAGCGGTTGAGCAGGTAAAGTGGAAATTAAAATTAGTCTTACTAGTATTACGATTCTACTATAATAAGGTATTAGAATTCTACTTTTTCTTCAGTTTCAAATACATCCTAATAGAATACTGTGGAATAAAATCCTGTACATTGGTGGTTAGCGGTTATGTTTCTGTTTATTGTTTACCATGGACATAGGAACTGAGGGGCGGGGGGGAGCACCTTCACCTGCCTGGATTTGATTGGTTGCATTCTACGCATGCTCCGTACCATTAATTATGAAAAACTGTTTGCTACAGACAGAGATGCAAGATGCGAAGAATTCCGACTGCAGCGACCCTTGCGGTGGAGTAAGGAATCTCAGCTCGTGATGTCTCCCCTCTATAGAATAATATTCTTGAGTAGTACATTACACGGGCTTTTTTGGCGGGATACCGTAACAAACATGCGCGAACGTAGAGTAATGACGGTTTTGATACGGTTACTCTACGTTCGCGCATGTTTGTTACGGTATCCCGCCAAAAAGGCCCGTGTAATGTACTACTCAAGAATATTATTCTATAGAGCGGAGACATCACGAGCTGAGATTCCTTACTCCACCGCAAGGGTCGCTGCAGTCGGAATTCTTCGCATCTTGCATCTCTGATCACTGCGCTTGTACATATGAAGAAGTAGCTAATAGAAAGAAGGCGTATGTTAGCTCGTCGCCACGTGGATGTTGGTGGATGTTTTCAAGACGTCCTGAACGTTTGGCTTGGACGTTTTTAAAACGTTTTAAAACTGTGCGGAAAACGTTCACGGGCATAAGGAAAACTACCTAGGCAGAAATAATTGAGAAGTGGGTGAGGTCTCGTATGAAATATACCTCTTTCGTTTTGCTGGGGCCTCTGAGAAACGGTGGTCGCCGCCTTTCCATCTGCCCTCTCGTTGATAGCTGCGGGACACCCTTGGACAACGGCTGTAACACAAGGACTTCTTTTACACGTAGGAAAAGAATTTGCCCGCGAAATATCATCAAATATATTTTAAAAGAGTCGAGACAATTTCAAAATTGTTTAAATATGGCAATTGGCAACTCGCATATGAGTCATTGCTAATTCGCTACATGAAAAATAGGGAATTCTTATTAAAGCTGTCTCGAGCCTCTGGGTTCAAACCTCTTCCAATTTCTATCGCTCCCGAAAATTTCTCCTAAAAGTTTAGAGCTTTGTGATTTTGGAAAAAGAGGTTTGGTATTTTTTGAAGAGGTAGGTTTCCGCTAGGTCAGCTTAATCTCTTTCTAGAAGCAAGGAACGAGTAGATCGGAAAAACTGTTATCAGATACAGCCGTGCATTTGCCTCGACTTGGAATTCTCTTAAGTGGGAGCGGTGGAATGTTTCCCAAATAAATGGAACACTGTTCGAGGATTTTAGTGGAGAAAACTTTAAAATTGGAAAAAAAGGCTTCTCCACTGCTCCAAGAAAAAGAAATTTTTGTTACATATTTTCTACGTAGTTATGTCTTCACACTCGTGGCGCTGTTCTTCATGCCGAATCAGACTTCATTACTTCATTCAACTTCACACTTCGATTCAAAAAGAACCTAACTCGATAAAAGAACCAAGCGGTTTGGCAATTTTTTCCCCAGTCGTCGATGTATTAATTTTAATGTAATTATTATTATTATTAAGTGTCAAAGAAAATAAACAAGAGAAAAGAAAAGAAGAACAAGACTATGGCAAAGGCGAGGGTTAAGTCTAAAGACTGTTTTCGAACCCAACCGAAGTGTTTGGAAAATATTGTTAGAAAAAAAATTCCCAATGATTGGCAAGAATAACCGAAATAGGGTAAGCTTGCGATATTTGGAAAGATCGTAAAGCAAAAGGGGCTGGGCAGGGGCGAAGTCTAGGAGGAGAGTAATCGTACTCCTCGTTGTTTCCTCTTTCGAGTTTCGAGCAGAGGTTTGTCGTATGATCGTATGATCGTATGATCGTATGATTGTATCCGATGTCTGGGCGAATGGAAGTAGAAGAAGCCACTGCACCGCCAGGCACCGAATGGCACCAATCGATATGTATATGGCAGAGGCAGACCCGGCTCCTCGCGAGGATATATGTATCAGCCCTCGAATACACTGTCCTAACTTTTCTACGACTTCCCTCGTACGGATTTCAAATTTTAAAACCCTTCCGCGCTACGAAATCGCGGACGGACGCGGACGGGTGTTGACTGTTCAGTGAGCACGGCCACGGGCCACGGGCCACGGGCCACGGAACGAGGCGGAATTTTCCGATTTCCTTTGTGGTGCTTTCTTTCTGCTTATAACTTTATAAGCGTATACGGGAACTACTTAAGTAGTTAAGAATCTAAAAGGGAGTGATCCTTATAATTGATTTTTTAACACAATCAAATTTGCTAGGATAGTGCATCAGTGGGGTCGGATTCGTGCACAGATCTCTTACATGCCGGGCGTCGTTTAAGCAACCCCCTGAGAATCCCGCAGGTGAACTAATAATCACGACGAGATAAACCGCGACGTTCGGGCTCGCTCGATCCTCCCTATTGATAGTAATAACAATTAGCGGTGGCAACGCGCAACGGTGTCTAAAAGTTTTCTGGCCCCAGCGATATCGAGCTTCAAACTGCACTGAATTCCACCGTATCAGCAAATATCAGCAAACTTCCAAATTCCAATTTGTAAATTAGGAAAATGGGAGTGTTTCACAGTGGACACTAATTCTAATTTAAATAATAATATTCATTATTACCGATTATCATTTAAATATTAATAGTAATTTTAATTCTAGGTAATCGCCGAGGACTTTGGTTAAATTGCTAATCCACTGATAATTCTATAAATCGAACCTTTTTAAAAGAAAGCAGAGAAAATTCAAGAGTCAGTTCGTTATCTTGTCGATTTTCATAATTTTCCAGTGGAAATGTTATTGCTACTTTTGAATAATACACGATTCCACGTGAAACGAGTCACATTTAAGTTGACAATTTATTGTTTAAAGAGGATCCCTCAATTTACTGGGGGTGGAGTCACAAACAATTTAAAAATCATCGATTTATAGGATGGTATCGGTGTTGACTAAGAGACCAGATACTTGCCCCAGGCCACCACGAATTGCCAAATCGGTGATAATCGGTGATAATCGGTGATAATCGGTCCTAATCGGTCATAAGTGGAGTTTGAACAGTGTCGAGTCGGCGAAGGAAGCGCGAACCGGATCGAACAGCTTGCTTTTTACTATCTCAACGAGTTTTTTTACAGACGAAGGTTCCACGGGTCATTGAGTCCCCTCCCCTCGCGGGACACCCACTTTTCTCACGTTATCCCTCCAGTGATAACCACGACGGGATGCTGTGCTAGAGTATACACTTTTTAATCCTCCTCCACACTGCCGAACCTTTATGAACCGTTACTTGGTCGAGATCGGATTTTCAATTTCAAACAATACCAAGTTGATGGATCCTTTAAATGGAATTGCTAATGGAAAATTTATTTATTACTGTCTAATAACCCTTTGATAAAAATTGCAAGTCTTTTTCTGTTAGCTGTTAAATAGGGGTGATCAAGGATTTTGCAGCAAGAACTTTTCGAAAAGTAATAAAGACAGCGTTTAGAAAATATTTTTAGACATATGTAGGTGTGTTTAAACTTTAAAGTATTTTGCCCACTTAATGTCTACGTATTAATATTGCATTTACAGTGATTAATATTACTAATTGTAAGCAAGAATACCTTTTCTCTATGGCAGCTGTGTATATATTCAAGATTTCGAGCTGCCCTCTGTATAAATAATTATATTATGAAACTGTGTTAGTAGTGTTAGTAGTGTTAGTACATTAATCTTCAGAATTTTTAAAAAATCACAGTGTAATGTGTTGACTACGCGTAACTCAGAAAATACGTTCAAAGTTCATTTGCTTGATCGTCGTCGCCCGTACCAGAAACTACAGAACGATCTTCACCTTAAGCTAATTTTCAGATAATTTTTTTACTTTTCATGCTACCTATGAATCAAGTGCAGCAAAACCTTTTTGCAGGGACGTCTCCAGTTGTATGTATGTTGTGTCGTGACTCGTGACACGAGTAGCATTGGTAATAAGGTAGATTTGGAATTGTCGCTTGAGAATTCCATAGAGATTGATATCGATCCCAGCGGTCGCGCACCGCTGATAAGGGTGCGTCGAGAGGGCATGGCGTGAGGGAATTCGCGGCGGTGCGGCGGTGCGGCGGGAATTCACGGTCACATAGTTTCGCTAAAGGGACGAACTGTTCACGTCCTTGACCATGGGAGATGTTCGATTAAACGCCTCGAATGCCAGAGTTGATTTATGATTCCAAATCAATTTATACGATAGTTGAGTCGACGAGAATTCTAGTGAATTCTAGTGAATTCTAGTGTACGATCGAGTCACAGAAAGGAGTGGAGTTGAGGTTTAACTTAAATTATGTTCCTAAGTTGGATTCATCTGACAAGGGAAGATCCCGAAGCCGAAAATTCCAAAAATTCTGAAACTTTCTGGATATGTAGGGGATTGTAGGGGATTTCCTTCTGATTACAATGCAATTTTTTTTGCTGCCCAAAATCACTCTAAGGGGGTGATGATATTAACCGCTGAAGATTCGGCTATTTTTCGATTTTCTGTTATAAATTCAATCTCGAGAGGAAAGATAGTCCATATAGTACGCTTTCCTAATAATGCAATTTAATTAAATTGAGTAGGTAGTCAGCGCGAAGAGGCTATAAAAGTATAAACGAACGCAATTAGCGACAGGGGAGCTTGGAAAAATGAAAATGTGAGCGAGTTCAATCGGCGATAGAGTATCAGTTAGGTAGACTAAACGGCATACAATAAGAGACAAACAATATTCACTTATCGGAACGAGCTTTTCTTAGTGGCGCTCTTGCCTCTTGGACCTGGCAAAGTCCAAGCGAAAGTCTCGTTTGTAGGATATTTAGAGTGACTTGTTACTGATATCTTCTACCAGCACATTCGACCAGCACGAGAAAAGAGAACGCTATAAATAGCAATCAAGCTTTTTTAATTGAAATTTCATTCAAGGCTCGATAATCTTAGTCATTAGTGGGACGTTGCGGAATTCCATCCATGATTCTGAAGAAAGTTAAGTTACGCCGGGTTGAGTAGTGTTGAGTTACATTGAGTCGATCGAAATTTCCAAGCCAACTGCCAAGTCAATTATACTCAACGACCAAAAACAGAAAAATAAACAGTGTACAGTGTACAGTGTACACATAATTAAATGAGCCCGCACTCCGCAGAGGCAAAGGGCAGATAGAAAGAGTACACGTTCTAAATACATTTAAACAAATAAGTGACTCACTGGGTGACTTAATCCATTCGCGGGATCAAAAAATTTACAATTCCCCGTGTCCGAATTCAGTTAATTTGTGAAAATTTCAATTAAATCGATTTTACATTTCCCTTTGACCGCCGCTGCAGTTGGCACGATAATCAATTCGACCTCTGAATCCCCAATCTAAAGTCTAACAAAATCGCATCGAAACGTTCCTCCACGCAATGTTACATCATAGACATCGTAGACATCATAGACATCATAGACATCATAGACATCATAGACGCATACACAGCCGCGGAGGCAACGAACGCGCGATCTGCCAGCCAAGGAGAAGCTAAACGGAGCAAACAAACCGCAAATTCTCTGCGGAAATTAACAACGGTCAACGTCCAGTCGCGACGGCCGCATAGATACAGCGCTCTGCGCGCGGATTAGTCTTTGAAACATAATATTCGAAGCTGGAGGCGCCTGGTTATCTCCGACCAAGCTTCTTGGTTAAGTACTTAATTGCGATCGTTGCTCGTTCCAAAAGATCGACGAAAACACGAGAAAACACGAGAAAACACGAGTGTCCGTATTCAGAGCTGGTGGGTCCTTGTAATTCTAAGTTATTGCAATAACAAAACCGCTACTATCTTGGGGGTAAAAACAGTTTCCCAGAAACGAACATACCTGTACAGTGTACGTTCTAAGCTTAGAATAAACATTAAACAGAATCTTCCATCAGCTTTCAGAGAAGCTTCAGAGAGCCAACTTTTTCACCACTTTCTAAAACTTTAATTGCACAAAATATCTTTTTTTTTATTTTTTATTTAATCATCCTTCCAATGAAGCGAATGAAGCACAGGTGGCTGAAGGAAAATCCGTCTGTTGTTGTATGAAATTCACGCCCTGCTATCGGGCGCGATTGCGAGTAGACGGGACGAAAAATGCCCACACGTGACTTCATCGTGCCAAGTAAAACGAAGCGAAAGCGATTATGGAAAAAATCTAATAATTTTCCGGTACATGGTGCGCGAGAAGAATCGTGGATTTCATCGAACACGAAGACTGTCGTGGCGAATATTATTCATAATATGTATTTCACTTTAGGAGACTTATAACGAATGGATTTCTAGGTAGGCAAAATTCTGATCGATATTAATATTATTTGGGACGATGTAGATTGTAGATTGTAGATTGTAGATTGTAGAATATTAACCTTTTCTGCTCTTCATGTTTCTAGTAAGTGAAAAAAGTTGAGTATGAGTTAGGTATAAACTATAAACGTTAAGTAAGTTAATGACTCCGCGAGCAAAAAGATTTACACGAGCAAGAAGAGCTAATACGTATGGCGTAATCGTAATGAATGGCGTGGAAATATTTTCACTTGCATAGTTTTATTAGTTTTCACTAGTACCTAAAGTTTTCATAGTAAGCTTTTCTCTACTCGACTTTTCACTTTTCATTAGTGCTACCTCAAGGAGACATTTTGAGTGTCTAAACTAGAGCTGTTCGAGTACTCGGAACAAGCGAGCCGGGATATACTCGGTTCGAATAACCGATCCGAGCCGAGCGCTCGATTAAAAAGCGAGTACACTGCATACTGAAGGTAGCGATAGACGAACGAAACATGTGGATTGTTCGAGCCACACGATTGTTTCCAGCTGCTCGCTTCATTCGAGTACTCGGCTCGGCTCGGAAACCGAGTCCCGGCTCGACTCGAATTTCGAGCTACTCGAATATTCGAGTACTCGAACAGCTCTAGTCTAAACATGCACGGATCGAATGGTCGGTGTCAGACGTGGTAATTGGAAAGTTTCTAAGGGAAGAGGGGTGTATAAAGGCACAATAATCGCGTTAAACAATATCGACCGATCACGAGGGCGACATATGCGCCGGTGATTGCGTGCATACTTGGCGAATGTACGCATATTTCGTTGGTTAAGGGGAGCTCTCGCTACGATACTCGAATCACTTTCCTTTTCGCATTGCACGCGGCTGTTACGAAAGAGTATAGTATAAACACCTAAAACCTTACACCTTTTTTTTTAACACCCTGTATATCTGTGAGATGGAATCCTCGAAGCTACAATAGAGACTCGATAATCTGGAACTAGAGCCTTGGGAAGGGGCGACTTTGAGAAACAGTGGCGGCGAAGAAAAAGGACTATAAAAACCACCAACTATTCTTATGAACTTTCGGGGTGGTTTCATCCCCTAAAGCTAAACATTCAAGCAGGCCAAAGAAAAAAGACACGCATTTCTTATCTTTCGGTCCTCTAAAAGTCTAAAACATATCCAAAAACCAAAGCAATCGGAGGCGGACACCTGGCGAGCTCTCCTTGTGAGTGAAACTTTGAAATTTCGTAGCTTCAATCGGACTTTGTCACGTTAGAAATACGAATGCACCGAAATATTAAAAAGTCTGTAGTGGAAGCTCCGATGTAGCACTTCCTTCTTGTGCAGACTGCAGTCGAAGGATGATTAAAATTTCAAACACTCAGCTGGATAACTGGAAAAATCTAAGTGAGAAACGGCCACATTCGTATCACACCCAAAATTATTTTCCCTAAAAATTGTTGTATCATACCATAGGCCCCTCAATATCAAAGATGTATGAAACACTTGAATGTAGATCTTTATCATTCTGTTCGCTGCAATTTCTCCGAAGATCGATGCATTAGATTAGGGGTGAGAGTCTACTTCGACAGTGACACAGAAACAGAAACAGAAACGGAAACAGAAATCTTTCTTTTGACTAAATACCCTAGACTCCTCCATTCCTTTGACGAAGTGAAACAAGAGCTCTCGATTTACCCAGTGAGTACGTGGCAAGCTACCAGGGTTCTGCGACACGTGACAGACCCACCCCAGTCCCCAACCCCCCACGAAATTATTGTGTTCCAAGCGCGGGACAACCCCTCAGATGCGTCACACCTTTGTGAAACTGGCCGCTGGTCAACTAACCAACGTGGCCGATCGTTATTTATTCATAAGCAGGAACTCCACTTTCCTTTCAAATTTCAATCCCCTGCGCACGTGTACATAGTACATACTACATTGTAGTTTCTACACCAGTTCACACATAAGCCGAGAAACGATGTAGCTTTTAGTAACAAGCTCCAGGTCCTTTCAGTTATCTCTTATCTCTTATCTCTCTCACAATCAGTAGCGTTGGAGAATTCCTATTAACTAAACGAGCTGAGTTTTATTTTTTTACTTATCCACATAACTTGAGAAATTCCGTATAAGGGTGAATTGAAGTAGACGGTTGGTGATTATGGGCCCCAATAAGTTTCTTTTTTCCTCTCACGCCCTTATTTGACGCGGAATATTCCGCGCCAGGTGAGGGAATGGTTAATGGTTAAACACTGCACTGCCTCGAGCAGGATAGTTACAGGCGTTTAACTGCGAACGATGATTGGTCAAAGATTATTATCCGCGAAAATGGTGGAAAGCCGGGAGTAGCGGTGTCAGGTTCGTTTACACGATTCTCCATAGCGTTGGGTTGCATGGGGTTCGAAGTTGATGGAAGGAGTCAATCAATCTTTGCCCGAGGGGGCGAAACTAGTTAACTAGCGGCTCTAATTATCACGTTTCTCCGTGCAGAGTTTATTGTACGGGCCACGGGGAGATCTCGCGGAGCGATCGAAGATTCCGTTGATTAATTGCGCTCCCGCTCCCGCGGCCGCGGCCGCGGCCGCGGCTATCGAGTACGGCACTTCAGAATTAATTTCACTTCTGCATGCTGCGCGATGCAGTCGAAATGGGGAACTTTGATTTTGGATCTGTGGCAAATCCATCTTCAAAGTAGTCATATCATCATATGTACCTACTGGAGAGTGGAGAGTGGAGATTAATTTTGAAAAACAAAAGTAATAGGTACATAATACCGTATGGCGTATAAAGACATTTAACTGATTTAACCCCTCAAACAAAATTTATAATTCTCTTTCCAATTTAATCATAATAAACCTACTCCTCTGTTTCCCATTCTGTCTTTCACATACAGTATACACGTACCGACCTGTTCCACTATCGTTGTTCCAGGTAGCTATATACCCCTACGTAGTTACTCAAAAGTCAAATCCACAGTTTTATGGAACCTAAAGAAATATTCAATTTTCATTTCAACAATTTTTTCGGGTAATGCTTGAAAGGTGGTAGCCCAGAAAATACAAATTCTCTGATGCTTGCAAAGTTTCAAATAAATCGCAAGTTCCCCACACATACACTTCCGTTAATATATGTACATATAGATATTAGGACACCTGCTCTATATGTGGAATACCGAATAATTATGAAAGACGTTGCTTTATCGGACAGCTCTCCCAAATTCTACTTTATATAGTATTTTCAATTAAAAGCTGTGAAAATTATTTAGTATTTTAAATTAAAAGCAGTGGAAATTATTTAGTATATTAAATCGAAAGCAGTAGAAATTATGTATTTAGTATTTTAACTTAGAAGCAGTATGAACTATTCAATCTCTATGAAATGTCCATTTTCCGCAAATAAACGGGGTAACGAAATAATTATCAACCGTATCGCACCGTATATATATACCGCATCGTTTTTTCCATCGTTTTTTCCATCGTTAAGCCCAACAGAAACAATGAAATCAGTAGCAATGAATCTTGACAACTCACCCGTGACATGTCGAGTTCGCTGTTACAAGAAGAAGATCTTGTGGCTACTGAGGTGTGTTGAGTTCGATGCTGGAGGATGGTCAGGCGGCGATACAGTTTCTTCGGGGACCGGTGGACGAGCGACGATGGTTCGACTGCGTTCGACGCCCACGGACGGCTGGGTTTTACTGGAGCGGTTAGCGTCGGCGTCGGCGTCGGCGTCGGCGTCGCGATGCTCTTGCCGTGATCCTGATCGCGTGCGTCGTGCGATATCGTGCTTAGGCCTCCTGGCCCGATCCACGGGCCTGGACGGTTGCGTCTCTCTGCGTAATTTCTATTTCTTAATTTTTGGTAAAAGTTTAAATTCTGTGTAGTAATAGGTAGTAATTAAAAGCTGTTGTGAATTATACAACTTCTTCCCCATACGCGTTTTTTATTAATATATTATTGTAGGAAAGTTAGGAAATAATTTCTTCTATTAATCGTTAATGATTTTAAGCCAACGCGTTTCTTCCGGTGGCGTGAGTAACTTTTAGTTTTCTCTGCGAACGTGGATAGGCGTCGTGTGATAACGGGCCATCCTTTATCGACGGCGAGCTTTTTAGCGTATCGAGCGATCATTTTGTTACGGGGGGTTCGGGCCTCGGGGCGATACACGCTCCTCTGCGAGTTTTTAAAATTCTAATGGGGGCAATAGCTGTTTGGAAACCGCTTTGTGGCAGTTAGGAGGGAGATAATTGCTTTTGCTTTTAAGTGTAATTTCAATGGTGTTCGAAGCTTAACTGGTGAAATCGTTTTATTTCTGTTTAATCTTTCTATTTTCTACAACTGGAAGTTGCTTCTAAAGTATTATTTCAAAATACACCACTCTGTGAAGCTACCCTTGAATTCTTAAACTATTAAATTATTCAATTTTCCAAATCACCTACTTTCTCTAATCAACTCTACTCCATTCCCTTTTTACCCTCCCCTAGCTTTCCTTCAATAGTATTCCCATTTACCTTCCCCCAACCCAATCTACCACACCTAATTCTACGACCCTCCCTATTTCTCATAAACTCACAAAATTCAAACTTTTGCCGTAAGTAGGTATGTCCACATTGTCGTGTGCGGAATGCGGATACACCCCAGTCTCATTTGTCCGCAGTGCCAACTGAACGCCGATGGGCGGTCTCCGTACGGACTGTTCACCATAATGCTGGTAGGCGTATTTCTCGTAGACTCTGTGATGCAATGCCCCCGTTGACAAATCTGTCTTCCTTCCCCGTTGCAATTATCCGTGAAACGAGGAAGTTTTATCCTCGCAAAAGTTTCGTGCACGCAGGGAAAAAATATTTCCACCGATTCCATTATTCGGTCGAACTTGTCGTCGGCGGGAATCTGAGGCTGGTACCCGCAGGGTTAATGCTTTCTCGATCTACCCGTGCCTTTGCGGGAAACTTTTATCCTATCCAATCATCTTGGTCACGACATTCGAGCTCGGTGAACAGAATCACGACACAATTCGGCGATTTACGATCGATCACGTCCATCATCGTCATCTGCCCCGTTACGATATCATTCTAATTCTCAATCCCTTGAAATTAATTCTCATCTGCACGAGAACTCCTCCATTAGTCACGAACCCATCGCTATAATACCTTCCCAATTAAATTCAATTTCGAAATTCAAAATTCAAAATGAGAATCACCATTTTTTAAATTTTAATAACGCAGTTGGTAAATGTATTATAGCCGAGAATCACCTAATTCTTCGTCCTAGAAAAAATCGAAAAACAGAATAAAAAAAAATTTCTATGACCTTCTATGATTAAGAAAAGCAAGGGCGTTTCTCGCACGCATTCACGCATAGAAGTATGTATGTATATTAAAGACAGGAGTATATTTTTATGTAAAAAAAAAAAAGAGAGAACAGTGGAATAGTAGAAGTTTATTAGTGAACAATGTGAAAATATAGTACATGTACGAGTACATGTTCCATGTGACAAACAAGAAGGGTTGTTGCTACAGAAAATACAGAAGTTAGCATTGTTGTTCTTTTCAGTGTGGTTTCCCATAGACGTACACTCTGTAATGGAGTCCCCTGGAGTACTTGGACCTGAACTTAATTTTGATGAAATTGTACCCTACACCTCCAGAGACGACCCACATGGCCCCGTTGTTCTCTTCGGACAAGGAGTCGAAGCCAATGCACGTGATCGTCGCCCTCGTCGGCCCGTACTCCGCCTCCACTTCCTGCAACCGAAAAATGAACTTCCCTCTATTTGCTTCCACTCGTACCGTTTAAACTTCAAACCTATCTGGGAGAAGATAAGGCAGAGGGTCAAATAACGTGGAAGGAGTTTAAGCATAAACATATCGCTTAAAAAAATCTGCAATCCGATAAAACTTGATTTGCTACTTTAACTGATGTCTCAGCAAATTTCAACTGCGCAGTAGGACCGGCCGAGTTAACAAATTATTCAGCTCTCCAGCTGTTGAGTCTCTCAATTTTCCACTCGCTTAAACCTTCCACTATCTGAAATTGAGCTCTATTTCATTAATTCTATAAAATTTAACTCTAAATCGAAGAAATAATCGCCTTGGGAGACTCGTAGCAAGTGGTTAGTGATTTCCCTTCCCCGAGGGATTTAGTGAAAGTAGTGATGGGTTCGAACGACTCGGGAGCATTTTTGTTCGCACAAGTTTCGGGCAGTTTTTTAAACGGAGCTTGCGTATCGAACCCACCTATACTCTTCCATATAGACGTCGAACTTAATCCTACTAATGGAGGTTCTCGGGCCGAAGGAACTACGTGGCACGCACTTGGTATCCGCCGATCCTGTACGATCTCCGCACATCGTATTCCCAGATAAGCTGCCCGTCTGTCCTCCTCTGGCACTGCTGCTCGGTCCTCTGGCCGCTGGCGACGAGAACGTTGAACGCGAGAAGCAACGGAACGAGGATCATCCTCCTTAAATCAGCTCTGGTTTACTTCACGAAGGTCGCGGAGAATCGGGAGAAAAAGGAAGAAGAGGAATAATAAGAGGAGACTGCCCGGCAGATGGAAGGAGTCAGTGCGTGACCCATCGACGCATCGACGCGACAATCGTCTATCGCCGATTGTTCCAGCGGGCAGATGGAAAACACGGTTTATTATCGAACAGGCCGATGTTGCTTGTAGCACTAGCAACTGGACAGTATTAATAGCGCGACCATCGATACACACGAAAGTTCCCCCTTCTGGTACAATATTTACTCTCTCGTTGCACTCCGCCTTGGCGATCCTTGGGCGCCGCGTAGATTAGATACAAACTCTCTGGTATCTCGCGCCGCGCCGCCTCGCGCCGCCTCGCGCCGCGCCGTGCCGTGCTCCTCGGCTCCGTTATTATACTTACATATGTATTTCGATCGGCCTTTCTCGCGGTACGAGAAAAATTGCTTTTCAATATCTTCACACTGCTTGGCAACCCAACTGTTGGTACTTGGTACTTGGTACACCTGTAATACTGGTAGAAATAACAGGACGAGCAAGATCTAGAAGGTATAGCGTTGTCTTTTAACTTCTACTTCTTCTTTCGTAGTCCATTTCACTTTACTCTTGACTCAAGAGTCTTGAGTGATCCACGGCCCACGCTACTGTAGCTTTCAAGTAGAACAGCCTTACAGTGCTCAGACATGAAAACCTCCGTAGATTCGAATCTCTTCGAAGGTGGAGCAACATCTTTTCATTATTTCAAGTATTAACAAAACAAGCAGATCTCTTGAATTCAAGACGAAAAGAGACTTAAAAAATCTGAAGAATCTAAGTTTTCGATATCTATTTAATTATATTAATCTACCAGTAAGCCAATCTCCTTATCTGTATCGACTATCGAGCTACGATAGTGCTCTTCGGCGTCCCACGATAATTCTATAAAAATTGGTTTCCAACGAAAATTTCGCCTCAACGAATTCTTATAAAAAGTCCTTCGGGTCCTTTCAAATAATGCAGTCTAAACTCTTATGTATTCTTCACCTGGCACGACCCACGACTTTAATAAATAAAGTTATTCAATTATTAGGTTTCTGTACCTACTTAACTAATTCTCTAATTCATTACAGAAATTAATTACAGAAACTTAAACATTTCTCAGATTAATTACGGAATTAATTAACCACAGAAACTTAATAATTGAATAACTTTATGTTTTAAAGTCGCAGGACGTAACATCCCTATTTAGTATTTTTCTTTATCAACACAGCACTATTTTAACCATATAAAAATGCCAATGGGTGTAAGGAGCACCACGCTGTCCACTTTCGATAGTAGCATCCGTAGATTTTTTAAGGAAGGACAAGAACCAAACAGCTTTGCGTCAACTCTCCTTAATTGAAGCGTTGTTCTTCCCAGAAGGGCCCGTCGATGCGTTAAACGCCCCAACCGCCAGCAAATTGGCAACGAGGTGTAAACCAGCGGCGAGCAATCCATTGGTATGCCAGTCAGGTGAATCTGTTCTCACAGAAGCCTGTGCCTGTTACCACGTGGCACGCCTCGTCCGAGAAAATGACTTTCCTTCTCGTTACACGCGGACAAATCGAGTTAAGGGCCCCAACATGCGAAACGGGGCGAAAAACGAACACCGAGTGACTTTGGACGTTTTTCATTCACGCTGGACGATTCTTCCATCCATCGCCAAACAAAAACAAGCCAAACAGTCCGCGAAAACAGAAATTAATCGGTCCAATTGAGTTCCGAGAAATCAGCATCGCGGGACGAATTCGCGGCTGATATTTTACAGGCAGCCAAGTGTATAATAATTGACAAATCGGTAGTGTTGTAAAACAAACACGAGGGAGTCGCGATAATCGTGCGAAGCTTGTTCTCGGATAATAAGGGACGCTGGCAAAAACAGAGATTCGAGAAAGCTTTTCCAAAACACAATACCGCGGGAAGCGTGCTTTTTACGCGATGTCAGGTACGATGTGCGCACCGCTTTCGATTCAATCTATATGCTTCTTGAAGCCTTTTAAACGTGAAAGGTTTTGTGTAAGGGACAATTCCATCACTTGCGTTTATATTCAGAGGCGGAAACTGAGGAACTCTTGTAAAATTCAGTTCAATTTTGATTCGATGACTTTCTACGTATTCCCCTTAAAAAGAGGATGAAAATTTGTAAAAGAACCATCTGCCGTAAACGAACCGTTTCCCTGCAAAAAAGGTTTAAAGTTTCGGTTAATAGCCTATTACCCGGCGTTGCTCCTCCTTCTATGCGTCATAAGGGAGACAAAGGGGGGGGGGGACGCCCCGCCTCAGGATCGATTCCGTGTGATCTGATTGGGCAGAAGTTTAGCAAGCTTTTATGAGAAAACAGTTCGTCTGTGGCACGTGGTTCCTTTACAACTTTTTATCCTCTTATTGAGTAGAATACCTAGAAATTTGAAAATAATTTGTCCATCAATTTTAAGCCTATAATATCTTATTTACCCTTGCCCTTTCCTTGCTATTGCTAAAAGTAAGAGTATGCTTTAGTGTTATTAAGACTCAACGAGCTGTTCATTTTATAAATCCGTGGAGTTTGCTTCCTCAGTTTTTGTCGAATGAACAGTTCATCAGATTCTTGGCGAATGAACAATTCCCGTCGCGTGCCTTTCCTGGGCGAAATAAAAAAAGGGGGTGGGGTGGGGTGGGGGGGGGGGGGGGGACGAGAAAAAATGGAGCGGCCTGCGTATTGATTTATTTCACCGTCCGTCGCCAAGGAACTGCATTTCAATATCATCGCATGATAAGATTGCGTTACACACTTCGCTCCTTGCGTCTTCGAATCTCCGCGTTCCTCTTCATCGCGAAAGCCGCTCGTATTTCACCCGTCGTTCGCCGTATCGACGATATTTACGATCGCCGTCGATCTTCTTCGGCGCTGCTCAGCGAGGAAAATTACATCCGATCATGGAAACACCCTACCGACTTATGAAACTTTTGATGAAGCGCAGTCCACTTTGTCGCGCGGAAGTAATCGGAATCGTGATGGAAACTTTGGTCTACATATGCTACAGTTCTATCGTATTTCTCAAAGAACTTTTTTTATGTCAAATTTGAGAAGGAATGTACCTATTAGGGTTTTTTTCGAACTATTTATATTGATCTTCATTTCAAATTTACTAAATTCAGATTTACAATTCACTATTTATGTGACACTCTTACTTAAATGGTCAATGGAAATTGTTCATTGTACTCTTTCTTTTACTCTAGGTGGCGTTTTTATTGGTAGGAGGCGGTACCAGAAGCATACTCATCGATTCACAAGCGATGGTCTTTTTCAATTTGCAATTCTTACTGAAAACTCTCTCAAGTTGTTGACAATATAAATCAGCATTGATATTATATTTAGATTAAGTAGTTGTAAGCGAGAAAAAGAGCGATGGGACTCGAACCCAAGAAGATCTACGGCAGGCCCGTCCAAGGGTTTGCTCGTGCGAGCAGCCGCGAGTTGCTCTTCGCTCTCGGAGACACGGAGCCAGGCCCAAGAGCGAAAGGGCTTCTTGGTGGGGGACTCGGTGAATGTAGATTGTAGAGGTAGTAGGACTATCCCCACTCTTTTACAGCTGCCGTTCTTGCCTACGCTCGCAAGTCGCAACCACCCGCGGCCGCTCTTCGAGAGGAAGCCGGAAGAGCAAACGTTGGACGGGTCTGCTCTAACGAAACGGCATGGTATTCGGCTTGCCTTCCTTCTTCGTCGTTTCTCTTCAGTAAGAGTCTTATTGTAATGCCACACGCGAGAGTCGTCTCGCGCTTGATCCCCACCACAAAAGAAGTAGTGGGGTTAGAAATGTACTTCTAACGAATCAGGGGACATGGACTTATAACGGGACCCGAAATCCTATTGTATATAAGTTATATACACAGAATCCCACCGAAGGTCCTCCAGCAAAGATCGTCGTACTCGTCAGACTCCATCGTAGCATTCGTAGCATTCGTAGCATTCGTAGCATTCGTAGCATTCGTAGCATGCAGTTGAAGTGACGCCAGCCGAAAGTGAGATTAACGAACTCGAATTTTCGTGCGGCGGGATGGAAGGAGAAAGACGGAACGGTGGCGAAATTACAGACGATAACGGATGCGCCAGCGAGAAAAGGAGGAAACCGGGAGGAAAGGAGAAAGGGCAGATGCTCGATAATACCGACAGCATCTCTCGAACCTGCGACCCCAAGCCTCTCAAAGTCCGACAAGAGTGACAAGCCGCTTGCCTGCCCCCTGGGTCATACTTCCATCTATAACGGGCATTATTTACGATTCCGCCGGCCATTTGTCGCCGGTGGTTCATCAGATTACATCGATGCAGCCAGGAACGTCCCGGGGCGATAATCTGCCGCTGCCCGCTGCAACGAGGCGAGATCGGTGTATTCTACGTCATGTTCGGGACACGTAATCGATCGATGATTGATCCAATTGGATTTGGATGCCTGCGAGCACCTGGGAAGAGCAGTTTGACGTTCTTCAGTGGGTTTGTTGCTGTGTACACCGAGGTGGGTGTTTTTTGAAAGTTTCTAAACCGAATGTGCTTCACCCGGAGATATGTACATACAAGTGGAGACTGTTGCTCTTAATTTTTAGGAAGCTGTAATCTTGAGAATTCAGAGAGATAATTCCCAGAGGGTCGAGGAAACGACCATTTGGTACATTTTTAGCCTTGAATTGTTCGGGCGGTGTGAGTCGAACGTAGGATGTATTTATTCGATCCTAAGACACAATGGGGTTTAAATTGATAAGATACTATTACTGCAGTGTCAGGATGATTTATTACTACCATTTAAGGTGCCAGGTTAGTGGAGATAGGGTCAATTCCGCAGGGGGCAAATGAGTAGAGAACAGATAAGTTAGAAAAAGAAAGAAATCTTTTATTGTCTCGCCAACGTCTGCATGCGTATTTACACGGGCCGTACTAGCCTGTCGTCTTATGAAATATCGGGAATACTATAAATACGGGTATCCTGCTTGGGCTGTGTTGCCCGCGAGGATCAAGAGAGCCAAGGGGTCCGCTCGATATAATCTACGATAGCTTAGTCAACGTTATTTACAACTTACAATTAGTCGAAGCGCGAAGAGGCGCGCAACATTAAATCGTCCAATGCGCGCCAACAGAATATGTGAAACCTTCCTTGCTACGCACACGGACGCGCGCGTGTTCGTTTATCTGCTGGCTGGGGTCCGAAGTCGACTGGTTCGGCGCGGGAAAACAAAAAAAAAAGGAGAAGAATCAAGAAGAGAAAAGAATGATTGAGAAAACAGAAATCTCTATCGAGCGTGGCGCATAGTATTATTAACGCCCCGATCAGCCGCGCTACTATTTACAGGCCGCGACGATATGCGATACAACTGCACGCTCGAGAAAGTTAGGAGACTCGGGATCAGCTTCCCCGCCGTCGCACCCCCGAGTTTACGAAACATAGGTACACATGTTACAATAATCGCGCAAAAGCGAGACGCGAGACGCGAGACGCGTCCCGATAGCACGTGACCCGGCCGTGCGCTTCCCGTCCCGTCGCCCAGCATCCTGCTGTCCGCGATTTCACAAGTATTTTTCAATCGATAGGGCGGCGAACTTGACCTCCGACGTCCTCTCCCTCATCCAGCATCGTTCGAGACTCCGCTGGCGCGAGAACATCCGTCCAACCGAATACTGAAGTCATCAGAAGACCCGTGCCGGGCCAGCCCCGCTCCGCAAAGGGACGCCGAGGCCCGAGAGCCGTGCCATCTCTCTCTCCCTCTGTTCAAAACAGACTCCATTAAGGCACGGTTAGACATGTGCAACAGCGCGCATTGCGCGCCGAACACCGTGCGCAGCGAAAATCACGTCCACACATCTGCAATGCGCGCCCGAATTTGCACTTGAGAGTTGAGACCCTCCAAAAAGGTCGGTTTTTAGTTGGTCGAAAGTGAAAAGCAGGTCATCATGCGCAAGCGAATGCTCGGTGCGCAGACCCCGTGGCGTCATCAACCGCTCGTCATGTCCCACCGAATTTTATGGCTTTCGACCCTCTAAGGGGTTCGAATACCATTAAAAGTGGGAAAAATCCAAGTTCCACATTTCTCATCAGATCTCTGCGAAAACGGCGCCAATCGATTCTCTATGTTTCACGGAGGAAGCTAACACCAAGAACGACGTAATTCGGAGAATAATCAAGGAAATTAAATGAAAAATTGATTTTCATCATCTCTAATTAACCTCGTTAAAAGTAGCCCCATTTACATGAAATTTTTTATGATTTTCGTCGGAAAAACATAAGGAATCCATTGGTTTCACTTCCATATCGATACGATAAAGAATAAAAAATTATTTTTTTCTGAAACTGGTATGAATCCTCAGCCGACCGCACCGAATTGAGGTCTGAGGTCGCTACTATCCCTTGCTATCCCTTGCTATCCCTTGCTATCCCTTGCTATCCCCTGCCATTGTGACACTGCTGGTAAATAGGTGTCCCTCTAGAACCATCCGCCGGCAGGCTATATATAATATAAATATATAGTTATATTATATAACTTGGAAACGAAAAGTTACCTCAACATGCGACTTAAACTACTGAAAAGAACATTATATACAGTACCAAATAAACAGCTTTCAATTTTTTTTATAACAATTAACTTAAAAAATTGAAAAAGATAAATAAATAAATGTAAAAAATATTAAGTTATACATCATTAGAAGGGGATAATTCTTTCCTATTTTTTTGGCGCAAATTTCGTTTCGATTACTTTTATAGTTCGAAAGCTATAGACAAATGTCACCAAATTCTTAATTCCAGACCACTGTGCGTCGGGGATCGAAAGCCATAAGTGGAAAACTGTACAATGCTTTCTGATGCTTTCGACGATGCGCGCAACATGGTTTGTAATGGTGTTCTGTAGCGCGCATTGCACATGTTTAACCGTGCCTCAAAAGCGTTACTGCACTACCGCCAGCGGTGGACTGTGCTGAACAGGCTGCGCCCTGATCATTCCGGCCAGTCGTCTGAAGGGCAGCTGCAGGTGATAGTAGGCGCAGTACGGCAGCGGGTCCCAGTAGGCGAACAGGGCTTCGCGTTTGTCCAGCACTGTGCCCAGCAGATGAGGCACGGTCTCCCTGGATGTTCGGTTCAGCGTGCTGGTCACCGCGTCGGGCAATAGGTGCCGGTCAGCGATCAGCAGGACCTCAGAGTTCTGTCTGGAGAAGTGCCTGCAGGGCTTCCAGACCAGCCGGGGGTGGATCCCCGTGTGGCAGATGTAGGGCAGGCTGACCCCAACGCGACAGCCGAGGGGCACCAGCTCGCCGTCATTCGACACGGCGAGTCTGAAGCTCAGATGCCCGCTGATCCTCGAGCTGAACGAGCGGACGATGAACCCTTCCAGCCACTGGACCACCTCCGGTCGTTCCTCCGGGATCAGACCCCGTCCCTCGTTCACCTGGCAGGTCACGTTAGCCACGATCCTCGACTCCTTCACCGTGGTGCAGGTGATGTAGTGCCTGCCAGGAGGGTCGCGGATCATCACCCAAGGACGGCTCTCGGTGATCTCGTGCTGCTGGTTCTGAAACTCCCTCATCGTCGGGGGTAGGACCGTCTTGGCTCTATCCCTCATCCCGGCCGGGCCAGCGGCCAGCATCAGGTACCTGCCCGTGGTGAATGCGTTCTGCTCGTACAGCCTTAAAATATCCTGCAGGGAGCGCAGAACGGAGTGGTCGGGGGTGGCTAGGCCCAAGGCGCGGCATCTTCGCAGAAGCTCGAGGGGATCGTCGAGGGCGGCCACTTCACTGGCACCGGGCACGAAACACTCACAACCCATCACCTCCAGGTAGGGCTTGGCCAGGGCGTCGTAGTACGCCGTGTTGCTGGAGCTGACCGGTATGTAGTAGGCCGCCCTCTCCTTCTGCACGATGTCCTTGAGCGCCTTGATGTATTCAATGGCGTTCCCTGGACCCGGCTTCGGGATGGTGTAGAACTTGGAGCAGGCGGTGGAGAACTTGGCCAAGCCGTGCAAGCCCTCGAGCTCGCAGATCACCACTCTGGCGCCGGCCTTGTAGAAGTTCCTGGCCATGTGCACCGTCTGCACCGTGCTGCCTCCGCTGATCAGCACGCACCGCTTGTTGCGCGCTCTTTCCGACGCCGGCGTGTGCAGCACGGTTATGAACCATTTCAGGGCGGTCAGCGGCAGCTGGAATATTACCCAGAGCACATACACCCAGACGGAGGCCCAGAGCGTCGGCGCCCATATCGCGTAGCTGACCACACTGACGATACCCTGGAGCACGCTGAACAAGACGGATATGTACACGCCCAGCAGCATCACCAGCAGCGAGTCGTTTCGATTGTGATTCTGTCCCTGAGCGGCTTGGCCCGGGTGGCTCGCCTGCACCCTCTGCTGGTGCTGGTGTTTCCGGCGCGAGGACACTATCAGCGCGGGCGCGTTCAAGCCGTTGGATGACGTGGAGACGTTGAAGAGGTTCGAGGAGCTGGAGACGCCCGAGGTGGACCGCTTCATCGCGGACACCGGCGAGACCAAGGTCGGCGACGTGGACAAGGGCGAGCCTGACAGGGGCGGGGTGACGCTGTTGCTCCTCGAGGTAGGCGGGCTCGAGGGCCAGAACCTCGGGAAGTTCTCGCTGGTGCAGGAGGCTGGCATGTTCGTGGTCCCCGGTACCTGCGCTTACACTTCTTACAGCCGAGCACGTCCCACGTGACCCGGTGTCGTCGAGTCTTTGGGAGCTATCATCAATCCGAGCCCGTCCCGTCACACGCTCCCCTCCTGCAGCAGGAACACATATCTCGCAACGAAGCTTCTGTTCCTTTCCTTGCGAGAGTCCCGCGAATGGTGGAGCTGGATAACAAACGATGCGCGACGCTGAGAGCAGTCAGAATCCGCGGAACACGTGCACGCGCGTCTTGGGGACGGTTCTCGTCTTGTTTATCCGCGAGGACTGGAAGAGCTAGGGATCGAGACCGGTCGCGTCTCAAAAGCGAATTCGCCGGCATGCACACACAGCTTTAACTGAGGCCGGCTCTCGTGCCTCCTGGTCTCTTATGCGCTCTGCATCTCGGCCGCACTATGAACCGGGAGTCTTATCTAATCGTGCCGCCTCAAACACCGTGGCTGAAAGAAAGAAAGAAAGAATTGAGTCCTCGCTTTAATCAACGTCTCGCCGCGTATTTTTTCGCCGGGAGAAAATATAACACGTCGGAACTCGGTTAATGTAAATAGGAATAACGCGCCTCTCAATCTATGGGGCAACGTTTTCCCATCGACGGAACCCCGTAGTTCCCGGAGATTTAGATTTTCTCGAAAAGTTATCTTATATAGGTTATAAAATTTCAATATTAGAAAAATCTGTAAATTATTCAGCGAGAAACATATACATACATACATACACTTGACTGCAAAATTTCAAAAGACGCGGCGGAGTCAGTGGTCTGTGTACAAAAAAGAAACTCTTGAGGTTAACGGTATCAAAGTCTATATATATCTCTATTATTATTAGGGTTACCGTATAGTATTTTTCAGGAATCTTGATTGCCTTATGTATCGTGATACAAATTCGTGATCATTCAGAATTGAGGGTTCTTAATTCAAAGTTTTTGAATAATCGATTTTTAAACGATTCCGTTTAAACCATCGAGAAATGTAATTATTCGTGGGTAGAAAAATAAAATTTCCATTCGTAACGTTATTTTCTGAGTATATTTTATCGAATAAGTAATGAAAATGAATGAACAAAGATGTACAAACGACGAACGATCGATTCCATATTTCCATATAAAATTATTGACGAACAATGAAAAAAAATGTAATGAGGGGCCAAATGAATAAAAGAATTTCAGCCAAATTTATTTAATTTATTATAAATCGGCATTCGATGAACAAATATGTAATATGAACTATTGAACAATGATGTACAAACGATTGCATAAAAAAGAAATTGATGTATCCACCAATGAAGGGCTGACTTTTTGGAGGTTACCGACCAATATAATGTTGTTCGGCAACCCTGTAGAATAGTTTCATACTTCATACTGTTTCATATTCACAAGATGGCGCAAGCCGCGCGCAGATGCGCAGAACGATGAAAAACGATTTCGGAGTTCGGACAAGCATGAATGAGGTTACTCGACGTTGCTTACTGTTGCTTACGAGTACGCTTGTAATGTATTCTACTGTTGATTCGAAACATTAGTTTGAAAAGGTTTGAAAAGGTTTTAAAACACTTGGGACTATAAAATGTGCTGGCATCGTTAACAAGTAATTGCAAGTAATTGCAAGTAGTAGTCAATGGTTTTTACGGTAAGCCCACGGTGACAATTGGTGAGAATTGGTGAGAATTGGTGACAATTAATATGGAAGGAAATATAAACATCGGGGAATTTGCGCGAAAATCGGAAGGTAAGCGAGAACCATGGTCGCGGGATTGCCCGAAGAATGGAGCAGGGGGTGGTGAAGAAATGGAAAGCAGAGTAGGCGATGACGAAGCACCGTACCTCGATAAACTGCAGTCTAGTCCCCTCGATATTATGGAAAATTCTACGGACCATTCGTCCGATTCAGCCGAAAATCTTAACAGCAGCGCAATTAGCAGCGTGACCGACAGTTTTAAAAAACCGACCGTACTAATTGGTCCCAGACGTTTTCGACCACCAGGAAAACTTCCCAACACATCAGTCTCTATGGATGCTTGCACACCCGAGAAAATCGATTGCTGCTCCGATGATGCATTAAAATCCACGGGTCAATCGAAAGATCCACCTTTTCCATACGTAGAACCACTCTGGGGTGGAAAGCCAGAGCAGGATTATAAAATGGAGGTGCTTAAATCTGGAGTGATTGTAGACACAATTCCGCTTAACGAACAAAGTTTTTATATCGTCGGGCGACTACCTTCGTGCCACGTGTCTCTGGCGCATCCAACTATTTCAAGATATCACGCTGTTTTCCAATACAGACACAACCAAGATGAGGAAAATTCTAAAGGCTTTTATGTTTATGATCTAGGAAGTACTCACGGTACATTTTGGAACGGAAATCGTATAAAATCCAATATTTATGTAAGAGTGCAAGGGGGTCATATGCTCAGGTTCGGTTGCAGTCAGAGAAAATACATTTTGCAAGCACCGTCCGGCGACGAAGAGGAGGAATCTCGGTATACAATGTCCGAGTTAAAAGTATCCTTGATTTTTTCTCATAACCTGTCCATAAGCTTGTCTATTAACGATCAACTGTCTATAGTAACGAAAAAAACATGTATCGTAGGAAATGAGAACGTTGGAATTAGAAAAACGATGTGGAAACCAGAAAGCTGATGCTCCCGTTGCGGAGAAGGAAAATGATGGTATCGACTGGGGCATGGGAGAAGACGCGGACGAGGAGACGGACTTGCAAGAGAATCCTTACGCTTGCATCGCAGACGACGATTTAGTTTTAGAGGACCCTAAGAAAACTCTCAGAGGGTGGTTTGAAAGAGAGGGATACGACCTTCAATATCAAACAGAAGAGAAGGGTCTTGGACAATTTTTATGCTGGGTAGAGTGAGTATTTTCATTGGTGTTGACCTGTTACAAATCTTCTATACCCTTTAATGCGATCGGCATTTTTCCCTGGAAAATTTCTAGCCTTCCCATGGAAGATATCGTTGGCCGTTCCGTCAGAGCAGAAGCCCTTGTTAAAGGCAAGAAAAGAGAAGCAGTAGTGCAGTGCGCGCTGGAAGGTTGCAAAATCTTGGACAAATATGGATTACTCAGGCAGGCGAATCACGGTAAGCGCGGGAACCCCGAATAAATTTTCCATTAGAAGATTTAATCTGTTACGGTAACGTCGTCGATTTTTGCCATTGTCTATCCTTTTTCAACGAATGCAACTTTTTTATCTTTAACTCGAATCTACGTAGAAGCTAGGAAAAGGAAAACAAGGAATTGGGAAGCGGAAGATTATTACGATTCGGACGAAGATAACTTTTTGGATAGAACCGGGTCGATAGAGAAGAAACGAGAGCAGAGGATGCGCCTAGCTGGAAAATTAGAGGAAAAGGTGGAAACGTACGATTCGTTGGTAAGTCGGCGATTCAAAACTCCCCGCACATCTTCCAACTCGTAGTTTGTTCGCACAGAAATTTCAAAAGACTTGTGTCGTTATTCGTTCTGTTCTATTAGCTCGAAAAGCACAAGGACGTGACAAAACGTATCTCGTATTTGTTAAATTCTATTAAAAATTGGCAAAATAAAAGCAACGCGAACAAAGATATAATGGAAGAAGACGCATTGGATGCTTTTATGTCAAGTTTAAGTTGGTTCGCTTTGACTAAAAGCGATATTGCCAAGATGAAAATAGAATTGCAAGGTTTGCGCAAGGAGGAAACAAGTATAATTAAATTGTTAAACTTGACGCGTCCGGCGAATTTACCCGCTCTTATTTGCCATACCGCAACTGATGACCAAGTGACGCGTAAAGTTACGACAAAAACCAATCTCACTCGAGAAACATTATTGGAGACGATCGAGATTCAAGACCCTGCGCTCGTTCTTGGGAAGGTAAGTGAATAACTTTTTCCTCTCCATCACCATCGTCTCCATTCGGGTTTACACCTTTACAATCATGTCTCCTGTAGAAAAAATCATCAAACCGTCAACTAAGGGCAGGTAATAAATTATTTGCATCGAGTACAACGAAAGCAGAATCCGAAGAAGAGGTGGAATCCGAAGAGGAAGTGGAATCCAAACTATCACGTTCAACTACCGCTGCTACTAGTACCATTACCGCTACAGTTGATGCTTTCACTACCGCTACCGCTGCCACCACCACTACAAACAAGTCTGTTGGAGAGAATGAAAATGAAAATGAAGAAAGCTACCAAGTCGGAATAAGAAAAAGGCGTCGACAAAAGGTAGCCTGTGATCAAGACACTCGTACGAATAATTACTCTACGTGGGTTCCGCCACAAGATCAGTTAGGAGATGGAAAAACGAGTCTTAACGAAAAATACGGTTACTGAAATCAAACTACCTACATACATACATATATTTGACGATTTTATGTAATTGTAACTTGTCTGTAGGGATACGCATTTTAATGTACGATATTGTAAATACATTCATATTTTATACAATTTCTCTGTCAATGTTCTCGGTATTTAGAATTCTACCTACCTATTACTGCTGCCCAGCGATCGCTGGCTGCAGCTCTCCGAAGTTCGGAGTCCGAACGCCGGGCCTGGCCGGGCCGGTGCATGGTTGTAGTGGAATGCATCCGCGAGGCGCTGTTGCCATTTTACCTGTTCGCGCGAGCGCGGCTTGCAAGATGAAATGCTGATCCTGTACTTGTGTATAGTATGTATAGTACTTTGTCAAAAGTAAAAGGCAAAACACGTAAACCTTCTCATCGCTCTTAATTAAGTACTTAAACTTAAACGATGAACATTTGACCAGCTGACCATTTAGAAATTTACGATCGGACGTTGTCGCCGTTGTCGCCGTTGTGGCCGTTGTCGCCGTTGTCGGATGCAGTTTAGGCATCTTTATCAACCTTGTTACTAGATTCTATACGTTCTATACCCGATTTCTTCACCTCCGACCGAAGGAGTTGCGTCAGTTACATTCAGTTACATTACAGTTTACAGTCAGTTCGCTTGTGCCTGACCATGTCTGGCACTCGATGTATGTCGAAATTCAAGGAATCAATAATCTAAAAAAATTTCTCACCGATTATTGTCGAATACGTAGGTAGACGATGGATTATCCCGAACACGAAGAATTTGGAATTTCGTATTTAAAAACGAGTACGTATGTTAAACAAACGAAGCAAACGAATGTGTATATACAGCAATACCTAACCCAGGACCCAGGAAGACAATAAAATTCAGTTCCGTACCCATCCGTACAGTTCTGTGCTAATGTTTCCTTCGAGGAGGCATTATTATTGTTATAATTCTGTTTCTTCTCGTTTGTTGGTAGATTTCGAACGTAATGTGCTCTCGCTTCTATATTACTTAACTCGATCCTCGAATATTAATGTTGAAATTACGCGGACCAAATACAGCGTATTCGGACGGCGTGTTTAATCATATGTAGTTAAATATATAACGTCAATCAATTACCTGTATTATTTTCAAATATTACACCGTAGCGACACTTGAATTTTCCAAGTCCATTTGGTTTAATGTGTAATCTTACCTTGGAAATTCAAACAGTATGGAGCATTATCGTGTCTGTCGGATGGTACTTGATCGCGATAGCAATTTCCTTTTGGTACGCTTCTCCGTATATATGGGCCAAGTATACAAAGTGGAAGCTGAAAAAGGATGATCAAGATTATGCAGCAAAGTACCACAAAAGTAAGAGCATGAAATCAACGCTAATCAATTTAGTTCTTTTTGTGGTATCGCCCAGTTTCTATGATGTATGTATAAAAATATCGTCCCAATTTTTTATATATAGATTCCGATTTATTGCAAGAGAGAATATCGGCTTTGGAAGCTTCCAGGCAAAACATGCAAGAAGAGTATTATCAGAAATGTATGCTTGTACGAGAAGCGGAAGCAGAAGCAGAAGTAAGCTAGTCTCTATTAATTCAAATGTTAGTCATTGAAACGGTAGCTTAAAGATTTTTTTCTTCCATGTAAGGAAAAAAGAAAGGAAGCATCCAGGCTAATGCGGGCCAATCTCATGGGTCGTACACTAGGCGACGACACAAGCGATCCGTTCGGTTCGACCGAGAAGAAGGCGAAATCGATGAAAGGAGGTAAAGCGAAAAATGTGCAAAAATGTAAAAATGTAAAAATGTAAAACGTTCGATGGTGATGTTGAAAACGCATCCTCTTTAATTTTTACAGAATATAATCCACTAATGGGGGATGGTTCCAGAGGATACCGACCACCGAAGCGAAGCTGTTGTAGCAAGGGTGGCTGTGGGTAATTACGTGTACACGTGCGCCTATATCATTTTCTTATCACCCAGATTCCTTTACGAATAAATATTTAGTGAAATACCGAATTAAGTTGTACATAATTACGTAAAAAGTTATCTTTGTTTTCAATAAACGTATACATTTCTAAACACGTACAAAGCGAATACAGTACTTCTGACTTACCTGGCGTTTCGCAGACATCGTACGTACCCGCATTACAGACTCTAAAATAAAAGGAGACAAGAGGAAAGGAAGCGACAGTTACACATTTTCTCGAGTTGTTTAAATATTTCTTTTAAATTTAAACTTGGTAAAATACTCGAGGTTTTTAACATTGTTTTTCTTTTTTTTTTATTAATAATCGTTACTTGTATATCACGTAACTTTTCCGTATATCGTCTTATATGTATACGCAGTACTTGACAATAATAATCGGTATTTTTTAATTATCTACAATTGTGCGCGCGTACTCGTGCGTGTGTATGCGTATATTACTGATTCGTGTTACTTAACCGTCATTATTCGCGCAACATTCGCATAATTTTTTTATGCGACCACGTGTTCACAAACTGGACAACCGTTAGTGTTTGCCTCGTAATAAATAAGGTATTGCCTACGAAAACGTTTAGGAACAAACGTTTCTTTTCTTTTCTTTTCATTTTTTTATGCGCTTTATTTACAAAATGTAAAGAAGATTTAAGCTAAATCACTCATCAGCCTTTGTGTGTAGATTCAGACTTGAGAGCTAAAAGGGGTACGGAACACGTTTCATTAACGTGGATCCCTCGAATGTTGTTGATATGCCGATTAATCTGTCACAACTGTAAAGTATCTCGCTACATTCCACAATACAGTGGTTAAACACCGTTCACATTTACTTGGGGCCGTATAGTCTTTTAACGAGAGTCTACCGAGTCTACTTATTGTTATAATAGTTGATGACAAGCCCAATGAACGCCTTCTAACTTACGCTTCCACTTGCGACTGTTGCATTGTTTTGTAACAAAAAGTCTGAGAATGTTGATCAATGTTTCCTGTTTCAATTGCAACTTGCAATTTTCAATGGGTGATTAGCGATGTAGGAGATATTTACTTAATACAGTGAGTCATGTACTGTACGTGTAAGAAGAAGCGAATAAACGTAGGAGCATTTCGCAGGAGGATATAGTGGGCAAGTAATTGAAATTACGGCCGACGCCGGTACAGCTGGTGAGTGGTAGATGATGGTGGATGGTGGTGGATCATGGGATCCACCGTGGATGACGGGTGGCAGAAAGAATGGAACGCAAATACGCATACATACATATGGGACTGAGAGCGAGGTTGCAAGTGGGAAGGATAAAAATAGAAATTGAGCCAAGGGATAGAACTCGCGCATACGCAAAGGTCGTGCGCGCGCGCGCGCGCGCTGTTTTATTTTAGGTATGTATACGAATATGATACAAACGGCGCGAACCATCGTAACAATTGTGCAAAGATGAGAAACTATAAAAATAACGTATTACTTTTTTTCTCGCAAATTGATAAGATGGTTCGGCCTAAAGTGACGATCCGTTCTCTCGCGATTCTCTCGTACAAGGAAAATACCGTGAGCACTCGCCCTCGAATCAACTACTTTTCAATATCTAATTGTAAGTAACTATTATTATATACTATCGATCGGTTTTCCGTACCGTGGAAAATCTCAAATGCGAATCTATGTACAATCTCGAGGGCATTCATTCTTCCGGAGGTACCTATGTAGGTATATGTATGTATGTCTAGAAGGGGCATTTACGTCATTAAACTTGAATGAAGTTTGGCAAACTCGACGTAATACAGTTCGAGTAGACCTGCACGAAGGTTGTTCGAATATCGTTACGCTGGATACTTGATATATACATATTCTACGTGGCTATGTTTCTTCGATTCGAGTCCTAATCTAAACACGCTACAAAATTCACTCTCTCCCCCCCCCCCTCTCTCTCTCTCTCTCTCTCTCTCTCTGTCTCTGTCTCTCGCCTTCCTGCTGCTCCTAGTCAACTATAATTCTCGCTTCTCGTCCGCCCGGACGGATTATACTTGTGTCGTGCCCTAATATACATGATACGGATTTACCAATTTCGCTCGTGTACTCTCGACTCACGTGGCTGATTCGGGTTTTAATTTCTCTCAAGATTTAAACCCCGTTACGTACCTATTACGGAATTTATAATCCTCGGCAGTGTTTTCGAAGTCCGTTCCTTTTACCGTATAACCACTACAATCAACTACTTTTTGGACGATGACTACCGTTTTAATCGGGCAGTTATCTTTCCTCTTTGTTCTTCCTAAAAACATTAAATCAATTATAACGAGTTTGAGCGATTATTACACAGCGAGTGTCGTTCACTCGATCTCTTCACTTGACTTGTCATCTCCCATATCTACGTTAATCTTGGCTCTAGCCAGGCTTATCGAGAATTCCTCTCGCTATATCTCGATAGAGAACACGTCGAGATTCAAAATTCAGTTCAATGCCGTCATGGTGTCGTAATTTCGTTGTCACTGTGACAATTGGGTATTCGAGACCGAGTTTTAGCTCGATGTACAAGTTCCATTCTGAAGAAATGAAGAAATCACAGACCAAGGGAGACGGTCTCTCCTATGGGATTCGCATGGATGCCATATAGCAATTATAGCTACATTAGTTTCACAGAAAGAACACAGTCAGCGCGTACAGCTTGTACAAAATTCCTCGATATGATAATACTTGATACACTTTAGTCGCTGACACGATATTTTATCGTACCTTCTGTCATCTCAGAATCACGTGTTAAATGTTCGCGTTCGGCTTAATGCCATACAGCTCGCGAATTTTTTTTTAAGCTTTGGAACGTTACAGTAAAAAATAATATATACTCGTGCGGACGCTTCGTGGCGAGAATCTAGAGGTTGTGGAAAATAAATGCCACGTTAAATCGAAACTAGTAATCGGAAAAAGTCGTTGCCCAAAATGTCAACTAATGCTAGCTCGCGAAAAATTACCTGCACGTATTCTCAGTTCCGTGTAACATTCTCCTATTTGGCGGACTATTCGTGACTTGGAACACGCTTACTCTTCGACCAATCGCACACGCACTGATGGATCGATTGCCGTTCTCATTCGTTTATTCGACATTTTGACCATGTACCGGACGAGTATAGGTAATGGTGAGTCGGGGGAAATGGAAACGGAAACGGAAACGGAAACGGATATGGAATGGAGTATTTTTTTAAGTGTCGTCTTGGCACACACACACATACACTACTAACTACTCCATGGAAAACTCGGAGAAAAAAAGAATAGAGTGGGCAAAGGGGTAATGCAAGAGTATTGATGGAAAAGTGAGAAGGGTGAGGGTGAGGGTGAGGGTGAAGGTAAAGGTAAAGGTATGTGAATTATTTCGACGAAACGGGTCCATCGGCAGTGTTCCGCTTTTACGAATCGAGGTATGTATTAGCCATCACGAAGGTCGGCCGGCCGATTACACTCTGGAGGTGCATTCGAATTACCACTGCTCACAAACATGTTGTTTAGTTTGTTGTACCTTTGACTGCCGGAGCTGCTGACTGTATTGGAGGCTGAGGAATTATGTGTAGGATAACCGCTGGTTCTTGAAAAGCTAGGCACTTTGTCTGTGGGGAAAGAGAAGGGTGAATTCGGAGAAAACCATCGATACTGTGGACTGTTTGTACACATGGAAGAAGAAAAGATCAAGATGCTAACCTTTGCCGCGATTATGCCTCGATCTTTCTTGCGAGCTGACGCTTCCGGATTGCCTCGGTGGTATACAAGAGTAATTACTATCACCACTGCTGTAAGTCGGTGAAGACGCTCTAGTGTTTCTCCTACGGGGACTCCTGCCAGTTTTAGTTTTAGGTTCTTGTTTAGCGTGAAGGCAGTTGGCCGCCGACGACGCCGCCACCGCCGCCACCGCCGCAAACTGTTGATTGTATTCGAGCGTGTTCCCGTAGAGGCAGCTCGATTCTGAACAGGAGCAGCAAATGTCCGAATGTGCGTTGGAATCACACGATTTTCTATCCCACTCGTCGTTCTCCGGTTGATAGAGATTGTCGGTCGGATAGGATCCGTCGTCGTTTCGCCGATAGTCATCTTCGCTCACGATCGATTGTTCCGAGTGGGAATCTACACGATTCACGCGACTATACGTCGAATCGTAGTCTTCTAATGGCGACCCGTTACGTTGGCCGTATAAAACGGAACCGCTCTCGTATTCGTTTTCTTGGTTGCTTTTGTACTCGTAACGATCGAATCCCTGCGGAAAGGCGGGCAGCGCGGGTGGATTGGTCTGCGGAGGTAAGCTCGTATACCTGCTCTGCTGATGAACGTTATTCTGCTGAACCGCCGAGTTGTCGAACGGTTCGCGCTGCTGCTGTTGGCTCGAACCATTCCAGACTGTGCCCGAACCTCCCAAGCTGTTGGCTGCCCTGATCGGGGGACTTGGTGGACTTGCAGAATTCCCGGATCCAGGGCCAGAGCCACACCCAGAGCCAGAACCCGAGCCGGAACCTGAATTTAAACTCAAACCCAAACCTAGTCCCAAAGCTAACCCGGAACCAGTTACCAAGTCTAGATCGTTCTGTCTGTCGATGCTCCGTTTTCCCAGCTGTGGACTGAACGCTGTCTGATGTTGGTAATGCATTTGTGACTGCTGCTGCGGCTGCTGTTGCTGCTGCTGCTGTTGCTGCTGTTGTTGCTGCTGTTGCTGCTGCTGTAGCTGCAGATGCTGTTGGTAGTGATGCTGATGCTGATACTGATGTTGATGCTGATGTTGATGGTGATGCTGATGATACTGGTATTGGTGCTGATGTTGGTGTTGGTGTTGATGTTGGTGTTGATGTTGATGAGAATGCGAATGGGGCCTGACAGAACCGAGAGATCCCTCGAACGAGGGTGGATGTTCCGGCGGCGGCGGTAGCATGTCGCACCAATTCAGTGGTTGATTTTCGATTGGTAACGGCATTCTGTATTGATGAGTCCGCCTGTGCGCTTCTGTATTTTCGTCCGCGTTATACACGCTGCTGGCATTGTCGCTACTCGGCGACACTGTCGATTTGTTCCGATCCAGATTCGAATCTACACTCGAGTAATCTGGTTTGAGGCAAGAGTCGCTCGAATTCGATTTCCGACCACTAGTTTCTATCGAGTCCGGGCTACGGGTGGGCATGCAAAGCGTGGTCGTGGCGTAAGGTTCCGGCGGAGCTTGAAGCTGTTTCCTTGTGTTATAAAACGTCGTTAGATTCACTTCGGCGTATTCGGAGCCTGTCATACCGACGATTCCACCAGGCGGCAGACCGATTTGATTCTGATTGCTAAGCAGTTTCGTCTCGCAGTCCTTGTCGGTGGTGGACGAAGCCTGAAGCGTGTTGCTCGGTCTCCAACCACGCTCCAGCCACAGAGTATCCTTGTTCAATTGACAGATGTCATTGGCTGTGCCGACGGGAACGTTCAAGTGGCCTAGCTGTTTGCTCATAGCTTGTTTTCGTCGAACGTAAAGAGCTCCCAGCAACGCGGCGATAACGGTCAACACGACCGTTATCATCAGGATGAGAAACCACGTTTCTCCAATAACGGAAGCACTCCCTTGACTCGGGTCCGTTCGCGGCGGTAATTGCGTCAATTGCCCCGGATCCATATTCAAAACAGTCGGACTGGAGAACGGGCCGAGTCCGACGCGAGTCAAGCCGGCCACACGGGCGGTGTAAAGGCCGCCAGTGGTTAAGCTGTTAATAATCACGGAAGTGGTGGACGCGTTTAAAGACATCTGGCCCAAAATCTTGTTGCTGTTGTTGCTCTTGATTTGAATCTAAAACAATTGGAAAGTTCAGAGAAAAACTTTGAGGACCAATGTTCGGGACTTTTTTTTTACCTTGTATCCTATCAACTGTCCGTTTTGCGTATTTCTCGGCGGCGGAGACCAACGAACAAATGCCGAAGTAACATTTATCATACCAACGTGAACGTTTTCGGGCGCGCCGGAAGGTACGTCCTCCAACGTGGTTATTAATTTCACATTGCTCGGTCTACCTTCGATGGTCTTGAAGAAGGGAACTAGAAAAAACTCGTATCGCGTGTACTTGTTCAGGCTAGTCAAAACATGGCTGGTTGCTCCGGCATTTAGTACGGTAACCATTCGATATTCCGGTTTCTCGGATACTTGGCGGTACCTTATATAGAGACCTTCGACCAAATCGGCAGCTCCGAGAATCTAAACAACACCGAGATACGAGAGTTGACAAAAGCAACCTGCGTCTATTCTATTGTACTCTGCATACATGTATGTACTTACATCCCATATGATCTTGACGCTAGTACTGCTTAAAGCCTCAACTTGTTTTAAATAAAGAATCTCGCTGTTGAGCCGATCTCTGGCCCGAATCAGTTCCGTTTGTGGGATTGCCTGTTGATCAAGACCCGTCGTTCGCGCCACGTCCGACAGGGGACCGGGAAGTGAGAAACCCTGAATATTTCGGGCACGAACAAGGAACACGTAGCTCGTGTCGGGCTTAAGGTTGGTTACCTAACAAAAAAAAAAAAAAAAAAACATGCATATACTACTTACATACCTATGTATATTGTATGGATCATATGGTATAACTGATAACAGATACTTACGGTATAGGTGTCGTCGATAATACCTTCCGCAGCAACGAGCCAGCCGGTCTTTGGATTCGTAGCAAAATATTCGACCGTGTAATCGATTATTTTGCTGGCCCCTTCGTGACCCGGGCTCCAGGTAAGCGTAATCGCGTTACTAGTAGCATTTACTATTCTCGGCTTGCTAGGGGTCTCGGGAAGCATTGATGCGCCGCCTGCCCCTACACCACGGCGAATCGCTTCGGAGCTAACCGTCAAACTTGCACTCCACGATGTATTGCCGGATTCGGAAGAAGCAACACAGGTGTATATTCCGGTGTCCCCGAGTTGAAGGTTTTTTATCGAAAGAGTACCATTGCTCGCGATTGCAAATCGATCGCCGGTATCCACTCGCACAAGTTGGTCGTCCTTGTACCAGTGGATCTCTGGAGGAGGTTTCCCAAACGCGCGGCATGGCATTGCAATCTCGCCCTTTGGGGGCGATGTCTGATTCGTCGCCCTCAATTCGATTATAGGTGGGGGAGCCTCTTTTACGGATGTAACCTGACGAAAGACACACCACACAAATTTAACACTCGTTTCATATTGGGATTGAATATTGCGATCGTCGCATGGATACCTGAAGAAAAACCGTGGCTGTACTTGCGCCAGCTTGGCTGATGGCGCTGCAGACGTAGTGTCCCTCGTCCTTTCCAACAACTCCCCTGACGTGCAGATTTCCGTCGTCGGTTATCTTATAACGATCTTGATACTCGTTTCCAGGGAACATTAGTTCTTGAGAACCCTCGCGAGTCCAGAAGATGGAAGGTTTCGGTGCGCCACGCGCCGCGCAGGAGAATGATACGTTCGATCCGATGTTGACGATTTCGTCCTTTGGAAAGTTTGTAAAGACTGGCCTTGCTGAAAAGTAGAGCGAGAATTCTTTCTCAATTATTATCAATTCGTACGTTAGTCGAATACTTACAATTAATCGGACTACTCACAGTGTACAGTCAGGGTTGCGCTTGCCGATATCGCACCGACGCCATTCTCGGCGTCGCAAATATACGTGCCCTGATCTAGCGATGTCACCTTTTCGATTCGCAAGCTTTTATCATCCGAGATATGTGCTCGCCCGATCGGCATTTTGCCATCGTTTCGTCGCCAAAGAATCTCAGGCGGAGGATCGCCGCCTACGCGGCAGGCAAATTCAGCCGTTTGATCCGTTAGAATGGTTTGGTTCGCGGGAGTTGACGAGAAGAATGGCTTTACTAAATAAAACAAGAGACACGGAAATGGTATAAGCATACACAGGCACGGAGCAATAGATGCTCTATGCCCTATGCTATGCGGTAGCTGCGCACTTACCGTGAACTGTCAAAGTCGCTACAGCGGATTCTTTCACTCCCACCATATTTTCGGCAACGCATTGATACTTGCCCTGGTCCGTTTGCCTGACATCAGAGATCATCAAATTCCCACCGTCTACCAGAGTGACGCTGCGTAGAGAAAAGAGCGATCGATAAACGCGCGCTTGTCGACGGAGGAGAAAACGAATTGTGTGTGGTCGTGAGGAACCCCCCCCCCCTCTCTCTCTCTCTCTCTCTCTCTCTGACCCGTAAATTTTCGCTGGGTACAGTTTCTGAATTCTTTAAATTTCCGAATCCAAATATTACTGGCTATTACCACTTTTCCTACTTGTTTAGTATTTGCCCAGCTCGCTGCTCCACCGAAGCAACGACATGTTACAGTTCTCTTTTAAAACGGTAGTACACATAAGGTGGGTACGTGGTGACCTTCAAATTTTGCACAGACGGAAATTATCGCGATTTATAGAATGCCAAGCGCTTCGTTACCCATTATTCTCTCGACAACACCCGAACCGTCGACACCGAAGTGTCGAAAACTCGTGTTAGCGTATGTATGTATGTATGTATGTATGTATGTATATGCATAGAAAGCCAGTGAGAATACCGTTTAGTAACGTCCAAGTCTAGCATGTGACCGTTCCTTTTCCAATGTAACGTTGGCTCTGGATGCCCTCGGGGTGGACCACACTCTAATAAAGCGGTTTCTCCGGCCGCGACTCTAGTGTTTTGCGGCTCTGCTCGAAATTCATCCCTTAGCACTGCAACAAATAAATTATATCAAATTGGTTCTTTAGCTTTCCCCAAGTTTCGTCATTCGGGGGTATCATTAAGGGGGTATAACCGTTTGAAAGTGTCAAAAATAGGATTTATTCTTTTTACATATTTTCATAGATTAATGTTTTAGGAATATTATAAATCAAGTCAGATGTAAAACTAACTTTGACCTGATTAATCCGAAATGAAAAATTCGAAGGAATTTAGTTAGTATATTGAATTATTTTGTCCGTAATCGTTCAGTATCCAGAAATATTAATTTGCTACAAAATAGCTGCTGCTCAAATTAAAATATCGATTTTCGCCAAAAAAATCGCAGATTTTTCATCTGTAAAATAGAAACTACGCAACGGAAATGAAAACGTCACGATTAGGGACAAGATTTTTATATATAGAATAAGCCTGCAAGGCTGAATTCGTTCGATGCAGCGGTTCTCGAGATGTTTTGGTCAGCGATTCTGAAGAGATGTAGTTTCGAGAAAAACACGTTTAAAGTTTTAAGTTAAGTTTACATCCTCCAGGACATACCTATACTAAAACTCGCACAGCTCCGCCAATTTTGGTCGGACCAAATTCAAACATTCACACAATACCTACTTTTGAGATGCTTTTCTTTAAAAAAAATTTCAAAACCCCAAAATACATTTTTCCGAATTTTGCAGGTAGGCATAACCCCTTAATAACATGGCAATGGCCATTAGAGTGATTAGAGTCAGTCTGATTATATTGGGATGAGGTTAAACCCTGAAACAGCAGGAAAGTCGGCGCGCAGATTCGTCGTCCTAGTCCTTTCTCTTTGATCACTTTTGTCTCTGTTGAAACGGTGAGTCACACGACATACCTAGTTGGTGCATCGGCTGAGCCGTTCCGCTCTGTTTGCGTGTTTGCTCATCGTTGGCGCCCTCCAAACAATTTTACGCTCGCGTGGTAAAACTTGAACGGCCTTACTTGGCCTCCCCAATACCAATGTACTTTTCAAAATTAAATTCCAATTCGATTCCAATTCGATTCCAATTCGAATAATTCTCGATTCATCCCCGCTACGGAAATCGAATTGAATTTATCGAAACTGGAGGCGAAACACAACACACACAACACGCGAGGTGCTTGATTTTCGATATAGGTATTTAGATTACCTAGTGTCGCATCGCTTTCACGTAGAAACGGAATACGATAAACGGTTTAACCCGATGTTGTTTCCTCATCTGCTTTTAACGAGACGAACGGCGCGGTGGCCAGTTCTTGAAAGCCTCGAATGAAATTCATGCAGAGCGACAAAGAGGTAGCGAGAGTGGGTGAGATGGGGCGAAAAAAAACAGGGGTCTTGGAAGGGAGAAATGGGGGATGAAGCTGGTGCGTAGTCAAACAACCTCCAATTAACGAACGCTAGATCTGGAGCGAAAGAATTGAAGGGTTCTTGGATCTCCCGTCTCGCCCCTGTCGACCATGTAACCCCTCGGGCTTTTTCGCGGGCAGCACGTGAGCCGCGGGAATCAACTAATGAGAGCAGCAGGCGCGTTGCGTGCCCTTCGTGCTACGCGTGTACATGGGCCGGGACGAGACAAACGGCGGGAGTAGCAACACCCGCGCGCGAGACGAGCTTTTCAAACCGAGGCAGCTCTTGCCCGAAGTGTAGATGTAACGATAGTGTATTTACACCAATTTACACAAAATGATGACGCTGCTAAAGAGACATGATTCGATTGCCCATCTAGCCGTCTTTTCATACAAACGATCGGTACCTATGTATGCGACTTGTAAGTTGGCTTGAAATCAGCCTTTAACCACAAATCAAATAAATTCAAAGTAAATAATAAAGAAAATATTCATGTAAAAATCCATGTGTATTTGATTATTTTCAGTAATTTTTACGTTATCTGGTAAAATTATTTTTTCTTACGTGTTTCATATATACTTTTCTTACATTTTATTTGTAACACCTATACCTAAAACATATATTTATACTTTTTTACATAACTGAATACTTTTAAATCATAAAAACAATGCTTTTGTACGTTTACATGGTGTTCCGCTTTATCCGACCACCCGAGCGAGGCGAAGATTTCAATACCTCCGGTAAATCTGATTTTCCTTTGTTGCCAAATATTTTTCTTAACAAAGGCTTTGATTTTCTTATAGTCCATGGTCCACTTACCACTCCTGTTGACATCCACCCAAGTCCCGTGTCTGTTTTTCCGTCCGGTTTTCTGTTATCACCCTTCAAAGTTAAGCGTCCCATTATACCCTAAATACTCTCCCAGTCTCTCACGTGCGATGCAAGATCCGTAAAGATGAACTTGGGAAAGCGAGCAGGTGGAAAGAACGATACGTTCGTCGGACGAAACACACCTTTTAAGTTTTAATTGACTGGTCGTCGGTCCGGGAGGGACGTCGCACACATACATAGAAATTAGAAACTGCACAGACGGAGATGCGCAGGGCGAACGATCGCCAATGTCTAAAGTCTAAACAATACAGGGCGCAAGACTGGGTGTCTCGACGATGTTGTTTGATGTTGTTCCGAGAACTAACCGTCGCCGCGGCCGCAACACTGCTCGATACTCATCCTAAGAATGGAAAACACTGTACAGTGGCTCACAGCCATAATCGTGGACTCTTTAAAGTCGCACAAAACTTTTCAAATTGATCCGAACGACTTGCGTTGTTTTTTACAAGCTGGAGGGATTAGTTTGTCAAGTGAAGTGTTTCGTCAGTTTTGAAAAGAAAAGAAAAATTAAGGCCGTTTTTTTTTCAACTTTTTTCTGAGCCTGTAATAAAAATTCGAAAAACCCGTTTGTAGATTGAGATGCTGAAAATTTCATGAAAATCGGTTAACGTTGCTCTGACCTATAAAAGCTGAAAGATCGCAGCGTTAAGATGGAAATTGCCGAAATTCATTGTAATTCGATTGGACGAGGTATCGGTGAGCGCGCTCGCGCTCGCGTGTACTCTCAGTACCATATTTGATATAATTAAAGAACATAAATAAGCACAATGGTACAAGGACCGGTTAGAAAGGGCGAGAAGCAGTGGTAGCGGTGGCGATGCCTACATAAGTACGTAGAAGGGATATTCGCTCGGTGGGTAGCAAAGAGCATTGAATGCAAATCCCCGCAGGGCCACGTCTCCGTATGGGTGTACGTTAGCATGCTTACATGTTTGCACGCTTCGGTGCTCGATGTCTTGCTGCAAGTTTTAGCCGAAGTGACCGCTATCTAGGACCTCTACGCCAGGTAGAATGTACATATACGGAGAGTATACACCCATATACGGCTGGTCGATCGCGTATCCATACTCCATACATAGGTAGGCGTAAAAGTAGGGGCGTATAGGTACTTGTTACATTTACCGGGTAGGGCTTTGATATTTCGATCCCTATCGCATCTGAAACCTTTTCCATTCTACGACACTCTCGCGTTTACTATAGGTATAGTCGTGTCGGAAAGAAAGACTTTAATCAACCAAGGGTATTATTTATACGGATCCAAGAACGACTCAAGATGCCTATCGCAATGGATTTCTAAGGATCCTTGTAAGGATCTGTTTTGAGGAAATTCCAACGAGAGTTTGAAACCGCCTAGCAGCCTACGTTGTCGCAGGAATTGTCGGCGCACCAGAGTCGCTGCGACGCGCCAGTCTGGTCCGGTATGCCCACGGATTCGATATAAATAGACGCGAGTGTGCAGCGTTCGTTCCCCCGTACGACTACACATATTCGATAGATAGACAAGCATCGGTGGTCGGTCAAAGTTGTTGTGTCCCTAGGTTCAGCGAGTCAAGATCTATCCGCGTGTGTACGGCAGGGAGTTATGGCCCATGTACAGAAAACTTGTGTGTTTTCGTTTCCTTCTCGTTTAAAAATCCATTTAATCGAAACCGTTGCACCTCGTTGCACCTTTGTTACCAACGTAATATCCATGTACGTGTAATATACGTAGGCTCCGTTTCTTTTCCGCATGCTTTTTTTACATTTACAAGCTTTTAATATGCCCGGCCGGCATATAGCTTCTATCTATCGGGGCACACGCTTCGAGGATACGCCACGGCAAAATTCGATTTAACTGTCGTATTTAAATTCACGAAATCCCGTTAACACGCACACTGTATCTTGCTAAAATACGCGCTACGTCGGGGATACCTGCCTATCCGATGCCGTGCCCGTTCCGCGTTCGCTTAACATTTAAATTGCATTGTTCCTGTCTGATTCGTGCCGCATCCAGACTTTGATTCCGCAAAGCCGGACAAACGGCATAATTCACGCCACACGCTTCCTGGCCTTGTCCTTGATATATTGCTTTAGCAGTTTAGCAGTTTAGCAGTTTAGCAGTTTAGCTTTTTCTTTTCGACTCGTATTCTCTACACTCTACAGTCTACTCAAAACACATGTCCAATACTCGATGGAATTGCACTCGTCGCAATAGCTGTACCTAATTCAAGGAAATGGAAAAAACTTTGTTGCTCTGGTCGTTTAATTTTTAGAAACAAATCTACCTACGCAGGGGAAATGAGGGAGGGTTGAAACTTGAAAGTGAGTAGTGACTCTCCTCGTGGTTCACAGACAACGCCAACGTCGCGGGGTACTCGATTACTCAATTAAACCGTAGTGTCGGTAGGCGTGGCAGCTGGACGTACTCACGCACATATATCACCGAGGTACATCGCGCACTAGGCAGAAACGGGATTCAAACGTGTATACATACGCGAGCAAAGGAATACGTATGTATGTAGGATGTATATTGTACGCGATACCCAAATTTTATCCACACGATCCGTTATTGTCACTCGGACGATCAACTTTCCAAGAAGCTTTACGCATTAATTACTGGAGACTGGATGCGCCTTTACAAAATCCTCGCCACTCTAATCGAATCGTTTCGTTTCATTCACTATCGTAGAATACCCGTGTATAGGGGAGAGTCGTGACTCGTGCAGTACCGAGCAAAGCTAGTTCTCGCTTCTTCCAGCAGATCGGTATTAGCACTTTATTTGAATTAACCAATGAAAATCACAATTCTCTATAACCCATTTCGGGGCCGTATTGTTTACTCCATTGCTCTCGATGTTCTGAAACTCTTTGGTTTCTCGTGTAAGTGAATGATTTTGTCCCATTATATATACACATAGTATATATACTATCTCTAGAGTCTAGTCTATTAAGTTTAATAAAACGTAGTTTTGCAATATTTTTTTGTACATGATATACCGTGATCTGAAATGTTTCCCCCTGTTTGCCGTACAGTACCGACCAACAGACTCTGTCAACCAGTAGGAGAGACAAAAGTTTTCATATCAGCAAGTTCAATCTGTTAGCAACTCAGATCAATTTATAAGATATTCATTTAGCCTTCCTTCTACCTTTTCTCGCAGAAAAATAAAGTAAATAACGATAGGTATGATAAACCTATTAACTAAATAAACAATTATGTAAATAAGGATCAAATAAAAGTTACCTACTTTACCTTTAGATTATTCTACGAATAAAGTTAATTTTTTTTTATTCGTTATTAGAAATTTTATTTAAATAAAAATTTTGCCCATCTCCGTTTGCAAGGAATCAGTTGACAAAGATTGGGTGTAGTGTACCGAATGTGACGGTTGGCCGCACCTAGAATGCACCGATCAAGAGAATATTAATTATTTTACTGGCGAGTTTGTACAAATAAAATTTGAAAAATCTTGTATCGTACTAATTAAATGCCTTTTTATTAACAGTGTTAATCATTTAGACCTAAAAATCTACTAATTTAATAGTTGGTCGATACTGGACGACAATTTTTCGTTTCCTAGAAATTACAACTTTTTTATTTTTATGAATTATCAATTCTTATTATTAAATTTCAGAAAAATAATTTTCCCCCTTTTACAAGCACGTTTTTAAATTTCTGAAAAAAAAAAAAAAAAAAAAAAAACTTAGGGCGGTCGGTACTGCACGACTCTCCCCTACGTGTACAAGGTTTCGTTTTATGAAAATCGATACGAAAGAAATGTTAAAAGTTTTGGCCAGCCGGAGTCGGGGCAAATAAGCATGTAATGTATTGTAAATGTGAATCTAAACGCAAACGGGAATAGCAAACGTGGCTGTCCGATATCTATCGTAGCTTGTAGATTGCATCTTGCGATAAACGGTTGTATGCGCCGCGCCGCGCCGCGCCGTGCGGCGACCCCTCAGCCTGTACCTCGCAAACTTGGCTGTCCACACCGGAAATACCTACTACACCATTCGGGTTGAATGGAGTCGTTGTTTCGACAGCATTCGCTTCCTTGCGAAATGGAATACGTATGTATTGCGTGTAGCGTGGTCGTCGTCATGCTTGTAGAAAAAGTTTCAGCTTGGAGAAATATTATTAATTCTTACCGATCGACGCGACGTCGGCAAAATAATTACGCAATTAACGTACTTCGCATTATAGAAACATGATCTAAAAAAAAAAATAAAAAAATAAAATAATCTTCAAGATCACTCTTGACGTAGGACTACTTATCTCCCGATAGAGTTGGCGGTTCTCCGAGAAAGTATGCGAGTAGGAATGAGAACGGAAGTTGCGGGTCATGGAGTGTACAATGCGAAAAGGTCTTTATCTCTGGAATTTCATGCGCATACCGAGTACTTACATAGCCGACAAAAGCATTTACATACATACCTACACTTTCTTTGTTTTCTTCACGTTTGCAAGATGTATGTATGTGTGTAACTGGTACAGGAATGAGGAAACGCGAGCTTTTCATTTATATTTTCCCGCGACAAAGGTTGATAGGTATTGTGGTGTGAGTGGGGATAGAACGAAGAGTGAATCCCCATATTTTCTAATAACCCTATAGCAAATGCGAAAGAATAAAATAAAATTGTCCGTTAACATTTCGACTCTGTCGGGGCCGAAGAAGCGGAAACGTTTACCGTGTCGGCACATTGTATCTCAACGAATCCATCGATATAGTATAGACTATAGAGTATATGTCCTCCATTGGGATTAAAAGCTATAACGCCCTCCCCGCTCCCGCTCCCGCTCCCGCTCTTTGCTCGTCTAACACTCTAACCCTCCAGCTCTCTATTTTCTTCCTCTCTTTTCCTCTAAAAACCAGGCAAAGTAACCCTGGCACAGCACAGCGGTACTATGCCATGCCGTCCAGCTAATCGATACGCGGTGGATGGAGCGAACAAGGGACCAGAATGGGGTCCGGGAGAGGAGAGGGTTGAAAGCAAACGATGGATGGATAGGTGTGTTGATTCGTCGTGGCGAGAATCGGAGAAAAGAAGAAAAGAAGAAAAGAAGAGAAGCGGAGGAGAATTGGTAGATACGAAGCAAACTTGAACAACGGTCTAGACTCTAGCTGATGGAAAAATTTCTGTGAAATTTAATTTCTCAAAATGGAGCTCCATACACTGGCCCTGCGACTTGTCGTGCCATTAAATCTATAACTTTTAATTAGATTTTCGGGATGAGAAAATTTACTGCTTTTCAAAGTGTCACGTACCAGCTAACCCCCGGACTTAAACATATATCGCTTTTCCTTTCTCCTCAACTTGTTTTACATTTATTACACAGCTGCGGTTCGGAACCTTCTCTTTCCTTGTAATTTTTCTGTTGCAATATTTTCTTTTCTTTTCTCGAGTTGCGAGAGCCCAGTTTATTTCGGCGCGAGTTGCTTGCATAGCATGCTCCCGGTACAAAGCCTTATTCATAGTCGTCGGCCATAACTGTCTACGTTTCTGCCTACCGCCATTGCTATGGCCATCTTACCGTTCAGCCCTTTTTTTTTCTCTCGACAACGCGCGACAAAGCTGGACAAGGTAAACGAGAAATCTCCACAGATGTGAGATAACAGTAACAATTACAGCTACTCCGAGTTGATGAAAATCATTCAATTTGTGTAAAATAATCAGACATATATGTTATAGGATTCGTGATTTGTGGTGTCGCCCTTCTATTATTCCAAATATTATAGCACCTATAGTAAAGGTTTCAGCGCTTGGCTTAAAGCACTATCGCTTGTAAATGTCACGAAAGCAACAACAGCTCTCTCTCTCTCTCTCTCTCTCTCCTATATTGCAACTGAGAATTCACTTTTATAAATAGAAATAATTGGGTAATACCTATATAGTATTTACGGGTCTCTAATTTTATGGAAAAATCAAAGTAGGTACAGTCATATACTAGAACGTAGCTACTACCTATGTACGCCAGGCCGCGCCGTACGATATTCACACGCCACGCCATCGCCATCGCAAGCTATGCTGCTGCATCGCATCGTGCAACACAGCACCATCATGCTGGTCGAGCATACGCTCGATGTAGATACAGCTTCGTATCGATTTCTATTCTCCTTCTCTCCTCTCCCCTCTCTCCGCCTCCCACTCGCCCTTCTTCTACGCGTGTCTGCGTGTATTTGTGTATGTACGTATATGAGAGCACGTGGATGTATGCGCGAGCGTGCGCACGCTCGCATGCGCCACCGGCCACCCTATCCAACCACACGTGTACCGACGCGACGACGCGACGACGGTCAGCGAAATTCCGGCCCATACTTGGCCGTTCCATTCCTTGGATTCTTTTTGATTTCTCAACAACATTCCTTTCCTTCGTCGCAAAATCAGTTAATAATTACCGTATAGTCTCGTAGATACAGTTTATTTTTATTCCTCCCTCACAAGCCAGAAACTTGTCGCGAAAAGTAGAATATTTCGATTACCAATAGTAGCTATACATATACGTATTACGTACGTAGGTATGTGAAACCTATAAAAAAAAAAAAAAAAAAAAAAAAAAAATGCACTGAAAAGTGAAGAATAAGTTTGTTCCTTACTTAATCCACGACTCTCATATTTTTTCAAGTTGGCGCCAGATTTTCACAGTGCAAATAATTCTTTTTGAAATTCTTTTATTCTTGGCTTTTTAGTTTTATATGTATTGACATTTGACGCAACAATATATCGCTGAGGAGATATGCGCGTACGTACATAAAATAATAATAATAATCATAAGGTGACAATAGTCACTAGGACGGAACCACCCTCTTTCGCCCTGATTCGAATAAAAAAAAGATTATCAAAATCGGTCCATATGCCGAGGAGTTACGCGGGGACAAATATCAATCTATAATCTCCAGCTTTTTGAAGTCGGTTAAAAAGGAGGGTGTTGTATCGAAAGGCGAAAATCTATCGGTATTAACAGGAAGGACGTGATTTTTTTTTCACTGTCACTTCTACACCCAGCATATCAGTTGGGCCAACAAACACGGGGTATCGTCTTGTGTTTCTCTCTACCTTGTTCCGTGCGTATGTATCTCAACATATCGAAATTATCTGATTGTGAATATCAGCGTTGTTTTCCCCAACATACATTGATATTTTACTGGGGCAAACTGTGGCAAACTGTGGCAAACTGTGGCAAAAACAAGAAAACGGTAGGTAAGTAGGTATATTAGAGCTCACCTGCAACAGTTAGGGTAGCGTTTCGACTTGGAACGAAACCAGCTTGATTTCTTGCGACACACCAGTAAACCCCGCCATCTTGCTCCTTTTTCCCGTGCATTACTCTTAAGAAGAAGAGAGACCCCGTAGGAAGGAGCACGCGATGGGACTTGGCATCTCCCGGTGATGTTTGAACCAGTTCACCGTCCTTGTACCACTCGATCACCGGTTGAGGTTTTCCTTCCGCCTTGCAATTCAACGTTACGGGCTCATTCTTTGCCACAATTATATCCGAAGGATGTTCCGTTATACGCGGTGATCTCAATTGCCCTGAAACAACAATTCCAAGTGCTTCGTATAGAATAGGATCAAGCTGATGGGGAAAAGGAAAAAAGATATTTAACGACTGGACCGTATTCTTCCGTTCGGACACATGTATCCGATATACAATCGACTATCACGAGACAATTTATCATGGGACAATTTTCGTATATATTTCTATTTGGAAAAGTAGCTGAGACCGGGGTATGCTGTAACACCGGGTAAATTGTATTACAATTACATCTGATAACCCGCAGCATGCGAGAGCTGCTTCACTCTACCTATTTACTATTAGCACCGTAGCTTTTAGTCACACAAACGAGCGCGTTTTGCCCAGAATTTTAGCATTTTTAGACTTTAGAGCACGTAAGTAAATGCTGTCTTGGCACTTTTATTTCAATTCACCGTCGTTAGAAACCGTTTGAAGTTTTGCTTCTTTGTCGCAAACGAATCAGTAGACGCTGGTCTATTATAACGTGTATTACAGTTTCTTGTTTGCTGAGATAAAAAGCAAAAATTCAAGCTCGGGGTAAACTGTAACATGTTACTATACTTACTCCGCTCTAAATAGTGATACATACATAGAGCATGGCTATTTGCTGACACACCGGAAAAAGATGCTCTAGACAAACAACACAACAATCGAGGATCCAAAAAGTGGAAATAAGTATGAAGGCAAAAGTAGAGAAAGCGAAGAAGATGATTTCCATAGAATCAGATGAGTAAGCAATCATTGCTTAACAGTTAACTCGTGTACACGTACATCAAATGTTTAATAATGATCTGTGCTTTCATTTACCTATATTTTTTAGAAATGTTTATTTGTGTTCATATTGGTATTTATGATATAATAGTACCTATAAGTGAAGCAGATGTGTTACAATTTACCCAGGACTGGGGCATATTGTACGTAACAAAGGTCCGGTTTTGTTTAAGACGAAGCTAGATGTTCAAGTGTCCAAGATTTTGTCCACATACCTGTACCTATGTACCTAAGTAGTAAATCACGCAAATCAAAACCTAACCCTGACTTTCGAGAAAAAAGTGTGAAAACTTTTTTCGCTGCAAGTTAGAATAAAACTACAGTATTTCCTCGCTGTGGGCTCGCTGGTCGGGACCGGCGTTGAACCCACATCCTGAACAGAGCCCTAATTCCGAGTGTTCGTTTCTCGCTTCTTTCTGGCCGAAGGGTGGAGCGAGATGGAACGCTTTGCGTGCGCGGCGAGTGTGCGCGACGGGCGCGAACCCTCAGATGGAATCGTGCCTGCGTCAAAATTTTGCGAAACGGTTCCCGTGCTCACACGTGGGCTCGTGACCATTGCGCACGCCTGTCGCGCACGCAAAGGACGCAGTGTGACGGCGTCCGAAAGACGGAGCGAGACAAAACATCAACGCGTCGTTTGTCTCGTACCGCCCTTGCTCGCTTCCAGTGCCTCTCGCTCGCTCTCGTTCCATCTCGCTCTCGCCTTCGCCGGACAAGAGTGAGACAGAAGTGGTGGGGATAGCGAAAAACCCACATCGTGTACACCAAACCGAGTCCACAATGAGACAATACTGTATCTCGACATGAGTGTAGCGATTCCGGAGTATTCTCGGAACGTATAGGTACATATAGGTATGGCCGATATAGATAGACCACGAATAGTCTATGATAACTTTACGTAGTCTGCAAATCTTGCTAACGGACGCAAGCAAACGGACTTGAGAAATACATACGTATCTGTTAAGAATGTTTACTGAAAACCGGGAAATGTCGGAGCGCGGTTTATCGATCAACAGCAGACCGACGATTCTCATCACTGCTTGAACCTGAAACGTCTTTCTTTGATTCTGTGTCCAATGCAAAATAGCACACTAGATATGTACCTATGCAGGTACTTATGCAATACCTTTTATGTACCTATTATGTACCTATTACGTATGTAGGTACATAAGGCGCTCTCAATCTTTCAACATTTTAGGTACGCGGTAGAAGACATTTCAAGAAAATTTTATCGAAATCCATTAGGCCGATGGAAACAACGATTTTATCTCGGTAGATGTGCACCGTAGTTGATCGGATATTCTACCGACACGGTACGTCTCTGTACACACATTGATAGATACACGTGCACAGTAATTGCAGTCTATGTAAGTAGGTACCATTTGTCAAAATTCACCCTCTTCCCAGATCTGACCTACTCATACGAATGTACAATGTACATCCGTACACACAAGTGGGCAAACCAAGACCTACTCACTCGCGCCAGGTTTTGGTAGACTCACCTACTTGGTGAATTCATTGAATTTTAAATGTCTGTTTGAAAAAAAAAGACGATTATAGGAAATTTCTTCTGTCTTTTTAATCATTAATCATTAATCATTAAAAAGACAGAAGGAATTTCCTATAATCGTCTTTTTTCAAACATCAAAGTATGATACTATGCTTCGATTTCGCAAGTACGTAGATGTAAATATTTCCATTTAGCTGGATGTAATTCTTCCGTTCGGGAAATTATTTTTACTTGATGGCTAATGTAACGGCTCTCTCCTCCTTTAAATATATTTCACGGTATGTATTTTGTTTGCACAAAACTGTGCACACAACGCGACGATACACACATGTGCATGTAAGCGCAAGTACGGACACAGACACACCATCCGTACGCTTTCCTTTTGTGCTCTCGGCTCGGCAGTCGGAAACAATAGGACATTGTGGCTAAATTAAAATCGCCTCCGGAGTTTTCATATTTCGCTGTTGAACAGAGTCGCGAACGAACAAACGTGCGCGCAGTTCTTGCGCTCAGTAGGCCCGAGGCATCTCGTTTCATTTCAGTTCTAACCTCCCGCGAATCAAGCCATCCCAGCAACCTGCCTTGCCAACTCGCTGTCACTCTCGTTCCTTTTATATCCCATCGTATCTCTACCTTCTCATTCCACTCTATCACTCTGTCTTGCATTCCGGTCCTCGCCTTTCTCCATTCTTGTATTTTCTTCTATTTAATTGGGTCCCATATAGTTGTGTGTGTGTGTGTGTGTGTGAGATGATTACTTGCACCGATCATTCAACCGAATCCAATGGGAAATTCATCACCCATATTTCCACGTATGGGTAAATGAGAAGAAAACTCGTTGTTTAAATGTAAATTATTCGTTATAAATCCAAGGTGATTCAAACTATATAACCATTAAATGACTTTATTGCACTATTACAATTAAATTACAATGGCGAGTAGGTGAGGTTCGGCATTAACTGCTGCTCTACGATCTAACCTACAAAGCCGTTGGGAGGTAAGAAAATGAAAGAAAACAGAATAAAATAAAATTCTATAAAATAAGATAAAATAATCTAAGAATAAGCCAGTTACCTTCGATATCTAATAGAAAACAAGTTCAGCAGATTCGATAGAATGCTAAATACGTATTACGTAGGTACGTACCCGAGCGAATAATTCTCGAATGTAACAAGTCAATTCCACAAATCATACATAGGTGTGTATACATATTTTGTTTCTTGCCCTGGAGTTTACTCCGCCAACTGTAATTCATACAGTTCATTGAAATTTCATTGAAGTACAAAAGAAGACAGACATCATTAACAGTGGTAAAGATTAAAGCTCGGAGTACTCGAATGCACGATGACTTGGCATACGGCTTCGCCACTGCAACGCGAGTATTGATTTGCCGCTGTTGCTTCGGCCCTGTTAGTTCCGCTGGTTTCGTTGCCCTTGGCGCTTCTATCAGCTTTGCTGGACCTTACCGTTTCTCCTCTTATTGCTCCCTCTTCTTTTATCTGTTTAAATCGCTTCTCGCTTTCTCACTCCGACCAACCAACCTTCCTTCCTTCCTTCCTTCCTTCCTTCCTTCCTTCCTTCAGCTCCTTCTCCTTCTCCTTTTCCTTCTTCTTCTGTTCTTCAATTTCTCCTTTGTTTGGATTTTTCTGTCGTGTCTAGATACTCTAGGTATACCAAGTAGGTAACCGACGGTTTTTAAACTATTTTATTCTGCTTCGATCCTCTGTTTGTTTAACATTTGTAAGTATGCTTGAAATCTGGCAAGTAAAATTTAATCCACTTCCAACTATCCAATTGTCTTGAAACTTTGCACGCGTCACGTAGTTTTGGTGGGCAATACAATTATTGAAATAGAGAAAATTACCCAGCCATCGATAAATGTAATCTATAACCACAAATCGAAACGACTTGAGAAATCAGCCACTCGCGTTCGGGACGCTAGTCGCATCGCGATTACCTACCGAAAATACACAATTTATCGAGAAATCATCCGTCACGTGTGTGCGAATAGTAAAACGAAAACTTTGCAGGCGTTCGTAGTATATCACCATCCAAATTGTAGTATGTGCGAGAAAAGAATTATTTTTTAGTGACTTTAGCAATACGTATAGAGTTTAAGCAAACTGTATACAGCAATAAAAGATAAGGGTGACCTAAGCAAAAAACCAAACAAAACGAAAACTATGTGAGAAATGAATTTGTTTATTATTTGTTACAACTATTCATCTATAAAGTACTGTGACGAATTTTTGAAAAATTATAATAAGCAGGACCAGAGACCAGAGTGCTTAATATCGCCCAAGTTGCAGAGAAAGCGCGACTTCAATGGTCAAGCCATAAAATATGTTGCTACAACCTACATATACCTAATGTATTTCGTTAGGAATAAAATGCAATTGGTCGGAACTCGGAATATCGAGAAAAATAGTTCAGGTCGTTTTACAAATCAATTTTTTGCGGATTCGATACTCGCGAGTCGCGGCCAGTCAGCGACTATATGTATGTATACATATGTAGTAGGGCTGGGACTATTCGAATAATTTAATATTCGAATATTTTACAATGTTATTATCGAATATATTCGAATGTTATTATTTGAATACTGATGTGCCCCGCAATTTATTTCTCCTCCATTCTTCGACTTGTTACGATTCTTACGGTTACGAAAACAAGTTTGTTCTAAATTTTTCTTCTCACAAGTCACAGGTGGAGCACATTGGTAGAATACGTATGTACATGCCTACGTTTGTGCAGCATAGGTTGCAATTATTTCCTTGCTTTCGCATGTATGTGAAAGATTTCCTTTAGCAAAGTGCACGTGTTAGGTACATAGCTATATGCAAGATAGACGAGTGATCCGGTGGAGGGGCGAGGGGATACGGAGAAAGGAACAGTTTCATTACTTTCTATACCTAAGAAGGATATTTCTGTAAGAGGGGAAGGTAGAAGACGAAACGGGAATAACCATTGAATTCCTTGAGACGTGGGGGAAACCTAAGGCGCACAGAACCCTCGTCGCAGAGGGTTCGGTCGACACACCCTACTCGAGTTCTTTCCGAGCAGGGCTGTCCAATGTTGTAGGAAAAATAGCAAGCTTTCGAGGAAAAGTTCATGTAATTCGGCACGAATCCATGATACCTCCATGATTTCTACTTACATTTCTATATCTAGATTCTAGATACAGGTAAGTAGTTAGTTACACAAGTACCTCGATTAATCTTTTCCATCGCCTTTCTTTATTATTTTCCTTTTTCTTTCGGTGTATACGTTTTCAACAGAAATAACAGAAGCTTATTTTCTCCTTTCTTGGTCTTGGGAGAAATTGTCTCGCGAACCGAGGTTATCGATCCTCCTGTTTCTCCCCTGCGCGAGTGCCGTGCCGTACACTAGCAGCGCGCCAAGGCGACATGGTATGATATGGTACACTCAACACATGTACGTTTGTACATGTAACACTACACACTACACACTACTCACACCACACGGCATACGCCATTGAAACGTGGCGTTCTTATCTCAACTTGCAATTAGTTGACACTATAGAGTATAGTAGATGGATACCCAGTGGCGTGGAGCTGATGTTTTACAATCTTTAAAAATATCATTTTTATTTGTGTAAAAAAGTTCCTCAACTCCACTGTTAGCCCTGAGGCTTCACAATTTTAACGCCCTCCAGAGAGTAGGTAGTGTATACCTATACACGGTACTCGACCGTGTAACATTTGAAAATTAATAGATAATCCTCGTGTCCTCGCTAATACTAATTTCTCACATTGCGTAAAAAGTTTCATTGGATACTTGAGTTTTTCAAAGCGGTCACTATCCCGAATAATGCCTACACATACGTATTACGTACCATATCTAGAGACGCGACAGCGTCTCGACGCCAACTACATGAATCGACATCCCGTATATGGCCCGGCTATTCCAACCTAACCTGAAACTTATTTCTTTTACATCTCATCACGCCAGCAGTAGTTCCTAAATTTAAAGGCATTTTTCTTATGTAAACCGCGTGTAAGCACGACAGAGATATCGTAATATCGTCTCATGGATCAGTCGGAAACGGTAAGATATTCAGATTTAAGAAAATTTTCGTCAGTATCGTATATACGTGGGTATACAGTAGTATCTCTATAAAAAACTTCAAAAAAGTAAAAAAATTACGCCAAGTACATGAAATCAAATAAATCACAAAAAAATAGAGGATAATAATAATTACAAAATAAAAAAAGATGTGAAATCAAAATGACCTGCAAGTACATAAAGGTGCTTTCCAACTGCGCTTAAGATGACACAACTACATATATGTACACAGCTAAAGGGCTGTGTCCGTACATTCCATTATTCATATCGCGGACATTTTAATTGACCCACCAAAAAGAATCCCATTTGAAAACATTCTCGTAAATTAATAGCTTTACAAAATTAATGATATACAAAAATTAAACAGCTAATTATAACAGTAGCTATTTATACAAAGAAAAAAATGTATTATATAATATTAAACGGATATATTTTCATACGAATAAATATTTTCTTCGAAATACTTGGCGTTGCTAAACTGAATAAATATGTATAGGTAGATTGCATTAAAGTCTATTTCTTTCATTCTTGTCTCAGTGGTGTCTTGTATTATTTTATTTTATTTATTAACCAAGACAATTAACATTTTTTTGATGTCGCAGCGCCAAGTATTTTGATTAAACAATTTATTCGTATTCAAATATTTATTTCTATAATATATTAATGAAATAAATATCAGGTCAGGATGGATTAGCCGGGCGACGAGTAAATGATAGCGGTATCGACAAGACGACAACTTACGACATATACAGGGTGTCATGTACTTGGCGTCGAGACGCTACCGCGTCTCTAGATATATAGTATATACTTACGCGTTACATGCAAACCTTCAGCCAAAAGAAATTAATCGCTATCTTCACTATGCAATCCACTCCAAAAACTTGGCTTAATTTTTTGTGAGTTTTTTATGGGAATCTATGTTCTATGTATATTCTGTAGGCTTCATACGTAGACTCGCTTTAGCGCGCACAACGTCACGCACATAACCTAATAGTTTCGTTTAAAGTCGGTTAAACTCGGCCATCTTCGCAAGACTTTCCATCCACCTAAATAGATCACCAACACCAACGTCTATCGCAAGTATGTACATGTACATACAAGGGTGTCTTTTTATCAGAGAAAAACAATTAATCTGATTTTTCTTTCTAAATGAACCGACTCTACCAGTACCTACCTGCTGCACGATCTCGAGCCGCATGCATGATGCAACACACCGATAAGGCCAGTGTTCTGGTCTATTTCATTCTGCACCACTGCCTCTCGTAGGATTAAATTTCGCTAAATTATTTAGCCAAGTGTCAAATACTTGCGCGATCAACCTGACTCTTCTAATAATCTAATGCACGCTCTTCGGTAGGTATAGGTGCGCGGCACGCGTCTTTCCGTTGAAATCTTCTTCCACGTCATATATGTCACGGGATAGTGAAAAACTAACTAGAAAATCATAATAGCTAAAGTAAATTCATACGAAAACGACGAATTCGATCGTTTCAGGTAAACACTTTTTTCCTACACGAATATCGATTTTCATCGGCTCCGTTGGTATTTCGTCAGATAAAATGCAAACACAATGCATGTTTTATTCTCGATCTGTCGATCGACAGTAAGCGTGCTCGGTGGTTTCATAGAAAATATCACACCCAAATATCGTACACCCCCACGTAAGTAAGCCTATATCGTAATTATACCAAACACAATGGCTCGCGTTCCCTTTGGGCATCACAATACAATCCTACCGTACGTAACGCGGCTTTCCCTTCTTCCTTTTCCCATCTTTAGTTTCTTGCGCTGGACAAGCGAAGAACACGATACCGATCGGTTGCAGAGTCAAGCGCATCGATCAATTCTTTCCCTCCTTAAACTCATCACTTACAACGGTACCGTCTACCTACATATGTATCTCGGACGAAATGTCTCTTATCCATACAAGTACGTGTGTACTACTTAGGGTAAAATTTTCCACGCTGCATCCCCCGGAATGAGTTGCAAATAATAAAAGAAAAATCTGTGTAAAGTAAGAGCCCGATCGGATAACGAGAAAAGAGGTGCCCCAGTGGGCCCTTGAACATTTAAATAATTATTGTAACAGCTCGCAAAGTCGACTCGATTTTTTGTCCGACCAAGTTATGGATTGCATAAAAAAATATGTCAAACAAAAGTTGTAGATCCGGAGCATCTTTTACGCGTGGTGTTACTTACCTACTTGTTTCTCGTGCGACAAATGGTTCTCGAAAAAAAGTCAATCATTGAAAAAAAAAATTTTCCTCAAATTTTGAAAGTTTTAATGCTTCTACAACACTGTTTTATTTATAAAAGCAAAGAAAAAAGCTGTAATTTCTATTTTAAAAGACTTGTTTAAGCAATTCAGGAGGGGGGGGGGGACATATACCGAGATGTACCAAACAGGTGAAATTCTTTTTGCGAGGCCAAAATGCGAGAATGTCAAAGAGTTATAGACATTAAATCAAGCTCTACACAGATTTTTTTAAATCATTCAAACTAGTTTGGGGGGGGGGGGGTAGGGCAGCCCGAGGCTAGTTGACTAATTCCCTTTAATTCTTGTATTACAGAATAAATTTTGCTGCGATTCGCAATATTTTTTATCCTCAAGATCCCAGCTAGACTTTCATGAGTTAAATTCTTGATCATGCAATGAATCAATACATTTACTACATGTTTGATCAATATTGCTATATCGTTAGACTCATGTTAATTTACTAAATATGACTAAAACATATGTTGTAAATATAATGTAAAGTGATGATGTCAATTTACAATCATTGTGTGCTGCATTGATTGCTGCAAATGTGATTCAAATATGATCCCTATTTTTCAATGCACAACTGTAGGTAAATTTTGCACAAATATAAGGTACAGTATTGTCTCCTTATGGGCTCGGTTTGGTGTACACGCTTTTGTCTCACTCCTGTCCGGCGAAGGCGAGATAGGGAGACCGTAAATTTTGTGTAACTATTAGCAGCACGTCATGACTCAAATATGATTCAAATATGACCTGAACTGAATATCCTCATCGAGTGTATAAAGATTGCTACAATATTTTCTGTTCTAATTGAATCATTACATGTCCTAAATTGAACGCCAAGGTGAGCACTCACAAAGCGCACAACATTGTTGCATTACGTGATTTGATATTCGATAAACTTTACGCAAATATGCTGTAAATTGTCTGGCTGGGATGCTATCAAGGCAAAGAGTTTAGCTGCTCAAATCCACTTCCCCCACCACAAATCCTTCCAAACTCACCCCTACCAGTGTTACACCCTATCCTCCCTTCAAACTCTCAGGCCTTCCAAATAGACCATAACAAACCAGTAAAAAATAATTACAGTATCTTAGACCATGATAATTAACCCTTTCGCCACGGCGTACGTTTCCGCAAAAATGCCTTTAATTAATTAATTAATTTTTATTTTTTTATTTTTTTAAACTATTGGAGGTGCCGACTAAAGTCGGCGCTAGGAGCGGCGGCTCGTTCCGTGCCGCCGGATATAAGTATCCGACACTCGGCCACACAGGTCATCAGATGGATGCCGGATATATCCGTCACTCGTACCGAAAGGGTTAATATAAAAAAAACAACACTGGGAAGGAGTGAAAAAAAATGTAAAAAAATTTATTGATCGAAGTATACATATGTACGCGTTTCGTATTCTATATTGATGGAATTGGCAGCGTATATATACGTTTTTCACATTATATCGATGTACCGTGACAGGGTATATGTATGTATACATATACACCTTTCGCAGGCAAAGGGTCAACACTGAAAAGTATACGTCAAGTCAACTGACCCCATCTTATTTGTCAACTAACCCCGTAGACTCGATTAAAAGGATTTTCAAAATTATGCCTGTATACCTACCTAATGAAATTTGGAAACTTTTGGTATGCAGTAAGTCAACAAAATGCTAATGGTCTATTTATAAAAATTATTAATCGAAAATAAGAGCTACCCTACCTACTTAGTACCTATGTATGTACCTATATACGAAAACGACTTACTCATTTCATGCGCCTACGGAGACAAACAGATGAATACACTTTACCAGCTCTGATCGAATGACATGGGTAACCCGCTCATTTTCCTTTCTTTGTGAAACTAACGACAGATTAGCCTGTGCATACCAGAGCCTGAGAATCCAACTTTATTCAATAAGCGCATCCCGTGAGCGCAGATATTGTACAAGTATGTATACGTATAGGCATGTAGCTACATGAATTTAGTAGAATTCCTAGAAAAATTTCCATTCGTAACCCAAACAATTATCCATCTATCAGAACTCTACGGCCAGTGAATGTGACCGGCAATTTACTTGAGCCGATATTATTTCTCTACATTCTGTATCCGTTTTCGTGTGGATGACAATGATAAACAACAGCAGATTCTTTCACATTTCTATTTAGAGTTTGGATCTCTCGAACGAAGAAATGTTGGCGGAGCGACTCGTAGTTGACCCTATTTCATTCGATTATTGTTTTTAACGTCTTAATCATCGAATTCAACTCGCAAACAAAAGGTTTACATATCGTTAAAGGCCTTAATCATTCGTGTCAGTTTCTTCCCTCGTTCGTTATCGCGTGTCTGGTCGAACGGGCCGTCATAAACAGAAAGAAGAAATATACGTATCTCCAAGTACTTGACTCGTTCACAATAAACTTTTAACGCAAGTATGGGAAACGGTATATGCATTATGCATTCGCAAATGGCAATGAACGTGTACATGATTGTTGGGCGAATTTAAGAAATATATATAGAAAGAGCGGTTCGCTTACCATGCACCATAAGGGCGAAAACTGCTATCGCGATCAAGCTCCTTGGCCACTCGTTGCGCATTTTTCTTTCCGGTATCCAAAGATGCTGGGATGCCGTGAACGGTGAAGGGGCGAACGAAATCCGTTTCGATTATTTTTTCATTCGACGTTATCGCATATTGCCCAAGTTGGCGAAAAATCGCAAGCAAAGCCCAAGCAAATACCGGATCGAGAGGAACAGCAGGAAAGATGCACGAAATACGCACTCGATGCCGATGCTGAGGTTAAACCGGTAAGAGCGACCACTCGCGAGAGGATTCTCCTTTCGAGTTTGGAGCACAGAGTAGCTTTCCAGGCAAGAGGCGTATCTTTAGGGGTGACACTCGCGCGCGCCTCATTTCCATGCCATTACACGTTACCACAAAATACATGTACGTACGTACGTACGAGGAACCCGCACCCGCACCCACACCCACGTCATACCACCAATATCCACCCACGCGCACGCAGTATGCCCAATAAAGCGTGCTTACGTGTACGTGTACGTGTACGTGTACGTGTACGTGTACAAGGTATGCGCGCAAGTGTTGACGTATCTCACGTAACTTCCTCCTCTCGTATATCGCGCGAACTGAGGTAGCATCAAACCGCCGACAATCGGCACGTTCCAACAAAATCGTCGCCCGATCTCGTACGTTGAACTTTTGACATTGTCGACCCCACGCGCGCGCGCGCGCATGCACACACGGGCAAGCGTATCACACGTATTACAAATGACTCGCATACGCGCGTACACAGCAGCGGGTGCAACACTCTCTCAGAAATGCACGCACGCACGCACGACCGCCGCCACCGCCGCCGCCGCCGCCACCGCCACCGCCACCGCCACCACCACCACCAACACCACCACCAACACCAGTACCACGTACGGTAAACACGACGAAACAGAGTTGTCACCAATAACAACGCATCGGGATGATGTCGTTCTTCTAGAACACTTTCAATCTCCTCCAGAATCGAACAACTACTACTCTAATTTTGACCGATCCAAGCTGTGCGTCCTCATTGCCATTACGAACGAATGACCACTGACCCGATGCGTTTCCAGTTAGATATCCATTCGATCGGTGCGTTCATCTATTGCCTAATGTCGCTATTCGAGCTAACAGTCTTGTTTCTCCGAAGAATGGCGTTTCTTCCGAAATCGATCGCTTCGTGACCGACTATCAAGCTGCGCGTCGCTTCTCTACTTCTCCAAGAACATGTACTCCTCCTTATCACGGTATTTGCCATTTTTTTCTCCATAAACGCACTGATTATCGAATAAATGCCACGACACTATACATGTGTGCAGTCGAACACGGACACGCACAGAAAAAAAGAAATTAAATTTCCAGCAAAAGCGACGTTCTCGTTCAACGACGAAGCGAGCCAAACACCGCGACGATCGAGTCCCGACTGAGGGTGCAGCAATTCTTTCGGAACACCACGCGGCCCTTCGGTCCCGTTCGTGTATCCTCGTTCGTTCTCGGTTCTCGGTCTTCGATTCTCGATTCTCGATTTTCGATTCTCGATTCTCGATTCTCGATTCTCGATTCTCGATTCTCGATTCTCGATTCTCGATTCTCGATTGTGTCGCTTCTTGGGGATAGAGTTCTATCGTATCGCGGGTGCGCGCTACTGCAAACACGCGTGTCTCTACACTTTAAGAAATTAGTAAGTTGAGTACTAGGGTCGCTCTTATTACACATAAACACACATAACCGATAAGAAATTACAATTTCTGTCCTCGCCTTCATAAATGAAAAGTGTTCGAGAAAGATTTAAACTTTCAAAATTAGAAAAATAAAAGTGTTTTGATTTTTTTATTTTTTCGGGCTTTTTTCGTAAAACGTTTGTCGCACGAGAAAAAGTAATAGAGCATAGAAGATACCCCTTGTCTGGATCTACAACTATTGTTTGACAATTTTTTTTATATATATCAATACTTGAAGGATATTATATATTATATAAAATCGCCTTTGTAAGCTGTTTTATAATTATTGAAATGTTCAAGGGTCCAGAGGCCCATTTTCCCGTTATCCTATCGGGGTCAAGCTTTACATACCTTTTTTTTTTTTATTATGCGAAACAATTCTGGGGGGTGCCGCGAAGAAAGTTTTGAAAAAAAATTTCACCAAGAGTAAATATGAGCCACGCTAATGAGTAGGGTAAAGGCAGGTAATATGGAATATCTGATTTCAAAAGCTTGTCAAAAGTAGGGGAATTTTTTTTTTTTTTTTTTAATAAAACTGACACGAGGGGACATTGCACGGCAACGCCCATGCAACGTAACCCAAACAAGGGGGGTCTAGAATCTAGAAGATTAATTAATATATTAATATATTAATATTTATCCATGTTTTTCTAGTCATGGTTTTTTTATAGTCTCTTAAGACATCGTACTAAATGTAGGCAATAACAATTTTATATGCAAACTATAAATTATTTCTGCAATTTATTTGTATAAATGCCTTACTTTTCCGGCCGTCACAGTAGTGTTCCCTCTTAAGCGTTGCGCCTTGCGCCTCAGCATCTCTAATCCATTATCGATGCCGAAAGATTGTTCGCTGTATAAGAAGTAATTTAAGAGTTCGACGAATATGCGACGGCGTGGTCTGTTGAAAAACGAGCCGATGATTTCGTGAACGTTCATATGGGGCTGTTTGCATAACACGTTCCTGTAAAAAAATAACTGATTCTAAATTTACGCTAGAATACTTGCAGGTCTATCGAGTAAAGGGATTCGATCGCAATAAGCAGAAAGCAGACGTTTCATTGCAGTGTATGTATAGTAGGAGGTATATTGTACCTGTACAGTGTACACTACAAAGCACGAAGAAGAAGAGAAAGAAAAGAGTGGAGGGCGGAGAAGAAGGAGAACCCAGACAGCACACGACGTCTCGTAGACGTTCATTTTAAGTCTGTTTTACGTCTGAACGTCTGAATGTCCTGATTCGTGACAAAGACATCTTAAAGACGTCGGTAAAAACTAAAAAGCCATCCGAATGACGTCCGCAAAAAGCAATATTAAGGCAGAACCGGCGCAAGGACTTGCAAATTTTTGCACCATTTGCAATTATCGTACATTTGTTTCGTCAATTTTTCTTTTCTCGTCAATACATTTATATGACAGTGTGTGAAATGAGTCTAGAAGTCGAATGATGGTTAGGTTTGTTTGTAGAGCAGCACTCAGCAGTTATGCTGAACCTCGCCTATTCACAATTATTGTTATATCGTAATTGTCATGGTCCAATAATCTGTAAAATATTTCGCTATAATGGGCTTTTTTTATAAACAATTAATACAATATATATGTAACTAGAATTTGGAAGTGTGTTGTGTACGTGCGAATAACGATTGGTTCGTAAACGGAAAGACCTAGGTTCGATTCCTCTCGTCACCGTGAAATATTTTTTTCCGAACCTGGATCTGATAAAGACGTCTTGATTCGTGACATAAGACATGCCGAAGACTTGTCTTTGTTGTCCTTGTAAGACATGAAAACGACGTTCATGGACGTCTTAAAGACGTCTGGAACGTCTGACTCCACACGCCTTTAAGTTGTTTGTGCGCTGTCTGGGAAAGTAAGGATAAAAAGAATAGCTTACTTGAGCAAAACTGAAATCAATGCTCTGATTTCTGGATGCATTCTAAAATAAATTTCACTCTCGTCTCGGACTATATCTTTTCTTACGTTTAGGTTTCCCTTTTGGTATTCATTTAAAGCCCCGATGTCATAATTTCGCGTTCCAGGCGCCGGATCCCTCGGATGGAAGGCACGACGAACGACTGGAAATCGGTCCATGGAAGCGTATTAGCTTTTGATTGGAAAATATGTACGCAGGTTTAGTACAAACTCAACGATCCGTCAACCAGTTGATATTAACTGGACGTTCACAATCACTCGGAAACGTGGAAATGCATTGTAGAAATGTGGAAATGTGGTTATTTCTTTCATGTTTTACTAGTCGCTAAGCAACTACTGAAACGATATCATTCAAATATGAATGTAGGTATGAGTGCACATACTTGTCTCGAAACGCTCGGATACGTTGATAAAGGAAAAAATTTTATGTTAAACGATTTTATTAAAAATGCACTAAAATCTAAATTGAAATACACTAAAGACTAAAAAAAATAATTCTTTTCTTGTACTACAACTTTGATGGTGTTAATATCAGATTAAATAATTCACTTTAAATAAAATCGTGGGGCAGCACAATCCATATGCAATGAGAAGTTGAATTATTAAAGTGATTCATATCCTGTTATGAAATATCGTGCCATCAAAATTGTACCATAGTTGGAGAAAAGAATTATTTTTTAGTTTTCAATACGAAATGCTACACCGCGTAAATCGTAATCGCAATGTCAGAAGCGAAGGAGTGATTCGTAGCAAACACGTAGAAAGTCCAAGCACTTACGATTCACGTTGCGATATAATTTCCAAGTGATCGACGCTCTTTATACCTATCTAGGAAGGAACCCCTACTACTTACCCGGCATAACCTAGGAATAGTTTACTGTTTAGAGCCGTTGGGAACACCAGCCCTCGGCGATCGACCAGATTCGATCTCGTAGTACCTAGGCACGATAAAATTACGCAAATCGAGCGCTCGATTCCGCGCGGCTCCTTGGAATACTCCTAGAGTTACGTGACCTACATGTATGTACGAAATATACCTACGGATAAAATAGCGCCAATGCGATCCATCTCCACGGAGAACACCTCTTACTCGAACGCCTAGGTTATTTCGTTACCCAATGTCGCAATGATATCAATTATTAGCTTACATTAGTGTTAGCTAACTCGCGATCCTGCTCTTATAAACCGTCCAGCGTATTTGGTTTCATCCCCGAGGTTCGTATCGTCTTGTCGTAACGGGGACAGTATAATCCGATAGGTATTTTATCATCGCCCGTATTTTCCACCTTTATCACAGAGTTTTCCTTGTTTTCCTTGTTTTCCTTGTTTTCCTTGTTTTCCTTGTTTTCCTTGTTTTTCGTTGCTTATCCAAATAGGTAGAAGCAACCATTTGAATTTCGATGTCAAAATCGAAAGCATACAATACCTACAGCACATCATGGGTAAGTTTCGTCCAAGCGAGTAAGAGAATAAAGCTTCTCTCCAGAAGCAAGGGTAGGTAGCTGGGGAGACCGGGGCTAGTTGACTAATTCCCTTTAATGCTTGTATCATGGAATAAATTATGCTGCGATTCGCAATATTGGAGCATACGAATGACCAGCTTGTCATTTACAAAAACTTGCGTGTTCCGCCAGTCAGAATGAAAAATCTAAAAAGGTCGGTTGGAAGTAAATATTTTCGTTTCGACTATTTATGAATTTTTGTCCACTAAGTACCTTGATGACTTAATGACTTGATGTCATTTTATGAATATTTTATGGAAACGTGATACATTGACTATAATTTACGATATTTTATTTTATCCGGTGCGTGGAGGTTTTGTACGTACGAACCTTAACATGCTAACAATGTCGGACGAGCTTTCTTGACTAAGCATTGGAATACTATTAAGTAGTAATTGCATTTTTCACCCTGAAATCCACTTCCCCCATCACAAATCCTTCCAAACTCACCCCTACCAGTTCTACACCCTATCCTCCCTTCAAACCCTCAGGCTTTCCAAATAGACCATAACAAACCAGTATAAAATAATTACAGTATCTTAGAGCATGATAATTAATAAAAAAAAAATAACACTGTGAAGGAGTGAAAAAAAATGTAAAAAAATTTATTGATCGTAGTATACATATGTACGCGTTTCGTATACTAAGTACATTGGTGGAATTGGCAGCGTATATATACGTTATTCACATTATCTCGATGTACCGTGACAGGGTATATGTACCCAACCCGTAGCCGGGGTTTGTTGACTTATTCGTCGCACTACTCTAAATACAATAAAAACTACAACCTAGACTCGATTAAAACGATTTTCGAAATTATGCCTGTATACCTAATGAAATTTGGATTTGGAAATTTTTGGTATGCAGTTGCAGTAAGTCAACAAACTACTAATGGTCTATTTATAAAAGTTAGAAATGTAAAAAATTAGTCAACTAGCCCCGGTCTCCCCTACGATCAATTACACGGTCATCTAGCCTGCCACAATAATATTACTTATGGCAATGCTTGTACATGAGAGTGGGGGGCGTTGGTGTCCCCGAAGAGAAGGCGAGGGTGGGGTCAACACGAGCCAATTAATTGGTATAAAATCTACGCTACCGGGAAGCAACGGTACGCAGTTGTCGAAGAAATATCGGGTCGTCATCAACTCGAAGCACCATGGACCTTAAAGTAAATCCTCGCTTCGATGTCTATTTCTTTCCGATCGACGTCTGGCTATTCAACGCCGATTATTAACATTGTTCGCAGATTATCGGTTGCTTGGCTACTTTCCTAACCGTCGCCCGTGCAGGACTAATCGGACAGAGCGCGGGAATAATCGGACATGGCGCAGGAATATTTGCTCCTGGCGGAGCGACGGTAGCTGCAGCGCTACCAGCACCAGCCGCGGCCACAATCGTTAGAACCGAAAATTACGATCCGAATCCTCAATACAGTTTCAGTTACAGCGTCGCCGATGGCCTGACGGGTACGTAGATAGATACATTTGCATTCCGCCGTACACAAGTTGTCGAATTATCACGTTCGATGCGATTCGAAAGGTGACAACAAGGCCCAAGAGGAAACTCGTAACGGCGACGTGGTTCAGGGGAGCTACAGCTTAATCGAGCCAGATGGCTCGCGTCGAGTGGTATCGTACGCCGCCGATCCCATCAACGGTTTCAACGCTGTCGTTCAAAAGGACCCTAGTATCACGGTGAAGACCACTGCCGTGGCCGCGGCACCAGTCGCGGCAGCGGCCCTGCGTCCGGTCATCGCATCTCCCGTACTCGCACGACCGACACCCGCCGCTGCTGTAGCCGTTCGTCCACAGGTTCGTTATTTCTCGCCCCCACCCCCCCCCCCCCACCCCCCTTCTTCAACTTACTACTTATTCTTAGATTTATCTGGTTCTGAAAATCTTTTATACCACACAGACCGCCACCGCCACCGCCACCGCCGCACTGTTGGGAGCTCCCATTGTCAGACAACCGTTGCTGGCAGGTCTGGCAGGTCCAACGGTAGCCACGACGAACGTAGTTGCCGCGAACGCAGGGCTGCTAGGGCTCGGCGTGGGACTCGGGCTGAGGCAAGGCTCTCTCTACGGTACGCAGGCTCTACTCGCAGGTGCTTACGGCACCGGGGGCATCGTTAAACTCCATTAAACCACTCGACGCGGCTCCATCTCGTTTCTCTCCAACACTTCTCTCCAACCAACATTTCTGCCCACCGATATCCTTGCGCGATTGCTCATGGCTACATACCTGCTTTCTTTCTCGAAAATCTAGAGCATTGCGACGCCGTTGTCGCACAGAGTCGAAAAGGTCGTTTCAACGAACTCATTTCAACGATTCATTTCATTCGAAATCGTCAATCAGGCGCAATTCAATGGGAATATTTCTATGTATTCCCTATATATGTATGTACCTACTCGAGGATACACAAGTATTTATAGGCAAAAGCACGCAGTACGTGCATTCTGTGACACGAGATACCTACACCCATGCACCTATACACCTGCACAACGCAACGCAACGCTACGTTCTCCATGGATTTTACGTGCCTCGTTAGCGAACCAAGAGAATCAAAGCGAACGCAACACCAACACTCCTGCGTCGCAATCATCAACTAATGTAACTACCTACTCGCGTTTTTCCATCATTTTTATAAACTCTCAAACATAGAGAGAATGTACACCTACGCCAGCGTAGGAGCGAACGACGAGACGTACAGCGTTATACTTTATGTTTAGTTTTCCAGATTTAGATTTAATTAACGGCGCTACGTTTCCAGCGAAGATAAGATTTTAAACAAACTATCATTATTGAGTAGAAAATAAATCTATTTTGCAAATACCCAAGCAGAGTTAAACACATCTTCGAAAAAGAAATTGTCGATATTCGTGTTGTTGTTACAGAAGGAAGCGGTTCGCGTTTTGGGCCGACAAGTCCAACAATCAATCGTATTTCCCCAGCCGGACTAGGATTATTTTCATTCAAACTTCGCAATATCGTCCATTGTGTACTCGAAAATTATGGACGTACGATTGCACACTCCTTAACAGCGGTTTTGAAACGTTGCGAGTTGTAAACGGTGTAACGTCGCCTGCGTCAATAATTTAGTCAACTATATACCATTCCATATAAGAGTAGACCTACGCCCCCACCGATTTGCAACGGATCTGCTCAGCTCCCAGGGCTTTCTCTGCCGGTTTCCTCTCTACCAATCCACGGCCTGTAGATTTTAGGTACTCATAGGTATGTGTCGTACGTAAGGCTACAGACCATACGAAGCTTTCGTTACCCACCGATGTTAACAAAAACGTTCCCCCGTGGCACGCGCCAGATTCTCGTATATATGTACCTACATATACTTGCAATTAGTACCAACACACGAGTCCAGGGTCAAAGTGTTTCGAGACGCGCAATTTTCGAAATTTCTATCACGGTACTTGCATCGTTTGCTATCGTTTGCTATCGTTTGCTATCGTTTGCTATCGTTTGCTATCGTTTGCTCACAGATGGATCGTGAAACGAACCTTGTTCGTCCAGAGAAGTTCTTCTTCCAACTAAACATGAAGCTAGATCGATCTTAAAAAATTCCAAAATTTTATTTGAACATTATAAAGTGTCGTTGTTGCGCACCGTCCCGAAGTCCACGCACCACACTACTCGCGATCTTCAGATTCTACGGTAAGTACCTATAGGTAGCTCTTTTACACCTGAGTGGTTGCGAAAAACCGTTAGTCAAAGGGTACTTTCATTGTACTCTTTGGATGCGTTATCGCGTCCCGAGTATTTTCCTAAGTGGTCACAAATTCCGTACTATACAGGGTGTCTGAGAAACCACTAGTCAAAGGATATTTTCATTGTATTCTTTGAACAAGGGAAGGAGATAGAAATGAAATACTGGAAATTGAAAGTAGAACATAGGAGGTATATAGGTGGATTGGAAAAACGAAAAAATAGAAGCGCAACAGTTATTTCGGAGGAGAGGAGAAAAGAACGTGGACGATACCGTGGAGATGTACACATAATCAAATACGGAGTAAGAATCGTAGTAGGTATTAGACAAATAGGAATACTACTTTCGTATGTAGCTGCGTTAGGAAAGTGGAATGCAGATAACTGGGAATATATACACTTTAGTTTAGATATAGTAGGATTGACAGAAGATCCTAGGAAATTTTCAATGTAAAATGATTGGAGTGGAAAAGAAAAAAGGAATGGAAGGACAAAAGGTGGCATAGTACCAAAAACATAGTACAAAAACTGAACTAAAAGTGGGTTGTGGAAGAATACTACTACTCTATATCCTAGCTATAAGACGATACGCCATCAAAAACCGGTGAAAACTCGAAAATATTGAAAAAATGCGTAGCGATCGTGATATCGTACGGTCTGAATCATGCTCACCGTTTTGGGCGGCGCCAGAAAACATATTCTACGCCACTGCCCACGGACGCCACATTTTTAAAAATTTTCCAATTCTCATACATGTTTTATAATCTATAAACGTGTACCTATAAAACACAGAAAGACTTAAACCAATCGGACTTATACTTTATCCCTAAATTACTACCAAACATTGATCACGCACGTTTCTGCGCCGAGAAACGTACATATATATGACTCCTTAACTGGGAGTCGTTGGAGCGAGACAGAACGACAGCGACCTCTGCCAAAGTCGCGCACCATCGCCGAACCATAACGCCTGCCAATTGCTGCCAATCCTGCCATGCCATTTCAACTTTACACGCGAGAGTGATCGGAGCTCAGTGAACGCGCGAACATATTATTTCGCAATATATCGATTCCTAGATTAATTTTTGTATTTAAAAACATGAGATGGATGTGCGTTTTAGTATTGTCAACGCGAGTGTGGAGTCAGTATTTTTACGCATCTCGAACTAGTTAAGACTACGCACCGGTGCTGAAATTGCTTTTTGATCGTGAAATTAAATTAAAGTGACATTTTTCTGTGTGTGATACCATTCTCTTCGGTACTATTGACCTTCCTGTCTGCATGGGTAGCAGTGAGACTGTGTTCTACGATGGGTGAGTTATATTTATATTTAATTTTCTCAATTTTTCTGAATGCTATCGAACGAATGATTGCTGGGGCGAGCACACTGATCACGAATACGCATTTAGTTCTCGTGAACAGTAACATTAACGCGCGTGCTTCCAAATGTTTAATACAGACAAAAGCAATAAATAAATTTCAAATTCGACGTCAAAGTTCTAATATCGCGTTTTAAATATTCCAAATTATCTTTCTTGAATTTTATAATCAAAGCTTGATGCTTTGAATACGAGGGTAAACTTGTCGAAGAACTGGGACCTCGCCGATTTCGATGGGCTTCAGATATATTGCAAAACTCGACATTATGAGTAACTTTTTCCTTTGAAAAAATTGGCGGTCGGCCTTAGTTTCCGAAATATTCGCAGGAAAACTTTCGCTATTATACAATCGTACTCTACGTATACGTGCACGCCCGCGACAGTGTGTGTGCAGCACCACGCTGTCGGCGGTTGTCTTCTGTTTGTATAAACACTGCGCAGCGACCTACAGCATGCGTATCTAACGGGTGCACGCGTGGTATCGCAGCAGCAAGGAAAGATAGATAGATTCCATCAAGAGACACGGTAGTATCACATCGGTTCGCTACCATGCTTTACGCGTCCGCGAGCTTTTGTACAAATTTTTCGTATACATTACAGCGTATTCCTCACCGATTTCAATTATATCGCCGCTCAACCTTCTTTTCCGAGATATTCGCGGAAAACATCGGTTGATTTATTCCAACGCAACGCATTCCACTTCCAACTTGTCCCGGGTATTAGTTTGGTTTGGGTTAGACGAGGGCGGGCGGCGCGCGCCCGCTTGCGGGCGCGTAACGCATGGTAGCGAACCGATGTGAGTCGGGGTGTTGAGGGACATCCGCATGTTTTTCAAATATAAAGTAAATATTTATTTATTCGTGGAAAGAAAACATTTTTTTCCGAATGTTCGGGAAATATTCATTTTATATTATGAAAAAAACATTTTGTTTTCAAATATTAAGTAAATATCTGTTTACTGGTTGAAACAAATAATTTTTTACGGAAAGTTCGGGAAATAAAAGGCTCTGATGTAATCAGGGGACTGGCGCTCGAAAATGGGAAAAGTATTGTTCAAATGCTAAGAAAAATTGGTAAATTAAATTTGTTAAACTGCATTTTAAAAAAATTTAGTGTTGTAAAGCTCGTCACGGCACACATTTTTTCTATTTTCAGGTTTTTTTATCAAATCAGTAGTTTTATCTTACAGTATTCGAGATAAAAATTATGAACGAAAATAATTTTTTTGACCAATGTCAATATTTTTTTAAATATTAACGGATCGTTATGAGACTTGAAATATAAAACTCAGAAAACTAGCGAAGCCGTAAAATGTATGCACTGAACCCTTATGTTAAAAGAAGTAATAATATTTCATTATAAAATAATACTGGACGCAATCCATGGTTTTTAACGTTTACCGTTAAGAGGTAGGTATCGAGGCAATTTTGAGGTACATAACTTGCAGCGACAATGTTTTTCCTTAATTACAAGGAAGATTTTCACCAACTTTCACACTGATTAATAAATAATTGTAGAAGACATGAGGATATATTATTTATTAATCAGTATGTGAATTGGTGATAATCTTCCTTGTATATTAAGGCTGCCGTCTCCCTGGGCGTTGAATGTGTGCGTACGCTCACACAAGCTAGAACAAGCGTATACGTATACGCGACGTAGTAAACAATCCGTTTCAACCGTCTTACGTCGTGGAATCGGCAAGAAGGAAATTTTTGCGGGTACAGTTGCCTTCAGTAGACATCTGTGCAGGGTGGTCTGGTGCGTTTGAACGCTAATAACCACCGTACGTTGAGATAATAATGAATTTCTGAATCGAAAACTGACAGAATGAAACTTCAAGGCTTCTCCGTTGGTGGCGCTAATGGTGAACTGCAGCCATGTAGCACATTCCGTCAGATTTCGATTCATAAATTCATTATTATCTCAACGTACGGTGGTTATTAGCGTTCAAACGCACCAGACCACCCTGCACGGATGTCTGCTGAAGGCAACTGTACCCGCAAAAACTTCCTTCTTGCTGATTCTAGGACGAAAGACGGTTGAAACGGTTTGTTTACTACACAGATTCGAGAAATGACAGAATGAAGCTTCAAGGTTTCTCCGTCACTGGCGTTGATGGTATATTCGTACATTGTACCATCAAAACCGGTGGAAGTCCAATCTAGCCGATAAATGTAGGAAAGACATAGTTGCCGAAACAAATCGAGAGTCGAATCGCGCTGTTGCCGCATTTCCCCTATTATTATTTTGTCGTTACGGAGGCTTGAATGAATCGCGGCGATTCTTTCGGACGCTGTGACACTCCGTCCTTTGCGTTCGCGCCCGTCGCGCACGCAAAGCGTCCCATCTCGCATCCCCCTTCGGCCAGAAAGAAGCGAGAAACGAACACTGTTCGCGAGACGGGCTCAACGCCGGTCCCGACCACCGAGGACTTGAGCTTTTCGGTGGCGGCTTGTAATCACGGTTGGAGAGGCATACAGTGTTGATAAAATGTAAAACGTGCCGTTTTCAGTATTCAGTAACATACTGCTGAGATATTCCAGATTAAAATGAGTTCAAACACGGTATAAATCGGAGTATTTCTAGAACTGTACTTGACAATTAAATATAAATGTAACATTTCTAATCTAAAAATGCTAAAAAACAAATTTATATTCAACGATTTTATTCAAAATGCACTGAAAACTTAATTAAAATGCACTAAAGGATAATAATTATTTTTTTGTACAAAAATTTGTTTCCTATTT